>CM048746.1:143986729-146486729 GCA_026315105.1 Locusta migratoria
TTGGAAAAAGTCATTTAGTAATTCACCCTGTAGAGTATCATCCTCTGTTTCAATGCAATTTTCGTCACAGAGAATTTGGAGATTTTGTTTTTATCCACCTACCACTAACATAGTCCATCCAAGCTAGTTTTAAAATTCTTTATCTTATTGAAACATAAAGGCGATATTCCGGTTGCCTTATAAAATATTTTGTCATTTTTAAAAAGAGGATATAGCCTTTCTTAATGTTTTTACAAATTTACTTTTAGACTGCAGAAAAGCAGGAAGCTTAAACTGTATTTCATTAAGGGATTTTGAATTTCACACTCATGCAACAACCACCCTAAATGCACGTAACTGATTTCTTTGGATGTAGGTAGATTAGGTTAAAATAGTGCTTCTTTCGATATTTGAGATTGATGTGGAACGTGCCAGTTTAATAACAGCTATCTTTACACGCAATTTGAAGACATTCATTCTTTTCTTTCCTCTTTTTAATTTTTTTATTTTCTACAATTATTAATTGATATCTAAATCTCATCTGTTGAATGAAGGAGTTGCCATTTTTCAGTGCATTTCATTTTATGAACAATGTATAGTGGTTTGTTTGTATGTTTTACTTTAATGTCATTTCATGTTTAACAGTGCAGAACTCTTGCAATCATGATTGTGTATTTTAACAGATTATGACGGCCCAAAAACGAAACTGGTAATAAAGATGGTCTATTGATACAAGACACAGCAGTGATTTCTTTTACTGGTTCATACATTCATTTATATATTTCCATATTTAATGCTGGAGTGCACAGTTAATATAGAAGAAAATGATATTGTAAGTCCTGACTATCTACCAGTTGAAAAGATGCATCTGTGAAGTAACGTGTGTTAAGAAACACTAACGTACCTACATACCACAGAAGGATCCATTGCTGAAATGTACATTTGTGACTTCCATTATTCTAACATATATTACAGGGTATGGTCTCATTTGTCAGAGTACGGTGACTTAGAACACCCACATCCTCATGTTTAAATAAAATCCTGGCATTTTACATGTTAGGAACAACATGTATTCACAACATACATCGTGTTAACATTTGAGCACAGCTACTGAGATCAAAGAACCAAATATCTATGAGGTTCAGGGATGTCTAATACAGCTACATAAGAGCTTATATCTCAGTTGTACAGACGCTGTAACAGATATTACAAGAAATTCAAATGAAAATTCTTACATTACTATGGAACCACACAAATAGTATAGGGGAACACCAAAATGTAAATAGTAAATGTAAGTTTTTCAATTATTTTTTATTTACCCTTTTAGGGAACAACATATTTAGCTTTTTTGTCATTGAATATGCCATCAAAATCATTAAACGTGGCTGTTTTCAAGCTCAAGCTGTTTTTAGTTTTGTTGCCAAAGATCTACACAATTGACCTGTTTGAAAACTCAACATGTTTACTAAGTCTTTGGTCTGTGAATTGAAACTGTGGATGTAGATTTCAAGCTCTTCTAAAAGTCTCAGATTCCTACCTTTTATGACTATTTGTATTATTTTTTGTCCTTAATTGTTGTAGATGCGTTCCCGAGTTCTTCCAGGTGTGCTTATAAAGTGAATTTAACAATATTATTTAGCTGGAAGGCATCCATAAAATTGAAACTCTATCCGGTCTGGCCTATGAAGATCTGTAGGCAATTATGTCAGAGATTGTAAATACCAAATTTTCTGTGGCATTGGCTATTCGTTTTGCTGCTGTGAGTGATTCGCTGTTGCAGCTTATTGTTGGTGCTGAAAAATATTGTACACCACAGTTACGAAAAAGGTTGGCAACTTGATATGAAATTTTTCATACAAAGGTGGTGCCAGAAAATGTATTAATTTGTTGTTGCTACTCTAATCTAGTCGTGTGCATAGCTTCATTTTGTTTTTAATGTAAAATTTATCAATAATAGCTTTGTTGTATATTTCTCTGTGTGCAATTAGTTTGATGTTGTTTATCTGTTTTTGTTCATTATGAGGCCTGTGTGGAACGTACTGTAGTGGTGGGTCTATTCTTAATTTTAAAAGCCTGTATGTCCTTATACTGAAGTTTGTAAGATAAAACAAATTGCATCCTCCCTCTGCTTGATGTATTACCGTGACATTGATGTACTTTACATAAACAATCTGACTTGAAGAACTGATTTTCTGTGTGTTTATTGTAAATATCTACAAGGGTTACTGCCAAAGTGTAAACGAAAGAGCATTTATATCCTTATTTTGAAACCCATAAGAATGCAGAGAAAGTCACTGACTTATGAAACTGCAGTGTAACAGACTACTTCGAATTAGAAAAGTGGACTTCAGGGTACTTGTACAATTGAAACTTAAAATTTGTTTTAATAATCAAGATTCGAACCAATAACCAATATGAGCCACAATCACCTGCATTGATGTGTAGTAGTCTACAACCTCGTTCACCATATCTCATCATTTAATTGTAACATATTCCATACACACGTATATGTAGCAGGATTAATCCATGTATCTGCTAAAATAATATCACTATGTATCATTCAGACCTTTTTTATCCCTCGTAAGAGCATTGAGTAATTTGGTAACAGATAAATCTGTAATTTACAAGTTTTCCTCTTCGGATATGTCAACCTTCAGAAATTTTGCGTCTAGAAATTCATTATTTTCCGAGAGTTTATAAAAATATATTTATGCTTTCATGCGGATGAGTTAACCAAGATGAAAAGCAACAAGAAAAAAATAATATTTTGTGGTTTAGTTTGTCTGACATTAGCTAATGCTTCTAATTCCTCTTGTTTTACGGATTACATTAGATTAATACTAGTTCTACAGTTGTTAAATAAGATATTTCGCAGTCTTGTGAATCATGTCATTTCAATGAAAGGTGTCTATACATGTAACTCAATACTTTAAGGATTTTTTAGAGGATTTACTAAGTTTTGTCTAGAAATTCATCTACTGTGCTAGATCAGTATATGAGAATACATACGAACGTTATCAGCCGGTAAGTGGCAAAAGCCAGTGGAGATATACTTGTTGAGTAGAGACATACCTAGGCCGTAAGAAAGACCACGTCTATGAAATGTGCATGCAGGCTCCACTAATTTTAAAACTACAGTCAGAAACGTGTTCATTATTTTTGTGATCGATGAAGTTATCTATTACGTTGATGGGCTGTCCAGTGTAGAGACAGGATTCATGCAGCTTTCCATCATACTGTATCAGGAACAAACTTCATCTCCTCATAAGAATGACAACCCACATCCATTTGAACCTGATTACATTATGTGTCTCTTGTCTCCCTCTGCAATTTTTAACCCACACACTTCCCTCAAATTCTAAATTGGCGGTCCTTATTTTATTCAAGACATACCACAAATTCCTTTTATTACTCATTATATCCACTCCCATGAACCACAGACATTGCCGAGGTGGAGTGCCTCAACGATACAAATAGCCGTACCGTATGTGCAACCACAGCGGAGGGGTATCTGTGGAGAGGCCAGACAAACGTGTGGTTCCTGAAGAGGGTCAGCAGCCTTTTCAGTAGTTACAGGGGCAACAGTCTGGATGATTGATTGAGCTGGCCTTGTAACATCAGCTAATGTGGCTTAGCCACACAGTTACTGCGAACGGCTGAAAGCAAGGTGAAACTACAGCCGTTATTTTTTCCGAGGACATGCAGCTCTACTGTATGAACATATGATGATGGCATCCTCTCGGGTAAAATATTCCGAAGGTAAAATAGTCCCCCATTCGGATCTCCGGGCGGGGACTACTCAGGAGGATGTGATCATCAGGAAAGACAATACTGGCATTCTACGAGTCGGAGCGTGGAATGTTAGATCCCTTAATCGAGTAGGAAAATTGGAAAATTTAAAAAGGAAAATGGATAGGTGGAAGTTAGATATAGTGGGGATTAGTGAAGTTCGGTGGCAGGAAGAACAGGATTTCTGGTCAGGTGAGTACAGGATTATAAATACAAAATCAATTGGGGGTATCACAGGAGTAGTATTGATAAAGAATAAGAAAATAGGAATGAGGGTAAACTACTATGACCAGCACAGTGATCGCATTATCATTGTCAAAATAGATACGAAGCCAACACCGACCAGAGTAGTACAGGTTTATATGCCAAGTAGCTATGCCGATGATGAGGAAATCAAAGAAATATATGAGGAGCTAAAGGAAATTATTCAGGCAATTAAAGAAGAGGAAAACTTAATTGTTATGGGAGACTGGAATTCGGTAGTAGAACAAGGAAGGAAAGGGAAGATAGTAGGTGAATATGATCTAGGCAAAAGGAATGAAAGAGCAGCCGCCTGGTAGAATTTTGCACAGAAAATAATTTAGTTATAACAAACACCTGGTTCAAGAATCACAAAAGAAGTTTGTATACCTGGAAGAGACCAGGAGACACCGGGAGATACCAGATAGATTTTATAATGGTAAGACATAGATTTCGGAACCAGGTTCTAAACTGTAAGACATACCCAGGGGCAGATATAGACTCTGACCATAACTTGTTTGTTATGAAATGTAGGCTGAAACTGAAGAAACTACAAAAAGGTAGGAAAATAAGGAGATGGGACCTGGATAATTTGAAGGAACCTGAGGTTCTTAAGAATTTCAGAGGGAGCTTTAGGCAACAATTGACAGAAACAGGGGAAAATAAAACGGTGGAGGAGGAATTGGTAAAATTGAGGGATGAAATAGTTAAGGTAGCAGAGTACAAAATAGGTAGGAAGGCAAGACCTACAAAAAATCCTTGGATATCACAGGAGATACTAAATTTAATCGATGAAAGGAGAAAATATAAAAATGCAGTAAATGAAACAGGCAAAATGGAGTACAGACGACTAAGAAATGAGATTGACAGGAAGTGCAAAATGGCTAAGCAGGAGTGGCTACAAGGCAAATGGAAGGATGTAGAAGAATGTATAAATAGGGGAAAAATAGATACAGCCTACCGGAAAATAAAAGAAACATTTGGAGATAAGAAAAACAGCTCTATTAATATCAAGGACACTGATGGAAAACCAGGTTTCAGCAATGAAGGGAAAGCTGAAAGGTGGAAAGAGTATATAGAGGGGCTCTACAAAGGAAATGAACTTCGAGGCAATATTGTAGGAAGTGAAGAGGATGTAGATGAAGATGAAATAGGAGCAAAGCTCATAAATACGGAACAAAGAGTAGCAACACTGCAAGAATAAATACGGAACAAAGAGTAGCAACACTGCAAGAATGCTGGCACGTGGACCTTGTCGGACACCAGGAAGGTACACCAAAGTCGTAGCGGTCTGAGAGACTGCAGATAGTAGTTAAGGGTTAAATGCAGGTTCAGTTTCTTTGATAATGGGGGCCACAATTTCGTTCACAGCAGACAGCGGAAGTGGCATCATAGTGAATGTATTCGCCTAAGGCAAACATCGCCAAGTTAATGACGTTTGGTGTGGTGCGCTATTGGGTACAATCACAAATAACAACTGATGTGTGTCCGGGGCATTATGAACAGTTTGACCTATGTGAATGACAACCTACGTCCCATAGCCACTTCCTTCCTGCACTACACCCCAGACGTCGCTTTTCAGCATGACACTGCACCACCACATGTTGCTGCAACTACTCGAGGCATAGGATGCCAACGTTTCGTCATCGTCCGCCAATCACCAGTCATGTTTCTAAGCGAAAATTGTGAGCTATGATGAAACTATGGGTGCAGTGCGCTTTATTCCTCATAATCTCTATACATGTTTTACTAAATGAAACAATGGCCGCCTTTTTCGTGATGGTTTTCTCCTGTGGACCACCTAATGTGTTCCGAAGTACCGTGTTTTATCACTCTTCTTCTAATGGTAGTTCTTAGGCTGTGAAATGGAGTGCTGCAAGAAAATTCTTCTTCCACTACCTACTAAATGAAATTCGCTCTTCACTTAACAGTATATATTTACACAAATGGTTATACAGACGTACATAATATACCGAGCTCCATATATCTTTACAAACATCTTAAACTGTTTTTAAGTCAATCTAGAGTATGCTGGTGACTGGTATTCCATGGACGCAGCAGATCTCCGGGCTGAAGTCTCCGAGAGTGGATGTCCGACTTCCAACAGTGGATCCAACCGTCCGCCCCAGTAATATGCCACGACCACGACACCCGCGACATCTGAGCAATAAAACTACACTATCTTCGTGCAGGGACTGTTATCAGCTTTACGATTATCAAAACAATAGAAAATTATTTACATTTACGATCATCCTTCATCGTCTATGACAGAAAGTGTGACATAATTTTCCTGAAGTGACATGTAACATCTCAAATGCTGCGACCCATTGCCTACTGGGACAGGTAGATACAACATGGCTGTCAATATCACAGGACGCCGTAAGCATCGATGTCGTCACGCATGGAATAGGGCCCAGGGCGATCCTTATTCCCACTAGGCAGCATTACAAATGCTGAACTGGTGTCACTCCAATGTACATCAGTGATTCAAAATGTTCAAATGTTTGTATGGTCTATGGGGCTTAACTACGGGGTCATCAGTCCCTAAACTTACAAACTACTTATGAACTACTTACGAATTAGGACGGCACAAATATCCATGCCCGAGGGGGGATTCGAACCCCCGACCGTAGTGGCCGTGCAGACCGTGACTGGAGCACTTTAGTCCCCTCGGCCACCGCGGCCGGCATCAGTGTTTCAGGACGTGCTAAGAAGAAGCTCGTCTGCATATGTACTTCGTATTCCTAGTCGCTCTAGGTATCAGTCTGGAATGGTGTGTATCAATACTTAAATATCCGCATCGGAATGTCGTTGCCTTGCAAATACTCTGCAGCAACACCCTCAGTCGGAAAAACTTTTATTCGCTCCTGATGCAATAAAAAGGAAATTTGCTCTTTCAACCTAATGTACATCGTAACTTAGTTGCAACGTCGACAGTGGAGTAAAGCAGAGAAAACTTCGTAACGATGTTTACTCGTTGCTGCCTGCTCGTGACGCCTCGAGGTAACAAGTTAAGCTCCGCTGTTTGATAGAATAACAGAGGTTCGACGATGTCTTGAGTGCCGAGCTTCACAAAACAATATTTGTTTTCATATGCAGAAAGAGAGAAAAAAATATAAATCAAAAGCATTAACAATAAATGCGCACATTGTCATATTAAGTTACGTTAATTTAGTGTTCTTTTTTTCTTTAACATTTGATTTTTTCTTCTGAATTTAGTACATTCTTTCTGCGTTACATAGGGGTGTTGCTGTACTGTCTCTAATGATCATTATGATGTCCGTCGTCGTAGTGTTGGGTCTCCTTGTAATAGTGAATTTGTTGGTTTTAAAGTCTTTGTCATAGTGAGACCACCATATATGTGTTTGTATCTTAGAATGTTTGAGTATACCTTTGACATTTGGGCTGAGCGTGTATCTGTTGTTGGTTTCTAAGGCTCAGCCATAGTCTTATAAATGCAGTGAATAATATTTGTCTGCATGTGTTGGTGGTTTTCGCGATTATTCTATTAAACAGTTGCCTCTATCTGGCCCGCAATAATGGCCGCGCGGTCTGAGGCGTCATGTCACGGACTGCACTGCCGCTCCTGCAGGGGAGTCCTCCCTCGAACATGAGTGTGTGTCTTGTTCTTACTGTAAGTTATGTAGAATAGTGTGTAAGACAAGTAACAGTTGACACTATCAGTTTAGTCCGTTAGTTAGAAATTTTGGGTGCTTCCTCTATTTACGATACCAGACCGATTTTATGATACTTCGGCCCTTTGCTGACCGTACGCTGAATGAATGTCGTTTTCTTATGATATTAAGCGTCAAGTTCTCCACAAAGGAAAAAACGCCAGCGGCGAGCTCATATTTACATGAACATTTAAAACGCTATGTATGCGTTCCTTTAAAACCCTCCCATTTCATTGATGTCTTCCATTGTTCTGACATTTTTCCTGTGATCGTGCAGTTGTTGAATAAATCCATTTAGTAATCTTCCATCATATCACAACAGAAGACAAATTTCGAAAATTAACTTAAGATAATCACAGAAATAGCATCCTACAATGGTTACATCCACACCCTGATAGACAACATACTTAGCAGGAAAAAGAGGAAAAAAGAAACAGCTCAAAAATTATTAAATGTTTGCGAATCATATGGGACTTAACTGCGCGGTCATCAGTCCCAAAACTTACGAACTACTTATGGACTAACTTATACTAAAGACGGAACAAACATCCATGCCCGAGGGGGGATTCGAACCCCAGACGGGGAACAGCCCCGCGCATCGTATCATAGCGCATCAATGCGCTCGGCTGCTCCGCCGCGGCACAAGAGGTAGCAGCACTTCTGTATCCGCCTCAGAAATCACCGAGTCGTAGTGATAAAAAGTAGGGCCAAATGCTATATGTCGGCAAGTCGGCAAGCCTTCTGAGATTTAGAAAATGCACCCCAGCTTTTTATGATAGAAATACTGTTGTTCACATTATGTCCACTAGCAAGGACGAAATTTCACCTTTAGAACAGAGTGGAGTGTATAAAATTACCTGCAATCTTTGTGGCAAATTATATGTCAGTAAGGTAGGGCTTTAGCAACTAGACTATATGCGCACGAAAGGAGCTGGAGATTGAAACAGAAAGAATACGCCTTTGCTGACCACGCTCTGAGTGAATGTCATTCTTATGGTGTTAAATGTGACGTTCTCCATAAAACGAAAACTCACGTTGCTGGAAATTCTAGCCATTAACAAACACCAGTCCAACAATCCTGACCTAGTGCTTTATGACCAGACAAAATTTCATTATTCACCTTTATTCAAACAATGTCAACTTATATGGTACTGTGTGTATTGTGTGTAAATAATTTTGCTATATGTGTTCCATACCAGTACTCCATATTCCTTTCTTTCCCCTTGCCATAATTCCTCCCCCCACACTCCAATGTTTCTCTAAGATTTGGAGTTTTCTTGTACAATCATTTATCACTCACCTGGACATTTTCAATGTTTGTTACCTTAAGTGATGTACTCATTCTGACCCCATTTGTATTTTGTATTATGCACGTTCTGCGGTTAGATACTTAGTCATATTACATCCAGGTTTTGTTTGTACCATCACATAACTCAAAATGCTTTATAATACACTCGCACAGTTTTAATACTTTAATACAATTGTAGCCTAAGATGTACTATAAAACAAATGAATTTTAAATGAATACACTTGTTCTGTAGTATCGATTCATAGTCATAAGAAATTCACAGATTCGAATAACTCTAACTAACCTCAATGTTACGTGTGGACTATCTGTTCACTACTAAGGTATCTTACGATGCCCTAAGAAGCCGAGAGCTGCTCATAAAAAAAGGAAAGAAATAAAAAATTATGTGGAACAAAAATACTACGTATTTAAGTTTTTAATAATTCTTGTATCATAATCGCGATGTTCCTGCTGTATTATATTCACAGGTCGTTTCCTTTCGATGGAGATTTAGGATAGAATCCAGGTGTTAATTGAGATTACATTTATTTGTGGTGGTTTAGGTTTTCTGTGTTGTAAATGGGTCTTTTTGAGCACGTTCTGGTTGTTGTCGTTTATCATCTTCCTCAGTGTAGTCTCCTTTCTTTGTCTTTATTAGTATGAATATCCCAGTTACCACTGGGTCTGGGTGTTGATGAGACATCTCTACCTGATTCTGTACTCGTCACTTACTTGTTAGCAGTTCATTGTTCTTCTCTTTACACATTTTCTCACTGTACTGGGTTCTTGGGGGGTCTACCGTAATTCCTGGCAAACTCTGTCAGAACATCTTCTTAACACGTCGTTACCAGTGTAATATGGGGTTACAGCAGCACCCCGACAAGTCGAGCGCACAGCCTTACCATCCTTTTCTTGAAACAATTCACGGTACTTTAGACCCCCTTAGCACGTACCCCTCCCACACACACAGATTCACTTCTCCTAAAGTTAGAAGCCTGAACATACTCTGAGATAGATGACCTACTACAGCTAGCTCATATTACAATTTATACTATTTTTGTCATACAGTTTACGAGATATAGCCAGTCGAAAATCGTTAATTGTTTCACTCAGTCAGCGGATATCAAAGTTCTAAGTATTTCTAGCGTACATAGAAGCTTCCAATTTTGTGTTAGTATAATACATCCTGTAATGGAAGGAAAATATGAAACATCTATAAACTTCACTTATATTTTCGTTCGTTATTTTCGGTTGTTAATGATACCTATTGAATGAAATGGCTATCAATAGTACATCGGTGGTAGTCCCCAGTTAAAGCGCTGTCTTACAACGCAAAATGTTAAGGGTTCGATTCTTGGTTTCGCAAAATCTTTCCGGTTTCTTCTAGCCTTCATCTCCCTATGAAATGCTAGAGACGATACGTGGTTTAAATTCCAAGTTCATTAAACAGTTCGTGTAAACGATGCACACATGAAAAACTCGATCTTCTGTGTTTATATGGAGGAAAGCGTAGGTTACACTTTCAGGAGTCAACTTCTACGTGGTTTACATCTAATAAATCTCTAGGTGTATTTATGGCGCTCAGGTCCATACTTGTCAAAAACTGTTACATCATTGTCCATGAGAAAACTTAATTTACACGTGTCGTACAAAATCGAAGGCATGTAATATAATAACGAACATATGAATCAGATTAGATCAGTAAACTGACCTACTTAACAAGAAGTGTAATCACACAACTATGAGGAAATTTTAATAATAGGTTTAGTTTCTGTCCAATTGCTGTGGAAAGAAACACCGTGCTATAGAGAACATAACTTTCAATAGTAATTTTTTTCGAATATACAGCACATTTCAGACAGACATATCAAACTCGCCTTATGATGATCAGGGTTGAAGATAATTTTTCAACTTGACTACAAATATAAAGTCAGCTTGCTAAAATCGCAATACAGGTAAAGGTATCTTCACTTCTTGATTCATGCTTCAAATGGGACATTACGTTAATTTTATATTTTGAGTTGCGTTACAAGTCGTTGAAAGTATTGGAATGTGATATTTGGAATATACTAGAATACTACTCTCACTGGATTCGAAATTACTCATAAAACTTGTTATATTAGGATTATCTGCATGTTTAACAAATCTTAGAAATAATTTTCTGTTGTTTGTTCGTGATAACAATACACCACATACAATTTCTCACAACAACACAAGAAATAAAGTTGTATTATATATAAATATTATCGTAAATATTTAGCATACCGTTCACTGCAATTTTCAGATGTGTAATTACATTTTGAACGTGAGAACAACCATGTGATTGAGTAGTTCATAATGTCATATCCTTTTTTCGCCCTGCTAAATGCACTAACGAAATAAAATATATTGCTGTTGTCATACAGGCGATTTCGGCTTGATGATTATGATATAAAATATTTACTAAAATATAACATATCGATTCCGTACATTGAATGAACATCCTTAGTGCAGTTTCAAATCCAGGGATTTATTTCAAGGGCATAAGGCTTTTCAAAAATTAAAATACATCAAATGACCTTCCATATGTCCATTGATTGTTCAAATATGTAAATTATATGCAGTCCCCTCCACTTAAAACTGCGCTGAAGATGTTCATTAAATGAATGAAATCAATATGATAGATTTTTAAGTAAATATTTCATATCATAACCACAAAGCGAAGATTTCTATTATTAGTTTAATATTGTGATAGTAGTCCACTGCTTCATTGTCAGAACATTAACTTATTTTCAAGATGCTAGCTTCCAAAGTATGGGGGTGACATCCCAAACTTGCAAACCTGAACTCAGTGCTATTTAATAACATTAGGAACGTTTGTAGAAGTGTCATCATGCCTCTTATATAATTTTTATTTATTTGTTTATTTAGCCTGATCAGATTAGGGCCATCAGGCCCTCTCTTACATCGGACCAGGGTTTTACACATACAGAATTTTTTACATTTGAGTTACCTATAACATACCAATGATTTTTACAGATAAGCAATTAATAATATAATTTATAAAAGTTAACTACATGTAAAAGGATGTAAAATAAAAGGTATTGACTTAATTCTAATAGGATTAATACTAGTAGTACCACTGAGACACCTTCTGCTGCTGTTGGTGTAACAACATTGATATTAGCAGATACAGGATGTACTTTTGAATCGAGACTGGTTAAGGCAAGGCGAATTCTGACAAAAGGAAGTTAAGAAAGCTGTACCTGGCGAGAGCAATGGCAGTAAGAGAATATCTGGGAGGAGGAATGGATGTGACGTACCTGGACCGTAGGGTATTAAAGACTGGCGTAATTATTGCTTCAGTAGATAATCCATTAACTGTCGTTTGAAGCTGGCAGTGTTATTCAGTTCTCTGATATACTGAGGTAGATGATTCCAGAGCCTCGTTCCTGCTACTGAAAAGGATTTTGAGAAACCGGCTGAGTGATGGATAGGGACAGAAAGGGTTTTGCTCTGACACGAACGAGTAGTTCTGTTATGCTGATCAGATAAGAGTGTTAAGGTCGAGGAAAGATATGAGGGACAGTGTACGTTGATAAGGGAGTAGAGGAAACAGAGTGTATGAAAATCTCTGCGCTTGTCAGCACGGAGCCAGGATAGTTGCATATAAGATGGTGAAATGTGATCAAAGAGACGGATGTTACATATATATCGAACGCAGGCATTCATGATTAGTTCCAGACGTCTTGAGCTTTCCCAAGAAAGACCTTGTAAGATAACATCACTGTAATCAATAATTGGAATTACAAGTGTTTGTATAAGTTTCTTTTTGAGATCGAGAGGAAAAAACTTCTTATATCTCTGTAGGGCATGAAGAGATGCTGATGCCTTCCTACACACGGCGGCTGTGTGCTCAGCCCAATTTAGTTTGTCGTCTATTATCACTCCCAGACTTTTTGCCGAGGGCGAAAAATAGATAGGTGTGTCATTTAATATTAATGATGGTTGAGATTCGCGGAATTTGTGGTTAATGAGCCTAGGATGTCCTACCAGAATTGCTTGTGTTTTACTTGGATTGAGCTTTAATCCTATATTCTGTGCCCACTTTGATAGTGCACATAGGTCAGAATTAAAATTTTCGATTGCTGTCTTCAGGTTTTTTGGTTTTGCACTTAAATACAACTGGAGGTCATCGGCATACATGTGGTATTTACAAAAGGACAAGACCGATGATACGTCATTTACGTACAATGCAAAGAGGAGGGGACCTAGTACCGAGCCCTGTGGTACGCCTGATAGTACTTTTCTCCACTGTGACTTTTTGGTGCCGGACATGACGCACTGAAGACGCGATGTCAAGTATGAGCGAAACCATTGCACCACGCCTTGAGAGAGATTTAGGCTGCTAAGTTTAGCAAGTAAAATGTCAAAGTCCACAGTGTCGAAAGCTTTGCTAAAGTCTAAGAAGCACATAATAGTCGCCTCTTGTCTATCCATTGCCTGCTTAAGATCGTCTGTCACTTTTATCAAAGCAGATGTTGTGCTGCGATATTTGCGAAAACCTGATTGGTGTTCGTCAAAAAGGTTATTAATAGTCAAGTAGCTGGTTAGCTGATCATTTACTATATATTCTAGAGCTTTGGATAGTGCCGGAAGAATGCAGATAGGTCTGTAATCAGAGGGTGCTGTGGCAATGTTCTTTTTTGGCAGTGGCTTAACTAGTCCACGTTTCCATGCATCAGGAAAAACACTTGTGGCTAAGGACTGATTAAATATATCTGTTATGATGGGCAGCAGTGGATCAATAATCAGCTTTACCATTTGGATAGTGATACCATCATCCCCAGTAGACGCTGATGTAATACGCATAATGGCTTTTTTGACTGTACTTCCAGTAACATGCTTAAAACAAAACTTATCATGGTTAGCGTTGTTTATCCTCTTGATATGGTCAATAAGTGTTTGTTTCGTTTGGTGATCTATTGTGGTGGTAGGCGTTGTGAAATACTGATTTAGTTCCTCAATGGGGACAGTGGGTTCGGCTGCAGTTTTTACTTTTCCAATACCAAGACCGCGCAGGTTTTTCCAGAGGACGGCCGGTCTATTTATGTTGTCGGTTAATGAATAGGCGTATCTGAGTTTAGCATTTCTCACAGCCTGGCTGACTCTGTTACGTTTCTGCTTGTAAGCGGTGTGGTTTTCAGGTGTAGGGTGCAGTTTGTATGTCCGATGTGCATTGTCCCTGAGATTCATGAGCTGTTTTAGTTCATCAGTTAGCCAGGGTGCAGGTTTCCTTCTCACTTTTTTGGTCTTGATGGGCGAATATTTATCATACAGCTGGTTAAGTTTATTTGTAATTTTGTGCAGTTTCTCGTTTACGTCCGGGAGGGTATAGGAGGTTGGCTCGAAAACTATTTCTTGTGCATCAGCTGTCAGTTCAGGTAAGTTGACGCGTCTTAAGTCACGGTATGTAGTTAGAAGTGGTTTCTTCCTGGGGCATTCTAGCGAGTATGTCATGAAAATTACATCATGGGCAGACATGCCAGGTGCAGATGTTTGTGACGTTCGAATTACTCTGTCTGGAAACCTTGTTGCAAATATATCTATTAAAGTGTGGCTATCAGCTGTGTGATGGGTGGGTGCAAGCTGAAGTAAGGTCAGATTCGAAGACGTAAGCATACGCTTGAACTTCATACAGGACGGACTGTTGAACAGAAAATTTATGTTAGTGTCTCCCGCTATAATTATGTGCTCATAAGATGATTCGAGGTCTGAGAGGGCAGTTTCGAAGCAGTCCAACGCACCTACCTTCGGAGGTTTATAGAGGACGCATATGAGACACTTTTCTTTGAGGGGTTTTATCTCTACGAACATGTATTCCACTTGTTCAGTTTCATCATTATTTGATGTGTGCAACACGGTAGGAGATAATTCAGAGCGTATGTAAGCTCCAACGCCGCCTCCGCGTTTGTTCAATCGGTCGTGTCTTAGGAAGACATAGCCGTCTAAATTTACGGAACTGGTGGTAATGCTTGGTTTGAGCCAGGTCTCCGATAGAAGAATTATATGAAGATCCAAGTCTTGAAATATATGGCGGAACTCAACTAAATGAGCTTGTAGAGATTGAACATTTGCGTGTGCAACGTGGAGCTTTGTGCGCTCAGTTGTAGCGCGCGCGATGATACCGCTAGTCGGTAGGGCAACGGCAGTGGGCTGTGGGGTGGCGGCGTCCTTTTCTGCGAACGCAGGACACATTGGAATGTGGCGTGGCTGGGGGCTAACGGTCCGGGGGGTCCGGGGAGGAGTGCAGGACAGCAGAGAGAGAGAGCCGAAGCAGGTCAGGTGGGTTCAGAGACAGGGGAGGGACAGGGAGGCGCTGCAGCCAAGGTCAGCACGGCCTGTGTCCGCCGAGCGGCAGCGTGGCGCTGAGGGGGGGGGGGGGAGAATCTCGCCAAGCACAGTAAAAATAATCTGCACGGAACAACACTAAATAAAGATAACAATATCGATAGTAGAGTGAGCAATTGCCAATGATGCGTGAGACCAACGCTATAACAAAATTGTTCTGTATTTCCTAGCATACAACACTTCTTGGTTGTTCATTTAGCTTAAGAAATTCCAAACGTTAGCATATAAACACGTACTACTACATTGTCTTCGAATCTACGATCACGGTGCTCTTCATAGTAGTACATATTTTATAAAATTTTCTGTTACTAAAGTAATTCTGGAGGCTTTGTAAAAGTTTGAAATTTTAATTTCAGATTTTCTTATATTATTTATATATTTGTTGTTGCTGTTCATGAGGTACAATTTGTTAGTTGCATAACTGTTGTGATATTTCAAATAACTGAGATGATATTTTCTTGACCTCTGATAGTTAAAATACAGAAACAAACAAAACTTTTCAGTGGTTTTGATGTATTATTATGAAACGGAAAAGTACATAAAAGAACGTAAGTAAGTGAAAGAGAGGGCAAGGAGTGTATTGTACTCAGAGCTGGAGATATGGGCACAAGCGTGGAAGTCAAACTCAGTTGCATCAAGAACTAATAAATGTTAAAAATGCCCAGAAGAGATGACATCAAATTTCATTTGTTGTGAACAATGTTTCACAAAAGTAATTACGACACAACCCTAACTCATAATTTTTCTTTTAATTTAAAACTACCTCATTGACTGTACTGGGTACTTTAAAATTCTTAATATTTAATGGTTCATTAAGTACCACAGGTGTATGAAGAAGGGTGATAAGACTTCCATAAGCTACAACATATTCCTTCAAACCGTTTTGACTGCAAATTATTTTATTATTAACTAATAAAATAATTTGCAATCAAGACGGTTTGAAGGAATATTTATTCTAACTGATTGCTGTACACCATGGATTGGAAATCATTTTATAAGCTACAACATTTTTATAGTAAGGACAGTTTACAACTAACCGCAAAGACGTGGCGACGAGCTGCGACAGGCGCATAAAAAGACACACACATACAACACTTTCAGCTATCGGCCATGGCCTTCTTCAGAGGATAGAACACTCACGCAATCACACAGGCACAAAACACAGTCATACAACCATCACCTCCGGCTGCCGCACTGCGAATCACGCTCTGTGGCGAGTAAATCATGGACGGGAACAACTTACAGGACAATAATTGTCAACCATTAGTCACAGGGTCCACTCCCATGAACCACAGACATTGCCGAGGTGGGGTGGCTTGCGTGCCTCAACGATACAGATAGCCGTACCATAGGTGCAACCACAGCGGAGGGGTATCTGTGGAGAGGCCAGTCAAACGTGTGGTTCCTGAAGAGGGGCAGCAGTCTTTTCAGTAGTTACAGGGGCAACAGTCTGGATGATTGACTGAGCTGGCCTTGTAACATCAGCTAATGTGGTTTGCCACACAGTTACTGCGAATGGCTGAAAGCAAGGGGAAACTACAGCCGTTACTTTTCCCGAGGACATGCAGCTCTACTGTATGTACATATGATGATGGCATCCTCTCGGGTAAAATATTCCGGAGGTAAAATAGTCTCCTATTCGGATCTCCGGGCGGGGACTTCTCAGGAGGATGTGATCATCAGGAAAGACAACACTGGCATTCTACGGATCGGAGCGTGGAATGTTAGATCCCTTAATCGGGTAGGGAAGCTAGAAAATTTAAAAAGAGAAATGGATAGGTTGAAGTTAGATATAGTGGGGATTAGTGAAGTTCGGTGGAAAGACGAACAGGATTTCTGGTTAGATGAGTACAGGATTATAAATACAAAATCAGTTGGGGGTATTACAGGAGTAGGTCTGATAATGAATAAGAAAATAGGAATGCGGGTGAACTACTATGAGCAACACAGTGATCGCATTATCTTAGTCAAGATAGATACGAAGTCAATACCGACCACAGTAGTACAGGTTTATATGCCAACTAACTCTGCCGATGATGAGGAGATCGAAGAAATATATGAGGAGCTAAAGGAAATTATTCAGACAATTAAGGGAGAGGAAAACTTAATTGTTATGGGAGACTGGAATTCGATAGTAGGACAAGGAAGGGAAGGGAAGATAGTAGGTGAATATGGTCTGGGCAAAAGCAATGAAAGAGATAGCCGCCTGGTAGAATTTTGCACTGAACGTAATTTAGTCATAGCAAACACCTGGTTTAAGAATCACAAAAGAAGGTTGTATACGAGGAAGAAGCCAGGAGACACCGGGAGATACCAGATAGATTTTAAAATGGTAAGACATAGATTTCGGAACCAGGTTTTAAACTGTAAGACATACCCAGGGGCAAATATAGACTCTGACCATAACTTGTTGGTTATGAACTGTAGGCTGAAACTGAAGAAACTACAAAAAGGTAGGAAAATAAGGAGATGGGACCTGGATGAATTGAAAGAACCTGAAATTCTTAAGAATTTCAGAAGGAGCTTTAAGCAACAATTGACAGAAACGGGGGAATATAAAACAGTAGAGGCGGAATGGGTAGCATTGAGAGATGAAATAGTGAAAGCAACAGAGTACAAAATAGGTAGTAAGGCAAGACCTAGAAGGCAAATGCAAGGATGTAGAAGAATGTATAGATAGGGGAAAAATAGATACAGCCTACAGAAAATTAAAGAAACATTTGGAGATAAGAAAAACAGCTCTATGCATATCAAGGACACTGATGGAGAACCAGTTCTCAGTAAAGAAGGGAAAGCTGAAAGGTGGAAAGAGTATATAGAGAGGCTCTATGAAGGAAATGAACTTAGCGGCAACATTGTAGAAAGGGGAGAAGTAGATGAGGATTAAATGGGAGATACTATACTGAGAGATGAATTTCACAGAGCACTGAAAGACCAAAGTCGAAACAAGGCCCCTGGAGTAGATGATATTCCCTCAGAGCTACTGAAGTCTCTGGGAGAACCAGCCATGACAAAATTGTTTCAACTGGTGTGTAAGATGTATGAGACAGGTGAAGTACCCTGAGACTTTAAGAAAAATGTTATAATCCCCATTCCAAGAAATCAGGTGCCGACAGGTGTGAAAACTACAGAACCATCAGTTTAATAAGTCATGGTTGCAAAATATCAACACGAATTTTTTACAAAAGGATGGAAAAGCTGGTAGAAGCCCACCTCGGCGAAGATCAGTTTGGGTTCAGGAGAAATGTAGGAACACGGGAGGCAATACTCACTTTACGGCTTATCCTAGAAGATAGATTAAGAAAAGGCAAACCTACATTTCTAGCTTTTGTAGATTTGGAGAAGGCTTTTGACAATGTTGATTGGAATAAACTCTTTCAAGTTCTGAAACAAGAAGGAGTAAAATATAGGGAGCGTAAGGTTATATACAACTTGTACAAAAACCAGAGAGCGGTTGTCAGAGCTAGGGGGCATGAAAGGAATGCAGTGGTTGGAAAGGGAGTAAGACAGGGTTGCAGCCTTTCTCCAATGTTGTTCAATTTGTACATTGAGCAAGCTATAAAGGAAAGCAAGGAGAAATTTGGAGAAGGAATTAAAGTTCAGGGGGAAGAATTAAAAACATTGCGTTTTGCCGACGACATAGTAATTCTGTCAGATACAGCAAAGGACTTGTAAGAGCAATTGAACGGAATGGACAGTGTGCTGAAAGATGCTTATAAGATGAAGATTAACAAGAGCGAAACTAGGGTAATGGAGTGCAGTCTAAGAAAATCAGGTGATGCTGAAGGAATTAGATTAGGTAACGACGCAATAAAGGAGGCAGATGATTTTTGTTACTTGGGCAGTAAAATAACAATTGATGGTCGCAGTACAGAGGATATAAAATGCAGAATGGCAATGGGTAGAAAAGCGTTCTTGAAAAAGAGAAATTTGTTAACTTCGAATATTGATTTAAGCCTAAGGAAGTCCTTTCTGAAGGCATTTGTATGGAGTGTTGAATTGTATGGGAGAGAAACATGGACGATAAACAGTGCGGACAGGAAAAGGATAGAGGCTTTTGAAGTGTGGTGCTACAGAAGAATGATGAAGATTAGGTGGGTGGATCACGTAACTAATGAGGAGTTACTGAACAGAATTGGGGAGAAAAGAAATTTCTGGCATACCTTGACTGAAAGAAGGGATAGATTGGTAGGACACATTCTTAGACATCAAGGAATTGTGAATTTAGCGTTGGAGGGAAGTGTGTGGGGCAAAAACCGCAGAGGAAGACCAAGAGTTGGATACAGTAAGCAGATTCAGACCGATGTAGGTTGTGGAGATGAGGCTTGCTCAGGATAGGGTATTGTGGAGAGCTGAATCAAACCAGTCTCCGGACTGAAGACCACAACAACAACACAGTCACAGGGTTGCGTACCTCCCCGGGTTTGTATCTCTTGTGCCATAGGGCGGTGCAGTTCCGGGTTCCGTTGAATACGTCAGGTGTTGACAGCATACATTATGCGGCTACATGCGTAGTCGGGGCTGTGTGGCGTGACTAGGCGCTTCTTAGGATAGAGGGCATTGGGAACTCTCGTAGAACGTTTCAGTCTGAAAGGGTACAGAATTAAGAACAATTGTTCTAACAGTTGTACATTGTGGTAGCTGTTTCGGGAACGTACCAGAGTTGCAAGCGGTAATAGAAAGTA
Source organism: Locusta migratoria (assembly GCA_026315105.1). NCBI lineage: Eukaryota > Metazoa > Arthropoda > Insecta > Orthoptera > Acrididae > Locusta > Locusta migratoria. The sequence continues at coordinate 144,006,775 of CM048746.1, forward strand.
CTGAAGCACAAATCACTATAAGTAACGAAAGTTCGCTAAAGCCGGAGAGAAATTCAGCCTAAATTTATAAAAATGGACATATGTTGTTCAGAAAGAATAAATTTTAAAAATTGGTGATGACAATTTTATTGATGTCACATGCTGTTTAACCTGTAGCGAAAGTAAAGTAGATACTGCCTGTGAGTAGGTGTGGGTGGAGTTAAAATGTATAATAATACCTAGTAGCAATTGCTTGATTAATTTTATTATGTCAATTGCTGACCTTTACTATACTGCGGTCCCTATGGAATATAAAAAGGTTTTAAAATGTAACACGTATCAAGGGAAGATATAGACTGTGACCAAAACTCACTGTACATGAACTGTAGAGAAACTGAAGAAACTGCAGAAAGATAGGAATATAAGGAGGTGGGACCTGGAGGAATTTCAGATTTCTGAGAGTTTCAGAGGAAACGTTAGACAATAATTCACAGAAACGACGGGAAGTAACACAGTAGAAAGCTAAAGGGATGCTTTGAGAAACAAAATAAAGAAGGCAGCAGACAACCAAATAGATAGAAATACAAGACCTTCAAAATGTCCTTGGCAAATGCAAGTTTTTAGAAGAATGTTTAACTAGGGGAAAATAGATACAGCCTACAGGAAAACAAAAGATACACTTGGAGCCAAGATATGCAGCTGTATGAATATCACAAACTCAGATGGAAAAGCAGTTTTGAGAAAAATGGGAAAGCTGAAAGGTGGAAAGAATGTATAGTGGGGCTTTTTAAAGGAAATTAACTGCCAGACAATGTTTCAGTAAGGAAAGTGGTAGTAGATGAAAATGAGATAGGAGATACAATACTAATTTAAGAATTAGGCAGACTACTGAAAGAAGAAAGCCGAACGAAGGCGCCTGGAGAAGACGATATTCACTCAGAACTACTGAGGTCTCTGGGAGAGCCAGCTATGACAAAATTATTGCATCTGGCGTGCGAGATGTTTGAGACAGCCTCAGAGTTCAAGAGAAGTATAATTATCCCAGTTCTAAAGTAAGCCGGCGAGATATGTGTGACAATATTACAGAACCAACACTTCATAAGTAATGGCTGGAAAATTCTAACTAGAATTATTTACAGAAGAATGGAAAAACTTGTAGAAGCCAACCTTGGCGAAGATAAGTTTACACAGATCAGTTATTCACAAGAAATGTAGGAGAACACAAGGCAATACTCACATTACGACTTATATTAGAAAATAGATTAAGGAAAGGCAAACCTACGTTTCTAGCTTTTGTAGATGTGGAGAAAGCTTTTGACAACGTTGATTGGAATACACTCTTTCAAAATCTGAAATCAGCTGGGGTAAAATATAGGCAACGGAAGGTTATTTACAACTTGTACATAAACCAGACAACAGTTATAAGAGTCCATGGGCATGAAAGCGAAGCACTGGGGGGGATGGGAGTCAGATAGACTTGGAGACTTTTCCAAACTTTATTCAATCTGTGAAACGAGCAAGCTGTGAAGGAAAGCAAGGAGATATTTGGGGATGGAATTAAAGGTCAGGGCGAAGTAATGAAATCTTTGCTGTTTGCCGATGACTTTGTAATTCTGTCAGGTAAACGAATTCAAAGGAAAGGACTGTGTCTTCAAAGGAGTGTATAAGATGGAAATTAACAAAAGCAGAACAAAAGTAATTGGATGTAGTCTAAGAAAATCAGACGATGCTGATAGTATTAGATTATGAACCACAGACGTTGCCGAGGTAGGGTGGCTTGCGTGCGTCAACGATACAGATAGCTGTACCGTAGATGCAACCACAGCGGAAGGTATCTGTGGAGAGGCCAGACAAACGTGTGGTTCCTGAAGAGGAGCAGCAGTAGTTGCGGGGGCAACAGTCTGGATGAATGACTGATCTGGCCTTGAAATGTCAGCTAATGTGGATTTGCTGTACAGTTACCGCGAACGGCTGAAAGCAAGGGGAAACTACAGTCGTTAGGACATTTAGCTCTACTGTATGAATATATGATGGTGGCAACAGGGTGTCGTTATCAGGAAAGACAACACTGGTATTCTAGGGATTAGGGCGTGGTCTGTTATATTCCTTAATCAGGTAAGGAGGTAATAACATTTAAAACGGGAAATGGATGGGTTCAAGTTATATAGAGTAGGGATTAGTGAAGTACGGTGGAAACAGGAACAGAATGTCTGGTCAGGCGAATATAGGATTATAAATTTAAAAAAAAATCTGTTGGGGTATTACAGGAGTAGGTCTAACAATGAATAAGAAAATTGGAATGGGGGTAAACTACTACGAGCAGCGCAGTGCTCGTATTACTGTAGCCAAGATAGATACAAAGCCAACACCGACCACAGTAGTACACCTTTATATGCCCACTAGCTGTGCCGATGATGAGGAGACAGAAAATATTTATGAGGAGGAAATTATTGAGACATTTAACGGAGCGGAAAACTTCATCGTGATGGGAGACTGAAATTCGGTAGTAGGAAAAGGAATGAAAGCAAACATAGTAGGTTAATGTGCACTGGGAAAAATTAATGTAAGAGGAATGCACCTATTAGTATTTAGTGCAGAAAATAATTTAATCATAATAAACACTTGGTTCGAGAATCAGGTGGAAAACCTGAAAGGTGGAAAGAGTATATTGACGAGCTCTACAAAGGAAATGAACTTCTAGACATTATTGTAAGAAGGGAAATACATGAAGATGAAATAGGAGATACTATACTGATAGTCTTAAGTCGAAACAAGATCCCTGGAGTAGATGACATTCCCTCAAAGCTACTGAACTCTCTGGTAGAACCCGCCATGAGAAAACTATTTCACCTGGCGAGTAAGATGTATAAGACAGACGAAATACACTCCGACTTTAAGAAAAATGTAATAATCCCTATTGAAAAGAAAGCAGGCGAAGACAGGTGCGAAAATTACAGAACCATCAGTCTGATAAGTCATGGTTGCAAAGTTTAAACACAAATTAATTACAGAAAGAGGGAAAGGCTGATAGATGCTGACCTCGGGTAAGGTCAGTTCGGATTCAGGAGAAATGTAGGAAAGCGGGATGCAATACTGACGACTTAGATTAATGAAACGCAAACCTACATTTCTAGCTGTTGCAGATTAGGAGAAAGCTTTTACAATGTTGATTGCAATATACACTTGAAATTCTGAAGTCAGCAGGGATAAAATATAGAGGTCGGAAGGTTATTTACAAGTTGTACATTAACGAAACAGCTGTTATTAGAGTTAAAGGGCATGAAAAGGAGGCAGTGATTGGGTAGGGAATAAGACAGGGTTATAGCCTTTCTTCATTGGAATTCAGTTTGTACACATAGCAAGCTACAAAGGTAAGCAAAGAGAAAATTGGACAAGGAATTAGAGTATCAGGGTGAAGAAGGAAAACAGGTAAAGCAAACAGACACCATTTTAATAAAGATCTAACTTATGATCTAACTCGTTGTTGTTGTTATGGTCTTCAGTCCGGAGACTGGTTTGATGCAGCTCTCCACACTACTCTATCCTGAGCAAGCCTTCTCATCTCCTCATAAGAACGACAACCCACATCCACTTGAATCTGCTTACTATACGCGTCTCTTGGTCTCCCTCTGCGATTTTTACCCCACACACTTCCCTCCAATGCTAAATTTACGATTTCCCGATGTCTAAGAATGTGTCCTACCAAGCGATCCCTTCTTTTAGTCAGGGTATGCCAAAAATTCCTTTTCTCACCAATTCTCTTCATTAGTTATGCGATCTACCCACCTAATCTTCAGCATTCTTCTGTAGCACCACATTTCAAAACCCTCTATTCTCTTCCTGTCTGCACAGCTTATCGTCCATGTTTCACTCCCGTACAAGGCAACACTCCACACAAATGCCTTCAGAAAAGACTTCCTTACCCTTAAATTAATATTCGATGTTAGCAAATTTCTCTTTTTCAAAAATGCTTTTCTTCCCATTGCCATTCTGCATTTTATATCCTCTGTACTGCGACCATCGCATGTTATTTTACTACCCAAGTAACAAAACTCATCTACCACCTTCATTGTTTCATTACCTAATCTAATTCCTTCAGCATCGCCTGATTTTCTAAGACCGCATTCCATTATTTTTGTTTTGCTCTTTTTAATGTTCATTTTATACTCTCTCTTCAACACGCTGTCCATTCCATTCAACTGCTCTTCCAGGTCTTTTTCTGTCTCTGACAGAATTACAATGTCATCAGCAAAACGCAATGTTTTTATTTCTTCCTCCTGAACTTTAATCCCTATTCCAAATTTTTCCTTGCTTTCCTTCACCGCCTGCTCGATGTACAAATTGAATAATATTGGAGAAAGGCTACAACCCTGTCTTACTCCCTTCCCAACTGATGCTTCCCTTTCATGCCCTTCGAGTCTAATAACTGCGGTCTGGCTTTTGTACAAGTTGTAAATAACTCTCGTTTCCCTTTATTTTACCCCTTCTGACTTCAGAATTTGAAAGAGTGTGTTCCAGTCAACATTGTCAAATCCTTTCTCCAAATCTACAAAAGCTAAAAATGTATATTTGCCTTTCCTTAATCTATCTTCTAAGATAAGACGTAAAGTGAGTATTGCCTCCCGGGTTCCTATGTTCCTCCTGAATCCAAACTGATCTTCCCCTAGGTCAGCTTCTACCAGCGTTTCCATTCTCCTGTAGATAATTCGTGTTAAAATTTTGCAACCATGACTTATCAAACTGATGGTTCTGTAATTTTCACACCTGTCTGCGCCTGATTTATTTTGAATGGCGATTATTACATTTTTCTTAAAGTCTGAGGGCATTTCGCCTGTCTCAAACATCCTACACACCAGTTCAAATAGTCTTGTCATGGCTGGGTCTCCCAGAGACGTTAGTAGCTCTGAGGGTATGTCATCTACTCCTGGGGCCTTGTTACTTAACAATAATAAGTAAAATTCAAATTACAATATTAAAAATGGTATTAAATCAAAGTTTCTTTTAAGATACCTTACACTGATTGTCTTGCAACAATAGTTATCAAGAGACAAACGTTTTTAAAAATATACTAAACGATACTAAGCAAAACTAAAATCGGTGGTAAATAACATATAACTTGATTTAGTCCAGTTTGGTGTGTCCCTGCTAGCTCAAATAAAGGAGTGTAAATAGAAGTACCACTTACAGGCAATATAGAAAGATTTCGAAATTGCTGTTCTGATAGTTTCGTGCCATGGACGTCCCTACCAGGGCCAAGTAGCAGCCACCAGCAAAAGGAAAAGATATTCTTTAAATGTCTGATACTCTTTTGAGAAAATGATTAAGAATAATTATTTTAAAATCAGTACAAACTTTTTAGCCGGTTCGGGACTAGAAAGATTTTATGCCTTCTTAAAAATGGGCATTCATCCTCCAAAATAGTAGAAGTACTCCGTACACCAAGTCGTGCGCCACATCCCCCTGCCCCGATTCCCCCCTCGCCCCCCCCCCCTTTTACACCGCAACCACCACCACCAAGAGAGGGCGAGGGGACCTTTTGTTTCCTGCTAAATCGCATTTAATGTTTTTCTTTTCGGAACTGTGCTTCTAACAGTAAGTGATTCTTGTGCTTCAGGTGACGCCGTCCAGCTGCCATCCTGGAGTCTGCAGCGGCTCCCAGTTGGACTGCAGCGAGGCTTCTTCTCCACTGCCTCCGGAGCAGCGGCAACCTGTTTGACACCCAACCCGGAGACTCGAGACGATGCCAACTGGTGTCTGGCATCACATTCAAGTCTATAAACTCTCAGTGGCCACCAGCGTCATGGGAACACACCGTTGTTTTTCTTGATCTATGATGTCACTGCCGAGAAAATTAAAAGAAAAATGTTGCTAAGAAAACAATAAACGAAAATCAGCTTTTGTAGAGCTACGTCCATATACCACTCAGATTCCATTCATTTCAGGTGTCGGAGAGATCATACATGGACAGGTAAGTCAAAGACGAAATTCGCTGAGGGCTTTAATAACACTACACTGAGTATAGACGGCAAGACAAATACTTACATTCCATTTGTTCTGAAACAGTTTGTCTTAGCAGATCGTGTATTTTACAAGCTCGAAGTTAATTACTGTGAAAATGGTAAAAAAGTTGAAGATACTGACGTTGTTTCATTCGGTTTATTTGCGGTTAAAAGAATCAAGGAAGCTATTTACTATCAAGCACGATTCAGAAGATTTAGAGTCAACAGTTAATTTCTGAATATGAATTGTAATGTTACAAAGATCAAGAAACTACCAAACTAGCTGTCTGGTCTTACAATAATTATTAGCGTACACAGATCTACAAACTTTGCCCATTATTAGTGAGTCAAGTGTAATATGAAAACTCCATATTATCAGTGACTATATGAGACACAATGTTTCCAAACTCACATGCCAGTCTACATATTAGTAGTTTCTGTATCAGAAGGATGAGAATAGATGAAGATTACATACTCGTCTCTATATATTGTGAGAATGATTTCATTTAATTAATGACATGATGAAATGTACAGTGCAGTGTAGCAGTTCAGTCCCATTAATCTACCGTTACACAAAAGGAAGCGCTTTTATTTACAACACGAATCTGTTAGTAATGTTTTTTTTTTTTTTTTTTTTTTTTTTTTTTGGGTGGGGTGGGGGGGAGGACACTTTTATAACCAAGAAGTAATGACGGGCACGTCATGGAAGAGATCAGGTCAATGATATGAAACGTTGCTTCTAAGCGTGTTCAGTTTAACAACTGAGTATAATAAGTATCTATAAGTCAATGGTTCAGTACAGTGCTATTCCTGATTCACGCGATTCAGCAATCTGGCGTGAAGAAAATAACTTTTTATTTTCACTAATTTTGCAAATATTCCCATCATAATTTCTTTCTTTACTTGTCCATCTTCTTTGTCAGCACACAAAATAAGGAAAGTTTATTATGTTACCATTACCTTCACAGCTGTTTTAGTACCGTACTCCTTTCTTCTTTTGTTAATGTGTTCTTTAATGTTATTTTTTGCTAAAATACTCACATACAACCAGCACCCTGGCGACAGCTTAGGCGCTGCTCTTCAGTCAAGAGAATTTATAAAACAATGGATGTGATGGGATTAAACTAACAATGACATGGCGTTAAAATATGGAGTATTAAAATCCTTGACATGTAGATGTGACCGCAATTCGCTCTCTTACTCGCAAACACCACAGAAAACTGCCGATAATACAGGTCGACAGCTGACACGCGTGTTTGCAGTCACGTTAGATGCGTTCTCTGCATTGTCATTATTATAGCATGAGAATGCAATGAAAACTTGCGATGGGATACAACATGTGCATAGTATTTGAGGACGTATGTCCTTAAAGACCACTCTAGTGTTGTACAAAGGTACCATGGAATGAATAAGTAGTTTCAGATAGAGGCACAAGACAAGACGTCGAAGGAACACACTTCGTGTTGACGTAATAAATTATGCAAAATTTGTTCAAATGTTTGTAAACCTATTGGACCTAACTATTACGGATAAATAAGTTTCTGGACTTTACCTAAATTAACTTACAGTAAAGAGAAAAAAGAATTAAACACACACACACACACACACACACACACACACACACACACACACACACACACACACACATGGCCGAGGGAGGACTCGATTATCCAGCGGGGAAGGCCGCCAAGTCATTAGCATGACGCTTTAGTCCACACGGGCATTTCGCGCGGCTGAGTATAGCAACTTATTGGTGACTTGGTGGAGGGAGAGGATGTAATACTGATCAGTAAAGGACAATAAAGTGTCGTTACCGTCGACTTAATTTTCTACTCACCAAAACCATAAAGGCATAAAATAAAAAAAAAGTAATCCTGGAATTTTTATTAAACAGTTATTAAGTTCATAATAAAATAATACTAACAAGTTTTCAGTTCGTAACAGACACAGAGCTTATTAAAACAGAAATTTTATCACTCAATTCTGTGTACATGTTTTATTTATTCATTTTTTACTATTATTAATATCCCGATGTAAGTAAGATTATTAGTCATCAACAACATTGTTGCATTCAGTTGAACGTCAGTGAGATTATTCCTTGCCTTAATTAATTCGATTAAATAAAAACAAAAACAAAATAAAATACACTTACAAAAAATTATTTAGTTACATACATACTACAGACTCGAGCAGTTATTCTAAACAGCTGGAGGAGTTCTTCTGGAGGGAAGTTCTTGTAAAGTATTTCAGTGTGTTTTCCTTTCACTTATTTTATTGAACCACAAATACCCAGCAGGCTTAGACACCATCAACACTTTTTTAATGATGTGGCCCGTCTTCGCGCACTTGCGCCGGTAACGGACAAGTGTTAGCTGCAAGGTGCAAATGGGTTACCGATAGACTGATACTCTTTCTCTGGCTGGAGTTAGTACCCTCGCCCGCAGGCTCAGACCTGTAGCAGCGCTACTAAACGCAGCTTTCCGAAAAATTCTCAATAAAAAAGAGGCAGTCAGTATTCCACATTTAGATATAGAAATGCTGCAAAACATGATAAAATGGAGCATACTTTCGAAGAGAATATCTTAAATTGCATAATTTTAAAAATCGTTATTTTACCAATGTTGATTACAATTGCTACGACTGTGAAAGTAATCATTATTTTTACTGATTGCAATTTTAATTGGGAGGCTGAAAGAGATCGAAATTAAATCTTATGGCTTCTAGCTTTCTGGACATTTGGGTGGATCCACGGAGCAAACGCTGGCAGTAAGACAGAGCTGCTGATTGTTGAATCTGTAATTATTTTCTCAAACTTTTCTTTTGACATTATTAACACGTCAGGATGTTACCTCGTTCAGAGAATCGTAGATGAACACTATCAAAACTGGAAGCAGCAGTCAGAACTGTGTTTGCAGCCGAAATATTGATTTTGAATTAAAATTTCTGAAAAGCATTGACCATGATTGCATTGACCATATCCAGTCTGATATATCCCTCCGTTATACGACATTCAATTTCGTTCATTAAAAGAGCAGAATAATATGTGAAAGAAGAATATGGACTTGGTTTTCGATTTCCAGTGTTACTATTATTTCTTCTTGTAAGTTCAATTATGGACCTTTGAAACTAATGACGATCTAAACATTCGTAAGTCTTTGTATTAAGCAAAGTAGAACATCCCAAAACCACCCATATAATGACAATATATTCTTTTTGGTATACTTTTTCCCTGGAGTATTTATCAAAGAGTACCTATTATTAATTCGCTACTATGCTTTGAAGTGTGTATTAATATTAAATGTTCTTTTACTTCTAAACAAGGAGAAATGAAATAAATTACAAATAATTCACTGCACAATTTTTAACTAGCGGTATTACAGTATCAAAAATAAGTTTTCCGGTCGAAATTTGAATCAGTGAGATTCCTAAGAGAGTATGGTGATGAGCTGCTGCGGAGTGGCCGAGCGCATTGATGCGCTATGCTCCAATGCGTGAGGCCGTTCCCCGTCGGGAGTTCAACTCCTCCTTCGGGCATGGATGTTTTTGTTGTCTTTGGTAAAAAAGTAGTTCATAAGTAGTTTGTAAATTTAGGCTGATGACTCCGCAATTAAGTCTCTTAAGCTTAACAAACATTTGAACATTTATGGTGACGAAATAGCACAATAATCGACAGTCAAATACGACCTCTCGGTCAACGAAAGATCTGCTTCCAAAGACTGGGAATTTGCTCACGACACACCGATATTCAAATAATGTTCAAATGTTTGTAGAGCTTATGGGACTTAACTACGGGGGTCATCACTCTCTAAACTTACAAACTACTTATGAACTAACTTATACTAAAGACAACACAAACATCCGTGCCCGAGGGGGGGTTCGAACCCCCGACAGGGAACGGCCTCGCGCATCGTAGCATAGCGCCTCAATCGGCTCGGCCACTCAGCCGAAGCCACCGATATTCCAGAAAGCCAGTCGGAGATACAGACGTGTAACATTGATGTCGATTTGAAGCAGGGTTTTGGAACTTCTTCTTCAGACATTATGAACTACCCAAAACAAAAATTACTGATCTAGGGTCAAGAAGTATTTAGAAAATATCGTTATTGTCAAAAACAATTAGCTCTTTACTCACACGTAGTGATTAATGCTATAGACCATCTATATCGAATCAGCTCCATATTTATTTGCAGAGAGCTTTTGACATGGCATCTCACAAGTGGATATTCGTCAAATTACGTGGTAATCGCATATCGTCTCAGATATGTAACTCATTCGAGATTTCCTGTCAGAGAGGACACAGTTCATGGGAAGTGATGGAAAGGCATCGACTAAAACAGATGATATCTTGTGTCCCAAGCGACTTGTTATAAACCCTCTACTTTTTTTTCAGTGCAGAGCCACACTTTTGGCTGTAATATAGGCTTAGCGTCTAGACACGGAATACGTTGGTGAAAATACGTCGACATATGGGAACTTTGGGTACGTGCTTGAATAGTTCTTGCAGGCTTCTCAACGCCGTGGCCTGGGCGGTGTAAGGGTTGTCACAAGTACGTAGTAAGCAGGAGACCGGGGTTCGAATCCTCGCGCCGACAAAAATTTATGTATGTCCATGTTGCTTCGCTGAAGTACCTACCAGCATTTTAGATAGAAATACTTCGACTAAATTGATATTTAGAACAGATACAGCATCACATAGAGACATCTGTTCTTTCGGACATTTCGCAAAGAACAGAGACCGCAGTTCCTAATCTGATACTTCCATTAGCAGTGTTCCAATCACCAACCACCTACAGAGTTACTTTTGCAACTTTCCGTCACTAACTCATTAAACATAGTGAAATGAAGTAGTCTTGGAGCTGGCTATATAATAATTTTCCTTCACTGGTAATACCTAATAAATCACATCTATTAGAACCTTTCTGTAAAAAAATGATTTAGGAAATTTGTAAAACGCAGTCATGCAAATGACAAGACATTGTTTCATTAAGAAAAGTATTAGTTTTCTTTATTTACACGCCTTTAATAATGATAGAAATACCTCTTACCTCTCTATTCTTGGAATTTTTATTTATTTTATTCGTAATTTTATTTGTATTTACTTATTTAATTATTTTTTTGAGTGGGCAACGTAATATTGTTTGCACACGTTTGCCAAAGAGGCTCAGCTGGACTGCAAGAGTCACCATAGGGAAAAAGACAAATGCTCTGGCTTTAGCAGAAAATATTTTGGTGACATGAAAAAGCGTGGAAGACCTGAATAAGAACAAGGTAAGAAAGTAGTCTAATGTAAAACGAACTTCATTGTATTAGTAAGAAGGGCTCAGTGAGGACCAAATCATCTAACAATCAACATCCTAACAATACAGAAGATACACACATTCACGTACCTCGGTGTCAAATTGGACCAACAACACCTTATAAAGAAGTTGTAATAATAATTCAAGATGGGGGAAGACGTGTCGGAGCTATGCACATCATCATAAGATCTAAGCTACTATATATTATTGCCATGATATATAACATTGGAACATGCATCTTTTGGTGCAAGAACCAGACTTTTGCGGACTTATCTCAATGAGATATGCATGGTTTCCAACAAACAACATACATGAGCTCTTCCAGATTTCACAGTATAAAATTTTGCAGTACAGTTATACTCACAAATACATATTTAAAACCAGCCAGAATCAACACATGGCGGTTATGTCAGAATTTGCACCACTAAAGTAGGCAATAAAATGTGACGTTACCTTCGGAGAAGAATCACTGTATGGTGGTCCTTTACATCATAAAAGATAAATATGATGAAATAGGTTAAGAAGTACATTCCTACTGCAGATATGGATTTCTATGAAACACTGTTACCCTCTGCAGGATATGATGATGGTGAGCACAACCCAAATGAAATAGAGTAAGAATACTTTGAAATGACCATGAAGTACTTTAACTATAAATCAAGTAGGTCAACAAAATGTTCTGAGACCTTAGATTTTATATTTAGTTAATGATAATATCCTTAAAAGAATTACATTGGGACAGAATATTTTACGTAATAAGGCATGCAAAACTATGTAATATTTTTTCTGAGAAAAGATATTTAAATTGTCTGGTAATTAATAAAAAGTAAACTCTGATTCATTATTTGTTGTTATTTTGTATTCATGGTATGTATATAATATTTTGCACGCACTATTTAAGTTTTTAAAGCAAACCCTTCAATAGTTTGAAATGGAAAAATTGACCTTGACAAAAAAAAAGGCTCATTGCTTTCTAAAACAAGTTACAGATAAAAAATTATGGATCAATGAAAGAAAATGAAATGAGAAAAATAAGGAAAAAAAAAAAGAACTAAGCCAATGACATACACTACCTGACATCGTGTCAAGTGTTAAAACTAAAAGAATCAGGTAATACGGACATGTGAGGAGGAGAGGAAAAAAACACGCTAATAAACACAGTAATTGTTAGAGAATTCGAAGGAAGTAGAGCGCTAGGACGGCCAAGAAAGAGATGGAGGGATAATAATGTGATAGACATGCAGGTACTGGGTCTGGGAGATGAAGATGCAGCTGACAGAAAGCAGTGGAATGCTAGACTGAGTGAGACCAGGCACCGGTTGCGGTTTCTGGGGCCACTTTAAGTAAGTAAGTTTGTTAATTAATTGTGACTATAACTGATGCAACGCTATAGTTTCTGACGGTAAGTTTTAAGTAAACAATCAAATTTGATATTTGTCCAGAATATTTAGACGAAGGCTGGTGTAACGTGCATGTAATTACAGACACGAAGTATTTCATGAAAAAATTAAATATGTGGTTTACGTGACTATCGAGAACGTCGATTCCTTTGACATAGGTAAGTTTCCTACTGGTTTCGACTGTACAGTGACAGCCACCCGCAGTGGTCACCTTGCTACACAGGATTAAAGCAATACGCGGAGGTCCTGCATTTCCGTTCCGGATTTTGAAGAAACTGTTCCGGAAGTTTGAAACATTCCAAATTTCATAGGCTTTAAGGTCTGAGGATCTGTAATTTCTAAGTATGGGTTTATCTGAAGCAATGAGTTTATGAACGGGACACTGTCAAGGGCACCACATGGATATCGTATTTTTTAATATTTTATTTTCATTTGTGGTATGTGAAGGTCAGAATTCAAATAGCAGTCAGACAAAGCTATTCGATGCAACTATGAACACTTATCAAGAAAGTAGACTTTTAACTTGTTTTAAGATCCTTCATTCAATTACCCTGTCGCTCCAAAAATCAGAAATGCCTTGACCGATTTCATTATTTTAATTATTTGCATTTCCTTTGTTGAAATTAAAATACAGATGGTTCGAAAAAATGCGGTAAAACATAATTGAACTACTGTAAAACGAAAAGAATCGAAGTTGGTAATTTCGTGCAGGCATCGATACCTGGGATTAGATTAAATATACTCTGCCGTACCGCTCATTCAACTGGGATTAAAATTTTGAAAGTTGACCATCAAACAAGACGAAGGCACTGCTTTCATGTAACTAGTACTGTGAATTGCGCATTGTACTTTACGAGACTCCCAAAACAATTTGCAGTTTCAATCTGAGACCGATGACATTTTGCTCACCTGACCTTCAAAATAAGAGGAACATCAGTATCTACATGGGATTTCATACGATGTAAGAGGAAGGGTACCTTACTCCAGACTTTTACACCATTTGACCGAACCTCATGATAAAAAGGTGACGGAAGACATGAAAAGAGGGAGGGGAGAAGAGTGGATTGGTTTAAGGCGGGGAGATGAGAGTGCACGGGGGAGCATATATGTTCATTAATTTTACATTTCGTTTATTTTGATACCTATGGCCTACTGTTATACAGCAGGTGTATGTTTTAATTTATATGTTACATCACTCGTATTCTATATTACTGCATTCATTTGAGTGTTATGTAAATAAGATGGAGTATTATGGGAAAGGAAAGGAGATGAAAAAGTAAATAATTAACAATAGGGATACATATTCACTTTATCATTGCTATTTCAGATGGAATGTTATGGGTAGGAGAGTGGTCGAAAAAAAAAAAAAAGGATTCTGGTATCATACAAAACACTTTAGTGTGGGAAAGTTGCCTATTGTCATTAGAATAAATACGAGATACAAAATTAAAAAGCTGTAAATATCTCCCGTTTGGGAGATATCGTACTTGAAGATAATGTTTCAAATGTTCAACTGTTTGTATAGCTTAAGGGACTTAACTACGGGGTCATCAGTCGCTAAACTTACAAACTACTTATGAACTAGCTAATCCTAAGGACGAGGAAGGTTTCGAACCCCCGACCGTAGTGGCCGTGCAGACCATGACTGGACCTCAGTCCCCTCGGGCACCGCAGCCGGCTTGAAGATAATGGAAAATTGAAAAAAGTGCCTTCTTAGATATTTTTGAAAGTTCGTTATGTCGTGAACTATGTTGCTGATATTTTGATACTTCCAACTGTTTGTAGTGCGCAACGGAAAACCTTAGTTTAATGTACCCGGGACTCCTGCTACGAAGACATCAACAGCATGTCACACAGAATTCAGAAAGAAGTTCCTTGTCTACCAACAATGGTATCACTTACACAAAGATAGACGTAGATGACATCTCCTGTCAGAAAGATCTTAAAATTAACAAAGTGTAACTAGTGAGGATCATTTCGGGTACTAAAACTGTTGGCTCTAGTGATTGAAATACTAAACTGATTGTGAATGCCGGCCGCGGTGGCCGAGGGGGCTGAGGCGCTTCAGTCACGGTCTGCACGGCCACTACGGTCGGGGGTTCGAATCCCCCCTCGGGCATGGATATTTATGCCGTCCTTAGTTGTAGGTAGTTCATAAGTAGTTTGTAAGTTTAGGGACTGATGACCCCGTAGTTAAGTCCCTTAAGCTTAACAAACATTTGAGCATTTTGATTGTGAATGTTATATTAATCAATTTCAATGTTTTTCAAGAAGACTCAAGTTGATAAAGAAACAATTTGAATTTACATATCCAAGTTCCGGATAGGTTGACTAAATAGATTAACTTTTGAGGAAACGTATACACATTTCAGAATGAAATAGTCGGTAGAATGGCTGAAGAACCGCGCCCAGTAGACTTTAAAATAAATTCATTTTCGTCAGTTCACGATCGAGTCTGTCTAGATGTCAGAAATGTTTCACAATGTTAAAATATGTATTTCCTATTACTGTTAGCCTTAACCGGTCGCTCACAATGCCATTAACTGCACCGACGGCTGCTCGCTGCGTCTTTACTGAAATAGAAACAATCTTTTCTTTCTTGATCGACTACTGCAAATCGCATTTTCCCTGCGTCTTGATAAAGAGCGGCCTATAAATCCTAGTCTGAATCTACAGAGTGTTTCACTAAGTGTGTTTGCCTCTGTAACTTATAAAATAATAGGTGACGGGAAATTTTAATCCGGTAGGACAACACAAGAAATGTTACACTTTCTGCGGAGCTATGAACATAGTTTATTGTATCATTTTCCAAAGAGTTACAGCATAAAGATATAAATTTTTAAATGGAACAATAGTTTTTTCTATCGTGCATTGGATTCGTTGAAACCAGCTGCGTCCAAATCAATTTAAACTACATTCCTATCACTGTTAATTTGGGAGCTATAACCCTTCAAAGTTTAGGGGGCGGAGGCTACGACAGCTCCGCTGACTGGCTGGTGGTCATGAGACAGTGCGCCACTGGTGATAGCCACTCGATCAGTTAGCTACGCTATCGCAGCCTCCGCTCGCGGAACTTTGAAGGGTTGTAGCTCCCAAACTGTGATAGCAATGTAGTTTAAATTGATTTGGACGCAGCTGGTTTAAACGAATCTAATACACGAGAGAAAAAACTAGTGTTGCATTTAAAAAATTATATCTTTCTGGTGTAACTCTTTAGAAAATGGTACAACAAACTATTTCATTTAAAACTTCCGGGCTCATAAGCCGTGGTCGATTTATAAAACTTTCCCCTAAAGTTTCATCTTCGGCTGCGGAAGACATCTTCAGAGGTAGTTGTCTTCCGCAGCCGAAGATGAAACGTTAGGGGTAAGTTTTATAAATCGACCACGGCTTATGAGCCCGGAAGTTTTAAATGAAGTTGACGCCGGTCGTGAAAGTTTACATTGTATGAACAACAAACTATGTTTATAGTTCCGCAGAAAGTGTAACATTTCTTACGTTGACCTACTGCATTAAAATTTCCCGTCACCTATTATTTTATAACTTACAGAGGCAAACACACTTAGTGAAACACCCTATATGTTGGCGTGGTGCGTCAGTCTAAGGCAATCCCACCGTTCGCACGCTCCGCGTTCTTCTGGCTACTGCTGGTGAGCTGGTAGAGGCAGGTTTTACTTGTTAGCATTGCCTTCCACATCTGAGGGTTGACGAGGAATTTGTCTTCTTTATTTATTTATTTTTTTTTTTATTCTGCGGGAATTGGTGGTATATGCAGGAGTGGAAAAAGTTGTTAGGGAATGACTATCAGGTGTCTCAAGGGTATATAAAAGCAAGTACAAAAACAATAACAATTACAGTAAGTTTCTTCTGGTTGGCCTGTATCCTCTAGTGGTCGAGGAGGACAACAGAGTTCTTGTATTTGTTTCTTGTGTTCGGTGGAGCACTGAGTTCACGGATGGGGTGGATGAGTGATGTCCTTGTCCTCTCATAGAAGCGACGAGCAAACTTCCGGTGCCGTTGGTGGACTTCGAGTTCGTGTGCTGCGTCGTGTAGCTCTCGGCGAGGATGCTGCGGGTGAGCGTGGAATACACGCTAGATAATCTTGTTCTGTAAAGGCTGTAGCACTGGATGTGCATGCGGGCAGCTTTTCCCCATAACTCGCACGAAAGTCGATTATTGGAATGCGCTCGCAAGCGTTATCTAATTCACTCTGTATATGTGTACACCGGATATTAAGTACCTCGGTCGACAGTGCATAGTCCTTAATGCTTCTCCACTGCAGATTTACCAAGACAGAAGGGCTACTTAAGGCAATTCCACACCGGCGTAGTGTAATTCGAGCTACGTCTTCGGAAAGACGTCGTAGATGTAGCCGGCAGCGGTGGCTGAGCGGCCTCCGGCACGCCAGTCACGTTCTGCACGGCCAATACTGTCGGGGGTTAGAATCCCCTTCGGGCGTGGATATTTGTGCCGTCCTTAGTATTAGCTAGTTCATAAGAAGTTTGTAAGTTTAAGGACTGATGACCCCGTAATTAAGTGCCATAAGCTCTACAAACATTTGATTTCGTAATGTAATCAAATGGGGCATTTCAGACCGCCGTAGCTGGCGTCGTGTCCAGCCGAGATACATAAAACGCGTATCTCCAGCTACGCCTGCACACGTAGCGTTGCTGCGTATCTCGGCTCGCGCATATGCACTACACTGCTCCACAAACCACGTGCTCTGTGATGAACAGCTGTATTTCTATATGTTTATTGTGCAAAATGTCTGCATTAACTGACCAAGCGCGAAAATATTCAGTGCTGTGGAACTATTCTAAATTGGAATATGTTTCTATTTTCAAATTAAGGGCAAGGAATTGTTACCTTAGACGAAGCTTGCCGTTCTTCAAGAGGTATTTATTTTCTGATATTTTTATCTTGTTTTTTACTGTCACTGCTGATGAAGAATAAAACTTCATTGTTCTTCATTAAGCCTGAAATAAGTTTTAAAATTTCCATCGTCAAGCTGTAAATCTTGCATTAAATTCTTCTAACATTTATCGGATGAACCCAATTCGATTTATTCGGCACTGAATACAACAACAGTAGTTCATCATAACTATCGCTACTTGAACTACAGTCCATCCACGGCACACTGAAGTTGATATCTGGGTCACATCACGGCACATACGCCCTACAACTAAGGAAAACCTCCCGAAAACCTTCGTCGGAACCGGGGGATTGCGATCAATTTAATTTATCTCTGGGATGTTGCCCCAGACTGAAAATGGATTATCGGGGGGAGTACGCGCGCACTCACGTCAATCAAAGATCGGACGCTCGAGTTAGTCTCGTAAACTCATAGAGGTCAGCTCGACAAACACTGGACGTGAGTCTACCTAGAGGAACCGCACCCGTGAACACGGTTCGAAACCCGTCATTCCTTTTTTATTATTCAATTTTTCCCTTCTTTATGCATTCCTATGCGACTTAAATATGAAATTCATCAAATGTATATTAATAAACTCATATTTAAACGTCATTTTTACGAAAATGCACGTTTTTGGTTTGTTCTTAGTTTCCAATTATTCTATTAATAATTGTTAACAAAGATGGTTGCAATTAAATGAACATCGCAAATTACTTTTTTGAAACAATACTGTAACAAACAGAGTGTTGATTGAACCACACCATACCATTTTCCACTATTCCTTTCTATAATACCGCGCAGTTTAGAAATAACACTTTCATCTCTCCGTTAGAGATAATATTTCTCGTATTTTATCATGATGATGTAGGTAGGAGTCAACGATGTATTTTCGCATTCGGCAGACAATGTCCGACTTCGTAATTACGTAACTTTTCTATTAATTGATATTTATATCACCGTAACAGGATTGTTCCACCATGTCCATTGCTGAGGTGTTATTCCACTGCATGGAGAGCCTTGGCAGTAGTGGCAATTATCTTTGGAACAATGAAGCTGAATTAAAGTTTGTGTTGTGGAAGGAAATCGTACATAGACTATTCCGAGGCGCCTTAATCGTTAGTGGTGTGGTAGTATAACGGTTAAGACGTCTGCCTAGTAAGCATGGAGGTCCGGGTTCGATTCCCGGCCGCACCACAAATTTTAATTCAATGCTTCAGATCTATCAGTAACGTAACTTTTCGTAATTTATGTACTGCTTCCCACTCTCACTGTTGTATTGTTACCGCGATACTCTCACCCCTGCATCGGGATAACAGTAAACGAGCTGTCCTCTTTGAATGTTTTCCTTGTCCTCCGTCAATCCTGCCTAATTAGTATCCCACACTGTGCAGCGGTATTCCAAAAGAGGATAGTCAAAAGTAGTGAAAACCGAATCTTAAGTAGTTCTTTTGCGTTTAATCTGTCAATAAAACGCAGTCTTTCGCTCGTCTTTCGCATGGTATTTTCTACGAGTCACTAATTTGAGATGATATTCCATAAGTACATAATTTGATTAAAATCAGTTTGTGAGGCATGGTGTCAAAAGGCTTTTGAAAATTTAGAAGTGCAGAAACAAGTTTAGATCATTTGTCGATGGCAGTCGTCTCCTCGTGTAATTAAATAGCTAGTTGTATTTCACAAAACGATAAATAATAAGAAAAAGTAATTCATGATTGTAGAATTAATTAATGGTAAATATAATCGCTTCGGATTTCTGATTACATAGCCCAGCAAATAATTACTATTTTCATTTGGAGCAAAAGCCGTGTAATAGAAAACTACTAATAGTAGAAACCACAGTTTCCTATGCGACCGCAATAATGTCATTAAATTTCACTTTTTGCTCACGCAGCAACATAAATGTATTCCCATTGTTATTAGACACCACTGTGGCTAGACGGAAAATACATGTCCAGCAATTAGCTGTTTGCCGTCATTTCCGGAGGCAGTAATATCTATTATCTTCCGACGGGCGTTATGTGTAACAGCAAATAACTGCTACATGTTGACATATGATAGCTGACTCCCTGTAGGTATTTGTAATTTTTGTATATGTTCCTCAGCCACACAGCATTGACAACTACATTCGTAACTGGCTTGTGGGGGCGGTAATTTGGTTTGAACACGACACGTATTGACTCAAGCGCAGAAGCAACACGACCACAATTAAAGCTCGTGCGGTGTTTGTTATTACGCTGCCGGCACCGCCGATGGAAATGTGCTGACGTATGAGATATAATTACAACAGAAGCATGTAGTTTTCAGCTTCTGTAACGATTGCAGATCGGCACAATTTGCACCCCAGGACGATTGGATGTGATAGTATTTCACAATTTTCAGATGATATTCCATCCATTCAACCGTGCAGCAATCGAAATAATTTTAAAGAAATTGGACCATTAATATCCGCCTGTAAAATATGTCATCATATGCTACAGATCACACACTCAGTTCAATTTCTTGCTCCAAACTAGAACATTGCGGACTTCATTTATGTGTCTGCGCATTTACCAAGAATAGCTAGTTGTTGCCGCACAGAGCTAGCTATAACGCCTGATGCATGGAGCACGGCTTTCCTTTCTGATGGTTATGGGAAAGTCTGCGCCTACATCTTTGGTGGGTGGTTGTTTTTATCCCAAGCCTCATTGAGCAAAGGAACATGGGTGGTTGGTGATTCGTAGCTTCTGTGTTAGTGGCTGATGTCTCCTATTTTGAGACACAGATTGCGAACCCTATTTACAGTAATTTCTCCAACAGCCTGTTCTTGTGTGAACTACCAGAAATTTCCTGACATGGAGATGCGTATAAGCAATGCTGGCATATCTGAAGACCGAGAAAGATAGTTGCCCGAAAACTTAGATAAAAATTGGATGACACTGTTGTGGGATTCTTGTACGAAATGATGACGAAAATTTACGGTAACAGGCACCGTGTTCGTAACTTACATTAAACTTAGCACTGCCTGATCTATGATAATGAAATGTGCGTCTATTTTCAAACAGGATGTTTGTATTCTCCAGAAGCCACCGTATGTTGCAAGTTAGAGGGTACCTTCCAACGCTTGTGATATCCCTAAATCTCTCCAAGCAAATAATGAAATGGTTCATTTCAAAAGACACGGTAGATTTATTTGTGCTTCTACATCTATATTCACATTTACGTAAATACTCTGCGAATCACATTGAAGTTCATGGCAGAGGGTTCATGGAACTCCTCTTATGATGTCGCTAAACTTTTCTTTTTTCTATCTGATTTCTCTTATTTTATTATGATGATCATTTCTACCCATGTAGGTGTGTGCTAACAATATATTTTCGCATTCTGAAGCGAAAGTTGGTGCAAGAAATAAATCGTTCGTCGGTCCCGCGTGATGTGGATCCCACAATGCGCAGCAATACTCCAAAGTAGGACGCACAAGCGTAGTGCAGGCAGTTTCTTTAGCAGAACTGTTGCATCTTCCTAGTGTTCTGACAATGAGCAAACTTTTGCAGGCAACTGAATGCCTTACGTCGAAGGTCAGGCAGCAGTTGACAGAAAATTGAGTTCAAGGTTCGGGGTAGTTTCAGGGGTAAGACAAGACTATAACCAATCAGAAATGTAGTTCTTATTACTTATGAATAATATGTTGATAACGATAGTCTGGTAAGGTCAGATTGAAATAGGTAAAAACAAAATAAGCCGTCTCGCACACACGGACGACATAGTGGTGATGGCAGATTCGCTTGAAATGTGGCAATCCATAGGCATCGACTACCGGTATGCTCGGTCGCTCAAATAAGGCATTGTTCGAGTAGAGCATATTAGCTGTAGTTAGCTGATCAGATCCCAGCAGCAGTGAGATTTAAAAATATTCTCTTCACGGATGTTCGGTTGTGCAATATCAGCCTTACGTTTCTGTTCCAACCGAACAATGATCTCGGAATTTGCGATTTGGCAAAATTATTTAATGCTATTCCTGCAATTCTTCTCTGTGGTAGACAGATTATTGTATGTAATCTTGACCGTTCAATAAAGTAATTATCCTCGTAAAGAGCATCCTTTAAAATGATGACATATTAGTAAACAACATATTTACTTTTGACAAGCCTGACAGTAAATATGATACCTGCTCATTTCACTGGCAGCACTTTAAACTGTACTCTCAGGTCTCTACCTAAACAGAAAGTCTGGAATAGTGTGACGTTCGCATACGAACACCCAAGTATATGTGCCGGCCTAGCGTGTGAAGGCATACCTTTGCCTCTAACTATACGATATTCAAAACCAACAGGTACTATCTTGTGGTCATTTGTAACCTTAGCATGAACATTACTTAATTTATCTTTGGAATGGCGCCGCTCTTGCTCAAAACGTTTTATGTATTCTCTTACAAGTCAGTGGTTTTCAAGGAATTGTGTTTGTGCAAATCGTCACATTTTTCATCCTGTTTACTGAATTGGTGTGTGCTGTGACAGTGTGTTGTAAATATATTGGTATCGACAGAGGTGGTATGACTGCAGAAGTGTTTATGTACTGTTTTGGTAATACTGTATAGAAAATAAATCTGCAGAAGAATGAAGAGAGGAAGACGATCCAATATACGTTATTGCGATAGTAATTCACAATACAGAAACATCATTATCTGATATGCAGTCTCAGAAGACGAAAACTCTGAAAGTGATATGGAAGAATTTTGGCATTAAAATGCTACGTCTTTATTTTTTTTTTTATTTTTTTTTTATTAATACCTGTCGGCGAGGAGGTAGCTGCAGCAGGAGGGCAAACGACCCCCCCCCCACCCCTCGTCCCATGGATACGCCACTGAGAATACCCCAAGATTTACAAAATTCGGCGCCTATGTGGCAATCTAACAATTTTGAGCTAGATCAGAGATGAAAATTCTATGGTATGAAGATCATCATCTCCAAAACTAATCACTGTGGGAAAGAGGTTTAAACAGATCTGGTACAAAATAAGAGGAACAAATAACAGGTGAACGTACGTGGGATGTATTTTCTCACAGCAAGGCAATATACTGAAAGAAGTGGAATGACGGTGTAGTAAAGCGAAAGCAATGAGCACGCAAACCTGATGTACACTCTTCTGCAAAAAGGAAGTCGATAAGTTAGTAGTTGATTGATCAGTCTTTCGACCTACTTTATTGTATGGAACTGATAGCTTGGAGGATACAGGTTATCCTTATTAATAAGGTTGAGGTTGAAAATATGGAATTACCATGGATTCTTGCAGCTAATAATATACGGGAACATTGTCAGGAGGGTGTCTATAACGGGAAAATTAAAAATAAATCTGCGAATTAACACCATAGGTAAAGCAGTTAGGGCGAACGGCCTAGATGGGGAAGTCATATTACTTGGGAGGTGCAAGGCAACGTAAGAGGCTCTAGGTTCGGCTAGAGAGGGTAGGAGTCGAGGTAAATCGAAGGGACAGTTCTTGGATTCGGACAGGAATGATTTTGAAGTAACAGGATTAACACCAGGAGAGTCATTGATGTTAGCACTGAATACGGGATCGAAAAGGTATTTTATATGTGGAACTATGCTCCAGACTGAACGACGAAAGGCATGGTCAGTCTTAAGCGATGTTAATGATGATGTTGATGGTGGTGGTAGTTTTATCTCAAATGGAATCAGGTGCATTTCATCATTTTCATTATAAAGCTCATTAAATTTAGTGAAGATTGAAATGCTTTGATTTAAGAGAAGTGTGCTGACTATGTGTAATTCGGTAATATTTTCAAACAGTTTAGTGAGCATTTTATCATTTGTCTGTCTTTTGTAGAGTTTTCCTTTGTCGTTTCCATGTAGTCACAGTGCATTGTTTTTCCCAGTATGACAACCAACCGTAATTTTAAGATGTGACGTACAATCATGGTTGCCAGTGCGTAATTATTTCAGTTCTGGAATTGTATGGAAGACAGAGCGAGGCACGCAGCCCCCGTGTAGGAGGGGGAGATGAGCGATCGGGAATCTGTGTTGGCCACAGAATCCTGTAAAGGCTGTGTTGGACAATGACGAACCGCAGAAAATGAGTAAACTCTGAAAGGTGCTTATTATGTTTTTAATTAACAAAGTGAGATTTCGTGATCCATTTTCTGCGCTGATGAATTAATTGAGTCTCACCGATGGCTCTTACTAGCCTGTATTTAATGCACTGCCGCGGTGGAGTGGCCGAGAGCTTTAAAGCGCCTTCCTGTGGAGCGCGCGGTTTCTCGCCGTCCGAGGTTCGAGTCCTCCCTCGGGCATGGATGTAAGTGTTGTTCTTAGTGTAAGTGGATTGTAAGTCTAGGGACTGATTAGCATAGTATAGTTTGGTTGAATAGGTTTACAAACACCTGAGTTAATACAATTATGTGGTGTGGTGACAGGGATATTGTTAAATGTTGAAATGTTTAGTAAACATGCAGTTTATTTGAGAATTAAGCAAGAAATATAAACAAATTGTTTTAGAACGTTACAAGGAATATTATTATGTTTCCACAATTGGTAAAGCTAGTTAATATAACTGGCAAAAAGACACAATATTTGGTCAAGCTTTCAAATAGTGTCTTGATGTATGAATTGTAAGAGGTAGTCGCAAAGTTATGTTTTCCTCATGCACTACCTGACGGGAGTTCTAAGCCGTGATCGATCAACACGAATTAGTGCATGGCTGCGAATTCTTTACTACAGTCGTGTCTGCGAGAAGCAGGCCGGCGTTGGTGGCGTGTGGTGGAAAATGGATGCCATTTGAAAATGACCGAAATGAGAGCTTACAAGACCTTCGGTATGTTGTAGCCTAATTAACTATATCCTCCGTCCTTACTTCGAGATAGCACTGCTACACGTCTAGAACGAGGTAAGCAAATTCAAAATTTTGTCTGATTGCCGCAAGAGAAGCGTGCCCCTACATCCGTACGAATTTGTGGTCAAAGAGTTATCGGCGTAGCCACGGTCATCTGATCTCTCTATCGCTGGAAGACCAAACTGTCTTCAATTCTTCTGAGAGAACCAACTGTACTTTGGTTGTACCCAAATCTCACACAACTAGTTTAGACCAGGAATGCGGCTAAAATAAAATTAAAAAAGAATATTTAAAATTTTTTTAGAAATTGGCGCCCCCTAAGTTCTGGGCGAACATCGGTATTGAACTGCGTAGCGGTAGGCACGACCCCACGTGGACTCAATGTAGACGTGGGGATAAAGAAAACTTCTTTGTCTGGTCCTATCTCGAATGAGATGCGCGCCCACAGGACATCACAAAATTTGGCGGGAAGGCTGTTTGTTCACGGGCAATGCCAGCATTCCCATGGAACGTGGCTTGTAGAGCCTACCTAGTGGTAGGCTGATTCGTACCCCTTCAGTACTTCATTGCCTAATTGAAGCGAGACAGTGCCTATTGCGATCAGCAACCTTCGCCAGCTTCTACTTGTAGGTAGTGCGTAACGCCAGCCGCCGCCGCGCCTTCCACTGGACCCTGTCTGCCGCGAGCCCCCAAGGGCTTTCACCGTGCTGCTTTCCGCTTTTCCCGCTTGGATATTTAACAATCACAAACAGTGACATTCGCACCCAACCACAAATCTGTGACATTCTCACCCAGTAAAACTACCTGCTCACTACGTCACAGCCAGAGTCGTGCCCGACGGCCCGACCCGCGGCCTGAAACTGCACTAGCATGCAACAGCGTCCTACTAAGTGGGTTTAAGACTCCTATAACTACGAGCTGAAGTATCCGCCGTTTTTATTCACATATCTCGTAAGTTAAAGATACTGCGATACTATAGGATTTACGTCACGGCACTTTAGCACGTTATTATGGCTCGTATTGTTGCCATAAACTGCTGAAATCATTCCAGAGGTGACTACAGAATGTTTAGTTTCCAGAGAGATTCCGAGAGAAGAAGAAGAAAAAAAAAGGATCATTAACTGTCGGCGCAAAATGTGGGACCCAGGACCGAGCGCACAGTTATGTATTGTAAGTAAATATTTTTTATTATTATCAGTTGAAGCAATATTTAGTAGTAAAAATCATCTGTGATATTCTAACGTAAGTTTTTTGTTTAGCTCTTTTGAAAGTACTACCTCTTAACAGAGTAGCTGCCAGCAGGGAGTTAGCAGCTGCAAAATATCATAACACAGCAAAACATCCCAGAACTTGGGAGGGGGGTGGTCTCAACTTTCTGTTCTTCTTTTTTTTTCATGCAGTATATTGAGAAATACACCGCATGAAAAACAATAAAATTACTACCAATGCTGCATACTACATTTACTATATTCATTATTTTGTGGTCGTTGAGCACAGCGTTCTAAAATATGGACTCAAACCACATAAAAATGTTTTGTACTGACATTGAAAATCACGGTATTCCATATTTTGCTAAGTTTTCGGAAAAAGCGGGCTCACAATTACGCAATAAAAATGAACAACCAGCTTTTTTATATCATATAAACTAGGGAAGCAATATAGGCACAAAGAAACTTTTATAGATAATAAATACAATAATTGTCAGATTTACTGCAAAGGTGAGATAACTTTGCCGTGAGATACATTGGACAAACAGGCAGAAGTTTCTTCACAAGATTTAAACAACACATGGATCTGGTTAACTCCAAGTCTGCCTTAACCGAACACTCACAGGAGGAGGGGATCTCTATTACTAATTTACAAAATAATTTAAAAATTCTGCACAGGGCAAGAAATGGACAAACCCTTAATGTTCTGGAAGAGATCGAAAGATTAAGATGCAATAAACATCTCCCAATGTACACACTCAACGGTCAACTTGAGCTGCGTCACTGCCACATCTTAGCAAATTTAGATTGTTTGAATAATAATACATAAGGCATGTAGTCTTCATGAAGGATATCCAAAGAGTACCTACTTACACATTATTTAAATTTAAAATATCTAATGTGGTAATGTAAGATATAATTCTATCCTATCATTTTATTGCTAGATAAAACTTGTGCTCAAAACATTATTTTTATCACAATAATATATTAAAAACGGCGGCTCTGGTTTAACGATGTAAAATCCTTTCTATCCTCAAGAATATTTTTTGTGATATGTAAAAACGCAGCCCAACCTTCTCTGCTACAATACTGGTTTCAAAGCGCTAACCGCCTCACGCTCAATTTGATTTTCGCGCACGCGCACTTCTGATGTACCAGCTCTGTCATGAACACCGCGTAGCTTACGACTGCGTCCCCACCCCAGCGCCACCGGTCGGTACGCTTAATTTTATCATATTTAATATTCAAACATTGTTTCAATTCCGGCAATCCAGTTTATTTAACATTTATGGAATAGCACCAGAGAAAAATGGGTCGTCTAGAGTCAACGAGAGAAAAACGTATGGAATAATTAGTGAGTACTTTTCACCTTCAGTTTCCTTATCTGTATCCAAATATAAAATACCATAACATGATTGTTTGTGGCATTTGCTCTTCTTTGTATACAGGTAAACTGACGATGTGGCTCTAATGACACGAAACTAGTTGGTTGAAAATAAAAGAGTACTATACAGCTGAAGCGGTTTCCGTTCAATATGACTCAAGTCTACCCATAATATATAATTTGTTGCAATTGCACAAATTGTTGAATATACTTCTATTACTTTACTGCGAGAATTATAAATACTAAAACGGAAAATATAAATATACTGGGCAAAAAGTTTAGTTACGGCTGTGACAGCGTACTGTGCTGATACAGGCTAGTACCGTTGAATGCTGTGTGTGGTATTTTGAAGCTTTAGTGTAATAACTTGCAGTGTGCAATTTGAAAGAATAGTACCTGATGTTTTATCACAAAATGCACCGTTAATTCAATTTCTTATTAGTAAATGCCAATATTGACACTTACCTATAAGAGACTATAACGAAACTGACACAGAATACTGGGTAAATTTTTCTTACAGATGCGGGGACGTAGTGTGCTAATGTTGGCAACGATATGTTTGCTTTACAATGATTATTAAATAACTGACAAGACAAGGGTACTGTTAAATATATAGAAGGAACAGAATTATTTATTTATTTCATGTTCAACACAAAGGACTATTCCCCTCATTTTATACGATTAGGTTTTCAAATAGCATTCAAAGGTTGTTGCCAACATCGGCACCGTGTGCCTCTACGACCGTATACTTTGGATCCTGTACACGAATATTCTCTTTCGTTTTAGTGTTTTGTAATACATTCTGAAACTTTCTCAATAACGTAATATAAGTACATGCAGCAATGTGAATAAAAAATCCGATGTGGTGTATTTGTCACAGTAGACAACAAACACTTATTGCAAGACGGCAAAGAAACCTTGCATATCGGTAGTCATTATTCAAAACAAGCCAAGATCGCTTTAAACTTTTATCTAGATCAGCAGTTTCAGCAGAATTAAACGTGTACGAGAATTTTATCACATAAATATATATATGCTTCTTGCGATTTTTTTTCTTTATTCAGACAGCAAATTAAAGCAGCAATAAGAAAAGAAAACGCGAGATATTAGTGTCTAATCCATATATCATTGTAAACAAGATCGAAATGCAAGCTCAAAGTAGCACGATCTAAGGCTCTATGCAGCACACTTGTAAAATATTTCACTAAACTTGAACAAAACAACACTGCTTGCATAAGCTATGTGTTGTGTTTATCATTCGCAGGAAATAAAAACGGCGGATGCGCCAGCCTGTGTTTTTAGGAGCTCTAAGCGAGTCCGTGACGTCACTGCACGGGCTGAGGACTGAGGCAAACAGGCACCGGTGCGAGTTGGGCTGCGGCAGCATCCAGGAAGCTCGTGACGTCACCGCACGGCCAGCGAAAACACTAGTGTGCTGCTGCATGCAGGCTGGCCGGAAAGGCATTTTCCATTACAAATCTCAACGGCAGAAATGCCAGCCATCTGTGTCTTTTTGTTTTTGTTTTTTTGTTTTTATGGGACTTAACTAGTCCCTAAACTTACAAACTACTTATGAACTAACTAATGACGGCACAAATATCCATGCCCGAGGAGGATTCGGACCCCCGACCGTAGTGGCCGTGCAGACCGTGACTGGAGCGCCTCAGTCCCCGCGGCCACCGCGGCCGGCAATTGTATTGTCTAAAGTGCGGTTACTTATTATTTGTCTTTCGTATCTTATAAGCGTCATTGTACTACTAAGTGTAAGTACATGTTTGACATCAACCATCCTTTTCTTCCGGGAAGTGCGCTATAATTCGAGGGCGTCGTCGTCCTTTACTCAGCAATGTATTATGAGTCTACTGCCATTCTTAAGGACCCACTCAGATGTTGAGCACCCCTCCTCTCCTCTTCCCCCCCCCCCCCCCCCCCGGCTCTCTTTCTGCCAACGCTATGTGTTTCTGTGCTGAGACCTGACCAACTTAAACCATGCTGCGACTCTAGGCCCAGAACCACCATATCACACATTGAGCACACCGTATGATGTAAACCACTTCAAGCTGTCTCATTACCTTTCCTAAGGCCAAAGTGATCGTCGTCTAACCAACCATAAATATTCTTCTCCATTCTTCGTCTTTGTCCATTCATTGTCATAAGTGCGGGAAAACCTGAGCATAGCATCGTCGTGTTGCTTTCCTATTGCACAAAGTGAACAAATAGACGAGTTGCATATCGCTTGAGCTTCGCAGCAACACTATTCCGGCACACATCGCCGTAAAGTACGGTGTGTGTCAGTGCGAGCTAACAGCCCTGGGCTCCTCTACCTGCCGGACAGGGATTGTACGTAACATGAGCGGATCGTCACTCGACCTTTCCTGGGTGCAAATCTCAAATGCTGGCATTGTCGCAACAACTTTTGATGCACACTGGTGACTTCCACCTTACATTTCCTTGTAGTTCAATTATGCTACCGCAACTGCAAAATACACCCCTCTGTAGCGATACATTAATATTTTTTTATTGAAAATTATATCTGCGACGCTTGTCGCTAGCATCCGTTCCCTCTGCTACTAAATCTCTGATTATCCTTGTTGAAAGTAATACATTCAACTATTTCAAACGATCTGGAAAGAAAGCGGTATCGCTTATCGTCTTTCGTTTTTCTACTTTCATTCTGAGCGGACGTATTTTACTCGACCTCCCGAACTATGTAAGTGTGAGCCCTGGTTAGCATCCTTTAACGTAATAAACTTTAAATTTCATTTGGAATTCCTATTTTATTTAAATAATGACTATTCTCCCCATATTTCATTTAATTTATGACTTGATTTTCAGCAATATTAGTAAATTGATGCTTGGTCATTGTTGCAAATTGTCTCATGATGACAAAAGAACATTCTTGATGCAAAATTTATTTACTCTCATTTTACATTAAAAATTGAATTCAATGCCTGCAAGAAATCTTCATTCTGTTATAAGAGAAGTCCGATAATTTCTTTAACTTTCAATAACCATAGTGATTAAAATTGCGCAGGGCCTTAAAACTTTAATAATTGATAGTCATGAAACCAAGCATCAGTTTACGAGAACGAAGATATTAATCAATTCATACAGGTTCAACCGCAGTGTTACGGCTTTCCCCAATGAATGCATACCAGGTAACTGATTCCGCTATTTTCTTATGTAATGGTGCTTTCTGGTGTAATGGTGTAATTTTTAACTTATATTGCTACTGAGAACTGACGGCGGAATCTTTTGTGGTCTTTTCGGTGTATTAACCATTTCAAAAATTAATATTCATTGCTGATCTTACGGTTAGTTAAATTTCAATTCCGGTTTTCAACTTTGATCTTGTAACAACACCAGCGATAAAATCCAGAAAAAAAAGTATCATTACACCTCGTACAATCCATTTATCATAATTCCTTATACTGTTTAGGGCATTGATAAGGCATACACAAGTTGAGAGTGTTGCGTAATTAATTCTGGAAGGGTGGGAAACCTGTCAGCCCGCGTTTCTAAGGGGAGCAGAGGCAACACAGATTTGCCTTAATGCATACTTCGGAACAAGGTCTATATAGGAAAGGTCTGGTCACGCTACCGTAATCCTTTGCGATGGCAGCCATTTTGGTTCTACATCGCGGCTGTAGCAGAATGTATTCAGTTAATGTATTAGTTACATAAAGATGTGAATTTGAAATTACTATGGGATATGCAGGTTACAGAGAATGTTGCTATATCCATTCTCATTGCAATGTATATGTGATATAACTAACGATACAACCACCATTGTGAGAAAACATTAGCCTGCTTTCTCCCAATCGTATCTGTGTAAGATGAGGCTTTACGTGTTTTCTCGAGACTTTTTATTTTCTTTTGTTGTCAAGCTTGCCTTTGGTATGGTATAGGCGAAGGACCAACGAAAGTTTCTTGTGTTGAACTACCCGAGAACAGAATCTTATCTGGATTGTCAGCTTACATTTATTTGAAACTTTCCTAGTGTGTGCGTTTCCAATGATTCGACATTACGTAAATGAAAAAAATTTCGTGATACTGGATCTGTTTCAGACAAACGCAGGTCAGATCGTAGTGTTTTCAACTAAAATTAAGTTGGAAAAAGTAAAAGAGGTAATGGAAGAAGTCCAAGAAAGTAATAGCACCAAGTGATAAATCACAAAACTGAAATTTATTTATGTAAAATCAATGTATTAGTTTCAGTTATAACTGCTTTGATTACGCTAATTAATGTAGTTAAATTATGTTCATTATTTGGTGAAGTGTCCACTGAAAAAAGTATTTACAAAAATTCTAGCAATTGTGTGCGAAAGTTTGAATACATTTATGTTTGGTTGAACATCGTTAATAAACACAATATTTACACAATCCACACGTTATGAAAGCATTTTTTGGCAAGAGAATAGTGTGTCTGTGCAAAGCACACTTCGTTGGTCATCCAAAAGTTCTTAATTGCAAGCAACATGATATACTTCTTTTTTTCTCATGTTCCTGTAACTAACTAATGTATTTTTTTTTTTCAATTTTGTCAGTATATTTACGTAAATATTGTGTGCTATGACTATAAAGCTCAAGAAGGCTGGCTTGATTATTTATTTTGTTCATTATTTCTACTGCTGATAAATACTCCCAAGGTGCGTGGAGGTTTATAACCTTCTGATATTGTGAAAATATTAAGTTAGTGTGGAAGTGGTTAAACTTAAGTGGAAACGAATCTTAAAAGCTGTGCGACTTTTGGAGAGGATGGCGATCTGCCAATGAGAAAGTGCCTGGAACAGAAAACTACTCGGGTCAAGAAAAATACTTGAGAACTCCTCATGTCTCGCCTTGGAAGAAGGATATCTGAAGGGTCCGTTTGCAACGCTGATAGAATATGCGTGGCGTACGGCCGCATTGTTGGGATTTCTATTTTGGAAAGGGGTAATGAGGGCTAATTTAAGAACATTAACTTTTCCCTTTACATTACGAAACTGAACAGTGCATGTTATTCTATATGTGATTTTATGACCGTTTATATGTCTGTGGTCTAAGATTAGAACTATTTTGAGCCGGCGATTAATTCGTGTTTAGTGACCTTGAAATGAACTTAATGGTTGGGCATCATCAGTTCCCACATAGTAAACGCAGTTAACGTCTCTGTACTGGTAATTTTAAAAAATTTATTTTTATTAAATATTATTATTATTTGTGTAGGACCATTGACTATGGATAAAACGTGTTTTCGATTAAAACATTATTCAGCCAGCGTTGCCTACATCTTTTGCAATTATTAGAATAAAACTTGTATTATTAAGTAATAATTATTTATCTTAATTATATGTTTAATTTGTGTTTCGCAAATGCATAGAGTGTCTGGTTGTAGGATCATAGGTACAAAGTACTATTTGTAGCTAATGTAGATGTTGATATTGGGCATATTTCTTGAATACTATCGTACATAACTCAATACGTGTAAGTCACAAATGTTCTGCAGAAAACACACTCTTGTATCTATGATAATGTTACCATTTTTGTATGTATGTATTAGCAAGTTTTACCTTATTCAGAGCTACAAATTGTGGAACGTACTCAAAATAAATTTGATGTTCTATTTGTAGTATTTAGAAGGAGTACCTACATTCTTACATTTTACCTTAAGAAACTGGAACTCATGTAGTTTCTACGATGCGTTTTCCTGAAAATTTTGAGGTAATATCAGAATATTTTATAACTGAAGAAAGATGCAAAGTGCTGTATTTCGCACAGTAATGTATGTTCTTAGTTCAAACTTGCGTGATGTCGGCAGAATTGGTTTTACTCGACGTACTCAGTCACCGACCGAAGAGACTCAGTGGAAACACACTGGACACACATTACGGGGGGGGGGGGGGGGGGGGGGGGAACTATTGTTCAAATCAATCTGATGACATCCAGATTTAGAATTTTAGTGATTTCTCTCAATCGTTCTAGGCAAATGCCGAGATGGTTCTTTTCGAAGGGGACGGCCATAATTAATAAAAAAAAAAAAAAAAAAGGATTCGAGCTCGTACTCCGTCTCTAATGACCACGCTGTCGACGGGACGTTAAACGCTAATCTTCCTTCCTTCCACCCCTCTTAAGACGTCCTTGTAATTGCTTCCTCCGCAGCATTCATTATCTCGTCGCCTGCGTGACGACCACAGATCAGAAAAAGTGCGTCGTGAGACTTCAGCTCTCAGGATCCTCGGAAGTACAGCGTCTCTCTCTTATCCTCTTTACAATTAGTCCTCATTAGTCCCTCAGGTAGTAGGAGAAAGTCCTTTCTCCCTTGGGATGAAGTTGCCTCATTGTGCAAGAGGAAGCTTTGCAGATCTGTCCACTGCCGTGTGACTGGTAATAATAATCAGCCTTCCCCTTTATTGCTTTGTACCTTGATAGCAAAGAAGTTCTACACAAGAAACCAAAATTTCGGACATTTAGACAATAGACAATAGAGGAGATTAATTTTTTTGTTACCACAGAGGAGAATACGCAAGAAAGTGTTGTAGGTTATATCCACGCCAACTAACTTGCATCGAAGAAACTACTGCAGCAAAATAGTGTTAAGTTATGTTTTTTTTACCGTATCTTTTAATTTACAGTGGTACTGGGGTAGGCGTTACAGTATGGAAATCTGCTCAAAAACGTTTAAATAGTGATTAAAATGAAATACGTAATATAAATTGAAATCTGAGAGCGATAGCCATTTGAACTCAATAACCCGTAATATTTCTTGATTTATAAATTAAATGTATAGGCAGGTGCCCCATTATTCTGCTAATTGCGCAAATTAGACACTGTTCCGGGGTCGTACACATTCACAAAACGAAACAGGTGTTTTGCTTGTAAATAGTTTATGTAATTTGAACTTTAATGTTCCGAGCCATTACGTCTCAGCAAACGTTAATTAGAGACATTGATAATTTTGCTACGTTGCTTGTTCAAATGTTTGTAATCCTATGGGTCCAAACTACGTTGGTCATTAGTCCCTACTCTTACAAACTACTTAAACTATGTTCATCTAACCTAAGGACAACACTCACATCCATGGCCGATGGAGGATTAGAACCTCCGACGCGGGAGGCCGCGCGATCCGCAACGTGTGCCGGGCGCAGTGGCCGGGCGGTTTGCGGCGCGCTAGTCACATTATGCACGGCCGCTACGGTCGGGGTTCGAATCCCTCCTCGGACATGTATGTTTGTGTCGTGTTTAGTGTAAGGTAGTTCATAAGTAGTTTGTAAGTTTAGGGACTGATGACCCCGCAGTTAAGTCACTTAACCCTTTCACTACGGCGCCGTGATTGTTGCGCCATGCGCTGTGGACGAGCGCCAGTCGCGCCCGGCCGTGCCCGCTGTACGGCGCATCTTCCGCACTCCCCACGGCGCTACTCTGTCCTGCTTTCACACTGTGTTATCGCACTTATTGGACTTTATACTATATATTTATTAGGGAAAATTCATTTGGAATAGAAACAGTTTTCTTCCTTCTTTCTGATAATTCGAGTAATTTTTTTCGTAAATTCTAAAAGATCCAAGTTTTGGATTCAGTTCTGGTGGTGTGTTGACTTTATTATTATAAACGCATATTTCGCTTGTTAAATAATATTTATTTACAATTGCTTTACGTTACATTTCAGTAGAATGACATTACGAGAATCATTTCACCGTATTACATTTCAAAAATTCTTTTGTGTGTGGTAAATATTGAAGCAGGGAAAGGCGCAAAGTGTCGTAATGCATTTCTTACAACACGTTTTAGTCTGCTACCGCTTCTTCTGTGCTCTACAGACAACGCAAGTTCTGTAGCTCCTCCATTTATCAGGTAGATGAGGCCCTGCTGTCAGTGTCGAAGGACGTTCTGATCTTTTTCCCCCGCTCGATCTTCTTTTTACCACTTTATATTTTTCCAGGATTTCCTGTATGACTCCCATTCGAAAGTTGGCACAGCTAATGTTTCTCACAAATTTCTTATACAGGCAGTATGCGTTGAAAAGCGACATGTCCACGATCTGAATCAACATCTTTCGACACCATTTAGTGTATTTTCTTATGCTTTCCACGGTCTTTATTACCATGTCACTTTTATCGACAGACCCCATTGATTTATTGTAGTCTAATAGTACTGAAGGTTACAATTGCTTCGCACCTGTCTGACGATCCACCTTCGATGTTTCCACCATTTCTGCAGAGGGACTGTTGAAAGCATATATGTATCTTTTTTGTCACGCCATTTCAGTGCCAACAAATATTCCGATGCAGAACGGAAAGTAAATTCTCCTTTCTTTAGTTTCTCAGGCATATCTTTTCTTGTATGCCTGACTGTACCACAAGCATTTGTTGCCCGGTCATACGACCAACAAAACAGGGCAGGACTTGTGTACCAATTGTCACAGTACAGTGTTTGTCCCGTCTGCAAATATGGCTCTACCAATGTCGCTACAACGTTTCCTGAGATACCGAGATCAAAGTTCTCTGTATATGTATGTGATCCACAGTAGACAATAAAATCTAAAATATAATTTGTCTGAACGTCGCAAGTAATTGATATCTTTGTTCCAAAACGGCTACGTTTAGCAGGTATATACTGCTTGATTTTTAGCCTTCCTTTGAATAAGTAGTACAACTCAAGCAGTACAACTCAAGCGAAACCACCGCTTTGAAACTGAATACAACTGCCATTTAGTTAACTACAGACTATCAACAAAGCCGCTAGATGGTGCATAAGTCAAACTTCCACACAAGTCGAGCGTAGTGAAGCGGAGAAATATGACGCGAGGCGGAACTGCTACAGCAGTCCACCGGCTGGGGGGCACAGGCAGCACTCGACTACTGCAGCAGTCCACCGGCTGTGGAGCACATTCGCTCCCGACTTCTGCAGAAGTTCACCGTAGCGAAAGGGTTAAAGCTTATCAAACATCTGAACATTTGATCCGCAACGTGGCGCTCCAGACCGCTCGGCTTCGTTGCTTGTGTACATATATATGGATGAGCTGTTTGTGTGTGTGTGTGTGTGTGTGTGTGTGTGTGTGTGTGTTGAGGTAAAAGAGATAGAGTGATTCTGTGTTTCATCAGTCAGGAAGGTACTTAAATTATGTACTTTAGAAATTAATTAATATATTTCTTTATTTGCTCGTAGTTATGGTAATCAAACCATTTGTTACCATCGCTTATTACAGTAATTACATCAAATTATTAAAGGAAATTTCTTATATATAATTCAAACCAGATACAAATAGTTCTCGAAAGCGGAAACATATGCAAATCTGGGGGCACGGTAGTGCCACCGCCGAATCTGACGCACGGCATTTCTCGAAGCAGTTCACGGCAGTTTCGAAACCCTTTTGCCTGAAGCCTGAATTTTCGGTTACCAAGAGTATCTACTATAACTTGCTATATTTCCAAATTATACTATTCTACACCTTATAGGTTACGAAATATTAGCAGTCGAAATCGCTCATTCTGTCACTCACTGACACATCGATCATTAAAATTCTAAGCTACTTCTAGTGGAAAAAAAAAATCAAATTTTGTATTTAGATTGTAAGTATGAATTGCGTTCTAGAATACGTTTTCGCTTGACCTAATATTATTAATACCTGGATGCTACAAAGAATGTTCTGGTAATGGTCTTGTTGTAGAGCGATTGATTCCCGCCTAAGTGATCACCGGGTTCGATTCCTAGTGCCGCAACTTCGTTTTTTCTTTTCTTTCATTTTATCGTAGCCGACGTCTTATTACTGAGGCTATGCTTAAATAACGTCTTCAAATATTAGGTCTACGATTAACTTTTCTGACTCCATCTTACAACTGACTTTTTAATCGACACTATGCCTGTTACGGGCAAGTTTTCGAAAGAATGATAGTTGAGGCACAACATGTTTCAGGACTATATTTTAACATTCTCAAGTGTTACTGAATAGAGAAACCAGCTATATCAGGTAAAACAAGGACGTTAAGTAATTTACATGGACCTGTTGTATGAGTTATCTTAAAACTCCTATGCCATTAAGAATTATCACATGTAAAATGATAGCTGCACATTTCCATTTTCACCCAAGAAACATTTCTTACAACACAGTCGGCACGCAACATTTCCAAAAGGTTCAGTTAAGCAAAAGTAGCTGATTGTCCGTCACGATTTTGCTAGAACCACATTTCATTGTGAGTTTCTTCCTTTCCTGCAGTCAAAAGTAAGTGAAAGTCAATTTATTTACGTCAAAAATCTTATTTAGAAAGAATTATTGCTAACGTGTGTATTTATTCAATTACTTATACAAGTTTTCTTTTTAATTTTGCTGCTACAGTGCGTCTTGGAAACAAATTAATTTTATTGCTTGTTAACACACGCACCATACTTATTTATTGCTACATTCTCACCTCAAACCGTAACTAATTATATCGCTTAATTACAACTCACTACACTGTTTGTAAGAGATTAGAATTTGATCTGGCTGTAATTTATGAAGTGCACTATTTGGTAGTCTTACAATATTATATTCACAAACAAAGTACACAAGCTACTCACATTCCTTCCTTGATGTATCAATTCATTTCTTTCAAATTTTCAAATGTTTGTACAGTCTATGGGACTTAACTACGGGGTCATCGGTCCCTAAACTTACAAACTACTTATGAACTACTTACGAACTAGGACGGCACAAATATCCATGCCCGAAATTCATTTCTTTACTTTTGTTATTAATTAGAAACATTTAGCCTTAAATTAGTATATTTAATACCCTCAAAGACTACAAACATCCACCAGCATAACTATTGTCGTAACATTTCTGAACTACGTCTACTGTGCACCCATCTTCGAATGATCAGCATAAAATAAATCGAGGTCGTTAAATTGAATAAGTAGTTGATTGCTTCTTACTGAGATAGTAACAATAAATTACTTTAGGGCATCTTTTTCTAAAGCATTGCTATCATAAGGCGAAAAAATTTCAAAGTCCTCTAAATCTGATAGTAATTATTGTTAACCTTCATACTGACAAACTGTCTATTAAGTTTCCAACGAATACTGATCATTCTTGAGGTGTTTCACCACCACTGACGAACCATTCTCTTTATTATTATTATCCCTTTCTAATTGCACTTTACATTTTTTGCCCATTTGTCCGACACACTTCATTTCTCAATCCTGAGACTTTATTTCATTAAGTCATGCTTTCCGTATCCGATTCCCCCCCCCCCACACACACAAAAGAACAGGGGGCTGTAAGAGCGGCATAACAAGCATGTTTCACATGGCAACCCATTGTCTGCAACCCTTAGCGTACGACGCAAGGAGTCGTTGAATAGCGTCGCGCGCCGTCAAGAGGGTAGGCACACAACGTGCCATCCGGTCTTCAGAGTAGCGAGACTGCACGGCTAAGGTTGCAATGTGTTTGTCACACCAACGTGAAAGAGACGTCGGACTGAAGTTCGGGACCTGAACTCCTTGCTTTTGGCCGTTCCCCACCCTGTTTGATAAGTTTTGCCTTGTCGACAGCAAATGGAGCGCTGATCGTGGACGGAAAGAGTAGACATGCTCTGTGTTTTCAAGGCGCCGGATGGAAATGCTCACGCCGCTCAACAGCGAATCTTCGAGTGCAGATCCACGCCTGTTTAATGCCATCCACAGATCTCTAAGGAAGAGAGACAGGTGCACTTGAGATATGATTTCCACCGGCACGTACTTTTAATGACTGATTTGCCGTTATGGCCTACTTCAGACCCGATGCATCCCCAACAACGAGGGCACCATCCTGTTGAAAAACAACAATATCAACTGTGGTTCCAGTAACGGTTTCATCTGCGATGAAGTATTGCCCGTACACTGTTGACCTCGTTATCCCTAATTAAATATTCACTTTTGCTGTGTCCCGTTGCCATTCCTGCAGCCCAGTTGGTTGTTCGTCTGCCCAGATCCTGTCTGTTCACATGTCCCCAAGTATGAAATAAAGCTTCATCACTGAACAAGAAATTTAGCATCAAAATATTATTTTCCACAGCTTGTAGCAGATCATGATACACAGCTTGTCTGGCTGCATAGTCTTCCGCATCAAGCTTATGTACGATCTGGGTATGGTAAGTACGTTTGTGCAACTTGTAACTAATAACTGTCCATACAATGGTTTGAGGAATACCAAGCTCCCTACTAGAGCTGGTAGATGCGTATGATTGCATCCTGCACACTTTGCACAGTGTCTAGCATTATGGCCGGCTTTCACGGACGTACTTCATCTACAACACTACCAGTTCGCTGCAATTAATTGACTAGGGTCTTGACAGCAAGCCTGCCGGCCGCAGTGGCCCAGCGGTCTACGGCGTGCCAGTCACGGTCTGCACGACCGCTGCAGTCGGGGGTTCGAATCCCCCCCCCCCCCCCCTCCCCGGGCATGGATGTTTGTGTCGCCTTTAGTATAAGCTAGTTCATAAGTAGTTTGTAAGTTTAGGGACTGAAGACCCCGTAGCTAAGTCCCATAAGCTATACAAACATTTGAACATTTTTTATAGCAAGCCTGGTGGGACCAGTTTTCCGGAATCGACAAAGTCTGCCCCCACCTGTTCATACGTCAGTCCACGAAGACGAGTAGAAACAACACCGATTCGTTCAATCTTGGTTGGAATTCTTTCGTTGTAGATGCAAGAAACAAATATTCCTCTACTATATCACTGAAACGTATAGTGACTTTAGAATCATCCGGTATTTACATTTCTCGTCTTAGTAGGCGTTTGAAAGGGTTAACATTAACCCAGA
The DNA here is from genome assembly GCA_026315105.1 of Locusta migratoria. Taxonomy (NCBI): domain Eukaryota; kingdom Metazoa; phylum Arthropoda; class Insecta; order Orthoptera; family Acrididae; genus Locusta; species Locusta migratoria. The sequence goes on from CM048746.1 coordinate 144,046,535, forward strand.
TAGAGCGGATTTATTTTTCTTTTAATTTTTTTTTTTTTTTTCATAAGCTATTAAATACCTTCATATGACTGCAGAAGGTCGTTATCAGTGATTTTTTTCACACAATCACGCCATTAGTTTTGCCACACTGCCATTCTTTCTAGAAGGACGTCAAAATGAATGTTTTAGAATTTTAATCTGGTGAATCATTAGCATTAAAATAGCATTTAAAATGAAATATATAGATCTAAATGTCACGTACATTAGAGAATGTTCAAGAAATACAAACCCAACTACGCAGAAGTCTTCAATTTCAATAGCTTCTGTATGAACCTCCTTCGAAACTGTGCCCAACCACAACAATACAAGCTAAAAAAATGTTCAAATGTTTGTTAAGCTTATGGGACTTAACTACGGGGTCATCAGTCCCTAAACTTAAAAACTCCTTATCAACTACCTTATGCTAAGGTCGGCACAAATATCCATGCCCGAGGGGGGATTCGAAACCCCGACCGTAGTGGCCGTGCAAACCGTGACTGGAGCGCCTCAGTCCCCTCGGCCACCGCGGCCGGCTATACAAGCTAAAACTGATCTGCAATGGGAGCAGGCTACACAAAGAAATAAAATTCGGCACTGTGCACGAATTCTTAAATACAAGTATGAAGAAGTAAGTTACTGTTCTTGTCCTTCTGGAAGGAGATCAGTCTTATCTGGGTTAAAATCCTTACCGCCCTCAGGTTCCCGGTAGCCGTGGCCCGTGGCACAGTTGGTCCTCACCTAGATCCGGCCCTGCTTCTCAGACGCTTGTTGCACGCACGGTGTCGACGTCACGGTTACGCGCATCCTGCGGCAGGCAGATACCGCCAGCTAATAGCTGACCGCAGCCTGGGGCGGGAGGCAGACAGGTGCGACCGTTTAATTGAGCCGCCGGGGGCGGGGGGCGGAGGTGCGCTAATTAACGCCCCCGGCAAACTAGAAGGCGGGGGCGGAGGCGGGCCGCGAACAGGTGGCTGCCACTGCGCATGCGCGGCCCGGCAGGCGTGCTCAGCCGCGCAGCACGGCGACCGCTCCCATCAGTCTGCGTCACGCTGGCAGCGTTTCCGGCGCCAATTGAGGACAGGTCTGCGGTGGCTCACTGCGTATTAGAAAATATCGTTCGTGCGAAACACAACTAGCTGTTTATTCACATGAAGTGATGTGTGCTATCGACAAGGGTACGCGCCGGCCGCGGTGGCCGAGGGGACTGAGGCGCTCCAGTCACGGTCTGCACGGCCACTACGGTCGGGGGTTCGAATCCCCCCACGGGCATGGATATTTGTGCCGTCCTTAGCTAGTTCATAAGTAGTTTGTAAGCTTAGGGACTGATGACCCCGTTGTTAAGTCCCATAAGTTCTGCAAACATTTGAACATTTGAACAAGGGTTCGCAAATTGATTCCGTATTCCTTGATTTCCAAAGGCTTTTGACACCGTACGTCACAAACGGCTTTTAATCAAATTGCGTGGTTACTGTATATCGCCCCAAATTTGCGATTGGATAGGGGATTTCCTCTCAGAGAGGACACAGTTCGTAGTAATCGATGGTAAGGCATTGACTAAAACAGAGGTGATATCGGGCGTCCAGCAGGGTAGTGTTATTGGTCCTCTGCTGTTCCATATTTAAATAAATGATTTAGCGGAAAATCTAAGTAGCTCTCTTAGATTGTATGCAGATGACGCCGTTGTTGCCGTCTAGTAAAATCATCTGAAGATCAAAACCAACTGCAGAACGACTTGAATAAGATATCTGTATGGTGTTAGAATTGAAATTGACTCTAAATAATGAAAAGTGTGAAGTCGTCCACATGAGTACGAAAAGAAATCCATTAAACTTTGTTTACATGATAAATCAATGAAATGTAAAGGCCGTAAACTCCACAAAATACCTAGGAATTAACAATTACTTCTGACTTAAATTGGAAAGAAAACGTAGATAGTGTCGTGGGAAAGGCGAACTAGAGACTGCGTTTTATTGGCAGAACCCTTAAAAGATGCAACAGAACTACTAAAGAAACTGCGTACTCTACGCTTGTCCGTTCTTTTATGGAATATTGCTGCCCAGTGTGCGATCCTTATCAGGTGTGTTTGACGGAGGGCATCGAAAGAGTCCAAAGAAGGGCAGCTCGTTTCGTATTGTCACGATACACGGGAGACAGCGTTACGGAAATGATACAGTTGCGACGGGGCGGAACATGCTTTTCCCACTTTCTGGTGGAAAACTGTTTTGTGGTCGTTTAGGGGATGATATTAAATGATTCCCGCTTTGGTGCTGTTCCGTCCACGTGCGCCTTAATACATTTTTCAATTGATAAACAAAAGTACATACCAATTATACAGACTTATGGGCGTACAGGGCGAGTTGCGAAAAAATAATGTTCATCACACAGATGTTGTTTTAAATACGTTTAATTTTTCTATGCACGTGTTTAAATTTATAAAGATGTTTTTTGTGACTCGAGCCCCCACGCAACTTCGCACTTTGACCCACACACCGGAATCGTTTAACTCAAAAGGCATACGAAAAAACGGTACTTCAGCCGCGAAAAGCTATCCCACGTTTTTACAGAAAAAATGCCGCGACGAGCAAACCACGCTCCGCCGCCCTCGGCAGTCCACGCGACTCTCCCTTCCTCCGCGCGACTCGGCTTCCGTTTTCCAGCCCCGCGGAAAAACCCCTACGTCACAAACTTCCCGAAGCTCGTATTTCCCGCGCGCGTTCGCGCGCGCGCGCGATTTAAATATGCCGATGTGTGTGGCTCTATAAAATAGAAGTGCGCGGCATCAGCCTGGGGGCACTGTCATGTCATAATACCCCCACTTGCGACTTCCAAACACAGTGTAGGATGTCGCAAGTAGCACCAAAACATAACACAAATATACCCCTCAAACAAAAATAAGAAAATACAATAAAAAAAATCTTACAACTAGAGACAAAAATTAAATTGATTAATTTGTACATATTTAAAATTCTGTATATGTTACACACATCAACAAGAATATGCAAAAAAATCACTAATGTGTATGGGTATACCCCATGTCATTGTCTCATTATGGAATGAATACCATAATTTTTAATATACACTTCCCGTTGCACTGAAAAGTTTCACTTCCAACATCCCTTGTGTTGCACTTCAGTATATGGGCACTGGTCCTTACACTTCTGTCTTTTTTCAGTTTGTAAGCCGGTGCAGCTCAGGCTACTGGCAATGATTTTAGCTCTCTTGTCCTCTCAGCTGGCATGAAAGCAATGAAAGGGGGAGAGAGAGAACAAAAAGGAATACAAATGATTTTTCTTTTGGCAAATATATATTATACCAGGGATCCATCAGATTCACACCCCACCCCTCTGCTATCCAGATTTAGCACAATCAAAACAGAACTTCATACAGTTACACAGAAAAATCAAAGTCATTGTTCTTTAATTTTATATCCCTCAGGCCGCTCCAATGAAAATAAACTCAAGATGTGGCATGGTTATTATCATTTGTATGTGGATTTAGAGATTGTAATCTAATACTGTAGCCAAATTCCCGTCTCACAAAATGAACTCTTAAGAAAACTTTTTTTTTGTACTTCTGACAAACTATTCAATTAATTTAATTATCTTTCATATCAGAAAATATAGATATTATTTTGTTTTTATAATCTTACATCCCTTCTGCAAATTTTGAGACTTTGACGTGATACACACAGAATTTCCTACTTACACACAACATGATCCTTTGGATACACAATATCCCTATACAAACATTTCTCTACCCCCAATGCACCAAAAAAAATATATATGTATATATATTTTTAACTTTGTGCATTTTCACATTATTATCACCTATTCCAAACTACCATATTTAAAACTAATTGCACTGCCTAATCCTAATCTGGGACTAATTAGAAAAACGACATCCACAGGTCTAGTGTCAACATGTAAAACTCAAAATCTTCAGTTCACACGTGTACTTTATAACACAATGCACTCCTTTATGTACACATTTTCACCACATCTGAATTTTAAACCCTGTCCTTACTGCTTCACATAAATTAATCACAGATATATAATAAAGTTACAAAAATAAATTTACACAAATCCTTACCCTACTATATACACTGATCATTATCTGAGACTGCTTTACCCCATACCTTTCGTCACAATACTAGGCTCATGTGGTTTTACCCTTACTGAATATTTAAATTTTGGTAGTTTACCTGGCTTTTCGGAAAATACATACTTATTGTCTGTCAGTAAATAATACGGCTCCCCCTTTGCATGATCATAAATTCCCTTAGTATTGTTTACCTTCCTTCGTATCACTTCCTCGACCTCTGCCTCATCCATTGTACATTTGGCTATGTGCAGACATGCCACTAAATCCTTATCATTACTTGCACTTCTAAATTTAACCCTTTTCATGCATCCTCCAGAATGTAGTTCCAGCACCTGATCCTTACAATCAATGCAAGCCCCATTTTTACTCAGAAAATCATTGCCTAGCACAAGATTTAGACAGAGATTTCTTATTACCAGAAAAACGTGACTAAACGTTTTCCCTCCTATATTTACATCTAATACAACCTCCTTACTCACTGGCTTGCTGTAAGTTCCAGTTGCATTTTTTATTCTTACCCCTGTGACTGGAAATTCAACTGTTCCTGTGGTCCTAATCTGATTGTAAAAGTCTTCTGCAATGCCACTAATAGAGCTCCCAGTATCAATCAGTGCATTTTCACATACCCCTCCATCAGTGACATTTATGATTGGCTGCACATATTCAATCACATTTTTCTCTAATTCAGTCTCTGCTAACAGGTCGTCTTCTATCTCATGTATGCAGTACTTTACCATGTTGCATACCTGACTCTGACTACTAGGGCTATATGGTTCTATGTTATCATCACCTGCAAATACTTTTTCAAACACCTCTTTGAATTTTGGGTTCCTAGCATTTAGCATTGCTATCTTTCTTGCAAAACCAAACTTGTCCTTTTCCCATTCCTTTGGTTCTACATTCTTTCTATAAGTTAAAAATTGGATCCAATCACTAGCTGTATATTCACGCTCCTCTTTCTCCATCCACCTTGCATTCATTCCACCCTCTTTCATACCCTCATACTGTTCACTATTATAGATGACAAAAGTTTGTATGTCATCCCCTATTTCTTGTTCATCACTAGATCCCTCATTTACAGAGTCATGTTCACCAGTCATTTTACTACTTCCCAATGAGAATATGCTTTGTCCCCTCAATTCATCAAATTCTGGATCCCCTCCAAATATTTCTTTAAGAACATTGTAATATGTCTCATTTTTCCCACATTGCTCTCCTAATCTTCTTATATAGTCATATTTATGAATTGCCCAATCATCTGGTGCCCATTTCCTAATCCAATTGATCTTTTTCACCCAGCCTTTAAACTTACTCTTCTCACCCTGTTCCCAATTTTCATTAATTATAGGTGCTTGTACATTCTTATTTACATCATCAAACCACACATCATCAACATTGCTACCATTCACACATCCACTTGGCATACTCTTACATTCAATCACACACTTCTGCTCCATATGCAAATCTGATTTATCTAATACAGAAGCCAAACCAATGCTGTTTTCTTCAACATCTCTCCCACTACTTACTCTTTCACTAAACAAATCTCCCACATTACAATCTTCACTTGGATTTTTATGATTTCTTCTCTTATTTGCATTTCTTTTACCATGCTGTGTAAACCATCCCCCAACCATTTCTTCATTGCCCAATATTGCATCCATATTACATATTCTTTCTTCCCTTTTTTCTCTATTCTGGTCATAGTTATTCCTATCTGATCCCCTGCTATCTGGCTTGTAATTATTTATCCTTCTCTCGGTCCTATTTCGTACCTTGTATCCCGTCCCAAATCGGACCCCATTTGGAACAAATTCTAGTTTTCCGAACGTTGTCTGTGTTGTTCGTTTCTATTTTGTTCCCTTCTTCTTTCTCCATTTTCCTGTGTTAACCTTCGATCATCCCTGTTAGTTCTTCCCCATGAATCTCTCAGATTCCTATCATCACCATTCCATCTACCCCCATTATTTCTCCAATTTTCATTCACGTTCCTTTCTTGGTGGTGGTCATGCTGCTTATTTCCCCAATTTCTGGTATTCCTATTATGTTCCCTTTGGTTAGCTATATGTTGAGGCTCCCCATGTCTAGGTTCATATGCCATTGCATGATCTAGTTTTTCTATAAAATCTAGAAATTTTTCAGTAGAGTCAGTAGGGCAGTGTATAAGTTGCAAATTTAAATTCTGTGGCAACCTCCGGCAAAGAGTGTATATTTCAGTAAGAGCTCCTAATGGTCTATCTAAGTGCACCAATTTCCTTAACTCTTCCTGACAGAATTCTTTCATAGTCTGTTTATCCCCCTTGTAAGCAACTCCATTTAAGAATTCATTTTGTAACCTGACTTGTTTAGTCTGGCTCCAGTACTTATCTAAAATTAGCTTTTCGAAAACTTCAAAGGAAACGAATTTCTCAGCACATTGGTTAGCCCACGTCTGTGCAGGACCTTCTAACATTCTTTTGATGTATTTTATTTTGCAATTATCAGTCATTCCAGGCAGGAATTGATCTTTGCATGCTGCAATAAAATCTACTACATGGTAGCTACTTTCCCCTGAAAAAGTTTTACAACTTGGTATCTGCATCCCAAACCAACCAGTATTTGCAGATGCAGAGCACAATTCTAAGTCAGCCATCCTACTATTCACCTTTTCTATACTACATTTATTTACAGCTACTACCTGTTCTATTTCCTTTCTTAAAACACTTTTTGTATTTTCCAAACTTGTCTTAGTTTCATCAACACAAGCCACAATCCTTTTGTTTATGTCAATTAAAGCCTGCCTAGTGTCCTCATTCCTGATTTCACAAATCTGTTTTCCTGATTCTATCCTGTCATTCAACTTAGTCTCAACAGCACCAATTCTGGCATTCAGATCCTTTTCTCTAACTTCAAATTTTAAGGTCAAATCTTCTAATCTTTTGTCAAAGTCCGAGATTATTTCATTTTTTAAAACACCCATTGAATTTTTTATTGAGTTTCCCATTTCAGCAATTGAATTCCCCATTTCAGATTTTATACTTATAATTGAGTTTCCCATTTCAGCAATTGAATTCCCCATTTCAGATTTTATACTTATAATTGAGTTTCCCATTTCAGCAATTGAATTCCCCATTTCAGATTTCATACTTATAATTGAATTTCCCATTTTTGTTTCCAGGCCCCCTACAGTATCTTTAAATTCAGTTATCATCCAACCCATCATTGCTTTCATTTCATCTGCCTTAGATTGTGTTGGGGCCTCAGACCCACTACCACTTTCTAAGGATTCACTATCACTTAAAACCCTATCAGTTTCGGTACTCATGGCTGGGGACAAGAGAACTGAAATCAACAAAATAAAAGCCTGCTGTGACACTTATCTCTTTGTCTGTGCTGCAACTCCACTGCGTAACTGCGTCGTGTTTCCGTGCTGATCTGCCGATGCCGAAATCGCCGCTGTTGTGCGCCGTATCTGCCGCGTCCTGCCGCCGCACGGTGATGGTCTGGAATATACCGGCTGTTGCCGCCGCGTCTCCCGGTTACGCTGTTGCTGCCTGCCGCACACTCGCTGCCGTGGGCCGCTGAAATTTTCTTCAACACCCGAGTCGGAATGTACTTCGCACTCGAAATGAACGAGCCGCGACGTTCTTCTCGCTTCAAATGGGCGAAACCGGAACACACTATTTCACGAAATGGACGAGTCGGAACGTGTCTCAGTACACACTACACACTGTTTCGCGAAATGGACGAGCCCCCATATGCGACGGGGCGGAACATGCTTTTCCCACTTTCTGGTGGAAAACTGTTTTGTGGTCGTTTAGGGGATGATATTAAATGATTCCCGCTTTGGTGCTGTTCCGTCCACGTGCGCCTTAATACATTTTTCAATTGATAAACAAAAGTACATACCAATTATACAGACTTATGGGCGTACAGGGCGAGTTGCGAAAAAATAATGTTCATCACACAGATGTTGTTTTAAATACGTTTAATTTTTCTATGCACGTGTTTAAATTTATAAAGATGTTTTTTGTGACTCGAGCCCCCACGCAACTTCGCACTTTGACCCACACACCGGAATCGTTTAACTCAAAAGGCATACGAAAAAACGGTACTTCAGCCGCGAAAAGCTATCCCACGTTTTTACAGAAAAAATGCCGCGACGAGCAAACCACGCTCCGCCGCCCTCGGCAGTCCACGCGACTCTCCCTTCCTCCGCGCGACTCGGCTTCCGTTTTCCAGCCCCGCGAAAAAACCCCTACGTCACAAACTTCCCGAAGCTCGTATTTCCCGCGCGCGTTCGCGCGCGCGCGCGCGATTTAAATATGCCGATGTGTGTGGCTCTATAAAATAGAAGTGCGCGGCATCAGCCTGGGGGCACTGTCATGTCATACAGTATCAGGGATGGGAATCATTACAACAACGGCGCTTATCGCTGCGGCGTGGGCTACTTGCGAAACTCCAATCGTCAACATTCTCCTCCGAAAGCGAAAATATATTGTTTACTCTCACTTACATAAGTAGAAATGATCATCAGAATAAAATACGAGAAATCAGAGCCCGAACGGAGAGATTCAGGTGTTCATTCTTCCCGCGCGCTATTCGAGAACGGAATGGGAGATAAAATAGTATAACGGTGGTTCTATGAACCCTCTGCCAGACACTTAAATGTGATTGACAGAGTATACCATGTAGATGTAGATGTAGATGGAACGGGAAGCAGCTGTTTATTACCGATAAAGGGTTGGGAATCTGACTGCGGTGTACACATGTGTACTGCGCTTGCACTGAACTGTGACGTCCACTCACAGTGTGACATACCAGTCACGACATTCAAGCAATTTTTTGTTAGCCATCGGGATTTTTGCGCACGAAGCGGCCGGCATGGGACACTATTCAGTTCGCTGTAGCGCTGGGTTTGAACATGACTGGAACTGTTCGAACAATTTACGTCACACTTCGGGAATTCTCGGAGTATGTTCAAACACTCGATGCGGACGCTATCTAGCAATGTCAGGAGGTATTATCTCTACGATTTACAGCGATGATTATCATAAAACTTTCTGGCGCTGTGCAGTAAACTATATATAACGCAGATAGTGTCTTAATGGGGGTTATAAGAGTCAAATGCAGACTGTAGTAGCTTCTAGGTGCAAGTCATATCTGAAAATAGTAACGATAGCAATTGCGATTTAAAATTCTAGTGTTGCTATCTAACAAGGCCAGTTGGTACTAAGTACACAGCAGCTCATGCACTGTTTATTCCGTGCTCGTAATTACAGTTTATTTTTATATGACTTATTTCTTTTAATCTTGTTTCTAAGGGGATTAAAAGGTTATAACATTTTTATCTGTTACTGTACCGTATGAACAGAGAATGGAATGGTCATTTGCAACCTATATCTTATAATCACATTATTGTAATCTTTACTTATGAAAGATTCGCAATGATGTAATATACTTAAAGAAAGTACCTTTTTCGCCTCTGAGCGTTAGCTTTGCAGTAATATGATGCAGTTCTGTTATAGTAGCAGATATTTTATCAATGGATCATATCTTGTAGTGATATTAGACAGGTCACGTATGCACTGTTTTAAACAAAATATACAGTTTTTATAGTGATGCCCTTTTTTACTTTTACATGCATTTGTACTTTCTATAGCAATACTTTTGAGGAAAGACTTCAAATTTCCCGCGTATCGTTTGGAGATACGAAGCAGGAATAATTTGTCACCTGAGCGTGCGAACATCTCGAGTCTGTATCGAGTTCTCCGCTGTATTGGGAAATCCCGACCATGTTCGAAAGCTGGTATCATTTTCCCAGCCCTAGTTCGCGGTATCTCGTGCATTATAAGTCGTGCTATTCACATAATTATTTTCGTGGTGGTTTTTGGAACAGGAAACACTTGTAGCGCAATGAATTGCAGCATCAATCAGAAAAAGACACTTCATTTGTAATTATTCAGACTTCGTAAGGAACCTGCAACGAGTGTAACAGAATCATATGGCTGCAATGTTCTTGTAGTAATTCGCCTGAAAATTAAATAAATTTAAATAATGATTGTATGATCTTATTTTATAAGTACAAAATAGCTCATAAATTGGAGAAGGGAATATCTTGTGGACGCTGATACGCTTTATCTTTACAATAACGTATATTTTCTTCGTTGCACTTCTATCAAGATTAGCTTATGAACGCAGACAGGAAGAAACGGTAATGTTGTACCAACATGATTCCAAATACTGAATAAGTCGTCTAAATTGACCCTGAAAAGGAAATTTCCACAAAGAAGACAAAACATGAAAAATATTCGAGTTTGCTATGTACACAAACGTAACTAGGACACTTGGTAAACTCTAAATTATAATAAAATTTTCAACTTATTTCTGCTGTTATTTGGAAGAACCTCATCATATACAGAACAATAATAAAGACTAAAGACGTTGTTTTGGTAACAGATGCCCTAAAAAGTGAAACACAGGACGAAACAAAATGGACACAGATAAATAGCTGTTTACTTACGGACCTTCTCGGCTACGCTTCTTACCCTTGAAAGTGTACCTTGATGAAGATACACAAGCTGAAAAAATATTCGTATCCGCACGTATTTATGCGTGTATGGGTTGTAGCTTTCGCCATTTCATTCACCTGTTTTAGCTCCATTGGTGTCTATTTTAGCATTAACTGATATTAGACTAATGCTCTCGAGTCTAAAGTAAAACAATAATATCACAGATTACGTAGACAAAAGCTGGTAAGTAAAGTGTGATTGGTAGGATGTATATGACGTTACAGGCATGTCCCTTCGTCACCGCTTGCAGCGCTAGTGTCGTCACAGCTGTCGGCCGGTAACAGATTTTATATCACCAATTAATCATTTCTACATGTGCCCGTTAATGTAAAAGAAAATAAATGTCATGAATTTATCCCTTAAATGATTACTATTTTTCGAGCTAAAACCCGGTGAAGTTAGCGTTATATGCCGAACGTGACATTTTGTGCGCTGTGCAACTTTAAAACATCATATCGAGTACTAGTGCACTGCAGTTCCTTTCGAAGCTTGAAAGGTGGTGGTCATTTTTGTCTTTCAATTTTCTTATTTCTCGCTTCATGTGTCTCTTTATTATTTTAATTGCTTTATTTTCGTGGCATGAAATTAACTTATTTTTACACGTTTCCCGACTTCCATATACTGCTATGGGTTGGGATAATTGCATTAGGATTCAGGTGTATTGGTTTATTTAGTTATTCTTTTTGATGTAGTGCTGCTGATTTCAAATTGTTTCCTTACTGTCGAGTCGGTGTTGTAGAGCAGCGTGGGTCCGGGCTCTTGGGCGGTCGGCTAGGTCACAGGAATCCGGTGTGGTGCCAGGGTTTCGAAGAAATCTGGCCACCAGAGGGTTCTCTATACTACATTTGGGTGGGCCAGCCGGTTTCGCACGGCGACACGACTGACCGCCGGTTACCTGCAGTTTCGATGTGATCTCGCACAAAGCGTTAGCTGTTTAGGGCGACCGGTGCCTGTCTGTCGCCGCGGTGTTCCTTTGGGTGTACGAGCAGGAGAAGAAAAAACGTTTGATGGTTGCCGTATGCCCTGCTTTCTTTCCGTCCCTAAACTGTGAGTAGCAAGTAGCATAGTTTATGATTTAACAAATGGCAGGACGCTTCGCCGGCCGCGGTGGCCGAGGAGACTGAGGCGCACCAGTCACGGTCTGCACAGCCTTTACGGTTGGGGCTTCGAATCCCCCCTCGGGCATGGATATTTGTGCGGTCCTTATTCTTAGCTAGTTTATAAGTAGTTTGTAAGTTTAGGGACTGATGACCCCGTAGTTAAGTCTCATAAGCTCCACAAACATTTGAACATTTGAAAGGACGCTTCAAGTACGCGTCTCTGCGAAGTGAAATCTGTCTGGTACAGCAGGACAGTGTCACTAGCAGTAGTAAAAATAGGCGCTAAGATGCTGACTAGTGATAGTTCACAAAGAATTTTCTAGTATTGCACAGGCGTACGTGACGTGGCGTGAGAAAGCTGTGTGTGTTGGTAGGATGTTAAAGAGCTGTTGCCGGCAAACTCCGCGATTGGATGTCGTTGCTACTTTTTCTCATTATTGTTGTATGTAACTCCTGGCCGTGCATTCTGATTAGGAAGGCCATTAGCGGGTCGATGAGATTGGCTCTTGGATGAGTAAGGCGTGGTCGCGTGCTTGGGTGGATCTGGGCTGTGGAGATGAGGGGAGTTTTGGGCTGAACAGGACTCGGTGAGGCTCCGCCGCCGAGAACGGTAGCCTCTGCTCTTGCGCGCATCGTATCATTGTTAAGTCGCACACCGCAGTCATTTGAATTATTTTTCAATTTTATTTGTACGAGTGTATATTTCATATTTAGAAGTATTTGGAGAACTCGTTTTATCAATTTTTTTGCAATCAGAGTGTGACACCTAGTCACATACAAATGTATTTGGTTAGGTAGTACATATTTGCCAATATATGTCATTTTTACCAATTTTGCATAACCTTATTTCTCTAACCCCAGTCACCATTTTGGACGGAAAATAGTTTCTTTCTATTAGCAGTATGGGGAATGATCTGATTATCTTTTCATAAATTGATTCATGGTAGAATTTCATTATTACTGTTATTTCTTGGCCTTGCTCTGGTACTCCATGTTCAGTTAGGTCAGGAATATATTTTCTGTTTTGTAAAACATAGTGGCGACCCAAATTTATCACATCTATAACTATATAGTTTATTCTATTTCATATCATTTGCTTATTTAATTAACTAGATATATAGTGATCAAGTGTACTTGGACATTATATATATATATATATACATCTTACACAGAATATCTAAAATTGATGTAGATATATAAGAATAATATGCCAACAATTAATTCACTGTTTTTAAACCTTGTCATCTATTAAAATAAATGCAGTTTTTCTGAAGATTAAACTGACTTAGGCTTGAACTTATTTTTATTACACGTTGATTTCCGTTTTAAGCATCATGGGGCTCACCATAAACCTTCCATGCCTGCCACGGTAACAAAAACATTAATGCCAATATACGAGGACCTTGCAGATAAAAAGTTACTTAGCAGGTGTCTACATGGCCGTACACAAAATATTAACGAGAGTTTCAACAGCTGCATGTGGCAACGAGAACCGAAAACACTGTTTGTTAGATGTACAGTCCGCAAAATAGGTGTGAGGTATGCTGTTAACTGTCTCAATGATGGTGCAACTAGCAGGACAAAAGTAATGGTGAAATTAGACATCCAACCAGGAAATATGATAGCTGCTCTGACTTCTATAGATCGCCAGCGACTAGTTGAAGCTGAAAGGGCTGCGGAAGCCGCCACTAAAGCAGAGTAAGGAAAAGACTCCTAAGAAAGCCTGAAGAGGATAAAGAAACACCGGGACAACATGATTATGCCACTGGTATGTGAGTCAAAAACATTGTGAACATTCTCTTCTCATTTTATCGAAACTACATTTTCAGAACATTACGTACATATATCTTCATAATGGTTTTAGCTATGTTCAAAACTTCAAATGTTTGCTAAGCTTATGTCATTTAACTGAGGGGGTAATCAGTCCATAAAATTAAAAACTACTAAGAAACTAAATTATATTAAAGACAGCACAAACATCCATGCCCGTGGGAGGATTTGAACCTCCTACGCGGGAGGTCGCGCGTACGCCACATGGCGTACCAGACCGCTCGGCTACTCCCGCGCGGCTTTTAGCTATGTTCGTCAAATATCCCCCAATCGAAGAATTGGACAGTATCTTTGTATCATGCCTAATACATTGCATAAATGATCTCTGTTTGTCATTCTGTATACATTTTAACGGTAATTTTTAGTCAAAATGGTAATAAGAGTTATTGTATTTCCTCAGATATAATCCAAACTACAAAAAAAAAAAAAAAAAAAAAAAAGACATAACGTGTTCCTACTAATCTTGACAGCAGCCGGCCACAGTCTTAACGCTGTTAGACTAGTGATGCATCAGAAAATTGTTCCAGAATGCGAATGTGTATTATAAAAATATCTATTACACAAAATATTGTAAGTCTTATACTATAACAGATATTTCAATAAATTTCCCATTACAGCTTGAGTTAATGTCATTCAGAGCTGGTACAAAACCGCAACTTCCTCCGCATTGTAGATCAAGAGTAACGTGCACCGAAAGCAAGGTATAAAAATGCAGTCCGTTCACGTCCAGGTCCCCTTAAACTGTTTACTGATACTGTTTATAATTCAAATGCTGTGCAATTTGGCATATAATTCATTCCATTTTATAGAATGATGAAAAAACTTGAAATTTAATTTCTAAACATAACGCATAAATACAACAATTCATGCAATAGTGCCTTCTTTATTGCTGTTGTTTTGAACATTTTACTTTGAATTGTTTCCGAGCTATCAGTGTCATAATCGTATTATTCATGAAATTACTTTACTTTCACTCCTAAAACTAAACTGGAAGCGTTTTCGTTTCACAGCTTTTAGTTTGTCATAGATATTAAGAATACTTTCTATGACAGAAAAGCGAAACCCCACAAATAATGCAACGTTTCTTGCTGTCCGATTCGAAATGGAATGGCCCTCATGGTTCGCGGGTGAAATAACTGCTGGTAAGTTTCGTGTGGGATCTAATGTCCCTAACTTTATCCTTACGGTATTATTGCGAGATATATTAAATGCCTTCCTTAGTACGGAAAAGCTTGAGATGGTGGAGATGCTTTAGGAGGAATGAAATAGTTACCTAGATAACTATAGAAGAAGAAGGAAACTAATTTACGTACATAATTGTTGTTTCAGAATGCAACTTTCACTCTTTAGTAGAGTGTGCGTGGATATGAAACTTCCATGCAGATTAGTACTGTGTGCCAAACAGTAATTCGAAACCTGGACCATTGCCTTTCGCAAATCGCTCTATCACCTCAGTTATCTGTGAACGCCTCATGGCGTCTCCTCGCACCTTTACTTCCGCCTGTACTTCACCTCTTACCTTCCTAAGTTCACCAAGTTCTCCTGTGAAAATTGCAGGACTAGCACTTCTGGAAGAAATCTTATTGTAGAGACATAACCTTGGGGATGTTTCCAGAATGAAAACAGCAGTCTGCAGTGGAGTGTGCACTCACATGTAACTTCCTGGCAAATTAAAACTGTGTACCAGACTTCCGATCCCAATACCTTTGCCTTTTGTGGGCAAGCGTCCTACTGCCTGAGGTACCTGGGCTCGCCTCACGGCCACCCTCAAAGCTTTACGTCCACTATTACCTCGTCTCCTGCCTCCCTAGCTTCACAGGAGCTCTCCTACGAACCTTGCAGGACTAGCCAGGCACACACTGTGATGGAGAGTGAAAGTGTCATCCGTAAACAAGCGGTCGTGCATTATCCAATGTAGAGTTTCGCATGGATCGAATGAATGGCAGAGCCACGCGTCGTAAGACATCTGAAATGTAACGGCCACTGTTCCAACTGCCATTGATGCGAACAAGAGGTGATCGAGACGTGTAATCAATTGCATCCCATACCATCACGCCGCGTGACGAATACTCGCTTCCAATGTGCGTTCAACGCTATGTCGACAAACACTGATGCGACCATCATGATGCTGTAAACAGAACCTGTATTAATCCGAAAAAATGACGTTTTTCCATTCGTGCACTCAGGTTCATAGTTGCGTACACTATCGCAGGCCCTCCTGTCTGTGATGCAGCGTCAAGGGTAACCGGAGCCATGGTCTCCGAGCTGCTGGAAAAGTTGTCGAACTGTTCGTATAGATTGTTGTTGTCTTGCAAACGTCCCCATCTGTTGACTTAGGGATCTACACGTGGCAGCACGATCCGTTACAGCCACGCGAATAAGATGCCTGTCATCTTGACTGCTAGTGATACGAAGCCGTTGGGATCCAGCACGGCGTTCCTTATTGCCCTCCTGAACCCTGACTGCTAACAGTCATTGGATCGCAACGAACGCGAGCAGCAACGTCGCGACACGATAAACCGCAATCGCGATAGGCTACAACCCGACCTTTATCAAAATCGGAAACGTGATGGTACGTATTTCTCCTCCTTAGACGAGGCATCACAACAACGTTTCACCAGGCATTGCCGGTCAACTGCTGTTTGTGTATGAGAAATCGGTTGGAAACTTTCCTCAAGTCAGCACGTTGAATTAGGCGCCAACATTGTGTGAATCCTCTGAAAAGCTAATCATTTGCATACTTCAGAAATATCGTCAAGAACTGTGCATCTTTCGATCAGCAGGTACTTCATCTCTAAAACGCGGACTTGTTATTAGCGAAATAAGATTATTACTATGGTTAAGGTTCTTTGTTGTTGATACAGACAGCACATCCAGCTTTCATAACGAGAGAGATTTGCTGGATTTATTAATATCAGCTCTGTCTGACATTAAGTAAGGAACACAGTCATTAGAATTAGTCACGAACATCGAATAGCTGCAGTTACTCTTGAAGTTGTATTTAAGCTGCATCATATTGTATATGACCTAAAACCCGTAACATTCAGATGGCATTTGTATACCACGTACTTATCACGTAAATGAAATGAAAGGAATTTCAGAAAAAGCTCATGTGATTATTCGAAGTTCCACAAACACGATTTCTATCGACGCTCAGTGGTCTGGATCTGAAAAAGGTGGCTAAAAATCAAGTTATTTTTGTTTCCGGCATACCGTTAATGTCGTGCTGTCGCTCCGAAATACCACCGCTACTGAAAGTGCGTGTAACTTTTTACTGGAGTGTCATATTTTATTTTTGTTTCATGGAAAGTACTAAGGAAAGTATGTTAAATATTAGCATATATAATGTTTTCATTAATTTGTACTTACTTATGTAGTAAATCATCGTCAAATTTGTGGTTATCCTTTCACAATTCAGGGTGGAGAAGGGAGGAATTGATACACATTCTCACACAGATACATGCGACAAGCCATGCAAATCCTTCCCAGCACCGAACACACACAAAAATAATAAATAAATAAAAAACAGCAACGCCAGCAGCAGGACACTGTACGGAACAGCAGGTTCACTCGCGCACCGATAAAAGAAAAACTTTGTCCCGTACTGTATAGTCTTGTGACTTAGGCTCAGGGTAGCTATCAGCGGGAACTATCGCATTTGATAGAAGACAACGTGTCATATGATGCAGTCGCGAATTATAAGTTTCCAGAGAAATTCAAGATACCGATTAAATAGGAAAATTCGATAAATAATAGTTAAAAATAGTCCTTCTGGTGTTCGTTTTGCACAGGGAAAAGAGTACTACTGAATGGTAAAGGTTTCAAGTCAAAACAGCACTCTGCAGGGTCGGATCTTAGAATACTTAGAATTAAGAAATATACTTTTAGCACAAGTAAAACCGTAATTCCACTATCTACTCTACATATTGTCTCGGTGACTAATTAAACATCTCAAGATTCGAGTACAGTGACAATTAGTACATCGATATTAAAAGACACGGAATCGAAGAAGCGTGGTGGACTAAGTATGAAATTCGACAAAGGAAGTGACAGAAGAAAAGGCAAAAATGTTCAAATGATTGTAAATCTATCGGACCAAACTGCGTGGTCATCAGTCCGTAGCTACTTAAACCTAGGTAAACACCCATGCCCCAGGGAGGACTCGAACCTCCACGGCGAGCAACCGCGCGCTCCGTAGCGATACGCTTTAGACTGCTCGGCTACTCCACCGCGGCGAAGAAAAGGCACTGATTTACGCAAGTCAGTAAGCAAATTGGAGCTATGGTTGTCTACTCAAATGAGCCAACGTTTTTCTGGTAACTCTGCTGCTGCAAGTATTGTAAAAGAAATCACGCTAAAGTCGCTATCGCGAACTAATAAATACAAACCAGCGTTGAAGTCAGCAGTAAATCCTCCAGTTATTTAAATGTTTGCCGATGACGCATTGTATGAAATGGTTGACGGAAATTTATCTAAATTTAAGTTTATGGCCATTACAAATTCAATGAAAAGTCACAATGCTTTTATTTAACCTAATTACAAGAAAATTGTAGAAGCCAAAGCGCGGTGTTATCCGTCAGATATAGAGATCAGTGTACAAGCGCTTTTGAACTACACATCAGAAAGGATTTTATGAGTTCAGGAGGACACTATCAAAACATTATCTCCAGAAATGCGAAATTTGTTCATAAAAGGGGTTTTGACGGTTATTCGGGGCACAATGAGTACAAATAAAAATTTGCTGATGCAAATGATTCGGACGCTAATGTTTTTGTTACTTCATTGGTTGCACTGTAACTAGGAGCCATATATAATTTACTACTAAAAGAGGTGGTGATATGGAAAAATATTTCACCTTCATCGCCTCGTTTTTGTAGACCTTTAAGGCAAGTTTAGAGTCTACGTTAAACGAGAAGTAATATATTAACGAGCAAATCGCGTCTCTACTTCCTTTTCAGACCGTTTGGGACGGAAAAGAAATAATAATACAGTTTGAAATGGTTTTCACAATAATTGACGGAAAGGTCTGTAACACTATAACTAATACTGCATCATCTATGCTCTGCTGCGTTGTGGAGCAACGTCAAATATATTTAATGATCTCAGTTTTATAAAAAAATGTAGTGATTAATGTTCCTAATTTGCATTATGGAGTATGAAAGTTGCACACATGGATTCGTTACTTTAAGTATTTGCTTCACATTGGATAAATAATGTTCAAATGTTTGTAGTTCTATCGGACCAAACTGCGTGGTCATCAGTCCGTAGCTTACAAACTACTTAAACTAAACTAACCTAAGGACAACACACACACCCATGCCCCAGGGAGGACTCGAACCTCCACGGCGAGCAACCGCGCGCACCGCAGCGAGACGCTTTAGACCGCTCGGCTACTCCACCGCGGCCACATTGGATACAAACTTGAAAGTGAAAGTAGCCTGTTATTAACACAAGCAAAATCTCTGGCAGTTGAGATCTGCAAATGTAAGTTAAAACGCTCAATGCTACTCTAAATTACTTTATGAGTGGCAACAGCACATGCACAATGGAAATTTGTATAACTGCTCATTCCTTGAGGAAGCAGTCAACGTTTTAACAAACACAAAATCAACGTTAATAATAAATGTATAGATAATTAAACATGGGATGGAGTTGCATGAAATCATAAATCAGAGGTTTGATACTTTAACATCATAACCTATTCAGTAAAATAACAAGCAAATAAATGAGGGGAGACCAAACTGGGCACACGCCTTGTACAAAAGTGAATTAAATCATATAATTACTGCCAGTGTTAAAATTGTTTCTGCCTTTTATAAATATGGATGTAATGTGGGAGGAAATTTTCAAATACACAATGGGTAGCTGAAAGCACATTCATTCATTCACAGACAGGCGCATAATGCTTGGCGGTGCATTACAATACTGGAACACTCAAAAGCAGTGGCGAAACGATGCGTCGGCGGCGTCTTGACCAGATGGCGTGTGTCTTGATCACAAATTTAAGTATACTGTGCACTAAATGAAACTCATGTTTGGGAAGGCAGCAGCTCACTATTCTAAAGTGACCACACCGAATTTCATAGCATTTAAGAACAGAAATTAATTTAGAATATGCGAGTAAAGCACATGTGAAAATTCGTATAGACGAAAACTAGTATTAACAAAAGCATGAATGAAGGTCGAAGTAACGACCATTACAAAAGCACGTGGTGCATTCGGTCATACAAGACAGGAAAGATGCAATAAAATCAGAAAATCTGAGAAATATTTAGCATACTCGCAGATACAGAAACGACATGAAAACGCTAGTTAAAAACATGAAGGAAATTCAAACATACTACGTTTACACAAAGGCTGAAGGCAAAACATGAATATTCTGACTTGAGAAAAACTGGACACACAGTCATCACTGGAATGAAAATGCAAATAATAAATTTACACTGAATTTACTCGAGTTCTGAAAATTAAGAATAGCAAAAGAATTACTCAAGAAAACTATCACTGAAAAACCAAGACTGCCTGATCACAAAGAAAGCAAGGTTCTTACAGCATGCCTTCCCCTCAGCATGATTCGGTGGAGTACTTACTTCCACGTTCGTCGGATCCAGAATGAAGAGTGAAGGTCTAAGGCCAAGGAAAAAATATACACCCCCATGCACCGGAAATAGAGTGCACTAAAAACAACACAGAGTGCGTTCAGAGACTAGTGTTTACCATCCCTTGCTACCTGGGCAATTCCCTCTACATCCGCTCCCAGAGAGATCACCTTTCACCTCTGTCGTCCAAGATTAGGTTGGTACGACAATAAGAACATGGCCACTTCGCTACCTTGCCAAGTAAGCTTCTCTGGCCATCCAGCAGTCACCAGCGCAGACGACAAACGAAGCCATGCGTTCTTAACTTCAGCAAAACGATGCCTAAAGTGCGAGGCGGCGACTTTGAGTCATTGCACGGCAGTCAGTCAATATTAAGAGCAACCTTCCACATACACATGTACACACAAATTCAATCACACAATGGAAACATATAAATATTGGGAAACATATATAAACATGGGGCATTGATCATTAATAAAAAGAAGAAAATAATTAACACACACATAGATAACATTAATTAGGCAGAAACACTTTAGGTTAATGAATAAATCAAACTGGATCATGATCACATATTCAGTGGACATATTTCAAAAGTAAAACATTGCAGTTGCGATCGTTGTTGTTGTTGTTGTTGTGGTCTTCGGTCCAGACACTGGTTTGATACTGCTCTCCACAATACCCTATCCTGAGCAAACCTCTTCAACTTCACATAAGAACGGCAACCTTCATCTGTCTGAATCTGCTTACTGTTTCCATCTCTTGGTCTTCCTCTGCGGTTTTTACCCCAAACACTTCCCTCCAATACTAAATTCACAATTCCTTGACGTCTAAGAATGGGACCAACCAATCGATCCCTTCTTTTAGTCAAGGTATGCCAGAAAGTCCTTTTCTCCCCATTCTGTTCAGTACCTCTTCAGTAGTCACGTGATCCACCCACCTAATCTTCAGCATTCTTCTGTGGCACCACATTTCAAAAGCCTCTGTCCTCTTCCTGTCCGCACTGTTTATGGTCCATGTTTCACTCCCATACAAGGCAACACTCCACACATATGTCTTCAGAAAGGACTTCCTTAGGCTTAAATCAATATTCGATGTTAACACATTTCTCGTTTTCAACAATGCTTTTCTACCTATTGCCATTGTTTATTTTATATCCTCAGTACTGCGACCATCACTTGTTATTTTACTGCACAAGCAACAAAACTCATATACCTCCTTTATTGTTTCGTTACCTAATCAAATTCCTTCAGCATTACCTGATTTTCTTAGACTGCACTCCATTATCCCTGTTTTGCACTTGCCAATGTTCATCTTATATGCACCTTTCAGCATACTGTCCATTCCGTTCAACTGCTCTTTCAGGTCCTTTGCTGTCTCTGACAGAATTACTATGTCATCGGCAAAAAACAGTGTTTTAATTCTTCACACTGAACTTTAATTCCTTCTCCGAATTTCTCCTTGCTTTCCTTTAATGCTTGCTCAATGTACAAATTGAATAACTTTGGAGAACGGCTACAACTCTGTCTTACTCCCTTCCAAACCATTGTTTCCGTTTCATGCCCTTCAACTCTGACAATCTCTATCTGGTTTTTGTACAAGTTGTAAATAACCTTACGCTCTCTATATTTTACTCCTGCTTCCTTCAGAAATTGAAAGAGTTGCTATTACTGGAAGACAAAACGTGTTTCGAGATGAAGAAAAAGAAAATACATTCAAAAGGCGTTTAAAAGGCAGCTAGGGCTTCTTGTGGATCGGCCAAAAGTTGGATATTGGATCTCCAATGATGGAAATACTGATCGTCGTTTTTTGAGAAATGCCTCTTGAGTTTCTGCACAAATCCTGGGGCTTAACGAAGGTTTCATCCGATTTCATATTATCTTCAGGTGATGGCATATGGCTATAAAGTGAACATCAAAAATTTTCAAAAGTGCGCAGACAACTTTCCTGGTTTTACATGTCCACAACAGATAATAAAATATTAATGCACGGTGCTCAGATAATAAAACAGCGATATTGCCAATATGTCAGTTATCTGAAGATGCTTAGGAAGCAACAAATAACGATATTAAGAAATAGCACAATGGGAATTCCAGGAAAAGTTCGCGCACAAATACAATGGAAGATGTGTTTTATTGGCTCCTAGTATCTTCTGATCCACTTATTTCGAGTCCGAGAATAATGAACCTTAGAAAAGGTATAGATTTGTCTACGGACACCCTAGAACTTTTGTTTTTTACTGATGTGGAGTCCGAACATTTTATAGAAATTTCTGATAAGCATTATACTGACTTTGATTTCGAACACCAGAAGTATTCCGATATTAACAATGAGAGCGACTGAATCTTATTGTGTTTCCCTTGTTACATTTATTTTGATTTTACATATTACTACCAAGAGCAGCTACTTCAAAAAATTTCAAAGGTAAACAAACTATTCACCTTTTGTAATTGGTATATTATAATCATGATTTCCTTTTTCTAAATTGGAAATCGTAAAGTGGTATTCGTAATCAGCAACCTCAAAGATGATTACATACGGATTTAAAAGAAATTTCAAGAATTTTGAATGAAGAGGTCAGCCATATTGGATCTGCTATTAGGAATTTTTAAATTTTAATATTAAATTCGTAATCAGAGGACTGAGTAACCCTTACATATCAATTTGCTGTCACATCGAAAAAAATTTTCTATTTTTGGTCACCTTTTGTCTGATCTATATCTCTGTGCCAAATTCTCATGGAATACATGTTGCTATTAATAATATGAAACTGTGGAGTTCAATAATTTGTTATGACTGAATCGTAGGACACAATTGTACGGTATCATTTTAACAAGTGACACCTAAATGTATGGTAGTACAGTGCTGTTCATAAGTTGGAAGAAATTAAATACTCCATATTAAATATTTTAATAGGATTCAGCAACAGTAAGAAGTCGTGGAATAGCTTATTTTGACCCGCAATTAAGGGAAAAATTATTAGAGACTATTGATTACAGAGAATTCACTATAGCACTGACTTTCATAGAATTTCTGCTACTGAAAAACAGTCATCGCAAAATTTCATATGCAGTGTTGCTAGTCTTTTAGTGGAACAGGTGTTTAAGTATGATGTTTCCTGGAGTACGTTAATTTGCAATAATATTTATGCAATTTATTTATTTATTTATGCAATTATTTTACCTGGCAAGATCAGGGCCTTCAGGCCCTCTCTTACACCTAACTTTAATACATAATAGACAGAAAATGTATAATACAAGTATTAAAGTAAAAATTAAATATTACAGATTATTAATAAATTATAATTGTAACACTAATACTTAGATAATTTATAAGAAACAATAATAGATAATTTATAAGAATAAAAAATTATGATAATAATAATAATAATAATAATAATAATAATAATGACAATATTAATAATAATAACACTAATAATAGTGTCTATGCAAAGTACAGTAAGCATGTTTCACATTGTGAACTTCATCCCTATTACAATTTAGGAAGTGCCTCGTTATGTTCTTATAGATTGTGAGTTATTCAGATCAAGCAGACACATAAGACGATATAATCTGGTCAGAGAAACATAGAAGAGGTAGATTGGTTAGACGAAGAGAAATAGAATGGTAAGAGAGAAAGAACTGACAACATGGTAACAATGGAGGCTATGCCGTCGTTAATATGTGAATTATGAGTTTTCTCTTGAATGTCGAGTGGTTTAGTGTAAGACGTAGATCACATGGCAGTGTGTTCCATAGTCGTATGGCTGAGATGGAGAATGACACGGAGAAAGATTCTGAGTTGTGTGAAGGGAAAGCTAAGATGCTGGACGTTTCCGACTTGGTATTCCGGTTGTGGAATGATGATAGTTGTTTAAGATAACTATTGGGGGCACTGGTAGCTGAGAAATCGATGAAGTAAGCACAGCGTTTGAAAACCGCGCCACTTATGTGGGTCCATCCAACCTAGCTGGGTATATTAAGGACTGATATGATCGTACAACAGTAATTGCACACATTCCTATTGCAAGCATTCATCACTAGCTCGAGGCCTCTCGAATTTTCACTATTTGTGCTGTGTTGAACAACATCACAGTAGTAAAGATTTGGCAAAACAAGTGATTGGACTAATTTTTGTTTAACTTGGGTTGGAAATATTTTTCTAAATTTTTGGATTGAATATAGGGATGAGAGAGGTTTCCTGCACGCTACAACTGTTTGTTCTTTCCAGTTTAGGTGCTGATCCAAGATTATCCCAAGGTCGGTTTTCTGATATGGTAATTGGATACCATTGAACTGTATTCCAGGGACTGTCTGACGAAAATACCGGCTGAGTAGCTTTGGGTGAGATATTTGGATGACCTAGGATTTACTGGGGTTTAACTTAAGACCTAAGTTTTGTGCCCATCGTGAATCAGAGCAAAGGTCTGCATTCATACCAGCTACTGCAGCATCAATGTTCTTAGGGCTGGCACTTATATACAGTTGAATGTCGTCAGCATTTAGATTGTAGTTGTGGGAGTGAATAACTGAAGAAATATCATTGATATACAGTGAAAAGAGTAATGCACAAAGGACGGAACCTTGGGGAACTCCAGAGCACACGTTTTTCCAAGATGACTTCCCCGACCCACAAATGACTTGTTGACTTCTGTTTTTGAGGTAGCTGTCGAACCATTGCATTGCGCTTTTTGAGAAATTCAACTATTTCATTTTACTTAGTAGTATACAAAAGTCAACCGTATCAAAAGCCTGACTAAGGTCAAGCAGTGTTAAGAAAGTAGCTTCACGTCTGTCCATGGCATGTTTAATGTCGTCGGTTACTTTGGTTAATGCAGTTGCTTTACTGTGGTGCTTTCGAAAGCTTGATTCATGTTTACCCTGGATATTATAAGTTTTGAGGTAACTCGTCAGCTGTTTGTGAACAATATCTTCTAAGGCTTTAGACATTGCAGGGAATATGCTAATCGGCCTGTAACTTTGGGTTATCAGTCTTGGGTATGGGTTGAATTAAACTTTGATTCCACTCAGTGCGATATGTACTACGGATGAGAGAGAGGTTGAAGATTTCTGTGAGAACTGGTACGTTTCAACAACGTTTTTAATCATGTCTATGCGCACTCCGTCATTTGCTACTGCCTCAGCAGAGATTCTCATAATTGCCTTGCGCACTGTGTCTGTAGAGACGTGTTTCAGGAAGAACTTGTCTGTTGAGAGTGCCATCCTGGGGCTGGTAATTCGAGCTGCTCGACGGTTTACCGCTGTTGAGAAGAAATCGTTAGATTCGTCTGCAGAGGCTTGAAAAACAGCGTCAGGTTTTGCTTCCCTATGCCGAAACTGCGCAGCGTTTTCCACAGTGCAGCAGAATTCGATATGTCATGCATGCCTGATTTTGGCATTCCTCACACTTTGTTTGGCTCTGTTTCGAAGTTTCCTGGAAGCTTCGTATAGCTGAGGATTTGGGTTAAGCTTGATGGCTCTATTTGCAGCCTCGCGTTTATTCATTAACTGCCGTAATTCATTGGAAAGCCATAGAGCGGAAGCTCTCTATACCTTGAAAGAGCGTTTAGGGGTATGTTTATCATACAGTGCAATAATTTTGCGACATAATTCACGAACTTACCGTCTAATGTCGGTTCGTTGGTTATATCATGCCAGGGGATGACTGAGCAATCCTTTTAAAGGGGGTCATGGTTAACTTATTTTAGGTTTTTATAGGTTACTTATTGAGATTTTTCTCTGGTAATCAGAATTGTGTAATTTAATAATATCACGTCATGAGCAGAAAGACCCGGAGCAAACGTCTGACTGGCGCTAATTATTTTATCTAGTCGTTTTGTTCCTATTATGTGTATGAATGTATGGCTGTGTGGCGTGGGATGAGTGGGATCGAGCGGGATTATGTTCATATCACTGGAGTGGAACAGTCTTAGCTTCTCTGCAGAGGGAAATTTTAACTGTAAGTCGATATTTGTGTCGCCCATAGCAATTATATGTTCATACTGTGACACGAGGGATGAAAGAGCTGAGTGAAAAGAGGATAGAGCGCCGACGGTTGGGGGTTTATATATTACTCCAATTAACAAAAAAAATGTTCAAATATGTGTATAGTCTATGGGACTTAACTACGGGGTCATCAGTCCCTAAACTTACAAACTACTTATGAAGTAACTAAGACTAAGGACACCACAAATATCTATCCCCAAGGGGGGATTCGAACCCCCGACCGTAGTGGCCGTGCAGACCGTGACTGGAGCTCCTCCGTCCCCTCGGCCACCGCGGCCGGTTCCAATTAACAGTTTCTGATTGGAAGTATTTATTTCGGAAAGTAAAAACTCCTGTTTCGCTATTTGCATCTGATGTGTATAGTATATTAGGTTTCAGATCAGAGCGAATATAAGCATCCCCCAGTCTTAGCGAGTTTTATTTTCTGAACAAACAGTTCAGCTCTTTTTCGGTAGGACACAAATTTAATGAATATGTGCCGGGGTTTCGTGGCACATGGTATCCTGCGCCCTACACGGTGGCTTCTGTCAATGTCGGCCACGTAAATCTGTCACGGGCGAGGTTAACGACCAGGTCGTTGGTGTTTTCCCGACCGTTTTCGGCCACCCCGAATCTTCTCTATATATAAAAGGCAATGTCCCGACTGAAGGACTGACTGACTAATTGATTGACTGACTGACTGACTAACTGATTCTTCATCGCCCAGCCCAAACCACTGAAGATAGAAACTTGAAATTTGTAGAGGGTGTTGATCTTACTCTATATGCATCATTTATGAAGCGATTTTAAGATATAAGGGGGTGAAATAGGAAATGAAACGTTTTTTGACACTAAGTTGCTATTTAGGCAATTTTGAAGCTATAACTACAATATTTCGGATTTTAATTCAGGGTTCGAATTTACAAGGCATGTGTTTTCGCATTTTGTGAAATTCAACCAATAAGGGGGTAAAGTGGGTGACGCAAAAAATTGATTTACAAAAATATGTTGCTGTTAACACAAATTTTAAGGTACAACTACGAAAATTCGGATATGGAATCGTGGGCAGGATTAGGGGGGAAAAATAAAAAATAAAAGAAAAATAAAAAAAAACCGATTTTCAGTATTTTTGGAAATTCAACAAGTAAGAGGGTAAACTAGGGGATGAAATATTCTTTATATAAACACGTTGCTATCCAGATAATTTTCAAGCTAGAGCTGCAAAAATTGAGATTTGTATTGTTGGTTAGAATTTTAAAAAATACGTTTTTCGGTGTTTTTAAAATGAAACGATAAAGGGGATTAAATTGGAGAGGGAATGTTTTACGAAAATCTCTCGCCATTAGGAAATTTTGAAGTTAGAACTAAAAATGTTCGGATTTGGATTCGGGGTTCGAATTTAAAAGACACATGATTCGGTATTTTTGGGAATTCGACCAATAAGGGAGTGATTTACGGGATGCAAAAATTGATTTTCATAAACATGTTGCTGTTAACTCAAATTTCAAGCTATAACCACGAAACTTAAGATGTGGACTCTTGATCAGGATTAAAAAGACACCAATTTCGTTATTTTTGGAAATTCAACAACTTAGGGGGTAAAATAGGTGATCAAATATTCTTTTGGAAAACACATTGTTGTCAAGACAATTTTAAAGCTAGAGCTGCGAAACTTTGTATTTGTATTGTTCGTAAGAATTTAAAAAAATACGTGTTTTCCGTATTTTTGGAAATTCAAACATCAGGGGGGTTAAATTGGAGAGGTTTTTTTGGAAAATCTTTTGCTATTAAGGTAATTTTGAGCTACAACCACAAAAATTGGTATATATTTTCTTGGTCAGAATTAAAAACACATGTGTTTCGGTATTTTCAGGAAATCTATCATTTAGTGGGTGAAATAGGTGATGAAACAATTTTTGAAAATACGTTGCTACTAAGTCAATTTTGAACCGAGAAATACAAAAAATGCTATTTGCATACTTGGTTGGAATTTAAGAGTCACATGCTGGGGTATTTTTTTTTAAATTCAACTATTAAGGGGTGCCATAGTGGGTTACAAGTGGTAAAATCAAATGTTTGTAAATTTTAAGAGACTTAACTACGAGCTCATCTGTCCCTAAGGCTTACAAACTTACTAAACTATCTTAGACTAACTTTTGATAAGGACAATACAAACACCCATGGTCGAGGGGCGAATCAAACCCTCGACGGCGAACAGCAGCACGCACCGCAGCATGACGCCTCAATACTCACGGCCATATTGCCGCGGCTACAAGTAGTATCACAACATTTCATTATGATAGTACTTAAGCTACAGCTATGAAAATTTATATTAAGATTGAGAAACAACTGGTGCAGACCAACCAGCCTACACATGTGAAGCAGCGGGCGTTAAGCTAGTAATCATTATATGATTGGTTTCCATTTGGGGAGGCGCTGATTACAGAAGAAACACAATTTCGACTGTGGAAAAGAGTCATGAACTCTATGTAAGCATTGCGTCATAGTCCGGTTTTGATGCCACGGTACCACACAAATGTAAACAAGTATGATTTATCTAGTGTTTATGTTCCATATCTTCCAGATTTTATAAGTTCAAGATTTTCTGTCCACATACTGCACAGTCATCGTATTAAAAATACGGACGCTTAACGTTGTGACATTTAATGGGCAATAAAACCATAATAAAATTTTTACCTCAAAGGAATGAGTACTCATCAATCACGTGCACGCCTGCCCCTCCTGGCGGCCATGACCCACATGTTTTGACGGGTGCGCAGCTGTTCTTGATCTTCCATTATTGGTCTGTGGTCAATGCTGCGGTCGCCGCTGTGGTTCATTGATTGCGACATGTTCGTACTCAAGTGCAGAGAGCTTCCTGTAGCGGGGCTTCGAAAGACAACCGCGCGCAATCCATCCCTTCTGTAGGTCACATCACGACAGACGTACGGTATTAGTTACATAACAATATTGTGTTTCTCAACTTTCGCCGTGTTTTCAAAAATGTTCAAATGTTTGTATATCTGTGGAACTTAACTGCGCTGTTTATTAGTCCCTAGGCTTACAAAATACTTAAAATAAGTTAAACTAACCTAACGACATCCCCATGCCCCAGGAAGGACACGAACCTCCGACGGCGAGCAACCGCGTGCCCCTCAGCGAGGCGCCTTAGACCGCTCGGGTACTCCAACGCGGCTCGCCGTGTTTTAACATAGTTGTAAATTAAATAAGATATGAATAATTTTATAAACTTTCACTGTATGGTTACATTAGGGAATAGTAATAACCGCAGTAATCAACAAGAGGATGATCTTGAAACTGATAGAACTGATGATGTTTTTGAAGGATATGATGCTTAATTCTCTAGATTAGCTACAATGGCATAAGAAAAATGTGGAAAGAGCTTCTGTACAGCAAGCTGACGAACGACGAGTTAATTAAGATGTGATACAGATTTGCGATATTTCCTTGATCGTAAAGCTCCCGCGCGTGTACTTTCACAAGGCTGAGATTCTGGCTATGTACATTAAGAGAGGAAAATTGGTGACACACAACATCACCTATGTCTTCTAGTACATCAAATCGTAATGTTGTCAAAAGAATTAATGGTCAAAACGAAGTAAGCCGCCATTAGCAGAGTTGTAGATTTATTAACTATCAGTTTCAGGTAGTTGCTATTCTTCAGGCATACTTGAAATTGTTTCCTTCTAAGTCTATGACCCCTATATCTTATTACTCTATTTCCCTTTCTCTTTTTACCTCCATTACATGGTGTATCGAAGATACACATATTAACAGCTTACTTTTTAGTTATAGTATAATCTATGCACTTTATGTCCATTGTTAATACACCATGCTATGACTGAACATGTTGCGCACAATTGAGGAGCGTTTTCGCAAAACTCAACATCTTCGAAATTTGCAAAAAATGAGTTATATGCTTGTACTTATAAATGAGATGCATCTATTTCAGGACACGGACTATATCGAAATTTACTATTTGCCTGTGTTATCTTGCACACAGAACTGAAACTTTTCTAAAGTCGACATCTACAGAAATCGACTTTTGCTAAAACTGAACTTCTGCCTACTGCTTGTCACACATATTGTTTTACTATTAGTTTTAGTGCTAAGACTTTATTGTTGAAGACGCTTGTTTTAACTTTAGCGGTTGGCTGCCGTGTTTGAAGCTCACTATTGCAAGAACGTTGATTTTTCAGGTATAATAACACCTAGAAACCGTATGAGAGTCAACAACGCTGAATACGTAAGGAAACTATTGACATTCTTCGACAATTCATCAAATGAAACCCAAGAGTTCTATGGAAATGACAATTACAATAATGAAATGCAGTACCTAAATGAACCAATTTATTAAATTATTATTACTGCTGCTGGTTAAAAGAACACATAATACTACTGTTGTAATGTAATTGATCTGTAGTTGTTCAATTTGGGACAAAATTCATGATTTGTACGTATTATTATCTGCAACTGGAAGGTGGTAGAAAAGTTATTTCACCCTTATATTATGTATCTAGAAGTTACGTTGCAACATAATTTTGTAAGATACCAGTTTTGTATACTTTTCAGATAATTCAATAAAATGTGTTTCTTGAAAATTTTGGTTTTTTTTGTAGATGTTGAGTTTTGTGAAAACGCTCCTTAATTAATGTAAGCAACTAAACATTTTTCTTTTATATGAACTAACTTAAATCCTGCTGCTTAGCATGCGTACACTGGATGCTCTAAAATGGTTGTTTCTACTTCTAAATATAAATCTTCCTAGATTTAGGTTTAAAAATTCTTTTTAAATCCAAGTACTTTGATACACCTTGCCAGCCCCTATTGCACCACTGATGGCAGAATTCAAAACATCCTGAAACACATTTTTTTAACATTCTAACCATTGTCCCAAATCCAAATTTTTGCATATCTAGAATTAAAATAGTCTTAGTGGCATTCTTAAGAGATTTTTCCCTTATTTCACCCGCTTAATGGTTGAATTTTTAAAAATATCGAAACACGTGTTTTTTTTAATTCCAATCAAAATCCAAATCCGAAGTTTTGTATCTGTTGCTTCAAAATTGCCTTTATAGCAAAGTATTTCCAAAAAACAGTTCATTTCCTATTTCGTCCCTTTAGGGATGGGAATATCGAAAAATCGCTGATACCTACAGTGTAAGATAAACAACGTCTACAAATTTCAAGTTTCTATCATCTGTAAATACACTTTTCAACGCCCTTTTCTGTGTTTTAGAAACGCATCGAGAACGCGAAATTTGTTTCTTACGCTTTGGCATCTTTCTTGGTAGTTTTCATTTTCAAATTGAAATATGCACTTATTTTTCATTATTCTTAAGCTTGTTGTAGAAAAACAACTTGTAATATATTTAGCCAGAAGGGTCCCGTTTGTTTAAATAACTGAAGTTTTCGATAACACAGTTGGTCGTAGTATTGTAACCTAATATTCCGTGTTTATATTACATAAGCATTTTATAGCGCTTCTGTCAAGTCATTTTAATCATCATCTGCATTACTAAGGTCTTCTAACAAACTTAATTAAATTATAGAAGCTTAATGTCGTACAATAATGGAAACATATTAACACTGCGCTAATTGTTGTTTACTTACGATCTTTTCTATTGTTTTGTCTTGATAGGAAGTATTATTATTACATTTGTCATAATATTGTGTACCTCCATGTAAAGCAAAATATGCGAATGTTTCATGAACAAATTGTTAAATATTTAAATGTTGTACTTCCGTGTTCTAGAAGGTTCTAGAAATGTTATTGTGTATTAATACGCGCGGATAGGGTATTTTCCTTTGTTAAAAATATGGTTCGAACTGTTGTTATTCTGAATGATTATAACATTCAGACAGCATTTTCCCTCATAATTCTTACAAAACATCTGTTATTTTTACGTAATGAAAGCTTAAAAATCATCAAATTTCACGATTAGATCACGTGATCGAAAACGCTCCGTTATTGGCTGAAGTACTGGTGACGTCATAGAACAACTACAGTGAAGGATCTAGAAGTCGGAGCTGTATTATTGTACGCGGTTCCTCCATTTCGCAGCTTTAAGTTCAGTTTGTTAGTGATCTAAACGCGTTTACAGTTTTTATGCCACAATGGAAGATGGTTATGTGAAGGCTGACAGCGGAAACCTCCCTTAAGTTGATGCAATTATGGTGTCTTCTTTCTTTAAAAACAATCCAAATTTTTATGTGCCAGAAATAAGAAACGTGAAAACTGCATTGTAAGTAACGCATACCTACATTTTAAAGCTAATTATTTCGAGAGATATTTTATGCCATTGGAAAAATGTACCCTATTTATTGATGTCAGCAGACTTAATCTGAAGTCACCATATTATGCAATAAAGGGTGAAATTTTATCTTCTATCCAAGCGGCCTTGAGTGATTATGTTGGCAACATCAACACGATAGAAAATCTTTGTCCAGATGTTCTGACCACATAGAATGACTAGTGTATCGTACAGACCATGAAGTAAATAAATAATGCTGTTCCTGCTCTATGCTTCTTGTATGTACCCTTGTCCTGTCAGTAAAAGTAACTGCCCTCGTAAATCAAAGGTTTCACGACAAAATATTTGCGCTGTCACGCGATTGGCTAATGGCGATGTCTCAGGATTCTCGCTACTCAGCATCTGTTGCCAACATAATCACAGGAAGCCGCCGGGATAGTTAGTAAAATTTAACCCAGTCAAGCACGCAGCTAAGGGAGTAATTTTATTTAACTACTTCAATACTGGTGCAAAGTGAAACATCAAAACCTGTAATATACAGGAAAAATGCCTTGTGTATAGTTATACAATATATCTGTAGTCTAGAACAGGGACAGCGGGTTGCGTCCGCGGTGTTTTCATATCGCTCGTCGGTTGGCAACGCACATTTCGCATAGCCAAAAGCATGTCAATAAATGTTCAAATGTTTGTTAAGCTTATGGGACTTAACTACGGGGTTATCAGTCCCTAAACTTACAAACTACTTACCAACTAGCTTATCCTAAGGACGGCACAAATATCCATGCCCGAGGGGGGTTTCGAACCCCCGACCGTAGTGGCCGTGCACATCTTGACTGGAGCGCCGTAGTCCCCGCAGCTACCGCGGCCGGCAAAGGCATGTCACTTGGAATAATATTGTTTACTTACATGAAAATGATCCTCACAGAAATACACACATGACGTAGCCGCTATTTCATTTGGATCTTTTCGTGCCAGTGTCAACCACTTTTTGCGTATCTTCTAATTTTTTGTACTTGCAAGAACAATTTTTCTGGAGTCTTGACAGATGTATTGGTACAGTGCGGAACTAAGCAATATTTGTAGGTCATTATGCAAACGTTAACGCCCAAACACGAGGCCTCGGCCCAAACAATATACAGGTATTTATTTGTTTATCTTACGAGAGCAGCAGCAGCAGCAGCAGCGTGTTGTATGACGTCACAGGCATCACGTGACTCAAATGTGGCGTTTTAGCGGGCTTTCAAATTATTTGAATTTTATTTCTTTATTTTAAAAAAAGTACTGAAATCCACGAGGTAAAAAAACATGTTCGGACCATAATATGACATAATTGACAATTTAAAACGATTTCCATAAAACAGTCAAATACCCTATTGGTGCGAACTAGGGGAGTCTTATGGCAGTCGTAGTGGAGTAACATCTTAGTTAGAATGGAAGTGTATTGTGAACCAGTCTTACAACTGCATCACTTTTGTGCTTTATCAGGAATGGATAAATAAACATACTTAAAAAATGAAAGTGTCACAAATGTAGTTTTCTGGAAACCCAAGAACCCGTCGGCATAACATAATTCTGTAATGTGTTAATGGCAGGCTAGCTACAAGATCTTCGAGACCACTGAACATCTGCAACAGGTGATGTATAGAAAAATGTGGCTTTAATGTATGTCAAGTAAACTGTTGGTAACTTTTAACTCCCATATCTCCCACCCCGTTACCTTTATCAACCCTCTACCACCACCATGCACAATGGGAGACTGATACCTACATACAAACAGAATTCGTTTGCTACATGTAGTTTTGGCTATAGAGTGAAATATAGGCACAAACTCCTAAATGTTTGTATAAAGATTTATTTCTTTTTATATTGCATTACTTTTCTCAGAATACTGCAATATAGTGTATTACCAATTGAAACTTTTACACTTTACTAGTACGCTTTGTATACACTGCATCTGTTACCCCTTTAATTCTGTTCTCATACTTTAATCTTTTCTGTAACATTGATACTACTTTCTGTAACTGTTTTCTGCATAGATACCCGAAGAAAGACAATAATTGCCTGAAATTGGTCGATAATAAATCTGTAACCCTACAACTGGTAGCTGTACTTTTTAACCTATAAAACAGAGTTGTTTTAATAGATAAATAATCAGTTTTGGTTTGTATAATCACATGAGAATATAGAGCAATGAAATTAAAAATTTATTCGTTTAGAGAAGAGGTTTGAATGTGAGTGTAATTCAATTTATTTGTGACTGACATCACGATTTTGAAAGGCCGATTGTTTGTGGGTTTATTTGACCATTGTTACATACTTATTGACTCCCTATTTTTACTCTGACTTTCATTCTGTTATTGAAAAGATACCTTTTATTTTGTCAGATAGTCAGTAAGTGTGTACAGTTGTGAAAAGCGCTCGAAATGCAAAAATAAATTTCACAACTTGATGACAACACCGTTATTAGTTTGTTTCTGAAATTTCAATCTAACGGTGATCCTTGTTGCAGAGCAATTGTCTTCTGCATCCAAGTCGTCTTTTGTATTTGCCATCACACTACTTTCATGCACTTATTTGTACTCTGCTTAATTAACGAGTCACATGACTATCAGTTTATTTATTTGTACTTTTTTCTTAATCCGCTCTAGTCAGTCTGTTGTTATCAGTCATTAACAAACGTTGTCTGTTACGGTGCCCGTCAACACATTTATATTTTCACTTTAAGAATGGTATTAAACGTTGTATTGCGCGGTGATTAATTAATACATATTTGCCGGCTGCGGTGGCCGAGGGGACTGAGGCGCTCCAATCACGGTCTACACGGCCACTACGGTCGGGGGTTCGAATCCCCCCTCGGGCATGGATATTTGTGTCGTCCTTAGGATTAGCTAGTTCATAAGTAGTTTGTAAGTTTATGGACTGATGACCCCGTAGTTAAATCCCATAGACTCTACAAACATTTGAATATTTTGAATACATATTTACGGGGCAAAACATATTATTGTCAGTCACTGCGAGTCTGATTAATTACCATATTTGCACTTATGCAAGTTCGGACGTCCTTATTGGTTTGTTGGGACACGGGAAACAAACTGATAAGTTCGTCATTCGTTGGGTGATGAAGGAGTGAGGATCAAACAGGAGAGGAAGGAAAAGGAAATATATTCCAGAGAGGAAAGAAGAAAGTAAGACTGCATCTGTTCGGAGCTCCGTAATCGCCACACATATATTCACGAAAGAAGTATGAGCACCTTAGTGCGAAGGGCGGCAGGCGTGTAAATTTGAGTCATTGTCAACCAAGCTGATCACTTACTGCAGACATACTCAGTTGATCACGTGTAAGCAGACACACGGACTCTTCAAAACATTTTGAGGGGCCGCTCCCAGTCTGCTGCTCGAATCCTCCCTCGGGCATAGATGTTTGTTCTGTCTTTACTATAAGCTAGTTCGTAAGTAGTTTGTGAGTTTAGGAACTGATGACCCCGTAGTTAAGTCCCATAAGCTCTACAAACATTTGAACATTTCAAGGGTTTGAACTTAAATAGTGGCAACACTGATAGAACACGTTGTTGACATACTTACTTACGTGTGAGTAAACAGACTCGCCTGACTCACGTCACTGGAGTGCGCACAGTCGAGGAAACCACAGTCACTTTTGAGCGAGCAGTCTAACTTAACTGCGGCACTATGTTTTCGAAACAGGAACAACGGAATGTTGCCAGAAGCCGTAAAGCATGACAGCTTAGCGAAAGAAGCGCCAACACTTTCTGCGCAACAATGCGCGGACGCATGCAGCGCAAGCTGTGGCTGGTCTGTTCGGGCTATGGGACTGGAAAGTACTGTACCATCCACCTTAAACTTCGGACATAAGTCGTTGTGACTCTGATTTCATTCCGAAGATGAAAGAATAACTTCGTGGCATTCGCTTCAGAAATGTTCCAGAGCTTCGACATCCGCACCATCAACTGAACAGGCTCTGCTAACAATATACTACACCTTCCACGTAGGTGGAAACCGGTTCTGCACATCGCTGGTGACTACTTTGAAGGACAGTAACTGGTACAAACATGTAACGCTTTTGTATCACTTTTGAATAAATAATTGCCACTATTTAATTTCGGTCTGCGGCGCGCCATTCTAAGTCTGCACGGTCGCTACGGTCAGGAATTCGAATCCCCCCCCCCCGGGCATGGATGTTTGTGTCGTCTTTAGCATAAGCAAGTTAATAGATAGTTTGTAAGTTTAGGGAATGATGTCCCCACAGTCCCTTAAGCTAAACAAACATTTGAACATTTTTGTATTTAATTTCCAACTCTCGTATATACATATCGAAAAGACATGCTCTCCTCAAGAGACATTGACACGATCGACCCTGATGCTTCCTTCCGTGTCAACTGTGGTCGGTGACGGTTGCACAACCGATACTTGTAGCTACCCTGCCGAAAGAGGAACACCCCAGGACGTGGTCCGCCTGATGCCCTGATTTGCCACGCACCAAACGACAGTCCATGAAAACCAAAATCCAACCTTTCATTCTCGCGGATTGCTTCAATTGCGCAAGCACGCTCTTTGACCAAAATCAAGTTCCTTGCATTGGATAATTTGGCGAAGGATTGAGTGGCTGTTATTAGTCTTCCGTGGTGATAAATTAAACTGAGCTAAAATTAATTGAACCTTCATGCAGTGTACGGCTTGTAGGGTATACAAATGGCCTCAGGTAGGCAATTCATACCACCAAGTTCCTGGATTCTGATCAATAAAAGTATGAGTAATATATTTTATTGCGATAAATGTATTCAAAAATGTAGGAGAAATATCACGTAAATAATTTCCATATTAAATATTTTGAATGAAATATTAGGCAAGGGAGACAGATTTGGTAACTATAATTATCAGTTCCAATTTTATAAAATTAATTTCCTCATTTTAGAGAAAACTCTACTAGAATGACGAAAATCCTTGTTCTGAAAAATAGTAAAAATGATTAACTAACTAATTAAAGACCGACTATGCATGTTCAGAGTATTAGAGCTGCATATTCCAGATGACTCTCTTGCTGTATTCGTATAGCACTTTGTCACCACGGGATAGACTGCCAAGTGTAAAGTTTGGGATGGCCGTCGATACAGAATGTGGCACTGACTCCCATGTATTAAGTGAATTTTGAACAACTATATAATGAGACGAAATCTACATAACAATCTCGTGTCACGATGTATGTTCGCGATGAACTTCGAAACTAATCAACAGATCTTAATAAAATTTTTCACAGTGCGTATATTTTGTTCTATATTAAAATATACGACAGTTTTGTCTCTATTAGTAAGCTCAATATCATTCTCATTACAAATAAATGTTTTGTTTAGAATGGAAACTATTAAAAAATAGCACCACTTTTCGAATGTGATATCTGGGCCAGCGGTAACGTTATTGGAGGCAGAGTGAAATGATTCGGGTTCGAAGCTCGCTGGGATCATCAATTTTTTCACTTTGAGTTTTAACTTATGCTTCATCTCTCAACCATGTGTGGAGCCGCCTTAAGCGACACGTTCCCAGGATTCGACGATAAACTGTACGTCTTCTTTCTCCGGTTGGGTAACTGAGGTATCTCACAAACATGTTAGGCGCCGAAGAGTTGTCGAATGAAAAGACTTGCACCAAATCACTGAGACAAACGAAATGAATATTACAGTCGACTTCAAACTTGTTATTGGCGGTAAAATTAATTTATGTTACACGTGTTATTCCTGTAAGTTTGTTTGTAATTTCTGGTAAAACTACAGATTTATTAAAAAAATTCTGTAGGCCTACACTTAACCGTCAAAATACGAAGATGGTCATTGTCTACATAAAATTCCATTTGGTCCATGATGGAGGACATTTCACTTGCAGAAACTGACAACAGTTTACAGGTTCGTACCAATCTTGCACACTTTATTTCGAAAACAAGAGGAAAGTCACTGTTTATCTAATATTTCGTACCGTACACGGCGAAAAGAATCTTATAACACCGTCTGATCGATCGATGATTTCGTGGAGAAGATTTTTTTTTTATTCCGCAAGAAACCGCACAGTACTTGGTGAAGCGTACATCGTTTCAATGATCACCATGAATGTTGTAAGATATATGTAAGTTTTCATCAACATACGGAGGAGGATGTGGACGGTCAGACTGAGGGTGTGGCTGACAGAGGAAAAGACATGGGGCAAAGGAGGGGAGGAGGGGAACCGAGAGAGGGGGGGGGGGAAGAGACAGAAAGGTTAGAGGGAAAGTGATGGACAATCAGGAGCTGGTGATCAGAGAGATTGGAGCAGGTGGAAGGAAAAAGGGGACCATAGAAGATCGTGATAAATACACGAAGTGGGAAATGTTTTTTTGAATAGCATATTCCGTCGTTTATAAGAGAAGGAGGACAAGAGAATGGGCTCGGGAATGTATGAGTTGAAGGAGAGGGAGATGTTGGTAGAGGAGGAGCAGAAAGTGGTGAAGGAGATCTAGTCAGAGAGGATATGGAAAAAGAGATGGGGTAAGGGAGGAGGTGGACAGAGCGAGGATGAAGTGGACAGACAGACGAAGAAATGTAGAGAGAAGGAAATGGGCGAGAGAGGAGCGATCAGAAGACGAAAAGAGAGACAGAGAAAGAGAGAGAGAGAGAGAGAGAGAGAGAGAGAGAGAGAGAGAGAGAGAAGAGAGAGAGAGAGAGTGGAGATCGACTGATAGAAAATTGTAGTAAATAAATACCCTGGGAACACCAGGTACTAATTATACATGTAGTTGAGATAATCTCTTGTTGTTCGGTAGTAGATCAGCGAACAAGTGCCATAATGTGTACACTCCTTAGGTGATACTGTGACCTGATCAATAGCTTTTTATCTGGATTGAATGGCTTTTGTTATTTGGCTTAACCTGAACTTCATGTCTGGGAAAGAGATTGCTGAGTATCAGATTTCTTTTATATGTTGCTCCTCTGTGTGGCA
Organism: Locusta migratoria; assembly: GCA_026315105.1. Taxonomy (NCBI): domain Eukaryota; kingdom Metazoa; phylum Arthropoda; class Insecta; order Orthoptera; family Acrididae; genus Locusta; species Locusta migratoria. The sequence continues at coordinate 144,085,968 of CM048746.1, forward strand.
TTAGTAATGGGCGCCATCGGGAGTAATTAGTTTGTATAGACTGTTTAGTTTTTTTATTGCGTTCCCTAGTTTGGAAGCAATCGGTAGTCGTTTGTTTATCGTCTGTGTCGAAAAGCGCTTTTTCCATTTACCTAATCGTCTGTGTATTTTTCGGGCGTTCGTAAAGGGTTGTAAGCTCTGTGTGTGCATTTCAGTCTGGCGAAAGGTCACAACGGTGAGGACCAGTTTGAATTAACGGCCGACGCAGACAATTAGAATGCTCAACTCTATGACCTGTGAGTGGTAACTGCAAGCATCGTAGCGTGTACCCCCTGATTATTTGTGATTTGATTTGTTTGTTTGCATTTGAAGAGGAGGCTGGAACACACTGTAAAACTAAATATTATTATTAGTATTACTATTATTATTATTATTAAATCTGTTAAGTGCACTGCGGGAAAGATAACAACTCCTCAATCTGCCAACGGTTTATTAAACAAAAGAGCCTTCTGGGCGTACAAAAAAACAACGTCAAGAAAATAGTCACACAGGGACAACAAACAACAAGTATAATAGCGGAACAAATAAACAGACAATATTATACGTGGCGCTAGGCCAAGGCAAAACAACTGCACTACAGAGAAAACTACGCTGAGTGCGGCGGCAGCTGGATCCGGCGTAGGAGCGGCCGGTGGCTGAGTATGCACTGCCCTCCACACCCCGGCGGTGCGCTTATGAAGCCGGCATCGGCGGAGGGCTACAAACGGTTACTGCGCTGTCATTGGCTGGACACTGTCACATGGCTGACCGTAAAGTAGTGCCGCCGTACAGCGCCGTTTCTTGTGCAGTTGTCCGCTGTTTATCTGATTAGCCGGCCGCGGTGGCCGTGCCGTCTGCGGCGCGCCAGTCACGGTCTGCACGGCCACTACGGTCGGGGGTTCGAATCCTCCCTTGGGCATGGATATTTGTGCCGTCCTTAGTATTAGCTAGTTCGTAAGTACTTTGTAAGTTTAGGGACTGATGACCCCGTAATTAAGTCCCTTAAGCTCTACAAACATTTGAACATTTATGTGATTACGTGTGGACGCCTACGAAAGGGAGCTCAGCAGGTCGCCTTGGCAGTCTGTTATGCGGGCACTCTATACGGTCAGGGACTGCCACAGCAATGCCCTTATACATGAATCTCTTGTAAGTTTATTTATGTATATGACTTCGATAAGCACCGTGTCCATAATCACAAAAACTTACGCAATGTTTAGATAAGTAATTTCGGTGGCGTAGGATACGCCACCTTTAATCATTTTTCTGGGTAATACTTTGGTAATTATCAGATTGTTCACTATTAGTACTACGGGTATTAGAATCAATTGTGTAAATTAAGGTAGTCTTAAGTTCCATTTAAAAAGGAATTTTCCACATCGATACTATATGCAGTAAACTGCAGTTTTATAAATTTGCGTATATGACAAGCCATTATGACACAGCTTGAGGCGGTTGCATCAGACCGTGTGCTTCTGGGCCAAGAGTCGCAGCGTGGTTTAAGTTTGTCAGGTCACAGCAGAGAACCGCGTAGCGTTGGCAGAAAGAGGGTGAGGAGGGGACCGAGGAGAAGAGGGGTGATCAAAATCTTAGTGGGACGTTAAGAATGTCAGTAGGCTATGTGTCTATGGTCATGTACCCCAGGGTGCTCATAATACATTGCCTGAGGTACCCCTCCCACCTCCCCCTCGCCCCCACTCCCAACGCCCCTGCGCTCGGCCACCTGCCCGGCCGCTGAGTAAAGGACGACGACGCCCTCGAATTATAGCGCACTTCCAGGAAGGAAAGAATGAGTGATATCGAACATGTACTTGCACTTAGTAGGACAATGACGTTCATCAGAACGAATGACAAATAATAAGATCAAATATTAGCTTATGGGACTTAACTACGGGGTCACCAGTCCCTAAACTTACAAACTACTTATGAACTACTTACGAACTAGGACGGCACAAATATCTATGCCCGCAGGGGGATTCGAACCCCCGACCGTAGTGACCGTGCAGACCGTGACTGGAGCGCCTCAGTCCCCTCGGCCACTGCGGCCGGCGACAAATAATAAGTAACCGCACTTTGGACAATAGAATTACCGGGAACAATGACTGGTAACATCGAACTTGTACTTGCATTAACACAAGAGTTTTGTAAACAACTTGACACAAAAATGGTCACTTGGACTACCACCGCCGCCACCCCAAATGCCCTCACCTGCCAGCAGGTCCGCCAGCAGCCGCCACCAACAGCTCCGTATTAATTTTTATTCCTAATTTGTGTATCAAATTAATTGCGACAAATGTATGTTTTTGGGATTAACAATTTACCGAAAAGAACATTTAGTTTTCTCTCGGAAATTGTCAATAAGCAACAGAACATGTCTTGCTGCTTGTAAGTAATGTATAGCAACAACTGTTTATTAACAAGTACCAGTAAAGTCAAGGGAATTGATGTGCATTAAATACAACGTGTTCGGCAGTAGATCGATTGGTGGTCACGTAGTGACATTTTATCAAGAGTCCTGGGTTCGAAACCTGGTAAGAACCAGCCATTACCTACTTTATTTTTGGCAGGAAGGACAATTTATAATTTTCACCACTAATTGACATTATATTGAAATGCAATTGAAGGGGTCGACAAAAAACCTACATACATTTATCATTATTATTTAAGACAATTCTAACCAAAATAAAACATTTGAGACTGTCTAAGAAAAGAAATATCTCGTTTCTCGGAAGTCGTTAGCCACTTAAGGACTCTAGGCAATTGTATACTACATTTTGATATTCTCTGTTACGTCTTTTTAACACAACTAGTATGGTATGCAAGATTTACATTTAAAACACAATAAAGAATTTCATCAGCCACAGGTATACGCGCAATTACTTCCACCAACACGCTCTGCAGTGCGCTAGGAGAATATTTATAATATGATGGAAGGTAAGCTGTTAGTGATGACCGTGTGTGCCTGTCCCACCGAATATTCCACCGAGCCGTTAATCTTTCCGCCCTGTGCATGAAACACTTAAAAACTGTCCAGTAATATTGTTGAATGATGAACTAACATTACTGAAACACAGTTTAGTAAGAACATATCTAATCCATAACACACAAATACGTGATTGCACTGTTCTAACAATTCTATTGACGATTATGATGACAAGTCCACTCAAATGTGTCTAAACTGGCGTTGCAAAATTATTGCTCCACTTCTACAATGTCACAAGGTTTCAATCCAACAATGAAGTCACTGTCCAAAAGTAGTTTTCCACAGTTCGATCGAGACGTGGTTGCCCGATTAATTCGGCACTAACAACGATGAAAGTCATGAATGGAGATATCAGCTGCCCAGATTAATAGCACACTCAGTCACCTCAATAATAAAACCGAAACTGTCACGGCGCGGTTGAACAACAAACTCGTTACGACACACGTTTGCGAGTATAAAAATAGAGCTCCCTCTGTTGACACTGTAAGATTCCATGATGATTCGTCGTAACTCTCAGAATAATACACTGACAGAACATTAATTTACCCTGTCGCTGCTGCGGCGCTACTCCCTTGATGGAAATCCATTTCTGTCTTTTTCTGCACAGCAGCGAAATGCGACTGACTCTATACAACATTGATCTCTCGCGAGAGTAAAAATCGATAGGCGACTTGCTTGGCCAGTCAAAGATAATATGTCAGCTTACAAGTCTTCGTTTAGACTACATGTGCAACAGCCTACGAACGAGTTAAAAAATAGCGCGCGTTAGATAATAAACGAGATGTAATGGTAAAGAAGCCAGAAGTCAAAAAACGAACTTGTGTGTCTATATTAACAAACACTCTTTCGATGTCTAGATGTGTAACACAACAACAACAGCAGCAGAAGACGTTCTTTACACGCCTCCGCATACCTGCTCCATTGTATAGACTAGCGACAACGCGCTCTCTCTTAGAAACCATATCAGCCGCATTTTGAGACCACACTTAAAACAAAATTCTTGTTCTGAACATTAATATTCTCTCTCTCTCTGGTGACCATTCCCTATTAGACACTGGAGACAATTCTTTTGGAAATGTTCCAAATCTTAAAAAAAAAAAAAAATTCCTTAGATCGACACCGGTGTCTTCCATTTCCTCCTCCCAAACAGTATTTCGACAGGTACAGGGAAGGTGAGTTTTCAGGAAGTTTCCAGTAAGTACCGCCATCTCTTCCTGTAATTCACATCTTTCATGGCTTTAAGAACCAGTTCTACACCTTCCGATAATTCTCCTAGAAGTGAGAATTTTGGCAGTTCAATTTTATCTCTTATTTCCTATATAACGCAAATACTAAAGCAGTACCCATATTCTTGCATATACCCATCTTGCTGAAACTAAACATCGCAAAGGGAAAGCACACATCCTCTGTCATCAGGAGAAACCAATCACTACAAACGATTCTTTTCGAAAAGTTCCAAAACCTTATAACATTTATCGGACCATCTTTAATAACCAGTTCTGCACCTTACGACAATTCTTCTAGCCGAGAGCATTCGGATAGCTTAATCTTACCTTTTATTTCCTGCATAACACAACTGTTAAAACAGTCCACATCATCTTGTGTGTACACTAACTGCTTTTCAAGACCGCACTCCTGTGGAATTTCTGTATGGAATTTTTAATGTAAAATTTTTCCAAATGGACGATTGTTATATGTAGGTATTCCAACAGTCTTAAACTCTGCAAACGGCTTCTCCGATGCTATACGTACAACATCCAGTACACCGCTTTTCGACACAATGTAACTATTCTTTTTAAACTTTATGAGCAGATTCCTTACATGCCCCTTAATGAAGTATACCGTTACTTGTTCGCATTCACCATCTTGGACGAGTACTCCATGATATGACCACTTAGCACATCTATTAACAGCAAATGTTCTTACCTTAATAATTCCAGTTATGGGTAGATATACCAATACCCTGTTTAAGGCACACGTGAATTGTGCTTGCACATATGCAATAGCTTCTTCTTTTAGATTTTGCAACTGGTATTCTTCCTTCAAAGCAGTTGCTATAGCAGTAGATTCAAGTTTCCTATTGTTGCCTTCGATCTCTTCAATTTCCTGTTTTTCTTTTCCTTTCACATAAGATGTTAACTGAACATAGCGATGTAATTTCTTTAATGGGGAATGACTTAAGTTTGTGCGATGGATTTACTCTTTTTCGCTATACTTGTGGATTGACGTTGTTTGTAGGTACCAAACGTAATTCGTTGTCATCTGTATCTGGGCCCTGGGGACATGTGGAAAATAATGTTCTGGATTGGGAGGAATATGTTTCTCCTGCTTTAATATGACTCTTCTGTGAACACCTATTTCGTCATTGTTGGCGTCAGTAATACGATTATCTACGTAATTTGCAGGTATGCAGTTGAAACTAAAAGCTGATAGAATATAATGTATAAGCTTTTCTTGGTCTTTAGCGCCTGGTAGATTTACGTGTATACCAATCAATTTTCGGGTATTATTATTATCCTATTAAACAAATTGCAGAACACAATTAAACCCAATAGCTGTTGCGTAGGTAATGCGTTAAATGCATCCACTTGGAGGAGTTCGCTAGATTTACATGCACACCAGTCAATTTTCAGTGTTCTTATTAACCCAGTAAAAATTTGCAAAACACGATTAAACACAACAACTGTTTTCTAAGGAATGTGTTAGCTGAGACCACACGGATGGGATTGACGCACTGTACACTGTGTAAGTAATTGAACAGTCTTCTAGATGGTCAAAACCATGATCCATTTGGTAATTGTATATTGTAGCCTCCAACCTGGTAATGCCATGTTCTTGACCAAAGGAAGAAGTAAAAGTCACTATATCAAACATTTACGTTTACAACAGTCTACGAGTGTCCTCAAAGATGAAGTTCACAAACGATACGGTGACTGATTGGAGAGTCCGAGAATTCGTTTCTCAAATTACAGTCGCTTCCGTCGACAACTGTACACATTGTCAACTTAGTTTAAGCGGACCAAATGTTGTGAGGAATAAAAGATGTTGGCATGTCACATTCAATGGTTTCAGAACACTGTACAGTGAAAGTTCTTTGTTAATCTCTCTTGCATATGCCTCTATACATACAATGTCACTGAGCACTTGTGCATTGTAACGTCAAAAGTAAGGCTTCGAGAATAGAATTATACGATACCATTTCCGTATTTTGGTATTTGATATCAATAGAGCAATACATAAATTAGAATTTCCTATTTAAACCAAAACCAACTGCTCACACACACACAGTGGACGTTTCAGCAGTGTCGTAATTCCGTCTTTAGCGATAAAATGACGATTACTTATAATATACTATAATATTTAAATACGAAAGTTTCTATACGTTTCTACACTAGGTGAGATGGACAGTTGTAATTTTTTTTCATTCAGGGATACCTTATTGTAAAATTACTTTTAAAATTAATTATGCTTTTGGTGGTAGTTCTCTGTAAACAGTAATGAAAAGCGTCACTCAATATCTGTGTAAATCAAAATTATTATGACCATATTGTTTCAAGAGAGAATTTATTTCCATTACATAAATTTGATTAACAGACTGTGATTAATGTATGAAATTTACAACCTAACTTTGCGGTATTTGAAATCTGTTAATTTTTTGTTTTGTTGTAAGTTTAATTTGCAACAGATTCAACGAATGTAGTATGATATTGTCATCGTTGATCAGACGTAAATAGTCGACAGCTGCTCCAATCGGCAGTTGCGCTTTTCCGTCAATTATTAACATGAGATCCATGACACTTTAGCTATAAAAAAAAATTGTTCTGGAAATCATAATAGTACATCATTTAACAAATACGGAATGAAACATGCTGATTATTGCAGGCATCACGCAGGATTCTCGCCAGAATCGTCCAATTTCGCTGCCAAAATTCAGGTGGTGATTGAAGATCACAATTATTGTTTACGTTCCGTTGTACTAATTCAGCCCTATCAGTGGAATAAGGTTCTATATCGAAATATTTTTCCATTTTATTATGGAATATCTATTTTGTTTCCGTACTAGCCCATCGGGAGAAATTTAGTCAGATTCACGAGTTTATTCTTGGTTTTTTGATCTCCTCCTCCACTTTTGCAGTTATACAATTTTATGGGTAACATTACCGTCTTTTGCAATCTGTAAAAATTAATATAATTCAGACGAGACGCATATCGCTTAATGTTTAACCATTTACCTCCCTGCGTTGCCATATGTCAGTGTCATCTTTATCTCTTTCTCTAGCCACAACTATTTATCCAAAGACTGTGAACAACACTGCAGGACTTGCAACAGTTCTTTGTGACTAGGTTGTCTACCATTAACTTGCGGAAACAGAGAGCATCAGGCTACAATGCATTGTAGCCAGTTGCTCGGCCACTATTGTCCAGACTTTTACAAATTGGTGAGAGATCTGGAGAATGTGCTGGCGAGGGCAGCAGTCGAACATTTTCCGTATCCAGAAAGGCCCATACAGGACCTGCAACATGCGGTCGTGCATTATCCTGCTGAAATGCAGGGTTACGCAGGGATCGAATGAAGGGTAGAGCCACGGGTCGTAACGCATCTATAATGTAACGGCCATTCTTCAAAGTGCCGTCGATGCGAACAAGAGATGACCGAGACGTGTAACTAATGGTACCCCATACCATCACGCCAGGTGATACCCCAGTATGGCGATGACGAATACACGCTTAAAATGTGCGTTCACCGCTATGTCGCCAAACACGGATGCGACCATCATGATGCTGTAAACAGAACCTGTATTCATGTGGCCGAGGGGACTGAGGCGCTTCAGTCACGGTCTGCACGGCCACTACGGTCGGGGGTTCGAATCCCCCCCTCGGGCATGGTTATTTGTGCCGTCGTTAATTGTAGCTAGTTCATATATAGTTTTTTTTAAATTTAGGGACTGATGACCCGTAGTTAAGTCCCATAAGCTCTACAAACATTTGATTTGACATTTTGACATGACGTTTTGCCATTCGTGCACCCAGGTTCGTCGTTGCGTACACCATCGCAGGCGCTCCTGTCTAGCTGCAGCGTCGAGGGTAACCACAGCCATGGTCTCCGAGCTGATAGTCCAAGCTGCTACAAACAAAGAGGTTAGAATGACGCCCTTACGCTGAAAACGTGAAGCCTGCCTCCGCCATATTGCTAAGTTTTGGAGAAGTGTTCGTATTATAGAGCTTATGTGTAATGTCACTTAAAACAGGAATAAATCGTCCGACGGTTTTGTCGTAACGTGCAACGTGTAAATTAGCGGTTAAAAATTAAGTTTTCAAATACATTATGATGAACATTTATTACTATTTATTCAAGAAAGTGTATTGTTTGAAAGTACGTACTTTGTAGTGACTACCAGTTCAATGCATTAACGCTAAGAGTGGCGAATTAACTCTTAGTTTTAACGGAGAAATACCATTTCAGAACTGAACAAGATGGCAGAAAGCATTCAGCTAACGTATGTGCTCGGGATAGATATTGCCATCTCCCTTTATTCTAACCTCCTTGGTTGCAAACGTCGTCGAACTGTTCGTGCAGATGTCTTGCAAACTTCCTCATCTGTTGACTCAGGGATCGAGATGTGGCTGCACGATCCGTTGTAACCATGCGGATAATAGGCCTGCTAGTGATACGAGGCCGTTGAGATCCAGCACGGCGTTTCCTATTGCCCTTCTGAACTCACTGATTCCATATTCTGCTAACAGTCATTTGATCGCGACTAACACGAGCAGCAGTGTCGTTATACAATAAACCGCAATTGCGATAGACTACAATCCGACCAACCGGAAACGTGATGGTATGCATTTCTTCCTCTTACACGAGGCATCACAACAACGTTACACCAGGCAACGCCAGTCAACTGCTGTTTGTGTATGAGAAATCGGTTGGAAACTTTCCTCATGTTAACATATTTCAAGTGTCGCCACCGGCGCCAGCTTTGTGTGAATCCTTTGAAAATCTAATCATTTGCATATCACAGCATCTTCTTCCTGTCGGTTAAATTTCGCTTCTGTAGCACGTCATCTTCGTGGGGTGGCAATTTTAATGGCCAGGAGTGTATGTCAAATTATTGGAAAGAAAGTAATTTAAATATTTCGTTACTAAATTAGTAGTAAACAGTTTGAAAATTTTAGTAGTCACGATAAAGGAAACATATGCCGCCCAATGATACTATATATAGTCATAAAAAATTTCACTCCAAAAACTAAAAGTGATCAAAAAAATGTTCAAATGTTATTTAAGCTTAAGGGTCATCAGTCCCTAAACTTACAAACTACTTATGAACTACGTACAACTAAGGACGGCACAAATATCCATAGCCGAGGAGGGATTCGAACCCCCGACCGTAGTGGCCGTGCAGACCGTGACTGAAGCGCCTCAGTCCCCTCGGCCACCGCGGCCGGCAAAAGTGATCAAAACTTCTGTAAAATATTCCTTATTCCAATCATCATGTTTAGAAATATGCAAATAAATACTTGTTTCATAATGTAATAAAAGCCGCGGCGGAGCGTCCGAGCGCATTGAGGCGCTCTGCTACGATGCGCGAGGGCTTTCCTCATCGGGAGGAATATCCTCCGGCATGGACGTTTGTATAGGCTAGTCAATAAGTAGTTTGTAAGTTTAGGGACTGATGACCCCGTAGTTAGATCCCATAAGCTCTACAAACATTTGAATCTGGATTAATAAAATTTGGGGTTGAATAGGTTAAAGCATCTTCAGTGTTCAAGTTTTTTTAATGTTTTTGGATGAACTTTCGTTGCCACTTATGATGTCAGTCTCTTTTGAATTACTCTTGTATCACCAAAGTAGAAAAGTAGCCAACTACATGACAGTGCGGAACGCGTCTGCTGTGAAGTAGAATATTTTTTCACTGTTGCAAATGACGTAAATTTATTTAACAAACGATTAATTAATCGGCGGTTAACGAGTTATGTGGTACAACAAACACATTACATTTTCTTGATGAGTGACGCAATGGACGCCACTCTTATTAATAAACAAATGCGAACGAACCAATGTCGCTAGCGTAGTTTAACATCAGTGGAGGGGAGTTCATGTTGGGGAAAGACGCAAAGGCACGTCCGCCACTGCCGGCCACTTTTTTAACGAATTTGTGCGACCGTTGTCTCGCTTTTTTAGGACGACATCATAGCAGCGCGACCAAGACGACGGGCTGAAGTGCCACTTGTCGCTGGTCGTACGCCAGGAGGTTTATGTGGGGAGCGACGACTGCCCAGCGCAGCCAGACGCCCGTTTCGCCATTACTTCGTTATACTGCCAAATGGCTGACAACTAGGGCCACTGCAGCCATGGCTACAAATATGCAGCTCTATGGGACAGCGCACGAGCTAGCAGGCGCTGTAAGGCCACTTTACACCCCGGCTACCAAGTTTTTATACCGCGATGTTTTCTGCGAAGTCCAAGTCTTCACTGAGTATCTATCCATGTCTGCATGTCTTCCGCTGCTCTCTTAATTTTCAAGTGCCTTCTTCTTTTAACCTTAGATTACTTAAACATAGAATTTGCCTCTAGTACAAATTCGTGGTTTATGCCAGTTTGTCGACACTAGTGTTACGTGTAACAAAAGGCATTTATTTTCTATGTGATACACCCTTCAACATATAATTATTGTAAATAAGTACAGCAGTGTTCTTCAACGTCTATGAACACGCAACCCCGTTCCAAGTATAAATATGATGTCCCCCCTCCCTGAACTGTAACACAAATATGTGCGATATTAAAGGCAACGATTTAAATTTTCTTCTATTGATACAACGTTCTTGTAAAAGATAAGAATGATAAGAATATGCGATGATATTATTTTAGGTATATTTGAGAATGGAGCACATTGTCTTCTTTCTATATGTACCGCAACACAAAATAATTCTTGCATGACGAATGTTTCGCATTGCAGGGAAGACTCGGGGTCGAATTATTATTATTATTATTATTTTCAAACAAAGCCTGCTGTATTCTCAACTTGTAAAAGAATAGAATTTTATCGTATTTTTCAAATATTTGTAAATCTATGGGACTTAATTTCTAGTTTATCAGTCCGTAGCTTAGTAAACTAACCTAAGGACAACACAAACACCCATGCCCTAGGGGGGACTCGAACCCCCGACGACGAACGGCTGCGCGCACCGCAACACCGTGCTCCAGTACGCGCGGCTAATCCGCCGCGTCTTCGAATTTTTCAAAATAACTTATTGCATCTCCATAACTTACCTATCTATTGGTTTCTGTAAACACTTTTCAGGTTTATTCGTGAAGAAACACGGAGTATCTATAACGATAAACAAGAAATTACTTAATCTGAATGCAAAATTTTTATGAATTTAATGTGTTTTACTTAGGTAGTCTGCAGTTTCTTTGCACTGCGCCCACTGACTATGAATTTAAAGAACAGTTTTATACAACCAAATCAGTAGAAATGGGAACAAATTATTGACCAACAGAAGCTTTATAATCCATCCAAGTTGAGTTTGAGATACCGAATTCCTGCTTCCATTGGGAAGATTTCATGCGCTGTTTTCGACGACTAAAAACAAAGTTTAATTAACCTGATCTGTTTACACTCATAAGAGCATGAAAAAAACTGTCATTGGAAGAGGGAAATCGACGACGCTGTCACAGAATATCCCTTTTAAAGGCGTTGCGAAATTTAGGTCTCTGCAACAATCTGTTACAGAACTCTGATATCCAATTTCTGTTCCTAAGCTATTGTGAGCAATCAATAAACAGGAACTATAACTCTAAATGGAGACATGAAGCTAAACGAATCAATTCCTTATGTGATAACCGAAGTAGACGTTATCTGTAAATAGAAATGTTTGCTTTGTTTAATAGGCACATTGTAATACCTTTTCAATATAAACGTTCTGAAAGCAAAATATCTATTTCAGTGACAATAATGGCATTACAACGGTTCTTAGCCATGCAGTATTTTTAAGAATTCTGATTTTTTGTTTGTGCGAGAAATGCAGAGTATAGAATGGTATGGCATCCATGTCACATTTTGTGTTACCTGCTATCTGGTCGATTAAGGGAGTTCATCGGTTCTAAGAAGGCAGGCGGCATTTTGTGACTAGGAGTAACGCACCGTGTGGTTAGAAACTAACATTCGGTGTTATTAGATATTTACAGTTACCTTACCTGTTAGATCCATCCTGAGCATGGCTTGAGGGTGAAACGATTATTCTGCATTATATTGTAACAAAATTGATCGACCGATCTTTGAAATCTTGACAAGGTCAATAATAAGATTTAGTAATAGTTTCCACCCGTTTTCTTATAAACGTTAATTACGTGAGAAATGCCTGTTCTCATGAGAACACACGTATCAATACAAATAAATTGTCCATTCTAGAAAAGATCATCACTTGAGAAGGCTCATAGAATTGGCTTTTTTGTATTCATAATCCTCAGGACAATGTTTGTAAGAAAGAAAGAATGGAAAACGCTGCAATTTGTTTCTCTGTTATAAAATTTTGTATAAACTCTACTTAGTTTTTTCACTATTATTCTGGAAAAGACTTCTGGTAAAGAAAAATTTGGGACAAATAGAACAAAATTGGAATATTCGTAAATTTTTAATACACAATAGACCATAACCAACGTTATAAACGACATATTTGACAGATATCTATGCACCATGCACCATGTGGTGCCTGACGTAGGGTATACATAGACAGTTCTAAGCAGCAAATGTACTGAGAGATGGGTACGCAGAGATTGATAGGAAGAGTAGCGGGAGGAAACTAGCAGAGAGGGAGTGGAGTGTTGATAAAACGAAAGAGTGGAGACTGAATAGTGGAGACAAAAAGGTGGGAGGTAGGGTTAGGAGTGGTGTGATAAGTAGGTGTTGAGGAAGAGGGGGATGGAGCAGATGCACTAATGCAAGGCTGGAGTAAAAATACTCTGCAGGAATTGTAAATGTGAATTGCAAACACCATCGTTTATATTGCGGAGAGAAAAAGAGAGAGACGTGGAGGGAGGGAGGGAGGGGGAAGAGGGTGAAGGAGGGGGTGGAGGTGATAGAAACAAATAAATTACTAGGCATTGCTGGGGTTTTCCCTAGTGCGCAATTTAGAACATAACTGATTTGCAGCGACTGAAGATTTCACAAACTGAAATTTTCACTTAGTACCTGGATAATTTCTAATTTATGCATTTGTAAACCAATTTATCGTCCATAAAATAGTTCATAACCATTCATAAGAACGACCTGTATTATACACTGTTTTCATATTCCAAAACATTGGAATAAAGTCCTGATATATGTATTGCTTTAGTTTTGGAAATAATCGTGTTACGATTCTCCTGTTTAATCTGTTATTTCCATTCCCGACGTTTATAATCGTGAACTATTTGTTATGAAAACTAGAACAAAGATCAATGAAACAGCAGCACCCTGCGCATTCATTTCATTCAACGCAAACCCAATCAATAGCGATATTGTTTCAGTTTATTTAGGGCACTATTTGCAATATTATTGTTCCAGTGTTGTACACGACGAAATATCACAGATATTATGCAGTCAAAATTCAATTATTCGTCGGGAGCGTCAGAAGTAAAACTCGTTTGTGCATGGATGATTTATTATTCCAAACAATACTACCGTGGTAAAACGAATTTCGTAGAAAATTCGATTACAAGCAATCTAGAAGAGACTGCAGTCTCTACATTTTGGGAAATCATTACACGCCGACGTCACTACATCCTGCAAAAGCTACAGTTTAAGTTAATTTTTCGGTGCCAACATTAAATTATAATTTTCTCTATCATTTTTCTACACTAAAAGAAATTTATCAGTTTGAGATAAGGAAGTCTAATTCGCACGAGACAGAATCGATTGGCAGTAAGTCAAATGACTTATGTATTCACACTGCTAAAGCACTACCTGTGGCAAGGTAAACTTAATTGTTTTGTACTTACTATCCGGCAATGTAGACTCCGTGAACGCCAGCAACATATAACTCAATATTTGGAGACACAGGAACAAGAGAATATAAAATTGAATCAGAAATGCCGCGGTGGAGTAGCCGAGCGGTCTAAGGCGCCTCGCTGTGGAGCGCTCGGCTGCTCGCCGTCGGAAGTTCGAGTCCTCCCTTGGGCATGGGTGTGTGTCTTGTCCTTAGGTTAGTTTACCTTAGTTTAAGTAGTTTGTAAGCTGCGGACTAATGACCACGCAGTTTGGTGCGATAGATTTACAAACAATTGAACATTTTTGTGTCATAAATGGCTTAAAACATACTGCTGCGTGGTCAAAAATAGTGTAAAAGACTGTTAATCTGCTTAATGGAATTCCACAGTCGCTTGTACATCCTGACTTTACTGTGAAAATTGTATATGTTAAGACAATTAACAGACGTTTAATGAGTTGTCGGGTGTTCTGCCGGATGTCAGTGTCGCATTTGCATGATATTTCAGACACCTGAGACTGCTCTGTGTGTGGACCTGGACCAGTACATGATTTGATTTTTCCAGGGAAGCCAAAACAGTCTTGGTCCCACCCGCCACTGCCCGCACCGAAACTAAGTGCAAGGAGTCCCTTTACCAGTTCTTTATTAGACACAATTTCTTCGGGTCTGGTTGTCCCAAATGTTCTGTGCCTTTTACTCTTCAATGCAATGCATTCGAAGATTAGATGTGATGGAGTTTCATCACCGTCATCACAGATCCTACATTTAAGGTCCTCTTCTGTTATTCCCATTGTATGTAGGTATTTTTTGAAATTCCCATGGCCTGTCAGCAATCCAACTACGAGTCTAATCTCGCTCCTGTTCAGGCCCAGGATTGCACAGCTTCTTTTAAAACATGGCTTTGGCATCATTACCTTACCATTTTTTCTTGGTGATGCACTTTGGTCCAATATTCTACGTGCTGTCTTCTGAGCCAGTTACGTAGCTCCGGTGCAGTACTTACCTCTGTTGCCTTTCCCCTCCGCCGACTGTTGTATGCATTCCCTCTGTGGTCCGCGGCCGTCATACCCGCCTATGAGCGTTCTATATTCGGTCTGCCGCTCGATTTACGGTCCGTATCCGCTCTCTGCGATCTTCTGTAGCGTTGACGATCTGTGTTGCGTCCGATGTGACCCTAGGTGCTTCCTCTGTGGTCCATGTCCATAAGTCCCGCATCAGTCTGGCACTCTGCCGTCCGCGTCCGCTCTCTGTGATCTTCTGAATCGGTGACGTTCCATTTTTGGTTCGCTGCGGCTCTAGGCATTTCCCCTGTAGTCCGCGCCCATCGGTTCCGACCCGCGGTGTTAGAGCTTCGGTCTGGCGCTCCCACTACATTGTACGCCCTTTAGGCTCGTTCCTGGACATTTTATCTTCGGTTCCACGCACTCTGTTTGCGGTCCACGTCCGCTCGCTGTGATGTTCTGAAGAGGTGACGTTCCGTTCTGCGTTCGCTGCGGCTCTAGGCATTTCCCCTGTGGTAAGCGCCCATCAGTTCCGACCCGCGGTGTTAGAGCTTCGGTCTGGCGCAGTCACTACATTCTGCGCCCTTTAGTCTCGTTCCTGGACGTTCTATCTTCGGTCCCACGCACCTGGTGTGCTTTGCGATCGTTTTGCACATCTACTCTTTTAGTCCTGTTCGTGTTATGCTGCAGCAGTCCTCATCGCTTCTTCAGTAATTCTAAAGCAGGATCCCAGGCTCTAATCAGCTAGTAAACAGTGTCGCGGTTCTTGGGCTTTTTCATCAAATCTCTATTGATTCCTTTATTACACTGTCCTAACATATGTGTGTCTGTGCCAGAATCTTGCTGTCACCATATTTCATGAGAAGATCCAGTTCCAGACTGAGTTTAGCGATGGTTGATTTCGTCACCTGGCGTAGTCGGGTGCGTGTCTGACGTTCCTTCCATCTCATGTTAACTGTTCTGGTGGTCTGGCCACTGTAGGACATTCCACATTGACAAGGAATACTTTAAAACTCTAACTTTCTTAGCCTCAGGTCGTTTTTTTACATTTCTCACCAACCCCCTATCTGAATGAACATAAAAGACGCTTGCTGTTTTGTTTATGTAGGACCCCACTGATTCTTGCAGGAATAGAACCAGTCTAGAACAGGTACACCATGTTCTTTGCTTCATCTTTCTCTGTTTCTGGAACCTGTGGTTTTGTGGCTGGTCGTAGTGCCATCACACTTTATTTAGTCATATACCCATTTTATTGGTACACTGTTTTGAGGTGGTCTATTTCTGTGGGTAGACTCCCTTGGTCTGACAGGGCACATGCTCTGTGGACATCTTGAGGACCCCATTCTTCTGTGCAGGATGCTTACAACTGCTGGCCTGCAGATATAAATCTGTGTTTGTAGATTTTCGATACACGTCATCTGCCTTCCTTCTTACTAGTAAATCCAGAAATGGCAATTGGTCATTGTTCTCCAGTTCTATGGCGAATTTGATATTGGTGTGGCATACGTTCAGATGTTCAAGAAACTAACTGAGCTTGTGCTTCCTATGAGGCCAGATCATTGAGGTATAAGCCACATGCCTGTAGAAGCAAGCGGGTTTATATCTGGCTGACTCTAATGCTTTCTATTCAAATCTCTCCATGAAAATGTCGGAAAACACAGGAGAAAATGCAAGGTACACTCTGTCATGTACCATTCAAACTTTCATGTACCAAGTGATCTTCCTCATGTGTGTAAAATTTCATAAAAATTGGAGCAAAACTATACATTTTGTAAAATTCCAGAAGTTCAGTACCCTCCACCATGCACCGAACGAAATTTTATACAGACAGTGACATTCCTCTTGTTTTTAAAGTAGAGTGTGCAAATTTTCATGAATATCGGAACAAAACTATAGATTTCTGTGTAATAGGAACGCAGGGTGATATTGAAAAACCCACTTTGTTGTTTTGTGTTGTAAAGTACCCACCCCCATGCACTGTATGAAACTTGGGGTAAACGGTGACCTTCCACTTGTTTTGAAGGTCAAGCGTGCGAAATTTCGTGAAGATCGGAATGAAACTGTAGAATTCGGAAGTCTGTAGGAGAAATATGCTCCGCCATGCACCTATCACAAAATATTTTCTTAGCTCACGTTTCCTACCTATAAACTACATTTCTGCCAAATTTCAGCTTCATAGTTGAAGCAGTTTTCGAGTTATCCTGTTTAGTCAGTGAGTGAATGAGTGTTCCTTTACTTTTATATAGATTGAGATTAAGAAAACAGATTAGTTAATTTTGGATGCAAGAGAATTAAGGGAGACTTGCAGAAAAATATAACTAGTAGCATGCAAATCTGAAATGTTAACTTTCTTTGATACGAGGTCTTAGGTTAGATTAGATTAGATTAGATTAGATAAGTACTTGTTCCATTCGACACGAATACGACACTTCGTAATTATGTGGAACGTGTCAGGTTAATGAAAGGTGTCTTTACAAATTATTACTTTGTATTAAATATTACATAATACAATTTTCTTTTTTAATTTTTTTTTAATTTTTTAAGATTTACTAATTTATATCGAAAAATTCATCTGTAATGTAGAAGGAGTTACCATTCAGAAATTCTTTTAATTTATTTTAGAACCAGGATCGTATGTGTTTGTCTTCGGAATACGCTTAAGACCGCGTAAGGTAAGAGTAGGTGGACCGCCAAAATTAGGTGAATAACATGCTTCTAAGGGAGCTGAACAAGGATGGCCAGCAATAGGCTCATGTTTTCAGCAATTAGTTCATGATCCCACTAGAATGGTAAATGGTTGTGAAAACATACTTGACCTCTTAGCAACATTTAGTCATAATTTAATACTGAGTGTTGAAACACACACAGGGATTAGTGCACGGAGTTGTCATAGCTAGACTTAATATCACACATTCCAAATCCACCAAAAATAAGAGAAAAGTATATTTATTCAAAAAAGATGATAAAAATTAGATTAATGCTTTCCTAAGTGAGACTCTCTAGTCTTTCGAAACTAACAATGTGAGTGCAGATCAAATGCGGGTTCCATTCAAAGAAATAATATCGACCACCACTGACAGATTTATACCAAACAAATTGAAAAACGACGCGCCGTGGTACACAAAACAGGTTATATCACTCTTGCAAAAGCAAAGAAAAAGGCACGCGAAATTTAAACGGACATAAAATCCCAAATCTGGCAATCTTTTACAGAGGCTAGTAATCTAGCTTGAAATTTAATGGGAGATAGTTACCATACAAAAAACCTGCCATGTAATTTTGTAAAGAATCCTGAGAAATTCTGGTCGTACATCAAGTATACGCCAAAACACCATCAATACTTTCAGTACACGATAGCATTGCTGATGCTACCTATGACAGCTCTGCTAAAGCAGAATGCCTTAACACAGTTTTCCGAAATTACTCCACCAAAGAAGACAAAGCATATCCTCCAGAATTCGTATCAAGAACAGCTGTCAGCGGGTGTAAGTTAGATGTAGATATCCCTGGAATATTAAAGCAAATAAAATCAGTCCCTATTGTATACCAATTAGTTTCCTTTCAGAGTATGAGGATGCATCAGTCCCATACCTATCATATACAACCGCTCGCTCAGCAAAGATCAGTACCCAAAGACTGGAAATTTGCACAATTCACTCCAATATTTAAGAAATTCAATAGGAGTAATCCTCAGAATTACAGGCCCATATCATTGCCATCGGTTTGTAGCAGGACCTTAGAACATTTACTTTCCTCAAATATCATGGACTACTTCAAAGAGAACGACCTTATGACACATAGTCAACACAGATTCAGAAATTATTGTTCTTGTGAAACAAAGTTAGCTCTTTACTCCCATGATACGATGAGTGCTATCGACAAGGGATGTCAAATACACGCCGTTTTTCTAGATTTCCGGAAGGTTTTGACACTGTATTTCAAAAGTGTCTTCTAATTAAATTTCTAGCTTATGGAATATCGCGACAGTCGTTTGATTGGAGCCGTAATTTTTCTTTCAGAAAAGACACAGTACGCGTGACGGACAATCTTCGAGTGGAAGTGATATCTGGCATTGCCAGGGCAGCATTGCAGGGCCTCTACTCTTTTATTTTATTTTTTATTTTTATATTTTTTTTAACGATTAGGAGACAATCTATCACTTTTAGACCGTGGTTGCTGCTGTAATTTATCAGTTAGTAAAGTCAATAGAAGATCAAAAGCAAATGAAATATGATATAGATATGATATCTGCGTGGTGAAAAAATTGGCAATGACCCATAATGATGAGAAGTGTCAAATTATCCGTATGACCACCAAAACAAACGCGTTAAACTTAATTTACGCGATAAATCAGTAAAATCTACAGGCCGTCATTTGAACGAAATACCTGGGAATAACAGTTACGAATAACTTAATTTGGAAAGAATACATATAAAATATTGTAGGGAGGGCGAACCAAAGACTTCGTTTCCTTGGCAGAACACTCGTAAGATGAAATAGTTCTACTAAAGACACTGCGTACACTACACTTGTGCGTCCTATTTTGGAGTATTGCTGCGCATTGTGGGATCCACTCAAGGTAGGACTGACGGACGATTTAGAGGAAGTTCAGAGAAAGGAAGTAAGTTTTGTATTATCACGATATAGATGAGTGAGTATCACGGAAATTATGCACGAGTTAGGGAGGATATCATTAGAAGAAAGGCATTGTTCGTTGCGACGAGATCAATTTGCGAAATTTCTTTCAACAACTTTCCCTTCCGGATGCGAACTTTTTGTTAGGACCCACCTAAATAGAGGGAAATGATCATCATGATAAAATGAAAGGAATCAGATCGAATACAGAAAGGTTTAGTTTTCCTTTTCCCGCGACCTATTACAGTGTGGAACTGTAGAGAAATTTCATACAAGTGATTTGATGAACCCCCTGCCCTGTACTTCAATGTCACTAGCAGAGTATTTTTGTAAATGTATATTTAAGGGGACACACCCCTTAACGCGATGCAGTTTTAGCATTATCTTCTCCCTCACAATGCTACTGATCTATTAATGAGAGATAGCTCGAAATGTTTACACCCTATAACGGTCATCAGTCAAAGTATTTCGCAAAAAAACATAGAGACATATATTATACTCTGGTACTGAGAAAAATATTTATAATAATCTAAAAACGGAAGATATTTTCACTGCGGTACCATTTTCTGTGGAACCATAGAATGCACAGCTTGTGAAGAGTCAGAGTACAGGCAACATTGACGTAAGAGTTTTATGCCTCCAGTTTCCTTCCTTGATATTAATCTATAGAAAAGACATGTAATTTATCTTACTTCGGCAAAAAATATTTAAAAAATTTGTTCAAATATCAGCGACATCATCATGGCGTTCTAAATTATTCAGGAAATAGTAGTCAAGAAAGGTAGAGGAGGTCATTCTAAATATCTGTACACATTTTTGTGAATTTAGCTTCAGACATTATGATAAAAGTGTGCCTGAAATATGAAAATCAATTTTTCCGCACATCGCGAAAGAAGATTTACAGACTTATTAACGTAGCACTACGCTGGTTCAAAACATTTCAACTGCATAGTCACTGGTAGCGCGGGCTGTGTGGCGTAGACTGGGTGGTTTGCTTTTAGGGTAGAGGGTCTCGGAAACACACAGAAAGGGTCTAAATCCCAAGGGATGGGGGTCAAAGATAGGAGGAACACAGATCTGAAATCTATTGGCTTGACAGTTGTAAATTGTCGTGGCTGTGTGGAGAATATACCAGAGCTCCAGGCACTAATAGAAAATACTGAATCTCAAAGTATTGTAGGTTCCGAATGCTGGCTAAAGCCGGATGTAAGTTCAGTTGAAATAAAAAAAAAAAAAAAGAGGTAAATGCTGTTCAGAAAAGATAGATTGAATAAAATAGGTGGTGACGTACTTATTGCTGCCACAGGCGGTTTACCCTGTAGCGAAATTGAAGTAGATTAATCCTTTGAATTGGTGTGGGTAGATGTTATATCTGACAACCAAAGTGAATTAATAATTGGTTCTTTTTATCGTCCCTCCTGACTGAGACGATTCTATTGCAGAAATGTTCACAGAAAGCCTGGATTATATTTCAAAAACGCATACAATTTTAATTCGTGGCGACTTTATTTTACCTTCGATATGTTGGCAAAAATACATGTTCAAACCTGGAGGGAAACATTACACATAGTCCGAAAATGTACTGAACGCCTTCTCCGAAACTTAATCGAGCAATTAGTTTATGAACCCATTAGAATAGTAAATGGTTGTGAGAATACACTTGACCTCCTAGCAACAAATAAGCAGGAGCTAGAAAAGAGCACTAAAAGAGATACAGGGATTAGTGAACACAGAGCTGTTGTAGCGAGACTGAATACCGGACTTTCCAACTCCACCAAAAAATAAACGAAAAATACATATATTCAAAAAAGCAGATAAAAATACGATTAGCGCTTTCCTGAGTGAAAACTTTCAGTCTTTCGAAACAAAGAAATGAGTGTAGTTCAGATGTGGCTTAGAATCAAAGAAATAATATCGACAACGATTGACAGATTCATACCAAGCAAATTATCAAAATAAGCGACCCGCCATGGTTCACAAATCAGATTAGATCACTGTTACAAAAGAAAAAAGCATGCAAAATTTAAACGCACAAAAAATTCCCCTGACTGGCAATCTTTCACTAAAACTAGAAATTTAGCTCGACTTACAAAGAGAGATGCTTACAATAGTTACCACACCGAAAGCCCGTCACGTAATGTGGTAGCGAAAAGAAATTCTGATCGTATGTAAAGTATACTAGTGGCAAAATACAAACAATATCTTCATTAGACGATAGAAATGATGATGCTATTGACGACAGTTCTGCTAAAGCAGTATTGCTTAACACAGCTTTCCGAAATCCCTTCACTAGAGAAGACGAAGCAAATAACACAAAATCCCTATCCAGAACAGCTTCCACCATGCGTAATTTAGAAGTAAATATCCCTGGAGTATTATAACAATTTAAATTACTTAACAAAACTAAGTCTCTCGGTCCCGACTGTACACCAATTAGGTTCATATCGTAATATATAAATCCAAGAAATAAATATTTATTCAGCTTGTGCAACTTGAGTCCACTACAAGCTTGTTTCGGCTTTTGCCATTTTCAAGTGGACCTGGTGATGTATAATAAAATAATTACCTACGTTTACAATGTACATTTTGTTGTTGTTGTTGTTATGGTCTTCAGTCCGGAGACTGGTTTGATGCAGCTCTCCACCCTACTCTATCCTGAGCAAGCCTTTTCATCTCCTCATAAGAACGACAGCCCACATCCACTTCAATCTGCTTACTATACGCCTCTTGGCCTCCCTCTGCGATTTTTACCCCAAACACTTCCCTCCATTGCTAAATTCATGATTCCGTGATGCCTAAGAACGTGTCCTACCAATCGGTCCCTTCTTTTAGTCAGGGTATGCCAAAAATTCCTTTTCTCACCAATTCTGTTCAGTACCTCTTCATTAGTTATGCGATCTACCCACCTAATCTTCAGCATTCTTCTGTAGCACCACATTTCAAAAGCCTCTATTCTCTTTCTGTCCGCACTGCTTATCGTCCATGTTTCACTCCCGTACGAGGCAACACTCCACACAAATGCCTTCAGAAAAGACTTCCTTACCCTTAAATTAATATTCGATGTTAGCAAATTTCTCTTTTTCAAAAATGCTTTTCTTCCCATTGCCATTCTGTATTTTAAATCCTCTGTACTGCGACCATCGCATGTTATTTTACTACCCAAGTAACAAAACTCATCTACCACCTTCATTGTTTCGTTACCTAATCTAATTCCTTCAGCATCGCCTGATTTTCTAAGACCGCATTCCATTATTTTTGTTTTGCTCTTGTTAATGTTCATTTTATACACTCTCTTCAACACACTGTCCATTCCATTCAACTGCTCTTCCAGGTCCTTTGCTGTCTCTGACAGAATTACAATGTCATCAGGAAAACGCAATGTTTTTATTTCTTCCCCCTGAACTTTAATCCCTAAATATATAAAAAAATTTAATTATTTCAATACAAATTCACTTACGTTTACGTTTGGCTGACGTCCATAAAGCATATTAGAGTAAGTGTCTTTTTGTGACAAGATGGTAAGGTCACTTTTTATCTCATTACTTTTTATCTCATTACTTTTTATATTTGACAGATATACTGTTTACTCTGTTGATGCTTTATGTTTACAGTAAAATATATCTGTGCCAGTCAGAGGGTGTACTCATGTGTCATGTATAATACAATAGCAGATAAATATTGTTTCTTTTTCTTGTGTGAAATTTGTATCTGTTTTCCTTTTCCAAAATTTCAATAAAGTTCTCTAAATAATATTTACCCTTTAAATCTGTTTGTTCATTGAGAATATCAAACGGGTATTTTTTCGTGTGTGTGAAAATTTCTAGTTGTTCCAGAATATTTAGAATATGGCCTTTAGGAACTGTGTGTAGAATTTTTAAAACAGTTTCGATGTTTTCAGCTGTGTGATTTTGGCTTTTTCGGTGTAAGTGAAAGTTCGACTGGTTGCTTTCACAGTCTCTTGTGTGTTCCTTAAATCGAATTTTAAAGTTTCTTCCTGACACAGATATACATAAAGCATGAACAGAATAAACAGTGTCTATATCTGTCAAATATAAAAAGTAATGGGATAAAAAGTGACCTTACCATCTTGTCACAAAAAGACACTTACTCTGATATGCTTTATGGACGTCAGCCAAACGTAAACGTAAGTGAATTTGTAATGAAATAATTTTAAAAATTGTAGATTGTAAACGTAGGTAATTATTTTATTATATATCACCAGGTCCACTTGAAAATGGCAAAAGCCGACACAAGCTTGTAGTGGAGTCAAGTTGCACAAGCTGAATAAATATTGTTAGCAGCAAACTTGGATTTATATATTACGATATGTCATATTTTGACCCTGTATATGCTGCGGGCCCAGTAGAGAAGAAACCAATTAGGTTCCTTTTAGAGTATTCTAATGCAATATCTCCATATATAAATATCATGTACAACTTCTCGCTTAGCGAACGTTGCGTACCCAAAGACTGGACAATCACACAGTTCACTGCAATATTCAATAAAGGCAATAAGAGTGATTCGCAAAGTTACAGGCCGCGGTTGCTCGCGGTGGAGGTTCGAGTCCTCCCTGGGGCATGGGTGTGTGTGTTGTCCTTAGGTTAGTTTACCTAGGTGTAAATAGTTTGTAAGCTACGGACTGATGACCACGCAGTTTGGTCCGATAGATTTACAAACATTTGAACATTTTAGTTACAGGCCATATCATTAACGCCGGTTTGCAGCAAGATTTTAGAACATATACGTTCCTCAAATATTATGAACTACCACGAAGAGAACGACCTATTATCCCATAGAGAATACGGATTCGGAAAGTATCGCTTGTGACAGATGTGATGAGTGCCATCGGTAAGGGATGTCAAATGGATTCCGTATTTCTAGATTTCCGAAAGGCTTTTGACACTGTATCTCACAAGTGCCTTCTAATCAAATTTCGTGCTTATGGAATATCGCCACAGCTGTGCGACTGGATTCATGATTTCCTGTCAGAAAGAACACGGTACGTTATCCAGAAGAACAGAAGTGATATCTCGCGTTCCCCAGGAAAGTGTTATGGGGCCCCTACTATTCTTTATTCATATACCCGATTTAGGAGACAATCTGAATAGCTCTGTTAGACTGTTCGAGGATGAGTCTGTCATTTATCGGTTATTAAAGTCACCGGATATGGTGCATAAATTGGTAATTGACCCTTAATAATAAGTGTGAGGTCATCCATATGACTACTAAAAGAAATCCGTTAAACTTCAGTTACACGATAAATCACTCAAACCTAGAGGCCGTAAATTCTACTAATTACTTAAGATTAATAATTACAAGCAACTTAAATTGGAAAGAACCCATAGAAAATATTGTAGAGAAGGCGAACTAAGACATTGCCAGAACACTTAGAAGATGCATCAATTCTACTAAAGAAATTGCCTACACTGCATTTGTGCGTCGTATTTCGGAGTATTCCTGCGCGTTGTGGGATCCACACATGGTGGAACTGACGGAATATTCAGAGAAAATTCAAAGAAGGGGAGCTCCATCTGTATTATCGCGATATAAGGGATAGAGTGTCACGGAAATAATGCACGAGTTGGGGAGGAAATCATTAAAAGAAAGGCGTTATTTGTTGCAGTGAGATCTACTTTCACCATCTTTCTCTTCAGAATGCGAAAATGTATTGTTAGCACCCACCGACATAGGGTGACATGACCAACATAATAAAATAAGAGAAATCAGATCTAAAACAGAAAGATTTCAGTGTTCCTTTTTCAACCGGGAGCTAATTAACGGTGGAACTATAGAGAAATGTCAGAAAAGTGTTTCGAACTTTCTGCCACGCACTTCAATGTGATTTGCAGAGTATCCATGTAGATGTCGAATGTCCAGTTGTCCTCTTGTTGCCTTATCCTCCAAACTCTGTCTCTTCATTCTAGTCTCTATCCTGTCTTCTTTAGTAGCAGCTTCTTCAGTTTTATCTATTTCAGTTACATATTGCTTCTCAATAGCAAGCTGAAGCCATATTCCTTCCCGTCTCTATGTTCAGTCCATAAGATTGATCCTTGAAATTGCACCATCATTTAACGTTATTATTGCATCCATTTCGCCAATATTCAGCACTTTCAGCCCAAAAAGTACAGTTTTGGGTATTCGCTCCTATAGACATCGGGTGAAGCTCTCATTTGCATTCTGAGAGAGACCAAGCATACACTTCCTAAGTAGATTTTTGTTTTCCAGATTCCTATATATAGGCTCCATTGTCTCCATTAAAGCAAGAGGTGATTAATTAAAGTTATCAACATTTGCAAGTGTCATGTGATTTCAACAAACTATGTCTTAGACGATATCTTGTCACTTCAAACTCTCATCTTGAAAGTGATACACTTGTATCTATTTATTTCAGGATTTATTACAATTGATATATCAGTTGATTGTGGATTCAGGTTAACGTATAATCCACAGTAAGTCAGCATATGCAAGCATCAGAATATGTTCGTTTTGTCCTCATGTTCGTGTAACTATTTAATGAATGATTATACCTTTCGCCAGCAACGTCAGGTACATATTATGTAGAACGAGCGGTCACACTCATGAGAACGAGCTTATTCATTTCATACGATATTTGCCATACTGATAAATAGTCACAAGATAACTTAATGTTTATGTTTAAAATGTTCAAATGTTTGTTAAGCTTAAGGTACTTAGATTCGGGGTCATCAGTCCCTAAACTTACAAACTACTTATGAACTACCTTATACTAAAGACGACACAAACATCAATGCCCGAGGGGGGAGTCGAACCCCCGACCGTAGTGGCCGTGCAGAATGTGGCTGGCACGCCGTAGACCGCTCGGCCACTGCGGCCGGCACTTAATGTTTATCCCTATTTCAATTAATATTGTATAAATTTTAAGTTGGTGTGTGTGGTCTAAGTTAAAACACATCTTCGATGTTCAGAAATCTGCTACTTTCAGAGGGGATAGTGATTTCGAAATGACAGTAATATTAGGGCCGGAAACGGCTGTGATAGAATAAAACACTTGTAAAATACTTGTGCTGTTCGTGTGGAGAGCTCCTTGAGGTTAGAAAAACACTTCATGTCTCGTCTTGAAAGAAGGAGAACCTGCAAGGAAATCTGAAGCGCTTCCTTTCTGACGGTGAAAGAATCTGCGCGGCAAACGGCCGACTGTAGCTTTGGTAAGGGCTAATGAGTACAAGTTTAGGAACGGAGCAATGTTTGTTATTCTACACGAAAATTTACCAAATGTCTTATTAGTCGGAATAAATTTCATTTATTTTGAGCAGATGATTATTTCGTGTTGTATGATAGCGAATTGGATTTCCTGTTTGAGCATCGTCGATAGTACCTGCTGATTTTGCTGTCATTGTTATTACACAGTTAATGCATCTGTTGTGCTTATTTTACTTGGTTTATTTCTGTTTATTCCTATTGTTTTTGGAGGATCATTTCCTCTGGCGCTGTCTACTTTACACATGTTACATTGCATTTGACAACGTTACAATAAAACCCCTTTTATTAATTAATCATCTATCGTCGTTTTATATTTCATTATTTTTTCGCAAATGATAGTCTATGCACAGAGTATTCGCAGGTAAAAGATATTATTTTCAACTAATGTAGTTCTGTTTCACAAATGGAACATAGTTTCGTTGACTTCCCCGCTTACTGATGAAAATGCTACCCTGTGCCGCTAGGGAAATATAGCGTTTAACTTGACGGTGTATAATTTGTCGGTACATGAGAAACCTGCAGAAAACTTTAAAAAAATATTCCTAGTAACTCAAAACGTGGGCCACTCCTCCTTTCAGCATGGAAATACCAGGTCATATACGAGAACTGAGAGCTGTGACATCAGTAACAATCCTACTCCCAGTGTTCCACTGTTATCGATCATTCTCCATACAGTCCCGGCTTTGCCCATCATGTTTTCATTTGTTTCCAGAACTTAAAGAAACTTTGACAGTGATGAAACGGCGCAAGCAGAGGTGACGGGGTCGGCAAACTAATCATTTTGAGAAACATGTTCGTCGTTGAGGTTCCTGTGGTGATAAATACACGTGTAGACATGAAGAATAAAGTTACAATATGTAGTCTGCTTACACATAAAATGTTCGGAGGCACTAATTTTCAGTGAAGTCCTCCCTCTTCGTTTCACTGTACCGATAAAACCTATAGGAAATACGCTTGCTGCGGAAATATTTTATAGCAAAGAGCATTGTATGTCAAATATTTCCAGCAACCCTTCAAGATGTTTTTTGGTCTCTCTTGGTCCTGCAGCACTATATGTTTCATTTAAAGACATCATGCAATGAAATTCTAATTGCTGCTTTAAATAGAAGTATATTTACTAATATAGGACCTATTTAGGCTTAAGCACCATCTTCAGTTAATCTGAATCGTTCTTTATAATTTAGGAGTAAATACTGCACTGATGAATACTTATTCTTCGTGTTCACATATGGTGAAGCATATACAGCAGTTCCGAGAGTGAAAATTTAGGTACATTACATTTAATGAATGTCCACCTCTGTAGAACCAAACATCGATTTTCTTCAGTCACTGAACATAATCGACATAGACAAACTTGCTGACCAGACTTGTACAAATTAGTTATGTAAAAGCCTCTGAGGAATAGTGCGTTTGCATAGATGGCATATTACGTTCAATAATGAACATCTGTAGCCGATTGTCTAACTAGACGTAATGACAAAATATAAGAGTATTTTAATGGAAAATTATATTGCCGTGCGAAAGCTTAGTAAATTGAATATAGCTAAATTAATTTGATTGCGTCATGAGATTTAAACAAACTGTGATGTTATTAACTAGAGCTATCATCTTGTTCAAATGTTTGTAATCTATCGGACTAGACTGTGTGGTCATCAGTCCGTATATCATCTTGAATGTAATACACTTGTATGTGTTTCATTGATAGTACTTGGTATATTATCTATTACGGAAATATAGACAGATCATGATATACTCGACAGTGACTCAACTGTTGCAAGTGGCATGATACACGCCTTTTACCCTCATGTTTACGTATGTAATGAGTATTAGCCTATTTTATCAATATATTGTGTAGTATGAGCGGTCAACATCATGAAAGATGGCTTGTTTATTTCGTTGTTTCATACTGTACTGCTGATAAATAGCCCCAAGGTGACTGAATATTTAAAACGGTTCTTTTTCATACTGTAAAAAAGTTAATTTATTGTGGAAATGGTCAAAGTTCGAACAGATCTTTCGTTTTATGAACTCTGCTACTTTTGGAGGAGATAGTGATCTGCCAATGAGAAAGTTGTTAAGGCAGTAAGAGCTTCTTGAGGCTAAGGAAGCACTTGGTGTTTCGTCTTGGAAAAACGAGGACTTACCGGGGTATCTGAAGTGCTTCGTTTACGACAGCACTAGAATATGAGTCGGAAACCGACGCTTTGTGGAGACTTTTGCTTTGACAAGAGCTAATAAGTGCCGCTATAATAACTTTAACTTTTTCCGACTTCATTACTGAATTGTAAATGAACAGTGTATGTGATTTTACACGCGATGTTTCGAGTGTTAATATGTTATGTACCGGACTAAATTTTCAAATATTATGGATTGACAATTATTCGGTGCATAGCATCATCGATGATAACTTAGTGTGGGATTTTGTTACCATTCTCATAACGCAGTTAACTCATATATTCTGCTAATTTCAAAAGGTTTATTTCTAATTTACTACTTTTTTGTGGGACTGATTCCTACACATCAATATAAGAGTTTCATGAAACATTACTCAACTGAGTTATCTGGCTTTGCCTGTATCATTTGCAAAAGTTAGAATGAAACTTATTTTTTGAATTAATATTGAACTTTTTATATTTAATATTTTATTTAACATTGTTCTTACGGAAAACAGCAGCAATCTGAAATTTGAATAATATAATAACTGAAGCAGTCAAGCCCGCATATGATATTTTACTCGCTGCGGAGGTTCGAGTCCTCCCTGGGGCATGGGTTTTTGTGTTTGTCCTTAGGTTAGTTTACCTTAGTTTAAGTAGTCTGTAAGATACGGACTGATGAGCACGCAGTTTGGTCCGATAAATTTATAAACATTTTGATATTTTACTCTGTTTAGTTATGATGATAGGCTTTGGTCTACATTAATCATCATCAGATAATGTCCTTACTGAAGAGCTGGTCCATCTCTTGTGGAGCATCTCTGCTCACTGCAGAGTTGCTCCACAAGAGATGGACCAGCTTCTCAGCAAGGACATGATCTACTGATGATCCATGTAGATCGAAACCAGTTATCATAATTAAATAGACTAAAATATCGTATGAGATCTTGACTGCTTCAGTTATAATATTATTTTTTTATATTTCATTCTTTTTTCGCAGTTGTTAGCGAAAGAATAGACTGTTTGAATGTAGGATCACAGTTACAAGATACAACATGAAACTATTGTAGTTGCTGGGCGTGAAAGTAGGCATGTACGGGTCGACTATGAGACTACATAGAACCGTAATTTTTAACAGGGTAGTACATTTCCGAATACGTTAATGTTGTGCTTTAGAAACATTCAGTTGTTTGGTCAACACGTCAAGATCACCTACAGTCTCATGACGCTCAGAATAATGAGATATCACTTCTGCAAAGTGTAGAACTATGTCCTGACTCATGGTACACTCTCTGCTGGTTCGAATCAGCGCTGATGACTCTACGCACACTCAATACTACAGGCAGAATACGCTTGTAATTTTGTAGGGAGTCCCGAAGAAACTATGTTCCCATTCCTAGATGACTCATTATGTTATCCCTAAGCAGCATATATAAATTCTAACAAGTTTGGTTACACGTTTGGAACCTATTCACTGGCACACGCTTTGTATAAGTTTGACCCATTAGCGCGTTGCAGTCGATTTCCTTCGTTCATTAAACTTCTCTGCTCACCGTAACCTAGCAACTGATTGCTCTGCATCTGGCCAGATGGAGCGTAGTTACTCGCCGAGCTCAGTTAATTGTCTGCCTGCTCGTTGCTTGTCGCGACGTTTGTCTGGCGTTCCTCCCTTGTAGCTGGAGTCGCTCACACAGGACGGGATTCGGTATATTCGCCATTTCGACTGTTTTGGTATGGGTGTCTGCTTTATTTACGGTCCACTGATGTAACGCAGTGACTTTTTATGCACTTAAAACACGTGTTGAGACTGTATCATCTTTACAGATCACCGTAATAAAGAGACAGTTATAAAAGTTATTGCAATAAATGTCTTTACAATTGCCGAAAATTAATCAGCATAATCTGTATGATATTACGGTGACATGGTTAACGTGATCACCGCAAAAAGCGGTAAATCCGCGTTCTCGTTCCGGTTCCGCACAAATTTCCATGTATCACCATTAAATTACACAGACGGAACCGATTATTATTCGCAATATCAAATACACGTATCGGAATTATTTTGACAGGTGTAGCTGGAGCAGTGACCGTTCCTTAGGACACACATGCATGTACTGAAGGACATTCGTATGTCCCGGCCAATAAACACGGACTTTGCACATCGTAATTTAAAAAGTAATTCTTTAATTCTGACCACAGATTCGGACTCCAGATAAAATTCTGAATATACTGATAGCAAACCCATGAGCTCATTTAATTAATTATTGGTCAACGTCATTTATGCCTTTAATACCACTGTATTCACTTATCCAAGTTTGCAGACACTAACGACATACTGTCTACATTACGGAACATCGGTTGTAGGACACAAGGTACGTTTTAGCATTCCCCGTTTCATTAATATAGTAAATACCCAAGTTGTCAGAAACGAGCTTGGTTTCTTGGCACTCATTTCAATTTGTCGTTGCAACCAAGCACTAGCAGAATGCCAGAACATAATGAACTATTACCTATCACATCCCTGTTAGCCCGGGTATGACGACCACTTGGTATATCACAAGGAGCATTGTAATGCGTTGACCGAGTCCTTACGTAACTAGGAGAGCAGAACTACAGCCTATTCTATTGAAATTGCTAGAGCTGTTGACTTCGCGAATTTCAGTGAGGATGGCCACTTCGTCCGAAGCACCGTGTCACGTGAGCTTTGAGTCCCCCAAGGAACAATGGTGAGCGTGCTGTCCTTAGTATATGTAGTCTGTAAGTTTAAGGACCAGTGACCTCAACAGTCCAAAAGTTACACAGACATTGAAATTTCGAGCTTTGTTTAGTGTGTGTGACACTGCAGCTCATTAAGCTTATTACTTTGTGAACAGCCTTACTTTAGCAACAGCGAACGGCTTACAATGTTTACAGATATGATGCACTCCTCAATTACGATGATTGCTACTGTGTTACGACTGCGTTTGCGCCACAAGGTTTGTGGACTGCAAACCAATATTTGACATAATTGGTATTTAAACTAACCTCTGATCCTGTGAACACGCACCTGTTCCTAGTTTCTCCTATTAGACTAACAACCGTAGATTCATTTCTGCTCTTTCTCTGAGTGACTGGTCTTTATTCCGAACACACTACTGTTGTGTGAAATTTTGACTTTCGGCGTCTCCTACAGCAGATCTAGTCCTAGGCCAATGGTTACAGCCTTTAAGTATTAACGATGGAAACTTGCTGCAATCTGAATATATGTTTGGACAGATGATCCAAACGTCTTGTAGCTTCCCAACCGTCCCATCTTTTGTAAAGTGAAAGTCGGAGTTCTAGTTTTTACTCGGACATGGGTATGTGTGTTGTCCTTAGAGTAAGTTAGTTTAAGTAATTTGTAAGTTTAGGGAGTAATTATCATAGTTCTTTGGTCAAATAGGTTTACAGAATTTGAAAATTTTTTGTAAACTTAAGATTTCATAACAAATCAACCATTGTCATTGTAAGTAATCAAGAATTGCTGACCACTTTACATGTCATGTCTTTTCTCTGCTTAGTTTGATACCCTAAAAATATTTCCGTTGGTAATTAGGTACAAAATTACTGTACTTGCAGAAGTCATTACGAGACTGCCCATTTATTCTGCCTGCCATGCCGCAAGAATTGCCTTAAGTTTCTTTCCGAGGAAGAGAGCAGGTCGTCGGGAAAAAAACCAGAGACGGCAACGCCCGGGACCTTCGCAGCGGTGTGGCCCAGCTAGAAGGCTCTGAAACTGTGACAGAAGACGGTGTGGGTGGCTACAGGGACAGCTCTGGTGACTCACTTGTACAATGGACTGAAGAAAAAGCCTTTGGTGTAAGAATGAAGGAATACTGAAAGAACAAGCAGTCATGAATGCTTCGCATGGTTTGAAGAAAGGCCGGTAACGTGTGTAATAATAATAAAAAGTTTGACATTTTCGTATTCTTCCATAAGAGTAGTTGAAGCTAATTTATTTACATTGTGAAGTGATTTTGAGCAATCTAGGAGAAATCGCCAATCTTTTGGTTCGTATTGCAGAACAAGAGTCCATTTAAACAAAATAACTTTCAGGCTGAGTACTTCATCACAATGTATCTTCAAAGGCTCCGTAAACATCTGCAAATGTTTTGTAGACCAATTGGACCAAACTGCCTTGGCGATCAGTCATAAACTAACAAATTACTTGAACTGAGTTACACTAAGGACAGCACGAACACATCCATTCCCGATTCAGGACTCGAACCTCCGGTGGGAGCGACCGTCGCGTCCGTAGTTAGATGCCTTAGACCACGCGGCTACTCCCGCGCGGCTAAACGCCTGCCACAAAAATTATTATTATTTGTTTTGTTCCTTTGTGTAATTGTTAGTCCTCTCTGTACAAGGAGATCCCTTTACAGTACATAACATTTCCATCTTTCTTCTTCGCGTAACTCGATACCCTTTGGCGCAATTTCAACTTCGCATTGCCTGTATGTAAATACGGGTGCGGCAATGAGACCCGATGTTTGATTTGGCTACCATTGGTCTGTAGCACAAAGCAGATACAGCTGTGATCGTTATTTCTAAATTAAAACAGTCTATCGAGGGTCAGCGTAGCGTTCACAGTACTCATTATTTAAATTTACCAGTTTGCTTTTGCCTAAATCAGGCCAGTGCTTTATCGAGGCAGTGAACAAATACTGTGTCAAACGTTTACACTGAGCAACAGTTATTGCCTCGGGTAGTTCATTACAGAGACTATCGAACCAAAGAGATGTGAGCTCCCAATAGCGCCAACTCTTTTGTGTTATTAAAGTGGTTTCTTTGGAAGAGAAATTCCTAAAATGTTAACGAAGAGGATACTGAGTAATTATCGCCAGTTTTTAATGTCAATATGTAATACCATGCAATTTCTTATTAGAAGAAAACGCAGAACCCCTAATGCGCTTTGTAGACGGTTATGTATATTCAAAGAAAGTGAATACTGAATATGGAAAACACATAAATGATAGTTAATAAGCTGCAAACTGGCCATAATTTTAATAAAGGTATGTTGTGCGTTTAGTTTCTTTGTTAAAACGGGGAAATGCATTTATTACACACCATGAATAATATGGTTTCTGATACCTTATAAAGAGGAATCTTTGTGTTTTGTTGGATAATACATAGAAATAATTTCCTGAAACCTTAAAATATCGCAAAATTTTGCTAAGTGAATGTGTAAATATCTAATTTTACTAGTTTCAGGGAGGATACATTTTAGTTTAAACGAATGTTTAATGGTAAAATATAGATAACTGGGTTTTATTTTTCCTGTTATTCAGTCATATACGGTATAAACAAGTCATATTTGATCTTATCAAATCAAATGTTCATATGTTTGTTAATCTATCGGACCAAACTACGTGGTCATCAGTCCGTTACTTACAAACTACTTAAACCTAGATAAACTAACCTAAGGACAACACACACACCCATGCCCCAGGGAGGACTCGAACCTCCACGGCGAGCAACCGCGCGCTCCGCAGCGAGACGTTTTAGACCGCTCGGCTACTCCACCGCGGCCATCACTGATCTTATATTATCTCTTCTAATCAATCAGTATGTCTTATATACCACAAATTAACCTCATTACACTATTTTTGACTGAATTGTGGAAAATGTACGAAAATATGAAAAGCGTGGAGTATAATTTGCAGTATTTGAAGTGTTTTGTATATGGCATAGAAGTTATTGTTCCACAGAGTGCCTCATTTGCGTTTTTTAAGCAACTGGATGTCGCAGCTTTTGGAGCAAAGGCACAAACATTATTCATTTGCGCTACGACAGACATTTGCACTTATAATGTAATGGAGAAGACTTTATCTGAGCACAGAAGCACTAAATCAGCTGACTATGTAGAGAACGTTAGGTGAACATGAATGTAGCATTAGCACTTCAAGGAAGACAGATTTATCGGAGCTCTTATGATAAAAATTTCAGTGTAACAACACAGTTACGTCCATGTGCGCACTTATGTCATCTTAAAGCTGTATGCCAGTCACAGTAATCGATACGTAGATATTGCGATCACACAACACGAAGTAATCGTGAGCTTAGTCGGAAGAATAACATAGCAACACTCTTAACTGTAATGTAGAATCACAAGCATTGTTCTGTTACATTTCCGTAATTGGTTCGATAAATTTGAAAGTTCCTAAACTGGCAGTAACTGTGCCTTGTAAAAAAAGTACCGACAAAGTTACTGTTGGCTGCACGGATTCAAACACTGTCGGAAATGAATCACTTCAACTACACTGGCAGATCCTTCTTCGTCCAAGAACAAGTATTCAAATAGCACCAAGAAGCTTTCCACAAGAACAGACCAAATATTTCACCTGATAGGGTCGTGAAGAGCAATTGAACGGACATAAAAGTGCCTTGAAAGAAGGGAGTAAGATGAGCATTATTAATAGCGAAATAAGGATACTGGAATATAAACCGGGTGATATTGAAAGAGATTAGGTGTCGAAACAATAAATATAGTAGGAGAGTTTCGTTATTTGGTTTGCCGAAAACTTCTGATGACTGAAGTAAGGAAGGTATGCAGAATTACTATGAGAAGAAAAGTACTTCTGAGGAATTATTTGTTAGCATCCAATATTAAATTAATTTTAGGATGTCTTTTCTTAAAGTATTCGTCTGAAGTGAGACGTGAACGATGGATTCAGACAAAATTGTAATAGAAGCTTTTTAAATGTGATAGTTCACATGAATACTGAGGATTATATGGGTACACCACGTGACTAATGAAAAGATACTGAGAAGAAATGGGAAAAAGAAGAAATATCTGGCATTTCGATTGTTAGGGAATTAACTGAGACGTCTAACAATTGCCAGATTAGCTTTGGAGCGAGGTGTGTGGAGTAAAAATCGCAGAGGGAGACCGAGAGACATATATAGTAAGCAGGTTCTAAGGACGCAGTTTGCCGTTCATTCCATACATTAAGATACTTTCACAGATTAGAGTAATGCGGAGTGGTGCATCAAACTAGTTTCGACTGAATACACCAACAAAAATATACATTATACACATTCTTTAAAAAAGGCAACTTGTATGTTCCCCAAGAACTCCTGTTTCTCTTTCTCTATCCCACAGAAAATCCCAGGCTACGAAACCTTATGTCACTCCAAAAAGACAAATGTTCAAATGTTTGTTAAGCTTATGGGAATTAACTGCGGGGTCATCAGTATCTAGACTATAAACTAACTTATACTAAAGATAGTACAAACATCCATGTCCGAGGAGGAATTCGAACTCCCGACGGGAAACGGCCTAGCGCATCGGAGCATACAGCCTCAATGCGCTCTGCCTCTCCACCGCGGCTTAAGCCACTCCAACTGTTACATTATGACTGATAGCGATTGATTCATTTAATCAATCATTCCCTCGGCAGAGTGTCTTCAACATATTTGCGATTTAGAAGCGTCGTTACCAGCGTATCTGAATTTAATGTGTATTTTATGTGATTTTTATATGTATTTGGTATCTTATTGGGACGTATAATAAAAGTCATTGGAGTTTAAACTCTTGTTTCGAGAAATTTATAGAGAACAGTGATTTATTTTTAGGAGGTACATTCAGCGTAAGTTTTGCGTTCTTTTTAACGTACAGCATCGAAGGTACGATTTAGTGGTTAATGGTAATAGTAATGTCAATTGCGTCAAACTAACAAAATTACCGTGAATGCCGTCTCATGCTAAGCCGCGCGGGAACAGCCACGCGATCTGGGACGTCATGTTAACGGAATGCGCGGCCGCTCCCTTTGGATGTTCGAGTCCTCCCTCGGACATGGGTGTTTTTGTGATCTTTGTCATAAGCTATTTAAGT
The DNA here is from genome assembly GCA_026315105.1 of Locusta migratoria. NCBI lineage: Eukaryota > Metazoa > Arthropoda > Insecta > Orthoptera > Acrididae > Locusta > Locusta migratoria. The sequence continues at coordinate 144,122,814 of CM048746.1, forward strand.
AGTTAGTAAGTATAGGGACCGATGACCCTGGCAGTTAAATCCCTTAGGACTACAAACATTTGTCATAATGAGTTTCCAGATGTCAGACGATATGTAATGTTCAGCTTTTTATTTAATGGGATACCGATCTCCTTTCAGAAATTAATTGAAGATAATGTGCTTGGTCGCTTCGGAAATTCGCAACTAAATGGAATAGAGGGAAGGGAAATTGTAAATATAAGTCTTATAATATTATTATTATTATTGTACTGAAATTTGTCGGCTTTTTATCTATAAGGAATATTGAAATTGTAATTAAGGCGTTTGATTCTCCCAAGTGTCCTAAAATCATTCATATAATTATATTTGCCGCATGAATAAATGTTCAAAGGTTTGTATAGCTTATGGGACTTAACTATGGGGTAATCAGTCCCTAAACTTACAAACTACTTACGAACCAGCTAATACTAAGGACGGCACAAATATCCAAGCCCGAGGGGGGATTCGAACCCCCGACCGTAGTGGCCGTGCCGAATGTGACTGGCGCGCCGCAGTCCGCTCGGCCACCGCGGCCGGCGCCGTATGATTATTCCCTGATTTTATATGGATTTTTAGAATAATTTTTGTGGCTATATTGTATTTCAGTTGCATTCTGGAATAGCCGCGCTCGCTCAGCCAAGCATAGCTGGTTACCGAGCACATTAGGGAAACCCTGAGTACCTGTCCATTCACTAGGTTCAAACTGTTAGCCAAATGTTTGTAGAACTTATGGGACTTAACTACGGGGTCATCAGTCCCTAAGATTACAAACTACTAATGAACTAGCCAAGACTAAAGACGACACAAATATCCATGCCCGAGGGGGGATTCTAACTCCTGACCGTAGTGGCCGTGCAGACCGTGACTGGAGGGAAGAGAGAAACAGTTGTGAGGAGGCCGTGAACCCGCAAAGGTACGCTTTTAATTAAATACACGTGTTACAACTTAAAAATACTATTTACCTCTTTGTGTACGGCGATTAAATTATTATTTTGGATGTTATGGAATGAAAGCTTAAAATTTAATAACATGGTGTGGTACACACTTTGAGAAGGCTTGTAGCTACAAGTCGCTAGTGTCGTCTATGACACTTTTGACCTGTTTTTCTATTACAGTTACAGGAGGGGAAGCTGATTGTTTCCATGCGAAAGGCGGGTTTTGCCAGGATGTTGGGTTCCCCAGCTGGCTGGCTAACAGTTTGAACCTAGTGAATGGACAGGTACTCAGGGTTTCCCTAATGTGCTCGGTAACCAGAATTGCTTGGCTGAGCGAGCGCGGCTATTCCAGAATGCAACTGAAATACAATATAGCCACAAAAATTATTCTAAAAATCCATATAAAATCAGGGAATGATCATACGGCGCCGGCAGCGGTGGCCGAGGGGACTGAGGCGCTCCAGTCACGGTCTGCACGGCCACTACGATCGGGGGTTCGAATCCACCCTCGGGCATGGATATTTGTGCCGTCCTTAGTATTAGCTAGTTCGTAAGTAGTTTGTAAGTTTAGGGACTGATTACCCCGTAGTTAAGTCCCATAAGCTATACAAACATTTGAACATTTGTTTATACGGCAAATATAATTATATGTATGATTTTAGGAGACTTGGAAGAATCAAACGCCTTAATTACATATTCAGTATTCCTTACAGATAAAAAGCCGACAAAATCAGTACAATAATAATAATATTATAAAACTTATATTTACAATTATTGATACGTAGTGTTTATCAGTAACAATTTAAGATGCAAATGGGCAGCATTGCACCACGCTACCTATCTACATAGACGTACCACGTTATTTCCGTATTTTTTCAATATACTTCGTTTTACTCTTTTGTTCTGCTTTTCGTTGAGGTAATAATATTCTTGTGTCAAAACATAAATTCCACCACAGAAACACAAAACATGAACCCAGCAAAGCGCATTACATTTATATATGTATTTTATCATATTTAATATTATTCTTAGTAACTTTCTTCATGTTGTAGACTGTCACATAAATATTTCATGGCCGACTAAAAGTAGTAGATATGGATCAGATAATTTATATATAACAATTATAAATATTTGTGAACAATAACTAAATATATTTGTATAATATGCCATAATAAATTAAATATTAATTGTGTAACTATATTTCTAGGGCGGCAGTATATTTGAACAGTGAGACGCATGCTTAATGGCTATCTGATCTAAGAGCTTTAGTTTCAACCTTTTTTAGTATAGTTAAGTATATATTTGTTTGTTAAATGTAAACAACATTTGTAGGGAGGTGGTCAAGGTATTTAATTATGTGATTTTCAAATGTATAAAATTTTGGAAGGGAAATTGTATTTTAAAGATGAGGCGTTAGGATGCGTGGAAAGATACAGTTAGAGCACGTTTTCGAACGCAGGGGAAGGGACTCGTAAGTTGGTGGTGAAATGTTGTGACGCTGGTGGTCTGAAGCTGCCTTTCTAACACGTGATTTGAAGAGATAAGCATGTGTGGGTGTTCTGTGACTGCAGAACTTTGCTTGATAAGTGATAAACTATGTACGGTAGTAGGGCGGTGGAACTAATTCAGCAATCGTGTACTCGTGTGATGACAACCTGTGTTTTATAACAAATACTTTAATCGCGGATTAAATTGGAAATGTAATGTTCGATGGACTACACTAATTTACGGGTGATAATTTGGAACATTTACTCTCGAGCGCGTGTGATACTTATTGTGCCTCTCACGAACAGTAGTAGGAGAAATATTCAGTTATTTACCGATGTATAAAGTAGGCCCACCTCCGCGTTTCATGTCTAATAAGAGTAATAAACTCCTTTTATAAAGAATTACTTCGGGAGTGAATTACTTCTTTATCTGAGAATCCATTTTGTTGGTCATTCAGAGGTTTTATTTTTGTTTGTTAAATATATTTTTACATCATATGCAGACTGATAAACTGGCTAAACTACAGATTAATTATTGATCTCGTTTAAACAGATTGGGTAGCTGTTTAGGGCATAGAAGCTGACATACGTAACTCACCTCTATGAACAGAGACAAGGAGCTATAAACTTTTACTGCCTGAGTTATGTATTGCCCAATTCTTATTGCTGAATACCGATAGGAAGGTCGCACTGTTGTGCCGAGGAATGTCGATGACTGTCGAAAATAATATTCTTTTCATTGTAAAGTACTTTCTGTGCGAGATTAGTATCTGCAAAGTCTTGTACCGTTGGTTTAACAGGTGTCACGATATGTGTGACAGAGGGTGAAAAGTTTTGAAAGGACATAAGAAGGGATAATAATTTTGAATTTGGTTTCAAGATAGGAAAATCCAAGAGGTTTCTTCCCCGATCTAAATGAGGTAGATATCAGTTACGAAAGAGTAGGACAATCAAGTGGAAAACTGACAATTTACATCCTGTGGAAGATGTAAAAGAATATGAAAGGCATGAATAGGAAATTTACGATAAACCAGATACACAGTTAACAGGTAATACTTAAATGAGTTTGTGTACTTCGTCAACAAACTGTGAAGCAGATCCAAAACTATAATATAATGGAATTCTTAAAGGAAATGAAGGAAGAGTTAACGACACAGGCAGAATATCAGCCAAAGGAATAGAGACCATAGTAGTAAGACAAGCAAAGAAGGAAAGCGTGATCTGATAGAAAAACGCATCTTGCAATAAAAGAAGCTATGAAAGAAGTATAAAACTCTTGAAAAGTAACCGAGCTAATTTTGTTGTAATTAGATAAATGAACAACAAATAGCAGGGCAAATTTAAGGAAATAGACCTTAGATACTTTGACGGAAACAAGAAAATAACAATTTTTGGACATTTGTCATGAGCTGCTGTCATCGGTAAACATCAGAACGATATAGACAAAGGATGTAATCAAACAGAAAAACAGAATAAGAAGAAATGATATGGAAAAAGATAACGAACAGCGCAATATATTTAGTAACTTGCGTTGGAAACAATACGCTTAGTAGGTATGGTACCAAAAGTTACTGTACCAACATAAAGAGAAGAAACCAATGAGATACACTCAACTGATTAGCAGCAATACACCATGAACATTATGAGAACAGCAAGCGCTAGCCGAGAGTTAGAGAGCAGAAAATAGCGGACAGAGCTTGTATCTGATTCATAGAAGAAGGTGAATGTGTACAACAAGGAACAGAAATTAAATGCGTCAATGTGCATGCGATGGAAGAGATAGTAATTTGTACCGGCTACATGAAAAAAGAGAGGACAGGAGAGATGGATTTGGGATCATGATTTTATACGGACTCACCTTGGTATAAGAATATTTAGAAAAAATGAAAACAGCGTTTGTACATTCGACGCTTTCAGAGACACATTTTTTTGGTCAAAGCAATACGAAGTTTAAGCCGGAGATGATTGGTGTACTAGAAATACGCGGCAAGACTCAGAGGGGACGCCGACTGAGTGAACGATGGCGGCAGTGTGCTGCTGTGTAGCAACATGTGCGTCAGTTGGTGCTGACAGGGTTCCCACGGATGGCGCTGAAAATGACATCGGTACTTGCTTAATGACTGATTTTGGCACTGGCCGAGTTCGCTGGGCAAAGTGCTACGCTTTTGATAGGACTTGCTGTACACCTTCGACGGTGGTCTTTTCCAGTTAGTAACGAACCGCCGGCCGCGGTGGTCGAGGGGACTGAGGCGCTCCAGTCACGGTCTGCACGGCCACTACGGTCGGAGGTTCGAATCCCCCCTTGGGCATGGATATTTGTGCCTTCCTTAGGATTAGCTAGTTCATAAGTAGTTTGTAAGTTTAGGGACTGATGACCCCGTAGTTAAGTCCCATAAGCTATACAAACATTTGAGTAACGAACCATCGACAGTCCCATTTGGATGACATCTGTTTTGAGTGCCAGTTTGGATGGAAAACATTCGGGGTTATTTACGGTGCCGCCATCCGCACTGACATTCGGACTTATAAGTACATCATACACTCCTGCTTCGGCCCCGTCCACCTCACGTTGTTTTCTGGTTGCAGCAGATGATTACGCGCCTGTAACCTGCTTGGTCTTTGTCGATCTTTCACCTGGTGTTATTCAGATTTGATTTATGTGTTATTCATTTTGTTAAGTACGTACTGACTCATTTTTAAGATTCCAGTGGTGGGTGATTTTCTTAACCTGCTTGAAAATTTGTTTAAATTCTGGCTAGAAGGTTGTTCTTTCTGTGGCGGTTAATTTGGCTGACTCGTGCTGTCCTTGGGGAACAGTTGCCTTTATTTAAGACTATGTATAAAGTCTATTTTGTTGATCTATTCGGTCGAAACTACACTCCTGACCATTAAAATTGCTTTTGCAAGAAGATGTGCTACAGACGCGAAATTTAACCGACAGGAAGAAGATGCTGTGATATGCAAATGATTAGCTTTTCAGAGCATTCACACAAGGTTGGCGCCAGTCGTGACACTTACAACGTGCTGACATGACGAAAGTTTCTAACCGATTTCTCATACAGAAACAGCAGTTGGCCTGCGTTGCCTGGTGAAACGTTGTTGTGATGCCTCATCTAAGGAGGAGAAATGCGTACCATCATGTTTCCGACTTTGATAAAGGTCGGATTGTAGCCTATCGCGATTGCGGTTTATCGAATCGCGACAGTGCTGCTCGCGTTGGTAGCGATCCAATGACTGTTAGCAGAATGTGGAATCGGTGGGTTCAGGAGGGCAATACCGAAACGCCGTGCTGGATCCCAACGGCCTCGTATCTGAAGTAATCGAGATGACAGCCATCTTTCCCGCATGGCTGTGACGGATCGTGCAGCCGCGTCTAGATCCCTGAGTCAACAGATGGGGACGTTTGAAGGCAACAACCGTCAGCACGAACAGTTTGACGACGTTTACAGCAGCATGGACTATTATCTCGGAGACCACGGCTGCGGTTACCCTTGACGCTGCATCACAGGAGCGCCTACAATGGTGTACACAACGACAAACCTGGGTGCACGAATGGCTTAACGTCATCTTTTCGGATGAATCCAGGTTCTGTTTACAGCATCATAATGGTTGCATCTTTGTTTGGTGACATCACGGTGAACTACATTGGAAACGTGTATTCGTCATCGACATATTGGCGTATCACCCGACGTGATGTATGGGGTGCCATTGGTTACACGTCTCGGTCACCTCTTGTTTGCATCGACGGCACTCTGAACAGTTGCCGTTATGTTTCAGATGTATTACGACCCGCGGATCTACCCTTCATTCGATCCCTGCGAAACCCTACATTTCAGCAATATAACAGACGACCGCATGCTGCAGGTCCTGTACGGGCCTTTCTCGATACGGAAAATATTCGAATGCTTTCTTGGACAGCACATTCTCCAGATCTCTCACTAATTAAAAACATCTGGTCAATGGTGGCCGAGTACTGATTTCTCAGGCTCTATGCACCCAACCTGCGTGAAAATTTAATCACATGTCAGTTCTAGTATAATATATTGGTTCAATGAACACTCGTTTATCCTCTGCATTTGTTTTTGGTGCAGCAATTTTAATGGCCAGTTGTATAGTTTGATGATACTCCCCGCATACTCTAATCTGTGAAAGTATCTTTAATATACGAATAAGAACGGGAAACTATTTCCTTACAACCTGCGTACTATATTCGTCTCTCGGTCTCCGTCTGCTGAGATTTGGTGATTCTACATTTCTTTGAAACCTGTTTTGGTGGCAGTCTTAGCGACACCATTTGCAGTGACTGAAATAATAAACTTCCGCTGTTGCACAGTGTTGTTCTGCTGGTTGTAGTTTGTGCTGGAACTGAGTGTTAAATTACTTTCTTTGTACTGTTTTAGAAGTGCTTTTTCGATTATGGTGCGAGTCGATCCCGCCGGGCGTACCCACTTAATGTTTGTGTGTTGTTCAATTCGTGCACGCCACAAATGCTAGGCCTGCAGTTGTTATAAGTTTTTTTGAAAACTTTCGTGTCCTTTCTAGTCGTAAATTTCTCAAAATTATTTGTTATTAATACTTGCTTAAATATCTCAATAAATGTTCAAGTGTTTGTAAAGCTTATGGGACTTAACTGCAGGGTCATCAGTCCCTAAACTTACAAACTACTTTTGAACTGACGCTAAAGACGTACAGACATCCTTGCCCGAGGGAGGATTTGAACCTCCGACGCGGGAGACAGCGTGATCCGCAACGTGGCTGTACAGACCACTCGGCAACTCCCACGCGGTTTTCAAAATCTACCTAGCAATTTTTTCATAAGACCATGACGTTCGCAAAGATTTCTGGTTACCTTAAAGATGTGTGTAATGAATAGAACTGGAGAGAAAAGATGTTTCTGGCATGACTAAAAGAAGGGATCCAATACTAGGTAACATTCTCAGATATCGAGTAATCGTAAAAATAGAAGAGGTAGACTGCAAGACGAATACAGTAAGCATATTTAAAGGGATACGGGTTGCCATTGTCAGAGATGAAGAGTCTTGTTCATTACAGAGTAGCGTGGAGAAATGCAATGAAACCAGTCTACGGACCAAAGCCCACAAAAACAATAGCAACACTGATTGGATGTATACGTTTAACATCCGATGTCGTGATTATGAATAACTGGTTATGATTCAGAATGAAGAGATATACAGAGTTCCAAGCAGAATTCGATATGTGCTACTCATTCTCAGAAGCAATATGAAAGAATGAAAGAATTTGGTACTAGAAAATTTCCAAAATATTTCGTGGCGCCCTTGCCGGTGACCCATGGAGTACAGTGATCATAGCAGGAGACGTAAGGGTTTACTGTCGAATGTGACACATCTTGAATAGTTATTATGGCTGCGTGGTGCAAGGTTTAGCATAACTGCCTAGTCAGGAGGACTGGGCTCGAGTCACGCTCTGATACAGATATCCATATGCCCATATTGTTTGATTACATACCAGCAGCAGAGACAAAACTACCCCAACTAGTGTTCGGTAAGGGAATCGTTATAGGTCCCCTACTCTTCCTTGTGTTTATAAACGATTTAGGAGACAATCTGAATAGCTCCCTTAGACTGTTCGCGGATGATACTGTCGTTTATCGGTTAGTGAAGTCAGCAGAGGATCAAAAGCAACTGCAAAGCGATTTAGACAAAATTTTCACATGGTGCGAAAATTGGCAATTGGCACTAAATAAAGAAAAGTGTGAAGTAAAACACATGACAACTAAAAGAAATCCGCTGAACTTCAATTACGCGATAAATCAGTCAAACATTAAGGTCGCAAATTCTACCAAATACCTAGGAGTTACAATTACGAACAACTTTGACACATAGAAAATAGTGTGGGGAAGGCGAACCAAAGGTTATCTTTCATTGGCAGAACGCTTCGAAGATGCACCAGCTCCACCAAAGAGACTGCCTACATCACACTTTTGCGTCCTCTCCTGGAGTACTGTTGCCCCTTGTGGGACCCTCACCAGGTGGGGCTGACGAAAGACACTGAGAAGGTTCAGAGAAGGGCAGCTTGTTTTGCTTTATCACGTTACGGGGGGGGGGGGGGGAGCGTCACGGGAATGTTTCACGAATTGGGGTGGAAATAATTAAATGAAAGACGTTATTCATTGCGGCGTGATCTGTTTGCGAAGTGTCAATCACCGAATTTTACTTCTGAATGTGAAAATATTTTTCTAGCACCCACCTACTTAGGGAGACATGACCACCCCAATAAAATAAGAGAAATCAGACCGAAAACGGAACGATTTAGGTGTTCTTTCTTCCCGCGCACTATTAGAGAATGGAACGGTGGAGACAAGTTATGAATGTGGTTAACGAACCCCCTGCTAGGCACCTAAATGTGATTTGCAGAGTATCTATGTAGATGTAGATGAATGTTTTACCCAAGAAGACGCCATCATCATATATTTATACAGTAGATCTGCATGTCCTTGGGAAAAGTAACGACTGTAGTTTCCCCTTGCTTTGAGCCGTTCGCAGTAACTGCATGGCAGAGCCACGTTAGCTGAAGTTACAAGGCCAATTCAGTCAATCATCCAGAGTATCTCTTTAGATATGTAGATGTAGATATCTAGCAGGCGCGAGAGTTCGGACCGCGAGAGGCAGCCACGAGCGTAACCGTTTATTGAGGCGCCGGAAGATACGGCTCGCCCTCGTTTGCTCTGTATTCTCAGTTGGTTTAAGAAGGCCTCACCTCTGATTGTGTTGGGCAGAGGAAGCCCCGCACCCTCTTGTGAACCATTCTGTGTTAGAATGACTTGTATCTGATTTTTACAGGTTTAACCTCACGATTAGTGGATATTCATTGCAATAATAATGTTTCTTTAATAGAGAAAATGTTTTATTTCAGTGGTATTCTACCTTATTATAAAACCACACATTTGATAAGGAATTGCCCTTATTTAGATAGAGTATGAGGGAACGAACCTGCTAGGAATAGAGTTAACCGGTCGCTATTCATGTAGGTAAAATGTTCATAAAAAACTTTTACAAGAATGAGTGGACATTACTATTATTATTGATGTAGGAAGTGTGGTGTTGCACAAGTATGAAGTGCGCGCCACGTACTTACGCTGCGCGCCGCCATGCACGCACGGCGCGGCGTTCTTACGTCAGCCACGAGCGCCCTCTGCTGCAGCTCCGCTCGTGGCCACGACTGCTGCATCGGCCACTTGGGACTGAGATAGGAACCAGTTAACACTTCGGAATCAGATAGGCACCAGTGAAGACTTGGCTATCGGATAGGCACTAGGAATCATCAGTAGGCAGGCCTCTATCTAATCTATGTATCAGAATTCTGCAGTCAAGAACTATGTAAAAAGTTGTTACTAAGTCTCTATGAAATATATATCTCGTTCTAATTTACTCTAGTGTTTCTAGTTTCTGCTGTCCCACTGGCTGCTCACCTTCGTACCTGCACAAGCGTGCATCCTTTATTAAGAAATATCCATATGCCCATGTTGTTTGCATACATACCAGCAGCTGCGACAAATATACCCCAACTAGTGTTCGTGTTACAGGGTCATCCCTTTCGAGCAGACAAATATCAAGTAATGTTGGTGAATGTCGCCCGACGCATGCCGCACAGCACTCATAGCGTGTTTGGCGAAAGGTCAGCAGAGTGTTACTCCTCTCGGCTGCGAGAAGGAGTGCTCTCAGAGTGGGGAGAAAGTGGTAGACAGCGCAGGGAGTGATTGTCAGCCGCGCCGTGGGAACCGGGGTGTCTGCCCGCCGGCCGCGCTGAGAGCTCCTTGGCCCCCTTCCCCGCCCCCTGCGCCACACATGCACCCCCCGTGACTAATGGGCGGCCTCCATTAGCTGCTGGGCTCCGCGCCACGACAACTTGACACCGAGGCGACAGCTGCGGCGCGACACGTGCTGCGCTCTGCCCTAACTGGCCGAGGCGTCTGCGTCCACACTCTCTGGCCGACTGCGGTCTGCCTCCAGGCCTGCAGCGACTACTAGACTCTCCAGAATACTCTCAGGTGCACTTCAAATCACATTATTGTTGAAACTGCACATGGAGTTCTTGAAATGATTACTTTTACAGATCAAAGACTCAAGCGGTCATTCGATGCTGAAACACCCACACTTGCAAGTGCTGTAGCCTCCACGGGCAGCAAAGGAGGCCCTTTCGCCGCTGCGGAGCGGCCGAGTGCATTGAGGCACTATGCTACGATGCGTGATGCTGTTCCCCGTCGGGGGTTCGAATCCCCCATCGGGCATGGGTGTTTGTGTCGTCTTTAGTATAAGGTAGTTCATATGTAGTTTATAAATATATAGAAACCAGACTTAGGAAGATAGTCGAACCCTTATTAGAATAATAACAGCATGGCTTCAGGAGGGCGCAGTACTATAGACCTCATCTTTGCGGTAAGGATTTTGGCAGAGAAATACTGGGAACATGGAAAGAACTTGGTGTGCTTAGACCTGGAGAAGGCATATGATACTGTTGCAATAAAATATGGAAATGCCTAGAAGATCTAAAAGTGCCCACTTACCTGATTGGCAAAGTAATTATGCTGTATCAAGCTTTCAATAGCAGTGTCAAAATAGGAAATGGTTGCTCTGAATGGTTTGAGACGAAGAGGGGAGTCCAGCAGGGATGTGGTCTATCACCACTCTTGTTTATTATTGTAATGGATAGAATTCTAAAATCTATTAAGGAAACTGCAAATGAGTCGAGATCACTGGTATTTGCAGATGATGTTGTAATATGGGGAGAAACAAAACGGAAGTGCAGAAGAGCCTGACTGTCTGGAAAAATAAATTTAAAGAATTTAACCTGAAAATCAGCAAGACCAAGACGGTTGAGATAACCATAAACAGAGAGGCAACAAGTTCAAACATCTACTTGAAGGGAACAAAAATTAAATCAGTTTCCCACTTTTAGTACCTTGGAGGTATTTTCTCCAAGGACAACACCATCCGGCAATAAATCCTCAACAGAACACAAAAAGCATCAAATTTCTACATGGAAGTTCGGAATCTACTTTGGGACAAAAAGTATCCCAGGCAGCAAAGTTAACTTTGTATAACACTTACTTCACTCCAATCCTTATATATGGCATGGAAACATGTACAGTGTTAAAAAAGGATTACAGCAGAAACGAGGTTTATAAGGACTATGAATCAAAGTACCAGGAGAGACAAGATCAGAAATGAGGTATAAAGGGAAACAGCTGGTATCAGGGTCCCTAATGCGAACATCTTGAGGAAACGAAGACTGCAGTGGTATGGCCAAGTAATGAGAATGGATAGCACAAGAACAGCTAAAAATACTTCAGAATGGAAGTGGGAGGAAGAAGACCAAGAGTAAGGACAAGGAGACGATGGATAGTGGCAGTTAAATCAGACATAGAGAAGAACGGTTTTAACTGGGATGATGTCCAAGACCAAATGTTATATAAAGATCGGATCAGATGGAGAGCACTTGTTAGCCACACCCGGGAAACTGGAGATGGAAAATGATGATGATGATGACCCCGCAGTTAAGTCCCTTAAGCTTAACATACATCTGAACTTATGAACATTTGAAGGCCCTTTCTTCTGGCATGCTTTTGATAGTACAGATGACAAATACTGACTTGGGATTTTTTTATTACGAGGGTTAGAACATCAACAGTGGCAAAACTGCTGTGGAGAAACTATGCAGTGGAATCTAATATTGTCGCCGATATCACACTTTGTTGAATTACCTATCTTAAGCCCTCCTCTTACGACGCTTGATTTGCTGCTGGAAACAGTGTTTGTTTTCCTACGGGCTGTCAAGCGTGGTGTTGCGCTGGACACTGCGACGGCTTTTGTGCGAGGTTGGCTGCACACGTTGCTTCGTTCACGCTAGATCACTAGAAGACAAGCGAGACTTGACAGCGTCTAGCACGCAGAAACCGGTAGTGTAATGAAATGAAGAAAGTGATCTTGGCTGCGAACCTGTTATTAAACAATTCTAGATCGCCCCAATAATAATTTCCTTATTAAACTTTTTGCTTTATAACACTTATCTTGTCTGATAATAGGCTGCTAACGACAAAAAAGTTGTCATCACGACGCTTAGAGAACGCAAAAAAGTAGTATCAGTACACTCTAGCGGCAAGCTTGGAAAACATACGCTCACATGATGAAATGCGTCTTCCTCATTCGCTTCCACCACAGACAACAAGCCGAAAAATAGGGCATGTCCTATCTCCGAATTCCAGCACGCAAGCCCATAGCTGAGCCAGCAATTACGTCATTTCCCATCTCAGCAGCCATCACTGATGTCATCGCTGTGCCCAGCCTGCAGTCCAGTAGCTAATCAAGCATCGTCTGAGTCGGGCTTTACCTCCGAGAAAATGGACTCGTCCGTCCCACAGCACCGGCGTGTGCACAATCGAGGGAAACACAGTCATTTGTGAGCGAGCGGTATAACTATGTTTTCGAAGCAGGAACAACGGAGGTTGCTCAAGACTGAATTTTCCAAGAGTTGTACAAAACGTCAGTGCCATCAGAGTCTTCAAGGGGCGTGCGGAGAATCAGCATTAGCGTACAGAAGGCTGGCACTTTGGGTAAAAGCCTTCAACGAATGTCGGAATACTGTGGCAGACAGACAACGGACAGGTCGTCGTATCGTCTCTGAGGAATACGTGAATACGCTTGCCTGGTTAGTGGAAAGTGATCGACGCCAGAAGTTTCGTGACCTCGCCCACGAAACCAGATTAGTGGATAACACTGTATAGGCCAGTCGTCAGGTATGTTTAGGTCCAAAAAAATTGCAGGAAGCTGAATTTTTGGTATGTTATTAGGACATATTAGAGTAGTATTGAACAAAGTTTGCAGCTTCGAAATCCTTTTGCGTAACTTTTAAGAGCCAATAAACCTTGAAATTTTTGGACCGTACATGACGCATGCAGGAAAAGGTACACTGTGGAAAGTAATGTGTAAGCATTTGTCCAGCGAGAAGGAGATGTTTGATTTGCTCAACCATCGTCTTCGTGTGGGGAAAGGCTGAAAAGTGCGTCGATTCTAGGTGTCACATCATTGGATATTATTGTTCCATTTGTGGTGAAAAATTCTCCAAAGAATATTTCTAGAAGCAGATAAAATTGCCCAAATATCTACAGGATGAACTCCATCAAAGGGAAACACTGGAAGTGAAAGAATCAATTGTGGAAAAAGCTAGACAAGCTAGTGAATGGGGACAACACATTCTTCGGCGTCTTTCATGTATAAGTGAACTTGTTGCTGCTGAGGGTAAGTACCACAAACATTGCTACGTAAAATTGCACACCTTGTCGCTATCTACAAGTGCAGGAGGTAAACAAGGCTCTCCTGAGCATCCCTTCCTTATCGAAGGTATGGAGCGTATATATGCATACCCTGCAGAAATAAGATAGGAAAACCAATTTTCCATAAGTGACTTGTTTGCAGAGACCTTCACGTGTGATTACAAACCAGTAGTTGCAAGTGTTCAAGTGGGGGAAAAATTATTTTTGCGCAGGTTGGTCCGTATCACAGGCCAGCCTTGATGTTCACAGACATTGGACAAAACATTCTTTATGAAAAGTGGTATAATCAAAGACTTAGCGATCCTGCTGAAGAGCGACTTAGAGATTATCCTGCAGGACATTCGTTCCTAAACATTTGACACTACTCAAAATCCCCCGTCAGATTCTTTTTTAAAAGGCGCAGAGGCGTCACTCTCTTCAACAGTGGAAAAAGAAGTGCATAGGATTTGCTCATGCAATCATGGCTACAATGAGGCCCAAATCTTTCCTATCCTCAATTCAAAAAAGCTTTGGAACCTATTTGTATAGAAAATTTGAATCAAAGCGCCTTGTTGAACTTTGCCACTGTATGGGAATTTCTTGTACGGAGGCTATGCATTTTGAAAGTTACGCTATCCTCCGTGGAGAAGTGGCCCAACCAGTCGACAAAGGAGCTTTCATGCATTTTGTCTTCGACAATGCAGATGTGAACGTTAACACAATTGATGAAGAAAATACGTTCCATGAAATGAGTGGTACAATGATCATGACCCCTCACTCATCCGTTCACCCAGACATAAACAAACCACGTTTGAAGTCTGTATGTGCCGAGTCTATCAGGTTCACAAACTGCCACACACATTAAACGTTCTTCTATTAGAAAGAAATTTGGCTTGTCAGTCATTTCAATTAACGAAGTGAAAATCGCTGAAGTCATTTTGCCAAAATCCCCAGACCTGCTGTGGTTGTTTGGAAATGCAACTAACATGCCAGCCATCCCAGGATGGAATGGATTCATAGAGCAAGTGACAGAAGATCTTCCTTACAAACGTTCAAAGATTGTATATCTCCATTTTATCCATGCTCCCCCAACCGACTACGACATTATTTTAACATCACTTTTAGAAGGCAGTTAAAGAACAAGCATTTATGGTCAGGACACATGTTTTGTGACCTACGATCAACCACTGTACTTAAAAGCCCGAGCCATTGTGGAGTGCCACCAGCATCCTCAGCTTGTCAGCATAGGGGTGAGACTTAGAGGTTTTCACCACCCCATGTTATTCATGGGGGCCGTCGGTGCCATAATGGCAGGAAGTGACTCAAGGAACTTCTCTGTTCAATATTTGCGGAAAACAGTGTTGAAAAAATTCTTATTATACAGATGTAGGTTGTCGTTCTTATGTGGAGATGAAGAGGCTTGCTCAGGATAGGGTATTGTGGAGAGCTGCATCAAACCAGTCTCCGGACTGAAGACCACAACAACAACAACATACTATGTGTTAATAATCATCGTCAATGAGTAATTCTTCCTTTTTCTTTAACATACACAGGATAAGAGGACTGCCATTCGTCTGGGTCAATTTATTGACTACTCCGATTTTTTCAAGTTTTCGTTTTTTAACGATAACTAGAAATATACTGGGCCTATGGACTTCGTTCGGTACCTAGATTAAAGTTCAATAACTGCTCTATAACTGTAATGTATGACTTTCCCAGTGGGATGATCATTAGAGCCAATATTCTAGCCGAATGATGACTAAAAACGAAAATTTGAACTTTCTGGAGAAATAAGTCATTTTTTGAAGTCCAATATCTCGGAAACTATTGGACTTACAGAGATGCGATTTGTATCTACATTAATAAAGGTGTGAGTGACTTTTCGTCTAAAAACAACCCTTCACGAGTTATAAGCCAAAACCAGAAAAAAGTCCGAAAATTTCGAGGTTTTTTGGCTCTTAAAAGTTACGCAAAAGTATTTCGAAGCTGCAAACTTGGTTTAATACTACTCTAATATGTCCTAACAACATACCAAAAATTCAGCTTCCTGCAATTTTTTTGGTCCTAAGGCCATTTTTTTGTCTACGACGACTGGCCTAGTACTACGCATCGTGAAGAAACGCCTGGGCATGCGAAAAATTGCATCACGATGGGTTCCACATAAATGGGCGGAAATGCAGAAAAGGATGCGTTACGACGCTACTGAAAGGCACTCAGAGCGCTATGAACGCGAAGAAGAGGCTTTATAACGCTGTATCGTAACAATGGAGCCGCGCGGGAGTATCTGAGCGGTCTGGAGCGTCACGTTACAGAGCGCGCGGCTTTCCGCATCGGGGGACGAATCCTCCCTCGGGCATGGATGTGTGTGTTTTCCGTAAGTTAGTTTAAATTGTTTAAGTAGTATGTAAGTCCCATAAAAATTACAAACATTTTCGTAACACTGGATGAGAGATAGACCACATCGAACAAGCCGAACTGAAACGCCAATCCAACGAAAGGCGTCATTATGGGTCGTCACGAAACTCGAAAGCGCTTCAGAGTATGGTGAAAGTTATGGTAATTCTCGTGTACGACTGTGATTGTGTTATCCTAACGCATTATGTTCCTCCACGGCAGACCGCCAATGCACTATATTACTGTTCGTTTTCGGAGCATCACCTACGACCAGCTTTTCGAAAGAATCGGCAACATTTTCTGCGCAACCCACCCATCATTTTGCACAACAATGCGCGAAAAAACACAGCGCAATTTGTGGCTGCTCTGTTCGATCCATGGACTGGGAAGATCTGTACCATCCACCATACTGACTTTGATTTGATTCTGAAGATGAAGGAACCAGTTTGTATCATGCGCTTCAGAACTGTCGACGACTCACCTCAGAAGATGTTGTCTGCAGCCGGCAACGAAACGTCAGGGGAAGAAATTTCTACTGTTCGACCACGGCCTCTCAGCCCGGAAGTTTTAATTACTGAAGACGCCGGCCGTGAAAGCCTACACGTTACTAATTTTGTTTTACTTTAAGTACGCCAAAATGCATAAATTAAAATATTACATTTTGGGCTTTAACTACTTATCTCAATTTATGTATGTGTTTTATGAAATTTGTATTTAATAGTATACGCAAATTAAAAGTCGTGATTTGACTCATTTTAAGCTAACTCAATTTATTTACATTACTGGTTTTTAAGTGCACACTTATCTGTTTTGGCAATATTGTGTAGGTGTACCATTATTGAGATACGTAATTTTAATGTATTTCAATTTGTGGTCTAATTTTTTATAAATGCGGATTTGTATAAAGTCGTAGTAGTTTTGTCTATTTCGAAGATAGTTTCTTAGTACAAAACAGATTATTAATTTTGGTATGTGAAAAATGATCAGTATATAATTTATGATCCAGTGATATATAAAACATCGTCTGCCCTAATTTATTTAAACAAAAGGTAAATGTGTAATAACGTTGTGCAATAGTTATAACATGTAGTAGTGTTGTTTCTATACAAATAAGTATCTTCATAGGATCAGAATGGTCCGTAACTAAGTGTAATGCATTTTTAGTGTTTGTAGTTATTATTTAAGAAAGTGTCAAAATTGAAAATTACGTACAAATTACAGTCAAAGCTATGTTTAAAGCAACATACTATTTCTTGTGCATGTTCTACTAATATTGTTAATAGTATGTTAAACTGAACGCTAAAATGTAATATTTTACATGTCCGGTGGTAAACTTTTATTTAGGTGTCCAATATTTTGTGTTTATGATGTTGGCAATGGATTTGTAAGGAGCGCGCAACATAGCAGAAACGTTACAATGTCCGATAATGGTTTCAGCGTGGTCCGCCATTAGTGTAGTGAGATAGTTGCTAGCAAGCCTTTCATGTGTATCTTTAATACGGAAGAGAGAGCTCGATTGAAAACTAGTCCAGAGTCCAGCCTTTTTACTGGCTAGGAGACGTTGAGTTTTACTTGCAGCGTGTTGGCGAGCATTAGCGTGTTGGTCACATCCCTGCTGCAATAATGGCGGAAGTACAGTGTCTTACAACATTATCGACGTAGCGAGTGCTAGTCAGCGTTCCTTCCACTAACACGAAAGGTGAACGGGTGCTATAGTGTGGCGCACCAAAGACCTTGAAGCCTGGGTGTGACCTTTGTGTCGAATACTCTCAACGAGACAGCACTCCGTAAGTCCACGTCGTACGCCAGCGACCGTCTCATGCCTGCAGAATCTACTTTCATGGCTGAACACCACAGTTCACCAACCCATCTTCCGACTATTCCTCTGGCGGCACCAATTGTGCCGTTTACGCCTGTGCTGTAATATGGGTGGAGACAGGCTGAGGGTGTATGTGCACGTTGTCCCGCATCTACACTACTGGCCATTAAAATTGATAAACCCAGAAGAAATACAAACGATAAAAGGATATTCATTGGAGCAATATACAGAGTGTCCCACTCAACTGTTTCACCCCAGATATCTCTGAAAGTACAAGAGATATTGAAAAACGACTTTTACGGTCATGAACGTACGGCTGGAACTTATGAAAGCAGGTACTATGCGACACTCTGAAACGCGAAGAAATATTATTTTCAATACAAACTAATGGTTTTTTTAATGTATACCACATATTATTTCTTAAGCAATCGATAGGATGAAAAATCACAAAAAGAATGGCGTCGGTTGCGATGTGTCAATTACATCTGGAGAAACTGCGAAGCAAAGTTGACGTTTGAAACACATAAGGCGGGCTGCTAGCGTGTATCCGAGACTCAAGCGAGACTCACCATTGAGTCTCGGACACACTCCTCGTGTGTTTTAAACATCAACTTCGCTTTGCAATTTCTCCGGATGTAACTGACGCATCGTGATGCAACCGACGCCATTCTTTTTGTGATATTTCAGAATATTAGATTTACAACTGCATCATGAAATTTGCTAAGGAATGAGGTAATGAACTCATGTTAAAAAGTAATACGTCATAGACATCCAGGCACTGAAAACGTTTCCAGTGCTTTTTATTTTTTTTATTTTTTTTTATTTTTTACTTTGATTCATTATGTTTTGTTAGTTTATTATGCATTTCTAAATGAGATACCTTTAGGTGAGGTCGAAACTAATATAACAGTGCTGAAACTATGCGAATGGTTGGCTGATTTTTCTGTTATGAAATTTGTAGTAGGTTGCTGTTGAGGTATGAATTAATTCTATTATTACGACACAGCGGATTCGATGACCGAAGAAGTTGAGTTAGCCAGCTTACGAGCTAATCAAGAGGACAAGCTGCCTTGCGGTCTTTTAATTTTCCTTTTTCCCATTAGGTCATCCGTCTTATAATTCGTTTGTTGTGGCCCGGAAAGAATTTGTCTGTTGCATCGGTTGACCTCTTCAATTTCATAGTTGCACCTTACTTCATCAACATCTACATCCATACTCCGCAAGCCACCCAACTGTGTGTGGCGGAGGGTACCTTGAGTACCACTATGGGTTCTCCCTCCTATTCCAGTCAAGTATTGTTCGCGAAAAGAGAGATTGTCGGTATGCCTCTGTGTGGGTTCTAATCTCTCTGATTTTATCTTCATGATGTCTTCGCGAGGTATACGTAGGAGGGAGCAATATACTGCTAGACTCGTCGGTAAAGGTATGTTCTCGAATCTTCGACAAAAGCCCGTACAGAGTGACAGAGCGTCTCTCCACTGGAGTTTATCGATCATCTCCATAACCCTTTCACGACTACCAAATGCTCTTGTAACGAAGCGCGCTGCTCTCCATTGGATCTCCTCTACTTCGTCTATCAACTTCCTGGTACGGATCCCACACCAGTGAGCAGTATTCAAGCTTTCGGCGAACAAGTGTACTGTAACTTACTTCCTTTGTTTTCGGACTGCATTTCCTTAGGATTCTTCCAATGAATCTATGTCTGGCATCTGCTTTATCGACGATTGATTTTATATGGTCGATCCGTTTTAAATCAGTCCTAATGTCTACTCCAAGGCAATTTATGGAATTAACTGCTTCCATTTGCTGCCCTGCTATAGTGTAGCTAAATGATAAAGGCTATTTCTTTCTACGTATTCGCAGCACATTACACTTGTCTACATTACGATGCAATTGCCATTCGCTGCACCATGCGTCAATTCGATGCAGATCCTCGTGCTTTTCAAAACACTTTGCCATTGTTACAACCTCTATATACTACAGCATCATCCGCAAAAAGCCTCAGTGAACTTCCGATGTTATCCGCAAGGTCATTTATATATATTGTGAATAGCAACGGACCCACGACACTCCCCTGTGGCACAGCTGACATCATTCTTACTTCGAAAGACTTCTCTCCATTGAGAATGACATGCTGCATTCTGTTATCTAGGAACTCCTCAATGCAATCACACAATTGGTCTGATAGAACATATGCTCTTACTTTGTTCATTAAACGTCTGTGAGGAACTGTATCAAACGCCTTGCGGAAATAAAGGAACACAGTATCTACCCAAGAACGCGCGTCTATGGTCCTCTGAGTCTTGTGGACGAATAGCGCGAGCTGGGTTTCACACGATCGCCTTTTTCGAAACCCATGCTGATTCCTTCAGAGCATATTTCTAGTCACCAGAAATGTAATTTTACTCGAACATAATACGTTCCAAAATTCTACAACTGACCATCGTTAGAGATATAGGCCTATAGTTCTGCACATCTGTTAGACGTCCCTTCTTGAAAACGGGAATGACCTGCGCTATTTTCCAATATTTTGGAACGCTACGCTCTTCTAGAGACCTACGGTACACCACTGCAAGAAGCAGGGAAGTTCCTTCGCGTACTCTATGTAAAAACGAACTGCGGTCTTTCCTCTTTTGACCAATTTCTATCCCTATATCAATTATTTCGATATCTGCCATTTTTTAATCTGTGCCGCAATCTAGAGAAGGAACTACAGTGCAGTCTTCCTCTACGAAACAGCTTTGGAAAAAAGACATTTGGTAAGTCAGCCTTTAGAGTGTCATTCTTTGTTTCAATGTCATTTTCGTCACAGAGTGTCTGGACATTTTCTTTTGATCCATCTACCGCTTTGACATAAGACCAAAAATTCTTAGGATTTTCAGCCAAGACACTACATAGAACTTTACTTTCATATTCGTTGAACGCCTCTCACATAGCCGTCCTCACGCTACATTTGGCTTCGTGTAATTTTTGTTTGACTACAAGGCTTTGGCTGTGTTTATGTTTGCAGTGAAGTTGCTTTGCTTCCGTAGCAGTTTTCTAATTCGGTTGTTGTACCATGGTGGCTCCTTTCCATCTCTTACGATCTTGCTTGGTACATAAACATCTAATACATATTGTGCTTTTATTTGACCACTGTTCCTCAACACTATCTGTACTTGATGTACAACTTGTGTTGAGCTGTCAAATACTCTGAAGTCCGCTATTTGTCACTTTTTCCGAACAGAAAAATCTTCCTACCTTTTTTAATATTTCTATTTATGCCTGAAATTATCGATGCTGTAACCGCTTTATGATCGCTGATTACCTGTTCTGCGTTAACTGTTTCGAATAGTTCGGGTCTGTTTGTCACCAGAAGGTCTAAAATGTTGTCGCCACGAGTCGGTTCTCTGTTTAACTGCTCAATTATGTGCTGGAAGTCATCCAGCCTTTATCGTACTCCATGAATTTTACCTGCTTCAATTCAGTATAGTACCGTAAAAGGTGACCTATCATCTGTCACTTCTCCTTGCCATTGTTTTCATCAATTCTGCGGATAACATCCTCATTACTTATCCTATCAGTCCAGTTACTTTTCAAAATTCTTTTTGTAGCATCGCATCTGAAATGAAAACCTTTTATTCTGTTGGCTCCCAGAGTTCCCCGTGTCCATGGTTTACAAATCTGTCATTCAAACGTTAATTTTTAGAAACTTCTCCCTGACAAAAAGGCCAATATTGGATAACGGTAGACTCCTCTTGGCCGTGAATATCTTCTTTGTCTGTGCCTGTCTGCATTTTATGTCCTCTTTGCTTCGTCCGTCGAGCGTTCTTAGACTTCCGATGTAGCAAAAGTTGTCAATTCCCTTGTGCCTTTCCATGTTGATGCTTTCCTGGAGTTGTCATTATTTCACTAAAATTAAATCTCGTAATTAAATTACTGTGCTAAACTAGGAAGGACTGAATTTGCAAAATGAACTGAAACACGTCTCTTGTTAAGTAAGTTTCAGATATCAGACGTCAGACACCTATCCACAATATGATTTTGGTATCACAGACTGACGGATATTATTCAAACCATTACACCAACTGTATACTACTGACCTTTACTATATGTATTATTTTGCTTTTATTCCAGTTTCCATTAATTCAACTACGTCTCTTTGCACTCAAAGATAAATGCTAAGAGCTATAGTTTGTGTATGCAGGTGTGTGTGTTTGGACGTGTGTGGATGCGTCCGCAAGTGTGTGAGACGTCTCCACTTGGGAGCGCGCGTCACACTCAGACGCTCGTTAAAGGGATTTTCCCCGCAAATGAGTTCATTAGAGAAATCCTCCAATTTCGTCTGCAGCGCTTCAAACATTGGAATCGGTTGGAGGTAACCTCCATTAACTGCCGCGTAAGGAACCACACACTCAGCCAAGTTCGGCCGAAATTAATTGGGTTCTGCACATCTGGCCCCTCAGGGCGGGCCTGCTAGGTGCAGTGACTCGTAATGGGGCGGTGTAAAACCGTTGGCAATTACGGTACTTTAAAGTAATAACGCGACCCACCTCCCCTCCCCTGATTAACTGCCGCCTCTCACAGCACTCCAGGGTGGCGCCGTTTAATTAGCGGCAAAGAGGGACAAAGTCAGGACAATCACCGCGTCCGCGTGTGTCGCAACGAGTCGGTCGTGGCAGTAAAACGGAAGGCCAGTGGCCATCTTCAGCCGTTACGGTGCTGCTCTAGAACCCGATTGTAGCTTTCTTTCATCCAGTGCGGGCAGAACTTCATTTCCACCGAGGTGAAAAAAATCACATGGACAGATACTGGTGTAGTTAGTGCCTCGTACCACAGAGTAACATATGGTGGGGGCAGCCGCTACCTGCCGCCTGCTCTGGCCAGTTTAAAGGGCTGCTTCTGACCACAGCGCCATCATGGGACATCTTACGGAACTGAGCGTAGGAACGGGCCCTTACGGAGGTTTCCCGTCTGTGTATATTTGTCTGTGCTCGTACACACGGTATAAAAGTGAAGGGCACTGGCTGACACGGGGGTGAAACCCATATTAGTGATTTCCGGTAATACGATTTGGTTCGCCTTCCCCTTTCACATTCGGAACGTTGCAGATTTATGTCATCTCAGTTTCTTATTCGTCAGTTTAAGTTCTTCCATATCTGTTTTCGTTTCATTCAAAGCAGAAGACGGCTGTATAACACCAAGTTTCTGATTACTACTGTGTGAATGTACTTTCCTATATCAGATTATTCCAGTCTTAAGTTAGTCCATCACTCTGTCAAATATTTTTTTCGTGTTTCATTTTGTACCTGTGTGTAGTTGGTTAAATTTTCTAATAGTATTAAAGGCTTATTGCTATAATCTTCTTGCTTGTTTTTTCGTGCAGAACAACTAACAGGAACCTCTACTCTCCGTTAAGAGTTTAAACGCTATTTTGTTGTTAAGTATTTTCTGGGCAACAGTGATTTTGTCTTCGGCACTATTTTCGCCTTAGCGCTGGTTGTGACCAGTGGACTTAAGTAACCGTATCAAATGGGGCCTGTCCGTGCCGTCCTACAACGCTGTATATATAACACTAAATGACAACCTGAAACGAGATGTTTATTTCAGTGCTACTGCCTTTTAAAAATTCAGATTCCTCACAAGTTTTCCCCTTATGCTGTGTGCTCCAGCTTGTTACTGAAAGAAGGAATTGGGAATATTCTGAACTTTAGAGGCATATTCATCTGGCTGTTAAATGTTGTAAAAAACTGTTCGGTTTACTGCATTTGTTAAAGTGGAATTTAAAATAAGAGGTGGTTGAACATTCTGTTTTATTGTTTGCCGAATTTAAACTGTGAGAACAGGGAAGCAACTAAGTCGAGTTGATTGAAAATTTATCAGACTTGTTACTCAACACTTAAGTGGCTGCGGCCCAAGTCTGACAAAGAGATCACATGGGTATCGGATTATAGAATTGCTTTATATTTATGGTACGTGAAGTTCAGAACTTAAATAATAATCAGCCAAAGCCATTGGACGCAACTCTAAAAAAATTTCAAGATAATCGATCTTAAAGTTTAGCAAAGTACAAGTACTAAGTACCAATAATGAAAGCAGTTGTTACATATGTACCTGTAGCTCGCGTGTTAGCGTTCTAGCCTCCTAACCTCAGGATCAGTGGCTTGAATCCGGTCATGGCAAAGTTTTTATTACTTTTTTTCCCGCTGTGTTCGAATACTTACACAATTTTAATATCTAACGGTAATTTTTACGAAAAGTGCCGGTTTATTGTTTATTCGTAATTTTCTATATTTCATGGTAGGTTGATAGACAATCAAAAAACGTAAGTTACATTTTTTACAGTAATGGCTCTAGTACTAGTTGAAGCTAGTCTTTGATTATTCATTTTTTGGAAGAGCTACGTCACTCTATTTGAAAAGTCATCTTCCTAGATACTAATGGCTTTCCAAGAATCTAACCTACTCAACCACCGTTTTACGTGACGACAAGTCTACTCGTCTACATATAAATAAACAAAAATTGGCACAACACATTGAATTAGAGACCGGAAAAACATATGGCCAGGGGGATTCGAACCTCCAACTCCATGGTTGTGATGCCAGTACGTTACCACCTGAGCTAAACCGACAGATGCAGCATGCATAGAAATTACTGGTACTTACGTGCACTTTGTAAAATTTCAAAGTCAATTTTCTCAATAATTTTGGAGAGTTGCGCCGAATGGCTTTGGCTGATTATTATTTAAGTTTTGAACTTCACGTACCATAAATATATAGAATTTATAAAATCCAATACCCATGTGATCTCCTTGAGAGTGAATTAATCTAGTGACTGCATGTTTGCTAAATTATTTCTCAGTCGATTGAGGTTTTCTTCTTTAAAATTTTGATGAAATGTGCATTTACGGATGCGTCATTACCAATGATACTTCTAATGTCGTGAAATTCAAGTAACTGTGATACAAGTTACTACGAGCCCCATATGTGATTACGGCTGGACCGCACAGGTCTCCATGAATCTCACTCCTGATGTTCGTTTGGCCCGTGTTACTTTCCACGAATCTCACTCGTGATATTCATGCTTGCGACAAAATTGCTGTCACGAGTCAAATTCGTCAAAGAAAGGCAAAGTGCTTTTTTAAGTAATGCTGGCTACTAAAGTAAATACTAAAGTGATAAAAACAAATTGAAAAATTTACTGTAGTTTCATTCTTCGCATTCAGCAGACGTGCATAGCCACTGAGACTGTCCTGCTTCCATTCTTCCTATAGCCCTCCAAAGCAAAGAGTGTCTGGCGCATCGGTGGGAAGGCCGAGCGCTCAAAGCCGCCTTGCTCTGGAGCGCGCGGTTGCTCCCAGTCGGAGCTAAGAGTTTGTGACACTTGCGGGGAGTGACACTTGCGCGGAAAGAAAATTTGTAGACACTTGCGGGGAGACCCGGACGCTGCAGGTAGTGAACAGGGTGTTCCAGAAGTAGGGATACACCACCCCTACTCCACGTCCTCCAGCCGCTACCTGTGATGTATTCAGGGAAAGGTCCACCGAGCGAGGTGGAGCTGTAGTAACGGCCCGGAGATATCACAGCCTCATTCAACAGGGAGATAACACGTCATACAAATATCACTCGATTTACAATACAGCACCATGTGAAGAGGAATGTGATGAAATCGGAATTGGGCGCAACCGTTGCTAACTACAATTTCGGATTTACTGCATTTTGAGTCAGAATTCGCATCTATATTCGCATTTATCGCAAATGCGAATTTTTCCTGTCCCTAGTAATACCTCTAAAAGTAAACAGTTGATCAAGGCACTAAAAGCAAGGGCAGATCTTTGGGTGTATTACTACAAATAACTAAAACACAATTTGATCGTGGAATTATATACAATCTCATTATAAAGATTTTTTGTAGGTGGTTTTGAGCAGCTTTTAAATATGTTAGGAATAGCATTATGAAATATAGACAGCTACACCTTATGTTTATTATGAGATATCGATTTCGGCTAATTTCAGGTCATCTTCAAGTCTCAAAAAACAGGTGTTACTTATGCATTTTTCCAGTGGCACTCATAACCTTTAACTGTTTACACACGAGGTCTAACGTTGTTAGTCGCGTTAACGATGAAAACAGAACCCAGAATCTTTGCGTCTAAATGATACATATATTGGTGTGATGTCTTATTTCGAAAGAACAAACATCACACCAATACATATATAGCTCTCGGTAAAGTGGAACGGTACGATGTCGTTACGTAGCACAGCACGGCGACTGGAAACGCAGGAGAAGTGCAAACAACGTTCTCTTCTTAGAGGTATGATTCTAATTAGGTTCGACGTAGACTTCTACAACATACAGCCTACACGGCGAAGACTACACCAAAAAATTTAACTTTTCGTCTAATTTGGCGATAGCAACCAAATTTTAAAATCGTGTGTACTATGTAAAGATTTAACAACACAAAACGCTTCAAGTCCATAACTTCATCGGTTTTCGAGTTCTCAATTTTTAATATGTTTTTAATGTTATTACATAAAAAACAAATTTGGGACTCACACTACAATTTTCATATGGCAGATTTTGTAGGTACATCCACAAGACAAAATTCAACGGTTCTGTGCATTCATTTTATGAGAAATACCAATCATTTGTTTTCAGTGTTTATTTCAAATTTCTACATTTAAGTTTCTTTAATTATTAGTACTTAAATGTGGTGATGAAATAAATAAATTACGTGTATATGCGTAGTCTTATGCGGCCAAACTACTTAGGTCATCGGTCGCTAGACTTACACTACTTAATCTTACTTAAAATAACGTAGGCAAAGTACAAACAAACATACCCATGTCCGAGGAAGGACTCGAACATCCGACCGGACCGTCCGCGCAATTTGTGACACAAATTACATGTTTGATAATATTAATGCATAGAACTATGAAATCACGTCAAGACTACTTCCTGCAAAAATTTCGACAAAAAAAGTTGGCACTGAGTTCAGAAAAACAACATTCTGGTATATTTTATCAAAAAATGAATGTTACTACAAGAGATACAGCCACTGAAATTTACGGACACCATAACATTTTCCCTTCCTGAGTAAGTGAGCTGCTTCTTGTAGTTTCAACACCTTTTTCTTGAATGTTCTGAATATAAATCTTCACACAGACTTCTTGAGGAGGAGAGTGATACGGATATCTGATTGTAAACCACTGCCTATTACCTTAGACATTTTTGACTGTACTGAACAGGAGTTCCGCGTATTCCGTAATTTATATTTATACAGTTAACAGGTAATGTAATTTATAACCAACTATTGGCTGTCAATTTCGCTTCATTTTTCCTGGAAGTCATGCAACTTGTTTCTCCCTGTTGGTTTGTGCCAAGTTCGGAGTAAAAATGGTTCTATATGAAGGTGATGGAAAATAGAATTTAGCATTTTTCGGTGTGTGTCAAGTATGTAAAATACTCATTGACTTATTGCTAACGTTTTTTAATTGAAGGTTTATGGTTGCGTCTCCTATTAAAAAGCATAGTAGTTTTTTAAAGAGATGGAAGTTGCGTGATAGTGGGGTTAACTACATAGCGGTCAATTACATCAACGTATCTGTGCAGGATGCCTAATACATTTATTGCTTGCGCAGGTGTCTTGATATGCTTAGTGTTCTGAATAATATGCTTTTAGGAGGTATGACTGTGGAAAGTCATCGTCTTGTAGTAGCAAAGAATGTCTTAATAACTCTCCAAACATTATCACTATTAAAATACCTTTTTGTTTTCAGGAGGAACACTCAACGAATTCATATGTAGTTAGAACAAGTTACTATATTGCTCTTCAGCTTTGAAAGGGTTGTGAAATTTCACTGAATTTCGTGTTATGTTGACAGTGTGGAAACTTGACAACAGCAGTGCTAGACGTCTTGGTGTGCCTGTACCCAGGAAAAGCCTTTAGCCGCCCCAAGGGTCCCGGGTTCCGCGCAAGTGTCACTCCGCGCAAGTGTCACTCCCCGCAAGTGTCACTCCCCGCAAGTGTTCAAACCCCGATTTCTCAGTCGGTTGAGGTTTTCTTCTTTAAAATTTTGATGAAATGTGCATTTACGGTTGCGTCATTACCAGTGATACTTCTAATGTCGTGAAATTCAAGTAACTGTGATACAAGTTACTACGAGCCCCATATGTGATTACGGCTGGACCGCACATGACTCCATGAACGTCACTCCTGATGTTCGTTTGGCCCGTGTTACTTTCCACAAATCTCACTCGTGATATTCATGCTTGCGACAAAATTGCTGTAAAGAGTCAAATTCGTCAAAGAAAGGCAAAGTGCTTTTTTAAGTAACGCTGGCTACTAAAGTAAATACTAAAGTGATAAAAACAAGTTGAAAAATTTACTGTAGTTTCATTCTTCGCATTCAGCAGACGTGCATAGCCACTGAGACTGTCCTGCTTCCATTCTCCCTATAGCCCTCCAAAGCAAAGAGTGTCTGGCGCATCGGTGGGAAGGCCGAGCGCTCAAAGCCGCCTTGCTCTGGAGCGCGCGGTTGCTCCCAGTCGGAGGTACGACTCGTCTGTTGGGCATGTGTGTGTCCTTAGCATAAGTTACAGTATTTTGTAAACCTATGGACTGATAGCCATAAATAATAAATAGATATACAAACATTTTAATACAAACATCTTAATATTTAAGACTCTGGTAGGCTTCTTCTATTTGCCACACAGTCAGTAAATACGTACACAGCAATTGTGTCTGTGAGACTATTCAGCACACTGTACCCAGATTCACAGCAGCACGGACGTCATCGTTCGTATGATTATATACTGACTAGAATATTATTTTCCTGTGGGTAACAACACTCCACGGATATGTGTCCACAGTTTCTACGGTTGTATCGTGTGCTAGCGAACTGTCCGGCTTCGCAAGGATGTAATTTATATTCCATTTCTTTAACAATCAAAGTGCGGGTGTACTGCTTGGAACTGCACAGTAAATTCCCAGCTTTATCTCAGGATGTGGCGAAGGTACCTAGTGGAGCGCCAGAGGACGGTAGTAAAACAGTATTAATGTTTATTCAGTTGTTACCAGATTTCCTGGTGTGGGCGCTAGCTCGGCACGGGCTAGCTCAACAGGTGACGTCGCCTTTGGTGGTGTCAGCCAACACCACCTAGAAGACAAGGCTTCACAACAGCTCGTGCTACGTCTCACTGGCCAGGCGGTCGGCAGCTTACTGGCTGCCCGCCACGAGGCAGGGGGTGTGCCCCAGCGTTCAGCCATTCGCTGTTGTGAAAAAAGTTAGTTGTAGGTGTGAGATGTTTACAACCTAACGAATCTACCCTCTCGATTCTCTTGTCTTCTGTCACAGATCACAGAACTGCTGGCCGCAGGCTTCCAACTCGGCGAAGCAACGACTGCTATCGTCACGACAGTCACTGGCGTTGCATTTACAACAGAGCCAATGACCTGCTTCCGCCTACCTTCTCTGGCCACTGCTTCTGCAGTCTAATATTTTAACAAGTATTTACTATTTTGCGCTGTAACAGTTTTTTATTCGTTATTATCTTGTACGTAACATGATTAAATACAATGCTTACCATGGTTACACAATTCTCATCGTGTTTATCCCATATGTAAATAGCTAGTAATATCAACAGTATAATGTATATCTGAATATTTACGGGCCGATTGTATAAACATCGCTGAATGGAGATCAAATGTGATGTTAATTCCGAAATTAAACTACGTACAGTGCTCCACTCTTTTGTACAACTCTAAACCGAGATCCGCCGAAACTGGTTGATCAGAGTTACCACGAACATGCTTATCAATACCGCTAAAATCGTCTATCGACAGGATTACTGCGCTTCGACCGCAAGTATTAATCAGTACACAACATTTGTTATCGAAGCTATTATTTTGTTAAGATGGAAGTAAAACGGCCTCTCCTAAAACATCAGGGCAAAAGTTTTACTTCCAGAAATCGTTTTATGGCGATATAAGAACACAATAGAGAGGAAAAAACGGATAATGTTAACGCGGTGCGGCCTAGAAGGTACAGGTATGGAAAGACGTTTCTGTTGATCTCAGTTCTAAAAATGTTCAAATGTTTGTATAGTCTATGGGACATAACTACGGGGTCATCAGTCCCTAAACTTACAAACTACTTATGAACTAGGACGGCACAAATATCCAGGGGGGATTCGAACCCCCGACCGTAGTGGCCGTGCAGACCGTGACTGGAGCGCCTTAGTCTCCTCGGCCACCGCGGCCGGCGATCTCAGTTCTCACAATATCGGAACAGATCGTGAATGGAAAGAGTTTGAAACTATAGAACATTAAAAGAAGGTCCACAAAAGCACTTGCAACTGAACAGATATTAATTTTAAGAGTCTCTTTACAATTTTCCCGGTTTACTCCATGTTTCAGTAAGAAACGAAAATTCGAATATGCTATTGAGTAGCAGTAATTTACAACGCTACAGTAATACAATGGTGTTTTGTGGTGTGATAGCGTTCTTATAATTGTATGTGATGGTCGATGATTTCCTTAAACGTAGAAGTATATGATGTACGGACAACTTTAATATGGGAGAGAAACATACAGCTTGTATGTAGATTCGAACCCGAAAAAAATTTATATCACAGTGAGTCAAAACCGTGACTCTTTTTATAGTACATCAATTAAAGCGTAGTTTTGTTTTAATAATCAATATACATGCGGTGCTCATCGC
This sequence comes from Locusta migratoria, assembly GCA_026315105.1. Classification (NCBI taxonomy): domain Eukaryota; kingdom Metazoa; phylum Arthropoda; class Insecta; order Orthoptera; family Acrididae; genus Locusta; species Locusta migratoria. Next base: position 144,153,458 of record CM048746.1, read on the forward strand.
ACAGTGTGTTCAGTAGATAGCGCAGTTACTGCTACTACAGCTGATACAGCTCATATGAGATATTGGAACGTTATTGGATATGCAATCCTAATATAATCATTTTCGCGTTTCGCTACCAAATTTCACGGGATCGGATAATCTGAAGTTTTCCTGAAAATTTCATTTAAATTGCTCCAGCCGTCTTGTAGTCATAGGGAACCTACATACACCCAAACATGCATAAACACATCCATTTTCACAGATTCGACACAGGAGGGAGAAATAGCGTTTGTTGCCGTAATTTTGGATACCAGAGTGGACATTTGGGCCTTTTAGTGTGCAACCTTCCTATCGGTACTCTCCAATAAGAATTTGGAAGTACATACCACAGGATAGCAAAAGGTTTATAACTCGTTTGTTCATAGACGTGAGTTACGTAGCTGGCCGCGGTGGCCGAGGGGACTGAGGCGCTTCAGTCACGGTCTGCACGGCCACTACGGTCGGGGGTTCGAATCCCCCATCGGGCATGGATATTTGTGCCGTCCTAGTTCGTAAGTAGTTCATAAGTATTTCGTAAGTTTAGGGACTGATGACCCCGTAGTTAAGTCCCATAAGCTTAACAAGCATTTGAACATTTTTTTGAGTTATGTATGTCAGCTTCTATGCCCTAAACAGGTACCCAACCTGTTTAAATTAGATCAATAATTAATCTGTAGCCAGTCTATCAATCTGTAGATGGTGACGCGAAAAATATATTTAAATAAACTTAAATTAAAATTCTGAATAACTAACAAAATGGATTCTAAGATAATGTTTAGAAGAGATTTACTCACGAAGTAATTTTTATATAAATGCAGATTATTACCCTTTTCGGGCACGAAAAGGCGGAGGTGGTCCTACTTTATACATCGGTAAATAATTGAATATTTCCCCAACTACTGTTCATGAGAGCCACTATAAGTATCACATGCACTTGAGAGTAAAAGTTCCAAATTATCATTCGTAAATTAATGAATTCCATCGAATATTGCAGTTCCAAATTAATCCGCGATTAATTACAGTATTTGTTATAAGACACAGTTTGTCATCACACGAGTAAGCGATAGCTGAATTATCACAGTTCCACGGCCCTACTATCGTCCATAGTTTACCACTTTACCACCAAGTTCTGCAGCCAGATTCCCATAAATTTTCTAAGTCCACACGTGCCTATCTCTTCAAATAATAAGTTCGTAAAGCGGCTACACACCGCCCAGAGTCACAACCTTTCACCACCACGTCCAAGTTACAAGTCCCTTCTCAAGCGGTCGAAAACGAGTTCTACCAGCTCCCAAAATTGTATCCTTCCGCTCAGCCTAACACCTAATCTTTAAAATACAATTCCCCTTCCAAAAATTATACATTTGAATATCAAGGATTAAATGTTCTGACCACCTCCCGACAAATGTTCTCTACATTTAACAAACAAATACATATTTAACAATACTAAAATCGGTTGAGACTAAAGCTCTTTATTCAGTTAGCTATTAAGTATGGCGTCTCACTGTTCAAATATACTGCCACCGTCGAAATATATTTACAGAATTAATATTTAATTTATCATGGCTTTTATGCAAATATATTTAGTTCTTGTCCACGAATACAAATAATTGTTTATGTATAATTTATCTGCTGCACACTCCTATTATTAGTTGGCCGTAAAATATTTAAGAGGCACTCTACAACTTAAAACGAACGTTACTAAGAATAATATTAAATATAATAAATACATATATAAATTTAATGCACTTTTCTGGGTTCATGTTTTGCGTATTTGTGGTAGAATCTATGTTCTGACAGAAGAATATTACTACCTCAACGAAAAGCAGAACAAGAGAGTATCAAAGTTTATTGAAGTAATATGGAAATAATGTGGTGCGTCCTTTAAGATAGGTAGCATAGTGCAATATTGCCCATTTGCTTCTTAAACTGTTACTGATAAACACTACATTTCAATAATTGTAAATATGTCTTATTATTATTATAATGAAATGTATCGGCTTTTTATTTGTAAGGGATATTGAAATTGTAATTAAACCGTTTGATTCTCCCGTCTCCTGAATCCATTCATATAATTATATTTGCCGTATGATCCTTCCCTGATTTTATATGGATTTTTAGAATAATGTGTATGGCTATATTGTATTTCAGTTGCCCTCTCTCATCCATGACAGCCGTTTCCTGTTTCTGAGCAAATGAGGGGTTTCATAACGACCTGTATTCCATTCACTAGGTCCAACCTGTTAGCCGGCCGGCTGGGGAACCCACCAGCTTGCCAAAACTTGCTTGTCACATTAAAGCAATCAGCTTCCCTCTTTATCTGTAATGTCACAAGTGAATGAAAACTTAAACATGAAAGTAATTTTACATCGTATGTAGTAACACCTTATCGAAGAATGGATGGAAGGTGGTAAATACTGTTGTAGTAGTCTTCAGTGCAAGGACTGCTTTGATGCAGCTCTCCACCACTACCCTATACTGTGAAAGTTGTTTGAATAAGGACGGCTCCTACATCCTTTTTTACATCAACATTTTTCCTCCATGGAATGGCCGAGCACTCTAAAGCGCATTGCTGCGAAGCACGCGCTTGCTCGCCAGCGGAGGTTCTGGTCGTCCTTGGCGCGCGCGCGCGCGCGCGCGCGCGCGCGCGCGCGCGCGTGTGTGTGTGTGTGTGTGTGTGTGTGTGTGTGTGTGTGTGTGTGTGTGTGTTTGTGTTGTCTTTAGTGTTAGTTATTTTATGTTTTTGTAAGTCTGGGGACTGATTAAAATAGCAATTTCATCTAATAAGTTTACAAGTATCTAAAATTATTCCATAGTCTCTTAGAATGTACCCTACCAATCGAATCCTCCTTTTAGGCGAGATACGCTAAATATTTCTCCCCATTTCTCTTTAGTACCTTCTCATCAGATACGCTATGTTCAGCGTTGTCCAGTGACCGTATAACTTTTCATTTCCGGTACACCGAGTGGGTTGGAACAGTTGTAACACACTGGACTCTCATTCGGGAGGACGGTGGTTCGAATCCACCGCCTGATATAGATCTTCCGCGATTTTCCTAAATCACTGCAGGCAAGTGCCGTGATGCTTACTTTGAAAGGACACGGCCGATTTCCTTCTCCATCCTTACCCAAAACTTGGAGCGGGGCCTCCGTCTCTAATGACGATATATATATGCTGTTGTTGTTGTGGTCTTCAGTCCAGAGACTGGTTTGATGCAGCTCTCCACCCTACTCTATCCTGAGCAAGCCTTTTCATCTCCTCATAAGAACGACAACCCACATCCAATTGAATCTGCTTACTATACGCGTCTCTTGGTCTTCCTCTGCGATTTTTACTCCACACACTTCCCTCCAACGCTAAATTCACAATTCCTTGATGTCTAAGAATGTGTCCTACCAACCTATCCCTTCTTTTAGTCAAGGTATGCCAGAAATTTCTTTTCTCCCCAATTCGGTTCAGTACCTCCTCATTAGTTACGCGATCCACCCACCTAATCTTCAGCATTCTTCTGTAGCACCACATTTCAAACGCCTCTATCCTCTTTCTGTCCACACTGCTTATCGTCCATGTTTCACTCCCATACAAGGCAACACTCCATACAAATGCCTTCAGAAAGGACTTCCTTAGGCTTAAATCAATATTCGATGTTAACAAATTCCTCTTTTTCAAAAACGCCTTTCTACCCATTGCCATTCTGCATTTTATATCATCTGTACTGCGACCATCATTTGTTATTTTACTGCCCAAGTAACAAAACTCATCTACCTCCTTTATTGTTTCGTTACCTAATCTAATTCCTTCAGCATCACCTGATTTTCTTACACTGCACTCCATTACCCTAGTTTTACTCTTGTTAATGTTCATCTTATATGCACCTTTCAGCACACTGTCCATTCCGTTCAATTGCTCTTCCAGGTCCTTTGCTGTATCTGACAGAATTACTATGTCGTCGGCAAAACGCAATGTTTTTAATTCTTCCCCCTGAACTTTAATTCCTTCTCCAAATTTCTCCTTGCTTTCCTTTATAGCTTGCTCAATGTACAAATTGAACAACATTGGGGAAAGGCTACAACCCTGTCTTACTCCCTTTCCAACCACTGCATCCCTTTCATGCCCTTCAACTCTGACAACCGCTGTCTGGTTTTTGTACAAGTTGTAAATAACCTTACGCTCCCTATATTTTACTCCTGCTTGCTTCAGAACTTTAAAGAGTTTATTCCAATCAACATTGTCAAAAGCCTTCTCCAAATCTACAAAAGCTAGAAATGTTGGTTTGTCTTTTCTTAATCTATCTCCTAGGATAAGCCGTAAAGTGAGTATTGCCTCCCGTGTTCCTACATTTCTCCTGAACCCAAACTGATCTTCCCCGAGGTCGGCTTCTACCACCTTTTCCATCCTTCTGTATATAATTCGTGTTAATATTTTGCAACCATGACTTATTAAACTGATGGTTCTGTAGTTTTCACACCTGTCTGCACCCGCTTTCTTTGGAATGGGGATTATTACATTTTTCTTAAAGTCTGAGGGTATTTCGCCTGTCTCATACATCCTAGACACCAGTTCAAATAGTTTTGTCATGGCTGGCTCTCCCAGAGACTTCAGTAGCTCTGACGGGATATCATCTACTCCAGGGGCCTTGTTTCGACTTAGATCTTTCAGTGCTCTGTCAAATTCATCTCTCAGTATAGTATCTCCTATTTCATCTTCATCTACATCCTCTTCCCTTCCTACAATAGTGTCTCGAAGTTCATTTCCTTTGTAGAGCCCCTCTATATACTCTTTCCACTTTTCAGCTTCCCTTCTTTGCTGAGAACTGGTTTTCCATCAGTGTCCTTTATATTCATAGAGCTGTTTTTCTTATCGCCAAATGTTTCTTTTATTTTCCGGTAGGCTGTATCTATTTTTCCCCTATTTATACATTCTTCTACATCCTTGCATTTGCCTTCTAGCCATTCCTGCTTAGCCAGTTTGCACTTCCTGTCAATCTCATTTCTTAGTCGTCTGTACTCCATTTTGCCTGTTTCATTTACTGCCTTTTTATACTTTCTCCTTTCATCGATTAAATTTAGTATCTCCTGTGATATCCAAGGATTCTTTGTAGGTCTTGCCTTCCTACCTATTTTGTCCTCTGCTGCCTTCACTATTTCATCTCTCAATTTTACCCATTCCTCCTCAACTGTTTTATTTTCCCCTGTTTCTGTCAATTGTTGCCTGAAGCTCCCTCTGAAATTCTTAAGAACTTCAGGTTCCTTCAATTTATCTAGGTCCCATCTCCTTATTTTCCTACCTTTCTGTAGTTTCTTCAGTTTCAGCCTACAGTTCATAACCAACAAGTTATGGTCAGAGTCTATGTCTGCCCCTGGGTATGTCCTACACTTCAAAACCTGGTTCCGAAATCTATGTCTTACCATTATAAAATCTATCTGGTATCTCCCGGTGTCCCCTGGTCTCTTCCACGTATACAACCTTCTTTTGTGATTCTTAAACCAGGTGTTTGTTATAACTAAATTATGTTCCGTGCAAAATTCTACCAGGCGGCTTCCTCTTTCATTCCTTTTGCCCAGACCATATTCACCCACTATCTTCCCTTCCCTTCCTTGTCCTACTACCGAATTCCAGTCTCCCATAACAATTAAGTTTTCCTCTCCCTTAATTGTCTGAATAATTTCCTTTAGCTCCTCATATATTTCTTCGATCTCCTCATCATCGGCAGAGCTATTTGGCATATAAACCTGTACTACTGTTGTCGGTGTTGGCTTCGTATCTATCTTGACAATGATAATGCGATCGCTGTGCTGGTCATAGTAATTTACCCGCATTCCTATTTTCTTGTTCATTATCAATCCTACTCCTGTGATACCCCCAACTGATTTTGTATTTATAATCCTGTACTCACCTGACCAGAAATCCTGTTCATCCTGCCACCGAACTTCACTAATCCCCACTATATATAACTTCAACCTATCCATTTCCCTTTTTAAATTTTCTAATTTTCCTACTCGATTAAGGGATCTAACATTCCACGCTCCGACCCGTAGAATGCCAGTATTGTCTTTCCTGATGATCACATCCTCCTGAGTAGTCCCCGCCCGGAGATCCGAATGGGGGACTATTTTACCTCCGGAATATTTTACCCGAGAGGATGCCATCATCATATGTTCATACAGTAGAGCTGCATGTCCTCGGGAAAAATAACGGCTGTAGTTTCCCCTTGCTTTCAGCCGTTCGCAGTAGCTGTGTGGCAAAGCCACATTAGCTTATGTTACAAGGCCAGCTCAGTTAATCATCCAGACTGTTGCCCCTGTAACTACTGAAAAGGCTGCTGCCCCTCTTCAGGAACCACACGTTTGTCTGGCCTCTCCACAGATACCCCTCCGCTGTGGTTGCACCTACGGTACGGCTATCTGTATCGTTGAGGCACGCAAGCCACCCCACCTCGGCAATGTCTGTGGTTCATAATTTGTATCTGACTGGTGACGTGCTACAGTAATCCATTGCAAGTCTAGTGAATTCCGTCTCCCCAGTGTTGTGAAGGTCAGCGCAACTATCTAGGAAGAAGGAGACTCGGGTTCGAATCCCGGCTGGGTACAACTTCACCCATTCCCATTCAGTGTCATACATTCCGTGAATATGAATTTATATTAATATTTAATGTCAAAGGGCCCGCATAGTTACAGCGAGGAATGCAAGTTAAGAAGTTTTTAAATCTTGTAACGGCAGATGCCGAAACCAGATAGTAATGATGACAATTTTAGCAAGCTAGGAGATTTTATTATTACTGATAAAAATTGAGATCGCGGTGTGATATAGGAAATTCGTTGCCTTTATACAAAACCAAAAGTATCTTAATGACATAAGGCTATCCCAGTATTTAATATACTTCACTGAAAACATGTGTCATTACAGATACAGAGGGTAGGTGATTGTTTCCATGTGAAAGGCGGGTTTTGCCAGGATGTTGGGTTCCCCAGCTGGCCACCTACCAGTTTGGACCTTGTAAATGTGATACAGCAGGTACTCAGGGTTTCCCCAATGTGTTCGGAAACGCTTGACTAAGTGAGGGCGGCTATTCCAGTTTGCAACTAAAATACAATATAGCCACAAATATTATTCTAAAAATCCATATAAAATCAGGGAATCATCATATGGCAAATATAATTATATGAATGGATTCAGAAGACTTGAGAAAATAAAACGCCGTAATTTCAATTTCAATATCCCTTACAGATAAAAGGCCGATAAATTACAGTACTATAATAATAATATTATATGACTTATATTTACAATTATTGATATTTAATGAAGAGGCTCACTCAGGATAGAGTAGGGTGGAGAGCTGCATCAAACCAGTCTCTGGACTGAAGACCATGATAGTGCTTATCAGTAACAGATTAAGAAGCAAATTGGCAGCATTGGACCACGCTGTCTTAAATGACGCACCACGATAATTCCGTATTCTTTCAATAAACATTGTATTACTCTCTTGTTCTGCTTTTCATTGAGGCAGTAATATTCTTGTGTCAGAACATAGAGTCCACCAGAGATACACAAAACATGAACCCAGCAACGCGCATTACATTTCAATATGTATTTTATTATATTTAAAATTATTCTTAGTAACTTTCGTTTTCTTATGTTGTAAACTGCCACTTAAATATTTCATGGCCAACTAATAATAGTAGATATGCTGCAGATAATTTATATATAAACTATTATATGTATTTGTGGAGAATAACTGAATATATTTGTACATAAAGCAATGATAAATTAAATATTAACTGTATAACTATATTTCGACGTCGGCAATATATGCTAACAGTGAGATGCCATGTTTAATGGCTATCTGAGCAAAGAGCTTCAGTCTCAAGCGATTTCAGTAGTGTTAAATATATATTTCTTTGTTAAATGTAAACGACATTTTTAGGGAGGTGTTCAAAGCATTTAATTCTGTGATATTCAAATGTGTAATATTTTGGAAGGGAAATTGTATTTTAAAAGTGAGGCGGAAGGATACGGGACTGTGACTGCAGAACTAAGTCTCTGTTTGAAAAGTGATAAACTATGCACGGTAGTAGGGCTGTAGAACTGTGATAATTTAGCAATCGTGTACTCGTGTGATGACAAACTGTGTTTTATAAAAAAATACTTTTATCGCGGATTATCTTGGAAAAGCAAAGTTCGATGGACTACTCTAACTTACGAGTGATAATTTGGAACTCTTACTCTCGAGTGCGTGTGATACTTATTGTGCCTCTCATGAACTATAGTTTGGGAAATATTTAGTTATTTAGCGATGTTTTAAGAAGGACCACCTCCGCGTTTCATGTCTAATAAGAGTAATAAACTCCATTTATAAAGAATTAAAGAGTGAATTTCTGTATTTTAGAATCCATTTTGTTGCTCATTGAGAGATTTATGTATGTTAAATATATTTTCACGTTATTGTATGCAGATGAATAGACTGGCTTATCTACACATTAATTATTGATTTTGATTAAAGTGATTGGGTAGCTGTTCAGGGCATAGAAGCTGACATACATAACTCACCCCTATGAACAGAGACAACGAGCCATAAACGTTTACTACCTTGAGTTATATATTGCCCAAGTCTTATTGGTGAGAACCGATAGGAAGGCCGCAAACACTTACTTTCTTTGATAATGCATTTCTGATGGAAAACAAATGATTCAAATGAAAAATATTAATACCACACAGCTGTATTTCTTACTTAAGGCAGAAGGAAAGAGCGAAAATCTAGCGAGTTTGGTTAGATGTATATAGCAGTTCCAAATATAATTGCTCGTGATTACCTCAGTTTTTTCTCTGTTGTAAAAAATGTGGAAGTAGGTTCTCTCTGCATTGCGGGGCTAAGAGGAAAAGTAAATATAAAAGCAATTAATTCGCCGAACAAAAGCCGAAATCGCGCTACGTCGGAAAGTTTGACGCAAATTGAATTACTCTTTTTTATTAGCAGTAAATGGCTTTTCATTTTCCAGTTTACTAAGCGTGATCCTTGACGTTCTAAGAATACTGTTCTTTTTAATTGCGGCATTAGAAAGTAGTAAGTTCTATCTAGATGGTGTTGTGGAGAGGAATCCTTTTCCTGGGGAACTGGAATTTTTGTCAGTGGAATAAAGAAGGCCAATACAGCTTAAATGGTGGAGAAAGAGCGGCTTTCCTTCTCTCTGCACGTATTTTCAATTTTTCTGTGTCCATTCCTGCATAATTATTTGAAGTTTTCTTTGTACTGTCATAGGGGAGAAGTGAACACGTTGTGACACTTAGCATTTACAATGAATCTCCAATTCATCTGAACAAATGTTTGCCGGCTTAATCTCTGATGCTTGAAATTTTCGTAAGACTACTTTTGTGGCTCCGGTATGTTAATTTTCCAGATATGTTCTCTCGACCACACTTCATAATTTTTTCCCAAAATGTTCAAATGTTTGTTAAGCTAATGTGACTTAACCGTGGGGTCATCAGTCCTTAAACTTACAAACCACTTATAAACTAGCTTATACTAAAGACAGCACACATATCCATGCCCGAGGGGAGGGATTCGGAACCCCGACGAGGAACGGCCTCGTGCATCAGAGCATGGCGCCTCAATGCGCTCGGCCACTCCGCCGCAGCAACTTTTTATTTGACTCGTTTAAAGGTCCGATCGTTTAGTTCAGTTTTAGAGATTTCTTTTGTAGCCAGTAAGTCCGTTCTTAGTGAATAAAGAAACTAATATTATTTTTCTGGTATGTTCTCAATATAACAGCAGATGTTCCGTAATAACGTCATTGTACGGGACTGATGACCTAGGTGTTTAGTCCCCTAAAAACCAACGACAACAACAACATAACGTCACTGTATCATTTTTTATCGTGTACATTTTCATTATTCTACTTTGAGGCAAATACTTAACCTCACCCCGCACACTTAATATATTTTTTTTTTTTTTTCAAAAATGTTCAAATGCTTCTTATATTCATGGGACTTAACTGCAGGGTCATCCGTTCCTAAATTTACAAAGTACTTATGAACTACCTTATGCTAAGGACAGCACAAACATCCATGCCCGAGGGAGGATTCGAACCCCCGCCGGGGAGCGGCCTCCCGCATCGTAGCAGACCGTCTCAATGCGCTTGGCCACTCCGCCGCAGCTTTCCATAATTCAAACACAACTAAATCAAAATTTGTTTGCGTGCATTTTCTTTCACCTTTTGTCGCATTGTCTGGCGTAACTACCACCCTTTGTTCCTCCAAATTTTACTTCTTCAGACTTCAGTTCTTAATAGTATTTGCACAATTATCGATAAAATAAGACATATTAAAATCAAGAAGCAAACAAATATATTCTATATTCCTGAAATTAAAAACTCAGAATTTCTCTTGCACGTAGCTTCAGCTACAGTATATTCCCGCAAGGTATCGCCCTTTCTATCGAAGAAATTATACAATAACAATTGTTGTGGTGTTCTTTCGAGATATTAGAAAGAATAAATACAATGTATATAAGGAACTTTGTGGAGTAACTGAAATCTGGGTGCGATGTCGACACTTTGAATACAACGCTAATCTGTAAGGTATTGCAATATAGCGGAAAGACTAGAAATACATTCATAAGTAGCGGAACTTCTTGTTTATAGGCATATGTATTGTACTGTTTTTCACCACACGTTTTACTAACTCGGAGAAGCCGCAGAAAATAATACGGTGTGTCCCTGTTACTCTAGAACACTCCATGTCTAAGAACAGCAATAGAAACAACAGTGGAATTCGTAGTGATGTGTGATAATGAGCTATTTCTAACTGTTGTATTCTCGGAAGCATGTTGCTAATTTTTTTGTGTTGGGAGGGGAAACTTCGAGGACTTATTTGTTACCTATAGTCCTATTTATTATTCTGCTGTAAAGCTACACCAGCTTTCGACACTTCTATGTGGATTTATCCTGACAAGTTTACTTTTCGTAAAACTTCGGATTTCCTACTTTCAAGTAACGTCTAAAGTTATTTATATATTTTGACGGTGTCTTTAATGCCTCGTAAGAATAAAATTAACGAAATTCTTCGTGGACGTTAGAGAATATGGTATTAGTTATACAAGAATTGAAAGACAAGGAAATGATCCTTGGTACTGTTGACAAACGATTCTCTTTACCGAGAAACGTTTCTGAATGACAAGGGGCTTAATGGACAAATTGAGAGGGTACAAATCAAAGGGGTGTACAGAGAGGAATGAAACATGTCATTCGGTGAATCTCAATGCCAACAAAGATAACTGCTGTGGAAAATGCGCCGGTTGTTATGATTATGATACTGGACAAAAATTGATCAAGTCTGTCGCCCAGTAAAATAAATAGTTCCATGAGAGTTAAACTCAATCTTACACGAGAAAATTATTCACTTATATGAGGTGTACAAAAGTGGGGATTTTTAGTTTATAATTAAAACTGTAACATGTCTGGGCACTATTTGATGGTTTTGACACCAAATGACGAATGTCCACAACCAGACTTTGTCTATGTCAGGATGGCTACACTAGTTCGATCCATGTGGGTTTTGAGCTCAGTACGCAACTCGCGAGATGGGGTGGCAATGAAACAGTGGTCCAGTAAAACAAAACAGTTCATTGAAATTCACGTTTACAAACGGCCGAGTGGAGTGTGCGTGTGAGTTGTATGCGCTCAGGTGACGTCCAGCTGACGCCACGATCCTCGTAGTAGCTGACGCTGCGGTGCGGCTGCCCGCCGGCCGCTACGCCTCTTTGTTGCGAAAGGCGAGGTATCGTCCTCGAACCGCGACGTCGCCGCCGACGCCGCCGCCACCGCCACCGCCGCCGCCGCCGCCGCGAAGGCCGTACCGCGCTGGGCGTTATCCAGGAGTTGAACCTAGGTCCTCCTTTTCCCGCTGCTGCTGCTGTTTCACCCTCCAGGCGGTTCACGGGAGCGCTTCAGGTGTGGCCGCGACCTTTCGTCCACACCGCGCTTCCGGGTGAGTAACTGGCTGCAGTCACAGACAAATATATAGCTGCAGTCTTACCACGCCATGCGTTGGTTCGACTCCCGGTTGCGCTGCTTTCGAGGCCGGGACCTCACTGCCTGTTGCGTCAGGCTGGGCCGCCGCTATTCCGCTGGCAGCATCTCTCGTCGGGGATGCCATGTTCATCATGATGATTGGTTACTGTCCGCGCTGCATCGAAGTGCTTCCAGCCTGCGACAGATCCTTCCAGCCTGCGACAGACTCAGTTTTACCTTCCAGCCTGCGACAGATCCTTCCAGCCTGCGACAGACTCAGTTTTGCGATAACAATAATAACAATTGTTGTAGACGAGAAGAACAGTCCGGGCGGCAGGTGACTGCCCAGCTATGGCTGACTCTCTCTCTCTCCCTACCGTGGCTGACTCTCTGCCGAACCTGTCTTTTTCGCCTGTATTTATTCGACAAGCTTGACCCTATCGCCCTGTGTTTCACAAATGTGGCATAGCTGAGATTTGCTACACGTGACCGGTCTCCAACGATCACGTCTGTCGCAGCCAGCTTTGAGCAATACAGCTGTCAGGCTGTTACGCAGTACGGCGCCGTCGCCGACTACTTGCGTCACCTGAAGTTTCGCTCAGCCGCTCCACTTTATTTGCTGAAATCATAAACGTGCTTGTCCCGCTCTACTTTAAGTCACACGCCTGATTTCAACACAGCAGCGCTTCCATGTTCAACTTCTGAGTTAAAGTTCACTCACCACTTGTTAACTTTTCATATTACGTCTATATTCTCCCTATTCCCTACAAAACATTTCACGAGGTGTTCTAACAAAATCTTCTATCCCAATAAATCAGTTAAATTCTAGCAGATACCTGGCACAATATTTATACAGTGTTTTAAAAATGTTGGTATCATTTCTGTTTACCTTCTACGTTGTCATCCCAAAAATCCGCTTCAAATTGTTTTAATTACGTAACCATCCCTATAGCAGTTAGAACTTCTGTCATAAAATAGCTATATTACGGTATTGTAGTGTCCTGTTCAGGAGAGTGAGGCTGTAAGGAGGGGTACTTACACAATTAGAAGCGCTTCTGTCACTAAATGTAGTACACTATACTGACAGGATGACACAGACCTAACTGGCGGTGGATTCTGACTCAGGTTGGAGACGTGAATGTTCCAGCATTTTAGAACTCATACATATGTTGCTGTACGGTTTACAGACGTGGAACTCGTTGATTGCTGAAAGAGGCGCGACGTGACGACTGCTGATCTCGCGAGACTCACAACGCTGATGTCGCTCTCGACTGTCGTTTGCGTGTGGCGCCAGCGGCCAGTACCCCAGTGGCCGGCCGGTCGACATGCGCCGCAAAGTGCGACAGAATCCCCAAAACGTGGCTAAAACCCAAAGAAGAAAATGTTCAAATGTTTGTTCAAAAAATGTTCAAATGTTTGTAAAGCTTTATGGGACTTAACTACGGGATCATCAGTCCCTAAACTTACAAACTACTTATCAACAACTTACGAACTAGGACGGCACAAATATCCATGCCCGAGGGGGGATTCGAACCCCCGACCGTAGTGGCCGTGCAGACCGTGACTGAAGCGCCTCAGTCACCTCGGCCACCACGGCCGGCCCCAAAGAAGACATTTAATTCACACAAATCTCATCACATGAAGGATTTTGAGGTCGCTGATAACGAATTTGATGGTAAAAATTGTCTAAACAAAATGGCGGAGCTAATATAGCAACGTGACCCATTAAAATCCATGATAATTTATTAACAATAGCGTATATACTGTATTTATAAATTAATAATTAAAACTCTGCCAACGTGATTTTTCTGTAATAAAAATAACAGAATATTTGTTGAAAATATAACGGAAAAAATTCTTCAATACCACACACATTCTAATTAAGTAATATAATGAAACAATCTTCAAAGTCGGTGAAAGAACACAAATAATAAACGTAACAGTATAATCTCTATCTACAGAAAAGCGAAAGGACATTCATTCACATACTCACTCACTTTCTCACCGACTCAACACGAAATCTCGAAAAGTACTTCACCTATGAAGCTAAAATTTGGCAGGAATGTCGTTTATAGGTAGACGAAGTTAGCTACGAAAGGAATGTGCGATAGGTCCTATAGTTCAGGAAATGTGACGTCATAAATAATGAAAACTGTCCCGTCTTGCGGTACGTGATAGTGTGAATTTATCGGTCCACTATTTGAGAAGGAGAGCACTTAGCAACTTGCAACAAACTTCAAACACAATTTCAAACCTTTAGGAAACTTTTCTCGCCGACAACCATAGTAAAATGATGAAAGGAAAAAAGTTTCTCGCTTACTACTTTTCCGCTGTTTACGGAGCAAGATTAAGGCAGTCGGAATAACGTTGCAATTTATAATTTCTACATTACATATTGTACCCGCAAGAAATTTTACATTCAGTATACACACACACACACACACACAGCTGAATGTACCTTCGAAATTGTATCACAGTACGACATTTAGTTCGTGAGATATGAGCACATACACAGTAAGGTTGATGGAAAATCGCCTAACACGCACCAAGTTTTAATCTGTTACTTCCTTAATACTAATTGTATTTGCAACAGATATTACAGTCATACAGCAGTATAAATAGCAATGTGAATATATAGCCGAAAAATTCTACAATTGTACACCTTTTAAGAATAAATCTGACATATTCTGCGACGGTTAAAAAATTTTCACATCAGGCCGGGTTTTCAGATAATCAACGATATAAGTAATAAGTGTAACTAATAAAGACATTTGTCCTTAACATTCAAAACTTAAGATGATTGAAGATTTTGTCCCGATGCATACAAAATGTTATGATTGGTTTTATATCTGGCAATTACAGCCAGTGTCGCTCTCGAAGTTCTGAGTCAGAATCCATATCGGAATTTTCTATGGACGATCTTGGTGTAATTGAATTGCAGTAGACACTATCAGCTTTATAGCCTCCTTCGGCAAACTTCTCATATGTGTTTGTGTCACTTTTCTAACACTGAATTCGAAGTTATCAGAAGCCTGTTTAAAAAGTCTTTTGTTGTTGTTACAAACTAACATTTTATGGAAACATATAGTTCCATAGCCTACCGCGCCACGCGCTGCATAGACACGTTGTGCTACGAAATGTGGGCCGCACGGGCACTTGTAAATATTCATTATACAAGAGAAATGGCAGATTTTGGCAGCTGATTTTTGTCAATTCTATTAGATAATTAATCAACCTATAATCTGAGACCTGCAATTCCGCGGTATATTGCGTTGTATGCTACTTTTGCTCTGGTTGAAAATGCAAGTTCGGCAAAGCGTGATCGTTGTGTTCCGGTATCGGAAAAAATATAATATAAATAGGATAACCATGAAATTTATACCGATTTAGTATACAAACATTTTGTACATACCTGTAGCAACTGATTCAGTCTTGTAGAACTGAAATTCTTCATTCCCCACTACCAAAATGTTCACTCGCAAAGCGAGAGTAAATTTTCCTTGTTTTCGCAGCGCCGCGTGTGCTCTCGACGAAGGTCACTTTTGAAATGACGTAACTCGGCAGGTATCGAAGATGGCGACCTCTACTTCTAGAATGAGATGAACCAATCCTCCCCCTACCCAAACCACCCTCAAAATTCCGAAAATCAAATATTCATTTTTCGGTGTTTTGGACACGTTTTGGGGATTCCGTCCCACTGTGCGCCGTCCCGAAACGCAGCCTAGAAGAGAAGGCCACACAACAGGGCGTGCCATCTCGTACGCCTCATACCCGAGGCCAACGAAAAAGACATGCCGCCGCGCTTGTCAAATTACGTAAGCAAGGTAGGCCTGAAGCGGTGCGATCGCTAGTTGAGTGGCCCGCAGCTATGAGGCAGTGGCCTGTGCCCAAGCGGCCGGCCAATTATCTAGCGCTCTCGCCGGCTCAGGCCTACCTTGCTTACGATCTCGCTCTTGTTTTTCCTACTTCTGCTTGTTTACTCACTCCCTTACCTCGCCTTTCTAACATATTCACTTTATATTTGTTAGTTGACAAGTGAATTACGTAAATGTGTCGGTAAATCCGTTCATATTACAAAAGGGGATGTAAGTTTGTGTTTGTGTATTTTCCACATTTCATCCTAAACTACTGTACCGATCTCAACCTTGGTACGCATGTTCCTTACTGTCAGATAACAATCACCGTGTGGGTGAAATCCAGCTCCCTTCCAAGGGGGCAAGGGTGGGGTTGAAAAGTAGACTAGCCCTTGACGGGTGGGTAACCACACTTTCTTCAGACTATTTGAGAACGAACACACTTTTCGACTTGTAAGAAACTTTACACACAATGTCAAACGTACACGAAAGCTTTGCTCGCCCACAACTTCTACAAAGTGATGAGAGAAAATAGTTTATGGTTTGTTCTCCACTATTCATGTAATAAAACTACGGAAATGAGCTACAATTTTTGAATGCTACACAACTAATTGAATTCGGTAGCTATTTTACAGATATTATGCATTATGCTACCGAATGTAATTTAGAAATTATTCCACAGTTTGACTGGTAGTTCAGGAGACGTTAAGTCATTACGGATGAATTGCTTGAAAAAATGCCGTACTTACGACGCGTGAGTAACCAGACTTAATTCATTTAGCAACGTACAATAAACATGGCTCGTATCTGAAAACGTTTATGAAACGTTTTGTTACTGACAACTCCTGCTAATCATGTTGTTTGTTTGTAAATCTTATGGGACTTAACTACGGGGTCATCAGTCCCTAAACTTACAAACTACGTATGAACTACTTACGAACTAGGACGGCACAAATATCCGTGCCCGAGTGGGGATTCGAACCCCCGACCGTAGTGGCCGTGCAGACTGTGACTGAAGTGCCTCAGTCCCCTCGGCCACCGTGGCCGGCCACTGCTAATCATGAACTGAAGACGTTCCTTGCTTAGTTTTCGCTGTTCATACAGTGAAACTACTGCATTTGACTTGAAATTACATTTTATTACCTGTGTATTGATATCTGTATTTGTGTAAGGTTTTTCAGACAGTATCCAAATATATTACTGAACATTCCTTCGAAATTACAACGTAATGCTACCCGCAGTTAAAACAGATGTGACTGAAATATTGTTCAATGAATCACCGTTCTATGTCTGAATAAGTTTTTTCTGTTTTAATTTCTTTAAAATACCTTCTAAACTAGCCACTTTTAGCTGTAGTCCCATATGGCGAAGTGTTATTATATTCCTCAATTTTTTTCCTTGTTTCACTTACATTTCGTTGGGCTGTTTCATGTTCTTCTGTAGCTGTTTCCGAATCAGTTTTTGGAATTTTTACAGGTATTGGCGGCGAAATCGGCGAGAGAACTCGCTTTAGAACTCTTCTTACTTTTGAAGTCGATGTCGATGGTTGTAAGTGTAATGGACGTTCCGCAAATATGGATTGGAACCACACCTGTCTTGAACTATCTTGTAAACGGACAACTGAGTAAAACTGGGAAAAGTATTTTTTTCCCTCTAAAACGTTTGTTTTCTTTTTCATGTTGTTACATCCATATGCCACACACTGTAGAAGCTGAGAAATGTCGACGTACGATAACATCTGCATCAGATAGACTTACGTTGTAACAGACAACGAAACTCACTAGACGGGTTATCGCTCCACGTGAAAGTAGGGTTGAGTGGAAGGGCAGCGGAAAATATGTTGTGGGCCCAGGCGTAGCTTACGGGATATCCCTAGGCGCTGATACTCAGCGAGTAGGGGAAGTTTGACAAATCTCGCGCGACCTAAAGGAGGCACGTAACAGCATGCTTGACAAGCACGCTTGCGCAAGCACATATTTCTCAGACACCTACACGGCCAAAGCATGCTTGTACAAGCAACGGTTTATTTACATGTGAAAATTTCGAGCTCAGGCGACGATGTGCTGGCTGTGGCAGCTTTTGTGCTCGTGTTAAAAAAAAGAGAGAGAGAGAAACAATATAAAACTAGGTGTAAACAAAAATCGTATTCACATATAAATTTACTCAGTGAACTGAAGATATATCCTCATGTTTGGCATAACTATCTCAGGATGAATGAAGAGACGTATTTGAATCTTCTGTCTTTCGTTACGCCTTTGATCAAGAAGCAGGATACAATAATGAAGGAGCTATAACACCACATGAAAGATTAACAGCAGCACTGCGACTTCTCGCGACAGAAAGGAGTTATGAAGACCTCAAATATAGTACTATTATTTCGCAAAGGCACTTGGTGAGATATTTCTCGAGTAAAATGTCATATGCAGCGTCTCCGTTATTTTTATCATGATAGTCCTTACATTTAATATTCCACAAGCAGGGATGCGTTTCACACAGTCTAATAAATTCCTCTAAGTGGTCGTGGTTTATGTTTCTTAATTCAGGCACTGCTTTTACAGCACTAATTGAAACTTATCGAAAGCACAGGATGCAGCCTCACTCAGACTGTCAAATGCTTGCACAAGCATCTTTATTGTCCACACACGCTCAAGCACACATGCGCTTGAACGCTTGCACAAGCAAGCATAATCAAAATTCGATCCAGCATCAAGCTGCTTGTACAAACCTGATGATTGATGAAATTTATCCTACACACGCTCAAAGCATGCTTGTGCAAGCATGCTGTTATGTGTGTGGCCACCTTACGACAGCTCTACTACATTCTATGCCCTGTTGTGAGGCCTTCTAGGCGGTGTTGTATAGCGCCGGTCAGCTACGGGTTATATAAGGCAGGCGCGCCCGCAGTTAAGGCCAGTCTACACGACGACACTAGGTTGCGAAACTCGTTGTATGAAATGAATTGCGCGGAACTAGTTTCGTGTATGTCTGTGTAGACACGGCGCCAATATCATACATTTCAGTTTCGTTGTTTTGTGAATGCCGTAGTCGCCGCAGAAAGTTTTGGTAGCTGTACGAGTTGTGGCGAATCTATTGCTTGTCTGTGTGAAGTCGCTGCATAAGACTTAACATAAAAAGAATAAGAAACGTGTTTGAGTTCGTGAATGGATTAAAAAAAGACGTCAGCTCTGTTGCTCAGCGACTTTGCTAAAAGAAATTGTGATTGAAGACCAAAAATGTTCAAATGTTTGTTAAGCTTATGGGACTTAATTGCGGGGTCATCAGTCCCTAAACTTACAAACTACTTATGAACTACCTTACACTAAAGACAGCACAAACATCCATGCCCGAGAGGGGATTCGAACCCCCAACCGTAGTGGCCGTGCAGACCGTGCCTGAAGCGCCTTAGTCCCCTTGGCCACCGCGGCCGGCCATATACCTTTAACCAAGGGGTGTTCTTATAACTTAATGTGAGAAACTTTTGAATCTATTAGTGTATACACAGCGTCCTCCTGTTCTCATATAAATTTGTCATGTGTTTTGTGAAATAAATTTGAAGATAGAATACAGAGTAACGTGATGACCGCATAGCTGGAGGCAAGCGTCTATCCATAACATCACAACATTAAAATCGAAAGTATCACATTCCCATCATAGTTTAGACGTGTTACGTTGACGAATAGTCTGTCCACAACAATCATTCAAAGAAACGGCATATATCGGCAAAGAATGGAGTTCTGTTAATTTTACTTTGCTTGTCCCAATTTTAGAGTAAAATTTCGAAGGAAAACGTTTCAGCTACCGCAATTATGTATGGTTGCATTGCGCAAATAATGAAATGTGTAATGGCATCGTGTAACGTCTTTTATTCCTTTTTTGACACTTTCCTTTCAATACTTTACCACCTCCATATTGTTTTGCTCGTCATTAGTACAGGAATCCTTAAGAGATCTTTCAAATGGTCGTGAAGACTAGATGTTCCTCCGACTGTGGCACACAGTCGTCCACACAATTTACATATAGTTACTTGGCATCGGTCAACCGTATCTCAAAAGACTGCAACACGTCTACTTTTTGACATACCTAAGAAAGAATTATTTTACGATTAAAAATGAAATTCTTACTAAGATAAAAACTAATCACACTCTCAAGAAAATTTTGTGAACGTTAATTAACTTAAAGATACCTGATTCTATGTGGAATGGAAAAAATACGTGAAGTACGCGTTCCCTCAAGTTCAAAACGACCGCTCCATTTCGTTTGCCTCTGCGATAGTACCATAAATGTCCGGATGGAGCGTATTCCTCGGCAGCTCCCTCTGGCAAGCGATATTCCATCGCGCCTCCGTTTCCTCCGGCCAGGCATCGATTAGCCCGGCGTCTCCTACGATAATACCGGATGTGGCGCGTTAGTCGCACCTTTTATTTACCCGCCACTTAATCGCATCCGCAGACCAATACTACCCGCAGTGCTCAATGTGAGGGCGTAGAGTCGGGCCACGGACGGTATCTCCCGCGTTGTTAGGCCATATGGCTCCGTTGTACTAGTGAGCCCATTGCGTTCCCCGACGGTGGCTGTTTGCGGTGTATGGCCCGGGACTCTACTAGCCTACCGTCTCGCCCCCCGTTCTCAACCGTCGCCACGCCGCCAGGTCACGGGCGGCGCCTGTGTTGTGGCCGGCTCCTGTCCTCCACACCACACCACTGGACAAGTACCGCCGACCACTGCTGCACGCCCAGGACCGGCAGGGCTGATGCATGACGACTTCGCGCCCTATCACACGTCCTTGCTCACCAGGAAATTTTTGGCGAAGAACTACATGGCGATTGTACTCCACCTGCCGTATTTGCCAGATTGGGCACCTTGCGCTATTCCTGAAACTGAAATTGCAGTTGAAAGACCGTAGATTTGACACTCTAAAGAGGATTCAAGAAGCAACATTTGAACAGTGGCAGAAGCGTTGGGACCTGTGTGTATGCGTGGATGGGAACTACTTCGAGGTTGACGAAGATGCCAGCACTGGTCCCGAAAATTTTTGATTAGCACCTCGTATGCAGGACGACTCGGTGGTGGCTGCCGGTGATTGCATGGCATGGCTGGCATGCCGCCAGAATCAGTCCGGACTCGAACTTTTACCTGACTCTCTCCTCGGTGATCCCCAACTCCCTATGGTATTTCCTCTCGGCTACTCTCTGCGACACTGACTGCCTCTGCCCAACTCACACTCTCCTACCGTATCTATGTGGACGACGCTGACCCCCGTCGGACGTTCCGCTACGAGTCTCCAAACTCTTCCAATCGTACAGCATTCCCTAAGGCGGCTGACTTCCTTGCTTCGCTCAAGTGCCGCCGTGCTGCTACAGGAAGCATTGTTGTTTTGATGCTGCCGTCACGCATGTTATTACATCTACATCTACACCTACAAGGGATACTCTGCAAATCACATTTAAATGCCTGGCAGAGGTTTCATCGAACCACCGTTATACTATTTTATCTCCCATTCCATTCTCGAATAGCGCGCGAGGAGAAGGAACACCTGAATCTCTCCATTCGAGATATTTTTCTATGTCCTCCGTCAAACCCACCTGATAAAGACCCCACACAGGGCAGCAATACTTCAAAAAAGGACGGTTAATCGTAGTCTATGCTGTTTCTTTAGTAGTTCTGTTGCATTTTCTAAGGGTTCTGCCAATAAAATGCAGTCTGTTCGCCTTCCCACGACATTATCTACGTGTTATTTCCAATTTAAGTCTGAAGTAATAGTAATTCCTAGGTATTTTGTGGAGTTTACGACCTTCAGTTTAGTTTGATTTATCATGTGAACAAAAGTTAACAGATTTCTTTTCGTACTCACGTGGACAACTTCACACTCCTCATTATGTAGTGTCATTTGGCAATTACGGTTGCTACTGCTTCCTTATATCCACTCACACTGCTTCTTATTTCCGACACGAAGCGTCCGTAAACTCATTGACCCAAAACTTTCCTAGAGCGCTGCTTTAACCAAGCACACATTACATACTTATTGGAGTTTACCAGCTGTACATCCTCTGCCATAAAAATTAATTAATTAATCAATAAAAAATTAAATAAAAATAGAAAAAACTAATATTTGTAAATCTGTGCTCATCAGTCCGAAGGCTTACAAACCAATTAGACTAAAACTAACCTAAGGACAATGCACACAGCCATCGCCGAGGGAAGAGTCGAACTTCCGACAGAAACCAACCCCGCGTTCTAGGGCAAGGCGCCTTAGAGCGCATGGCCACTTCACTGTGACTCTTCCGTCTTCCATTCCCTCTACAGTATGTAAGAAGAATAGAACGAGGAACTGAAATCCATGAGAATGAATGGATTCTTTTTTTTTTTTTTTTTTAATTTTCTCACTGAATTGATGTTCAGTAAATGCCTACATTTTTATTAGGAGGTGTATGCATGTGTTTGTGTTTGAAGTACGCCAGTTCCACAATTTAAAGTTGTATGAAGGCAGTATTCCAGAAATGGAAGACGAAGTGCAGGAAGATGAGACAGGAGATGTGACAGGGCGCTGAAGGGTATAACTCGAAACAAGGCACGTGAGATGGTATTAGGCCTGAACCGCTGATATCCTTAGGAGAGCCAGTCATGAAAAAGTTGTTCCACCTGGTATGCAAGATGTGTGACACAGGAGAAATACCCTCCGACATCCAAGAAGAACATTGTAATTCCAATTCCAAAGAAAGGAAGTGCAGACAAGCATGAAAATTACAGAACTATCAGTTTAATAAGTCATGGTTGCAAAATACTAACACGAATTATTTACAGACGAATGAAAAAACGTGCGGAATACAACCTCGACGAAGATCAGTTTGGAATTAGGTGAAATTTAGAAACACGGGAGGCAATACGTTATGACTTATCTTAGAAGATAGCATTTGTCGATTTGTAAGAAAGCTTTTGACAATGTCGACTGGAACACACTCTTCCAAATTCTGAAGGTAGCAGGGGTAAAAGATAGGGAACGAAGAGTTACATTCAACCTATACAAAAACCAGACATCAGTTATTATAGTCGAAGGGCAAGAAAGGGTCGCAGAGATTGGGAAAGAAGTAAGACAGGGTTGTAGCCTTTCCCCAATGATGTTCAATCTGTACACTGAGCAAGCAGTGAAAGAATGCAAGGAGAAATTTTGCCGAGCGAATTAAAGTTCAGGGAAAAGAAACAAAAACTTTGCGGTTTGCCGATGACATAGTTATTCTGTCAGAGACTGCAAAGGATCTGGAAGAGCTATTGAACGGAATGGACAGTGTCTTGAAAGGAAGTTATAAGATGAATATTAAAGACAGTAAAACGAGGGTAATGGAATGGAATGTCAGAAAGTCAGGCGATGCTGAAGGAATTAGATTAGGTAATGAGACAATAAAAGTAGTAGATGAGATTCGTTATTTGGGTAGCATAATAACTTCCGATGGCCGAAGTAGAGAAGATATAAAATGCGGAATGGCTATGGGAAGAAAAGCGTTTCTGAAGAAGCAAAATTTATTGACATCCAATATTAGTTTGAATGTTAGGAAGTCCTTTCTGAGAGCATTTGTCTAGAGTGTAGGATTGTGTGGGAGTGAAATGTGGACGATAAGGAGTTCTGACAGAAAGATGATAGAATCTTTTGAAATGTGGTGCTACAGTCGAATGATGAAAATTAGATGGATAGATCACGTAATTAATGAGGAGGTGCTTAACCGAATTGGAGAGAAAAGGAGTTTCTGGCATATCCTGACTAAGAGAAGGGATAGATTGGTAGAACACATTCTGAGACATCAAGGAATCATCAACTTAGCATTAGAGGGTAGTGTGTGGCCTAAAAGTCGTAGAGGGAGACCAAGGGACGAATACAGTAAGCAGATTGAAAAGGATGTAGGTTGCCGAACGTATTCTCAGATGAAGAGACTTGCACAGGACAGGGTAGCGTGGAGAGCTACATCAAACAAGTCCGCCGGCCGCGGTGGCCGAGCAGTCTACGGCACGCCAGTCAGAGTCTGCACGGCCGCTTCGGTCTGGGCTTCGAATCTCCCTCGGGCATTGATGTTTGTGTCGTCTTTAGTATAAGGTAGTTCGTAAGTAGTTTGAAAGTTTTGTGGCTGATGACCCCGCAGTTTAGGCCCTTAATCTTAACAAACATTTGAACATTTTGACCAAACCAGTTTGCGCACTGAAGACAACAACAACAACAACAACAACATGAAGTGGTTTAGACTTTGCATTAAACTAGATGAGTGAAAGTATAAATACTAAATTTATTAAATCTAATAACCATTATCCGTTTTCGAGTTATGATTGTTTAAATCCGAACTAACTTTATCGCATGGTGAGTATCGTTCGACTTCCAGACACTGTTAGTATTTAGGCTGTTGATTATCCTTGTATTGTTTATACAGGGTGAATCACTAAACACTTGCACCGCAAATATTGCGGAAACGAAAAGTGCGATTGATGTGCGGTTTTCACAGAATGGATTGTTAGTCAGGGGCTTGTCTTTTTAGCCAACAAACAGATTGTAATATTACTTAGAAAGTTTTTTAAATGGAACAATGATAGTTTGTAACATGCACTGGAATTTTTGACTACAGCTGTGTACAAAGAATTTTGAATGACATTTAGCACGTTTAAATTGGCAGGTACAACCATTCAAAGTATCGGGGGCTGAGGCTGCGACAGCATAGCTGACTGACCGAGTGCCTTCGTGGTAGCTCATCATGCTCGGTCAGAGTGCTCGACGGCCTTTGTAAGGAAACTGAAAATGAAACGATCAAGATAATACAAAATAATTCAACGTCCACAAAGGACAGATCAAACCGAAGAACCAATGAAAATAGAGAAATAGAAAGAGGTCTCAGCACTATCTGTAATAAAAAAAACTGAGCAGAATTCTCAACGAACAACCCGGAACGAACATCAACAAACGATCGCAAAGTATCGATCTACCCGACGAACAAAAAAAATAAATAAATAAATTAAAATAAAAATAAGAACCCGCCACTGACTTCTTTTTTCATCTTGCTTCCTACAAAGTTTCTGCACGCTCCTGTTAATTGTACACAACTATATTCTGCAAGATTCTGAGTTGTTCAAAGGTTTCTCTGAATAGTGCATGTGTTCTGTTCCGTTATCATGTTATGAAAAACATACCAACGAACTGCAAACATAGACTTCTTTATCATATGTACACAAACTGGGAGATACTGTTCCAATGACGGTTGTAAATGATGTAATATAGAATTCACTATTACCACAATTAATCCGTTTGTTATTTAGGTGAAAACGAAAACTTAGTCACGGTTTGAAACAGAATTTGCTCTTTATTTTAGCGCAGAACAAAGTAACGTGAACAAAGTCATATATGAACTACTGAAAAGGTAATACAATCTACGTTAAAAGCATCCTCAGCAACCGTGCAAAAGACAAACACTTTAGTAGTCGCATTGATTAGTAATGACTTTCAACATATTCCATAAATAGTGAATAATTGCTCCGAAAACTGTCTTGAGCAGTTAAACCGGCAACCCACGCGCAATGGAAATATTCTAGACCTTATAGCCACAAACAGGCCTGACCTTATTAACGATGTCTGTGTAGAGACAGGAATTAGTGATCATGATATCGTCATAGCGTCGATGGTGACCAAAGTTCATAACCAATCAAAAAGGCTAGGAGCGTGTTTTTGTTGGGAAGAGCCGACAAGCAAATGTTACGAACGCACTTTGAAAATGAATGAGCATCGTTTAATTCCGGGACTATGGATGTAGAGGAATTGTGGACTAAATTTAAGTGCATTGTTAATAAAGGGTTAGAGAAATATGTGCCAGTAAAGACGATTAAGGATGGAAAAGATTCACCGTGGTATAATAATAATGTTAGATAGCTGCTGAGAAAACAAAGGCTGTTGCACTCTCGATTCAAAAAAGAACACGCAAATGATGACAGGCAAAAGTTAGTAGAGATTCGTGCGTCTATAAAAAGGACTATGCGCGAAGGATACAATAATTATCACGGCCATACCTTAGCAAAAGATCTTTCCGAGAACCCGAAAAAATTCTGGTCCTATGTAAAATCGATAAGCGGGTCAAAGACCACTGTCCTGTCACTCGTTGATCATTCCGGGGCAGTAATAGAAGAAAGCAAACGGAAAGCTGAAGTCCTAAATTTAACCTTTAAGAAATTTTTCACGTAGGAGGACCGCACAAATGTACCACCATTTGATCAACGTACTAATTCCGAAATGGGGGACATAGCAATAGGTATTTCCGGTGTAAAGAAGCAGCTGAGAGAGCTAAATATGAAAAAGTCTGCTGGTCCGGATGGAATACCAGTTCGGTTTTACAAAGACTATTCTGCGGCGTTGGCCCCCTACTTAGCTTGCATTTATAGCGAATCTTTAATTCCGCGCAAATTTCCTACTGATTGGAAAAAAGCGCAGGTGACTCCCGTGTATAAGAAAGGAAAGAGAACTGACCCATACAATTACAGGCCAATATCGTTGACATCAGTTTCATGTAGAATTTTGTAGCATATTCTCAGTTCGAATATAGTAAATTTCCTTGAAACGGAAAAGCTTCTTTCCATGAATCATCACGGGTTTAGGAAACATCGTTCATATGAAACTCAGCTTGCCCTTTTCTCACATGACCTCTTGCGAGCCATGGACAAAGGGCAACAGGCGGATTGTGTTTTTCTCGACTTCAAAAAGGCGTTCGACGCGGTGCCACACTGCATACTGCTAACGAAGATACGAGCTTATTGAATAGGTTCACAGATTTGTGACTGGCTGGAAGACTTCCTAAGTAAAAGAACGCAGTACGTTGTTCTCCACGGGGAGTGTATCGTCGGGCGTGCCCCAGGGGAGTGTGATAGGACCGCTATTATTTTCTATCTATATAAATGATCTGATGGACAGAGTAAGTTGTAATTTGCGGCTGTTTGCTGATGATGCTGTGGTGTATGGGAGGGTGTCGTCTGTAACTGACTGTAATAGCATACAGGATGACATAGACAAAATTTTCAGTTGGTGCGAAGAATGGCAGCTAGCTCTCAATGTAGAAAAATGTAAGGTGATGCGCATGAGTAGAAAAAACAATCCTATAATGTTCGAATACAGCATTAGTAGTGAGCTTCTTGATGCTGTCGCGTCGTTCAAATATCTAGGCGTAAAATTGCAGAGCGATATGAAATGGAACGAGCATGTAAGGACAGTTGTGAGTAAGGCAGTCAGCCGACTTCGGTTTATTGGGAGAATTTTGGGAAGATGTACTTCACCTGTAAAGGAGACCGCGTATAAAACGCTTTTACGACCACGTATTGAGTATTGCTCAAGCATTTGGGACCCGCAGCAGATCGGTTTGAAGGAAGACGTAGAGGCGGTTCAGAGGCGAGCAGCTAGATTTGTTACCGGTAAGTTAGACCAATGCGCGAGTGTCACAAATGCTCCGGCAACTCAACTAGGGATCGCTGGAAGAAAGACGACGTTCTTTTCGTGAATTTCTGTTAAGTAAATTTAGAGGGCCGGAATTTGAAGCTGAGTGTAGTACGATCTTGCTGCCGCCTACTTACATTTCGCGTAAAGATCACAAAGACAAGATAAGAGAAATTAGGGCTCGTACGGAGGCATATAGACATTCTTTTTTTCCTAGTTTAATTTGGGAGTGGAATAGGAAAGGAAATGCCTAGTAGTGGTACAGTGTACCCTCCGCCACGCACCTTACGGTGAATTGCGGAGTGTGTATGTAGATGTAGATGTAGTAGAACTAAAAGAAAAAGGGTAATTTGTTGCAATGTATAAACTTTTCTTCGGTTTCATTAAGGAACGATAGTTGCCGCAGAAATCTAGGAGTCCATTTGTATATTAAACTACCAGTATCAGCACGTTGTTTAGAATATTCATTATGCAGCTGATGTGCAAATGATTCAGAAGACCATTGATTAATTCGTTGTTAAGTATTTCACAACATGTTCACGATTTTAGAGGGAGCCCTCTTTCATCTGCACAACCCTAAATATTGCAGAATATAGTTTGTGAGACGGGGGCTGAAATTAGTCTATTTTTCATACTAACATTGTGTTACTGTACCTTTCTATTTACGCTATTATTGAAATATGTAACATTTTTCTTTGTAGATCTTTATTTATTTTAATTTCTGTGCCTTTGGGGACACATCAGGGGTGATGGGCTCCTGGGATTGTAGTACATTCTATGTTTATATGAAAATTTCGGGATTTTAATGTTTATTGGCGCAGCTTGGCTGCTAAAAAGTGGTTTTACGTGTTGGGCACAGCCAGGCCGCGCAGAGCAGAGACGCTCTTGGGGGTCTCCACCACCCACCAACTTTCGCTCGCTTTCGGGGAAGGACGAGAGGCGCTGGCTTGACCGTGCCGACGCTACGGGCGGCGGAGTATGTGGGATGAATTACAATACTGGCCCACGGTTTACGGTGGGCGA
Source organism: Locusta migratoria (assembly GCA_026315105.1). Taxonomy (NCBI): domain Eukaryota; kingdom Metazoa; phylum Arthropoda; class Insecta; order Orthoptera; family Acrididae; genus Locusta; species Locusta migratoria. Next base: position 144,181,802 of record CM048746.1, read on the forward strand.
TAGCAGGGACTGCCTTTTTAGTCATTCGGCCGTTTCGCAAGAGAGGAAAGCTTTCTGCCCGTCTGGCACCCCAGGGGTTTGGCTCCAGCGGCTGTATATATAGCACAACGTTAACATTTTTAGGTCTTGACCGTAGCTAGAAGCAGAGCATTCACCCTGGGAACGGTGAAATGCGCGGGAAGCGTTGGTGGCGTGGGCGGAGCCTCTTGGCAGCCGCAGAGAACGCGTCCTGATTCGGCAGAGTATTTTAGTATGACAGCTAAACAATTTGTCAACGGCGCTACGCCATCCGATTGGTTTGACTATTAGCCGTTAGCAGATATTGGTGCGTCTTTTCGCGCGTAGGTGTGGCCACTGTTACTTGCCGTGAGCTGCGGCAGAGCGCGAGGACATACGAACTCTCGTGGCTGAGCGTCTGAAGTGCACGGACCTTGCGAGACTCCTTTCTGAGCGTCCGAAGTGTACGGACGTCGGAAGACTCCTGTGTGAGCGTCCGAGGGCTAAGGACAGTCTCTCGTGTCTGAGCGTCCGAAGTGTACGGACCTCGCTAGTCTCCTGTTTGAGCGTCCGAAGTGTACAGACCTCGGGAGACACGGAATACTCCGTTTACATTCGCGGGGAGGACATCGTCTTAAACGGTCCTCTGGTTAGACTTTTGTGTGATTCCGAAGATTCGGACCTTGTAGAACTTGTGTTTACTTCGCAGATGTTACTTTGTCCTGTGGTTACACTATGAGCGGCCACAGTTTAGTTTTCGTTTTGCTAGAAGTCTCTATTTGAGCATTCGCGCCTTTGCGAATCGGGCATTGTTTTTACAGATCTTATTTCGCAAGTGACTGATCTATTTGTGCCAAGTGGCCTTTTGTGTCACCTATGCAAAATATTGGTAAGTCTGTTAGTGTGATAGAATCGCACAGCAACTGCCATAGCTACGCCGACACCAGTAACTCTGTGTTAAGTTACATGTCGACCCTGCTTAACAGGTCGCAGCAATTACGGCCGGATAAAAATTTCAGCTCATCCGCTCCCACCGCCTGCTGCATGCGAGCCTGAGACGCTGCCGTCAATGATTGTCTGTGTGGGTAAGGTGACGCATTTGCTGGAGGGTTATATGAATCAGACTTGTTGAATTCCGTCCCTTATTTTATTCTTTTGAGATCTGCCTATTTACTTTGGGGAGCTAAGGGCTAACGATAATTTCAACCCCCTGTGTAGCCAGTCTAATAGTATTGTGTTTTGCAAAACCTCCGACCTTTGACTCAGCCAGTCATTTTTGGTGTCTCAATGTTTTAACATTTGTAAAAGATTGTGTGAATATCATTATCTGTTTTACATGATACGAAATGTCATCTGAATGTTTAATAAATTGATTTTGAGCAGATCGTCTTTCATTTAAGAACGTTCCTTTGTCACTATTTTGGAGGGGAAACAGAATAGTTAAATTCCACAGTTTACCAATAATTTTTCAAGTACATTTTTGTTTGTTTTGTACAACTGATACATTGCAATAGATTATGAATATTTATTATATATTTGAATCTATGATCACATCATAGCAGATCAGTATCATTTTAATTTTCCATATTTTGGATAAATATGGTGGCGACCCAAGATAATTAATAGCTGTCATATATATATTCCTAACCAAGGACGTAGTTCACATCTGACAGCTCCAGCCATAGAACAATCGACTAGTTTACAAGTTCTATTTAATTATTAAGAGTGCCCTAAACCATATTAGGAGCCAAGGAGAAAAAAATGGTAGTAGCGTGTTTCGAACTATCGACTTTGTACCTGACAACGTAACACGCTGTCCCCTACACCACGGCGAACCATTACGAAAGTGATCTTGGATTCTAGTACTACTCAAAGCAGTTATTAACAGCTAAAATGATATTTATAGACACTAGATCATAATTTATCGTACTATGAACGGTGTATTTTTGTTAATTCTTCAGTACGCCATCTCTCTGAAATGACTACGCGTAAGCTTTAATAAGAAAATCATAAAATACAGAAAGGAAGGTGGTGTATTACAAGAGAGTGCTGGGCGTGGAATGTCACGTGATATTTCTTAAGGCTGTTAAAAGGCTCACTTTTAGTGTCATTACCGTAACCTAAAGTGGGTCAATATAGATATTATAAAACCAATTGTATAAAAATAATAATATAATATGTACTATTTAATAAAACAACAATTACATGTGTAAAATAATAATATTGATGGTAGAATATAATAATAATGATGAACATTTACAAGAGTAATATAGTCTAATAAGGCAATGCTAAAAGAATTATATTACATAACGAAAGAAAAAATGTGGTAGATGAGGTTTGTTATTATTGCAGTGAAATAACATACGTTCACGCAGTATAGAGGTTATAAAACGAAGAATGACAATGGGAGGAAAAGCGTTTCTGAAAAAGAGAAATATGTTAACATCGAATATTGAGGTATAAGAAAGTACTTTCTGAAAGCATTTGTGTGGGCTGTTGCGTTTGTACGGGAGTGAAACATGGATGATAAATAGCACAGACAGGAAGGGAATAGAAGCTATTGAAATGTGATGCTATAGAAGAACGCTGCAGATTGGGTGGGTAGACGGCGCAACTAATGAGGAAGTACTGAACAAAATTAGGGAGAAAAGGAATTTCTGGCACACTCAACTAAAAGAAAGGACACAAATAATCAAGAAATCATGAATTTAGCGCTGTAGGGAAATGTGTAACGTAAAAATCTCAGAGGGAGACCAAGAGGCGAATACAGTAAGCAGGTTCAAATGGATGTGGGTTGCTGTTCTTATGAGATGATAGGGTGGAGAGCTAAATCAAACGTGTCTCCGAACTGAAGACCACAACAAAACAATATACAATACTTTATATATTTACTTTTATACCATTTCTATTATTTATTTGCATGAAATATTTGTAAAATTGGGCAAATAACAGTCCACTAGAATTTTATATATTTCTCACTTTACGGCCTTTCTGGATGACCTTAGCAAAAAAAATTCAATTCCGACAAAAATTCATTATTGCAGGGAGGGGGCTGTAGTGCCTATAAGTTTTTGAGGGTTTGAGACGTTAACTTAACTATTACGTGGAAGCTTTGAATCGGGGAGAAACGTATGAGAAATGGAGGGTATGATTTTAAATATTCTTTGAGTAATTTTATATAACGTCAGAAATAAGGGGAATATTGGCGGCAACTACATCATAAAAAAAAGTTGACAGGCTTTACCTTCATCGTTACCGTACATCTTTTCGATGATATCAGCCCTCTATCTGTAAGTTAAAATAAGAATAATGGAAGGTAAAACATCATCGTGATCAAGAATTGGACTGGTGGAATTTTTATGTACAGTGGACCGTGTGATAAATTTTAGTTCTAGGCTCCGCGTTTGAGGTTGGTCAAATGTTACGGGGCTAAAAAAAATCAGACTTCGTTATATACTATAGCTTAATAAAACTGACTGCAGGTCCTAAAAAAAATTGAATACTATTGTGAAGGGGAGAAATTGGAATCTAATGGTAATAAAATGTTTTCCAATAACTGCACTTTTATTCATCAGCCTAAATGGCGTCCAATTCCGTAACATGCAAATTGTACGAACCATCTACGCCACTAGGAGGCGGGGGAATCAAAAAAGAACACACCCGCCATTTAATTAAGGAATTTATATATTTCAAGGAATATATTTTCTCATTTAGCACTATACTTACACCAATTTTAATGGCGATCAGGTAGAGCTGCTAGTAATGCGACTTAACTCGACGGCGGCAAAAGATAGACAAATGAAGCGGTTCGCTGTTCTTTCTCTCCGGAGGTAGAACAGGGGAATGTAAGATTTTCAGAGATGATTTTTCTTTAGAGTGAAAGACAAACGATCCTTGGTGGTGTGTATAATCTTCAATTCGCAAAGTTAATTATTCTATATTTATATATTTATTTATTTGTAGCGTTTCAGGGCGTTTGGAGATAACCAACCCCAAGAAATATGAGTCGTGATTATTACAATTTATCATATATTACATATTTTTAAAATCTCAAACCATTCTGGAACCTGCGTTAAATGACTTACATCTAAATAATATGATGCTAGAGTGATAGCGGGAACTACGTATAACAGTGTCCCAACTTAAAGATGCCAAATATCGAAAAATTTTCGAACATAATTTCCTCCGTATTAAGCACTATTGCGGAGATCCATCAACGTGTAGCCTCAGTGCATCGAGTGAGCGAGATATTCAAATGGTAGGAAGTCTATGGCAGAGGCGTGCAGCGGGCCTGCGCTACCCGCCCGGGCTCGTAGCCGCACCTCCCGGGCTGGCCTGGCCACGCGCTGCCCGGCCTGCCGGCACGAGACCCACCGGACGGTGCCGGGCAGCGCGGGTACCCGACCACCCGACTACCCGCCGAGCCCCGCTATAGTCCGCCCGGCTGCCCGTGGCGGTCTGCTGCTAGCCGGGGCACGCGCCCGCCAACCGCTTCACTCTTAGGGGGAAATACACTGTTCCGATTTTCACACTGTAAAAACTCTTCACGTTACAGGCGACCATCCGACATCGGTTTATTAACTTAGTTTTTCCTTACAAGCTTTACTTACCTTGTGAAAAAATAACATGTCTGCTGCTGAGTTTTCACTCGATTCTCAAGAAACTATGGGGTTAAAAAAAATCTGATTTTTGGACATCTGATAGTACAGCAACTTAGGTTTCTAACAAAGCATTCAACTTTTCGTTTACAAATCATGTATTGAAAAAGATAGCGGGCAGCTTACTCACCGATGCATTTTAGACCACACATTACGCGAGTGTAATAGAACTGTCTCAAATCATGAATAATTACGAGTTAATGAGCAGCATCAGTGCTGCGATACCAAGTATACGCATTCAGCGCGGGTTCGAACAGCGTTTCTGTGGACATTTCGCTAAATTGCTTAATGTTTCCTTGCTGATCAGAAAAAATAAGTAAATAAATAAAAATAAAAATAAACGTTCAGTTGCAATTGAGGTCATTAGAAACGATTAACTGGTAGAATGTTGGAAGGTACAGCTCACGCTTAACCACTCTAAGGGAAGTAAACTAATTACTGTTCATGCATACAGACGTGCCGTTTTTCCCTTTGGCTGGGGGTAGCTGAAACCCCGAGGCAGTCACCATTATTCGAGGGGTGACATTCGAGGTCGCAGTTATCAGTTTTGTAACGCTGGACAGTCTTTTATGTATCTTGAAAACACTTGGGATTTTTCCTCACTGACTGAATAGTCAATGTACTATCAGTTGCGAGAAAAAAAAAAAATAAAAAAAAATAAATAAATAAAAATAAAAAAAAGATGTGCGCAGTAATGCACCTGGTAAAAGCAGAACGTCCAATTTTGTGGTGCACAAGCAAACCAGTAGCCGAATCAGTATTCAGATAAGCTTTGCAGCTATTCAGGTGCCTTAACAGCGTAGTGGTACTGCCATCACGGAACGACAATTTACGGCGCAGCCATTACACCCTGCAAATCCCACAGGTTTATTTTCATTACCTACAATTAACATAAAACGCTCCCATACAATGCTGTCTCCAGATATCTTTAAACGCTTGTAGATTCTCTCTGCGAGTCCCTGGAAACTTCTTTTTTTTTTTTTTTCTTCCTCGTCTCGTCTACTTCTTGCACGTTGGTACGATCTGTCCTGTTCGCTATTTATTACAGACATAACGATCGATAACTTATAATTACAATGTAGGTAACACAAAAGGTGCGTGAAGCCTACGCTGTGAGTATTACAACGTCTTGCTCAGAGCTGCCTGCATTCCGCCGCTCGCAGCGCCTTGTGTAGCGCTGTTGCACGGGCCCGGCGGGTACCCGCTCGCCCGGCGAATGTCGGGACTCGACGGCGCACCGCAGCTCGCTCGCTGTGTACAACGGTGCAATGGAGCTCGACTACCAGCGGTGCGGGCAGCAGAGCGCAGCGGCCGGACGCAGGCGAGCTCGGGCGGGTAAATGCGGCGCGCTGCACGGCTCTGATCTATGGGACTTAAATTCTTTGGTCAACAGTCCGTAGGTTTACAAAATATTTAAACTAAGGTGATATAAATATCAATGTAAATAGAAATTCACAAACCCTGAGACGGGGTTTCGTCTCGAACATATTAAAGACATTACAGATAAAGGTGATGCAATGAATTAAAATTTGTGATGCGGCCGGGAATCAAACCCAGACCTCCCTGCTGACTAGGGAGACACCTTACCATTTTTTTTTTTTTTTTTTTTTTTTAATTTGTGCTCTATGGGTAGGTCTGTCCGTTGCGGACGCTGTTCGTGTTTGTTCGTTCTTGTTCGATGTGTTGTTGGCTCAGCTTTTTTTATTACAGAGGGCACTGAGCCCTTTGACCGAGCGCACTGAGCCACGGCCCCCGGTTACCATTAGACCACCGCAACACTAGCAATTTAGGCGCCTGGGAATAGTCTAAGTACGACGTCCCTCCATGGCACAAACTATGAAACACAGAAGCTAAATTAAAATTTGTGACGTGGAGGGAAGTCGTACTTAGATTACTCCTAGGCGCCTTAAGCGCTAGTGGTGATCTAGTGGAAAGCCTTCCATCAAGTAAGCATGGAGGTCTGCGCTCGATTCCCCACCTTATCATAAATTTTAATTCATTGCTTCATCTTTATCTTTAATGTCTTTGTCATGATCGAGACGAAAAACCGTCTCAGGGTTTGTGAATTTCTATTTACATAGATATTTGTAACACCTTAGCCTAAGCTTAAAGGCAGCAATGTTCCAAAATGTCCATTTCCGAGGTGCTATTCCGCTTCGTGGAGAGCTTTGGTAGTAGTGGCAATATACTATGTAACACAGAAGGCGCCGTAATCGGTAGTGGTGCGGTGGTCTAGTGATAGCTGGGCGCCGTAGCTCAGCGCACCCGGCCAGGAGGCTAATCTCTCAATGTAATAAAAAAGTTGAACCAAATATTCACCGAGCAACCACGAACGAACCGCAAATCATAGATCTACCTGCAGAAAAAGAAAGTGGTAAGACAGTCTGCCTAGTAAGCATGGAGGTCCTGGTTCGATTCCCCGTCGCATCACAAATTTTAATTCACTGCTTCACTTTTATTTTTATATAAACTAACTTAACCTAAGGACAACACAAACAACTACGACCTAGGAGGACTCGTAAATCAGACGGCGAACTATGGCGGGCTCCACAGCAAGGCGCTTTAGAGCGCTCGGCCACTCCACCGCGGCCCACGAGAAGCGTTCGCTGGCAGTTTCCAAATGCTTATACGACCGATCTAAGAAGTGTAATGTAGCTAATGGCCATTACTTTGAAGGCCAGTCAAGGCAATTTTTGTGTAACTCTTGTTTACTATATTTCCTGAGACCATTCACATTAATTTCCAGACGCCCCTCGTATCAAGCTTCGACGACAATACTTCGGATTGATTTCATAAGTTTCCTCACATCGCATGGATCTGTATTTCCAATTACATGATCTTTGTGTAACATGTTAACTCCCAAATAAATTCAGCTGTGATAGCTTCAGGCCTTCTTGAATTTCTTATAGCCAGGAGTGTATAGCACATTGTGTACAGGACAAATGTCGCTGTTTCTACTTTCGTCCTAGGATGGTTGCGATTCTAGGTATTTGGATTTGGAAGTGAGGCTACATTATGGCGTGCTGAGAAAAGATGTGAAACGTGAGTGAAATATAAGTGTAGAACAACCCCACCACATGGCAGTGGCTGTTAATTCACTACCTTACGGAAGAAATGATATATTAATTAATCATCTAAAATGTAGCACTACATAGTTTAAATATGTATGTGTAATTCTCTGCATCTAGGTAAAATTTTAAAAGAAAGAAGGAAAAGTATCAGAGAGACATTCTGGCACTTAGCAATCAGAACAGTAATAACTTTTCATGACAACAAAATTTCACCATATCATTTGCTGAGATTATTTCACCACAACCGCAAGTTGTCAAACTTGCAGGGTCTCCACTTCATCAATAATCATAATGTTATCCAGCAGTGTCTCCATGAAGGAGTATTACAATTGATCTTGATCTACTATTGTGAAAGAATCGTATTTGAACTCGGACTGTGCGAATGTACTACTTCTTCCTTAGTTTTAAATCTTTTTAGAAATATTATTCCTGCATACGTGTACAAAAGCCTATTCACCGGCAATTAATTTTTCTGTCCATCCGTCAAGTGCGGAAAATTGATAGGAATCTGTTTTGACCGAGAATTTAATTAATTCGCGTGTATACCGAAAGGCCATTCCCTACTGAATTATACCGACAGGATATTCACAAAAGCATTCCTTTGTGTTTATTTCGTAACAATGCTTCTGGCGATATTGTTTGTGGTATTTGGAGTTCAGTAAAAAGCAAAACAAATTTATTTCTGTCCCCCCTTGATATGAAGGTTGGTTTTAATAATAACTATGACAACATCACTGGAAAGCGATAATGTACTGTACCCGACACAGCCTTCAGAAATGCGATAAAAATAAGCTTGTTCTGACAATGAGTAATAGCGGAAGCACTTTGAAAAAGTAAGGAATGCCTTCAATTAAAACATGACAGACGGAATGGAAGAGATTATTTCTCGATTACGAAGACACAGACACATTTGTTAACTCATGAATTACTGAGTGCCCTGAGTATACAGTAATTGAAAACGTATCATTAAATTTGGGAGCGATATATGTCACTATAATTAGTGTACTTCCAACTATGGTAGTGGTCTAATGGAGCTTATACGAGATTACTTTCAAATGATTCTTGAAGCAGTGTCTGATACGCACTTTTGAACCAGCTCACAGATACAGACACAATGACAAGAGGTTTAAAACCTGTGGATTTTTTGTTCATAAAACAGTATACTTCGTTTCACCACCTGATTTCCCGCAGGTTGGTTGTTTGCTTGCAGCAAAACTATCGGAATTATATATATATATATATATATATATATATATATATATATATATATATATATATATATATATATAAACTTAGGAGAGGCATTGAGCTAAAATTTGTGCTGTGGACGGGATTCGAACCTAGTTAGTAGGAAGTCCCGTGTTCGAATCCCGGTCACAGCACAAATTTTAACTCAATGCCTCTCCTTACGTTTCATACATTTGGTATAAGGAGACAATGTTGTCTCAAGGAATTGTATCATCTGTTGATATTTAAAGGTTATTCAGTTAGCCTCAGACGTATCAAAAAGGATTTTTGCGTTAGGTGTGCCGATTATAAGAAACTGTTAAATAATAACTCAAGGTGTCATAATATGTGAACATCTTATTTAAAAAAATAAATAAATAAAAAATAAGATAAAAAAATCTCTTCTGTTTTCAATACAGTCGGAGTAAATACAACTCTGACTGATAGTAGAATGAACACGTCAATATACGAAGTCCTTGCTTGTGGGTGTTTAGAAGCATGAATGTTCAACATCGTGTCCCACACTTTTTGTCCTAAATTTTTCGCAAAATTACTCTCCTGTTACCTCATGTGCCTTTAAAGTACAGAAGTTCCGACAATTTTTACTACTGCAGCTGTAGGACGACCCTGAATTTCGCATTCAAAACGGGTATCAGTCCGTGAACCATGGGCGAGAATGTTCTCACTTCTGGAATTTTCGCTCACAAGGAGGGTGCGAACATTCCCTCAACGATTCAACCTCATTCAGTTTTTACTGTGTAACGTTTATGACTGACCAGAGTAGATCGTTGGTTGGGTTTCATCAATTTCGTTCAAACCCTACGAGAAGAAGGAAGGAGACGAACTTTCCAAATTGCCAAAACATCTCGCACGAATTGGCCAAAGGGAAAGCGAATACAGTCGCGAGTTTCACACATTGAAGTAGTTAGTATATAAGTTGCTTATTGAGTCAGTGTTTTCGGCGGCACTTCTTAGATTTTTTGTTCATTCTACATTACCCCTCGCAGTGTTAACCTTATTGATAATGGCTTCAACGTCCTCCATCTACAGACGACGCAGTGACATAACTGTCTAAGCACCACAAGTGTGTACACTCGAGTAAGGAACGTTTACAGCCGTACGTTGTAATAACACGTTAAGAAAACAAGACCCATGCAACGGAGACGCACCTGTGATTCCTACAACCAACTAAGCGAGATTAGTATGGGACAAATTGTGGCATTCCAAGAGATGAGATATTCCTGACGGAGAAATGACACACAAATTGAATTTTCTGTGTCAGTTTTGTAACGATGCTAGTTGCAATGGTCAGGTGAATATTCTCATTTAAGTAGATGTGATTCTTAAGTCTTTGCAGCACAGACGTCCGCCAATTGCGTAGTAATGTAAGAGCAGCAGTGATACATCATACAAATAACACATCACAGAAAAGAGTGTTCGTGAACCCAAAACTGACAACATGAGCTGTTGCCAAGCGGTTACAATAACTTGAACAAAGGGCACGCACGCCTCTAGCTGGTCTCCCACTCAGGCTGAAAGGTGGCAAGCTCTGCCGTGGTGGAGTATCCGAGCGGTCTAAAGCGTCTAGCTGCGGAGCGCGTGGTTGCTCGCCGTGGAGGTTCGAGTCCTCCCTGGGCCATGGGTGTATGTGTTTGTCCTTAGGTTAGTTTACCTAGGTTTAAGTAGTTTGTAAGCTACGGACTGATGACCATGCAGTTTGGTCCGATAGAATTACAAACATTTGAATTTTGAACTGACGCTCTCTGGTTTGAGACGTTGGTTGACGTAAACTGTGAGTTGATGATTTAGTGATCCTAGCACCAAATTTGACATGGAAATCCTAAAAGAAAAATTAAGACAATGACCTTCATGGGGACAGAACCAATTAGAATCAAAATAGTGATAGATCAGAATACCTTAGAGCAAGTAAATCATTTCAGTTCACTCGGATGTAAGATGATACATGGCTAAAGCAAAGATATTGAAGTTTAGTAAATGCTGACGAGTATGTGGAACAATTAACAGAAATCTAAAAAACAAAATCAGAAAATATACTCAGCTTAAATTCTACAAAACTGTTTCAGTTCCCACATTAGTCTGTGGAAGTGAATCCTGGGTGATTACCAAGAATCAAGAAAGCCGAACACAAGCGCAATAAATGAAAATCCTGAGAGGTGTCAAAGTTTGCACAAGAGGAGACTGGCCAAGTAATCAAGATATCAGAGATGAACCGCAAATCCTGTGCGTAAATGATAAAATTCTAGAGTATAGAAGAAATTGGAACAAGCATCTAAAATTTGTAAAATGTCATGTTGACCACAGCTGCTTAATTTATTAGCTCAAAGCTACCGGTTCGATTAATACACCATTATCAAGCGCCAGCAGAGGTTAGCCAACTCTGCTGGTGCTTGATAATGGTGTGTTAACCGAACAGGTAGCTTTGAGCTAATAAATTAAGCCGCTGTAGTCAAGATGACTTATTACAAATATTTAAAATCTGTTAAACCCCAACTTTTCACTTTCCAAAACATCTAGAACAGGCAGCGCCGGTGTGACTTCAGTCCAGGCTGCTCTTCCTGCTCACAAGGGAGGAGAGCTTACCGTGTGTGACGTCACGTGCTCTTTACTGCAGCCTCAGAGAAATGGGATGCCCGCGTGTGGAGTGCAGCAGTTTAGGAAAGATAAGGAAGAGCAGTTGAATGGAATGGACACTGTGTTGAAGAGAGCGTATAAAATGAATATTAACAAGAGCAAAACAAAAATAATCGAATGCGGTCTTAGAAAATCAGGTGATGCGGAAGGAATTAGATTAGGTAACGAAACAATGAAGGTGGCAGATGAGTTTTGCTACTTGTGTAGTAAAATAACATGCGATGGTCGCAGTACAAAGGATACAAAATGCAGAATGGCAATGGGAAGAAAAGCATTTTTGAAAAAGAGTAATTTGCTAACATCGAATATTAATTTCAGCGTAAGAAAGTCTTTTCTGAAGACATTTGTGTGGAGTGTTGCCTTGTACGGGGGTGAAACATGGACGATAAGCAGTGCGGACAGGAAGAGGATAGAAGCTTTTGAAATGTGGTGCTGCAGAAGAATGCTGAAAATTAGGTGGGTAGATCGCATAACTAATGAAGAGGTACTGAACTGAATTGGTGAGAAAAGGAATTTTTGGTATACCCTGACTAAAAGAAGGGATCGCTTGGTAGGACACATTCTTAGACATCGAGGAATCGTAAATTTAGCATTGGAGGGAAGTGTGTGAAGTAAAAATCGCAGAGGGAGACCAAGAGACGCGTATAGTAACCAGATTCAAGTGGATGTGGGTTGTCGTTCTTATGAGGAGATGAAAAGGCTTGCTCAGGATAGAGTAGGGTGGAGAGCTGCATCAAACCAGTCTCCGGATTGAAGACCATAACAACAAGAAGGAACATATCTGGTGTGGAGAATACAGTTGAGTCTACGATATCCTAATGAACATTATAACGCAGGTGTAATTTAATTTGAGGATAGCACTGTTATAAAGTAAAGGGAATGGAACGTGATGCAATTTTCTGTATAATTTAGAGGAAAGCTGTACAGTACAATCACGTATCCCTTATCCAACATTTTCCATTTCGGTTTTTTTTCCAATGTTAGGATGCAATATTTGACATATTTTTAATCTAAGTCTACATGTGAGGTTGTGATCTGACAAGGTATTTCTCGGTATTGGGACTTCGCTAATTTCATAACCGGAAAGAACAGTTCACATAATTGAGTGAAACCGAACACATGCAATATCCGTGATGGAAGGGCTACAGCCTCAGATATCCGATAAAGGAACATTCGGATAAAAATCTACCAAGCCTTCCTTCTGTTTACTTTTGTCCATGAAAAAATCGTTACACTGTAAATTTAACAGTTCCAGTTGAAACATGGTAGGAACATTGTAAACATTCATTGGAAACGGTGTTGCAAAGACCTGGATCATAGTAAACAGTATGTCATGTTATTCAAACTTGGACTCAAATTGGTTACGAAAAGTCTCCAGATTTTGAACATATTTTTCAGAGAGAGTACGATCGGGAGCACACTTCCTCAGTAAATGGTCTAACTTTCCTGGCTAGATGTGCAGCTATTCTGTATCTGAGACGGCCAGCCGAGTCAAATGTTCAAATGTCTGTAAATCTATCGGAACAAACTTCGTGGTCATCAGTGCGTAGCTTAAAAACTACTTAAACCTAGGTAAACTAACCTAAGGACAACACACACACCCATGCCCCAGGGAGGACTCGAATCTCCACGGCGAGCAACCGCGCGCTCCGCAGCGAGGCGCTTTAGAGCGCTCCGCTACTCCACCGCGGCGCCAGACGATTCGGTACTCAGACAGTCCTCCACATATGCACGTTCCTTTAATTTACGTATAAAGTCGTCTCGTTCTTCTCCTCCACATTTCCCATACTGATTTCCGTGGCACAGGAAATAATGACGCTGTAAAATACTTTTCTTTTCTTCTTTTCTTAATACTTCTTACTTCTCTGTTATACACAAGACACTTTGCAACTTCGCCGCAATGCACAAAAGGAAACAGATTTTCCCACTCAGAAACAAAAATCGTTTGCTCCTTTTTGCTTGTACTTGCCATGTTATTGTCGTGAAGAGCGCTATTGCTGACTGAGCCCTCCAGGTCCGTACCCACAGCCCCGTTTACCTAGGCAGCATTGCGAACACGGCTCTCGCCTGACGTCACACGGATTGACAGGCTTCCTCTTCCTGATCACACGTCACACCGCCTGAAGTTGTCTTCCTCTGATGTAGAAAGAATGGATTGTGAGAGACGTCCCTTAAAGGCTAGAAATTATAAGTGCCATGGAAGAACAAATAAAGGAAACCCCCAACAGAGAAGGGTACGCCGTCTCCAAGCAGTCGACTGGACGTTAAACCCTACGCTTCCTTCTTTCAGAGATGGGTACCATAACAGGCAACTCCTGCCTAATACCTGACGACAAGAAGAACTAATTTTCTAATAATTTTTATTTTTGGCCGTTTTGTCGTCTCCCTGTAGGCGTGTTAACGCACTTTCGAATCACACTGTCTGTTGTGACCTCGTCGCCTTTTGTAGGGAACTCGTCACGGTCAGTCATCACGAAAGGTACTGGTGCAGGAATTGAAGTCACTGTGACAAGTATTCAGATTAATAATGCAAGTTTTATTGACTGAAAATTATACAACTCAACTTTAGAAAATAAGTCTGTTTCTTCTCTCTTCTTGCTTCTAGCTGCGTCGTCCATATGATGCTTGCTGCGCTGTGACGTAGTTACTGCTAAGTTCGTAGCCGCGTTCTGACTTAGTACTGTCCTATTCCTGTCTTCGTAGTTATCTGAGTTCTCACTAGTAACCAGAGGCGTGCAGCGGGCCTGCGCTACCCGCCCGGGCTCGTAGCCGCACCTCCCGGGCTGGCCTGGCCACGCGCTGCCCGGCCTGCCGGCACGAGACCCACCGGACGGTGCCGGGCAGCGCGGGTACCCGACCACCCGACTACCCGCCGAGCCCCGCTATAGTCCGCCCGGCTGCCCGTGGCGGTCTGCTGCTAGCCGGGGCACGCGCCCGCCAACCGCTTCACTCTTAGGGGGAAATACACTGTTCCGATTTTCACACTGTAAAAACTCTTCACGTTACAGGCGACCATCCGACATCGGTTTATTAACTTAGTTTTTCCTTACAAGCTTTACTTACCTTGTGAAAAAATAACATGTCTGCTGCTGAGTTTTCACTCGATTCTCAAGAAACTATGGGGTTAAAAAAAATCTGATTTTTGGACATCTGATAGTACAGCAACTTAGGTTTCTAACAAAGCATTCAACTTTTCGTTTACAAATCATGTATTGAAAAAGATAGCGGGCAGCTTACTCACCGATGCATTTTAGACCACACATTACGCGAGTGTAATAGAACTGTCTCAAATCATGAATAATTACGAGTTAATGAGCAGCATCAGTGCTGCGATACCAAGTATACGCATTCAGCGCGGGTTCGAACAGCGTTTCTGTGGACATTTCGCTAAATTGCTTAATGTTTCCTTGCTGATCAGAAAAAATAAGTAAATAAATAAAAATAAAAATAAACGTTCAGTTGCAATTGAGGTCATTAGAAACGATTAACTGGTAGAATGTTGGAAGGTACAGCTCACGCTTAACCACTCTAAGGGAAGTAAACTAATTACTGTTCATGCATACAGACGTGCCGTTTTTCCCTTTGGCTGGGGGTAGCTGAAACCCCGAGGCAGTCACCATTATTCGAGGGGTGACATTCGAGGTCGCAGTTATCAGTTTTGTAACGCTGGACAGTCTTTTATGTATCTTGAAAACACTTGGGATTTTTCCTCACTGACTGAATAGTCAATGTACTATCAGTTGCGAGAAAAAAAAAATAAAAAAAAATAAATAAATAAAAATAAAAAAAAAGATGTGCGCAGTAATGCACCTGGTAAAAGCAGAACGTCCAATTTTGTGGTGCACAAGCAAACCAGTAGCCGAATCAGTATTCAGATAAGCTTTGCAGCTATTCAGGTGCCTTAACAGCGTAGTGGTACTGCCATCACGGAACGACAATTTACGGCGCAGCCATTACACCCTGCAAATCCCACAGGTTTATTTTCATTACCTACAATTAACATAAAACGCTCCCATACAATGCTGTCTCCAGATATCTTTAAACGCTTGTAGATTCTCTCTGCGAGTCCCTGGAAACTTCTTTTTTTTTTTTTTTCTTCCTCGTCTCGTCTACTTCTTGCACGTTGGTACGATCTGTCCTGTTCGCTATTTATTACAGACATAACGATCGATAACTTATAATTACAATGTAGGTAACACAAAAGGTGCGTGAAGCCTACGCTGTGAGTATTACAACGTCTTGCTCAGAGCTGCCTGCATTCCGCCGCTCGCAGCGCCTTGTGTAGCGCTGTTGCACGGGCCCGGCGGGTACCCGCTCGCCCGGCGAATGTCGGGACTCGACGGCGCACCGCAGCTCGCTCGCTGTGTACAACGGTGCAATGGAGCTCGACTACCAGCGGTGCGGGCAGCAGAGCGCAGCGGCCGGACGCAGGCGAGCTCGGGCGGGTAAATGCGGCGCGCTGCACGGCTCTGCTAGTAACTGCCATGTTCTCACTAGTAACTGCCGGTTCACACAAGTAACTGACGTATTCCTGAATAGTAACTGACGGGCGTCCAGACCTATATCGGCCTAGATATAGCCGCTTGTAGAGGGCGCGCATCTTCGGTTACTCCCTCTAAGACGCGCACCGCCTGCTTGCGATTGGCTTTCGGTCGATCGCTGTCTTCTCCACGATCGTTCTCTTACGTCTGGCGTGTGGCGCTGCCTTTACGCCACAATATTGTCTGCGACTGGCACAACTTATAGCCTAAAAAGGGAATCGAGTGTGTCGGAAATCTCACGAAATATACGACTTTGTCGGAGCAGGCAGGGTAGCGAAAAACCTGGCCGGCGCATCGGCACTTCGTTTAACCCTGGCAGGCGGCGTTTCCGGCGACGCAGATACCCTCACCCTCGTTTCACGCTGTGGGCGCAGCCGCCCCGCGGCCCAGGATGCTATCTATCATGGCCAGACGGCGGACACCCGCGCGCCGCTCCGGCCGGGCACAGTAGTGCAGCCAGAGCCTGCGTGCAGGCACCGCCTTACGGAGCGCCAGAAATGCGACTTGCCGATAACAGAGGTTTCTGTAACTACCCATATTTTTGTAAAATTTTTGTTTGTTTTCAATTATTTCGACCCATATATATATATGATATTATGGAGGAAGGAAGCTTAAGCCGTCGGCACACTGAGTGTGTATCTGAACGAGTGTGGCCAACGTGGCGAGTTTCTGGGCTCACAACGAGCGAACCACACGTTGGCCAAGCTTTCCCAACGTGTCAGACAGAATCAAGCATGGCAGATATTCTCAACGTGCGTCGGAACGATTACCAATAAGGTGGGACAATGTGACCGACGTCACATGTGACTATCTGGAGATGGGGGCAGCTCTTTGCGGTAGACAGAGAGATGAAGACGCCATATTGGCCGTCGTATTTAATGGTTTTTATGTATATAACATAGGTATTATGAATGTATGACATTTCAAAGCAATTAAAAGTAACTGAGTGAACTACGAATCTCGTGAAAACCGGTAATTATTGGTACTGTTTGTTGTAATAAATAACTGGAAACGTCTTATATGTGGTTAAAAAATTTCCGTATTACAGTAATCTGCCGTTTCAAATTAAGGTGGACTTGAGGTCGATCAACACCAATTCTTCTTCACGTCAATTTCTGCAATGTTCGAACTTTGAGGTCCGATGGCTTCATCAGCCGTATACATAATTCCTTCAATGATTCTGATACTATTTCTGAGATGCATATACAACCTCCGACAATAAAATTTGGTGAATAGCCCTGCATCACTAACGTAGAGGAACTGTGAACTACAATTACCTTACTGTCCTTCGAATTAGTTACCTCCCAAAACTATACACCAATGTGGTCTGCGATACACTTTGCACGCTCTTCCATTGAGATAATGTTCAAGAACCTCGTCACGTTACGTTGGATGTCAAGAATATAATCAAATCTATTTCCTTTTAAAGCGAGAGAAAGTCGAGGGAATAGGATGAAGTTTGAAGGTTTGACACCCAGCGAGAATGGAGGATGTTAAGGTTGTACGACAAACACTCGCCCACACACAGCAAATATAGTCAAACAGTTCCTGGCGGTATAGGGAATGGCCCAATATGAACCTCCACCATACTCTTCGCATCTCAATCCTCCAGAACTCTATCGATGAAATTCGCTTTCAAAGGAAAGAAATTTGACGAAAATCCTGAGATCCAACGAAACGTAACGAGTGTTTTGAACACCATCCCAAAGTTCCCAGAACTTTTATCGTAGAGCTCAGTGCTGCGTAGTTATGGGAGGTGATTATTTAGGTGAACAATAAGGTAACTGTAGTGCATAGTTCCTCTACGTTGATGTTACAGGAACTTTATCGTTAGAGATTGTGCTAAAGCCGGCCGCAGTGGCCAGTGGCCAGTGGCGGTGCGCCAGTCACGTTCTGAACGGCCACTCGGCCACTCGGGCATGGATGTTTGTGCCGTATTTAGTATTAGCTAGGTCATAAGTAGTTTGTAGGTTTAGGGACTGATGACCCGTAGTTAAGTCCCATAAGCTCTACAAACATTTGAACATTTAAATTGGTTGTGCTGAAGCTATTTGCGAACGCTACATAATACAGCATACTAGCTTAAACCCGCGACTCCGCTCGCGTGTTGGTTGATTATAATAGTTAAGCTATCTTTCAGTAGTGTGCTATGAGACTGGTTTTGAAGGATGAAATGAAATACAATACCTTCTTTAGAAACAAACATTTTAATCAACATTCAAATAAAAAATAAAATTATGTGAAGTGCTTAGTGATTTACAATAAATAATACATAAATTATTCCTTGTAGCCTGTGTTGCAATTTCTCAACACGTATGGTGAGAGTAATGTCCAAATTAATTTTAATTTCATTTTAGGTCATTCTGGTAAACTATGTTATTTGTAGTACTGTTTGGAGTGTAAATGCAGAGATTTTTTGGGTTGCCCACCCTTTACCAAGAGACGTATATTCATAGAAGTTTCGGGTATGCAGCCGGTCGTCGTCTAAAACATCACACGATATTTCGGCCAGACACCTGCTAGCCATCCTCAGGTGAGTCGATGAAGACTGAAGAGTGCGTCCAGCGTTCCACTATATATAGAAAACTTGGCGGTTACAGCGCATGCGTCAAAACATAAACAGACAGGCCACACTGCCGGACGGCAGCGCCCTCGCTGGTGGAGCCGCGGAGTTCAGCTGTCCTCTGCACTGCCACTGCCGTTCACAGCCGACGTCGGCGCTCTCTGTCGTCTTCGATCTGAGCAAATTTTAGTAATGACGGGATTCCATGCTTTGTCAAGATTGTAGCCACTATCCCGATTCATCAAATTTTCCGCGACACGTATTTCCACAGATTCTTTGATAATGGAGTCCCAAAAAGATGTTGCTGTTGTCAAAATTACCGTTTTATCGTACTCCATAGAGTGTCCGGTGGAAATGCAATGTTCAGCAATAGCAGACTTGCTTGGCTGTAAAAGGCGTGTGTTGCGTTTGTGTTCACTGCAACGTTCTTCAACAGTGCGCGTAGTCTGGCCTATATAAGCCATCCCACATTGGCAGGGAACTTTGTAGACACCAGCCTTACGCAACAACAAGTCATCCTTAACCGAACCCAGCAAGTCTGAAATTTTGGATGGTGGGCGGAAAATTACTTTCACTTGAAAATTTTGGAGAATTCTTGCTATTTTAAAAGAAATATTGCCAACAAACGGAAGAAAAGCAAGGGATTTTGCCGGTGTGTCCTCCTCGTTCTCCACTTTTTTGTTCTTCTTTTTAAGTGAGAGAGCCTTACTTATTTGCTGGTTAGAATATCCGTTGTCTCGAAACACTTGCTGGAGGTGAGCCAGCTCTTGTGGCAGACTATCAGCATCTGAGATTGTATGGGCTCTGTGAACAAGTGTTTTAAGGACACTACTGGTTTGCGACGGGTGGTGACAACTTGAAGCCTGTAAATATAAATCAGTATGAGTTGGCTTCCGAAAAACTGAGTGTCCCAAAGAGCCATCATCCTTCCTTTTAACTAAAACATCCAAAAAAGGTAAGCATCCATTTTGCTCTACTTCCATTGTGAACCGGATGTTATCATGAAGAGAGTTGAGATGGTGTAAAAACTTCTTTAGATTATCTTCCCCATGAGGCCATACAACGAAAGTATCGTCTACATATCTCCAAAATACTGTTGGTTTAAGGGGTGCTGATTCAAGGGCTAGTTCCTCGAAGTTCTCCATAAAAAGGTTAGCCACCATGGGAGACAGAGGAGAAAGGGCTGCACTACGAAATCTGAGAGAGGATCCTGATACTGTGATTTTGAAGTCTGACAAAGGTAATGCAACAGTTCTACTACCTCGTTCAGTTTACGTAGATAAGATGTATGGGCTATCAAGTGAGTCTGCCTATAGAAAGTTGGATGATGATCCTACAGGACGGGTGGAACGGAAGACTATTTCTCTTTTAAACTCTTCCTCACTACCTCAAGTTACCATCAAGAGATTAAGACCACATGGCTCTGTTCCGCCTAGATTGTATGGCCTTCCTAAGGTCCATAAGGAAAATTTGCCTTTGCGTCCCATAGTTAGCGATATTGGTGCCCCCACATATGACTTAGCAAAACATCTTGCTTCCTTACTCAGACCATTGGTGGGCAAATGCTCGCACCATATAAGGAATTCTGCAGATTTTATCAAGAGACTGGGGGCTCTTCGTCTTAGTAGCTCTGACCTTTTAGTCAGCTTCGATATGGTATCTCTTTTTACAAAGGTTCCTCTCACAGATTCTTTGAAACTAATCGGTAAATATTTTCAAGCTGATATCACTGCTCTATTTCAGCATGTTCTCTCCTCGACCTATTTTATTTTCAACAAAGAATATTTTGAGCAAACTGACGGTGTCGCCATGGGTAGCCCTCTGTCTCCCATGGTGGCTAACCTTTTTATGGAGGACTTCGAGGAACGAGCCCTTGAATCAGCACCCCTTAAACCAACAGTATTTTGGAGATATGTAGACGATACTTTCGTTGTATGGCCTCATGGGGAAGATAATCTAAAGAAGTTTTTACACCATCTCAACTCTCTTCATGATAACATCCGGTTCACAGTGGAAGTAGAGCAAAATGGATGCTTACCTTTTTTGGATGTTTTAGTTATAAGGAAGGATGATGGCTCTTTGGGACACTCAGTTTTTCGGAAGCCAACTCATACTGATTTATATTTACAGGCTTCAAGTTGTCACCACCCGTCGCAAACCAGTAGTGTCCTTAAAACACTTGTTCACAGAGCCCATACAATCTCAGATGCTGATAGTCTGCCACAAGAGCTGGCTCACCTCCAGCAAGTGTTTCGAGACAACGGATATTCTAACCAGCAAATAAGTAAGGCTCTCTCACTTAAAAAGAAGAACAAAAAAGTGGAGAACGAGGAGGACACACCGGCAAAATCCCTTGCTTTTCTTCCGTTTGTTGGCAATATTTCTTTTAAAATAGCAAGAATTCTCCAAAATTTTCAAGTGAAAGTAATTTTCCGCCCACCATCCAAAATTTCAGACTTGCTGGGTTCGGTTAAGGATGACTTGTTGTTGCGTAAGGCTGGTGTCTACAAAGTTCCCTGCCAATGTGGGATGGCTTATATAGGCCAGACTACGCGCACTGTTGAAGAACGTTGCAGTGAACACAAACGCAACACACGCCTTTTACAGCCAAGCAAGTCTGCTATTGCTGAACATTGCATTTCCACCGGACACTCTATGGAGTACGATAAAACGGTAATTTTGACAACAGCAACATCTTTTTGGGACTCCATTATCAAAGAATCTGTGGAAATACGTGTCGCGGAAAATTTGATGAATCGGGATAGTGGCTACAATCTTGACAAAGCATGGAATCCCGTCATTACTAAAATTTGCTCAGATCGAAGACGACAGAGAGCGCCGACGTCGGCTGTGAACGGCAGTGGCAGTGCAGAGGACAGCTGAACTCCGCGGCTCCACCAGCGAGGGCGCTGCCGTCCGGCAGTGTGGCCTGTCTGTTTATGTTTTGACGCATGCGCTGTAACCGCCAAGTTTTCTATATATAGTGGAACGCTGGACGCACTCTTCAGTCTTCATCGACTCACCTGAAGATGGCTAGCAGGTGTCTGGCCGAAATATCGTGTGATGTTTTAGACGACGACCGGCTGCATACCCGAAACTTCTATGAATATTCGATCCGCCGGGAGAATTTTAAAGTTCACAAGAGACGTATAATTGACCATGTTAAATGTTTGCAAATGTTTGTTAAGCTTATGGGACTTAACTACGGGGTCATCAGTCCATAAACTTACAAACTACTTATGAACTACTTACGAACTAGGACGGCACAAATATCCATGCCCGAGGGGGGATTCGAATCCCCGACCGTAGTGGCCGTGCTGACCGTGACTGTAGTGCCTCAGTCACCTCGGCCACCGCGGCCGGCAATTGACCATGTGAAAAACATGAGGCCTGTAAGTGGATTCCTGCGACGTTTAATGATTCTCCTTGAGCTTTGTTAATTGTCATGGCAAAAGCTAGACGAACTAGAAACTGAAGTCTTTTGAACTGAAATGGCATGTCTGAAGGTATTAAAGGAATGCGAGGAGTAAAAACATCTTTTCCGGCTGATGTTTGTTTATTTATTTATTCTTGTATTTCCTTATTCGTGTGCTTATCCTTACAGAGTAAGAGCTGAAAACATTGTAGCTCGCATAGACCAAAGATATGGTCTGTGGCATCACGTTTTGCTGTATGAAACCTCCTTGTTATACAGTCGTAAACGTCATCGCTGGCCCTCAGTCCCAATATTTTTACAATTTGACGACTTTCAACCACCATATCTTCCACCCCCTTAAAGCTATCGGCATGGAACTACTACGGTGTACAACGGATGACTTCGGACAACAATTACACACAGATCATTGTTTGCGTTCTGTAGTTTTCACTGCAGAGCGAAATATTAACACATACACACGTAGAATTTTATATACACTGATAACTTTCCACCCCAATTACTCCACCCTTTTATCATTATCAACCCTCAAGCAACAATACAACCAATAAAACCATTTTCAAAGAGTAAATATAATTTTCAAAGAGTAATTATTGTTCCGCATTTCGCGTTAGTTCTTCATATTACTAAATATCTATCAGATCGCTATAAACCCGTGCCTAAAACCTTCCTCAGGTATAAATTAGTAACTGTCGAAATATGTAAGTCTCTGCGTCTTGTCATTCGGACGTGATAAGCGCACACCGAACAGACATTCACAATTATAGATATAGATGACCACTGGTTAAGATTGCAGGAGAGACTACACGGAACTGATAGTTCGTTGGACATTACGAAGAAACGTAATGTACACTCACTCTTTTCATCATCAGGCAACTGACTCAAAAATCGGAATGTGCAGTCCACCTGAGCCAGTAAATGAATATCTTTACGTATTTTCAGTTAACTACGTCCATCTTCTTGACCAAATTCAAGTACTGACTTCACTGAAGGAAAAAAAAAATAAATAAATAAAGTAAAATAAAAATAAGAAAAGTCACGCAGCAACGGAAAACGCTATTCTAGCTGTCACGTTTTCGTGGATCGCTGCGAGTGAAAAGTAACGGATAATCCATCTGACGGTAGAATGCTCGTGCGTATTACTTCGCGCGAAAGCACAAACTTTTAGCAATTTGCGCGGGACCATCTAAATTCGGGCAGTGGAGAACGTTTAATGTGGCCTATTAGACGAGACAGGTCACCTGTGGTCCTGATTTAGCTAAGCCGAGATATATTCCCCGGCGGAAGATGCTAATCTCTGCTGTAAAGCCGATTTTCACTTCATTCCGCAAGTTCTCTCTAAAAAGGATTCGACGGTATTTGGAATTCAGATTTCTACCTCATGTTTTATTCAAAGGGACTTCATTGCGAACCACCCGTGTGGTTGTATCTGTGGAGAAATGTTTTCAAAGCACTTCTCTTTTACTGAGATCTTTCATCAGCTCACTCATAAATATTTTAATTAATCGATACCAACTCTGAATAACTTTTAGTCTCATTGAGAAAAATGCGCACTCTGCTAAAACCAGACTTCTAGACAATATATGAAAAGAATTAAAGAAGTGTTCTTTTCCTTTTGTGGAATATTCGCTTGGATGAACATCCCTGAAAATCATCAGTAACGACAAAATAACAATTCCTTTAATGGCACGAGTGTCACTGCGCACAGTTCATTTGTCCAGACATCATAATTGAACCGAAACAATGACTCTCCAATTGGAAAAAGATTTTCACACTGGGAAAATTTTATTTTCTACATCATGGCAAGAAAGACAAAATGACCGAAGTCGAAGTAAATTATCGAGGGATACAAACAGAACTAAAATAACTAATGGCCATTGGACATTGATCTTTAAAGAATACCAATTGTATCCTGTACAAACGAGTAAATAAAGAGCTTACCCCGCTTCTCGAAACAGTGTACTGTACAAATGTAGAGGAGTGAAGAGTCCGTAATTCATGTTTTCAAAATCGATCGTCGAGCAGATCCGTGAGACTATTGGAGCATTAGACATACATACTACGTGTTACATATTCAGATGGATACCACCATGATACCACCATGATACCACCGGTGGAAATAGCAGCCGCACAAACGTGAACGCCGCGGCGGAGTATCCGAGCGGTCTAAAGCGTCTCGCTGCGGAGCGCGTGGTTGCTCGCCGCGGAGGTTCCAGTCCTCCCTGGGGCATGGGTGTGTGTGTGTGTGTTTGTCCTTAGGTTAGTTTACCTAGGTTTAAGTAGTTTGTAAGATACGAACTGATGACCACGCAGTTTGGTCCGATAGATTTACAAACAGTTGAACAAACGTGAACATCTGAAAATGGTTTACAATAGACTGAAAGCGGTAATGAAATAAAAACAACAATTTTTCGATATTTTAACCTCAAAGCACTGTCCATTCGTTTCGAATGAAATTCTTGTCGCAGATCCTACTTCATGTGTCGTCTTCATCTACTTGTTCTTCCCTGTATAGAATACTACCTTCAAATTCATTTCCATTTTATTGGCTGTCTAATATGTTCCTTCTACCTTCCACCTTCCACCTTTCAGTTTTTCCTTCATTTCTTAATACTGGTTTAACATCTATGCTCTTGATATTAATATGGCTGCTTTTGTTGTCTTCAAACGTCTCTTTTACTTTCCTGTAATTGGTATCTATCTTTCCCCTAATTACAAATTTTTATACGTACTTGCATTTGTCCTATAGCCACTCCTGCTTATCCAATCTGCACTCACTGTCAATCTCATTTTTAGGCTGCTTCATTTGCTAGGTTCCTATATTTTCCCTTTCACCACTTAAGTATCTCACTCTTTTTTCAGGGCCTTCTATTCGACCTTGTCCTTCTACTTATATGATCCTCTGCATGCTTCACTACTTTATCTCTCAAAGCTACTCACTCCGCTTCTACTGTCCTTATTTCGATGAATCTTTACGTTATGGTCCCTCTAAAATTCTCTACAACCTGAGGATCCTTCATTTATCATGTTATCCGTAACAAAATTGGATATGCCGGTTGTTAGGTCGGTTTACATGATGTCCTGGCTTGTCATTATAAGATTACACATAGTAAAACCATCACGAAAGAAAGTTACCAGCATAAAATATGTGAAACTATATATACAGTGATTTGAAGAGGAAGGATCACATAATAAAACATAAGACAGGGGCCGTTGGTTCATACGGGCCCTCTAGAAAAAAAATAAAGATCCTTGTAAGAAGTATATAATAAGCTGCTACATTTATAATTAAAAGGTAAGGTTTCAATTTTTTCTATTGAAATGTAAAATTTGAACTGGAAAGAATTAATGACTGTGCATTATTTTCTGTTGCAGAGGTGGTCGTAGTTCTACACCGCGTAAATCTTTGTAAATGAATGGTTCATTATTAACAAAAGAACTGGCAAAGACTGTGGGGAGCGGGGAGCGAAAGGAATGGACTCCTAATATAACTGTCCCACATTCTCTACAAAGTAAGGACTCTTCCTCCAGTTCGCCTTTTCCAACATACGTAGTCAATACTTTCAGCAATCATCATATCAATAAACATAATAGTGGTAGCAATCACCCTAAGTTTTAGTTCTTCAGTTTACAACGGAATCTATAAGAAAGATTGCATAACGTTAATATTGTATAATATCACTTTTTAACGCTGTTATATTCCTCCACGCGCCGACAGTGTCTATTGTAAAATTCATAACGTCTGTGTCGCATTATTAACGTACAGTACTATCAGTTACGGAAAGACAGTTGTAAACTGAACCGGGTATCGGAAAAAAGAGTTTCGATGTTTTGACCGTAGCGTATTGGAATAATACATATGCACGGATATCTTTGTGGAATAATTAATGAAATGGATCAACGACCGCCGTTTAGACAAAGTTTTAAAAGCTACTCATATCATGTAGCCGGTTTGCACGCGGAGATACGATCAAATGTAATTTTCTATCGGTAAATGAAACTAGAAGTTTCCACTTCGTAGGTTAACGTTATTGGCACCCAGCTGGCGCACAATTTACTGTAATCGAGTTAGCTGTAACTCGGTTACAGATAACAGACAACTATACGATTCGATTTGGTGTGACGAAATTGGAAAACCGGCGGACTGTGATGTTTTAACGCACATGTGGTGTAACAATTACTATGATTCCTGCTGTTAAATGGTCCACAAGGAATCGTAAAACTATATATCTTTCGTATTTTCAGATGATATGCGATGTGGTCTTTATCTAACTATGTTAACTGAAATTGTAAGCTGATCACAGCGTTAGTCTGACTATATCTGAGGAATAATGTTGAAAACAGGAGATTGCAACTAATGGAGGAAACAAATTTTAAGATTTGGAATACAGGTCGATACTACCCAAGACCCGTGACAGAAAGTAACACTTATTGCTCCTGAAACAGTATGCAAGGAAATAGCTTTTTTTCGGTAGTGAGGTGACCCTTCCCGGCGTTTAAAAGTTTCCAGGCACGAAACAGTAGCACAGGTACATCAGGTTGTGAAATGAATTTCAGAACAATCATGAGGGATTACTCGCATCCGTCACTGCGACCTAGGGAAAAAAAGGTCGAAATATTTGTAAACCTAAAGGACCAAGCTGATGACGTTATCGGTCTCTAGAAAAATAAACAATGTAAACTAAATGATGATAAGGAGAACACACTCGCGCCTGTACCCGAAAGAGGACTCGAACCTCCGACAGGGAGCCTCCGCTCAGTCCGTGATTTGGCGCCTTATACCACGTGGCCACTTCCGCGTGGCTGTAGAGAAACGAAGATGAACGACGGTGGGTGGATGACAAGACTCCGTTCATTTCTAATACCGCTTCACCTATCATCTAAATGTATTACAAGTCTGTTTCAACAAATAATAATTCAGAAGCTAGCAGACATGACCACAAACATCATCGAACCAGGGTACCAACGTAAATTAAAGACTGCAGTATCATTTGTTGATCTTACTGACGCATTAGACAGCGTATGGTGCCGTGGACTGCTGCATAATTTGCAGAGGTTGTTTCCTGCCAAAATCTGGTTAATTTAATGGACAGCATGCTCAGCAGTATATGATTTCAAGTATTCCTTGGAGACAAAAGGAGCAGATGGCGTAGGCTAAATGGTGGACTACCTCAGAGCTCTGTGCTATCACTAGCCATTTTTAATCTTTATACCAGCGATATGCCCAACACTAGCGCTAAAAAGATACAATTTGCCAACGATGTAGCACTAGCGTGTCAAGCAAGAAACCTGGAAGAGTGTGGCGGAACCTTGACTACAGATTTACACATAATAGCCGACTATTTCAAGGGCTGGATACTGAAGCCCAATCCAACGAAAACAGAGGTAAACGCTTACCACCTTAATAACCGCGAGGCAAATCGCAAATTGATTGTGGTCTTCGAAAATGTCCCCAAGGAACGTAACCCATACCCAAAATACTTGGGCATCATTTTAGATCGGGCTCTTAGCTTTAAGAACCATACAGAATATGTAGCAAAAAGTGAACTCCAGAATCGACATTGTCAGAAAACTGGCTGGGCCAGGATGGGGTGCAAATGCAAATACTCTTAGTACTGATACATTGGCATTAGTTTACTCCACTATAGAATACTGTGCTGCAGTGTGGAAAAATAGTGCGCATAAACGTAAAGTCGACATCAAACTACATCAATCAATGAGAATAATCAGTTGCACTACAAAGTCTACACCACTTCCATGCCTGCCTGTATTGCGTAATATTCCACCTCCATCAATCAGACGAACAGCAATAAGAGAGTTCCAGAAGAGCTCACTTCTATACAATCAGCTTCAGAATATACCTACCCGCAGACTCAAATCCAGAAACCCACCATGGCCGGTGCAAGATGGGCCCCTTGTTCACGAAGTCTGTCAAGAATGGAAAGATGTTTGGAAAAAGTTCCCTTTGAGTAACTCTTATAACTGACCATACATCACGTGTGAATGGATTCGCTCTTCCCAGAAAACTATGGACGTCCGTGAACCGATTCTGCACAAGGCATGGAAAATGTAATGCTTCTTTGTATGAATGGAGATACAAGATGCCCAGCGCGTACTGTGGTGCTCCAGTGCAAACTATGCAGCACCTGATTGAAGAGTGTGTACTATGGAAATTGGTACATAGGTTTTGTATATGTAATCCTTAATATACGAAAATTTTCACACAAGACTGTAATATGACCATGTGAGCCATACGAATAAATAAATACCCTCATGGACAGAAAGTCCTATTAGGATTTAAATACATAGGCAATTGGTTTTCAGTTGCTCTGAAATTAAAAAGAAAATGAATATGGAGCAATCACATTACAAAATATTCGCGAAACGTATAACAATAACTGCTAAGTTGAAAATGTGTACCCATCCGAGATTCCACAACCCGGATCTCCTGATTTCTAGGCAGTTCCGCTGACCCCTACAACACTGGGGACTCAGAAATCACCACAACTGCACGGGATTGCTCAAGTATGCTTCCTTCAGATACAAACTCTCAAATTTACTCTGTCCACTAGAACTCAAACTCGTAGTTTTTCTAAATTGATTCCTGTAGGAGTAAGGGCCCTAGGTATGCCTCCGCACTGAAGAAAGGATAATCGCGCAACATCGGTGTATTGTGTATGTTTTATATATGTGGCGTCTGTTCTTTCGGGCATGTCCCAAAGAATATATATATATATATATATGACTTACGCATTACAAAAGTCTTGAAAAAGAAAATAAACGCAAAACCCCCTCCAAATTCCTTTAATACTTTCTCACACCTCTATGGGACTGTCGAAGGACACAGATAAAGTTCTGAATTGGGCAGCCCGTTTTGTATTATAGCCGTATAGGAATGTGTATGTCAAGGACTTGTTGCGTGAATTAATAGAAATACGTTCTTCGTTGCCGCCAATACTATATTGTCAGAAAAGAAGTCAGTACACTTGGAGAGACGTTGTCAATTTTGATCTGATGACGGCAGATAGCACGTGGGTGATAGTAGGTGTACCAATAATTGTTTCAACAGGGTCCGGCAACAACTAGTGTAGTGAAATAGCTGGCATACCATCATCCCTCTGCACCTTACGGCCCGAAGGTTCAGGAGATATCAACGTTTGAAGCAAACATGAGCCATGCTACGGAGTCGGACTGATGTTCCATGCAGCTAACTGAGCGAGTTGGTAGGGATCAAATTTTGTCCTTGGGAGTGGAGGGATGGACTTTCGGATTATTTCCACACAAGTAGCACGTTGCTTCTGTAGTGCAACGATGCTCGTTGCACTGATCATGTGAATTTTCGCGAAGTACGCTTTTAACTTTATTAAAAGTAATCCGAAGCCCTTTCGAACTTGGGGTAGATAATTATGAATGTAATTGCTAACTTTTTAACTGACCTTAAGCGACTTTACAGGTTTTTCTAATGGTAATCGTTTCCATCATTACTACTCCGCGAAATAATTTTTTTCCTGGAGTTAATATTACAGAGAGAAGACAAAATATTCCGTCTTTTTGGAATGCTTGCCTGAAAAAGAAAATATTATGAAATACCGCAGTTTTAAGAAATACTATTGACTGAATGAGAATCAACAAACCTGCCTTAAAAATTTAGCTTGAAGGTTTGAAAGACTTTAAATTAATTATTTTGTAAGAGTTGAATATCCTCATATCCCGTATTTCAAAGAGGAACAATGAACTTCGATGTTTTAATAGAGTTTACGCTCCACAAAGGCTGTGTCTCAAAGAAAATCGTAAATCTAAATCACAAAGGCTAAATTATAAATCTCATGAAAGCTACGAGAGCCTATGTTGCAAAGAGTAATTTCGTTATCTTCGATCGTAACATCACAGGAAAGAGTTTAATACGAAATTCAATCTTATTTATAGGTCGGTACAACTGTTTGCACGTTAAAGAGCTGTATATGGCAGGACAACGAGCTAAAAACCTCCATGTCAGATACCCTGTATGGTAAAGTATATTGTATTACATTCCTTTGTTCCGACGAAACATATGCACTCATTGACCGTAACGGACGGAGAAAGTACATTAGGTTTTATAACATACAACAGGCATCCTTAATTTCATCTCTCTGTCCAACTCCCTGTTTGCCATTCCACCTATTTCTCCTTCTTGTCTTTGCTTCTCGTCTCTCTCTGTCAATTTCCCTGTTCTATTAACTCCTCCCACCCTCTTGTGCTGTAATGTACGTGTAATTCACAATAAAATTTACCGCATTAAGCATTTATTTCAGTCCTCCGTTAATGCAATACCGCTCTTCTCATTCTGTCGATTCGTATCTTATGAGCACTCTCCATTCGAAACCTCCCGCTCCTCTCACTTTCATCTTCTACTGTCCCTCTCCATCTCTTTCTCTCATCTGTCCATCACCTTTTCCAATTTCTGTCAATCTCGTCTTCTTTTCCGCCTTAGTTCTTGTTCTTCCCATCTTGACAGATCTGCTCCCCTATTTTGTCGACGTCTTTTTATCTATCTATGTCCACCTCCACGTCTACTCTCAAACCCTACCTCTCACTAGCAATAAAAATTACTTTTCAACTTAGATATTGATTAGACAATGTCTGCTGCAGTTCAAAGTGGCTTACGAAAGGTAGCCTATATGTTAACGGAGGGTGTAACTCATCCTAATTACATATTTCATTCAAATTCGTTTAGCTATTACAGAGAAGTACTAACAAGCATATGCATTAAAATATCCTAATGAAACTGCAAGTGCTTCGCATTTACTAAATTTATATGAGCATTAGTTATACATCATATACTATTTCCTATATTCTCTCTGCACTTTTTCTCTTGATTCTCTCTACACACTGCGGGATAGCAAAATAGTACACCTTGAAAGAAGGCATCGAATTTGCTTTGAAGTCCGTATATGTCACCTGGGAGATAGTAGATGTACTGATAATGGCTTCAACGCCATCCGCCAGCAGTTAACGTAGCGACATAGCTGCTACATTGCTATGTGTAACTTTTAATAAAGAATGTGAAAAGTCATAAGACATAGATATCGCTTCGTGAAGCAAACAGGCGCCTTGCCAAGAGATACGCGCTCGTGCTTACTACTGCCAAATGAACAAGTATTCGAAGCGCTGGGATTGCCCTTTCGAAGAATTACACACGAACATACTGCGTTAATCATGTACCGATGTTGGTCAGAAAGGTTACGTGAACCTGCTACAACACGTAGATGATGTTCTGCACGCCCATCGAGCATACACGTCAGTACGGAAATGACGGGAGTTCTGAGCCGGCCGCGGTGGCCGAGGGGACTGAGGCGCTTCAGTCGCGGTCTGCACGGTCACTAATGTCGGGGCTTTGAATTCCCCCTCGGGCATGGATATTTGTGCCGTCCTTAGTCTTAGCTAGTTCATAAGTAGCTTGTAAGCTTAGGGACTGATGACCCCGTAGTTAAATCCCATAAGTTCTACAAACATTTGAACATTTTTTTTGGAGTTCTGATCCAGACTGATGACGTCACGAGGGTATCGTATTGGCCGAGGGGACTGAGGCGCTCCAGTCGCGGTCTGCACGGTCACTAAGGTCGGGGGTTTGAATTCTCCCTCGGGCATGGATATTTGTGCCGTCCTTAGTCTTAGCTAGTTCATAAGTAGCTTGTAAGCTTAGGGACTGATGACCCCGTAGTTAAGTCCCATAAGTTCTACAAACATTTGAACATTTTTTTGGAGTTCTGATCCAGACATGACGTCACGAGGGTATCGTATTACCCAAATGTGGAGGGCCGCCACACTGCTGAGTCATCAAAATAATCAATTGCCAGGGGTACTGGCACAGACTGAATACATAACCCATATTACAGGAGGGGAGGGCAGGCAATCAGAGCATGAATCATTAAAATAAAATCAGTTGGTAGCGGTAGTGCATCAAACTGATTACGTAACCCATATTACACAACAGAATTTTGAGGTCATAAAAAAGTCAATTGATTGGTGTTCAGATTCAAACTGCTAAATTACGATGGTTGTACCAAAAGTAAGGATCACGATTAGCTACAGCCTCGAGGGCCCACTCTCGAGCCCGGCCGTCTTCGATTGGCTACGTCGCTCAGTGTTGGCTTGGCAGCCGTCAGAGATGGATGTGTTGATCGCCACTCCCGCCAAGTGCGAGGTTCGAGCAGTAATTCGGTTTCTCCATGCAAGGAAGTTACCGCTCGTGGAGATGCATCGGCAACTGACGGAGGTGTGACTCGGCGGAGCGGCGTGCTATGCTACGATACGCGAGGCCGTTCCCCGTCGGGGTTTGGAATCCCCCCCCCTCGGGCATGGATGTTTGTGTCGTCTTTAGTAGAAGGTAGTTCATAATTAGTTTGTACGTTTAGGGACTGATGACTCCGCAGTTAAGTCTCTTAAGATTGACAAACATTTGAATATTGACTGAGGTTTATAGTGAAGAGTGCATTTCCGTTCAGCACGTCCGCAAATGGTTCACGGCTTTTGATGAGGGTTGCACGGTAGTTCAGCATGAGGAACGGAGTGGAAGACCGCCGGATTCGGATGCGATTGTCCAGAAGATCGACAGTAAGCTGTTCAAAGATCGGAAGGGTCACTGTCCGTGAACGTGTGGAACGCATTCCTGAAGCACAATTGAAAGAACCTTAACAGAAACGTTGTATTTTCACAAGGTGTGTGCTCGCTGGGTTCCCCGGATGCTGACTGACGGACACAAGGCCCAACGCCGGACTTAACTCCCAGCGATTATCACCTCTTCCTCAGAATAAACGATCACTTAGGTGGCAAACCCATCTAGAGCGACAATGAAGTTTAAAAAATGTTTAAATGTTTGTAAATCTATCGGACTCACCTGCGTGGTTATTAGTCCGTAGCTTACAAAGTACTTAAACTAAATTATACAAACCTAAGGACAAGACACATTGCCCGAGGGAGGGGGGGGGCTAGAACCCCCGACGGCGAATGGCCGAGTGCACCGCAGCACGGCACCCCAGTACGCACGACCAATTCGCCGCAGCGACAATCACCCCGCTTACATGGGCTCCCAAGACCGGATTTCGTAAACCGATTTGCCAATTCCGCTTTTGGTTGGTCATGTAAACACTCCAAAATCGATTCTGGAAATCCGCTTCTCTAAAGCGGTTTTCCAGTTCCACAATCGATTTTCGTGCCAATGTAAAAGCAACCGTTTTTGATGCGTTCTTGGCTTGTCAGATTGTATTTTCTTGTTAAGAATTTTCGGCACAAATGGAAAGAGTGATATTTTGTAATTTGAAATAAAAGTATGAATATTAGAATGAACATAAATCTATATATTTCAATAAAAAATAATAGCGATTGTGCGGACTAAATCAGGAACCGAATCAGCCGTTTTTCGGCCGCCAAGTTAAGTGAGTTAGGAAATCCGATTCAGGTTATGCCATGTAAACACGACAGCGAAAAACGGTTTACGAAAATCGTTTTTCGTCTTGCGGAAGATGTGTTACATGTAAACGTATTGAATGTAGCCCGAGCAGAGGTCATATGCTTCCTCATGGTGTTGGTGGGAGACTTACTCAACTTAAGAATACAAGAGCTGGAGCACCGTCTTCAAAAGTGTGCCGAAAAAAAAAGGAGACTATGTTGAAAAATAGACCAAATGTGAGCTTTTCAACCATGTATAAATTAATGACAACAAAAAAATTTTTCTATTTTTTTTTAATATGGGAACCTCACTTTTGGTAGAAACGCGTAATTGCTCAATAAAATGTTAATTTTCCCTCAGACCATGTAAATTATTGTAAATTTTTGTAACAAAATTATAATATTTGCCATCTAGCGATAATTATTGTATATAGCAAATTGCTAAAAATTCCCCAGCTTGCGGAAGTTATTGTTTATAACAAATTGCTAAAAAAAATTCCCCAGCTTGCATAATGTTTATAAAAAAAATTCTCCACCTCTCACAAATCTTTACAATAAAATGCTGATTCTCCCCAACTCGCGTAATGTTAATAACAGTTCCCCTAACAGTGTTGTAAGTTTTGAGACTATGTGGTACATGCAATGTGTAAAATCCGACAGCCCACTTCGGTGGAAATATTTTTCCGATTTTTCCGCAGCGTCTCGCGCCGCGCTTCGTCCATATCTGGATTACTTGATCAGCTGGAAATACTATGCAAAAGCATCATTTGAGGAACATCCTAGAGTCTTCCTAGCAGCCGCGGCGGAGAGGCCGAGCGCATTTAGGCGCTATGCTACGATGCGTGGGGCCGTTACCCGTCGGGGGTTGGAATCCCCCCTGGGGCATGGATGTTTGTGTCGTCTTTAGTGTAAGGTAGTTAATACGTAGTTTGTAAGTTTAGGGACTGATGACCCCGCAGTTAAGTCCCTTAAGCTTAACAAACATTTGAACATTTGATTTTTCTTACTGACATATGATCCGGTGGTTGTGGGATGAATTTTGTAATCAGTGGCTTGATTTACCCTAAGAACTTTGTCACGTGATCAATCTGTCCCTATACCACACATTTAGAAGAATACATCTAGAATCGAAGTATGCGCCCACATTGGGGTTATTTGGTCATTTTCCTAGAAATATCACTCTAAAGCATAATTTGGAGAAGTAGTAGAGGCATACTAGGACATGATCCGTGGGTTGTGGTGTGAATTTTTGCGCTCAGTAGCTTGATTTACCCAAAAATGAGATAGTGTCTTTCTGCTTTATTGGGAAATGGCACTGACAAGGGCACTCACAACCAAGACAGTAATCAGCCAGGTGTACCCGCATATACTTAACCATACTCGACATTCTCCGACCAGAGGCAACCTATTCCCATCAGCAATACGACATCTCTGCGCGGGAGGACGGAGCTCCGAAAAGCGACAAACGCTTCGAAACTCCATATACCAAACATGATCAATTAACGAGACCGCACTACCTGAATCAGTAAGAGCACAATCTGGTTCATGGTTTATGGTCGCACAAACAAAGGGAAGGCGGGAACCGCGTGACGCTACAATACGGTTACAAAATAACCTACGGCGATTACGCCTCCCTCCACGATGCAGCTGACGTCATCTATCACGCCGGGATGGCCTTGGTACGGGACACTGTCGCACAAGGTGGTTATTGCCCCCGCAATGGAAACACTGTTCCCGAACACGACAAACGAAGGTGTGTGAAATGGAGGGATTTGGAGGAAGAATGACAGCACCCGCCTCTGCAGGTTTCGAACGCTTTTCATCCACTAACTGTAACGCTTCAATAGAAACGACCAACTGATTTAATTGAGAAAACGTGAAAAGTCTAACACCAAACAACGTTCGAGCCCTATCCTCAGGGTGGAGCCCATCGGTAATAGTTGTAACAATGTCCTTCTCTGATATATCCATTAGTAACGCATCTACCGTTGTACGAGCACGGTTAACATAATCACCTAAGGACTTGATGGTGGATTGCACCCACCAAAAATGCACCCTCTCAAGCTCTCTTGAAACTCGCGTAGGTATCTTCTCATCAATTATTTTCCTCCTGAGATCCTTTAAGGTTTCTTTTGACTGAAGTGTTTCAGCTAAGAAATCAGTAAGACACCACCGCGCCAAAGGATATAACAATGCCAACACAATTGATTGGGAAAACTGCAAAGCGTCGGCATGGGCTTCAGAACGAACGGTTAACCATAAAAATGTTCAAATGTTTGTACAACTTATGGGACTTAACTACGGGGTCATCAGTCCCTAAGCTTACAAACTACTTATGAACTAGCTAAGACTAAAGACGGCACAAATATCCATGCCCGAGGGGGGATTCGAAACCCCGACCGTAGTGGCCGTGCTGACCATGACTGGAGCGCCTCAGTCACCTCGGCCACCGCGGCCGGCTTAACCATAAAAGTTGTTCAATATGTTTCATATTATCCACTGACAAATCAATGATTTCTGTCAGTCACAAGCCTAATGGGTTGGGAAATTTAGCAAATTCCTTAATAAGACCTTTATCCCCAGAAGGTATCCCAGTTACCTGGACTAACAGGAAAGGAATCTCCAGACTCACTTCCCGTATAATTTTTCAATCCCAATGAGTTAACCGTAACTAAAGGGCCTGCAACTCTCCTTTCAATTGAGCCAGTGACGCACATTGGAACTTATCCAACTGCAATTGCGATAATTATAATGATTGAGCTGAGCTTGAATGCTATAGAGCTGCCTACGGTTGGGTCTAGCTTCACTCAAAAAGGAAAGATTCCTAGCTAATTCCTGCACGGCTACAGAACACGAGGCAATGGCAGCACCTACCTTGCCAATATTTTTTGAGGTCTCAGCAGTCTAGCGGCCTTCCACACTTGTGTAACATGACACCCTTGTAACGTCATAAGTCTGGCCCAGAACTCCTGTCATTCCACCAAGTTCGCAGCAGTGGCATATTTCACAGCTTTCGTTATTAAACAGTTTTTTAAAGAGACGCTTTGCAACTACGAAAGCCAAATGTGGTGATGCGGCTGTTATTTATTTACGAGTTTTGAACTCGTCATCGCCAGACTCTAAAACCTAGGCTAAAACGCTTAGCAACACCGGCTATTCGGAAACGCTGTTCAGACGTAGCTTCGAACCCAACAAGAAAAAGTTGAAGGAAGGCGTTCAGGAAGAAGAAACGGAGCCCTTGGCGTTTCTTTCGTGTTGAGTTCTACCCGCGACAAACGTCTAGGATATTAGAGAAAAAAATCATCTTTCGCTCTTCAAAAAATTCCAGAATATCATTGGTGTACAGACACTTGAAGTATACAGTATCAGCTGCGACTTCGCAAACAATAAATCGCTCACATGCAGCTGTGCATCTCTCAGCGCTGCACGGAACATATACGGAACATTCGTCTAGATCAAACGGACAAATCTGCTGTGGTGGAACGCAGCCTCAATAAAAACCATATGTTTGATTTTGAACAAAGGTGATTTGCAGGGCGAGTGGGTTTGGTGGGTTCTGGGGTTCTATCTTTAACGTAGTTACAGTAGACGACAAACTAGTCACCCGAGACAGTGGGTTCCAGCTATGGACCACATGGGATGAAGCATTAAGCAAAATACGAGTACGTCAAGAACCCGCTGATATGAAGCCGGCAAAGGCAGTGAAGGGAATGCACAATACCCCGTTTACATGGGCTCCCAAAACCGGATTTCGCAAATTAATTTTCCCAATTCTGTAAAACAATCCAGTATCGATTCCGGAAAGCCTGTGAAACGGTTTTCCATTTCCGCAATCGATTTAGTGACCATGTAAACTCAACGTTCTTGGCTTGACAGACT
This sequence comes from Locusta migratoria, assembly GCA_026315105.1. Lineage (NCBI taxonomy): Eukaryota > Metazoa > Arthropoda > Insecta > Orthoptera > Acrididae > Locusta > Locusta migratoria. The sequence continues at coordinate 144,219,250 of CM048746.1, forward strand.
GTGTTAAGAATTTTCGGCACACATGGTCAGAGTGACATTTTCTCTGAACTGAAAGTATAAATATTACAGTGAGCATGAGTCTTTGTATTTCAGTAATGAAGAATAGCGATTGGACTGACTAAATCAGGAACTGAATCAACAGTTTTTCAGCCGTCGTATTGAGAGGGTTACGAAATTCACTTCAGACTGTAATGTGTAAATACGACAGCAAAAAACGATTTACAAAATTCGGCTTTGGTCTTCCTGAAGTTGTGTTGCAGGTAAATGTACTGACGGACCCGCCAGCGCACACGGAGTATCCCCACCACCGGCCGCGACAGTTCCCCCCCCCCCCCCCACCCCCGGGCTGCGGCAGCCGTTACAGAGGCGCGCGACAGGTGGTACCGACGCAGAAGAAATAGAGGAGTTTGTGGTCTAGGAACTATAACGACCCGCACGGGACACAAAACCGACATTTCGCCTGAGGATGGCAAGTGGGAGTCTTGCTTTAACGTTATCTCAGAACGACGCCCGTCTAGGTTGATAACAAAAATGTTCAAATGTTTGTAGAGCTTATGCGACTTAACTACGGGGTCATCAGTCCCTAAGCTTACAATCTACTTATGAACAAGCTAATACTAAGGACGGCACAAATATCCATGCCCGAAGGGGGATTCGAACCCCCGATCGTAGTGGCCGTTCAGACCGTGACTGGAACGCCGCAGTCCCCTCGGCCACCGTGGCCGGCTAGGTTGATAACCCCTGAAGACTTTATCAACAATCAAATGCCTTTGTCAGGTCACAGAAAACACCTGCTGCTGCTATTTTATCTAATAAATTAAATACGCTTTGAGTCTGTTCAATACCAGAAACATTCAGAAATCCAAATTATTTACTAGACATATGATGTCAGGAGGTTGAGAAGTTGCCTGAACATTTCATGTTCTTAAATTTTTGAGAATGCTGGCAAAAGTGAAATCGGTCAGTAGTTTGATGGTGTCTCGTTATCCCATATATTGAATAGAGCTTTAATATCTGCTTATCTCAGCCAATCAGGAATTGACCCAATTATAATAAACGGATTATACAAATAACTTTACATTATCCCCTGTACTGAATAGAGCTTTAAAATCCGCTTATCTCAGCCAATCAGGAATTGAACCAATTATAATAAACGGATTATACAAATAACTTTAGATTATCCCCTGTATTGAATAGAGCTTTAAAATCCGCTTATTTCAGCGAATCAGGAATTGTCCCAATTATAATAGACGGATTATACAAATAACTTCAGATTGTACTAAACTCACAAGAGCCTACCGTAATGAACTTTGTTGATATTTCACTGTAACCACTAAAACCTTTATTACAAAAAATTAATATGGAAGTTACTCATTGTGGTGGAGTGTTATTTGCGGAAAAGGAATAAAAACGAAAATGAAAAATAAATAAATAAATAAATAAAAATTAAAAAAAAAGTTGACTAATAATTAGATAATAAATCATTTCATATACTGAATTTGTATTCCAGATTTCAACATACCTAATACCCTGTAAAACGGCATCTTGCATTGATGGATGATTTCATTCGTCGTGCCATACTCTCCACTAGATCATCAGGGAACTTGTCCCACTCCTGAAGGCGATTCGGCGTATATCTCTCTGACTGGTTGGTAGGTCGTTTCGTCCAATAACAGACGTTTTGCATGCATCCCAGAAATGTTTGATAGGGTGCGTGTCTGCAAAATATGCTGGCCATTCTAAGCTTCTGATGTCGTTGCCATATGGGAAGGCATTTAGAAGATACAAACGTTAAGCACCATATTTTCCCTCCATTAAGAAGAATCCCTCATAGATTTGCTGCCGATATGGTTGTACTGTACGTTGGAGGATGTTATCCCAGTCCCGCATAGCCGTTTAATAGCTTTCTACGACCACCATTGGCGTCAGGTGACTCCACATAATGCCAGCCAGAAAACAGCACGAAACCACACCTCCACTCTTTTGGACTGTCTAAGACGTTCGGATCGACCAGGCTGCATCCAATAATGTCACTGACGATTGTTCGGTTACAGGCAGGTGAGAACTTCGTCTGTGAATATCACTTGATGCCAATTCTAATAATTCCATTCATCATGCCCATCTGTGCCGCGCTGCATGGTGTCGAGGTGTCACATCTGGATTTCGCCATGGACGTCGGGGGTAAAATTGCATCTCACACAGACAATCGCGACCAGTTTGAGTGGAAACACGACGTTTTGTTGCTCCATGAAAATCGTTACTCAGCATGTTGTCGTTCTTCTCAGGTTCCCTCCAAGCTGAAATCTGAAAGAACCGGTCCTCAGCTGCTGCGGTAGCCTTTGGGCGACGAGAGCTAGGTACGTCATTAGCAGTTCCTTCTCCATTCCGAACATCATCGCTTTGGTCACACAGAGACGTCTGAAAGACGCCCTTGATGAGTCTATCCTGACACAATGAACAATTCGAATACGATGAAAATTCCCATTTGATCTTTCGTGTTCCTACATTTCTCCTCAATCGAAACTGATCTTCTTCGAGGTCAACTTGTACCAGCCTTTCCATTCTCCTGTAAATAATTCGTGCTAAAATTTTGCAACCATGACTTATCAAACTGATGGTTCTGTAATTTTCACACCTGTCTGCACCTTCTTTCTTTGGAATGGTGATTATTATATTTTTCATACAGTCTGATAGCATTTCGCCTGTCTCATACATATACAAAAATATTTGAAGATGTGATTGCATAGTTGTAACGTACAGCAGCACCAATACAAATTAAGTATCTACATATTTGAGATATCTCATACTGACTCGGAGATATGTACTGAGAAAGATATTACCCATTTCAACGACCGCATGGGCACGTATGAAAGTTGTCGCATATTTTGACCTATAACATATTCGAACAGTATCGGAATCTGCAAGTGTCACTTTTGTAATGTGCCGTTAATGTTCAGGGGGAAGAATTATCTCCCGTTGTATCGATTCCTGGGCTTAAGCATGATGATAATTATCTTTGTTATTAACCATTTGTACTTACTTTTATAATAATTTAGATATAGAGAGTGTTTTTTTGTGTATTTCTTATGAGGTTGCACGTACGGCACGGAAAGCATCGCACAGTGGCAGCATTCTTTACCCGTCGCGGAAGAAAATGCAGTCTCTGGCGTCACCGGTGACAATCTCTGACGAGCTGAAGGCCGTCGAGGTGAGAAGACAGCGGGGACTGTGCCTTGCTTGCCTTATCAAGGAAATTGAAAAAAAAAAAAAAAATGTGAAATAGGTTATTGTAACACTAACTGAGGTTCAGTTAAAAACTAAGAGCTGTTTTCATTGATATCTAAAGGATGTTAACGTTGTTACTCGAGTTTACTGATTATAAAACGTTATATGCGCACTGATATACAGGGTAAATCACGTAACACTTGCACCGCTAATATTGCGGAAACGGAAATTGCGATTTATGTGCTGTTTTCACAGAATGGATTGGTAGTCAATGACTCATATTGTCAGTTAATAAACAGTTTGTAGGAAAACCTAGAAATTGTATTTTTAATGCAAACATACAATACTTCAAATGGAACAATGGTTGTTTCAATCATACACTGGAATTGTTGATACCAACTGTGTACCAAGAATTTTTATCATGCTTAGTTTGGCAGCTACAACATTCAAAGTTTTGGGGGCGGAGGCTACCCCAGCGTAGTTTACTGGCTGGTGGTCATGAGACAGTGGGCCGTGTCCCACGGGCTAGCCATTCGGCCAGTGAGCTACGCTATCGCAGCTTCCGCCCCCGAAACTTTGAACGGCTGTAGTTGACAAAGTAAACGTGATAAAATGTCATCCAAAATTCTTTGTTCACAGCTGGTGTCAATAATTCCAGTGCATGATAGAAACAACCATTGCTCCATTTAAAAAACTGTATGTTTGCATAAAAATACCTTTTCTACGTAATATTACAATCTGTATGTTAGTTAACAATACTAGTCCTTGACTACCAATCCATTCTGTGAAAACTGCAAATCAATCGCACTTTCCGTTTCCGCAATATTTGCGGTGCAAGTGTAGAAAAATATTCAAATGTTTGTAAATCTATCGGACCAAACTGCATGGTCATCAGTCCGTAGCTTACAAACTACTTAAACCTAGGTAAACTAACCTAAGGAGAACACACACACACACACACACACACACACACATTAGGATGGGCCGAAAAAAGTGAATTTTTGAGTATCGAGTTGTAATAGGGCTCGAAAGTTGCGTATTTGTGTGCTGATTAACGAAAAATAATTGAAAAAATCTAACTTAATGTCTTCAGTTTGCGCAAATGGCTTAAAGTTTATAAAAAAACATAAATTTATAGAATTTCTGAAAGGTCATATAAAAATATATCTTTCAGTATCACGTCCTAATAGGACTCAAAAACTGGGTATCCATGTATAGTTTAACATAAAAATATTTTTGATAGTCCTAGCTTACGTAATCAGTTCGTGCTAAAGGCCTTAACTATCGAAATATGACAACATTTCTAAATGTTCAAAATGTTACGGAAATTTGCTAATATTTCGTATTTATATCTATGTTTTAAATATGTTAGGTTTTATTTATTGTGATTTGATTATTTAAAGAGAAAACATCATAACTTTGCAACTCTTCGCCCATTTCACCAGCAAATTTGGTTAAATGACCCAGAACTCACCACGAGGAGGTGGCTGCAATTCGAGTTCCACCCACACCCTGCCCAACCAACCAACCGCCCAAGGAGGTCATACTAATTATATATTCATATTTACAAATATAGACATTTATTTACATTTTTATACCTTTATTTGCACACTACTCAAAGATGTAGTTGGCTTGTGTAAAATTACTAACAGAGGCTGTACAACAGTATGTGGGCAAGATAGCAGAGATGGATTCATTAGGACGACTCTGCAGTCAAGATTAATAATGCCAAAATTTGGACACAAATCAGAATTCAAGCCAGAATTCAATTGCTTGTGTTCTACATGTAACAATGTTTAGTAGAAACAAGGGATCGGATTAAGAGCTACAATTTCGGATGTTCCCGATGTTTCTTAAAATAATATTTTCTCTGGTTTTGAGTGGCAACGGAAAAAGCAAGGTTAGTTACATTAATTATTAATACACATTGTTGGAAATCAGACGGAAAGGGAATTCTGAAAGATTTGAACCAAGTGTAGAATTATATGCTTTTTGATTTTGTGGACAAGGGTGTGGTTTTTAAGATTCGGAATCCAGTGATTTGACGGCAAATGTTAAAACTTGTATTTAATATTATTGGGGTGATAAACAAGCATCTTTGCTGCTGTTCACGTTTATTTAAAGTGTCTATAAAATAAGGGTTAAATATTTAAATTACTCGTGAAATATAAAATATTGAGTTCATTTAAGATTACAAGCCAAACAAGAACTTTATACCGATTTAGGAATTGTGTACACACAAACTTGTTCGCATCGCAGATGAGGCAAGAACATAGAGCGTCTGTGGTGGGTATAGTAACCTTTGTAAACAAGACGACGGCAAAGTAAATAAATGTTAAATGAACTTAATTAAATCATTAATGTGCGGCTACATACATTTACGCCCGCAATAAACGCGACAATATATATATATATATATATATATATATATATATATATATATATATATATATATATATATATATATATATATATATATTGGTTAGGTCATACAACGGTTAGCTACGAACTAGTACAAAGAAGGTCGTTCCATTACAAAGTCCACTTCAGAAACGCAAACCACCATTATTGATTAAATTCATTAATAATTATTAATCTTTATGAGAGTCATTGAACCGCTCCATAATGATAGGTACACAGTCGTGGAGAAGTTCAACTGTTAGTGAGAGGAAATTACTTATATGATACTCAGTTGGAAAGAATTTCATTCGATTTAATTTCGTCCAATTAGGACCATCTCCAAAACTATACCATTGGTATAATGTAACACCATGCTCGCTTATGACGGCTGCTGCAATTGTACGTGTCAACTCACCTTATTGGCACAACGGATGTAATATTTTCAAAGCATTTTGACGCCCATGCTTAGCTATAAAGTGCAAATATTAGTGACACTCCAAAAGAAATGCACACTATCTATTATTATTTTTTTTTCAAACTCTTGCGGATGTTTTCCAGTGTCTCGTTTTCACAGCACAGGAATTCAATGACAGCACGTTGCTTCTGACGAACGTCTAGTGTAGCAGCCATCTTGATGAAAACCTGTGACGGAGCCTCTCACGGGAACAGGTTGATCTAAGTTTGAAAACAAGCGGGAAGGATGTTGTATCTACACACTGTAAAACTTTGAAACATGCAGATTAAAAACAGTATTTTTTTATAGTGTGCATTTCTCTTTGAGTGACCCTCGTAGTTTGGACACAGCAAATGAAAATTTTGTGGCATAAAGATGCGGGAGCCAAGTACATGCATTTTTGTGATTTCAAGGTAAAATGGCTAACAGCTTTTACTTAAAAACATGAATTATTCATTACATTTACTGACATTCAAATGTATCTTTGTGGAAGTATTTTACTCATGAGTTATCTCTTACGCCCTAGGAAAGAGCCGGGTCGTATATTTAGCTCGCCGTGGCTCACCCGCCCTCATTCACGGTGAAATCCCTTTCACAGCTGCCTACTGTGCTACTAATAGCTTACACGAGTTGCAACAGGTGCCTTTTGCGCCACAGAGACGTCTTTAAATCTTTCTTTCTTGGTCTCGAGGCTCCTTTGATACCAGAGTGCGAGTTTACAGAATTGCGACTAAAAAGAAATATAAAAGAAGAAGAATTAAAACATTCTGTCTTTTCACGCCTCTGCGTGCCCGCTGCACATGGAGAAGAAATATCTCTGTCGGAGTTAACCCTGAGACATAGCCAGATTTAAGGAACTGTGCTGAATAATTTGTACATTTCTCATATAATTGCCTTTTAATGCACGAATTTTATTTTAAGGTATAAAACTGCAAGGATCAGTTTGTTGTACCTATTTATGCAGGCTGTCCCACTTAAACGTTTCACCACAAATATCTCTGAAAAAAAAATTACATTGAAAAACGACTTTGTCGGACATGTACGTACGCCAGGGCTTATAAATTCATATGGTATGAGACATTCCAAGACGGAAACAAATATTTTCAACACAAACTAATGTCTTCTTTCATGGACACCCCATATTATTTTTTATGCAGATCAGAAGCATGGAAGATCACAAAAATGATGGCGTTAGTAGCATCGAAATACGTTAATTACACACCGATAAATTGCGAAGTTGGCTCTTGAAATAAAAACAAAGCAGAGTCAGCGTAGTTTCCGAAACTCAATCGTAAGCTTCACGCTGCCCGTAATTGTGCCCTATCTGCGTGCTTCATTTGTTTTTATGTCTACGTGTGTGTACATCCACATATTACTCTGCAAATAACATTTGAGTGCCTGACGCAGGGTTTATCAAACGGCTTTCATAATGTTTCTCTACTGTTACATTCTCTCATAGCGCGAGGGAAAACGAAACACCTAAATCATTCGTTATTTCAAATGTTTGTAAATCTAAGGGACTTAACATCTGTGGTTATTTGTCCCCAGGCTTACGAACTACTTAAACTAACCTAATCTAAGGACAACGTACAAACGCCCATGCCCGAGAGAGAGGACTCGAAGCCACGACGCCAAGCAACAGTGCGCTCCGCAGCAAGGTGCTTTAGAACTTTCGGCCACTCCACTATGACATTCAGTGTTTCATCTGTTTTCTTTTGTGTTACTATTATGATCAGTCTCCCTATGAAGGTGGGTGCTAACAAAGTATATTCGCATTCGGAGAAGAAAGATGGTGAAAGAAATTTTGCAAAGTGACCTCTCCTCGACGCATAAAGACTTTCTTATTTCTTTTAATGGTGTCTACCCCAACTCGGGTATCATTTCTCTGACATGAAACGAGAGGTCCTTCTCTGAATCTTTACTGTGTCCTCCGTCAGTCCCAAGTGACGAGGATCCTATAATGCGCAGCAATAATCCAAAATAGGACAGTAAAGTCTACGATGCGCAGATTCTTTAGTAGAATGTTGCATCTTTTACTACCAATGAATTGTCGCCTTTGTTTCGCCTCCGCCACGTTATTTTGTGTGTGTTATCTTTTGTGTCCCAACTTCGTCGCCGCTTTTGTGTCCCAGCCTCGTCGTAGGTGTCGGTGGCCGGGTGGAACGAGACCGACACAGGAACAAAGACAGCACGCTGGTGCAGGTACGGAGGGGAGCAGCCAGAAACTATAAACACTAGAGTAAATTAGAAAGAGATATATATTGCACAGAATGTAACAATACTTAACTTTTACATAGTACTGCAGAATGTTGATACATAGTTGTTAGAGGCCTGCCTAGTGCCTGTACAATAGCAAAGTCTTCACTGGTGCCTATCTGATTACGAAGGTCCTAACTCGTTGCTATCTCAGTCCGATGTGACCGATATCCTTCAGTGGTGGCCACGAGCGGCGTTGTCGCAGAGGGCGCTCGTGGCTGTCGTCGTGAGAACGCCGCGCCGTGCGTGCATGGCGGCGCGCGGCGAAAGTAGGTGGCGCGCACTTTGTACTTGTGCGACACCACACCCCTCCCCCCCAAACCGCCGCGCCGTCGTGGCGTAGGGCTGAGGGCCACGGCGACGGCACTGGGAGGAGGGCCTGGGCGGGGGCGTTACTGGTGGGACGGGCGTCGTAGCTGAGGCTGGGATCGAGACGCCGTCCGCGCCCCGGCATCCGCCTTGCGATCCTCCAGGGAACCCACCGAAACCTGGGGAAGGGCGCACCCCCCCGCCCAGAGGGAGCAGGTCATCTTCTTCTGAGGTGCGTGGCCCAGGCGGCGGCGGAACGCACGGTCCCGGAGTCCCTCTCGGTGACGCTGTCATCTGCGGCGGCGACAGCGGCGGCGTCGCGTCTATCTCCATCGGGACGATCTCGTAGTCCGGGGACGAACGATGTGGTTGTGCTCCCTGGCGGTGAACTGGGTCTGGAATCAAGAAACCGGAGACAGGATCGCGCGGCCTGTGCAGGCGCAATTGGTTTGCGTGGCGCCGCAGCTCCGACCCTGTGGAAGAACGTACAACAAACATATTGCGACCAAGCACGCGTTGAATGGTGCCCGGCAACCATGTCTTCTTGTTTCCAGCAAACACCCTGTACAGCACCGGCGTGGAAACCTGAAAACGCGTAGCGCCATACGAACCGACTCGGTGCGTGGGAGGCTGCAGCAGGTGAAGGAGAGTGCGGTGACGGCGGCCGTGTAGCAGCTCGGCAGGAGACGGGCCGTCACGTGGCATGCACCGATACGTAGACAGGAAAATTTGAAGAGCTTGCTGCCTGGAGTGCTGACCATTCATCTTTTCCATGTGAGACTTGAATGTTCGAACGAAACGTTCTGCTTCACCATTGGACTGAGGGTGAAAAGGTGCATTGGTAATATGCTGAATGCCATTCACACGACAAAACTGTTGAAATTCCGCACTAACAAACTGAGGTCCATTGTCACTGACGATAGTTTCAGGCAAACCTTCGATGCAAAACACTGATGTTAAGGCACTGATCGTACTAGACGCCGTCGTTGAGTTCATGGCAATCACAAAAGGAAACTTGCTGAAAGCGTCTACAACAATTAACCAGCGCGTATTCCAGAAAGGTCCGGCAAAGTCAATATGTAAACGTTGCCATGGTCCCTTGGGGCGTGGCCAGTCTGAGAAACGCTGTGGAGGAGCCGCCTGATGCTCCGCACAAACTGTACACTGTGACGTCATGTTCTCTATCTGAGCGTCCATACCAACCCAGGTACAATGACGTCTGGCCAGTTGCTTTGTCCTAACAATACCCCAATGTCCTTGATGCAGGAGGCGTAACACTTCTCGTTGCAGGGAACAAGGAACAATCACTCTTGCTTGGTCGTTGTCGGTATGCAACAACAGTACACCCTGACTTAAAGATAATGCATGACGTTGTGCAAAATAACGTCGAACCAGAGGCCGATCAATGTCTTTGGCTCTGGCAGGCCACCCTGAGCGAACAAACCGTGCTACCACACTTAAGTCTACATCCGCAGCTGTTTCCTGTGCAACCCGACGAGAGTTCAAAGGGAAATCTGCGACAGCGGAAGCATCTCTGGAGTCTGACAACATGCCATTTCTGAAGAATCAAATGATACATCCTGGCCAACCGGAAGTCGGGAAAGTGTGTCCGCGTTGGCGTGTTTAGTGGTAGGTCGGTACAAAATCTCATACTGATAATTAGACAATATCAAGGACCATCTCTGAAGCTTTTGTGCCGTACGTGGCGGAATTGGCTTTGTGGGTGAGAACAACGACGTGAGAGGCTTGTGGTCCGTCAACAAATAGAATTTTCTGCCATAGAGATAATGATGAAACTTTGTGACGCCGTAAATGATTGCTAAGGCCTCCTTTTCTATCTGACTGTAATTCTGTTGCGTCGGCGTCAGTAGCTTGGATGCAAAGGCAATAGGACGATCGTGAGAACCAATACGATGTGAGATTACTGCGCCCAGACCGTACGATGAGGCGTCAACTGCTAACACTACAGGCTTCTGGGGGTCAAAGGGAATCAGACATGCATCACTGAGTAGTGCAGACTTTAAGTTGTCAAAGGCAACCTGGCAATCTTTGGACCAAACAAAAGGAACATTCTTCCTACGTAAGTGATGCAGTGGAGCTGCAATCTGAGAGGCATTGGGAATAAATCTGAAATAATAGTTAAGCTTTCCCATTACTGCTTGCAATTCATGCACATTCTTAGGAGGAGGCAAGTCTTTGATTGCTCGAAGATGTGACTGTAAGGGATGAATTCCTTGGGCATTAATCACATGGCCTAGGTACTCTATTTCAGTTTGAAAAAACGAACACTTTGCTTTATTGCAACGTAGACCTGCTGCAGTCAAAACTTTGAAAAGGCACTCCAGGTTTGCTAAATGTTCTTCAACTGTACGTCCGGATACCACAATATCATCTAAATAGTTCGAACAACACGGTACAGAAACTGTCAGCTGTTCCAAAAAACGCTGAAAAATAGCGGGGGCGGAAGAACTGCCAAAGGGTAGGCGTTGAAATTGAAAAAGGCCCATGTGAGTATTAATGACGAAAAATTTTTTTGACTCGTCATCAAGTGGAATCTGTAAGTATGCCTCTGCTAAATCAATCTTGGAAAAGAAGCGAGACTGTCCTAATTTGTCCATCAGTTCCTCCGGTCTGGGCAGAGGGTAAGTGTCTACAATTGTTTGAGTGTTCACTGTTGATTTGAAGTCCACACAGAGACGAAGTTTTCCTGACGGCTTGGGTATAATTACTAAAGGCGAGGCCCACTGACTCGCAGAAACAGGAGAAATCACCCCACTATCTTGCCAACGTTTAAGTTCTTCGGCAACTGTATCACGCAATGCGATAGGCACTGGTCTAGCTTTATGAAAGTTTGGAACTGCAGAGTCTTTTAAAGTTACATGAGCCACGAAGTCTTTTGCACAACCTAGTTCCGGCGAAAACAAGTCACTATATTTGTCACATAAAGCATTGATTTTGTCCTGAGGCACTACTGACGAAATTTGAAGCACATCTCTTTGAATTGATAAACCAAACAAGTCAAAAGCATCTAATCCAAAAATGTTCTGTGTAGATTTGGCCTGAAGAACTACAAAAGCAACTGTTTTTGTTACACCTTGAAGAGAGGCGGGCAGGCTACATGTTCCTAGCACGGGAATATTTTCACCTGTATAAGCTGTTAACACTTGCTGTGACGGCGACAATTTTGGCGAACCCAGAAGTTCATAAGTATCTTTATTTATTAATGTGACAGCGGAACCAGTATCAAGCTGAAATTGCACAGTCGTATCTTCTATGGAGAGATTTACAAAAAGTTTGTGCTTCTGGCGCACGACAGGTGCGCGAATGTGGGCAACGTCTGCTACGGTTCGTTTACTGCGCTTGCGCGGGCCGCGTAGTGAAGGAAGCGGCGCAGACTCGGCACGCGGCGGATTAACAACACTGCCACTAGATGGCACTACCGCCGGATCGGCGTCCTCACAAGCTTGCGAAGCTACTACAGATTTACTAACTACTGCACTAAACTTTTGAGTAGGTACAACAAGTCTACTGTCACTATCTACACAGTACTGGGCACTTTTACAATTAGAAGTTGCAGAAGGCACTAGGTTCACTACAGGTTTGCACTGTACATTGTCACTTTGCTTGTCCCGAACCCGTTTCCGTTGCACATTTTTACGCGCTCGTCGGCGCTTGCTACGTGGTGCACTATATAGGTTTGCTTTAGGCGCAGAACTACTTTCTTGCAATTGAGATCCAAGGAAAGCACTGTCCAAGTCCACAGCCCGTATAACATTTACAGAATGAACTGCTCTCGCACTTTGCGAAGCACTGTTTTCTAACGTTACTGTTCGAGTTTTTAATTTGCATACACACAGACTGTACATGTCCTGATTTGCCACATTGATAAGAGGTTGCGTTGCGACTAGGGCAATGAGCACGCTTGTGGCGAGACACACACTGGGGGCAAGATTTACGTACATTTTTCTGAAATGAGCGTTGACGCCCGTTATTCAAATTACTGTTTCTAACACGACGGGGCGACCTTTGTGTCGCACTTTTACACTGGCTACTGTTCACTGTCTGTTCAGCACGGCCTGTACTATTGTAAGAATCACTAGTGCTACACTGAGAACTACGGCTAGGAAAGCGTCCGTTACGGCGCACTGAATTTACACTGTGGCTTTGCATTTCTACATCTGCTAAGTCAAAAGTATCATGCGCTTCTATAAGCTGCAGTACACTGTCTAATGAAGGGTCTGACTGTTTTAGAATTGCTGCCCTAATTCTGGGGTCCTGAATGTTCTGCGTAATCGCATCTCTTAACATCACATCACTATAAGAAAGTCCACAAGAACACGTAAATTTACATTTGCGGGTTAAGCCCTTCAACTCGGTGATCCATTCTTGGTGTGACTGCTGCGGTAATTTTTTAAGTCTGAAAAATCGGTATCGTGCAGCGGCTACAAGAACTTTTCTCTCATAATGAGCATTCAGTGCATCTACAATTTGTTCAAAGTCTACATCACGAGGAGATGCGTGGGGAAATAGTTTCTGCAGTAATACAAAGGTTTTGGGGCCCACCACGGACAACAAAAGATGCTTAACAGTCTGACCTGTAAGTTGATGAGCCGCGACGAGTTCTTGAAACTGTGCGAAATAGTCGCTCCATTCTTCCTCACGTTCGTTGTACTGGCGGAACGTCGGAAGCGGTGCGGCGGCAGGTGTGGGCTGCTGATGCGACGGCTGTTGTTGAGTTGTCAACTGCGCCACCGCCTGGAGAAGTTGTGTTATTTGCGCCGTCTGTAACTGAATAATTTCCATTAAGTTTGGGTTCGGGGTAGTGGCCATGCTGACCGATTAGGCGCCGCGCATACAAGTAACTTATAACAAAACACAAATGCAATATGAAAGAGGACGCTCTGCAACAAAAAAGTCCACAAAATACGTAACAGAATATGTTCCCCCAAAAATCTTATAATAAGGGTGGGTGGGCGGGAGCAATTTTTGCGTGCTCCGACTGCTGCTGTCTGGCTGCTGTAAGCGGGCTGGTCCAAGGTTCTATCACTCCTCGTCGCCACTTTTGTGTCCCAACTTCGTCGCCGCTTTTGTGTCCCAGCCTCGTCGTAGGTGTCGGTGGCCGGGTGGAACGAGACCGACACAGGAACAAAGACAGCACGCTGGTGCAGGTACGGAGGGGAGCAGCCAGAAACTATAAACACTAGAGTAAATTAGAAAGAGATATATATTGCACAGAATGTAACAATACTTAACTTTTACATAGTACTGCAGAATGTTGATACATAGTTGTTAGAGGCCTGCCTAGTGCCTGTACAATAGCAAAGTCTTCACTGGTGCCTATCTGATTACGAAGGTCCTAACTCGTTGCTATCTCAGTCCGATGTGACCGATGTCCTTCAGTGGTGGCCACGAGCGGCGTTGTCGCAGAGGGCGCTCGTGGCTGTCGTCGTGAGAACGGCGCGCCGTGCGTGCATGGCGGCGCGCGGCGAAAGTAGGTGGCGCGCACTTTGTACTTGTGCGACACCACATTATCTCCAATAACGGGTTCGTAAATATTATTCCTAGGTTCAAAAATGTTTGTTAAGCTTATGGGACTTAACTACGGGGTCATCAGTCCCTAAACTTACAAACTACTTATGAACTACTTACGAACTAGGACGGCACAAATATCAATGCCCGAGGGGAGATTCGAACCCCCAACCGTAGTGGCCGTGCTGACGGTGACTGGAGCGCTTCAGTCACCTCGGCCACCGCGGTCGGCGTATTCCTAGGTATTTAGTCGAATTTGGGGCCTTTATCTTTCACTGATTTCATCGTGTAAATGCAGATTAACGGGTTGCTTTTAGAGCACATATGGATGATTTAAAATTTTTCATTATTTGGTGTCAGCTGCCAGTTTTTGCACCATGCATAAATCTTACGCAACTTTTTTGCTCTTCCCTTTGATCTTCGGGCACTTTACTAACCGAAAAACGGCTACATCATCGGCGAACAGCCTAAGATAGCTACTCAGATTGGCGCCTAAATTGTTTCTAACGATGAGGTACAGTACGGGTCCTATAACGTTTTCCTGGTGAACGGCGAATATTATTTCCTTTTCATTTGACTTTCCGTGAGTTACTCCGTACTATATTTTTTCCGACTGGAAATCACTAAATCAAATACAAGCGTCAACTTCGCGTCGCAATATCTAGGGTGAAATTGACGTACTTCGATGCTACCAACTCCCTTCCTTTTTGTGATTTTTCATGCTATTGTTTCCATAATGACTATTATAGGTTACCCATTTCCTTTTTGGAATGAGTCATAGAATATGTTTTCATAAGCCCTTGACATATTTACTTTTCAATATGGATTTTTGTTCCGGATGTATTTGGAGTGAAAAGTTTAACTGTTACGCCAAAATATCTCAAAAATGAAACGGCTGGTAGACGGAACCGAAATAAGTAGATCTCGTTTATGAATCTGTGGTCGGTAATGACGCTTTTGAGCCGGTAGAGAACGCTGTTTACAAGCGCTTCGCTAGTTTGATTATTTTGTACAAAATATTCATATAGAAGGTCTTGCCTGAACATTTGGACGATGCTCCGCTAGCTGTTGGTAGACGAATGTGGTTGCAGCATGGTAGAGGCCCAGTGGACTTCAGTCGGAACGCCAGGAAAGACCTGGACGCTGTCTACGGCCAGCAGTGAATAGGAAGGTGCGGACGAGTTTTATGGCCACCCCGTTCGCGTGATTTAACCTGCGAGAATTCTTTGGAGTTGATAGTAATAGTCTGGTATATCAGAGTCCCGTCACATTTGAAGAATATCTAGTTCCCAGCGTGTCTGTTGCTGTAGGACTTGTGTTAGACTTGCCTGACGTATTTTCTAATCTACGACGATCCGTGCAACGTCGCTGTGAATCTCATATCACTGTTGGTCGCCGCGTTTCGAGAACTCTTACAAACTGTCAATTAAAAATATATATATATATATATATATATATATATATATATATATATATATATATTGTCTTTACTCCGCTTTTCAGTTTCTTTCCTTCAAACTTCTGTACATCCTAGCACTGTAATATGTCATTACTACCGGCCGTGGTGGCCGAGGAGACTGAGGCGCTTCAGTCACGGTCTGCACGGCCACTACGGTCGGGGGTTCGAATCCCCCCTCGGGCATAGATATTTGTGCCGTCTTCAGTATAAGGTAGTTCATAAATAGTTGTAAGTTTAGGGACTGATGACCCCGTAGTTAAGTCCCATAAGCTTAACAAACATTTGTTTGTTTGTCATTACTGATGACACATTTCTATACGAAATCTGATTAGTTCGATCCCTTCTACCCGCCGGTTCGTTTTTGATATATTTATAGGGTGTATCAATAATGATGGCGTTAATTTACACGGTTGAAAGTACACGATAATAGAAGTAAAAATGTCCTAATAAACATAGGTTTGCAAACGAGCTGTTTGCGACATAATTACGAATGTATGGTTCCAAGCCGCCGCAGATGTCATTGTACACATCGTCCTAGTTAGTACACATTAACCTGAAATTTAGACTTTACTATTAATATTTAAATCGCATTTAGTTTACATTATACTAACTTTATTGCAAATATCGTCCTAATCAGTGCAAATTAATTTGAAAATTAGACTTTACTGTAAGCTTTTACATCGCATTTTACGTATGGGTTACCTGTTAAAGGAGGTGTTCGCAGTGAGTTCCTTGAATCTCGATGCAATACTGTGCTCCACATAGCAATAAATTTCGAATTTTTTGAAAAACCTGTAGAAGATTTTGGAGAGTTGTACACGTTTGTCAAGAATTCCGAAACGATGCAGGGGTTTTCGAAAGAATTCTAAATTCACTGCAGAGACGAGCACAGTATTTCATCCAGATGCGAGGAACACACTTCGAACACCTCCTTTAACAGGTAGCTCATACGAGAAATGTGAACAAAATGCGATGTATAGTCTATTAGTGAAGTCTGATATTTCAAATTAATTTTAATGACTATGTCGATGTTTAGAATAATGTCAGTTAAATGTGAACTAAATGCGATCTAAATCTTAATACTACAGTCGAAATTTCGAATTAAAGTGTGCTAACTAGGATGATTTTTACAATGACGTCAGCGGTGGCTGGGAACCATACATTCGTACTTATGTCGCAAATGGATCGTTTTCGGACACGTGCTTACTGCGACATTTTTGCTTCTATTATAATGTACTTGCAAGTGTGTAAGTTTCCGCCATCCTTTCTTGACACATCCTGTATAGTTGTGAAGTAACTATTATTGAAAAAAGTTCATACATTTACTGTGCACGTTTAAAACATTACTGGTTTTAGCTGATCACTTACGTAATGCGATGACCTACCACTTACCGTAAATTACACAACTGTGATTCTCCTCATTTTAAGTATAATTCAACTCTTTATTGTGAATAACTACACTACTGGAAAGATAACTGGGAAATAAAACTCTATAAATGTCAAATGACTGAAAATACAGCCCCATGTGAAGTGGCGAAGATGATGAAATCAAATTGTTGCTGCCATTGCTGATTGTCGAGACTGTTACAAGAGTCGACATTGAATGCTGTTTCCATACACTGGAGAAATCATAGATCAGACGATGTGGAGGTCAAAGCAACAGTGCAATACAACCGCCGACAAAGATGTCTTGTTGTTTGTTTGTATAGTCTAAGGGACTTAACTACGGGGTCATCAGTCCCTAAACTTACAAACTACTTATGAACTACTTATGAACTAGGACGGCACAAATATCCATGCCCGAGGGGGGATTCGAACCCCCGACCGTAGTGGCCGTGAAGACCGTGACTGCAGCGCCACAGTCCCCTCGGCCACCGCGGCCGGCAAAGATGTCTTGAACTCTGTAAGAGAGTATTTGTAAATTGTGTAATACGTCGAACAATGTTAGTCTAGAAGTATCGCTTGGCGCCAAAACGGTGGCTTGTGGCGCGCAGCGAGGTGCGGCGGCAGTCATTCGAGCGCCGACCGTGATACCTTGCACATTCATGTTAGTTCAGTGCGGGCCAGGTACAGTTTTTACATTATGTATCGTTTATATATTTAATATTACTCAGTCTGTATAATTGTGCTTGGATATACACTGGCATTTCTTCAATAAAAACAAGCACGGCATTCTACAAAAGCTAAAGTTATTCATAGTGCAGTACTTCCTAGCCACATCTCAACATCTCTTTAAGCATCACTTCAAGTACAACTGATGCGCGACCTGCGTGCTTCACCTGCGGAATGGGGACATCAACTACGACAGAAGACTCAAGGTTAGTAGAATAGTGATTTTACTTGCACTGAAGTTGCATGACGATACGGCACCTCGCATGTAACTCTGCCCCGTTTGCAAACCAGGGCACTGGCACGAAGTGCGTTGGTAATATTGCCGAGGGAAGGTATGAAAGAGGGGAGGTGTTTTAGGGACTTTGTCAACTATGCACTGACCCACCCTCTTTTCTTTTTAAGCAGCCCCGCCGTAACTGCCTGCCAAGTATGTTCGTGCACTATCCTTATGCAGCATGGTTGTCGGCAAGCTCCAAAGGTATGTGGTGAGGACAACAAACACTGCAGAGGAGCAACGCTAGCTGGTTAGTGTACCGGCTGAAAGGGGAGAGCGCGAATTTAATCAGATACAGCCTAAAACTAGAGAACTGCGGTGGAGCAGCCGAGCGGTTTAAAGCGTCTCGCTGCGGATCGCGCTGTGGCACGCCAAGGAGGTTCGAGTCCTCCCTGGGGCATGGGTGTCTTTGTTTCTCCTTAGGTTAGTTTACCTAGGTTTAATTAGTAATTAAAACTTCCGGGCTGAGAGGCCGTGGTCGAACAGTAGAAATTTCTTCCCCTGACGTTTCGTTGCCGGTTGCGGACAACATCTTCTGAGGTGAGTCGACGACTGGCTGCAGTCCCGTGGAGAACCTGCTTATATAGAGGGCATAGAGGGCGCCACCACCCGTCACGTGATGTAAACAGTAAAAGTATTTCTGGCTGGCGTCATTATTCTCGATCAAAGGTAATCGACTGTCACATTTTTGGTACAAAGTAGACCGCCCTATCTTGTCTAACTTCAAGCCTTCTTCCTTCCTGTTAAATTTATTGCGGTGTTTAAAAATCTCTATAGCCTCTCTATTCATGCGTGCATAATAATGCGATGTCTTAGCTAGCACGCTTGTCTCACTAAATTTTATTTTTTGGTCACCGTTTTCAAAAACATGTTCTGCTACGGCCGATTTGTCCGTGTGTCCCATTCGACAGTTCCTCTTGTGTTCCGTTAGTCGAGTATTGATACTTCTTTTAGTTGTTCCAATATAAATCTTCCCACAACTACATGGAATCTTAAACACCGCAATACTTTTAACAGGGCCGAGCCGGCGAGCATACGGGTACAGTGAGCCGAGTCGGCTGGCGCAACGGGTACAACGAGCCTGGCGTGAGACTGTTACAGAAGACGAGCAGATTTATCGCGACAGATACAACTTACACGTGGTAATTACCTATGCTTTCGTATTAGTTACACATGTTTTATACCAAACTTGATGAAATGATCACTCGTCACTTTCAAAACAAGAGAAAGGTCACTCCTGCAGTGATTCGTGTAGTGTATGGCAGAGGGTGATTCAGTTAGAGAATTTCTTACAATCAACGTTTTTATCATGATCTCGATGAAACTTGCACACTTGGCATTCAGATCAAAGGTCATGGCCAACGTAAGATTCACGTCGTGAATGGCGGAGGATACTTCACGTATATAGTTCAAAAATGTTCAAATATTTCTAGAGCTTATGGGACTTAACTACGGGGTCATCAGTCCCTAAACTTACAAACTACTTATGAACTACCTTATACTAAAGAGGACACAAATATCCATGCCCGAGGGGGGATTAGAACCTCCGACCGTAGTGGCCGTGAAGACCATGACTGGCGCGCCGTAGTCCCCTCGGCCACCGCGGCCAGCACGTATATAGTTTACAAAATTTATAGTTTCATTTCTAACTTCATGAAATTTCGAGCATTTGGCGTTCAAGACTAGCGGAAGGTCGCAGTCTACGTAAGATTCGTGTGGTACGTGGCGGAGGGTGCTTCACTTAAGAAGCCTCTAACAGCTAAAGTTTTTCTACGATCTTGATGAAATTTCACACACTTGACTTTCAAAACTAGAGGAAGGTCACTGCCTACATAAGATGCTTCTGGTACATGGCGGAACGTACTTCACTTACGATATCTACTAAATCATAACAGGAGAACCATCATGAATAAGATTTTGATTCGTTAGGGGGGGGGAGTAGCTTACTCAACACTTCAATAATCTTTTGAGAATATATGATGGTCATCTATAGGACGTACATGGAGGTGAGACAGGAGGAGATGGCGGAAAGCTACAGGATGTCAGAGACATCAGGATGGATGGTAATGAAAGAATGTCAGCGGCAAAGGTAGTCGTGGCGAAGGACAAGGAAGAGGAGGAGGCGGAAGGAGGGAGAGGGGAAGGAAAATATCTATTGAGATGGAGGCAGAAATGGAGAAACACAAGATTGGAAAAGATAAATACCCGAGCAATGCCAGCTCGAACTATTCGATACATTAAGAAGACTAAGTTGGTAAAGAGGAAGGTAAGGAATAGTTACAGAGTTAGAGAAGTGTCGGACAGCAGAAAAATGTTTCAAATGTTTGTATAGTCTATGGGACTTAACTACGGGGTCATCAGTCCCTAAACTTACAAACTACTTATGAACTACTTACGAACTAGGACGGCACAAATATCCATGCCCGAGGGGGGATTCGAACCCCCGACCGTAGTGGCCGTGCAGACCGTGACTGGAGCACCTTAGTCTCCTCGACCACCGCGGGCGGCCCGGACAGTAGACTTCAAGTCCTGTTCTCATGCATGTTTAGCAATTTAGAAGCATTGCCTGGTTCGCTAGTATATATTCTCTATGCACATGTGTTACTAACTCTATTTTGGTATATTAAAATTACGGTAGGTTCGTTGTTATTCTGAATGATTATAGCATCTACGTGTTATGTTTGGTTAGAATTCGCACACAGTTTGTTATTTTTATATAATTGAATGTAAAATATTTCTTAGAATTTAGTATAAACAGCAAATGTATTTTTATCAGATCCCCGCAAAACCAAATTATTACATCGCAAAATAACAATTTTATTTTAATTCCATACATTTTTCTGTAGGAAAATATATAAATAGAAAATGTATTATGCATTCACTCCAGTTATTCCATAGTAACATTAAAGGTTTGTTTTCAGTTCACATATTTGTCTTTCGGAAGAATATATTAACCCTCGTATGTAAACGTTCGGGTCAGTTCCGACCCACCAATTAGAAGAGTGCGCATGTCTCTTTCCCCCCCTCCTCCAGGGCTACGTGGCCCCAGGTACCCTCCCAGGCAGTCATGACGCACGCTCCGTCCAGCCAACATCAGACTTAGGTGAGCGCCACATTTGTTTGTTTGCTGTATAACGATAGATTCCCCGATCCAGGGTCGGATTCGACCCATTGTTTATAGTATTGTCCCTCTTCACAGTGTCGGATATGACCCAGTGTTTATTATTGGGTTCCAGTCTTATATAGATTATTATGTATAATATTGATCTCCTCAATGCATTTCAAAGGGGAAATAAATGAGCAAACAAAAGAGTCCGAGATTGTCGAATTTTATAACCTGACAAAGGGTGGAGTAGATGTGTTAGACAACCTTTGCCACGATAAAACAACAAAAATAAAAACCAGGCGATGGCTTCTGAGGTATTTTTATGGAGTCCTAGATATTGCTGCAGTAAATACTTATGTACTTTACAAATAGTACCGTGCTGAAGAATCTTTCCCTAAAGACGCACGAAACTATTTTCTGAAAAAAAAAAAAAAAAAAAAAAAAATTGGTCGAAGATCTAACAAAAACACATATGGGAAAACGATGGCAGAATAAATACATTCCTAAAGTGCTTCGCCTCACTATTGGATAGTTGTTGGGTAAAGAAGAAAAATTTCTGGGGAAAAACAAACGTACAGCAACAAAAGAGGGAAAGATGCCAGTTTTGTGACTCTTCAAAAGATAGGAAGGGCAATTTCTTCTGCAATACGTGTAATGCTTGTGTATGTGGAGAGCATAAAATAATAAGCTACCCAAATTGTTTTGGTGAATCTGATGTTAGTGATACAGATGTTTGACTTATAAGTTCCTGATTAGTGATAATAAGTTCCTGACATGTGATATATAATTTCCTGATATGTGATATAAAGTCCTGATATGAGATATATAATTGTCTGATGTGTTATATGGAAGGAACGAATATTTGATATGTAAGTTCCAGATCTATGATGAATAAGTTTCTCAATTCATGAATTTTATGTGATATACATTCCTACGTCATAAAGTTTACGGGATATGACTTTTCTTTAGTCTCTAATCTAACACGATGTTTGGAAACGACTACAATATAATACTGAAATAATTGTTTTTAAGTTATTTTATTTTATTTGTGTTTCTTCTTTTTTTATTTTTTTATAATGTCTTACTATATTCGAAAAGAATGAAACATTTCTTTCACTTGCACCAGGCCAATGAGCCACACGAAATTATTATTATTATATAGCTGCCATAGTCATTCATTACTTTGAATATATGTAATTAAATGTTAAATAAACTATCTTATATATAAAACTATGTGCATTATTGATTCCCGTACTCAGAAATTGCAATTATGAGGCAAGGGGTCGGTTACGACCCAATGTTTATATTTGTGTGGTCACCAGCAATGTTTATAGAGGAGGGTCAAAAACGACTGTAATGTTTTTTTTTCTTTGCAAACATGCTGCTGCATTGTTTTATCGTAAAACAATACATTTATATTGTTATTACTCATTTCGATTGTTTTTCTCTTCAAGAATGAGTTAACAGAATATGAGTTCTATTATCTGTTGCATGTGTACCAATGAACGTAATTATAATGCCCGTACGCCATTCGAAATAAATGATAACAGAACAAGTCAACAGTTCGCAGCGCCTTCAGCTGAAATGACCATTATAAGTTGAACGGGTAATACTGTGACGGTACACGCTATTAATGTATCCGTCGCTACGGAGTGTGATGGAAATGTTACATTCTACGTCCCACGTGCGCAACCAAGCAGCACAGTGGCTGACGCAGACGCAAATTGAGACGGGCGGCACAGCGCAGTCTAATGGGGTCGCGCAGACTGGCAGTAGAGGGGACGCGACGCTGATGCGACCTGCACCTGAACAGCGCTGGGCTGCGTGTCGCTGCAGCCGAGGCACAGAAAGGGCAGGAGAGGCGGGGAGCGGGCGAGCACTCTGCCGTACACTCTTTATCGTAAGTGGCACTATTGTTGATTGTTCAAAATGTTACAAGGCATGTAAAAGTATTGGACCATACTGCTACAGAAGTCCATAGACTTACAAACTACTTAAACCAGCTTACACTAAGGACAACACACACACACGCCTGCGGGAGGACTCGAACCTTCGGCGGGTGTGACCGCCCAGTCCGTCGATTATTGGCTGTCCGAACAATATTGCCTTACGACCGAAAGTGTTTGTCATAGACTTGTGATTCATTTTTCAACGTTTAAGTTCTCGTTCTCTTTTCATGTGTGCATTATACTTTTCAGTTACTGTGTACTTATATCTGTGCAGTTTTGTTTAGTGAAATATTGTAACATCATATGATCAACAACCTACGCAGAAAATTTTAATTGCCGGCCGCGGTGGCCTAGGAGACTGAGGCGCTCCAGTCACGGTCTGCACGGCCACTACGGTCGGGGGTTCAAATCCCCCCTCGGGCATGGATATTTGTGCCGTCCTTAGTGTTAGCTAGTTCATAAGTAGTTTGTAAGCTTAGGGACTGATGACCCCGTTGTTAAGTCCCATAAGTTCTACAAACATTTGAACATTTTTTGAAATTTTAACTTCGTAGGACAACGTCGACAATGTAATACATACATGGAAGCAACCTTTTTGGCTTCTTAAATAAAGAAAACCAATCATTTTGTTGCTAAGAAACTAAAAAGAAATCTAGATAATTTTGTCAGAATTGTGATAGCTACTGTAATTTATGCTAAAGAATTTTTGAATCCATACATAATGTTGTTGGAATCTCAAAGATAAATTTTAAGGCTCAAGTCAAAATTCCATATCTTCGGGAGTTGGTACGTTTATCTTTTCCTGGTTGTCATTTTTTGTATCAGTTATTTACTGGAAAATGGGCTTATGTTTCGAAACCTAGGTCATTAATTATTAATAAATGAAATAAGGTTTGCGTTTAGTTAAAACACAAACAACTGGTGAGATTTCATCGCCTACCGTACCTCAAACATACCGCCAGTTCCAGTTCATTTGCAATAGTCTCTTGCAAATTACATTCATGTAAGTCAATGGCGTCCGATATAATTCCATATTATACTTCTGAAAACTGCCTGTTAGTCAGTCCGATGTAAAATCAGCATCACTTGTCTTCGTGGTAGTTTGATATCGTCCAGATTTTCCATTCACTCTAATACATTTATTTGGTGATATTTTTAATGCATTAATAAATAAATCAATACGTCGTCGCTAAAATGAGTATGAAATTTGACGATTGATACGACCACATGATTCCCGATGCACAAGGATGGAAATGGGAGCGCCAGTGCCTCGAAAACGAATTAACATTTATCGTTCTGCTCGGTTTCAAATGAAAAGTCAGAATATTGTCTACATTTCAAACAGAGCAACAGTTGATCTAAAATCGACTGTGCTAAAAACTCTATGCAAGGTGTCTTTACCAAAGTACATTCTTAATTTTCGTGTAATACTTCACTTAATTTACAGATACACAGTAATGAAAATAAATTTAGGCCTTTATTACATCAAACTATAATATATGTAAAATCTTCTGCCAATTGTTTTCTTAATATGGAGTGACAAATGTTTCACTTCATCTGCAAGAACATTGTAGTGGGCTTAAATAATTATTAAATTTATTCAATGTGTTGAGAGTATAGCATGAATATGTGGAAATGATTTTCAGTGCAATGGTATGAAGTTGTCTCGACACATTCCAGAAAGAAACTGATGAATACTTGATCTGAATATAAAGTGCAAAATTTCAACAAAATCGTAAGAAAACTGTCGAATTCTATGAGTAAAGTAGCCTTCGCCATGCACCACACGGAATATTGTGTAGGCAGTGATATTCCTCTTATTTTGAAGATCAAGTATGCATCATTTCATCAAGATCGGAATAAAACTGTAGATTTTTATGAATTACAAAAATATGGTCGCTGAGCTCAGGGAGACAGCGAGTATGGATATGCTGTCAGAGTACCCCTGATTTCAAAATTAAATATCTCGAAAACAAAGATCGATAGAGGAATGCAGTAAGCGGTAGGTTTATTGTGAAAGCTGTAAGAAGTTTATACAGTAGTTTGAAATAATACTGATAACAGATGGCGCTGTATGCTGTACAGCTCATATCAGCATACATACGTGAAATAATCGTATGAAAACACTCTTTGCAAACAATCACATCACAATGTTTACAAAATGTTCACCATTGGTACTACAGAGGTGGCGCAAACGAAGAATGAAATTCGCCATCACATTTCGTAGTTTCTCAACCGAAATGGATTGACATGCCATAGAGATCGCCGATTCAAGCTCGTCCAGCGTTGCGGGATGCTTTGGGTAGACTATGTATTTCACTGTGCCCCACAAAAAAAGTCACAGGGAGTCAAATCTGGCGACTAGGGAGGGCAATCCATGCCTGCACCAGTAAATTTGGGATATTCCAAAGCAATGACTCGATTCCCGAAGTATTCCTCAAGTATTCCTCAAGAAAGCGAAACACTTGTTCGGACCGATGTGGTCGGGCTCCATGTCGCATAAACCATTCAGCACCTGGTCGATCCTCTATCGCTTGCTGTGTGGCGACAAATTGTTCCAAAATTGCAAAGTAACGTGCACCAGTGACCGTTTCTCGAATGAAAAAAGGGCCAATAATGCCTCTGCTGCATACTGCAGTCCACATAGTAACTTTAGGAGAATACGGGGGTTTCGCGTCACACCAATATGGCTTTTCGGAACCCCCAAATCGCCAGTTATGCTTAATCACGTATCCATTCAGGTGGAAGTGTGCTTCATGTGTAAACCAGATGCAGCCAACATCAAATCCTTCAGTATCAATCATTGTGAGCATCTGATTGGCAAAGACATCACTTTGTTGCACAGCTCGTACGGGTATGGCCTGGTGCGTTTGAATTTTGAATAGAAACATATGTAGGCTCTTTCTCAGTATTTTCTGCTTGCTGGAACGCTTGAATCCAGTCTCCGATGCAATTCTACAGACGGATGACATTGGACTTTGCTGAATAATTCCAGAAACTGTGGCGATATTTTCAGGCGTAACTGCGGTTTGCTTGCTGCCAACATGCCCCACTAGATCATCAGTTACGCTGCCTGTTCGTTGAAATTTTGCGAAGAGCGTACGAATGGGTTTCGCATCGGGTCCTTTTGGAACATTAAATAGTGCTTGAAAAGTTCGTCTTGTTGCCGTAGGACTCTCTTCTAACCTGTGGTACTCTAGCACCAGAAAAACGCGTTGTTCAATGTGGTACATGGTTTCAATCTCTTCCTTCAGTACGCTAACCTCCTTTCACGTTTCAATAGTGGAACTGATCGCTCTGGGATTCGGATCACTATTTATACTAGGCGTTACGTATGGCGATTACAGCGCCATCTGGTAGCAGCTTTTGTAACTATTATTTCAAACTGCTGTATAAACTTCTTACAGCTTTCACAATAAACATACCGTTTACTGCATTCCTCTATCGATGCTTGTTTTCTAGATATTTCAGTTTGAAGTCAGGGAGTCCTTTTCTGGACACCCTGTACATGGTCCAAAATTCCACAACTGACCGACATTAGAGATATAGGTCGATAGTTATGCAGGTCCAGCAAATGGCAGGTATGCCACCTTCCTTGCGTCCTCTGGCTCCACCTCTGTGATTGGCTTGTAGCACGAAATACCCCTTTGGATTTCTATTTTGGAGTATCCATTTCTGCTGAACACGTGCTGTAAATATTCTATCTCTGTAGCCAGACTTACTAGAGCTAACAGAGCCCGAGCCCTGTGATCTAGTATTTTCGAGACTCCATTCTTCTTTGCCAGGCAGCTACTGGTTTGTGGGTGGGTGGGCTTACGATACACACTATGCCCCAGTGCCATCTGCCTTTCTCTTGACAATAACATCTAAGAACTCCATTGGGCGCTGAAAACCTAGATGTCGAGCGCCCAAAACCCTTCATCCATCCATCCATCCATCTAGCTCCAGTGTGAATTTTATATTCAGGAGACATGAGTTTAGAGGTCCAAGATAGTCATCCAGCTTCTCCCTGCCATGGGACAAATGACAAATCTGTCATCGACATAGCTATAAAGCCACCTTTCCATGAAAAAGTTGGTTGCCAATGGTAATAAAGGGATGACCATTGCCACTACTTCCCTTTGCTCGTAAAATTAACCCCCATAAAGAAAATATGTTGGGGTCAGTACATGCTTGAACAAGTCAAGCATGGTACCATCGAACTTCTCTACAATGAGATCGAAACTGACTATATTGTCCGAGTCTAAAATGTTCAAATATTTGTAATTCTTTGGGACCAAACTACTTTGGTCATCAGTCCCTAGACTTACAGACTAATTAAACTAAGTTAAACTAACCTAAGGACATCACACACATCAATGTCCGAGGGATGATTCGAACCTCTGACACAAAAGGCCTCGCAATCCGCAACGTGGCACTCCAAACTGCTCGGCTACTACCACACGGAGCAACGAAGCAAAACAGTCCAGCGCTAACGGGGGCCTCACACGCTCATAACCGGAAATCACCACAACTTTCTCTTCCGTTGTGGTACCACTGGGCCAGCCTCAATAATATAAATCTGCAACATAAATTCCAGAAACAGTATCAGGCACCAAATCATGCCGACATATACACCTCATAAACGCTTTAAATGATTAAAACATTACATAAACAAGTGCCAAAGTATCAAATTTCCTTAGAAATTGGAAAAATACAAGACACTTAATAAATCTTAGTAGAATTTTAAAAATCAAATAAATGCTAGTACATAAGTTAAACCACTTAAATTTTCTTTTGTAGAAACACAAACGGTTAAATAATAATAATAAAAAACACAGTCACAGAACTCGTAATATTGAAGACATAACACAACTGCATCAACACAAATACCACACTTTAATGTCTAATGCCAAACCACAACTGTCTGCAAGAGATCATCCCAGTAACAGGTTTGTAACTGACCCGCCCCACGACTCAGAGCCGACAGTGTTCCAACAAAAAAGCCAGAGGTGTGCCCAGAACCACCAGCTCACACAGTGCAGACCTCTACAATTAAAACGAACAAGACCGCAATCAGAATAACGACACCCAGACCGGGAAGCACACCACACTGATTGACGGGAAAACCATAAGAAACATCAGGCACAACCCACAATTCAAAATAAACAATTCAGAAGAAAAACAAACTACTCTCGACGAACTTCTGTTAAAAAAAGTACACAACAGACTATTGCATAACCAACGAAGCCTGGGGCATCAAGGTTCACAAGGTGTATAGCAGTGCCCAGTGCCTTCCGGCGCTCGTAGCAAGTCTAGCAGGACAGCACTTATACTCGGGAGAGTAGGAAAGAGAACTTGCTTGACTAGGGGAAACACACGGCACAGCACGCCGCAGCCCACATTAACAGCTCTCATCTCAAGTTTCCTTTCCCGCTGCCCAAACATTCAGCTGCAAAATACTTCAGGACTAAACAGCGACTCCGCCTCTAGGAACGCTAAGTTCTTTGCTCACGTCGGCCCGCACGATGGTAACAACATCACAACTGCTACACAGGCGACTAGAACTCGTTGGACGCCAAGCTGTTACTCCATCGCTCCACCCAGGCGGCGGCCCACAAGTCGGTGACAACACCTCCGGAGGAAACCAGGCGACTCGCGCTATTCGAATGCCTATCCGTCACTGACCTCACATGCGTCACACGCCTCCAGGTAGCCATCGGCCAGCGATGGCACATGGAAAACAACTGCCTTGCGGCAGATCAAAGCTCTACCTGAAGGGAAACCCACCACTGTTAGCGATATAAACGCTCCAAACGTGCGAGTGCCGTAACAGTAACTCTTCTCGCTTTCCCAGCGAAATCTTGACATGTTGAATAAACGGGTCTACTGCCGGATGTTTGTGTCGCTCTGGCACAATATTTCAGCCACGTAAATAGCTGCCTTTTTCAGGTGCTCCCTGAGACTGCCGTTTTTTGTTCAGTATTCATGCCCAGAGGGCGTTTTGTTTCCATCTGCGTCCAGCTGGCACTGCTTGTATGTTGTTGTCACATACCTGGTGGTCTGTCGCACATCCGCTCCCGACTTGGCCGCCAGTTGTGGCCGTGGCAGCTATCTAAGGACCGTCCTGAGTCAGTCGGCCCGTTCGCCGTCCGCGCCCGCTTGGCGCTGCTCCTGATGTGTTGGTACTTCCCTGGTGCTTGACGGGTGCCGCGAGTGACCGAGATCCAGACAGTGCCCTGCTATGGCTCATATAGTTGCCTGCCCGAGTCTGGTGTGCCTCTGGTGTTCTCTGTACCTTACATCAACCATCCTGGTAGTCTGGCCAATGTGTGACATCCCACACTGGCATGGGATGTTGTGAAGGGACTAGCAGCCAACCACAGGGTACAGAAGAGGGGCCAGAGGAGAGGAAGAAGGTGGCATGCCTGCAATATGCTGGACCTTTTTCTGTAACGATCAGCAGAATTCTTTATAAATATGATTTAAAGAGTATATTCTGCCCACTTTCGAAAATTGGAACAGTTTTGGGGAGTGTGAAGGATGACCTGGGGCTACATAAGCCGGGTTTTTACAAGATCCTGTGCCAGTGTGGAATGTTATATGACAGCCAGGCAACCAGGACAGTGGATGTAAGGTGCAAAGAACACCTGAGGCACACCAGACTCTGGCAGGTAACTAAATCAACCATAGTGGAGCACTGTCTGGAGCTCGGTCATTTGATGGACTACAAATCATAGTTGTGAGATAGACGCCAAGATTTTGGGACATTGTCATATAGGAGGCCATCGAGATCATGCTCACAGTGAACCTAATAAACCGAGAGAGCAGTTACCAGCTCAGCTGGGTGTGGAGCCCGGCTCTGGAGCTTACTCAAGAAGTAGAGACATCACAGGAGTAGCACCAGGCAGGCGCGGACCACGAATGGAGTGCCTGATGCGGGATGGCCCTCAGACTGCTGTCATGACTGCAGATGATGGACGGACCAGGCGAGGACGTCCGCTAGAGCACCCGAGAAGTACCAACAACACAGCAGCAGCGCCAGATTGTCACAGACCGCGAATGGAACGCCCAACGCTGGGCAGGCCTTAGATAACTGCCACGACTTCAGATGATGGATGAGTCGGGCGCGCGCGTACATCATTCGGAGCACCAAGGAAGTGGCAACACTTCAGGAGTCGGGCCAGGCGTGCGCGGACCGCGGACAGGACGCCCGATACTGGACGGTCCTCAGAGAGGTGCGACGGCCACAGATGGCGACCAAGCAGGGTGCGGGTGTGCGACGGAGAACTAGGGAAGAAACAACACCTTACGGCAGGTGGGCGCGAACGGCAAACAAAGCCCCCAGAGCCCTCTGGGCATAAATTCTGGACGAGGTCCTCCA
Source organism: Locusta migratoria (assembly GCA_026315105.1). NCBI lineage: Eukaryota > Metazoa > Arthropoda > Insecta > Orthoptera > Acrididae > Locusta > Locusta migratoria. The sequence goes on from CM048746.1 coordinate 144,249,686, forward strand.
AAACCATAGTCTCAATGAGCACCTGAAGAAGGCTGCGTTTTACGCAGCCGAAATATTGTGCCAGAGAAGGAGACCCGTTTATTCAACATGTGAAGATTTCGCTGGGAAAGTCTGAAGAGTTACAGATGCTTGGTATATTCTACGATGGATACTTAATCTGCTTACCCATAGCAAACGAAAGAAAGAACAGTTCCAGTACAATCACACGTCTATCAATTCCCCTACCCCCTTTTCCACAATACCTTACGCCTGTTGTTTCCACAATACTTTACTCACGAGTAAAGTTCTTAGAATGTAGGACATTTGCAGAATTGCACATTGTGGAAATTTTTCTTAGGCTAACAGATCGCATGATCATTCCTGTTTTTTTCAGTCTAACGTCCGTAAGCAATTGCAATGTCAACACGTGGTGTCAGGTTACATCATCTTTCATAAAGACAAGCTGATCATCATTTAACAAAGCCTCAAATTTCCTTTCTACTCCTCGGAATCCTCGTCTCGTATTGCTTAAACTGATAACGTGAGTGAGCTGTGTAACATCAACCCTTGCACTCTACGGAATTGTGTGGATGATATTTTACCGAAAGTCATCATTGATCTTATAAATTGATTGAATAAAGTGTAAGCTATCTGCCTTGTTTTACATCAAGTCTTCTAGGGCTATTTTTAAATTCTGATATAATGAAACGTCCAACAAAGTCGTTGAAAAGATAGTGAAATTTCACGTTACGGCGGACAGTAGTACACTTTTTACTATGGTTATCTGTGTCTCTAGAATGTGCATTTACTTCTAATGCTGGCTATCTGAAATCCTTTCTACTAATGTCAAATGACATCTAACAAGCTCTGATACATTTTTCTGACCCAGGACAAAGAGGCGAAGAAACATGCAGTCACTTTTCCGGTAGATAATTCAATTCCCTTCTAACACAAGTGTGGCAAGTGCTTCATAACTAGTTTCAATTACATTACGATCACATAGCTATTTAGTCTGCATGCTTCAGCGAATTACCAATACGTTCTACCTGCGTAGGCGAGTGCATTTTGCCGGTCTGTGATATTATCCCTTATCGGAACTCTCGAGGACAAATGAGGTACTCGTTGCTTTTCGTCGAAATCTAGTACGAGTTAATAGCTGTACCAATGAAATGTGCACACCTACGCAGATAGAGAGTTTGCTACTACTATGGAAGCATGTCAACGTTATTACATCGGCATGATTTGAAATACGTACCTAGAAGCGACGCAATTCCCTCCCCCATTCTGCACGCCGTCAACCATAGAGTTTTTGCTTCTAGAGGAAATAATAGGATTGGAAAGCGAAAGAGAATAGAAATGGTATGTGAAGGAAACAGCTGCGCGTCTAATTACATGGCCGATGGAAAATTGACAGTAGCTTCAGAATACATGAATTTAATTAATTTTTCAAAATTACTTGACTGGAATGTATTCCTAATTGTTCCATCACTGTGTTTATTTTTTCAGGAAAATTTGCAAATTTTTGAATGACATTTAATTGAAAGTAAGTGTTCTTGAATCAATTTTTGTGCTGATTCCAGATAGAAATTCAGTTTTCTCTATCGCGAAAGGTTAAAAATAAAGAAAGAAACAGAGAAAAGGTGGTAATATTTTGACGATTTTAACTCTTAACATAATTTCAAGCAAGGCGAGCTTTTAAGCTAAACGTATTTAAAACATACAGAGCATTTAGAAAACACTATAAATCAGTCTCCTAACATATTCCGTGACTACCTTCTATGAAAACAAGAAGTCAAGTGCAACATTAATTTTTCAAACTTTTCCTTACACATCCTTGTATTTCACGACCGTCCATTTTCAACATTCAGTGTTAATCGGCTATCGAGATTAAGTTCCACTTTTTCTGGTACCTCCATCTCCTTAATAAACACTTCAGAAATTATTGTGACACAACGATTTTAGGGGATCATGCTCCTTTTAAATAAAAATGGAATAGAAATATGCTGATGCAACATTCCAGTTCTCTTTATTGCTCACGAAAACAGAACCTACTAAGTCTGATATTTTGTTCCAGACTGTAGCTCACACCCTTACCCTAATACCTGGCAAGCGTTGTCTTGCACTGATGCATTCCTTTATACGTCGTGGCGTATTGTCCACTACATCATCAAAGAAACGGTTAGTTCATATCGTCCACCACCTCAACGGCGATTAGGCGTAGCTCTCTCATATTGGTTTGCGGGTCGTCTCGTCTGGAAAGAGCTATTTTCAGTGCATCCCAAGCATGTTCGATAGAGTTCATATCTAGAGAACAGGTTGGCCACTAGAATCTTGCGAAATCGTTATCATATATCACAAGATGAAAACCGGAACTGTCGTCTTCACCTAAATGCTGCCAATACGTTTTTACTATAGATTGGATTAGAGATTAGATTAGATTAATACTTGTTTAATAGACCATAAGTACGATATTTTGCGATGATATGGAATATGTCAGTTTAATAAATGGTTTCTACAGATTACACTCATTACTTTAAGGATTTTTTTAAAATTTCTTTGTATATTATTTTTCTAAAAATTCATCTAAGATGTAGAAGGCGTTGCCATTCCATAGATTCTTTTAAATTCTTTTAAATTACTAGTTAACTATCTGTCGGACTTCTGATGCTCAAGGTAAGTGACCATAAACTTCTATGGTAGCATAATTCACGCCTTTCTGTTACAGTTAGATTTAACACTGTATAGTGAATATCACCCTTTCTTCTAGAGCTAAAGCTATGGACACTGCTATTACATTTCATTTGGGTCGGATTCTTAATAACAAATTTCATAAGTTAATACATATGTTGTGAAACTACAGCGAAGAGCCCTAGATTCTTAAATAAATGTCAGCAATTTGATGTGGGAGTGGTCTCCAGCAATTTTTTTGCAATTAATACTATTTTACTCAATGTTGAATTGCTCCAAAATATGATACCATACGAAAGCAGTGAATGAAAATAGGCACAGTATGCTAATTTACTAATCACTAAACTTGCCAATGATCCAGATAGCATAATTAGTTGAACTCAAACGTTTCAGCAGATCTTCAATGTGTTTCATACAATTCAATCCCTCATCATTACAAACACCTTTTTTTTTAAGTATTCTCCCTTTGCGACAGATTTCCGTTGTAAGTCTCTATTTATTAATGGCGTCATGCCATTTACTGTATGAAACTGTGTATACTGGGTTTTATCAAGGTTTAATGAGAGTCTATTTGTAGAGAAACACTCAATAATTTTCTGAAGACACGATGTACAATTTCGTCAGTTATTTCCTGTTTGTCTGGCGTGATAGCTATACTTGTATCGCCAGCAAAGAGAACTAGCTTAGTATCTTCATTAATATAGAATGACAAGTCATTAATGCATATTAACAACAGCAAAGGATCCTATACTTCACCTTTTAGGACCCGACGTTTATAGCTTCCTAGGAATTACCTGTTGTTTTGCATATTATGTAGCTGCTTATTCAAAATTCTACACACTTACTATTAAATATGATACAAACAATTTGTGCTTTGACCCACTCAAGCAACAATAGTTAATCTTATTTAGAAGAGTTCTATGATTTACACAATCAAAAGCCTTCGGGAGAATACAAAAAAATCCCAACTGGTAAAGTCCGGTTCTTCAAAGCATTTGATGTTTCATCTGTTAAGATATAAAAAGCATTATCTGTTGAAAAGCTTTTCTGAAAACAAAACTGTCAGTTTGTTGTACGTTTATTTTCGCTAATATACATCGGAGGATGTTATAAATGTTCAAATGTTTGTAGAGCTTATGGGACTTGACTACGAGGTCATCAGTCCCTAAACTTACAAACTACTTATGAACTAGCTAATACTATTGACGGCACAAATATCCATGCCCGAGGTGGGATTCGAACCCCCGACCGTAGTGGCCGTGCAGACCGTGACTGGAGCGCCTCAGTCCCCTCGGCCACCGCGGCCGGCAGGATGTTATACCCGTACCGTATAGCCGTCTGATCGTCTTCTACGACCACCGGTTACGTTCTGTGGGCACACATAATGCCAACCCAAAACTTCAGGGAACTTCAAAATGTTCATATGTTTCTTAAGCTTATGGGACTTAACTACGGGGTCATCAGTCCCTAAACTTACAAACTACTTATGAACTAGCTAATACTAAGGACGGCACAAATATCCATGCTCGAGGGGGCATTCGAACCCCCGACCGTAGTGGCCGTGCAGACCGTGACTTGAGCGCCTCAGTCTCCTCGGCCACCGCGGCCGGCAGGGAACTTCCTACACTCGCTGGACGGTGAGAGGCGTAGAGGCTGACCAGGCTACATACGAAAACGATTCAGATTATTATTGACTGAAGGCAGATGCCAGTCCCATCTATGAATAGCAATGGATGCCTGTTCTAAAGAGTACATTCAGAATGCTGTACCGCACGACATCATGTAAAGGTGTTAAAGCCGAACCTTGCATGGCTGTCGGGAGTTCTGTTTGTCACTCTGGCAGCGTGATGATACTTATGAGCTTATTGGTGTCCCTCTCAGGTTCTTCCGAACTGAACTCCGTTCAAAAATGTTCAAATGTTTGTATAGCTTATGGGACTCGACTACGGGGCCATCAGTCCCTAAACTTACAAACTACCTATGAACTACTTAATACTAAGGACGTCACAAATATCCATGCCCGAGGGGGTATTCGAACCCCCGACCGTAGTGGCCGTGCAGAACGTGACTGGAGCGCCTCAGTCCCCTCGGCCACCGCGGCCGGCTGAACTCCGTATCTACCGGTCATCAGCTGCTGTGGTTGCCTTTGGGCGGCTATAGTGCGCAAATCATCGACCGCTCCCTCCTGAATCAAATGAACAGTGCGGAGATGGTCAGACGTCGGAAGTGACCTTCTTTCCACGGCAGAACTATAGTCTTTGCTGGTGTTATGACTGATGGGCCATCTTACCCACTCCGTCGCATTGCTACTGCCCATACTTGATGTGCGACATATATGGCCAATCTAAGGAACTATGTTCTTGATGGAATATACACTTTCAACGTTAATGTACAGTGTGTGTCTTTTTTTTTTTTTTTTTTTTTTTATTTAAGCCGCGGTGGAGTACCGAGCGGTCTAAAGCACCTCGCTACGGAGCGCGCGGTTGCTCGCCGTAGAGGATCGAGTCCTCCCTGGGGCATGGGTGTGTGTGTTGTCCGTTGGTTAGTTTATCTAGGTTTAAGTAGTTTCTAAGCTACGGACTGATGACTACGCAGTTTGGTCCGATAGATTTACAGACAGACAGACATTTTTTATGTGTGTATGTCGGTGAAAACGTTATCCGTGCCTGTCACTATGCCGTAAATATTCTCCCGCGGTGTATGTATGTGAGTGTAGCAAGAGGAGTATTACACAAATGTTATAACCCAACTCTTCTAAATTTTGCCAAGCTTCTTGCAAGAGTTACCTAGTAATTAGAGTATACATCCATACTCTGCAAACTACCAAATCAAATGTTCGTAGAACTTATGGGACTTAACTACGGGGTCATCAGTCCCTAAGCTTACAAACTACTTATGAACTAGCTAAGACTAAGGACGGCACAAATATCCATGCCCGTAGTGGCCGTGCAGACCGTGACTGGAGCGTATCGGTCCCCTCGGCCACCGCGGCCGGCTGCAAACTACCGTTAGGGTGTGTTCGTTACTTAGAAAATTCACAGAGTCAGATCAGATAGTGGTCTATGCGTTTATTACTATCTACCGAATTTTCATCTTTCAAAAATTTGAAAAGAAAACGTGTGGGAAAGATTAATAACTTACAGCTTTCAGTTTGTGTGATGAAGGTAAATTTATTGAAACGATAGATGAGGTAGAGCCTTTCAAAATTGCTTCAAGTATAATTTCATGTGCAGTTGTATAAGAAAAATTTTAAATCAATAATTTTAGTTTTGTTTATTAATTTTTTTATACAATCACTTCATGCAAGATAATTTTAGTTGCAGGCTGAAAATTCCTTCACACTGACAACACACCTTATTCGAATGACTTCTCTTGCGCGACTGTCCCATGTCCATACAAAGTAAGCCACTGGCATACTGTTCTTTTATTACTGTTGCAACTGCGCTGGTAATGCAAGCCTATGAAATAAACAACACTTTAGAGGTAACACACCAACAAACAACAATAATTCAGCAAATCCATACTTATACAGAGCCTTACTGATCAATTACCTTACAATTCGTTTTACCTACTGACTCACCAATATATCTTTGAGGCCAGATTTCAGCAAAACTAGATGTTACAGGAATAAAACTGTAAACAGAAGTGGCATAAAAAGTTGAGGGAGTATCAGATACTAGTTTTCAGTTACCTGCCACCATGCAGATATAGTTTAGTAACGTTGTTGTAATCTGTCTTTCTCTTCTTTTATATAAAATACCTGCATGTTTGTGGGTTTATGTGTTTGTATTGCAAACAAATATACAGTTTTGTTCCAGTTTTGATGTAAGTTTCCACACGTGACTTTCAAACCAAGAGTAAGATCACTTAGAACAAGTATTTCAGGAGGTATGATGTCATAAAACAGTGAAATAAACGAGAAACTGCTGCATCACAGGACAATGTTGCACATCTGATTCTAAACTACTGCAGAATTTTCAACCAAGTTTGGTATTGATACTTCAAATGTTCAAATGTTTTTAAAGCTTATAGGACTTAACTACGGGGTCATCAGTCCCTAAACTTACAAACTACTTATGAACTACTTACGAACTAGGACGGCAAAAATATCCATGCCCGAGGGGGGATTCGAATCCCCGACCGTAGTGGCCGTGCAGACCGTGACTGAAGCGCCTCAGTCCCCTCGGCCACCGCGGCCGGCGGTATTGATACTAACTTTAATTTTTATATATTAGATTAATGATTCTCCTTGGAAAAATATGTAACTTGTGAATGAAAAAAATTTTCGTTTCATGATAGATGTCATTGTATGCAAAAATAAAAATGACTAAAAAATTGTAATATCTGAAACAAATACGCGCGAGATTAGGATAATAAAAACACTGTTCTCGTTATTTTCGATAATTCTGTCACGTGACATCTCCCACAATTGAATGAAGGTAACACTTTGATCATGCTCTCAGTCCGTGGTCAGACTAGTCATTGTTCTTCAAGTATTCAGATTGAACACATCTCTACATAAGTCGTCCACGATGTTAACGGGTGCAAAGAGATAGATAGATAGAGAGAGAGAGAGAGAGAGAGAGAGAGTAGATATTAGTTCGTCGTACTTGGGAAAGTAAGTGAAATAATTCTTGAAAACATAGACGCACCGATAAAATACCCTGCTTTACTTTCCTGTAGTTATGTGGAATGACAGAGTTTCAAAATATGTTTCATTAGAAACAGAATGTAAAACTAGAAAATTTACTAAATACTTTTAAATTCGTTTCTGCATTATCATAGACGTGATATATGTTTTCGAATTTGGAACAAGCGACGTACAGTTACCATTGAGAAAAGGAGTCATTCCCTACATAACGCCCGCCTACTCTAATGTATGGCAGAAAAGGTAGCAGAAGGGTATAAATGGAAACTGTGTATGTGAAAACATCTATTTCCTACCTGTTCAAATATTTGTAAACCTACGGAGCCAAACTTCTCAGATCATCGGTCGTAGACTCACAAACTATTTAAACTAATGTAAACTGATTTATGCTGAGGACAACACACACACACACACACACACACGAGTTAGGAGTCGACCCTGCGACTGGTCATGGCGTCACAGGCCGCACGGTCACTCCTTCGCAGCTTTTATCGTTCTTAACTGCTAAGTAGACACGTGATTTTTGTTTTGTGGTCATATGTCGCGCATCGGATTACAGATTATGTAAATTTCATTAGCTCCTGGTATATTTAGTACTAAAAATTGGTACTTAAATTACTGTGTTCACGTATTATTGTAATGATACCGTCCTTCTTCGTGGCATGTTTCTGCTTTTAATTTTAATAATTCACACAAAGAAAGGAAAGCTCCTGCAAAGGAAAAGCGGGACACAAGCAGGTACTGTGTAGTTATACGCGATATTCATCCCGTTCCTAAACTGGAGGCTTTAGTAGCTCACTGCAGGATCGTCGTGTTAAACGTCAAGAGATATGATGTAGCGGTTTAGTTGCACACCCTATGCTGCACGTATGCCAATTATGTTCCGCGCAACGTGATGGCTTGTATCCGCTCTGTGTCGTAGAACACGGAGCAACTTCCAAAGTAACTACTGCTTGGCTCATCGGTGTCTCTCATACTACCACTAATGCTAGCTGCAGCTAGGTATTCAGCCCCTGGAATGCATTTGAAATAAGCAGTAGCATGCAATAAGTGGGCTACCGAGATAAGCTTAGGAGGTCGTCAAAATTTTACGGCAAAAAGATTCGAAATGTACATTATGATAAATGTCGGAGGAAGGCATAGGCATACCACCTCCAAACAGGACCATGTCTAGTAAAGCACTGTGTTCAAACTAATCTTCGGATTGTTGACTGCTTTACCTTTTTTTAAGTATGTGTACACCATGCTGAAAATGACAAGTTCGTGTCAGCCTCCATCAGTAATGCTGTAATTCAATATGGTCTTGGAACCACCTTTAGCCTTCATGACAGCTTCCACTCTTCAAGATGTGACATGAAGTCCATGGTGTGGTATGAGCCCATTTTCCAGTTCCAGTCGTAGTTATTATACAGCACTATCTAATAATGAAGCTTGCACTCTCACAGGCATACGTTCAACCAGGTGCTGAAAGGTTTCTTGGGGAATGGCAGCCAATTCTTCACGGAATGATGCACTGAGCTGAGGTAGCGATCAAAGTCGGTGAGTCTGGCACGAAATCGGAGTTAAGAGAAAATCCAAAGGTGTTCTATAGGATTGCAATCAGGACTCTGTGTAGGACAGTCCATTACAGGGGATGTTACTGTTGTGTACCCACTCCGCCACAGGCCGTGAACTACGATCAGGAACTCGTGTTGAAAGATTCAATCGCCATTCCGCAATTGATCTTCAGCAGTGGGAAGCCAGAACGTGCTTTTAACTTAAATGTAGATTTTTGCTGTGATAGTGCCACGCAAATGAAGAAGGGGTATAAGCCCCCTCGATGAAAAACACTTTGTCACCGTAACACCACCGCTTCGTCATTCCACTCAATGCTTTTACATTGTTCAGTCGTCCAATGTTTACGCTTCTTACACCAAGCGAGGCGTCGTTTGGCAGACATGCGTGGTGTGTGGATTTATGGGCAGCCGCTCGACAATAAAATCCATGGTTGGTCACCGCCTGCCTGTCATACTACTTGAAGTGGATCCTGAAGCAGTTTCGAGCTCCTGTGTGACAGTCTGGATAGCTGGCTGCCTGTTAAACAGTCAACAGAAAAGGTCGGACTGTAAGCTTTCGTGCTGTACCGTGTCCCTTCACGTTAATATTTCACTATCACATCAGAAACAGTTGCCGTAGGGATGTTTAGAAGAAAGTAATTCTTGTGAACATACTTCTGACACAAGTGACACTCAATCACTTGACCCCTTTCGAAGCCCGAGAGTTCTGCGGAACGCCTCATTCTGCTCTCCAACGATGTCTAATGACTACCAGGGTCGCTGTTATGGAATACCTGGCAGATGGGCAGCACAATGCATCTAATATGAGAAACGTATGTTTCTGGAAGTGACCGCATACTTTTTATCACAGAGTGTACTTATGTCTTTCCTAACAAGTAAAGAGAAAAGTTTTGCCTAACAATTATCTTAAATTTCTTCATTCATTCCTAGCACTTGGCATCCCAAATTAAAACAGTGCGGCGAAAGCGTGATCCGAACCTGGGGCATTTGGATTCCGCGAGGAGGCGCTCTACCGACTGACAAAGAAAGCGAGTATCGGATGTAAAGCTATGAGGACGGCATGTGATGCGTGCCGGGATAGCTCAGCCGGTAGAGTGTTTCCCCGCGAAAGGCAAGGGACCCAGGTACGAATCCCGTCCTGACTCACAGTTTTAATTTGCCAGGCAGTTTCATATCAATGCACACTCCGCTGCAGAATGAAAAGTTTCATTCTAGAAACATTCCTTAGGCTGTGGCCAGGCAATGTCTCCACCATATCCTTTCTTCCAGGAGTGCTAGTTTTGCATATTTCTCAGGAGAGCTTCTGTGAAGTTTGGCCTGCAATGCGGGCTCACACTTCGAATTTTGGTACTCTCTGTTCGGCAGGACTTGGAGATTTTGTAGTAGTTATAAAGTCAGCTTCACAAGTGCACATTGCTCACAATGTATATTTGAGATACAGAATAGGTCCGCTATAGTCTAACTCGTCGCACCAACATCCTAGTGGTAATTTTTTTCTGAGTACACAATAACACCCTACTTGTGTATTATTTACACTTGAGTAACTATGTGCTGAGTCCTAGCAGATCTGGTAAAATTGCCTGGCACTGTTTCCTCATGGAATAGCACACTTTTTTGTCCAGATAAATGTCGTTTTTGCCTGACAGAACGAAGTTCCATATTTTCGTGGTCGCGTCTTTTCAGCTTCTAACTGTATACCGCCGTTTGTCTTCGACTGCTCCATGAAATTCGTCAGCTGCAGCGTTGTGGGTAATGTGACGCCATCATATCGCTAGGCCCATCTAGAAGTTGTTATTGCAGAATTTGTATGACCGATAGGTGTCATAGTGTTGCTCCCAGTAGCCTTTAATTTTTTGTGTGTACTGTTTTTGGGACGATTTCATTATTGGTAGGAATCTCTGTTTAGGAGTAGCCAGTAATTTTTTTTTTTTTTGTTCACATCAGTAATTTTTTAATGTTTTGTACAGATTGTTATGGGATTATTTCTCTTTATTCTGCAACTCTGTCTCTAATGACCAAACTGTCGACGGGACGTTAAACCCTAAGCTTCCTTCCTTCCTAAGAATGGAACTACAGAGAAATGTCTTGAAAGTGGTTCGATGAACCCTCTGCCACGCACTTCAATGTGACTTGCAGAGTATCTATGTTGATGTATCTATGTTGTGGAAAACAGCCAAGATCGCTTACAATCTCTATTCAGATGACCGCTTTCGGCAGATGAAACTGCCGTCTTCGGATCCTTCATTTCATTCACCACATCGGAAAGTATGCTTTTAAAAGTTTTTCATTGTGATAATCACATCCATATATACGAGGAGAGAATTCATGACAATTATAATGGAAATTTTGAGCTTTTATTGGAAGGATGGGAAAGGAAGTATTTGATCCGACCAATGAGAACCTAAACATTTGGATTGTGGCTTAATCTCATGTACAGGACGAGCAAAGTGTCGTCTTCTTAAGAATTGACAATCGTAATTACAGAGCTTAACGATTCATTTCTTTATTTTGGGGCCCGCAGTGTGAATTATGTCGTATAGTGATGTAATTGACGTTCATATGTTCTACACTGTTTGTATAATTCTCTATTTATTGATTTACAATGAGCTCATTTCTGCTTTTATTGCCATAATCAGGTTTTTTGTAATACAAAAGAGGCAATTTATAATTAGTAACTACAGTTAGATAAGCTCTCATATAAAAACTTGTATGGCTATTACGAACTTACATTTAATGTTGTTCTAATTGCTGTCCCTTGTTTTTAAGTTGTTACTGAATTTTATGATATGGTGATTGGCTTATATGTCTGTAAGAGACTTTTCATTTTCTTCCTCAGTAAAAAGAACAGCTATAGTCAAAGTGTTTCAACTACATTATATGTTTACATAGTTTCCCTGAGATCATTGTAGTTATCAGCTACTTAATTTTCCTTGGTATTATAGTTTTGTCACGTGATGTTTATGTTGTTACTATATTGTAACTATGGAGTGTATATTTGTGGCATGTTTGTGGCTATTCATTGTCGTGGCTGATAGTTTTTAACATCACGCATCGGTTGCACAGTGGTAGAGTGCCAGACTACAAATCGAAAGGTTGCGGGTTCGATCACCGCCAGGTCATAGGATTTTTATCTGTAGCTTTCCACTTCATTCACCTTTTGCAATATCGCTTAAGTGAAAAATACCGAGTAGCACCGTGGTTCGGAACAAAAGTTAAACTGTAGATCCCCCTATAACTGGCTGGGTAAGTCAGTTAGAAGGTCGGAGGACGGTAACGGCATACCACCTCCAAACAGGACCATTCCTAGTAAAACACTGTGATCTTCTAACCAATGTTCGGATTGTTGACGGCTTTACCTTTACCACGCAAAACTGACAAATCATTAACATAATTGAAGAAATTGAATTACATTCACATGCCTTCATAGATCCCCCAAATTTACACAGTGAGCAAACATAAGTAAAACACAAAAATGCTTTGAAAATTTTATTCACATTTTCAGCCACTAAAATGGATAGCCACAAACATGTCATAGATATTCACTACATAGTAACAACATAAACATCATCCACGTAATCCGATCTCTGGGTAACTATGTAAATATATAATGTCGTTGAATCACTAACCATAGCTGTCATTTTTACTGAGGCGGGAAATAAAAGGTTTGTTACAGGCATATAAGTCGAACATAATTGCATAAAATTCAGTAACATCTTAAGCAGAAAGGACAGCAATAAGAACGACATTAAATATTAGTTCCTAATAGCCATGGACGTTTATATGTGATAGCTTATCTAACTGTAATAAATAATTATAAACTACCTCATTTGTATGACAGAAAGCTTGATGATGGCAATGAAAGCCGAAATGAGCTCATTAAAATAAATAATCATTATACTAGCAGTTGTTGTTGTAGTTGTGGTCTTCAGTATGCAGACTGGTTTGATGCAGCTTTCCATGCTACCCTGTCCTGTGCAAGTCTCTTCATCTGAGAATACTAGCAGTATGAACAGTATGAAAGATATAAAAATTAATTACGATTAAGTCACTAAACTTAATGGTTCACTTAGAACGTACTGTCGGCAAAACAGTGTCGCATGCTACACATAACGAATCCCTCCTGAGTGGTTTAGAGGGAAAAGCAGAAAACTGACACACCGCCTTCCCCTCCTCCTCCTCCTCCTGTCGACAAAGTATGCGGGAAGTTGAAAAAATATTCTCCGCTAATTATTTCACTCGTCGCGTTAATTTTACTCTTAATTTTTCTCTGCGAAAGAAGAGTCTTAAAACTGTAATTCCATTTTAATTGTTCAGTTGAAAGTTTTTATCGCGTTTAATGATGAAAGTAAAGTAAAGACAACGGCGCTAGATAAAGGAGAAGTTTTCTCGTGGGAGGAAAGCAGTTTGGGCTCTACTTGTCGGACAGAGGAAGGTGGGGGAGGGGGGAGAGGGGAGAGGGGAGAGGGGAGTGCGTTTCCGGTACAGCACGGCGGAAGTGTGCGCAGATCCCGGGACGCTGGCTAGAGCGTTCCTCTGTTCCGGCGGCTGGTACACGCCCTGCCGGTGCACAACTTGTCCCAACTCTAGCCGGTGCTCGCTGGCCGCTGCTCCTCTCCAGATAATGCTCCGTTTCCTTCCCCGGCTCTAACACGCTCACCCACCTCAACATTCGAAGATAATCCGATTTCCCCAAGCGCTCTCCTATATATATTTCCAAGTATACTGCGCCGCGCACTCCCTCTGAACTTTGCATTGCTGCCTGATGTTCTCCTACCTAGTCCTTTTTCAACCTCAGGTTAAGGGGATGTTAACCGCAACAGAGAGAGAAAGAGAGAGAGAGAGAGAGAGAGAGAGAGAGAGAGAGAGAGATTTCTGTTTCTGGACTTTCTACTTAAGAGCTACCCAGCTTATAGGGTGTCTCAGGAGGAATAGTAAATTGTTCAGGAAGCGGCAGTATAGTCTATATACAATATAAATTCCATGTAACATGTGTCCAATTTTTGGTCAAGGCGGACATAACGCTAAGCACAATTAATTTTTCTGTCCTGTTTTGCTACGGTTTGCTATGAGTGTTTTATTGGACGTCAGCAGTGGATTTAGATTATATTCGAGTTTACATTTAGACCGGTTAGCTAAGTGTACTGCACTGTTAGCGTGTAAATACTCCGCACGTATTTACACATGCTGTGTATGCAGCTGTAGTATCTGTATATCGGTTTTAAAGATATCATTCGCATACTACCAATGAATGGTGACTTTCTTGTCACACACATGAAATGCCCGGCAATCGTATTTCATCTCAACTCGTAAATGAACAGAATATTGATGAAGTAGAGTCATACAGTTGGCATAACGTACTCTACATCCACATGGGATACTCGGCAAATCACATTTAAGTGCCTGACAGAGGCGTTCATCGGACCTTCTCTATACTATTTGTCTCCCATTCCATTCTCGAATAGCGAGCGGGAAGACAGAACACGAGAATCTCTCTGTTCGAGCTCTGATTTCTCGCATTTTATTCTGATGATCTTTTCTACCTATGTAAGTGGCAGTCAACAATATATTTTCGCATTCGGATGAGAATGTTGGCGATTGGAGTTTCGAAAGCAGCCCACGTTGCAGCGATAAGTGCCGTTGTTGTAATGATTCCCATTTCAGATCCTGTATTATTTCCGTAATGCTGTCTCCCTGTACCGTGACAATACAAAACGAACTGCCCTTCTTTGGACTCTTTAGATGTCCAAAGAATCCTGATCCTGATCCTGATGAGGATCCCACACTGCACAGAAATATTCCAAAAAGGACAGAAAGCATAGTGTACGCAGATTTTTTAGGAGTTCTGTTGCATCTTTTAAGCGTTCTGCCAATAAATCGGTCTCTGGTTAGTCTTTCCCACGACATTCTCTACTTGTTCTTTCCACTTTAAGTCTGAATAAATACTCCTTCAACAATTACACGTAAAGTATGGATGATTGACTGAGCTGGCCTTGTGACATCAGATAATGTGGCTTTGCCACACAGTCGTCATCAGGAAAGACAACACTGGCGTCCTACGGATCGAAGCATGCAATGTTAGATCCCTTAATCGGGTAGGTAGATTAGAAAATTTAAAAAGAGATATGGATAGGTTGAAGTTAAACGTAGTGGGGGTTACTGATTTTCGGTGGAAAGGGAAACAGGATGTCTGGTGAGGTGAATACAGGATTATAAATGCAAAATCCGTTAGGGGCATTACGGGCATAGGACTGATAATGAATAAGAAAATAGGAACGCGGGTAAACTACTATGAGCAGTGCAGTGACCGCATTATCGTAGTCAAGATTGATACGAAGCCAACACCGGCCACAGTACTACAGGTTTATATGCCAACAAGCTCTGCAGATGATGAAATCGAAGAAATGAATGAGGTAAAGGAAATTATTCAGAAAAATAAGGGAGAGGAAAACCTAATTGTTATGGGAGTTTGGAATTCAGTAGTAGGAGAAGAAAGGGAAGGCAAGATGGTAGGTGAATATGGACTGGTCAAAAGAAATAAAAGAGGAAGACGCCTGGTAGAATTTTGCACGGAACGTACTTTAGTTATAACAAACACCCGGTTTAAGAATCACGAAAGAAGGTTGTATACGTGGAAGAGACCAGGAGACACCGGGAGGTACCAGACAGATTTTATAATGGTAAGACATAGATTTTGGTGCCAGGTTTTAAACTGTAAGACATAGCGGCAGATACAGACTCACCATATCCTATTGGTCGTGAATTGTAGGCTCAAACTGAAAAAAAAAAAAAAAAAAAAAAAAAAAAAAACTGCAGAAAGGTAGGAAAATAAGAAGATGGAACCTGGATAAATTGAAGGAACCTGAAGTTCTAGAGAGGAAACAGGGGGAAATAAAACATTAGAAGAGGAATGTGTAGCATTAAGAAATGAAATAGTAATGTAAGCAGAGAACAAATTGGATAGAAGGAAATTCCTACTACAAGCCTCGGATATAACAGGAAATACTAAACTTAATCGATTAAAGGAGAAAATATAAAAATGCAGTAAATGAAACAGGTCAAATGGAGTATAGGCGACTAATAAATGAGGTTAACAGGAAATGCAAAATGGCTAAGCAGGAGTGGCTAGAAGGCAAATGCAAGTCTGTATAAATAGGGGGAAAAATATACCGCCTACAGGAAAATTAAAGAGACATTTGAGAAAAGAAAAACAAATCTATTAATATCAAGAACTCTGATGGAAAAGCGGTTCTCAGTAAAGAAGGGAAAGCTGAAACGCGGAAAGAATATATAGAGGCGCTCTATAAAGGAAATAAGCATTGTGACAATATTGTAGGAAGGGTGGAAGAAGTAGATGAAGATGAAATAGGAGATACTACACTGAGAGAAGAATTTGACAGAGCACTGAAACACTTAAGATGAAACAAAGCCCATGGATGACATTATCTCAGAACTACTGATGTGTCTTGGAGAACCAGCCACGATAAAACTATTTCACATGGTGTGTAAGATGTATGAGACAGGCAAAATACCCTCAGTCTTTAAGAACAGTGTAATAATCCCGAGGATGTAATATTTCCTGTCGTATATTGCTGATGAAGAGTTAAAAAAATGTTCAAATGTTTGTAGATCTATCGGACCAAACTGTGTGGTCATCAGTCCGTAGCTTACAAACTACTTAAACCTAGGTGCACTAACCTAAGGAAAACACAGACACCCATGTCCCAGGGAGGACTCGGGCCGGCCGCGGTGGCCGAGGAGACTGAGGCGCCTCAGTCACGGTCTGCATGGCCACTACGGTCGGGGGTTCGAATCCCCCCTCGGGCCGTCCTTAGTTGTAGGTAGTTCATAAGTAGTTTGTAAGTTTAGGGACTGATGGCCCCGTAGTTAAGTCCCATAAGCTTAACAAACATTTGAACATTTTGAGGACTCGGACCTCCACGGCGAGCAACCGCGCGCTCCGCAGCGAGACGCTTTAGACCGCTCAGCTACTCCAAAGCGGCAGATGAAGTGTTCTCGGGCTTCCAGCCGGGTGGCGATTTCTTCAAACTGCGACGTTTCGACGAGTGTCATACCCTTTATCTTCTGTCGAAATGCTGAGACTGGGCAGATGCCGCGCTATTTATACATGCGTATGCCCCCCCACCACCCGGCCGCGGGAAGCTTGGTCCAGCGACCTCGTCAGGCCAGGTGCAGGAGGGGGAGAGGGTGCCGTTCGTATCCGTGACCGTGCAGTCCGTCCGCGTCTCGCGGGCTGGTCGGTTCCTCGTGCGCTCTCGGCGAATTGCTGGATTCCATGCCGCGCACAATTGGTATCCCTTGTCCCTGTTCACAAGATTTTCGTGAACTCGAATTTCCATGAATTCTTTGATGACGCTGTTCCAAAAGCTGTTGGCTCGGCACAGCACCTTGGTGTTTTCGAAGTCAAAAGTATGGTTTTAGCGGCCTGTGCGCATTAGCACTGTAGCGTTTCTCTTGTCTGCTGGGAGGACCATGGTGTCTACATCATCATTCAGTGTGCAGATAGCTTTACGTTCTGCCACGGTTATGTTGGCTTTCGGCAGTCGTGAAGTGTCGATGATCCTGCAGGTCTACCTCCGGATCTGCTCAGCTTCTTCCTTGCGTAGGCCCAGAATTGCTTCTTCCACACTGCTGCTGATGTCCCGTTTCGGTATAGTCCGTGGTACAGGTGCAAATTTCAGCCCTTTCATGAGAACAGAAGTTGTGGCCTCATCTAGGACTTTCTCCTTCAAATTCACAATAGCTCTGGTGTTATTGGCAACTTTTGGGCCGCCTGAGCTTCCGAGAGTCTGTCAAATTTGCCGAGCTGTTTTGCGTCAGCTTGTTGTTTCTGAACCTCACTATCAGCGTAAGAACTGTAGTCCACCCACTCCCAACCATGTGGTGATAATTCTTGCGCAATCTTCAGGTGGCATGCGAGCAGGGTATGCGCCTTCTTGTCCAGTTCTTGTCTAGTGTAGTGAATGCGTTCCCTGAAAATGGCCATGCCTGCTCGTCGTATAATTCGGTCAATGTTCTTCGATTTCACTGGATGTCTTAATTCCGCAAATCGTGGTAAGATGTTCTTGTCTCGGCACCGCTGAAGAAAAGCCAAGGAGTTGAGAAGTTTGGCTTTCTTGTTGCCTTCTTTCTGCAGTAACTTGAAACTGCAGACAATCTCATATTATTCCTCTTTCAACGCCAGGCATCAACTGATGCGTTGAAAGTGGAATAATATAACACGTTACAAAAGGGGAATATAATTTGTTTTACATGTGCTGATGTATCGTTTGTATATTGGTGATGACATTGAGTTGGTTTGACTTGATAATGGACTCAGTAAATCCGAAACTAGTCGTCACTAAAGAAACATATGTGTAGCAACCAGTTGCTTGTAGTTATTTATTTTTAACTTTAACGACCGGTTTCGGGCGCTTGAGTGCCCTTCTTCTGGTCTATATTTCTCCTGTTGCCTAATAAATATACATGCTACTAGTGGAATCAACGCTAAGTGCAAAGATTTCTTTGCACTTAGGGTTGATTCCACTAGTAGCATGTATTATTATGCAACAGGAAAAATATAGACCAGAAGAACGGCACTCAAGCGCCCGAAACAGGTCGTGAAAGTTAAAAATAAATAACTACAAGCAACTGGTTGCTGCATTTCATTAATTTATAATCGGCACAGTTGCTGAAATGGATAAAATACTTAAAAAGATGTTTGCAACTTTGGCTGGTTTTTGAAATTATTAATTAATTATTTTTCCTGAAACTTACTGAGGAGTCATCTGTCATAGAATATCCATATGTACGAATAATGATGCTAGTGGTATCCCGCACACAAATTAACGAAGTGTAAAAGAGTGGTCGTTGGCACAATGATATTTTTTCTCAAGTAGTGTACGTGAAAAGATTTCCGGTGTGATTATCATCCAACGACAGCAATTAACGTACTACGGGCCATCGGAGTATTCATTTCAGAAATTGTGGGAATAGAATATTCTGGGATACTTAGTCTCCGAGAATACAAAATTTCAGACGTTACCTCTCACCACGGGCCCGAGTGGAACGACTGGACCGCGGTTCAAAAGCACCTACAGCCATCCAGATTTTGGTTTACCTAATTAACTCCAGGTAAATGCCAGAATGGTGTGTCTGATATGGCACGTCCGATTTCCTCTCACATCCTTACCCACAAAATCCGAGTGTGAGCTCCGTCTCTAACGACCACGATATCGACGGAATGTTAAAGCTTTTTTTTTTTCCTTTTTTCTCTCCACGGACAATGCATAAGCCAATAGCATCCTTTGCCTAGAGTAACAGCGACTGGGTAGGGTTATTAGAATGTATCAGAAGACACTATTCACCATATGTATGATTTGGATAATCGCAAGTGAAGATACTTCTGACAACAAATGAAATGGAGTGCTGACACTTAATGAAGTAACCATAGGGAAGACACTTCTGCGAAGAGTTCTGTTATCGCTTTGCTAAATAACAAACCCATAACAACAACTGTGTTGAGGCCACTGCGACTTTACGGTGAATGCATTGCCTTATTGTCAGGATGGTAACCTCTAACTACACAGTAATATTTCATGGTCAGGATAACATCTTACAAGGAACCTTATAAATATGCAGATGTGTGATCTTTTCCTTGGCTCGAGTATGAAGTGTAACTGAAACAGCGTTTACACAAAATAGAATTATTAAACAATTAAATCATTCATTATTCTTACTGTGAACAAGATGGCTCGGTGAGTTTTGACGGCAGCGGTAAGGCGCGCGGTGGCGTTTCGCAGTGTCGGTCGTGGATCTCTGATTACGCTGGCAGCATGCTGATTTTCGCTTTCCAGTTGAATAGCAATCACTCTAGAAGTTAGTACTGTGCTTTGACAGGTCGTAAATCCTTCAAAATTTCCTCACGGCGCGGCGGGCTTGTTTGATTTTCCCTTCTATATCCGAAACTGTTGTGCTTCTGTAGTGGTACGAGAATTTTAGAATTAATAGCAGCGCAAAGTGTAAATTAGAGTGTCGATAATTTAGCGTAAGTGAATGGTTGTGTAGCTGTTCCAGTATCCGGCACATTGCCACAACCAGAGCGGCTGACAAAAGACGGTCATTCGCCTAGCAGTGTCAGCGGCCAGGTGACGAAACTGCGCGCTGTCACCAACCAAGAAGGCAGCGACCCAGGCTATAAGGTTCGGAAACATGACGAAGCAACACGCGGACATGAACCCTGAAGCACTGACCCGGTCTGGAAGGTTCCAGCGCCTAATTCACTACGGGAGTGGCGTATTTAAAGAGCATCCGTTAGCTTGTCATCGGTCAGTCACAGCTGGGCGGTCATCGGCCGCTCAGGCTGGGCCACAGGTCGTAGTTGTCGTCATCGGAAGGACTGCGGGGGTCAGCGGCAGCGCGCACTGTCGCCGCGCTGCGACAAAACGGCCCACACCGAGCACCGAGCTCCGGACTCCCACCGCAGGCCAGAAGGCGCGAGGCGACGCGGTCTTCGCGAGACAGCACGGAGCCCCTTGGATAAGATAAGGAGTCTTGCGCGCCGCCGATGTCACACGCTACCGCCCTCGCGTCTGCAGGAAGCTCGCCGACGCCATCGGCGGGCACAGTTGGGCCGCGGGACACGCGCTGCGGTCCTCTGACACCGGGCCCGCCGCTCGCTGCAGTGGCCGCTCCACCCTACTCCTGAGTCAGCGCAGACGCCGCAACCAGGCGGCAAATGGTGCATGCTTACGACTGGCCTCGCTCGGAATATTACGGGCACCAGAAAAAGCAGTTAAAAGCCAACCTGACATGTCTTAATGTTGAATCAAGACAATTTCTTTGTTGAACAGGAACCGCTGTTTAACACCAAGCCACCACTTCCCAGCAGCTGAGTCACACAGCCCACATAACCAGCAAAGTACCGCCATCCTACCTCAACTGACCAGAGGTAGTGGCGCGGCATGGAGGCGGTGCGTCCTTGTCCTGGGATCGACTCGATGGCCTTAGGGCCGCCATTTTTCGTGTGGCAGAACCTTTGACGGAGATCATAGGTGACCTTCAAGACCAGACCGCATCATATGGTTCTGGTCGGTAATGCTGGGTGAGTACGTCTGTTGTTCTTGATGTCCTTCCTACACACTGTTAGTGGCGACCAAATTCTTCCATTTTCTGAAGGCTCTATTTGGCTTCCACTGCCCGCCGTAGTGGCCGGCAGTGGCTGCCAAAGGTAACTGCCGACCGCCGCTGCCCGCGTATTTCGTTGCGACTGCTCGCCGCAGCGCCCACGCCACTCAGTGCCGTGTCTCCGTGAAAGAACACGCGTGTACTAATACCATTCTAGGTTTTCTGGTGGACGAGGAAAAAGAGAAAAAGGAAATGTACTGTTTCTGATGACCTTACAGCATTTTCCAAGCACGGAAAAGTGAAGGTATTTACGCTTAATAACAGACCATTTGTGAAATGATGAAGAGAGGTACAGAGGATTAATCCGTCTCGGTTCGATTTTATTTTAAACGTGGTGAAAGGAAATATAGCATGTACAGCTATCAGTTCTGTACAAACTCCAATCCAAGATGATGAAGAAATGACACTTGCTTTACGTTAAGTTGCTGTATAAAAATTTACGTTTTCATAACATCGGCTTAATACGGATAATTTTGCATTTATATTAAATAGAAAAAGTCTGAGGAGATAACAGATTTACATTGAAATGACTCAGTGCTTGTTCAGTTTATTGTAATTTGTATTTCGTGTTTACAATATTACAACTAATTATTGTCAAAAGTAGTAACAGTATAACGCGCCTTTGTCTCCAACCGACAAAACATGGAATTGATGTGAAGTTCAATAAGAAGAACTCGAAAGACACCTGATGCCAGCTAATAAGACGAGAGACGATACAGAAAAACATTAAAGTCTCGTGGCTAAGCTAGAAATGTCAAATGATGATTCATCGATGACGTGACGTGGCAGCTTACTGATGGACGTTGCGATACTTCACATCGATATCTATCCACAGTCTCACATATACAGTCACGACACTCCCACTGATTTTTGTTATACACGGCGACGGCAGCGCTCCAAGCGGTCGGCAAGCTACATTTCAGAATACGATCTTGGACGAGTGCGAATAGTATTACTTATATTGATTTTAACATACTTTTTATTAGGGTACATATGTAATACCATAAAATAGAAAAATTAGATCCACATTTGTCTTTATTAGTTTTACTACAATCACTAACAAGGTATGAAACGGTGAATTACAGGACAGGTTATTTATCATTATTATCTTGTGGCCTATAGGTTTTTACTGGATAATTTCATTCTCTATTAAAAATAACAATGGCTAGGAAACACCAGAAGACTTGCTCTTTGGCAGAAAGACGTAACTTTTCTTCTCAGCAACGTTACGATTTCTTCACTACAATTCCATTAAAACCGGCGAGTGTGGAACGTAGGAAACGAATATAGAATGCAATAACTACAGTATTTAACGTACGAAAACAGACACCACAGTTATAGCTGAAGTAAAAGGTGATAGATGTGGCAATAAAACGGCAAAACCAATAACTCAGTTTCCCAACAAAGAATAAACCAATTCCACAATTGTTGCTGCATTTGAACCACATAAGTTCAAAAATAGGGTTTTTAAGTTAAAATAATTACACTCAAAAGCATATTCTTGTATAAGAAAGATGAGTGATGTGTATGAACGGGCGAATCATTAGACTCCATATCGAATCGATAAGCGTAAAATAACTGCATGTGATAATAAGAACCGACCTTAACAAAAATTTGTGTTTGTCTTTGGTTTATATTGTACTTACTTTTAACGGAATAAGCTGCAAATAAATACATATTAGTAAGTATTTCGTCGTGACGAAGTTATTCTTTAAACCACTGGCTCAGTGAAATTCGGCTATTTTTACATTAATTTCCCGACTACGTATGTCTCTTGATATTTTACTAATGCTTGTGACGTATAAGTATTTCGTTAACTGCGTACAAAAATAATTATGAACAAACATCACTACTTTGGCGACTTGCCCACCGCTAGGAGCGCTAGTGTCGTTGCAACTGTTAGTTGGTAAAAACTTTCACAGCAGTGAGTGTCGCGACTGTATATGTTTGTGATCTATCTCTATATAATGTTAGGGCTCTTGCTCGTCAGCTGCAGCAATTCTTCGTTTGAACCTACAACCGGGAGAAGAACTAAGACGTAAATAAATAATCTAGCTTCAGTATTATAGATTCCTACTTATTTTCTTCCACACTT
Source organism: Locusta migratoria (assembly GCA_026315105.1). Lineage (NCBI taxonomy): Eukaryota > Metazoa > Arthropoda > Insecta > Orthoptera > Acrididae > Locusta > Locusta migratoria. The sequence continues at coordinate 144,272,835 of CM048746.1, forward strand.
TACCATTTGCCGCCATATTTCTGCAATACAAATGCATGTGGTGATACAAAAATCTGCTCACATACTGCAGTAACTGTTTGTCGCTATCGTGTAAGCCTGTCTTGATGCTGATCTTTTATTGCAGCGGTCGCGGCCGACTGCCAGACTGCTTCCAGATTGGTCGAGACGCGGCAGTCGTGGTGACGTCACTGCCGTCGACTGCCGACTAGTTGCAGCGACATACTGTGTTGTCCAATTTTGTTTTTATTTTATTTTATTTATTTATTATTTAACATGCCCTATTACATAGTAATATTACATGTCTGATGGTTAGATTCAGGCGGTTACATCAAATATTTTTGCAAACACAAGTACAGTATATAAGTTGACAGGGTTTACAAATGAACAAACAATTTTATACATTAGGAAATCTTATTGAATTACAAAAATTGTAAAAGTCTATAGTGTATTTATGTACTAAGTCATATTTACTGACGGGCCATCCTCCTTCTTTGGCAGCTATTTCTTTCCTGAGATGGTCCCTCTCTTTCAATAAATTGCAGCAGTCAAAAAGTGCGTGGTCAATAGTTTGGACATCACTGTGAAATGTGCACGTTCCGTCTTCAATTATTTTGAACCGCTGATAGTAGGTTTTCAGTTTCCCATGGCCTGTTAACATAGCTGTAAAATTTGGAGATATTGAAAGTTTAATCATTAAACGTTGTCGGATCGCAGGAAAATACGGTTTAGTGCTTCCCCCGTTTTTTGTTCTGTGCCACTCAATGTCCCATTTGTTCCTAAACTCTCCTCGAAGTTTCTTCTTTACGGCACTTGTAGGTATTTTGTTATAGCCTATTGATTGTCGTGATCGAGCTGCCCTTTTAGCAAGGTTGTCAGCTAGTTCATTTCCTCATATCCCTTGACGTGCCTTAACCCATTCGAAATGCACCAGCCAGTTGTGTGTCTGCAACCTTCTGATTTTACATCTTATTTCTTCAATCAACAAGTTGTGGTTTTTCGGATTTCGCAAAGAGTCCAAAGTAATCCTGCTGTCGTTGGGAATTACTACAGTTATATCAGTATTCGAGAGATTATTTATGAACTCAAGAGCATTCAGGATTGCAAATTATTCCGCTTGATTGTTTGAGCATTCATTAGACAGTTTTAGCTGTATCAGGTAAATAGGCCTCTTATTAACAAATATTACTATCCCCGAACCCACTCCGTCGTCTGCTTCCATATGTGTATACTTCAACAGAGTAGCTTTTGCTGGCGTCCTTCTCAGTTATCTTAAGCCTGAGAGCAGTGGCTGATTGCCCAGTCACTGCCGACCGCTATGGCCGGCAGTCGCAGCGAAAACATTTGAACATTTTATTTAAAGAGTCTGATTACGTTCGATACTTGAAAAATGAAATTTTAAGCCTACCATTGAAACGTATATTAAAGGCAGAATCGGTCCCTACTTAGAAGCTGCCTAAGTGCATCGACGTAGTCAAGACAGGTTCTTCTGAATGCCGTGAAGTCAGAGTAGAAAGACGGAAAACCGGAAAGAAGTACAAATGTTATTGTTGACAACAAATGAGAAGGATGACAGCGTAAATTGTATAAACAATTCCGTTGAGGAAATCAGTAGGTGTACTAATTCCGAAACCCCTCTGCGAGCACTGCCGTTGACAATGATAGAAAAGTTGTAGATGAATTAATTAAGTTGACCATTAAAGAGGTGAGAACACGAAATATTTATTTAGTTCGACATTTCACAACATTCATAAGCAGCAACATATGATCTAAAATGAATAATACGCAAAGTCTACACAATGCGTTTTTACCTCTACAAAAATCATAAAATTTATTGCAACCATTTACTTCATTTATACAGCACAAAATAAGTATGTAGATGTCAAGCTGTAAGGTGTGAAAAAATCTAGGGTCTTTTTTTTTTTTTTATTTTTTATTTTATTTTATTTTTTTTTTTTTTTTAAGTTTTCCTGCAATTGTTTGATACGTTTTTCGTGGCGGCCGTCCGTGTCGGCTCTGGTCACCTGGCTACGTCACAGCGCACGGCCTGGCTCCTCCCACCTCAGCGTGAACCCTAACGTCTATTCAAGTATCCGAGGTACTGACGGTACTATCTTCGACAGCGTCTTATTGGCTGTGGTATTTATTTCATGGAACCTGACTGAAGGTGAACGCCTTCGCGGTCATTGTCTTCTGTCACATTGTACAGTGTCTAGGAAGATCGATCGTCACGTTGTTCTGAAGTTCAATACACTAGGTTATTGGTTTCTGGTCACATTGTTTCCAGAATTAATTAGCTATCTAAATTACATCTAGCACGCATTTCATCAATACTAAGAGCAATTGATTTTATTACAACAGCAAGTAATATACGATCAAATAACATAACTCTTCGTTTGATCAGTAGCAATTACAGCCTTATTACGACTGTTATCATTACCAGTTCTAGCAGGAGCATTTACCATATTACTAACTGATCGAAATCTTAATACATCATTATTTGATGAAGCAGGAGCAGCTGGTTACGTTTGACAGTCTGTGGTTTCACGCGTGGTGGTCGGTCGACGGCCTGGTCGCTGAATCACGGGCTTCCGCTTGTGGAGAGACCGATGGCCTTCTTGTCGCACTCCACACGTGAATAGCAGGTGAGACAATGGCCTGACGAATCTGCAGCGTTAGCGGTCGATGTCCTGTCGGAATGGGGCCGCAGGCTTTTACTCGCTTGTGCCTCTGAACTGAATTGAATTTACATGTTTTCTTCACGTATTATTCACTTTTCGTTCATTATTGCATTTCATTTCACTAATTTATTTGCACACTTTATTGCCCTCAACAGGTCCAATGAACGCCATTCTGAGCGCTTGCATTGTCACTCATGGAGGTTACTAATGTTGCTATTTCAGCATGGATCAATACCTGGTACCTCAGTACGTCTTCTGCTACTAATCAGTAAATGTAATTATTTCATGTGCCCCATATGTGCTGTTACCATGATAAATTTGATTACTCTGAGAGGGTATACTAATTTTTATTTCCGGGACTGTGAAACATTGAGGAGGAAAATCTGTTATCTTGTATGACCCAAATCATATGTATTTATTCATATTTCGTTAACAAGGTAACGAAGATTGTGGCGCCGGCCACGGTGGCCGAGGGGACTGAGGCGCTTCAGTCACGGTCTGCACGACCACTACTGTCGGGGGTTTCTATCCCCCCTCGGGCATGGATATTTGTGCCGTCCTAGTTCGTAAGTAGTTCATAAGTAGTTTGTAAGTTTAGGGACTGATGACCCCGTAGTTAAGTCCCATAAACTCTACAAACATTTGAACATTTTTGAAGGTTGTGGCTGGGCGGCAACATGATTTGATTTGGTGACTGGGACGACAGTTCTGTTGACTTCGTTTTATATTAGGTTTTTAACTTGCGACTTTTAAGCTGTAGATTACGTCTTGATTTTCACAGTTGTATTGGATGTATAGGTTGAAAATTATATACGTCACCTCAGTATGTAAATTATGTTGGTAGACCTGGTACTTCTTCGCAGTTAATGAAATTTATATCTTTGAAGAATTTTTCACTGTAAATATTGGTTCAGGATTTTATTTAAAACTTAAAGGCCTTTTTTAATGTTTTAGAAAGAAAATCCGTTTCTCAGGGGCTGATATTTAATAATCCAAAGAATAAAAATTCAAATCATTGAGTCCCGGTAGTTCAGATAATTTGACGCCCATCACAAAGATAATGTTTTTGCTTGATCCTTTTCCTTTATAGAATTACTCTTTAGAAAATTTCACCATAAGTTTCTCCTGACCACTACTGTCAGATATATTCCTTCGCTTTTAGAATATGGCCGGCCGCGGTGGCCGAGGGGACTGAGGAGCTCCAGTTAAGGTCTGCAAGGCCACTACGGTCGGGGTTTCGAATCCCCCCTCGGGCATGTATATTTGTGCCGTCCTAGTTCGTAAGTAGTTTGTAAGTTTAGGGACTGATGACCCCGTAGTTAAGTCCCATAAGCTATACAAACATTTGAAAACTTTTAGAATATGCTGGGACAATATTAGGGAACTAAATACTCGAATTACTTTTTAAAGATTTTTTTAAGCTTCATAGATTCTCTATTCTGAAATCAATAGTTACATTCACTACACTTTCACAGTACACACTTTATGAGTTCACAATTCGTTATTATATGTTTTTGTCAAAGTTTGATTGTATTAATCTCTCTGGAATGTTCATCAGTTATTACGGGAGGGAGAAGTTTCTAATTCTTCCCTCCTAGCCTATCCCGATCAAAGTCCAAAGATAATGTTCCTTTTCGCGTATGATCAAGATATGAAAGTTTATATTAAAGTTTCACCCTTCGACGTGGATTCTAAGTGTGTTTTTGTCTAGGGACTGATGACCTCGTAGTTAAGTCCCATAAGCTTTACAAACATTTGAACATTTGAACATTTTTGTGTTTTTGTGGGTGCAAAGTTGACGCGCCGCTGGCTGTAGGCAGGGTATATCTGCGGAATTAGACTGTGTTTTGTTTTCCAACGTTGTATGGCTAAATCTCGGTGACAAGTGAATGATCAAATCAGTAAACATAAACGCTATACCGTGTGTGTTGATTTGTGGAGTTTGCTATATGTTGCTTAGCTGTGTAATTTTGCGTATATGACGAATTTTTCTCGTACATGTTTTACATATTTCGTTTGTGGATATCAATATGCCTCGTTTCAGCGATCAAGTATTTAAGTAAAGATGTTTTGAGTGGAAAATAAATCTTCTTTTTCTTCGAACGGAGTTGCTGTTCCGACCGCTTCACCGACTACTCCAAATCAATGTCAAAGAACTTCTTCCAGCAAAGAAAAATTTGGAAAATATGAATGTGAGAGCAATGATGTGAACGAAATAATTAATATTTCCTTGCTTTATAATATTTTGACACTTAACATATTATCACGAGTGTGCACTGAAAGAGGACTGAAATTACTTATGAAATACCTTATACTAAAGATGGCACAAACATCCATGTCCGAGGGGGGGCGGGGGGAATCGAACCCCCGACGAGGAACGGCATCGCGCATCGTAGCATAGCGCGACAATGCGCTCGGCCGCTCCGCCACGGCTGCCCTTCATCCATAGCACGCAATATGTCATGAGAAAATAGGGAAAGCTGGGTTGCGCACGACTGATGTGTCTTAAAGCACAGAAGCTTCTTAGTCTCTAGGGATCTGTTTCTATATAAAAGCGAAAGGACACTCACTCACTGACTAAACACGAAATCTCGAAAACTACTTCACCTATGAAACTGAAATTTTGCCAGTATGTAGTTTAAAGGTAGAATATGTTAGCTAAGAGAGTATTTACAAGAGGACGGAATTAATGTGCATGGCGGAGGATACGTTTCCTACAGACTGACGAAATCCAAAATCTCATTCCGACCTTCACGAAACTTTGCACGCTGGACCTTCAAAAGGAAGGTCACCGTCTACCTAAAGTTTTATATGATGCATGAGGGAAAGTATCTTGCAAGATAAAAACGGAACCGTAAGTATGTTGGTCGTGCCGTAACTTGGAAACGGCTCGACCGATTTCACTTTTTTTTTTTTTTTTTTTTTTTTTTTTTTTTTTTTTTCTCAGAACTCTGGTTGTATGAAATAAAACTGGTAAATTTGAGAACAACAAAGTGAAATTTTCAATGTGAATCTGTGTTTCTATCGCATACAAATATATAGTTTTGTTCCGATATTGATGAAATTTTGCACACTTCACCAAAAAAACAAGAGGAATGTCGCTGTCTGTATAAAATTTCGTTCGGTGCACGGTCGAGGGTACTTAACATACGAACTTTAACAAAATAAATAGGTGTTCTTAGATCTTGATGAATTTTTCAACGCACGACACTTATAACAAGAGGTAGGTTACAAGATATATAAATGTTAGTATGGTACACTTGACAGCAAAAAAAGTGGATCACTGCTGAATGCAACCCAACTAACGTAGCTGTGTTGCGGGTACTCCACATTCAAAACCCCTGTAGAGTACAGTTGTTCGGTTATTCACGATGGGTACCAAAGAAGCAGTAGAGAACATTGCTCCTTATCGCAGTCGGTCCACATGTAATTCAATACCGTCATACAAAAAACATTAGAATACAAGTTATTAGAGTCGAGAGAGCAACGTAAATTCAATTTAATTACAATAAGTGACAAATCGGGTACCTTATCAAACTCATTCAATGACACAATGAGTTTTTGTTCGTGCTCTGAATTTGAACGCACTGTTGACCAAGAAACGCTTGCTTTTCTGATCGAGACTAGATTAGGCATGAAGAGACGTAAGACATTGACGTTTTCATTGGTATCGGTTTACAAGGCCAATGTCCGAACGCGGTTAACTTTAGCATTGCACCAGGAATGGCATGAAGTTCAAATTGTTTCTGAGAGGTAACTACTAATGGTATATAATACAGTGGAACTCACAGGTGTCAAACGTCTTAAAATTGTGGAATAGAACGTAGTACCTATATGAATCCTTGACGAAGCACGATCACACGTCAGATATTAAATAAATTCACAGATAGCTCTATATTTGAACTTGAAATGACGATACAATTGACTTCTTTTCCGGCAGGGACCCAACCCCGGCTCTATTCGCTATTTATTATATGTACGCAAAAAGATGAAATAGTTACTGTTCTCACCATGAGCGGGATGTGCATATGTTCGGCTAGAAGTAGCGCAAGCCGCGGGGGATTAGCCGTGCGCACTGGAGCGCCGTGCTGTAGTGCGCGCGGCTGTTCGCCGTCGGGGGTTCGAGTCCCCTCTACAGGGAGGGGTGTTTGTGTTTTCCTTAGGTTAGTTTACCTTAGTTTAGGTAGCGTGTGAGCTACGGACTAATAACCAAGCAGTTGAGTCCGATAGATTTACAAACATTTACAAACATTTTGAAGTAGCGCAATAAATAACGTTGTGCTGCCTGGGACTCCAAACCCGCGCCTATCGTCAGCGTTGACCTCAGATGACTAGGTAACATCTCTCCCAATGTCGTTTTCTAGTAATTAGGATCGCGCCGTTCGTAGAGACCTGGAGGGTTTGGCATTTTGAGGAAACAACGAATACTAATCCAACTTTGTTCTAGTCAATAGCGAATGGACATGTGTAATGAGATTTGAAAGACGCCACAGTCCTAAATTCCTTACTTGCCGCTAATGGAGGTGAAGAGGGGGATGTTTGCGATTGTTAAAACTGTTTCCCCAGCAGGAATCAAACCATATCTTAGTCATCACAAGATGGCATCAGCCCGATCAACTACCGATTATCAGATTTAATGTTTTCGTCAAAATGGAGTGCAGAACACATGGTACGAGAAGTAAAATAGTTCGGCGGTATCTGTCTACGTAACAGTAATTTCTTGGCCTCGCGGACTGTGGCGTCTTGTCGCGGAGTTGCGGTCGCTCCAGCCAGAGGTTTGACTCCTTCCTCGGGCATGTGTAGTTGTGTGTGTGTGTGTGTGTGTGTGTGTGTGTGTGTGTTTGTGTTTGTGTGTGTGTGGGTATGCGTGTATTCCTTCGAGCAAATTAATTAAAGTAGCATGTAAGGCTAGGTAGGGACTAATGACCTCAGAAGATTTGTCCATTAAGACTATAACAAAAAAGTTATATACAGTATGTAGAATTATGTAGCATTGCGTATGATAATATACTACGTTTTAGCATGCTCTGTGGTGAGTTTGTATGACATGTTGCTGTATGTTTATATAACTATAGTCTCGTTTCGCTCAAGTTTGTATGAAAAATGGGTGTGAAATCTTATTGGACTTAACTGATAACGTCATCAATCTGCACACTACTTAAACTATCTTAACATAAGAACAACACAGACACCCAAGACCGAGGAAGGACTCGAACCACCGACGAGAGCAGAAGCCCAATTCAAGACATGGTACCTTAAACCGCGCAGCTACTCTGCGCGGCGCTCAAGAATGTAACATAGCTCTTACCATAATAAATGAAATATTATGCATCTTAAAATTAGCAATGAGCGTCGTTTACGCATTAGAAAACGGTTTCTAAAACGGGAAATATATACCATGTGTAACGATATAGTCTGTTGGGATGAAAGCAGACGAGGTCAATCGAAACACCAGAGCACTGTATTTCACAGAACGAAGATTTTATTATAGGTAAAGGGGTTTGAAAGGACACGGTCTCATAGAGAGGACTGATATACTGTAACGAAAGCATAAATTAAAAGAGAGTGCGTGCAGTCAACGGCAACCAATAGATTTTATCACCGAATTGTGAGTGAACCGACCAGAAGGGTAACTGAGGTTATGATGCAAGAGCGGCGACAGCGAGTGAGAGAGAGAGAACAGAAGTGAAATTAGCTATTAATAAATGCAAGACCGTTTGCGTATTTTGTGGACAGAGGGTGTATTAATGGATGAACGGCAGGAGAGGGACGTATCTGAAATAACAAAAATTACTTAGACAGCGTCCATCTAAACGGATTACTCTGTTTGCATGGATCCTGGGTATAAATGTAATAAAAAATAGGATAGTGAGTGAATGGAGAAGCATTGAATTAAAATTTGTACCACAGGGAGGAATCGAACCCAGAACTCCATACTTACTTTAATTCAATACTTCTCCCTTCACTTAATGTCTTTGACATATTGACTTGGAAAACTGTCACTAGGTATATAAATTTATAATAAAAATAGGATAATAAAGGAACTGTATTTAAAAAAAAAAAAAAAAAATTCAATTTAAAGGTAGCTCAAAGGAAAGAGAAATGCATATTTTATTTCTGTTACCGAGAGATCTTCCACAGTCTCTCACTTACGAAATATGAAAATAGAGATGAGATTAAAAAAACATTTGAAGGTCTAATAATTTATTCAGAATCCCTCATTATTTGTTTCTTCCGTTATGCATCTCAGCATATAATCTATAACGCTATCGGACCAGCTTCTCTTCAGTAAATGCGACGACTCTATCTCGAGTTGATTGCTCACAGTGAGACGGCCCGATTTGTATTTCTGCTTTCCGCTCTCACTATGAAGCCAGGAAGTAAAGATTCTGTATTTACGTCAGAGCCCCACTTTGTGCCGTGCTGGGGGCTGTTGCCCGCCACTGCGACCGCCAGCTGGCTGGTTTCTGCCAAGCCTCGCCTCGGCACCAGCTGTGGTTGACCGGCTTGTCCGTAGTTCGCAGTCCACGGCTAATACAGCGAGACTCAACCCTTGAACTATGAAAAGTTTCTGCAAACCTACCCTAACGTGTATTATAAACTACCACACCTAGAGCTATTTTGCTATAAAATGAGCAGCCACGTTATCTTTTGACACTTCATTCAAATATTTAACGAAGTGAAAGAATAGAATCATGATAAACGTAGTACCACATAATGTTTCACATAGATAGCAATCATATAACGCAGAAAATTATTCTCTTTTTTCAGCGCTCTGCATTAGATCTAGACGTAATGAAATATGTAGTTATCTTAGAAATGTAAGCATGTTGTAAAATTAAACAGTTCTGGTGGCAACAACACAAATGTATACATGTAGTATATCATTCACGTTTTGTGAACTTATAAAGTGTTTTCAATGTGTCTGTAAACAATAAGTGCTAAACAACGTAAATTACCTTCTGCTGGGGCTCTTCATTTACACGATTGTTTTGTTATTCACAGTAAAGTGTTTCGTAATGAGTTCACATAATCGCTTCAGTTTGTCGACTGTTCCACGCTTATACCAAGCTCGAAATACTACTACTACTACTACTACTACTAATAATAATAATAATAATAAATACAAGTGCCAAATAGCGTATGTGCGATTTATAATCTGATATATTCTTTCAACTTTCTCGACGTCCTCCCTCTATTCCATCAGGTAATAATCGCACACTACTCCGCAGTACTGCATAAGAGGGGAATCAATTGTAGGGTTGGTAGTCTCCTTAGGAGACGTGTAAATTTCCTAATGGTAGTGTCAATAACAGACCGCTTGTTTCACCTTGGCCAAAACATGTGTTATTCACAGTTAACATTGTTTTTAATTGCACCCCCCAGGAATTTCGTTATATGTATAACCTTCAAATTTGTTTTGATTATCGATATCTAGAATGCTGACGAAACTCTGAGTACTTATGTTCAGAGCCAAATGCATATTGATATTTAAGGTCAATTGTCGCCATTTGCGCCGTGAAGATACAAATTCAAATTCATTTCGCAATTGACTTTGCTTTTCTGAGTTTAGTAGTGGGCAGCATTAACTGCCTCAATTCTAAGAGCAATATTCTGATTGCTCATTAAATATTTTGAATATATATTCGAATCAGGAGAAGTCTACTTGACTTTGCTGGAAGAATTACACTCGCCACGTCCTTTTCACTAGATGACTCCTCGTCTGTTACTGCAAACTATTACCTCGCAGATAGGACATCACAAGTCCAGTCGCACAACTTAGGAAAGCGATATGGTTCAAAGTTGATTATGGCTGAAGATAGATTTTTTTAAGCTTAAGGGACTTAACTGCGGGGTCATCAGTCCCTAAACTTACAAACTACTTATGAACTACCTTATACTAAAGACGACACAAACATCCATGCCCGAGGGGGGATTAGAACCCCCGACAAGAAGCGGTCTCGCGCATCGGAGCATAGCACCTCAATGCGCTTGGCCACTCCACTGCGGCGTTTAAGATACCAAAACTCGTTTTGGCACTCTATAAATATAAAATTAGTTTGAGAGTACTCAGTAGATCATGAAAATATGGTATCGCCAAAGTCTCACAAGAGTTAAGATTTAGAAACCTTTGCCGGTTTGATGTTAATTTTTCTAGATATTTCATAACGCTGGAAAAAGTATTTGTTCAAACGTCCTGCTACATGTCGATATCAATACAATGGATCTGTAACTCAGTGGATTACTTTTATTTTCTTTACATATCTGTGCAACATTCCATTCGTCTCCCTCACTATAAATACATCAATGCTCGACCTCACGTCGTAGAAGTAACTATGCCATGCGTAATGTGTGCACAAGATGTTCTTCTAAGGTGTTGGACCACTCAAGAATGATATTGCCTGTAGAAAAATGATCTTCATGGTACGACTATGGTAGTGAAATAACAACACAGTGGATCATGTCTGGTGATAGTTGTACTGCTTCCTGGAATGACAGAGAAGAATCTAGATTAAAAGAAATAATCCGACACAAGCTGCTTGTGGCCACTGGGTGCACGCATTGGGGAAGTTGAACAGTTGTGCCCAGCCGGAAATCGGTCCCATTCTTACTGCTCTGTGAGTAGTTACGGTAACCACTGCACGAGCGGGAAAACAACGATCATCGCAGGTGCGCGGGTTACCACTCCTCTCCCCCCTCGTCCCCCACAAGACTCAAACATCCTCACACTGATAACGTAGTTGCTGTTTCCAATTTTCACTCACTGCTCGTGGCACTTTGCCGATTAACTCGAGAGTTCAGGCGTAGTGTGCTTTTGCGCTGAAGGCTGGAGTTGTTCTCGTCTTCTCCATAATTATGTATATTTATGTGGTGTCTGTTCCTTCGAAAGATATGTATAAAGAAGAACCTTTCCAGATTCACTTATTGGTGGTATTCCAATTAAAATGTCTGAAAATTGAACTTCAGTGTGTCATTAATTATCACATATATCATTACAGACAAGGGTGATGAATTTCACGTGGCAACTACAACTATTCTCGATCCCTACTTTCTGAATTATCTGCATCGGCCTTCACAAGGGCAATGAGGAGGCGATTCACGCTGCAGCTGTTCGCTTCCTTCATGAAAATGTCGACACTCTTTAAAGATTAAGAGGCAGTAGCTCTCAGTTACTAATTGGAGCGAGACTAACATTTTACCCAGTCTCTGACAGAGCTACAAACTGCTATATCGAATTGAGAAATATTTGTGGCAGATTGTGCTGCTGTCTAGTAAGCACACCAGAAAAGCAGAGCCAATTTTAAAATGATATTGAAGTTATATCTTCACGATGCAAATTCGACAATTGGCCCTAAACATAAATATGATCACCACATGATTACCAGAAAATTTTCGTCAGTCCTTGAGAAATCGATAAAAAAAATTAAAAAAAATTAATTAAAGATTATACACCTAACAAAATTTCTGGTGGGTACAATTGAAAACAACGTTAACTACGAAATATACATATTTTGGTGAAGATAAAACAAGCGCCTGTTATTGACACAACCATTAGAAGAATAAAACGTCTCCCTAGGAGGCTATAAACCCTACAATTGCTCCACCTCTTCCGCAGTATTGCTGAGCTATTTGAGATTATTACCTGACGGTATAGAGGGAGGACACTGAAAAAGTTAGCGGAAAGAAGGTCTCGGATGTATTCCGTTTTTTTTTTGTTTTTTTTTTTTTTTTTTTACTACTTAGGTTGGGGAGGGGGCGGAGACGGCAGGGGGATGAGGTGGGGTAGCAAAATATTAAAACAAAAGAGTTTTCAGTGTAGCATGCTATGAGATTTCAATCACCAACTTTCTCCTACAAATGCAAAGAGCTTTTGTAGCCATTACTGTATGTTACAATTGTAAGAAGGCCATGCAGAGTACCCGCGCGGTCTGAGGTGCCATGTCATGGATTGGGCTGCTGCTCGCGTAGGAGGTTCGAGTCCTCCCTCGTGCATGAGTATGTGTGTGTTGTCCTCAGAATAAGTTAGTTTAAGTAGTGTGTAAGTTTAGGGACTGTTGAACTTAGCATACCATACACATTCGAACATTTGATTTGAATTTTAAGAATAATATAATGGTAATTAGAACTCGCATATATGCTTTTTGGCACTTGTTTTTCTCGATCTTCGTATAACCGTGGAACAGTCGAGAAACTAAAGCGATCCTATGAACCCATTCCGAAACACTTCACTATGAACAATAGAACAATCGTGTAAATGAAAGACCTCAGCAGAAGGTATTTCTGTTTCATAGCACTTATTGTTTCAGAGACAATGAGAACACTTTATAAGTGCACAAAACGTGAATGGTATACTACATGTTTCCACCAGAATTGTATAATTTTGAAACATACCAAGTTTTCTAGTTTGAATACATATTTTCTTGTGTCTAAATCTAATGCAGAGTGCTGAAAAGTTTCCTGTGTCGCATGGTTGCCATCTAGGTGAAACATTATGTGGTAGCTGCGTTTATCATGATTCCATTCTTTAACTTCGTTAAATGTTTGAATGAAAAGTCAAAAGATAAAGTGGCTGCTCATTTTATAGCAAAACAGCTGTAGCTGTGGTAGTTAATACTACACACTTGGGTAGGTTGGCAGAAACGTTTGAGCCTGGTTTTGCGGTCTGTGCCTGTATTAGCCGTGGCTCGAGAGCTATGGGCTGGCCGGTCAACCACAGCTCGTGTCTAGGCGAGGCTTGGTGGAAGCCAGCAAGCTGGCGGTTGCGGTGATACCCAACAGACCCCAGCACAGCGCAGAGTGGGGCTCTGACGTAAATACAGAATGTTTACTTCCTGGCATCATAGTAAAAGCAGACAGCCGAAATACAAATCAGGCCGTCTCACTGCAAGCAATCAACTCGAGATAGAGTCGTCGTTCTTACTGAAGAGAAGCTGGTCTGAAGGCGTTATAGATTCTATGCTGAGATGTATTATGAAAGAAACAAATGAGGGATTCTGAATAAATTATTAGTAATTTAATTTTTTTTAATCTCCTAAGTGAGACTATAGAACAAATAAGAAATAATATATGAGTTTTTTTTTCCTTTGAGCTGCCTTTAAATTGATTTTTTTAAATATACAGTTCCTTTATTATCCTATTTTATTATAAATTTATATACCTAGAGACAGTTTTCCATGTCAGTATGTCAAAGAAGTTAAGTGAAAGGAAAAGCATTGAATTAAAGAAAGTATGGAGGTCTGGCACAAATATTAATTCAATGCTTCTCATTTCAATCAATATCCTATTTTTATTCATTTATACCTAGACTCAATGCATACAGAGTAATTAGTTTAGATGGGCGCTCTTAAAGTAATATTTGTTATTTCAAATACGTCTCTCTCCTCCCCTCCATCCATTAATACACCCTCCGTCCTTAACAAAATATGCAAACGATTTGTCTTGTTTTTATTCGGTGTTAATTTTTCCTCCTTTCTCTCTTTCTCTCTGTCACCCCCCTTACATTATAACCTCAGTTGCCCTTTTGGTCTATTCCCCCAAAAAGCTGTAAAAAATTGTGGTTTCCGTTAAAACAATACTGTCTCTTTTAATGTATGCTTTCTTTACTGTCCATGGGTCCTCTCTATGAAGCAGTGCTGTTTTATATCTCCGATAATCCATCCTTAGTTCTGTAAAACATTCTTTCCCTTTCTCTCGGCCCTAAAACAAACTGTGATATATAAGTAAGGAGTACTTCGCAAGCATTTCACTCTTTGATTTTCCAGTTCTGCACTCCTGTTCATTCCTAGATCCCGCCCTCCCTCCTGCTACCCCTCCCTTGAAATATTTATCTGTATCTCCGTGCTTCTTTTCACAATTTTCTGCTTGGCAGATTTTTTTAATCACTTTCATTATTTTGCTGTCGTTGACTCTCGAAAAGCACGTGGATATAATGGACAACTGAACCTTACCGTGCAAGCACTATTCTCGCCATTAAAATGGACATCGATTCCGACAAATACCAGTATCGAAGCTTTGAAATGGCAGATACTGAAGTTCTCCCCCATCCTTCTCAGTTGGATATTATGCTTCGCATGTAATCGCATTTTTGATGCGACATTGTATCAGAATCCACATTGCTGTTTTGTAATCTCAGTATGACTATTGAAGGCAACCACACCGTGAAGAATAATTGCTCGATACACTTGCCAGTTATCGGATACCTTGTCACTGACCATACTAGTAAATCACAGAAACCTCCTTCACCGAAGTCTGTTTGTGTTCCTGAACGTGGTGAATAAATGTCAAAAGGAAGTCACTTTCCGAATTCAAATTTTTTAACGCATAATCAACGTTCCTCATAACTATAAAAATGCCTAATATTTAAGTTATCGTCGCAACAGCTACCCAACAATCTGTATAATAATGAGCTCATAGTTAAATAAGATTATTACAGAATGCCATACTAATTCGTAATGTAGCATACTAAAATGTAGTATAATATCGTGCAAAATCCGCGATAAGGCGCCTCACACTACGTGGCCATCCCGTGGGGCCAAGAATGTCTTACCTAGCCAGACACCTCTGATCTCTTTGACTGGTCGTACTGTCTAATGAGTACTCCATTATGACAAAACACAAAACATTATGCCAACGCATCTGTAATTCGCTGGAGGCCGGGGTGAAGTTAACTTCTAATAGCTAAGGTATGGGTCCGATTCCCGCTGGGGGTAACAGTTTTTAACAGCCACAAAAATACCATCTACACCTCCAGTAACTCCAGGACTCTGCCTTGGTTCAAATCAAAATTGCACATTTCCATGCGCCACTAAATTAAACAAAGTTTTCGCAAAATACCAAACCCCTTCCACGTGTCTACCAACGGTGTGATCCTAACTACTGGTGAACGACAATGTGGTAGTTGACGCTTCATGGTGTCAGGTCAAGAGTGACGGTATGTGCAGGGTTTGAGTGCCCGGAAGAAACAATAAATATATCAGCAGTATTCCTTCGTATTATACAATAGGAAATGATGTTGGGTTCGAGTCCCTGCCGGGGAAAAATGTATCGTCGTTTCAGGTACCAGTGTAATGCCTTTTGTGAACATATTTGATATGTGACATCTGATTGTGCTTAGTTAACAAATCATCAATACACTGTATTTTATTCCACTACTTTATGATGTATGACATCTGTGAATTGCACTATATTATGTATCTTCAGCGGTTACCTCTCATAACCATAGGAGCTTCATGCAACTCCTGGTGCAGTGCTAAGATTATCATTTATTTCTGGGTTCAGACATCGGTCTAACAACTAATGAAAACGTCAGTGTGTTACGTGTATTTATGCCCAGAGATCAAGCGCAGTTAAACGTGGGCCCTAAGTGGAGAATGTTGGGAGCTGAAGCTTGCATTCAGCTCATAGCGGATTGGCTGTTAGAACAAGCCCCGCCTCTTTCCCCCAGTGCCGGCAGCTTACGGAGTATAGATTACAGGTTTTAAAAGAAACAACATGTAAGGGGTTAAGGCGTTACAGATGGAACACGAAATTAAGTATCACTTTAATGTTTGAGTAATAGAAAAGTGGAACGCATATCTACGAAATGTTAATATTTGAAAGGGACTTATTAAGCGGGTGTAACAACGCTCTCTGCCTCTTTTTACTGTCGTAACAGAATAAAAAATTTTCACACCACTTTCAAGGACAGCCTTCTTTCTTATAAAAGAAGTCGTCGGGGTATGTGGACTTATTTTAGCAAATAACTAAGTGGCAGACAATAATCAATACGAAGCACAAATCAACAATACATTGAGGAGGTCTACGGTGTACAATGATGTTACAAGGTAAGGTTGGTAGAGAGCATAAACATTCCGTTGACACACGAGCTCAGCCGACTTCCGCCGATCAGAGAGGAGCCATGAAAAAGTGCGTGACCTGTAATCGCATCTCGACCGGGCATACAACTGTTTTTTGGTTAACAGTGCGTTCAGATTCAGTTCATGACAAAACATATCATGTCACTTAACAAGTGTGATAACGTATCTGACCTATCACTTATTGCAACTAAATTTAATTTACAAGTGTTACTGTATCATCTCTAATGACGTTTATTCTAATATTTGTTGTACGAAAGTATTGGTTTGTACCTTGCCTGAATGCAATAAGGAGAAATAGGAGACTTACTTAGTAACTATTGTGGGTAGGTAATAGCTGTACTGAGCAATGATTTGACGACCTGCGACGCAGCTGTGCAGTGGTGATGGCATTGCGTCAGGTGCGGTCTCCAGGGGTGATCCACTTTTTTGCTGTCAAGTGTACATGACAGAGGGTGCCTTGCAAAAACATTGCCGAGAAAGGGAAAGGTGGAAACGAACAGAGACATGGGAAAGAAAGAGATGAATGCAGATAGAGATGTGAAGGGGAGATTGACTATGAGAGTGTAGAATAAATAAACACCCTGGCAATTACGGGTTTACAGCTAGTTTTACTATACTAGAACTGAGAATTTGTTCAACAATTGTACAGCAAACTGATGTGACTGATATTGGTCTGTAATTATGGGTGTCCGTTGTTTTGCATTTCTTATACACAGGACTCTCCTGCGGCTTTTGCCAGTCGCTTGGAACTTTGCGCTGGATCAAATATTCGCAATAAATGGAAGCTATGTAAGGAGCCAATGCCGCGGAGTATTCTTTGTAAAACCGAACTGGTAACCCATCTGGACCTGGAGACTCACTGAAATTCCCTCCGCCGGCCGCGGTGGCCGAGGTGACTGAGGCGCTCCAGTCACGGTCAGCACGGCCACTACGGTCGGTGGTTCGAATCCCCCCTCGGGCGTGGATATTTGTGCCGTCCTAGTTCGTAAGTAGTTGATAAGTAGTTTGTAAGTTTAGGGACTGATGACCCCGTAGTTAAGTCCCATAAGCTTAACAAACATTTGAACATTTTGAAATTCCCTCCATTGCCTTCTTAATATACTCCTTTGTAAGTGTAGTGTCACGAATTCCCAGTATTTTGCAACGTTCTCTTTGGAAGTATTTATTGTATAGTATCCTGCTTTTATTTATTTATTTTACTTTTTTTTCTCCGGTAATATGTTTTTACTTTTGTATTGCTAAGAAACACAAATTAAAGGTATACAAATTAAACGACTGCCATTTTAATTCAGCAATACCGAACATTTGCAGCCCATATTTAAATGTGCTAACGTATGTTGTACAAGTTGAATACGGAGTTCTGAACTACAACAGAGGCTTTCATTTTTATTTTTGAGCCTTTAGTCTGAAATGGTGGCTATTGTGTCCTCGTTACTTTTGAAACAACAACGTCCGCGTCACAACGGCGATCTCAGAACGCCACACCCCTCCCTTTTCCTCCTCCCCCCTCCCCAGCGGTGGGCACGGTTTCACAGGCCACAGAGCGGAATCCTGACCGTCGGGCGGTATATTTATTCACACAAAACGAATCCCAACCAGCGGCGGCCGGGAAAATCGGCTTAGGTCCGCGGTCGGCCCGCTATCGACCTTTTTCCCTGACGCGGCGCACCCGCCGCTGGAGAAATCCCGCTGAAATGGCCTTCCGCGCGCCGCGCTGTGTACTTTCAAAAGCCACCGGCGCCGAAAATTCCCCCACAGCTTGGGCCGGTCTTCAGGTGGTCCTGGGGTTTTTTCTGGTCAGCTGTTTCCTCTTTTCCCGCTGCCATTCTTTGTACAACCATTCAAGATCATTTTACGGTACGAAACGCAGTTAAAATTTACGGCTTGGCCACATCCTTCCTAATAAAAGCTCGTCGTGTATGATTCGCTTATTTATCAGTCTTTGTTTACAATACAATCAGTTGTATCAACATTTTTTCATCAATTAAGTAAAATGAATACAACTGAAGGGTTGATTCCAAGATCCAGACATGTTCAAAATATACAGATTTCAATATCATTTTTTTTTCCAGCAATTTGATCTTCTGTGAGCACCTCTACTTTTTCCAATAAAGGCCGGTAGTAGTGTCGATGTACAGGGTCTAAAATGTACTCTAAGAGTATCAGTAAGTCCCTTTTCGCTGCACGATGCAACATAGGAAGTGACTCATAGAACTTTGGAAGTGTAGGACAGTCACTGTCTGATCGGAAAGTTTTGTTTGAACTATGTTGCTGTCCCAAGGACCATTGTGTGTAACCTCCAAAACCTTTTGCCGTTTGCTATATTCGATCTTCTTTAAGCGCTGGAACCTAGTGCATCTACACAAATGATACAACTTTATTGACAGTGAAATCGCTGAATAATGGCGTAGAAGCCTACTGAAGAATATAAAATGATGGTACTTTTGTGCGGTCCTCCTGCGTGAAAGATTTCTTAGAGGTTGAATTTAGAACCTAAGCTTTCCGTTTGCTTTCTTCAATTACTGCTCCGGAATGATCAACGACTGACTGGATAGTGGCCTTTGACCCGCTTATCGATTTTACACAGGACCAGAATTTTTGTCGGTTCTCGGGCAGATCATTTCCTAAGATATGGTTGTGATAATTATTATATGCTTCGCACATAGATCTTTTTATAGACGCATTAATCTTTACTATTTTTTCCCTATTCCTTTTTTTAACCGAAAGTACAATAGCCTTTACTTTCTCAGTAGCTATCTAATAATATTATTATACCACGGTGCATCTTTTCCATCCTTAATTGACTTTACAGGAACATATTTCTCTAACCCTTTATGTACAATAATGCACTTAGTCCACAATTCCTCTACATCCACTGTACCGGAACTAAACGATGTCCATTTTGTAAGTGCGATGCTAACATTTTCTTATCGGCATTTTCTAACAAAGACACGCTCCTAGCCTTCTTGATTGGTTTATGGTCACCATGACGGTTTCATGATCACTAACTCCTGTCTATACACTGACCTATAACGATATCATGATCACTAACATCGTTAATAAGGTCGGGCCTGTTTGTAGCTATAAGGTCAAAAATATTTCCATTGCGAGTGGGCTGTCGGTTTAACTGATCAAGACAGTTTTCGGAAACCGAGTCCAATGGTAGTTCGCAAGACTAGTTGTCTGTAATGTCTGAAATGAAACTAGAGAGGTCGCAATGTATACACTTACGGTTGAAGTTTCTCCCCTACTATTATTGTATGGCCCGTAAACATAAGCACTACCTGGCGTAGACTTTCTTTGAACGACTCTAAAACTACTACAGCAGCACTTGGGGCCGTTAAAAACACCCAGCTACTAACTTTACTTCTCTTACACTTGATATACGTGCCCAGATAACTTCACAGTTACTCTCAAACTCGACCTCGGTACAAACAACATCTTTGTCCACTGTGATGAATACTAACCGTCCGGTTGTGTCCGATCTGTCATTAAGCTGACTATTCCTGAGCCTGCCACACCATGGTTTAGCCAGCTCTCATTGCCTAAATCTATCTGAGCAGAATAATTTTCCTGCAACGCGGTAAATTTGGGAACTTTATTTTTAATGGTTTGAAAGTTTACGGCTAGTATTTTGATAGTCGAATTATTGTTCTGTGTGCAACCTGAGTACTCAAAAAGCTAGCGGCTAGCCTACAAAATAAATAAATAAATAATAAATAAAAAAACCAAAGGAAAAAGACAGACATGTCCACCACATAAGTACTCTGCTACCCGAGTAGCTGCTTCCGTAGTGCACCTCTCATCAATCTACGGGCGTCCTAAAATTCCCCATCCGATAACAAATATCCAGAAATCTGCAACCATGACTGTCACAGAGTCGGCAAATCCTCTGGTTCAGACACATTCGGCTCCGAACCAAAGGACCCAGATCAACCCTGGGAACAATGCTACAAATCGACAGCTCTGCTTGTGGGGCATGTAGTCTTTACCAATTCCGCCAGCCGCCTGTATGAACTGAGGATGTCTTCATGACCCATACGACAAGCGTCAATGGTGCCGACGTTAAACTTGCAGCCGACCGCACCCCGTACGCTCCATAGCCGCCACCAAGGCGGCACAAAAAATTAAAACAGCCGTCTTTACTTTACTATAATCACTTAGAAGCTTATTGTAATTGATGTGTAAAGAATGGAATAATAATAACTCCAAATAATATATACATATCATATCTAAGTTTTTTGTCTAACATTTTGTTAAGGGATTAGTGGTGTTCTGGCCGGGTAGATGTCGCAGTCTTCAATAATGTATATTTTACATCATATCTTTCTTCTGCTACTATTAGGAATGAACTATAAATTATGGTTTTCAGGATACGCATTTCTAACGATTATCAGAGAAGAACTAAAAAACATTAACGAGGTTTAAGGTAGCAATGTATATTTTATGTGAACCAAGAGAGTAAGTATCTAACCGCGTTTTACTATGTACGTATGAGTTTATCATCTTTCCGATTTACAGTTTAGAAAGATATAATGAGTAAAATACGTCACTCTGATTTTGAACAAAGTCCAGTGAGAATAAAATGCGGAAAACTCAATGTATTCTTGAAAAATACGGCTTACGGGAAACAGCCAATTAATCTATATTGTATTCCGCTACAGGAAGATGTGTTGTCCATAACCTCCCCTTTCATATGCTGATGTCGTTTTCCCAGCTGCATATGTCCTATGTGCTATCATGTCTTTGTTTCAAGATTTATAATATATCTGTTGAAGCCTTCTTTCTGTATCTAGATACAGACATTGCGCAGAGAACCACTAATAATATAACACATAAAATAAGATGTTATTCTTCAATTTGTAAAAATGTTCAAATGTTTGTAGAGTTTATGGGACTCGACTACGGGGTCATCAGTCCCTAAACATTGAAACTACTTATGAACTAGGTATTACTAAGGACAGCACAAATACCCATGCCCGACGGGGATTCGAACCCCCGACCGTAGTGGCCGTGCAGACCGTGACTGGTGCGCCGCAGAACGCTTGGCCACAGCTGCCGGCTCTTTAATTTCTGCAGGCGTATTTCATGAGGAAATAAATCTCTGGAGAACAGCCTGGTGTGTGTGTGTGCATGGGACACAATATTTCGGCAAAGGACCATGTTGCCATCATCAGGTGTGCTGATGATGGGCAATATGGTCGATTGCCGAAATACTGTTTTTATTTTTTATTTTATTTTTTATTTTTATTTTTTTTAATGTTTTTAGAGTCCATGGGACGTAACTACGGGGTTATCAGTCCCTAAACTTACAAACTACTTATGAACTAGCTTATCCTAAGGACGGCACAAATATCCATGCACGAGGGGGGATTCGAACCCCCGACCGTAGTGGCCGTGCAGACCGTGACTGGCGCACCTCAGTCTCCTCGGCCACCGCGGCCGACCCGAAATATTGTGTTCTATACACACACACACACACACACACCAGACTGTTCTCTCGTAATTTATTTCATCAAAACGTAAGAGTCCTATGAAAGTATATTTTGATCGGCAACGCAATTCGATTTATTCGAGATACACAAATATACCAATGAGCTGTTATTTATAGTTTTTATTATATTGTGAGGATCTAATTCAGCTAAATAGCAATAACTAAAAAATCTGTATATATATATATATATATATATATATATATATATATAAATCTTGTGATGGTGCAGCTCTTGTGTCGTGTCTTCCGTTCTTGTAGTATTAGAATTTTGGTTGATTCCGCCTTATGCAAAACACTGTTTTTGTTTTAATACCCAATCTAGTTTCGGCACTTATTGTGTCATCTTCCGTGGGTTTCTGGTGTTTATTTTCTATAATTAACATGTTACATGTTTTGTTTATACAATCGTTTGCACAAGTTGTTTGGTTTCACAATTTTGTTAGATGTTTTAGGCCTAATTTATTGAAGGTACATACATTCTGTTATTCGCAGGATTTGCATGTGCATTAATTGTGGAATGACAAATTCTGAAGCCTGTCATCTGCAAGAAAAAGACGTTTTTGTTTACGAAAACTGACTGATTTATTGTAGGCCTGGAAATTATATAGAAATCACTTCTATGTGGCTGTTTTGGCTTACTTACATTTGAGCTGTGGTGTTGCTCCTTGTTTGTTTGTGTCGTGTTATGTTTTATGGACTTCAGTGCGATTTTTGCTGTGAAACAGCCATTTTTCTTGTTGTGGTGAATGTATGGTGTTGCATTTGTTTGTGTGGTGTGTCTATGATTTGGCGCTCGAATTTTGAATGGTTTTGATACTGGCAATGTTTTGTAGGTGTATATTTGTGTATGTTTTTGTTGTGTGTGTGCGTGTGTGTGTATTTGAGTGTTAAACAGAGATAGAGAGAAAGAGAGAGAGAGAGAGAAAAATTCAAATGTTTATATAGCTTATGGGACTTAACTACGGGGTCATCAGTCACTAAACTTACAAACTACTTATGAACTAACTAAGACTAAGGACGGCAAAAATATCCATGCCCGAGAAGGGATTCGAACCCCCGACCGTAGTGGCCGTGCAGACCCTGACTGGAGTGCCTCAGTCCCCTCAGCCACCGCCGCCGGCAGAGAGAGAGAGAGAAAATACAGGTGTGTGTGTGTGTGTGTGTGTGTGTGTGTGTGTGTGTGTGTGTGTGTGTGTGTGTGTGTGTGTGTGTGTGTTGGGAAAGGGGGGTTTAGCTGTAATGTGGTCGTGGGATTTATTAACTTCTTTTATGGTCTCAAAGAGTGTTTTGTTGCGTAGTGACGTGTATTCTTTTAGTACTTTCTTACCTTGGGCTATCGCTTTTTGCATATGATAATTTTCTTCTATGGTTAGTTTATGGAATAAACTGTTGCTGGTATTGAGGATTTGTAAGTCAGTTTCTATGTTTGTTGGGGTGTGATTCTGTTTTATTAAATGTTCAGCGAATATATATAAAGCATTCGCCGTTTTGCCTATGTAGTCTTCCCCGGCGTATTAACTGATCAAATTCTTGTAGGGTTTCCAGCCGGATCATACTGTCATCTGTACACAATGTTTCCGTGGTCCACCTGGCCGCCATCATCAGGTGAGAACGCTAAGGGTCTCTCGCCGTGACTGCGAAGCTGTGGAACGTCTGGCCCTCTCGTATCGGCAAACGAAAGTACTAAAGCGCATGCGCTAAGTACAGTGCGTGTACATTTACTCGTAGCTGCTGCCTCTGGCGCGCGAGAAGTTGCAGGGTGTCCAGTGATGGGAACTGTCAGAAATGATTAATCGCTAAGTATTGTAATTTGAGGTAATTACTGAAGTCGATTACTTTATACATAGTAGGACGGCGTCTTCTATACCTACTTTAACGAGGCAGCTTACTCGCCTATGACACACAGGCACACACTGAACTTGCACAAGTGGAAGTCGTGTTTTGACGCATTATTGCAAACATTAAATTCTGATGAACTGTAAACATTGTGTTTCACTTTGCACCCCTTTTTCCATTATATTAATATCTGTAACGTCACCCAAGAATCGTCACGACGTACATCGAGAACAATTTGCTCCAAGGATGCAATAGTATGGGGTGTGTTTGCCTCTGTTACTTATAAAATAATAGATGACGGGAAATTTTAATGCGGTAGGTCAACACAACAAATGTTACACTTTCTGCGGAGCTATGAACATAGTGTATTGTATCATTTTCCAAAGAGTTACAGCACAAAGATATACTTTTTTAAATGGAACGATAGTTTTTTCTATCGTGCATTAGATTCGTTGAAACCAGCTACGTCCAAATCAATTCAAACTACAGTCCTATCACTGTTAGTTTGGGAGATACAACCATTCGAAGTTTCAGGGTCAGATACCACAAGCGCTGCACATAATGCAATGCGCCTTCTAAATGTGGTGCGGCCGACTTGTAACGTCGCCGGTGTCACGGAGCGAGAAGCTTCCTCGATCCGCTGTTAGACTGCCGACTGTCGCCGCACACGGCCGTATACCCGACAGTTGGAGCCACACAAATACCGGGGCTGAATATACCACAGTTACTGACATCGAATGACGATGGCATACAGGAACAACGAGTAAGTTGACATATTGCTGATGCTCGGCGAGTGCCGATACGATGCCACTGAAGCTTCTCGCTCCGTGACATCGGCGACGTTACAACTCGGCCGCACCACATTTAAAACGCGCATTGCATTATGCGCAGCGCTTGTGGTATCCGCCCCTGAAACTTTGAAGCGTTGTAGCTCCCAAACCAACAGTTATAAGAAAGTAGTTTAAATTGATTTGGACGCAGCT
Organism: Locusta migratoria; assembly: GCA_026315105.1. Classification (NCBI taxonomy): domain Eukaryota; kingdom Metazoa; phylum Arthropoda; class Insecta; order Orthoptera; family Acrididae; genus Locusta; species Locusta migratoria. The sequence continues at coordinate 144,297,682 of CM048746.1, forward strand.
GGTTTCAACGAATCCAATGCACGATAGAAAAAAACTATTGTTCCATTTAAAAAATTACATCTTTGTGCTGTAACTCTTTGGAAAATGATACAATAAACTATGTTCATAGCTCCGCAGAAAGTGTAACATTTCTTGTGTTGACCTACCCGCATTAAAATTTCCCGTCACCTATTATTTTATAAGTAACAGAGGCAAACACACTTAGTAAAACAATATATATTGGGGGAGTTAAAAATATCAAATGTTTGTTAAGCTTAAGGGACTTAACTGCGGGATCAAAAAAAAATGTTCAAATGTTTGTTAAACTTATGGGACTTAACTACGGGGTCATCAGTCCCTAAACTTACAAACTACTTATGAACTACTTACGAACTAGGACGGCACAAATATCCATGCCCGAGGGGGGATTAGAACCCCCGACCGTAGTGGCCGTGACTGGAGCGCCTCAGTCACCTCGGCCACCGCGGCCGGCCAACTGCGGGATCATCAGTCCCTAAAACCCTCAAACTACTTATGAACTACCTTACACTAAAGACGTCACAAATATCCATGCCCGAGGAGGGATCCGACCGTAGCGGCCGTGCAGACTGTGACTGACGCGTCGCAGACCCCTCGGCCACTGCGACCGGCATATTAGGGGTAAAGGAGGGGGGGGGGGTGCAATTTGAAGTTTACAAATGTTCCTTCAGGTCTGACAACACAAGATTCCATCATTTACTCGGCGAATAAACACTGTCACGATTAATTGTGTATTATGTTATTGTAATGTCAACAGATTCTTTCAAACACAATCCCAACAACGGGAGGTATTAGCAACTTGTGCCTCCTCGTATAGCTCCCTGTCTTCCTCTGAGAGAAAGTGTTCAGCCACCGCAGATATATCAGGCTGCATCCACCGCATATGGCGGAAATGCTCAATACATCTGCCACTGATGGTACGAATAGTCTGGCCAATGTATGTTTCTCCGCACTCACATGGGATTCTATAAACTCCAAGCTTCCTGAGGCCTAAATAATATTTAACAGGTTTTCGTTAATCAGATTGACTGACTCTTCAAGAGGGACACAAGTGTCGAAACTCACAAGTAAATCAGAGGGACGAAGGCAAACTTCCAGTCGATTTCCACAGTTCCTGCTCAGTCCACAGTCAGCTGTCATGATTGAATTGAAAATAGTCTCACAAGCAGACAATACAAAAATTCTCCTCCGAATGCAAAAGTATATTGTTGACTCCCACTTATTAGGTAGAAATGATCGTTCGAATAAAATACGAGAAATCAGTGCTCGAACGGAGAGATTCAGGTGTTCTTTCTTCCCGAGCGCTATCCGAGAATGGAATGGGAGATAAAGTAGTACAACGGTTGTTCGATGAACCCTCTGCCAGGCACTTAAATGTGATTTGCAGAGTATCCCAAGTAGATGTAGATGTAGATGTAGAAGAGTAATATTTTAGTAGCTCCCGCTGTTTAAGTGCACCACACCTTGGTTCTTCTGGCAGTGCACTGTGCAGCGTCTGCTGCTGCTTTTTATTGGATAGTTAATTTAATTTTGTGTTTTATGCAGAGTGTGTCATAAATGAAGTAAAATTTTTCGTGCGAATTGTCACACCCTGAGTTACAAACATAAATTTCTTTTCCGCCTGTTTCTATGTCATTGAATGAAAATTCAGTTGAGTAGAAAAAAACTGGAAATATGAACTGGACGTTTGAGAGTTGCTGTGCGCCAACAATGGCCAAGGGGACAGATCGGCAACATGGTTCATTTTCCTTTCCCTATGCCATCTAGCCACGATACATAATACTGGCCAGCGAAAACGGTAAGTTATACATATGAGCGCTGTCATTGCTCGCAATGTAATGCAGACCATCGCTTGACGCCGCATGCCTCGTCTTCTCGTGTGTCGGCACACAGAAACACCTAAGAATCCCCTTCACATTTCTAGATTTTTTACCATTCTATTGCATTGTCATTTACTGACATAGGAACACGCGGAAAACCAATTTATGTCCGTCGCTCAGTGTACGACAATTTGCACGAAATATTTTTCTTCATTTATGACTCACCCGGTATATCCTTTGGAGGGTATTCCACAGTAGGTGTGAAGATGATACACACTAACAAGGAGACCACATGGGTATCGGATTTACGATTTTTTGTATATATTTATGCTACGTGAACTCCTGTACTCAAATAACAATCAATCAAAGTCATTCGACACAACTCTGAAAAATTATCGAGAAAATCGACTTTGAAGTTTTCCAAGTAAAGGAAAGTACCCATCATCAATTGTAGCGTCTGTTGGTGTAGCTCAGGTGGTAGCGGTATGGTCTTAAACCTCAGGTCCTGTGGTTAGAATCCTGTCGTGGCAGGTGATTTTTTTTTTTTTTTTTTTTTTTTTTTTTTTTTTTTTTTTTTGTGCGTTCGAATACTTACACAATTTTCATGGTAATTTTTACGAACAGTTCACGTATTTTAGTTTAACGTGATAAGATTTTCAGCTCGTCTAGACAAACAAAATCGACAACACGTGGAATTAGAGATCCCAAAACGTTATATGTAACTGAATAAGAAAATCGAAAAAAATAACTATGACAGTTGGATTCGATCAACCGACGCTATGGTTGCGAGGCGAGATCGCTGCTACCTGAACTTTGTTGCAACTGTTTTAATTATTGGTACTTAGGTGTACTTTGCAAACCTTCAAAGTCGATTTTCTCGAGAATTTTTGAGAGTTGCGTCGAATGGCTTTGGCTGATTCTTATTGAAGTAATGAACTTCACGTACCATTAATATAAAGAAATTATAAAATTCTATACCCATGTGGTCTCCTTGTAAGATCAAATCCGGTCATCAATAAATTTCATTGGTGCTGTCTAGGTGGTTTTCTTATTAACAGTATCTATAGTGCCGTCTTCTGCTAGACAACAGGAGGCTGCCAACAAACAACGGTCTTCAGTGGTCTGGTGATCACAGGGATATAAATATACAGGGTGTTTCTAAAAGATACGTCCGAACTTTCAGGAAACATTCCTCACACACAAAGGAAAGGAAATATGTTATATTGACATATGTCCGGACACGCTTAATTTCAATGTTAGAGCTCATTTTAGTATTTATCTTTAAATGTAAATTAAATTAATTCGTGGAGACAATTGTCAAAATGCCCAGTGGTTTCGTTAGTATGTACTGTACTTCCTCGAATCACGTCATCAAGAGATTTTCCGTGAACGTTTGGGCAGGAATTGTTAATGATGTCTTGATTGGGCCTCATGTTCCTCCACCTACGCTCACTGGAGCACGTTATCATGATTTCATACGGGATACTCTACCTGTGCTGCTAGAACATGTGCCTTTACAAGTACGACACAACACGTGGTTCATGCACGATGGTGCTCCTGCACATTTCAGTCGACGTGTTCGTATGCTTCTCAACAACAGATTCGGTGACCGATGGATTGGTATAGGCGGACCAATTCCGTAGCCTCCACGCTTTCCTGACCTCAACCCTCTTGACTTTCATTTGTAGGGGCATTTGAAAGCTATTTTCTACGCAACCCCGGTACCAAATGTAGAGACTCTTCGTCTTCGTATTGTGGACGGCTGTGATACAATTAATCATTCTCCAGGGCTACATCAGCGCATCAGGGATTCCATGCGACGGAGGATGGATGTATGTATCCTCGCTAATGGAGGACATTTTGAACATTTCGTGTAACTGTGCTGCTATAACATGTGCCTTTACAAATACGACACAACATGTGGTTCATGCACGATGGAGGTCCTGCACATTTCAGTCGACGTGTTCGTACGCTTCTGAACAACAGTTTCGGTGCCCGGTGGATTGGTAGAGGCGGACCAATTCCATGGCCTCCACGCTTTCCTGACCTCAACATTTATGACGGCATTTGAAAGCTCTTGTCTACGCAACCCTGGTACCAAATGTAGAGACTCTTCGTGCTCGTATTGTGGACGGCTGTGATACAATACGCCATTCTCCAGGGCTGCATCAGCGCATCAGGGATTCAATTCGACGGAGGGTGGATGCATGTATCCTCGCTAACGGAGGATATTTTGAACATTTCCTGTAACAAAGTGCCGGCTGCGGTGGCCGAGGGGACTGAGGCGCTCCAGTCACGGTCTGCACGGCCACTACGGTCGGGGGTTCGAATCCCCCTTCGGGCATGGATATTTGTGCCGTCCTTAGTATTAGTTCATAAGTAGTTTGTAAGTTTAGGGACTGATGACCCCGTAGTTAAGTCCCATACGCTATACAAACATTTGAACTTTTTTTTTTTTTTTTTTTTTTTTTTTTTTTTTTTTTTTTTTTTGTAACAAATTGTTTGAAGTCACGCTGGTACGTTCTGTTGCTGTGTGCCATTCCATGGTTAATGTGATTTGAAGAGAAGTAATAAAAAGAGGCTCTAACATTAGAAATTAAGCGTTTCCGGACACTTGTCCACATAACATGTTTTCTTTCTTTGTGTGTGAGGAATGTTTCCTGAAAGTTTGGCCGTACCTTTCTGTAACACTCTGTAATTGTAAGCGTCATTGTTCCTACCGAAAATGTAACTTCCATCCGCAAGCTGTCTGTTTCGATCTTGCTCCGTCTAGCAGTTTGCACCTGTAGTTTCGATTTTCTACGTAACTGCTCCAGACGCGCAGGAAGTAAATATCGAAGAAACGCCAGTCGGGCGTATCGGAAGTACTGGCAAGTTGTTGGGCGCAGACAGCGGCGGTGTAGTTGCGGTGGGGGCCGGCGTGCTGCTGACAGCCGGAGTCGGCCCTTCCGGCTAGCGGCGGCGCGGGCCGCACACCCCGCCAGCAGGCGGCAGGCGGGCACCGCTGATTTGTGGTCCAGAGTTCTGCGCCGTTCCGCGCTGCGGGCACCAGATACTGCGCTCGCCAGTTCGACGGGGCTCGCCGTCTGTTTGTTACTGCCTCCCCCACAACTGCAGACACATATTTTGCTGTGAGTGACTTTACCACTACCTCAGTCTCCAGATTTTGGTTTCCTACTGCAGCATGTAAACCTGCGGGTCAGTCAGGTCGACTATTCATCTTCCATGTGTACTGAAATACACGTTAACACGTTCGCTGCCGTTCACGCTCTGGCGCGTGTAAACGTTACTTGACTCAGGTGCCGCTCCCGCTATGGCGCGTGCTGCGACCTAGCATCCTACTATGGGTTGTTATAAACTGGCATCGTCAAATAAAGCTGTATACTCTGGTAGGCACTCAGGGAAGAGTATAAGTGATATGCACACGTACATGGTTTCAGATTTGGCCGCGGTGGCTGAGGGAACTAAGGCGCTCCAGTCACGATCTGCACGGCCACTACGGTCGGGGGTTCGAATCCCCCCGCGGGCATGGATATCTGTGCCGTCATAGTTCGTAAGTAGTTCATAAGTAGTTTGTAAGTTTAGGGACTGATGACCCCGTAGTTAAGTCCCATAGACTATACAAACATTTGATTTTTTTTTAATTTTAATTTTATTTCGATTAGTTACCAGTTTATAAAAAAAATACTTATTAGTTTTGATATTATTCATACTTATATTGCTGATGATATAGAAATAAGCATATGTTTCATGAAACACCATGTATGTTTATATTGTTCATTTGTTGTTTTCACAAAAATACAAATGTAAATAAAAAACCATATCAAAAAATTGAAAACTAAAACCAAAACATTCAGTGACTCAAAACTGAGAAAAGTTACTGTCAAAATACGATCACGCGCCAGAGCGTGAAGTGGCACCTAGCATCATCGCGCCAGAGCGTGAACTGCAGCGAACGTGTTAACGTCTCTTCAACTCATCACCTAATACGATTCTCGTTTTAACTCCACATTATTTTACTGTATGGCCATCATGTCCGTAGCTGCTCTACAGTTACGAAATACACAACTTTAATCAAATGTACAAATGTTTGTAGAGCTTATAGGACTTAACTGCGGGGTCATCAGTCCCTAAACTTACAAACTACTTGTGAACTAACTTGTACTAAAGACAGCACAAATATACATGCCCAAGCTCCCCACATCTTTCGTTTGGCAGCTCGCTGTACCCGCTCTATCAATGTGCTGCGGGTGTTAAATGGCACCTCGTGGGGAGCTGATCGGTCTACTCTCCTCCATCTGTATCGCACCATAGTTCGGTCCAAACTGGACTAAGGAAGCATCGTTTATTCTTCGGTTCGACCGTCCATACTGCACCGCCTTAACACAATCCACCACCAAGGGATCCGTCTGGCGACGGGAGCGTTTTACACTAGCCCCGTTGAGAGCCTCTATGCCGAAGCCGCCGAACTAACACTTTCCTGCCGTCTGGAACTCCTGCTTAGACGTTACGGTAGCCGTTTGTCATCCAACATACGCAGTTTTCTTTAATGACTCCTCATCGAGAGGAGATTGTCCTGGCCCGGCTTCGTATTGGCCACTGCCGTTATAGCCACCAGTATATACTTCGTTGTGATCCTGCTCCCTTATGTGAGCACTGTGATGAACCTTTTACTGTGTACCACCTTTCAGTGCAATGTCCGTTTTTTAATCGTCTCCGTAATGATCTATGTTTGCCATTTGAAATGTCTGATATTTTAGCTGATGATCCGCATTCTGCTGACAGAGTTTTACTATTTATACATCGTGCAAATATGGCGAATGCCATTTAAGTTCTAACCCCGGTTTGATTTTAGTAAGGGCAGTGTTGGGCGCTAATGACCTTAGAAGTTGTGCGCCCTAAAACCACAATTAAAAAAAATCGATGCCCAAGGTGGGAGGGATTCGAACCCCCGACGGGGAACGGCCTCGCGCATCGGAACATAGCGTCTCAATGCACTCGGTCGCTCCACCGCGGCAACTACAATAAGAGGTCATCTTTTCAAGAGAAGCGTTTCGTTTACTGAATATAAAACACCTGATTATTCGCTTTTGATCATGAAACTACCGTTTTCTGCTGCAATGTATTTCATACAGATACGTTTCGCCATCTTCAATTTTAGGGCATCATCAGTGGTGCTGTTATTCACAAATTACATTTTAGTTTAATTCCTTTAATGAAAATAAACAAGGGAAACTATCAGTTTAAAGTCTTATGAATTTCATCTTTGTTTTCCCCCAAAACCCAAATTATCAAAACACAAAACAGTTTCTACTACTGTCTGAAATTTCAGTTCTCTTCACTGCTCACAAACTTGTAAGATTCCGTTGGGATTTTTGTTGAAATAAATCCGTTTTTTAACTACCTCACCTTCAGTGGTGTGCGATCAGGTAATGTAGCCGACGCGTGCTGTGTATCTCAGTCAGCTTGCTTGGTCGTGGCCTAATTTAAATGCAAATTAACTTCGCTATACTCACGCACCATCTCAAGTCGGGCAAGACAGACTAGAGCCACGTACGAAGTTTATTTCTTTTATCGTATTGTGTGATACATTCCGGCTCTCTGAATCCTTGTTTACATCAGCGGTGCACGCTTTTGATTCGTTTCAACACGTTGATTTTGGTGAGTGTCGGTATTCCATTGCGTATGAATGAATGAATATTTAATGATGGTAAATCTTCCCCCAATCGAGTTCAGTTCAGTGTACTTTGTGCTAAATTCAATGCTGGGCATCGACTCTGTAAGATAGGAGGCATTTTATTGTATATCAAAATTGGTTTCCCATTTGCCTGTGTTTGAGCTGAATAAATAATTTAAGATCAGTGCAATTTCCCCTTGCCTATGAATAGTGATTAATGAGTACTTTCCCCCTTTTATTTAATATTGTTCCTCACTAGTTCTGACAAAAAATTCAGATGCATTTATTAATTTACATCCGTTGCGCCGTAAATGTTTTCTTAGCCACCCGCAAGAAATGATTTTGTGTGCAGTGGCTTGTCTATTATTATTTGTAAAATTAATTACTGTGATCTAACACGTGTGTTGGCCACCTTCCTTTAACTTCCAATGCTAAATTAAATCTAATTCAAGTCAGTTTCCAGTTTGGGCCGAGAAACAAGAGATTTTGTAACAGTAAGCCCCTAGTAGTTCACACAAAAAATTTTCATCTGGCTTTTGCGGCCAGAATTATTTGCAAAGAGGTCTTTTATCTGGCTAACAATGCCAGAATCAATTTCTAAGGTGGTCTTTTAACTGTCAGAATATATATTTTCCCTTGAAATACAGGATCATAAGGATGTTCGAGCCTTGCGGAATGGCCGCATGGTGTAAGACGTCATGCGACGGACTTCCGTACCCGTCGGAGGTTTGAGTCGTCCCTCAGGCATTGAGCCGCGGTAGAGTGGAAGGACATCCTAAGGCGCCTCGCTGCGGAGCGCCGTGTTGCTGGCTTTCCGAGGCTCCAGTCCTCCCTTGGGCGCGTGTGTGTGTGTGTGTGTGTGTGTGTGTGTGTGTGTGTGTGTGTGTGTGTGTGAGAGAGAGAGAGAGAGAGAGAGAGAGAGAGAGAGAGAGTTGGTCCTTAGGTTGTTTGGAAGCCTAGGGACTGATAACAAGCGTTGTTACGTCCCGTAGCTTTACAAACATTTCAATATCAGGCACTGCTTTGTGGTAAGTAGATTGTAAGTCTAGGGATTGATGATCATAGCAGTTTCGTCCAATAGGTTTACAAACATTTGAACACTTTCTGTTGTTCGAATCGTAAGTGAAGATCGTGAGTTCACTCAAAAATCGCATAGAAAACTTTCAGTTTTTCCCGAATTTCCCCAAATTTCAGGCCTATATATTTCTGTTTTTCTTCCTCTAGCTTCCTTGTTCGCACAATTATAAACATTGTTAAAAACGTTTCAGACTAACCATTGGCAATTGATGCGTTTAGCAACAAACAACAATGAATTTTTTTTAATGTGCCTATAGAGATTTTGGAATATGAATTGTTTGTTAACATTACGTTAGTCATAGTAAGCAATTTCCCGACCATTAAGTGTAGTGTTTGAAAGACTTCAATATTGCTGCCCAAATCATGATGGAATCTTCGTCATTCTTTATGTTAGGCAGCATGCATCCCATATTCCAAGGTTTCTGGAAATTTTTGCGATGCATATATCCGACTGTCTGTAGAAAGTAATGATTTACCAAGATGATAACCATTGTGATTCAACAGTATTGTTTTTACCGAAACGATATTATTCAACTGAGTATTCAGTTCTGCGATTGCCATGGCCATGGTACTTCTTCCTGGTATAATTGTTCGTAAGACTCGTCGGTTGTTGTCATTTCGGATTTCGCCTACTATTCTTCTTCGCTTACGATGTCTTACCTTATACTGTATACGCTGTCCTCGCCGTTGACCTGTCTCGAAGTCCATCTATATCATCAATCTTCCTTCCTTGATAGATCACGTATTTATCCAATAAAATGTATTGACCGTCGCAGAACAAACGTATTATATACTGAAAAATAACGCTCTCAAAGTCAACAAGAGTGCAGTGGCATCATCTTATAACAAGATGTGGTATACTAAACGGTTTTCATTTTGACGAAAATTCATCTTGTTTGGTCCGGCCTCCGCGAATTAATAGATCTTGCGACACGGCTAACAACGGGAGTTGCATATCAACAAATAACAGATCCTCGAGACAGTTATCTTAACCGGTAGGGATAATGCAGGAATCAATTACTTGAAGTGAACTGGTGCGACCTCCATAAGTGCAGTTCATAGCTGAAGTACAACTCCTGAATGTCTCCATAAAAATTACATATTTCTGTGATGTGAACACTGAATACTCGCAGACCATGACGGTGCAGGGGAGAAGCGTGACTCACCGCTGCCACTTTTCGTCACATTTGCTCTTTAAGAGAGTCAGACAAATACGGTATTCCGTGAAGAAAACAGCGGACTTTCCACAAGATGGAGAGGTAACAATTTGGACAAGTAACTGATCTGACGTTGTAACGTCAGCTGACATTGCCACGTTGTGAACATTCGTCTCTGCTTTGTAGGTTGAGTTATGATGGAAACCTTATCCGTTAAACGTTTCAAAAGTGAAGTGGTCCCCAATACGAATCACCTCGCTGCGACTGATGAGGTAGATATCTGGAAAATCATAAATGGAGGTCTAAGTTGTACGAACATGACGTGTCAGGTCCCTTAATTGTGCAGGTGGGCTACAAAATATTTAAAAAATGGGAGTGCAAAGGATGAAGTCTGATGTAATGGGATTTAGTGAAATTCGGTAGAAGAACGTACGATTACTGGATTAGAAATCAGAAAATTAAATACTGTTTATGCATAAATAGATCTAATGATCAAAAAGTAAAAAGATTTAAAAATGCCAAGATCGCTGATCATCAATTTTTATTTACGACGACCGGTTTCGCTGAACTATGTCAGCATCATCTGGTCAAATAAAATATTTTACAAGGCCATAATCTTGTAATGTCAATCAGTTGTTATATAACAATTTACAGTGCATAGGTGCACTATGTCATTATAATAAAACATAATTATCACAGTGAGTGGCAATAGAAAACTCACCGGTCGTCGTAAATAGAAATTGATGATCAGCAATCTTGGCATTTTAAAATCTTTCTACATTATCATAATTGGATCGCCTCCTAGAACGTAAACCAGATCAAAACGTAAATAGAAATAAGCGGCTTTAATAAACAGAATATAGATTCGTATTAGCCTTATCGACGACTAGAAATTATAAAATGTAGTGTAGACGTGTTCATTTGGTTCTAAAATTTTCTGTACTTGTGAGTTTCCTGGGTCCATTATTGTAACTGTATGAATTTTATATTTGACTGATAAAATATGTGTAGCTAGTCTGAAGATAGTAATTACCAATCACAATTAATAACCTGCTAAACATACCATTTTTTCCGTAGTAAAAATGGATTCAATAATGATCAGACGGAACTTAATGACCCTGTTAACTTAGTAGCTGGTATGTCCAAATTTGACACAGATGACAGCAGTGAGCCCGTGACACGTATTGGCATAGAGGAAATAAGTCTTTCGTAGGTCGCTGGATGGAGTTGGCACTAAAAATACACACACAAGACACGTAATTCAGTTCGATCGCGTTCGTAACCCGCGTTTTCGGTAGCCAGCGCATAAATTTCATATCGGAACTGTGTTCCTCGAACAGCTCCATCACATCACTGGCCTTGTGGCATGCTCATTAATTTGATGAAAACTGACACTGCCGTTGGGAAACATGTTCGTCTTGAACATGTGTACGTGGCCTGCAACAACTGTACAATACTTCTCGGTAATCCTGGTGCCTTGCACGAACATTGCTGGCCCCATGTAAGTACACGTTAACACGTTAATGCCCCTCAGACCATAATCCTTTGCCAGCTTGTATCTGTCTCGTAGTACAAATGTCACGGATTTGTTCCCCTGGAACAGAACAGCTTCGCACCATACAATCGGCACGATGAAGATTAGGATCCGTCATACCATGCAAGACATCACCACTCCGCCAACGTAAAGTGATGACGGTTACTTACGCATTTCAATCACATTTACTGCTGTCATTGTGTCAACCGCTTATGCATACATCTCGACAGCAGAGGCCAGTCCTTATGGGCGGCCGAGTGAGGTGACGCAGTGGTAACGCAATGGACTCGCATTTGGAAGGATGGTGGTTCAAATCCACCTCCGGCGATCCAGATTTAGGTTTTCCGTGATTTCCCTAAATCACTCCACGCAAATGCCGGGATGGTTCCTTTTAAAGGGCACGGCCGATTTCCTCCCAAATCCTTCCCCGAAATCCGAGCGTAAGCTCCGTCTCTAATGACCACGCTGTCGACGGGATGTTAAACCCTAAGCTTCCTTCCTTCCTTATGGGCGTTCGGTGCACTGTGTCTTCAGTAAAGTCCTGCATGACCGATTAACCGTGCATGAAATGCGTGATAACTTAGAACAGAAAAATGGAGGTGTGCCACCCTGCGGTCATCTGTAAACAGGTTTGGGAAAATAAGCCTACCCCATTCCTGTCTACGGGAGATCGATCCTTTTGGTACCGCCTGATTAACAATGTGGTTCAAACCAACCAATGACTGGACGATATCAACCGTCAAGCACCGTATCTAGTGTCAACGGGTAGCAGACGTGTAGGAGCTGTGCCGTGGGTGTGGCCCTTATAAATAGGACCACCACTGAGGGTGTCACGGCGAAGCGGGCCGGACATCAAGCCGGTCCCATTTGCGAAGCACAATGCCACCGTGTGGCGTTTGGGACATTCTGCGTTTGCCATCGGATAGGAGTTTGTGACGCCTACGTGGCCTCTCTTTTGTCAACTCACCAACAGCTGAAATTATTTCAAATATCACGATCTCTACGCACATTTTCTTACGGCAGCTCTGATTCATAGCTACCGAAAAGTTCTGGGACATTGATCTTGAATTTTAGTGATTCGTATGATAATTCACGTGCTACGAATGAGTACTTTTCTTTTATCCTTATTGTACATTTTTTCATTGTCTAGTCTTTAAATTTTCTTTTAATCTCGAGTTTTGAATCTGTCATTTTGCATCAGAGGCCCAGCAGGAATGGCATGGGCACTTTTACTTTTTTTTTTTTTTTTTTTTTTTTTTTTTTTTAATTTGTTCTTAGAACTGTTCACCCAATAAAGGGAGGATAGTACTGTGCCCTTTCTGATGGGAGGACGCTTTTCTTCTGTTTAGTTCCTTAACAATACCAATTTTAACTTTTTTTATTCGTTATATCAATAGGTTTGACATAAAACCAACGACCTGCAACAGATGATGATGCCCAAGTAAGTGTTTTAGCTGCAGTTGTAGCTAATCCGAGTATCAGTAGCAGAGCGAGAATTGGGAATCCCAAAAACGTCGATGTTGAGAAATCTACATCAACATAAATTTCACCATATTTATATGCACCAGGATTTGCATGACGATGACTTTGAACGTCGTGTACAGTTTTGCCACTGGGCACAAAATAAATTACGGGACAATAACAGACTTTTTTCAGGCATTTTGTTTAGTGACGAAGCGTCATTCACAAACAGAGATAATGTAAACCGTCATGATATGCACTATTGGGAAACGGAAAATCCACGATGGCTGCGACAAGTGCAACATCAGCGACCTTGGCGGTTTAATGTATGGTGCGCATTATGGGAGGAAGGTTAATTGGCCCCTATTTTATCGATGGCAATATAAATGGTGCAATGTATGCTGATTTCTTACTTAATGTTCTACCGATTTTACTAAAAGATGTTTCACTGCATGACAGAATGGCGATGTACTTTCAACATGACGGATGGCCTGCACATGGCGTGCAGTTGAAGATGTATTCAATGGAATATTCAATGACAGGTAGATTGGTAGTAGAAGTACCATACCATGGCCCGCACGTTCAACGGATCTTACATCCCCGGATTTCTGTCTTTGGGGAAAATAGGAGGATATTTGTTATCGTGATCCACCGACAACGCCTGAAAACATGCATCAGCGCATTGTCAAAGCATGCGAGAACATTACTGATGGCGAACTACTCGCAGTTGAGAGGAATTTCTTTACGCGTTTTGGCAAATGCATTGAAGTTGAAGGATGTCATTTTGAGCATTTATTGAAGTCATGAGGTAATTACATACAGTAACAGCATGCATTCTCATAATGTATGATAATTTCACAAAAGTACATGTTTCAAATTGGCAAAACCGAAATACATTTCAAACGTACCTATTTTTTTTAAAAATGTAATTGATATCCATGTGATGTTTTCCCCCTTCAAGATACAAAAGTTTTGTTCTCGGCAGTTGTTTCGTTGCATGCTTATTTCGTCAGATATTTGGTCCGGTAACCGTCAATGGACCACCCTATATATTCTCATGTTGCAAGCACATGAAAAAGTTAAGAGCTACACCAATCAATATATAATGCTAGTTGTGTATTTTTCTAAGTTACTACAGTCGAGCCGAAATACAATGATCCCTGGTACTTCCGCCAATCGACTTTGAGCGCCGGCTGCGGCAGTAGACTATTGGAGTAAGTCAAACGCGAGCTTTGCTCTGCGCATGTGCACGTCCGGCTGCGCTGTGCACTGTTGCCAGTTCTGTCAAACAACAGCGACTGGTAGCTATACTGTCCAGCAGCGACCTAACTACATCGGAATCACAGCACAAAAAAAGTTCAAATGTTTGTAGAACTTATGGGCTTAACTACGGGTCATCAGTCCCTAAACTTACAAACTACTTATGAACTACCCTATACTAAAAGACGGGACAAACATCCATGCCCGAGGGGGGATTCGAACCCCCGACGGCGAACTGCCGCGCGCACCGCAACAAATCACAGCACAAACTAGCCATTTTCATCCAGATTCAATTATAATAATTTGTAAGAGGCAAAATTTTTACATATTTGTCAAAATTTCAGTAACAGTCAATATATCTTTGAAGTATCGAAACAGTACAGTGTTAGAGTAACCGCATCTAAACACCTTAAATCAGAGTAATATTTGGTCGCAATAGTAGTATAAATAGTTCCGCAGTGTAGCTACTCGCTCTCTCAGTCTTTGTTTCTCCCAACGTTAACAGCTCTCAGAATATGTTTCTTGTAACGATAAGATCTTACTCAGTCCTTGTGGTTGTATCTGAAATAGATAGTCAGGTGCAAAAAATATTCCGAACTTTTGGTTTACTGTGATTGAATTTATTTGAAAGGCTTAATTAACTCTAACAGATACGCGAGTGCGTAAATAATATCTGTGGACTTTAATTCCGGATAGGCTATCGACTTACAAAATTCTGCCTCGCGATAGGAACATAATAATCAAGAAAATATTAATCATTGCTAAAAAGGTTCTCTTCGTTGACAAACATTAAATCAAATAACATTAAACTTGATTAAAAAAAAGGAATAATTTTTAAATATTGACTTTGCCAAGAATATCAAACTGCGATTTTGTGAAATGAACTATAGAGAACACTTTGACAGTGTTTTGTAAATCTGTGCTTAAGTTGAAATATAGGTGAAATATTAATTTAAAATATTGTGTCGACAACATTAATAGTAGTTAGCACCTCACCTTCCAGTTGATAATTGAAGAACTTTTAAAAATAACATCTTTGAATTATTTGTGAATCAAAGTGACTAAAAAAAATTAAAAACAATGTATGACTTTTATAGGTAAAGACTAGTGAATGTTTGTGTGACGTGCTTCGTTAAATGGAATTGCTGGGAAAGCAAAAATTATATTAGGAAAAGAATTAATAATTTCTAAAACAAGCCCCTCAGATTACAGAGTCCATGTTCATCAGTTAAATATAATCCATGAACTGTGTTAGGCTATGGAAAGTTAAACCAGTGGCATCCGTAACTAAATATATGAAATATTATCAGGTGTACCAACTTAAATAACCAACGTATGCCACAAATAAAAATTTTACATGCCTACTGAATCTTTATGTGAAGACGAGGAAAGCTTGCACTACCGCTGACGTCGCTTCTATCATACCGAAGCACTACATCAAACCAAACAAAATTTCCACCACCAATCAAAATATCAAATAAAAGGACGTCAAACTACTTGGAAATATGGTTGCATTCAGGTTCAGTGACCGGGGCGATCTCCCAGCCCAGTAGGCGGAATCAGGAATCATCGTATTTCGATCCGACTATAGAGTTACACTCATCGTGCACTCATCGTGGCAGAATAAACATTCTATATCGACAAGAGTCTTAGTTCGTTGTTGGGATTGTATATAAATATATTATTTTTCATGTACTGTATGCCGTTAGGTAAATGCATACATTACTATTGTGTTAAAAGAAGCCGGCCGCGGTGGCCAAGGGGACTGAGGCGCTCCAGTCACGGTCTGCACGTCCACTACGGTCGGGGCTTCGAAATCCCCCTCGGGCATGGATATATGTGCCGTCCTTAGGATTAGCTAGTTCATAAGTAGTTTGTAAGTTTAGGGACTGAAGACCCCGTAGTTAAGCTATACAAACATTTGTTAAAAGAAGGCAAGAATAGGAGAGTCAGCTAAGACCACAGAGAGAAAGACAGGTCGAACTTGTGCCGCGCGAGCTGAAGTGAGACTTCAAGTGACACCAGTCGTGCTAGGTTATACGTGTGCTTGGGTCCGGACATACAACAAGTAAGAAACCGCGCCGAGTCATGTGGGCCCGGACATGGTTGGCTGCGCCCCTCTCCCCCGCCCTTCATCAAGCGAGCTGTAACAACACCCTAGAAACAAGGCCTTACAACCAGTCCGTGTCACGTCACTCTGAGAGGACAGAGGACAACGAGAAAGACAGGCCATGGCGCGCCTGTCAATTCACGCCAGCGAGGTAGGCCTGAGCCAGGGCGATCGCTAGCTGAGTGGCCCACCGCTATGAGGCAGTGGGCTGTGCCCCAGCGGCTGGCCAATCGGTCAGCGATCTCGCCGCTAAGGCCTACCTTGCTTAAGTGGATCGACAGGCGCGCCATTGCCTGTCTTTCTCATTGACCCCCGAGAGGACGATACCGCTAGCTGACCAGCTGGCTGCTACGTGGCAGGGGGCTGTTCCCCAGTGGCCAGCAATTCAGAAAGGTAAGGCGGCCTTTCATTGTGATATAACACGGACTTGTTTGAGGCCATGTCTCTAGGTGGTGTTGACCGTAACCAGGCAAACATAGAGCGCTGAAGCACTCTAGTGTTCAGATGTCAGATTTACAAAGTTCGACACCCGTTATGATTTGCCAAACTGTTCAGCCCACGACACTCGACATCTACCACATCTACATATACATCTACTACGTAAATACTTCGCTAATTTAAGTGCATGACAGAGGTTTTTTAAAATCGCTTTTATGATATTTCTTTGCCATTCTACTTCCTGAAGGCGCTTGAAGAAGGAACATATAAACCATCCCATTTTCGATCTGATATCTATCATTTTATAATGATAGTCTTATCTCCCTACGCAGGTGGGTGCTAACAAAATATGTTCACATTCGAAAGAGAAAGGTTCTGAAATAAATTTCGCAAACCAAATAAATCTCTTCGCCACAAAGATTTACACCACAACTCGTGCATAATTTCCACAACAGTTCCCCCCCCCCCACTCCCCCGTATCGTGGTAATACATAACGAGCCGCTCTTCTCTGAAATTTCTCATTAGCCTCCATCAAATCCACTTGATGGAGATCCCACGCCGGTCGCAGTGGCCGAGCGGTCTGCGGCGCGTCAGTCACGGTCTGCACGGCCGCAGAGGTCAGGGGTTCGAATCCCCCCCTAAGACATAGATTTTTGTGCCGTCTTTAGTATAAGCTAGTTCATAAGTAGAGTCTATGTTTATGGACTGATAACCCCGTAGTTAAGTCCCATAAGCTCTACAAACATTTGAACATTTTTCTGAGATCCCACAATGCGCATTAATACTCCAAACCAGGACCACAAGTATATTGTAGGCAGTTTCTTTAGTAGAACTAAATCTTCTCAGTGTTATGTTAATGAAATGTATCCTTAGGTTTGCCATGCCTACAATATTTTCTTCGTCTTGTTTTGAAATTGAGTTCTTCTTAATTTTCTTTTAAATGGTTGGTAATCGCTATTCCTAGGTATTTAGCTGAATTTACTGCCTTTAGCTTTGACTGAGATATCGTGGTAATGTTTCAATGTTCAAATGTTTGTAGAGTCTATGGGACTTAACTACGGGGTCATCAGTCCCTAAACTTACAAACTACTTATGAACTAGCTACAACTAAGGACGGCACAAATATCCATGCCCGAGGGGGGATTCGAACCCCCGACCGTAGTGGCCGTGCAGACCGTGTCTGAAGCGACTCAGTCCCCTCGTCCACCGCGGCCGGCTCGTGGTAATGGAGTATAAGTGATATCTTATAGTGCTATTGAGGACTACTGCACACTTTTCAGTATTTAAGGTGAATTGCCACTTTTTGCAACCTACAGATATCTTACCTAAATAATTTCGCAGTTGCTTTTGATATTCTGGTGAATATACTAACGGCAGCATTATCCAGGAACAGTGTAAAAGAGCTGCTATAGTCTCCTAATTCGTTTATGAAAATAAGGAGCTGTTTGGGCCCTATAACACCTCCCTTGGGAACCCCAAGTATCAGTTCTTTCTGTCAGTTACCACACACAATGTTCTTTCCATCAGGAATGAACGGTGTACGGCCCAACCTCGGCGTGGTTTAACATTGAATTCGCCACGTGTTCAAGATACTCACTACATTACTCCTCGAACACCCCAAAAGTCTTTCAGTGTCCAAAATGGTGCTGCCAACCTTCAGGGGCTTCACACTCCGCCCTCGATCAAAATCAGATACATCACGATTTGTAATCGAAACGATGGAACAATGCACATTGTTATCCAATTGAAGACTGTTATGGTGAAATCGCACACTCAGAATGTAAACAGCTGTAATCACTAACTAGCTACTGCGTTTAGATCCCGGAAGAAGTTAACGGTAGAAATGTTCAAATTTTTGTTAAGCTTATGGGACTTAACTACGGGGTCATCAGTCCCTAAACTTACAAACTGCTTACCAACTAGCTTATCCTAAGGACGGCACAAATATCCATGCCCGAGGGGGGATTCGAACCCCCGACCGTAGTGGCCGTGCAGACCGTGACTGGTGCGCCTCAGTCCCCGCGGCCACCGCAGCCGGCTTAACGGTAGACTTTGGCATACTTTCGCCTGTTAGGTTTTAGAACTTCAATTGTTGCAAAAGGACGTTTATACCATCATACAGTCAATAAACGTTTCTCCAGTCTCATAGTCAGACAACAGGGAAAAGTATTACACGTGGAAAAACGAGATCGATTTACATATGATGTTGATAGATGCTGTCTTTGAGACAAGATGGACTGATAATGGTTTCAAAGTGGTCCGCCAACATACAGTGGAGTGATAACGCTGCCAAAGTACTAGCTTTGGGTAGTCTTTAAAACGGAATCTTTACAAGCATAAATTTCGGTGTAATATCAGTGTGTGAAAAAAAAAAACAGCCGCACGCCAATGTAGCTACATTCGTGAGCCGTGCTGACACGTGTTTTGCTTTTCCGATGTACTGGCACCAATTACCAGTCACAAATACTCGCATATCGATATCTCTTCGTTACTTCACCTCGGGTGGTGCGGCTAGTTTTTGTTCGTCATTTGACTTGCAGCCGGTGCTACTTGCCACGATCGGTAATATATCTGGTGCAACGCACAGGTAGTTCCACACCAATAAAGAAAACGGAGAGTGCGGCGTCGGCGAGACAAACAGCAGTGCTGCTCCGAAAGAGGAAAAGGTTGAGTTTGAATACGAGAAGCGGGGAGCAAGTGCCAGTCCGTCATCGCACCAACGGTGAGTAACCAGATGATGTCCACTGTGCGGACCGTGGGCCTTGCCGTTCGCCCTTTGTTGTTGTGTTGGTGATAGCCTGGTGGGCGCTGCAGTCGGTTTCTGTGCATTACAAGGATGACATTATGGCCATTTCAACACCATCGCATCATCATCATCATTTCAAGGTATTCCTCTGCCAATGAGTAACTGCATGTCATCAACAGTTCATGAGATAAGTACAACTTGCTGGCGATTTGATTATCGTCATTTCCTTTGATGCCCAGCGTTTTTCGTAGAACGCCTTGTCTCGTTCATCAATTCTGTTATGTTTGACCAACGCCTCATTCTGCAATTCTGTGTGATGCTTGTCTCTCTGAGTAGGCTTGGGTGTTGAACCTCAGCAGCTCGCTTTGCCTCATGTTTACATTGTAGTTTTTTATATTCATGGTTTGTAAATTGGTTATTGATAGTCGTGGGAAGAGGTGTTAGAACCTTGTTTCTATTCGTTAATGATTACTCGTTCAATTTAACGCTTCGTAAGCGGCACTGGGGATTTTATCTGGTGGGTGCCCGCTTGTTGCTCCGTTGCTTCTTTCTGTTTAGTTTGGTAACGAAAATCTTGCGGAGTAGTGTCTACTTCTCTTTAATGCTTTTTCCCTTTAATAAATGGGATTGTGTGTTAACCTCTCAGTTAAAGAAAATTGTTGTATAACTTGTTAAGCACATATATATTGCTTTTACCTCCTTTCCATTTGTCTGTGTGTTCAGTAATTTTATTACGTCCTGAATCCCGTGCTCATTGGCGCCTTGAGCTGTAAATTTTATTTATTTATTTAAAAAAGAAAAAAAGGAATTTTTTGAATCTGCTTCTTGTCAGTTGGCACTTGGAATTGCAGCCTGTTTAATACTTAATTCTGAAATTTGTCCACTTTCAGTGTAAGGCAGAAGCATTTCGCCGCGGCGGAATAGCCGTGCGCTCTGAAGCGCCCTGCTAAGGTGCAAACGGTCGTTCCACGTCGGAGGTTCGAGTCCTCCCTCGGTCATTGGTGTCTTTGTTCTTAGGATGAGTTAGTTAAAGTAGTTGTATGTTTAGGGACCGATGATCGCTGCAGTTAGGTCCCATAACTTACCAACATTTGAACATTTGAGATAAAAAATGTTCAAATGTTTGTTAAGCTTATGGGACTTAACTACGGTGTCATCAGTCCCTAAACTTACAAACTACTTATGAACTACTTACGAACTAGGACGGCACAAATATCCATGCCCGAGGGGGGATTCGAACCCCCGACCGTAGTGGCCGTGCTGACCGTGACTGGAGCGCCTCAGTCACCTCGGCCACCGTGGCCGGCGAACATTTGAGTTTTTTGCAGAAGACGTCCATGTATTGTAAACTGGTTAAAGCTTCCTTCGGGCTCTTGATTGTTCAATTTTTACTGGTTAGTTGCGTGTGCATTTTATTTTGTTATTTTTCTTCGGTGTTAAAAAGAATTTGATTTATTAATTTTAATTATCTGATTACAATAAATCCGTTATCCAACAAGTGATGAATATCTTTGGTAAACAAACCAGCCATCCACATTACATTATTCCTTGGACCCACCTCCCACTCCTTTAAACTCGTACTTCCTTCATCCAACTGAGCGAGTTTATAAATGGGTCAAATTGTGACCCCCCCCCCCCCCCCCGCCCAAGTGCCGTGATAGTCTTTTCTGAGAATTGTCACGCATGTTACACGTGCTGCGACAGATATACAACTATTCCTGTTGCAATGATCACGGTAAACGTTCTCACACCAGTAGATAGGATTCTGGACGTCAATGCAGCACAGTCGCACGTCAAGATCATATTATTGTAGTGTCAGAGCCTCCCAACTGGAAGTGATGATTCGTAAAGTGTATAAGTGCAAGACAGACCGGCCCCACCGCAAGCCTGTAGCCTTGGGTACCATAAGCTAAAACTCTGTGTATTTCGAGGAAATGCTGCCCAGAGCTCGGTAAGAGCAAAATGTTGTAAGACTAATTATTTTTCCGTTCTTCTAACAGGAGGGTGATGTGTTGTTTATACAGGATACTGCTCATAGACACAATGCGTGTGAAACTCATTGAGTCCGCAAGACGTTCAGCAACGTACCTCGACAGCACGATCACCAAACGTGTCCCCAATTAGCCATTTGTGGTTTACGTTTGTACTGATATGTGCGACCGGCAGTACCGCTTTAGCTGTTGATCTGTAAATGTATTGATTTTCTGTACTCCATATGCACATTTCAACCATAATCTTGACAATTTTGGAAAACAGTAGGATGCTGTTATAATTTTTGTTTCCGTGAGTGTTTACATAAATTCTATGCAAGTATATGAAGGAATATCGTTCATTATTAACACAAAAAGCGAAATAAATGCATCCGCTTATCGTATTCAAGTAAATACAATAATGGTGGGTATTCGTGAAGATACGTTTGAAGCGATGAAACTGTTGTAGGTGTCAGCTTTCAAACGTGATACTGATTGTGAACTAAATGAACCAATAGTTATTTTTGAAACCTGGTATACTTTGCCTTACGACTAAGCAGGACAGATTGATGAAGTTTTAAATTTCCCTACCTCTTGTTTCCCTAATCCTATGTTCATGAAGTATATTCTATACATAGAATTATTTCAAGTTACATATTAAAAGCCATATGAAAAAGTGTGTAACACTGTTAAGAGTTATCATGCAAAACCAGACAGAATATATAGTATATGTAGCCGCGCGATTATCTCAAGTTACACATGGAAAGCCATGTGAAAATGTAATACTGATACAAGTTAACATGTTCATACGGTTAAAACTCCACATTGCGTTATCGTTCGTTCTTCGTACTGCGACTTTTATGACTTTAGAACTGATAATGCCGAAGCTACGCCCAAGTTCCAGCACATTTATCTAGCAGCTGCGGAGATTAGAGAGTACTGCTATTGGCAATAATTACGATCGGGCATCAATTACTGAAGAGACCAATTGTTTATAAATAAAAAATAAAAAATGGGTTTTATTTTTTGATGAAGACTACCAGATAATGCTACAAAGCCGCGCTGTAGTGGCCAAGTGTTCTAAGGCACCTTGCTGCGGAGCTTGCGGTTACTCGCTGTCGTTGGTTCGAGTCCTCCCTCGGGCATGGGTGTTTGTGTTGTCCTTAGTGTAAGTTAGTTCAAGTAGTTTGTGAGCCTAGGGACTGATGACCAACGTAGTTAAGTCCCTTAGACTTAAGAAGATTTGAACAACTGAATGCCACACATTTGAAGCTATTGATTATTTCCTAATATTGATCTCATTTATTTCGTCACGCCGTATATTGAAGGGAATGTTGTCCCTTTATCTTCTCATTTTCCCAATAACGTTCTATATTTACTGGATTTATCTCCTAAATATAGAAAACTAGAGAGAAATATTTTTCCCGAAACTTGTAGATATGTGTGAACATCCATGGACTAGGAAAAAAAGCAAATTGCGAACTCCTCTTTTTTTATAAAAGTGTAACGGGAAAGCGATGTCCCGGTTCACCTGCACTTCCTTTTCCGTTGTATTTTCACCGAGAGTCCAGAGAAGTGAATTTAACGTATGGATGAAAACGCGCTGTGAATTTTTCGCAGCGTCCGATTCGCCCTTAGCATTGTCCGTACCGTTTAAACACTAGTAACGCGCAACCTTCACTCGACGATGTCGCAGTAGCTAGCCGAACGGAGCGAACGCAACACACTACGAAACTAGTGCGAGAACCAAAGGTCAGCTTTTGTCGAACACTGCTTTTTCAGGGCTGTGTAAAGATAAACAGTTATATATTTGCCAATTTACACGATTGCGGAGTGTTAACAGCGAGACGCAACCGAAGTGTACAAGTACTAAATCTTAGGCGTTACATGGCAATAAATTATACGTATTGTTTTGCGACGATCGATACAAATGATTTGTCAAACTTCCAAAGAGACCACCATTATGGTGCTCATCTGTGACGAAAACTCCTGCACTGTTTAAAGTTTCACTAGCGACAGTATACTGCGTATTGACAGGATACACAAGAGACGTATTTTGCGAAGAGAAATGACGGGTGAAACCCAAAGTTAACTGACAACGACTAACGAGCACTAACAACGATTCTGACCAAACAAAATAAAACTGCCACGATAAAAGCGACTGCAAAACTTAACATAAACTTGAGTAATACAGGTTCGATAAAAACAGTAAACCTAGAACTAAACATTTACAGAAGTTTCTAAATCCTTAACAAGAGAAGCCGCGATAGTAAACCTGGACTAACAACGATTCTGACCAAACAAAATAAAACTGCCACGATAAAAGCGACTGCAAAACTTAACATAAACTTGAGTAATACAGTTTCGATAAAAACAGTAAACCTAGAACTAAACATTTACAGAAGTTTCTAAATCCTTAACAAGAGAAGCCGCGATAGTAAACCTGGACACCTAACGTCTTGTAATTGGTATTGTCCGGTGAATCATCGTTTGCTTTGCATCGTACAAATGGCCATGTTTATGTACTAAACACTCCAAAACAAGCTTAGGACACGGCATACCTGCTTTCTACAGGCAAGAACGGGGGACGTTTCGACAAGATTTGGGCATGTATCTCGTGGTATTGAACTGTTCTCTTCAATACCCTTACTGATCGGATAGCCGTGAATGAATATCTCACCACCCTCATCAACAATCTTATTTTTATGAATATCTTGCTCGCAAAAACGGCAATATTATGATAATGCACTCATACACACAGCGAAGAAGTACCAGGCGTGTTTTCTACACCTATAGACAATTATCATATGTGTCCCAAATTGAAATGTTCAAATGTTTGTAGAGTTTATGGGACTTAACTAAGTTATCATCAGTGCCTAAACTTACAAACTACTTATCAACTAGCTAATACTAAGGACGGCACAAATATCCATGCCCAAGGGGGAATTCAAACCCCCGACCGTAGTGGCCGTGCAGTCCGTGACTTGAGCGTCGCAGCCCCTCGACCACTGCGGCCGGCATATGTGTCCCCTGGGCAGCAAATTCGCCAAGTCTCAACTCAACAATTTAGTGGAGTTTTAGAGCAGATAGTGAGAATCAGGGTTACAGCTCCAACCTCGTTGAAATAATTGGAGAATGTTTTGGTACAAATATGAATAAACTATGTTGAATATTATAGATACACTTTACGGATGTGTTCGTTGGAACTTTGCAGCCGTTCTCAAACCCATGGGGCAGTGTTAGGTGTTAGAAATTTTTTGTCCAGCCCCTTTACAAGTAGGAATGAAACTATCAGTAGGGACATGAAATTTCATGAAAAGTTAAAGGATGATAATTTCGTGTGGCATTTATGGCAGTTAGACCGCAACCGGGGTCGTGTTCAGCCTACCTTCTGAAACTCTTCTGACGCCACTTCGTCGACTTGCTTTTCAATGATGGTGAAACGATGTTGAGGACGACACTACATCTATTCCACGAGAGGAGACAAACTGCCACCGGACCCAGGAATCGAAACTGGGCCCCCTGCAATGCAACTCACCACGTTGCCCACTACACTACGGAGGCGGAGTTAAAGAAAGAATTTTGGTTTAAGTAAAATAACGTATTGTTTTCGAGCCTACAGCCGTATTTGTAATTTTAGCACACGAAAATGTAGTAAATCTAAGGAAAAGAGTGTCTTTCTTTTTAACTGATAGTGTCCCCCCTTTGCTACTTCTACTATCTTCAAGGTCTTTGTTGATCTATTCTCTTAATGTTGTACATAGTTCAAGTTGTACAATTATTTGGTGAGGTAACGAAGCCGTGGTGGAGTAGACGAGCGGTCTAAAGCACCTCGCTGAGGAGCGCGCGATTGCTCGCTGTGGAGGTTCGAGTCCTCCCTGGGGCATGGGTGTGTGTGTTTGTCCGTAGGTAGTTTACCTAGGTTTAAGTATTTTGTAAGCTACGGACTGATGACCACGCAGTTTAGTCCGATAGATTTACAGACATTTGAACATTTAAGTAACGATAACATCACCGAAATAAGAAAAAAAGGCAGTGTCCAATTCTGCAACAAGAACTCTGAATTTCACGAAACAGAACCAAATTTCCACAACCACGATTTTAGCAAAATTTTATCACCTACAAAACTTTTTTGTTAAAACATGTTTATTGACGTAGAGGCATTCAATTCGATTATTTGTAAAGCTTATGGGACTTAACAGGAGGTCATCAGTGCCTAAACTTACAAACTACTTATGAACTAGTTTATGCTAAAGACGGCACAAACATCCATGCCAGAGTGGGGATTCGAACGCCCGACGCATCGTAGCGTAGCGCCTCAATGCTATCGGCCGCTCCGCAGCGGCGGAGAGGCATTGGATTAAAATTTGTGTCCATTAATGTTCATTACTGGGTTCTTTTCCAGTATTGGAGAGCCTTGGCAACATTGATATGTACCTAATTAGGGGAACATGAGGCCGAATCGAAGTTTGTGTAGTGGAGAGAGATGTGGTTTAAGACAGTATGGTTAGGTCGCGGTGGCTTAGTAGTGCCGGACGCGGCGCCTCAGCGCGCCCGGTCAGAGGTCTCAGTGCCCTATTTAATTAAAATAACTGAGCCAACGTACAACCCAGAACGAACATTAAAAAATCGACCGCAAACATCGATCTACCCGAAGAAAATAAAAATAAAGTGGTTACAGTGCTTGAATAGTAAGCAAGAAGTACTATGTTCGCATCCCTATCGCAACACAAATTTTAAATCCTTGTCTCCTCTTCGATATTTTTCAAATATATCGAGACAAACAATGTCTCTGCTCTTTGATTTATTATTTGATATTCATTATCCATCCTGAAACACCGAGTAGTATAGCGGGTCAGACGATTTCTCTTGGGGTATCGCCGAGGGTACATTACAGTTGTGTCGTTCGTTTCGCCTTTTGGCGACATTCTCTGTACATTAATAACATTTCAACCACTATGTCATTTGTAAAACCCATGGCTGATGTCTAGAATGGAAGGTAAGGGAAATTAATCTAACTTTTATAACAATGGTAATAATTGTAGTGTACAGTACGTACTTTCCTACACATCATCCTGCTTGGTTGTTCGCTGTTCCCATGCACATTGCCGCTTGTGTTCTATTCCAGTAGGAGTTTCACAGGCGAGGTTGTTGAACTGGGAAGCGTAAAAGGTCGGTGTTCACGACCGATACTGTTGCCTAGCGAGTACATGGGTAAATAAAACATGCAAGAGAGAAGTCATTATGTGCGTATCACTGTTCGTGAAAGGCGTCGAGAACTGCCAATTTTATTTTTAATTTTACTGTTCACTTGATATTTCACGTACAGTGAATTCCACGGGGAGACCAAGATAGCAAATTCGACTCATTTCCAAAGCGCTTCTGGGTCGCTCTGGATAAGCTTAAATATTGTGGTATGAGTGGGACAGTGCACAAATGGTTTAAATCAAACTTAACTGGAAGAGTGCAGAAAGTTGAAATAAGCAGTTCACATGATATAGATGAAACAATTAATTCTTCTGACTGGAAAGTTATCAAAAATGGGGTCCCACAAGGTTCGGTCTTGGCTCCTTTGCTGTTCTTAATATATATTCATGACTTGCCATTCTACATTCATGGAGATGCTAAGCTAGTACTTTTTTCTGATGATACAAGTATAGCTATCACATCTGACAAACAGAAATTAAATGATGAAATTGTAAATGATATCTTCCAGAAAGTTATTAAGTGGTTCTCCACAAATGGACACTCATTAAACTTTGATAAAACCCAGTATATACAGTTTCATACAGTAAATGGCATGAAACCATTAATAAATTTAGACCTTGAACATAAATCTGTAGGTAAGGTATAATATTCAAAAAAAAAAGAGAGAGAGAGAGAGAGAGAGAGAGGCCACACGCAGGTGAGACAGAGAGTTTCCCTTCCGAGAAAGCTTGTACCTGCGCCGACGCCCCATCGCTGGGACTGGATGCCGCTATTGTATGATTGCCTTGCATCGTGCCGCCCTGCAGGCGTCCAAGCCACGCAAACACGCCCGTTAGCCGGAGGTCAGGGACCACCGCGGAGGAACACGCTCTGCGCGGACGGCTGTGTAGGCGTTTTGCGTGGGAATGCTGGACATTGGACGATTCAGAGCGGGAGCCCGGTTTTTCGAAACTGACTTGGCGCCCTATCTGGGCTTTGGAGGGAAATTGAGAGCGATTGGCTCTTGTTGTCTGGTGAGTGGAGGGTATGTGGAACAGACTCCAGAACTTCACTTCGTGTTAGAACGCAGACCAGGGCAGTCGCTTCGTCTTCGGTGCTTCCTAGTCAGAGCTTCACTTGGTGCTGCACTGCCGCCGCCGTCTCAACTCCAGCGACGCCGGCTCCAGCAGCATCTTGCTAAGTATCGCTTGCCACTGCTCATCTAGGCGAGAGTTACAGTTCTGCCTTTTTTGGTGATTTTTAGGAATTTCATTTTTTTACGTAGAAAGCGCTAATAATCGTAGCACGCTTCCTTGGTCTCCTTCGTGCCGTCCTAAACAAACAGTTATCATAGGACTTTCCAGTCATTTATAAGTGTAACTTGTGTATTATTCATGTCCTTTGATATGGTTGACATTTTAAAATTCATAAGTATAGTGTTCATCATTTTCATGTAAATTAATGGATCTCCTCCTATCACTTGTTCTTGGTGAAATAAATTAGGTGCATTTTTTATTGAATCCTGCATCTTATTTGGTAGTTAGATCCCCCTATAGTCCATTAGTATTTTGGTGGGTAGTTGATATCAAGAGGCCAAATTACTTTAGGGCATATTTTTATTTACTGTTAGGAGGGTTCTGCCAATCCATCCTCGCCCTTGTCCTCCCTATCCACCACATACCTGCAATTCTCCAATCACTCAACCTGATTCATTTCTTTTTTCACCACCTAGTTTTACATTCGCATTGCTACTTTTTGACTTTCCGATAAATATGAATTTCACATTACGTACGTCAACCAAATCTTAATTACAAGCAACGTCGGACTCCCTCATTAGTCTCGCCACTTGCGCGCCAGCTTCATGCTTTGTGTAATGCAAGCGTCAAATTCTGTTCGGAATTTTTGGGGGTGTATTTGACGCATTTCGATGCACACAGAGCCATTCATTTTGTGATTTTACATACTTTTGATTGTAGAAGAAACAATATGAGATGTCTATGAAAATAAAATAAAAAATTGTCTTAAAATACTATTAATTTAGGTATTAGGCTATCTCATGTTACTTACTTTCGTAATTCCTGCAGTGCGTTTATGCCCTTAAACATCGTTCGTCAAAACCTTTTGTTGTATCAGAGATATTTGAGATGAACAATTTAAGTGGAAACTCACCCATTATAGTCCTTGAGTAGACTGTAGGACACGTTTCATCAATTAAATATGTGGCACAGACAATGAACGTAAGGAACGTGCGCGACTAGTAAACTAAGTGAGTTGTGAAAGATAGTAAATTCACAAAGCTCTTCAGTAGAATCCATCAAAACATTATATATATATATATATATATATATATATATATATATATATATATATATATATATATGTGTGTGTGTGTGTGTGTGTGTGTGTGTGTGTGTAGGCAAATGATATTGTATTGCTGCGGTGGAGTAGCCGAGCGGTCTAAAGCGTCTCGCTGCGGAGCGCGCGGTTGCTCGCCGTGGTGGTTCGAGTCTCCCTGGGGCATGTTCAAATGTTTGTATAGTCTATGGGAATTAACTACGGGGTCATCAGTCCCTAAACTTACAAACTACTTATGAACTACCTAAGGCTAAAGACGGCACAAATATCCATGCCCTTGGGGGGATTCGAACCCCCGACCGTAGTGGCCGTGCAGACGGTGACTGGCGCGCCTCAGTCCCCTCGGCCACCGCGGCCGGCTCCCTGGGGTATGGGTGTGTGTGTTTGTCCTTAGGTTAGTTTAACTATGTTTAAGCAGTTTGTAAGCTACGGACTGATGACCACGCAGTTTGGTCCGATAGATTTATAAACCTTTTTATTTTATTTTATTTTATTTTATTTTTTTTACATATATATTGTTTTGCACCACACCATTTAGTATTTCCTCACCGTCATACCACAAGGTTAACTGAAACATATATTTGCAAATGAGAAACATTTACGGATGCTTAGTTGGAAACGAGATACAAGCTTCTTAATGCTTTTATAAGATCAAATTCGAGAAGAAAGGGATGACGTGTTTTATGCCAATTTAGAATGCAGAATGCAACACGAAAAGAACAATTACCAAGCAGACGTGATTTCCAACCGCATTAATATCACTGGAATGCTTGGCGCTTGCAACAGTCTCAAGGTAAGGGTAACAGTTTTCGGTCGAATGCACCCACACGCAAGCGCAACTGTCTAACCCATTTCCACTAGATGTGCTTTCAGGAATCAGAATGCTTTGTTCTCAGGCTGAATATTGCATTCCAACTGAAATCAGATTGCCTAGTACCAGCCAAATAATACGTCTTCGCAAGGTATAGATACCAGTTATTACTGTAATTACAGTAGGTGGACGAAATAATTACAACACATAATAAAAATAAAATATTTACTTATCAGTAAACAGTTGGTCCACCATTGCGTATAAGAGCAGCTGCAATTATACGAGGAATAAATTCCTGAGATTTTCGTTTATCAATAAGAATAAAAACCGTCTAGATCGCTAAAAATAATATTTATTGATTACGACAGTTTGGCATCTGTCACCATCAGATCTAAGAACCTCTGAACTTTACTGTGCAGATTCAGAGGTTTCTAGATATGATGATGACACGCTGAAACGTCGTAATTATTATATATAACGCAAAGTGTCCGTATGTTTGTGTGTACGTATTGTATACAAAACTACAGTTTTTTTCCAATCTTTATGAAATGCTGCACACGTAAGCTTCAATCCATGAGGACGACCGCCGTACGTGTAAAGAACACATACAACATACAAGTTTAATTCTCTCCATAGTGGTGGAATTGGGACGCAGCTGATTATATTATATAGATGGATGAAAATACCAGCAGCTGTATTCAAAAACGTTATTAACAACATATTGTTCACAAGATATGACGTCATAAACAATGACATGCGCAAAAAACTGCTGCATCACATGACAATGCTGCACATTTCCTCATAAACCATTGGAACGATTTCACCCAAATTTGGTACACATATTCCTTACCGTGAGGTGACAATGCTGTTAGGGTAAGAACCACATACGACACATGTTTAAGAAGATATAACGTCATAAACTGTCACATAATGCGACGAGCCTGTATATACACACTGTATGATAATGAGAGTACTTAGCAACTTGCAACCAACTTTAAACATAATTTCAATCCTTTATTGAACATTTTCTCGCTGGCATCCATATTAAAGTTCTGAAAGGAATAAAGTTTCTCGCTTACTACTCTTCCGCTGTTCATGGAGCAAACTACGGCTTTCAGTATGACTTAATTTCTTCATTACTATTTGTAGTCGCAGAAAATATTACAGATAGTATACGCATATACAATTGAATGTAATTTCTAAATTGTATCACACTGCGACCCGTAGTTCATGAGATACAAGGACATAAACAGGAAAGTTCATGAAAAACCGCCCCATCATTCATATATTGCTTTTTTTCTTCTAACTCTGTTCGCAACGGATTTTACCGACATATAACACTTATATAAATGAACATATAACTGCAAACTTAAACAAATGCAGAACATAGTAAATGAATGTATGAATGTTACATATCATTTGTACCTTGATTATCATCTTTCTTTGTTTGGATACTGCACTTAAAATTTTCTATATTCTGCAAAAGAGCCTTATTTCTTATATATTCTCCGATAAATATAACGTGTTATTAGAGAAAATGAGAGAGACAGAGAGAGAAAGGATTTGTAGCTAGTCAATAAATATAATGTTAGCGATCTAGACGGTTTTTATACTTATTGTTCCGGAAGTGTTACCCACTCGTGTATATAAGCATCCCAAAATTACTTAAGCGAAGTAGGAGCTGTAGATCTGTTCTTTTTTCAGTGCTTCTAAAATCCCCGTTACGGTTAAATTATGTTGAGACATGGAGATTTTATATCCAGTAGAGATGCTTCATAATATCCGGATACTGTAGAACGCTCGCCTGAACATTTATCTGTGTATATGTTGGTGCGTAATCAGGAACATGGCAGAGTTTGTCAGCAATTACACTTGTCAGTACGCTGTCATTACCGACGATACTGTCGCTATAAAACATTAAACATTATACACGTGTTCATCCCAGATGCTGCGAGTAGATGCACTGTATGAAGTTGAAGACTTATAATATACTGCAATGTAACGTCCATGGTTTCGTACGTCAATCGTGCACTGAGGTCACATTTGCTTGTTAACACATACGCAGTGGACCCAACTTTCAAAAAAATGAATCATACTCCATAGTGTTCATATTTTGTCCACTCTTTGGAGAAAAAAGTCGGTAACAGACAGTGAATACAATATACAAATAGTAATGCCGGTTTATGAAAAGGCACTCAACCTTCACAAACCATTATTTCCAAGTTCAACGGCTGCATTACTGTAAAGTCTAAGTCCACTTCAAAGTTCCAAACTTGTCACCATGACAGTATAGTGAAATATTCGAGGTCTTTAATCTGGAAGAAATTAAGTCCCTACCCCACAATCACCTAGAAGATAAGGCAGACGTCTTCCGCAGCAATGTCTTCTTCGGAGAAAGGGAAGGAACTTGGTAATGCAAACACGATGGCGAGCGCTTCTTTTTCAATCTGTGAATATTTCATCTCTGAGTGTGAGGGACTCTGAGACAATAATGTTTTGGGGCAGTAAGCTGTCTGGGAGGGATAGCATGGCATCCATGTAGTAATTATATGCGCGACCAAAGGCAGAGGCAAGGAAGGCGTTTATTGAATCATACAGCGAGAAGATGGGAGCCGCTGTTGAGAATGAGGAACGCCGACTCAAAAAAGACCCTTCAACAGTACGGAGTATTCTTCTTACACATCCTCAAGGGACGCGAGATCTGTGCAGCATAGGAAATGAAGTAGAGTTATTATGAAATTTTGCTACTAAAGTCTTTAACTAGTGAATATCGGTGGGATAGGGACGTTAAAAAGTTACCTTGATATAGGAAAAAGAAGCATAAGTACCGTCCCAGGAGAGAAATGGTGGAATTAATGGATGGCTGAAAAAAAAAGCACTTAGGAAAATTGAATCCCGAAGGCGCTGAAAAGGCAGCGGAGAAGTTCGGAAGAAAAACCGGTGCCCACATTCATTTGTTGATAATTTATGACCCCTGGACCAGGGGGGAAAGGACGAAACGTTGTCCGTCGAAGGCGCCTTACTGAGGGCCACCACTGTGACCCAGGAGTCCAGACAGTGGTGGACATCCTAAACTTGAAAGCGAGGTCTATTACTTGGGATCCTCCAGTTTTAGTGCATTTTGATGCAAAGCAGCTTGGATCCTCATGAACCATGTCGTCGGACTACAATTCTTTATAATAAACTTGCATCGCCGACTGAGGCCCTGTAAATCCGCTGCCCACTGGCGATACGATTGATCCAGTTTTTTCTAACGCTGGTAGAATTTCAGACAGCAATAACATGGAAGCGGTGACGACAGTAGGCCGTAAGAATGTCACATAGTTCAGAGAAAGTAAGCATCGTCGTATCTAGAGGCTGGATCTTTAACAGCAAAACATATAGCTTGGAATTATTCCAGAAAAGAAAGGAAGTACGCCAATTGGCGTTCTTCGTTATCTAACGAATGTGAAACTACTGCTTGATAGATTTCCTACACGATTCCCTGTCTTCGGCATTCTTATTGAAGGCAGTGAACGCCACACAGGCTGGTGTACTTTCAACATGTTGTCAAGCAACTGTTTCTGGGAATCCAACAAGTGCGTAATTAACGGCTGTAGCGCCGCAATATGTGCAAAAAAACCCTCGATATAATTATTGTAGTCGGGAGTTTGGTTCGTATTCAGACACGATGTTCGTCGTCACGTATCCACAAACTCGTCTCTACTGTAGTGAAGAAGAAATCAATGTTCACAAACGTTTGTTTCTAGGATCATCGGCTGTACCACTCACAAGTCCAGGTCCACTTCAAATGCAAAGTCTTTTGTGTCCCGACTTCGTCGCCGCTTTTGTATCCCATCCTCGTCGCCACTTTTGTGTCCCAACTTCGACGTCGCTTTTGAGTCCCAGCCTCGTCGTAGGTGTCGGTGGCCGAGTGGAACGAGACCGACACAGGAACAAAGACAGCACGCTGGTGCAGGTACGGAGGGGAGCAGCCAGAAACTATAAACACTCGAGTAAATTAGAAAGATATATATTGCACAGAATGTAACAATACTTAACTTTTACATAGTACTGCAGAATGTTGATACATAGTTGTTAGAGGCCTGCCTAGTGCCTGTACGATAGCAAAGTCTTCAATGGTGCCTATCTGATTACGAAGGTCCTAACTCGTTGCTATCTCAGTCCGAAGTGCCGATGTCCTTCAGTGGTGGCCACGAGCGGAGGTTCCAGCAGAGGGCGCTCGTGGCTGTCGTCGGAAGAACGCCGCGCCGTGCGTGCATGGCGGCGCGCGGCGAAAGTAGGTGGCGCGCACTTTGTACTTGTGCGACACCACACCCCTCCCCCCCAAACCGCCGCGCCGTCGTGGCGTAGGGCTGAGGGCCACGGCGACGGCACTGGGAGGAGGGCCTGGGCGGGGGCGTTACTGGTGGGACGGGCGTCGTAGCTGAGGCTGGGATCGAGACGCCGTCCACGCCCCGGCATCCGCCTTGCGATCCTCCAGGGAACCCACCGAAACCTGGGGAAGGGCGCACCCCCCCGCCCAGAGGGAGCAGGTCATCTTCTTCTGAGGTGCGTGGCCCAGGCGGCGGCGGCACGCACGGTCCCGGAGTCCCTCGGTGACGCTGTCATCTGCGGCGGCGACAGCGGCGGCGTCGCGTCGATCTCCATCGGGACGATCTCGTAGTCCGGGGACGCTGGACCCGTTGACGAACGATGTGGTTGTGCTCCCTGGCGGTGAACTGGGTCTGGAATCAAGAAACCGGAGACAGGATCGCGCGGCCTATGCAGACGCAATTGGTTTGCGTGGCGCCGCAGCTCCGACCCTGTGGAAGAACGTACAACATACATATTGCGACCGAGCATGCGCTGAATGGTGCTCGGTAACCATGTCTTCTTGTTGCCAGCAAACACCCTGTACAGCACCGGCGTAGAAACCTGAAAACGCGTAGCGCTATACGAACCGACTCGGTGCGTGGGAGGCTGCAGCAGGTGAAGGAGAGTGCGGTGACGGCGGCCGTGTAGCAGCTCGGCAGGAGACGGGCCGTCACGTGGCATGCACCGATACGTAGACAGGAAAATTTGAAGAGCTTTCTGCCTGGAGTGCTGACCTTTCATCTTCTCCATGTGAGACTTGAATGTTCGAACGAAACGTTCTGCTTCACCATTGGACTGAGGGTGAAAAGGTGCAGTGGTAATATGCTGAATGCCATTCACACGACAAAACTGTTGAAATTCCGAACTAACAAACTGAGGTCCATTGTCACTGACGATAGTTTCAGGCAAGCCTTCGATGCAAAACACTGATGTTAAGGCACTGATTGTACTAGAAGCTGTCGTTGAGTTCATGGCAATCACAAAAGGAAACTTGCTG
This sequence comes from Locusta migratoria, assembly GCA_026315105.1. Classification (NCBI taxonomy): domain Eukaryota; kingdom Metazoa; phylum Arthropoda; class Insecta; order Orthoptera; family Acrididae; genus Locusta; species Locusta migratoria. The sequence continues at coordinate 144,332,657 of CM048746.1, forward strand.
AAAGCGTCTACAACAATTAACCAGCGCGTATTCCAGAAAGGTCCGGCAAAGTCAATATGTAAACGTTGCCATGGTCCCTTGGGGCGTGGCCAGTCTGAGAAACGTTGCGGAGGAGCCGCCTGATGCTCCGCACAAACAGTACACTGTGACGTCATGTTCTCTATCTGAGCGTCCATACCAACCCAGGTACAATGACGTCTGGCCAGTTGCTTTGTCCTAACAATACCCCAATGTCCTTGATGCAGGAGGCGTAACACTTCTCGTTGCAGGGAACAGGGAACTATCACTCTTGTTTGGTCATTGTCCGTATGTAACAACAGAACACCCTGACTTAAAGACAATGCATGACGTTGTGCAAAATAACGTCGAACCAGAGGCCGATCAATGTCTTTGGCTCTGGCAGGCCAACCAAAGCGAACAAAACGTGCTACCACACTTAAGTCTGCATCCGCAGCTGTTTCCTGTGCAACCCGACGAGAGTTCAAAGGGAATCAAACATGCATCACTGAGTAGTGCAGACTTTAATTTGTCAAAGGCAACCTGACAATCTTTAGACCATACAAAAGGAACATTCTTCCTACGTAAGTGATGCAGTGGAGCTGCAATCTGAGAGGCATTGGGAATAAATCTGAAATAATAGTTCAGCTTCCCCATTACTGCTTGCAATTCGTGCACATTCTTAGGAGGAGGCAAGTCTTTGATTGCTCGAAGATGTGACTGTAAGGGATGGATTCCTTGGGCATTAATCACATGGCCTAGGTACTCTATTTCAGTTTGAAAAAACGAACACTTTGCTTTATTGCAACGTAGACCTGCTGCAGTCAAAACTTTGAAAAGGCACTCCAGGTTTGCTAAATGTTCTTCAACTGTACATCCGGATACCACAATATCATCTAAATAGTTCGAACAACACGGTACAGAAACTGTCAGCTGTTCCAAAAAACGCTGAAAAATAGCGGGAGCGGAAGAACTGCCAAAGGGTAGGCGTTGAAATTGAAAAAGGCCCATGTGAGTATTAATGACGAAAAACTTTTTTGACTCGTCATCAAGTGGAATCTGTAAGTATGCCTCTGCTAAATCAATCTTGGAAAAGAAGCGAGACTGTCCTAATTTGTCCATCAGTTCCTCAGGTCTGGGCAGGGGATAAGTGTCGACAATTGTTTGACTGTTCACTGTTGATTTGAAGTCCACACAGAGACGAAGTTTTCCTGACGGCTTGGGTATAATTACAATAGGCGAGGCCCACTGACTCGCAGAAACAGGAGAAATCACCCCACTATCTTGCCAACGTTTAAGTTCTTCGGCAACTGTATCACGCAAGGCGATAGGCACTGGTCTAGCTTTACGAAATTTTGGAACTGCAGATTCTTTTAAAGTTACATGTGCCACGAAGTCTTTTGCACAACCTAGTTCCGGCGAAAACAAGTCACTATATTTGTCACACAATGCATTGATTTTATCCTGAGGCACTATTGACGAAATTTGAAGCACATCTCTTTGAATTGATAGACCAAACAAGTCAAAAGCATCTAGTCCAAAAATGTTCTGTGTCAATTTGGCCTGAAGAACTACAAAAGCAACTGTTTTTGTCACACCTTGAAAAGAGGCGGGCAGGCTACATGTTCCTAGCACGGGAATATTTTCACCTGTATAAGTTGTTAACACTTGCTGTGACGGCGACAATTTTGGCGAACCCAGAAGTTCATAAGTATCTTTATTAATTAATGTAACAGCGGAACCAGTATCAAGCTGAAATTGCACAGTCTTATTTTCTATGGAGAGATTTACAAAAAGTTTGTGCTTCTGGCGCACGACAGGTGCGCGAATGTGGACAACGTCTGCTACGGTTTGTTTACTGCACTTGCGGGGGCCGCGTAGTGAAGGAAGCGGCGCAGACTCGGCACGCGGCGGATTAACAACACTGCCACTAGATGGCACTACCGCCGGATCGGCGTCCTCGCAAGCTTGCGAAGCTACTACAGATTTACTAACTACTGCACTAAACTTTTGAGTAGCTACACCAAGTCTCCTGTCACTATCTACACAGTACTGGGCACTTTTACAATGAGCAGTTGCAGAAGGCACTATTTTCACTACAGGAATGCACTGTTCATAGTCATTTTGCTTGTCCCGAACCCTTTTCCGTTGCACTGTTTTACGCGCTCGTCGGCGCTTGCTACGTGGTGCACTATATAGTTTGCAGTAGGTGCAGAAGAACTTTCTTGTAATTGAGAACCAACTAAAGCACTGTTCAATTCCACAGCCCGTATAACATTTACAGAATGAACTGTTCTCGCACTCTGCGAAGCACTGTTTCTAACGGCACCGTTCTTTGAGTTTTTAATTTGCATACACACAGACTGTACATGTCCCGATTTGCCACATTGATAACAGGTTGCGTTGCGACTAGGGCAATGAGCACGCTTGTGGCGAGACAAACACTGGGGGCAAGACTTACGAACATTTTTCTGAAATGAGCGTTGGCGCTCGTTTTTCAAATCACTGTTTCTAACACGACGGGGCGACCTTTGTGTCGCACTTTTACACTGGCTACTGTTCACTGTCTGTTCAGCACGGCCTGTACTATTGTAAGAATCACTAGTGCTACACTGAGAACTACGGCTATGAAAGCGTCCGTTGCGGCGCACTGAATTTAAACTATGGCTTTGCATTTCTACATCAGCTAAGTCAAAAGTATCATGCGCTTCTATAAGCTGCAGTACACTGTCTAAGGAGGGGTCAGACTGTTTCAGAATTGCTGCTCTAATTCTGGGGTCCTGAATATTCTGCGTAATCGCATCCCTCAACATCACGTCACTATACGAAAGTCCACAAGAGCAAGTAAATTTACATTGGCGGGTTAACCCCTTCAATTCCGTGATCCATTCTTGGTGTGACTGCTGCGGTAATTTTTTAAGTCTGAAAAATCGGTATCGTGCAGCGGCTACAAGAACTTTTCTCTCATAATGAGCATTCAGTGCATCTACAATTTGTTCAAAGTCTACATCACGAGGAGATGCGTGAGGGAATAGTTTCTGCAATAGTACGAAGGTCTGGGGGCCCACAATCGATAAGAAAAGGTTCTTCACTCTCTGACCTGTAATTTGATGAGCCGCGACGAGTTCTTGAAACTGTGCGAAGTAGTCGCTCCATTCTTCCGCACGTTCGTTGTACTGGCGGAACGTAGGGAGCGGTACGGCGGCTGGTGTGGGCTGCTGAAGCGGCGGCTGTTGTTGTTGGTTAGCTGCTTGCGCTGTGAGCTGGGCCACAGCCTGGAGAAGTTGTGTTATTTGCGCCGTCTGTAACTGAATAATTTCCATTAAGTTTGGGTTCGGGGTAGTGGCCATGCTGACCGATTAGGCGCCGCGCATACAAGTAAATTATAACAAAACACAAATACAATATGAAAGGATGGCTCGCTCTGCAACAAAAAAGTCCACAAAACACGTAACTGAAAATGTTCCCCCAAAATTCTTATAAGGGTGGGTGGGCGGGAGCAATTTCTGCGTGCTCCGACTGCTGCTGTCTGGCTGCTGCTAGCGTGCTGGTCCAAGGTTCTATCACTCCTCGTCGCCACTTTTGTGTCCCGACTTCGTCGCCGCTTTTGTATCCCATCCTCGTCGCCACTTTTGTGTCCCAACTTCGACGTCGCTTTTGAGTCCCAGCCTCGTCGTAGGTGTCGGTGGCCGAGTGGAACGAGACCGACACAGGAACAAAGACAGCACGCTGGTGCAGGTACGGAGGGGAGCAGCCGGAAACTATAAACACTCGAGTAAATTAGAAAGATATATATTGCACAGAATGTAACAATACTTAACTTTTACATAGTACTGCAGAATGTTGATACATAGTTGTTAGAGGCCTGCCTAGTGCCTGTACGATAGCAAAGTCTTCAATGGTGCCTATCTGATTACGAAGGTCCTAACTCGTTGCTATCTCAGTCCGAAGTGCCGATGTCCTTCAGTGGTGGCCACGAGCGGAGGTTCCAGCAGAGGGCGCTCGTGGCTGTCGTCGGAAGAACGCCGCGCCGTGCGTGCATGGCGGCGCGCGGCGAAAGTAGGTGGCGCGCACTTTGTACTTGTGCGACACCACAAAGTCCCAAACTGTTTACCACGAAAGTACAGTGAAATGTTCTAATTTCTTAAAGTGGTAGAATTAAATTACTTACTTCAGAATCGTCGAGAAGACGTCTTCTTCATAGAATCCATGTCTGACTTTGACGACACTGTGGCATTCATGACTCCATGCTCACTACTCTGGTTCGGGCTTGTGCGGGCTTAAATGGACCGTGCGAGCCATTCTGAGCGTGGTGTAGTGATACTGCTTGCCGAGTCTTGTGGCTCCTTCTGATGGAGATATTCCGTATTATTACAGATGTTGTTGTTATTGTTATGAGCGTTACTGATGTTATGGTTTTCCGGTGACGTGCCTACTGATTTGCTTGCCATTCGGCAGAAGTGTTCGAGAAAAACTTTCTAGTAACGCTACGTACCTTACAAAATAAAATTTCAATCATTACAACTTGTCAATGCTTCAATAAAAGAAACACTAGTAATACTATGAAAGTCATGCTATAAAGCATCCATTATTCACCAGAAACCAGTAATCGTTACAGAAATCTAACGTCATCTGTTGAATCAGGACTAGTGTATATGACATTACACTACCACAGCCATACAGAAGGCCATAAAGAAGCAAATGTTTTTGTAGCATAAGATCCTTTAATAGTTTCCTGGCACAGTGTATTCACCTCAGACGAACTGCTGTAGTGTACATTACACGGACTACAGGACACTATATCTGAAACCATAGATTGTTGTTGAATTACAAATTAAGTATGACGTTAACCAGACCTGCTTGAAAAATCAAGTGCTGATGAAATACATGATAAGTTCTCGAATCGGGAACGCTTTGTGTCGTGTCAATGAAGAATTAACATTACTTTCTGAAGATTATTCTCTGCATGCACATAAGTACGACAGTATCAGATGGGCTCTTTTTTTCAGATACCATATCCTCCTCAACTCCACTCCTAACATCGTAGTCGCCACAGCTACCACCACCGTCGCCGCCGCTACCGTCGACGCTGTCAGCAAATATGCCACCGCTATCATCATATTTGGATTTAGAAATCGTAGCACGTTAGTATATTGCTGCTGCAGTGACATCAACTATATCTTTATTTACTTCAACTACATCAACTCCAGGTGAAAAGCAACACAAAATTTCATTCCTCTCCAGCCATCGACCAGTAAGTTGATCCCTACAGCCAACCTTTGTCTGAAATCCAGATACCTTCACATCAGACGCACACTTCAAAATCTAAGACTCACATCCCTTCCCCCTTGTCTCCACCAACATACTGTTCATCGTCTCACATCGAAAAGTTAAATACCTCAGTCCTGAAGCACTATCACTCAGAATCAGAAAGTACCTTCCAAATATTAAGATTAGCACCATCAAGTCCTATGACCCCTATTTCCAAAGCCATCACCTGCACAGCCTGCCTGTTAAAACATTTCGTCCACTTGCCTCCCTTGTCCCACTCAGCCCACTCCCTCCCAAACAACTCTCCACATCATCCGTTGACTCTCACCTCTGTCATCAAGAGGGTTAACACTGAGATCACAGTGGAAGGGATCGAGTGAGAGATAATTCCAATCCTGACACCTAAATCCAAAAATCATCCATATTCACCTTTTTCTTTGGGATAACATACGTTATCCGTATTATCTCCTAAGATCCAATCACATAGAGCGACTTGTGCAGAATGTAGCCAAAATCTACCAATGCAAAGTTAAACCTATCTAATTGAAAGTACAAGCCTATTGTTGCCATAAACGCCTCACCTACAATGATCACCTGACCGTGCTTTCCAAAATCCCGAACAGCTGTCCTCACTGCGAAGGTAAACCTCCAGTATAAATTGCGTCAATTCGGATAAAATCCTCGAGCTTTCGCTGGCGAGCTCCGCAACTGTCATCAGGAGTAAAATCAATAACTGCCGGTGTTGGCTGCTTATATCGCTGCAGCGCTGCGTCTGGAAGTTTCTGGAGGGCCGGAGAGCGCCTGCGTGGGAGGACAGCGCGGGCCGATGGGCGTGACGTCACGAATCTGAAACTACAAATTGTTGCAGTTCTTCCTCAGATCAAAAATACAGTGGTTCACCCTCGGATTCATGATCCAACATATCATGTATGTCCTTTTGATTCTCTTCTTTTGTTCTTAGAAGTTTGGTCACAGTAAATGTGTGCGTTGCAAAAACTATTTATGGAGTCAGACAGTCATGGAAGAAGGCACTGATTGCGCGATATTTCTGTACACGTTCAGACGAGCTCGGAACTTCTTTACTCCCCCCCCCCCCCGCCGCTGAAGAACAGCAACAATGTCACTTAGCGACATAAAAGTGTGTCTCGTCTTTGTTGAGCAAATGCATTCTAAAAATAAACAGGAAACTGTACGAGATTACTATTACTGTTGCAGCAGTGGGTTAGAACTGACTTGTCTGCGGTTCTAGGTGAATCTACATTTTTCTCTTTTATTTTTGCGCCACGGAAAGTAGAAATTAAATGTGATCCTTAATAATTTGATATTAGCTGTAAAATTTCAGCACTCTAGATAATAATACAAAACAGTGTGAAACGAAATAATTAGGGAATTTTCACGGGTAACCCAGCCGCGTTTCTAGTGTTAAGAGGATGTTAACTGCATATCTTTGGTGCTGATTCCTGAATTAGACTGATAGTCTCGAATTTGATTTTTCACGGGTATTATAAAGACCAATGTTTGATAATAATTTCAATTTAAGCTCAGTGAAGTGAGTGAAATACATTTAATGATAAACTGAACTTTAAAATACTGGGTCAATATTACGTCCATCGGAGCCGGGCTTATTCGTTGAACAGCACCTGTAAACGCAGACTTCCCTTTTGTATTTTATCACTGAGAACAGTTAAAGGACTATCGCTGATATCAAGTAAAAATTACGGTTATAATTTTGAACCGCTGAAGTGTAAGAGAACGGGCAACGAATCGTAGGAGACGCTTCTGTGAGTGTTTGGTAGGGTATTTCGGATCATAAGAAAGGCGTACTACATCTGTTTATGTGCCCATCTTCCGCAGCGGCTGTTAAAATTAACTGTAATAGATTTTCCGTCATATACAGAGTGCGATTAGGTCAATTACTTCACACCAGACGCGTTTTACTTTTTATTTATAAAGTACCTACTGCGGTTCTGCAAAAACCATTAAACAGATTTGTACATTTCGTTTTGCATATATAGATTAAAAGTATTTTATAAATTTTTGTAATGTTCTTTGGTTTTAAATTAATATATATTTTACTTAACGTGTTATTGCCTCTATCTTACATCCTACTACTGTTTTGTCCCTCGTATTTCTTCCAGTAATCGGCAGATATCACTTGTTTTTGTCTCTTTTTTTCCATTTGTTACGTTTGAACTTTTTGTAAGCTGCGCGAAGTTTGTACATCACATGAGTTTTAGACCAATGCAGTATTCACTAATTTATTCATTAATTTCTTTAGTTATTTCAAGTGTTTGTCTGATATCTAAATGCGGGTTTGGTGGGGTTGTCGAGGTGGTAGTGGTGGGTGTCAGCAGTGTTTTGAATATTTGTTGGTGGGGTATTGCCTTTAAGGCTGGATATTAGTTATGTATTCGTGTTATACTAGGTCAATAAAGTTGAAACATTTGGGTTTGCTGAATTGGTTTGTATGTTTATGTAATGTTTCTCTTCTTTTTTTTTTTTTTTTTTTTTTTTTTTTTTTGATGTGATTGTTTTCTTGTAGGGTGAGAAGTTGTATCTTGATGTCGTTTATTCTCATGATTTCCGTGTCTGTATTTCTGGTGGAGGATTTATGTTGCTTTTTGTATGACTTCCAGAAACATACATGTTATTTGTATCTGGTGTGAAATGTTCTTTTAGATTCAGCTATGTACGTTCCTTTACATATGTTGCACTTAAATTGGTATATTCCTGATTTTACATCTACATAAATACTCTGCAGGTCACAATGAAGTGCATGGCAGAGGGTTCATCGAACCACTATTCTGATATTTCTCTACAGTACTTCCCTAATAGCTCGCTGGAAAAAGGAACACAAAAATCTTTCAGTTTTCGATCTCACAAAATATGTTCGCATTCGTAAGAAAAAGTTGTTGAAGGAAACTTCGCAAATAGATCTCGCCGAAACGAGTAACTCCTTTCTTTTAATGATTTCTACCCCCATTCTGACATCATTTCCGTGGCACTCTCTCTGCTATGTCGCGATAACTGCTGTGACGATCAATTTTTTCTGTGGTTTGGAAGATTTTTTTTCCTAGTGAAATGTTGGTCTGGTGAACTATTTTGATGCATCGGTTTTTGAAAATGTTGGCTATACTGTGTATATTTGAGGTTGGTTATATTTCTATACCATCAATTGGTTTTTTGTATTTTTTCCAGTTGCGTTGCTCTTGTCTTTGTGTCTTGTGTGTTTGTTTGTATGGTAGTTTGCTTTTGTGATGGTTGTATTTGATTTATAATTTCATTGTTCAGCTTTGTTACTAGAGTTTCTTCTTATCTAATGTTCGTGGGTATTTGTACTACGGTATCCATTGCTTTCTGGTAGTTAGCTGTGTCTAATAGGATGATTTTCTGTTTATGTAAAATGTATGTTCCATTTTATGGATATGTATGGTGACAGCTGAGAAATTTAGCTGTTTTGTTACTTTTCTATTTTAAATTGGATGTTATCATGAAAAGAATTTATGTCACTATGTAACTGGTCTATTTCAGTAGGAGGGTACTACACTGTGAACCAAAAATTACCCTTTTGATAGTTTCGTATAAAAAACTTCTCAAAAAACAAATTTTCTTTATTTACTTGAAAGAACAATACTTCGTCAATATTTTGGGAACAAAAATTATAATTTTACTACTAATTCTAATTAGTAAGTGAAATAAAAATTTTAAACAACATCCGCAAATGTTTCACTTTGTACCGTGTATAGTTCACAGTGAAACAGCTGCCATTTTTTTATTTAGTACTTGCTGAGTGACATATAAAACATAAATATCTTTGTTAAATACAAGTACAGGCATTAACATATGCTAAATTTTGTTCAGCGAATATAAAGTCCACCAAAATTGATTGGAAAACGAATATACCAGTGCACTATGTCTTCTGCAACTGGGAATACAAAAACAGTAATTATTTTTCTTTCCTTTACCGAAGATATGAGATTTCATATTCATCAGTACCACAAACTACTGACTTCAAGACTTTCGCTACAAAATGTACATTGTTTTGGTATTTCATCAAAATGTAGTCACCAATCAAAATGTACCGCTTCGAATTAAAAAGATCTCTTGATACACTTTGTTTCACTGGTTGGCCTTCATCATTGTCACTTTCTTCATTACTTTCACCTGAAGCTGTTTTATTTACACACCACATACTTTATTGATTGTTGACTCTCTTCATACTTCTTTCTCCTTTTCTTCCAGCTCTGTCCTTCTACTCAAAGTATTTTCTTCAATAGCTTCTCGCTCTGGTGTTAATATTATGCTTCTACCTTTGGGACGTCCACTTTTTTTTCTGGGAGGTGCTTTGGGCAAACCACAAAACTCTTTTTGCGAGATGTATGGTTTGCTGTTGTTACTGCAACTGGCTTGCCTCTACATCATCCATAGTACCCACCAAAGTGTTAGGACGAGTCATACATCCATCTGAGGCCAAAGGTCCTGTTTCACTGTGTACCACATAAAGTGTTTCACTGTGTACCAAAGTCAATATAAACTAAGAAGTAAGTCACAACTCATAACCTACGTATCTATCAAGTATACAACTGGTCAGGACATAGGTAAAGAAGTGTACCTTATGATAAAACATAATATTTCTTTAGCTGTATGTTATATCGAAAATATTAATCTTACAAAGAGATGTTAACCGAAAATCAATAATAACGTATAGACACAAGAATAATGAACCAAACTGTCCATCATTACAGTCAAAGATGCATTTTATCTTAATAAACATACAGGTATTCCAACAAGTAGAAAACAACATACTGAAAACAATTGAGATGGAATGTTTCACTGTGTACTAATCTCCCCTACATCTAAACAAGTATATGTTTTTATATGTTTGGGGCTATTTTGTTAAATACGATCTGTTCTACATGGTGCACAAAGATGCTTGTTATAGTGCCTAATATTTGGAAGCCAAGTGGTAATCTTAATTTTGTAAATAAAATTCATTGTCGAACTGGATCTTTTTCTATTCTGTTATTAGTTCTAGAAGTTTTATTATTTCTGTGATGTATTCCTGTGGAACGTTACTGAGTAGATTATTTGTATAATGTTTCTTGTTTCTGTTACTAGGATATTAGTGTACATGCTTTCCACAACAAATGAGAGGAGGGTAGCAGAATCTGGGCCTGTTTGTATTTTAGATGCTGCATCAATTGTGTGGTGTTTTTAAGTTTCTGTTATCTTTTATTTGTAGTTGTCTCTGGTTATCTTTAACATGTGATTAGTACTTGGGTATATGGGAGCATTTCTATAGTTCATCATGTTTCTGAAAGGAAATACTTCTCATGTAGCTTTGTTGGCTTCAGAGGAAAGTTGCACTGAGATATGTCGGTATGTCTTCTAGTGTGTATTCAGTGCCTTCAAGAGTGTTTCTTAACTTCATCTGTATCTGTTAGTTGGTTCTCATTTTAGTTTTGTAATTTCAGTTTTTGTGACAAACATCAGAATTACAGATTTTTCTTTACCTGATCTCGTAATGATGGTGTTGCTTTGTTGTAGTTCCAGTTTCATCAATTTAATGGAACCAGTATTGATTTGGTTTCCTGTATTTTGTTTCATATCTGTTATTATGCCATTTAATTCGTTGAAAATATGTGCCTCCGAGGTAACAGAAAAGAAACGAGTGAAGTAAACATTGATCTTAGAGAGAGGTACTAAGTAATGAAATTATTGGTATTGTTATGACATGGTCAGGTACAGAAATAATATTATACAGTTATCCTGTCTGTTTCATTCAAAATGAATTAATTATTCTACCAAGAAGCAACAAAAAGTTATTATTGAAACAGCAAACCATAAAGTAAATAATTTTTCTTAAAGTAGCCGTAAATGCCGAAGAAATGAAACAGAATCAGGGAAAAAAGTGTCAAGTAAGTTGTCAAAACTAACACCGAATTTGGTATATAAATATCATCGATAATTCAGAAATCAGTAAAAATAGAACCGGTATTGATAATTAAATAACACTGAAATCAATAAAAAATATCATCGAAATGGTAATAATATAAAACCATTTTGGGCATGTTATAAAAATCATTATTCCTGTCTCATATTATACATTTTATAATTTCAATTCGCAATTATGGTGGTATTAAATTGAAGAGAAAATACGGCGATGAGACGATACCTGTTTCATTAAAAATAGACCAAAGTAGCTGCTAACAAGTAAGCCTAACTTTCTTACTGCATGGGTAGAACGCCACAAAGAGGTATAGAGCCCTACTTCCTTTGTGCGTATCTAGCTGAATGAAGAGGAGGAACATCGTTCTAGCATGTTTCCTCAGAGAGCTGAAATTTATTCCACAACTTGAATCCGGAAAAGGAAACAGTTTTATGTGCCATCTTATAGATGTACTACGGAGGCTAAATTGGTCTGAAAATTGCTTTGGCAGACATCGCTCCAATAAATTGTTTACCGACATGCAGTGAACGGCGGAGTATTTCAGGCAGCTGCATGAAACATTCACAGGCAGTTTTTCGTTTTTCAAACGACAGTTTAGAGCTCGCTATTGTATTCCAAAATGGACATGTCTGAACAAAAGAAAAAATCTCACCTACTGCCTGCCGAATCAACGCAATACACAAAGCATCGATATTATTTTTACATAGTTACAGAGTGCTGGAACCACAATTACTAAACGAAAGCGGAAACGTTTCTCTAGAAACTTTTACCTACATGACAATTATCCGCTAACTACTTTCGGTAGCACTTTCATTCAGTTGAAGGAATTCTTCAGTGCAGCGTACTTGTTTAGAATGGGTGTGTTAACGTCAAAGTCGCAATGAGTGAGTGTCTTTCGTAACTGTATATCATATCAGATAAAACACCACCGTGTATGTGAACTTTCACTTACAAGGAGACTACACGGGTATCGGATTTTATAATTTCTTTATATTTATGGTACGTGAAGTTCAGAACTTAAGTAACAATCAACGAATGCTATTCCACGCAACTCTCAAAAGTTCTCGAGAAAATTAATCAAAGTAAACGTAGTAAGTACCAACAAATAAAAGGTTTGCAGTATCTTTCGGTTTAGTTCAGGTGGTAGCGTTCTAGCATCACAACCAAAATGTCAGAGGTCCGAATCCTGCTGTCACATTTATTTTCCTTTTCAATTTCAGTTATATAAAACATTTTGGGATCTATGACTCCGTGTTTTGTGTCAGTTTTTGTTTATGTATATACAGACACGCTGAAAAACTTGTCATCACGTGAAACGATTGTTCAGTGGGTTAGCTGTTTTGAAAGCCTTTAGTATCTATGGAGATGACTTTCCAAAAAGAGCGTTGTAGTTCTTCACAAACTGCTCAACGACCACCGTCGTAAACTAATAATGAAGCTAATACTGTAAAAAACCATCATCATTAACAATCTTCTATAAAATATAGAATAAACAAAAATAGCTGCATTTTTCGTAAAAAATTAGCATTAGATATTAATATTGTGTACGTATTCGAACACAACAAAAAAGTAAATAAACGAAACAGTCTGTCACTATAGGATTCGAACCACCAACCCTAGGGATGAAAATCCAGAACGCTATCACGGAGTAGATCTACTCCGTTACTTGCCGCAGTTTATTTAGTCATTGGTACTTACGCTTACTTTGAAACTTCAAAGTTGATTTTGTTGACAATGGCATCAAATGATTGTTATTTGGGTTCTGAACTTCAATATCCATAAAAATCAAAACATTGTAAAATCCGATACCCTTGTGGTTTCTTTGTTCGTGTTAAAGTCTGTTTTCTGTACATTATGGCAGACTCATATCCTGCGTGTTTCTTTGTTACCATTTCCTTATTAGATCTGCATTACATAAATCTTTGTAAATAGGTTTTCCGTGAAAATACATTTCTGTTACCTGGAAATTCAGTTTTCTATACTTCTGCCAACCCTATCTCCAAGATCAATCCAGAATTTTTTTTATTTTTTTTTTCATCCGATCATGTCTGAAAGAACAGACACCTTTTCTGATGCGACAACTGTTATCAGATTTTACGACGTTGGCAATAATAATAATAATTTCGTTTGGCTCAGTGAGATGGTACAAGTCTTGCAAGTGGACGCCACTTAGGCGACTTGCGTGTCACTAGCCGACCCCAGTTATCCAACTGGGGAAAGGGGAACTACAGCTTAAAGTGGAATCCAAACCAAGTGTCGTATTTAGCGACTCCTCGCATCGTTGAGAGGTGAAAGATGGGTTATAGTGCAGACTGAAAACTCTTAGGTTCGACCGGGATCCGAATTCGCGACCCTTCGGTTTGCAGTCGAGCGCTTTACCCCAAGACCACCGAGCCCGACGACGTCGGCAATGATTTAAATCAAAGGGGAAAGTTAATATTTTGTTGCCAGCTTAGATTTGAATTAAACCGTAGTAGTCCAATGATCCTTTGGTCATTGCGAATGCACACCAGGTAGGAACCCGTTCTGGAATTGCCAAAATGCCGGTATTAAAGAGTGCCCGTTGATCACTGTTATCCCGATGGCAAAACAGTGCGTTAGCTCAGTGCAATCGGTCAAATAGCTAGGCGTCAAAACTGAGTTAAGAAATCAATGATCAACACAAAAAACTAACGATTCAAACTCCCGCGCGGATACGACTTTCACGGATTATATACATTGAAAAAATTGCCTTAGTGGTCTTCACGACTGTGTAGTAAGCAAGAGGAACCATGTTCGAATCCTGGCTCGGCACAAATGTTTAACTTTCCCCTTTAAGTCCGTACCCCTGACAGGTAAAGAAGTAAATTTCTATGTATCTTGAAAAGCTGTTTTGGTTATTTGCATTTCCTTCCATATCTGAACAGGTGTTGGGTGTGTACAACTTAGTACAAAAACTCTAATCTGATATGTCTGCAGTTCTCAAATTTGTATCTTGTCAAGCACTTTCTCATTGGTAAAAGTATAAAAGAACTATATACTTAAATGTAGAACAGTAGGTAGCACATTATTTTGTAAAAAGAAAAAACGGTCCCAGAACAAAAGAGGGATTTCTTTATCCACAATTCCAGCTTCTGAAACGTAAGGGTGGCATCAGTAAATGGTAGTTGAGAGTCTGACAGCATAACAGCCTTCTAAATTGTATTGTACTCAAGTAATGATTGAATTTGGCACTTTATAGGAGGCCGTGATAATTGTGTCACATGTCAAATGCAAGACAAAATATTAAAATGTTTTAGTCTTTTCTATTTTTCGTGTAGTATACCGCAAAATATTTAGAATTCCATAAATCACAAATAAAAAACAGAAAATTTCGAATTTGAAATGTCTGCCCCCATGTTACATTAAAATTAAATTAACAGGTTATATTTGCTGCTCTTGGTAAAGACATGAGAGATCGTTGATCCAGTAGGTTCGACCATTGTTTAAACTTTCTGTCGTCCTTTTCTCGAATGACGTTGCCCGGATGTACCACCTTGGATGTTTTCTATACGTCACACCATTACTATTCAACCTCAAAAACAGTGAGCCAAAATTTCGGATACGCTGATGATCTGGAGATAGCAGTACAAAGCAAATCTTTCTATGAAGGTGCAAAGAATGTAACGGATGATATTGAAGTCCTTAGTGCAGAAGATATCGTTTGTGTCCAAATGTTTCTAACAAGGGGAGGCCGCCAATTGTGAAATTCAGATTCGATTAATACTGTGCACAATGAAAGCTCGTGGCCAGAGGTGTAATTTGGCAAAGCACCAAGATGCACTTCTCAGCCGTTGTCGAGAAAATCGACAATTAGAAAAAGCCGTTACGTTGAAATACTCTCTACGATCACTACGATTAGCAGTATTGTATAGAGGCGTGGCGTTGCGGTAAGCGCTCGGGTTCGTAATCCAAACGTCGCCGGCTCGAATCTCGCGGCATATATATCGCACGACCCAGAGTGATAGTTATCATAGAAATATGGAACGCAGAAAACAGCACGACATCGAGCACATCTGATAAACAATGCGTTTTTACAAGAACAATTTTTTTTAAATTATCTGTTGGGAAACACACCTGACTGACACTCTGAAAAATTATTCTATCGTACGTCAGGTTTGACTTATACTTCTTCCGTTAACTATACGTGGTAAACATTATGAAGACAATTAATAACATTTGTGAAATACAACTTTGTTTGTGGAAAACATAATGATATATATATATATATATATATATATATATATATATATATATATATATATATATATATATATTGTGTGTGTGTGTGTGTGTGTGTGTGTGTGTGTGTGTGCGTGTATACATTTGAATTACAAAAAACAAATAATAATAAAACTTACATGCCACGAGATTCGATCCGGCGACCTTCGGATTACGAACCTGAGCGCTTACCGCTACGCCACGCCTCTATACAATATTACTAATCGTAGAGAGTATTTCACCGCAACGGCTAATTTATTTTAACTGTCGATTTTCTCGATGACGGCTGAGAAGTGCATCTTGGTGCTTTGCCAAATTACACCTCTGGCCACGAGCTATCATTATACGCAGTATCAATCGAATCTGAATTTCACAATTGGCGGCCTCCCCTTGTAAGACTGAAGTTGGCGCTTTTCGCTGCAAGAATAATGTCGCCAATCAACAAGTGACTGTGTTATTTAACCAGCGGCGAGTGAAACGCAATCCTAGGTATGTGCGCAAACACTTGATTGGTCCCTCACCTATAAAGAACAACTGAAAAATGTTGACCAGAATCTAAATGTACGAAATAATATTCTTAGAAAACCGTCGGGAGATTCTTGGGGTGGAGATGTGTTCGCACTGCGTACAGCAGCAACCTCGATAGTCTACACCGCTGCAGAATACTGTGCTTCTGTCTGCGAGAGAAGTCACCATACCACCAAGGCAGACGTGCAGCTCCACAAAACCATGCGGATAAACACCGGCACATTAAATTTACTCCCAAAGCGTGCTCCACCAAAAATAACAAAATTAAAACATCTATTAAAGAATCGAGAAAATAGTAAAAACAAATGAAGGAAAATGTCTACCTACGTATAAAAAAAATTTGCCAAATTACCGCTTGAAATCACGAAAGACAATATGGAATAACTGTTATAGAAGAGGTGACCTTGAACCTAAAAGAGAACTGGAAACATGAGTGGGAGAATTGAGTCAGGGTGTATCACTAAGTGTGTTTGCCTCTGTAACTTACAAAATAATAGGTGACGGGAAATTTTAATGCGGTAGGTCAACACAAGAAATGTTAAACTTTCATAGTTTTTTGTATCAAAAATGTTAAAATGTTTGTTAAGCTTAAGGGACTTAACTACGGGGTCATCAGTCCCTAAACTTACAAACTACTTATGAACTACCTACAACTAAGGACGGCACAAATATCCATGCCCGAGGGGGGATTCGAACCCCCGACCGTAGTGACCGTGCAGACGGTGACTGAAGCGCCTCAGTCCCCTCGGGCACCGCGGCCGGCTTTATTGTATCATTTTCCAAAGAGTTACCGCACAAATGCATAAATTTTTAAATGGAACAATAGTTTTTTTTTTCTATCGTGCATTGGATTCGTTGAAACCAGCTGCGTCCAAATCAATTTAAACTACATTCTTATCACTGTTATTTTGTGAGTTTCAACCCTTCAAAGTTTAGGGGGCGGAGGCTACGACAGCGTAGCTGACTGGCTGGTGGTCATGAGACAGTGGGCCGTGCCCGAGGGGATAGCCACTCGGCCAGTCAGCTACGCTATCGCAGCCTCCGCCCCCGGAACTTTGAAGGGTTGTAGCTCCCAAACTAACACTGATAGGAATGTAGTTTAAATTGATTTGGACACAACTGGTTTAAACGAATTCAATACACGATAGAAAAAAACTATTGTTCCATTTAAAAAATTATATCTTTGTGCGGTAACTCTTTGGAAAATGATACAATAAACTATGTTCATAGCTCCGCAGAAAGTGTAACATTTCTTGTGTTGACCTATCGCATTAAAATTTCCCGTCACCTATTATTTTATAAGTTACAGAGGCAAACACAGTGAAACACCCTATATATATATATATATATATATATATATATATATATATATATATATATGGCAACACAAGGTCCACGACAATGCTTTGTAAGTGGACAGCCGATGTTGTGATTGTGGAGCACTGAGCAGACGCTGTACCACAAGAAGAAAGTATAGCGGCTCTGCTAAGGACTTTATACAAGGCACACCTCAGGCTATGAAGTGGACTCCAGATCTGTGTGGAACTTGTCTCGCATGACACATGTCCTAATTTCATGTGTTTTGACATACCTATAACACTGTCAACTCACAAAAATGATCTAATGTTTGTACAACTTATGGGACTTAACTACGGGGTCATCAGTCCCTAAGCTTACAAACTACTTATGAACTAGCTAAGACAACAGACGGCACAAATATCCATGCTCGAGGGGGGATTCGAACCCCCGACCGTAGTGGCCGTGCTGACCGTGACTGGAGCGCCTCAGTCACCTCGGCCACCGCGGCCGGCGTGTCAATTCACAAGTACTGAAAATGTGCTCTTCTGCAATATTTTGCTTATATTCTTATTCTCTGTGTAATTATATATGTATAAATGCTGCTGCAATATACCATGCGATAAATAAATGAATTAAGCCTCGGCGGAGTGGCCAAGCGCATTCAGGCGCTACTCTACGATGCGCGAGGTCCTTCCTCCTTGGGAGTTCGAATCCCTCCTCGGGCATGGATGTTTAGTATAAGTCTTTAGTATAAGTCTTTAGTATGAGTTAGTTAATAAGTAGTTTGTAAGTTTACGGACTGATGACCTCGCAGATAAGTCCCTTAAGCTATACTGACAATTGAACTGAAAATGAATAAACTGGCTTTCATATGAAAGTGTGCTACAATATTTGATATACAACTCCCTTGTTTATATAACACTGTGCTGTTGTATTTTGGAACGAAAAGAGCGGACATTGAACTGACTCGGAGGGTTTTTCTTTTTGCTAGGGTAAGTCGGCTCCAGTGGCCTTTCCCTCACAAATAATGAACCCTGCTGCTGTGTTTCCTGGTCACGCTCTCTCGAGGTCCCAGGGAAGTTCTATAAAACTCCGGGATTAGTTGAAGCCTTGTTTACGTCGCGCAGCCCCAGCTTAACGGCTGCGGCGGGCAGTCCACCGACGTTGGCACGTCTCACAACTTGGCCTGTTGCCTCAGACCAACCAACGTGGCGGCCTGGCTGATTCGCAATACAGCCACACAGCGGACGATGCCACTGTCCGGTGCTCTGCCCCAGAACTACCTTTGGCTGAACGTATACGAAATAAGTTCTGAACACTTTTAATCCCAAGTACACTAGTGCTTATCTATATCTATCAATGTGAATGTCTGTTCGGCGTACGTTTATCACATCTGAACCACAGGACATAAAGAGCTAAAAATTCGTACAGTTACTAATGTCTACCCGGGGAAGGCTTTAGGCACGATTTTATGGCGATCGGATAGCTGAATGTCTGATCGGCGTCCGAACGACAAAGTTACTAATTTATACCTGAGAAATGTTTTAGGAACGGTTTTATAGCGATCTGATAAATATTTAGTAATTTCAAGAATATAACGTGAAATGCGGAACAATAATTACTCTTTTATAATTATATTTACTCTTTGAAAATTGTATTATTGTTTTTATTGTTGCTTGAGGGTTGATAATGATAAAAGGGTGCAGTATATTTGGATGGAAAGTTACCGGTGTATATAAAATTCTACGTGTGTGTGTATGTTAATATTTCGCTCTGCAGCGAAAACTACAAAACGCAAACGAATGGTCTGTGTGTAATTGTCGTCCGACGTCTCCCGTTGTACACCATAGTAGTTCCATGCCGATAGTTATAAGGGGGTGGAAGATATGGACGTTTAAAGTCGTAAATTATAATAAAATTCGGACTGAAGGCTAGCGATGACGTTTGCGACTCTATAGCAAGGAGGGTACACACAGCAAAACGTGAGTCACAAACCATATCTTTGGTCTATGCGTGCTACAATGTCTTCAGCTCTTTCTCTGTAAGGATAAGCATACGAATAAGGAAATATAAGAATAAATAAATAAAGCAGTAAAAAAAGAAATTTCTTTTAATGCATCTCTTTAAAAAAAATCTATTTGACGTTTCGCGCATTATCTATCATAATCAACCAACATGCGAGTGGAGCCGCGGGTTTAACCTACTATAATTATAATGAAAACACATATGTAGCGATGTGCTTCGTTTGTACAAAATACTTTCGTGTGAATGACAATGAAGTTTCTGATCAATTGTTTATACCAGTGGCATAGTGGGGGGTGGGGGTGGAGGCTAATAGGACTGAAGCCCCCCACCCTCCAGACTATCCCAATTTATTTTTAAGTTTTTTTTTCAATTTTTATTTTTTAACGGGTCCATGTAATAAATCACAACGTAAGTATAATTTGCCAAGCACGAGTGAAAGTGATGCCCCCACTGAGATCGTGTGCTGCTGTTTTAATGCCGACGTGGCCAGCTCTGATGCTGCCGCTATTGTTACTGCTGTGCTGAAGTTACGAGTCGATTGTTCAGATGCTTGTTTCCGTAGTGTAATTGATTCAGTTGTAAGAAGCGTAAAAATAACTCACAGATTAATAAAAATCAATTGGCTTTATTTTTAAAAATATTATTCCCTCCCCCGAGAACCAAATCGTGACTGTGCCACTGGTTTAGGCACTGATTGTATACCTGATTGAAAGCACATGATTTGTTATACACCAGAAATTAGGGTGAAGCCAAATTCTAAATCTCTTCCAAAGGGTGCCGTCTGTTGTAATCAAGCAAAATCAATATTAATTACATTTCCAAGACAGAGTGTAGCAGCAGAATTTAAAGATAAAACCTTAATACTTTCGCTTCTGTCGTAAATGAACTGATTGTAACTTACCTTTGACTGCAGAAAATAAACGGCTTCATTTCGAGATTCAAAATGTTAAAATTCACGAGGTGGCATTCGAACCCCCGACCGCAGCGGCCGTGCAGACCGTGACTGGCACTCCGAACACCGCTCGGCATTGAGGCCGTCCCAATTCGAGTTTAAACGAGAAAACGTCACATTTTTACTTGAAATAAGAAGTGTGTCATTCATTCTGTGTATACTGTTCTTCATGTGTAAGCAAAAAGAGATCTAACTTCAAGCATGAATTTAAAATAATATTCTGTGTAAAATTAATAACGATCAGTGTCTAATAGTTCCAATCTAAGCGTTAACTGTCTATGAAGTTCCTTTAGCTTCATACAGAACGCAAGAAAGGTAGTTTAAAGTGTTGAACATTACGTTCTTACATAACCCAACATTAATGCAAGATACATGTAACTTCCTCCTGCAGATTTTAATGGGAACTGAGATGACAATTAAGACATAAATTTTAATCTGCCAGGAAGTTTCATATCAGCGCACACTCTGCTGCAAAGTGGAAGTTTCATTCTGAAGGCATAAATTGATAAAAATCTGTGTTTAACTGAAATTGCACTATGTCTAATTGTTGAAATGCAAATCTGAATGATGAATAATCAGTGTAGTTAGTTAATTTCACCCAGGGCTACATAGAAGATACCATTCATGATTAAGAAAACAATGGAGGATAGATAACAATTCCCCGTAAAGAGGCTCGCTGAGCCGCTTACTGGCAAGAAAAATACATTCACGCAACTTAATTTTCGGTCATGGTCTTCCATGAGAATAAGGAACACATACATTCACACAATCACTCAGACAACTATACACATGTCTTAGAGGGTGAGAGTGGCAGCTCCTTGTTTGAGTGTTTTCTGTTCAAATGTTCAAATGTTTGTAAATCTATCGGACCAAACTGCGTGGTCATCAGTCCGTAGCTTACAAACTACTTAAACCTAGGTAAACTAACCTCAGGACAACACACACACACACACCCATGCCCCAGGGAGGACTCGAACCTCCACGGCAAACAACCGCGCGCTCCGCAGCGAGATGCTTTAGACCGCTCGGCTACTCCACCGCGGCCTGAGTGTTTTCTCTTAATTTTGCAATGGATGAGGCTCTCAGAGTGAACTGAAGATGTCATTAGGGGCTGAGTGAAATATTTTTTGGAAGGAACAATTGTTCGTTCGCGTCTGTGTAATCTTCTATATTAATAAAATTGAATGTGCATCACTTGACATTAGCTTCGCCGATTTGGCTGACTTTCGTTTTGTTCCGTTCGTAATTATCAGGACAAGATTTGTATGAAAGATTTTATTTATTTATTTTATTTATTTATTTATTTATTTATTTATTTAATTTTTTTTTTTTTTTTTTTTTTTTTTTTTTTTTTTTTTTTTTTTTTTTTTTTTTTTGGAAAATCTACCGGAAAATATCAGAATTTGAGAAAAACTTAAAGAATGCTTCCAGCTCGGATCATTTTCTAGATTCTCTTACAATCAGCTTATTCATTCGCTACTCGCCTAGCGACCAAGTGGGTTGTAACAGAGGGAACAAATACTCCAAGAAGGTCAGAATAAAGGGAGATGGCCTTATGCACTCAAAGTTAAAACAGTGAGACATGAAACTTTGTTTCTTTAGAATCCACTCCGTATTATTCTTTCGTCTCCACCTAACTTTTGTCAAGTCACAATTTCAAAAGAATTATTTACCACGAAAAAATTCCCGAATATTCCTACAATTACAAAAACCATATTTGGTTGAGCGAACGAGTCATTTTGGCCGCGAAAAATGTCATAGACGATTTAAAAATAAAAATTCAAGGCATAATCGCTGCCCAATTGCATCCATTTACTTCGATCGATTCCATTACCAATCCTGATTAAGTCGTCAATTATCCAACAGAATTACTGAAGTCATTGGATTTGCCAGGAATGCCACCGCACAATTCGCAACTCAAGATCGGGTCTGTGATAATCATGTTACGAAATCTAATCCAGCCGAAACTATGCAACGGGGCTAGACTGTATGAAGAAACAATCTGATTGAAGGAACGATAATCACAGGAAATTACAAAGTCGAGGATGTTCTGACTCCAAGAACAGCACAGATTCCAACACTTGCAATTTCAATTTAAGCACCTCCAGTTTCCCGTTCGCCTTGCATTTGGAATGACGCCTAATAAAGCGCTAGGACAGTCGTTGGAAGTTTGTGGAGTAATTCTTGAATCGCCGTGTTTTCCCATGGGCAGCTATACGTGGCGTGTTCGAGAATTGGTAAACCACCTGCATTGTTCGTTTTCTTTCAGAACGTATATACAAAAAGTATCGTTCATGAACAAGCGTTGCAATGAACGCAACACAAAGACTTTCGAAACGTTGTATTTCCATTCCTCTGATTGAATTCAATTAATTGTTTTGTTTCATATGGAAATTCTACAATTTGAGTTTGATCATGCCACAATTAATTAGATTTAAATTAAAAAACGCTAGTGAAGATTAAACAAGTTATAAAAAGCATTACTATTCTGTTCGCTTTGAGAAAAACATGCTAAGCTGTGCTGTAAAAATGTGCGGTTATGTTTTCCTTTTCCCAGTCATTTTAACATGAAACAGGAGAGCTGTTTTTATGCCTAAATTTATAATTATACCTGTTCGTAGAATACAACCATTAAAAGTATGGCCATTAAAGCTACTAACCACACAGATGGAGCAGCTCGAAAGGTCTCTCTAATGACACGTTTCCAAGTGATCAATTTTGACTTATATTCCTAAACAAGATCCCAATTGCAGTAACAATAAATAACATCAGCGAAAGGACGAGGAGGAATAGGGAATGGGAGAATGAAATGGATTTAAAGGGGAGGGATGATACAGACGCATAGATGATGGGGGAGGGATGCATACGGTGTGGGATAAGAGGGATCGGTGTTAAGATAGGGAGAGAAGAATAGATGAGATTACGGTATATATCCCATACACATTAGCTACTGCGAAGCCTTGCGGGTGTGCTAGTAGGGAAAATAATTAATTGTGGGCAGTGTACGTAGCTCAGTTATCATTCGTGGTTTAATTTAGAATGTAAAATCTTTTACCTGTAAGCAGTCATTTAATTGTACCAATGAAACTATAGCCAGTGCTAAATTGAGTTTCCTTCTAGTCATTCTATTTACAGTGGTTTCCTTGTGTAGAATGAGATAAAGGGAGTCACACGATAGTAATGTTTGCAGATAAAGACAGCGGTAGTAGGAAGAAGGAGGGGAATTAACTGATCCTTAATGCGAAATTATAGTCGGACCTAGACGTATGGGCGTCGTTACGGAATGTATTATTCCGAGAAGCACAGTGTCAACAGTGCGCCGAGAATACAACTTTTTAGGTTATTACGTATCACAACAGAAAACTCAGTGACAGAGTAGCGGCGTTAGCGTAGATTGCTAACGGACAGGAAACAATGCAACAAGTAACCGTAGAAATCAATTTGGGGCGTCCGACGAACGTTTCTGTTAGGACAGCGAAGTGCAATATCGCGTTAATGGCCTATGGCAGCAGACAGCAGGCGTGATGGCCTTTCCTAACAGAACGACATTGCCAGCGTGTTTATCCCAAAAAGTATGCTTTCCTGCATCCATGTTTTCATTGGTACTACGATCTCTCAAAGTATTTGACACTTTTTTGAATACCCTGTGTAATAGTGTGAGTTTGTTCATTTGTAATTCATTCAAATCTACAGCTCTAATTCGATCTTGATGAAATTATTTACACTTGACATTTAAAAAAATGAGAGCAGGATTACTGCCCACCTAACATTTAGTTCGCTGCATGGCGTAGAGTACATTAATTGACTACATCTAATATATAATTTCTTGGGACCGAACTACGTTGGTCATCAGTCTGTAGACCTACAAACTACTTAAACTAAGTGAAACTAACCGAAGGACAAAACGCACATCCACGTCCGAGGGTGGATTCGAACCTCCGACGCGGGAGGCCGCGCGATCCGCAACGTGGCGCTCCGGACCGCTCGGCTACTCCCGCGCGGATAGACTTCTCAACCGCATGACAGATAATCATAAAAATAACATAAATTACGTTTTCGGCAAGTTTTCGCAATATAATTCAACTCTGCTTTGTAATTACAATGTAAGTTGACGGATATAATTTCCTTGAAATTAAGTGAATGTGATCCTACAAAAATTAATAGTAATAGAAAGAAAAACTCATTTTAAGAAGCATTGTTGTTGTTATAGTCTTCAGTCCGGAGACTGGTTTGATGCAGCTCTCCACCCTACTCTATCCTGAGCAAGCCTTTTCATCTCCTCATAAGAACGGCAACCCACATCCACTTGAATCTGCTTACTATACGAGTCTCTTGGTCTCCCTCTGCGATTTTTCCCCCACACACTTCCCTCCAATGCTAAATTTACAATTCCCCGATGTCTAAGAATGTGTCCTACCAAGCGATCCCTTCTTTTAGCCAGGATATGCCAAAAATTCCTTTTCTCACCAATTCTGTTTAGTACTTCTTCATCGGTTATGCAATCTACCCACCTAATCTTCAGCATTCTTCTGTAACACCACATTTCAAAAGCCTCTATTCTATTCCTGTCCGCACTGCTTATCGTCCATGTTTCACTCCCGTACAAGGCAACACTCCACACAAATGCCTTCAGAAAAGACTTCCTTACACTTAAATTAATATTCGATGTTAGCAAATTTCTCTTTTTCAAAATGCTTTTCTTCCCATTGCCATTCTGCATTTTATATCCTCTGTACTGCGACCATCACATGTTATTTTACTACCCAAGTAACAAAACTCATCTACCACCTTCATTGTTTCGTTACCTAATCTAATTCCTTCAGCATCGCCTGATTTTCTAAGGGCGCATTCCATTATTTTTGTTTTGCTCTTGTTAATATTCATTTTATATGCTCTAAGAGGTCTAAAAAAGGCCCAAAACAAATAATCTTTGAAGATGCTTGAAACGTAAGTCAGAAAACTGAAATATTCTGTTTATACATCGTCACGAAATAACAGTAGAACGTTGAGTTATAGTTTCGTAAAGAAAACGGAAAAGTTCTGAACTGAACTTCATCAGCCACGGCATGATTGAAGTCCTCTCGTATAATATATCATTCTCGCCTTTTAAGATAATAGGTTCACCTAAGGAATGACAGCCTTTTTCCAAACACAGACGTAAGGTAATGATATCTCTTGACATCTATCAGTTAAAGTACTGTCTAGAACTTGAATAGAGTTCCGCCATTGCCCTCACCAAAGATGGAGAATTATTCAGCTCTATAAAAATGATTTCACTTCGGTTGCCTTCCAACATGGCTAACAAATTAAATAGTTACTAGAAATAATGCTTTAGCCCTTTCAGACCCAGGGTTGTAGGTGGTGTGACAGTAATATACAGAGGTACGTTTATGATCAAAATACATACAGTAATGCATTACAAAACAGAAAATGAATTTATTTTCAAAACTTTTGTACCCACAAAATCGTCTTTTTTGTGCCTGCACTACAAATTTTTGTGATCTGCACCATCTTACAGTAACAAGCTTTGGAAATAAATGATATAATGACATCACCGGAGGATATGAAATCAACTGGCTGTCAGATATCACAGCTTCATGTGTCAAAACAAGGATATCAAAACCTTGTCAACAAGTCTTTCTTGCGGCCATTGTAAGTGTACTGGAAGCTTGCCGACTGCTGTTGCTACACACTGTAGAAACATGGAATTAAAACACGTTGCGCACGTTAGCACAGTCCATCCAAGATTGTGGATACAGGCCCGAACTTGCTAGCGTGAATCACAATGAAATAAAGCGAGCAAAACCAGAAACGCACAATTGTGCTTGCAGGGCCTGAAAGGGATATATACTTAGACGATTCAAAATATGTGTTACAGTTTTATCGTAAATAATATAGGCTTGATTAAAAATACGTCATTTCCACTCACAAGAAACAAAATATAGCATTAAATACGTGTAAAAGCACAGTAAAACCGCTCAATAAAAGCGGTTTTGGTACTCCTTTCAGTTGTGGCGTCAGCAGCAACCCATTATTGACCACTTAAGATATACAACGAATTTTTAATGTCGACTACAATCAATATTGAAATGTAAGTTACAGCCAAAAGGTTTCTGGAAGATACGAATCTGTACATGAAGCCTTGAAATAGTAGCCTTTGATGTGAACACTTACATAGTGTGTACATCACGTGAGGAAATCGTGGAGTTACATGCAATGTATCAGTTCAAGTACATTTTCTACCAAAACAGATAAAGATTTTCTTGTATGACGACTCCATAATGAGTGTTTTGCTCCACCAATATAATAATAATAATTGCTTGTTGTGATGTAAATATTTTTTTGTATTTAAACTGTGAAAAAAAGGTGGTATACAAGAGTCCCTATACTTGAAACTGCACCGAAGACATTCATTCAATGAAGCGAAAATTATTATTTATTCATTCAATGAAGCGAAAATTATTATTTATTTAAAATGTTCTAGCCCAATGTTAAAATCATAGTGTGTTGCCATCAGTATACTATCATATGTAAGTCACAAATCATAATTCTTTATATAAGATACAATGTTATTGAAGAATGTACAAGGAGGGTTTAAACTTACTAAATGGAATTAGCTATGCCACGCCTGGAGTGTAGTGTGTTTTGATGAAGTTACATTTATCTACATTAAACACATTTTGTACATTGAGTTTCATGGCTTATTGTACTCGAAAGCTCTACTTTAATCTAGACTGGACTGAAATCTGTGAGTGTTATCACAAGATTAATTTTGTTAAAAATTATAGCGACATGTACAAAAAGAACTGAAGAATGGAAATCTTTCAGTTCTTTTCCTTAAAGTGAGATATATGATTTATTTCTTGCTTAATATTCTACAAGTAGTATCAGACTTTTGAAATAAAGTTCGTGAAGTTTAGTTCTTGCATAACCTACTTTCCTGTCTAATCTTCAGTCGCATGAAGAGATCTGAACTTCGTATACATCCATGTTATTTATCAGAAAATTAAATACGCTGGAAGTCAATTCACAGATGAGATTTAGCTGTTGTGGATAAATATTTATCTTAAATTACGAGACGGATCAAGAAAGAGAGTCGTTATACGACTCTATAATCAGTTTTGTGTCCCACCAACACAATATAATGGCAATAATAATAATAATAATAATATTTTCAGATTGGTGGTTGTGATATAAATATTTTTACGTATTTTGACTGTAAAAAAGAAAGTGGTATACAGGAGTCACTTGGATTTGAAACTACACTGAAGACGTTCATTCAACGAACGCAAGCCATATGCTACGTTTTTAACCACTAAGCGGAAATTTTTTTATTGTTTAAGATTTTCCAACCCACTTTCAAAATCGCGGTGAGTTGTCGCAATTATATTGTCATACGTATGTCACAAATCAAAACTTAGGTCTTTATATATGATACCATATTTTTAAGAATGTACAAGAAAGGTTGTATCTTAATAAATGGAAGCAGTTGTACCACCCATCAAGTGCAGTGTCTTTTGAAGAACTGTTCGGATTTATTTACATCAATGACTTTAATTTATTAGTCATGTCTTTTGTACGTCGAGTTTCATTGCATATTGTAATCGAAAGCTCTATGTTTATGCTGAATGTACCGAAATCTGCGAGCTCTATCACGTGGTTAAATAGTTTTGCAAGTTACAGCGACATATGCAACAAAGTACGGCGATGAATGGAAATCTTTTAGTTGTATTTCTTAAGTTAGATATTTATTATCTACTCATTATTCTTCAAGTAGTAACATCCTTTTGAAATGAGGTGGTTGAAGTTTCGTTCTTGGTAAACTATTTTTTGTCTAGTGTTTAATTGTGTGAAGAGATCTGAACTTTGTATACATCCATTTTACTTTTTACGCAAATTAAATACAGCAGTGGTCAATTCACATATGGGATTTACCTGTTGAGGCAAAATATTTATCTTAAATTACGAGTAGGATAAAAAAAGTGAGCCTCTCTTAATTCTGTAAAGCAAAGACGACCTAGTTACATGAAAACTTTATTGCAAAAAGGTATTGCAATGTTTGAGCTAGTTAATGAAAGAAACTGAGACACTTGTCATACCGTGGGATCGACGTTAATATTACTGTCTTTTAGAAAGTCTGCCGCCTATGAATGGAAGCAAAGTGTTCCACTACCCTTCAGCAATTAGAAGTTGTTAAAATGTTGACCGGAGGACCAGATTTTCTTGAGGTGAAGGAAAAGGTGGAAATTCCTCGGAGCATAATCAGTACTGTTCGCTATAGGATGAAAGTGCTTCCAGACGAATTTCTGCAAATATTATTGGTTTTCGACAAGCCATTTGGGGACAAGCACTGTCACAGAGCTGCACAACACCTATCATAAGCATTTCAAGTATCTTGTTCTGAATGGAAGTCGCAGTTTCCAAATTGTTTCACAGTAAGGAAGACGACTGTCATAAGCAGGTTTCGTTCACGGGTGGTAGAGTTACAAGAATACAATTGATTAATATGAGAAGAGCCTCAATTCTTTGGTAACCATATGGAAAAATACGACTTGCTTTAGAGTTATAATACCTCCGATTTCTTTCTCATCGTGATTGGTTTGTTTTAAAATGAGCGCACACTGCTTCTGAATGCTGATAGAGATAGCAGCACTTTGCGGTACATAGAACTCTGGTGGCAGCGGAGAGATTTGATTGATATTGAACTTAAAATGGCAACGTTCTCAGTACAATAACATTGTGTAATCAGGTATGGCGGTCAAAAAATTGAGCGTGGGTAAAATACTGACTCATGATTTTAAGGAAGTTTAATTTACATTGAGAGGAACGGGAATGGCCACTCCCGGTTGGGCCAGGCTGGGAAAAAAGAGGGGAATCACTTTTCCTATTTTCACGCAGTAAAAACTGTTGACGGTACATAGAATCACCCAACATCGTTCTATCAACTTATTTTATTTTCCTTACACGTTTCCTGTTGCTTGTGAAAACTGGCCGGCCGCGATGGTCGAGCGGTCTGCGGCGTGCCAGCCAGGTTATGCACGGCCACTACGGTCGGGGGTTCTAATCCCCCCTCGGGCATGGATTTTTGTGCCGACCGTAGTTGTAGCTAGTTCATAAGTAAGTTTATAAGTTTTTTTTTTCGTAACGCTTCTCACTCTATTTTGAAGAAAGCATACGGTTTAAAGATTTGATTCTTTGACACGTGGTAGTGCAGCATCTTAGCTAATAAAACGTTAACCTTTTCTTAATTCGTAACAGTCGTTTTACAACGGCACTCTTTGTCAAGTATATGTACATAATTTATTCAAAAAGTTCGATAGCGGGTAGCTTACTGTTCGATTCATTTTAGAACATATATTCCAGCGAGTGAAATAGATCTAAAAGCACAGAAACGTATTTTAAACGGTTGTCACAATGAACCTTTCTTGTTTAACGAGTAATTGCTTGTTAATATCCATCTCATCAGCACTCTTTCCCTCAATCCGAGATTCCCCAGTCTATACATCAATTTCCTCCGCCTTCTGTTGGATCTATATCTAACCAAGAGCCATGTTTAGTCTGACGTTCAAAATCTGTTATCTCCGAAAGTTCCTGACCGAATATTTTGTAATTTATACACAACGCTCTACTGGATTATGGGCATGTCTTATATACATAACTTTTCGGTATATGTCATATATAAAATTATATAAATTTATTAATCGGCAAACTATGACACTAAAATTTGCAAAAGTAATATACATTTAGGTTTTATACAATATAAGCAAGAAATATGTACACTCTTTGACAAAAAACCTGGCCGCCGGCCGGCCGCCGCTGAGCCTAAGTCCGAGCCGATCGCGACATGGGACAATAAAAGTGGCCGCGCTGATTCGCTCTAAGTCCAGCTATCTGCACAATCTGGCAACACTGCAGACTGCGGGAGTTCATACAGCGCTTCTTGTGTGCAGTTAGAAGATAACTGGGTCAGCTCCCTCCTTGGTCTTGCGGTAAAGTGCGCGACTTGCATTTTCAGTATTAGCAATCGAAACCGGCTGTTGACAAAAATTTTAAATTCACGTCACTCGTTCATACTCATGCCCCATGTGTAAGGGAAGCATATGTGTAACGTATTTCATTTTTTGGTACACTGGTAATAACATTTCGTCCCAATAACATTGCCACCTCTGGCCGCAGCACTTGGCACAGCTCTCCGCGGCCCATACACCTCGCCGGCAGCAGCGGTGGCGGCGTTACACAGCGCTGCCTCGCCCTCTGTCCACAGCGCCTGCCGCCGCTCATCGCCCTGGATACGTAAAATGCTGTAGTGTTGCTAAGTGGTGATCCACACAAAAAGGTTGCGATTCGTATTTCACACTGGATATAACAAAGCAGACCACCTATTTTGAATGATGACCATATAATACATTAGAGAGGCAAAAAATTGTCATTGTCCAATCCAATGGCACTTTACGATGGTTAACACTTATTTGTAGTTTTAATCTCGATCCTTTTCCTTTCAGAGAAGCCTTTCATGTAATTTGTTATTGTCATGAGTTCCTATGTTTTCATCAAGACACAATATGTAACTCACTAAAATGTTTCAGTGTCGTTGTTTCACTCCGTGCGGTAAATGTATGAGCTAAATTATGTGAATACGTTTCAGTGCACATTCTAAAGCAATACAGGCACACTGCAAGGTTCGTGTCTTCATGTCTCATTTCTACAGGAGATATTTCACATCAATGGAGGTGAATTCGAATTTATTGGAAGGCGTTTGTATGGTGAAGCAAAGAAGACATCTAATACCATTTCCATAACTTGAAGTCGACCTTTCTGAAAGACTTATTGTATAAAGTTTTTCTTATGTTTTCGTTAAAGAGTTTCTTCTTGCAATCTGCAGCGTATAAAGTAAAAGAAATTTCCATCCCCAAACGCACTTTCTCCAACCAGGATCAGAACTGCCGCCTCACACGAGGCTCGCATGACAAGACACAAGCAGAACCACACAGCCAAACACACACTGCCGGAGGTTGCCCTCAGTCTCTCACATATTCAACGCTTAGCCTCCAACGCATCGCGAAACAACCTGAAAGTCACCTACACAAATAACTACATTCCTTGAGTGCAAAAGTTAAATTTCTGTCTCTCATTTCACGTCGGTATTACAAATCAATAGTCATGAAAGTAGAAAAGGAATGTCAAGTGAACTTAGTGAGACAATTCAGTACCACTTGAGGAAGTAACTGCAATGTCACAGTGTTGCCAGATATCAGCAACGATGTTGCCAGTTCTTAGCTGTACTAGGAAGACCTGTGTAGCGATAAGCGACGCGAAATCGCGCTGGTCTCATGCGGGCTTATAAAGGGGAGTCGCGCATTTCGGTTAATATGCGCTATCTCCTGATAGATTCCGTCGTCACATATACGATGCAGATATTAAATTCGTCCAATGAGGCCGAAATTATCGTTTAAATTTTTGAGGCTTTACTGCATTATGATATTTCAGCAAATGACTAGAGAAAAAAATACTGATATTGTGATTGCAACATACGGCAGGTCAAAGTCTGAGATATATAAACTTCCATCACGATTTCAGTTTAACCCCCCCCCCCAAAAAAAAGACTAAAACAATTACTTTGTTAGATATCTACAAAAGCAATTTTTTATGAGTTACTGGGAATGAACGTTGCTTCATCCGTCACTAAACAGTAATGTGTCAAACACTTCGCATCTTGAAAGCGACAGCCCACAATATTCTCAATCCTACTAGCATCTGTCCTAAACTGGCTTTTAGCCATGCATTGAGAAGAAATGATGTTGATTTGATAACTTACCCTCATCAACTTTCAGTGAGAGCTTTTTGTAACAAAACGAAAAAGTAATACGAACCATCATTTTCTCCAATGATACTAGGCACTCTTGTCCGAAGATGGACTGTATCTACTTTGAGTCTTGTCAAACGCGTCTCACATTCAAGGAATATTACCTTAATGAATTTAGTCCTCATGAAGCTGTAACAAAACAGAGAATCTGGGTGGTTGCGCATATTCGTAAGTTTTTTTACCTTGCCGTAATACTTGATGCAAAGATGAGCAGAATACAAATCCATCATCTATCGGTTTCTTCGATTATTTGGACAGTTTTCTTTGGTTTGTACTGCTTCACTTCGTCGGTGATCTACTGGTTTCATTGAAAATACAGTAATCAAAATTACGCGACTATTTGTCCCACATTTTAATGTCCTTGGTTTTTATTCTCAATGACAGTGATGATTTCTGTTGGACTGGTTCCATATATCTGAGCCTAATTAATGACATTTTATTCCCATGACAGATGAAAGCAATTAGAACCTTGTGTCTCCACAATGAATTTTCACATGAAAAAATTAACACCTGAAGTTTGGTCTTTAAAAACGTGAAGACGGTCTTGGACCACTAAAGCAAAATTCTTAATTAAAAAAAAAAAAACAAAAAAAAAACTGCTGACACGGCTTCAGAATTTATTATTTACTTGATGGGATGACTACATTTGACGTGATTTCCACGTGATTTGACGTGTTCTATCTATATTTAAAATGTTACCATCATTTTAGAATAATTGATAAATTCATTTAAGAAAATGTTCTTTCGTTTCGTTTCTGATGTCACTTGATATTCTTGAAGTAGGTGGCTACAGCATCTGCTATGAGGTTTCCATGAGACGACAGTAAGCGGATAAATTAAAGACGTAACGAGACGAAACGATGAGATCCAGCTTTTGCAACAAAACGGCCCCGATTTCTAAATTGGCTAGGTTTTCAGAAAGTGACTATTATACAGCTAGACATTACTGCTATAAACCCTACCTCATTTATTTACTCACAGATGAGGTAGATTGCTCGCAACGTGAAAGAGAGTAGGGGTAGTTAATGTATGAAACTACCTTCTTGAACACAAATTCAGTTAACTACTACAACGAGCATATTATGATGTTACTTTTTCAAAATATTTAATGTAGGTGATAAGAAAAAGTCAACTGACTGCAGAATTACATATCAGACTCACATCTACATGATCCAGAATTTGCGAAACAATAGGCCCTTCTACGACGTTGGAAAATCTTGATTACATTGGTGGCCTGATGAACGAGTTTTTGTAGCTGGCGTCCTGCATATTAGGATCCGGATCCGTAATTCCACTCAGGCTCGAGATACTGTGCTTCCCAAATTCCACATATGTCACGTGGGTAGCTATTTAAAAAAAATAAATAAAAAATAAAAAGAAATCAATGAATACCACATTGAGCGTATTACCAGTTTTGTTTCTCAGTTTAGGCCTATGGTTGATTCATAAGCAGGACTTATCGTTATGTTTACTGTACTCCATTAACTAACATAAGAGTCACAATTTGTCGCAGAAAAGTCTTCCTAAATACCCAAATTTGTTCAGTTTCCTTCGAGTTTGCTTCCTAATAAAATAAAATGTCCACAGGTCAGTATGGAAATTACAAGCGACCTGTTATTGACAGAACACCTTGCTACGATAAATAGCGTTCCATTTGATTTTTTGAGCACGTTCCTTGATGAGGTGCTCAATGGATTCCGGACCTGTCTTTGTTGCCTGCCTCGTTGATTTCATAAAATGTTACGTAGTCTCATGGCCGGATGCGATTTAAACATAGTTTTAATTGCAACGTGTTCATTACAGCGTGGTGATAGGTTTCAAAGTACAAACTTAATGACGACTTTTAGGTGCCAAGTATCTCACGTCGATAGATTATCATTCGATCGGTGTCGTCGCAGATAGCGGACGACATTAATTTACTATACATTGCAATGTTCAATGCAATTCGTGAATTTCATTTATTTCTTATGTTAAAGTCAAAACGCGTAAGTTCCAAGAGGTCTACCGAATACCTGTTAGGCTCCTTTTGATGGGTTCCTCCGTTCAGAACGAAAACTATCCCTCCAGCAGGCGCGCTCCGCCTTCTCCGTTTCCAGACACGCGAGCCTTCGCTCGCTCGTTGTGCCGCATTTACCAAAACGACCGTGGCTGCCCCCACCGCGTCATACCTCTTATCGAATTCAGAACGTTAATGAAATAAATTACCCTTCACGTTGGTGGCCACTAAACGCTACTGTTAGCATTACTCATGATGCAAGAACACTTTATGTTCCAGTATTACTATGATGTCTGACATAGCTATTAAAAATTCGAAAATTTATTGGAACTATCCTTAACGCGTTAGCAATTATCGAGTGGACAAAAGTTACTTCATACGTTTTAGTCTATTTTAAAACCACGTTTCTATGCATTTTCCATCTGAATGATTATTTTACACTTTTCAAATTTTGTATGTGTGAAATTTTTCATTCAGTTTCAACCGTTTTTATGACAATACAACAGAGACATTCGATACATTTGTTTTATTTCTATTTCACCTGACCCATCTTATGTATTTGTCACGAAAAGATCGCGAAGGTAAAAGATAGGGCGATATGAACTCACACTAAGTCTTACCAGAAATAGTTTTAACGGCGAACCATTCACGACTGGAAGAGAAACAGACGGAAACAGCAGTTGTATAAAAATTGCCCTCCAGCACACACCAATTAAGAAATGGCGTTAATGAAGCAGAGTCCTCCAGTTCTAAGTTAAGTTGAAAGTTCAAGGTCTCTTGTTCAGAGGGAAGTTGGTTTGAAATGAACTGCAAAATTTGTACCAACACACGGAAACATGAACAAAGTAAGATGTATTGCACACGAGACACGAAAGAAAGAAGGAAGGTTACAATTTAACGTCCCCTCGAGAAGGGGGTCATTAGAGCGAAGCAGAAGTTCGGATTGTCATGATAAGGATGTGGAAGGAAATCGGCCGTGCCCTGCCGCAGGGACCATTCCGGCATTTGCCTGGACTGATTTAGTAAAGTCATGGAAAACTCAAATCCAAATGGCCAGTTCGATGCGCCGTGCAGTCGAATATGAGTCCAGTGTGTTACCACTGCACCAACTCGCTCCGTAGCAAAAACGAATGCGAGTAAATATTGCATTATCACACGGGTTTGAATTACGTTTATTAAGTTTCTCGCCTATCGTTAGTATAAAATCAATTGTAAAGTTTGTAACAATAGACAATAAAGCAACCTAATAATCACGTGTTACAACGATTAAAATTGATCGATGAATTGTGCCGTGGTTTAGAACAATATTAGGGAAAGCAATTGCACTGTTTCTTGTTAAAAGATAGTAAATAAAAGTATTGACGTATCTCTTATTCATTGATTTAGAACAGATGCCCTAGGTTGCGCAAGGCTGTAATTTTACCGCTATCATAAAAATTAAATGGACTAAGTACAAAATTTGTAAATAAATTTGATCCAAATTATCATTATGAATGAAGTTAATAAATGAGCAATCCTTGAATGTCCTCTGCCTACGTATGGTTTTCAAATTAAGGGTGTTAAAAGAAGTGTTCCAGATTTTCAGAGGAACTTTCACGGATGAAACAAGACAAAAATGAACGTTATACATTAGTTCTAAGTAGCTTATATTGATGGATATGAGAACTTGTTGATCTTCAATATTGTGAAACATATTGAACAAACAAATATAACGGTAATACAAAATACAAATTCAGAGATCAACTTGAAATAAAAACTAATGGTACTAACAATAATAAAGCACAGCAGTTCAAACACTTCACTACTAGCAGAGAAAAATTTATCTCATTATTTTGTGAGAAGTAAAAGCGAATATAAACTGAAAGAATGTAAATACACGAGAAAAATAAAATTAATATGCAAGTCTCTTAGATATGACTTCTTTCTTCAACATATAATTCCATTTCTTCTGCACAGAGGACTAGCTAAGCGAGCCTAACTCTACTATGACAGAGAACCGTCCGCTTCTCTGCCTTTCGTGGAGATATTTCAGATGAAAGTGTTCTGCCCTTATACGAATGACCTAAGATACCCAAACGGTTTGGTTTATAGGACAATTTCACTTTTGGCGGTTGCAATTACTTTACAAATAACGGATCGAATTAATGGAGTAATTTGAAGGGAAACTAATTATTACAATTACTTTGAATCACCTGCAAATATAAAAATTTTTAAGACAAAAAGTACTTCTGAAGCAACATTAAACTCTAACATTATAATGCACCTAAACAGGGGCATCACTATACGAAGAACACAGTTTCTTATTGGGAAAGGTTATGCGGATGTAATAGAAGTCACTATATTCTGCAGCAAAAGCCGTCTTGTCAATTTTATGATTATCGGTAAAAACTTCCGTAATAGCTGCTCTAGGACGGTACCTGCCAGATGCTCATTTTGGTGATATTCCTGGAATGTGAGCCGCGTATGACAAGATTGAACGTATATACGTCCAATTTGGGACAAAAGTCCGTAGGAACTTTGGAGCAAGTAGTCATTTCACACTTTCTCCGTTTCGTTGAAAGAAACTCTCCCCAGAAGTTGATGAACGTAAGTCATCTATTCTTCAGCATTTTCAATGATGTTGTTTGCTTTCGGACTGAAGCCTTACTTAGAATGGGCGTTGGCAGAGCAGCATGGATAAAAGCCAGTTGAAGCAAGCTGTTTGTAGGAATGAGGATATTGTGGGATGGCCATGAAATTCTTCCTATAGCTTAGCAGTATGGCTTACGATGCTAGGAAACTCTGATCGTTCCCTTAGTTCCAGAATTCGAGGTATTTTCCAATATTCATGAGGATATGAGATTAGTCATTGCATTTAAATGACTGTCATCCTGAATTAAATTTTCGACCGCAGAAAGTTCTACCCCTCCTTAAATTGCAAACAATTTTGTGTTTTATGTCGGGGCTGTCTGTATTAACAGCTAACAAATGTCAGATAACTGAACGAGTAATCTCATTTTAGCTCGGTGGCGCCGTTCTCGTTTTCTCATCTACAGCAAGCATAGTTGGTTAGTGAGGTATCGTTGTACTAGTGATGTGTGTGGCTTCAGGTCTATTTTTCTCCTCTGAAAAATATCCTAAATGGCATTCAGCAACGAAATACCAAAACTCATTGCAGTGTGTCAACCAATAGATCGTCATTTTCTAATGTTATTGTAATCTTTACCATTGTGCCGTAATGCCGTAGACATCATTGATTACCATCATTATTACCATCATTATTATCATTAATTCAGTTGCAAAAGCTCTCTTTACCATGTGGCCAAGAGACCAGAAAGAATGTGTGGTTTGACGAAAAATAGGACAATAGGAGAAAGTAGGTAAAATGTTTG
Organism: Locusta migratoria; assembly: GCA_026315105.1. NCBI lineage: Eukaryota > Metazoa > Arthropoda > Insecta > Orthoptera > Acrididae > Locusta > Locusta migratoria. Next base: position 144,370,148 of record CM048746.1, read on the forward strand.
TAACAATTTCTGTTGATTTAACATCGTGACGCCAGATACTAAGCAACAACACATGCAAGTCATAGGTTGCAACGTTCGAAAAATCCATCAGACAAATGGGTTCGGATTCTCATCATCATTTGTTGGCCCATCAAGGCTGTAACACTACGAAATCAATAAGCTGCTTAGTAGTCTATAGATTATATGTATATGTTTGCAGAGAAAAAACATCAGAATTGCACGTTTCCCACATATGCAGTTTAGTTTCTGTGTTCATGGCCGTAATTTTAAATATCCAGTCTTCTAAATACTTAAGGGAAATAATTACTGTGTTGCACAAATAATCAGTTAACTATGTTTCTTCTGGCTTTCAAGCAAACCAACACGTAGAAGACATGAAATATTACTTGTACAGTCGTAAGGCTCCATTTTGAAACGCAGTCGCTTTCAAGTTGCGAAGTTGTTCAAGACGGATTTCCAATAACTTTTCATCAAAAAATTAGCTTTTGTCGAAATGTATCAAAGCAATTGTTTTAGTCTTTCTTTTTTTTTGGGGGGGGGGAGGGATAAAACTGTGATCGTGATGCATGTTTACGTATCTCAGTCTTTGATCTGCCGTATGTTGCAATCACAATATCAGTATTTTTTTCTCTAGTCATTTGCTGAAATATCATAATGCATTAAAGCCTCAAAAAATTTAAACGATAATTTCGGCCTCATTGGACGAATTTAATATCTGCATCGTAAATGTGACGACGGAATCTATCAGGAGATAGCGCATATTAATCGAAATGCGCGACTCCCCTTTATAAGCCCGCATGAGACCAGCGCGATTTCGCGTCGCTTATCGCTACACAGGTCTTCCTAGTACAGCTAGGAACTGGCAACATCGTTGCTGATATTTGGCAACACTGTGACCTTGCAGTTACTTCCTCAAGTGGTACTGAATTGTCTCACTATGTTCACTTGACATTCCTTTTCTACTTTCATGACTATTGATTTGTAATACCGACGTGAAATGAGAGAAATTTAACTTTTGCACTCAAGGAATGTAGTTATTTGTGTAGGTGACTTTCAGGTTCTTTCGCGATGCGTTAGGGGCTAAGCATTGAATATGTGAGAGACTGAGGGCAATCTCCGGCATTGTGTGTTTGGCTGTGTGGTTCTGCTTGTGTTTTGTCATGCAAGCCTGGTTGGAGAAAGTGCGTTTGGGGATGGAAATTAATTTCACTTTATTTTACTTTATACGCTGCAGATTGCAAGAAGAAACTCTTTAACGAAATCATAAGAAAAACTTTATACAATAAGTCTTTCAGAAAGGTCGACTTCAAGTTATGGAAATGGTATTAGATGTCTTCTTTGCTTCACCATACAAACGCCTTCCAATAAATTCGAATTCACCTCCATTGATGTGAAATATCTCCTGTAGAAATGAGACATGAAGACACGAACCTTGCAGTGTGCCTGTATTGCTTTAGAACGTGCACTGAAACGTATTCACATAATTTAGCTCATACATTTACCGCACGGAGTGAAACAACGACACTGAAACATTTTAGTGAGTTACATATTGTGTCTTGATGAAAACATAGGAACTCATGACAATAACAAATTACATGAAAGGCTTCTCTGAAAGGAAAAGGATCGAGATTAAAACTACAAATAAGAGTTAACCATCGTAAAGTGCCATTGGATTGGACAATGACAATTTTTTGCCTCTCTAATGTATTATATGGTCATCATTCAAAATAGGTGGTCTGCTTCGTTATATCCTGTGTGAAATACGAATCGCAACCTTTTTGTGTGGATCACCACTTAGCAACACTACAGCATTTTACGTATCCAGGGCGATGAGCGGCGGCAGGCGCTGTGGACAGAGGGCGAGGCAGCGCTGTGTAACGCCGCCACCGCTGCTGCCGGCGAGGTGTATGGGCCGCGGAGAGCTGTGCCAAGTGCTGCGGCCAGAGGTGGCAATGTTATTGGGACGAAATGTTATTACCAGTGTACCAAAAATGAAATACGTTACACATATGCTTCTCTTACACATGGGTCATGAGCATGAACGAGTGACGTGAATTTAAAATTTTTGTCAACAGCCGGTTTCGATTGCTAATACTGAAAATGCAAGCGCGCACTTTACCGCAAGACCAAGGAGGGAGCTGACCCAGTTATCTTCTAACTGCACACAAGAAGTGCTGTATGAACTCCTGCAGTCTGCAGTATTGCCAGATTGTGCAGATAGCTGGACTTAAAGCGAATCAGCGCGGCCACTTTTATTGTCCCATGTCGCGATCGGCTCGGACTTAGGCTCAGCGGCGGCCGGCCGGCGGCCAGGTTTTTTGTCAAAGAGTGTACCTAGAAAACCACCTGTTTAAAAAAAATCGGGCTAGAACTTTCGATGATTAATGTTTATACATTAACGAACAAGATATTTTTATGTATAGAGCGCAGCGGCGGGGGAGGGGGGAGGAGATAATTATTTGGGAGGGAGGGCAACTACCTTCCCTTAAAAAATATGAAGCGCCTATGTGTAATGTTTTGTTTTCTCCAAAAATGTGTTCAAATGTTTGTTAAGCTTATGGGACTTAACTACGGGGTCATCAGTCCCTAAACTTACTTATGAACTAGCTACAACTACGGACGGCACAAAAATCCATGCCCGAGGGGGGATTCGAACCCCCGACCGTAGTGGCCGTGCAGACCGTGACTGAAGCGCCTTAGTCCCCTCGGCCACCGCGGCCGGCTTGTTTTCTCCATTTGACACTGATATTCATCGCCAATTGAGTGAGACATATGGTGGTTTGACTAAATTGCATTCGTGAATGAGATGTTTAGAGAAAGCAGAATATCGTGTTTCGCACCAGAAGGTTTGACAATACCAACCAGCGAATGGAGAAAATTGTTCTAGAGGATTATTTAAAGTCTGTGCATCACATCGCCTCCAGATATGGTATTTCAAAAATGCTCAAATGTTTATAAATCTATCGGACCAAACTGCGTGGTCATCAGTCCGTATCTTACAAACTACTTAAACTAAGTTAAACTAACCTAAGAACAAACACCTTCACAGACACACACACACACACACACACACACACACACACACACACACATACCCATGCCCGAGGGAGGACTCGAACCTCCGACGGCGAGCAACCGCTCGCTCCGCAGCGAGGCGCCTTAGACCGCTAGGCTACTGCACTGCGGCGATGTGGTATTTCCGTGGAATCTGCGCACACAGTCCTGTTTCAGGACGCGAAAATGCGGAAAGTGTCCTGCAGGTCGGAGCCGCGAACGACAGATGACAACAAGGCTACCCGCGTGGCAAGTTGACAGTCAAAATTGACGGGTGATGACGGCATGAAAGACACCCTTCGTGATCACACACTTACTAGCCGAGCTGTAATTGCAACAGCGATTTTCCATTGGTCGAAGGAGGGTTCTAAACAAGCACTCACATGGAATCATGGCGTCGTCGTTGTAACAATGTTTATCGGGAGGCTACATCGAGAAGACAGAGAAGTTTCACATTTTGCGTATCACTAATTTTTAGGGAAAAATCATTTGTTTTATAACTTCAGTGCACGTCGTAGTTCAAACATTACCGAATCTTTTGCCAATAAAGTTTTTCATTTAACTATTTGTCTTTGTTTAAAACAACTTACTTTCTGGATGCGCCTCGTATCTCAATGAATATAAAATAAGTATTTTTGTATTTACTGACTGTTCCGTCAATTCTTGTCAGAATACTTTATTCGTTTTGAATGAAAGACGAGATAACTGTGCAAAGTTTTCCATATCCGGTTTTCAGCTGTTACACCACCATCAGGTAAACACTACAGAGCAATGCAGGTTCCAATATCTTAATATGCTGTACATATGGTATACGTACATTAATTTTCAACGAAGACTTGTCTCAGAATCAGTCAACATTCATAGAATTTGTGACACAAGAACAAGGGACTAATGTTTACAAACGTTAAATGTTTGTAAATGTAAGCGACGTACCTTCGTTGGTCATCTCTGGGATTACAAACTACTTAAACTATCTCGTAATATCCTAAGGACAACACAATTACCAATGCCTCAGGGAGGACTAAAGCTTCTATCCGCGAGCAACCGCATGCGGCCACTCCAACGCGGCTTAGGTAATTATGTGTCAAGGAACATTTCGCAACGTGGGGGAAGATTCAACGTAGTGCAACACGAGTTAGGAAGCTGTTCCGAAGGTAAAGACAACTTTACAGCAAATTTAAACTTAGTCCAAGACTAGCAGACAAGCATAAATTAACAGATGCTGAAAGTAGGCGTTCAACGACTTCACCGCGGCACAAATGTTTTAATTTATGTAATGTCTCACATATTTTATTGATGTTACACTAGTCTTCTTTGAAAATTAATACACGTATAGCACCTGTTCAGGGTGAAGAAATAAAAACCTTGCGGTTTGTAATTCTGTCAGAGAAGAGAAGAAAAGGACCTGTAAGAGCAGTTGAATGGAATAAACAGTGTGTTGAACAGAGCGTATAAAATGAACATTAACACGGGCAAAACAAAAATAATGGAATGCAATGTTAGAAAATCAGGCGATGCCGAAGGAATTAGATTAGGTAATGAAACAATGAAGGTGGTAGATGAGATTTGTTACTTGGGTAGAAAAATAACATATGACGTTCGCAGTACAGAGGTTATAAAATGCAGAATGGCAACGGGACGAAAATCATTTTTGAAAAAGAGAAATTTGCTAACATGGAATATTAATGTAAGTGAAAGGAAGTCTTTTCTGATGGCATTTGTGTGGAGTGTTGCCTTGTGCGGCAGTGAAACATGGACGATAAACAGTGAGGACAGGGAGAGAATGAAGGCTTTTGAAATGTGCTACAGAAGAATGCTGAAGATTAGGTGGGTAGATCGCGAAACTAATGACGAGGTACTGAACAGAGTTGGTGAGAAAAGGAATTTTTGGCATACCTTGACTGAAAGAAGGGATCGCTTGGTAGGACACATTCTTAGACATCGAAGAATCATAAATGTAGCATTGGAGGGACGTGTGTGGGTAAAAATCGCGGACGGGGACCAAGAGATGCGTATAGTAATCAGATTCAAATGGATGTTCGTTACCGTTCTTATGAGGAGATTAAAAGGCTTGCTCAGGATAGATTAGGGCTTTATCAAACCAGTCTCCGAACTGAAGCCCACAACGACAACAGCATCTGATAGCAAATTAAGATGATTGAACTTTAAACTTCTAAGATGCATTGCTATATCTCTGTAGTGTTTACCTGATGATGTCGTAACAGCCAAAAACCAGTTTGTTAAAACAACAATTTTGCCGAATATTACAAATTTATCTCGTGTTTCACTCAAATTAAATAACTAATTAATTGATGTTGGTTATGACTGTTCTTAATTTTGTATATTAAAGTTACGGGGCATTATAGGAAACTGCGTATGGAAAGTTTCCTGCTTTCTCTCGGAGTCTACGGTACATCTGGCCCGAGTTGCTGACTGCGCTGTTCGGTATTGTGACAGCGTGACGTGTGGCTACTGCGGACGTTTCAAAAACTGGCAGTCGGTTCGAATTGGTTTTTTTCGCCCGCGTCCGCCGGCGCCATTGCTCTTTCTCTCTCGCTCCATCTGTCTGCCGCTGGGCTCTCGCCACCCTGTCTGCTAGTGCGAATGACATCCCACCACCGCTTGTTCGACGGAACACGACAAATCTCTCGATACGAAATTTTCACGGGTGGAACCCGGATCGTCGCGATACCATCTGCTATTATTCAAATGAAGCCCATTTACGATTTCCACGGGTGAAGATAGTCACCGGCAGGTAATTTTCTGGCGATGAATATAATGAATCCCTCCGTACCAGGTGGTTAACATTTTCGTCAATGCCACTGCGGTTAGGTTTACTCGCTGTAGCGAGATGCGTGCAGCGAAACAGGCAGGAATTCAAGAATCACCATGGAATTTCAAATTTGCCCTTCGATACGGGCTACATTATCCGCCCTGAACACATTAATTGTAAGTTCCAATAGGCGATCGGTGACTTGTGGCCTTCAGTCCACAGACTGGCTTGTCTAATAGACTGAACATATACCAATGGTGTCAACTCTGACGAACTTTATATCATAAACAGTTGAACTCCTCCTCCCATTTGTCAACATCATACGCTGAAGGACATATCGCAATGAGTAGTTCTATTTTAATTTTGAGGTTGTCGTGGCAGAAATGAATTTTTGTAATAACTGATGTACAATATCTTTCTCTTATTGACGGCAGATAGTAGTTAAACCAGTAGAGAATCAATAATAAAGTACTGTACAGCAGTTGGCACAAAAATTTTTTTAATAATCAATAAGCAATTAATCAGGAACGTTTATATTTTTTTCGTAATGGGAAGCCTGTTACGTCTTTCATATACACTTGAAGCCGCGGTGGAATGGCCACGCGCATTGAGGCGCTATGCTATGATGCGCGGGGCCGCTCCACATCGGGGATTCGCATCCCCCCTCGAGCATGGATGTTTGTGCCCTCTTTAGTATTAGGTAGTTCATAACTAGTTTGTAAGTTTAGGGACTGCTGACCCCGCAGTTAAGTCCCTTAAGTGTAACTAACATTTGAAAATTTTGAACATCAAAGTTGAAATTTATGGCAATCCTCGTTCCGAAAATTTACATCCGGTGGTTGTATTAAAAATATTTGTGTACCCTACTATCTTACCTTTACATTGTAACGAGAAAATCTAGTAATACGTTGGCTTTAGCGATAACTTTTTATTGTGTTATGGTAAGCATAATACGCATTCAGGGTGTCCCACTCAACTGTTTCACTCCAGATATCTCTGAAACTACAAGAGATATTGAAAAACGACTAACGGTCATGAACGTACGGCAGGGACTTATGGAAATAGGTACTACGAGACACTCCAAAACGTGAAGAAATGTTATTTTCAACACAAACTTATGTTTTCTCTTTTTTAATGGATACCCCATATTATTTCTTAAGCAAACAATAGAATGAAAAATCACAAAAAATGGCGTTGGTTGCATCGCGATGAGTCGGTTACATCCGGAGAAATTGTGGAGCGAAGTTGACGTTTGAAATACATGCGGCGCGGTGCTAGCGCACGTCCGAGGCTCAAGCGAGACTCACGGTTGAGTCTCGAACACCCGCTAGTAGCGTGCCTCATGTATTTCAAACGTCAACTTTGCTTTGCAGTTTCTCCGGATGTAATTGACGCATTGCGATGCAACTGACGCCATTCTTTTTGTGATTTTTCATCCTATTGCTTAGGAAATAATATGGGGTATTCATTTAAAAAAACATAAATTTGTGTTGAAAATAATATTTCTTCACGATTTAGAGTGTCTCATAGTACCTACTTTCATAAGCCCCCGCCGTTCGTTCATGACCGTGTAAGTGGTTTTTCAACATCTTTTGTAGTTTCAGAGATATCTGGGAGGAAACAGTTGAGTGAGATACCATATATATATATATATATATATATATATATAACAGTCTGAATAAAATTATTTACGAACAACGAAGCTAAATTTGGTGCTAAGAAATGTTAATGTGACTGCATTTATGCATTACATGTGAATAAATGTTTACTCATTTATTCTGCGACACGCAGACAACAAACAATAAGATTATTCCGTTTCCCCCGGAGTATTTTTTACCCAAATATTTAAACGACGGGAAAATTTTTTTCGGAAAGCGACAACATTGCTCTTATTGGCTGTTGTGATGATCTTTCTTCAAAAATATGAACCAAAGTGCTGAAGTCATTGGTCGCTTGCTAACTACTTAAAAAAATTATTGTAATGGTAACTCACGCACAAAAGCTCAGGGGAGGACCCGATACTCTGACGGGAGCAACCATGCAATCCGTGGCATGGCGCCTCCGACATTGTTTATTTCAGTACGCAACCGGCATTATAACTGTGAGGCTGTTTCCAGCCATCTCTCTCATCTCTATTGCTCTTTAAAATGTGTACAGCAGTAGACAATCCCCCCCCAACTATGAAATACGTGGAGTAATAGGATATCTCTTTTCGAACATTATCGACTAAGAGCGGTCTTCATTATTAATTCATGTAGCAAAGGAAGTCTGGATCGCTATTATAAACCGGTTTCGGTCACTTACATGACCATCTTCGGACCTCAACTGTAATGATATAACCTTAGAGGGATAAATTATTTCTCAAGTATTTAAAATTAGAAAAAATATACGCAAAATGTTGGCCACCGGTTGTTTTCAGCTGGAGTTGCCTAAAAGTTTTAACGTTGACTGCTGTAGAAGCAGGTGCAGTCGTCCTTTAAATACTGGGAGCTCCATCCTCTAATTCAAATGTTGGCAAATCGGATGTAAGCTATAACGGAAGTTATACAAAAATGGATTTCAATATGCAACAAACCAAATTATTACATGGAGGGTTTATCAGATCAAATATGTAAGAAGATTTAAAAGTACATTTTGTATCGTCATACTATTAACTGGTTTCGGTCATTTACATGATCATCTTGTATAGATCTAGGTTGCCTTGTTACATAAATATGATATCTGTTGCACCTACACCAGCAGCAATTCATCCAGAAGTTATTGAAAATTACATTAGGAAAATGACTGGCAGTGTTGTTCGACGCAGATGTCTTATATATTGAAGGGGGCATTAAGGTCGAAGACGAAGAACGAAGTGGTCGACCATCTGTTGTGAATGATGAACTTACTGCAAATGTAGATGACGTGGTCATCCAGAATCATGATTCACCTATTTTTTAACTCTCAGAGCATTTTCAACAAATCAGAGAGGGTCCCAAATTTTCTGTACTCAGAAGCGGCTGAGTTTAGAGCAGGGATTTCGAAGTGGTATGACAAATGTTTGGAAGTGCATGGGACGTTTGTTGGAAAATAGCTCAAAGGGCGTATTGTACTGTTTACTGGTATGTAATGAAAGTATCTACAGTAAAGCATTTTTTTAAAAATAAATAAAATTGGGAACTTACTTTCCAAACTACCCTCGCATTATTGTAGTTATTATCTGTGAACGTTTTAAGTAATGTCTTCCAGTTCTGTACATGGAGCTAGACGTATTGGAATAATTCAGAGATTGCTTCCAGTATGATGCCAGGAGGGTAGGCAGGTAGTTTTTCCTTAGATAGGTAGATATTGTATACTGAACTCCGAACAGTTGCCACCGATATTTTTCCTTCTCCACTCCTCTCTTGCACCTGGTCTTCCGAACACGGTCTTCGCCCGTGCGTGGAATATCCGGCATATCTTCGACCTTTCCTCAAATAGCCAAGTCCTTCCGCGCGTGGGTCGCACCCATGAATGAGTGCTGGATACGTCTCACCTGTTGCAATCCCCGAATCCCCGTCTTCGGAGTCAGTTTGTGGTGCGATTTCTTCTTCCTCTTCTTAACATGATTCATTGCCCGTTCCCAGGACTTGATGCACATCCATCTTCTAGCCACTCTCTTGATTGATCAGAAGTTCTGTTATGCGAATCATGAGAGATTCATCAGTCACTCAAACTAGACGTCGTATCAGGACCATAGTGTGGTTGTAAATCATTCTGCATAATTGAGAAACGCCATGTTTAGCGCATGCGACTTTTTAGGCTACTGAAGTATCACGAGTTCTCAGAAGGTATGGGATACATCCTAACATTGTGTCTGAATTCCTTTCGCCCAAAAAGAGTGCTGCAAACCGTGATATGGCCTCAAGAAGTCCTTGAGTGAATTAGGTATTCTGCCACCTATAGCCACCCGTAATTGCAAAAGTACTATCTGTGCAGGAGTTTATGCACCGAGTGACATTTCAAGTACATCTAATAAATGATGGATGGGGTTAATGTAGGGTGACCAGGGTGGCCAAATCATTTACTTTAATTTTCTAGAAAGTTCTTAAAACCAGCCGGGAACATTTGTGGCCCGCTGACCTCGTGCTTTTAGAGTATGATGCCCTTGAATGACTGAAAATGTTCAGAGAAGCCAAACATAACAAATTGTAGTCAACGGGCGTTTAAGTTCGATCAGAGGGCACACGTCCATTCCGTGTGAAAACAATCTACACTGTTATGGAGCTTCCGCTAGCTTGCAGAGTGGCTGGTTCAGAACTTTGGACCATGGCTTCTTATAATCTGCGCCCACGTCCTATGTAGCTGGATGGTAACAAAATAGGTACACAGTTAGAGGTGAAAGTTGCAAAAAGAATTTTTATTCTCACCCAACTATAGCATCATTTACGTGACACTCTCTCCACTATCTCGCGATTATAGAAAACGAGCTATAATTCTGTGAAGTTTTTATACGTCCTACGGAAGCTCCGCGTATGAGGATCGCACAATGCGCAGAATATTCTGAAAGATGTACAAGTTCAGTGTCCTGTAGCCAGTCTCTTTAGTGGAACTGTTCTTTGCTCCAAGTGTTCTCCCAATGAAACGCAACCTTTGGTTTGGCCTATAGTGTTTTCTGGACTATCTTTCCAATTTACGTTGCTCGTGATTGTAATTCTTGGGTATTTAGTTGAGTTTACTGCCCTTGGATTTGACTGGTTTATCGTATTAATAAAGTTCAACGGAAGATCTCACACTTTTCGTTTTATACGATCAGTTGCCAATTTTTCGCAATACGTATACGAATATCCTATGTATCAGTCTTTTAGTTGGTTTTGACCCTCTGTTATTTCATTAAACGAGAACGTCGTCAGTAAAAACTAGTAAGAATGCTGCTAAGATTGAGTCCTAAATTGTTTATGAAGAGAAGGAACAGTAGGGGAACTATAACACGTCCCTGGAGATCGCCATATATCACCTTGAAAAGTATGTATTGAAACAAAGTGATTAACCATTAATTAAAATTTCGGGGCTAAGGTGCCGTGGTCCATCAATAAAACTTCTTACTCCCGACGTTTCATTACCTACTGCGGGCGAGATCTACAGAGGTGAGTCGACGACCTCCTACTAGGCGCTGGAGGTGCTGCTTATATACCGTAGAGGTCGTAGATGGCGCCACAACTTGTCGCGTGCTGCCGACTATGAAGCTATCTTTGACCAGTGTCATCTCACTCGATTACAGGTAATCGATTGTCATATTGTTGGTTCAAAGTCGACTACTATAACTTATGTAATTACAAACCTTTTCCCTTTCTGTTAAAATTGTTGTGGAGTTTCTGTATTTCTATAGCTTCTCTGTACATGCGTGTATAATAATGCGAAGTATTGGCTAGCACGCTCGTTTCACTAAATTTTATTTCACGATCGCCCTGTGTAAAGACATGCTCTGCCACAGCTGACTTGTCAGTGTGACCCAGTCGACAATTCCTTTTTATGTTACAATATGCGGGTATTAACACTTCTTTTTGTTGTTCCTGTGTACACCATGCCAGAGTTACAGGGAATTTAATTCACCCCAGGCGTAGCTAAGGGATTTCGTGCGTCTTTCACCGATCGTAAACATTCACTCATTTTTTAGTAGGTCTAAATACGTTTTCCAAAACTTTCCCAATACCGTCGGTAATTTTGAGATGAATGACAGAAAAGCTTTATCAGCCGAAAGTTGTAGTTGTGGCCTGTTTTAGAACATTTATCTTCTTGGATGGAGAGCTCAATCTGTCTCTTTATCGGTGTATCCATTTTTCTTGCAAGCTGTTCGCAAATGGTTTAATTTATCTCCCAGTTAAATAGGCTCACAGTTATTATTAGCTCGATCCACCAATGTTTTAATGACACCTCTCTTCAGCCTAAGATGATGTTTCGAGTCCTTATGAAAGAAACGATGGGTGCGGGTGTCTTTCCTGTTTAGCTTATGCCCCAAGGTCCCATCTGCCCGTTTGATTATCGATATTTCAAAAACATTCAACTGTCCTTTTCTCTGTCTCTCCATAGTACATTGTATCCTCGGATTAATACTACTCAGGTGCACCAAAAAATCATTTAATTCTTCATCACCATGATTTCATATCAGAAAAGTATCATCCACATACCGATACCATTTTGAGGGGCTTTTGATGGCTGACTGCAGCACTTGCTCTTCAAAAAAATCCACAAATAAATTAGCGATATCTGGACGAAAAGGACTGCAAATGGCCACCCGTTCAATTTGCTCATAAAATTCACTGTTGTATTGAAAGTAAGTAGTGGATAGGCAGTGTCGGAATAAAGATACTATATCAGTTGGAAACGTGTCAGCTATATAAGAAAGAGCTTCGTCAACAGGGACCATGGTGGACAAAGATACTACATCAAAACTAACAAGAATATCTCCTGGAGTGACAGTAGTATCTCTATTTTTTTCTATAAAACGCTTACGAATTATGAAGGCGCGGTATGCTGCGTATCTGATTTAACTGGTGTTACTAGTATTCGTACGAAAAGAAAACCAACGATTGCTGCGTTAGGAAAGGCGCAATCCGCAGCAATCAAATTACACTATTTTGAAAAACAAAAGTGTTCCTCGTCTCTGAGTTCCCATCGGATATGAATGTGAATCATCTGCATAACATCTCTACCTAGGAAGCGCTAGTCTACACTACACCTACGGCCTCCGGTAGACCATGGATTTCCTTAGTGGTACTGCCTGTGTTTTAGTTGGTAGGTGGATGACAGTCTTCACTAGATGTTCGAAGGAAAATCAAAACTATCTCCAGAAAATGCACTACGGAAAGGTACAAAACTGTACCCACCTCCTGGTTAGGTTCCTTATACATTTACGCCGATTATACAGACGGTGCGAAATGTAGAATTCTCCGTCTTCTTCTCTCCGTGTATCCGTTTGTGGGGACCAACGTCCTCTGAGGTTGAAGTTCAGCCGCGCGGGAGTAGCCGAGCGGTCTGGAGCTCCACGTTGCGGATCGCGCGGCCTCCCGCGTCGGAGGTTCGGATCCTCCCTCGGGCATGGATGTTTGTGTTGTATTTAGTCTAAGTTAGTTCATAAGTAGTTTCTAAGTTTAGGGACTGATGACTCCGCAGTTAAGTCCCACAAGCATAAGAAACATTGGAACATTTGTTAAAGTTCACGGCTAAGGTTCACATTGTCGGAGAGCTGTTCGTATGTAAGTGTAGTTCGGTGTGTGTTTTCTGACGCTACAGGCTGTGACCCTAAACTGATATTTCCAAATCTTTGTCTTAGAATAAACTTTTCTTTCTCTGGAGCACGATTCTGCAATTCCTTCAATGGGCATCAATTATTTGTTAAGGAAATATGCCGTGACAAATTACCTAAATTTTTAATAAAAAATATTGTTGCCCTGTAGACAGGATGATGTCATGAAGATTAAAAAGATATGTACTTCACGAGCATTCAAATTTTCCAGTTGTTCTTAAATTTAGTTCGAATTCAATTTTCCGTTGTTAGCTGTTCATAAGTACATACTCCAGAGGTATAAGCCTGGTATCTCTAAGAATTCGAATAAAAGCTTCTACAGCTCCATATTACAAGTAAGACCCAAATTTTATTTGTTGGGATACCGTTGGTGAACACATAATGGCTGCAGTAATAACAATGATATTGCAGCTGCCGCGGTGTAGTAGCCGAGCGGTCTAAAGAGTCTCGCTGCGGAGCGCCGGTTGCTCGCCGTGGAGGTTCGAGTTCTCCCTGGGGCATGTGTGTGTGTGTGTGTGTGTGTGTTTGTCCTTAGGTTAGTTTACCTAGGTTTAAGTAGTTTGTAACCTACGGACTGATGACCACGCAGTTTGGTCCGATAGATTTACAAACATTTGAACATTTTTGATTTGATATTGCAACTTCTAAGCATCTTGTCATGAAATAACTGAAAGGAATATGGTTTCAGCGCTATTTGCAACTAATAGGCAGCTATTAACCGAAGAACATGCTACAAAGGAGGGCAAAATAAAGGAAAAGATGAAGACAATCGTCTAATGTGAATGAATAATAAATACAATATTCTTTGCGTAATTTCGTTATGTGTGTATGATGAACAAATACAATATTCTTTGAGTAATTTCGTCATGTGGGTCGCGATTTCTTCTAACAAAAGTACTTTACAGTCTGCGAATTGGGTTGAAAAGTCGGTAATAAATTGTTACAAATATTTGAAATGTTCAAATGTTTGTAGAGTTTATCGGACTTAACTACGGAGTCATCAGTCCCTACACTTACAAACTACTTATGAACTAGCTATTAATAAGGACGGCACAAATATCCATGCCCGAGGGGGGATTCTAACACCCGACCATAGTGTCCGTGCAGACCGTGACTGGCGCGCCGCAGTCCCCCCGGCCACCGCAGCCGGCACAAATATTTGACATTTTGCTGATGTTTTCCAAATGAAAGATAAAGTGACATAGAAGATCATCATGTTACACCGGGAGACATAGCGTGGAAGTGCCTATCTCCGAATAAACCTTAATAAACCTTTTCTGTTAACGACAATGGCAGGCGATCTGTGTGTCGAAAATGAAAAAAAAAAAAAAAAAAAAAAATGAAATCAGACCTGTGAAGAAGATAATTTCGGGAACATCAAAATACAGTACGATACTTGCTTCTGACGCAGCCAGAACCAATCACTGCGAAAATGTGACAAATAGACACTGATCTGTATTGAATTTTCAGCACTTTTTGTCTCTTGGAAAGTATGCAAAGAGGCGTTTCCGCCGTCATTAGTTTGAAAGGGGTTCCGACAGGCTGCAATAATTCACTCTTTTCACTTGCGCACAGTGGTGCTTATTCCGAGGTGAAACGTGGAATTTAAGGCCTAGGAACATTTAACGTATTTACAAGTTTATACACTTGGAAGAGGATATTTCCGTACAAGGACATCATTAACGTAGTGTGAAAAGGTAAACGGTAAACTGGAAACCTTGTATCCAAAGTATCAAATGAATTCTGCACCTTTCGAATGTGAACTTCAACAAGACATACAGGTCAAGTCACGATTATACAGGGGTACATTGCCTCAAGGCTTCATTCTAAGAATGAAGGAGTTTGCACGTTTTTTCATGTGGACGTATCCAACTGAGCTAACATATTGGTCTTTGATCTTAAAGAGGCTTCCACCTATTGTTCCAATGACTAGCAAGACAATTTCTCTCAAATTAAGACAACTTATGGGCCAATGGATACGCCCGCTAACCAGAAAAGTGTGCTTATCACCTTGTAAGACGGCAGTGCTCAAAACTGTGAGGTTCCCTGCTGTATATCGACGTAAATTACATAAACTGATCATAGCAGTTCCTTTCGAATTGAAACCGATCGTTACTGACAACAATTTCTGATCCTTTTCCGAAGTCTATATATGCATCCACGGCAATAATTTACTTACCTGAATGACAGAATTAGATTCCCATCTGGCGAATTAACCTTTAAACTGGGTCGTGTGTTCCTCTTCTGTACCAGTGAATCTTCACTTCCCTGCCGTCTTCTCTGTTGATATTTTGATGGCTCTTCCACATACCTTGTTAGTTGATGCTAACCGACGTACAGCCTAACTAGAAGCTTCCTTATTGCACAACTGTAAAGTTTGTCTGATGAAAATTCATTTATTAAATACACCTCATTTTAATTTTAAGAAAAGAAATGTTAGTATTTATTATCAATGTTACTAAGTCTTAGATCTCTCATTTGTGTAAGTAATACTAAAAAATATACAAAAATAGTACTCTGAGGAATGATGGAGTCTTTATAAAAACTCACAAATATCCACTCGAATTGAAAGGATTCGCCCATTATCTCTGTTTCAGTATCAAAAATGTGACATGTGTTCCATTTGTTTTAGTAGTCCAGATTGCAACCCTGTCGTTCATTGATATCTAATGATAAATTTCTTGAATATTAAACATTAAAAAAATGAGTATTAAGCTCCATAAAAAGTTCATTACATTCTGTTAGAGTATCACGTCTCAAATGTACAACTTGAAGCAATCTATTACTTATTTATTATAATTCAATAAACATAAATACATTTCACTTCCTTGTTATGCAAGATTACATAACTTATTTTCCTTTCAGACTTTATTTGAATTTTTATGTCATTAAATCAGAGCAGTATAATTTTGGAGCCCACAACACCATTCATGAAAAAATGAGGTCATTTACTCCGTTTTACGTTTATGTTTAAACTCCTTCTCATCAAGAAGAAAGGGAAAGTATTCTCGAGACTGAATCTAATCGAAGTTCCCTCAGTTCTTGACACTCAGCCTCGAGAAATAGCAAAATCAGTTCGTCGGTTGTACCCTTGCTAATTAGGCCTGGAGGTAGGATTTTCTGTGGCCTATTTTATATCAAGTGGACAATGGACGGTATTTGGTTCATGTAATCCACGCCTTTTTGTGACGCAATTGGTACGTCCTGTTGTTTGCTTCCAAAGTGTCAAATGAAGGCGGGAAAGATCGCCTGTTCGTCGGCAACCGCAATTGCTAATCTTTCCGATGTGTTGCAGAGCTCTCAGGTCTACAAAGTCATCACATGCCAATTGGAATATATTAGGCGACGGTTATTGACGCGAAATAAACCAAGTTCCAGCCCAAGACAACCTATTCAAGTGTGTTATCAATCAAGAATTTTATTCGCATGATTGAGAGAACGGGCAGTGATCGTGATTACGTTTTCATAGTATCGATAGTCCAAAAATGGCGAAAGCGCCTAAAAACATTATGAACACACGTGCTGTGTTTCAAAAGAGCCCCAGGAAATCGATCACACGAGCTGTATAACAGGTGTAAATTAGCCGGGAGACATTGCGATAATGTTTGCAACATTTCCAATACAAAATTCAAACCTGTCAGCCATTAACCTTTGATATATTGACAAGCCTGAGAGTACTAACCATTAGATTTCATCACGTTAAATTTTGTATAAACACAAGGTTATCAAATCTGTCTCTTACGATAATTACTCCGAGCGCTGGCCAAACTTGGAAGTCGCCCAGGGCGGCCCAGGGCGACCCTAAGTAGGCTCCTATGACTCTTTTGTACCTGTAAGTCGAGTTGAAATATTACAATTGCGGGTTTTCAAGGCTGCTTGTCTCGAACTTAACTATGAGCGGTGGTTGATTGGACCAGCACCCACCGTAATCCTAAATTAATGTTCGACGTGTTTCCCCGGGTCTCGTCCATTTCTGTGTAAAGGTACTTGGACCGCCGTCACACCATAACTGTCGACTGCGAATGATTCATTTCGCTCTTAGCATGACTCACGACCAACGAGGTAAAGACTTAATCTCCTTCGGGGGGTTTACTTTCGTGAGTACCCTTGCATCTCATGTTAGAGTGCTTGATTAGTAAGTTGTTGTTTTTGTGATCTTCAGTCCGTAGACTGGTTTGATGCAGCTCTCCACCGTACTCTATCCTGAGCAAGCCTCTTCATCTCCTCATAAGTCCTGCAACCTACATTCTTTTGAATCTCCTCACTGTATTCATCTCTTGGTCGCCCTCTGCTATTTTTACCCCATAAACTTCCCTCCAGCTCTAAATTCACGATACCTTGATGTCTAAGAATGTTTCCTATCAGTCGATCTATTCTATTAGTCATGGTGAGCCAGAAGTTCCTTTTCTCCCCAATTCTGTTCAGTACCTCCTCATTAGTTACACGATCCACCCACCTAATCGTCAGCATTCTTCTGTATAACACCACATTTCAAAAGCCTCTATCCTTTTCACACTGTTTATCGTCCACATTTTACACCCATACAAGGCAAGGCAACACGTCACACAAGTGCCTTCAGAAAGGACTTCCTTACGCTTAAATTTATATTAGATGTTAACAGATTTCTATTTTTCAACAACGCGTTTCTCCCCATTGCCATACTGCATTTTATATCCTCTATACTGCGACCATCATGTGTTATTTTACTGCCCAAGTAACAAAACTCATCTACCATCTTTATTGTTTCGTTACCTAATCTAATTTCTTCAGCATCGCCTAATTTTCGTGGACTGCTTTCCATTTACATTGTTTTGCTCTTGTTAATGTTCATTTTATACACACCTTTCAACACCCTGTCCATTCCGTTCAACTGCTCTTCCAAGTCATTTGGTATCTCTGACAAAATTACAATGTCATCGGCAAAATGCAATGTTCTTATTTATTCACCCTGAACTTTAATTCTTCTCCAAGTTCCTGAGTTCTTGTAAATCATGTGATTGACTCCTGTCCTCTCGATAAGCATGGTACGAATAATTTCCTTTGAGTGTGGTAGTTTGCAGAACATGGTACTACGCATTGACGAACATTACAAGTGAGATGGTCCTTTTTTTCTTACGTAAATTGCATAAATGTCACCTGGTACTTTCCCCATGGAAATGACGGTCTATCAACCGAGTGGAAGAATCATTGTTGTAAGTATAGTTTTGAGCAGGATCAATGTTCAACAATTATCTACCAATCTGTAATCAAAATTTAGAAAATTATGTAGATTCCTCATTATTCCTTCAATAAAAATCGTCTTGATTGGAGATCGTTTTATTCTTGATTTAAAAGGGAATAACTGATAAAATTGTGTCACCCTGCAAAGAATAGTGTGTTTTTTCCTAGTTAGTGTTCGTAAAATTCGTGTGTAAGTGAATCATGTTGTTTTCCTCCACTTGCCGCACGTTTTTCGACAACTTACTCATCTCCCTGTACGTCCTCGCTCTACAGTGTAAAGCATTGTTTACTTGTGGCTTTAAACATAACAAACTAAAACAAATGCGACAATATAACGCTCATAAAATAGTTACCGCGTATTCTCTTGGTGTTCAACCGTCTCTAATGACCACGCTGTCGACGGGACGTTAAATCCTAAGCTTCGTTCCTTCCTTCTTGGTGTTCAGCTATCTCGTCGACACCACCGTGAATTGTCTACCTTCCAACATGTGCAGTATTTAATCGGAAGTCACTCTACTCATTGCGAGGAACGTTGCACAAATTATACAAATTATGCTTGGCGATGAGTTTGTAAGCGGATCTCAATTATGAAGCAATCATTCGGTGTATTGTAAGGCGTTTGTGAGTTCACCTTACTGCTCACCACACATCTCCATTTCTAATGACGTTCCGTTTGATGGGCCTGCTTCTATCAATGTGCATTTTTCTTCTGTGTTTCAATTCGTGCTGTGCCGGCCGCGGTGGCCGCGGGGACTAAGGCGCTCCAGTCACGGTCTGCACGGCCACTACGGTCGGGGGTTCGAATCCCCCCTCGGGCATGGATATTTGTGCCGTCCTAGTTCGTAAGTAGTTCATAAGTAGTTTGTAAGTTTAGGGACTGATGACCCCGTAGGTAAGTCCCATAATCTTTACAAACATTTGAACATTTGATTCGTGCTGCACGCGAGAACGACACGCTACAAATGACTGCCCGCCTGCCCGCAGCATAATGATTAGCTGGAACCTGTCAGCTGGGTACAAACTGCATTAGAGTGAATAACAGTGGAGTCGAGAACTGTAAACGCAGCTGTAAAATTTTGCACAAATTTTGTAGGTGATAACTATTAACTGCACGAAATATGTGTCAATCACCTTAAAGTATGCTTCGATATAACAAAACAATCATTGCGCAGTACATGACACATTGAGAAATGAATATATGTTATTATCATGACCAATTACTCAATCATTGATATAAGAATGTCAATGACAGCGTATAATTGTGCGCAATCAATCGTCGGACAATTGTGAAACAAACGTATGCTGTATGCTATTGTCAGTTAAAGACGACACCCGCCCATACACCACAGCAAACAGCCGCAAACAGCCACAAATTACAACTTACTCTGTCCATCAGATCATTTATATGGGTAGAAAATAATAGCGGTCCTATCACACTCCCCTGGGACACGCCTGACGATACACTCGTCTCTAATGAACACTCGCCGTCGAGAACAGCGTACTGCGTTCTATTACTTAGGAAGTCTTCCTGCCAGTCACAAATCTGTGAACCTATTCCATAAGCTCGTATCTTCGTTAGCAGTCTGCAGTGAGGCACCGCGTCGAACGCCTTTTTGAAGTGGAGAAAAACACAATCTGCCTGTTGCCCTTCATCCATGGCTGCCAAGATGTCATGTGAGATAAGGGCAAGGTGAGTTTCACATGAACGATGTTTCCTAAACCCGTGCTGATTCATAGAAAGAAGCTTATCCGTTTCAAGGAAATTTACTATATACGAACTGCGAATATGCTCCAAAATTCTACATGAAACTGATGTCAACGATGTTGGCCTTTAATTGTGTGGGTCAGTTCTCTTCCCTTTCTTATAAACGGGAGTCACCTGAGCTCTTTTCCAATCACTAGGAACTCTGCGCTGAATTAAAGATTCGCGATAAATGCAAGCTAAGTTTGTCTCAATCCCAGCGCTGAGCTTAGTGTACTTGACGCATAACGAAATGGTCCTGAATCCTTGTGCAGAGATTTGAGACGGACCCTGAACCTAGCCCTTGACCACCTGAACATGTATACTGTGTAAGATATGGAGATCGAATTGGCTTGCACAATAACCAGCGCCTCCCGTGTGCCTCTTGATACGGCACTGAGCAGGACACATTTTGAAGACAAAGATTCGAACCACTCAAGGGGAAAAGGAAATTGTGCTACAATCTGGGTATACCAAACGTTGTGCCTAACCAAGATGGGAGGGCAGATTTTAAGAAACATGGACTCATGAAGTTGAAAGGCGGGCACCAAATGTACTTGGCTGCCCTTGGTAAAAAATACATCAAGGATTGCGGGCGTGCACCGATTGCACATAACTCTCTTTCCACTTCCATGAGTTTTACCTTACTTTTTATAACCGCCCCATCCGCCTCACCGCCTCCCTCTTCTTAAACTCCACTCTCACTCTCACTCTCGATCGTTCCTTTTCCTTCACCTTTGAAACAGTCTAGCACAAAGCCCACACCCACAAATCTTCATACCTCTCGATCCATCACGCATCCCGTCCTATGTTGCTTCCATTCTGGATCTCCGCATGTATTAAATAGTATCAATACCTTCAAACCCTAGAAACGGCATGCGCTCCCCTCGTCTAACATACCCGCCTCCCACACGCAGATCCTCATTGATTTCATCGCTTTTCCTCACGTTCTGATGTTCTTCGACCACATCGGCTTCCTCTATGTCACTCACAATGTAGATTCCCACAACCCACGTGTTTATCGTTTCCTTACAGACGCCGGGCCTCCGCCACACCTGCACAACTGCATATCTCAAACCGTTCACTTCCCTACGCTTCATTACCAGGAAAACTTCCACCACCTTCCCCTTTAGGATGCACCCTTCGACCCATCATCCAACCCGCCTTTCATCTGTAAATTTTTACCCTCCCCAAGGATCACCGCCCCCTCTCATCCCCCTTCCCCCGTCCCGTTCCTTTGTTTGGCTTCCCATTTTTCATCCGTGAGATATTGCGGTTCCGCTCCTTTCCCACTCCTTATGCAGTTCTCATTTTCCCATACTTGAGGGATCCCCTCCCCCCCCACAGCGGTGCACAGTGAGGTATTTCTTAAGATCTGCTTCGTCTGCGTTGTGATGTGCATTGTATACGTCAGAGTTACATTATCTTGCTACGACCGTCACCTCTTGCAGGAAGGGTATCGCCTTTTAAATGTGCCTGTATCTCAGTTTATCGTGACTGTGACAGCCTCACTCTTACCGGAGGTTAGCGTGCTCCCTCGGGCTTGGATGCGTTTGTTGTCCTTAGTGTCAGTTAAAGTAATTTCTAAATCTAGGAACTGATGACCATAGCAGTTCGTCCAAAACGTTTACAAACATTTGAACATTGTTCTGAACTAGCTTTAATCTTTATTAGCCACCGTGGCAGTTTTTAAACTGGCTACATGTTTGCATACTTCTCTAACATTTACATTGTCAAGTTGTAATTCTGTTATTTTACCTCAGTGTCCATTTACTCCTATCTTCGTGTTCATTGTTAAATCTTTCGACTGTAGAGCAGCGCATGATGCTGCTGCCAGTTTGCCACATGTCGAGGCTTGAAAGTTTATATTTATGAATATTTTTCTCGATTCGTATCTATTCGCAAATTTTGCTGAAATAGTTCAAAATAATGTTTGGCGTATTGGTGAGTCTGAACTAGAGATACAAGTTCCGTCCAGTGAAGAAATTGGCAGCACTGAGACTGATGTAGAAAACGATTATTATGCATGTGAAATACTTCAGGATGCATGCTTAACCAGTCAATAAAACATTTTCACTATATTTGCAATACTACTGACAAGTTCCCACAATGGTGTTGCGCCGCCACTTGAAGTTTTATTATAAGTGTTTTCTACCTGATGACTAGCTTTAACTGTAGTTTTGTTCATAAGTGTGGTTTATTTTATGTATGTCACTTGCTTGTGGTAACGGATTCTTTGTTCCAGGAAATCTGTTCGTGTTGTCTGTTAACTGTTGGGTAACGAAAAGGAACACGCCAGGAAGGTCATTTAACAGTGGGGAGGGTATTGAGTTTTTTGTTGGTAGCCAAGCTCTTAAGTTTAATGTTTGATTAATAAGTGGGGAAAACATAGGTTCCTGTAGGAAAACAGCGATCTGCTAAATGTTTTAAAAGATGAGACTAACAGTCAACTTCGCAAAAGATAGTAACAAATTATTAGATAAGGTGACCGGATTCGATCTCTTCTGAGATCATCATCTGAACTAGTCGTCTCGCTGTTGATGCCGAGGCGATGAACGTGCGTACGCCTCGGCATCAACAGCGAGACGAATAGTTCAGATGATGATCTCAGAAGAGATCGAATCCGGTCACCTTATCTAATAATTTGTTACAATCTTTTGCGAACTTGAGTGCTATTCTCATCTTTTAATGTTTGATTGTTGTCCTGTTGTAAATTAATATTTCTGCAGTAAAAAAATCACAAATATATAAGATACTTTCTAGTTGAAACAGATTCGGATCTAAAGCAAGTGTAATTACGAAATTAGGCGTGAATTATTTTGAGAGATATTGATTTTGAAGACTTGTATGAAGAACTTATATTTATTTCTTTTAATAACTGTTAAGGTGATTTATTTTTGTTTGTGTAATTGCTGTTGGTTCTTTAGTAAGAAAACAACGGAATCCGTTTTATGAAATGTTATTTGATGAAACTGTTTATTGCTGGAATTTCATGTGTCTTATCTAAAGACTAGGAATGTTTTGTTTATTGTCAAGTTCTGAAATTGTCAATTGTTATAAAATTTAACTTACCTTACTTGGTGTGGTTCAGAATTAGTGATGGTAATTGTAACATTATTGTCATGAATTGTCTTCAGCATATAAAAATATTTAGTCTTTTTAAGCGCATTTATTTCAAAATGTAAAATGTTAAAAAATGAGTACAGGGGAAAAATATGTCACCCCCCTCCCTTAAGGTGCCGCCTCTACGCCCGTGCTTATTCGACCTATAATATATAAATCCGCCTCAGGTTAAGGGAGTTGTGGAAAATGATTTTTTAATACTCTAAGGGCCGGTTCGTCCATCTCTCGTTAATCTTGTCGTTAGTACACGAGAAGATGCCTTTAACGTCTCGTTAAATGTGCTCGTTAAGTGCACAGCGTTTGTCATTGCCACATACACTTCTCGTTTGCTAACCTGGAGAAAACGAGAAGGTACAATATATTTCGACTATGTTCGCAATAGATACAAATGAATGTGCAGTCTGAATAAACAGCTGTTCCCCATATTTGACTAGCAGGGAACAGGTTAGAAGACAGTTGTTATTTGCTGCTATGGCAAACAAACGTGAAA
Source organism: Locusta migratoria (assembly GCA_026315105.1). NCBI lineage: Eukaryota > Metazoa > Arthropoda > Insecta > Orthoptera > Acrididae > Locusta > Locusta migratoria. The sequence goes on from CM048746.1 coordinate 144,393,813, forward strand.
GAAGCTCAAATTTTACAAGAAATTAGTGCGAGAGTCCTGTGTCCTTAATAGAGAAATATGACACATTGGAATGTAAAAAAGAAAAAAAAAAAAGAAAAAAAAAACGACGTTACGACTTGGAACGAAAAGGAAGCGACATTGCGGCAAATGAACTCAATGCTGTCCATGGAGCATGTAGGACAGCAAAAGTGCTTAAAGATTTCATTCATATATTTTAGATTGGTACGATAATATACTGCCAAATGCATACTACGTTAGTGCAGGTTAAATTGTACGACGCTTCTCGGCGGGCTGCAGTGGTTATGTTGGCACCAATGGTAATGATGGCAACCCATATGACCAATGAATGCTTTTTCGTGACAACTGCAATTAAAACGATTTTTTTTTTCCTGAACGGACAAGGATACATACAAGAACCTGTCGACCATAGAGCAGTTACAGTCTTAAATTTGCTGCGAGTGAAACGAGCAGCAATAACATTTACTCTGTAGCTCGTGAAAAATATTAACGCAATTCTACAATTCATTGTTTATCTGTTGCCAACATAAGCACTGGAGCCCGGCGAGAAGCGTCGTGAAATTTTACCTTAGTGCAAGCAATTAATTTCACGTAGGCGAAAGTGCACTGTTCATGTAGATCGGAGGAAGAAATCACATTTTAGGCCTTATGCAACAAGCATAAGTAAATACTGAATTAATACTTTTGCTCTCATAGATAAGGTATTATGTTTTTTATTACAACAGATGACTTACAAAATTCAAAACTATATGTTGGTATCTTCAGATGGTCGTGTAGTTTTTTATGCAGCATTTCCAAAGTGGCTTTTCGAAGACGAAATTGCGTAACAAATTCTGCATCATCCCAGCATTCAAAATGATTTGGAGGAACATAAATACGTCTAGGATGCCTTATAGGGGCAATGTCCTCTCAATCATCCAAAATATTGACATCGTAGTAATTGTCAACGAAATCGTGTTCCAGGCATTTTCCTCATACCGATTCTCACTTAACTAGTCGTTACCTGTAAGTTTGTATTTTGATATCGCAACAATATTTTAAGGTTATGTTGCTTATCTGCAATGTATCAAACTCATCTAGCCGCTACTGACATGGATAGAGCGAGAAATCTGACGATACAATTTACCCATAAAGCTGTTTTCCACACTAATTTTTCATACATGTAGTGCTTCTGTTAATTTTTTTTGGATAAATCGGTCTTTTTCACGTGAATATATTGATGTATTTTAGCGCTTTGGAATCCTGCCATTTTGATACAGATTCTCACTTAACTGGTCGTTAGCCGAGTAACGAGCAGAATTTTACTCGTTAACTTAACGGACAGTTTGAGGTCCTTTAACCTCAGGTTAACTCCACTAACTACAAGTTAAAATCTTAACTGGAACTTAACGAGACATTGACAAACCGGCCATAAAGCGAATTGAGGGTATTTTTCGGAGTGAGTAAACCCCTGTCAATGAGCTTAGTATCCTAACGTAATGAAGCTTATCTTTCGTACGGAGATCACTTGTGGTCATTCTCAAAGTCTGTCACATGTTGGATGAATAATTGATATACTGTGTCTTCTTTGGCGTCTTACTCTTTATTTAGCTTCGCTTGAATGTTCAGTAGACTCGACTTACAGACATACTTACAAAATTCAAGAAGATCTCTATTGAACCAACCACCAAGTGAGTTACGGCAGTTTTAAAAAGTGTAAAATCCTAGTAAAAGAAAAAGGCCCTTTCACCCTATTGACGAATTTTTAAATGGTTGTGTAACTGATCCTGATCTATTAAATGTTCGCAGTATGCCGTATACGACATAAGAATGTGTTTAAGTTTTGTCTGCATAAGTAACTATTCTACCGCTAAAGACACATACACCAATTTTCCCCTCATTTTTCGACTTTTCAATGACTAGCCCTGTACGTTTCAGCACCCTATGTCCTTGAAGTAATCAATTATTCACCTAATTTGAGCATTGGAACAACAGTAATCTTATGTTATGTGTATGTTTATTCGTCTCCACATGTCGCAACTGCTATAAAACCATAAAATTTTAATGTCAACAGACTTTACATTGAACTTTATCCTTTGATGATCCTAAGAAAGGGCTTTCGCAATTTCCATAGTAAAAAATGTGACGTAGGTTTTTGCACATTTCGCTTCTGTTGAGTAAGATAAGTGAAGTAACTGTAATAATAATAATTGGATTATAATAAATGATAATTACAATAATGGATTGGCTGAAGCCACATTATCTGTTCCATGCTTGAAAAGGAGCACATGACAACAAGAAAAGGTTTAAATATGTTGATGAAGTATGGAGCCCTACAACAAGAAAGAAACTTCTGTGCCACATCCATGCCAAAGTAGAAGATGCCAGCTTACATATCTACATCTACATGGGATACTCTGAAAATCACATTTAAGTTCCTGGCAGAGACACAAGTTTTATGTAGCACAGAATATCAAGTGTGTGACAGTATCACCAGTATAAAATGTGTCATGATATACTTCAATAATTTATTGTTACTGGTTTCAATTTCATTGTACGATGATAAAATAGTAAATCAATATATTACATAACTTTGTTCTTGTAATTGGCTTACCTTGATTGTCAGCGTACCCGTCTTCTTAACCTTGTTGAACATTTCATTACAAGCAAAGGAATTATACTTTTCAGCTTATGGATCCGAAGAGGTTCTTTTGATTATGAACAAACAGCTTCCGTCCTAATAAATTCTTAACGGTTATTACTATTTATATAGGAAATGTAGTTAAATGCAACGTAGTGTAATTATAAGGTGGGACAACTATGTACTGTGCCGTTCGACATCTTTCTGAAAATGCTTATAATAATTGAAAGCTATCTTGATGGTGAATGAATAAATTCACTAAACCAGCGCTACCTACAACATGTTATAGTCTTTCAAGGTAAAACTATACGTACTGACTTCTGGATTAATACACCACGTCTTTTCAGTGACATCATACCTTGCAACCATATGCTGAATCCATTTCGTTTGACGTTTACTCTCCCTAACTACACTAATGGCCGTTCACACCATTAAACGAAACTGTTCACCAATCTAAAATATATGAATGAAATCTTTAAAATTTCCAGATGCAGTTTTTTTGAACATGTCTCATAATTATTTACCTTTGAATAAAGTATTACACAAGTTATATCTATGTAACATAGTCGGCAACATTTAATATGTCAGCAGAGTCTATGATCGCTATGTTCTAATTTTACACTACAACTTTGTGTATCTGTACGGCAGTTCCGTTGTTTACTTGAAGAGTATATGCAGTAAAAGTGTGTTGTTTTTGCACTATGTTATGTAATAATCTAATGGATAAGAAACTTAAATTTCTGATTCCTGTTACTGTCATATCGTGAAAGAAATACTGTATGAACTGCCTAAGGCTCCTGTGAGTTAACGAAAGCAATATTCAAAGACTGGAAATAACATGTCCCTGGAATGACCTTGTTTAATTAAAATTTGAGTCTATTATCTGCAGTTTGTCATTGAATCACTCTATACCAGCAGTTGGAAGGCATTGTTTAAAGGACTATACGTAACGGATTCTGATACTGCCTGCTTTAACTGGTATTGGATCGAACAGGTTTGAACAGCCCTTATATGTCTTCACTCACCAATATTTCAGTTTAAAATTTTTAATGAACCACTTACGTGAATTACGTAAGCTGCTCTCCGTTTATTGAACTTTTTACAGTCTGTCTAAAATAATAAAGTGTGGAAGGTAAATGATAAAATAAGAATCATCTTGTACCCAAACTCAATTAGTTTATTTAGACATTTATTCACATAGGGTACTGGATGGTCTCCTTTCACGACACTCCCAATTCATTTGTAAACATACACTATTATGTATCGACTCCATACAAGACATGCAGTTAGGCGCTTCCATTTGACAGATAAAGCGTAGATAACACTGCTATTGCATTTCGTACAACGAAGCGTACCAACAAATTTCAAAGCGTAACAGGCGTACGATATACCACAAAATATACATCAAATGTGCTCATCCACTTCTTAAATTGGCTTTAAGAAAGGAAGACGGAAATCACATCATTCCACATTTCACTTGGGCATCTACGGCAGATTCGTGGGGGCTCAGATCCACCTGTCTCTACCGCTTTCTGAGATTCGATTCCCATCCTAATTTGTACTTCATGACCTTACGTATTAGCTACACAAAAGAAAACAATCCATCCGTCATTTTACACACGTCAAGAAAGAGGCACAACCATTACCTGCAGTACATAAAGCTTTAGTTTTGAGTATGACACATTGTTTTACTATTGCTTGCGAACTACACACATAACACATACTATTACGCTCCTATAAATATATATATACAGAACTAACAGGGATGAAAATCTGTAGAAACCGCTTTCATGAAGCTGTACAGCATTTTCCAACCTTACCGATTCCCAGTGTCTCTCTTGATAGGCTGTAGGGTCGAAGCTACGTATCAGTCTTTTCGTCAGAGAGCCACCAACTTCGTCTAAACTAAGTACTGTAAGAAACTCTAGCGGGAACAGTTGTTACAGATTTCTGCGTACTATGGTGTCGATATAGGCTGAACCTTCTAACAAATTCCATTGTTATCTTCCTAGCAAACTGAGAGTTGGGCACGGAAAGTACACGTGTTGTGCGAAGTCCTTCGGCTAATTTTTAGACTTCACCGTGTCTCAAGTGTCACAAGAAAGTTACCTTCAATGCAATGATGGTTCGACGATTTCGATAAAGGTTTTTGTCTTCGTATCATGTTTAACTGTTATACGGGAAACGTGATCTGGTGTAGGTTTAGGCTGAAATTTTTCCATCGATACGTTAAGTACAGGTGACGTACATTCTAGATCTGACAGCTAAGGAGCTGCGTGAGCAAGAAATGATCTACATGAACTTACTGATACCGACACGTCTGTCGATTCTGTCGTTACATCATCGCTCCAGCACTAATACACAGGCGTGGAATTTGTTTTTCTTTCCCTTTAATGGGCAGAGTCGAGCCATATTTCCTTGAATAACATTAGAGTAAATTAGCTTTTAAAAATAAGCCTCTATGATTGTACTCTAGTGCCAGTAATATTGTTTCTTCAGTTTCGTAGGATGATATTTAGTGTGTTGATAAACGTCTGAAACTTTGTTTAGTTGTTGAAGTTTAATATTCAACCAAATGTTTTTCTCACGGTGGGCCTACATTCTGTTTATCTGGCTACTAGAGGCACACAAATTGATTACCTAATTACAGCATTTCTTAGCGAAACTAGCGAAATTCAAGCACCAACGAATTGGACGTGCTCCTTATGAAACTAGACCAGGTATACTTGCTTTACGGCAGATTAGGTAGACACCCACTAATGCATTCGAGAGGTAACACAACTGAAAGGGAGTCCAAATCCCCTTAAAAAATGAAACATTGTTACACATGTTTGTTAAAAAAATGCCGGGAAACATATCGATATTTACTTTCATTAAAGTGAACTGTTTATCACAACACTCAGTCACATACAGCGCCACATAAATCTTGGGAAATCATTCTGAGGGATGAAGTAACTAATTCGACGTGAACTCCACACAACACGAATTCGTAGCAGTAGATACATCCAGCGTAGGAACAGCAAACGAACTTCATCACTTCATTAGCAGCACCACGTACTCTGCAGGCCCCTGCAAAAGAGAAAGAGGCATTATAAAGAAGTGTCTTATTAGGATTACACAGTAAGAATCACCTTCGGATGCAAATTAAAAAAAAAAAATTAAATTTATATATATATATTGAATTCATATAATATGCTGGACATGAACTAACTTAACCAAATGACTGTTGTTTTATTGGAATGCATAAATTAACAATATAATTATTGTGTGTATTATATATGAATCGTTCAGTGCCATTCATTTGTTCCTATCTCGTAATAAGTGGTAATGCAGGAACAAATCATCATCATCAGTTCCTTATAAATAGTAATTAAATAGTTCAAGATAACGACACATAACGAAACAGCCCGTTTCGTGTACCCCCGGCCCTGAATTTAGTACAGTATCTCATGGAAGCTAGTCGTCAATCAATTAAAAACACTCAAGGAAGGTCGATAATTGCATGTAGCACTTGCTACCCCACTACTCATAGAAAAAGTTATGTACACACATATATAAATTTATTAATGAAGTAGCGAAATTTAATTAATTGGTTGATAGTACAAATCATTATTCTAGAGGCAGCTTACAGTCAGTTTATTTATTATCAATGATCATTATAATAGCTTACTACACTTTCTGCAACAAATCCAGAAGCAGTTTAAAGTACGAATTAATAATTTGGTTTTTACGCCACTATGAACATGCATAGTAAATTATACGAGCATTATTATGTTTAATATTTACATCTCACTACATGAAAACTCGGCGTTAACAGTGTATTTCTTTATTCCATACTCTCGCACTCCATTTCCTCTCCAATTCTCACTATCTCTTCCTCTATCTCTTCCTCTCCAGCCGTTTGACCACCTCCTCCTCCTTCCCCTCTCTCGCCCATCTCTTCCCCCTTCCATCTCCTCGTCCTCTCTCTGTTCATTCTGTTGCGTCGATTTACCTCTGACACACATAATTGAGATATTTTCTTAGATGATGGGGGGGGGGGAGCTTATATATGAAATCTCATTTATGTCTATCAATTTCTGAGGTGATCATTGAAACACTGTCAGGGTGCCCTTTCCTGACATGTGGTTTACAATCATCCTTCCTCGGAAAACATTCCTAAATGATCAAAGTTTCTCATAAATGGTAAAACGGTGTAAAGGATTGTTATAACGTACCATTATGTTTTGATGGTCGAGTATGCAAAATCTATGCAAGATGAGTCGACGTCTGTATTTAAAGTGTCGTATACCATCCGCTACAGCCAATTTTATGTAGACAGTGAACATCCTCTGGTTTTGATGTCAATTGTGCAACAATTCATCAAGATCGGTATAACAACGTAGATGTTGTCAAAGTCGGTAAGTAATGTACCCTCCGCTCAGGTCCATACGAAATGTTATGTAGCTTCCTCTTCATTTCATGGTCGTGGTGTGCAAAAGTACTTTTCAGATGGGAATAAAACTGTAGGTATGTGCCGAAGACTATTAGTAACTAACCTCCGACATCAACAAATCACATGAAATTTTATGTTGATAGTGATCTTCCTCTTGTTTTGAAGAATAAGTGTGTAAAATTTCATTAATTACTTAATAAAACGGTACATTTGTATAAATTTGGAAACAAACACAGAAAATCAAGGCCTTTACTTGCAAGAAAAAAATTACAAATCTTTACTTCAAATTTAGTGTTCATATATTATTAATATGCATAAACAGAGTGGCAGTGTGGTATGTATTCTAATCGTCCAAACCATTTATGATTTTTAGCAAGATTAATGCACAGTTATTCATTGTTAATAAACGAGATATATATTTCCACAGAACAGCTATATATTGATGTACTACTTTGCAAAAACTTAATTTTAACTAATGTTACGAAATATTGATCAGGAAAATTTTTATGTGGTATGCTGCATACTATGATGTGCTGTTATTTTACTTGTTATTTCTGTAAGTAGTTTTGTGATATATTAATATGTCGTAAATGAGTTCTTGACAGTTTAGCACCTCAGGAAGTTGTATGCTGAAAGAGAATGTATTTACCATGAGGTAGGTGGTATAGATATTAGTTTTGTGTATGGCCAACTGTAGGAAGTTAGGGTGCAGGTTTATGTTTGAAGTTATATGAAGATATACTACCAATATATATCGTTGGATATTCCTTAATATTTCTTAATTAGCCTTCAGTTATAATTTATCATATACCTCTTATCAATTTTGAGCACCATACCCAGTTATACAGTGATAAAACGTGAATAAAATTAGCTATATAATTTTTGTATTTTAAAATCGTTTAATGGTTTACTAGAGTATTTGCGCCACTTGCTGTGCATATACATACTTCAAAATTGCGAACGAAAGTTTAGCAGAAAATTCAAAGTTATTTATCTCTCGTTAGTATATCCTTCTACAATGTCAAATATAAATTATCACCCTAACTCTATACAGGCCACCCTACACACACAAATTAAAATTATACCCTCTTTCTTATAAAATATATATTCCCTCTGAGAACTGTAAACATACAATATTTCTGAGATGCTGCACCACCAAGGAACCATAAGTTCCGAATACGGACATGAAATTCACTCGTAACTGTCAATAATACGTATTATTATGAGATAGTAGACTGTCAAAAAACTGGTAAAAGCAATTACAAACTGAAATAAGAGGGCAGCAGAAAATCGTATGTACAGTTCCATTCTGCACATTATACATGACCAATATTACATAATATTAAGGAAAGTTACGTATTTCCACGGTAATGCATCTGAAGCGGGGTCTCTTGCTAAGATAACTCGTTTATATGGTATAAATAGCAAACATAACAGTGGTCTGAATTATGCTAGTACAATAAAGTCAGTCAACATACCACCACCACTGCGAGCCCAGGAAATAATAATTTACTGAAGAGCAAGTGATAAATTTTAATCAGACTGGGGAAATATCTGTCAGTTGGATTTCAATTTTCTATTTCAGCTACACTGATCATAGCACAATACGGTAGGCCAAATTGCCTGTTGCCTTCTGGGCAGGAGTCTTCGGCTGACGTTTATTTGTTGAATTTTCTGCTGTTTCTTTCGTCAGCACGAGTGGCTGTCCTTGTTAAAGATTGACGTTACATAGCTTATGAAGAACTTGAGTCCGGCTTCCGACCGTAGATTACATGTACATGAACACTTGTAAGGATACTTAATAACGGAACTATTTCAGCAAGCAACGTCTTTGACATAACATAGACAGAGGCTGTACATACAAATATGAAAATAATTTCTGCCATTAATATAAAACTAGTTCGTATGAATCTAACATAGCACGTCATTAATCACTGACTGCTCCGCATTTATTTCTCTGGACAGGAACATCACTACAATGAGAACCACCTGAGCGTCACGGCTTCGTTTCATCCCCAACACCTCTTTGTAATGAACTTGCAGATATTCAGGGGCTGCAAGAGAACAAATGTGCCCCCAAAAGAATAGAACGGTGGCAGATTATTAAGTGAAAGAGCTAGCACCACCTTGGGACACATAATTAATACATATGTGCACCCACGAGCACGGTGAATAATAAAGGACGGCGGTGTTGGCAAAGAAACTTTTAATGAAGAATATACAGTGTGTTTCGCAGTATGTGAACTGTGTCACAAAAAATTTAATTAAACCAGTACTGTGTCAAATTATCATCTACTGCGGCGATGTGCTCGGATATGATTTCCGTTATCGGATACGAGATGCTGTAAACCGAACACAGGAGCTGACAACGTTGAGCGAGGCGAAATTTCGTTGAGTGTTTTTCTGAATGTAAGACTAGGCCCGGACAGTAGGTCTGTAGAATCACAGACTCATCGTGGAAACTCAAGAGCTGAGAGTTAATGGTCGCTACGGTCTAGGATGTCATGTCACGGATTTCGCGGCCGCCCTTGTCGGAGGTTCGAGTCTTCCTTCTGGCATGGGTGTGTATGTTATCTGTAGGATATGTTACATTAAGTAGTTTTTTAGTCTAGTTACCGTGACTCAGGAGTTTGTTTCTTTAGGTTTACGAAATTTGAACATTTGAAACGCAGAAATCGCTTTCAATTACAAACTCCATATCTTTACAAGTGACTCACTGATGTATCAGATCGAGTACTAAATAAGAAGTACGTCTTACTTGGTACTGTAGTTATACATTGTAAATTCAATTAGTACATACGTATAACATAATAATCTAATTTTGGTTATCCAACTTAAAGATCCTAGGATTTTTATCATTCACTTTCCAGATCCTTCACCTCTGGTAGTGTTGCTAATGTAAAAAATACCGAGTAGAACCATGGTTTGGAACCTACGTTAAACTGTAGGTCCCCTTACAACCGGTTGGACAAGTCAGTTCGAAGGTCGGAGGAAGGCAGCGGCATACCACCCCCAACAGGACCATGCCTAGTAAAGCATTGAAATCTGACACCGTATTTGCTCCGGATGTTCTGAAAGGATTGCCACAGTTACTAGCCAGACTCCTGTTTATTTCACTTGTAAAAATAACTTTGACACTGTATTTCATGGAATCTTTGTCGAACAACAAGTGTGAACCATACTATCCATATTTAATAAAAAAAGAAGTAAAACCTTTCCTCATGAAGGTTGATATAAACAAAATATATTTGCTTTCAGGGAGGTCTCATGATAATTGAGATTTAATGAAAAGCTATCGCCTTTATCATTCTTGTTTTAATTATTGTCACTTGAAATAAATTTGATGCTCTCTCTGCAAGTTCGTGAAAATATAACAAGAGCGTATTCTCATTGGCCTTTTTAGATGTCTTCGTTGAATCCCATCTGATGAGCGTCAAATACTACACTCTCTACCACATGCTGGAGACGTATAATAGGCAGTATCTTTAGTAGACCTTCATTATTTTCTTAACGTTCTGCTAATAAATGTATAGTTTCTTGTTCGCCATCCCAACGAAACTATCTGAGAGCTCTTCCAAAATTAAGTTGTCTGCTGTAGTAAGTCCTAGGAAGTGTGCTGAAGTGATGGGATATTAGTTTTGTGAAATTTATCACAGAACCGAAATTTATCGCATTCCACTTAGTACTCGTGTGACTGGCATAGCACTGTTCTTTATTTATAGAAAATTTCCACTGTTCATTACATGTAATTATCATGTCTAAATCTTTTTACAATTGGTTTTGATGTTTTGGAGACGTCTATTAATTGCTGCAGTCTAGATTTTTATACTATTTATTTGTTCTGAACTGAAGGTATTACATAGCATCTATATACTTTATTACTATACTGTATCTATATGTTCCTAGTATTAAATGTAAATATTTGTTATGAAAAATGCATAATACAGCACGTATATGTGTTTTGGTAGGATTAATGATACATTTTACTTCATCAACACCAGCTACAATTTACTTTTTCAAAATTTGTTACCTTTCTTCTCTTGAGATCATTTACTTAATTTAATTTCTTAAAGATATTTATGCTGTAATGTTGTTTTACAAAATGAACATTTTCTCTGGCTTGTAGAACGTAATGATTCCTCTCCTTTTCCTCGTCATCAAATCTTACACTAAATACAAACACACACACGCATGCGGGTGCGTGCACACACAACACACACACACACACACACACACACACACACACACACACACACACACACACAAGCACGCACACACGCATACACACACATATCCTTCCATATCCTCTTAAGGGTTCTGTATCATAATTGGAAGTGAATCGCCTACATTTATTTTGATATTTTGGTAATAATTGTTCTTTTCATATATTACATACTGTGCACTGTGCACATTTAAATATGTATATTCATAGTCTACTACCCCCAGAATATTCATTACACGATATATTAAACAGAATGAAATGAAAAGGTCCAGCACCTCTCGAGATGTCTGATAAGAACATAATACTTCTGTACATTGGATACATACATATAAATATATTTCTTTTATTAAAATAACATATAGCGTTTGTTAGATTGATCATTAAAGAAGCTTGTAAAATTAAATCAGTCATGTATTTTTCGGTATTTGATAATATTGTCTCATTCCATGTATCATAGAATTCAGGTATTACTTATATTAAAATAAATAGCTTAATGCCCACTGCTTCACATGCATAGTCTGATTGGTCTGCACCAGTTGTTTCTCCCTTTTAATATAAAATTTCATAGATATACCTTAAGTACTATCATAATGAAATGTTGTGACACTACTTATAGCTGCGTCATAATGGCCGTGCGTAGTGAGGAGCCATGTTGCAGTGTGCGCTGCTTTTCGCCCTCAGGAATTCGATTCGCACCTCAGGCATGAGGGTTTGTGTTGTCCTTAGCATAAGTTAGTCTATGTTAGTTTGAGTTAGTTTAATTAGTTTGTAAGCCTTAGGGACTTATGACCCCATAGTTAAGTCTCTTAAGATTTACAAACATTTGATTTTACTACTTTTAACTTCCTATGGCACACCTTAAATGTTGAATTTTGAAAAATACCCCAACATGTGCCTTTTAAATTCCAATCAATCATGCAAATATAATTTTTTGTATTCTGGGTTAAAAATAGACTGACTAGCAACGTATTTCCAAAATATGTTTCATCCCCTATTTCACCCCCTAAATGATTAATTTTCTGAAAATACCGAAACACGTGTCTTTTTAATTCTGACCAAGAAATCATATACTAATTTATGTCGTTGTATCTTCAAAATTGCCTTAATAACAAATGACTTTCGAAAAACAAAAACCTCTCCAATTTAACTCCATTGATGGTTGAAATTCCAAAAATACCAAAACACATACTTTATTAATTCTAACGAAAAATACGGATACCAATTTTGCAGCTCCTGACAATTTTTTTTTTTTTTTTTTTTTTTTTTTTTTTTTTAGAATTTTTGATCTGCTACTTTACCCCTTTAGTTGTTGAATTTCCAAAAATACCGAAACTCGTATCTTTTTAATCCTGATCAAGAGTACGTATCGGAAATTTCGTGTTGTAGATTAAAATTTGAGTCAATAGCAATATATTTTTGAAAGTTTTTTGCATCCATTATTTTACCCACTTATTGGTTAAATTTCAAATAATTCTGAAACATGTATCTTTTAAATTCGAGCCTCGAATTAAAATCCTAAATTTTGTAGGACTAGCTTCAAAATTACCTAAAAAAATTACAAAATAATGAGAATCATTGTTAGAATACAATAGAAAAGTGGTGTAAATAAACTGGTGGTGTTAACAAAAAAACTGAAACATATCACATTATAGAATGTACACCAAGACAAATGCATTGGTAGGACACAATAGTAATAATCATTCTAATAATGATTCTGATAATTTGTAATTAACTTTTACCCATCCCCAGTATTACCCTAAAATTCCTTTATGGTTGTTATAACCCAGCATCACTTCTATATCTGATGTTATGATGTTCATTTTTATGTTGTAATATACTGTTTTATTACAATATTTTTATCCCCTTCATAATTGTGTTACGTACTTCATGTATATCATCGCTTGGTACTCTGTATCATTATGCATACTGACACATAGTTTCTTCCATTTAATTTTACACATCTCAGTATTCCTCCTCATCATTACTGCATTACGATAAGGTGAAACTTTCTTATTTAAATTAGCATTAATTTCGCAAAGTAATAAATTATGTGATTTTGTGTTACAAATTGACAAAAATTTTTATCTCTATTTTGTTTTACCCGTTTGTGAGTAATTCACTTTTATGAAATCTAGAAACACTGTCCTACAACTATTGACATATTAATTCACATGCCTATCTTAATGGCTTTACACTGTCTTTTAATGGTTTGTATTTTATGGTATACCTCTGTATTACTTCTATTAAACATTTAAACATTTTTGTAAACACTGTAATTTACTTTTACTTCATCTTATTGTAAGTATGTTGCTTTGTGATATTTTGCCTCAGGTCTATGCCATTTTAGGAACCTATACTACAACATGAGTAGTCTGCATTTGGACATGATTCTTTAGGAACTTGGTTAATTTAGCCACATATTACCTCTCATTTCAAATTTCTATATTTACCTTTACTACATAAGATTGAACCCCCCCCCCCTTCTGAACGACATCCTTCAGTAAGTGACAAGCAGTCTCATGTCTAAGTATACTGTACCTTACTATATAACTGAAGACACACATGTAGTCCTTCACTGAACCAAAATTACATTATCTGCCCTGTAATAAACTATCCCACTCTAAGCCCACTATATATTTATTACACTACCGTCTTCACAGCGATTAGAGGTCTATTTTTACGTTTCTACTCTATACATGTAGTAATCACATGGGTACGTTTTGCTCTGTCTTTTTGATATGGGACTCGATTTGCAAAATTGTGTGATCAACGTTGTTTGTATTATGTCTCCTGGGAGTTTTTCACAACGGCATTGTTCCATGAAATATTCTCGGTTTAGTAGCCGTATCATGTCGGATAAAATCGTAGAGCTTTCGATGGGATGCTCCGCCATCGTCATCAGGAGTAAAATCACTGACTGCCAGTTTTGGCAAGGTGTCCTGCTTATATAATCTTTCATCATGATGTATGTAACCAGCTTATGATTATGACACTTTCTATTGTGTCACTTATAACACGAATTTTGATGTAATAGCATCATATGTTTGTTTTGTATGTTGTGATATAGTTTTTAAATTGCACCACATTCTATTTGTTATTTTAATCTTTTCTATACAGAAATTCTGTTTTAACTTGTTGATGCCTGCACCTTCTAACTGCGTTTACTTTTGTATTCAAAGCTGTTCATCCAAAGATATTACCATTATCGGTAACAAAGGTTCCATAATCTTTGACTCATGCAATTAGCGGAAGGCACCTCCCCCATTTTTATTCGTAGTCTGTTCTTACCTATTATGTTGTGTTGACTGATAGGTTGTATCAATGATAACCACTGCATTTTTAATACTTTTAGTTATACTGACTCCTGTTTGTCTCTACTATATGTATTTTATTTAATGTATTTTACAATTCAGCTTTAACACCTTGTAAATATTCTTAACTACACAATAAATTGGTATTGCATTTACGTTTTCAATTTCATTATATGAAATTTTGCTGGTTATTTCCTCTCTTTGATTGTGCACATTAATTACATTTATTTTCTATTTTTTTGTATAGTTTATCAATGAAGTTGGTCTATTGTCTGAAACTGGTTGATTTATAAGGTTTTTAATAAACGGCCTATGGTTTTGAAGATGCATTTTATGAAATATAATACGGCTGTTGACACTCGTCTTACCAAAGCATTACCTTAAGTTGTCGTCGCGTTTTCACCCAATTTAACGCAAAAGGAAATTGCATACCGTTGCGCAATATTACGCGGTTCCATTTTCGTAAGGAGAGAAACAAACAATTGTTAACTTATTACAGCACAACTGACGACTGAGCAGTTACATCGATGTGCCATCTGGACTATAATCAGCTTATACACCAAGGTCAAATATATTGTGCCTACGCAAGCCTGCAACTTTGCCACATCTTGCAAGGAAAATCAGTCTGATAACTTTATTGTCGCACCTTATATTTTACAGTTGTATATGTATTATGTCAGAATCGTCATGGTGTACGTTTAATATCCCCGTAATGCCCTTGTAAATCTGAAACTATCTAACAAAGAAAAATAACAAATATTAACATGAACTATATTGCTTTTTATTTATAATTTCAGACAAACTGTAGTTTATTCAATTTTTGCGCAGTGTACACATTCTGGTTAGACCTGATGCTACGGACGTGTGGCGTTCACCTCTCTGCCTCCTCAGAGCCGCTGAGGGAGGAGTGGATGAAGTTGTGAGGGATGGGGGCGCAGGTGCTCAAGCAGGCGGCGTGCTATCCACTCTGTGGAGCCTTTGATACTCTCCAGATATTGCAATATGCGTGCAAGGACGTGACTTGCATGCGAATATTACCACAGGCAGAGCCTCGTTTTACATCGCAACTCGGCAAGCACACAGGGCGGCAACAATCTCGGTGATCACATCTAAAATGTTACTGAGTAAATTAATCCACAAACCAATTAGTTTAGATTAATACTTGTTCCATAGATCATGAATGCGGCACTTCGTAATGATGCGTCAGGTGTCAGGTGTCTTTACAAATTATTACTTAGTACTAAATATTACATGACACCATTTTTTTTATTTTTTATATATTTTTTTATTTACTAATTTATATCTAAACATTCATCTATATTGTAGAAGGAGTTGCCATGCAGAAATTCTTTTAATGTATTTTTAAATGCTTGTTCACTATCTGTCTGGATTTTGATGGTGTTTGGTAGCTGACCAAAGACTTTTGTAGCAGAATAATTCACTCCTTTCTGTGCCAAAGCTAGATTTCACCTTGAATAGTGAAGATCATTCTTTCTCCTACTGTTGTAGGTATGTACACTGCTAGTGCTTTTGAATTAGATGGGATTGGTAATAACAAATTTCATAAGTGAACGTATATACTGAGAAGCTACTTTGAAGATCCCTAACTCTTTAAATAAGTGTCTGCAGGATGATCTTGAATGGGCTCCGACAATTATTCTGATTACACGCTTTTGTGCAATGAATACTTTTTTACTCAATGATGAATTGCCCCAGAAAATGATGCCATACGAAAGCAGAGAATGAAAATAGGCAGAGTAAGCTAATTTACTGAGACATATATCACCAAAATTTGCAATTACCCTAATAGCATGAGTTGCTGAACTCAAACGTTTCAGCGGATCTTCAATGTCTATATTTATTGATGGTGTCATTCCATTTACTGCATGGAACTGTATGTACTGTTTTTATCAAAATTTAATGATAGTCCGTTTGCTGAGAACCACTTAATGATTTTCTGAAAGACGTCCTTTACAATTTCATCAGTTAGTTCTTGTCTTTCAGGTGGAATGACTATACTTGTATCATCGGCAAAAAGAACCAGCTTTGCATCTTCATGAATATCGAATGGCTAGTCATCAATATGTATTAAGAACAGCAAAGGGCACCCCATTTTTATTGCTCTCCAGTTTGAGGAATCAGCTATGTTTTGCATATTATTAGAACTAGTAATATCAACTTTCTGCACTCTTCCTGTTAGGTATGATTTAAACCAGTTGTCCACTGTCCCATTCATACCACAATACTTCAGTTTATCTAAAAGAATTCTATGATTTAAACAATCAAAAGCCTGGAGAGATCACAAAAAATCGAACGGGTGATGTTCGGTTATTCAGAGCATTTTATATTTCATTGGTGAAATTTTTCATATCCTCCGTTTCGTAGTTATTTGTTTCTAGGTGGATAGGTGAGGCTGTAAAAAAAAAATTCTCGTCACGCAAAGATAGTTTTATCTATGACTACAGTTGCATTTGTGTTACAATATCCACACGTTTTCAGAACAAATAGAACACCCTGCAAGACTGTAGGAGAGAGTCGTGCAGTATCGGCAAGCATACAGTATTGACCACTGTAGTAATTTCCTTTTCGCCGTTAGATGTGTAACGTTTGCACAAACTAGTGTCAATGTTGAGTGCTCATGATCTCTGAAGTCGCCTATCTTCATTGCTTTGTTTACTGTATGTGACTGATGGTGGTTGTTGTTGGTCTGAGTGTACAGAAGATATTTCGTGACCTCTGGTACTCCTCTTCATTCTGACTAATTTCGTTGCTGTATTTTGGTTGCCTGTGGTATATAAAGAATGGAATCAGCGAACCATTTCATGATAGTTTTTATAAAATAACTTGTAATGGGAATGCATACCAAAGCACGTGTGCCCTGCAATATCGGCCATCTGGCTGTCTTTTAGTATCCGCCAGAACTAAATTCAACTGATAGAAAACCAGCTGTCAGCTAAGAAGGGAAAGCTGAAAGGTGGAAGGAATACATATTGGGGCTCTATAAACGAAACGAAACTCAGAGACAATATTGTAGGAAAGGAAGAGAAAGTAGGTGAAAATAAAATAAGAGATACTATACTGAGAGATGAATTTGACAGAAAACTGAAAGATCTAAGTCAAAACAAGGCCACATTTATAGAAATTAATTAATCGTGAATTTACCACTGGAGGGAGAGCAAGAGATGAATACAGTATGAAGATTCAAGCGGATGTAAGTTGTCGTTCTTACGAGGAGATGAAGGGGCTTGCGTAAGATACAGTAATAACATATGAAAATGACTGTAAGCAAGGTGATTTCTATGGAAATAACCGCCTGGGAGGCAGCCAAAGTGTTTCCTGTATCTCGAAGCACTCTCGGAGACAGGATATGACCACTTAAAGTAAGTAATTCGTTACCATTAACTCCTCAAGATTTAAAAACTCTGGTGCTGAAGAAATGGAAAGTCAATTAGTACATTATATAAAATATTTAGATAATAAGTATATGCCTCTCCACAAAACGGAATCCTTGCATTTTGCGTTTGTTTCGGCTGAAAAACTGAAATCGACAAAGGCCTCTGAAGTGAAAGTAAAGAAGATGAAACCGAGTGGCCACAACAGTGAGATCTTGTTATCATCACCTTTTAACCAACAATTATAATAGATAATAGATAAAGTTTCCAAACGATTTCTCATACACAAACAGCAGTTGACCGGCATTGCCTGGTGAAACGTTGTTGTGATTTCTCGTATTAAGAGGGGAAATGTGTAACAACACGTTTCCGACTTTGATAAAGATCGGATTGTAGCCTATCGCGATTGCGGTTTATCGTATCGTGACATTGCTGCTCGCGTTGGTCGCGATCCAATGGCTGTTAGCAGAATATGGACTCGGTGGGTTCAGGAGGGCAATACGGAACGCCGTGCTGGATCCTAACTGCCTCGTATCACTAGCAGTCGAGATGATAGGCATCTTGTCCGCATGGCTGTAACGGATCTTGCAGCCACATCTCGATCCCCAAGTTAACATATGGACTATCAGCTCGGAGACCATGGCTGCAGTATTCGTCATCTCCATACTGGCGTATCACCCGGCGTGATGATATGGGGTGCCACTGGTTTCACGTCTCGGTCACCTCTTGTTCGCATCGACCGCAAACAGTGGCCGTTACATTTCAGATGTGTTACGACCCGTGGCTGTACCATTCATTCGAACCCTGCGACACCCTCCATTTCAGCAGGATAATGCACAACAGCATGTTGCAGGACCTGTACGGGCCTTTCTGGATACGAGAAATGTTCGACAGCTGCCCTGGCCAGCACATTCTCCAGATCTCTCACCAATTGAAAACGTCTGGTCAATGGTGGACGAGCAACTGGCTCGTCACAATATGCCAGTCACTACTCTTGATGACTTGTGGTATCGTGTTGAAGCTGCAAGGGCATCTGTACCTGTGCACGCCATCCAATCTCTGACTCAATTCCCAGGCGTATCAAGGCCGTTATTACGGCCAGAGGTGGTTGTTCTGTCTACCGACTTTTCATGACCTATGCACCCAAATTGCCTGAAAATTCAATCACATGTTACTTCTAACATAATATATCTGTCCAATGAATACCGGTTTATAATTAGCATTTCTTCAGTTTTAATGGCCACTAGTGTAACATACTTGTAATATTAATATTAACCTTCAAACGTTCACAGCAAAAATAAATAAATAAAAATAAAAAAAATAAAAAAATAAAAAAAGGAAAGAAAGTAGTGGCCGATACTGCATGACTCTCACCTAAGTACATAGTCACAGAACATATACATTAGTATATTCTGAAGAATGCTTAGCATTTAAACCATACCGAGTCAACATCAGTATCGCAGCACAACACCAGATACCGGTATAATGTGTCTGTGGCATTCGTTGTCTGTATAAACCGAAGGCGATGGATCAGAGTGTGGTTAGCAGACGTCGAAGATGCCTCGGAGGCACATGCGTGAACCATACTGTCAGATCAGTCAGTTTCAAAGAGGGTGCATTATATTCATGAGTGAATGTAGTAATCAGAGATATTGTTGCTCTTGAGAGACGAGGTTTATCATCAGTGCAGTCGGTGCGCGCAGAATGGTTCACATAAGGCCGAGGAGATGGATCAGGTCGCACCACCGAGACCTAAAAAAGATCGACATCTCATCCGTAAGGCGTTGCAGGTCATATTTAAGTCCTTTCCAGGCACATGCATCAGTGAAACTGCTGAAAATATCGGAGACTCCACGGTGAAACTCTCCGTCGGCTTTCGTTACGGCATGGGCAACGTGCGCCTCGTTCACGTTTTCGCCGACCTTTGAATAAAGTGCAGAAACAGCTACATGACAATGATGCATCAGTATAGAAATGACGAGAAAGGCATCAGATAGTTTTAGAAAATGATGGCAATATTTTGGTTCGTCGGAGAGTCTTAGGTACAAAGTATACGGCACCATATGAAGGCCTTATGGTGTTCTGCATCTACATACATATTCCGCAATCCTCCCAAAAGTGCGTAGCGGAGGGTACTCAGTTACTTGCTTTCTTGTTCTACTCCCGTACAGATAGAACGATTAAAAAACGAATACTGATTTGTGGTCTTTAGGCGAAATGTAGTTTCGCAACAGTAGAATCGTTCTGCAGTTCACGTCGAATTCCGGCCCTTGAAAAGAACGTTGCCTTTATCGAGTGATCCTCGCGCATTGTACAAATCTAGCAGCTACAAACCTAGCCGTCCGTCTCAGAACTGCCACCCAAAAGTGCGTAGCGGAGGGTACTCAGTTACTTGCTTTCCTGTTCTACTCCCGTACAGATAGAACGATTAAAAAACGAATACTGATTTGTGGTCTTTAGGCGAAATGTAGTTTCGCAACAGTAGAATCGTTCTGCAGTTCACGTCGAATTCCGGCCCTTGAAAAGAACGTTGCCTTTATCGAGTGATCCTCGCGCATTGTACAAATCTAGCAGCTACAAACCTAGCCGTCCGTCTCAGAACTGCCACCCAAAAGTGCGTAGCGGAGGGTACTCAGTTACTTGCTTTCCTGTTCTACTCCCGTACAGGTAGAACGATTAAAAAACGAATACTGATTTGTGGTCTTTAGGCGAAATGTAGTTTCGCAACAGTAGAATCGTTCTGCAGTTCACGTCAAATTCCGGCCCTTGAAAAGAACGTTGCCTTTATCGAGTGATCCTCGCGCATTGTACAAATCTAGCAGCTACAAACCTAGCCGTCCGTCTCAGAACTGCCACCCAAAAGTGCGTAGCGGAGGGTACTCAGTTACTTGCTTTCCTGTTCTACTCCCGTACAGGTAGAACGATTAAAAAACGAATACTGATTTGTGGTCTTTAGGCGAAATGTAGTTTCGCAACAGTAGAATCGTTCTGCAGTTCACGTCAAATTCCGGCCCTTGAAAAGAACGTTGCCTTTATCGAGTGATCCTCGCGCATTGTACAAATCTAGCAGCTACAAACCTAGCCGTCCGTCTCAGAACTGCCACCCAAAAGTGCGTAGCGGAGGGTACTCAGTTACTTGCTTTCCTGTTCTACTCCCGTACAGGTAGAACGATTAGAAAACGAATACTGATTTGTGGTCTTTAGGCGAAATGTAGTTTCGCAACAGTAGAATCGTTCTGCAGTTCACGTCAAATTCCGGCCCTTGAAAAGAACGTTGCCTTTATCGAGTGATCCTCGCGCATTGTACAAATCTAGCAGCTACAAACCTAGCCGTCCGTCTCAGAACTGCCACCCAAAAGTGCGTAGCGGAGGGTACTCAGTTACTTGCTTTCCTGTTCTACTCCCGTACAGGTAGAACGATTAAAAAACGAATACTGATTTGTGGTCTTTAGGCGAAATGTAGTTTCGCAACAGTAGAATCGTTCTGCAGTTCACGTCAAATTCCGGCCCTTGAAAAGAACGTTGCCTTTATTGAGTGATCCTCGCGCATTGTACAAATCTAGCAGCTACAAACCTAGCCGTCCGTCTCAGAACTGCCACCCAAAAGTGCGTAGCGGAGGGTACTCAGTTACTTGCTTTCCTGTTCTACTCCCGTACAGGTAGAACGATTAAAAAACGAATACTGATTTGTGGTCTTTAGGCGAAATGTAGTTTCGCAACAGTAGAATCGTTCTGCAGTTCACGTCAAATTCCGGCCCTTGAAAAGAACGTTGCCTTTATTGAGTGATCCTCGCGCATTGTACAAATCTAGCAGCTACAAACCTAGCCGTCCGTCTCAGAACTGCCACCCAAAAGTGCGTAGCGGAGGGTACTCAGTTACTTGCTTTCCTGTTCTACTCCCGTACAGGTAGAACGATTAAAAAACGAATACTGATTTGTGGTCTTTAGGCGAAATGTAGTTTCGCAACAGTAGAATCGTTCTGCAGTTCACGTCAAATTCCGGCCCTTGAAAAGAACGTTGCCTTTATCGAGTGATCCTCGCGCATTGTACAAATCTAGCAGCTACAAACCTAGCCGTCCGTCTCAGAACTGCCACCCAAAAGTGCGTAGCGGAGGGTACTCAGTTACTTGCTTTCCTGTTCTACTCCCGTACAGGTAGAACGATTAAAAAACGAATACTGATTTGTGGTCTTTAGGCGAAATGTAGTTTCGCAACAGTAGAATCGTTCTGCAGTTCACGTCAAATTCCGGCCCTTGAAAAGAACGTTGCCTTTATTGAGTGATCCTCGCGCATTGTACAAATCTAGCAGCTACAAACCTAGCCGTCCGTCTCAGAACTGCCACCCAAAAGTGCGTAGCGGAGGGTACTCAGTTACTTGCTTTCCTGTTCTACTCCCGTACAGGTAGAACGATTAAAAAACGAATACTGATTTGTGGTCTTTAGGCGAAATGTAGTTTCGCAACAGTAGAATCGTTCTGCAGTTCACGTCAAATTCCGGCCCTTGAAAAGAACGTTGCCTTTATCGAGTGATCCTCGCGCATTGTACAAATCTAGCAGCTACAAACCTAGCCGTCCGTCTCAGAACTGCCACCCAAAAGTGCGTAGCGGAGGGTACTCAGTTACTTGCTTTCCTGTTCTACTCCCGTACAGGTAGAACGATTAAAAAACGAATACTGATTTGTGGTCTTTAGGCGAAATGTAGTTTCGCAACAGTAGAATCGTTCTGCAGTTCACGTCAAATTCCGGCCCTTGAAAAGAACGTTGCCTTTATCGAGTGATCCTCGCGCATTGTACAAATCTAGCAGCTACAAACCTAGCCGTCCGTCTCAGAACTGCCACCCAAAAGTGCGTAGCGGAGGGTACTCAGTTACTTGCTTTCCTGTTCTACTCCCGTACAGGTAGAACGATTAAAAAACGAATACTGATTTGTGGTCTTTAGGCGAAATGTAGTTTCGCAACAGTAGAATCGTTCTGCAGTTCACGTCAAATTCCGGCCCTTGAAAAGAACGTTGCCTTTATCGAGTGATCCTCGCGCATTGTACAAATCTAGCAGCTACAAACCTAGCCGTCCGTCTCAGAACTGCCACCCAAAAGTGCGTAGCGGAGGGTACTCAGTTACTTGCTTTCCTGTTCTACTCCCGTACAGGTAGAACGATTAAAAAACGAATACTGATTTGTGGTCTTTAGGCGAAATGTAGTTTCGCAACAGTAGAATCGTTCTGCAGTTCACGTCAAATTCCGGCCCTTGAAAAGAACGTTGCCTTTATCGAGTGATCCTCGCGCATTGTACAAATCTAGCAGCTACAAACCTAGCCGTCCGTCTCAGAACTGCCACCCAAAAGTGCGTAGCGGAGGGTACTCAGTTACTTGCTTTCCTGTTCTACTCCCGTACAGGTAGAACGATTAAAAAACGAATACTGATTTCTGGTCTTTAGGCGAAATGTAGTTTCGCAACAGTAGAATCGTTCTGCAGTTCACGTCAAATTCCGGCCCTTGAAAAGAACGTTGCCTTTATCGAGTGATCCTCGCGCATTGTACAAATCTAGCAGCTACAAACCTAGCCGTCCGTCTCAGAACTGCCACCCAAAAGTGCGTAGCGGAGGGTACTCAGTTACTTGCTTTCCTGTTCTACTCCCGTACAGGTAGAACGATTAAAAAACGAATACTGATTTGTGGTCTTTAGGCGAAATGTAGTTTCGCAACAGTAGAATCGTTCTGCAGTTCACGTCAAATTCCGGCCCTTGAAAAGAACGTTGCCTTTATCGAGTGATCCTCGCGCATTGTACAAATCTAGCAGCTACAAACCTAGCCGTCCGTCTCAGAACTGCCACCCAAAAGTGCGTAGCGGAGGGTACTCAGTTACTTGCTTTCCTGTTCTACTCCCGTACAGGTAGAACGATTAAAAAACGAATACTGATTTGTGGTCTTTAGGCGAAATGTAGTTTCGCAACAGTAGAATCGTTCTGCAGTTCACGTCAAATTCCGGCCCTTGAAAAGAACGTTGCCTTTATCGAGTGATCCTCGCGCATTGTACAAATCTAGCAGCTACAAACCTAGCCGTCCGTCTCAGAACTGCCACCCAAAAGTGCGTAGCGGAGGGTACTCAGTTACTTGCTTTCCTGTTCTACTCCCGTACAGGTAGAACGATTAAAAAACGAATACTGATTTGTGGTCTTTAGGCGAAATGTAGTTTCGCAACAGTAGAATCGTTCTGCAGTTCACGTCGAATTCCGGCCCTTGAAAAGAACGTTGCCTTTATCGAGTGATCCTCGCGCATTGTACAAATCTAGCAGCTACAAACCTAGCCGTCCGTCTCAGAACTGCCACCCAAAAGTGCGTAGCGGAGGGTACTCAGTTACTTGCTTTCCTGTTCTACTCCCGTACAGGTAGAACGATTAAAAAACGAATACTGATTTGTGGTCTTTAGGCGAAATGTAGTTTCGCAACAGTAGAATCGTTCTGCAGTTCACGTCAAATTCCGGCCCTTGAAAAGAACGTTGCCTTTATCGAGTGATCCTCGCGCATTGTACAAATCTAGCAGCTACAAACCTAGCCGTCCGTCTCAGAACTGCCACCCAAAAGTGCGTAGCGGAGGGTACTCAGTTACTTGCTTTCCTGTTCTACTCCCGTACAGGTAGAACGATTAAAAAACGAATACTGATTTGTGGTCTTTAGGCGAAATGTAGTTTCGCAACAGTAGAATCGTTCTGCAGTTCACGTCAAATTCCGGCCCTTGAAAAGAACGTTGCCTTTATCGAGTGATCCTCGCGCATTGTACAAATCTAGCAGCTACAAACCTAGCCGTCCGTCTCAGAACTGCCACCCAAAAGTGCGTAGCGGAGGGTACTCAGTTACTTGCTTTCCTGTTCTACTCCCGTACAGGTAGAACGATTAAAAAACGAATACTGATTTGTGGTCTTTAGGCGAAATGTAGTTTCGCAACAGTAGAATCGTTCTGCAGTTCACGTCAAATTCCGGCCCTTGAAAAGAACGTTGCCTTTATCGAGTGATCCTCGCGCATTGTACAAATCTAGCAGCTACAAACCTAGCCGTCCGTCTCAGAACTGCCACCCAAAAGTGCGTAGCGGAGGGTACTCAGTTACTTGCTTTCCTGTTCTACTCCCGTACAGGTAGAACGATTAAAAAACGAATACTGATTTGTGGTCTTTAGGCGAAATGTAGTTTCGCAACAGTAGAATCGTTCTGCAGTTCACGTCAAATTCCGGCCCTTGAAAAGAACGTTGCCTTTATCGAGTGATCCTCGCACATTGTACAAATCTAGCAGCTACAAACCTAGCCGTCCGTCTCAGAACTGCCACCCAAAAGTGCGTAGCGGAGGGTACTCAGTTACTTGCTTTCCTGTTCTACTCCCGTACAGGTAGAACGATTAAAAAACGAATACTGATTTGTGGTCTTTAGGCGAAATGTAGTTTCGCAACAGTAGAATCGTTCTGCAGTTCACGTCAAATTCCGGCCCTTGAAAAGAACGTTGCCTTTATCGAGTGATCCTCGCGCATTGTACAAATCTAGCAGCTACAAACCTAGCCGTCCGTCTCAGAACTGCCACCCAAAAGTGCGTAGCGGAGGGTACTCAGTTACTTGCTTTCCTGTTCTACTCCCGTACAGGTAGAACGATTAAAAAACGAATACTGATTTGTGGTCTTTAGGCGAAATGTAGTTTCGCAACAGTAGAATCGTTCTGCAGTTCACGTCAAATTCCGGCCCTTGAAAAGAACGTTGCCTTTATCGAGTGATCCTCGCGCATTGTACAAATCTAGCAGCTACAAACCTAGCCGTCCGTCTCAGAACTGCCACCCAAAAGTGCGTAGCGGAGGGTACTCAGTTACTTGCTTTCCTGTTCTACTCCCGTACAGGTAGAACGATTAAAAAACGAATACTGATTTGTGGTCTTTAGGCGAAATGTAGTTTCGCAACAGTAGAATCGTTCTGCAGTTCACGTCAAATTCCGGCCCTTGAAAAGAACGTTGCCTTTATCGAGTGATCCTCGCGCATTGTACAAATCTAGCAGCTACAAACCTAGCCGTCCGTCTCAGAACTGCCACCCAAAAGTGCGTAGCGGAGGGTACTCAGTTACTTGCTTTCCTGTTCTACTCCCGTACAGGTAGAACGATTAAAAAACGAATACTGATTTGTGGTCTTTAGGCGAAATGTAGTTTCGCAACAGTAGAATCGTTCTGCAGTTCACGTCAAATTCCGGCCCTTGAAAAGAACGTTGCCTTTATCGAGTGATCCTCGCGCATTGTACAAATCTAGCAGCTACAAACCTAGCCGTCCGTCTCAGAACTGCCACCCAAAAGTGCGTAGCGGAGGGTACTCAGTTACTTGCTTTCCTGTTCTACTCCCGTACAGGTAGAACGATTAAAAAACGAATACTGATTTGTGGTCTTTAGGCGAAATGTAGTTTCGCAACAGTAGAATCGTTCTGCAGTTCACGTCAAATTCCGGCCCTTGAAAAGAACGTTGCCTTTATCGAGTGATCCTCGCGCATTGTACAAATCTAGCAGCTACAAACCTAGCCGTCCGTCTCAGAACTGCCACCCAAAAGTGCGTAGCGGAGGGTACTCAGTTACTTGCTTTCCTGTTCTACTCCCGTACAGGTAGAACGATTAAAAAACGAATACTGATTTGTGGTCTTTAGGCGAAATGTAGTTTCGCAACAGTAGAATCGTTCTGCAGTTCACGTCAAATTCCGGCCCTTGAAAAGAACGTTGCCTTTATCGAGTGATCCTCGCGCATTGTACAAATCTAGCAGCTACAAACCTAGCCGTCCGTCTCAGAACTGCCACCCAAAAGTGCGTAGCGGAGGGTACTCAGTTACTTGCTTTCCTGTTCTACTCCCGTACAGGTAGAACGATTAAAAAACGAATACTGATTTGTGGTCTTTAGGCGAAATGTAGTTTCGCAACAGTAGAATCGTTCTGCAGTTCACGTCAAATTCCGGCCCTTGAAAAGAACGTTGCCTTTATCGAGTGATCCTCGCGCATTGTACAAATCTAGCAGCTACAAACCTAGCCGTCCGTCTCAGAACTGCCACCCAAAAGTGCGTAGCGGAGGGTACTCAGTTACTTGCTTTCCTGTTCTACTCCCGTACAGGTAGAACGATTAAAAAACGAATACTGATTTGTGGTCTTTAGGCGAAATGTAGTTTCGCAACAGTAGAATCGTTCTGCAGTTCACGTCAAATTCCGGCCCTTGAAAAGAACGTTGCCTTTATCGAGTGATCCTCGCGCATTGTACAAATCTAGCAGCTACAAACCTAGCCGTCCGTCTCAGAACTGCCACCCAAAAGTGCGTAGCGGAGGGTACTCAGTTACTTGCTTTCCTGTTCTACTCCCGTACAGGTAGAACGATTAAAAAACGAATACTGATTTGTGGTCTTTAGGCGAAATGTAGTTTCGCAACAGTAGAATCTTTCTGCAGTTCACGTCAAATTCCGGCCCTTGAAAAGAACGTTGCCTTTATCGAGTGATCCTCGCGCATTGTACAAATCTAGCAGCTACAAACCTAGCCGTCCGTCTCAGAACTGCCACCCAAAAGTGCGTAGCGGAGGGTACTCAGTTACTTGCTTTCCTGTTCTACTCCCGTACAGGTAGAACGATTAGAAAACGAATACTGATTTGTGGTCTTTAGGCGAAATGTAGTTTCGCAACAGTAGAATCGTTCTGCAGTTCACGTCAAATTCCGGCCCTTGAAAAGAATGTTGCCTTTATCGAGTGATCCTCGCGCATTGTACAAATCTAGCAGCTACAAACCTAGCCGTCCGTCTCAGAACTGCCACCCAAAAGTGCGTAGCGGAGGGTACTCAGTTACTTGCTTTCCTGTTCTACTCCCGTACAGGTAGAACGATTAAAAAACGAATACTGATTTGTGGTCTTTAGGCGAAATGTAGTTTCGCAACAGTAGAATCGTTCTGCAGTTCACGTCAAATTCCGGCCCTTGAAAAGAACGTTGCCTTTATCGAGTGATCCTCGCGCATTGTACAAATCTAGCAGCTACAAACCTAGCCGTCCGTCTCAGAACTGCCACCCAAAAGTGCGTAGCGGAGGGTACTCAGTTACTTGCTTTCCTGTTCTACTCCCGTACAGGTAGAACGATTAAAAAACGAATACTGATTTGTGGTCTTTAGGCGAAATGTAGTTTCGCAACAGTAGAATCGTTCTGCAGTTCACGTCAAATTCCGGCCCTTGAAAAGAACGTTGCCTTTATCGAGTGATCCTCGCGCATTGTACAAATCTAGCAGCTACAAACCTAGCCGTCCGTCTCAGAACTGCCACCCAAAAGTGCGTAGCGGAGGGTACTCAGTTACTTGCTTTCCTGTTCTACTCCCGTACAGGTAGAACGATTAAAAAACGAATACTGATTTGTGGTCTTTAGGCGAAATGTAGTTTCGCAACAGTAGAATCGTTCTGCAGTTCACGTCAAATTCCGGCCCTTGAAAAGAACGTTGCCTTTATCGAGTGATCCTCGCGCATTGTACAAATCTAGCAGCTACAAACCTAGCCGTCCGTCTCAGAACTGCCACCCAAAAGTGCGTAGCGGAGGGTACTCAGTTACTTGCTTTCCTGTTCTACTCCCGTACAGGTAGAACGATTAAAAAACGAATACTGATTTGTAGTCTTTAGGCGAAATGTAGTTTCGCAACAGTAGAATCGTTCTGCAGTTCACGTCAAATTCCGGCCCTTGAAAAGAACGTTGCCTTTATCGAGTGATCCTCGCGCATTGTACAAATCTAGCAGCTACAAACCTAGCCGTCCGTCTCAGAACTGCCACCCAAAAGTGCGTAGCGGAGGGTACTCAGTTACTTGCTTTCCTGTTCTACTCCCGTACAGGTAGAACGATTAAAAAACGAATACTGATTTGTGGTCTTTAGGCGAAATGTAGTTTCGCAACAGTAGAATCGTTCTGCAGTTCACGTCAAATTCCGGCCCTTGAAAAGAACGTTGCCTTTATCGAGTGATCCTCGCGCATTGTACAAATCTAGCAGCTACAAACCTAGCCGTCCGTCTCAGAACTGCCACCCAAAAGTGCGTAGCGGAGGGTACTCAGTTACTTGCTTTCCTGTTCTACTCCCGTACAGGTAGAACGATTAAAAAACGAATACTGATTTGTGGTCTTTAGGCGAAATGTAGTTTCGCAACAGTAGAATCGTTCTGCAGTTCACGTCAAATTCCGGCCCTTGAAAAGAACGTTGCCTTTATCGAGTGATCCTCGCGCATTGTACAAATCTAGCAGCTACAAACCTAGCCGTCCGTCTCAGAACTGCCACCCAAAAGTGCGTAGCGGAGGGTACTCAGTTACTTGCTTTCCTGTTCTACTCCCGTACAGGTAGAACGATTAAAAAACGAATACTGATTTGTGGTCTTTAGGCGAAATGTAGTTTCGCAACAGTAGAATCGTTCTGCAGTTCACGTCAAATTCCGGCCCTTGAAAAGAACGTTGCCTTTATCGAGTGATCCTCGCGCATTGTACAAATCTAGCAGCTACAAACCTAGCCGTCCGTCTCAGAACTGCCACCCAAAAGTGCGTAGCGGAGGGTACTCAGTTACTTGCTTTCCTGTTCTACTCCCGTACAGGTAGAACGATTAAAAAACGAATACTGATTTGTGGTCTTTAGGCGAAATGTAGTTTCGCAACAGTAGAATCGTTCTGCAGTTCACGTCAAATTCCGGCCCTTGAAAAGAACGTTGCCTTTATCGAGTGATCCTCGCGCATTGTACAAATCTAGCAGCTACAAACCTAGCCGTCCGTCTCAGAACTGCCACCCAAAAGTGCGTAGCGGAGGGTACTCAGTTACTTGCTTTCCTGTTCTACTCCCGTACAGGTAGAACGATTAGAAAACGAATACTGATTTGTGGTCTTTAGGCGAAATGTAGTTTCGCAACAGTAGAATCGTTCTGCAGTTCACGTCAAATTCCGGCCCTTGAAAAGAACGTTGCCTTTATCGAGTGATCCTCGCGCATTGTACAAATCTAGCAGCTACAAACCTAGCCGTCCGTCTCAGAACTGCCACCCAAAAGTGCGTAGCGGAGGGTACTCAGTTACTTGCTTTCCTGTTCTACTCCCGTACAGGTAGAACGATTAAAAAACGAATACTGATTTGTGGTCTTTAGGCGAAATGTAGTTTCGCAACAGTAGAATCGTTCTGCAGTTCACGTCAAATTCCGGCCCTTGAAAAGAACGTTGCCTTTATCGAGTGATCCTCGCGCATTGTACAAATCTAGCAGCTACAAACCTAGCCGTCCGTCTCAGAACTGCCACCCAAAAGTGCGTAGCGGAGGGTACTCAGTTACTTGCTTTCCTGTTCTACTCCCGTACAGGTAGAACGATTAAAAAACGAATACTGATTTGTGGTCTTTAGGCGAAATGTAGTTTCGCAACAGTAGAATCGTTCTGCAGTTCACGTCAAATTCCGGCCCTTGAAAAGAACGTTGCCTTTATCGAGTGATCCTCGCGCATTGTACAAATCTAGCAGCTACAAACCTAGCCGTCCGTCTCAGAACTGCCACCCAAAAGTGCGTAGCGGAGGGTACTCAGTTACTTGCTTTCCTGTTCTACTCCCGTACAGGTAGAACGGTTAAAAAACGAATACTGATTTGTGGTCTTTAGGCGAAATGTAGTTTCGCAACAGTAGAATCGTTCTGCAGTTCACGTCAAATTCCGGCCCTTGAAAAGAACGTTGCCTTTATCGAGTGATCCTCGCGCATTGTACAAATCTAGCAGCTACAAACCTAGCCGTCCGTCTCAGAACTGCCACCCAAAAGTGCGTAGCGGAGGGTACTCAGTTACTTGCTTTCCTGTTCTACTCCCGTACAGGTAGAACGATTAAAAAACGAATACTGATTTGTGGTCTTTAGGCGAAATGTAGTTTCGCAACAGTAGAATCGTTCTGCAGTTCACGTCAAATTCCGGCCCTTGAAAAGAACGTTGCCTTTATCGAGTGATCCTCGCGCATTGTACAAATCTAGCAGCTACAAACCTAGCCGTCCGTCTCAGAACTGCCACCCAAAAGTGCGTAGCGGAGGGTACTCAGTTACTTGCTTTCCTGTTCTACTCCCGTACAGGTAGAACGATTAAAAAACGAATACTGATTTGTGGTCTTTAGGCGAAATGTAGTTTCGCAACAGTAGAATCGTTCTGCAGTTCACGTCAAATTCCGGCCCTTGAAAAGAACGTTGCCTTTATCGAGTGATCCTCGCGCATTGTACAAATCTAGCAGCTACAAACCTAGCCGTCCGTCTCAGAACTGCCACCCAAAAGTGCGTAGCGGAGGGTACTCAGTTACTTGCTTTCCTGTTCTACTCCCGTACAGGTAGAACGATTAAAAAACGAATACTGATTTGTGGTCTTTAGGCGAAATGTAGTTTCGCAACAGTAGAATCGTTCTGCAGTTCACGTCAAATTCCGGCCCTTGAAAAGAACGTTGCCTTTATCGAGTGATCCTCGCGCATTGTACAAATCTAGCAGCTACAAACCTAGCCGTCCGTCTCAGAACTGCCACCCAAAAGTGCGTAGCGGAGGGTACTCAGTTACTTGCTTTCCTGTTCTACTCCCGTACAGGTAGAACGATTAGAAAACGAATACTGATTTGTGGTCTTTAGGCGAAATGTAGTTTCGCAACAGTAGAATCGTTCTGCAGTTCACGTCAAATTCCGGCCCTTGAAAAGAACGTTGCCTTTATCGAGTGATCCTCGCGCATTGTACAAATCTAGCAGCTACAAACCTAGCCGTCCGTCTCAGAACTGCCACCCAAAAGTGCGTAGCGGAGGGTACTCAGTTACTTGCTTTCCTGTTCTACTCCCGTACAGGTAGAACGATTAAAAAACGAATACTGATTTGTGGTCTTTAGGCGAAATGTAGTTTCGCAACAGTAGAATCGTTCTGCAGTTCACGTCAAATTCCGGCCCTTGAAAAGAACGTTGCCTTTATCGAGTGATCCTCGCGCATTGTACAAATCTAGCAGCTACAAACCTAGCCGTCCGTCTCAGAACTGCCACCCAAAAGTGCGTAGCGGAGGGTACTCAGTTACTTGCTTTCCTGTTCTACTCCCGTACAGGTAGAACGATTAAAAAACGAATACTGATTTGTGGTCTTTAGGCGAAATGTAGTTTCGCAACAGTAGAATCGTTCTGCAGTTCACGTCAAATTCCGGCCCTTGAAAAGAACGTTGCCTTTATCGAGTGATCCTCGCGCATTGTACAAATCTAGCAGCTACAAACCTAGCCGTCCGTCTCAGAACTGCCACCCAAAAGTGCGTAGCGGAGGGTACTCAGTTACTTGCTTTCCTGTTCTACTCCCGTACAGGTAGAACGGTTAAAAAACGAATACTGATTTGTGGTCTTTAGGCGAAATGTAGTTTCGCAACAGTAGAATCGTTCTGCAGTTCACGTCAAATTCCGGCCCTTGAAAAGAACGTTGCCTTTATCGAGTGATCCTCGCGCATTGTACAAATCTAGCAGCTACAAACCTAGCCGTCCGCCTCAGAACTGCCCCTATGTCCTCCTTTAAACCGATCTGGTGGGGATGCCAAACATTTGCTCAATACTGAAGCGTTTTATATGTGGTCTTCTTTACAGACGAATCACATCTTGCCAAAATTCTCCCAATAAACCGAAGTCGGTCATCCGCCTTCCTCCCGACTGTCCCATTAGGCTCGTTCGATTTCATATCGTTGTGCAGCGTTACGTCTAGGTATTTAATTGACGCGACTTTTTCAAGCAGCACACTTCTTATTCTGTATTCGAACATTACGGGATTATTTCTCCTAATTTGCACCACCTTACATTTTTCTGCATTTAGCGTTAGTTGCCATACCTCCCGCCGACTAGAAATTTGGTACAAGTCCTTGTGCATCCTAGTACAGTAATTCAATGACGACACCCCCTTGTACACCCCAGTTTCCAGAGTCAACAGCCGCAGATTGAAACTCGCTCTGTCCGTCAGATCATTTATATAGACAGAAAATAATAGCGATCGTATCACGCTTGCCACTCTGATGAAAACTCTCTGTCGAGGAGAACGTACGTAAAAAAAAAAAAAAAAAAAAAAAAAAAAAAAAAAAAAAAAAAAAAAAAAAATAAATAAATAAATAAATAAATAAATAAATAAATAAAATTATATCAGCCAACCGGTTGCACAATTTTTAGGTGCTTGACCTAGGTTTCGTTGCCACTAGGGACAACTTCATCAGAAGAATAAAAACAGTTACATGGATACTGGTTTTATTTGTATGACAAAAATGCTAGTTTTTATTGTAATCGACTTGAGCAATCCTGTTCGTAATATTTTTGACGTCATCTGTTCCATGTATCTGTTTTTATTCTTCTGATGAAGTTTAGTGGCAACGAAACGTAGGTCAAGCACCTAAAAATTACGCAACCGGTTGGTTGATATAAAGAAAATTGGATTACGGTGGCTGTTAATCAGTCATGTTCAAAGCTGTCCTATTACTTAAGTAGTATTCGAGCCACTAAAATAATTTGTTACCTATTCAACAATCTCATGGTTTCGCTAGGAGTCTGTAGAGCGGTACAGTGTCGAACGCCTTTCGAAAATCAAGAAACATGCAGTCTGCTTGTTGTCCTTCTTCCATTGCGCGCAAGATGTCATGAGAGAAAAAGACAAGCTGTTTTCGCACTTTCGATGCTTCCGTGCTCGTGCATGGAAAGAAGCTTTTCCTTCTCAAAGAAATTTGCGTGCTACGGCTCGCAATCACATATGGTACGTATCTTTGGCATTAAGTTATTACAAGTTACTCCTTGCTTTCTGATTTAGACAGTTGTGAGGCGTGGTGTATTTCAAGTCTTGTCTTGACCACAATTGCACTTTATTAAGGTCTTACGCGTTTCTACATACCTCATTACCAAAAGTTATAACAAAACAGGTAGTAATATTCCATCCAACACTGACAAAACGTAACGAATAAGTAACACTAACTTTACACTCAGCAAAATTATTTAAATTTTTTTAATACATTCCCCTTAAAACTATTTGTGTCATAGACATATGTTACGTAAAAGATGTTTACAGTTCATCCCACAACATACTGAATACTGCTTAACAGTCAGTTATTATGCGGAAAATCCGTCAGATGGCGATACTGTCTTTCTGCTTCCCTCTCTCTTTCTCTGGACACATGCACACTCCGTGTTCTTATATATATATATATATATATATATATATATATATATATATATATATATATATATATATATATATGCAGTTTTAAATAGTGCTGTACAAAATTTGTTTTCTGTTAAGTTATACAATTTTAAACTGGTGCTGTATAAAACTTTTAAAATCATTGAGTACTGTACAAAAATGTTTTCTTAGACTACACAATTTTAAATGAGTGCTACACAAAACATTTTCTGGTACATTATAGTTTGACGTCTTGAGGCCAGGTAGCATTAAGTGAAACATTGCTGACAGTCACTAAAAAACATTGTATCTTTACAGAATCCAGGTTACGGAAAGTGTGGGAGGAGGGGGGGAAGCAGTTGAAGGAGAGAAGCATACATAAAAAAGCTGCGAAGGAAGAGCAACCGCCGAGCACCAACTGCCTA
Organism: Locusta migratoria; assembly: GCA_026315105.1. Classification (NCBI taxonomy): domain Eukaryota; kingdom Metazoa; phylum Arthropoda; class Insecta; order Orthoptera; family Acrididae; genus Locusta; species Locusta migratoria. The sequence goes on from CM048746.1 coordinate 144,428,395, forward strand.
CGAAAGCCATTCGATGGCTTCTATAACATACAAGCTTGCATATTGCCTCTCATTTATCACAAATAACTCTACCACGTAAATAAGAATGCTTCCTTCTATGGCATTACATTAAGTGATAAGAGGTGAGTTATGGGGGTGGGCGATGGGGAGGAGATATAAGTTTATTTGTGGGTACAGAGGGGTTAAGAGAGCAGTTTACAGAGGATAAAATAAAATGATAAACTTACAATGTTGGCTTAATACCCGTTGTACATTGTATCAAAGTAGTTTTGTGGACGTGATCGTTAGGAACTGAGCAAAAGCTTCTACTCATTCGATAATTTTGAAGAAAGAAATCGGTCGTGTCCTTACTAGGCAACCATCCCGGTAGTTTTCCGTAGAGACTTCACCGACATGTAGGCGATTGTGACTTTCCGTCAGGCGAGCAGTAAATGATAAAAGTATGACACTATTAATAAATGGGTCCGAACAGAACCAACGTTCAATTAATTTTTTAGGATGCCGAGAACTGAACACCGGCAAATATACAATGAAGAAAGAAGAATGTTACAAAACCCCTTTTGTACTAGTGTGCTATGTAACGTTCTTATCGCGATTCTACAACCAATCCGGTGATCTTGTAGGCGAGACTCTTCCAAAGTTGGAGAGATTAGATCATCGTTCCTATGATCCTGACATGTACCAGTCCAATTATTACCCCTTCGTACCGTTAAAGAAGATCTTGAAGCTCTACGATTTCTATCAAATGACAATGTGCCGGATGTAGTGGAAAGGCGTAGATGCGGCGATAGATTGGTAGGAAAAAGAAATTCTGGAGGCTTCCCAAAATGTGAATTGGGAGACGTCAATGTAGAGAATTTCCGGGCGTTTAAAGGCACAAAGGAAATTACGCACAGGGATTGGATAACCCTGCAGCGCGATCAAGAAGATTGGTGATACTAATTTTTAGAGATTATGCAAGCATAAAACAAGTGAACAGTTGTAAGTAAGCCCTAATCAGATATAAATTATGATGACTAGGTGGCTAACTACTTTCATGATTTCAGGAAACTTCAGATAAATCGCAGAACATTACCTTGAGAACTCTGCGTACTTGAAAAGAAAACATTACACAATAATTCGTAAAAAAAATCATTATCCTTTAATTTGGCACACACAATAACCGTGCGAAGAAACAAAATTAAGTTACTTAAATCAGACGTGTAGGGCCATGTCAATAATTTTATACGTATTTTCTCGGAAGGTAGTTTTTAGCTTGTAAGTAAAGTTGCCCAAAAAGCGCTTGGGTAATGAGATGTAAACGATACATTGTTTTCACGAAGGCTGTACAAATTATCGTATTTTGGATTTTCATGTGAAATGTCTGTAAAGAAGTAATTTTTTGATAGAAAGTTCATAATCATCCTTCTATGACAATGCTTTTGGGTGAAGTACGCTTGAAGACAATAACTTAGATCTCGCTTTTGTCGCGTTATCTGGCAAGTGGCCAAATCTGTCATGTCGTTCATCATCCACAGACAGGAACAGAAGGCGCTGTTTCCTTCTCCTTCTGAACTGGTTGACTATTCAATAGTCGTCTGCCAGGCATCGTCTTCCCAGAAAATATCAGTTTATTGGCAGAGCACCAGATAACAATTTGTCAAAACATTTGCATAATAAATCGTATAAAAAGCTTCCTCTTTCCATATTTAAGCTGCTCTTCGTATACTACAAAGAAAAACCGTCCTCTAAAGATTCACACTATTGCGAAACTTTACACGAAAGACAACCAAACGTCGCTGTATTTGAGATAACCATAGCTAAACCGAGAGATGTGTACAAGTTATCTACGAATATTAGATTTTGGTCATACAAATGAGGTAATAAGAAGTGAGTAACAATATCGTCAGTAATATCGAGCTCAAAATTTGGATAATCAGCATCAGCACCAGATTAAACATTTAAGGCAAGAAAAAAAAAATCATGTTTCACAGTCTACTATTATGAAAAGCTTTATACCAAATCGATTTCCATTCAAGGAAATTTATTGCTTGGATCGAAGTCTTCCCTTTCAGAATAACAGATTTCCATCAATACACAGATTTTTACCTGGAATAATAGTTGACACTAATTTTATTTGTAAATTGTTGGTGGGTGCGGTGTTTTTATGCAGACTGGGGGCCTCTCTGATGTTTAATTTCTACGTCGTTATGTAAAGAGAATTAGAAAGCCGGCCGCAGTGGCCGAGCAGTATGCGGCGCGTCAGTCACAGTCTGCATGGCCACTACGGTCGGTGGTTCGAATCCCCCCTCGGGCATGGATATTTGTGCCGTCCTTAGTATTAGCTAGTTCATAAGTAGTTTGTAACTTTACGGACTGATGACCCCGTAGTTAAGTCCCATAAGCTCTACAAACATTTAAACATTGATTTTAAAACTACCCTCCATGCCCCGACAGTTAACAATGCGCACTATATTTTACAATTCCTAATTTTTCAACGGCGTGTAGATCTCTTTGTGATTAGATATTGTAATTGAGACAGATCAAAGCTCCCAAAATTATTAAAGAAAGCAAATGGGAGCGGAATATTCTACATACTTGTAGTTCAAATCAATATTATTCATTGAATTCTAACCGTGGAACTAAACATGGGCAAAGATAAACATGATGCTTAATTGCGGTTGACATAGCTAGTGGTAAACCGGTCAGAGCACCATCCCGTCCTTTCAGATCAATACAAAACACAATCAGAGTAATAAACTTCAATTGACAGTGCTTCGACACTACTTCTACAAGTAGTGTAATATAATAATATGTCCCTCAAAGGATTCAGCATTAATACTCCAAATAATAGTGACTCTCAAATGACTATAGTGCAGTCATGTGATTTATTCGCCTATCTAGGATTCTCGAAATAGTGAAACATTTAGAGCGTTTCAGGGCATTGAAGTAAATGCAAAGGCAAAGTTGAAAATTTGTGCTGGACCGAGATTCGAACCCTGATTGCCGCTTCGGGCCAGCGGTCGCCTTCACCAGTTTGGCTATCCAGTCACGCTTCCCTTCCAACCAAAATTCTCATCTTGTAGCACACTACGATGGTATTGCCCCCTACACCCTTTCCTATCACTTCCTCTTGCTCGCAGCCCATTCTGGATACCCTCAAAGGATCAAGCATATTAAAGCGTCGACACTTAAACTGTCAGACGCCTGCTGGGGCATATATAGAACTAGCTGAAAACCCGGCGTTACCCAGGTATTTATTTGTTCCTGCCATTTTCAGGTATATATTCATTAGTATAAGGGCTGTATGTCAATAAATTAACTTGGGAATACAATTAGCAGTAGAGAAGTAATAGATTAAAACTTGGTGCGGTTTTTCATGAGATTTACTGTTTATGTGCTCATATCTCATGAACTACGTGTCGTACTGTGATACAATTTAGAAGGTACATTCAACTATATGTGTGTATACTGTCTGTAAAATTTCCTGCGGCTTCAATTTGTAGTGTAGAAATTATAAAAAACCGAATGCCGTAGTTTTACTCCATAAACAGCGGAAAAGTAGTAAGTGAGAAACTTTTTTTCCTTTCATCATTTTGCTATGTTTGTCAGCGAGAAAAAGTTTAATAAAGGTTTGAAATTATGTTTCAAGTTTGTTGCAAGTCGCATTCTCATATAGCGTATTCATAAACTCAGGCCGCATTATGTGTCAGTTTTTTGCGATTACTTTTGTTTATGACGTCATATCGTCTGAGCCAAGTGTCGTATGTGATTCTTAACCCTACTGAAATTGTTACCTCACGGTAAGCAATGTGTGTACCAAATGTGGTTGAAATCGGTCCAGTGATTCAGGAGAAAATCAGCAGCATTGTTGCTAAATGCAGCAGTTTTTCGCGCATCTCGTTCTTTATGACGACATGTCTCGTGAACTATGTATCGCACGTTCGTACGTGATTCTTACTCCTACGGCGACCGTACTCATGGATTGTAGCTTACGTGTTCAAAATTTCATAAAAAATGGAACATAACTGTAGATTTGTATTCAACACGTATACACAAACAAATGTTTTATATACCGAGTGATAAAAAAATCAGTATGAATTTGAAAACTTAATAAATAACGGAATAATGTAGCTAGAAAGGTAAAAATTGACACAGACTTAGGATGACATAGCGTTTTATTAGAACAAAAAGTTCAAAAAATATCTGACAGATGGCGCTTTAAATTAAGATAAAGCAAAGACGATGTTCTTTACAGGAAATGCTCGATATTTTGACCATCATTCCTCAACAATAGTTTTAGTCAAGGAATAATGTTTTGAACAGCACTGTAAAGCATGTCCGGAGTTATGGTGAGGCATTGTCGTCGGATGTTGTCTTTCAGCAACCCTAGAGATGTCGGTCGATCACGATACACTTGCGACTTCAGGTAACCCCAAAGCCAGTAATCGCACAGACTGAAGTCTAGGGACCGGGAGACGAAACATGAAGAAAGTGGCGGCTGAACACACGATCATCACCAAACGACGCGCGCAAGTATGTGTGTCAATTTTTACCTCTCTATCTACATTATTCCTTGATTTATTAAGTTTTCAAATTTATACTGACTTTTGATCACCCTTTACAATTTAGTAGGTACAATTAACTATATGTGTGTCTACTGTCTGTAAAATTTCCTGCGGCTACAATTTGTAGTTTTGCTTTTATTTATTTATTTATTATTCCACTTGCCCCATTACATAGTAAACATAGTAAAATTCAGGGGGTCACATCAGGTATTTTTACAAACACAAATACAGTACATAAGTTGACAGGATTTACAAAAGAAGCGTTTTGACTACACATTATTTGCCGCTTTACACAGCAAAACCAAACGATTTTATACATAGGGAAATCTTATTGAATTACAGAAATTGTAAAATTCTACAGTGAATTTATGCAACAAATCAAATTTCTTGACAGGCCATCGTCCTCCTTTGTCAGTTTTTTTTTCCTGAGCTGGTCCCTATCTTTCAGTAAGTTGCAGCAGTCGATAAGCACGTGGTCAGTTGTTTGGACAGCTCTGTTACATGTACACGTTCCGTCTTCAGTTATTATGAGCTGTTAACATTGCTGTAAAATTGGGAGATATTGGAAGTTTAATCGTTAAACGTTGTCGGATCGTAGGAAAATACGGTTTAGTGCTTCCCTTGTTTTTTGATCTTTGCCACTCAATGTCCCATTTGTTCCTAAACTCCTCTCGAAGTTTCTTCTTTACGGCACTTGTGCGTATTTTCTTGTAGCGAATCGATTGTCTTGATCGAGCTGATCTTTTAGCAAGATTGTCAGCTAGTTCATTTCCCCGTATCCCTCGATGTGCTTTCACCCATTCGAAATGCACCAGCCAGTTGTGTGTCTGCAATCTTCTGATTTTACTTCTTCAATCAAGAAGTTGTGATTATTCTGATTTCGTAACGATTCCAATGTAATCCTACTGTAGGTGTGAATTACTGCTGTTCTATCAATATTCGAGTGATTGGTTATTAACTCAAGAGAATTGAAAATGGCGAACTGTTCCGCTTGATTGTTTGAGCATTCACTAGACAGTTTTAGCTGTATCTGGCAAATAAGCTTCTTATTAACAAATATTGCTATTCCAGAACCCACTCCGTCGTCTGACTTGCTTCCATTTGTGTATACGTCAACAGGGTAGCTTTTTCTTGCGTCCTTCTTAGTTATCCTTGTGAAGTCTGCCGGGTGTGCCCAGCTTCTATACTCTAAGGCGATGTCTATTGTTTGTCTGGTGTCTTTTGTTTTGACCAGGTTATAATATTTGGCTATTTCCTGTATCTTAAGAGTTATGGGCATGAGACCTGATAAAACACAGGGTGCTTCAGTTGATGTCGTTCTGTAAGCTTTGACCATTTTTAAATTGATTAACCGTTGGACTCTATTAATTTTGGTACGGTTGTATTGTCGTTCCAGTGCGTCTTTCCACATGGGTGGGCCGTACGATAATATAGGCAGTATTATTCCTTTATAAATAGTTTGCAGTGCTGTAGTCCGCAGACCCCAGTTGAGTCTAGCTAATCTTGAAAGAGCATTAATTAAGACCGTGCATTTGTCTGTAATATGTTGAACGTGATTGTTGAATGTAAGCTTACTGTCGAATATAACGCCCAGATATTTTAGATGGGCTACTTGTTGAAGCACCTTGTTGTTCAGGTAAATTGCGATTGTCGATTAGGCAAATTTCCATTTCCTGGTGATATGCATAGCTTTTGATTTTTGTTAATAGAATTTGAGTTTATTATTACTGGCCAAGTCGATATTAATATCATGTCTGCGTTACAAACGTTCTCAGCGGCAAGAGGACTCTCCCCTTTGGTCAGTACAATCAGATCGTCGGCAAAAGCTATAACAAGAGAGAGTCCTGAGTAAGACAATTTAAGCAAGAAATCATATAATATATTCCAGAAACCTGGACCATAACACGAACCTTGTGGGCATCCTGTGGTAGCAGTTCTTTCTATGAGAAGGTTGTTGACATTCAACGTTGCAGTTCTGTGTCTGAAATAGCTACGTGTAAGGGTATACAGATTTTCGGGACAGTTAAACTCACGCAACGTCTTTAAAATACCAGGCCGCCAAGCTGCATCGAAAGCTCCCTGTACGTCCAGACTCACAATGATGACACACATTTTAGTTGTGAGACTACTCTCCTTAAATTCTTTTACAGCCGTTAGTGCGTCAGTCGTACCCGTTCGTGGGGTGAAACCGTATTGATTTTTATGGAGAAGATCTCTGGAGTAGAGGAAATGCATTATTCGATTTATTAAAAGATTTTCCAGTACCTTCGCTTCAGTGTATAAGAGATTTATTGGATTATAGTTGTTGATTTCCGTGCTTTGTTCCTTTATTATCGGAATTATTTTAGGTTGCTTCCATAGTTTGGGGAAACATGCCGTTTGAAGGCAACGATTGTAGATCGTAGTAACAAATTGAGAAAACATATTAAACACCCTACGTAGAATTGTACTATTGATGCCATTCTCTCCTGGAGACTTTTTAGGATTCAGCTGTTCCAGTAGAGTACGAATTTCCTCTTGCGTTTTTATTTACAATGTCTTCGGTAACGTTCCTAACATATTTATGGTATTCAGTATCTTAGTCCGTTATCCAGTGGAATGAAGTAATCCAACATGGAGTTGAGTGTTTCCTTTAGATTTACTGTCATCGTGCCATCTTGTTTCTGTAGGGTCGTCATGAATGAAGTGTTCCGTTCTTTGTAGACATTATAAATTGAAACGTAGTTTTAGTCGATGAACAGCGGAGCTTTACTGTTTATGTGCTCATGTCAAGTAGGCCACTTGAAAACATTTTTTGGAACAATGATCTAAAAATTTTTTTACAAATTAAAATAAGATTACTCTAGATCGCAAGTTGTTCCGTTGCCAGTAGTAAACGCAACCACTTGCGATCTACACTCTCTTATTTTAATTATTAATTATATAAAATAGCTTCATAGTAATGCGTGGGATTGGATTACATTGGATATTTCCAGACATAACTGTAATTTGTGTTGTGGAGGGAACCGTTCTTAGGTTTAGCCGCGCATCGCGTATTCCATACGGCCAAGGGCTTGAAATGGAAGTCCGTCATGGATACGATTCAGCGACAATCACTTAAGACCAACGTTACTCAATTTCACTTCTTTACAAGGTGCAGGGCGTGGAAACTTATGTGTTAAATGAATCTTACACTACTGGCCACAATTGCAGATGGTAAATATATTATATATTGGACAAATATATTATACTAGAACTGACATGTGATTACATGCAGATGGTAAATGTATTATATATTGGACAAATATATTATACTAGAACTGACATGTGATTACATTTTCACGCAATATGGGTGCATAGATACTGAGAAATAACAACCACCTCTGGCCGTAATAACGGCCTTGATACACCTAGGCATTGAGTCAAACAGAGCTTTGATGGCGTGTACAGGTACAGATTCCTATACAGCTTCAACACGATGCTTAAGTTCATCAAGAGTAGTGGCTGGCGTATTGTGACGAGCCAGTTGCTCGGCCACCATTGACCAGAAGATTTCAATGTGCTGGCCACGGCAGCAGTCGAACATTTTCGTATCCAGAAAGGCCCGCACAGAACGTGCAACATGCGGTCGTGCATTATTCTACTGAAATGTAGGGTTTCGCATGGATCGAATGAAGGGTAGAGCCACGGGTCGTACCACATCTGTAATGTAGCGACCACTGTTCAAAGTGCGTCGATGGGAACGAGAGGTGACCGAGACGTGAAACCAATGGCACCCCATACCATCACGCCGGTTGATACGCCAGTATGGCGATGACGAATACACGCTTACAATGTGCGTTCATCGCGATGTCGCCAAACACGGATACGATCATCATGATGCTTTAAACAGAACCTGGATTTACCCGTAAACATGACTTTTGCCATTCGTGAACCTAGTTTCGTCTTTGCGTACACCATCGCAGGCGCTCCTGTCTGTGATGCAGCGTCAAGGGTAACCGCAGCTATGGGCTCCGAGCTGATAGTCCATGCAGCTGCAAACGTCGTCGAACCGTTTGTGCAGATGGCTGTTGTCTTGCATACGTCCCCATCTTTTGACTCAGGGATCGAGACGTGGCTGCACGATCCGTTACAGCCATGCGGATAAGATGCCTGTCATGTGCTAGTGATACAAGGCCGTTGGGGTCCAGCACGGCGTTCCGTGTTTCCCTCCTGAACCCACCGATTATATATTACCCTAACAATGATTGTATCGTGACCAATGCGAGCAGAAATGTCGCGATACGATAAATCGCAATCGCGATGGGCTACAATTCGACCTTTAACAAAGTCGGAAACGTGACGGTAAGCGTTTCTCCTCCTTACACGAGTCATCACAACAACGTTTTACCAGGCAACACCTGTGAACTGCAGTTTGTGTATGAGAAATCGGTCGGAAACTTTCCTCATGTCAGCACGTTGTAGTTGTCGCCACGGGCGGCAACCTTGTGTGAATTCTCTGTAAAGCTAATCATTTGCATATAACAGCATCTTCTTCCAGTTGGTTAAATTTTGCGTCTGTAGCACGTCATATTCGAGGTGTAGCAATTTTAATGGCCAGGAGTGTATTTTGTTGCAAAAAGATTTCCTCAATCTGCGATGTCCCACAAATTGCAACGTTAATCCGGCAGGTTTATATGGCAAAATTCTGTATGCAAGTTGCGTTTTGAGAATTTGGCGAGCATGCATCTTTGGGAGGGTTAGACCTGGCTATCATTCGTGGTGAGGCTTCTGCATTGTACTTTAGTCGCACTGTTCTAACACATCGTCGCGCCCCTCGGTTCATTTTCAACTCAACTTTAGAGGCGTCACAACCATCGAGATTAACACCTCCAGTAGGTATCATTCAAAATTCAAATGTTTATGAATCTAAGGGACTTAACTATGTTGGTCATTAGTGCCTAGGCTTAAAAAGAGCCTACACTAACTTAAAGTAACTTATGCTAAAGACAACACAAACACCCGTGCCAGACGGAGGACTTGAACCCCCTACGGCGAAAGGCCGCGTACACCGTAGCTGGGCGCCTTAGTGCACACGGCTATTCTTCCGCGGCAGTAGGTATTGGTGGTATTCATTATAAACTAAGACATATCAAGGAATTATTTCTGTAAGGTAGTTATTTAGGAGATGAAGTTCTTTTACAAACGAATCTCTGTAAAATTGCAGTTGGATTGTGCGCTGTTCCCTCACTGTGTTTCCTCGGCGGAATATTTGTCGCCGGAAGCGGACTGGAAGATTTTTACGTGCAACTTTGCCCTTCCTATGTTTCGGATGGAAGTGGCGCCCTTTTGGTACCCAGTCATTTGCAGCCTTGTTCCTGCCACCGCTTGGCTCTTTCGTGTTGGCCTCAACGTGACGGACCGCTGTAGCCGTTGCCATAAATCAGATACATTATATCATCGATTGATCTCCTGTGCATATGGCCACTGGAATTGGCTTCGCCGATAACTGGCCATTCCTCTCGAAACGATGGAGGCCACTATTTCTGACGAGATTCTCTTGCGTCCCGATGGCACATTTTTTCCCCCCAGAACAAGTAACAATACCTTCATGTGGCTCGTCGAAAATTACGTTCATCATATATTGATGAGAGGCTATGACCCAGATCCTTATGCCTTCTCTCGGAATATGGTCATATCAATATGGACATGGTACAAGGGGAAACACTATCGTGCGCTATTTCTAAACATGCTTAATCATTAACGAGATGACTGATTTGATAACCCCTACCTATCTCTCTCCAATTTTTTGTTTTTATGACGTCATTATGTTTTGACAAAACAAGGTCGCTCAAGAGAAAAAAAGGGAAAAAATGAAAAAAAAAATTAATTAATAAAAATAAAAAAGCAATGTGAGCTGTAAAGCAAACGGTACCAAGTTTACGTTCCTTTTAATTTTTTTTTTTTTACTTCGCTTTCTAACAGTTTTTAAGTGCAAAATATATAAGAAAATGAACAAAAAAAGAAAAAAAAAGAAAAAAAAGTAAAGAAAGAGTCTGTACCATGTGAGGTATCAGTTCGGTAATGGGAAATGGGAGGTTTCGTGAGCAGGTCTTGAGATTCAACCACTGCCCCCTTTATCTTCACCAACCAGAAGGAGATTGCTTGCTTTCCATTTTCCTGCGTTTCTCTTCCCATAGTCCTAGATTCAAAAATTAATATTATAAATGCATATTGTGAAATATCAGCTGCTTATTATAGTTATATCTTTACTGGTTTCGATTTTAAATTATCTTCAGACAAGTAAACTAATCAGACTGATTACGCTGATACATTGTCCGCTGCCTTAAACATGTCAATTGACATGATAAGTTAGAAGTCTGTTTAGCTACCTTTTCAGAAGATAATTTAAAACCGAAACCGGTAACGTTATAACTATAATAAACAGCTGACATTTGACAATATGTTTTTTAATATATTACAGCTATTACAAGTCATCTTATTAAAAATTTAAAAAATAAAATAAAACCAAATTGATCGATCTGTAAGATCTGGGACGCGGCAAAAATTCTGTTTCCTTCTCTCGCCTTATATTCGCATGATTTTGGTTTCGTGACTGCAACACAAGGGAATTCTTTTGTTTGCTCCCGTCAGATAATTTAATGTTACCCACCACCTAGTAATTACTCGCAGGCAGAGAAAAACAGCTGCAGACTGATCCGCGGCGGAGAACACTTCTGAAATTTGACACGGTAGAGGTAGCAATGCTTTGAAGTTTCAGAACCGAGAAGGTAAAATGTGAAGGAAACGTTTCACAGTCCTGTTTTGGGAGAGTGTTTTTTCCTTCTGATTCAGAGCGTGTTATAATGACACCAAAGCAATGTATGCAGTAAAATGCTCCCTCGGATAATTATATGAAAACACGAGTTGGTATTTTCCTACAGGTGCAGGAAAATTAAGTAAGAAGAAATGTCAAAGTTCGTACACATAACACCCCAGTGAAAACAGAAAGGAAAGAGAGAGAGAAATATACGAAATTTAAAGACACAAAATAAATTGTTTACGTGGTTTTTTTCCGACATTGCCTTAATTAATAAGAATTCATATATATATATATATATATATATATATATATATATATATATATATATATATATATAATTTACGCTCCAAAAGTGTTACGCCTCTATTAGAATTCCTGAGAACCAATAATTCACTGACCTTTTTGATAACAACTGAATATTAAAGTAGATACAAAACAACCGTTGTACTGTAGCAGTTTCATCAAGTTTATCGCGAATAACAGAATGCTGTCTTTAGCGGTAAATAATTACCGGCATTTTCTTGAAAATAGTGATTGGCGGGTAATACAACAGTAGTGATCAATTTCCATCCGTAAGAGTAGTGTAGCTGGTTTGGAAGTCTCTTCTTTTGGAGAGGGCGGCAAATTTGTCCTTGGGTGCCACCTGGCCTCTAGGGAGCGTGCTGCGTCCTCAGTGCCAAATTGTGTGTTAATGATGTAGCATACGATTTGCAAACTTGTTGCTAATTAAATAAGTATCTATCGGGTTATTCGGAACTCGTATTACACTGTCATACTTATTGTACAATGGAAATGATTGCGACTCATTGTTCATGGTATACAAATTTTTTAAAAAAAATTCTGAACAATTTAAACATTGTATCAAACTTGATGAGTTTTTCAACTGTTTTTCCTATGTATCAGCCAAACTATATTATATTTATGTACTCTGATAGAGAACTTTGTCAACTTTCCCGTTTTGTTTCCTTTGGCGAAAGATTGAAGGAGAGTAATGACTTGTTATTATTAGTTTCGACCAATGTGGGGCCATCTTCAGGATGTTGTTCCGCTCGACACCATCTCGGAGTAACGTCCTAAAGATGGTCAAATATTTAGTCGAAACTATTTGATAATAAAAAAGTCAATTTTGCGCTTTAGAGTGTTTTTATATTTTAAAAAATTGTCGACTTTGTTGTTGTTAGCTGAGGAAATGGGTAAACAGGATGACACTCCATGAAGCTTATTAACTGTAAACAAGGAGTAAAGTACACAATTTTATTTATTTACTTATAAAAACGTAACAAGAATATAAAAATCTATACAGAATGTGAACATTACCTTTACATAAGAAAATTTATTTATTAAGTGTATAACTTCACCCTTTTAAGAAATAGTAATTATTCTGTTACTGCATTCAATTGACGTGTAATATCGATTACTAGCAAACGACTGTTTTCACATTGCTCTATTTTAAAATGTTAGTTCTTTCATAATAATATGGTAACAGAGAACTATTAAGTATAACAAAAGCTAATTATTGAAATACTGTCGTCTACAACATCTAATCGTTTGGATAAAAGTGTATGCAACAATTTACAGCTAGTTGTGGTTTCAATTAATTTATTAATCTTATCCTTAATCTGTGTAGGTCACTATTTCTTTTTACAGTTCTGATCACTGTTAGTAGTTCCTGTGGCATCTATTTCCACTGTCACTAGCACTGAAGCGTCATGTTTGTTGTCATGTACTTTTCGTATCAATTTAAATATTTGATAACTCTACGGAAATGAATCACCACATCGAGAATGCCGAGAACTCATGACACTTTCCACTGTTTCTCAGAATCGCAATTGGCATATCTGTAGTGACTAAAGAAGCGAGTAGGTCAAGACTATGTGTGAAATTTTGATGACACCCGCACTCCGTGTGATGTAGAGGCCGTGCCTGAATTTCGACTATTTAACATAATAAACGGATTCTATTCCGAAGTCGCTATGGACTTCTACACCGCTGCGAAGGCTGTACCATTTCTCTCCACAATACCGTCTGTAGTGAAGCACAACCTAATTCATGTTTTCAATTTTAGAACTTGGGATTAATGTAGTCGCAATTACTGGAAGATGGGGTTGAAATTAAGAGATGAGAGGTAGTTACTTACCGGCGTGGCAGGTGCGAAGTTGTTTGGGGGAGGCAGTAATTTTCATTAGCCACTCGGCAGCAGGGCTGTGTACTGATGAGGTGAGCACCAAAAGTTTAATAACTCAAGGGAGATCAAAGCAGTGCCGAGCAGGGTGACTCTGTGCAGTAACGCCGGCAACGGGCAGGAGGAATTTCACTTCCGCCTATAACGACGCCGGAAGTTGCACGCAAATGCTTTCATCTCTTTGTTCTTAAAAACAGTGATAGCGGCGTTGGAAAGATGTTTTGAGTCAACACATAGACAGCAAAGTAACTGAGCCGGTGCGATCACTATCGCCCCTTGTATATCGATCTATCGGATCGTGCTCGCCTGTTTATATTTGGCGCGCGAGAGCGTTACTAGACGGCTCTGCTTTTGAAAGAGGAATAACCACGTGATAGTACGTTGACCAAGGCGATGACGACAAGGACGAGTGCGCCAGGAGTACACACGAGGTGGTCATCACCCCGTTTACATTGGCTCCCAAAACCAGATTTCGTAAACCTATTTCCCAATTCCGCTTTTGGTTGGTCATGTAAACACTCCAAAATCGATTCTGGAAATCCGCTTCTCTAGAGCGGTTTTCCAGTTCCACAATCGATTTTCTTGCCCATGTAAACGCAACCGTTTTTGAAGCGTTCTTGGCTTGTCAGATTGTATTTTCTTGTTAAGAATTTTTGACTCATATGGATAAACTAATGTTTTATTTAGTGATAGAGATGTACAAAAATTAGAGTGGGCACTGAATCTATGTATTTAAGTAACGAAAAATAGGTAATGTGCTGACTTAAATCAGGAGCTGTATCAGCTGTTTTTCACTCGCCATGTTAAGTGGATTAGGAAATCCGCTTCAGGCTATACCATGTAAACACGACAGCGAAAAACGGTTTACGAAATTCGGTTTTCGTCTTCCGGAAGATGTGTCGCATGTAAACGTAGTGCATGTGTGTCAGTGTGTCCGTCTGCGGCAGCATGGGGATCGCTGATGTGGTGAAGATTACAGCTGCTTTTCCAGTTTGTCTAAAAGCGGACGGTTGAGTTCGGCGGGCAGGGACTGTTTGTCTTACCAGCAAGTGTGGTTTTCCGAATCTGGGACGATATTTCGAAGTTGTCCGTGTGAATGGGTCAACGACCGACTGGTATTATATTGCAAAACTGGTAAAGGAAGTGCTCCGGCTTACCCGCCCTATGTGTTATTCTGACTGTTACTAGTTGAGTGTTGCTGAGCTACCAAACAGGTGAAGAAAATTTGGTACCCCTGCAAGTCGTTTTTCTGGATTTTGTTTCAACGAACCCTTATGAGAAATGGTTTCACACGCCTGTAATTAATGCCTTTGAGCTTCTTCTATTTCGTGTTCTTTCTGGCATCCAAATTTATGTGTTTTGTGTTTGTATTTTTAATGCCTTACATAGTAATAGTTGTATCTGTGTGTTATAGAGCGAGATTCTGTTTTGGTTGTGGCTATTGTGGTGGGGCCCGTTGCTGGCGTGCTTAGTGGGACTGACGACTGTTTTGTTCGAGAGGGCGCTCTGTGTGCAAGGACAGTTCCGTTTACCGGACTGGCTGCCGTCCGTGTGCTCCTGTGGCTGAAAGTACACCATTTGGACGTCTGACTGGGCTCCCACCTTAAGACTTTAAATTAAGTGATTGTATATGTTTAAATCATGTAAAACGTTTACTAAAGTGGATCCGGATTGTGAGGCTCTGTGCACTTCCAGACTTAAAGTGGCTTGCCATGTAAAATTTTGTTAAGTACTGAAACAAATTATTTAATTACGTAATTAAGCCAACTGATTGTACCCCATTAAGATAAGACTTACGTCAATTAGTTTTGTTCAGATTTATTGTTTTTCTCAAAAGCGTAAATGAGTTAATGAAAATTTATTTAGCTTGTACAAGAGTGCAGATTTTTTTCTGGTTACATTTGTCTGTGTTGTAAACGCTATTTTTCGGGTTGCAGAAGCTTGGGACCCTTTCGTTTACTGTACGCTTTTAGAATTGAATTTAATTTTTTCTTTTTTTTTCTAAAATTATTACATCTATTTAAATAAATTTTGGGTCTCATTAAAAGATGTTCAATACAGTCCTTGGGCAGCTCTCCCACATTTCCTGCTCTAAAGTTTGTTAATCTACTGCTCGCTCGTCAAGCGTTCAGTAATTGGCGGTATCAGTAACATTCTCTGAATTATTATGCTGCCTCAAGTCGCCACCTCCAAGCTATGTCAGTGGGCCACCCAGTTATCGATCGAGGCGTATTCTGTTCTACGTGACACCGACTGTTGAGAGGCCTTATTTCTACAGCCCAATCAAATGGTAGCTCTTCATTAACAAAATTCCGAATATTTTTTCCTCAACGGTCGATGGGTTCGACTCCCCCTCGTTCATGGCTGTTTGGGTCGTCTTTACTGTAAGGTAGTTCGTAAGTAGTTTCTAAGTTTAGGGACTGATAACCCCGCAGTTAAGTCCATTAAGCTTGACAAACATTTGAACATTATTGGTGCCTATGACGAACCTTGCTCTGGACATTGCAACACATATACAGCAGACGATAACGTGGAAGATGTGAAGAAAATTGTTTTGAAAAATATCAAATTACCGAAAGAAAAGTTGCTGAGGGAGAGCCAGCCGCGGTGGCCGAGGGGACTGAGGCGCTCCCGTCACGGACTGCACGGCCACTACGGTCGGGGGTTCGAATCTTCCCCCCCGGGCATGGATATTTGTGCCGTCCTTAGGATTAGCTAGTTCATAAGTAGCTTGTAAGTTTAGGGACTGATGACCCCGTAGTTAAGTCCCATATACTTTACAAACATTTGAATATTTTTTTTGAGCTGAGGGAGATGGCATGTCTGTCGGTTCGTGTCATGAATATATATATATATATATATATATATATATATATATATATATATATATATATATATATATATATATTCGTATGTCTTGGGCATGAAACGGTGTCAGCAAAGTTTGTTCCAAGACTTCTCAATATTGATCAGTCGCGTGAGCGTCGTTTGCTAGCTACTGAATACCGCCCGTGATGATCCCGATTTGCTAAAGAGCGTCATAACTGGTAAAGAAATATGGGATTACGATTACCATGTCGAAACCAAAACCCAGTCGTCCCAGCGGAAGCATCGCGGAGAGAATTATTGCCTTAGTTAGTAGGGTCAATGAGTATCACCTTGACGTTACGCGCCGTTTACGAGAGATAATACTTAGAAATCGTCTGGAATTGCGGAGAAACATTGCATAGCTTTTGCATCACGACAATGCACCAGCTCATTCCACTTTGCCCGTTAGACATTTTTCTGGCAAAAAAAAAAACAAAATGACAATCATGCCTCAGCCACCATATTTACCAGATTTGGCCCCATGCGGCGACGTTTTTGTTCCCAAAACTGAAGAGTCTTATGAATGGACGAAGTTTTGTAACGATTGACGAAATGGAACGTGCTTCGCTGGATGTAGTCAGGACTGAACGAAAAAGTTATTACGAGAAGTGATTCGAGAATGAGAAGTGGTGGAACAAGTTTATTGTATGTGAGGGCTATTAATTTGAAGGGGAAAATATTAATATTGATGAAGAAATAATTTGTTCACATAGTCATTTTATTTTTTTACACGCCTCGTATATATCGAGAAATGATCACCTTAAAATAAGATACCAGGCTCAGAATGAAGAGATTTATGTGTCAGATTTACCCGCGCGATATTAGAGCATGCAACTGTCGAGAAATAGTCTGAATGGGTTGACCTAGGTAGCACGTAGGCGTCAGTTAATTGCCGAACAGCGTTTTCGACACTGAGCATAACATCTGTCTTGTGCCATGAAAATTGAGTGACTCCCATAAAGTGCTTACGGTTACATATAACGAACTCAAGTTGCGAATTTTTAAGTTCTAAATTCCATTCTACTTCTATACCTACATCCACATGGATACTCTGCAAGTCAGATTGAAGTGCAAGGCAAATGATTCATCGAACCACTTATATGATACATCATTGGACAGCCATTTGACTGTAAGGTTGTATTATTTATTATTACAATCCGGTTTCGGCTTTGAAGCCATTATCAAGTGCACAAAGTCATTTTTTCGACATAGGTTTGGATTACATGTCGGTCATCTACATACACCGAGTAAATGGAGTATTTGTGCTCTTGATAATGGACTAAAAACCGAAATCCGGATTGTGATAATAAAAAATACAACCTTACAATCAAATGGAGGTCCAAAACCACCTGCGGAACGATTTGGATAAGATATCTGTATGGTGTAAGAATTGGCAGTTTAAATAATGCGAAGTTTGTTGTCGTCGACATGAGTACGAAAAGAAATCCGTTAAACTTTGTTTACATGATAAATTAATCAAATGTGAAGTCCGTAAACTATAAAAAAGTCAGAATTACAATTAATTCTGACTTAAATTGGAAAGAACAAGTAGATAATGTCGTGGGAAAGGCGAACCAGAGACTGCGTTTTATTGGCAGAACCCTTAAAAGATGCAACAGAAATACTAAAGAAACTGCATACACTACTCTTGTCCGTACTTTTATGGAGTATTGCTGCCCAGTGTGGGACCATCAGGTGGGTTTGATTTCTCTTCTTTTATTATGATGATCATGTCTCCCTATTTTGGTGGGTACTGAAATATATGTTCGCATTATGTAGAAAAAGTTGGTAAAAGTCGTTTTGCAAATAGATATCGCCTTTCTTTTAATGATTTCCATCCCAGCTAGTACATCATTTCCGTGACACTATCTCCCCTATATTGCGATAATGAATTTTCTCTAAATCGACCGTCAGTCCCACCTGGTTTGCATTCCACAATGTGCATCAGTACTCCAAAATAGGACGCACAAGTGTAGTGTAGGCAGTTTCTTTAGTAGAACTGATGCAAGTCTAAGTTTTTTACCAATGAAACGTAGTCTTTGGTTCGCCTTGCCTAGAATATTTTCTATGTGCTCTTTCCAATTTAAGTTGTTCGTAATTGTTACTCATGGATATTTAGTTTAACTGATTTCTTTTAGTGGCCATATGGATGAACTAAAACGTATCATTGTTAAGGGTCAATACGCAATTTCTGCACCAGGCAAATATCTTATCTAAATCATTTTGCAGTTCCTTTTGATCTTCTGGAGACTTTACTAACCTATAAATGACAGTATCATCCACGGACAGTCTAAGAGAGCTACTCTCATTTTCTCCTCATAAATCGTTTAAAAAAATAAGGAACAGTAGGGGCACTATAACACTTCTCTGGGGGACGCCAGACATCACTTCTGTTGTAGTCGGTGTTTTTTTTTTTTTCAATTCCAACGTGCTGTGTCCTGGCTGACATTTAATCGGGAATCGAATCTCACAACTGTGGCGATATTCCTTAAGCAAGCAATTCGAAGACGCTTGTCTGGTACAGTATCGTAAATTTTGAAAAACCTGAATCTAATTGACTTCCCTTATTGATAGCACTCATCACATAGTGTAAGTAAAGAGCTAGCTGCGCTTTACAAGAACGATACTTTCTGAATCCTTGTTGACTATGGAACAATAGGTCCTTCTCTTCGAGGTAGTTCATTATATTTGAGGAAAGCATATGTTCTGAAATCCTGCCGAAAACCTACGTCGATGATATAGGCCTGTAATTTTGGGGATCACTCCTATTGCGTTTGTTGAATATTGGAGTGACCTGTGCCACCAGTCTTTGGGTACGGAGCGATCGCTAAGTGAGCGGTTGTATATGATACGTATGGTGTATTGCATCAGCATACTCTGAGAGGAATCTGGTTGGTATACAGTCGGGACCGGGTGACTTACTTTTTTTAAGTGATCTAATTGTTTTAATACTCCACGGATATTTACTTCTAAATTACGCATGGTAGAAACTGTTCTTGATAGGAATTCTGGAGTATTTGCTTCGCCTTCCCCAGTGAAAGAATTTCGGAAAGCTTTCTTAGGCAACTCTGCTTTAGCAGAACTGTCATCAGTAGCATTTCTATAGTGTAATGAAGGTATTGAATATTTTTGCCACAAGTATACTTTACATACGACCTGAATTTATTAGGTTTCTCTACCAAATTACGTTATAGGGTTTTGTTGCAACTATTGTAAGCTTCCCTCATTGAAATTCGACCTAAATTTCTAGTTTCAGTAAAAAATGCTAGTCTTGGGGATTTTTTGTGAGTTTAAATTTGGCATGCTTTTATCTTTGCTTTTATAACAGTGATCTAAGCTGTTTTGTGTACCACGGAGTGTCAGACCCCTCTTTTGTTAATTTTTTGGTATAAATCTGTCAGTGGCTGTTGATGGTATTTGTTTTATTTTTTATTATTGTTTTCTGTTCCATAGAACCCAATCTAGGTGTGAGACTCCATGGTCATGGAAAAAGTCAATACATGAATTTTACACAAGAATTGTAGCAGAATATTTTTAAGTTGTACTGTGCACATGACAATCTTAAGACAAAGTGAAAAGAATCAATAAAGACAAAAAATGATATGGCTTAATTGTTTAACTTTTCTAGGAGTTCCTCGACCGAATAAAGGAGTGAGCCATGAGGTAACTCTTCAATTTAGATTTGAAAGCGTGTGGGTTAGTGCTAAGATTCTTTATTTGTTGTGGCAGCTTATTGAAAATGGATGCTGCACAAGTATCAAGGTGGTGTGATGCTAATTTAGATTCGACTTCTACCTAGTATTCACGAAGTGAAAGCAACTAACTCGTGGGAATAAGCTGATATTATTAACAACAAGCGAAATTAAAGAAAAAAACATTGTGACGCCAGTGTCAAAATTCCCAGACTACTGAGAAGGGGTCGAAATGACGTTCGTGAACTTACATCACATATTGCTCGAACCACCCGTTTTTGAGCCAAAAATATCATTTTTGCATCAGGCGAGTTACCCCAAACTTAATGCCGTACGTCATACGTGAGTGAATGTAAGCGTAATAGACTACTTTTCGTGTTGAAAAATCACTTATTACGTATATTGTTCTTATGGTAAATATAGCATAATTTAGTTTTGGAACAAGATCCTGAACATGGGCTTCCCACGACAGCTTACTGTCTATATGAGAACCTAGAAATTTGAACTGTTCAGTCTCATCATATGCCCGTTATGTGTAATCAGTATGTCAGCTTTCGTCAAATTATGTGTTAGAAATTGTAAAAACTTAGTTTACTGTGTTTTAACATCAACTTGTTTTCCACGAGCCATGAACTTATCTCTTGAACTGCATTATTTGATACTGTGTCAATATTACGAGCAACATTCTTCACTACCAAGCTGGTATCATCAGCAAACAAGAATATTTTACAGTCACCTGTTATACACGAAGGCATATCATTTGTATAAATAAGAATCAGCATGGGTCCCAAAACAGCCCCTTGCGGCACCCCACACTTAATTGTGCCCCATTGCGATTGTACGACATAGCCATTTTCTACACTGCAGAGAATTTCCTTCTGTTGTCTATTATTAAAGTAAGAGGTGAACCAGTTGTAAGCTACTCCTCGTATTCCATAATGTTCCAACTTCTGCAACAATATTTTGTGATCAACGCAATCAAACGCTTTTGTTATATCAAAGAAGACGCCTAATGTCCGTAGCCCCTTATTTTACCCATAAAGTGCCTCACAGAGAAACGAAAATGTAGCATTTTCAGTCGTTAAACTACTTTTAAAACCAAACGGTAAGTTTGACAACAAATTATGTGAACTGAAATGATCAATTAATTATGAATATACAGCCTTTTCAATAACTTTAGAAAAAACCGATGGCACAGAAATAGGTCTATAGTTGTCTACATTATCCCCTTCTCCTTTTTTATAAAGTGGTTTCACTAAATGTTCAAATGTTTGTAAAGTCTATGGGACTTAACTACGGGGCTATCAGTCCCTAAACTTACAAACTACTTATGATTTAACTAAGACTAAGGACGATACAAATATCCATGCCCGAGGGGGGATTCGAGCCCCCGACCGTAGTGGCCGTGCAGACCGTGACTGGAGCGCCTCAGTCTCCTCGGCCACCGCGGCCGGCGTGGTTTCACTACTGAGTACTTTGAACAGTCAGGAAACTTACCATTCTGAAAGGAAAAATTACAAATATGGCTTAGTACTGGGCTGACATGGAGAGTATTTCTTTGCTTGTTATCCAAATTTTTATCTTCAGTCTTATATAAATATAATTTTCTTTTTATTTTGGTGGATATGCGAAGTTCGATATTCAGTCTCGCTTCGACATCTGTGTGTTCACTAATCCCTGTGTCTGTTTAGACGCTCTTTAGTAGCTCCGGATTATTTGTTGCTATTCTCATTTCAATTAAATAAACGTAACACCCATTATGAAGGACGGATTCTCTAAGGCAACTCGCAGACTGCCTTACATTACTAATTTATCCGCTTCGCTGCAAAGCTCTTCCGCGTGCATAGAAGCGCGCGATGCGCAGTGTAGGCGAAGCCTCTGAGAGCAACAAGTAGGGCGTATACGTCATGCGGGGGCGAAACGTAGCAAGTTGTTCTTCACCCGACGAACGAAGCTGTGCCGGGGCAGCGGTGGTGTTTCTGTGTGTGTAGTGGGGCAGAGGCGTGGCAGTTGGGGGTGGGGGGTGGCGTGGGAGGAGCGGCAGCTGTGCACCCTCCGTGGCGCCGTCCCTCACGCCCGCCGTGAGTTAGGGGCGCGGGCCGCCGATGTGTCAGCGCCAGTGAAATACGACGGCACCCCGCTGACGGCGCCACCGCGCGCAGCTGCAAAAAGTCCGCTGTAAACCACTGTCTCCCACACGTGACGGCGCGCAGGACGCGTGACGGCTTGCGGTCTTGAATCCCACACTGGTTTGAAGCAGCTATTCGCGTATCTCCGAATAACTTCTGCAAAGAGCATCCGTAGGTGGCTGCTTACAGTATTCTGTTTACTGTTGTTCTGATCTTCAGACCGGAGAATTGTTCGATGCAGCGCTCCATCCGATCCTGTGCAAGGCTCTTCAGGTCTTAAGTACGGCAACCCATGTGCATTTTAAATCTGCTTACTGTACACGTCTCTGTCTCCCTCTGCGATTTTTACCCCACACGCTTCACTTTAATGCCAAATTGGCGATTCTGTGATGTCTCAAAATGTGTCCCACCAATCGATCCCTTCTCAAGATGTGCCATAAACCTCTTTTTGCCTCGAGCCTGTTCTGCACCTCATCATTTGTTCCTCTATCTACCCATATAACCTTCAACATTCGTCTGTAGAATCACATTTCAGAACATCTATTATTTTTTGCCGTAACTCCTTATCGTCGACGTTACAATCCCATACAACACTACATTGTGACAGGCGAATGCCTTCAGAAAGGATTTCCTAACATTTCAATTTATTGTTGGTGCAGAACCAATGTTGCCTTGCATTATTCACCAACAATTTTAACAGCAGCTGAGTTCAGAAGATCTACGTTGGATACTCTGCAAATCACATTTAAGTGCCTGGCAGAGGGTTCATCGAACCATCGTTATATTGGTTATCTCCCATTCCATTCTCTAATAGCGCGCAGGTAGAAAGAACAACTGAATCTCTCTCCGTTCGAGCTATGATTTCTCGTATTTTATTCCGATGATCATTTCTACCTATGCAAGGGGAGTCAACCAGGCGCGGCTCGCAATTAAAGGCTCTGAGGCGGAGCCCCCCCCCCCAAAAAAATATTTGAAATATACGTATCAACAACAGATTGCAGAATTACAATCATCAGAATTCATTTAGCATTTTTCCGTCACACAGATGTAAATAACGAAGATGAATGTTTTTGGAACTACTGTATTGATATTGGGCGATGTTTTTCAATCGGGTAGTAGCCTTAAGACTGCGCCTTGAGGTGTCGTTTAGCTCCATGTAGTGGTGGGTTGGGAGTGGGGGTTCGTTGGTGTATTGCTTTTATGGGCGTCTCGAAGGCTCCGAGCTTGTAGCCTAAGAGTGTCCTACCAACCTCCACACTACTTTCACGTTCTTCTGCTTACTTCAAAAGAGAATAAAGAGTGACTGAAACTCCACTATCGAATCTCTTGTCTCTGTATATGTCTATTATGTTTTGGTGTGCGGTTTACCACTCGTTAGTTTTACTGTTTTAATAGACTTTTAGATAACTTTTTGTTTCAGATATTGGCTGTTGTATCCGGTGTCAGAATAAGTTCACAAATTTCTCACTAGAGTGCACTACAATGTGGTACCGTAAAGTGTCACCACCTAGCGAGAGAGTTGCGAATGATTTAAGAAAAAGCGCGCGAAATATGTCCCGTTACTTTCGATTCCGTTCTCGCTGATTTGAGTTTGCGGTTAATGTGTATTATTAGTTTCGTCTTTTGTGCGTGTATTCTGGCTAAGTTTTAGTGACTTTTACTTCAAAATGATCTGCTAGAATCGATTTATGAGGTATGCCTCAATCTCATAAGGAGTGAACTGTCACAGACAAATTACCTCGCAATCGAATTTGACGAAGCGACTGACTGTGCAAATTTGTCTCATTTGGTCTTCATAATTCGCTATGATTTACTGGAGAAAATAAATGAAAGATTTATTTTCTTTGTACGAGCGAAAAGCCACACTGCAGAGAATGTAACTGCAGCAATTCTCTGCGAGCTGGAGAAAATGAATATACATGAAAAACCGGAAAACTCATAGCTCAGTGTTACGACGGTGTTCCTGTTATAAGTGGCCGCAATAATGGAGTTCGGATAAGAATGAAAGAAGTGTATCAAAATGCGCACTTTATTCACTGTTACTAATAATTATGTATTACACCTCATGTTTACAATTGAAATTATCCTAACATTAAGCAAGCAGTGTAGCTTATCCACACCACTTTTAAGATTCCTGCAAACGGTGTCATTTAGTACTGCTTATTGCGATAAAGTCTTGAGACATAATATCAGTAGATAAAAGCTATCAGAAGGCTTTATGTTGGTTTTAGCCTTTGATTTTTAATTGCTTCTGAAAGAGGAAGAAGGTGTAGTACGTAAGGTTTCCGGTAAAATATGACATTGTCCCCCCCCCCCACCCCGCCTTTCTGGTAATCGTCGTGGTTACAGACTGATACGTAGCTCGAGGTCTAGATTTGTTCCGATCGGTAAATGTCAGAGCCTTCCCTAGTATGAAAACCACGAGCCGCGCCTGGAGTCAACAATATATTTTCGCATTCGGAGGATAATGTTGTCGATTGGAGTTTCGTAAGTAGTCCACATCGCAGCGATAAGCGTCGTTGTTGTAATGATTCCCATCACAGATCTTGTATCATTTCCGTAACGTTGTCTCCCCTGTATCGTGACAATACAAAACGATCTGCCCTTATTTAGACTCTTTCGATGTCCTCCATCAAACCTGATACGGATCCCTCACTGGGCAGCCAAACTCGCAAAAACGAAAAAAACAAAAACAAAAAAAATACGGACAAGCGTAGTGTATGCAGTTTCTTTAGTAGTTCTGCCAATAAAACGCAGTCTTTGGTACGCCTTTCCCACGACATTATCTACGTGTTCTTTCCAGTTTAAGTCTAAGGCAATAGTAATTCCTAGGTAATTAGTGGAGTTTACGGCATTCACCTTTGATTGATTTATCTTGTAAACAAAGTTTAACGGATATCTTTTTGTACTCATGTGGACGACTTCACACTTCTCATTATTTAGAGTCAATTGCCAATTTTTACACCATAGCGATATCCAGAATGGATAAAGTCATCATCATCTTCCTTTCGAGGATTAGGCTGTTGCCTGTTCCGAACTCACATACAATCATACCCTTCCGTGGTCTTCCAATATCTCTTTCACCATTCGGTTAGTATTTCAGGATCTTCTGGGACGATTCCGTATTCTGCCATTCTAAGAAGTTGTTGCCTACAGTTTCTTCGATATTTTTGGATTTTCTAGTTCATCTTGAAAATATTTAATTCTTTTCTGATGCCGTCATTATAATAATGTCTTTTCTTGTGCAGATCTTTGTCTTTCTCAGAAACCTCATTTCTGCACTTTGGATTTTATTTTCTTGTCTTCTTGTAGTAACCCAGCTTTCGCTTCCGCAGTATATTATTTTAAATGTCCGCTTTTGTACTTTATGGACGAATTTGTGCTTATGATGCCACAGACAGCTTGGAATTGCTGTATTTTATATTTAATGTCCTAATCAAAATCGAAACTTATATCACAGTCTAAAGACGACAGACTTGCTCTAAAGTTGAATTTTTTATCTAATTTTAAAACTTTCCGAGGAAGATACGCAAGAAGATCAAATATTGTTTATAATGGATAAAGTAATCTTAAAATTTATATTAATTTTGGATGCCAAAAATTTTCGCTGGTTGGAAATGCTTTTCTTCCTGTAGCCACTTTGCATTCTGCATACCTTATTCCTCCAGCATCGCCTTACTTTCTGATCATTGAAATGAAAGTGTGGCATTGTTGGCCGGACGATCCCATACGGGATTGTTCGGCGGCCGTAGTGTGTTATTAGCTGAAGCTGCCTGGACGACTTGCGCGCCGATGATGAGTAGAACAACACACGACACCCAGTCCCCAGCCAGAATCGAAATCGGGCCTCCTGCTTCGGCGGTCAGAGACGCTGCCACTGTGCTTCGTAGGCGGTCTCTGACCATGGCTCCACACTTATTTTTTGTTTCTCTTGATGTTTAACTAGTAACCTCTTCTGAAGACGTTCAGTTGCTCTTCCACGTCCCTGACAGATCAACAATGTCATCGGAAAACTGCAAAATTTTTGTTTCTTCTCCGTGAACTTAAATTACTGTATCAAGTTTTTCCTTTCCTGTATTGTCCTTAACATAAATTTTAGTAGTTTGTGAGTCTAGTCATTTGGTCTCTTAGGTTTACGAACATTTGAAAAATACCAGCCCGCCTCGGAATGGCTTCTATGTCTTCGTTTTAAAGAGCTCTGACGGGGATCCCAAAAAGGAAATGCTCAAGACGGGGTCGCACAAGATTTGAATAAGCGGTCTCAATTACACGCGAACCACATCATCCTAAAATCATCTTGATAATCCGAAGTCAGCCAGACGTCTTCCTAGCCACTCTCCAATCACGCTCCTTCCATTTCATCTCGCTCTACAGCACTACGCCTAGATACTTAGCCGACGCGAACATGTCAGCAAGCTCAAATAGAGCAGCAAGCATGTGAAATTTAGAAGTAAAGATAGTTGGAGTAGTGAAGAAACTGATCAAAGCCAAGTCGTCCCGTCAGCAGAGTACACCATTTAGGTTCCTTTTAAAGCTGAGACAAAACTTCGTGTCTAGTTATCGTAGACAATCAGAGAGATCAGTACCTAAAGTTGCACGAGTTACTCCAATATTTAAGAAACGTAAAAAGATATACCCGCAAAATTACAGGACCATATCATTGCCCTCTGTTTACAGCATAATTTTGGAACATATACTTTCTTAGAACATTACATTGAAGAGAATTATTGACTCATAGTCAACAAGGATTCAGAAAATATCGTTTTTGCGAAATACAGCTGTTTACTTACGTGAAATTATGAGTGCTCCCTACAAGATATCTCACATCGATTCCGTATGTATATGTCATTCCTGTAGTTAATAAACAAAATTGCGAATAAAAGTAACGCGCTTCTTTTGGTCTTCCATCACCTGCATTAATTCCATTTAGAGGGGACCCAAGACTGAATAAAGTTTCTGTCAAAATGTTCGTGTTTTGTTAGCCACTTCTTTCGTAGACCACCTACATTTCATGTAACTCCATCATTACCTAGATAATATTTAGAAGGAATTACACACGTACAGGTAAATGGAAGCTTTATAAGAAATTTTAATCTCTTGCCGGGAAGGAAACAGTATTAATCTAGATCCACCTATCCTACGACCGATTAGAGGAGACATTGAAAATATTTTGAAGAACATCGTTGTGATAAAATTTGATGGAGCTGTAAAAATTTTATGCCCCTAGCCGACAACTAGAGTACGCCAGTTTCCTTTGAAGTAAGTGGGGTGCTTGTGCAGTGAAACGGCACGTGCCATTGTCGATAAGTTCGATCGAAGTGGTAGCAAAGAAAGGATATGAAGGATCAAAAGGACAAGAACCTCTTACAAACACGCATTTCCCTTCCTCTCACTGTCTTCCAAAACAAGTCACTATCGTCATTTGTCAGGTGTCTCTTCTTCAAAACAGTTACTTACCGCGGGTAGAAAAACACCAGAAGCCTTACCAGCTAGGCGTACAGATTTGAACATAATAAAAATATCTACTGGAGAGTTTTTCTAAAATAATTCTTCTGTTACCGTATTGATAAAAGTCGTATAAACACTTTCTTCGCACGATTCTTCCTAGTGAATCCTTTAGTTTTCTGCATGATGACAAAAATAAGAATTTTCTACGTAATATATGTAACAAAAATGGTCTAAGAAACAACAGTGGCGAAAAGTTAGAAATCCATACTTCAATGTTGCACAAACAGGTTGTTTTGTCACAAAAGTACTGAAGTATCTGTAATACGGGTTCAAATTCAAATGTTCAAATTTTTGTAAGTCAAGGGGACTTAACTACTCTAGTCATCAGTCCACAGGCTTAAAAATATCTTAAACGCTAAGGACAAATAGTACAACCATGCACGAGGGAGTATTCGAACCTCCGACGCTGATGCGCAGTTAGGCGCCTTGGGACGCTCGGCCAGTCCACCGCAGCTGTCTACGGGTATTTCGCAACATTTCGTCAATCTCTACCGTGAAACTACCTAAAGGTATTTCCAGTATTGAAGTATAGAATATTTAAATGCCTCACTGACAAACGCTAAATATAGACTCCTAATAACGAAGATACCTCGTTAAGAAGCTAATGAATAAGGCGCCTTCCACATAACACGCAGCATCTAAATATTACAGTTTATTTGTGGTGTTATCGAGTATACATATGAAGTCTTCATACATTGTACGCTCATCATATGTTTCCAATGCACAAAATTATTTTGGCCCGTTGCCAGTACCCTCTGATAAAGGTACTACTGATAATACTCCATCGGTACTCTCTAAAGTATACGTAATTGGTTGTTGATGCACGAATAAACGTATCAAGGTATTCAAAAAATGCTTTACTGATGATCGGCTGGTATTGTAAGAATGCTTAATGTCCAGAGAACAATTTTCTATAATTACTGACGCCAGGAAAACGATTTTGCAACATACGACGACTCTATCTGTTATTTCTCATCGTTTCGTAACAGTGAACTGCATTTTCATGTATAAACACACTACACCTACATACATACTCCGTAATCCACCGTAAGGTGTGTAGCGGAGGGTACACTGTACCACTACTAGGCATTCCCTTTCCTATGCCACATCCAAATAGAACGAGGAAAAAAAGAATGCCTATATACCTCCGCACGAGCCCTAATTTCTCTTGTCTGTGTGATCAATACGCGAAATGTAAGTAGGTGGCAACAAGATCGTACTACACTCAGCTTCAAATTCCGACCCTCTAAATTTCCTCTACAGAAATTCACGAAAAGAACGTCGTCTTTCCTCCACCGATTCCCTATTGAGTTGCCGGAGCATTTCCGTGAGACTCGCGCATTGGTCGAACCTACCAGTAACAAACCTAGCTGTCCGCCTCTGAACTGCTTCAATGTCTTCCTTTAAACTGATCTCCTACGGGTCCCAAACACTTGAGCAATACTCAAGACGTGCTCGCACAAGCGTTTTATACGCGGTGTCCTTTACAAATGAAGTATATCTTCCTAAATTTCTCCCAATAAACCGAAGTTGGCTCTCCGCCTTACTCACAACTGTCCTTACATGTTCGTTCCATTTCATATCGCTCTGCAATGTTACTCCTAGATATTTGAACGACGCGACAGCATCAAGACGCTCACTACTAATGCTGTATTCGAACATTATGGGATTCTTTTTCCGACTCATGCACATCACCTTAAATTTTTCTACATTGAGAGCTAGCTGCCATTCTTCGCACCAACTAGAAGTTTTGCCTAAGTCATCCTAAGTATGCTATTACAATCAATTATAGACGACACCCTTCCATACACCGTAGCATCAGATCTGCCCATCAGATTATTTATATAGATAGAAAATAATACCGGTCCTAACACACTCCCCTGCGTCACGCCTGGCGAAACACTCATCTCTG
Source organism: Locusta migratoria (assembly GCA_026315105.1). Lineage (NCBI taxonomy): Eukaryota > Metazoa > Arthropoda > Insecta > Orthoptera > Acrididae > Locusta > Locusta migratoria. The sequence continues at coordinate 144,458,014 of CM048746.1, forward strand.
AACACTCGCCGTCGAGAACAACGTACTGCGTTCTATTACTTAGGAAGTCTACCTGCCAATCAAAAATCTGTGAACCTATTCCATAAGCTCGTATCTTCGTTTGTAGTCCGCAGTGTGGCACTGAGTCAAACATCTTTTTGAAGTCGAGAAAAACGCATCCGCCTGTTGCCCTCCATCCATGGCTCGCAAGATATCATGTGACAAAAGGACAAGTTTAGTTTCACATGAACGATGTATCCTAAACCTATGCTGATTCATAGACAGAAGCTTTTCCGTCTGAAGGAAATTTACTATATTCCAATTGAGAATATGCTCCAAAATTCTACATGAAACTGATATCAACGATATTGGCCTGTAATTATGTGTCAGTTCTCTTTCCTTTCTTATAAACGGGAGTCACCGGCACTTTTTTCCAATCACTAGGAACTGTGCGCTGAATTCGCAAAAAATGCAAGCTAAGTAAGGGGCGAATGGCGCGGAATACTATTTGTAAAACCGAATTGGTATTCTATCCGCACCAGGAGACTTTTTCCTATTTAGCTCTCTCAAGTGCTTTTATACACCGGAAATATCTATTACTATGCCATCCATTTCGGAATTAGTACGTTGATAAAATGATGGTACATTTGTGTGGTCCTCCTGCGTGAAAGATTTCTTAAAGGTTAAATTTAGTACTTCAGCTTTCCGTTTGCTCTCTTGTTACTGCCCCGGAATGATTAACGAGTGAATGGATAGTGCGCTTTGACACGCTGATCGATTTTACATAGGACCACTCCTAGAAAATGAGAAAAGAAGTCGTTGGCCCAGAAGAGGGAAATTTTATTGACGCAGTCTTGAGGATGTATGAAACAGTCGATCCCACAGACAGAGCCATACACACGTGAGTACAGTCACCAGAGCGTGCGCAATGTTGACACCAGTTCCGTGTGTACCCTATTTTTGCAGGAATTCAAGCTGCACTTCTCGTAGAGATGCCAAATGACATGCAACTTCCACGTGGTGCCTCAGTTGGGTCAGACTTTCTGCGCCGCAGTGGAGCAGCCGAGCGGTCTAAGGCGTCTCGATACGGAGTGTGCTGTTGCTCGCCGTCGGAGGTTCGAGTCCTTCCTTAGGTTAGTTTACTTTAGTTTAAGTAGTTTGTAAGCTACGGACTGATGACCACGCAGCTTGGTCTGATTGATTTACAAACATTTGAACAGTTGAGACTTCCCGCCAGTCGTGCACACCGTGGAAGATGGCGTTTTATCCGGTCCCAAACATGCTCAACGGAGGACAGATCTGGAGGTCGAGCTGGTATGTGTTACCTGTGGACGTGCACTGTCCTGTTGGAAAAGCAAACCGCTTTTATGGTGGGTTGAATAATGGTTTCAGTGTAACGTGCACTTTTCAGTGTACCGTAGACCAGGCATGGCCAAAAACCGCCCCTTGCCGCGCCCCCGCCCCCGCCCCCGCCGCCGCACCCGCCCGTGGGCGACGTGTGGGGCAGAGGAAGGGAGAGGGAACGCCGCTACAGGCAGGCTAAAGCTGAATTTTATGCTTCAGCGGGTAGCGCTCGCGCTCGCTAGGTTAGGAACGGCAGAGCAGCCAATCAGGAGTCGCTGACGGTGAACAGCAAATATCGTACTCTTTCGAAACGTTACAGCATATCTCTGTTGTTTTGAGCTTCAGGTGTCGAAAATGTAGGATTGTAAACGTTAATTATTGTAGATGTAAAGTAAAATCGATAATAAGGAAACCTAAAATGTATGTAATACAAAAGTAGAATATAAACATAATAGATTACCTTCAGCGACCCATCAGGGTCACAGGGCTCGAGGTTTATTCAGAGGCCTCTGATACTGGCTGGTCGCAGCCTAGCCTACCCCCTCTCTACAATCCCCCAACTTTCCTACCTTTCTTTTTTACAACCTTTTTAAATACCAAAGTCCTTAGTTTCAATTTCCATTATTTTAGTTATATCCATTTTCTCCAACCTCCCCCCTCCTTTTTCTTCCTTTAAGCATAATACAGTGTAACGCAAAAATTTATGTAAAATGAACCGTGTAAGAAATTTAAATAGTGAAGAAAATGGTTACCTAAACTATCCCAATCATCTTAAAAGTAATTGTTAAAGTCATCTGTCTATGTAAATTGACCAGTTTTATACACAAAGGCAGCTGGTCCGAAGCAAGGAAATAAATAAATAAATATGTCGAAAATTATCCTTTTCTTTATGGAATTCAATAAAGATTTCTAAATATATCAAACGGCTTAATGCAAATGGTATTGTTTTTCAAGAAAGATATGTATTTCTGCTATCACATGAATACTGCGAAATGTGCTTATTACATTAAAGAATAATGTTACTGCTTTGGCGAATGAGAAAAGATAGCAAATATATATCAGTGGTAAAATCACGATTATAAAAGTACTCTACGACATTGCTATCTCCACTTAGTAGCCAAACTGTGTTGCAAAAAAATAAATGCATAAAAATTTAAAAACATTTAAAATAGTAAAGAAAAATGCCTTCCTTCGTTTTTCCATTGCAGATTTTGGCATATAGCGGTCTGACTCCCACATGTGCTGTAGACATTGCAGTGGTGGGGGAAATAGTGCCCTCGTCAAAACGGCTCGCACCCCAAGTGCGCTGGCAACTTTTCAGAGGAGCTGAGGGAAAATGCACCTGAAACCAATGTAATTTGTCGGTTTTTGTGTTTTAACAAAAATATCTACTTGTTAGAATAAGACTCTACAGCCCTTACACAAAATTATTTTTAAAATAGCATATTTATCATACCATTTCATTTAAGAAACATATCTTTCAGAAGAAGCCTATTGTATATATGACGAGTGTGCTGGTACAGTACGAATAGAATCAAATCTGGGTCACAATTTGTTTTTCGATTCGTATTTTCGGTATTTTCTATAGCTTCGCGTAGTGATTCTGCCATACAAACACTAATTTTTAGCTAAACAATAAACGGTTTGCTTGTTTTGCCGTTCTTCGACCACATTACAGGGCTGCGCTCCCTCTGTTATTTCGTTTTACTTCGGGTGTGACCGCGGAACAGTCCAGCGCAGAGCAGTGCTGTGCGGTCTCACTCTTTCCCCAGCTACCTCTCACTCTACGTTGCCTACCCTAGTGACACACTGTCGCGGTAGGAGCGGTGAACTACAGTGTCGCGGGCGCGCCCGCCGGGCGGAAATGTTGGCCATGCCTGCCCTAGACAATCACCAGCGGGGAACGGCCAGTGTAGGATATGGTTCCCCATACGATGACACTGGGAGTATTCCCCGTGAGCCTTTCCCGTATATACTGCAGATTTTGTCGCTCCCCTGAACGATGACACACACGGATACGACCATTACTGACACCGAGGCAAAAGCGACTCTCATCACTGAAGACTACATCCTTCCGACAGCACTGGCGGGCAAAGCGGTGGTGAGGCGTGACAGCAAAACGTCTTCACGGCACACGTGATCATGCATCATGGCGTGAGGAGCCATATTCTACACTAGCCGCTCTCCCCTGGTGAGTGTCGAGGGAACACTGAACAGAGCACGATACAATGAAACCATCATTCAACCCGTCTTGCCACCGTTCATGCACCAACGAGGCGATGTCTTTTTCTCACAGGACAGTGTCTGCCCATGTGTATCCCGAACCATCCAACGTGCTCTTCGAGGCGTAAGTTAACTACCCTTGCCAGTACGTTCTCAAGATTTGTTCCCCATTGAGCACGTTTGGGACCAGATTAAAGGTCACCTTGCGCCGTCCGCACGACCGGCACCAAATCTGGCCCAACTGAGGCACCAGATGGAAACTGCATGGCAGGCCTTTCCTCGAGACTACATTCGGCACTACGATCGTCTCCATGAGAAAACTGCAGCTTTAATTCCTGGAAAAGTATGGTACACACGGAACTAGCTTCAACATTGCGCACGCTCTGGTGACTGTAGTCACGTGCGTATGGCTCTGTCTGTGTGATCGTGTATTGTATGCATCATCATGAAAGCGTCAATAAAATATCCCTCTACTGTCTGGATGAATTCGTGGTGTCCTTCTTTCACTTTCCAGGAGTGTATTTATGAACTACGGACACATTACGTTTTAGAAACCACAACTTCCAATTCGTTATCTCTATCGCAGTTGTATTTTTAACACAATTTCTGTTTACTAGTTTCGGACGTAGCCATCCTGCCCTCAATACCAGGTATATTCAACTTTATTTCACCTATACCGTACCACAAAAACCTCAGTTTTAGGTATTACATATCTAAGTATTACAAATGTGGTGGCCTTGGGTCCAGGTAGGCACTACATTTGCGCCAAAATATATTGCACAATTTGCATGTATAACAAATGAGACGTACATGGTTCTCTTATGATCCTGGTGAAGTAACGCGAATATGCTTACGACTACTGTTAGGTTTGAATATGGACAGTCACCCGAAAATAGTTAACGAGAAATAGTACATAAATGCAACTATGATGTATGTAAATTCTAATACATTTACATTTTAACTCTCAAGACATGTTTCTGTATATGGACGTAGGTACTCCTGGTACGAAAACCATATTACCCCTTCCACGGAGTGACGAGGCGCAGTTGTAGCACACTGAGTCGTAATCGGGAGGACGGCGGTTTAAATCCAATTGTCACCAATCAAATTTACGTTTGCCGTTATTTCCCCAAATCAGGCAAATTCCAGGATAGCTCTCCGTAAATTTCTTCCGGTTATGAGACCGCGTCATCATTTTAAACACTACCGACGTTTCGGCCGCTGTTGCAGGCGACCTTCATCAGGGTTTGTGTCTGACTCCTGAATGTACGATAGCTTGGGGTTTATATAGCAGCGGATGAGGGAGAGGAAGGGAGACTTTGGTTTCCCTTAATTGGTGGTAACATTATTGCACGCCATTGGTGGAAAGGGGCGTTGATGGTTGGTGTTTGAATGGCTAGTTTTTCATATGATTGAAAGTTGCATTCTTCCCCCTTATTGGTCAAAATGAACGTTTTCGATTGGCTATTGGCGGAATGGTCCTGGGAGAACGGACAGCGGTTGCGGCGCAGACGGCGGCGGGCCGGTGCTCTGCGTGTGCGCGGCCGCTGTGGTCTCCGGGGCGCCTGCGCGAGTCATTCCGCGCGCGGTGCCGTCACGTATTGTTGCTACTGCTGGCAACCAAGACGCTGGCAGCCTGTAGCCATCCTCCCTGTTCATATTGGTGGGACGGTTGGTCTAATTTTCCTCCTCGTTGAGAATGGTTGTTTCGTCAGCACGCGGGGCTCACTGAAAGATAACTGTTTTCCGCACTGTTTGTGGTGCTCAGAAACCTCTAACTTTGTGTGCTGTCCAAGCCGTATGTACGTTTCATGTTCAGAAAGCCTCGTGCAGATTCCTTGTCCGGTCTCTCCTGTGTAGACAAGCTCACACTCAGTTTGTCAACTGCGTCCTTAGTTGAACCTAGGAAGTCCTTAGTCTTATTGGTGCTGCGAAAGACTGGCTTGATGCCTGCCCTACGAAGAACCTTGCCCACACGTTCAGTGACGCCCCGCACGTAAGGTAACAGGGCGATGCTTTGCGCTTCATCCTGCTCCCCTTTATAGCTTTCATCCCTTCTGGACATTGTTTTATTTATCTCGCCCAGTCCATAGCCATTAGCCCACAGGATCAGAGATGCCCATCACCTACAGGCGGAACTACGACATCTCAGATCCACCTTTGCCGCTAAAGGCAAATACTTGGTATAATCATAACGAAAGAAGGATATATACGTGGAAGAGACCAGGAGACACTGGGAGGTACCAGATGATTTTATAGTGGTAAGACAAAGGTTTAGAAACCAGGTATTGAGCTTTAAGACATATCCAGGGGCAGATATAGACTCTGACGGTAACTTATTGGTTATGAACTGGAAGTTAAAGATTAAGAGACGGCAAGAAGGTAGAGAATTAAGGAGATATCAGGTGCTAAGCGTTCTTCTAATATGTTCATTGTGGCTGACACTGGTACGTTAGTGAATAACGACGTCACATCAAAACTAACCATCAGATCCGTAGCCGATACACTGTTCCCTTTTAAAAGTGCCACGAAATGGGTCGAATCCTTGACATAAGTCTCTGTGTGGCTCAGTAGATGTCGGAGCTTTGGTACCAGCTCTTTGACCAGCTTGTAGGTGGGTGAATTATTGCTGGCCACTATAGGTCGCAAAGGAAAATCTTGTTTGGGAACCTTCGGTACCCCATACATCCTCGGTGCCTGCGGAACTTGTGGGATGAGTCTTCTGGCTGTGGGCCGGCCGCGGTGGCCGAGGTGACTGAGGCGCTCCAGTCACGGTCAGCACGGCCACTACGGTCGGGGGTTCGAATCCCCCCTCGGGCATGAATATTTGTGCCGTCCTAGTTCGTAAGTAGTTCATAAGTAGTTTGTAAGTTTAGGGACTGATGACCCCGTAGTTAAGTCCCATAAGCTTAACAAACAGTTGTTGTTGTCTTCTGGCTGTGTCAAAGGACATCCTGGTTTGCTTCAGCAGCACCTGCGTCGATTTGGTTATCTTAGCCGTCGGGTCACGCCTAAGTTTCTTGCAGATGGAATCGCCGAGAAGATTTTCCGGTCTCATACCCGGAAGAATTTTATGGATAGTGACAACAGCCGCGGAAGCCTACGTTTGCATCCAGGATAGCTCCTTTGAAAGGGTACTGTCGATTTTCTTCCCCGTCCTTATTCCTCCCCCCTCGCCCCGCCCCACAACATCCGAACGTCAGCTCTGTAATTACCACATTGTCCACGGGACGTTAAACCATAATCTTTCAGATTTAACGAAAGAAAGCAGAACACGCATTATGACGCTGCCAAGCAGATCGATAATTTAGTTATTTATACAGTTATCTACGGGAAAAGCTAGACTGTAAAGTTTGGTCTTCGATGTTAAAATGTGTGAGGCTGGATGGCAATTTCATAGAACAGTTGTCAAGGAAAGTAAATGGGAGATATGTCGATAAAAGGAAAGGATAATGTCTTCGCGAATATCTTCCCGTGCACTCGTATGGACAGAAACTATTCCTCGCAGAGGGGCGCTGATCCAGCATTTCAGAGACTACTTTTAATTGGACGGAAAGAAGCCGGTTGGTGTAGTAGGCGAATAACTGCGTGTTTAAACAGGCGTGACGCCTGTTTTCGACAGTATGGTTTGTCAGAAATGGATGAATCGTGGTGTAATACAGCATCCAGAACAACGGGATTTTGTCACAGCTAGTTCCACTAACTGCGCACCATCGGTTTGGTTTCTTTGGAGGTCTGCAAGATCGAGCATTTCACCGATCATTTGAGTAGGCCATCCCAGAATATTACTAAAAGGCATAGTCTACAATTCCTTGCGTCAATAGTGCACTGAGGTCGCTTCTAAGTATTAACACGCAAGCATTTGTACCAACTTGCAACAAGATGTAGTTCTCTGCATTGCGTTCATATTGTTTTGTCCACCAGCTGTAGTAAATAACATTAATATATATGAAAATTGAGGTGTTTGTGCTTGTATTTCACTCTGCAGTTATAACTACAATTTGCCAACGAATAGTGTTTGCATGTGGCATTAAGTATCATTGCGTACTATGGTGGAAGAGGGATGATAACGATGGGGGGGGGGTTAAAGATATGGGAGTTGAAAGTTAGTGACATATATATGATTCTACGTGTGGGTGTCAATATTTTGCTCTTCGGCTAAAACTACACAGTGGAGACGAACGATCTCTCTGTGTCGTTGTAGTACAAAGTCTTCCGTTGTAGATCATAGCAGTTCCGCGTAGGTAGCTATGACGTGGTAGATGAGTTAGTGGTTGAAACACGTCAGATTATATAAAATTGGGACTGAAGAGCAGCGATGACTTTTGACACTATAACAGGAACGTGATGCACATTCTTCAGTTGTTTTTCTGCAACAAGCGTACGAATAAAGAAAAAAGTGCATATTGCAGTTTGAAAAGTAAAACTGCCAAGAAAGATGCCAAAGCGTAAGAAACAAATTACGTGTACTTCACATGTTTCTAAAATACATAATGTGGTGTGTGTTGTGATGGTCTTCAGTCCGGAGACTGGTTTGATGCAGCTCTCCACAATACCCTATCCTGAGCAAGCCTCTTCATCCCCACATAAGAACGACAATCAACATCTGTCTGAATCTGCTTACTGTATCCATCTCTTGGTCTTCCCCTGCGATTTTTCCCCATACACTTCCCTCCAACGCTAAATTCGCAATGCCTTGATGTCTAAGAATGTGTCATACCAATCTATCCCTTCTTTTACTCAAGGCATGCCAGAAATTCCTTTTCTCCCCAATTCTGTTCAGTACCTCCTCATTAGTTACGCGATCCACCCACCTAATCTTCAGCATTCTTCTGTAGCACCATATTTCAAAAGCCTCAATCCTCCTCCAGTCCGCACTGTTTATCGTCCATGTCTCACTCCCATACAAGGCAACACTCCACACAAATGCCTTCAGAAAAGACTTCCTTAGGCTTAAATCAATATTCGATGTTAATAAATTTCTCTTTTTCAAGAACGCTTTTCTACCCATTGCCATTCTGCATTTTATATCCTCTGTACTGCGACCATCATTTGTTATTTTACTGCCCAAGTAACAAAACTCATCTACCTCCTTTATTGCTTCGTTTCCGAATCTAATTCCTTCAGCATCACCTGATTTTCTTACACTGAACTCCATTACCCTAGTTTTGCTCTTGTTAATGTTCATCTTATATGCACCTTTCAGCACACTGTCCATTCCGTTCAATTGCTCTTCCAGGTCCTTTGCTGTATCTGACATAATTACTATGTCGTCGGCAAAACGCAATGTTTTTAATTCTTCACCCTGAACTTTAATTCTTTCTCCAAATTTCTCCTTGCTTTCCTTTATAGCTTGCTCAATGTACAAATTGAACAACAATGGAGAAAGACTACAACCCTGTCTTACTCCCTTCCCAACCACTGCATCCCTTTCATGCCCTTCAACTCTGACAACCGCTGTCTGGTTTTTGTACAAGTTGTAAATAACCTTACGTTCCCTATATTTTACTCCTGCTTGCTTCAGAACCTTAAAGAGTTTATTCCAATCAACATTGTCAAAAGCCTTCTCCAAATCTACAAAAGCTAGAAATGTAGGTTTGCCTTTTCTTAATCTATCTTCTAGGATAAGCCGTAAAGTGAGTATTGCCTCCCGTGTTCCTACATTTCTCCTGAACCCAAACTGATCTTCCCCAAGGTCGGCTTCTACCAGCTTTTCCATCCTTCTGTATATAATTCGCATTAATATTTTGCAGCCATGACTTATTAAACTGATGGTTCTGTAGTTTTCACACCTGTATGCACCTGCTTTCTTAGGGATGGGGATTATAACATTTTTCTTAAAGTCTGAGGGTACTTCACCTGTCTCATACATCTTACACACCAGGTGAAACAATTTTGTCATGGCTGGTTCTCCCAGAGACTTCAGTAGCTCTGAGGGAATATCATCTACTCCAGGGGCCTTGTTTCGACTTAGGTCTTTCAGGGCTCCGTCAAATTCTTCTCTCAGTACACTATCTCCTATTTCGTCTTCCTCCACATCCTCTTCCTTTCCTACAATATTGTCTCGAAGTTCATTTCCTTTGTAGAGCCCCTCTATATACTCTTTCCACCTTTCAGCTTTCCCTTCTTTGCTGAGAACTGGTTTTCCATCAGTGTCCTTGATATTCATAGAGCTGTTTTCCTTATCTCCAAATGTTTCTATTATTTTCCTGTAGGCTGTATCTTTTTTTCCCCTATTTATACATTCTTCTACATCCTTGCATTTGCATGCTAGCCACTCCTGCTTAGCCATTTTGCACTTCCTGTCAATTTCATTTCTTAGTCGTCTGTACTGCATTTTGCCTGTTTCATTTACTGCATTTTTATATTTTCTCCTTTCATCGATTAAATTTAGTATCTCCTGTGATATCCAAGGATTTTTTGTAGGTCTTGCCTTCCTACCTATTTTGTCCTCTGCTATCTTCACTATTTCATCTCTCAATTTTACCCATTCCTCCTCTACTGTTTTATTTTCCCCTGTTTCTGTCAACTGTTGCCTAAAGCTCCCGCTGAAATTCTTAAGAACCTCAGGTTCCTTCAATTTATCCAGGTCCCATCTCCTTATTTTCCTACCTTTTTGTAGTTTCTTTAGTTTCAGCCTACAGTTCATAACCAAGAAGTTATGGTCAGAGTCTATATCTGCCCCTGGGTATGTCTTACACTGTAGAACCTGGTTCCAAAATCTATGTCTTACCATTATAAAATCTATCTGGTATCTTCCACGTATACAACCTTCTTTTGTGATTCTTGATCCAGTTGTTTGTTATAACTAAATTATGTTCTGTGCAAAATTCTACCAGGCGGCTTCCTCTTTCATTCCTTTTGCCCGGACCATATTCACCTACTATCCTCCCTTCCCTTCCTTGTCCTACTACCGAATTTCAGTCTCCCATAACAATTAAGTTTTCCTCTCCCTTAATTGTCTGAATAATTTCCTTTAGCTCCTCATATATTTCTTCGATTTCCTCATCATCGGCAGAGCTACTTGGCATATAAACCTGTACTACTGTTGTCGGTGTTGGCTTCGTATCTATCTTGACAATGATAATGCCGGTCATAGTAGTTTACCCGCATTCCTATTTTCTTATTCATTATCAATCCTACTCCTGTGATACCCCCAATTGATTTTGTATTTATAATCCTGTACTCACCTGACCAGAAATCCTGTTCATCCTGCCACCGAACTTCACTAATCCCCACTATATATAACCATTTCCCTTTTTAAATTTTCTAATTTTCCTACTCGATTAAGGGATCTAACATACATACATAATACGAAGCTTAAAAGTGAATCTACAGACGATAGAAACTTGAAATTTGTAGACGTTTATCTTACACTGTAAGCATCAGCTATATTTCGGTATTCCTAAGGGGTGAAATAGGGGACAAACGGGTTTTTGAAAATACGTTACTATTCAATTTTGAAGCAAGAAATGCAAAACTTCGGAGTTAGATTTCTGATTGGAATTAAAAACACTTGTTTAGGTATTTTTGTAAATTCAACCATTAAGCGGGTCAAATAAGGGAAAACCTTATAAGGGTGCAATTAAGACTATTTTGATGCTAGAAATGCGAAAATTTGGATTTGAAACCCTTGTTGGAATTTGAAAAAAAAAAAAAGTGTTACGGGATGTTTTGAATTCTGCCATTAATGGTAGCAAGTTGTATCAAAATACTTGATTAGGAAAGCATTCTTGAAGCTAAATCAATGAAAATTTATATTTAGAAGTAGAAACAACCAATGCAGACCATTCAGTCTACGCGTGCGAAGCAGCGGGAATTAGGTTAATGTTTTAAATAATGCCCATGTCCCTATGGTTTTTAGGTATTCTTGTAACAATTCAACACAAGTTGGCCATTTTCTGTTTGATATCTTTTTCCTAATGACATGTACACAGCGTGGAAAAATTGTTTCACGAAATTTAACCCTGGATATCTGATGCCAGTAGGAACAAAACTTACTTGTATTATGAAGGTAGAAAACTCACTATTTTTAAAATACAGAAACTTGTGTCGCACATCTCAAACGGACGTGCTCTTATTCGCCTTATATTTTAATAGAAGTAAACATCGTGAAATCGTACATTTAATTAGTACTTCCAACAGTACTTAACCCTTTCAGACATGATATTTTTTCTGTCAGAAATTATTTTAATGCTGTAATACTAATAAGATAAATTTTCAATGATTTTAGAAGCAAGATTTATGCAATTATATGCACCCATTTTCATTCTACAACATTGCGTATACTGAAAAACAAGGCTTGTTTTAAGGACTAAATTAATTAATTTTATAGTAACAACTGTTGTACTAAATAAACTGATCGTTCAATAACTACGTCGCAAAATAACAATTACTACTTCCAGTCATACAGTGAAATACAGTAATTCACCATTTCCGTATTCTTTGAAGTTCGCAAACTGCTGCGCAGTGCAACACTCGCTTCTTAATATTTTTATAGTGATTTTCCGCAGGTGGCAGTAATTGTGAATGATGAAATGATTGAACACTCAGGTGTCGTATACATATTCTTTCCGTTGAGAAAATCGCTTCTGAACCATCTTAGACAGCGTAGAAGTTACGTACACATTTGTAGCCAGTGGGTCCTAAAGGGTTAACGGGGCCAAGTTGCAGACGTTGGTTAATCCTTTCGGACCGTATGTTACTTCAACATAACACGCAGTAGTTAGTAGTCATAAAACAGGGTTCTAACTACATAGTTTCTCGAAAGAAAGTGAGATAGCACTGTACATACTTCTAACCCTACGGTAAAACTCTTTTACCCATCGAAATATCAATATGGCGAGAGCATCACTTGATGGGTTGGAGAGTTCACGTGTTTTGCTCTAATTATCTCCATAATAATATTATTCCAAAGATTTAATTAAAAAGATTATATATTGCATGCATACTACTATATTAATAATATAGTATTATTCCAAAGATTTAATTAAAAAGATTATATATTGCATGCATACTACTATATGTTTTGCAAGGACGTAACGCTATACCAGTGGAGTATAAATCAGGAAAAATATTGGTAACTACATCGATTTTTATGGATTTCCTCATCGTTTTCAGTTAAAATGAATACGAGCAGTCGTTCACCTCTACAGATTACCACTCCACCGAAGGCCACCATATAGGACAACGAATTATCAAGCACCGACGAAGAGGATTCTGAAGTAGTGCATAGAAAATCCCAGGATACAAACCAAGCTGAGAACGAATATCAGTGGAAGACCCGAGGAGGTTGCCCTTAATATCACAGAGCAGGACCATCTGTCCGAGGAAGATGAAAGGCTGCCCTCCCAGACCCCTGCAACTGGCTGAGGTCAGCGAAGAGGGATAGGTAAGGTACAGGAAAAATCGGTACGCCCACTGCCAAAGCAGATGAAAGAAAAAAAGAATAGGATGATCAGCTCCCTTCTCTTTTCAGTAAAAAAGACCTTTGTGTCCGAAAACTCCCCTTACGCGAGTAATCATTTCGCAGAAAAGCCGTGTGAACATTTTATTTCAGTTCCTCTCTAAAAAGAAACCGCGAAACGCATAAAGATCACGTAATATGTGCTTACAGATTTCCTGGAAAAGTCTGTTCTAAAGGGCATATTTAGATCACCGTCGTTTCGTTCTGTATAACTGACACTGTAAATGTTAGGAGTCGAGACAGATGATATATGACGCACGTACATTTTGTCGATAACAAGGATTATGATGCAACTAACACAGATGGATGTTTCAAGGTGAGACCCCTTCTGTACCGTCTTTCGAATTTTATTTTATTTTATTTTATTTTATTTTATTTTATTTATTTATTTATTTATTTATTTATTTATTTATTTATTTATTTATTTATTTATTTATTTATTTATTTGTTTACTACGATAACGCGAATATTTATTCCTGTCGACGAAACGGTGATTGTATACAAAAGAACCAAGGACGGGGCTTCGAATTTTATGTCCTGGTGGGATCTAATGGATTACTTTTCCTTTCTTTTTTTATGTTTGCTTTTCGTTTCCACAATTTAACCTGCATGATGGAGTTGGTAGGAAACGAAATTTCCCTTGGATTTGGAGCAGGCGCAGTATTGACTATTTTTGAAACTATAAAAGCTCCGGAAAGATCAGTTGCGAAAAGCTTTTTTTCTAGCACGTAACTAATTTTGACTTCGACAGAAGTTTTCCAAATGTTTGCTGTTGCACCATTTCGAAGCAACCGAAATAAAGTGTGGCCCTTTGAAATCGGACAAAGAGCTCATAAAATTAAGCAGAAGAATTTTGATTATCGCATACATAAATTAGGAATAGTTTTTCTGAAGTACTGGAAAAATAAAAGCACGTAACGGAAAATCGAACTTCAGACTCGATTAGTTTGTGATTTAAAGAACAGCACAGAAGAATAAAAATTCCGTGTCCAAATATTTTGCACCCATATAATTATAGCATTGGTGAGGTTGTACAACTAATTACCTGGTTTTCCTATAGAGGACTAATTGTGGAGGTGGGCGTTAGTTCCTACCTATTTTCAGCTACATAGTTATTTATGCGTGAGAATAGGTTGGCTGTTTTGCAAGACAGAGAGACGGTCGGCAGACCATTCAGAATAATTTTGAACCCATATCAGATTTGGACTGATTCATTTCCGAAAGATAAAACGGTTTCCCCCGAGCACCAGTACAATTAACGAACTTAGATACGACGGTGATCCTATTTTGAAAATCGCGTTTCGGATGCTAATTATGCGTAACTGGAATAGCTCTTTTCAAATTTCAGACATAAGTTATTTTGTGTTGCAACAAAAACAGAAATTATCTGATGACAAACCGTCAGCGATGAATTGTAACTTGTGCTTCTCAATCAGATAATTACGTAGATGTAATTTCACTTCGTATAAAACGTTTTGACTCAATGAATCATGTTTACCATGCATCGCTTATTCATTTTAGTATTTTACTCTATACAGGAAATGTAGTTCATAGGTTAAAAATGACAGCAACCAGTTTCTGGGTTGTTGATTTATTTGCAACCGGTTTCAGGCAATTATGCGGGAAGGGAAGATTAAGAGTTTAACGCCCCGTCGAGAGCGTGGTCATTGGAAGCGGAGCTTACGCTCGGATTGTTTGGGTAAGGATGGGGAAGGAAATCGGCCTTGCCCTTTGATAGGAATCACCCCGGAATTTGCCCAGAGTGATTTAGCGAAATCACGTAAAACCTAAATTTGGATGACAGGAGGTGGATTTGAACCACCCACCACCCACTGTGTCACCATGCGCCACCCCTCTCCGTCCAATTATTCTTCAGGTATCTATATAGGGAACAGCTACATAACAATTATACACGTATAAATATTCCAGAAAACATCGAAGTACAAACACAGAATAAAGGGGTAGAGATACAATGTATATAAGTCGTTCTTGAAAAGGATATTAATTTGAAATGGTAATTTTCTTTACGTATTCCGATAAGAGATTTGTAGTTTCTTCCACTAACTGTGCTTTATATTTTCAGTCAGAGCATGGTGTAATACTATTGAACATCAAATGCAGAAATTATGCTCCAACTTGCAATATTTGCTGTTAACATATGCATCTTGGATAAACTAAACAGTGGGGATAAAAAGAGAAATGGAAATAAAGTAATAAGACATAAGAGTAATGAGATACATTAATATTTCAAAGAAACGAAATTTTGAGTACGCAAAACCTATGGTTGCGCAAAGTCATAAACCGAGATACTAACCTCCCACCAGAGTCATATAACACAGTAAAAAGTAAATGCCGATCATTTCAAAGACAAAATATTTCAGTATTAACAGCTAGCGTAGATGTAGTTAGATTAGTATGAAGTTGGCAGGGCACAAGTCAGCGTAAATAAAGAGCCTATCAAAATGAAGTGGTTATCTAGGTGAAACTATAAGAAGATCTATGAGGTATGTGGCAGCAAATAATATTAAAAATCTGTATGTGGGCATGACAAATCTGTGGTCATATAAGTAAATCAGCATTCTGTAATTTGCTGGCGTAGAAAGTAAATTGGTAGAAGGTAAATTGCAGCACAATACGTACCATCAACTAACACTGACAATGATCTATAGTAAGGCGCCCTTCAATTAAAAACGTCGTGTAAAAAACCCAACCCTTATAGGGAGGGGGCAGATAACCAACAAATTACGGGACTCGAGTTAGAAAACTAATATTATAACCTAACTTGTAATGGCTAATGGGGAGACGGAGGTAGTCGGTGGTCCTTGAAAGGACGGTGTCTTATAGAGATAATGAAGACTGGAGGACAAAGGTCAGTTAAAATAGAGAGAGCAATTAGGCCTATTTATTAAAACCTTAGAAAATCGACTAGTTTCTGTTATTGTGGCGTGAAGTCAGTGCCACAAGACAGACGTAAGAGAACGATCGTGGATAAGGCAGAGATCGACTGAAAGCCAATAGCATGCAAGCGCCGCGCATCCTGGAGGGAGCAACCCAAGATGCGCGCCCTCTACAAGCGGCTATATCTAGGCCGACATACGCCTGGACAGTTCTAGTGAGAACTCAGTTACTAGGCAGCTACGATGTCAGAAATAGGACAGTACTAAGTCAGAACGCGGCTACGAACTTATCAGTCACTAGGTTTTAGCACAGCTAGCATCATACGGACGACGCCGCGAGAAGCAATAACAGAGAAGTAACAGACATATGTTATAAAGTTGAGTATTATAATATTATAATTTTCGGTCAATAAAACTTGTATTATTAATCTGAAAAGTTATTACAGTTGACATAGATTCCTATACCAGTACCTTTCTTGGTAACTAGACCGGGAAGAGTGTTCAACAAATGGCGTAACATCTGTCATAGACCATCATCATAGATAGAAGGTTATTAAAACAGATCAGTCAAATGCTTTAAATCAAATAAATCTGGCTAATAACAGCGAGAGCCATTGTAATAATGTTGTCATGTTGGATTATCCTCTCAGTCTAAGAAAAATGGTAATGGTCTACGACCTAGTCAGTTTTTAAGGATTTAGAACCAGCTGATGGTTGAAGAAACATTTTATGAAATATGCAATGGCTGTTAACTCTCACTTCACTAAAACTTTGAAACAATTAAAGTTGATACGGTTGGTGCCGTTGGTGGGCCAGTATGTTAGGCTATTAGCCGAGATTATACAGGACGGAAAATAATACATGGTAATATAAATGAAGGGGGAAGGTGGGATACAGAGGCGAGGTGGGTGAAGAATTATACAAGGAAACAATATGGAGAAAGAGAATAAAACGAATTTTGTAAGCATGGGATCCATGGATAGTTATTGGCATACTTTATTCATTTGTAAACTTTCCACATCCCCGCACCAACCATAGTGTCTGCTATGCACACGCAACATTCGTACATTCGTATTCTCACATAAACTGAAATGCCGTGATGAACTCAGCAGCTAGAAGGTATTTTGAGATAAAACTATGATGGAAATGTTTGTCATTCAGCGGGAAATGGTGCTCGGTCTGAAAGGCTTAACGTTGACACAGGTCACCAAAATGCAGAAACTTTTGCGAAAATAATAACGGCTTTCGTAAAAATTTTATATTACAGGAGAACTGCCATTGGTTAATGTTTCTAGCTTCATATAGTGTATTCTCGTAACATGAGTATTTTGAATAAACCCGCTTGCTACCAGAATGAGAACAATATGGTCCATCAGCGCGTACAGTCTGCCGTTTATCACTGTGTTGCTAAGGGTGTCGGTGTTTCCACGGAGCCGGATCAACTGGCGAGAGTAGGCAGTGAAATTACTGGACGACTCTGAGCGTCACCTCCGTAGCAGAGACGAACCAGCTCTGTCCTTTTGAGAATATATGAATTCTGCAGAAGTGATTAAGTTTCTGTCGAGCAGAGATGGGGTAAATGACCGTCCCGCTTTGAACAAAGACGTGTGGCTTTGACCTTTCACTGTAACAAGCCCCGGAGAGTATATTTGCTGTGTGCCGGTGGGGGAGACGTTTTCGGGCAGCGGTAATCGCCTTCCCTGTGGAGTGCGCTGACCACTGGACACGAGAGAATGGGACTCAGAGCTGGTGCGTCGTCTGTGCAAACATAGCTGAGACGGCTTTCACCGAGCCCCATGTGAGGATCTCTTTATTAAGTCCTATGATCTTTGTCGTAATTCCACTAGAGGAGACAAAGATACTGACAAGTTGAGCCGACCGTATTAGAGTACGTCTAGAGCTGTAGTCCATTTTAAGAAGACACGTTTAGTGAACTCATTCAGGGTAAACTATTTCATATTCAAATACACGTACTGAACGAAGCGATGCATAGAAGAACATTGTTCGAACTACCTTCTACGTTTTACAGATATGGTATGAACAGGCGAAGTTTGTTGACATCAGCAGCCGTAAATTTACAAATATCATGTGAACCGACTGCTGTCATGAATGTAGACGTGACACAAGAGTTTTATGTGACATGTCGCCAAAATAGGCGCGATTATTCATATTTCACAAGTTTCTGTATTATTAGATTATCACATTGCTACGCAAAAATTTCAATCCCCAAAAAATACTTGCAGTTACCTGACGAGGAAGGGCAGCGATCTAGTTCAGATAATAAATTATGCATGTTTCATCATTGCTAAGTCACGCTCACGTTCCATGTGGTGAGTAAACTGTTTATTAAATACTGATGACTAGTTTCGATGTATGTTGCCATCTTCAGATCAGTTTTACGACGCAAGCTATTTCCTGCTTCTCGTAATTCAGTGTAAAATTGTACAAAAATAAACGTAATGCAAAAATATTTTTCCAAATTGCTGTTTTCATAGCGCTGGATCTGCAAATGAAATTACAATACCTTGTCGAGAAAGTATTGTCTCTCGTAAGTGAGCCATTGTGTTCAAAAACTGTACCCAGTCTGCCAGGAATTGCGGAACTTCGTAGCACACTCTCTTCGTGTTCGTCCTGCGATATTTCAGGAAACACTAACTACTTTATGTGGATACAAATTACATGTCAACTCGAAACTAGGTGACAGCATGGGAACGGCAATGTTTTATATTGTTATCATATGTATTTATTAATTCAGTATGTGTTTAAACCGCCTATGTTTATATATTTTTACAAACAACTACATCGTGCTGACAATTTAAGAACCATACTTCTGAAGACAATATCGTGCGTATGTAGAGAGTGACAGCATCATGTAACATGATTTTAAAAATAGCAAGGTATTTAGTCCAAAGACTATAGTCACATTGTGACAGAGTTAAGATTTGAACCATAACGTTACAGACACTCAAGAATTTACACTTCGATATTAGTCAATATATCAGCATAGATGGTTCAAATACAAGTTATAGAAGCAAAAAACTGCATA
Organism: Locusta migratoria; assembly: GCA_026315105.1. Classification (NCBI taxonomy): domain Eukaryota; kingdom Metazoa; phylum Arthropoda; class Insecta; order Orthoptera; family Acrididae; genus Locusta; species Locusta migratoria. Next base: position 144,476,969 of record CM048746.1, read on the forward strand.
TCTTCTGAAGTATAAATGCTGCATATCTTTCTGTGCCTAATTCTGATTATGAAATGTTGTTAATAAAATGGCATGATCTGGTATTATACTAATTTATACAGGGTGTTTCACTAAGTGTGTTTGCCTCTGTAACTTATAAAATAATAGGTGACGGGAAATTTTAATGCGTTAGGTCAACACAAGAAATGTTACACTTTCTGCGGAGCTATGAACATAGTATATTGTATCATTTTCCAAAGAGTTACATCACAAAGATATAATTTTTTTTAATGGAACAATAGTTTCTTCTATCGTGCATTGGATTCGTTGAAACCAGCTGCGACTACATTAATTTAAACTACATTCCTATCACTGTTAGTTTGGGAGCTACAACCCTTCAAAGATTCAGGGACAGGGGCTGTTGCACATCTCAGTGTGATTCCCTAATTTCTTCTGGCGAATAACAACTTCGAAAATTTACGAGTATACTGCCAGGTATCAAAATCGACGACGGCCGATATTTCGACAGGCGACTACCCTGCCATTTTCAAGACGAAGCACATGTTCAACGGGCTATTGATGTTAGCCCAGAGTCGGCACCCACGTCAATGACCTTCCTGCCATACGTTGGCAGCACTTCCAACAAGACTGTCCGAATTTTGCGTAAAAACAATGTAAAATGTGTGTTTCGTCCACCTTCTAAAATTAAGGCACTGTTGGGATCCGTTAAGGATGCTCTCGGTTTGTGCAAGGCGGATGTCTACCGTATCCCATGTAGCTGTGGCATGTCATATGTTGGTCAAACTATTAGGACTGTTGAGGACCGTTGTATTGAGCATAGACGCCACAGACGTTTACAAAAGCCAAACAAATTTGCTGTGGCTGAACACTGTCTTGACACAGGTCACCCTACAACAAAACGGAAATTCTGGCATGCACTTGCAACTACTGTGACTGAGTTATCAAGGAAGCGATAGAAATAAAATACAATTAGCTCATGGTAGGCAGCGATCTATAACTGGCTACAATATGCATTTATATAATAATGTTACAATTTAGTGCAGAGACCAGAAGATGATGTTTATGTACATCGAAACCGATCGTCTGTTATAATAAAGACGAAATAACGCGATCTTGGCATTTCATTATTCACAAAATAAAGAAATAAAACTATGTGACAACATGAATACGGATGGGGGGTTCAGCTTAAATATTGCTTGGGATCCTGCTCTTTCACTTGTCAAACAGAGGAAGAAAACTAATCCGACCTCATCCATCGAGAACTAATGTTTATCATCGATATTCTGACCGGTTTCATCTTTGGTCGTGTCGGCGCTGTATGCTTGTTTGCTCGGTGTGTTGGCTTTCCTGTTTACTCATTGAAAACCGAGGTTTTAAAGATCGTTTCACATTGCTTCCTCGCTGCAGTTTCGCCTTGAAAATGGCGGGATGGTCGCCTTCCGAAGTATCGGCCGTCGTCGATTTTGATTCCTGGCAGCATACCCGTAAGTTTTTCGAAATACACCTCAGAGTTAACGTGTAAATAATTCTGGTATTCACTTCTGCAAAAATCTGTATTAGATACCCGCTTACCTTATTCGAGTACTGTCCACGAAACGCTTCTAGTTTTTCCTTCTTCAAAAACTGTATAGCCACCTTGAAACTGTCAGTTATTGGGTTAAATACTTGTCTTATCGCCGACAAGTGAGTGTTGCCTTTCATTCAGATCTTGGGTGTTTTATTGTTGAAGCTGACGCACCGGAGGAGAAAACGAAATCTGTTTACGCCGGTTCTGCAATGAACTATTCCAACTCCCGAGCCATCCGTTCGCTACAAATCTTGTAAGCGTAGATGAAGGGCACGCATAAAACCAGCACAGAATAATAATCCCAATAAAGCCATTATTTCCCTTTTATTAGTTCGTTGGGCATCTCTTTTCGTTTCAAAATGTTTGTGTAGCTTATGGGACCTAACTACGCTGTCATCAGTCCCTAAACTTACAAACTACTTATGAACTAGCTAACACTAAGGACGGCACAAATATCCATGCCCCCGACCGTAGTGGCCGTGCAGACCGTGACTGGCGCGCCTCAGTCCCCTCGGCCATCGCGGCCGGCTCTCTTTTCGTAGAAAAGTTTTCCTGGATACTTTGAATGTATCTATTAATACAGTCAACGAGTATGTGCATAATTTCTTAATCAAGAAACAATTTCCAGCACTGCAGAGAATTTATTGCACTTCTCACGCCACGTAAATGAGTTATGATATGTGTATGTGTGCGGATGTTCTTTGGTGGAGCACATGATTTCCATAGTGCACCGTCTTTACTGGCAAACATATTACTTCCAGCGCCACTATTACCGTCTTCTAATACACCACTAAGCCTTCGATCTTCGGTTCCGCAATCATTTCAACACCCTGGATCCCGGCTTTCTTCCATTTCTACATCATTTCTTCAATAAGTGAGCTGATTCACTCCTCTTGTGCCTCATAAGAATAAGCCTTGATGTAGTTGCAATACTTAAAACATAAAAAAACAACCAAACAAGAACAAGAAAACGAGTCATATAACATTAAACAAAGCCAATAAAGCAAACGTTCGCGCGCGGCATATCCTCGGCGGAGCAAACAACTGTGCACGCAGCTGGTCCGTGAAACACTAGACCTCTTTGTTGCGAGCTATCCAGAAGTGCTACTGTTGAAATACGAGGTTCATCATACCAAACGACTCCTAATAAGTTCACATAAAGGTACTGAGACTTTACCTTCTTGGAAGCAATTTACAGGCATTGCATTGACGTGAAAATATTCTGTTTGGTCTGAGAGACCACCTGCATATACTGCCGGGTTAAAGTAACTTATGCTAAGGACAACATGCACCCATGCCTGAGGGAGGACTCGAAACTCCGTTTGCGAGCTACCGCGAGGCCCGCAGTAAGGTACCTGAAAGCGCTCGGCCAGTCGATCGGCGATGGAATAGTTTTCGCCTTAAGTATGACAGAATGGATGCCAGAAGCTGCGAATACAATGCCACCTGTCGGGGTCATGCCACCTACTACTATGGGTGTTTCAATATTATAACCTGAGTGCATTTGAAAACTGTAAAAGGGTGTATTTTTTCCGGCAGTGCACTAATTTTGTAGCTTAACTAAAGATTAATGGTGGGATGGCGATAATAAAGATGACAGGTACAATTACACGAAAAACACGCATAATTCAAAATAGGAAATTGCTGTCTAAAAATTCAAGGAAAATACTTAGAGCTCTGAGACTACATTTTTTACTGCGACTATAGTAATCGATGCTCTAGAAATACTTTACTTTTCTAGTCTTTCCTATACTCATCGCTAAGTGGACGTAATATGTTAACATCCATGCCATTTCTTCAGTTTAGATGTATGAGCATACAATTTGATAACGTATGTGCATGTGACACTACATTCTAAATACCGCTTAGTACAAAATAAATTATCTGAGAAATAAATTCAGCATAAGATCGTTAAGGCGACTACATGATACTGCAGGACAATATAAAATCAGAATATGCGCAGAAGCGACACAACGGCGCATTGTATTTAGTATTTAAGTACCCAGACCGCTGTGCCAACAGCTTAGCACCACTTCTGAAAGGAGTTAGGACGCTTGGCACACTGGAGCTGCACTGTCATTTACATATGTAGCCCCCAGACTCTTGCCCTAATACCGACAGACAACGATACACCTAATTTGAATTAGACGTAACTTGGGTATGCAGTTAATGTTTAAATATTTATAAACGTTTTAAACAGTTGAATTCATCGATCCTTAGACTCATAAACTATTTAAACTAAGTAACGTATGCTAAGAGCAACATTCACATCCAAGCCCGAGGGAGGACTCGAACCTCCGACGTGTAGCGGCCGCGCAATTCGTCTATCCGCAGTGTACAAGGTGTGCCATCTTTGCGTTTCTGTAGCAAGATTGCACTTCTGTGGGATTTCCACAGCACTAATTGCAAGTGATTGCAGAAACAGAATGTCATCACAAGTTTGAAGATTGTATCACTAGCAGCAATTGTTTGCTTATAATAATTTAGTTTCTAGCGGGTTCACATCCGCTTAAAAAAAAGCTAAACCAACTTCAGAACTGTTGGAAAGTAAGAGGCAAGGTACTGGCAGAATTGGTGAGCACGGTCCGTGAGTCGTGTCGGCACTGTTCAATGGTTTTTTTTTTTTTTTTTTTTTTTTTTTTTGTTAAGCTTATGGGACTTAACTACGGGGTCATCAGTCCCTAAACTTACAAACTACTTATGAACTACTTACAAACTAGGACGGCACAAATATCCATGCCCGAGGGGGGATTCGAACCCCCGACCGTAGTGGCCGTGCTGACCGTGACTGGAGCGCCTCAGTCACCTCGGCCACCGCGGCCGGCACTGTTCAATGGTAGAGCGCTTGCCCCCGAAAGGCAAAGGTCCCAGGTTCGAGTCCCGGTTCCGGCACACAATTTTAATCTTTATGAATTTCAGTTTTTAGCCTGATTTGGTCAGTCTGCGCCAGGCAGTGCAGCGGTGAGGACGGACTGTTTACGTCCCGCCGCCGAGTCTGCTGCTCGCGTGTGTTTACGTGGCACAGTTGCCTTCGCTTGCGTAATTTACTTAGAACAAGAATGGCCCACTCCTGGCGAAAATCAACATTGAAAATCAGTTTTTCGAATGAATATGCACGACCGAAGGCACTTGAAGTCGAACAATTTATTAGAGACGAAGTGAAGATTGACTGTAACGATCTTATCGGCATCCACTTCTCTATAGTGAGCAGTGTAGTGTATGTGAAGCTTACCAGCGACGCCGTCTGTGAGAAGATTCTAAACAGATCAAGAAATGGACTCAAATTCCGTCACTCAGATGGAAATATCGGTGAAGTGACTATCGAACACGCAGGTCTTGGACTACGAACAATTAGAGTGTTTGAACTTCCGTTTGAAGTACCTTCAGACGTGGTTGTTTCTGCGCTGCGCCCTTATGGGAACGTTATTAGCCACATGGCCGAGAAATGGGCTCAATTTACAACATATCCGGTATTCAATGGGGTGCGGCAGGTACGCATTGAATTGACCAAACACGTGCCATCTTATCTATATATTGGAGGGTGCCGAGCCATCATAATTTATGATGGCCAGCCGAAGACGTGCTCCGGTTGTGGCCAAGAAGGTCACGTTCGTTCTAGCTGTATGCAGCGCAGAATAACGCAGTTACCACCTGGTGATGAGCAGATCCCATCGGCATCCACGACGCTCCCATTGACATATGTACAGGTTCTTCAAAATGAACGCAGCCAGCAGCCTGTGACAACACCACTTGACGAAACTATGCCAAACACGGTAGAACTTCAGGGCAACGAGGACAGGATGGAGGCTACACCTGCGCCGGCCCCTGAACGTCACGTGAGGAAGGATAACGAAGTGTCTCCGAAGGAGGGAACAGATGCCGCCTCTATGGTCGTGCCTACCGCCGCCTTCGTGCCAGACAGTCAGAATACCCAGACTTCGTCTGATACTGAAGTACACGTGCGAAAACAACGGTCACCACAGAGAAGGAAGAAACGTCGGCTTGCTCCGTCTGATATCAGCCGATCACAATCTAATGATGAATCCCAAGACCTTCTACCATCAGAAGACCCTAAAGTGGAACTTCCTGCCTCACTCCAGTCGGAAGCGGAATCAACACGGCGTATGTCTATAACTCCTACTACAGATGATGACCAGCAGTCAGCCATTCGTCAGTCGTTCACCGACGACACATCAATGCATGTTGACTCACCAGGGGCTTCAACTGACGACCAGCGTCCAAGCAACGCAGCATGGCACGAAGATGTTGAAGATAATTCATCCACAGCTGACGTAGCAACAAATGTTGCTACTAAACTAAATGTATGCTAATCGATGAGGGTTTGGGGAAGAATGTGCTACCTGATCTTCGTGTTACAATGAGCATCCCTGCAAATATGGCACAAGGGCAGGCTTACAGAATTGGATCTATCAACATTAATACAATCCAAACGCAGATAAAGTTTCAGTTATTCCGTGACATGATGCGGGCGTCAGATCTAGATATTGCCCTTCTACAAGAAGTTCGCCTCGAGTCATTTCCAGATATTTCTGGTTATGATACATATCAAACGCCATCTTCTTCCAACGGTAGTGGGACGGCCGTACTTCTGAGAGAAGGTATTGTCGTTGACGACGTCACTTATTTACCATCGGGCAGGGGCCTTGCTGTGACATTCCATGGTGTCCGGATCATCAACGTTTATGCTCCCTCCGGCACGGACAAACGAAGGGAACGCTCGCACTTCTACTCAGAAGAGATAGCTCCACTGTTTGCAGGTCAATACGATCACATTATTCTTGGAGGAGACTTCAACTGTGTGCTCGCCATAAAGGACCAAATTCCTCATTTTACCACGTGCCAAAAACTTAAATTACTTATTCAAGAACTGGACCTGATAGACACATGGGAGCATAAGCATGGTGATCGACCTGGATACACTTTTTTCACCAGCCATTCTGCGAGCCGTCTGGACCGAGTCTATGTCTCCCGCGGACTCACAACGGCAACACTTGATGCCGAGCTGTGGCCTACCGCCTTCTCGGACCACATAGCCTACATTTGTACTGTTTCTCTTCGACGGCAGGGCGTGTGGCGAAGTCGAGGTACTTGGAAGTTAAACGTTGCACATCTTAAGGATCCCGAGTGCAGACAGCATATAGAAGCGGCGTGGAACAACTGCCAGAGACGTCTTACGGCATATCCTTCAACGATTCGATGGTGGCTCGAGTGTGCTAAGCCAGCTTTGCGTCGCACGTTGGTACAGTATGGACGTGACAAAATGAGTTGGCATCGACGAACCATGGAATTTTACTTTACGGCACTCCGTGAGCTTGCTAGCCAAGCACCGTCTCCTGAACGACAGATTGCAATTCAGCGGATTAAGGCGAATATTACTTTACTTATGCGCCGCCGTCTTGAGGGAACAGTGATACGTGCGAGATGTCAAGATCGAGTCGCTGGAGAACCTCCTTCCATGCATCACGTTATTCGAGAGAAGCAACGGTGTAGAAGAGCGCTGGTGCACGCTATTGATACCCCAGATGGTCGTCGACTGACATCTCAGAATGACATCGCCGCTGCTTTCGTGGGTCACTATCGACAGTTGTATGCAGAAGAAGATCAGGGTGCTATATCAATGGAAGAAGTGCTCGACTCCATGCCTGGTACTCTTGATGGGGAGTCTGTGCAGACCCTTACAGATACGATTACTGCTGATGATCTCGCTGACGCTCTACGCAAGGGAGCAACAAACAAATCCCCAGGCCCAGATGGCCTCCCGCTGGAGTTCTACCGCGCCTTTCAAGACATCATGGCTCCTCGCTGGATAGAAATGTATGAAGAACTGACGATACCTGACGTCCCACTCCCACCTGCTTTTGTCGAAGGCCTGATCATTCCAGTCCCGAAGAAGTCCAGGGGACAAAAAGTGGAACATTTTCGGCCGTTAACCATGCTGAACTGCGACTTCAAGATTTTTACCAGGATCCTCGCTTCCAGACTCCGGCGTGTCTTGCATCAAGTCGTATCTACGGATCAAACATGTCTTGGTGGCAGAAGTAACATCCAGACAGCACTAAGTGATTATCGTGACATCATAGCCTTGGCCGAGACTTGCCGCATTCGTGGTGTCTTAGTGTCCGTAGACCTGGACCATGCTTTTGATAGGGTGAGTCATGACTTTCTTGAAGCAGTGCTGCGAAGAATGGCGTTTCCTCCCGCCTTTACACACACCGTCCTGCGCCTTCTCCGATGCGCCACATCACGTGTACTGATCAATGGACGTGTGGCAGGCACTGTTACCATTTCGCGATCTGTACGGCAAGGCTGTCCGCTATCGATGATTCTTTTTGCCATTGCGCTTGAGCCATTGTTACATGGACTGCGATGTCGACTGTCTGGGATGAAGATGAGGGACCGGTCCTTTATCTGTCGCGCATATGCTGATGATCTTCTGTTCTTGGCTCAATCACGGGACGAAGTGCGGATAGCACTAGAATGGATTACCAAGTATGGAACTACTGCGGGCAGCCGTATGAATCTGACCAAGTCTGCCGCTATGAACATTGGCAGGGGTCTTCCTGAAGGAAGCGTGGCCCCGCTACAATCAGTGGACAAGCTCAAGTGTTTAGGGATAACCTTCACGCGCGACATTCGACGAACCTCGGCAGTCAACTACAAACGCCTTCTTCAGGTACTACGAGCTAACGTCCGAAGCAATCTACTACGGTCGTTAGACTTAATACAACGAGTTGCTTTCGTGAACATCCATCTGGCGTCTAGGATACCGCACCTGGCCCAGATTCTACCGATGCCGAAGACGATGGCAACAAGACTGCTGGCTGTGTTTGGATACTTCGTGAGCGCCGGCCTTATCTTCAAAGTCCGTTATGACACATTAACTCTCCCCCCTCGAGACGGAGGTCTTGGGCTTGTCAATGTACATGTCAGAGCGTCTGCCCTTTATGTCAGTACAATGATTAAGCTGTGGAAACATCGCCAGACCGGAATATCTGGGATTCTGATCGACGAACTTGCTCCTATATCTCTAATGCCGCCCATAGCAGTAGCGCATATCTCTACCCATCTCTCACATATTAAGACATTTTTTATAGAATATAGTTACGTCCATGAAGACTTGCCCCATACACGGACTCCAACGACACGTGATGTGTACCGCATAATGATGAAGGGCCACACCCGGAATTGCGTGGAGAGACGACATCCAACAATCAGATGGCCCGTGGTCTGGCGTTCTGTGCATCATGCCCTCCTCGATACAGATGCTCGTGCTACCTGGTATCTGGTTGTCAATGGAAAATACATGACGCGACATCGGCTGCATGCAATTAAGATGGCGGACTCTCCACACTGCCTTCAGTGTCACGTGTTAGACACTGATGAACATCGGCTGATGTGTGGACCTGCTGCAGAGGTGTGGCTGTTCATAAAGAAAATACTTGCCTTTCTTTGTCGTACAGCTCCACACACTATTGAACCGCAGTCACTTCTATTTCCGGACGGGAGCTTTTTTCCACGCACAAAGACTAATGCAGTGAACTGGATCAAAGGCCTATCTATATATTATTTGTTTCACGATCGAGAAAAGAGTGTGCTTGATTTTTGGACGTTCCTCCAAGATCGCTTCACGTCTCTACTACATAATTCAAGACACCGACAATACTATGCCAATTTTCTGGGTAGTGTTTTCCTGGATCCTCCCCACAGCTTGGGTGTGCCGGGTATGAGACGATAATTTTAGTATGAATGATCCCTCGGAAGAATGAACCTATGTAACGGATGAAAACAATTTATTCGAGAAGACGTGCCCGGAACTCGCGTGAGGAACAGAAATTCAGCTAATATCTATCCGCATATGGTCGGTGTGCAGTCACCATTTATGTTTGTTCCGCCAGGAGGGCGGTCTTATTTATATTCACTATCAGATGCTATTAATGCTGCACTTCATGTAGAGATATATTACTTCCAGTGAAAATCCTCACAAAATAAGGAGATATTTTTCTTTTCCTTTCTTTTATTTTCTCTTTCATTGATATATATAGAAATAAAATGAAGTGCGTAAAAAAAAAAAAAAAAAAAAAAAAAAAAAAAAGTCGGTAGAGCGCTTGCCCGCGGAAGACGAACGTCCCAGGTTCGAGTCAATGAAAAAAAAAAAAAAAAAAAAAAAAAAAAAAAAATGGTAGAGCGCTTGCCCCCGAAAGGCAAAGGTCCCAGGTTCGAGTCCCGGTTCCGGCACACAATTTTAATCTTTATGAATTTCAGTTTTTAGCCTGATTTCGTTGGGTGGGAGTAGTAATAACAAGGGTAGGAGGTATTAAGATAGGGTGACCAGATTTCCTAAATTAAAATACGTGACACACTTGGTTACCGAAGATAACGAAATCAAATGTTTACGTTATTTACCATGGCTGTTATATCTTAAGATTTATACGATATGGCGACCTTGGTATCACTCATTAATGCAGACATAAAAACAGTATAGTAATAAAGCAACAGTTTCTTCCCCCAACCACCCTAAAGCTGACGTCTCGTATTTGCTGTTCTCTTATTTACCTACATTTTGCATCTCTCGAAATCGTTTCTTTTTTAGTACTATATGTTGTGTGCAGAATGTGTGACTTTCAAATATAAAAGAATTACCTCAACAGGAAAATTGATTGCTGAAAGAACATTAATCCAAAGGGATAACTAAGTAAATAAAACATACCAAGTCAAATACTAACACAAAAATTCACTAAACATACTCCCAAAACAAAACGTCAAATACATATTTTATTATTTTATAGCTGTCACATGCAGGCAACTAGGAAAAACATTTAATATTAATTACGAATTTTACTCATTTCTCTGTGAATTATGTTTCGGAGAAGAATGGATGTCAATCAGGATTTTGGTATTTCGACAAAGATTTTCATGATAATCAACGCATAAATTATAATGAAAAAGAGTTCTGTTACACTCATTGCACACTAAACACGTGGTTTTCGTGCTCCATAAACTATTGGTGATGATAACTTAAAAAACACAATTTTGTGTGTTTTCTACAAGTTTATTTTTGCTTACTTAACCGGTTTTCGGCTTATTAGGCCATCTACAGAGTATTTACTGCTGTGGCAAAGAGGTTACATAGTTTAGATACAGTATGGGAAGAGATGACAAATGACTACACTTAGATCGACATACATAGTATAATACTTGTTTGACATTGTGTTATTACAGTTATGAACTTAAAAACTAAACTGTAGTACAAGAATATACAATGTGTGGAGAATAAAACAAGGAAGAAATTTGAACTAGGGAACTGAAACTACCTGCTATTACAAACAAACTGATAATGCTGATAAATAAATGTATATAAGTGCCTTCTTATTTGTGATGAAGAACGCCCTTCCTGTAGAAGTATTAGTGCCAGGCAGAACTAGAAAAAACCTGGTAAAGAACTACAAATTTTTGTACCAGATATCTTCATCTGCAAGTACGCTTAAGGGTTGAGACCATTTCTTCTCAACTCGCTTCATAGTTGTCAGTTAATAAAGTTTGTCTTCACATATATTTTTTTAACATGGTTCGCTTCCTCAGAAAACCGATCTTCATACTATTCTTGACAAATATTTTCATAAAATTACGGTGAATTTTAAGACTTTACTGAACAGACTTCCAAAGAATGGGATATTTGAGCTGAAACCTGTTAAACTGATTCAGCACGTAAAATGGGTAAGCCCATTTCGCTAAATAATCAATTAACGATGACTGATACAAAACACCCATATTTGAGGTAAGCGATCTTTCAATATTAGCACTTAAAATAAATTTTTAGAATTTTATTAAGTAATCAGTTAACTTTAACATCATGAAAACGCTATAACAAGTTGGAAAGGTCAGTTAAAAGGTTGTACGTAGTCAACAGCGTACCATCACCAACAGGGCAAAGTGCATTAAGTACTGTGTTCTACAAACAAACTTTCGGTCTCAAACTGCTTTACCCTTAGAACCACATGTGATTACTAAAGTGTACATTTAAAGGTAAATTAATCCTTGAAGTATTGACTATCAACTGTTAACCGTTTTGGGTCACCTAGTTTTTGCTCCATCTAAGCAGTTCAGCATGAAATTTGCTCTCTCGTGCACATAGTCAGTTGTTTACTTCAGGATCGGACATAGTCGTTCGAGTTAACGTCTCATTATATATATGAAACTCAACAAAACATAGTATTGATAACGATTCTACATTTATATATTTATTCTACAAATTACGATTCAGTGCATGGCAGAGTATTTAACAACAGCTTTCACACTATCTATCTACCATTCGATTCTCTAACAGCACTTCGGAAAAATTACACCTAATTTTTCCGTTTTCTGATTTCTCATTATAATGATCTGTTATTGAAAGAAATTTCCCAAATCTCGTTACAACGAATAACGTCTTTCTTTTAGTGATTTTCACTCCAATTCTTGCGTAATTTCCGTTAAACTGTCTGCCATATATAGCGATAATACAAAACAATCTGTCCTTCACTGAACTTTCACCATATTCTCCGTCATTCATAGTTGGTGGGCATCACACAATCTACAGGAATACTCCTAAATAAGACGGGCAAGTGTAGCACAGGCAGTATCTTTAGTTGAAATGTTGCGTCTCTTTAGTGTCCTGCCAATGAAACGTAGCCTTTTCCATAGAAAAACGCTCTTTAATATTTCTTGAATTTTCCAATTTTTTTTGGAAAGAATTCCACATTTTTATTGTATACAAAACTTACACTGACAATAACGAATATTCATATACGTACAAATCAACTCCTACTTGTAAGAAATACGTCCGTATAGAGCATAAATTTGGAAAAGTTTCCAAAATCTCGAAAATTTCGGGAGAAATTTGTGTATAATCCGATTCGGAAAACCCACTAATCTCACTGAAACTTAATTGAAAGCTACCAAATTTTAGACTGGTCCTTTCTGCAGCCAACCTGCTTTCCTCTTCTTGATAGAGAAGAATGATTAAATTCTGAAGTAAGCTTTACAAAAGGAGGAATACACTAGTGGACGTTACATGAGACTAAAATGTGATGCACACGACCTGTAATATCTGCAAAACCTCTACATTTAAAATCAGCCTTTAATTCTTTTGCTTTTATCCGCTGATATGGCTATTTGAAAAATATAATCGAAAATTTAATCATACCGGTGGCAGCTAGAGCACGCTGTGGCTAACAAGGGTTTTGAAAAACTCGTTAAATACATTTTGGCGGTGTTACCGATAACAGAGATTTATCTCTGTGGGCTTATGACGGATGACTAACATCAGGGACACTCCAAAACACATTCTAACGCCCGGATCAGTTGAATAAATTTGTACAGGACATCGCCCCTTCTTTTGGAAATTAAAAATATTCTCCATACCAGGAAAAATTCGGATAAAAGATCAATCTGTTATAAAGGCGAATAGTCACCTACCCTGTAGGCTAACACATGTGTAGCGTTTAAATCTCCCTCGAGATATCTGATAAACAAACATGAGCTCTCTCCGGCAGTTATTTCGGTCAAATATTGCTCTGGAAAATTTTCTTTTTTCTATTTCCTATTTAGGGGTGGTAGCCAAAAACTCGCTTGACTTTCACTGAATGCAGATTTAGAGGATAACATTTTGTGGAACCTGGAGAGATCGATCACTTGCACTCTTCCGAACTCACCTGTTTTCCAATATTGCACGGTATACAATGTGAATTACCTAAAACTAAAGTCGTAAATACTGATGTATGAAACATAATTAATGGTTTTTTATCTATCAGCGACAATTGTCGCCGTGGATCCCTCCTTCTCCTAATATTTTATCTGTGAAAAAGTTTATTTCGCTTCTTTCGTTTCTTCAGGCGAGCCGAGAAGACGGAAACGCGATCTCTCTCTCTCTTGTTTGAGGTTATTAAGGCTAGTCTTGTCCGCAGACTGCACTGTAATAGAAGTGTGAGAGCTGTAACTTTTTTTAATATACCCTCTTTTGTTAAGAGAAAGTCTCCACCCTGTTTTAATTTTATAATGTCCCGTCCTTACTAAATTATTCATTTTCTTTGAGGTTTTGTAGTTCCTCGATACTCCGTCATAACATGACGAGCAGACGCCATAACTTTCGTTTCGCGTATTTCCAACATAAAATCCCAATCAGTTTGTCTAAATCGCTTATTTTTCCTTTTAGAACCTTCATCTTTATTAACAGTTACGCGAAGTTTTATTTTATTATTTATTTACTTTTTTAATTTATTTTTTATCTTAGTACACGGTCTGGCAACAGTGACTTGCGAGGTGAACAGTCTGAACACTAATTTATTGCGGAAAGTATCATAAAACTTATCTAAAGCATTCAACATCTTAACATTTTCAGATGCTGTGATCAAGATTTCCAGAGAGAAGCTTCAATGGGTACTTTCCGTAAGTTTTCTTTGAAACGTTATTATTGTGTGTTGCCTCAAGCCCAATCTGTATTTCGCCATTTCATTCTATTCAGTGATTTCATGTATTCATTTCATCCACCCTTGTCTAAATTATTTGCTCAGATTTTTATCCGATTCTTCCATTATCCAATTTTTAACAAAAATCCCTTATCTTTTATTTCGTACAGGCAACATTGGAAGAGTAATGTTACAGGTTTTCACAGGATGGACTAGTGGTGAGGGGCTCGAACAGTTAGCCAAGAAAGAGATTTTAATCATAGGTGGAAATGTATTCTTTGTACCAACAAATACTTTTTTGTAAATGGAACAATGGCTTTTGACATTAACAGGCAGAAACAGAGTAAAATACAATGACATTAGAATGTGTTGCAAGTCTCGAAGTCGTTTACGAGATTTCGCTTTCTGAGACCTTTTCACAGTTTCACAGTATACTAACAAACGCGCATACACTACTGATTAACATTCTGAGCAGTAAAGAGACAATCGAGAGAAAATGATCACCGGCAGTGGCAATACACCTTGCTGTCGGGCATCGAAAGATACCTGCACATGTGTTGGCATTTCAGCGGAAATGCCCGAGCAGGCAGTAGTAATACTTTCTTGCATATTATTGGGTGTAGTTAGCATGTCTTTGTACTATGTCTTTCGGCTTTCAGCACAGAAACAACTTTCCCGAAGCCAAATACGAGAACGAGCCAGCAAGGATGATTAGATTAGATTTGATGTGATTTGAATAATACTTATTCCATAGATCATGAATACTACGCTTCGTAATGAAGTGGAACGTGTCAGTTTAAATAAAAGGCATCTGTACAAGATATTACATTACACAACATATTACATGATTTTTTTCACTAATTTCTATCTACAAATTCATCTAAAGGAGTAAAAGGAGTTGTCGAGTTGTCATGCACAAATTCTTTTCGCTTATTTTTAAATGCTAGTTGTCTATCTGTCAGGGTTTTGATGCTGTTCGGTAGGTGACCGAGAACTTTTGTGGCAGCATAAATCACCCTTTCTGTGACAGATTTAACCCTGCATACTGAAGATCATCCTCTCTCCTGGTATTATAGCTGTGCCCATTGCTATTATTTAATATGTTTTCGGCCAATATCGCTTTCTTCTTTTAATTATATGACGTGTACGTCCTATACATGTAAGCATACCTGTCCACGCTCGCACCTGACCTGGAGAAGTTTTCGGTTTAATTTTTCCTGGCCGCACCAGATTCCGAATACAAGAGAGCTATTTTCACGAAGAAAGAATTACATTGATTGTAACAACAGATATAAGAATAAAAAACGATCGAAATGCTGCAGCTATAACATAGTATTAGCGACAAATACCGCAACATTTCCTCGCAGCTGACACAAGCGATGTTTTTACCGTACGAGCCATCGTCATAAATTTTATACGCAGATATATATACAGAACAACGCAGAATTACACCTCCCTAACAGATACTTTACCGAGGGAGATACTGCTCTCTGGTAACAAGCAAACTGTCTTCTGGTATCTTCTTCTAAACCCTGTAAGACCGAAACGTTTTACTCGAGAAGCTAGACACAGAATACAAATCGTTCTCTATTATTATTTTTATGTGTAACTATAATTTTCTCCGCTGTATTTTTTTTAACTCGTTGTTTTAGATCCACATCGGCGTCTCCTACTACCGTTGCAGCCAGAAGTTCGAAAGGTAGAGGGCAGGTATGTTCTCGAACTCCATTACTTATCTTCGTTTCCTCCTGCATTCCAACTCCTTTATAGCTTTACACCTTCGGGTAATGCTACTAGACGAGAACAATCGGGTATTTTAACTTTTCCCATTATTTCCTGTATAGCAGTATGCGTCCCTATGTGTGTTTTTTTTTTATTTCGACTCTCCGATGTACAATAGGGTTTAAATGTCTTCTGGGCCGCTGGAATATCGGTGTCAGATAAATGTAGTTTGCATCGTAACAGAACATAGAGGTTCCTTAGATGGGATGTGTACTACTGTAGCAAGGAAACAATAGGTAAAATTAAAGTACCCGAATTCTTGGAAGGCGCATCTATACCTCGATCTAAGAAGAAAACGTAAGACAGCAAAGAGAGAGAGTGTGTTGAATTTCGGAACTTTCGGCCTAGCTCAGCTCCATTAAATAAATGCACTGCGCACTATCCTTGTCAGAGTGGTGCGTCTGCGTAGAAGGTTTTGATCATTTAGTGATGTACATTGGGTGTGTTTGCTTAACCCTTAACCCAAAACATCGGTCTTCAAATGTTCAAATGTTTGTACAACTTATGGGACATAACTACGGGGTCATCAGTCCCTAAGCTTACAAACTACTTATGAACTAGCTAAGACTAAAGACGGCACAAATATCCATGCCCGAGGGGGGATTCGAACCCCCGACCGTAGTGGCCGTGCTGACCGTGACTGGAGCGCCGCAGTCACCTTGGCCACCGCGGCCGGCAAACAGCGGTCTCTCAGACCCATCGTTTATTTTAAAGGTCGAGTGTGGCAGAACTGCAAAAAGTGCGGCTCCCCCTTCCCAATACCTTCGTCGCAATACTTGTCGCGTGTCAAGCACTAGTCAACAATCAGTTTTGCTTCGTCACTGAAGAGATACAGAGTATTGTTTAGAGGAGTGCGCCAAGTTGTGTGCCTGAGATACCGCATGTTTCGAATTACGTACAAGAATTTGGTGGGTCCAATAGACCGCATGTTTCTAATTATGACATAGTCTGATTTCAGTGGTTGTTATTTTGTAGCATTTTCTTCTACGCGTGAATATGTTATATTTCAGGTATAATATGGATCAACTTTCTAAGAAGAGTAACAAATCTGCAGCTAATCCAGATTTGGAAACTTGGGTGCAAGCGCAATTACGGGATTTAGATGAAGAGGGAAATGTGAACGATGATGACACATATGATGATTCTGATGATGATACAGATTTCGTGATAGGTGATGGCCACCATGAAACAGAGAGTGATACTAGTGAAGAAAATGTTTCATTGGAAGAAGAGCCTGGAGTGATCTGTACTACAGATAATACCTCACAGGAAACACAGTACTAATATGGTAAAAATAATTTCAAGTGGGAACGTTCTGAGCCTGTTAAGGACAAGAAGAACACCCGAGCACAACATTATGAAAGGAGGAATGCCTGGACTAACAGCAAAAAGTAGAAATTTGGGACGAAGTCCTACTAAAAGTCAAATATGGAAGAATTTATTTGATGGTGACATGATAGATGAAATAGTTTTCCATACAAACGTGAAACTGAATACTACAAGGGCAAAGTTGCAGACAACAACTAATCCATCCAATTACAGAAATACTGACAACACTGAGATCAAAGATTTCATAGGTCTTCTACTGATATCAGTATTCAAATCGTCTCATGAAGATATGTTTTATCTTTTCGAAAAAGACCTGACCGGACGTCCTATATTTGAGGTGACAATGTCGGCAAAGCGCTTTGAAATACTACTAAGCAGCCTGAGATTTGAAGATGTGGCTAGCAGGGAGGAAAGAAAAAAGTCAGATCGCGCAGCTACAATATCAAACGTTTTTGATAAATTCATTTTCAATTCTCAGCAATTATACTGTGTAAAAGCCAACGTTACAGTGGCTGAAATGTTAGTACCATATATCTATATATATATATATATATATACGTAGGAACTGTCAGAAAGAACAAACGCGAAATTCCTCCAGAGTTTTTGGCTGATAAAAGTAGGCCAGTTGGATCAGCATTATATGGATTCTCTGAGAATACAACACTGGTATCATTTGTTGCTAAGAGAAACAAGGCAGTGATTCTTGTCTTCAATGCATCATTCTCTTGAAAATGATACCATAAAAACAAGCCAGAAATTATTTAATATTCATAGAATATATGACATCAACTGCGATTGGGCAAAGCTGAAAATGTGTACCCAGCCGGGATTCGAACCCGGGTCTCCTGCTTTCTAGGCAGTTGCGCTGACCCCTACACCACTGGGGACACAGTGATCACCGCACCTGCAAGGACTACCCATGCACGCCTCCCGTCAGATACAAATTCCCAGCTTCGCCCTGCCCATAGTACTCAAACTCGTAGTTTAACTAATTCCCGTAAGAGTAAGGGCTTCAACTTTCCCACCCCTCCCCACTACCGATAAGATAATTGCCCGTCACCGGCATATTATATATATACATGTGGCGTCTGTTCCGAAGAACAGACGTCACATTCTGATCCTGCAGTTGTTATTATTTAATATTCATAGAATATATGACATCAACTGCGATTGGGCAAAGCTGAAAATGTGTACCCAGCCGGGATTCGAACCCGGGTCTCCTGCTTTCTAGGCAGTTGCGCTGACCCCTACACCACTGGGGACACAGTGCAGTGATCACCGCACCTGCAAGGACTACCCATGCACGCCTCCCGTCAGATACAAATTCCCAGCTTCGCCCTGCCCATAGTACTCAAACTCGTAGTTTAACTAATTCCCGTAAGAGTAAGGGCAATGATCTTATCGGTAGTGGGGAGGGGTGGGAAAGTTGAAGCCCTTACTCTTACGGGAATTAGTTAAACTACGAGTTTGAGTACTATGGGCAGGGCGAAGCTGGGAATTTGTATCTGACGGGAGGCGTGCATGGGTAGTCCTTGCAGGTGCGGTGATCACTGTGTCCCCAGTGGTGTAGGGGTCAGCGCAACTGCCTAGAAAGCAGGAGACCCGGGTTCGAATCCCGGCTGGGTACACATTTTCAGCTTTGCCCAATCGCAGTTGATGTCATATATTCTATGAATATTAAATAATAACAACTGCAGGATCAGAATGTGACATCTGTTCTTCGGAATAGACGCCACATGTATATACAGAAATTATTTGTTACTACAATGCAGCAAAATCTGGAGTAGATCTGCTCGACATGAAATGTGCCAATTATTCGTCAAACAGACGTACAAGACGCTGGCCATAGGCAGTCTTTTATACACTTGTAAACATCAGCTGCGTGAACAGTTTTGTTCTGTATTTGTGCTACAGAGGAAACCCCATGATAACACGTCTGAAATTCACTAAAAGTTTGGCCATGGAGCTGATACAGCCACATCTAAGAAGACGCCTGGAAATTCCATATTTACTAAGAGATATCAAAGAAATGATCCGTAAAGTTCTGGGAGACAGTCAGCAATCAAGCGAAGGAATACCAGGTGATAGAACTGACAAAAGGAGGACGTGTATGAAGTGTCCTGTATCCAAGATGAGGAAAGCGGCATATAAGTGCATCAGATGTGTTCAGCCAGTTTGTCTGGAATGTAGAAGAAAGGTTTGTGTCGACTGTGCGAAAGACTTGTGATTTAATATTTCAATTCATTTGATTATTATATTTGTTTACATTTTTTGCAATATTACATTTATATTCAGGAATATATTGTCTGGTGTAACAGTGGTGAAAATTATTTGAAATCTAACACTGAATGATGACTGCACTTACTTGTGATATTTCATATTTAATTTATAAAATGTAAACAGCGAAGTGTCAATATCGTCTAGAATGTATTAAATTAACTTAGACTATCATTTAACTGACTCTTTACTTAATTTCTGTGAACTAATGTGGAGGTCGGTGACATAATAACATTAGGTGGTCTGAGAGACCGTATGTTTCTAGTTACGCACATTTCAGAGCTGTTTCGGGTTAAGGGTTAAACATTTAGCATATTTTATGTAGTCTGCCGAGAGAGCGCTCTGCGTTTTGTACGATTGTTAACGGTGCTTGCAGATGTGTGTTTAGAGACGTTGTGCTACATGTCATTGCCGATTTTCGTTATCTGGAATATTTGTATAAACAATATGCCGTCTTCTGCTGCTGCTGCTGCTGTTGTTGTCGAAAGAGTGCTTGCCATACAACTTACACTCCGTTCAATGGCTGTTGCTTGCCTCGTCTAAACGAAGAGATACATTTATAGATCTAAGGTTGCAGTCGAGTACTGAAACGGACGATTTCTTTTCTTTTGGTTAGTTGGCTCTGGTTAGAATTGTTTTTGTATATCGAAAGAGTATTTGTTAAGTTTGAGCGTTCGTTACCCTAACCTGCGCTTTTAATTTTTAAACACGTCTGTCGTCTGTAGTCTATGTGAAGAGCAGGGAGAGAGATGGGAGTTTTTGGGCATCGAAAAATTCTTACTTGCAAATTTTGCTTACGAGTTTTAATATTTTACTACTACAAGCTGTAGTGTACGAGACCAACTAAGCAGTTCTGTTCAATTTTTTTTCAGCATTACACCGAAATTCTTGTTAAAAATACATACGAAGAACACTATGGCACCTTTATTTTTTCCAAGAATAATAATAAACGGCGGAAATTCTTACATAAATCGAGATCTGGCGTACGGATCGCTGCGGCGCGCTTAATAATAACTATACAATGTAATTGGCTGCTGACCTGTTGGGACGCGGTCGCCGTAAAAAGAGTGCAGTACGCCCCTGTCCTCGGTAAAGGGGTCGGCCGGCGGGGCGGTGTTGTTTAGAGATGTCGATGGGGTCAAGACAATCATCGCGGTATTGTCCTCGCGGATAGGGCGGGTAGCGGCGTCCTTTGAAAAGCGGTCGCGAGCGTAGAGGATGGGGTATCATCTGTCGGCGGCGGTGGGCGCCGGAAATCGGCCGAGCGAGTGGGTGTCGCGGTTTTGGTCAGGTGTGTGGCAGAGGGTGCAAGTACAGATATGTCAAGGGGTAGACAGCTCTGGACGTGTCGTAGGTGCTGCCTGTCTGGCGGCGGTGCCGAGGGGTGGAGGGGGGCGTCGTGTGTGGCCGAGGGAGGTGTTGTTTACTTGCAACCTGTCACGCATCCTTAAGTGCGTTAGGGCGGCATCCTTTGGTTAGCGGTCAGACAAGTAGCGAATCAAAAGGACCTAAGTGTAATCATCCTGTCCTTCCAGGAAGACCTATCAATCATTCTGTGGCGGCATCCTTTGATCAGCCGTTCGGCAAGAGGCCGAGCGTCTGGCGTCGATGACACTATCGTCGACGGGCGATTCTCAGTGGCGTACAACCCCCACCGCCCTACTACTTACGAGCCCTAATTTCTCTTACCTTTCTGATCACTACGCGAAATGTAAGTAGGCGACAGAAAGATCGTATTACACTCAGCTTCAAATTCCGCCCCTCAAAATTTCCTCAACATAAATTCACGAAAATAACGTCGTCTTTCCTCCAGCGATCCCCAGATGAGTTCCCAGAGCATTTCCGTGACACTCGCGCATTGGTCGAACCTACCAGTAACAAACCTAGCGTCTCACCTCTGAACTGCTTCTATGTCTTCCTTCAAACTGATCTGCTGCGGGTCCCAAACACTTGAGCAATACTCAAGACGTGATCGTACTAGCGTTTTATACGTGTTCATCATAACAGATGAAGCACAGCTTTCCAAAAGTCTCCCAATAAACCGAAGTCTGCTGTCCGCCTTACAAGTGTCTTTACATCTCCGTTCCATCGCACTGCAGACTTAAGCCTAGATATTTGAAGGACGCAACTGCATCAAGAAGCTCACTCCCCCCAGGGGGCCCACAGTTCTTTTGTGGGTACGTGTGTGGCGCGCACGGGGCCCCGAGCCGGAGCAGCCTTTCTTCTGACCCAGGCTGCTTCACTTTCCCTCCCGGTTTATGCCTTCGCCCGGAGACGGGCGTATTTCGCGAGTTCAGGTGTTTTCTTGTTGTCATTTCTCTTATTCCTTGGTTCCTTCCTTTCTTACCCTTTGTTTCTGTCTTTCTCTCCTTGTACTCTCCTAGCCTTCTTCTCCTCATTAGTCTCCGCCTCGGCGTTTGAGACACTTCTTTCCTTCTTCCTCTTCACTTCCTCTATCCTTCTTCTTTCCTCCCTGTGCGTGTCTGAAGGCCGACCCACGCATTATCATGCGTAGCAGGTGACGGGGTAACGCGTAATTCCCCGCCCCGCGTAGACAAGTAGGGCACGTAGGTAACCCCTGGTAAAGGCCAGGCCCAGGGAGGGGTGATTACCCGAGCTGGTACCTTCCGAACATGCCAATTGGTCCCTCCGTCAGTTCTCGGGAGGTGTGACCCTCGGAGAGGGCCCCCACTAGGAAGGAGCGCGCCATCGTAGACGCCGGTAATCACGGGGGACACTTCCGCAATGACTTCCTTCTCTTCTTCACTGACATTGACCCAGAAACGTAAGATAGATTCGCCTCAGCAAAAGAAGACTCTGCCTAATTTGCCGAAATTTCTTGTTGTGTCGCACACCGACGGAAAAGATTTCAATTCTGTCAATCCTTTCGTTAAAAGGTGTTGAAAGGTGTTGATGCAATTGCTGGCCCTGTTAAAACATGATCGCGTCAGCGCAATGACACATTTTTGCTGGAAGTGGACAGTGCTTTCCAAGCCCAGAAACTTATCCGGACTACGTTATTACACACGTTTCCAGTCAAGGTAGAAGCGCACCGCACATTCAACTCGTCACGTGGGGTAGTTTTTACGAGATCCCTTGACGGGTTGTCTGATGACGACATCCGGTCCTATATGTCCGATCAGGGTGTGACAGCCGTCCACAGGGTGATGAAAAAGGTAGATAACCAGTTGACACCGACTCGTACTGTGTTCTTGACATTCGACAGAGTTGAACTCCCGTCGAAGGTCAAAGCAGGGTACGAAGTTATCTCAGTCCGCCCTTATATTCCAAACCCAACGCGCTGCTACCAATGCCACAGGTACAACCATACCCGTGAATCTTGCCCAAATGCAGCAAAAGTGTCACTTGTGGTAGGGACGCCCATGAGGGGAATTGCCCACCTCCGTCCCCTCACTGCCTTAACTGCAACGGCGACCATGCGGCTTCCTCTCGCGACTGCCCTGTATGTAAGGATGAAAAAATCATTCAGCAAATTCGGGTTACGGAGAAGGTATCAACATCTGCCGCTCGAAAGTTGTTGGCGAGTCGAAAGCCCACTGTCCTCCCAGCGGGTACATACAGTAAGGTCCTCACCTCAACTCGACCTACTAACGATTCCAGTACCCAGACTTGTGATTTCACTTTCGCTGACACAGTTGTGCGATCCGCCAGCCCGAAGATTGCCCGTTCCACGTCCCCGCTTCCTCCTGCTGCTTCTAAAGTACAGTCTTCGTCAACCTCTAGTAAACCGCGGGCACCTAAACAAGATGCCCGGACTTTGAAAAAGGAACCCGTCCGTGAGGATTTTCTGCGTTCTCAGGCTTCCCAACCGTCAACTGCCTCTTCCCGCCGTCACTCTTCCAGAAGAGCTGACAAGAAAAAGAGTTCGTCTCCTTCCCCGCCGAGGCGTGACCCATCTGTCACGCCGTCCGACAGTTGCCGGCCTCGGCCGTCTTCTGTTTCACCGGGACGCTCCGTTTGCCGGGCGCCCGGCCCTTTACCGGCGGTGGAAACTGCACCTTCTGATCAACTAAGGGATGTGGCAGGCGCGTCGGTCGAACCAATGGAACATGACCCTTTGCCCCCAGACAGCGATAGCAGTGCTCCCTCGAAATCCGGTCCTCAGCGGCCGTCGAGGTGACCCCGCTCGCTACTTGGTTTTTATCCTTATTTCTTCTCTCATTTTTATCATGGCGCTCCTTCAATGGAATATTCGCGGCATTCGTTCTAATCGGGAGGAGTTAAAACTACTCCTTCGATTGCACTGCCCGCTTCTAGTCTGCCTCCAGGAAACTAAGTTGCGTCCAAGTGATCGTGCAGACTTTCCACACTACACCTCTGTGCGGTTCGACCTGCCACCCGTGGAAGGTATTCCAGCCCATGGAGGGGTTCTGATGCTCCTTCGAGACGACGTCTATTTCCATCCCATTTCATTGCATACTCACCTACAGGCAGTTGCCGTCCGCATCACCTTATCCACATTTACCTTCTCCCTCTGTAATATATATTCGCCATCGTCATCTGCCCTTACTAGAGCAGATGTGCTACACCTTGTTGATCAGCTCCCTTCACCTTTCGTGTTGGTAGGCGTCTTTAATGCCCACCACCCCCTATGGGGCTCCCCGGCACCTTGTCCGAGAGGCTCCCTTTTGGTGGACCTTCTCCACCGCCTCGATCTTGTCTGCCTCAACACCGGTGCACCGACCTTCCTTTCTGACACAACACACACTTACTCCCATATAGACCTCGCCATATGCACTCCTCAGCTTGCCGGGCGGTTTGAGTGGTATGCACTTTCTGACACGTACTCGAGTGACCATTTCCCTTGTATCATCCACTTGCTGCATCATTCCCCATCTCCTCGTCCCACCAGATGGAACATTTCTAAAGCCGACTGGGGGCCTTATTCTTCCATGGCTGTTTTTCACGATCAGACTTTTCCCACCTGTGACAGTCAGGTCGAATACTTCACAGAGGTTATTCTCACAGCTGCTGAACGTTCCATACCTCGTACATCCTCTTCTCCACGTCGTGTCCAGGTCCCTTGGTGGACTGCAGCCTGCCGCGACGCGCTTAGAGCCCGGCGCCGTGCTTTACGCACCTTCCGCTGCCACCCAACTTTGGAGAATTGCATACATTATAAACGTATGAGAGCGCAATGTCGTCGTATCATAAACGACAGCAAGAAAGCTTGCTGGACTGCTTTTACTAGTTCTTTTAACCGTTTTACTCCCTCCACGGTGGTTTGGGGTGGCCTACGCCGTTTATCGGGCATCAAGGTCCACTCCCCGATTCCTGGCCTGACCGTGGGGAATGCAGTCCTCGTGGACCCCGCTGATGTTTCCAACGCATTGGGCCGTTTCTTTGCGGAGGTTTTGAGCTCTGCCCATTACCACCCTGCCTTTCTCCCTCGCAAACAGGTAGAGGAGGCACGGCCGCCTTCTTTCCACTCTTTTAATCGTGAAAATTATAACGTCACCTTCACCATGCAGGAGCTAGGCCGTGCTCTCGCCCTGTCCCGATCTTCTGCTCCCGGGGCCGATTCCATTCATATTGAAATGCTGAAGAACCTCTCTCCTGCGAGCGTTTTCTTCTCAGTACCTACAATCGCATATGGACTGAAGGTCATGTTCCCACAAGTTGGCTTGAAGCCATTGTTGTCCCCATCCCCAAACCAGGGAAGGACAAACATCTTCCTTCCAGCTATCGTCCTATTTCTCTGACGAGCTGTGTCTGTAAAGTGATGGAACGCATGGTTAACGCTCGGTTGGTCTGGCTCCTCGAATCTGGCCGCCTCCTGACTAATATCCAATGCGGTTCTCGTCGACACCGCTCTGCTGCTGATCACCTCGTTACGTTGTCGACCTTCATTATGAACACTTTCTAAAGAAGCGTCAAACAGTAGCAGTGTTCTTCGACTTGGAGAAGGCGTACGAAACCTGTTGGAGAGCGGGCATTCTCCGCACATTGCACACATGGGGCCTTCGGGGCCGCCTTCCTCTTTTCATTCAAGCGTTTTTGGCGGATCGCAAGTTCCGGGTACGGGTGGGCTCTGTTTTGTCAGATACCTTTTGCCAGGAGAATGGGGTACCACAGGGCTCCGTCTTGAGTGTGGCGCTCTTTGCCATTGCAATCAATCAGATCGTAGATTGCCTTTCAGCCGACGTCTCCGGATCTCTTTTTGTTGACGATTTCGCAATTTATTGCAGCGCCCAGCGGACGTGTCTCTTGGAGCGTTCTCTTCAACGCTGTCTTGACCGTCTATATTCCTGGAGCATCGCAAACGGCTTCAGATTCTCCACTGAAAAAACTGTGTGTATAAACTTCTGGAGATACAAGGAATTTCTTCCCCCTTCTCTACATCTCGGCCTTGTTGCTCTCCCTTTCGTGGAGACTACGAAATTCTTGGGACTCATGTTGGATCGTAAACTTTGCTGGTCCACACACGTGTCCTACCTGGCCGCCCGTTGTGCCCGATCCCTTAACGTTCTTCGTGTCCTCAGTGGCACGTCATGGGGAGCGGATCGTACCGTCCTGCTTCACCTTTACCAGGCCATTGTTCAGTCGAAGCTCGACTACGGAAGCCTTGTATACTCTTCTGCACGGCCGTCGATTCTCCGCCGTCTCAACTCTATTCACCATCGGGGATTACGTCTGGCGACCGGTGCATTTTATACCAGTCCTGTTGAAAGTCTGTATGCCGAGGCTGCTGTATTACCCTTGACCACTCGACGTGACATACTCTTGTGTTGGTACGCGTGCCACTTGCGGTCGATGCCCAACCATCCATCTTACCGATTATTTTTTGACGACTTACTCGATCGCCAGTATCAGTTGTCTGCGATTGCCTTACTTCCACCTGGAGTTCGGTTTCGCCGCCTAATACAGCGGCTCGATTTTACCCTTCCTTCCACCTTTCGGTTGAGCGAAAGCCCATTGCCACCGTGGCATCAGGCCCAGGTTCACACTCACCTTGAACTTAGTTCGCTCCCCAAGGAGAGCACTCCGGAACTCCGGATTTGGTGTACCGCTCGAGGCTTGTCGAACTCCGTTCGCGGTTCGATAACGCCGTATTTATTTACACTGATGGTTCCAAGAGCACTGCCGGTGTCGGATCTGCCTTCGTCGTCGGGAACAACCGGTTCCAACCGGTTCCAACCCTGACCGGTGTTCGAGTTTCACGGCTGAGCTTTTTGCCCTCCACCAGGCCGTTTTGTACACCTGCCGCCACCGCGAACCTTTCTATGCCATATGTTCGGACTCCCTTAGTGCCCTGCAGAGTCTTAAGGACCCTTTCTCGAACCATCCTCTCGTGTATCGGATCCAACGCTCCCTCCAGTTGCTAGCAGACGACAGCTGTCACGTTTCTTTCCTGTGGGTCCCTGGCCACGTAGGTGTGCCCGGGAATTAGACCGCCGACATAGCGGCCAAGGCCGCAGCTCTTTTGCCTCTCGTGGCTACCTTTTGCGTCCCATCGGACGATGTTCAACGGTCTCTCCGCCGGAGTATCGTGTCGCAATGGCACAGTGCATGGTTTTCGATGTCCAATAATAAATTGCGAACTGTAAAACCGATCCCGACCGCTTGGGGGACCTCCTCACGCCCCTCTCGGCGGGAGGAGGTCATCCTGGCCCGGTTCCGGATCGGTCACTGCCGTTTCAGCCACCGTCACTTGATGTCTGCTGACCCTGCACCGGTGTGCTCCTGCGGTGAACTGCTGACCGTGCGACATGTTTTACTGACTTGTGTTAAGTTTACTCATCTCCGTGTAACCCTTCACTTTCCGTCTACTCTGGAGGAAATTTTAGCAGATGACACACGAGCAGCTGCTCGAGTTTTGCGTTTCATCAACTTGGCCAACTTATCCAAGGATATTTAACTCATTTAATTGTCTTTTACCTTTCGGTTTTAGCCTCTTGTTGATGTTCTGCAAGTGACCTTTTTTTTTTTTTTTTTTTTTTTTTTTTTTTTTTTTTTTTTTTTTTTTTTTTTTTTTTTTTTTTGAGATCATAGCGAATCTGTTTTTGGCTGGGCGCTAATGACCATAGAAGTTGTGCGCCCTAAATCCACAAAAAGAAAAAAAAACTCACTTCTAATGCGCATCACTTAACTTTTTCCTACATTGAGAGCTGGCTGCTGTTCTTCGCACAAACTAGAAATTTTGTCTATTTCATCCTGTATGCTATTACAGTCAATTAGAGACAACACCCTTCTACACACCACAGCATCATAAGAGAATTTAACCGCAAATTACATTTTACTTTGTCCATCAGAACAATTATATAGATATTCTTGTAACTAGATTCGCCCTCGAGCCGGCCGCGGTGGCCGAGGTGACTGAGGTGCTCCAGTCACAGTCATCACGGCCACTACGGTCGGGGGGTTCGAATCCCCCCTCGGGCATGGATATTTGTGCCGTCCTAGTTTGTAAGTAGTTCATAAGTAGTTTGTAAGTTTAGGGACTGATGACCCATAAGCTTAACAAACATTTGAACATTTCTCGCCCTCGAGAGCAACGTACTACGTTCTATCACTTGGAAAGTGTTCCAGCCGGACACAAATGTTCGAATGACTCTAAAACTGCTACAGCAGCACTTGGGGCTGGTAAAAAGACCCGACTATTAACTTTACTTCTGTTAGACCTGTTATACGTGCTGAGACAACTTCACAGTTACTTTCAACCTCGATCTCAGTAAGAACAATATATTTGTCCATAGTGATGAACACTCACCTTCCAGTTTGTCCGATCTGTGTATTTCCGATGTACATTCCACGCCTCGCTAAATATATCTGAACTTGGCACATCATGATGTAGCCAGCTTTCGGTTCCTAAAACTATCTGAGCACAATAATTTCCATGCATCGCAGAAAATTCGGAAACTTTGTTCTTAATACTTTGACTGTTCACAGATAATATTTTGATTCTCCGCGTGCGAGGGCAGCAGCTTTCACGGATTCCGCCAACCGCCTGTAGGAACCGAGAATGTCCTCAGAAACCATTAGACAAGCGTCACTGGTGCCGACGTGAGCCACGACTTGCAGTCGACCGCACCCCGTACGCTCGATAGCCACCAGCAAGGTCGCTTCCACAGCTCGGGTGAGGATCCCCGGCAGTCACACCAAGTGCACGTCGGACTTATTTTCGGATCTCGGCGCTATCTGTCTCAGGGGCACCATCACGCGCCTAACGCGCCAAACATTGGAGCTCCCAACAACTGATAATCCCCTGCCCCCGTGCACCTGCTCGGACTCTGCTGAAAGAGTGACCACGCGTCTACTCACAGGAGGAAGGGGCGTGGACGGACCTTCAGCCTCCACATTGGTCTTCCGTCTCGAGCAATACGAACGCCGTTCAATCCGCCACTCCCCTTGCGAAGATGACAGCTCGACCACGTCCGGTACACCCGAAGGTGCCTCGGTAGCAGGGACAGAGGGCGAAGCATGAGACACCTGAGGTGTCCCAATCGACGCACCAGAATCCCCAATGCGCTGCACCCCGAGGTAGCAACCTGAAGACGGCTGATCGTAGCCAACAGAACGATCAGCTGTTCCCGAACTGCGCCCATCTCCTCCTGGGACCGCACACAGCAGGTACACACCTTATCCATCATACCGATACAGTTAACTGTAGACAATTTAAAAGTAAATAATCATCTTTTCCCCAGTCTAGTACCTTAATAAATGCGGCTGGCAGCTGACTGGACTGTAACTACAATGTCAAAACAACGCAACTGACTCCGGCTGCATTAAAAATAAACAAGAAAATCTATGGAATAGACTGTTATCAAACGCGCTGGAATATAAGCTTTCTTACAGCAGAGCACGAAAATTAAATTATAAAAGCGCTGAAGGCGATGAGGCAGCGATAGCAGCTGCCGTTTGGCTGTACGGAACTGTATATACTGTTTTATCATAATTTAATGAGAGTCCGTTTGCTGAGAATCAGTTACTAATTTTGTGTACAATAATATTTACGATTACATCACTTAGTTCTTGTTTTTTGGTTGTGATTACCTATACTTTCATCGTCATCATAAAAACTAACTTTGCGTCTTTAACAATATAGAATGGCAAGTCATTAATGTGTATTAGGACCCCATTCATGATAGCAACCCCCGTCCCCCACCACCAGTTTCAGGAATATGCTGATATTTTAACGTTACAAGAACCACTTATAAAATCTACGTCCAGTCCAATGGTTTGGAAACATTTGCTGAAGACACACCGTAGTAATATGCGCACCATTGGCTGTACAGCCATCATGCTGGTACCCCAGGTTCCTCCCACTCCTCAGAGAACATCTTCTAACAATCGTGGCAGATGGTGTGATAAAGTCTGCAATGGTCGTGCGCGTTCAATAAACCGTTTATGAAGAATGGGCATATAAGCTAATGGTTAGCAATCTCACAACACACATTTACACAACGTAAGGGCTGACGAGCCACTTGATTTAGCCAACGGGGCTTGTATTGGACCAATAATTCACGTTTCGGCGGTTTACCTGCCCGCGGATGCTTTTCCAATTTAGAACATCATTAGCAATTTGATACGGTTTTCACGGGGAACGTTGAGGCAGAATTAAAATATGTTGTGTGGAGAGAGACGTGCTTGAAACAATCCATGCAGCCGCATTATCCGCAACGTTGTTTTAGATGAGCGGTTCAAAGCGTCTGCCAGGTTAGCAGGATGTCCCGGGTTCGAGTCCCAATCACAGCACAACGAATTGAATTATTTTTGATACCCTACTTTTAGTGTGTTAGTGCCAATAGGCAGTATAAATGTGCACAAATATACCTTTTTATGTATATTTAAGATCTGTTTTCTAACAAGCACCTCCCAACAATTATATCCTATGAAAACAGCACATCAGTAGCACTGTTCACATTCGCACAATTTGCGTCGTAATTATTAGGGGATTCACACTGTATTCTATGCACTGTGATTGAGCTGCCCTCTCCTCTAATTTAATTAATTCGATAAGTTCCACACTGCACTTTAATACTGTGAAATTTCAGTTAAGATTGGCACCAGAGATCACGACACAACTGTTGATTTCGTCGCAGTTACGGCGCGGGAACACTGCATCACTGACAACAAGTACTGGGGTTCCCGTCAGTGGCAGCGCGTGCCACGATCACGTTGGTCCAATGAGATTGGTTCAACTATAGTTGACTAGCCTCTGGAATGCATAGTCGAAGACTGTTCCTGCAGTTCTGCCCATAGCTGAGTAATGATACGGGTTACAGGGATGGGGAACTCTTTTGAAAAGACCCTAGATCACGTATTTTCATAGCGAAGAGGTATGGCGGTCAACAGAGTTGTTTAAAATCAGAAGAATATTCCTGGAGTCAGTAGTTCAAATGTTCAAATGTTTGTTAAGCTTAAGGGACTTAACTCCGGGGTCATCAGTCCCTAAACTTACAAACTACTTATGAACTACCTACAACCATGGACGGCACAAATATCCATACCCGAGGGGGGATTCGAACCCCTGACCGTAGTGGCCGTGCAGACCGTGACTGAAGCGCCTCAATCCCCTCGGCCATGGAGTCAGTAGTAATTCTGTGGAGTATAGCATGTCCTACTGGAGTTACCCAAGTCCGTGTGGAATGAACAATGGACATGAAGGGATGCAGATGATTTACAGGTTCCATAGGTATGTGACACCTTTCAAACTCGTTTCTAGACTTATCACGCGCCCTATATCACTCCAACTGTACCCGCAACACCATTACATTACCACCAGCTTGAACAGTCTCATGCTGACATACAGGGTCATTGGATTCGTGAGGTGGTCCCCATACCAGTATACGTCCATCTGTTCGATAAAATGGGAAACATGAATCATGAGCCAGTCAACGTATGTCCAGTAATCAACAGACCAAAGTCGGTAGCAACGCGAGACTTCAGTCTTTGTATCCTATAGGGGTACACAAGTGGAAAGTCGACTCTGTAAACCCCTACGGATAATAATTTCTTGAGTGGTTCGCACGCTTACACTTCTTGATAGCCCAGCACGGAAATCCGCAGCAACTTGCTGAATGGCTGTATTTCTGTCATTTTCCTCTTCAATCGTCGTCGGACGCATCCTTCCAGAATCCTTATCTGGCCGCAGTGAGTTGATGTTTTACAGGATTCCCGATATTCACGGTGCACTCGTGATGGTCGAGAAAATCCCCACGTCTTCCCTACCTCTTAAATACAATCTCTCGGGCGCCGACTATAATACCACGTTCAAACTCACTTAAATCGTGATACGTGCCTTTGTACCAGCAGTAACAAACCTTAAGCCTGCGCTATACACCTGTTGCCTCGTATTATCATTGCCGAATGTAGCACTGTTCTTTTTTCATATCTCTGGTTTTGCGTACGAATTCCTATACGTTTATTTGGCTCTTCACTCTATAATTGAAGTACTATCTCTCTGTTATAAGGCTGGACTACATGGTACCATGTCTGCACCAGCTCTGTCTAGGTAAAGCAGCATAATATCTCAGTGCTGCAACCTCTGTTGTGCTGTGATTAGACCAATTTTTGTTATGTTGTAGTTGTAGTCTTCAGTACGGAGACTGGTTTGATGCAGGTCTCCATCCTTCTCTATCCTGAGCAAACCTCTTCATCTGCTCATAAGAACGGCAACCCATATCCGTTTGAATCTGCTAACTGTATTCGCCTATGCGATTTATACCCTACGCACTTCCCTCCAGTGCTAAATATACGATTCCTTAATGTCTAAGAATGTCTCGTACCAATCGATCACTTTTTTTCAGGTCAAGGTATGCCGCAAATTACTTTCCTGCCCAAGTCTGTTCAGTACTTCCTGGTAAGTTACGAGTTCCACTCGCTTAGTCTTCAGCATTCTTCTGTGGCACCACATTTCTAAAGCCTTTACCCTCTTCATCTCTGAACTATTTACAGTCGAAGTTTCATTCCCGTTAAAGGTAACTGTCCACACAAATGCCTTGAGGAAAAGATTTCGTTTCGCATAAGTTAATATTCGATGTTAGCAAATTTCTCTTTTTCAAAACCGCTTTTCTTCCCATTGCTATTCCACATTCGATATCCTCTCTATTGCATCCAACATGTTATTTTACTGCCTAAGTAACATAACTCATCTACCCCCTTTATAGTTACGAGGGGGAGACAGGGGCACATTTTCCATAGGGGCAAGTTTTTCAACTCGCTATAGTTTCAAAATAAACCGCTAGATAGTACCACCGCCCATACTGTAGGATGCAGCAACAAAGCACGCTTCATTTACGAAAGATTCAGTGTTGTACCAGCAGTCACATTATCGGCAGGGATGTTATTGTCATTTTTGCAAAGTTAGTAAACTTTCACGTTTTTATTGAAAGTTAAAACTTATTATTTTTGCATTGTACGCACTTAAAGTGGGTTTCTTTCTTCACGTAACTCTACATTCATATTTTAAGTAGCTTACACGGTTACTCATTGATGTAGTGTTATATTTCCGAATATGGCTACAGGGCAAGTTTTCCCAGAGCATACGGGACATATATTCCTGCACGTGTCTCGTTGGAAATCGTGCCTCGGCATAAAACATCTGGTATAACTCCTTTAAATACGTATTTATTGGTGCAATAGATACTGCCAAATAGCCCTCTTTCAAATGGTTAATTGAAAAAATGTTTTTTACAGACTTAAAATGGTTCTAAATTACACGATAGAGGCTCGTACACTCCTGGAGTAATAAATAATGGTCTGTTAGCTATTAGAGCCAGCTGCAGTGTCAGAAAAGCATCCTTGTACTTCAATATTCCACGTAGGACTCAGAACAATTACTGGTCGAAATTCCGTACTTTACAGACAGACCAGCTCCTACTTTATCACATTCTGAATGCCCTATCAGTCCTGGACTGTATTTAAACTTACCAGAAAAGACCACTTATTACAGCATCCACTGGAACCCATCTAACTCATCAACTCCTACTATACCGACTAGCATTTCAGAAGAAGCTGTTCTCTTGAATTCTACAAAGACCTTTCCTCTTGCTGGTCAAGAAGGCCTTCCGTCTACATCCGCACAAACGTGGCCAACACCAGAAAAAAATTATGCCTTTTGAGAAGGCGGCATCTATGAAGCAAATACGACATGGAAGGAGAAAAAAAATCAGCTATTCTTGACTGATACTCCGATATAAATCAGCTGGAAATCGAAAACAATTTAAGTAAAAAACAAATAACTGTAAAAGGAAGCAAATAACAGACACGAGCAAAACCAAAAGCATATCCCAGCCAGGAAACTGTTTGTATCATCCTCTTCAAACGTAAGAGGCAGTAAAACAAAATCTCACCAAAATATTTAACGTCTAAATTACAATGATGATAATAAGATGAAGATTGTTTATGCATTTATTGCTTTGAGTTTTACAAAATGTTCAAATGTTTGTTAAGCTTAAGGGACTTAACTGCTGGGTCATCAGTCCCTAAACTTAGAAACTACTTATGGACCACCTAATGCACAAAGAGCCATGACCGAAAGGGATTCGAACCCCCGACCGTTGCGGTCGTGCAGACTGTGACTGGCGCGCCGCAGACCGTTCGGCCATTGAGTTTTATGCCAAGTCTAAAGCAAATGAAAAGTGGGTACATTGCACGAAATGCAAGAAATAGGCGCATGAAGACTGTACGAATTTGGCATTTTTGTTTGCTTACATTGTGATTCAGGCAACGAGTATGAGTATGGTTAAAAAATGTCGGTATTTGTAAAATACGTATGTCTGGTATTTTGTGAAACCTTTAAGTAGCATATGTTTTTATTTCATATGGTTACTTTTGCTATCCCTGTTTTGTTTTGTTGTTGTTGTGGTCTTCAGTCCGAAGACTGGTTTGATGCAGCTCTCCACAATACCCTATCCTAGCAAGCCTGTTTGACCACATAAGAACGGCAACGTACATATGTCTGAATCTGCTTACTGTATCCATCTCTTGGTCTTCCTCTGCGGTTTTTACCCCACACACTTCCCTCCAATGCTAAATTCACGACTCCTTAATGCCTAAGAATGTGTCCTACCAATCTAACCCTTCTTTTAGTCAAGATATGCCAGAAATTTCTTTCCTGCCCAATTCTGTTCAGTACCTCCTCATTAGTTATGTGATCCAACCAACTAATCTTCAGCATTCTTCGATAGCACCACATTTCAAAAGCCTCTATCTTCCTTTCCGCATTGTTTATCGTCAATGTTTCACTCCCATACAAGGCAACACTCCACACAAATGCCTTCAGAAAGGACTTCCTTAGGCTTAAATCAATATTCTAGGTTAACAAATTTATCTTTTTCAAGAACGCTTTTCTACCCATTGCCATTCTGCATTTTATATCCTCTGTACTGCGACCATCATTTGTTATTTCACTGCCCAAGTGACAAAACTCATCTACCTCCTTTACTGTTTCGTTACCTAATCTAATTCATTCAGCATCACCCGATTTTCTTAGACTGCACTCCATTACCCTTGTTTTACTCTTCTTAATGTTCATCTTATATGCACCTTTCAGCACACTGTCCATTCCGTTCAACTGCTCTTCCAGGCCCTCCGCTGTCTCTGACAGAATTACTATGTCGTCAGCAAAACGCAATGTTTTTAATTCTTCACCCTGAACTAATTCCTTCTCCTAATTTCTCCTTGCTTTCCTTTACAGCTTGCACAATGTACAAATTGAATAAAATTGGAGAAAGTCTACAACCCTGTCTTACTCCCTTCCCAACCACTGCATCCCTTTAATGCCTTTCAACTATAACAACTGCTGTCTGGTTTTTGTACATGTTGTAAATAACTTTACGCTCCCTATATTTTACTCCTGCTTGCTTCAGAACTTGAAAGAGTTTATTCCAATCAACATTGTCAAAAGCCTTCTCCAAATCTACGAAAGCTAGAAATGTAGGTTTGCCTTTCCTTAATCTATCTTCTAGGATAAGAGTGTGTATTGCCTCCCGGGTTCCTACATTTCTCCTGAACCCAAACTGATCCTCCTCGAGGTCGGCTTCTACCAGATTTTCCATCCTTATGTAAATAATTCATGTTAATATTTTGCAACCATGACTTATTAAACTAATGGTTCTGTAATTTTCACACCTGTCTGCACCTGCTTTCTTTGGAATGGGTATTATTACATTTTTCTTAAAGTCTGATGGTACTCCGCCCGTCACATACATCTTACACACCAGGTGAAACAGTGTTGTCATGGCTGGTTCTCCCAGAGACTTCAGTAGCTCTGAGGGAATGTCATCTACTCCAAGGGCCTTGTTTCGACTTAGGTCTTTCAGTGCTCTGTCAAATTCATATCTCAGTATAGTATCTCCTATTTCATCCTCATCTACTTCTTCTCCCCTTTCTACAATATTGCCGCTAAGTTCATTTCCTTCATAGAGCCTCTCTATATACTCTTTCCACCTTTCAGCTTTCCCTTCTTTGCTGAGAACTGGTTTTCCATATGTGTTCATGATATTCATAGAGCTGTTTTTCTTATTTCCAAATATCTCTTTTATTTTCCTGTAAGCTTTATCTATTTCCCCTATTTATACATTCTTCTACATCCTTGAATTTGTCTTCTAGCCACTCCTGCTTAGCCATTTTGCGCTTCATGTCAAGCTCATATCTTAGTATTCTGTACTCCATTCTGCCTGTTTTATTTACTGCATTTTCATATTTTCTCCTTTCATCGATAAAATCCAGTATGTTCAGTGATATCCACGGATTTTTTGTAGGTCTTGCCTTCCTACCTATTTTGTCCTCTGCTGCCTTCACTATTTGATCTCTCAGTGCCACCCATTCCTCCTCTACTATTTTATTGCCCCCCTTTCTGTCAATTGTTGAGTAAAGCACCCTCCGAAATTCTCAAGAACTTCAGGTTCCTTCAGTTTATCTAGGTCCCATCTCCTTATTTTCCTACCTTTCTGCATATTTTCAGCTTCAGCCTAAAATTCATGACGAATAAGTTATCGTCAGAGTTTATATCTTCCCCTGGGTATGTTTTACAGTTTAAAACCTGGTTCCGAAATCTTTGTCTTACCATTATAAAATCTATCTGGTATCTCCCAATGTCTCCTGGTCTCTTCCACGTATACAACCTTCTTTCGTGATTCTTAAACCAGGTATTTGTTATAACTAAATTATGTTCCGCGCAAAATTCTACCAGGCGGCTTCCTCTTTCATTCTTTCTACCTAGACCATATTCACCTACTATCTTCCCTTCCCTTCCTTGTCCTACAACCGAATTCCAGTCTCCCATAACAATTAAGTTTTCCTCTCCTTTAATTATCTCAATAATTTATTTAGCTCCTCATATAATTCTTCGATCTTCTCATCATCAGCAGAGCTAATTGGCATATAAACCTGTACTACTGTGGTCGGTGTTGGCTTCGTATCTATCTTGACTACGATAATGCGATCACTGTGTTGCTCATAGTAGCTTACCCGCATTCCTATCTTCTTATTCATTATCAGACCTACTTCTGTAATACACCCAACTGATTTTGTATTTATAATCCTGTACTCACCTGACGAGAAATCCTGTTCCTCTTTTACCGATCTTCACTAATCCCCACTACATCTATCTTCAACCTATCCATTTCTGTTTTTAAATTTTCTAGCTTTCCTACCTGATTAAGGGATCTAACACTTTTTTTAAAATTGTAAATCTATCGGACCAAACTGCGTGGTCATCAGTCCGTAGCTTACAAACTACTTAAACCTAGGTAAACTAACCTAAGGACAACACACACACCCATGCCCCAGGGAGGACTTGAACCTCCACGGCGAGCAACTGCGCGCTCCGCAGCGAGACGCTTTAGACTGCTCGACTACTCCACCGCGGCGATCTAACATTTCACGCTCCGACCCGTAGAATGCCAGTATTGTCTTTCCTGATGACAACATCCTCCTGAGTAGTCCCCGCCCGGAGATCCGAATGGGGGCTATTTTACCTCCGGAATATTTTACCCAAGAGGATGCCATCATCATCTGTTCATACAGTAGAGCTGCATATCCTCGGGAAAAATAACGGCTGTAGTTTTCCCTTGCTTTCAGCCATTCGCAGTAACTGTGTGGCAAAGCCACATTAGCTGATGTTAAAAGGCCAGCTCAGTCAATCATCCAGACTGTTGCCCCTGTAACTACTGAAAAGGCTGCTGCCACTCTTCAGGAACCACACGTTTGTCTGGCCTCTCCACAGGTACCCCTCCGCTGTGGTTGCACCTACAGTAAGGCTATCTGTATCGTTGAGGCACGCAAACCACCCCACCTCGGCAATGTCTGTGGTTCATACAAAATCAGATGGCCGTATTACAGAAGTAGGTCTGATAATGAATAAGAAGATAGGAATGCGGGTAAGCTACTATGAGCAACACAGTGATCGCACTATAGTAGTCAAGATAGATACGAAGCCAACACCGACCACAGTAGTACAGGTTTACATGCCAACTAGCTCTGCTGATGAGGAGATCGAAGAAATATATGAGGAGCTAAAAGAAATTATTCAGACAATTAAGGGAGAGGAAAACTTAATTGTTATGGGAGACTGGAATTCGGTTGTAGGACAAGGAAGGGAAGGGAAGATAGTGGGTGAATATAGTCTAGGCAAAAAGAATGATAGAGGAAGAATAATAAGATTTATGCGTCATTTATGCACATTGGACAGACTGCAACCAAATTTCGTACACATCTTCACCATGTTATGGGAAGAACGAAATACGAGACGTGGTTCTGGTGATATAAAGTCATAAATAACAGGAGTTGCAAGAAACTGCCACATCATGGGGCGAGACTTAATGAATACGCTACATGAGAATGAGAGTACTTAGTGATTTGAAACAAACCTTAAACATAATTTCAAACCTTTATTGAACTATTTGTTGCAGGCAACCATAGCAAAAATATGAAAGGAAGAAGTTCCTTGCTTACTACTTTCTTACCTGTTCATGGACTGAAACTACGACATGCGGTATGACGTTACAATTTATAATTTTTACACCGCAAATTGTAGCCGCAGGAAATATTACAGACTATATACAAACATAGATTTGAATGTATCTTCTAAAATGTATCGCAGTATGATACGTCGTTCATGAGATATAAAAACATAAACAGTTACGTTCATGGAAAAACCGCCCCATCATGTATCAAGTTCTAATATATTACTTCTTTACCACTATGTGTATTCCCAAGAGTTTTTACAGACATACAGCACTTACACGAAAGAAAATATACCTGAAAAATTAAACAACAAATAATTCAAAAAATTATGAGATCGTACGAATTTTATGTATGTCATTTCTACTATCTCTCTTTGTTTGGATACTGCACTTATAATTCTGTACATTATGCAAGACAGCGTAATTTTTGTACATTCTTCAATAAATATAACATTATTTTAGAAAAAGGAGATGGACAGAGAGAGAGAAGAAATAGAAGTACTAACTCAAGGTAGGAATAATAAATAAATACCCGGGCAACTTCATAATAATTCATAATAAAAGTACATATTCAGTGAAATCAAGATAATTATCTTTGTTTTACCATTTGAAGTATAGTTGGAAAATTTGCCCCAGTACATTTTAAGTAAGCTGGAAAACATGCCCACATATGGGACTAATTATTCAACGCAACATGGTAAGAAAGAACCATTTTCTGCCATGAAGGATATTTACTATTTTCAAACATATTTTTACGAGACTGTAGAAAAAGGTGTAGGAAATAAAATTGTTTGATATTTACCTCAAAATGGATAAATATAGAAAGTAAAAAAAATCGTAAAATGGTGGAAAACGTGCCCCGGTCTCCCCTACCTATTTAATTCTTCCAACATCACCTAGTAGAACCATAAATAACAATTCAAATTTACAAACATTGTTTCAATCAGTATCCATTTTAATATCAGGAAATCCAAACTTAAAACAATTTGTGAATTTTTTTTTAGTGACCATGGGGGTTAAACTGTATTCAGAACATGACTTAACTTCACTCTGTCGCCAACAGAGGGCAGTGGCGTCTGCAGGCCGAGTTAGTGTTTATCAGTTGCAGAGGGAGAGACGTGTCCACCGTGGCGTGGAAATTTCTGGTAATGTGACGGACGTGTGGGTAGGGGAGAGGCGTTCACGTTTCAGTGGCTCCAGAAAGTTCCAGCCCCGCCAGCCGCTGCAGTTATCTGTGCTGCCCCCTGGCGCCGCTACTGAATTAGGGTAGGCGGCAACTTTCCAAAGCTCGCCCTAACTGGGCCCCAGTACTCATGAATGCTGCAGCTCTGCGAAACGGAAAACGCTCCCAGATAATTGTTTCGCGCACCAGGAAATCTCTGCGTGTCTCCTAACGAGCGTTTCCGCTTTCCGCAACTGACCTCCTAGCTTTGTATCTAGGAATGCTGTATTGTACGATAGAAATACAGAGCATAAAATTCGAAGTATCGTGAGTTTGGAGTTGCTGTCAGGAAAAATAAATATCTTTATGTACAAAAATTATTCGCTGTGGGTTATTTATTTTTATTTATTTTTTATTTATTTGGTTATTTAACCTGACCAGATTAGGGCCATAGGGCCCTCTCTTACATATGATCAGGAACAACATAAACAAAGGATTTAATTACAAAAAACACTGCATTAATAATATTAAATTATAACATATGATAATACTAATAATAATAATGATAATAATAACACAAAAATCAAGATAATACTAATAATAAGAGATATTTACATGGAGATAGATGTTTAACACATTTGAATTAAGTTTAATATAAATAGAAGGGGGAAAATTATTAGTGAAAGAGGAGAAGATTGAAAAATGACAGTGCTAATGGATGTGAGAAAGTGGAGACATGTATGAATGGAGATCTCTGCTGGCGAAAGGAAAGGGAAACATTTATGGGGGGAGGAGGAATTTACAACAGTGGGCTACAGACTGGTAAGTGGAGAAAAAGATGGCTATTGTGACAGAAGGTGAACCCTTAGCTGTCTTTTAAAGTTTTGAATTGATTTATCTCTCTTAAATTTTGAGGAAGATTGTTCCACAGACGTGTTCCCGATACAGAAAATGATTTAGAGAATATTGCAGTGTTATGTGAAGGTAGAGAGAGAGTTTTATTTTGGTGAGAGCGTGTGTTTCTGCTGTGCTGTTCAGATAGTAGTATAATCGTTGAGGATAAGTATGAAGGTTTATAATGATTGAGAAAGCGATGCAGCAACCATAGTGTAAGATAGCTTCGACGCTTATCTGCACGTAGCCAAGATAACTGCTGGTATGCGGGGCTGATATGGTCGTAGAAACGTAAAATACAAATGTATCGGATACAAGAATTCATCGCCAGCTCCAGGCTACGTGAATTTTTGTGTGATAGTCCTTGCAGAATAGCATCACCATAATCTAAATTGGGAAGTATTAGTGTCTCAACGAGCTTCTTTTTCAGCTTTAAAGGAAATGCTTTTTTGTATTTCCGCAGTGAATGAAGTGACGCATATACCTTCTTACAGACTGCCATTGTGTGCTCTGTCCAGTCTAAGTGCTGATCAAATATTACTCCTGAGTTTAGTCTCGCTAAAACTCAGAAATGACCGATTTTAAGGGGAAAAATGAGAAAGCTGATTAAAAAGACTGCGATCGCAATATTTTATTTAAAATGGTTTCGGCACAACACTTCTGCTGTTTTCAGATATCCATTCCAGAGATATCAATCTATACAGTAATCCGAGCAGTTTTATCGACTGTGACTGCACGTTGCTGTCCGACACCATCTGCAATAGCCGAATGGTGGACTATATCTGCAGGATGAAAAAGCTTTTTGCCGAAACCGGCCATTTGAAATAAAATATTGCGATCTCAGACTGTTTAATTAAGTAATCTTCTTGTAACAGATCGTTGATCCCCCGTACCAATGTTATCTGAAATTATTAAATTGAAAAAACTGAAAGAAACGAATTAAAAATGGAAAAAATCAAAATTGGTAATTTTGTTCGGACATTGCAACTTCAGGTTCCATTCGTATTTTACGTACTTCCACGCCGCTAATCGGACTGCGATAAAGTTCTGCACTTTAGATCTTGAAAACATGAAGCCACTGTATGCATTATAGTTCTTATCGTGCAGAGTGGAGGATACTTCGCAACATACTCCGACACTAAATTCTGTACACTTGACATTGAAAATATTAATAGTCTAGCCCGTATTCACAACATGATAAAGATTCCTGTATTTAATGATAAGGTATTGTTCGCTGGCTGTTGGAGGGTACTTTAAAAAAAATCTACAGATTTATTCCAATGTTGATGAAATTTTGCACACCTGCCTTTCAAAAGAAGAGGATCATTATTGTCTGGATAATATTATCATTCGGTGCATGAGAGAGGGTGCATTACTCCGGAATTCGGCACAATTTGACCGATCACAATATGTTTGACATATTTGGTTAATATTTTGTATAGAGGGATTGCCAAAGGTGAACTTCGGTTGAGGAGACAGGAGGAGATTGGCAGACAGCAGGGGAGGTAGTGACAGAAAGAGGCAAATGGATGGGTGGATATATTCGAGGAAGGAAGGAGTAAGACGAGGAGGAAAAGGCGGAAGAAGATGATTTGGATGCGGCGGAAGGGGAAGACGAGGTGCCGGCCGCGGTGGCCGAGGGGACTGAGGCGCTCCAGTCACGGTCTGCACGGCCACTACGGTCAGGGGTTCGAATCCCTCGTCAGGCATGGATATTTGTGCCGGCCTTAGTCTTAGTTAGTTCATAAGTAGTTTGTAAGTTTAGGGACTGATGACCTCGTAGTTAAGTCCCATAAGCTTAAGAAACATTTGAACATTTGATTTGGAAGACGAGGTGCAGGTGACAGTGGTGGGTAGACACAGAAAGAGGTGGGGAGGTAAGCTCTAAAATTAATAACCTACAATATATTATCACAATATAATAATAAGTTTAAGACCAACTATTTGTGATAACATTTTAGTTCATTGATTTCTTTTTTTCTTTTTTTTTTAAGTAGATTGAAAGAGAGAGGAAATAAGGGTACATCGACAATCTTAATATTGTAATAAATAAATAACGGAACAACGTTAAGTTTTCAAGTAGCTGTTGGATAGAGAAGCCTAAACGCAAGGAGTAAAAGTAAGAAATAAGAATACCGATGCAACTATTGATAAGCAGGGGAATTAAAGGAATGAGGTTAGGATATATATAGCCAATTCCCATGCATATTTGACAATTGGAATGCATTGGCGTGTAGGCTAGTTGAAAATAAAAATTTCACCAGTTCTTTTTGAAATCATCTCACTACAAAAATATTGTAAAACTATTGGCAGTTATTTTAAATTTAATTTCTGCATTGTCACTTTCATTTTGTATTTGATATTACAGACTCCACGAATTTCTGTCGTAAAGGGGCTAGTCATGAACGATTTAATATTCCAACAATTTGTATCATATAATCTGTATTAACGCGGGTTTTGTCTGCTCCATAGGTGAGTGGCCAACATGACAGACCCTTATGTGGGGGCCACACATATAATACATATGTTCTTAATTTATGTTCGTTTTGTCTCATTAAAATATACTTAACTTCTGCTAATAAACAAGCCCTTTTGTTTAGGGAAATGACTGTTCTTTTGCAGAATGAAGAGAATGAGAGTGAAGGGCAAATAAAAAAAAAAAAAAAAAAAACAATGTTTTGCACAGAATTTCACAAGAAGGCTGTTGCGCGATTATGGACACTGCACGAAATGTCGGGAGAATGCAGATGACTCCCAAACTTCTAGTCCTTACGTGTATAAAATTCACACAGAATATTCATTATTCTCTTCAGTATCCAGTATCAGACTAACATGGAAACCACGTGAATATAGGATTTTTAAGAACATTTTATTCTTGTGATAATTGAAATTCAGGACTCAAAATTAATCAGCCGAACCCGTTGAATGTCAATCTTAAAAATTCTCTATAAATATTTTGATGATTCTTAGTTAAATATAATTTACTGTGGCTCATTTAGTTAATGCAGCTAACATAATCTGTGATAAGATGTTCTATATGGCGTTTAAAGGAATGCACATGCTGAGAATATTGATATAAAAATATACGCATTGAGAATGCCAAGTCCCTCGCCGAAATTTGGATCTGCACAATAAAGCAGTTAAAATAACGACTAATTGCTGCAAATCACCCATTCGGAAATCATATACAGGGCGCAACAAACCTCCTATATGGAAGGCAGTCTGAGACTCTGTTTACTAGTGTCTTCAATACACTACGTGACACTGGTACTGGTCCTACCAGTCATATTTCATCGGAACTTGTAAATGAACAGACTATGTATGATATACATTATTATGGTTATAGAAATTATTACTTCAACAACAACATGTACAAATTCTGCACATACCGGTGTTTCACATATAAATATTGGAATTAGGTATATATGGCTTCCAACCGTATCTTTTACTGATTTTTCAGCACCTTTGAGGAGGAGATGAAGGTATCCGCTTAGAATTTTGTCGTTGGATACTTGAAAATCGCGAAGTAATCTCATTTTGACTCGTCACTGATGAAACTGTTCTATTATTGATGGCATTAGTAACAGTCGTACTTTACATATGAGGTCCGAAGAAAACTCACATGGCGTTCTGGTGACACATTTTGAAGTACGTGTCTCTGTCAATGTGTTGTGTATTCTGATGGACAATCAATCCATGAATCCTCTTGTGTTACCGCATGGTCTGACACGACCACGCTACCCACACCTTCTTGAAAATTACCTTCCAGCATTATTGAAAGAGATTTTTTCTTTGCTTACAGTAATGGAGACTTTTTTCCAGCATGACGGGTCATCTGCAATATTCAAGTGCTATGTGACACTTCATCACCACCAACATCATCATCATTATTATCGACTTATATGCCTATGAGCGTTCAGTTCGGATGATAGATCCCCTACAACAATTCCTCCATGATTCCGTATTCAATGCTGGCAGTGATGCGTCATGAGATATTAAGCATGTTACTTCAAAATCATTCTTGACTTAATCTAAGAACGTTCTCATTGGTCCTCTTACCCTCTGATGCTGAATCCAAGGGTAACCTTGCTTCTCCCTAGTGTGTGAGATGACCCCACTAACTCAATCTCAGACTGTTCGCTCTAACTGCTTCATCAGTGGTGTTCATTCCCAGGTTTTGTTTGAT
This sequence comes from Locusta migratoria, assembly GCA_026315105.1. Taxonomy (NCBI): domain Eukaryota; kingdom Metazoa; phylum Arthropoda; class Insecta; order Orthoptera; family Acrididae; genus Locusta; species Locusta migratoria. The sequence continues at coordinate 144,521,562 of CM048746.1, forward strand.
TTCCTCCTTGTGGACACCCTCCTGCCATTGCTCCAATCTATTAGTACCTGCAATCATCCTTGTTACTTTCATATCTGTAAGCTCAATGATATTAATAATGTAACCTATAACCAGCCAGATTTCACTCGTATTCTACAAAATTGGTTCTAAAATAGAGCGGTGCATTGCTAACTTAATATTCGTACTGACTTTCTTCTTGCAAACGAGAGTAGATCTTAGGTGACTACTCACTGCATTGACTTTGCTACACCGTGTCTCAAGTTTTATTCACTATGTTGCTATCCTGTGAGAAAATACATCGCTCAGACCTTCTGAAATTAAAAATACCTGAAAGATAGATCAGTACATATGGAGTAGTTTCTTGCTCACCAAAATCACCGGAACATCCACTTTTAGATTTTGTTCTGAGGATGTTTGAAAAGGTAAGAGTACAATGAAAGAGTAAACACCTGTGCCCATTACATCGTTCGGATTATGAATATTGCAGCCCTAATAATAGAGCACAAAGAGCTAAACGTTCTGTTATCAATGGAAGTCAACAACACCTTGAAAGTCGTGGTGAAATTTTTGAAAATTAACTGCGAACGTCTTCATTTGCATTGCTTTAACTTTGTTCTGGTTACATACCAACAGCTAGTACTCAATAAAAATTGGGCGGAACTCTTACTGCAATTCGTCCTTGTATAGAGCTATAGTTCTACGGCTTCTCTTTTGTTTCGGCTTCTTAGTTCAGGTATTGATTGTAAAGGTCTCCCACAGAACGTGATAGATAAAATCCTCATCCAAGTATTAAGCGGAATTCCCCCCCACCCCCCCCAACCCTCCATCACCGTAAACCTCGCAATATCATTGACAATATTAAGCGCGATGAGAACCAAAATATTACATTAAGTATGTTTTGTATCCCGACTTCGTCGCCGCTTTTGTGTCCCAGCCTCATCGCAGGTGTCGGTGGCCAAGCGGAATGAGACCGACACGCTGGTGCAGGTACGGAGGGGAGCAGCCAGAAACTATAAACACTCGAGCAAATTAGAAAGATATATATTGCACAGAATGTAACAATACTTAACTTTTACATAGTACTGCAGAATGTTGATACATAGTTATCAGAGGCCTGCCTCGTGCCTGTACAATAGCAAAGTCCTCACTCGTGCCTATCAGATTACGAAGGTCCTAACTCGTTGCTATCTCAGTCCGAAGTGGCCAGTCCTTCAGTGGTAGCCACGAGCGGAGTTGTCGCAGAGGGCGCTCGTGGCTGTCGTCGTGAGAACGCCGCGCCGTGCGTGCTTGGCGGCGCGCGGCGAAAGTCGGTGGCGCGCACTTTGTACTTGTGCGACACCACACCCCTCCCCCCCAAACCGCCGCGCCGTCGTGGCGTAGGGCTGAGGGCCACGGCGACGGCACTGGGAGGAGGGCCTGGGCGGGGGCGTTACTGGTGGGACGGGCGTCGTAGCTGAGGCCGGGATCGAGACGCCGTCCGCGCCCCGGCATCCGCCTTGCGATCCTCCAGGGAACCCGCCGAAACCTGGGGAAGGGCGCCCGCCCCCGCCCAGAGGGAGCAGGTCATCTTCTTCTGAGGTGCGTGGCCCAAGCTGGGGGGGCCCGCACGGTCCCGGAGTCCCTCTCGGTGACGCTGTCATCTGCGGCGGCGACAGCGGCGGCGACGACTGCGTCGGATGTACGTCGACGTCCATAGGGATCTCGTAGTCCGGGGACGAACGATGTGGCTGTGCTCCCTGGCGGTGAACTGGGTCTGGAATCAAGAAACCGGAGACAGGATCGCGCGGCCTGTGCAGGCGCAATTGGTTTGCGTGGCGCCGCAGCTCCGACCCTGTGGAAGAACGTACAACAAACATATTGCGGCGAAGCACGCGTTGAATGGTGCCTGGCAACCATGTCTTCTTGTTTCCAGCAAACACCCTGTACAGCACCGGCGTAGAAACCTGAAAACGCGTAGCGCCATACGAACCGACTCGGTGCGTGGGAGGCTACAGCAGGTGAAGGAGAGTGCGGTGACGGCGGCCGTGTAGCAGCTCGGCAGGAGACGGGCCGTCACGTGGCATGCACCGATACGTAGACAGGAAAATTTGAAGAGCTTGCTGCCTGGAGTGCTGACCTTTCATCTTCTCCATGTGAGACTTGAATGTTCGAACGAAACGTTCTGCTTCACCATTGGACTGAGGTTGAAAAGGTGCGGTGGTAATATGCTGAATGCCATTCACGCGACAAAACTGTTGAAATTCCGCACTAACAAACTGAGGTCCATTGTCACTGACGATAGTTTCAGGCAAACCTTCGATGCAAAACACTGATGTTAAGGCACTGATTGTACTAGACGCCGTCGTTGAGTTCATGGCAATCACGAAAGGAAACTTGCTGAAAGCGTCTACAACAATTAACCAGCGCGTATTCCAGAAAGGTCCGGCAAAGTCAATGTGTAAACGTTGCCATGGTCCCTTGGGGCGTGGCCAGTCTGAGAAACGCTGTGGAGGAGCCGCCTGATGCTCCGCACAAACTGTACACTGTGATGTCATGCTCTCTATCTGAGCGTCCATACCAACCCAGGTACAATGACGTCTGGCCAGTTGCTTTGTCCTAACAATACCCCAATGTCCTTGATGCAGGAGGCGTAACACTTCTCGTTGCAGGGAACGAGGAACAATCACTCTTGCTTGGTCGTTGTCGGTATGCAACAACAGTACACCCTGACTGAAAGACAATGCATGACGTTGTGCAAAATAACGTCGAACCAGAGGCCGATCAATGTCTTTGGCTCTGGCAGGCCAACCAAAGCGAACAAAACGTGCTACCACACTTAAGTCTGCATCCGCTGCTGTTTCCTGTGCGACCCGACGAGAGTTCAAAGGGAAATCTGCGACAGCGGTAGCATCTCTGGAGTCTATCTGACAACATGCCATTTCCGAAGAATCAAACGACACATCCTGGCCAACCGGAAGTCGGGAAAGTGTGTCCGCGTTAGCATGTTTAGTGGTAGGTCGGTACAAAATCTCATACTGATAATTAGACAATATCAAGGACCATCTCTGAAGCTTTTGTGCCGTTCGTGGCGGAATTGGCTTTGTGGGTGAGAACAACGACGTGAGAGGCTTGTGGTCAGTCAACAAATAGAATTTTCTGCCATAGAGATAATGATGAAACTTTGTGACGCCGTAAATGATTGCTAAGGCCTCCTTTTCTATCTGACTGTAATTCTGTTGCGTTGGCGTCAGTAGCTTGGATGCAAAGGCAATAGGACGATCGTGAGATCCAATGCGATGTGAGATTACCGCGCCCAGACCGTACGATGAGGCGTCAACTGCTAACACTACAGGCTTCTGGGGGTCAAAGGGAATCAAACATGCATCACTGAGTAGTGCAGACTTTAGTTTGTCAAAGGCAACCTGACAATCTTTAGACCATACAAAAGGAACATTCTTCCTACGTAAGTGATGCAGTGGAGCTGCAATCTGAGAGGCATTGGGAATAAATCTGAAATAATAGTTCAGCTTCCCCATTACTGCTTGCAATTCGTGCACATTCTTAGGAGGAGGCAAGTCTTTGATTGCTCGAAGATGTGACTGTAAGGGATGGATTCCTTGGGCATTAATCACATGGCCTAGGTACTCTATTTCAGTTTGAAAAAACGAACACTTTGCTTTATTGCAACGTAGACCTGCTGCAGTCAACACTTTGAAAAGGCACTCCAGGTTTGCTAAATGTTCTTCAACTGTACGTCCGGACACCACAATGTCATCTAAATAGTTCGAACAACACGGTACGGAAACTGTCAACTGTTCCAAAAAAGGCTGAAAAATAGCGGGAGCGGAAGAACTGCCAAAGGGTAGGCGTTGAAATTGAAAAAGGCCCATGTGAGTATTAACGACGAAAAATTTTTTTGACTCGTCATCAAGCGGAATTTGTAAGTATGCCTCTGCTAAATCAATCTTAGAAAAGAAGCGAGACTGTCCTAATTTGTCCATTAGTTCCTCAGGTCTGGGAAGAGGGTAAGTGTCTACAATTGTTTGACTGTTCACTGTTGATTTGAAGTCCGCACAGAGACGAAGTTTTCCCGACGGCTTGGGTATAATTACTAATGGCGAGGCCCACTGACTCGCAGAAACAGGAGAAATCACCCCACTATCTTGCCAACGTTTAAGTTCTTCGGCAACTGTATCACGCAAGGCGATAGGCACTGGTCTAGCTTTACGAAATTTTGGAACTGCAGATTCTTTTAAAGTTACATGTGCCACGAAGTCTTTTGCACAACCTAGTTCCGGCGAAAACAAGTCACTATATTTGTCACACAACGCATTGATTTTATCCTGAGGCACTATTGACGAAATTTGAAGCACATCTCTTTGAATTGATAAACCAAACAAGTCAAAAGCATCTAGTCCAAAAATGTTCTGTGTAGATCTGGCCTGAAGAACAACAAAAGCAACTGTTTTCGTAACACCCTGAAAAGAGGCAGGCAGGCTACATGTTCCTAGTACGGGAATATTTTGACCTGTATAAGCTGTTAACACTTGCTGTGACGGCGACAATTTTGGCGAACCTAGAAGTTCATAAGTATCTTTATTTATTAATGTGACAGCGGAACCAGTATCAAGCTGAAATTGCACAGTCTCATTTTCTATAGAGAGAGTAACAAACAGCTTGTGCTTCTGGCGCACGACCGGTGCGCGAATGTGGGCAACGTCTGCTACGGTTTGTTTACTGCGCTTGCGCGGGCCGCGTAGTGAAGGAAGCGGCGCAGACTCGGCACGCAGCGGATTAACAACACTGTCACTAGATGACACTACCGCCGGATCGGCGTCCGCGCAAGCCTGCGAAGCTACTCCAGATTTATTAACTACTGCACTACACTTTTGAGTAGCTACTTGATGTCTACTGTCACTAGCTACACAGTACTGGGCACTATTACAAGGAGCAGTTGCAGAAGGCACTATTTTCGCTACAGGAATGCACTGTTCATAGTCATTTTGCTTGTCCCGAACCCTTTTCCGTTGCACTGTCTTACGCGCTCGTCGGCGCTTGCTACGTGGTGCACTATATAGATTTGCCATAGGCGCAGAACTACTTTCTTGCAATTGAGATCCAAGGAAAGCAGTGTTCAATTCCACAGCCCCTATAACATTTACAGAATGAACTGTTCTCGCACTCTGCGAAGCACTGTTTCTAACGTTACTGTTCTTTGAGTTTTTAATTTGCATACACACAGACTGCACATGTCCCAATTTGCCACATTGATAACAGGTTGCGTTGCGACTAGGGCAATGAGCACGCTTGTGGCGAGACACACACTGGGGGCAAGATTTACGTACATTTTTCTGAAATGAGCGTTGGCGCCCGTTATTCAAATTACCGTTTCTAACACGACGGGGCGACCTTTGCGTTGCACTTTTACACTGGCTACTGTTCACTGTCTGTTCAGCACGGCCGGTAGAAAAATAAGAATCACTAGTGCTATACTGAGAACTACGGCTAGGAAAGCGACCGTTGCGGCGCACTGAATTTACACTGTGGCTTTGCATTTCTACATCTGCTAAGTCAAAAGTATCATGCGCTTCTATAAGCTGCAGTACACTGTCTAATGAGGGGTCAGACTGTTTCAGAATTGCTGCTCTAATTCTGGGGTCCTGAATGTTCTGCGTAATCGCATCTCTTAACATAACGTCACTATAAGAAAGTCCACAAGAGCAAGTAAATTTACATTGGCGGGTTAAGCCCTTCAATTCCGTAATCCACTCTTGGTGTGACTGCTGCGGTAATTTTTTAAGTCTGAAAAATCGGTATCGTGCAGCGGCTACAAGAACTTTTCTCTCATAATGAGCATTTAGTGCCTCTACTATTTGTTCAAAGTCTACATCACGAGGAGATGCTTGCGGAAAAAGTTTTTGCAATAATACGAAGGTTTTGGGGCCCACCACAGATAATAACAGATGCTTCACTTTCTGACCTGTAATTTGATGAGCCGCGACGAGTTCTTGAAACTGTGCGAAATAGTCGCTCCATTCTTCCTCACGTTCGTCGTACTGGCGGAACGTCGGAAGCGGTGCGGCGGCAGGTGTGGGCTGCTGATGCGCCGGCTGTTGTTGTTGGTGAGCAGCCTGTGTCGTCAACTGCGACACGGCCTGGAGAAGCTGGGTAATTTGCGCCGTCTGTAACTGAATAATTTCCATTAAGTTTGGATTCGGGGTAGTGGCCATGCTGACCGATTAGGCGCCGCGTATACAAGTAACTTAAAACAAAACAAATGCAATATGAAAGAGGAAGCTCTGCAACAAAAAAGTCCACAAAATACGTAACAGAATATGTTCCCCCAAAAATCTTATAATAAGGGTGGGTGGGCGGGTGCAATTTTTGCGTGCTCCGACTGCTGCTGTCTGGCTGCTGCAAGCGGGCTGGTCCAAGGTTCTATCACTCCTCGTCGCCACTTTTGTATCCCGACTTCGTCGCCGCTTTTGTGTCCCAGCCTCGTCGCAGGTGTCGGTGGCCAAGCGGAATGAGACCGACACGCTGGTGCAGGTACGGAGGGGAGCAGCCAGAAACTATAAACACTCGAGCAAATTAGAAAGATATATATTGCACAGAATGTAACAATACTTAAATTTTACATAGTACTGCAGAATGTTGATACATAGTTATCAGAGGCCTGCCTCGTGCCTGTACAATAGCAAAGTCCTCACTCGTGCCTATCAGATTACGAAGGTCCTAACTCGTTGCTATCTCAGTCCGAAGTGGCCAGTCCTTCAGTGGTAGCCACGAGCGGAGTTGTCGCAGAGGGCGCTCGTGGCTGTCGTCGTGAGAACGCCGCGCCGTGCGTGCCTGGCGGCGCGCGGCGAAAGTCGGTGGCGCGCACTTTGTACTTGTGCGACACCACAGTATGTAAGTGTATTTAGCACACTAATAGTTTTAGGAGGCGATGTCCCACAGCTGATGATATTTAAAAACTATTGCACCACTAATAAATTGTAACTATTCAAGCTTACCCCGCGACCTATGACATCTTGGGTTGTCGGGTGTTCTGCCGGATAACAGTGTCGAATCTTGCACAATATTTCGGCTACGTAGCTCCTAACCTTCTGCAAGAGCGACCTGTCTCTCAGATAGAATGAAAAAGACGGCCTGGAGCAGCTGTGAATCAGTTGACGGCAGTTGAATCTCGATAACAGATGTGTGCAATGAAATCGAATGAGACGATAGATGTTGAACAAAGCTGCAGAATCTGCCGTGCTAGACTCTTAAATAGTTTCGAACATCTGTGGACTTCGATTTTGACCAGTAGACGCAACTCAGAAATCAGACGTCGTTTCCTTGTTTACGAGGGTGCCCGTTCGAGAGTCACTAGATTTGATTGGCCAGAAGTTTGACGAGATGACCACCGAACTTTTTAGGCATGTCTTGTCCTCGACGTATTTTCTTTTCAATGGCGAATACTACGAACAAACGGAGGGAGTCGCCATGGGTAGCCCACTCTCCCCTGTGGTCGCAAATTTGTACATGGCGAATTTCGAGGAGGAAGCCTTGGCATCATCTGAATGGAAACCTACTTGCTTTTTCCGTTACGTGGACAACACTTTCGTCATCTGGCCACATGGTATGGATAAACTCCTTGACTTCCTTACACATCTGAACTCCATACACCCCAACATCAAATTCACTGTGGAGACTGAAACGGAGGGTAAATTGTCGTTCCTTGACGTCTTGGTCAAGAGAAGAGCTGATGGCATCCTGGGTCATAGTGTACATCGGAAGACAACGCACACCGATCTGTATTTACACGCAGATAGCTGTCACCACCCTTCACAGAGGAATGGGGTACTTAAAACTCTAGTACCTAGGGAGCGCACTATCTCCGACGCAGAGAGTCTACCCCAGGAATTGGAACACCTCAAAACTGTATTTCGAAAAAATGGGTACTCAGAGTGGTAGATTCAGCCGGCTCTCAGCCCAACCACTATATCACAACCTGTGGAAACGGATGAAAACACGAGGGAAGATGTAGGCACTGCGTTCGTTCCATATACAGGCGCACTCTCGGGGAAGATAGCCCGCATTTTGAAAAAAACACCAGTTTGGAACGGTTTTTTCTCCGCCGAATAAAATTCGTGCACTAGTGGGGAGCGCCAAAGATGATCTCGGTTTGAGGAAGGCCGGCGTGTACCAGATTCCATGTCATTGTGGAATGTCATATATTGGACAGACGATGCGTACCGTCGAGGATCGATGCGATGAACACCAGAGGCACACACGATTGATGTATCCGAGCAAGTCGGCGGTCGCTGAACATTGTTTGTCGGAGAATCATGCGATGGAGTATGAACGCACTAGGATTCTGGTACAGACCTCGACGTACTGGGTCTGCGTCGTTGGAGAGGCCATTGAAATTCGCACAAGTGACGACCTCATAAACCGTGACTGTGTCTACGATCTTAGCAAAGCTTGGGAACCAGCGATTGGGTTAATTAAGAGTAAATCTAGCAAACGTAACGAAGTGACGACCACGGCGGACAGTGCCCACACACCGTCGTCATCTCAGACGCCGTCGCAATCGGTTCCACTGCGCTGCGCGACCGCGGCGCGGAGCGCGGACCGCGGAGGGGTCGCTCCTCGGGCCGAGGGCTAGAACCCAGTTTCCTTTGAGCAGCCGTAGCGTGCGGATCTCCGTGCCGGCGCGTTTCCAGGAACTCAGCCCGTCAGTTCACCTGATGATGGCGACATGATCGCCGAAATATTGTGCCCGTTGGACACTATAGACCGGCAGTACACCCGTGGATATTTTGTTTAACTTTAATAGCAATCATTTTAAGAACATTAGCCAAATGATTAAATATTCATATGGCTATATTAGGGGCTCGAGCTATTCATATTAGACACAGTCTAACGAATTAATGTTTCTCGCCAGACATAATCATGCAATGGGCAATAAACAAATTTAGTAAAACCGAAAACGACATATTGTGGTCAATTATTTCATAGATACCGCCCTAGTTACTGGCATTCAAAACTGAAATCATAGTTTTACAAATAAATGTATGCGTGTACGGAGATCAATGAGCCTAAGGTAGCAGTATTAAGTCAACCCCTAAGACAAAGTTAATTAGTTTAAAGGTCCGTTACGAGGAGTAACGGTCAGTCGCGTTTCATTGGTGCAAGGTTTACGTGAGCGTCATCCACTTCTCTACCTTCATTTGAGTTTTGAGTAGAAATACGTTGGGCGCCTACGTGTATGGAACGACGTCACCGGGGTTTAGGAATGTCACCAAACAGTGTGAATCATAGCCTTAATGGGTGGGGAGTTGTTACGTACAACCAGAAATCACTGTTGGTGTATGTGCATGACGCTGTGACCACATTGACCATCGTGAATGTTATCCTGCAACCCGCAGCCATAGTCTCTCCACAGGACAGCCCTAGACGGAATTTTTTCATTACTACAATTCACGACCACATGTTGCAGCATGAACACGTGCCTTGTTGGTTTCACAGGATGTCGGCCATTTGTCCTGGCTCTCCAGACACCAGACGGGTTGCCAATCGCATATGTGGGAGATGTGATGAAGCAATGAGTGCGACGCAATGACCCGATGTCAACCATTGTAAATTTATAATTCTCTCCATAGTCGTGGAATTGGGACGCAGCTGATTAGATTATATAGATTGATGAAAATACCGGCAGCTGTATTCAAAATCTCTATTAAATTTTGTGCGACCGGTTTCGGTGCTTCACTATATCATCTTCAGTTTCCCATTGTGTGATGGTTATTACACACTTGAACTGGGTAGCCATTAAAACCGGTAGCCGTAAATTTCTTTTTCTATTCATTCTATTTCGAGGGTGTAACGTGAATAGAACAAGAAATTTACGGCTACCGGTTTTAATGGCTACCCAGTTCAAATGTGCTTTTAATAACAATCACAAAGGGAGCCTGAAGATGGTGTAGTGAAGCACAGAAACCGGCCGCACAAAATTTAATAATGATGTCGAATACAGCTGCTGGTATTTTCATCAATCTATATAACATTGTAAATGTGATTTGGTACTCCGGAGGCATCCCATATTGAACAAGGTATTAGTGCCCATGCAGACCCTGTGCCTTATTGTCACTGAAATGCTAATCGTTTCTTCTGGAAGTACCAACGAAAATGTCTTTAGAATTTGAACTTCCTGTCTCTATTAAGGTGTTCTATTGCTTTGTGTTCTTTCTGAGCGTAAGTGTAGTTATAAAGAGAAGCATTCTAGAAGTAAGAATATCACAATTCTCTATCAGAGATATTCTTTATGTAATTCACTTCACGTATCAGTGAACCCGCACCACGTTTTTTCCATGAAGTCTTTATTATGTTCGGAGTCTTGTTTTTTATTTTCCTCATAAAACGTTAACGTCTCGTGTGTAGTGCGAAGTGGCTGTTGTCACAGTTGGCGTGCTTCCAGCCAGAGTGACGAGCGCCTGTGAATTATCTGGTAGAACACCAGAGCACTCAGAGCCTCATACTTATGTTATTCCATGGAGGCTGCGGCCTTTCGCTTAATACTCGAACCAGTGGGATGAGTGGAGGGCTAAAAGCTTTCGGCAGTTTATCCTCCCCGCAGCGACTCCATCGCCGCACAGGCCCAGAGTCTGATATACGGCGGGGAGGGAGGGGGAGGACGCAATGTCTGAGAGTGCGTCTCTTTTGCCTCGAGTGGCATACAGTTGTCTGTCGAAACACAATTAGCCAGGGTAGGAGGGGATACAGGAAAATGAGGAATTTGAATCTTGAAGTGGGGACATTGACTAAGGGCATAAAATATATACTTTGCTCGTACTATGAACTAGAAAGGTTCCTGTTGCGGTATCGTAGTTGTCTGCAATATAGCTGAAAGCTCTCAAGCAAACTGGTAGCAAATAACATGAAATGCAGGAGGAATTAATTATATGGTTAAAAGCTCGCACACTGCCCAATGTCAATGCATAGATTTGAACGTAATTTGGTAACGGTACAATATCTGTGTGCAGTAGAGCTAATGGTTATAAATGAAAATCATAGAAATATGCGAATCTCACATGATAGTATACATGACTTATGCCCCAATATGTCACTCTATAACTGTTTTAGGGAGTCTTATCATCTAATGATCAAACACACAACTTCATTTTCCGTCCGCTCTTTCCAGGACCATTTCATTTGTAAATTTGGAAGTCTTTTTAATGCAGAGCTCACCTGGAATGCACCACTTTCCAAAACAATTTCTTCTTTTCCTCAGTTCGCACAGTCCATGTCACTGACCCATAGTGCCACACTCGAGGCGTATGAGTTCAGAAACCTTTTCCTGATTTACCGAATGATTGTCGTAGATGTTCAGATCTCTATCCTTTTGTTGCAAGCAGCGTTTGATTGAGCAGTTCTTCATCTTACTCCTGTCTTGCTCCTACCGTGCCTGTTAATTCTACTACCTAGATAAGTGAACACTTTCTTACAAATAGCATATTGTCCATGTGAACTATGATTTTATCTTGCTCTTCTTTATCATGTGCAATAATTGTTGTGGTTCCTTACTTATATTCAAACTATATTCTTCCCCATAGGTCTGTCCATTTAACCATATTATTTAGCAGGGTTAAATGTCTCACCTAAGGCACCAATGTCATTGATATGTCTTAACATATGTGTTCTTTGAATTAGAATACCTGTTTGTCAATGTTCCATGGCTACGAAAACCTCCTTTTCGTATAAATTTACATAATAATAGCAACAGTTGAAACCAAATATTGTGGTACTGATGTTTAATTAATTATACAAGGAACTCAATTAAACTTACTTGTAAGGTACTTTGTCACAAATTTCCACAAAATAAAAATCATTAATATACATATCAGTTTAGAGTGGCACAAGTAGTAGATGTTTTCATGTCTGTAGCTCTGACAGCACTATTTCTATCACACATTAAAATATACTACTGTCATACTAACTGAATATCTAACACTGCTTCCAACGTCTGTCTTGAGTACCTATCAGTTGTTTCGTAGGAATGAGACACAGTTCTATCACTATCTAGGAACGTGTGTTTAAATGCTTCATTTGCTGTAATAGACTCACACCTGGCAACACCAATGTCACAACGGCTAGGCCGATAAAGGTGGAAATCAAAACAACATAGTATCAAGTTAGTATATAAAGTTGTTTTGGTTTCGTTTCTGTAAATTTAATTTCGTTGAAAATTTTCGCCACTGCCAATTCTTTTAAATAGTACAAAATTCGTAATTTCCTAATCTACGACTAGGGATCACGTGGTAGGTCAATTTGGATTCAGGAACATGTGAAAGGTAGGAACATGTGAGGCTTTATGACATTAGGAATTACTTTTATTACCTCATGGTTTCCTATATTTCTCTGAATCCAAACTGGTGTCCTCCCAGTGAGGCAATACTGACAGTTATGTCGAAAGGTGGGTATTGCCTGACGTGTTTGACATTTCTCCTTAATCGAAACATTGTTCTCGAGGTCAAATTCTACCATGGGAATTGTAGGACGCCCCTAGATAGATCAGGGGTGCACTACGCAAAGGAAGCGGCTATTAGGGTACCAGAGCACTTGTGGAGTGCACATGTGTTTTTTAATTATTATTATTATTATTATTATTATTTTAAGGCTAGGCGCTAGCTCTGATGAGCACTCGCCTATCAACGTTCAGACAGCAAATTCAGGCCACCTTCAACACAAAAATTTGACTATCCAAATATTCGCCATCAACTTTCAAAGTATTAAAAATAAAGTTTCCGAATTTGCCGTGCTCCATGGAAAGTATTTTGCTCAGGTAGTTTTAGGCACCGAAAGACAGCTAAATCATGATGTAACAAGTTCAGAAATATTTAGGGAGGCGTAGAATGTATATCGGAAAGACAGATCGGACACAACTAGAGGGGGCGTGTTCAATGTTGTGGACAAAGATATTGTTTCTATTGAAATCGAGGTAGAAAGTAACTGTGAAGTTATCTGGGCACTTACAAGAGATCTAAGAGAAGTAAAGTTAATATTAGGGTGTTTTTACCGCCTCCCCCCAGCTCTATCCAGTTTTAGACTCATTCAAGCCGGCCGCGGTGGCCGAGCGTTCTGCGGCGCGTCAGTCACAGTCTGCACGGCCACTACGGTCGGGGGTTCGAATCCCCCCTCGGGCATGGATATTTGTGCCGTCCTTAGTAGTAGTTAGTTCATAAGTAGTTTGTAAGTTTGGGGACTGATGACCCCGTAGTTAAGTCCCATAAGCTCTGCAAACATCAGAGTCATTCTACGCCAGATAGTGGGTAGGTATCCGAGCCATGTAATATTAGTTTGGGGGGGGGGGGACTTCAACCTTAAGTGTATAGATTGGGACCTCTAGTTTCATTTCAGGCGGTACAGAGAAGCAGTCTTGCGAGCTACTTTTGGACACATTCTCCGAAAACTGTCTTCAGCAATGAATCCGACAATCCACGCGCAATGGAAATATTTTAGACCTTATAGCTACGAACAGGTCTGACCTTATTAACGATGTCTGTGTAGAGACAGGAGTTAGTGATCATGATATCGTCATAGCGTCGATGGTGACCAAAGTTCATAATCCAATCAAGAAGGCCAGGAGTGTGTTTTTGTTAATAAGAGCGGATAAGCCGTTGTTATGATCGCACTTAGAAAATGAATGGACATTGCTTAGTTCCAGTGCAATTGATCTTGAGGGATTGCGGGCTAAATTTAAATGCATTGTAAATAAAGGGTTAGAGAAATAGGTGCCTGTAAAGTTCATTAAGGCTAGAAATGATCCACCGTGGTATAATAACTCTCGGTTCCAAAAAGAACACGCAAATGATGACAGGCCAAAGTTACCTTAGCAAAAGATCTTTCCGCGAACCCGAAAAATTCTGGTCCTATGTAAAACCGATAAGCGGGTCTATGCCCACTATCAAGTCTCTAGTTGATTATTGTTGGGCAGTAACAGAAAAAAAGCAAACGGAAAGCTTTAGTTTTAAATTTAACCTTTAAGGAATCTCTCACGCAAATGTACCATCATTTGATCATCGCACTAACTCCGAAATGGAGGACATAGTAATAAGTATTTCTGGTGTAGAGAAGCAGCTGAGAGAGCTAAATACAAGAAATTCCGGATGGAATGCCAATTCGGTTTTACAAAGAGTATTCTGCGAGAGTGGCCCCTTACTTAACTTGCATTTATCGCGAATCTTTAATTCAGCGCAAAGTTCCTTCTGATTGAAAAAAAGCGCAGGTGACTCCAGTTTATAACAAAGGAAAAATAACTGACTTACATAATTACAGGCCAATATTGTTGATCTAAGTTTCCTGTCGAATTTTGAAGCATATTCTCAGTTTGAATAAAGTAAATTTCCTTGACACGGAAAGCTTCTTCCTACGAAGCTGCACTGATTTAGAAAACATCGTCCATGTGAACTCAACTTGCCCTTTTCTCACATGACATCTTGCGAGCCATGGATGAAAGGGAAGAGGCGCATTGTTTTTCTCGATTTCAAAAAAGGCATTCGACGCGGTGCCACACTGCAGGCTGCTAACGAAGATACGAGAATATTGAATAAGTTTACAGATTTGTGATTGGCTGGAAGACTTCCTAAGTAATAGAACGCAGTACGTTGTTCTCAACGGCGAGTGTTCATCAGAGTGCCCCAGGGGAGTGTGATAGGACCGCTATTATTTTCTATCTATATAAATGATCTGATGGATAGAATAACTTGTAATTTATGGTTGTTTGTTGATAATGCTGTGGTGTATGGGAGGGTGTCGTCTTTAATTTATTGATTGTAATAGCATACAGGATGACTTAAACAAAATGGCAGCTAGCTCTCAATGTAGAAAAATGTAAGGTGATGCGTATGAGTAGGAAAAATTATTCAATGATGTTCGAATACAGCAATAGTAGTGAGCTTCTTGATGCAGTAGCGTCGTTCAAATATCTCGGCGTAACATTGTAGAGCGATATGAAATGGAACGAACATGTAAGGACAGTCGTAAGTATGGCGGACAGCCGACTTCGGTTTATTGGGAGAATTTTGGGAAGATGTACTTCATCTCTAAAGGAGAGCGCATATAAAACGCTTGTATGACCACATCTTGAGTATTGCTCAAGTGTTTGAGACCCGCACCAGATCAGTTTAAAAGGAGACATAGAAGCAGTTCAGAGGCGAGCAGCTAGGTTTTTTACTAGTAGGTTCAAACACTGCGCGAGTGTCACGGAACTGCTCTGGGATATCAATTGGGAATAGCTGGAGGAAAGACGACGTTCTTTTCGTGAATTTCTAGTGAGGAAATTTGGAGGGCCAGAATTTTAGTGTAGGACGATCTTGCTGCCGCCTACATACATTTCGCGTAAGAGGATAGGAAAGGAAATGCCTATAGTGGTACAGTGTACCCTCCGCCGCGTACGTTATGGTGAATTGCGGAGTAGCCGAGCGGTCTAAGACGGCTCGCTACGGAGCGTGCGGTTGCTCGTAGTCGGAGGTTAGAGTCCTCCCTGGGTCATGGATGTGTGTATTGTCCTTAGGTTATTTTACCTTAGTTTAAGTAGTTTGTAACATACGGAGTGATGACCACGCAATTTGATCGGATAGATCTAAAAACATTTGAACATTTTATGCATGTAAATGTAGACGTTCCATATTTCAATTATTTTGGATTCTATTGCTTTCCTGATGTAAAGCCGTACACCGCAATTGCCTCTTAATGTTCTGACAGGTAGACCTTGTGTTCTCTCACTTCCTCTTCTTTTTCCCCCTTTTTCAAACGTCAGTAGCAGGTAAAACATCTAACCCCCTCTTAATTGCAGCCTCTGTCAGCTCTAACGTCTTCCCAGTGTAGCCCCATTAACAGCGGATCATTTCATTCCAGATTACGAAGTCGTATCTGCGGTATCTGTCAATTAAAAGTGGGGCTCCATCAACTCGAAATGTCAGAAGTATTTTGTTCTGATTGTTTACATCATCAGATCAAAATAAATGGGAGGTTGCTGGTAGAATTACTTGCCCAGGGTTCGAGTGGTTTTATCACTGAAAGGCTGAGAGTCTAACCGGTGGATTTTGCTGTCTTTTCCATCTGAGCACAAAATTGAACACGACGGAAAATGTCCAAGATGGCCAAACTTATTCCAAAGTAAGTGGTATATCACTTATCAGGACCCCTTTCTTGGCCGCTCATACGTTTCCCATTGTCCTTGAACTAGGACGTGACTACAGGAACTCATACCATGAACCGGCCACAAAGACAAAAGTATCGTTCATCACAACCGTTGCAATGGACACATTAAACCATCACCAGATAATTGTCAAAAGAGTGAGTTCCTATATATTTCATATCAAAATATTTATTTTTTCTTGGTATGGAGAAGCAATATGTTGATAATCGATGTTAATTATCTTTACATATACAGGGTGTTTCACTAAGTGTGTTAGCCTCTGTAACTTATAAAATAATAGGTGACGGGAAATTGTAATCGGTAGGTCAACACAAGATATGTTACGCTTTCTGCGGAGCTATGAACATAGTTTATTTTATCATCGGCGAGTGTCGACACGATGCCACTGAAGCTTCTCGCTCCGTGACACCGGCGACGTAACAACTCGGCCGCACCACATTTAGACCGCGCATTGCATTATGCACAGCACTTGTGGTATCTGCCCCTGAAACTTTAAAGGGTTGTAGCTCCCAAACTAACAATGATAGGAAAGTAGTTTACATTGATTTGGACGCAGCTGGTTTCAACGAATCCAATGCACGATAGAAAAATCTATTGTTCCATTTAAAAAATTATATCTTTGTGCTGTAACTCTTTGGAAAATGATACAATAAACTATGTTCATAGCTCCGCAGAAAGTGTAACATTTCTTGTGTTGATCTACCGCAGTAAAATTTCCCGTCACCTATTTTTTATAAGTTACAGAGGCAAACACACTTAGTGAAACACCCTGTATATACGAATACGAAAATTAAAGTACCGACTTTGAATATTAATTACTAGCGTGACACTCGTATGATATCAAAGACGACAGTTATACTGTTAAGACTACGTCTGATTCCCGTCTCTTCGAAATTGCAATATTTTGCGCGCTACATTACTGCCTCTGGCTCCACGGTGTGTGCAGGGAGCGCGTGACGTCACAGCTAAACTGTCTTTCCTTGTGAGCAGCTAAAGACACTTGGGCTAACGTCACAGCTGCGATGACTGTCCTTCCCTGTTCTACATCACGGTGATACACATACATTATAGGTCATTGTTCGTAAATGCCAGTCTTAGTTAATTTCCGCCGGCCGCGGTGGCCGAGGGGACTGGGGCGCTCCAGTCACGGTCTGCACGGCCAATACGGTCGGGGGTTCGAATCCCCCATCAGGCATGGATATTTGTGCCGTCCTTAGTATTAGTTAGTTCATAAGTAGTTTGTAAGTATAGGGACTGATGACCCCGTAGTTAATTCCCGTAAGTTATACAAACATTTGAACATTTTATTAAGTTAATTTCCTTGCCGATTAATGTTACTTAGTAGAATACTGCCTTCTTTGATTATATGGATACTACTGGAATTGCATCTTCTCCTCCACGATAACCAGCATTACGATAATACCGGAATGAACAGAACAAACTACTTCCCAGGAATATTTTTGTTGCTAAATTTACGACCGGCTGACGGCTGGTGTGTAAATAAACGCACTGTACGGTAGACGTATTTTAAGGAGTGTCGGTGTTTTATTATACGGAAGAGATTAATTAGAGCGTACTTCAGCATTCGGTCCCAGAGTGTATAGTAAAAAAAAAATAAATAAATAAATAAATAAATAAATAAATAAATAAATAAATAAATAAATAAATAAATAAAAGAACTGAAAACTTTACCTCGAGTGAACTGCTCAGAAAATCCTCATAATGTATGAAACTTCCGGCACGAAAATTATGACTGGGACCCTAGAAAAGCATTATACCTAGTAATGAAGTGTTGGCGTAAATGAAACTATCAGCTTCCGAAATTCAACAGCTCCAGGCTTGACTCAAAATAAAATAAAATTATAATTAAAGTATGAACAGAAGTGTCTTGCAACTTCACTCACTGGTATTAAAAAACTTTGCGTACTTTTTATAGATTGGGGCAATGGAAAAGTAATTTCCTGATAAATATAATCACTTGGTAAAGGAGCTGTATTCATAAAAAAGAAAATTCCAACTATATTCTTCATAAAGAAGAGAGGCTATGTACGTTGAAATATTGAACTGCTCACTTTTAATGCATTACTTCTATGGATCAAAGCCCTGGTTAATGAAAACCAAAAAGTCTAGTACCATATAACTATTGCCGTGTATAGTTCTTTCTGTCCTTTGTCATCATTATATTTTTGTAATTTCTGTTCTATCAGCTATGACAAAACGGACATTCTGAAGTGTTACACAAATTTTACAAGCGTTCATTGATAAAAACGACGACTATAGCGTTATACATGGTGAATCTAAATTCGCACACTCGGGCTTTGCAGCGCGATTCCTCACATGATAGCAATAAAAAAAGTCTCTCATAAAATTTCGTCCTGCGCATATTTCCGGCAGTAAATGGACCTTGAAGATTGAGATGGGTCGTCTGTGTCTCATACGTCAGTGTGTTTCAGAATTACACTACTACACCAACAAACTTCTAGGAGATGTTGGAGGTGTCTTGAGGAACAAAGCTTAGAAACTCATGCCCACAAACGTCATCCAATGACGCTACACAGCGTCGAAGTTGCTGTAAGGGATGTCTAGCGGCAAAAGCTGGTGCCTTTAACTCTCCGTAGCGTCTTTGAATGGCGTTTCCGGGCAAGGATTTCCATGCTCATTTTGTTCCTCAAGAGATGTAATTATGAAACATACTGACGAATGGAATACACAGTCAACTCAGTCTTTTTACGTCCATTTACTGGCGGAAATATGCGCAGGGTGAAATTTTGTGGAATACATTTTTCATTGTTGGCAGGTGAGGAACCGCGCTGCGAAGCCCGAGTGCGCTAATTTAGATTCATCCTTACTCTAGTAATTAATAAAATGATTTTCTTCCCATTTACTGCTCTTCTCCCATTATTCGCAAGTGTTCATAATAGATTATTCCAGTTACGAATTTGGAAATGATAGGCCCAACGTCCATTGGAAGTCACAATCAAGTGCACATAGGTAATTTAATCATTAGAAAAGGGGGCGCAGTTTAGAGCACTGATTCCATTTACTTCAACCACTAGCTTCTAGCTACAATAGCCAGTGAATCTTAGTGCAGCAAGCTCTAGTTTTTGGAACGCCCTATACTTAAAATACATAGGATGTGTTGATGCCCAGGAATGAGTAAATTTTTCACGCTACAAACGTACACTATGTTATAAAATGTATCCGTCCCCCCCCCCCAAAAAAAAGTACGTTTTCCACATTAGGTGCACTGTGCTGCCACCTAATGCCAGATAATCCATATCAGCGACCTCAGTAGTCATTATACATCATGAGAGATCAGAATGGGGCGTTCCCCGGTACTCACGGACTTCCAACACGGTCAGGACATTTCAAAATGTTCAAATGTTTGTAGAGCTAATGGGACTTAACTACGGGGTCATCAGTCCCTAAACTTACAAACTACTTACGAACTAGCTAATACTAAGGACGGTACAAATCTCCATGCCCGAGGGGGCATGACACGCCTCAGTCCCCTCGGCCACCGCGGCCGGTATAATTGTATTGAAATTGCATATTTATTGATCAAAGGATATGTCATAGTCCAGAACACGTCAAATAAATAAAATGTATGACATTTCGGGAGAATCCTTCCATCCTGCCTACACGCGTTATTAGAAAGGGAGAAGGTAGAGAAATATTATGAAACCAGTTTTATGAACCATGAAATGTAATTTGCAGCGTAAATGTATAAATGTAGAGAAGTTTTCCTCATATGTGATATAATTAAAATATTTGTTCTTAGAACGACGTAAGAATGTAGTATTGTGTTAGTATTTCAATGAATGCGATGTAGAGATGTAAAAAAAAACACTAAAATATTTCTCTTTAGCCATGGTGGAAAAGTGTATTAACGATGATTGTATGAAATAATTTTTATTCGTTACTATTGCTACCACTCACTTAACTACATTTGTGTAATGTAAAACATTGCAATGCGTATCGAGCTTATTGTGGTCATAATCAGGCGATTTTCATTCAGAAAATTGTTTCCATTATTATATAATGGACTATACTTAACGTTGTTGGTCGCTGCTGGGTTGCTATCTGTTTACATGTAAGTAAAAGTTTTATTTGTGCTTGTGTCTATGTGGTATATATAGTATTGTATATTGCACTAGTATAATGCAGCAGCTTTCAAACTGCACCAGAGACACAGGAACCGAACCAGAAATCACAACCACCAGGCGACATCGCTGCACAACATTTTATGGCCATCCATCGCCCCGCACTCTCCCTTCCCCTAAAACATATCCAAGGTACCACCTCAACAACGAAGACCAACTTTAGAATAGTTATTATATAATAATTTAAGCAATTTTTTATGAAGAACACCTGATGACAAGCACAACATGTTCGAAACGTGCTGCATGTTTCAAATTACACAAATACGTAAAAGAGACTGGTAGCAGTAATAATAAATAGCAATTTAAAGTTAACTGTGGTCACGGTTGTCAACGGCCTTGCCGCAGTGGGTACACAAGTTCCCTTTTGATTGCCCCAATTTCAGTACGGTCCGGTTTGGCTAGCGTTCAGTTGGGTAGCCGTCTGGATGTGCCGAGTGCTGTTGGCAGACGGAGAACACTAAGTCCTAGTGACGCCAAATCTAGGAGCTACTTATTCAGGAGAAGCGGCTCTAGTCAAGTGACCGACACAACGGCTGGGAGGTCGGAGCGCTGGCCACGTCCCTCTCCATACCACATCCCACGACGCCTTCGGTTGGAGGATGACACGGTGGCCGGTCAGTACCCGTTGGGCCCTCGAAGCCTGGGTGTGACGGAGTTTGGTTTCTGTTAGTGGTCTCGGTTAGAACCGGTTGTGAGAGGAGTTCCAGGATGAGGAGAGGAGCAGATGATAATGACGTGGACATGCACTGAAAGAAGGAGAATCGGATTGAGAAAATCAGAGCGATTTGAATTGTGAAGATAAGGCGAACAGGGAGTGGAGGCAGGAGGATGTGTACAAAAAGAGGAGAACGAGTAGAGGGGAAGAAAGAGCAGTACAGACCAGAGGAGAGCAGGGAGTGTAGGGTGTAAATACATCTGTCTCTAGCACAGCATTATGATACTACACATATAAAAATGTGGTATCTCTTTCTTTATATTATTTTATCGGTAACAAGACACAGCCATGCATGGACAAGGTACCCTTAGTATTATATGAAAATGAAGGCAACTATGACGCGACAGCTCTGCAAGTGAGGTTAAAATAGGGGTACAAAAACTAAAAATTGCACTAGCTATTTTTCTCCGGGCGTGGCGGATACAAAATCCCGTGGACGCGTGGCGATATTTTAATTACGCCAGCTGCAGCCTCTCGTTTGGAGCCAGCGGTCTGTCGCGACCGCAGGCAGTACCAACCGCGCTGCTTTTCAACAGGGCTGCATGCGTTTAATACGACGGCCCATTATGTACTGCCGAGCACCTGTTTATGAAACGCCGTTTCATAGCGCTCGTCACAAACGCAGTGGGACGTGTTAATGAGCTATTATGCAGTAAAGCGTTTAACTCTGTGCTAATTATCATATTTCGCTGCAGTGACAGGTGATTGATTAATCAACCACTTGTTTTGCATGTTCGCCACAGAGTTGCTTTTGTGGAGTGGTTACCACGAACAACAAGTGTCACTCAGCCAGTTTGCCATTCCAACAAATTATGATACGTTGAGCACGAATGTGTTTTCTATTGCTGTTTCCTGTTATAGATTAATTATCCATAATATATACTTACAGGGGACAACTTTGACCTGAAATGATGGGAGACACACTAAACCATACTTGGAAAAGCTCTAAGGTCCCTATGGTTTCGACATAGTCGGTTTTCTGTAATGTTTTGTACAAATGTCAACTGCCACAGATGTATATTGTAAGTGGCGCTGTTGGAGAAGGCAGCCGTTAAGTATATGTTGCAGCACGCCATTATTGTAATGCATGATGTTAATTTAATTTTTGTAATATTTTTTCTACTTCATGTTTTCTTATGAAAACATAATTTTATTTTTAATTTCACTTTCCGCGTTCTCATTTGATAGTTTCCCCTTCCTTTTATTTTCTTCTTTATTGGGTATTGTTGAACTTAATTACTACCCACCTATCATTTTGGAAAAATTTAATAATGAAATACTGCATGATGCGAGCTGCTTGCTGTTTCCTGTTTCCAGTTTTGTAATAAGAACATACGCAGTCAGATTGTTTCCCCTTTCATTATTCAAGTTAATCAGTTTCGTTGTACCCTTTGGGAGTACTTTTAACAGGGCCATAAATTTTAATGTTTGTGTTTTCCCCTATTTCCCGGGTGTGTCCGCTGCGCATATTAATGTTTTCTAAGGCTAACCTCCGTGGTCGTAGTGACCACATTGTTCGCTTAAGAGTTCAGTTTTCCACGTACATAGTATTGGTCAACCACCATTAAACTTAATCTATTCGGGATAATTGCACTTTACCATTAAACATTATTTATTTGTTTAATTTAGTCGGGATACCTTGCACAACTCCTGAGCATTAAAAAGAAACAATGTACTGTGCCATTTCTATGTGAACCATTGAAATCTACTACGACATTATAAGAGAGTGGGAAAAAGAAACAACATATTGTTACACTGGGAGGGAAATTCTGTGTAAGTAAGTCTATAATTTAATCTTCAGAGAGCAGTGCCAAAAACCATCTGGTTAATGTTATTATACGGAAACGTCTAAAACATCTAGCAACCATACCGCTTGTAATTTGAATATGCCGCTTTAGGATAACGTAGTGCTTCATCTAGGGACGCGAAGTATGCATCGTCATCTCCCCCTAAAAAATTCAAGGATGTGACGTCAGCGGGCAAGGTGATGCTCACCGTCTTTTTCGGTATCTTGGGTCCGGTACTAATCCAATTCCTCGAGCGCGAAGAAACCAGTAACAGACGTGTACTGCGAGACACTCCGTAGCCTACGCAAGTTTATCACGAGCAAACGGCCTGGGATTCTCACCGGGAGAGTGATTCTGCCCCTTGATAACATGCGTCCGCACGTCTCCCCAGGGTTACACAAAGTGTGTTGACCAAATTCAACGGGAAAGAGCCTGAGCATCCACCCTGCAGCCCTGACAATTCGCCCTGTGACTTCTATTTGGTCTGCTGAGAAAACATCTGAAATGGAATCGCTTCAACTGGGACGACCAACGGAATGACACAGTATAGGACTGGCCCTCGTCACAGACACAACAATTCTGAGAACAGGGAATCCTTCGAATCGTTAAACAGTGAGGTAGTTGTGCTCAGGACTCTGGTGTTTACTTTTGAAGGACTACTTCAGTAATATCCAGTGTGTGGGTTCGTACCGTTTATTTGAACGCCCCTCAAATTGTACACATCTGATAGTGCTCATACACGCTGGGTGAGTGATATAGTAAATATTTAATTGAGTAGTGTAGTTCAATTGCAACAAGAAATACATGTGTCCTATTTCTATTGAGTACTGAGATACAAGTGAGTTCAATGCAGTTTCAAAAACGTTCAACAGATTGTAAATCCGAGTGACCAAACTGTGATGTCCAGCGGTCCATGGACTTTACTTAAAGAAACTCCCATCCACGAGAGGACAAACTCCGAAGGGAGCGGCCGCACAATCCGTTTCAGGACACCTTAGACCGCACTGCCCGTCCCGCGCGGGTCAGCGCATTTACGTTTCGTGTCTTCGTGCACCAATTGCTGGTGGTTCCTACCGCTGTATTTACCGAATGTCTGTCTTAGAGTGTTGAGGTTAAACTTTTCAGACCCTCTGGCGACTATTATGTACGTAACTGTTACAGTATCTCGATAGATCGGAAACATTTTTTTTCTCGATTGAAACAACATGTATATGACTATGAGTGTTCAACCTTTTCATCGTGCACACTTACGGTCAACTGCGGAAGATCACTATAAAATTACCAAGTAATCAGTGTTGCACTGCGCAGCAGTTTGTGAACTCGAAAGAACACGCAGGTTGTGGGTTACTTGTATTCCACTGTACAACTGGAATGTAGTAGTAATTATTTTGCATGGCAACTATTGAATGATCACTTTATTTAGTACAAAAGATAATTCTACAAAATTATTTATTTTAGTCCATAAAAAGGAGCCTTGCTTTTCAGCATATGCAATTTTGTAGCATGTAAATGGATGCATACAACAGCGTAAATCTTACATCTAAAATCATTAAAACCCTAAATTAAGAGGAATACAGCAACAATAATAATTTCCTTCCTCCCAAAAAAATCAGGTCTTGCTTCAGTTTACATTAAAATTTTCTGTGTGATTTTTTTGGTCAAGTGTATTGTACTGTAGAGAGAAAGCATGACGCACGTTTTTAAACCAGCTAAGTATCGCTTAGAATTGAAGGTTCCTAGTTTTAAATTTCTCCGTTTTAGTTTTAATAGCTACTACGTGGGAAAGAGTAAATGGACGGAAGCAGGAATAGCAAGTAGATGGACAGACTGTCGAACAGATAGCTTTCCTCGAGGGCAAGTTAAGTCAAGTGCACGAGAGTCAGCCACCAGTCTAATCTTTTATATATGTTTATTGAGAAAACGGACAAAAGAAAATTTTAATCACTCCACTGACTATGCAATAAAATAATAACGAATTTCAGGGGAAAGGTCTCTTTTTTAAATTTCCTGTAATTCGACGTAGCAACAGCGGCACAAAGCAAGGTTGTTATATGTGTAACGCACTTTCTTGATCAGTCTTTTTTGCCAGAATTCTTTTACATATCTTACCATTTGTTCAATATACGTTTTGGAAATTCAGAGATCCGGAGTCATCCTATTCTACGTTCCTTACACTACTTTTCCTCATAGTCCCCACACCGGTTCACACATTTGTATTATCTAAGCATTAAATTTGAAGTGCCAAAGGAGTAGAAATCTTCCGGCTGACATGAAACGCCGTCGGAGTGCTGCTTCTATTCCAGCGTGAAATGCAGCATCTACATTTCAAAACCAGTAAAAGTGCTATTCAAGAAAATGTCACCCTTCTTGGAGTACCGTTCTAGATGATTCATTCAAGGCATCATTCACTTTTTATCATTCGTCCAACTATTTAGGCACCCACCAACATGAAACTTTCTCATACTCAAAGTATCCGTGAGCGATGCCATAAGCACTCCGTTTCGATACGTCAAGCTCCGGCGAAAAGGACGCGAGGTTCTGACGCCGATATGATTTAAACACTGCATCCACGTGCGAAATGTCAGTCAGCGAAGAAAGCCATCTCTCCGAGCGCTTATTGTCGTACGTGACTTCAAGGCCTTTTCAGAAGTCACAAAACCGCTACCTTACAATTTTGAAAGCCCGATACGTTTCTCCAGATGTGCGATGCATTGCCCGCACGTATCGATGGACGTTCGTCCGTTGTTCCATAGAAAACAGATGCTACTTCGTTGCACTACCACCGTGTACGTGTGAAATACGATCTTTAACAAATGACAGCAGTACCTTGCTGTCGAGCTACTGGCATGGAAGGAAGGCCCGAACAAAGAAATGATCATTGATAGGAAATGATCAAGATAGGATGTTGAAATTGTATTTACAGCCATAATTTGGTTCAAAATCATAGGACCAAAGTATGTGATGAATCTATTATAACAATCTCACTCGCCCCAAAAACTGTTTATCAGAATATGAATAAAGTAACAAAACGTCAGTTCTCCTCTGACGGTACGCTAGGTTTATACAGGAACAAAAACACAAACTTAACATAAACCAACGGGTTTTCAGTTCCAAAGAGTTAAAAGTCCGGACGTCAGGGTGGCGACCTACAGTTCTGTCTGGCATCCCACTGCCGAGGTGTGGTGGTGCTCGTCCTTAAATATGCACGCGGACGGATATTTTTCTCCACGATGACATGCGCGGCGGACTGGAGTAGGTTCTGTTTTATGGCGCCATCAAGGCGTGCAGCTAGAGCCGGCTGCGCACTCGTAGAGGCATGCGGATTTCTCGCCTAGGTGCCCGGTAACCCGCGACGCCATAGTGTTGGGCGTGTTGCCGCTGTCGCAGGCGGGCAGGACACGTTAGCTTTCACTTCTATCTGCTAGTACGTTAAAGGCGTTTCATTCGGTAAATAGAGAGTTTACTAACGTAGAACAAACCAAACTCAGCATTCCATTCACAACGGAGAGCAGGCTTTAGATGTGATAGTAGTTTCCGGCGTGCTCCAGGAGAATGTTATAACAACGCTGCTTTTCACAATATACAGTACGTACAAAAATCATGGGAACACTTTTAATTGCTTATTGCACAATAAGTAAACATTGTACAGATGTCAATATTATTGCATTTTGTTTACAAACATTTGGGATGTGAACCATGAGTAACCCGACAGACCTAAATACGGTAATTGAATTTTTGCCGCACCCATCCCTGCAAGGCATCGTCGATTGTGGCAGTCGCTTTCTTTATTCTCTCCCGCATCTGTGCTACATCAGTTTGTAGAGGCGGAACGTACACCAGATTCGTAACGTGTTACCACAAAGAAAATATCACACGGAGATCTGGTGATCGGGGAGGCCATTTCATGAAACAGCTGTCCCCTTGGTCAATCCATCGATGCGGCTGCACCCTGTTCAGGTATCCAGAAACTCAACGCTGAAATTGGGGTGTAGCCCCATCCTGCTGAAAGATGACTGGATAATCTGATTGCATTTGAGGCATCAGTCATTCCTGCAACATGTCCAAATAGAAATATTCGGTGACAGTGCTCTCTTCTAAGAAAAATGGCCGGTAGAATTTTCGACGTGACAGGGCACAAAAGCATTTATCCTTGGGGAATCACGATCAGATTCAGTGCATTCTTATGGGTGCCTTGTACCCCAGATTCGACAGTTATTCCCGTTCACTTTTCTTTTAGTATGAAAAGTGGCTTCGTCGCTAAAAATTAAGCGATTAACAATAACGTCCACATATCATGCAATGAAGGTTTTCACGACCGGATGCAATACCTGCTGGTAGAACTTATGAGGTCGTGGTCCATCAAACTTTGCAGTTTTTTTTATGACGTTTCGCCCAGAGCTGCGCCGGACACCTTTGGAGGTCTTCCTACTTCCGCTGAGTCTTGCCGACTGATGCGTCGGGTGTCTGAGAACGACATACATACTGTGGAAAGTGGGCGTGGTCAAGGTGTCACGTTATCAGTAGAGGTAGTCCTTGTCAGAGATAAAACGTCACTATCGATAGCAATCGGTCAGAGATAAAAACCTGTCAATCTTTAAAGCTACTGTCCATATGTCTTTGCAGACTGAGAGAAACAGAGAAATCAGCTTTGGCTGAGCATGCTCTTCAGTCTGGAAGTCATGTAGTAAGGATTTCCGAAACAACGATTTTATCTACAATGTCGAATTATTATCCACGGCAATACAGGGAAGGCATCGAAAAATATAAACTTAAGGATAATTTTAACAGGAACGAAGAAGCTATGGAACTTAGCGACATATGGACAGTAGCTTTAAAAGATCGACAGGTTTTATCTCTAACCGATTGCAATCGACAGTGATGTTTTATCTCTCACAAGGACTATCTCTGCTGATAACGTGACAGCTTGGCCACGCCCACTTTTCACAGTATATATGGCGCTCTCAGACACCCGACTCATCAGTTGGTAGGACTTAACGGAAGTAGGAAGACCTCAGCAGCTGTCAGGTGCAGTTCTGGACGAAACATCAGGAAAAATTGCAAAGTTTTATGGACCACGGCCTCATAACCCGGAAGTTCTACCAGCAGATATAACATACATATACCCATTCAGTTTTACAACTACGAAAAAAAAAGTCCTCATCGAACTTCTGTATTAACTCCAGTTTGTATGGTTTCATAGACAGCTTCTGTCGCAGGACTTTTAAGATTGTCATTCTTGCCATTTAGATTTGACGGGATGCATGGCGCACCGATTTCTTTGAACTCCTTACGAATGTCTCTCGTACGCGCTCCACATTCACTTCACTCACACTGGGACGTCCGTTTCTCATTGCCGGTCACAAGCAATCTGACTAACGAATTTGTTGTATAGTGGTAAATGGCCTTCTTTGTTGGTGGCTTCTTACCGTACTTGGTTCCAAACATCCCTTGAAACTGTGTAGCACATTTACTTATGTCGAACCTCAACACACAGAAAGCTCGCTCCGCGCCGGAACTCGCCCTGTTTGCTACTAGCTCTATCGACAAACTGTCAAAGTACGCTGTGGCGTACACATGAAGAAAGCCTTTCAGTGTTTCTCTTCAAAATGGCATGTATGATATCTCTACAATGTTTGGTTCTTATGCGGTAAATGATTCAATGTGTTCCTGGACTTAATGTACACCATGTAGATAAGATCAAAGTTCAGTGTGACATTTGCGGTCGAATTTATAGAATATCAAAAAGCTGCAACTGTCAAAGGGTTGCGAAATGCAGGACGATCTACAGGATATCTACGTTATCGTGACAAACAAACAACTCTTCTTTGTTAGTCACGTACACGATATTCTACTAGCTACACAGGAAAATAATTTGGCTACTTGCGTCTATATAGTTGTAGTCTACTTACGGGATGGTTCGGAAATGGATGTAACGTCCAAAACCGGTCACCTGCAATAAAATAAAATACATCTGCGCAACTTTGACTGATATTGTATATAGTTATTACGACCACTTCGTGAATTTGTTGAGAGAATCGTGAATCGAAACGAAGTATATGACCTTGTGACTCTCCGAGTGGAGCACAAGAAAAGTCTATCTTAGATTGTGGTCAGAGGTTAACACTCGCTAGTTCTTGCCGGGGGCGTGAACTGGAAGACGAAACGCATATTGTAAGTCCTAACATATCGTGTTCTCTGTGATCGGTGCTGGAGAAAGTGAGAGAGATACGGGTATGGAGTGCCGAACCTCAAAAGGTTGTTAATTCCAGACGTCATTCATCCGGCAGACGAACCGGCGAAAATGGGAAATAGCATCTTCACTTGCAGATGGGCAAAGTCCAATGGCTAATAAACATTCTATACGATCGGAGGTCACGGCTACATAAAAGGAGTGCTCAGATTCTGTTCACGATCGCATATGATACGTGGTACAGCAGAGAACTAAAACTACTACCCCATGGAACGGCATATATCGCCTCCGATTTATTCGATACCATTCCATCAGTAACTACAAAATACGACGGTTGCAACTTAAATTGTGGCAGCTGTTTCTTCAGAACCGATACAAGGCCTTACATGATTGCACCAGCTACCGTCCTTCAAAGTAGTCACCAGCTTTGTGTACAACCCGTTGCCAGCGATGTAGGAAGCAGAGCCTGTTCCCTTAATGGTGAAAATGAAGAGTTCGCCTGTCGAATCTCAGGGACATTTCTAAAACGAACGCCACTATGCTGTTCCTTCATCTTCGGAATCAAATCAAAGTCACAAGGACTTACGTTCGGGGAGTATGGTGGATGGTACAGTATTTCCCAGTCCCATCGACCAAACAGATCAGCAACAGTTTGTACTGTATGCCACGAGCACTGTCGTGCAAAATGACAAGTGGGTTGCGGAGAAAGTGTTGCTGCTTCATTCCCAAAGCTGGTCACAGGTTATGCTCCAAAAGTCGAAAGTTCGTCAGAGTCCAGTATAGTGAAAGTTATGGTGATCCTCGTGTTCGTCTGTGATTGTGTTGTTCTAACGCATTACGTTCCCCCATGGTAGACCGTCAATGCAGAGTATTACTGTTCCTTTCTGGAGCATCACTTGCGACCATATTTACAAAACAAGCGACAACACTTTCTGCGCAACCTATCCATTATTTTGCACTATTATGAGCGGGCGCATACAACGCAAGCTGTAGCTGCTGTGTTCGGTCGATGGGACTAGGAAGTACTGTACCATTCACCATACTCCCAAGACTGAAATCCTTGTGACTGATTTGATTCCGAAGAAGAAGGAAACTTTTCGCGGCATTCGCTGTAGAACTGTTCTGGGGATTCTACAGGCACTGGACCGCTCCACTTGCACTATCAACAGAACAGGTTCTTCTAACGGTATACTACGCCTTCGACATCGCTGGCTACTTTGAAGCCGGCCGCGGTGGCCGAGGGGACTGAGGCGCTTCAGTCACGGTCTGCACGGCCACTACGGTCGGGGGTTCGAATCCTCCCTCGGGCATGGATATTTGTGCCGTCCTTAGGATAAGCTAGTTGATAAGTAGTTTGTAAGTTTAGGGACTGATAACCCCGTAGTTAAGCCCCATAAGCTTAACAAACTAACTAACAAACAAAAGCTACTTTGAAGGACAGTAACAGGTGCAAACACGTGACGCTTTTGTATAGGCTGTGACCAATAGTTGCCACTATTTAAGTTCGAAACCTCCTGATACCTGAAATGAAATCCACATCCAAAATCTGAGACGATAATCCAAAACTACGCTATTTATTTAAAAATTATCGTCAAAGTACGGTGTCAAAAGCCTTCTGATAATCTAGACATTGTAGTTAATTTGTAGACAGCACTGACTAGTTCATGTGAGTCAACGACTAGTTGTGTTTCATAAATATGATAATTTCTCTATCGGGCTTGACTTTGGATCAATCTGAACACATTTAACTCGTTCATAATATGACACAGGTACGCGGAAGTTCAAGTCCTCCCCGGGGCATGGGTGTGTGTGTTGTCCTTCGTTTAGTTTACCTAGTTTTGAGTAGTTTGTAAGCTACGGACTGACGACCACGCAGTTTGGTCCGATCGATTTACAAATGTGTGTGTGAGGTACGCGAATCGTTACTCTGGAAGGTGTATGTGGTAAAGTGTTTCGCCTCAGTTTCTATATTATGCTACTCCGCTGCGGGGTAAATTTTTCATATGGGCCCTAACCACCAAGAAACTTGATTTGAATGTTAATAGAATCAGTCAAGATTTAATTGTTAGTCAATTACGTAAAATCTCAATAAATATCTGGACAGGCCCGTAAAAGGGCACAACATCATAACGAATGTAAATTACTTTTTAAAATACCGTTTTTGTAATCATTGCTTCATAATCCTGGAATACTGGTTACATTGGTTACTAATAATTGCACCTCTATCAAATATTAACAATAAAGCTTGACGTAAAGTGATGGACGTTGCAGCTTTATGAACATCGTCCAATTTCTGTCAAATTAGAACAAAGGAGCCCAATAGTCAAGTGATTTCCAAACAGTAGTCTACGTACAGTGTTTGATTTTTAAATGGCGAAGAAATTGTTGCTATAAAAATGAAATTTATTTGAATCATGATGTAAGAGTTGTATGCTCCCCATTAATTTTCAGGGTTAATCAAACATTTTCTTCTTCCTTTTTAAAAGAGAGTCTTGAAAGGAAATTATTTTTTATTGTTGAGTTTAGCCTGGTGTTTATGCTGATGTTTTTCGGGAAGGTTGTTACTAAATATGTAATTTCACTCAGATTTAATTTTCTCAGTTTTGTGGGGGTACCACTGATTTAGAGGGTACGGCAATAAATAGGAAGATGAAACACTGCAGGGAACCCTAATTAACGTTGTTAATTCATTGCAATAACTGATAATGCAAACAGAAAACAAAACCGTAAGATAGATTAACATTGAAGTTGTGTAATCTTTCAGTTGTCGAAGCCGCTCTTTAATTAATGTACAGGGAACACCAGCGCGAATGATCTCCTAAGTAATGCCACAAAATTTGCCGATCTAGGCGAAAAGGGATGAGTTGTTGCTCCTTGAGACGGAAGAACGGGAAATTAGCTGATCGGTAGAAGTTCAAATTTTGACAGTCGTTTAAAAACTTCAAGCAGCTGCGATTTCCAAGAGGAGCAGTCTTTTTACTTAAACCAGTTAGGTCGATCCACTGGTATTATTTCGAGGAGAAACCGCTGGGATCGTTTAGAATCTAAAGTAAGCACTATTTATATTTCAGGCAAATTCAAATACGTATCCCACAGTTTCGTACTTGCATGGAAGTTCTGTCATCTTTGTAATGTTTACAGCTGTTTCTAAATTTGACTAAAAGTTTTATCTGAAAAATTTATTAAATTTACTAATATGATTTTTATGTCTTATTTCTATTTGCTAATTTAAGGTTTAGTGCGAATGTTGAGTATTGCGCCCTTTGGTGTTATGTACAGAAATTACAGGACATGTTCTACTTGTTTACGTTATGATTTTCTCTTTCATTGTAATGGAAGAAGGTGGACTGGTTAGAACCAGAGTTTATCTGTTCTTGGCATCTGATTTTGAAATTTCTTCCAGTCTAGCCAATATAAATTTTTCACAATTGTTGCAGTTAATTTTGTTTATTCCCTAGCATGTGGAAGTTTGTGTTTTCAGACTGGATATTCGATTTGATGTTGTGTGTAGTACAGTATGCAAACACATTCAAGTTTTCTTAAAAATTACGTTAAGGTCTTCCATGTGACTCCTACATATGTTAGTGGTATATAGATCATTAATTTTCTTTTGTATGTGGTTGTCTGGCTAGTGTTATTGTAAATTATGTTGTATGATGTTTATCACATAATATATTATTGGGTCAACTGCACGACGATTCTACTTACTCATTCGTGCAACATAGAATAAACTCTCTGTTTTGTTTTGTGTTGCAGTAAACGTTACAAGAATGATGTAACTTCAGTGTGAAAATCCATTGAGTAGAAATATTGATAGGTGGAAATTGTAAGCACAGAACATCATTGACGGCAGATTAAAGAGAAATCGCTAAATTTTAATAAACTAACAAATATTTACAAAACTAGGGTTACAAAAATCAACGTCTAACCAGCATGAATAAAACGCCAGACACACATTAACAATAGCAAAGAAATAAATCTTCATTATAATCAACGTCAGTGATGCCCTATGGACGTAAGTACGTGGATATATTATGTAAATTGTTGTTAACTTTAGACATAAACATGTCTCTATATCAATAATTTTTCATTGCTAACTTGCAAATGACCGTGGAGTCCAAATGAGCTCATCGCGATAAAAACAGGGAAATAAAACTATCAAATGCAACAATATTTCTGCTTTTAACATCTTTCACAATGTCTCTGCAAGACATCTACAATGCTGCAGGCCGAATAGAAATAAAAAATTGACACGAAGAGATTAAGTTAACAAAAACTAAAGAACATCTGGCGAGGGAACTGTCTATTGCAAATGAAGGGTGGATTCCAACTGCATAATTTTAGTATTTACAATTATCTAGGTATTACCAGTAAAATGTACTTAATTTTTAAGATTAGGAAATTAACGTTGCTTTAACAAGCTTTCGTGCCATCCATTTTCAAAAAGACTGAATTCTTTCACTTTATGGAGCACCAAATCTTTCAGTTGTTATTACAGGAATACGAAGACAATAACGAGAGTTTCGAAATACGTTGCAGTGGCAAATGGGTGCAAAGCAGCCGATGTTACTAATATTAATTATAACGAAATACAGAAACAGAAATTTACACAAAACGATAATAGTACCATAACGAAAGTATCAAACGTCGCCGCGGTTTGTAAATGTCATATGTCCCAAGAGTCTTGCTCATTATAGTGGTGAACTAACTTTAATAAACATTCTAAACAACAAAAACTTTAATTGACTTCCCCATAGAGTCAGTATGAAACTAAGCAGAGTTCTTAGTGCCCGAATACGCTAAGATAAATTGCAATGACTGTTGCCAATATTATATTGCGTATACTTTTTGTTTGGGTGTGGTTTTAGAGAGCACTCATATTCTCAGAGAAAGACAATCTTCGGAGTCCATATTGCTGCAGAGGCGCATACCGTACAGGATATTGGAAACAGTATTGAATCGCAACAACTGCACTCAAGGAAAGGATACTCTGTTTGTCAAGGAAAACAAAGAGGACCATTATAGTTCTTGATCTAATAATAAAAGAGCATCTTGAGATTAATCACAAGTATTTTAAATACATTTTCGCTGTCGAGTTGAGGTACAGATCATTAAAGGAATGGCTTTATTCGGTCCAGTGAATGTTAAGATAGAAACGTGCGGCTTAAATGACAGTGGCATATCATTAGCTTTAATGTTGTTGTTGTGGTCTTTAGTTCGGAGACTGGTTTGATGTAGTTCTCCACCCTTCTCTATCCTTTGGAAACCTCTTCATCTCCTCATAAGAACAGCAACCCACATCTATTTGAATCTGCTTACTACATTCGTCTCTTGGTCTCACTCTGCGATTTATTCTGCCACACACTTCCCTCCAATGTTAAATGTTTGAATCCTTGATTTCTGAGGATCGAGTTCTATCAATCGACTCCTTTTTATATTCAAGGTATGCCAAAAACTCAATTTCTCCCAATTCGGGTTTATACCTCCTCATTAGTTACGTGATCTAACCACCTTATTTTCAGCATACTTCTGTAGCACCACATTTCAAAAACTTCTATCCTCTCCCTTCTCTTCCTGTTCGGACTGTTTATCCTCCATGTTTCACTTCCGTACAAGGCGACACTCCACACAAATGCCTCCAAAAAGACGTCCGTCCACTAAAATTGATATTTGATGTTAGCAATTTCCTCTTTTTTAATAACGCTTTTCTACCCATTGCCATTTTGCATTTTATATCCTCGGTACTGCGACCATCATATGTTATTTTACTGCCCAAGTAACAAAACTCATCTAACACTTTTATTGTTTCGTTACCTAATTTAATTCCTTTAGCATCGCCTGATTTTCTGACTGCATTCCGTTACCCTTGTTTTGCTTTTGTTAATGTTCATCTTATACGCTCGTTTCAACACACTGTTTACTCCGTTCAATTGCTCTTCCATGTTTTTATTTCTTCGACCTCAGCTCTAATTATTTCCCAAATTTCCCTTAACTTTCCTTCACAGCTTGCTCAATGTACAACCCTTTCGTACCCTTCAACTCTAATAACAGCTGTTTGGTTAATGTACAAGTTGTTAATAACCTTCCGTTCCCTATATTTTCCCCTGCTGACTTCAGAATTTGAAGGAGAGTTTTCCAATCAGCATTATAAAACGATTTTTCCATATCAGCAAAAGCTAGAAATGTAGTTTTGCCCTTAATCCAAGTTCTATGTTGTAAGGAGAGTTTTGCCTCATGCATTCCTACCTTTTTGCAACCGTAATATTTAAACTGATGTTTCTGTAATTTTCACGCCTGTCTATGCATGCTTTCTTTGGAACGGGGATTATTACATTTTTTCTTAAAGTCTGAGGATATTCCGCCTGTCTCATACATCTTACTCACCGGGTGAAACAGTTTTCTCATGGCTGGTTCTCCCAGAGACTTCAGTAGCTCTGAGAGAATGTCATATACTCCATGGGCCTTGTTTCGACTTAGGTCTTTCAGTGGTCTCCTATTTTAACTTCATCTACTTCCTCTTTCTTTCCCTACATTAGTGTCTTAAAACTCACTTTCTTTGTAGAGCACCTCTATAACCTCTTTCCTCCTTTCAGCTTTTCCTTCTTGACTCAAAACTCGTTTTCCATCTGGGTTCTTGATATTAATATAGATATTTTTCTTGTCTTCAAATGCCTCTTTCATTTTTCTGTAGGCGGTATCTATTTCCCCCCTATTTATACATTTTTCTACAGACTGGCATTTGCCTTCTGGCCACTCATATTTAGCACTTCCTGTCAATCTCATTCCTTAGTCGTCTGTACTCCATTTTGTCTGTTTCATTAATTGCATTTTTATATTTTCTCCGCGGATCAATTAAATTTAGTATTTCCTGTGATATACAAAGATTTTTTTAGGTCTTAGCTTTCTACCTATTTTGTCCTCTGCTGCCTTCACTATTTCATCTCTCAGTCCTACCCTTTCCTCTTCTACTGTTTTACTTCACCTAGTTTCTGTCAATTGTTGCATAAACCTTGTGACGATCCCTCTTTAAATAAGGTGATCGCCACATTTAATAATTATTAAAATTTGAATTTGGCGATAAATATTAATTGTGAAGGGGTGTTTTTAAAAAAGAACAAATATTTCTTCGAAATCCACTTAGATTTATTGCTACAGACTGGCTTAAACTGAACTCTTATTCTAAAGTACAACAACTGACTGGCTGACTCTCGTAATTATAGCACGTTCCACTGGTGTCATTCGTGTCGTGAGTTATTTGTCGCTTTCCAAAACTAAAGTTTTAGTAGGAACTTGCCACTCATTTCTTAGTGTAATTTTGTATTTATTCATGTACTCTAATCTAAAAATTGTTTGACATTTTAAGGTTCTAAGAACTGCACCGATTTTCGTTAGTTAATGGATCTTATCCTAACGCTTTTGTGGAATAAATTAAGTACATTTTTAACTTAACCTGGATCTGATTCTCCATTTTTCATTATTTTTTTATGGGTATTTGTTTATCAAGAGGCCATATCTATTTTAGGGCACATTTCAGTAACAGGAGGGATCTGCCAATTCACCCCCGGCCTTACGTTTTCCATTTCCTACATATCTGCACCTCACAAATCACCCAAACTGATCAACAACACTTCTTTCATGGTTCTTTAACCAAGTGTTTGTTTCATTAAATTATAGTCCGTTCACAATTCTAACATGTGGCAGCCTCTTTCATTCCTTTTCTCCAGTACCAGTGCCAGCTGTCACCAGTGTCGCGGCGTTAACAGCGCTAAGTATCTGAATTTAATTTGTGTCAAATTTAATTTCCCAGTCTAGTTTATTTTCGGTAGTACTGTTTTAAGAGGTTTATTCCCGCGTACTTGCAGATTTCGTTTGTACTACTGTTTTAATTGTTTATTCTATCGTATTTGATAAATACCGTTGTGTTTAGTCTTCGTCTTTGACCGGTGTATTTCAAAACAAGTCAGAGACCGTTACTAAGCTCGTTATCAGTCAGTCCAGTGCCAGCTGCCGGACTCAGTTTTGTTGATTCGACAGTGTAGTTACCACTGACCACAGTTAAGTCAGCAGCCAGCCGCCTTCATTAGAGTACTAGGCTTCTTTAAAGTTGTTAATTGCTGTTAATTGTATCGATAGGATGGATAGGATGTGTGCCTGCTGTGTGCGGACGCAGGAGGAGTTGGCCGCGGTTCGCGAACAGCTGAGCGTGCTGTTGGCTACGGTCAGCCGTCTTCAGGCTGCTGTCTCGGGGTGCAGCGATGGTGGGGAGTCTGTTTCGTCGAGTGGGACACCTCAGGTGTCTCGCGCTACGCTCTCTGTCCCTGCTACCGAGGCACCTTCAGGTATACCGGACGTCGTCGAGCCGCCTTCTCCGCAAGGGGAGTGGCGGGTTGTACGGCGTTCGCGTCGCTCGAGGCGGAAGGCCAATGTGGAGGCTGGACGTCCGTCCGCGCCCATTCGTCCTGTGAGTGAAAGTGTGGCCACTCCTTCAGCAGGGTCCGAGCAGGTGCACGGGGGGAGGGGATTATTAGTTATTGGGAGCTCCAATGTCAGGCGCGTGATGGAGCCCCTTAGGCAGATAGCGTCCAGATCTGGAAGGAATTCCAACGTGCACTCGGTGTGTTTGCCGGGGGGCCTCATCCGAGATGTGGAGGCGGCCTTGCCGGCGGCTATCGAGGGTGCGGGGTGCAGTCGACTGCAAGTCGTAGCTCACGTCGGCACCAATGACGCTTGTCGCTTGGGTTCTGAGGACATCCTCAGGTCCTACGAGCGGCTGCTGCCTTCGCACGCGGGGTGCAAGCAGAGCTGTCGATTTGCAGCATTGTTCCCAGGGTTGATCGGGGTCCTTTGGTTTGGAGCCGAGTGGAGGGTCTGAACCAGAGGCTTCGCCGACTCTGTGACAGTCATGGCTGCAGATTTCTGGATCTGCGTTATCGGGTGGGTAATTGTAGGGTGCCCCTAGATTGATCAGGGGTGAACTACACTAAGGAAGCGGCTACTCGGGTAGCAGAGTACTTGTGGAGTGCACATGTTTTTTTTTTTTTTTTTTTTTTTTTTAGGCTAGGCGCTAACTCTGATGAGCACTCGACTGTCAGCATTCAAACAGCGAATTCAGGCCACGTTCGGAATAAAAATTCGAACATAAAAATATTAGCCGCGAACTTACAAAGTATTAGAAACAAAGTTCCCGAATTTGCAGCGCTGCATGGAAGTTATTGCGCTCAGATAGTTTTAGGCACCGAAAGCTGGCTAACTGATGATGTGGCAAGTTCAGAAATATTTAGCGAAGCGTGGAATGTATATCGGAAAGATAGATCTGATACAACTGGAGGAGGAGTGTTCATCGCTGTGGACAAAGATATTGTTTCTACTGAGATCGAGGTTGAAAGTAACTGTGAAGTTATCTGGGCACGCATAACAGGTCTAAAAGAAGTAAAGTTAATAGTTGGGTGTTTTTACCGGCCCCCCAGTGCTGCTGTAGCAGTTTTAGAATCATTCAAGGAAAGTCTACACCAGGTAGTGCATAGGTATCCGGGCCATGCAATATTAGTCGGAGGTGACTTCAACCTTAAGAGTATAGATTGGGACCTCGCTAGTTACATTTCAGGCGGTACAGACAAGCAGTCTTGCG
Source organism: Locusta migratoria (assembly GCA_026315105.1). NCBI lineage: Eukaryota > Metazoa > Arthropoda > Insecta > Orthoptera > Acrididae > Locusta > Locusta migratoria. The sequence continues at coordinate 144,560,225 of CM048746.1, forward strand.
AGCTACTTTTGGACACATTCTCCGAAAACTGTCTTGAGCAGTTAAACCGGCAACCCACGCGCAATGGAAATATTCTAGACCTTATAGCCACAAACAGGCCTGACCGTATTAACGATGTCTGTGTAGAGACAGGAATTAGTGATCATGACATCGTCATAGCGTCGATGGTGACCAAAGTTCATAAACCAGTCAAGAAGGCTAGGAGCGTGTTTTTGTTGGGAAAAGCCGACAAGCAAATGTTACGATCGCACTTAGAAAATGAATGGGCATCGTTTAATTCTGGGACTATGGATGTAGAGGAATTGTGCACTAAATTTAAATGCATTGTTAATGAAGGGTTAGAGAAATATGTGCCAGTAAAGACGATTAAGGATGGAAAAGATCCACCGTGGTATAATAATAATGTTAGAAAGCTGCTGAGAAAGCAAAGGCTGTTGCACTCTCGATTCAAAAAAGAACACGCAAATGATGACAGGCAAAAGTTAGTAGAGATTCGTGCGTCTATAAAAAGACCGATGCGTGAAGCATACAATAATTATCACAGCCATACCTTAGCAAAAGATCTTTCCGAGAACCCGAAAAAATTCTGGTCCTATGTAAAATCGATAAGCGGGTCAAAGCCCACCGTCCAGTCACTAGTTGATCATTCCGGGGCAGTAATAGAAGAAAGCAAACGGAAAGCTGAAGTTCTAAATTTAACCTTTAAGAAATCTTTCACGCAGGAGGACCGCACAAATATACCATCATTTGATCAACGTACTAATTCCGAAATGGGGGACATAGCAATAGGTATTTCCGGTGTAGAGAAGCAGCTGAGAGAGCTAAATACGAAAAAGTCTGCTGGTCCGGATGGAATACCAGTTCGGTTTTACAAAGACTATTCTGCGACATTGGCCCCCAACTTAGCTTGCATTTACAGCGAATCTTTGATTCAGCGCAAAGATCCTAGTGATTGGAAAAAAGCGCAGGTGACTCCCGTGTATAAGAAAGGAAAGAGAACTGACCCATACAATTACAGGCCAATATCGTTGACATCGGTTTCATGTAGAATTTTGGAGCATATTCTCAGTTCGAATATAGTAAATTTCCTTGAAACGGAAAAGCTTCTTTCCATGAATCAGCACGGGTTTAGGAAACATCGTTCATGTGAAACTCAGCTTGCCCTTTTCTCACATGACATCTTGCGAGCCATGGACGAAGGGCAACAGGCGGATTGTGTTTTTCTCGACTTCAAAAAGGCGTTCGACACGGTGCCACACTGCAGACTGCTAACGAAAATGCGAGCTTATGGAATAGGTTCACAGATTTGTGACTGGCTGGAAGACTTCCTAAGTAATAGAACGCAGTACGTTGTTCTCGACGGCGAGTGTTCATCAGAGACGAGTGTATCGTCAGGCGTGCTCCAGGGGAGTGTGATAGGACCGCTATTATTTTCTATCTATATAAATGATCTGATGGACAGAGTAAGTTGTAATTTGCGGCTGTTTGCTGATGATGCTGTGGTGTATGGGAGGGTGTCGTCTGTAACTGACTGTAATAGCATACAGGTTGACTTAGACAAAATTTCTAGTTGGTGCGAAGAATGGCAGCTAGCTCTCAATGTAGAAAAATGTAAGGTGATGCGCATGAGTAGAAAAAACAATCCTATAATTTTCGAATACAGCATCAGTAGTGAGCTTCTTGATGCGGTCGCGTCGTTCAAATATCTAGGCGTAACATTGCAGAGCGATATGAAATGGAACGAGCATGTAAGGACAGTTGTGAGTAAGGCAGACAGCCGACTTCGGTTTATTGGGAGAATTTTGGGAAGATGTACTTCACCTGTAAAAGAGACCGCGTATAAAACGCTTGTACGACCACGTCTTGAGTATTGCTCAAGTATTTGGGACCCGCAGCAGATCGGTTTGAAAGAAGACATAGAGGCGGTTCAGAGGCGAGCAGCTAGATTTGTTACCGGTAGGTTCGACCAATGCGCGAGTGTCACGGAAATGCTCCGGCAACTCAATTGGGGATCGCTGGAAGAAAGACGACGTTCTTTTCGTGAATTTCTGTTAAGTAAATTTAGAGGGTCGGAATTTGAAGCTGAGTGTAGTACGATCTTACTGCCGCCTACTTACATTTCGCGTAAAGATCACAAAGACAAGATAAGAGAAATTAGGGCTCGTAAGGAGGCATATAGGCATTCTTTTTTTCCTCGTTCAATTTGGGAGTGGAATAGGAAAGGAAATGCCTAGTAGTGGTACAGTGTACCCTCCGCCACGCACCTTACGGTGAATTGCGGAGTATGTACGTAGATGTAGATGTACATATTCACCCGTTATTTTTCCTTCCCTTCCTTTTCCTACTACCGAATTCCAGTCCCCCATAACAATTAAGTCTCCCATAACTCTCTGAATATATTCATTCACCTCCTCATAAATTTATTCGCTCTCCTCATCGTCGGCAGAACTAGTGGGCATATAAACTTGTACTACTGTGGTCAGTGTTGCCTTTGTATATATCTTTGACTGTGATAATGCTATCACTGCGCTGCTTGTAGCAATTTACTCCCATTCCTATTTTCTTATTTAAATAATTTTGTATTTATGATCCAGTACGAGCCTGACCAGAAATCCTCTTCCTCTTTCCATCGAACTTCACTAATTCCTTCCTTTATCTGCACTCGGTGTGTTTGCCGGGGGGCCTCATCCGAGATGTGGAGGCGGCCTTGCCGGTGGCTATCGAGGGTGCGGGGTGCAGTCGACTGCAAGTCGTAGCTCACGTCGGCACCAATGACGCTTGTCGCTTGGGTTCTGAGGACATCCTCAGGTCCTACGAGCGGCTGGCGGAATTGGTGAAGGCTGCTGCCTTCGCACGCGGGGTGCAAGCAGAGCTGTCGATTTGCAGCATTGTTCCCAGGGTTGATCGGGGTCCTTTGGTTTGGAGCCGAGTGGAGGGGCTGAACCAGAGGCTTCGCCGACTCTGTGACAGTCATGGCTGCAGATTTCTGGATCTGCGTTATCGGGTGGGGAATTGTAGGGTGCCCCTAGATAGATCAGGGGTGCACTACACTAAGGAAGCGGCTACTCGGGTAGCAGAGTACTTGTGGAGTGCACATGTTTTTTTTTTTTTTTTTTTTTTTTTTTTTTTAGGCTAGGCGCTAACTCTGATGAGCACTCGACTGTCAGCATTCAAACAGCGAATTCAGGCCACGTTCGGAATAAAAATTCGAACATAAAAATATTAGCCGCGAACTTACAAAGTATTAGAAACAAAGTTCCCGAATTTGCAGCGCTGCATGGAAGTTATTGCGCTCAGATAGTTTTAGGCACCGAAAGCTGGCTAACTGATGATGTGGCAAGTTCAGAAATATTTAGCGAAGCGTGGAATGTATATCGGAAAGATAGATCTGATACAACTGGAGGAGGAGTGTTCATCGCTGTGGACAAAGATATTGTTTCTACTGAGATCGAGGTTGAAAGTAACTGTGAAGTTATCTGGGCACGCATAACAGGTCTAAAAGAAGTAAAGTTAATAGTTGGGTGTTTTTACCGGCCCCCCAGTGCTGCTGTAGCAGTTTTAGAATCATTCAAGGAAAGTCTACACCAGGTAGTGCATAGGTATCCGGGCCATGCAATATTAGTCGGAGGTGACTTCAACCTTAAGAGTATAGATTGGGACCTCGCTAGTTACATTTCAGGCGGTACAGACAAGCAGTCTTGCGAGCTACTTTTGGACACATTCTCCGAAAACTGTCTTGAGCAGTTAAACCGGCAACCCACGCACAATGGAAATATTCTAGACCTTATAGCCACAAACAGGCCTGACCGTATTAACGATGTCTGTGTAGAGACAGGAATTAGTGATCATGACATCGTCATAGCGTCGATGGTGACCAAAGTTCATAAACCAGTCAAGAAGGCTAGGAGCGTGTTTTTGTTGGGAAAAGCCGACAAGCAAATGTTACGATCGCACTTAGAAAATGAATGGGCATCGTTTAATTCTGGGACTATGGATGTAGAGGAATTGTGCACTAAATTTAAATGCATTGTTAATGAAGGGTTAGAGAAATATGTGCCAGTAAAGACGATTAAGGATGGAAAAGATCCACCGTGGTATAATAATAATGTTAGAAAGCTGCTGAGAAAGCAAAGGCTGTTGCACTCTCGATTCAAAAAAGAACACGCAAATGATGACAGGCAAAAGTTAGTAGAGATTCGTGCGTCTATAAAAAGATCGATGCGTGAAGCATACAATAATTATCACAGCCATACCTTAGCAAAAGATCTTTCCGAGAACCCGAAAAAATTCTGGTCCTATGTAAAATCGATAAGCGGGTCAAAGCCCACCGTCCAGTCACTAGTTGATCATTCCGGGGCAGTAATAGAAGAAAGCAAACGGAAAGCTGAAGTTCTAAATTTAACCTTTAAGAAATCTTTCACGCAGGAGGACCGCACAAATATACCATCATTTGATCAACGTACTAATTCCGAAATGGGGGACATAGCAATAGGTATTTCCGGTGTAGAGAAGCAGCTGAGAGAGCTAAATACGAAAAAGTCTGCTGGTCCGGATGGAATACCAGTTCGGTTTTACAAAGACTATTCTGCGACATTGGCCCCCAACTTAGCTTGCATTTACAGCGAATCTTTGATTCAGCGCAAAGATCCTAGTGATTGGAAAAAAGCGCAGGTGACTCCCGTGTATAAGAAAGGAAAGAGAACTGACCCATACAATTACAGGCCAATATCGTTGACATCGGTTTCATGTAGAATTTTGGAGCATATTCTCAGTTCGAATATAGTAAATTTCCTTGAAACGGAAAAGCTTCTTTCCATGAATCAGCACGGGTTTAGGAAACATCGTTCATGTGAAACTCAGCTTGCCCTTTTCTCACATGACATCTTGCGAGCCATGGACGAAGGGCAACAGGCGGATTGTGTTTTTCTCGACTTCAAAAAGGCGTTCGACACGGTGCCACACTGCAGACTGCTAACGAAAATGCGAGCTTATGGAATAGGTTCACAGATTTGTGACTGGCTGGAAGACTTCCTAAGTAATAGAACGCAGTACGTTGTTCTCGACGGCGAGTGTTCATCAGAGACGAGTGTATCGTCAGGCGTGCTCCAGGGGAGTGTGATAGGACCGCTATTATTTTCTATCTATATAAATGATCTGATGGACAGAGTAAGTTGTAATTTGCGGCTGTTTGCTGATGATGCTGTGGTGTATGGGAGGGTGTCGTCTGTAACTGACTGTAATAGCATACAGGTTGACTTAGACAAAATTTCTAGTTGGTGCGAAGAATGGCAGCTAGCTCTCAATGTAGAAAAATGTAAGGTGATGCGCATGAGTAGAAAAAACAATCCTATAATTTTCGAATACAGCATCAGTAGTGAGCTTCTTGATGCGGTCGCGTCGTTCAAATATCTAGGCGTAACATTGCAGAGCGATATGAAATGGAACGAGCATGTAAGGACAGTTGTGAGTAAGGCAGACAGCCGACTTCGGTTTATTGGGAGAATTTTGGGAAGATGTACTTCACCTGTAAAAGAGACCGCGTATAAAACGCTTGTACGACCACGTCTTGAGTATTGCTCAAGTATTTGGGACCCGCAGCAGATCGGTTTGAAAGAAGACATAGAGGCGGTTCAGAGGCGAGCAGCTAGATTTGTTACCGGTAGGTTCGACCAATGCGCGAGTGTCACGGAAATGCTCCGGCAACTCAATTGGGGATCGCTGGAAGAAAGACGACGTTCTTTTCGTGAATTTCTGTTAAGTAAATTTAGAGGGTCGGAATTTGAAGCTGAGTGTAGTACGATCTTACTGCCGCCTACTTACATTTCGCGTAAAGATCACAAAGACAAGATAAGAGAAATTAGGGCTCGTAAGGAGGCATATAGGCATTCTTTTTTTCCTCGTTCAATTTGGGAGTGGAATAGGAAAGGAAATGCCTAGTAGTGGTACAGTGTACCCTCCGCCACGCACCTTACGGTGAATTGCGGAGTATGTACGTAGATGTAGATGTACATATTCACCCGTTATTTTTCCTTCCCTTCCTTTTCCTACTACCGAATTCCAGTCCCCCATAACAATTAAGTCTCCCATAACTCTCTGAATATATTCATTCACCTCCTCATAAATTTATTCGCTCTCCTCATCGTCGGCAGAACTAGTGGGCATATAAACTTGTACTACTGTGGTCAGTGTTGCCTTTGTATATATCTTTGACTGTGATAATGCTATCACTGCGCTGCTTGTAGCAATTTACTCCCATTCCTATTTTCTTATTTAAATAATTTTGTATTTATGATCCAGTACGAGCCTGACCAGAAATCCTCTTCCTCTTTCCATCGAACTTCACTAATTCCTTCCTTTATCTGCACTCGGTGTGTTTGCCGGGGGGCCTCATCCGAGATGTGGAGGCGGCCTTGCCGGTGGCTATCGAGGGTGCGGGGTGCAGTCGACTGCAAGTCGTAGCTCACGTCGGCACCAATGACGCTTGTCGCTTGGGTTCTGAGGACATCCTCAGGTCCTACGAGCGGCTGGCGGAATTGGTGAAGGCTGCTGCCTTCGCACGCGGGGTGCAAGCAGAGCTGTCGATTTGCAGCATTGTTCCCAGGGTTGATCGGGGTCCTTTGGTTTGGAGCCGAGTGGAGGGTCTGAACCAGAGGCTTCGCCGACTCTGTGACAGTCATGGCTGCAGATTTCTGGATCTGCGTTATCGGGTGGGGAATTGTAGGGTGCCCCTAGATAGATCAGGGGTGCACTACACTAAGGAAGCGGCTACTCGGGTAGCAGAGTACTTGTGGAGTGCACATGTTTTTTTTTTTTTAGGCTAGGCGCTAACTCTGATGAGCACTCGCCTGTCAGCATTCAAACAGCGAATTCAGGCCACGTTCGGAATAAAAATTCGAACATAAAAATATTAGCCGCGAACTTACAAAGTATTAGAAACAAAGTTCCCGAATTTGCAGCGCTGCATGGAAGTTATTGCGCTCAGATAGTTTTAGGCACCGAAAGCTGGCTAACTGATGATGTGGCAAGTTCAGAAATATTTAGCGAAGCGTGGAATGTATATCGGAAAGATAGATCTGATACAACTGGAGGAGGAGTGTTCATCGCTGTGGACAAAGATATTGTTTCTACTGAGATCGAGGTTGAAAGTAACTGTGAAGTTATCTGGGCACGCATAACAGGTCTAAAAGAAGTAAAGTTAATAGTTGGGTGTTTTTACCGGCCCCCCAGTGCTGCTGTAGCAGTTTTAGAATCATTCAAGGAAAGTCTACACCAGGTAGTGCATAGGTATCCGGGCCATGCAATATTAGTCGGAGGTGACTTCAACCTTAAGAGTATAGATTGGGACCTCGCTAGTTACATTTCAGGCGGTACAGACAAGCAGTCTTGCGAGCTACTTTTGGACACATTCTCCGAAAACTGTCTTGAGCAGTTAAACCGGCAACCCACGCGCAATGGAAATATTCTAGACCTTATAGCCACAAACAGGCCTGACCGTATTAACGATGTCTGTGTAGAGACAGGAATTAGTGATCATGACATCGTCATAGCGTCGATGGTGACCAAAGTTCATAAACCAGTCAAGAAGGCTAGGAGCGTGTTTTTGTTGGGAAAAGCCGACAAGCAAATGTTACGATCGCACTTAGAAAATGAATGGGCATCGTTTAATTCTGGGACTATGGATGTAGAGGAATTGTGCACTAAATTTAAATGCATTGTTAATGAAGGGTTAGAGAAATATGTGCCAGTAAAGACGATTAAGGATGGAAAAGATCCACCGTGGTATAATAATAATGTTAGAAAGCTGCTGAGAAAGCAAAGGCTGTTGCACTCTCGATTCAAAAAAGAACACGCAAATGATGACAGGCAAAAGTTAGTAGAGATTCGTGCGTCTATAAAAAGATCGATGCGTGAAGCATACAATAATTATCACAGCCATACCTTAGCAAAAGATCTTTCCGAGAACCCGAAAAAATTCTGGTCCTATGTAAAATCGATAAGCGGGTCAAAGCCCACCGTCCAGTCACTAGTTGATCATTCCGGGGCAGTAATAGAAGAAAGCAAACGGAAAGCTGAAGTTCTAAATTTAACCTTTAAGAAATCTTTCACGCAGGAGGACCGCACAAATATACCATCATTTGATCAACGTACTAATTCCGAAATGGGGGACATAGCAATAGGTATTTCCGGTGTAGAGAAGCAGCTGAGAGAGCTAAATACGAAAAAGTCTGCTGGTCCGGATGGAATACCAGTTCGGTTTTACAAAGACTATTCTGCGACATTGGCCCCCAACTTAGCTTGCATTTACAGCGAATCTTTGATTCAGCGCAAAGTTCCTAGTGATTGGAAAAAAGCGCAGGTGACTCCCGTGTATAAGAAAGGAAAGAGAACTGACCCATACAATTACAGGCCAATATCGTTGACATCGGTTTCATGTAGAATTTTGGAGCATATTCTCAGTTCGAATATAGTAAATTTCCTTGAAACGGAAAAGCTTCTTTCCATGAATCAGCACGGGTTTAGGAAACATCGTTCATGTGAAACTCAGCTTGCCCTTTTCTCACATGACATCTTGCGAGCCATGGACGAAGGGCAACAGGCGGATTGTGTTTTTCTCGACTTCAAAAAGGCGTTCGACACGGTGCCACACTGCAGACTGCTAACGAAAATGCGAGCTTATGGAATAGGTTCACAGATTTGTGACTGGCTGGAAGACTTCCTAAGTAATAGAACGCAGTACGTTGTTCTCGACGGCGAGTGTTCATCAGAGACGAGTGTATCGTCAGGCGTGCTCCAGGGGAGTGTGATAGGACCGCTATTATTTTCTATCTATATAAATGATCTGATGGACAGAGTAAGTTGTAATTTGCGGCTGTTTGCTGATGATGCTGTGGTGTATGGGAGGGTGTCGTCTGTAACTGACTGTAATAGCATACAGGTTGACTTAGACAAAATTTCTAGTTGGTGCGAAGAATGGCAGCTAGCTCTCAATGTAGAAAAATGTAAGGTGATGCGCATGAGTAGAAAAAACAATCCTATAATTTTCGAATACAGCATCAGTAGTGAGCTTCTTGATGCGGTCGCGTCGTTCAAATATCTAGGCGTAACATTGCAGAGCGATATGAAATGGAACGAGCATGTAAGGACAGTTGTGAGTAAGGCAGACAGCCGACTTCGGTTTATTGGGAGAATTTTGGGAAGATGTACTTCACCTGTAAAAGAGACCGCGTATAAAACGCTTGTACGACCACGTCTTGAGTATTGCTCAAGTATTTGGGACCCGCAGCAGATCGGTTTGAAAGAAGACATAGAGGCGGTTCAGAGGCGAGCAGCTAGATTTGTTACCGGTAGGTTCGACCAATGCGCGAGTGTCACGGAAATGCTCCGGCAACTCAATTGGGGATCGCTGGAAGAAAGACGACGTTCTTTTCGTGAATTTCTGTTAAGTAAATTTAGAGGGTCGGAATTTGAAGCTGAGTGTAGTACGATCTTACTGCCGCCTACTTACATTTCGCGTAAAGATCACAAAGACAAGATAAGAGAAATTAGGGCTCGTAAGGAGGCATATAGGCATTCTTTTTTTCCTCGTTCAATTTGGGAGTGGAATAGGAAAGGAAATGCCTAGTAGTGGTACAGTGTACCCTCCGCCACGCACCTTACGGTGAATTGCGGAGTATGTATGTAGATGTAGATGTACATATTCACCCGTTATTTTTCCTTCCCTTCCTTTTCCTACTACCGAATTCCAGTCCCCCATAACAATTAAGTCTCCCATAACTCTCTGAATATATTCATTCACCTCCTCATAAATTTATTCGCTCTCCTCATCGTCGGCAGAACTAGTGGGCATATAAACTTGTACTACTGTGGTCAGTGTTGCCTTTGTATATATCTTTGACTGTGATAATGCTATCACTGCGCTGCTTGTAGCAATTTACTCCCATTCCTATTTTCTTATTTAAATAATTTTGTATTTATGATCCAGTACGAGCCTGACCAGAAATCCTCTTCCTCTTTCCATCGAACTTCACTAATTCCTTCCTTTATCTAACTTCAACCTATCCATTTCTACTTTAAAATTTTTAACCTCTCTACCCTATAAGATCCGAATGGGGGACTATTTTACCCAAGAGGATGCCAATGTTTAAATGTTTGTAAAGCTTATGGGACTTAACTGCGGGGTCATCAGTCCCTAAACTTACAAACTACTTATGAACTAGCTTATACTAAAGACGGCACAATGCCCGTGGGGGTTTCGAATCCCCGACGGGGAACGGCCTCGCGCATCGTAGCATAGCGCCTCAATGCGCTCGGCCGCTCCGCCGCGGCAAGAGGATGTCCCTACCATATATTCATACAATAGAACTGCATCACATCGCGAAAAGTAACCGCTGTAGATTTTCCCTTCGTTTCAGCCGTTCGCATTAACTCTATGGCAAAGCAACATTTGCTGACGTTACAAGGCCAGATCATTCAATCATCCAGATTGTTGCCTCTGCAACTACTGAAAACGCTGCTGCCCCTCTTCAGGCCTCTCCACAGATACCCCTCGGCTGAAGTTGTACCTACTGTACGTCTATCTGTCTTGTTGATTCATGCAAGCCATCCCACTTCGTCAATGTCAGTGGTTCATTATAGTAGCAGCTTTAATAGCTAGTTTAATTATTCAGTTGTATTTATTTTAACTAAAATCTCGTGTTATTAACCCATGTTCATGAGATTACCGTGTGATGGTTACTATATGCTCACGCATATTAGTGAAACAGCTATTTTGATATATTGTGAGTCATATGTTTAGTACTACATGAGAGTGGCTTCTCACCTAAATCAAACTGGGCAAGAATTTGGGATTCGTTTAATGGAAAAAACAGCATCTGGATAGACGATCCCTCTAAGCAGCTCCAAGGAATGGACCTTCCCAGGAGAGAATGGTCTTTGATCAACCGTTTCCGAACTGGTGTTGGTCGCTGTAACTATTGGAAATTCAAATGGGGACAGACAGACGACCAGTCATGTGACTGTGGAGCAGACATCCAAACGATGACCCATATAATTACTAATTGCCCATTACGATAATTCTCAGGAGGGATGACCGAACTCCATATAGTCAGTCAGGAAGCTGTCCAGTGGTTAAAGGAGTTGGACTTGGCTCTGTGACAGAGATATGTTTTATCTTATTAACTAGACACTAGTATATCTTACTAAAGTATTATATGTAGCTGACATTATACCATACGATATATATATATATAGTACAGTGTATGTATGCATTCTTTCCAAACATGCATAAATTTAATATTAAGGTTTATCCTGTCATAATACACTTCGTTATTAAATAATCTACGTATTTGTATTAGTCTGTATTAACATTTAATTAGAGGCTACTGGGTTTTAATAAGTTTGAATGTAGCAGATGGCTTCCCAGCTCAACATCTGCATTTCAGCCAACGATAGCCCACACCTTCCAACGCTGAGGTAGAGGGAGTATGCCGACTGCTGCAGAGAGACCGCAAGAACAGCCGCCACCCTCCACCTTAATATTCACCTTCGTGAATCTGCAGCGCGCACGACCCAAGCGAAATCAAGTTACCAAACTGATTCAGAAACGGCAGGCGGGACACCGATTCACTGCGGTCTCAGTGGAGAACAAGCATGCGAAATACGTGCAGCCGCGGACTTGAATAGGTTTCGCTCTGCATGGCTAAGGAGAAATTGCACGTACTCCCCGGTGGGCAAACACTGTGCTGTGTTCACGCTTAACATGCAGCCAAGAGCGCTGTGGGAAGGTGGGAAACAAGAGGCGCTTCGCAAACGAGGTTTGCGGACGCTCTGCAAGGATGGAAAGACGAAGTACCTGCAGGAATGTTGCACGGAATATAGAGTTAACCTTCGTATACCTACTGCATGCACACGCATTTCTGTTAGTAAAATTACCTAATCCAGTGGCCTCCTAATTTTTCCCTAATGCGGACAAATATGTTTTTGAGAAAACTTTCGAGACCCAGTAAAGCGACAACCTACTCTCTTCTGAAGATCAAAATCAACTGCATAACCATTTAAATAAGATATCAGTAAGGTCTAAAAATTGGCAATTGACTCGAAATAATGAGAAGTGTGATGTCGACCACATGAGTTCGAAAAGAAATCCGTTAAACTTTGTTTACAAGATCAATCGAATGTGAAGGCTCTAAATTCCACTAACTACCTTGGAATTTCTATTATATCAGACTTAAACTGGAAATAACACATAGATAATTTCGCAGGAAAAGCGAACCAGATACTGCGTTTTATTGGCAGAACGCTTAAAAGATGTAACAGAACTACATCTACATCTACATACATACTCCGCAATTCACCGTAAGGTGCGTGGCGGAGGGTACACTGTACCACTACTAGGCATATCCTTTCCTATTCCACCCCCAAATTGAACGAGGAAAAAAAGAATGCCTATATGCCTCCATACGAGCCCTAATTTCTCTCATCTTGTCTTTCTGATCTTTACGCGAAATGTACGTAGGCGGCAGTAAGATCGTACTACACTCAGCTTCAAATTCCGGCCCTCTAAATTTACTTATCAGAAATTTTCGAAAAGAACGTCGTCTTTCTTCCAGCGATCCACAATTAAGTTGCCGGAGCATTTCCGTGACACTCGCGCATTGGTTGAACCAACCGGTAACAATTCTAGCTGCTCGTCTCTAAACCGCCTCCATGTCTTCCTTTAAACTGATCTGCTGCGGGTCCCAAACACTTGAGCAATACTCAAGACGTGGGCGTACAAGCGTTTTATACGCGGTCTTCTTTACAGGTGAAGTAAATCTTCCCAAAATTCTCCCAATAAACCGAAGTTGGCTGTCCGCCTTAATCACGACTGTCTCTACATGCTCGTTCCATTTAATATCGCTCTGCAATGTTACGCCTAGATATTTGAACGACGCGACAGCATCAAGAATCTCACTACTAATGCTGTATTCAAACATTATGGGATTGTTTTTTCTACTCATACGCATCACCTTACATTTTTCTACATTGAGAGCTAGCTGCCATTCTTCGCACCAACTAGAAATATTGGCTAAGTCAATCTGTATGCTATTACAGCCAGTTACAGACGACACCCTCCCATACACCACAGCATCATCAGCAAACAGCCGCAAATTACAACTTACTCTGTCCATCAGATCATTTATATAGATAGAAAATAATAGCGGTCCTATCACACTCCCTTTGGGGCACGCCTGACGATACACTCGTCTGATGAACTCTCGCCGTCGAGAACAACGTACTGCGTTCTATTACTTAGTAAGTCTTCCAGCCAGTCACAAATCTGTGAACCTATTCCATAAGCTCGTAACTTCGTTAGCAGTCCGCAGTGTGGCACCGGGTCGAACGCCTTTTTGAAGTCGAGAAAAACACAATCCGCCTGTTGCCCTTCGTCCATGGCTCGCAAGATGTCATGTGAGAAAAGGGCAAGCTGAGTTTCACATGAACGATGTTTCCTAACCCGTGCTGATTTTTGGAAAGAAGCTTTTCCGTTTCAAGGAAATTTACTATATTCGAACTGAGAATATGCTCCAAAATTCTACATGAAGCTGATGTCAACGATATTGGCCTGTAATTGTATGGGTCCGTCCTCTTTCCTTTCTTATAAACGGGAGTCACCTGCGCTTTTTTCCAATCACTAGGAACTTTGCGCTGAATTGAAGATTCGCGATAAATGCAAGCTAAGTAGGGGGCCAACGCCGCAGAATAGTCTTTCTAAAACCATCCGGACCAGCAGACTTTTTCGTATTTAACTCTCTCAGCTGCTTCTGTAGACCGGAAATACCTATTACTATGTCCTCCATTTCGGAATTAGTACGTTGATGAAATTTTGGTATATTTGTGCGGTCGTCCTGCGTGAGAGATTTCTTAAAGGTTAAATTTAGAACTTCAGCTTTCCGTTTGCTTTCTTCTATTACTGCCCCGGAATGATCAACGAATGACTGAACAGTGGGCTTTGACCCGCTTATCGATTTTACATAGGACCAGAATTTTTTCGGGTTCCGGAAAGAAATTTTGCTAATGTATGGCAGTGATAATAATTGTATGCTTCGCTCATCGATCTTTTTATAGACGCACGAATCTCTACTAACTTTTGCCTGTCATCATTTGCGTGTTCTTTTTTGAATCGAGAGAGCTAGAGCCTTTGCTTTCTCAGCAACTTTCTAACATTATTATTATACCACGGTGGATCTTTCCCATCCTTAATCGTCTTTACTGGCACATATTTCTCTAACCCTTTATTAACAATGCACTTAAATTTAGACCACAATTCCTCTACATCCATAGTCCCGGAATTAAACGATAACCATTCATTTTCTAAGTGTCATCGTAACATTTGCTTATCGGCTCTTCCCAACAAAAACACGCTCCTAGCCTTCTTGATTGGTTTATGAACTTTGGTCACCATCGACGCTATGACGATATCATGATCACTAATTCCTGTCTCTACACAGACATCGTTAATAAGGTCAGGCCTAGATGAAGGCCACTGTAACGTTGGCCGAAACGTTGGTTATTTAATAGCCTTACATCATGACGCGGTACCATACCCAGAAAACTTTTATGTCAAGGTCAGGCCTGTTTGTGGCTATAAGGTCTAGAATATTTCCATTGCTCAAGAGCAGTTAAGGAGAATGCATACACTATGCTTGTCCGTCCTCATTCGGAGTATTGATGCCCGATGTGGAATCCTTATCAGGTGGGTTTGACGGAGGACATCGAAAGTGTCCAAAGAATTGCAGCTCGATTTGTATTGTCGCGATACAGAGGAGACAGCGTTACGGAAATGGTACAGTATCTGGGACGGGAATCATTACAATAACGGTTCTTATCGCTGCGGCGTGGTCTACTTACGGAACTCAAATCACCAACATTCTTCTCCGAATGCGAAAATATATTATTGACTCACAGAACAGAGAAAGTCAGGTGTTCTTTCTTCCCACGCGCTATTCGAGAATGGAATAGGAGATGTATAGTGTAAAGGTGGTTCGATGAACCTTCTGCCAGGCACTGAAATGTGATTTGTAGAGTATCGCATGCAGATGTAGAACCTGTTTATTTAATTCTACTCTCGGTCTCCCTCAGCGATTCCTAAATGTCTAAAAGTATGTCCCAACAATCTATACCTTCTCCTAGTCATGATAAATGTCCTGGAAACTTTTCACGAAGTCTTCCTTTGGGATGGTGTTGAAAAGCCTCGTCACTTTTCGGTGGATGTCAGGAATATCGGGAAATCTATTTGCTTTCAAAGCGACTTTTCTACGAGGGAATAACAAGAAGTTTGGAGGATTGAGACTCGCCGAGTATGGTGAATGTTGAAGTTGCACGGCCCTCAGGAAATGTTGGACGCTATTGGCTGTGTGTGGGCGATCGTGGTTCAAAATAAATAAATAAATAAAATAAAAATTAGAAAAACAGGAAGCTTGCTGTGTGTATTGCGATCGTACCTTGCGCAAAAGGTGCAAGAAACAGATAAAAATTTCAATGTACCTTGCAGCTATTAAAGTCGTCAGGTATAAATTCCGTTGGATAATGTGTTGACTATCCAAAGAGGTGATGAGGACACCGTGTTCATGCGTGATTTTTCGGCCCTGTCGTTTTCCGACGACGTGATACCGGAGAATGACATTGCATACTTTCTGTTTCGTTTCACGGGCCTATCGTAAACAACAGGTTTCATCCTATGTGGCAATAGAGTTCTAGAAATCTGGTGTCACATCAGTCGTTTCGACGAAATCCTGTGATGTCTCTGAATGTGCCTGCTTCTTATCGTCAGTCAACTTGTGTGGCAAAAGACGAAAAGACATTTTACTCTTCCGTAACATCTGAGTAATGGTATGTCACATGGAGTCACGATTAATCTGCAATTCATCCACTATCATGCTCACAGTCGACGATCTTTCGTGATTAATGTCCTCACTTCACAATGTTTTCGTCAATGAAGGCGGTCGCCGGCCGTACCCGGGAATTGTTTGTAATCCCTTCCCGGCCTCCACGAAAAAGGGCGAATCACTCGAACACACTCTTCATGGACAGTGCGTATCTCCAAATACACACACCATCATCGCTTGCGTTTTTAGGCGTATTTCTTTGCTTAAAGCAAAACTTTAATTTAATCCTTTGCTCGTTATTGTCCTGTTATCAATTCAGAAACAACGTAACAAATAATCACTTCGTCCAAAATGTCTAACACGTAACACACACGGTGCTCAACTGAACTACGGTGGTGGCAGGTGGTCAATACCAGCCGCTAAGCAGGTTCAGCGTTGTGATTCAACTTTGTTGCCCCATCGACTATTTTGACTTCAGAGGTTGTCAGAGGTTCACGTAAGAAGTCACATTAAGTGTATTTAAACCATGTGAATAGTCGGTTCATGCGTTAAAATGAAATTATTTTAGTGCGAGCTTAATTTGTGAATCGCGCAGTTACTCAACTTTTGTATTAAAGAGGCAAACGGCTTCCTTGTAAAATAAGTGACGCGTGTTATTCACACACAACATCACTTCGTTGCTAAATAATCTCTACAGCCCCAAGTTCACTAACTAATGACATTCGTGTCATCTTCTACGCTGGGGATCAAACTTTAGAAGGCTACGGTTTTTTGGGTTTTTCTTGTAGCGACTACGTTACTCACTCAGGGCGGTGGAAGCTACGAGCCTCTTCACGTATTATTCATTTTCGCCAAAACCGAAATCAGGTACTTGACGTCCTTCGTAACGGAAAAAAAGGCAGATTTACAGAAAGAGCGGAAAACTAGGTGAATGAGACTTCTGTTAAGACCAGCTTCGATTTAGCAGAATTGTAGGAACTCGCGAGAGAATATTCACCTAACGAATTACGGTAGAAAATAGGTTAAGGAAAGGCAAACCTTATTTTATTGTTTTTATAATTTTGGATTTATATATTATCTATATAATATAATTTTTATGTAATATCTATATAGCTATTTCCCTTAGAACGTGGTCCCAGAAATTTAACAGTAGGGGGTTATCATAATCATTTATTATTTGCCGATGATCAAAATGTCATAGCACAAGACTGGGAGGATGCAAACTACATACGTAATCAACTAGCAATAGCATACAAAAATTGGGTTCTGAAGAGCCGGCCGCGGTGGACACGCCGTCTGCGGCGCGCCAGTCACGGTCGGCACGGCCACTGCGGTCGGGGGTTCGAATCTCCCCCCCCCCCCGTCGGGCGTGGATATTTGTGATGTCCTTAGCTAGTTTATAAGTAGTCTGTAAGTTTGGGTACTGATGAGCCCCTAGTTAAGTCCCATAAGCCTTACAAACATTTGAACATTAGGTTCTGATGATTAATTATCGAAAAACAGAATACTTGACTAATGATCCAGATGAGCTATACGTGGAGGGAAAGAATTTTTTTTAATTAACACTTTATGTTATTTTGGATCCATTTTAGAAATTGAGGGAAAATCAGGCTCAGAAATTAATCAAGGAATTAGTAGTGAACGAAAGGCCATTGTGATGCTCAACTCACTCATATGGAGCAGAAAGGTAATGAACAGAACAAAACATTTATATATAAATCTATATTAGAAAGTGTAGTTCTGTATTTAGCAAAACCTGGACCATTACTCTAAAGCTTTACCGAGGGATTTTTGGAGAAGATCGTCCAGAATTACTGAAAAAAAGAATAGCCAAAATAATAAAGAGAATTGAAATAAAAGAAAAAATAGATGAAGGTATGATAAGAAAGAAATTACAATGGTATGGGCATGTATGTAGAATGGAGGCCATCAGAATACCAAAACTAGTACTGGAATGAGAACCTAAGGGGAGAAGGACAGGACACACAAGATCGTGACACTTGGAGGATATATTGAATTGTGTGTGAAACCTTATGTACTTCGTGTAAGCATTTCTGGGCGAATTATAATGATGGAGACAAACCTCTGTAATGAGGAAACTCTGAATAAATAAATAATAATCGGTTTGGATAAAACTGTCTACAATATTGAATCGAATACACTAATTAAGGTATTAGCGGTAAAATATATTGAAAAACTAAATATACACCATTTGTACAGAATCCAGACATCAATTATAAGAGGAGGAGGGCATGATGCGGAAGCAGTAATTGGGAAGGGAGTAAGAACAGGTTAGTGAAACGTGCCCTCTGTTCGATAATCCGCGGCCAGGCGTTCTTCTCCGAAGAGCGTGAGCGCCATTGCTCGGTGGGAGAGAAAAACTGTTATCTGTGGCTGCAATACACGGTATGAGCGGCACGCTGGAATGCAGGGTCGACTGGCTGTGGAGTGACGTCGGAGTACGTGGAGTCGACGCCCGGCTGTGCGGAGAAATGCAGCCGCTGGGGCTGTTGGTGTTTCAGGCTGATACGAATGGCGGAGGTTGGGAAGTGTCGTCGGGAAGGAGGAAAACACGGTATCGGCATGGCTAAGTGATGGTGTCGGCGAGCTAATGGTTGTATGTATTATGTGGCGCGTGAATTTACCTCCTAGGGCACCAGTTACGTCACATAATCGCTGAATTTACAATTTGTTTGCTGTTCCTGGTTTGGCTCTCTGTGATGAACGGTTTAATTGTTGTGACTATCTCAGTCAAGCGTGTGTTAATAATTGTCTTTAAGGATGTTATTATGTGGCTGCGTACGTTGTGAAACTGAAGTCTACCTGATTGATGTAAGTGCGTAGTCTGCCCTGGAATTTGTTATTAGTCCAAGGGTGAGAAGGTCGTGCGAATTTACAACAATTCGACGTGCTGGGCTACACTTGCATTAAAACAAATAGCTTGTGATTATCCCAGGTCAACGTAAATTAAGCAACTCTTGTTAATACGTGATCCTAGATACTGCTGCACCTAATCTGAGAAATTAACTTGTTACATTTCATTGTAACAATCATGCTTCAATGTAATTACAGAAACTCTTGTTAATAGGTGGTCCTAGCCACTACTGCTCTAGAAACTACGTAATATTGTTACTTTAGATTGCAGATATGTATTTACGAGAGTTATGTTAATTTCTGAATTCAGAATACTTTTAGTCTATGTTACCTGATTTTAGTGATCATTTACAGTTGGTTTCCAAGATCGTGTTGTAATACTTTTGGATAATATAAAAAGGGAGTCGTTGATTAAATTGACCAAAAATGTCAATTTTTGATTATTGCTTTTATTTGTTAGCACAACTCATGGACAATAAGTACCAAAGTTTCATTGTATAAATCGCATCCCAAGTACCTGAAAATTAATTAAAAGTGTGACGCGGCCTCCCTGCAACGCCCTTGTTTTGAAGCAGCACTTCATTACCAGCTCAGTGAACAACGATTCTGTGGATGACTTTCAACCAAACATGTGAGGGATACATCTAGAAGGCCGTGATACATACTCTTTGGTTTTATAGATCATCATTGACTATGTTCCGTATCTTATAATCAATAACAAACTATCTGCATCGCAATTGACGAAGTAATTCTTTTCTTTTTATTTCTGATACTGACGGAGATTTAAGGCTAGTCTACACGACGACACCAGGTTGCGACACTCGTTGAATATAATGAGTTGCACGCAGTTGGTTTCGTTTGTGTCTGTAGACACATCGTCAGAACTGTGCACTTCAGTTTCGTTGTTTTGTTAGTGCCGTAGTCGTCGTAAAATGAAAGTTTTTGCAGCTGTGAGAGTTGCGAGAGAGCTCTTTCTTCTCGATGTGAAGTCATTTTATAAGTCTAAACTTAAAAAGACTAAAAAACAAGTTTCGCTTGGTGAATGGATTATAAAAGACGTCATCTCGGTTGGTCAGCGACCTTGCTGAAAGAGACTGTGGTCGAAGACCCTACAAATTATTTTATTAATCTTCGAATGTCACCAGAGCAGTTTACGTTTTACAGAACACAGTTGGTAATACAGTAAGGAAACAAGATACTCTTTTGCGTGAAGCATTTTCACCAGAAAGAAAATTAAAAATTAGGTCTCGTTTCCCGCCACATGGAGATTCATATTCGTTTGCATCGTGTTTCAAAATCCGTAATTGGTTAACCAGAAGAATGTGGACGCTGGAATTTAATAGCCAAGAACATGAAGAAATACAAATCCTGCTGGACTAATTAATGTAACGCTGCATGCTGGCAGCGACAATTATTCAAAGCAGGATGCATATAACCACTTTCTTGCAGATTACAAAGAATTGTACTGTTAAAACTATCACGTTTATGGTTAACCCATCAATATTTTATTCACAAATGATTGCTTCAAGAGCAACAACACGCTTCTGCTTATTCCAGAAATTTTCATCATTAAAATCTCATATATGTCCAAAAATGGAACAATTTCTTCACATAACGTTGTGTTTTGGTTATCACCTAACCTAGAAACTCGTACAAACAGTTTCGCCAAAGTTAGAAGGTGCCGAAACTATTTAGTTTCGTCAATGAGTTGCGCGTACGCCTGCCGGTCATTCGCACTGGCCAATAGTGCAGTTTGTAGTGTCGTCGTGTAAACTTGCCTTTATACAAGTTTCTTCATTAAGTTATGGCACGATCACAAAGAATTATAAAAAAACTGGATAAACTGCGTTTGATTAAGTTAGTAAATAGAAAACGTAAGAAAAAACGACAAAACAGCAATGAGGCTACATCCGAAGCGAGAACATCTGTTGAAAATGTGAACTCATCTCCTAGCAGCTCCAAGCGAAAAATTGTTGAGGTGAAGGTGCATACTGCAGTGAAGAATCCCGGTACACTGAATTTAGATTAATTGATCTTGAATTATTGACTGCAGCAGTCAAATTTTCGTGTGTTTGTAAGACGTGTGGTGTGATAACATTCAGGTTAAAGATCATATGGAAACGATGCCCTAAAGCTACATTTGCATCTGTTAGTTATCAAAATTGCATTTTCTGATGCACTACTTGTATTTAATGATGGGAACGTCGGGAGGATGAAGGTATTAGAAAGGGTGGGCTTCAAGATAGGAAATATTACTCAAGACGTCCCGAGAGAAATAGATTTGTAGCGCGTCTCTGCAGCTGAAAAGTCAGTTGAAGAGAGACAATAAGAAACCGTAACACAGGCATTGAAGGTAACAACGTTAAATTGTGATGTTCTTCTTTCCGTGACACACAAAAATCGGATCACGGAAAGAAGAACATCACATTTTAACGTTTTTCATCAACAACCGTTATGTCTATCCTTCTCTTTCATCTCCAAAACTACACTACAGCCGTTTCGCCATATTTGGCATTGTCAAGTGGTCTGCAATAGTTGAAATAAATTTTGTGAAAATATTTTTTCGAAACAAATGGGGAGTACATAATAGAATTTAAAATTTATTACTTACATTCCATTTGTTGGTAACACACATACAGCATCTGTACCGCCATGATTTTTACAGGTACCTTTCTTAGAAAGTCGTTTTTTTAGTAATTTTTAATGTAATGACTTTGTTATTTGATATTTGTTATAATGCTATGCGTTTACAAAGATCTTATATTTCATTATCTTTGGTAATGATCTAGCTTCTCTGAGATGATTAATTTCGAATTTTGTTATATCTTTGAATGTCAATTTTTTTTAATTTACAAATTTTATTTACAATATTTTATCGATCTAATTAGGCATGACAACGGCTAAATTCAGAGATGTAATGTTCCACAGCCAAGGATAAAGCAAAATTTCGGTTTTCATTAATATCTCAGACACCAATGAAACGAATTTTCATACTCAAAGGTATTACAAAATTCCAAATGGCAAGCAATACCTCAGAGACCAAAGAGACACGCTATTTCATAATCAGAGACACTACAAAATCCAGAGTATAAAACATTTGTAAATACATTGCCATTCAAAGATATCACAAAATTCGGAATTAATCATCTCAGAGAAGCTAGATCATTACCAAAGATATAATGAAATATAAGATCTTTGTAAACACATAGCATCATAAATGCAGTCAAATAAGAAAGTCGTTACATTAAAAATTATTTTATAAAACGACTTTCTAAGAAAGGTACCTGTAAAAATCATATAGAGGTACAGATGTGTGTGTGTTACCAACAAATGGAATGTACCTAGTAAATTAGTAAATTTAAAACTCTGTAATGTACTCCCTATTTGTTTTGAAAACATATTTTCACTAAATTTATTTCAATTATTGCAGACCACTTGACAATACCAAATACGTTGAAACAGCTGTAGTGTATAAATAAATAAAGCTAATAAGCAGCAGTAAAGGATATCACACTTATTAAAAATGTCATATTACGATATATTCACTACTGCAGGCCCATTAAAATTAAATTAAAAAAAAATATAGAGAATATACTGGGGCAACATATAAACTTTATTTCATAAAAATAAGATCCGGAATTTAAAAGATATCGTAATTTGAAGTTTTTGGTGTATTTTATGCTTGGAAAGAACTAATAGATAGCACTGCGGATGTTCGTGTGATGTTCGGGACAGCGATCGAATTTTTTTCTTTGAAAATACTACTTACTCTTTCACTTTTCAAATTTGCCATATTTCTAAAATTCGTTTTCTTTGTTGCTATGGTCTATAAGATATGATTCGACGCAATGAATATAAAACTGATACAATCCTCGCCGTGTTTAATACATATATTTACATATTGATATCACAGTCAAACGTAAATGCACAACTGCTATGCAAGTTTAAGTCTCAGGCTTGGAGTGACAATAGCGCATCTAACGAAAAGAGAGCCAACCGTAAGAATAATTGTTTTCAGTGATATTTCTACTTCGTTAAGGAAATACTTATTATATTTCAGCTTTCCATGCCTCAGCCTATTATCCAGAATACGCATGATCTGGAAATAAATGTTTTAAATGGCGAATATAACAGATGATCATATTCATGATAGGTTTCGCAAACGTATTAAGAAAAACTACTGACACATTTTCATGCGGTTTTTACAGGATATTTGAGCTAAGATTGGGGAAACATATAGGCATGATTTCATCAAACACAGATCACGGAAAAAAGTTACATTGCAATCTTAAGTGATTTCAGTAACTGTCTGTTCATCTATTAATATCTAATATCCTAAACTACTTCACGGATTTGCATGGAGCAACTTCGTTTCATAAAAGTGGAATCAGGTAAATTGTTTTAGATGTATGGATTGTGTAGAACAGCAAACAAGCGATAGAGGCGTTTATTGCACCAAAGAACAAATAAACACCGCTGCTGCACAATAAGTTTGGGGCAGTACAACAAAAGCGAACGTGTGTGACAGAATTAAGCAATCTTCTGTCTAAAAATACCAACAAACATTGAACATAGAGTTACTGGTTTCGCTTTGTATATTAAATGTTTAACGATATTTCTTTGCTTATTTTGGCACGTTTCGACCTTTGTATCAAAAACGTTCTGAAGATACATCGTTTCGGACTATGACTTTTACTTACATTTGACATCTTGGCTAGGACTACTGAGTTTATTGACAGAGCTATCCAACAAGGAATCTATTTTTACTGACTAAAATCCGTGATACACACAGGTCTTCCTTCAACAACCGTTGCGAAGCTCGGGCATATAAGCTAATTCAATAATATAATGAAACAAATATAATGAAACAATCTTCAAAGTCGGTGAAGAACACAAATAATAAATGTAATAGTATAATCAATGATATAAGTAGTAAGTGTAGCTAATAAAGGCAATCATTCTTAACATTCAAAACTTAAAATGATTGAAGATGTTATTCTGATGGATACAAAATGGTATGATTGGTTTCACATCTAGCACTCTCAAAGTTGTCAGAGTCAGAATCCGTATCGAAATTTCTCATGGGCGATCGTGGTGCAATAGGAATTGCAAGGGACGGTAACAGCTTTATTATCTCCTTTGAGAAACTATTCACATTGGATATTTATGGATGCGAAATTAACGGAAGCCTCTTTAAAACGTCTTCCATTGTTTTTACACTTGAATATTTTGTGGAAAAGTCTTCCCGATATCCGTTGCCTACCGCGCCGCGCGCTACGTCGACCATGCTGTGCTACGAAATGTCGGCCGCAAGCTGTCAAGGAA
This sequence comes from Locusta migratoria, assembly GCA_026315105.1. Lineage (NCBI taxonomy): Eukaryota > Metazoa > Arthropoda > Insecta > Orthoptera > Acrididae > Locusta > Locusta migratoria. The sequence continues at coordinate 144,584,290 of CM048746.1, forward strand.
CTAAGGAGAAATTTGGAGAAGGAGTTACAGAAAAGGGAGATAATCTAGACTTTGCAGTTCGCCGATGACATAGTAATTTTATCCGATGCAAATATGGACCTGCACCAGCAAATGAACGAGATCGACAATGTCTTGATAGGAAGCTGTGATACTAACATTAACAAGAGCAACACAAGATTATTCAGACGTAGTCTACGGAAATTAGGCGATGGTGACTAAATTACGCGAGGAACATAACAATAAAATTGTTTAGTTTTGTTATTTAAGCAGCAAAATAACTTTAGATCATCGAAATAAGTAGCACTGTCCCACTCATACCACAATACTAAAGCTTATCTAGAAGAATCCCATGATTTACACAATTCAAAGCATTTAATATTTCAAATGTTCAAATGTTTGTTAAGCTTATGGGACTTAACTACGGGGTCATCAGTCCCTAAACTTACAAACTACTTATCAACTACCTTATACTAAGGACGGCACAAATATCCATGCCCGAGGGGGGATTCGAACCCCCGACCGTAGTGGCCGTGCAGACCGTGACTGGAGCGCCTCAGTCTCCTCGGCCACCGCGGCCGGCATTTAATATTTCATCAGTGAAAGTATATATATCATTTTCATTTGAAAAGCCTTTTTGAAAACCAAACTGACATTTTGTTAGAACTTTATTTTTACTAATATGTGAAGCAACTCGAGAATACATAACTTTTTCAAAAAAATTTCATATAGCTATCGGAAGTGAGATGGGCCGGTAGTTGTTGACATTGTATGTATCCCCTTTTTTATGCAAAGGTTTAGGGATAGCATATTTCACTCTATCCGGGAAAATGGCCTGCTTTAATGAGCTATTACAAATATGACTGAGAATCTTACTTATCTCCTGGGAACCAGTTTTTAATACTCTGCTGGAAATGCCATCAATTCCATATGACCGTTTACTCTTGAGAGAGTTTATTATTTTCCTAATTTCTGAAGGTGAGGTGGGTGGAATTTCAATTGTATCAAATTGTGTGGGTATGGCCTCTTCCATTAATTGCCTTGCTCCTTCTAATGAACATTTAGATCCTCTTTTCTCTACAACACTTAAAAAGTAAGAATTAAAAAGTTTTCAACTTCTGACTTTTTGTTAATAAAGTTTTCATTTGTTTTGATGGTAATACCCTCTTACTCTGCTCTTGGTTGCCCTGTCTCCCTTTTAATAATATTCCAAATTGTTTTAATTTTATTATTAGAGGAGCTAATCTCAGACATGATGCACATGCTTCTTGATTTTTTAATAACTTTTCTTAACGTAGCACAGTAGCTTTTATAATATTTTATTGTTTCTGGGTTATTACTCTTTCTTGCGGACAGATATAATTCCCTTTTTCGGTTACACGATATTTTTATTCCTTTAGTAAGCCATGGGTTTTTGCATGCACAACTGCTATGCAAGTTTAAGTCTCAGGCTTGGAGTGACAATAGCGCATCTAACGAAAAGAGAGCCAACCGTAGGAATAATTGTTTTCAGTGATATTTCTACTTCGTTAAGGAAATACTTATTATATTTCAGCTTTCCATGCCTCAGCCTATTGTCCAGAATATGCATGATCAGGAAATAAATGTTTTAAATGGCGAATATAACAGATGATCATATTCATGATAGGTTTCGCAAACGTATTAAGAAAAACTGCTGACACATTTTCATGCGGTTTTTACAGGATATTTGAGCTAAGATTGGGGAAACATATAGGCATGATTTCCTCAAACACAGATCACGGAAAAAAGTTACATTGCAATCTTAAGTGTTTTCGGTAACTGTCTGTTCACTCAAGATCATCACGCAGGGTAATACGCCAGGGTAATACGCCAATGTGAATTGACCGCGATGTCGACAAACACGGATGCGACCATTATGATGCTGTAAACGAAACCTGGATTTATCCGAAAACATGACGTTTTGACATTCGTGCAACCAGGTTCGTCGTTGCGCACACCATCGCAGGCGCACCTGTCTTTGATGCATCGTCAAGGGTAACCGCACCATGGTCTCCCAGATGATAGTCCATGCTGCTGTAAACGTCGGACTGTTCGAGAAAATGGTTGTTGTCTTGCAAACGTCCCCATCTGTTGACTTGATCGAGACATGGCTGCACGATGCGTTTCAGCCATGCGGATAAGATGCCTGTCATCTCAACTGCTAATGATTCGAGTCCGTTGGGGTCCAGCTCGGCGTTCCGTATTGCTCTCCTGAAACCACCGATTCCATATTCTGATAACAGTCATTGGATCGCGACCAACGGGAGCAGTAATGTCACGATAAGATAAACCGCAATCGCGATAGTACGCATTTCTCCACCTTACACGAGGCGTCACAGGAACGTTTCACCTGGCAACGCCGGTCGACTGCTGTTTGTGTATGAGAAATGGGATGGAAACTTTCTTCATGTCAGCACGTTGTAGGTGTCGCCACCAGCGCCAACCTTGTGTGGATGCTCTGAAAAGCTAGTAATTTGCATATCACAGCATCTTCTTCCTGGTGGTTACATTTCGCGTCTGTAACATGTCATCTTCGTGGTGTAGCAATTTTAATAGCCAGGAGTGTAGTTTACAACTCGTAACATCGATTAGCATTCCGTGGATACATGAATGCATACATCATATATTAGTTTCGCCCTTACCACCACAGAACAGCCAAGTCTCCTTCTTAAATAGATTGTTAACACTAAAGAGGTTGTAACATGCCATGGAATACATCTGTGTCCTTATAACTCTGCATGTGTAGAGTTGCATGTGGAATTAATTACAGGAAAATTAGCAAATAATTGATACAACTGCAGAGGGATAGGGATATTGCAGTATCAAGTAGCTTACAGTTAAGTTCATCGCGCTCACTGTAGCCTTCGGACACGAGAGATGCATCGCTGAGCACGCGGCAGCCGCCGGTAGAGACGACAGCAGTCCGGGTCGGGGATGCGGCGGCTATCTCTCGCCGTCACTTAACCTGTTAGTGGCTCCGGCGCGTGGCTCAGGCGGCTCAAGGCCGCTGCCAATAATGGCGCCTCCAGCTCGCTAGACGACGCAATTTCTGCCGGCGGGCCGCGATCACCGCTTATTTACCTTGGCGGCATCGGACGGCGAAATTGCTTCCCGAAGCCACCCCCACCCCCACCCAGGGGGAGGTCCCCGCCCTCCGCCAGCTGCTGCCTCCCACTTGTGTCCGGCGGGGCGGCAAAAAATACCGACTTTAATTCCGGGTCTCCGGAGTACCGCCAGCAGCGGTTGCTCCGCTCTCTACAACCTTACAGGGTCCAGGTGCAACTGCACAAGTGTAGCGAGGAGTCGGAAGATTCCTTTCCTCTCACTTTATGATCTAAGGAATTCTTCTCTATAATAACCGAGTAACTTTCTAAAGAACAATCTATCCACATTGTACTGCGAAGTTGTGAGGAATGTTTCATCATGTCGTATACACCTACATCTAAACCTATTCTCGGCTCTGTATGGGGCTGATAGCATTCTCTGTAGCACTATCAAGTTCTCATAATCCTGTTACTGTCATATATAGTTCGAGGAAAATTGATTTACAGTAATTCCCTTGTAATTTCATTTTCATTAAGTCGTTCACCCCAAATACTTCTCGAACCATTGAAAATATCGTAGTTCTGTTTTCACCCAGATGAATTGTAAAAAAAGTCCTCATTGAACGATGTATAGACTTTTATTAATTTCTCCATGACTGGATGCTTGCTGTTGCTGCAACTGTGGTTCAATTTAATGAACGTCCAGCTCCTGTTGCATTTATTGCTGCTTGGTGACGTTTGTCACACTTGAAAATGGCCTAACACAGAGGCCGAAACCGGTAGTGTGGGCTTAAATAAAGCACCAATAAATGCAACTGGAGATGGACTTTCATTAAATGTATAGACTTTTCTCATAGCTATATGAATTGCATAAACATCAGTATCTGAAGCCCTTACTCTTACGGGAATTAGTTAAACTACGAGTTTGAGTACTATGGGCAGGGCGAAGCTGGGAATTTGTATCTGACGGGAGGCGTGCATGGGTAGTCCTTGCAGGTGCGGTGATCACTGTGTCCCCAGTGGTGTAGGGGTCAGCGCAACTGCCTAGAAAGCAGGAGACTCGGGTTCGAATCCCGGCTGGGTACACATTTTCAGCTTTGCCCAATCGCAGTTGATGTCATATATTCTATGAATATTAACGCTATATCCTACACAGCATTTTATCACGCCTAAGACTAAAGCAAGTGTGACTATACGCTGTAAAGAAACAACGTATTGGTCTGATTTAGAAGTCTTTAACGATGTTATCTTAGGGTTGAATCGTTGATGTCTCCTTTCATACCCCAGCAACTACCTAAGCAGATATTATCTTTTACCTGTGATCTTTTGTTCTAAACGATGCATGGGCTGTAGAAATAAATGTAAAATAACTAATTCATCAACAAGAACGTTTATATTCTAACTTTGATTTTCAAATGTTCAAATGATTGTAAACTTATCGTACCTAACTGCAGTGGTCCCTAAATTTACAAACTACTTACACTTATTCCAAGAACGACACACACATCCATGCCCGAGGGAGGACGGCGAACAGTCACACGCACCGCAGCAATGCGCCTTAGTGCTCACGGCTACTCCACCGTGGCTGCAAAAGACGCGAGCTAAGTCAGAAATTTAGTTGAAAAAGGTTTATTCAATCAAATTCGTTCCTTATTGCAAGTGGTTTAAACACTTTAATTGTCTCCGATAAGAAATTAATAGTACTTTTCCCCAACTAAGTGAACATAACTTCAAGAAACACTGAAACACTATATATTTCGCGAGCACTCAACGTGATATTGTCAACAGTTAAAAATAGTTTAAGTTTCCCGAACACCATTTCTACACTCGTAAGTTCTTGTGTAAAAACATAAACACATATCATCTGCATTGACGTATACTTGATCTTACCAAATTAGAGTCTCGAGAAGTGACCCTTTGCTGCGCAAATCATAGCACTCTTTATCGCCCAGTAGGGTCCATCTTCTGCCAGAACTAGACATGGTGTTCCTCTTTCGCGCACCCCTTTGCTCCTCTCCTCCATCACATACACACACACACACACACACACACACACACTCACACTCACACACTTGCCACACTCGCTACCAGTTCGGTTCTTTGACTGATTTCTTATTGGCCGATTGCCATCCCTTCCAAAATCGTATATATCTCAACATGATATATTTCTTTAAGTAAAAACTGACCATCTGAAACCACTTTCCTACTATTATAACATTATTTAAATACAAAAAAGTGAATTAGTATTGCATTGTGTCTGAAATTAATAAATAGTCAAACCAGCTTTCATGAACTTGAACGTCCATGAGACACAATATTTATAGAAATTACTGGCAAATTGTACAATAAATCCGAACACTAAATTAAATATACGAGAGGTAAATCATGCTGCTTGCATTTTAATGTTTCTGTTGAGAATATGATGAGCTACGTATATTTATATCAGCTAAGTCATTAAGTAAATACATACAAGTGTGACGCATTCAAAATGATAGTTAGAGCCAATACGCTGTCATCTACAACATAGTATGTTGAAATTACATGACGCATTCAAAAGTTTGTTATTTTCATCTTTCTTTATATATTTTTGGTACAGTAGTCATAAACATGTGTAATATTTCAGATATTGATATTATTTTAGAATCATGAGGTGTGCATAATTATTCCAACATCATTGCTATCTTAAATATTGACGGTAAATAATTTATAGGTTTTTTTTTAATTCTGAATTACTGGAATGTGGAACTCACAAATGTCCTCCAGACACAATTAAGAAATGCTCCAGTAACAGTTCTCATTAGTTTTGAGTAGACAGCATGAGCCTTTATATGGTATCCGATGATTTGCACAAACATCAAATCTGCTACAGCCGCTTGCTGGGGTCCACTGGAAGTCCTTTGTCTTTCCAAACAAAATCATTTCCAAACAAAATCATTACTTATACTAATTAAGCGACATTATCGACGTTACTTCCTTGAAGTCACAGAGCGTACAGCCATTTCACCACGGAAGCTAAGAGTCTGCAGTTTCGTAATAGTTGAGGACATTTTTGTTTGAAACATACAAATCACAATTTGCTACATGTGGTTGGACGTCACATAAACTGGGAGGCGTGGCATCTAGGGATGATTCACCAGTTAACTCCAGTAATAGTTTTGCTTTTGTTTCTGCCACGGCCTTGAAGGAATATTGAATATCACAAATTGGATGGACTTCTGCGTAATACAGGTATAATGATTTTTAAGTAATAACTTTGGATGAACCAAAAAAATTCACACGAGTTTGATTTTGAGGTACACATTCGCATTGTAAAATTACAAAGTCATCACCAACTGCATAGCTATACAAATTGGCATATATGCCACCTAGTGTTCGAAATTCCCACTGCTATTGTAATACGCATTTGCAGTCGCTGGTACAAGGACTTCTGGACAGACAGAAGAGATTGTTTCGGTAATATTGCACATTTTGCAACAATGTGATGTTTTAAATCCCCTTGGGTAGTCGGGACATTTGCAACAACGCTTTACTGACTTACTACAGAGACACTAGCAACTTCTCTGGATCAAACATGCGGATTATGAGCAACAATTGCCAGAACATTTACTTCATTCTCACAGTTGCAGCAGGCTTCCACCTTGACCTCTGCGTAGTATTCCAGTGCACTTCCAATATTTCACATATTCGTTGAATTGTGATTCTTGTTGTACATCGTCTATGAGGATACCTTCGTGCGTACAACTCATTTGTTCCCTATACCGGATCGCGCGGCCTCCCACGTTGGAGGTTCGAATCCTCCCTCGGGCATGGATGTGTTTTTTGTCCATAGGTTAGTGTAACTTAGTTTAAGTAGTTTGTAAGTCTATGGACTTATGACCAGTTTGGTCCCATATAATTACAAACATTTGAACATTTTTGTTTGCTTTGCGTCCCTTCTGCATTCTCTGTAAAGAAGTGGAACATCTAATTTCTCTTTGAGTGTGAAATTCTTTTCTTCCAAAATTCTCAGCCCTCGTCACAGTAACTAGACAGAATACAGGCTCCTTATCCTCTCTGGACCTTTTGTACCTGCATCGTGGTGGTGCTGCACTCCTTCCTTTTCATCCGGCGTGACGCGTTTCCTTCTCTGGGTACGAAATCACGGACTTTCTCATAATACAACAATCGGCTTGTTGTCCAAACAAGATAAATCCTGCGTACTAAATATTGCAATTTCTCCGAAAGTACTTACCAGATTTGACGGCTTGAAGGCCGTTTAATTCATCTCTGTTTGAAATCTACATTACTAGCAGCAGAAATTACTACAATTCCACTTGAAAAACCGAAATTGATACCGATAACTGTGTAGTTAATGTAGCTGTGACAAGAGACTAAACGTCATTTAGTGAGGAGATTCTTACAATTCATCTGGGTGAAAACAGAATGAAGATATACAGCTCCAGAAATATTTGCTATGAACAACTTCGTTGAATCACAAATTTGAAAGACTGAAACATATCGACCGTTTGGGGCGCTGAAATAAATTCAACAACAAAATTGAAAATTTGTGCTGGACCGGGATTCGAATCTCGATTTTCCGCTTCGGGCCAGCGGTCGCCTTGACCAATTAGGCTATCCAGGCACACTTTCCTTTCAACACAAATTCTCAGCTTCTAGCCCCCTGACCATTGTTCTTCTTCTTCGCAGCCTATACTGGATTCCCGCAAGGAATCGAGCATTTGAATGAGTCAGCAATGAAACTGTAAATTGCCTCTTGGTGGCAAAATTTAAATTATTGGCATGTCCGAAAGAATAATTGTTATTTGAGTCACCCTGTATATAGGAGGTTATATGTGGTACAGTCAATAAATTCTCCGACTTGACATCTGGAGCAAATGCAGCCACATTAATTTGTATGTGGCACAAGGTACCGCATTACAGAACATTAGGTGCGTTTGCCAGCGTTGGTATATCAATCCCTGACATTCCGATTCAGACGGCACAGCCATCCTCGCCCGGAACGCCATTATGTGCTGATGATGTTCTACTGACCTCTGTAGATAAGACAGATCTGCAACTTCATGTCCAAGGCTAGAATGATCGCTACGCAAGACTACCGCTCAACGTACTTCAAATAGTTTGCTTTGTACCAAAATAAAGGTAGGTTCAACAATAATCTGGGGTTCCAGATTTAAACGACTCTCTTAGCATCAGGATCAATTTGGGGAGGGGGGGGGGGGGCGGCTGACATACCAACAGTAAGGAATTTCAGGTACCTGGCATCAAGAATTTCGACTGCTGGAAATCTCAGTGCAGGAGGCTCCGAACGCGTGCGGAGCGCGTAGCTCACATGTTGTTCCTTTGTCTGGTGTACTCTGTGGCATGGAAATTCCAAACAGGCTGCCAAAAGTATACCGATCAGTAATAATCCGCCCACTTGCATTGTATTGGACTGAATGCTTGCCTTCAACGAATGAAGTGGGGCAATGACTATCTGATATAGAAATATCCTCGGGTGGACAATTGTAATAACACTGCATGGCCACATCACAGAAAATGAAGATAAGCGAAAACCGACTACGTTGGTAGAGCTTGTCTTTAGAGCAGGCGAAACAACAGTGGCAAATATTCGTTTTAGTTTGACATTACATGGGAAACCGTCATTAGAAGGACATAGAAAACGATGGCTTATGCATATAGACTTCAAGATCTTATGCTTCTAGCCATGCTAGCTACAATACAGTAAAACCGTAAGCGAGACAAAACAGCTGACCCTGTAGCATGCAGGACAAATGCTAATGAAGAAGAAGAAGATGTATAGCGCGAAGCAATATGTCGGATGTCTCTTCAGGAATGTACTTGCTGGGAACAGCAGTCCGTACAGAGATACACGATGTTTCTCTTACAGTCTTTGCCACTTCAATTCACCAATCATCTCAGTAACGCTTTAGAACGTGCTACATAAATTTGTAACTAACCATACTGGTCTGTTCAGAATCTTCGGTAACTGCTTTGTCTTTCCCACTTGTCATATTCAATATTGAGGAACTGTTTGGACTAGCTTTTTTAAAGCTACTTCGTATTTTGTTGAAGTACTCTTCCTGTCTATTGTTCCAATGATGACTCACGATTAATTTTATGCGGACGTTTCGCTTCACCTACATCTACATCTACATACATACTCCGCAATTCACCGTAAGGTGCGTGGCGGAGGGTACACTGTACCACTACTAGGCATTTCCTTTCCTATTCCACTCCCAAATAGAACGAGGGAAAAAAGAATGCTTATATGCCTCCGTACGAGCCCTAATTTCTCCTATCTTGTCTTTGTGATCTTTACGCGAAATGTAAGTAGGCGGCAACTAGATCGTACTACAAATTCCGGCCCTCTAAATTTACTCAACAGAAATTCACGAAAAGAACGTTGTCTTTCCTCCGGCGAACCCCAATTGAGTTGCCGGAGCATTTCCGTGACACTCGCAAATTGGTCGAACCTACCAGTAACAAATCTAGCTGCTCGCCTCTGAACTGCCTCTATGTCTTCCTTTAAACTGATCTGCTGCGGGTCCCAAACACTTGAGCAATACTTAAGACGTGGTCGTAAAAGCGTTTTATACGCGTTCTCCTTTACAGGTGAAGCACATCTTCCCGAAATTCTCCCAATAAACCGAAGTCGGCTTTCCGCATTACTCACAACTATCCTTACATGTTCGTTCCATTTCGTATCGCTCTGCATTGTTACGCCTAGATATTTGAACGACGCGACAGCATCAAGAAGCTCACTACTAATGCTGTATTCGAACATTATAGGACTGTTTTACCTACCCATGCGCATCACCTTATATTTTTTCTACATTGAGAGCTAGTTGCCATTCTTCGCGCCAACTAGAAATTTTGTCTCAGTCAACCTGTATGCTATTACAGTCAGTTACAGACGACACCCTCCCATACACCACAGCATCATCAGTAAACAGCCGCAAATTACAACTTACTCTGTCCATCAGATCATTTATATAGATAGAAAATAATTGCGGTCCTAGCACACTCCCCTGGGGCACGCCTGACGATACACTCGCCTCTGATGAACACTCGCCGTGGAGAACAACGTACTGCGTTCTATTACTTAGGAAGTCTTCTAGCCAGTCACAAATCTGTGAATCTATTCCACAAGCTCGTGTCTTCGTTAGCAGTCTGCAGTGTGGCACCGCGTCAAACGCCTTTTTTAAGTCGATCCAATCGTTTGATAAGAATATTCCCTGATATTTTATGGAATTGTTCTGCAATTGCTTAACCGCTTGACTGCTGCACCTGCTCATCCGGATGACCGAGTCAAGCCTGCCGTTGCGGCCGCCTAATCCGTCTACCTGAACTAGCAGCCCTCTCCTCTCCGCGGACTATAGTCTGTGCCTGGAGCTGTCCGCTCGACCATCCTCGCCCTGGCCTGAGTATTTCTGGAATCAGGGCGGCCGCGACATACTGGCAGTCAGTGTGCTCGCTAACATTACAAATAAACACACTATATATGGATACTTGTTCCACAGCTGTGAAACTGTAAATGATTGTACACTGAAACTGCTTACGCTTCTGTGTCATTCCATGTAAAATCGAATAATGTCGAAGCAACTTCCTGCACGACCATCACGGGAAATTTTATATTAACATTCGAACATGTCCCCAATAGACAATGGTAAATTTTAAGATTCGTTGAAGCAGTACTGACCGTGATATAGTCACTTGTTTAACTCAATGCGCAACTTTGCGCAGAGCGAGAGTGAATTCCTGACGACTTTGAGCTGTTATAACTCGGACAATATTTCGTTGAAAGTTATGAAATTTGGTCATAGAATACACCTGTGTGTGTTCTCATAGGAATAATACTGAAAAGTATTTTAGTTTCTATATAGAGCCAGAAAAGTTCAAGCAAATTTGTTGAAAAAAAATAGCGCCCAATAAAACTCCAACGTTTGGCGTTTTATTTTTTTATATCTCAGGAACTAAAGCAAGCCCCTCCAACTCGACTGCTTCACAAGCACCGGTGCTCAGCTGCAAGCGCCAGCGGTGTGGGGCACGTGAGCCAGGCAGGCACAGCGCTGTCATGGCAGAGGCAACAGGGCGACGTGTTGACAACGCGCGTAGCGAGTCGTGTTGTTTGTGAATTATTAAAACGAGTAATAATGATAATGCCGATTTTTGTTTATAGGGAGAAAGAATAATTTTTTTGCGCTCCTTATTTTATACTGATTTTCAACATTCATCGTTGATCTTTGGCATCGCATTGAAGAAACTAATTTTCTCATATTAGATGCAATAGTTTTGGCAGTTACAATTGGAAATACAGCTTGGAACGATTCATTAAACTTGACCTTGCTTTTGTTTCGTTAATATTCATAATTGGAAACATTTGTTCACAAAGGAACGTTGCTCATAAAATTACAACACATGTTAGGGTAAGGGCATTAATCGTCAGGAATTCTTGTACATCAAAGTTTTTATATAATGGAATTTAAATCACTACTTAAGACTAATGGTAATAGCGGTCTATTGAAATTCAGTTGTACTGCAGTTCTGTTAGCTCCATTTCGATACTTGCGTGCACAGAAAGAGGTATCATAAAATCTTTTATATTTCTTCAAACCTGTCTTCGAAATTTTTATGTACCCCTGGATGTGGGCCATAATTACAATTTAAAAAAGGTATATTTTTGGTTTTCTTTCAGAATAAACAAAACGTGATTCTTCAGATCGTGCCAATAGTGCTTTCAGTTTAGTAATCAGTTCCCTTCTGTCTATTCTTTTAATTCCATCGCGTGTTATTTTCGTAGTGACAGCGCTTTTATATTTACGGTAGAGTGTTATGTTAAGCATTATGCTTTCCCATCAGGCTTAAAAAATCTTATTATTAAGCATTAAAATGTTACACATAAATCGGAACCTTTTGTGCTCATGCTAAACTTTCGTAAGATAAATTGACAGTGTCCTATTTGATAAGATCCAGAACGGATATTCAGCGCATCCAAGAAGACACGAGAGCGACACGGCGTGGCAAGAGGCGAGGGGGGGGGGGGGTGGGGGGAAGGGCACTGGGGCCAGCAAGAACTAAGTGTTCGTGTTGGAGAGGCCTGGACTAAAGGTATGACGAACGTGAAACTTGGCATGTCGTAACCTAACAATACAAGGTTCTGAAGCATAATTTTCGTTTATGTGCCGCTTTCCAATAATGAACAAATTAAGTGCAAAGTTGAACATTTTAGAAAACGATAATAATGCGGTATTTTCAACTTTATTTTGATAAACACTATGTTCTATAAAACTTTGCACACTTGGATGATTAGATAGACCAAGAAAATTGTATTTGGTCATCCAATGCAGGCCAAAAATGCTAGATAATTTGAATCAAAGTTGAACGCGTAAATCACGGCTGAAAAAGAGTGTAAATTTTGGATTCTGATATCTCCTAAGGTAAATGCATGCTGAAGATGAAAGGTAATACTTAATAGGTTGTCAACACAGGGATGTGGAAGAAAATATTTCAGCCACCTACTATAGGTGGTAAACATGGCGATTTTTGTGAGAGGGTGAAAATAGTGTAAGCTATATTTGACACATGTTTTACAAATAGCGGTTTTTAGTAAAGCTTCAAAACCAGTCCCATATGCAACAACATGGTTTGAGGAATCACAGACACATGGATTTAACTGCAAACATTGAGTAACAATGGCACATAAATTGAAGCAAACTATGCGAAAAAATAATGCTGCGAAAAAGTTTTGCATTTGTGTTCTTATATCTCGTTAATTATAGTCGTAATATATGTGAAACTTGTCACACAGCAACTTTGTATAATGATGTTTTCCTATGTAATACATCATCCTGTAATGCTTTCCAAATTTCCACATTAAACTGCTCAAACTTTTAATTTCCGTAAAATTACGAATATATATCTCATTCAATTTGCTTTTTGATAGATTGTTTTACACAATTTAATTGAATGTATTCACATTTGGAAGGAGCAAGTTTTCAAGCATCCAGGAAATCACGTCGGTTTTCCTGTGCTAAGAATACCTGAAAATTTGAGGGAATGTACCATGACAACAGGCTTTAATGCAGTAACCTGTTGTCTGTTTTTATTATGCATGTGGTTTTCATTTTTGAATTGGTGATCCCTGGTGAACCTGAGAGAGGCTGGCATGCAGTCCTGAGCGGCTATTGACGTGCGCAGGCCCACAGGCAGTGGAAACGGCTGCGGTATAAGCCGTCTTTAGGGCTTAGGTACCGGCTAGGCCACGCAGTGAATGCACGGCCCAAAAGAAATACCTCTGCAGCCACAAACGACGTCTGCACGCCCCACGGCAAGGCGAAGCGCCGCAGCATATCACGTCTGCAGCACTCAAAGGGTTCATTACATAACATTTGATTACATTGAGGAGTCATTACCACTCCTTGCAGAGAGCGTCGATATGCTGAAACTCCTCATGCATTACGCTTCAGTATTCCAGCGTGAAGACTTCTCTATGTACTAAAGCATCATGCACAGGAAGCATCATGAACTTCGTGTATATATATTCTTAAAATTAACGCTCGGATAAGAATCGCTCGGGTTTCACAAAAATTTCACCTCAGAAGACTTGAGAAATCCATACTCTATTCTATTTGCGACAAAATCTATCCGTTACAACAAATGTACAAGCTAATGCAATGTAGTGTAACAGTTCGTAGTAAAAAAATTTAAAAAAATAAAAAATATCATCAACATCATTAGAGACTGATTATGCCTCTCAGCGTTCAGTCTGGATCATAGTCCCACTTATAAAACTCCTCCATGATCCCCCATTCAATGCTAACATTGGTGGCTCATCAGTACTTCAGAACCATTCTTTCCCGAATCTAAGTACTTTCTCCTTCATCTACCTCGACTCCTCTTACCCTGCGCTGCAGGGCCCATGAGTCTCTTAGGTAACCATTCTTCTCCAATGCGTGACCCCACCATCTTAGCCATTTCGCAGTGCTTCATCTATGCTGTTCATTTCCAGTTATGAATTAGGTAACCTGTACCCACCCAGCTTGCATTGCCATACAACAAAGTTGGTCGAAAGATAGAGCGGTGCACTGCTAACTTAGTCCTGGTACTGACTTTTGTCCTGCAGAAGAGATAGCTGAACACTAAGTGCATTACCTTTGCTACACCTTGATCCAAGGTCTTTCACTATTTTGCCATCCTGTGAGGAAATACATCCTATCTGTCTATTTGTTCTATCTTTGTTCCTCTTATTTGGCACTCAATCTGTTTAAATTTCTTCCTCACAGAGATAAATTTGGTTTTGGAAGTGCTGATATTCATATAATTACCATTAAGCTTCTGATGGAACTCTGAAATATCAGACTGCAATCTCTCATCACAAAGAAGTCATCTGCATATGTGAGACTGCTTATTTTGTTTTCATCTATTTTAATCCCGTCCTGCCAGTCTACTGCTTTCAACATATGATGCATGAAGCGTATGAACAACACTGGTGATAGGTTACAGCATTGTTTTACTTACCAAAAAGTCATAAACATCATTGTATGGAATTGACACATAATTCAGTGATGTTAGGTATAATGAGATTTTCAGTAAACAGAGTCAAGAATTGCCTAGTTAAGTAATTATAATGGTACATAACACACATGCGCTCTGCACCTAATAGTGCTTATATTAGTCTCAAAGTACAGATGCGGAATATCGATGAATTGGTTAAATCTGATTGGAAGAGAAAAAATTGCACATAACTCTAAAGCTAAGATTCTGCATTTAAATCACCTCCGAATTCAGTCAGTCCAGTATAAAAAACCATAGTAATTACATATTCCGTCGATGATCAAGATGTATAAATGTCATAGCCCGCCTTCAACCTAGTATAATGCAACCAGGCTTATACTTTCCGGCATAAAATATAATTCAACTCCTAGAGTTTAGTGATTAAATATTACAATTTATAAAATAGGCTGTATGTGTCTGTCTCTCTCTCTCTCTCTCTCTCTCTTTCTCTCTCTCTCTCTCTCTCTCTCTCTCTCTCTCTCTCTCTCTCTCTCTCTCTCTCTGTGTGTGTGTGTGTGTGTGTGTGTGTGTGTGTGTGTGTATGTGTATGTTCCACTTCTCCTCCTAAACTATGAGACCGACATCAGCTAAACTTGGTACACATGATCCTTACTACCAGGCAACAATCACTGTATGGGTAAGAACCACCTACGACGTATATGTAAGGAGATATGACGTCATAAACAATAACAGTCGTGAGAAACGGGCGAATCATGCAATAATTTTCTACAGCCGCTCCTAAACTAATGGACCGATTTCAACCAAATTTGGTACAAATATTCTTTAAGGTCAGGAATCATTTTCTGTGGTTGCAAAAACAACATACGATACATAGTTCATATGATATCACCTCATAAGCAATGATATCTGTCCCATCGTGCGGCGTATGATAGCGTAATTTTATTCGTCAACTATTTGAGAATGAGAGCACTTGGCGGCTTGCAATAAATTGTAAGTATAATTCAAATCCTTACGAAACTTTTTCTCGCTGACAACCCCAACAAAATAATGAAAAGAAAATGTGTATCGCTTATTACTTTCCGGTGTCAATGGAGCAAAACTATGGCATTCGGTATGACGTTACAATTCATAATTGCTTCTCGCAGGCAATTTTGCAGACGGTATAAAAACTTAAAGCGGACTGTACGTTCGAAATTGTATTACAGTACGACACGTAGTTCATGATATATGAGGACGTAAAGAGTAACGTTCATGAAAAAACAGCCCCATCAAGCAGCACGTTTTAATCTATTACTTCTTTAGCACTAACCGCATTCGCAACAGATTTTACCGACATACAACACTTATATAAATGAATATATTCCTGCAAAATGATACAATTGTACAACACATCTGTGTGAATGATAAATCTGTAAATGTAGGCCTGTCGCTGTTCGCATCAATCACTGCATGAATTTTCATACAATTTTATCAGGAAACATATGCGAAGATAGGTTCATGATCTAGGCATAATTTCATCAAAATATAATCACTAAAAAAAGAGAGATATCGTAATTTTAAGTGTTTCCTGTGACCGCCGTATCTGTCTATTCATCTATTACAAACCACTTATCTCCAAAACTACTTCACGAATTCGAAGGGGTTATCATAGGTAACTTCAGCCTACTTAAGTTTCATAAAAATCGGATTACTCTAAAAATTACTATCACAATTTAACGTTTTTAACTACAGCCGTCATGTCTGTCTTTCTTTTATCAAGTTAATCTCCAAAATTAATAGTCGAATTTTCAGAAGTTTCTCACAGGTAACGTGAGGGTGTCGTGCGGTTACATAAGCGCTTCATTTCACCAAATTGGATCAGAGAAAGTAAGATTTCACACTTTAAACATTTTTCTGAAAGCAATCGCATGTGTCTATTTGTAGAGAGTAATCTCTAAACGTTTTACACGAACATTCATGGTGCTTCACACGTAATTTTAAAATAGCTTGAAGCATAACGTAGGTTTCATTTCATCAATATCGAACCAGAGAAAGAAAAGATATCGTACTTCGAAGTTTTATGTGCACACTATGCTTATAAGCATGGTGTAGTACGGCAAATATCTAAAAGTACAACAAACATTCATGAGGTATCACAGATAAATTGATAATAGCCTGGAGCCACACATAGGCTTCATTTCATCAAAATCAAACCAGGATAATAAAAGATGTCGTAATTTGAAGTTTTAGGTGTATTTCATGCTAAGAAAGAACGGCGTAATGCAGCAAAGAACCAATAGACGCACTGTTACTCTCGTAGTGTACCAGATAGGAGCGACAATAGTGCATCTAGCGGAAAGAGAGCCAACCGGAATAACTTCTTTTCATAAAAGTGAGATCAAGGAAAAATATTTAGATGCACACTATGCTTGAAGTATGCATGGCATACTACGGCAAACAAGCGATAGAGACGCAGTAGTGCACCAAAGAACTAATAGACGCCGCTGCTATTAAATAAGTGTGGGATAGTACAGCAAGGAAGCGAACGTCTGTGATTGAATTAAGCAATCTTATCTCTACGAATACCAACTAACATTGAACATAGTGTAACTGATTTAGCTTTTTGTATTAAATACTTAACATTTCTTTGCTTCTTTTGGCATGTCTCATTTTGTATCAAAAACCTCATGAACATACATCGTTTCGGACAATGACTTTTACTCACATTTAACATCTCGGATAGGACAACTTAATTGACAGAGCGATCCAACAAGGATTTTTACTGGATGAGATGTGGAACCCTAAAAAAACCATGATACACACATGCTCCTCTTTAACAACCGTTGCAAGGCACGGGCATATAAACTTGTTGATCATATATCTCTTCTACTTTATTTTAATCACTTCATAGCATTTCCGCTTCTGCGTTTTGAGGAGTAAACTGAACGCTGCCCATGTATTTAGGATGCGTGCGCAGATCTTCTTTACCTCCGCTTTATCCAACATCATATGGGTCATCATTTCTTCGTTGGATTGATCCCTTCCATGGATGTGTGTCAGTGGCTACTTTTCTTTTCCAACCATTTTCTCTTTGATTACGTGCAACCTTGTCTTTCCTCCTTATTTTAGGTCTCTCTTTCTCCTTGATATTCACATGTTTAGGTTTTCAAGTCCTTCCCATTCTTTACATATTCCATCTGAGCCCTTTTCTTCGATCGCCTTCCATATTAGCTTCACTCTCATTGTTGCGCTGTAGTACCCATTCTTTTAATCAATTATTTCTTGCCCGGGTTCAATTTCCGATGGGGTCGGAGATTTTCTCCACTCGGTGGCTGGGTGTTGACCTCCCCATCAATTCATTATCATCGACGCGCAAGTCGCCAAAGTGGTGTCACCTGAAGACTTGCACCAGGCCGAACGGGACTCCAGCTGGGGTATAACGGCCAGAAATGCCACACGAAATAAGCATCATCCACCTTATCAATCTTATTTCTGCAACTTCCATCTTTCTCTGTTGATATCTTGTGTTTTGTTACATTTTTGAATTGTAGTGTGTCATAGATCTCACCAAAGATATACGCAGCTTTCCTATCATCCTGAACCTAAACATTTTATCACATACTTCTCCACTCCGTTTTCTTCCATCCAATCGTTATTTCTGTAAGAGTAACGATATTCAAACCTTTCGGTAAGTGTTATTTTTCCTCCTTACAAGTTAATTTTAATTTGCAGAAAATTATTCCGAATTTGAAATCATTTCTAAAAGAAGATCGTTATACTGAGACACAGATTATGAAACTGATGAAGGAAAAAGAGAAGAAGATAGGCCTTCTCGTCTGTAACCTTTTCGTCAATGATGATATGATACATCTATCTTTGAATTTTTTCCCATGTGATGTACGTCGCAAACGTCAACGTTAGGGTAATCTTCTTGGACTACAGGAACACATACCCAACTTTTTTTTTTTTTTTTAGGTCACAATTTTTTTTTTTTTCATTTTTGGTCCCCCGCCGCCCCTTCAACCCGTCCGATCACACGCGATATAGAAAGTAACAAATGAGAAAATTCTGGAAAGGTGTGATGTAACATAACATAAATGCAACAACTGCATATAAACATGGCAACTTCCTTTGCCACTAAGAAGGGGAGGACCCAAGTATTTTCGGTAGAACAACTATTACATTATAATTTTAATCAAATATATATATATTTAGTAACGGAACCATTAGTGAAACCCAAAGGGCGTAAAGGAGAAAGAACTGTAGCAAAGATGTGCCACAATTGAACATAACACCTACTTCGTAATGGTCCGCAAGTGGTAGGAGTGAATAAGTCAAGGCATTACTGACTCTTCGGAACAATTGATGAGGAAAGAAAAAGATATCAGCCATATTACAAAGAGACAACTTACGTGGCGTTTACAAAATAAAATGAAAATCTAACATACCAAAATATTTATTTATTAGGAAACAGTTGATCCACCACTACCTTTGGAAACAGCTGAAACTATTCGAGGAACCGATTCGTAAGGTATCTATACTTTCAAAAAGTGTGTTATGCACTCCTTTACTAATTCGTCCGCCAATTATATCGCCGATGATGGAACTGTTAATTTGATTCTCAGTCTCCCTGCACTAGAACTGTCCATAACGCTTCAATTATATGAAGACACGATGAGTTTGCTGTACCAGGGAGGAGACGGATAATTTTCTGATGTTGTATAATGTACTCATAAACCGTTTTGGCTCTGTGTACGAGCGCTTTATCGTTTCGGAATATTGTAGTATTTTTCAGCAATATTTTATTTATGCAATGAATTTTGCAGTCAAGGATGATGAGTTAGTCATTCACAGTTATCCGACCACTTACGGTAATGACAAACAATTGAGTATCATGATACTGATGCCAAAATCATGTGATTGGGTGACTGTATAATGGAGAAATACCATATTGTAAGCTTCTTTTGTGGTTTTCGATACATAATGTCGGTTGTAGGAAGGAATGTACGCAATGAGTCATCGGACCATAAATCCAGTCATAAAGTGTCCAGGTTTTGATCTTTTCACCAATTGGTTTGTAGCTTTCCGTTGGCTTCGAATATTAATGTTTTAGCGACCGCAGTCCTTCCATGAAAATTAAGTTGAAGCTGTACTATTTGTATCGAACGAGTGTTTCTCAAGTGCAAGTTGAGTTTTGTAGATTGCTTTTGCCGTGGTAGTTTTATGTTGTCTAGGCAGAATCATTGTTAATGCTCGTCGGCCATTGTCAGTTAACATCGGGTTTCACCCATTGTTTCTCTCCACCAATGATGTTCTATCTAGTTTTGTGTGCGCTGTCATTACTGCGAACACTGGCACCAGTGAAACGTTAAATAGTGCAGCTGCTTTCGTCTCGATGCTCCCATAACTGTGCCCCTTAGAGTTAGCCTCTTTCTAAGTCTGATAAATCGCGAATTTCGTCGGTCTTTTATGCTGACCGTCGCAGGACTAAGGGTATAAACTACTGCAAGATAATGTACAACCTTCCTTAGGTCAGTTACGTGCTGCGGTCGTGTCTCAGTGTAACATGTACGCAGATGTGTCAAATTGATAAAAGACGTAATGTATTGTTTGGTGTTCATATTTTGTGTTTCCCCTGTATCTAACCAAGTACGCAATTGAAGATCGCGGTAGAAATCTTTCATGGTAAAAGAATTAATATCAGTTGACTTACTTAAATAAAAAAATAATTTAAATATAGTGGTGTAAATATTTAGTACTAGCTGAAAACCCGGTGACCCTCGGGTATTTATTTGTTCCACTCTCTAGTCCCACTCTCTTCGCCGTTTTTCTCTCCGTCCACCTTCTTTTTCCATCTCTCACTGTTCACCACCCGTCACTCTTCTCAGGAAGTTTGATTGCAATCGAATGAACGTCATGGCAGCCCATACAAACGAACATATATATATATATATATATATATATATATATATATATATATATGGTTTCCAGTGTTCCATTAGTCCGGCTACTTTCCCCTTCTCTCCGTTCACCTACTCCTCCCCCGTGTCCTCCTGTCCCTTTCTCTGTCCATTTCCTCATCTCCCCCCCCCCTTCATCTCCTTTTACCTGTCTCCTCCTCTCCCCTCTCTCTGTCCGTCTCTTCACTGCCATTCCTGTTCTCCACATGCTCCTCTGCCTCCTATATATGAAAACATACACATATGTGCGAAGTTTTATGGTGACTGGTCAAACGGTGTCAAAGTTGCAAGGTACCCTCCATGCTAAATTCACTGGCCGGCAGATTATCTAATTCATGAAAACATACTTTTATGTGCTGCTTTTTCAAGGTGACTACTCAAACAATTTGAATGTTTGATGTAACACACCCTCCGCCACGCAACATACGGTGGCTTACGAAAGGTAAACCACGTATTAATTAGGGTATATATCCATTCCAAATTTTTTTCAAATCTGTCCATCCCTTTCAGCATGAAGGAGTAGCAAGAACAAAAAAAGAATGTTCAAATATTTCTCAAGCGAATTCAAAAATTTGTGAAGCTTATGGAAATTAACTGTGGCGTCATCAGTCCCTAAACTTACAAACTACTTATGAACTACTTGATACTAAAGACGACCCAAACATCCATGCCCGAAGGGGGTTTCGATACCCCAACGGGAAACGGCCACGTGCATCATAATATAGCACCTCAATGCGCTCGGCCGCTCCGCCTCGGCTTGGAGTAGCAAACATTAACACTTTGTAAGTTAGCCTCCGCCACGCACCGTACGGTATCCAAAGTATTAATCAGGGCATAAGCTACCTATGTTCCAAATTTCATACGCATCCGTCCAGCCATTTCAGCGTAAAGGCGTAAGACGCAAATTAACTCCAGCATGCACTACGAAGCTAATTTTAGTATACCTGTAACCTTCGCTCGAGTGCAGGCAAGGTGTTTACAAAGTTTTATCGCAGTCGTATGTATGCTATGGGCGTGCATAAAATGTTGTTGTTGTCTTCAGTCCGGAGACTGGTTTGATGCAGCTCTCCACCATACCCTATCCTAAGCAAGCCTCTTCAACTCCACATAAGAACGGCAACGTACATCTGTCTGAATCTGCTTACTGTATCCATCTCTTGCTCTTCCTCTGCGATTTTTACCCCAAACACTTCCCTCCAACACTAAATTCACAATTCCTTGACGTCTAAGAATGTTTCTTACCAATCGATCCTTTCTTTTAGTGAAAGCATGCGAGATATTCCTTTTCTCCCCAATTCTGATCAGTACCTCCTCATTAGTTACGCGATCCACCCACCTAATCATCATTCTTCTGTAGCACTACATTTCAAAATCCTCTATCCTCTTCTTGTCCGCACTGTTTATCGTCCATGTTTCATTCTCATACAAGGCAACATCCACACACATGCCTTCAGAAAGGACTTCCTTAGGCTTAAATCAATATTCGATGTTTACAAATTTCTCTTTTTCAAGAACGCTTTTCTATCCATTGCCATTCTGCATTTTATATCATCTGTACTTCGACCATAATTTGTTATTTTACTGCCCAAGTAACAAAAAATCACCTACCTCCTTTATTGTTTCGTTGCCTAATCTAATTCCCTCTCCATCATGTGATTTTCTTAGACTGCACTCCATTACCCCAGTTTTGCTCTTGTTAATGTTCATCTTATATGCACCTTTCAGCACACTGTCAAATTTGTCAAATGTTTTTGTAGTTCAAGGGACTTAACTACGAGGTCATCAGTCCCTAAACTTACAAACTACTTATGAACTAACTAATACTACGGACGGCACAAATATCCATGCCGAGGGGGGATTCGAACCCCCCCCCCCCCAAGCACGCTGTCCATTCCGTTTACTGCTCTTCCAGGTTCTTTGCTGTCTCTGACAGAATTACTATGTCGTCGGCAAAACGGAATGTTTTTAATTCTTCGCCCTGAACAATAATTCCTTCTCCAAATTTCTCCATGCTTTCCTTTATAGCTTGCTCAATATACAAATTTAATAACATCGGAGAAAGGCTATAACCATGTCTTACTTCCTTCCCAACCACTGCATTCCTTTCATGCCCTTCAACTCTGATAACCACAGTCTGGTTTTTGTAAAAGTTGTAAATAACCTTACGCTCCTTATGTTTTACTCCTGCTTCCTTCAGAACTTGAAAGAGTTTATTCCAATCAGTATTGTCAAAAGCCTTCTCCAAATCTACAAAAGCTAGAAATATATGTTTGCCTATTCTTAATCTATCTTCTAGGATAAGCCGGAAAGTGAGTATTGTCTTCCGTGTTCCTACATTGCCGGCCACGGAGGTCGAGGGGACTAAGGCGCTCCAGTCACGGTCTGCACGGCCACTACGGTGGGGGTTCGAATCCCCCCTCGGGCATGGATATTTGTGCCGTCCTAGTTCGTAAGTAGTTCATAAGTAGTTTGTAAGTTTAGGGACTGATAACTCCGTAGTTGAGTCCCATAGACTATACAAACATTTGAACAAACATTTGTTCCTACATTTCTCCTGAACCCAAACTGATCTTCTCCGAGGTCGGCTCCTACCTGCTTTTCCATCCCTCTGTAAATAATTCGTGCCATGCAACCATGATTTATTAAACTGACGATTCTTAGTGCGTAAAATACGAAAAAAGGACAAACAAACAATTTTCTATGTATTAGATAATTCTGCATCGCATGATATTAGTTTCAAAATTCTGATTTTCGGTTCTGTATATGATATTTCTACCAACAATAATGGAAACTGAAAGTTGATAAAGAAAGGAAATCGTCGCAGTGGAGTGCAGCTGCCTGAACCCGCTAACAACTGGCCCCAGTCCAGCCAGCGCCGAACGCTGGATGTGTGCCGGCAGTGGCGAATATGAGTCCGTTTGATGGCCGCCAGATGCGGGGGAATTGAGTTCGGAGTGCGCGCACAGCGAAAATTCCAATATACATGGCCGCACATGGCGGGTTTGTATGGCGCTCCACCTTCGGCAGATGTTTGCCCATTTGTTTCGTTTCGAAATCAATATCTTTACTACTATTTGATTTCATGTGCACCGATAGATGGAGCTAGAACCAATAACGTCTCCTATTTTGGATCTTAGAGCGTAGCAACAGAATAAACTGTTATATTTACACTTTTGCTCTCGTTTTGTCGGAATCAGAGGAAAGTCATTGGTGAGGCTTTATAGCTCCCTCTCATGCTTTAACAGCAAAACCTGTTCCAGTGATGTGATATTGTAGGTCGAAAATTGTTGCGAAAATTGGTCCGGATGGGAGGACACATTTATAACTTCACTAAATAAACTCGGCAATATTTCAAATGTTCAAATGTTTATAGATCTTACGGGATTTATCTACGAGATCATCAGTCCCTAAACTTACAAAATACTTATGAACTAGTCTATACTAAAGACGACACAATCAGCCATGCCTGAAGAGGGGGGGGGGGGGTTGGAACACCTGACAGGGAACGGCCGTGCAGACCGTAACTGGCCGCAGACCGCTTGGCCACTGCGGCCGGTGTGGCAGTGTTTCGGTAGTTGTCTGTCCGATTTAGTCAATGAGTTAAGATAAAGGGAGGCGACGTTACCTATGCTGAGAACTGGCATTGTCAAAAGTCAGAGCAGCCATTATTTCGTGCCCAAGACAAAGACTTCTGTGTGAAAACCCTGTGTGAATATTGGCTTCTTTACGTAAAGCAACTAAATTGACAATCTCAGTGTAATATTTACATAAAAATGTACATTTCAACGACTATATCTCCTACATACACACACACACACACACACACACACACACACACACACACACACACACACACACACACACACACACTGCCCAAATCTTTGGGCACCAAAAAAATGCTGGAGTGCCCAGTTTGCTGCCTTTACTTTTTCATTGCTAGGGCAACTCCAGGGGTTCTAACCTCCTGGTTTTAGTGCACTAACGCAAAACATTACTGTACATGTAATAAAATGAAAGAAAGAAGGAACGGTAATTCATCTTCCACAGACATACATTGCTCCACTTTCAATGATATTGAAGACAACGCACAATTAAAATAAGTGCCATTGTTGCGATTCAAACCCTCCTGCTGAGAAGCGAGTGACTTTATCTACTCAGCCACAACTGTCTTAGAAGGATAGAGTTATTGCCTAGGAACCATGAGGACCCAGGTTCGAATTCCGGGCGTGGGTCAGATTTTAATTCAGTTCCTTACCTGTTATTCAATATCTTCGATATATGTGTCAATACATGTCTCTGGATATTAAGTCATTGTTTGATACTAATATCCCCTGTGTCTGAGATACAAGGCAGGTTTATTCCCATTTACGTTGAATGCTCGGGTGCAATTACGCTACTGGAGAACGTCAGAAATATTGATACGTGTTACATAGGAGACCC
This sequence comes from Locusta migratoria, assembly GCA_026315105.1. Classification (NCBI taxonomy): domain Eukaryota; kingdom Metazoa; phylum Arthropoda; class Insecta; order Orthoptera; family Acrididae; genus Locusta; species Locusta migratoria. The sequence continues at coordinate 144,609,245 of CM048746.1, forward strand.
TCATACAGAAATGTGGAAAGTGTTGTGGAGGCAGATTTGGTTTAGGAAATTCCGTGCATTCACGTTGTTCATCAGGCCGTGGTGGCTGAGTGGAAGAAAAGTGTGGATGAAGCAACTGCCTAGTAAGCTGGAGGTCCAGAGTTCCAATCGTGGCCGTGTCATGATCTGTAATTCAATATCTCGCCCTCTATTCAAAGAATATTACTGTTCGTTTCTCTAAACGCGCAAAATGAGTGTTTAAAACACACGAACAACTTACTGCATAAAAAATATGATTTAACATAAAGGCACAAAATCCGAAAACCGTATGCTTATTTTTGCTACAGATTTCATATGTGGGAACAACGTGGGATGGCTAGTCATTTCCATAGGTATTAAGTTGCTAAGAAATTTATAGCTAGTAGATTACGGCATAGGTCGAATGTGTGGGAAAAGATAATATACTAGTATAGTGTAACATATCGCATTTCCGTGAGAATTGCCGCAATACTACCCAAGTATTCTTATTGGCTCCCCTCACCTGTGCGTAAGATTCGCTCTACGATTATTTAATTAAAAATATTAGATAATCTATTGTACAGTTGTGTGATTAATGTGTTTACATGAAGCCTGATTACGGTACGTTTTATTTATGAAATTATGCCATAGTTTTAATAAACAGTTTAATGTACAGTACTAGAAAGTGCGCTACGTATCAAAATTGATGGTATGTGGGACCAACACTGCCCAGACAGTCGCTCTCTTGAAATAGCCTCTTTCGGCAGTTCAAACTTTATGTTATTACTTCTGTAATTAGGATTCAAGTGCCCGAAGATCATGAACGATGTTACATACGTCGCTTGTTGTTTCACTACATATAAATATTATGAAACAACTGGCATCTTTTCTTATTTGCAAACTAGCCACAGTTTTGAAAGTCCCATAACACTTCACCTGAAGGTAGAAGGATCAAAACGACCTGTGCGCTGTTTCTGCGTGGGGACAAGAAAGGAAAAGAAGAACGAGTTTAGTGAACAGAAACTTTATCTGCACACACTGACGATGCATATAGTTCCACGGCCCTCACGTGCAGTGCTACGTAATTAAACGTTGCGACATTGACAAGAGTGGGGTGGTAACAGCTCCGAGGGAAAGTGTCAGACAAAGTGTTAGATAAATTATATAATATTCCAATCACTTTCACCATACCCCCTACCCAAAAAATCTCCGACCCAAACATATCATTCGTTCCTGCAATTTATTACATCGTTTTGAATGCTTGTCGACTCATCGCAGAAAATAGTAGTCGCTTCTATTTGTTATTTCAAAGGAGAATCAAGCTCGGCATTTGGAAGAATATTCCTAGTGGCCTAGAAAATGTAATTCCTGTTTCGCTACATAACAAACTGCATTACGTAATATGTTCAATACTTCCCTGGTCTTCCATACTTTCTCATTCTACCATCTATTTCTACCCTCCGTCGAGAACTCACAAGAACGAGAAATATAGAAGATGACGCAATAAATCTGTTAAAAAAAGTAAAAGGTGAATTTCAGTCTAACAAAATTTCTTCACGATAGTATTCACAAATGATTTACATTGCAATACCATTTCTTATTCCAAGGAGTTTTCTTTGTAAAAAATAACAGACAGGTTCAACACAGCCGTAAAGAAAAACTCATAAAACTACTTACGAAAATCCCCCTCAAATTCCTCGCTGTTTATGCATTTGTATATACATGTTTATACTGTTTAGGTAGAAAGTGGTCTGAGATTACCAGTTATTATTTCTTCTAAGATAGTAATGAAAAACAAGTGTGTTATAGTTTTCGCACAATTATGTCACTGTTGTTGTTGTGTTCTTCAGTCCGAAGACTGGTTTGATGCAGCTCTCCACGCTACCCTGTCCTGTGGAAATCTCTTCATCTGAGAATACATCCTTTTGAATCTGCTTACTGTATTCGTCCCTCGGTCTCCCTCTACGATTTTTACCCCATACACTTCCTTGTAATGCTAAGGTGACAATACCTTGATGTCTCAGAATGTGTCCAACCAATTTATTCCTTCTCTTAATCTTCATCATTCGTCTGTAGCACCACATTTCAAAAGCTTCTAGGATCTTTTTGTCTGAATTCCTTATCGTCCACATTTCACTCACATACAATGCTACACAACGGACAAATGTTTTCAGAAAAGACTTCCTAACATTTAAATTAATATTGTATGTTAACAAGTATCGCTTCTTTAGAAACGCTTTTTCCCCAAGCCATTGTGCATTTAATATCTTCTTTACTTCGGCCGTCAGAAGTAATCTTGCTACCCAAATAACAAAATTCATCAGCTACTTTTATTGTCTCAGTACCTAATCCAATTCCTTCGGCATTGCCTGATTTTCTTATATTGCATTCCATTACCTTCGTTTTACTCTTGTTAATGTTCAGTTTGATAAGTCATGATTGCAAAATTTTAACACGAATTATCTACAGGAGAATGGAAAATCTGGTAGAAGCTGACCTCGGCGAAGATCAGTTTGAATTCAGGAGGAACGTAGGAACCCGGGAGGCAATACTCACTTTACGTATTATCTTAGAAGATAGATTAAGGAAAGGCAAACCTACATTTTTAGCTTTTGTAGATTTTGGGAAAGCGTTTGACAATGTTGACTGGGATACACTCTTTCAAATTATGAAGTCAGCAGGGGTAAAATATAGGGAAAGGAGAGTTATTTACAACTTTTACAAAAGCCAGACCGCAGGCATGAAAGGGAAGCATCAGTTGGGAAGGGAGTAAGACAGGGTTGAAGCCTTTCTCCGATGTTATTCAATTTGTACATCTAGCAGGCGGTGAAGCAAAGCAAGGAAAAAATTGGAATATGGATTAAAGTTCAGGGGGAAGAAATAAAAACATGCGTTTTGCTGATGACATTGTAATTCTGTCAAAGACAGCAAAGGACCTGGGAGAGCAGTTGAATGGAATGGACAGTGTGTTGAAGAGAGCGTATAAAATGAACATTAACAAGAGCAAAACAAAAATAATCGAATGCGGTCTCAGAAAATCAGGCGATGCTGAAAGAATTAGATTAAGTAACGAAAAAATGAAGGTGGGTAGTAAAATAACATGGTCGCAGGACAGAGGATATAAAATGCAGAATGGCAATGGGAAGAAAAGCATTTTTGAAAAAGATAAATTTGCTAACATCGAATGTTAATTTAAGTATAAGGAAGTCTTTTCTGAAGGCATTTGTGTGGTGTTGCTTGTACGGAAGTGAAACATGGACGATAAGCAGTGCGGACAGGAAGAGAATAGAGGCTTTTGAAATGTGGTGCTACAGAAGAATGCTGAAGATTAGGTGGGTAGATCGCATAACTAAAGATGAGGTACTGAACAGAATTGGTGAGAAAAGGAATTTTTGGCATACCCTGACCAAAAGAAGGGATCGCTTGGTAGGACACATTTTTAGACATCGAGGAATCGTAAATTTAGCATTGGAGGGATGTGTGTGGGTAAAAATCGCCGAGTAAGTATAGTAAGCAGATTCAAGTGGATGTGGGTTGCCGTTCTTATGAGGAGATGAAAAGGCTTGCTCAGGATAGAGTAGGGTGGAGAGCTGCAACAAACCAGTCTCCGGACTGAAGATCATAACAACAAACAACAATGTTCAACTTCTATCTTCCTTATGTCACTACCTACTTCAAAATCTTCATCTGCGCGAGAAGTATAAGACGTAAGCGACACAGCAGGCAGTCTGCAACCAAGGCGCTGGCAGAGACCTGGGTTGACGCATGCGCAGTGGGTCACTGTTCAGTTATGTATCCATTGCTAACTCCAACCAACACCATAAGCGTCTTGCATATTGCCAGCGCATTGCCAGATAATACACAGTTGAATCATTACCCCAGACGGGGGTCGAATCCTCCCAGGGGCATGGATGTTTGTGTCGTCTTTAGTATAAGGTAGGTCATAAGTAATTTGTAAGTTTAGGGACTGATAACCCCGCAGTTAAGTCCCTTAAGCTTAACAGACATTCGATCATTTTTTCGTTACCCCAGAGTACTTTCTTACGTGATGAGAGGCATTATCAGGCAACAACAGACACATAATGTACTTTTTTCTTAAACATCATGATTTCCTTATTTAATTCAGGGTTGGAATGCAACCCACACTTCGTAACGAGTTGCCGATAGCACCATATATCCGTGATAGCTTTTACTGACACATTTAACTTAACGTGCCGCCGGTCTCTCTCTACAACTTGACAAACGCTTTCTTCCATCTTGTATTACGCACAAGGATTGATCTGCAATGCTTTATACACTCATAGATTTGGCTCTGCAGGTGGAACAAATCTGCCGTGACACGCAGGCAAGACATCAAAAAACAGAGCTCGTTTCAATCCAAGCCATGTAAGATTCTTTTAACTGTGCTCTGAATTTCTGAACGACCATCCATGTAAGTAGAAAATAAAATAGATATCCCTAAATGACCTCACCGCATTCGGGAATATGGTATTAATGGGGGAAACCATATTAGGTGGCTGTTTATCACTGATTTTGTGGGACTTAATTCGAGTGGGAAAAAGTAATAAGAATATGCTCACATTCTGACAGAATTACATTCACAATTCTCACTGTTTGTGTGAATTTATCTGAATTTCAGCCACTAATAACAACGTTACACTATGATGTCCGCCGAAGGTCCAATCCTGAATCCAATTTTACTTTTCAACTGTTGTGGAATCAGTAACTATATCATTATCGGAGAATATATAAGAAATAATGATGTTTTCCTTTTCCGATGTAAGTTGCCTGAATGTGATCTATTAAAAGTAGATGCACTGTTGTATATGTGTAAAGTAATGCAATGCACATTTATCTACGAAGTTTAAATAACAATTAATGTAATTAATTTCACTCATTTTTGAGGAAATATCTCTGATAAAGCGGAACTGAAAAATATTCCCATCAGATTGCCGTTTATCAAATTACACGTAAAAGGCACTCATTTCGAAAAATCCAATCACGAAATTCAACAATAATGATTGCAACAATGCAACCAATGAAACCATTTTCAAAGAGTAAATATAATTTTGAAAGAATTGTTGCGCACTTCGCTTTATACTCTTCAAATTACTAAAACCTTCCTCGGGCATAAATTAGTAAGTGTACAAATATTTAAGTCTCTTCGTCTTGTCGTTCGGACGTGATAAGCGTACACCGAACAGACATTCACATTAATATATATTTATAGATAAATAGCTATCCGATCGCCATAAAACCGTGCCTAAAGCCTTCCCCGGGTAGACATTAGTAACTATACAAATTTTTAGCACTTTATGTTTTATGGTTCAGACGTGATAAACGTACACCGAACAGACATTTACATTTATAGATATAGATGTGCTAACCTTACTGTACAGCTTACTGCTTTTTTTCCCCATCTGAATACACGTTTTGCTCCTGGAGAGTTACCCTACAGCAATACTGCTTATTGCAGATGGGAATGTGAGAAAGCATATTACGATTGAAGTAATAATTGTTTGCTAATACTGCCCTTCGATTTGTACAATAGGAAAAGTACATGAGCTAGTTTGCTGTTAAGGTAATTGGTGTGTCCTTCCCAAGAGACTTTTTGATCTGTGACCAGTCCAAGCAATTTCACAGTTCTATTTTCATTTTTAGTTACCTTCAATTCAAAGATTATTTCCTCTGTTTTTGTGTGATTTATGGAGAATTAATTGGCCTGGCAGCAGTGGCTAGTCATTTCCATCATTTATTTATATCTAACAAACTCTGTAGATTGTCTTCAGTGGCTATTAACGTCGTGTCATCTGCATATAATAAACTCTTACAAGGTATAAAAAGTTGGAAATTCATTGATATAGACAATGAAAATTAAGGGCCCAAGGAACGAGCCTTTGGGTATTCCTCTTTTTATTGGGTGAATTGCTGATCTGTGATTGTTTGCATATATAAGCTGTAACCTATTGCTGGTGTATAGGATTTGAGTGATTTGAGTGATTCATCTTCTATTCCATTGTAGTCCAGCTTTTTGATTATCACATCATGAGACTCAGAATAAAACGCTTTATATAAATCAATAAGGGTTCTAGAAGTGTGTAGCCTTTTTTCATACCCTTCTTGTACATTATTCACCAGTGATTCGACTGCTTTCACGGTTGATGAATGTGATCTAACTACAAATTGTTGTTCGTTTAATAATTTATTGTATCCAAAGTACTGTTTATGCATACAGTTTTCAATTATTCTACATAGGATTTGTACTACTGAGATGGGTCTGTAGTTACTTGAGAGATTTTTATCTCCTTTTTATACACAGCAGTGCTTAAGACATTTGGGAATGTTCCTTCATCTAATATTCTGTTTGACTGTGAGAGAAGTGGCATTTGAAATTCCTTCGCTGTAGGCTTTGTGATGAAATTGTTGAGGCGATAATAGTCTTATGTTTTTGAATTGTTGAGTTTGCTTATTGAGTGCAGAATGTCATTCAACGTTATTGGAGCACAAGTAAATTTCTCGCTTCTTGTTTGTTTACCATAAGTGAGGAAATTAGAATCAATGGGTGGAGTACTCAAGCAATTGAGAAATATTCATTGAGAGTATCACAGTCTATGGGAATACTGTTTTCTTTATTGGTGTTATTAATTTCTCTCTTAATGACTTTCCAAGCTGTTTTACATTTATTTTTTTGAGTTGAAAATATATTCATCATTCGAATTAAATTGGTTTTTTTTTATTTCAGACCTGTAAAGTTTTCTCATATTTATGTAGTTTTCTTTATCCCTTCCACTATTATAAGACTTTTCTTTCAGAATGAGTAATAATATCCTGAGTCTGTTTAGCTGTGGTGTGTACCACTTGCTAGTACGCTGGAGCTTACGTAAAGTATCAGTATAATATCTTCTACTATGTGCTTAATCTCTGTCATGAAAATGGAAAATGTTTATCAATTGTTTCATCGTTATTCATTACATGTGACCAACCCTTTATTGTAACTTATTCCCATACAAATTTTTAGCACTTTATGTCTTGTGATTCAGACGTGATAAACGTTCACCGAACAGACATTCATATTTATAGATATAGATTATGTTATCAAGACAGGCATTAAGTCTAGTAGGCTTTTCATTTAGAGAATAATAATCTGACATCAGAGAGTTAATTATATCTACTAAATTTTTTCTCCTCGCCCTTGTATCAATGTTAATATCACCAACAATTACAATTTTATGTTGTTTATATTTGGACAGGTGTAATGTTAAAGTATTAATTTTTTCTATAAAAACTATTTCATCAAAACCTGGTGTTCTATAAATTGAGACAATTACAATTTTTTGTACGTGCAATACCATACCAGCTACTTCTAATGTACCTTCAATGCATATCTTGTTAAGATCTATTACTGGGTATCACTTCTCCACCTGTAATATTTTTTTCTGCAGTAACTAGTGTGGTTAGTAAGTAATCTATAGGAACACACAAGTATGTTCAAAAGCTTGCAGCAGGAGACAGAAAATACAGAATTCCTCCACTCTCTCGCTTAGTCAATGAAGGAACAGTGACATACAAAGGATCAAGCTTCTGCATTGTGAGAAGACTTCTGAATTTTAGTTGCGACCTTCCTAAACATAAACCACTATCGTGGATACTATTTACAACAAATAGGTCCCCAAATTATTCTGAATTTTAGTTGCGACCTTCCTAAACATAAACCACTATCGTGGATCCTATTTACAACAAATAGATCCCCAAATTATCCCCTTGCAGGTTGGAATAGACCGCAGGGGTTCTATAGAGACCACTTTCGGAATCACTGCTATAAACCGAAGTTAAGGGTATAGTGTGACTTGGCCAGTCATGCAGGACGCTTGGCATACGTTTTTTGTACCGTACCGTAAAATCTGTGAGATTGAAAGACGGTGTATTATGCGCGTGAGAGAATGTTGTGTATGCATCGGAGAAACGTATGGTAGTGTGGGACGAAGTGTAGCTACAGTGCAGCGGATGTGTTTAAGATGGTCCACAGAAGGCAGTAGAATGCAAAAAACGAGTCATGTTGCGTCACCTATGCAATCCTCCAAATCAACACTACACCTGTAAGGCTTCGCAGGACAGACCTGAGACCTCCTCGGTTCTGGTGCAACGATGGAATACTGTTAAGAAATCTTACACTGTCAGGGCTGACAGTCGGTCGCACTTCATTGCAACATCGATTACGTGTTCGTCACGCTACATTCCATTACCAGGTTAGGTGGCAATTGTGTACGGAACCATGTCACTGCGGACAGGAATGGCATCAGATATTATTTTCAAACAAATTCAGTATCTGCTTGATTATAAATGATGCATTTTCTTGCCTGCAGACACGAGGAGTGGCGTTATAAAGACTGTAGTCGTACAAAACATACAGAACCTATTAAAAGCCTGTTAAAACAGGATAATGTTGTGTTCAACTAAAACTACATTTGAATCATTTGTGATCATATTTGGACTCATAACCATAACCATACTGAATTACACCCCAGACGCCATTTTTCAGGAAGACAATGCACCACTATGTGTTTTTCCAGGAACTCCTTTCCTCTTCGTGTCAAAGGTACTCAAGGTTTTGCTCTGGGAAACTAGATCGCCAGATTTATAGTCTCTCGAAAATATGTGACATATTGTGAAACGATGGGTTCAGTGCTTTGACCCAGTGGAAATCGCTACAGATGAATTTTGGAATCACACAAATGTAACTTGTATGGCCATAATACAATACGTAATTGGCTCCTTATACGTGTCAATGCTAACGGGCACGGAGCAATTAGGGGCCTTTGCCTCCTAGGCAATAGGAAACATGCAGAACTTTAGTGAAATAAATGCCAATATTTTAATAACATACTACTGAAAGTTATTTGTGTACTTATTACCGATAGTATCTCAATGTATTTTGTGTTTTCTTCTGGAGTGCAGGTTAGTAGTGAGCCCTGTATTACCTGGATGCATAACTCTGGTCTCTGAGCATGAAGCAGCACCGTACCTCCGCATATGTGTCTTGCACAAAATATTGCATTTCCATCAGGTTTGAATTTGACAAACAAGTATCTATTAGTATGTACGTCACGAATTATTTCTTACGTGTTGTTTTGAAAAAGTGTAGGCATTCCTTTGGAAAACAGTCGGTGGACTGTCTTTTCTGTCCGTTTACCGTTATGTTTGATATTTGTATTTAATTATCTGGTCATCTATGGGGCACCTACCTCCAATCTTTCATCCACTTCAATTCTGCCGCACAAAGACCGCGTCCAATATTCAATTTACCATCTTCTACTGTGTGTGTGTGTGTGAGAGAGAGAGAGAGAGAGAGAGAGAGAGAGAGAGAGAGAGATTGAATGTTGTGTCTACTTTATGAAGATGACTACCGTAAATCATGACATTTAAATATGAGACCAACGGTATGTGACTGTATAGCCTCCATCGGTACCATTGCCGTATCCGCAATCAGTGAATTTGTACGTCGACAGATACTGAACAACTGAGACTTGCCATCTTGTTCAGTCTTCATCACAAGGAGAATGTGCATTATTAAATAGTTATTAACTTTCCGATTATGGATTCAAACTGTACGTAAAATTACGTTTCGATTTATTTGTCACAAGGTAAGGCCGATTAAAATTGTGAAGATGCAATTAATTAGCAATTAAATCACATACAACTAATCTAATGTCACATGATGCGTGTCTAAGCAGAGGACCAGAGTATTTTTCCGGGTCATAAATTAATAAATTAGCAATGTGGCTGTTACAACCGTTATTTTAATGACTGGACATTGCTTCGGCCACGGTGGAGCGACCAAACGGTCTAAGGCGCCTAGCTGCGAAGCGTGCCGTTACTCGCCATCGGAGCTTCGAGTCCTTATCTCGGGCATCGTTGTGTGTGTTATCCTTAGGTTAAGTTAGTTTAAGTATTTGTAAGCCTAGGGAATGATGACCAAAGAAATTATGTCCCGTAGATTTACAAACATTTGAACATTAGAATTTTGACACGGCTTCATTGAGGCATAGGAACACCACTTGATCTACTGTTTACCGCCTCTGCAGGACGGCAACCTATGAAGCATGAAAACAGACAGCTCAGGCCAGAACCAATGGAAGTAGTTCTTTTGGAGATGGTGGCTACCAGTTTCTACTCTTGCTGGCCGACGAATACTGCGGTCCGAAGCACAAGGTTGCAACGGATTACTGTTGTGTGGGAGTTGCCGCCACTACCGTGGACCTCAGTGGGCACTTACTGCGAGAAGAATGAACTTCGGCATCTCGACGCGTACATAATGTAATAAGGTGGTATGACAGTGGAATCGAAATGTATTTTAATTCTTGATGTAGATATATAGGCCTATCTTAAGTTGTGTTACAAATACGAAATAAAGGAAATATGAACACGTATGCCAGGCAGCTGCAATTCAACAGCCATATGGCATAGAGGCAATGGCGGCTCGTGCTTCAGATTACTGGGGGTTCACTTCTTTCAGTGGCGCCGCCCCTCCTCCCCCCCCCCCCCCAAACTTTCCCAACCACCCGCTCGACTTCTCTACCCTTTAGATATATTTTTCTTAAATGTCTGCAGCTTACCTCGGCTTGTTTGCGATTGCTTGAGCTGAGACATCGGCCTACTAAACTTCTTTATATTACATTTTTCTTCAAAGTATAAAGCTGAACGTTGTTCATTTTTCTTTGATAATAGTCACCAAGCACGTGTGGATATGCGTATGAACACTAAAACACAGTAGGTAACGGATTACACTGTTAAGTGACTGTAACAAAGTGAATGTGTTACAGTGAAGGGACAATATAACTTCGGGTCATGCGTCACTGTAAGCAGCAAGCTCTCCTGATCTTACGCTTGCGCAAAGTCTGCTCTCTCCCACACAATTTCAAACGGTTAAATATTTCTTACAACGAAAAGTGTAAATCTCGTTTACTCTCAAAAGCGTCCAAATATACGAGGCGCGTCCAGAAAGTAAGTTCCGTTTGGTAATAAAATGAAATTGTACACAGATACAGAAGAAATTTTTATTGCACAAAATTCTGCAACTCTTAAACTACTTTTCCACATAACTTCCGAAATTTTGTAGGCACTTGTCATAGCGTGCCACAAGTTTTTGCATGCATCCTTCAAGAAGGTTACCGCCTGTGTATTCAACCATATGGTAATAGCTCTTTATCATCGATGAAGCGTTCAGCACCAAGGACAGATTTTAGGTGTAAGAAGAGATGAAAGTCGCTAGGAGAGAGGTCCGAACTGTATGGAGGATGATCAAACAGGTCCCATTGAAATTTCCGTAAGAATTGTTTGGTCACATTCGGTGTGTGATGTCAGGCATTATCATGAAAAAAAAATCTTTTGACAGTAATCCTCTTCTTACACCTAAAATCTATCCTTGGTGGACAAGACTCTAACGATGATGACGAGCTGAAAGAACATGTTGCCACATGGTTGAAGACACAGGCGGCAACATTCTATGAAAAAGGCACACAAAACCCTGTGCCATACTATGACAATTGCCTACAAAATTTCGGAAGCTATGTAGAAAAGTAGTTTAACAGATGTATATTTTTGTACAATCTATATTTTTTTCTGTATCTGTACCCGTTCATTTTATATAACCAAACGGAACTTACTTTCTGGACTCGCCTCGTATGTGGCAGGTAACAATACAAAGTCATTGTTGTTGTCCTATCTGTTAAAAAGAAGATTGGATTTATAAAATTGTTTGCAGTCGTTCTTGAAGCCATTACCTTGGATAACGCAATGCGATGCCGCTAAACACATGGCTATTCATCCTATGTGGAGAGTATAGACTTCGTTATCATTCATGGTCGTATGTTCTGATAGATTTTACAGTTGATGCATCTTTAATTTATAGTTGTAAGATATTTTACCAAATAGGACGTGTTTTCGGTTAATCACCATTGCGCCAAAAACACATACGAAGGGCGGATGTTACCTTCACGGAGGATTTGCGCATGCGCAAAACGAAGTGCACAATAGCTCCATTGTCTTGCTTCGGGACCATTCGTGTGTAACCGTCAGAGCTCGAGTGGTCAAGAGCCGGTGTCTCTACCAGCTCCAATCTTAAAAGCGGCGTTTCCCCTCGCCCCTTCCTGCCGCGAGAACGCCCATATGCTGCCTCCAGGGGTTCAGAAACGAATTTGGACCTCAGCCGCGCATGCGCTTTGCGCCTATCTTAAGCGGACGCGCTACGACTCATATACGTGTTGTCTCCGCGACATAAAACCCAAAAGAATGAATGTGCATATGAAATGATCTATAGAGGCGTGAAACGAAGAATGATAGTTTAAAAACAGTTTTTATATCATTTATTTACTTTTTTCCACGACGAGCTTTTTACAGGGGTTCACTGAACCAGTGAATACAAAGGATGCGCCGCCACTGGCTGTAGGTAATCAATAAATCAGTCGACGTTGAATGCTAGAAACAGGAGGATTCAATTTGCAATGGAAATACTGCGGCTTTCGTCTCGTGACCCAGAAAGAGGAGGTGGGGACATTCCGTCTAGAGAGCAGTCAGAGAATCGGGCCTTTAATCCGGAGTATCGCTTTCGGTTCGCAGAGCGAGTTGATTCTGGAGAGTGCTCGCGGTCTTGCCCGGGAGGTCCCTGGCCGGCCAGAGGCTTCCATCTCACTCGGTAATCCTCTGTAATCCCCCGCCCCGTCGGCAGAGGGCAGCGCCGTCGCGACCGCGGGCTGCTAATGGCCGCTGCTCCCAGATTACTCACTGAGGAGGTGACGGCCGGCGAAACGTCGCCGAGTGCAATCAGCCCGCAGAGAACGGCCTTGCATAATCACCGCCGTTACCGAGCCTCCCCTTGGGGACTTTTGCACACTCTGTGCTTGTTACATTTCCACGGAGAAAGTGCTCTCGTCCTATAGGTGACAGACACCCCGCTTACTTGGAGACCCAAAATGCAATTCTGTTAATCAAATTCCTTAGTCCGCTTTTGGTTCGTCATGAAAACACTCCATAATCGTTCTTGTAAACACGTATCTGTGAGCAATTTCCCACTTTCAAAATAGATTTTCTTAGCCACGTACATCAGAGTCGCAAATCCAATGTTTGTTGATTCTACTAGATTATCGAACGCTGAAAAGTTCTTCTGGTGGAACACAAAAGGCAAATATGTCCCTTAATTTAGGTAACAGTGTCCTAGGAGAAGACAGCAGTCTTCCTTGACGATATTTATATTGTAATAACAGTCTTGGGGAAGAGGAAGTAGATCAAGATGAAATAGGAAATACTATACTGAGAGATGAATTTGACAGAGCCCTGAAAGACCTTAGTCGGAACAAGGCCACGGGAGTAGATGACATTGAGGAAATGTCATCTACTCCCGGGGCCTTGTTTCGACCTACTAAAGTCTCTGGGAGAGCGAGACATGACGAAACTGTTTCACCTGGTGTATAAGATGTATGAGAAAGGCGAAATACTCTCAGACTTTAAGAAAATGCAATGATCACGATTCCAAAGAAATCAGTCGCAGGCTCAAAATTACAGAACCTTCAGTTTGATAAGTCATGGTTGCAAAATTTTAACACGAATTATCTACAGGAGAATGGAAAATCTGGTAGAAGCTGACATCAGTTTCAATTTAAGAGGAACTTAGGAACCTGGGAGGCAATACTCACTTTACTACTTACCTTAGAAAATAGATTAAGAAAAGGCAAACCTACATTTTCAGCTTTTGTAGATTTTGAGAAAGCTTTTACAATGTTGACTGGAATGCACTCTTTCAAATTCTGAAGTCAGCAGGAGTGAAATACAGGGTAAGGCGAGGTATTAACAAATTGTACAAAAGCCAGACAGCAGTTTTTAGACTCGAAGGGCATGAAAGGGAAGCATTAGTTGGGGTGGGGAGGGAGTAAGACAGGGTTGTAGCCTTTTCCCATGTTATTCAATTTGTACATCTGGTAGGCGGTGAAAGAAAGCAAGGAAAAATTTGGAAGTTCAGGGTGAAGAAATAAAAACGTTGCGTTTTGCTGATGACCCTATCTGTCAGAGACAGCAAAGGACCTGGAAGATCAGTTGAATGGTATGGACAGTCTGTTGAAGAGAGCGTATTAAGTGAACATTAACAAGAACAAAACAAAGATAATGGAATTCAGTCTTAGAAAATCAGGCGACATTGAAGGACTTAGATTAGGTAACAAAAAATGAAGGTGGTAGATGAGTTTTGATACTTGGGTAGTAAAATAACAAATGACGGTCGCAGCACAGAGGATATGAAATGCAGATTGACAATGGGAACAAAAGAATTTTTGAAAAAGAGAAATTTGCTAGCATCGAATATTAATTTAAGTGTAAGGAAGTATTTTCTGAAGGCATTTGTGTGGAGTGTTGCCTTGTACGGGAATGAAACATGGACAATAAACTGTGCGGACCGGATGAGAATAAAGGCTTTTGAAATGTGGTGCTACAGAAGAATGCAAGAGCTTAGGTGCGTAGATCGTATAACTAATGAAGAGGTGCCGCGGTGGAGTAGCCGAGCGGTCTAAAGCGTCTCGCAGCGGAGCGCGCGGTTGCTCGCCGTGGAGGTTCGAATCTCCCTGTGACATGGGTGTGTGTGTTGTCCTTAGGTTAGTTTACCTAGGTTTAAGTAGTTTGTAAGCTACGGACTGATGACCACGCAGTTTGGTCCGATAGATTTATAGACATTTGAATTTTTGAATGAAGAGGTACTGGACAGAATTGATGGGAAAAGGAATTTTTGGCTAAAAGAAGGAATCGCTTGGTAGGACACAGTCTTAGACATCGAGGAATCGTAAATTTAGAATTGGAGGGAAGTGTGTGGGGGTAAAAATCGCAGAAGGAGACCAAGAGACGCATATATTAAGCAGATTCAAATGGATGTGGGTTGCCGTTCTTATGAGGAGATGAAAAGCCTTGCTCAGTATAGTGTAGGGTGGAGAGCTGCATCAAACCAGTCTCCGGACTGAAGACCATAACAACACAACAACAATAGTCTTGGACGCAGATGATAAAAAATTTTGTATTTCACCGGTTTCAACCTAATATAACTTCAGAAATAATGATACAGCCCCTGTTGCCAGTACTGAGCTATGCAGGGCTGGCAGTAAGTTGGTAACTGCTCAGATTACGGCCAGAGAACAGTCATGGCAGCCTATATTAGGTTGAAACGGTTCAGGAAATTTTTTACCTGTTCCTATTGTAAGTCCTAGGCCGTGATACTAACACGTGGAAAAAAGGGATGGAGAAAAGTGGACAATATTTTTCCTATCAATGTTCGCTGGTGTCCTTACTCTCTCTTCCACTTTGTTTACTAACTGCTACTGTCTTTGAGCACAATATAACATATACGTTCGCATGCCAAAATTTTGCTGAGGAACTCGGAAAATACTTGCCTCTTCTGAGTTCCGGCGGCAAAATTTCTCAGCTGCTTCGTTACTTTTATTTGACACGACAGGGTCTTCTGCTTATATGATTAATTTTGCAGTTCAGTTAATATTTTACATTTTTTATGTGCTTCGACACACGCTAAGAGGAATAACATACGGAAATTGGGTAATTTGGTTTTTATAAAAGAATGCTTGGGTGGGCGTTGTCACTGACGATAAAATTATTTTGGGCGGTGAAACACATCGTAAATTTACTAAAATCCACTGTCATTACTCAAAGAGACTATCGTCTAGGTGTCCTACTCACCCAGGAGAAGGCAACTTGGGATAGTGGCTGAAACATAGATCGATATAAATATCTTCCTTGTTTACCCTTTGCAAACCGAGGTATTAAATTCACTTGCACATTGCTTCCTTGAGTGCAGTTGTGCCTTCAGAACGGCAGGGTGTGCTCCTGTCGAAAAAACGGCGGTGGTCGACGACGTCACCTGGCGGCATGCTTGTAAGTTGTTTGAGGGATTTTATCTTTCAAAATTTTAAATATTTGTTATTTTTTTGCTTTAGCATCATATTGTTACACCTGGTCTGTAAGATGTTTCAGGCAGGCAGAAAAGAAAAAGGAAATGGAAAAAGGACTTCAAGAAGAGAATAATAATCTCAATTCCAACGTCAGGAGGCGCAGACAAGATTAAAAATTACAGAACAATCAGTTCAATATATAATGGTTTCCAAACTATAACTCATTTTCAGAAGAATGGTAAAACTGGTGCAAGCCGACTTTTGGAAAGATAATTTACGATGAAGCTTCCTGGCAGATTAAAATTGTGTGCCGGAACCGGGACTCGAACCTGGGACCTTTCGCGGGCAAGCGCACTACCGACTGTGCTATCCCGACACGACTCACGATGCCGCCTCACAACTTTATTTCCGCCAGTACCTCGCCTCCTACTTTCCAAACTTCACAGAAGCTCTCTTGCGAAGAGAGGATATGGTGGAGACATGGCTTAGCCACAGCCTAAGGGATGTTTCCAGAATGAAACTTTCACTCTGCAGCGGAGTGTGCGCTGACATGAAATTTCCTGGCAGATTAAAATTGTGTGCCGGAACCGGGACTCGAACCTGGGACCTTTGCCTTTCGCGGGCAAGCGCACTACCGACTGTGCTATCCCGACACGACTCACGATGCCGCCTCACAACTCTACTTCCGCCAGTACCTCGCCTCCTACTTTCAAAACTTCACAGAAGCTCTCTTGCAAACACGCAAGACTAGCACTCCTAGAAGAAAGGATATGGTGGAGACATGGCTTAGCCACAGCCTAAGGGATGTTTCCAGAATGAAACTTTCACTCTGCAGCGGAGTGTGCGTTGACATGAAACTTCCTGGCAGATTAAAATTGTGTGCCGGAACCGGGACTCGAACCTGGGACCTTTGCCTTTCGCGGGCAAGCGCACTACCGACTGTGCTATCCCGACACGACTCACGATGCCGCCTCACAACTCTACTTCCGCCAGTACCTCGCCTCCTACTTTCCAAACTTCACAGAAGCTCTCTTGCAAACACGCAAGACTAGCACTCCTGGAAGAAAGGATATGGTGGAGACATGGCTTAGCCACAGCCTAAGGGATGTTTCCAGAATGAAACTTTCACTCTGCAGCGGAGTGTGCGCTGATATGAAACTTCCTGGCAGATTAAAATTGTGTGCCGGAACTCCGCTGCAGAGTGAAAGTTTCATTCTGGAAACATCCCTTAGGCTGTGGCTAAGCCATGTCTCCACCATATCCTTTCTTCCAGGAGTGCTAGTCTTGCGTGTTTGCAAGAGAGCTTCTGTGAAGTTTGGAAAGTAGGAGGCGAGGTACTGGCGGAAGTAAAGTTGTGAGGCGGCATCGTGAGTCGTGTCGGGATAGCACAGTCGGTAGTGCGCTTGCCCGCGAAAGGCAAAGATCCCAGGTTCGAGTCCCGGTTCCGGCACAATTTTAATCTGCCAGGAAGTTTCATATCAGCGCACACTCCGCTGCAGAGTGAAAGTTTCATTCTGGAAACATCCCTTACGCTGTGGCTAAGCCATGTCTCCACCATATCCTTTCTTCCAGGAGTGCTAGTCTTGCGTGTTTGCAAGAGAGCTTCTGTGAAGTTTGGAAAGTAGGAGGCGAGGTACTGGCGGAAGTAAAGTTGTGAGGCGGCATCATGAGTCGTGTCGGGATAGCACAGTCGGTAGTGCGCTTGCCCGCGAAAGGCAAAGGTCCCAGGTTCGAGTCTCGGTTCCGGCACACAATTGTAATCTGCCCGGAAGTTTCATATCAGCGCACACTCCGCTGCAGAGTGAAAGTTTCATTCTGTATAATTTACGATGTTGGAGAAATGTAGCTTGGCAGTATTAGCCCATCATAGAAGGAGGGTTAAGGAAATACATTGTTTTCTTAGATGTGACTAAAGTTTTGTCAGAATGGAATACGCTTTTTCAGATTCTGAACTCAGTAGTGGGAACAGAGAGATACTTACAACTACTCAGTGGCGCAGCCAGGATTTGGTTGTGGGGGGAGGGGAGAGGGGGGGCTAATTTTTTAACATTGAAGCTTATTGAATTTACTAATCTGATTTATTTTTAACCTTTTTATAATTTAACCAATTATACTACGACAACAAAAAATAAAATAAGAAGGCTCGCATTAATTTGAAAGTGGAAGAGGAGCAACGTGATGGCAATGGAGTGCATATAATCAGCTCGTAAAATAATTAAGCAACTTCCATGTTACTAGCAGTAGAGAGACTTCTTTACAGTTCAATTAACATGAGTCTCTATGTGTAAAAATTGAACTAAAATAACACTATTGTTGTTCATAAGATTCCACTTTGTGGCGCCGCTGACCTGATAAGCAGCGGGTCGCTGCATATGACCAATCGGTTCGTAACTTCAGCATAGTATGTATGTTGTTATGGCATTAATGGGTTGAGAAGGCATCAGGACAAGATTGTAGCGTTTATCCAATGCCATTCAAGCTGAATACTTAGAAATCTGTGAAGGAAAGCGAGGATAAATTTTGAGAAGAATTTGGATTTCAGGGAAAAGAAATAAAAACTTTTCTGTTTGCTTATGACAATATAAATCTGTTAGATAGGAAAAGGAACTGAAAGACCTACTAAGCAAAATGGATATTACCTTGAGGGTGTAAGATGAACACCAACAAAAGAAAAACAACCTTAATGGAAAATAGTTGAATTACATCAAGCATTGCAGCTTTAATTAGATTATAAAACGATAAAAATGAATGTGGAAGAAGAATATTCTTACTTGGGCAGTACTGTATTCGTCCCTCGGTCTCCCTCTACGATTTTTACCCCACACACTTCCTTCTAATGCTGACATTTCGCTGATGACACAGAGTGTGTCCCACCAACCTATCTATTCTCTTAGTCACGATATGCTACAAACTCATTATCTTCCCAATTCTGTTGAGCACTTACTTCCTCATAGCGGCCGGCCGCGGTGGCCGAGGGGACTGAGGCGCTCCATTCACGGTCTGCACGGCCACTACGGTCGGGGGTTCTAATCCCCCCTCGGGCATGGATATTTGTGCTGTCATTAGTCTTAGCTAGTTCGTAAGTAGTTTGTAAGCTTAGGGACTGATGACCCCGTAGTTAAGTCCCATAAGTTCTACAAACATTTGAACCCATCCAATCCTCATAGGCGACGATATAAATTTAACCTCGTTCTGTTGGCGAAAATTTATGTTTAAGTCTCGGAATACAGATAAAACATCATCCGAATGTGATAAACGCTTTCTCTTAAAATTAATTTCAGATATTTGTTCATGAGCCCATTCGAATAGCAAATGGTTATCAAAACTCACTTTACCTCTTGGTCAGATATAATTGTAATCTCTGGTACAGAAATTTCTTAACACTTGGATCTCGTAACGAGACTGAATATGGAAAGTCCCAAATTTACCAAAGTGAACGAAAAGTATACCAACACAGAAAAGCGGAAAAACCTTCGTATAACGCCTACCTGAGAGTCAGACTTAATCCTTTCTTTCCAAATTTTGTTCCTCGACAGCAACTTATTGAAAGCTGATATATACCGTATTTTCTTTGCATTGTTGTTGATGACATTTTGCCACTTGGTACGGCGTCTAGCCACTTCTAAGGCATTTATCTGTCGTCTTGATGGTTGTGTTACGTTGCCGTCTGTGAGTATGAGCATGTTATTTTATTCCAGCAGTGAATTGTCTTGTATTTGGTGCTGTGGCGAAGTTTATGCTAGCATTGTTGTTCTGACAATGTTAACTATCAACAAAATAACATTCAAGTAATAAAATAGCTCGATACAAACGTCTGTGTCATGCATAAAAAAAAAAAACATGACAAAAAAGCAATAGTTCGATCAAAAATTTTAAAACACATATTTTGATATTTAATGCACAGTATTAGTACAAAAAATACTGAATTTCTATTTTTCATAACGTGGAAATGAAAGGGTTAACTGTTTCCAAGTTACAAGCGTAAGGGTCGAGCAAATGTGGCTTGAATTTAAGGAATCAATCTCGACAGCAAAAGAATTAACAAAAGACGGAGCTGATCCACGTTGGTGTGCAAAACAAGTCAGAACATCGTAGCAGAGGCAACAAAAGGGTATGCGAAATTTAAATAAAGGAAAACCACAAGATTGACGATTTATACGAAAGATAGATATTTGTCAAGGACTTTTATGTGAGATCGATAAATGACAAATTCTGTCGATAAAATTGGACAACATCGCCCGCAAGCGAATTTAATACCTCGGTTTGCAAAGGGTAAACAGGAAAGATAACACACACAGTACAAGTCACTGCAGGGTCAACACAACCAAAGAAGACCAAACATCAAAAATATCGATAGTGACTACTCATCAAAAGGTGAAGCAGCATTAATTCTGTCCCTCTGTTGTTTGACGAGAGACAGTGCCGGTGTCCAAGCAGAATTTAAAGAAAAACCACCCTCTCTGTTTATAAGTTCGTTTCCTAGTTTAATTTCAACAGCTATCCTAACACTGTCCCAATAGGTGGAATTGCATGCCAGAATCTCTTTGTTGTTGTATTCCATAGCCTGATCGGTGGCAAGCAACAGCGGATTTGTTTGTCTGTTATAAGCGTGTGTGACTTTGTCTTCAATACACCGGTCTTTGCCGGCCGCGGTGGCCGAGGGGACTGAGGCGCTCCAGTCATCGTCTGCACAGTCACTACGGTCGGGGGTTCGAATCCCCCCTCGGGCATGGCTATTTGTGCCGTCCGTATTATTAGCTAGTTCATAAGTAGTTTGTAAGTTTAGGGACTGATGACCCCGTTGTTAAGTCCCATAAGCTATACAAACATTTGAACATTTGAACATTTCATCACCGGTCTTCCACAGCCTTACGCAAACCAAGATCATCCTTTACGGTCCCCAACATGCCCTTTATCTTAGAAGGTAGTTGAAAAACACATATCACATCATATTTTCACAAAATAGGATCAATGTTGTTGGAAATGCTTCCAGCGTAAGGCAAAAGGGACATAGATTTATGTGCCAATTCGTTACCATCGACACCCGCCCGTTGCACAATATATATCATTCTGATGAAAGGTTACATCGAGACGGGACAACTCAACTTACAACCTTATTGGTCTGAAATGACATGGACCCTGTGAACCAAGGTACAAAGTACTCCTTCACGCTGACCTGGATGGTGACAATATCAGCTCGCAGATACAAATCAGTGGGAGTAGGCTTCTTATAAACAGCATGTCTCAATGTACTATGAACCTTCCTTCTGACCAACACATTAAGGAAAGGAAGGCAGTCATTCTTTTCCACCTCCATAATCAACTGAATATTTGGGTGGACTGAATTTAGGTTTTCCCAACAACCGTGTTAATTTTCACTACCATGAGGCCAAACGACAGAAGTGCCGTCTACATATCAGAAAAAAAAACAAAAAATAAAAAAATAAAAAAATTAAAAAAAAAACCACGCAGGTTTCAAGGTCGCTGACTCTAAAGCAAGTTCCTCGAAATCCTCCTTAAACAAATTGGCCTTATTATGTGACAACAGGCTTCCCGTAGCAACTCCATCAATTTATTCGTAGTACTGATGATAGAATAAAAATTAAATAGAAGTCAGCACCTGTCGAAAGACATTTGTTAACTCGATACCGACGTCAACCTCAGTTAGCTGCAACGAATCAAATCAAATGTTCAAATGTTTGTACAGCTTATGGCACTTAACTACGGGGTCATCAGTCCCTAAACTTACAAATTACTTATCAAGTACCTTATACTAAAGACGACACAAATATCCATGCCCGAGGGGGGATTCGAACCCCCGAAAATTAAAAAAAAAACCACGCAGGTTTCAAGGTCGCTGACTCTAAAGCAAGTTCCTCGAAATCCTCCTTAAACAAATTGGCCTTATTATGTGACAACAGGCTTCCCGTAGCAACTCCATCAATTTATTCGTAGTACTGATGATAGAATAAAAATTAAATAGAAGTCAGCACCTGTCGAAAGACATTTGTTAACTCGATACCGACGTCAACCTCAGTTAGCTGCAACGAATCAAATCAAATGTTCAAATGTTTGTACAGCTTATGGCACTTAACTACGGGGTCATCAGTCCCTAAACTTACAAATTACTTATCAAGTACCTTATACTAAAGACGACACAAATATCCATGCCCGAGGGGGGATTCGAACCCCCGACCGTAGAGGCCGTGCAGACCGTGACGAGCGCCTCAGTCCCCTCGGCCTGCAACGAATCAGACGAACGTGAGTTTAGGGAGACCTCACATCAAAAATCACTAATATATGAGACTCATTTAAACGCAATACTTGAAATATCAGATATCCACCGAGTTCTTAATGTGTTGATCATACCTACCTACTTTTGGAGTCAACAAACTGGCAAGATGTTTAGCTACCCGACATGTCGGAGCACCAATGTTAGGTACTACAAGCCTCAAAGAAACATTCTCCTTTTGAATCATAGGAAGGCCAGACAATCTAGGTGGTACAGCACACTAAGAATTAAGTCTCTTTATAGTCTCCTGTGAGAAAGGACTTTTCTTTAGGAGGTTATTAGTTTTCTCTCAACAATGTTTGTACCGATTCTAAGATATGCCGAATCATAAAGAAGAATGTAATCGTCCTTTTTCAACAAAACTGTGGCGTTCACCTTGTCCGTCGACGACACCCGACAGCATGCCCGTAAGTTGTTTGAAAATTCATTACGTCAGGAAAAGTTAAGTTTTCACAAAAATATTCCTCCTTTACAAAGAAGAAAATCCTGTCAAATTTTTGTCAATTTGCTCTGAATGCTGTATACTTCAAGGATTACTCGTATTGCACTTTCTTTCAGAGGACATTTGTCAATAATTACATCAGGGGGAAGAAAAGTTACATACTTCGTCTTCATCAATGCACAATAAATCTACGTGCGTATGGAAACCTTATTTACTTTCGTGATGACTCTCAGACTCTGAAGTGGAAGGGCACGACGCGTCCACAAAGTGTTATTGAGGCCAGAGACATTCCACAAGCTTGCACAGTAGCCGTTAATGTACATTAATCTATTTCTAACGACGTCGCCCTTCACCCTCCATTAAACAGCGGGAAAGAGTGGAGGGGGGGGGGCGTTGACGTTACCGCGCAGACACCGCCTGTCTACACTGCTGCTACGGCTGCTCAACTACTCACAATTACTACTAATCGCTGACTGGGCGAGCTCCTTTTTTGCCATTTTCTTGCAGTATTGCCCCAATTAACACAAGTCTAACATAGTACATCGTGTATTTCGGGAATCTTATCTCATTTACTAAAGAGGTTCAGCATTTGTGTTCACTGGTTTAGTGAAACACCCGAGAAACAACGAGGATACTGTCAAATAAGAAATAAATCAATAAAATTCTTATTAAAAACTGAAAGAAAGAGTCATACAATGTAAACTTTCACGTTCGGCGTTGTCTTCAGGTAAAACGTCCGGGCCGATAGGCCGTGGTCCAGGTGTAAAACTTCCTACCGACGTTTCGTCTCCAACTGCGGGAGACATCTTCCATGGTATTCCGGCAACTGCCACTGTGGTCTGAGGGGCTCTCGCTCTTATAGAAGACATAGAGAGTACCACCATACGTCACGTGAGGCTGACTGTGTAGCTAACTTTGTATGACGTCGTCATTCTCGATTAAAAGTAATCAATTGTCACCTTTCAGGTACAATGTCGACATCCATATTTTATCTAACTTCAGACCTTCTTCTTTTCTATTAAAATTATTCCGGTGTTTGTGAATCTCTATTGCTTCTCTATACATACGTGCATGGTAATGTGATGTTCTAGCTAAAACGCTCGTTTCATTAAATGTTATTTGATGGTTTCCATGTTGAAAAACATTGTGGCCCAGAGGACAGTTCCTTTTATGTTCAGTTAAGCGGGTGTTGATGCTTCTTTTAGTTGTTCCAGTATGTACTTGACTACAACTGCAAGTAATTTTGTATACCCCATGTGTTTCTAGGGGTGACGTGCGTCTTATGCTGATCTCAAGTATTCTTTTATCTTCTTGGTGGGTCTGTAGATCGTCTCGACACCATGTTTGGGTAATACTTTCCCGATTCGATCAGTATTTCTTCTAATGTACGGAAGGAAAACTTTTCCAGATGGTTGCCGTTGTTGCTGGGAACTTTTGGATTCTTCTCTTCTTCAATGGAGAGCACGATCAATTTCCTTGCTACCATATTTATTTCTCTCGAAGGCCGACCGTAGGTGATTTAGTTCATCCTCCAAGTAAACTGTCTCACAGATTTTATTAGATCTCTCCACCAAGGTTTTAATTGTACCTCTTTCTTGCCTCAGATGATGATTTGATTCCTTGTGGACGTATCGATCAGTGTGAGTGTCCTTTCTGTATACCGTTTGGCCCAGAGTTCCATCCTCCCGTTTAATTACCGATACATCCAGGAAGTTAAGTTGACCATTTCTCTTTTTCTCCATCTTGAACTGTATCTTTTGATCAATGCTATTGAGATGCAGTAAGAAGACATCCAGCTCCTATTAACCATGGTTCCACACCACAAAGGTGTGGTCTTTTCTTGGTTCGGACCGGCATTATTTGCTGGTAGCTCCGTGGCAGGGTGTTGCTGTTAGTTGTATTTTCTCTAAATCGCCCGTCAGTTCCACCTGCTGTGGATCCCACAATCCACAGCAATACTCCAAAATTGGACGGTGCAGAATTGTGTTACGAACGCCAGGGTTTATTTTACGTAGTAACTTTTATTCTTTCATCAACAGATTTATTTCATTAAAATCTATCTACATACATATTATAAAACAAATTAGTTGTGCCGCGTCTGTCTGTCAAAAACACTAAACGGAGTTTCATGTGGTTTTTACCAATGGACAGTGTAATACACGAGGAAATTTTACAAATGAACATTCTTAATGAAGAACGACTGCCTCCACGTGTTACGGAATAAACGACTTGAATCACACTGTTTTCCCGACATGCCACATCATTATACCTCCAAACACGTGATTTTTGGGCTCACATCCATGTTATATTCACCCAATTTCTTACACGAGCATTGGAACTTAAATACTGGCAACACTGCTGTGGGGACACTATGTAATGGAATCTACTATTGTCGCTGATAGCACACGTTATTGACATACCTACCTTCTCCTAGCAATGGACTCGCCCGTCCCACGACACCGGGGTACGCTCAGTAGAGGGGAACACTGTCACTTGTGAGCGAGCGGTCACTATGTTTTAGAAACAGGAACAACGGAGTTGCATCAAGATGTAATGTGCCAGAGGTCGTACAGGACAACAGTGTCATCAAGGTCTACAAGAGACGTCCAAAGTACGTTAAAGACCCAGTCTGGTGAATATTATGGCGATTCTCGTGTAGGTCTGTGTTGGTGTTATCGTTATACTTTGCGTTCCTCCACAGAAGCCCGTCAATGAAAAATATTACAGTTCGTTTTTGGAGCATCACCAGAGACCAGCTTTGCGAAAGAAGCGGCAACACTTTCTGAGCAATCCCTCCATCATTTCGCACGACAATGCACGCTCGCATACAGAGCAAGTTGTGGCTGCTCTGTTCGGTCTGTGGGATTGGGAAGTACCGTACCACCCAGCTTAATCCCAAGACTTAAGGCCTTGTGTAAATGTAGAAACCACTTCGTGGCATTCGCTTTAGAACTATTTCAAAGATTCGACAGGCATCAGACCGCTCTATTCGCACCATAAACAGAACAGGCTTTGGTAACGGTATTCTACTCCTTCCACATCGCTGTAAACTGGTTCTACACAACGCTGGTGACTACTTTAAAGGACAGTAACCGGTGCAAACTGTAAGGCTTATGTATCGGTTGTGAATAAATAGTTGCCACCATTTAAGTTCCAGCCGTTGTGTTTACACTGACTTGTAAAGCTCAGGTGTTTGTAAACATATTGGACCAAACTGCTACGGCCATCATTCCCTAGACTGACAAACTATTTAAACTAATTTACACTAAGGACAGTACACAAACCCACTGCAGAGGGAGGACTCGAACCTCCTGGGGGAATGTCCGCCCACACCGTAGCCTGACGCCATACACCACACGACCATTCTCCGTGACTTAAACTAAATTACATATCTGAATATAATTTCTTTTTTTACTACTTCTTCTCTTCCACTCCTAGGGAATTTCTACCGGGAGCCACAATTAAAGAAACCGCGGGCTGGATCCCGGTCGCAAGCCTCCGATTGCCCATCTTCAGAAAATATCTATAGCAGCAATCGTTGACTGACGGTAGTTGCTCCAGTTAATATTTGCCATTCAGCTTTCCCTCCTCCAACCATGGGGCTGATGCAGATGTGCCGAAACAAGTAACCCAACAATAAATATTAACGATATCTATAAAGATTTATATTAAGCCAAGTCTTCTCAGGACTTACCTAAACCATCCAGTAACTAATCAGGCATTGGGCCTGCATTAAAAAGTTAGTCCAATGAATTCCTAACGGTGCCACATGGCTATTTCAGTTGAGTGGTTTGTAAACCCCAGTGAAAGACTAACGCCACACTCCGATGAACCCCAGTGAAAGACTACCGCACACTCCAATGAACCCCAGTGAAAGACTACAGCCACACTCCAATGAACCCCAGTGAAAGACTACAGCCACACTCCAATTAACCCTAGTGAAAGACTACCGCCACACTCCGATGAATCCCAGTGAAAGACTACTGCCACACTCCAATGAACCCCAGTGAAAGACTACTGCCACACTCCGATGAACCGCAGTGAAAGACTACCGTCACACTCCAATGAACGAAAGTGAAAGACTATCGCCACTCCGAAGAACCCCAGTGAGAGACTACTGCCACAATCCGATGAACCCCGGTGAAAGACTACCGCCACACTCCGATGAACCCCGGTGAAAGACTACAGCCACACTCCAATGAACCCTGGTGAAAGACTACGGCCACACTCCAATGAACCCCAGTGAAAGACTACCACACACTCCGATGAACCCCAGTGAAAGAGTACCGCCACACTCCGATGAACCCCAGTGAAAGACTACCGCAACACTCTGACGAACCCCAGTGAAAGACTACCGCAACACTCCAATGAACCCCAGTGAAAGACTACCACCACAATCCAATGGACCCCAGTGAAAGACTGCCACCATACTCCTATGAACCCCAGTGAAAGACTACTGCCACACTCTGATGAACCCCGGTGAAAGACTACTGCCACACTCCAATGAACTCCAGTGAAAGACTACCGAAACACTCCGATGAACCCTAGTGAAAGACTACCGCCACACTACAATAAACCCCAGTGAAAGACTACTGCCACACTCCAATGAACACCAGTGAAAGACAACCACCACACTCCGATGAACCCCGGTGAAAGACTGCCGCACACTCCGATGAACCGCAGTGAAAGACTACCGCCACACTCCAATGAACCCCAGTGAAAGACTACCGCGACACTCCGATGTACCCAAGTAAAAGACTACCGCCACACTCCAATTAACCCCGGTGTAAGACTACAGCCACATTCCAATGAACCCCAGTGAAAGACTACTGCCACACTCCAATGTACTCCAGTGAAAGATTACCGCCACACTCTGATGATCCCAGTGAAAGACTACCACCACACTCCGATCAACACCAGTGAAAGACTACCGCCACACTCCCATGAACTCCAGTGAAAGACTACCGCCACACTTCAATGAACTCCAGTGAAAGACTACCACCACACTCCGATGAACCGCGATGAAAGACTACCGCCACACTCCGATGAACCCCATTGAAAGACTACCACCACACTCTGATGAACCCTAGTGAAAGACTACCGCCACAATCCAATAAACCCCAGTGAAAGACTACTGCCACACTGAAATGAACTCCAGTGAAAGACTACCACCACACTCCGATGAACTCCGGTGAAAGACTGCTGCACACTCCGATGAACCGCAGTGAAAGACTACCGCCACACTCCAATGAACCTCAGTGAAAGCCTACCACAAAACTCCGATGAACCCCAGTAAAAAACCACGGCCACACTCCTATTAACCCCGATGAAAAACTACAGCCACACTCCAATGAACCCCAGTGAAAGACTACTGCCACACTCCAATGAACTCCAGTGAAAGATTACCGCCACACTCTGATGATCCCAGTGAAAGACTACCACCACACTCCGATGAACACCAGTGAAAGACTACTCCACACACCAATGAACCGCAGTGAAAGACTACTGCCACACTCCAATGAACCCCAGTGAAAGAATACCGCAACACTCCGATGAACCCCATTAAAAGACTACCGCCACACTCTGATGAATCCCGGTGAAAGACTTCCGCCACACTCCAATGAACCCCAGTGAAAGACTACCGCCACACTCCGATGAACCCCAATGAAAGACTACTGCAACACTCTGATGAACCCCGGTGAAAGACTTCCGCACACTCCGATGAACCCCAGTGAAAGACTACCGCCACACTCTGATGAACCCCGGTGAAAGACTACAGCCACACTCCGATGAACCCCAGTGAAAGACTTCTGCCCCACTCCAATGAACTCCAGTGAAAGACTACCACCACACTCCAATGAACTCCATTGAAAGAATACCGCAACACTCCGACGAACACCAGTGAAAGACTACCGCCACACTCCGATGAACCCCAATGAAAGACTACTGCAACACTCTGATGAACCCCGGTGAAAGACTACCGCCACACTCCGATGAACCTCAGTGAAAGACTTCCGCACACTCCGATGAACCCCAGTGAAAGACTACCGCCACACTCTGATGAACCCCGGTGAAAGACTACAGCCACACCCCGATGAACCCCAGTGAAAGACTTCTGCCCCACTCCAATGAACTCCAGTGAAAGACTACCGCCACACTCCAATGAACCCCAGTGAAAGATTACCGCAACACTCCGACGAACACCAGTGAAAGACTACCGCTACACTCCGATGAACCCCAGTGAAAGACTACCACCACACTCCGATGAACCCCAGTGAAAGACTACCGCCACAGTCCGATGAACCCCGGTGAAAGACTACCGCCACACTCCGATGAACCCCGGTGAAAGACTACAGCCACACTCCAATGAACCCCAGTGAAAGACTACTGCCACACTCCAATGAACCCCGGTGAAAGACTACCACCACACTCCAATGAACTCCAGTGAAAGACTACCGCCACACTCCGATGAACCCCAATGAAAGACTACTGCAACACTCTGATGAACCCCGGTGAAAGACTACCGCCACACTCCGATGAACCTCAGTGAAAGACTACCGCACACTCCGATGAACCCCAGTGAAAGACTACCGCCACACTCTGATGAACCCCGGTGAAAGACTACAGCCACACTCCGATGAACCCCAGTGAAAGACTTCTGCCACACTCCAATGAACTCCAGTGAAAGACTACCACCACACTCCGATGAACCCCGGTGAAAGACTACCCCCACACTCCGATGAACCCCAGTGAAAGACTATCCCACTTACCGATGAACCGCAGTGAAAGACTACCGCCACATTCCAATGAACCCCAGTGAAAGACTACCGCAACACTCCGATGAACCCCAGTGAAAAACTACCGCCACACTCCGATAAACCCCAGTGAAAGACTACCGCCACACTCCTATTAACCCCGGTGAAAGACTACCGCCACACTCTGATGAACCCCGGTGAAAGACTACTACCACACTCCGTTGGTCACGCTAATGAGAACGATTCAACTAATCGGCTGCACGATTGCGTTCAGCGGTCTCCCGACGGAAGTGATAAATGAGGATTCATTTCTTTGTTTCTCCCTTTTGTAGCAAATGCGAGCTATTAAATTTTGACCGTTTATTTCGTAGAGCGGTTTTTTTATCCGTCGGGATTGAATACTTGTTGCAATGGGCTAACAATTTCTAATCTAGTGTACGCTTGTATTGTAGGGGCGGCGGCACAATATGTCTGAAAATTATGTGCTCTTTCCCGCAAAGCAGAAAACGGTTGAAGCGAAAACAGTAACCAACAATTAAGTTTGCAACACAACCAGTAAATCGTGTTACGTTACTGTTGAGGTTGACGCGGAATGCAACGTCGCTAGGTACACAAGGGAACCTGTATCTCCGCCATTACTATAGGTACATACACTCATCATTGACTGTTAACGAAACTCAACAATGTAAAATGATTCTATTTCTTATCTGAATAAGAATGCGAGCCAAAGGGTTTTCTAAATCATACATTATTTTATCAAAATATTTTGCTTTCCAAAAGGGGCTAATACAATGTTTAACATGTTGTCTTAGCGGAAAGTTTACATTTTAAATGTTTATTTTTGCCTCCTTAAACACACAATATTTTATTGAAGCATAGAGCGTCATTGTATTTTGAACAATTCTAAAGAAAACAAAAATCGTTTATATCATGCGGTATCATTTGCATCTACCTTTATGTCTGCAACTCCGCAAACCACCTCACGGTATGTGGCGGATTGTGCGTTGCGTACCATTGTCACATCTTCCTATTCCAGTCGCGTTCTGTTCACGGGAAAGAAATATTGCTTTCATGCCTCTCTCTGGTCTTTTTGTTGTGGTCGCTTCGTGAGATATACGTTGCAGGAAACAATATTTCGGTTGACTGTTCATCAAGCCACGTTACAGATCGCGCGGCCTCCCGCGTTGTAGTTTTGAATCCTCACTCGGGCATGGATGTGTGTGTTGCCCTTAGGTTGGATTAAATTAGTTCAAGTAGTTTGTAAGATTAGGGACTGATGACCAACGTAGTTTGGTCCCATAGCATTACAAACATTTGAATATTTTCTTCATGAAGCGTTCGCTCTCTGTACTGCTATACAGAATGTCTTTTGCAGCGTATGTCTCGATTACTAAATAAGCCCATAACGAAGCGTGCTGCTCTGCGTTGGATCTTAACTCTGTTCTCTTTTAGCTCTTGCTGGTAGGGATCCCATACTTTGTGCAACCGCGATCGGGACTTTTGTAACCTACTTCCTCTGTTGACAGACTAAACGTTTTGTGCATTCTTACAATGAACCCAGTCTGCTTAGTGCCTTACCCAAGATTAATTTTATATGGCCTTTCCATTTCAAATCGTTCCTTACGTCTAGTCTCAGATATTTTATGAAAGTAACTGTTCCCAGTGTTAGTTATTATTCATTATAACTGAGCATTCTTTCTACATAAACATAGCACTTAACAAATGTTTATGCTGAGGCTCAAGTGCCATTCCGTGCAACATGCTTCAATACGATGCAGAACCTCCTGCATTTCGCTACCATTTTCAAGCGTTGCGACATCTCTATGAATTAAGCATCATCCGCGAGGAGCCTCATCGAACTTCCAATGTTGTCTACGAGGTCATAAGTATATATCGTGAAAAGGTTAAGACTCTCCAGGAGCACGCTTGAGATCACTTTGTCTGAAGACTTCCCTCCATTGAGAATGACACGTTACGTTCGGTTAGCAAGGAACGACTCAGTGCAGTGACGCAGTCTGATATTCCATATACTCGTACTTTATTCTTCAGGCGACGGTGTGAACACTACCGAAGTCCTTGCAGAAGTGAAGAAACCCGGCATCTACCTTGGATCTTGTATGGACTACCGACTGTATCTCCTGGATGACAATAACGCCAGTACTGTTTAACGCTTCACTGCCGACAAAATCCTGGGTGTTGAGAGCACACAAAAACAAGATAAAACTAAATCGGCCGCGGAGGAGCGGCCGAGCGCATTGAGGCGCCATGCTACGATTCGCGAGGGCGTTCCCCGTCGGGGGTTCGAATCCCCCCTCGAGCATGGATGTTTGTGCCGTCTTTTAATGTCTGTAAATCTATCGGACCAAACTGCGTGGTCATCAGTCCGTAGCTTACAAACTACTTAAACCTAGGTAAACTAACCTAAGGACAACACACACACCCATGCCCCAGGGAGGACTCGAACCTCCAGGGCGAGCAACCGCGCGCTCCGCAGCGAGACGCTTTAGACCGCTCGGCTACTCCACCGCGGCTGCCGTCTTTAGTATAAGCTAGTTCATAAGTAGTTTATAAGTTTAGGAACTAATGACCCCATAGTTAAGTTCCATAAGCTCTGCAAACATTTGAACATTTTGAAACTAAATTGACGGACTATGGTGAGCCAAAACCGAAGTTAATTGAGAACAAACAACGAGCATTAAGAACGATTTTGCACGGACAACAGAAGACAACCAGTGCAAAAGCGACTTAAAAACGCAATACTCACTTCAATAATACTGTTTCGACAAAAGCATTAGGACTGGATCTTAAAATTAATAACGGATGCCAACGCAAAACTGGGAAGGAATTTGTGCTACGATCATAAACTCTGGACACTTGACGACTGGTAGTATGGGTTGTGATCCGATGAATAAACATTTACAGGGAAACAGGTTTATTCACGAAAAAAAATTAAATAAATAAACGCCATCGGTGCTTCTTAAACGAAGCATTTAGGCACCTATAATATGGCATTCGACTCTTTCTGTCAATGCCTACACTAGTTGGATAACTGTGAATGAATATGTTATCATCCTCGACAAAAAACTGCTTACTTTGACTAACATATTACGAACCCCTACTATGTCAGATTCCAAACTATCAATGCGTGGACACACACCAGCACCCACCCACCCACATACACACACACACACACACACACACACACACACACGCACGCACACGCACAAACATTTACCAAGTTCCATGCCTGCTTTGTACTGCATAAGAAAAATATCAAACATTTCACCTTGACAGCAAAACTACGACTCCTCAACGTAACTGAAGCAATAAAAAAGTTCAAATATGTGTAACGTCTTATGCGACTAAACTTCGTGGTTATTAGTCGCTAGACTTACAGACTTATCACTTGACTAACTTAAACTAACTTAAGCTAAGGACACCACAAACACCAATGCTCGAGGGAGGATTCCTACCCCCGACCGTAGCGGCCGCGCAGATCGTGGCTGTCGCGCCGCAAACCACTCGGCCATTGCGACCAGCTTGAAACAATCGGGAGAGTTCTAGTAGTGAGAGAAAAGATCAAATTAACAGCTCCAACATCCTTTAAGTGATTGTCGGTGGTGTTGGTACAAAAATAGCAATCGGTGGAAACTATAAATACTTCAGAAATGCAGCCGATTTCAAACAGAATTGCAGTCCAATTCATCACGGATCGACAAATAATGTGTCTATTTCAGGTGCTCATATAGTTTTTTTACACCCCTGTATACGTGCCTACTTTCATGGTGAATTATGAAATGGGAAAAAGTATATCGTTCGCTACGAGTCGCTTATGATAAGTACCCTACAGATAAATTCAGATTATAAATTCAGATTGTAGAAGACTATGCACTTACCGTTTATCAGGAAAGTAAGTAGTGTAGATGAAATCACACGTAAAAATGCACTCGTTTCGAAGAATCCAATCACGAAATTCAACAATAATGATTGTAAATAATATCACAGAGCGATCACTTGAAGTAATGCGCGAAGCGTCAAATCGATTACTTTAAAGGGATGTATCAAAAGAAATTTCTTTTTTACTGCTTTATTTATTTATTCTTATATTTCCTTATTCGTATGCTTATCCTTACAGAGAAAGAAATGTTCAAATGTTTGTAAAGTCTATGGGACTTAACTACGGGGTCATCAGTCCCTAAACTTACAAACTAATTATGAACTAGCTAATCCTAAGGACGGCACAAATATCCTCGCCCGACGGGGGAATCGAACCCCCGACCGTAGTGACCGTGCAGACCGTGACTGGAGCGCCTCAGTCCCCTCGGCCACCGCGGCCGGCTACAGAGAAAGAGCTGAAAACATTGTAGCACGCATAGAGCAAAGATATGGTCTGTGGCATAACGTTTCGCTGCATATAACCTCCTTGCTATAGAGTCGCAAACGTCATCGTTGACATTCAGTACGAATTTCTTTATAATTTGACGATTTTCAACCACCATAACTTCCACAGCTATCGGCATGGAACTGTTATGGTGTACAACGGGGGACTTAGGACAACAATTACATACAGACCATTCGTTTGCATTCTGTAGTTTTCGCTGCAGAGAGAAATATTAACGTAGAATTTTATATACACCGATTACTTTCCATCCTAATATACTCCACCCTTTTATCATTATCAACTCTCTAGCAACAATGCAACCAATAAAACCATTTTCAAAGAGTAAATATAATTTTCAAAGAGTAATTATTGCTCCGCATTTCACCTTGTATTCTTGAAATTACTAAATATCTATCAGATCGCTATAAAATCGTACCTAAAACCATCCTCAGGTATAAATTAGTAAATGTACAAATATTTAAGTTATGCGTCTTGTCGATCGAACGTGATAAGCGTGCACCGAACACATTCACATTAATATATATAGATAAATAGCTATCCTATCGCCATAAAACCGTGCCTAAAGCCATTAGTAACTATACAAATTTTTAGCTCTTTATGTCTTGTGGTTCAAGCGTGATTAACATACACCGAACAGACATTAACATTTATAGATATAGATTAGATTCGTAGTAAAGGTAAGAGAGCGTAGTAATACAGACATTACATAAATAACAGATCAACAATATTAATGTTCACAATAGACTTTCAGTGGCCGGCCGCGGTGGCCGAGAGGACTACGGCGCGCCAGTCACTGTCTGCACGGCCACTACGGTCGGGGGTTCGAATCCCTCCTTCGGGCATGGATATTTGTGCCGTCCATAGTGTTAGCTAGTTCATAAGTAGTTTGTAACCTAAGGCACTGATGACCCGGTAGTTAAGTCCCATAAGCTATACAAACATTTGAACATTTGAACTAGGCGTAATATTGCAGAGCGATATGAAATGGAACGAACAGGTAAGGACGTGAGTAAAGCGGACAGCCGACTTCGGTTTATTGGGAGAATTTGGAAAGATGTACTTTATCTGTAAAGCAGACCGCTTATAAACCACTTGTACGACCACGTCTTGAGTATTGCTTAAGTGTTTGGAACCCGCAGCAGATCAGTTTAAAGGAGGACGTAGAGGCAGTTCAGAGGCGAGCAGCTATGTTTGTTACTGGTAGGTTCGACCAATGTGCGTGTGTCACGGAAATGATCCTGCAATTTAATTAGGGATCGCTGGAGGAAAGACAACTGTTCGTGGATTACTGTTGAGGAAATTTAGAGGACCGGAATCTGAAGCTGAGTGTAGTACGATCTTCCTGCCGTCTACTTACATTTCGCGTAGCGATCACAAACACAAGATAAGAGAAATTAGTGCTTGTACGGAGACATATAGGCATTATTTTTTTCCTCTTTCTATTTGGGAGTGGATTAGAAAGGAAATGCCTAGTAGTGGTACAGTGTCCCCTCCGCCACGCACATTACCGTGGTTTGCGGAGTATGTAGATGTAGATGTAGATGTAAAGCTCCTATGAAGTGTCATTTCAATTACAATAAATCTGTTAGATACCAATCAGTTATATACTAAAATTTATTCGTAGTAAAGGTATGAGAACATAGTAGTACAGACATTACATAAATAACAAATTAACAATATTAATGTTCACAAGAGACTTTCAGTGGCCGGTCGCGGTGGCCGAGAGGACTGCGGCGCGCCAGTCACGGTCTGCACGGACACTACGGTCGGGGATTCGAATCCCCCCCCCCCCCCCTCGGGCATGGATATTTGTGCCATCGTTAGTGGTACCTAGTTCATAAGTATTTTGTAAGTTTAGGGACTGATGACCCCGTAGTTAAGTCCCATAAGCTATACAAACATTTGAACATTTTTAGACTTTCAGTGGAAAGCAGATCTACAGAAAGTGTTTCGCAAAGCCACTGTCGGCGGATGGAGTCTGGCTATGTCTGAGGGATGAGCGCCAGCGAGTATTCAGCTCAAGGCTGCAGACCGCAGGCGGCGTCCGCTGGTGGGCTTATCGCGGCGGCCACTCCGCCCCACGCGTGACCGGCATCTGCAATACGCCGGCTGCTCGCTGGCATTTGCAGATGCGCCAGGCGTCACCTTGCTGAGATGGTGAAGAAGGGGCTTCTGAGAGGCGTTTAAGTCGCGAAGGAAGAACGCGAGTTTCCGAACGCCATGCAAGACTGCATACGATTGTAGGAAAGAAAGTAAAAGTGCATGTAATAACTTGTTCATACAGTGAAAGTTCACATACCTTAGAAATTGAAATTTGTTCGACAGTAAACGAAGTTACTGAATATGAACTGCGCAGTGAAAATTGTTTTGGACGGTGTTTGTAATAAGTCAAGGGAAAGAGCGAATCTGATTTGATTTGATTTGTTTTAGGGGGACAAAACTACGGATGTCATCAGTCCCCCATTCCATCATAGGGCGGCACACGAAAGCATCAAAAATTTAAAAAAGGCCCAAAATTAAACATAGCAGTTGGAGGAAGTTCCCACTTAGCCAGTCCAAATGCATAATGAGACAATCCACAGAAACACACAACAACCGAGGAAACAATACAACAAAGCCGAAGTCTATGGCTGACCGACCATGAAATGAACAAGAGGAAATGTTAACCATGCAGAAACACACAGAAACCTCCTACAGAGGACATGAGACAGGAGGAACACAGACAGTGTTCTGAACCAAAGCTTTAAAGAGAGTGGAAAAAAAACCACCGTCACGAATTAAACTTAAACCTGAATCAGCCATTTTGAATCGTCACATTAAACATCTGATAAGACAGCTGGAAGATTAAGACCCTGCCGCAAGGCGGCTAAATTAGGGCAGTGCAGCAATATGTGGGCCACTGTCAAGCGGTACCTGCCGCGGTGGAGTAGCCGAGCGATCTACAGCGCCTCGTTGCGGAGTGCGCGGATGTTCGTCTTGGAGGTTCGAGTCGTTCCTGCCGGCCGCGGTGGCCGAGGAGACTGAGGCGCTTCAATCACGTTCTGCACGGCCACTACGGACGGGGGTTCGAATCCCCCCTCAGGCATGGATATTTGTGCCGTACTAGTTCGTAAGTAATTCATAAGTAGATTGTAAGTTTAGGGACTGATGACCCCGTAGTTAAGTCCCATAAGCTTTACAAACATTTGAACATTTCGAGTCCTTCCTGGGGCATGGGTGTGTGTGTTGTCCTTAGGTTAGTATACCTAGGTTTAAGTAGTTTGTAAGCTACGGACTGATGACCACGTAATTTGGTCAGATGTATTTACAAACATTTGTAATGCAAGCGGTACCAACGACGACAGTGGGGTGAGTCCTCACCACAGAGGGGATGGCCATGGGTCAGCCAAGTGTGGTCAATGCGGAGTCGGCGAGGACTACTGAGTCCCAGTAAGAAGACCGTATGGAGGAATGCCACACACTCGTTGCCTCCTTCATAGCTCTGAGTTTGTTGGGTGTGATCAGGCTACGCCACTCAGTAGCCAATGGCTACTGGAGTTTAAAATCTGGGAGACGAATCTATAAAACGGACGTATCGACAGCCTCTTTGGCAAGCCGTTTGGCGCTTTTGTTGCCTGGGATGTAGGCATGATCCAGAGACCAAAGAAATACTACAGATTGACCAGATTGATCAAGGGCAAAACAAGTCTCGTGGATAGTCATCACCAAAGGAGAATGCTGATAAAACTGGTACAGATCGCGAAAGTTGCTCAGGGAGTCTCTGCAAAGAAGGAAAGACTCACCTGAGCAGGAACCCACATGCTCGAGAGCACCAACTCTGTAGTATAAACACTGCAGCCATCCGTGCTCGCCATGAACACAGGAAAAACCAACGCGACCATCAACCAACGAACCGTCCGTATAGACTATATCGTATCCATGTAAACGAAGGCTTCCGCGGCCGTTGTCATTGTTTATAAAACTCTTCTGGGTGTTGGACCGCATCGTCAATATATCAAATACTTCACCGACGTTTCGGCCACTATTGCAAGTGGCCATCTTCTGGGTGTTACGTAACACCCAGAAGATGGCCACTTGCAATAGTGGCTGAAACGTCGGTGAAGTATTTGATATATTGACGATGCGGTCCAACACCCAGAAGAGTTTTATAAACTATATCGTATCCAGTACACAATGATAGCAAAGAACTGATGGCGGAGTGCCTCTTGAGGAACTGAGCCTGGTCTATGGGCCAAGTACAACCAGGTGCACGGCCTAGGCATGCACCATGGAGGTGTAAATTCACGATATTGAGATGGAATCGGGAATGACACTAGGTCCAACATAAGGGACTGAACGCGGAAGGCGATTGTGTGACCTGAATAGGGTTGCCGTTGTTGAAGACTGACGACCATGTCAGAGAAAAGCAAACGTTGGTTCGGATGGCCTGTCGAACAGCTTTTAGCAATGTATCCCCAGTGGTGGATCCCCAGCCTCCACTAATAGGATGTTCACAGGGCTGGTATTCACAGGGCTGGGTCGGAAGGCACCCATTGCAATGTGAACCCCGCAGTTGTGAATGGGGTCCAGCAAGCACAATGCC
This sequence comes from Locusta migratoria, assembly GCA_026315105.1. Classification (NCBI taxonomy): domain Eukaryota; kingdom Metazoa; phylum Arthropoda; class Insecta; order Orthoptera; family Acrididae; genus Locusta; species Locusta migratoria. The sequence continues at coordinate 144,647,650 of CM048746.1, forward strand.
GAAGGTGACGCATATCCGTACACAAGGCATCCAAAATCGAGATGGGGCTGCACTAGCGCTTTATGTAGCCGCAACAGTGTTATATGATCTAGGTGGCGGAGAACCTTTAGATGGCACCAAAACTTCAGGTTCAGCTGACGAATGTGGGAAAGCCACGGCAATTGGGAGTCGAAGACTAGCCCTAAAAAACAATGAGTTTTACTACCTCCAATAAGTGGTTGTCAAAATATAGTTTAGGATGTGGGTGAACCCTCTGACGCCGACATGAGTGCATGACACTCGTCTTAGGAACAGAAAACTGGAAGCAATGGGCAAGAGCCTAGGAGTGCGCCTTCCGAATATCTACCTGCAGCCTGAGTTTGGCAACTTGGGTGCTGGATGAGGCGAAAGAGATACAGAAGTCGTCAGCATAGAGGGAAGGCAATCTGACGACCCTACAGCCAAGAGTCTAAAAGACGACCCCACCACCACAATGGTGCTGGCTTTCTGATGATATATGAACCGTCGCGATTACGGATGCATAGATCTCAGTGCACAATGGCCATGCGCTGAAAAGAATCCGTGCCCAATGGCTGAATAGAAGCTGTAGTCTTCCGTTCCATGATGGGTGCATAGGATGTCATTCCACGATAAAAAATATGGTGCGCTCTTCGGAAGAATTTTGAAGGTGGAGGGGCAAACACACACAGGAGACCTTAAATGGCTGAAACGTGTGAAGACTCCTTTTAGCCTAGTCAAAGAAGGGAAATTAGGGGAACAATTCGTGTTGTCGCAATTTTGTGTGCAGTGGTAGCGGGAATTGTCTTGAACAACATACTAAAAATCCTGACCTGAGGTGTGATCGTTGGGGTGTGAGGGTCAATATTTCACGATTTTCTTAAATAACTAGAAAACTATGGCTTCTGGTGAATATATTTCCCAGTACAAAATTAGAGTACGTAAAATTTCTTACAGAAATTTTTTGAAAGCATTTCAGGAAAACAGCGATCTTAAAGTGTTAAATAATAAAATATTATAGTCTAGATCGCAATTTGATCTTTTTATTGGCAACCGGTTTCTGTCCTACAGGACCATCATTAGGCCTTTGGCACCTATTTCATGGATGGTGGCGATGGCGGGAGCAGGCGTCAACTTGCGATATAAACTGTAATTTTCATTATCTTACAGAAAATATCATATTCATTTTTTCTCTAGGACAGATAGTTTTCTTTACAAGGGGTGAAGAAATAGCAGTTTATGAAAGCAATCTTTTCATGCTATAAATCAATGTTTATAGTTAAATGAAGTGGATTAAGACAAAATATTAAAATCATATACTTCATTTAAGTACAGTAGAACAACAGTGAGGGATAATTTTTGTTCTGAGGATATGCCCGGAGGTAGCGGGAGAGGGCGAAGCAAAACGAAGAGCGAGCTACTGAGTCCCATCTACCATAGTCTACCATTTGGTTGCAGAAGAAACTACAGGGTGTTTCACCAAGTTACACCAATCCTTCCACAGAACACCTCGTAAATATTGGTGACGCAGTATGCTGAGACACGTGGAGAGTGTTGATATTCCACAAAATGCGTTGTACGATGACAGTTGTTGGAAGTGTTTATTTTCCACAAATACATTAACACTAAATGGAATACAAGTATTAGTTACTAATAGAACTACGCTGTAAATCTCTGTACAGCGCCTTCCATCTGTAGATGGAAAATTGTTTGTTGGGCATACAGTACGTTTCTTTTTTGCAGGTAAGGGTTATTTCACCATAAATAAAACTGCTTCTTCTCCGGCAGGGGCTTCTTCAGACACGGGTAGTTTGATCCGATAATATCAAAGCTCATTTAGATCTTGCTGAAATTCATTCATTTGATACAGTTCTAGAAATATCTTCTCATCAACCTGTGCTATCTTCTCTGCTGGTGTCGAGGAGTTGGTGAAAACGTCATATATTGTCTTTATTTGCCTTGTGTTCTTACTGAACAGGTTAACCATTCCTCCTTTGCTTTTGTTGTAAATGGCTGAGGTAGCGTCACACCCACTAAAGGCTTGGGGATGTATGATGATTTCAGTAAAAAGAAGTTGCTGGAGTTTATTTGATGAATACAATTTGGTTTCAGCCTTGCTCCTACGAGGCTTCATGAAGTGTATGTTGGTGCCTGGCAGTGAAAACGCAATAACTAATACAATGAAGTCTACAGCTCCTCAATTATTGTGACAGTGGGGTGCAGGGCAGCTTTATCTAATGGACATTTCACTATTTAGCGTCAGCATCACCTGTAGTATCTTCCGTTTTTATTCCATTTGGTATGATTTTGCTACTAAGGAGTGCTATGAGCCTATTTTTGTACTTTTCGTTTGCGAGAAAATGTTCCTGTTGAACAGTGACCGTAATGCTTTCATAAAATTCATATCAACGAAGTTTTTCTGAAGACCCTGCTCTTCTGCTCTGCTCGTTTTTTACTGTTAACAGCACCATAACCATCAAAAATCACAGTACAGTTTTGACCCTAATCTTTAAGCACATAGGTTATTTACTGATTGCAAAGTACAGAAATATTGGTGCGGTGCCCACATTCCATATCGTACGGTGGAGAAGGAAGCCTCAATCAGTTACATTGACATTAAATTGTAGATCATGATATGCATAATTGTCTTCTAGAAAAGCATCATAGATAGAAGATTTCTTTCCTTTCCTGATTTCCCCTTCATTAAAGAGAGACAACGGAAATGGAGATAATTCATATTCCATGAGTTTTGCAACATCTTTATCACCCTTTTTTGCAATGTCAGTTATTTGGAAATTGTCAGTGGGTCTACAGTCACTGTTTCACCATGATCCTTTATTGTATGGTTAATACTAGCCAAAGACATCACCACATTCTTTTTAGACTGTTTTATGTCACCAAAATTACAACCAATATAACTCTTCGTTGTTCTGGTACCAATTTCTAGGGCTTGGTAACTATTTGCTTTTGAGTTTACGATTATCCCTGTCCAGAGAGAGATCACTGAACTCATTTTTGGAGAAGCAGGATCTTCACTGAACTACTCATAGATCTTTGCTTGTTCTTGTCAATCCCTAATTTGCTGTGACACGCTGAGATCAACATGCTGGCCTCCACTTAAAAAAATCAGTACAGACGAGCAGATGGCGGTTTCTCCTGGAGATCCTCCAATCCACTTGGCTTCAACAATGATAGTTATGCCTCTTCCTCTGGTCAAACCACCCGAGCTTTTAATGGAGCACTTTAGAGTCTGTTATATGATCATGATTGAACAAACCCCTGCCCAAGAAGAAGTAGTTCGATTTACGGTGAAATAACCTATACCCCCAAAAAATATATTTGTGAAAAATAAACAATTCCAACAACTGTCATTGTAAAACACATTTTGTGAAATATCAACTCTTCACGACTCTCAGCATACCGCGTCACCAGTTATTTACGAGGTGTGTTGTGGAAGGTTTGGTATAACTTGGTGACAGACCCTGTCGTTGCGTCTGCGACCTTATGGTGTAGATGAAGTGGGGACTCACCAGCTCGCTCCTCGTTTTGCTGAAGCTCAAGTAAGGGAAGCGCTTGAAATCATTCGAGCATCATATTTTCTCTCATCTTCTATTCCACCCTTCCCCCCCCCCCCCCCCGGACCACAAACCCGCACTCTCCTGATAGCACCTGGCACGGCTTAAGAACCAAATTTATCCCTCAATACTTAAATGAGGTATTGGCTTTCTTGGTCTTAATCCACTTCATTTAAAAATAAACATTAATTTTATACCATTAAAAGATTGTAAACGAAGGCTTCTGAGGCCGTTGTCATGGTTGATAAAACTCTTCGCACGGTCAATATATCAAATATATTGATCTGATACCCAGATGATGGTCGCTTGCAATAGTGGCCGAAACGTCGGTGAAATATTTGATATATTGACGATGCGGTCCAATACCCAGAAGAGTTTTATCAACCATTAAAAGATTGTTACCATAAACTGCCATTTTTTCATCACTTGTAATGAGAACACTTTCGATACTAGAGAAGAAATGAATAGCATTGACGAAGCACAGTATGCTGAGGAGCTTTCTGCGGAGACACGGTAACAAGGGAAGTAATCACGTTTTCTTTTATTATGTTTTAGATTTTTATTATCTCGGGTTTTAAGATTCTTGTATATTCTATCTGATGATGAGGGCTTGACCCTTAAAACGCGTCGTACTTTAGTGTTTTATACACGATCTATGTGGTTCAGCCTACTTGAGAAAATAATTAAGTATACAACCGCGACCTCACATCCATTATGGGTATAATTAAGTCTACTTATACACTGCTACCAATAAAAAGTAGTGCCCCCATTCACAATTATCCAATTTACTCGAGATTTATTGTTGAAACGGAATATATAGTGCACATGAAATGATTACAGATAGATAGGTCAAGCTTTACTTAGGTACCACGGCCGCGGTGGAGTGGCCAAGCATTCTAAGGTGGCTTGGTGCGAAGCACACGGTTGCTGGAAGTAGGGGAATCGAGTCCTCCCTCGGGCATGAGTGTTTCTCTTGCCCTTAGCATGTTACTTTAAGTAGTTTGTAAACTTACTGAACTGATAACCACAGTAATGAAGTTACTAACATATCTACAAACGGATAACGCACATCTCTTATCCCCCCTTCCCCGGAGGCACCTGCCGTCATTGCATCAAAATCTATGCCATCTTTCCAGGTGTATGATATTTTACCGTCAGTGTAGATTTTGGGAAAGTTGCAGCGGCAAATTTAATTATGATGGGGCCAGAGCATGTGCTCTGTATGATCCACATAGACGCTCGTCGGTGGCTGCGGTAAAGTATGGGTCTACAGGTCCGTGGCCGGCCACGGTCGCCGAGGGGACTGAGGCGCTCCAGTCACGGTCTGCACGTCCACTACGGTCGGGGGTTCGAATCCGCCCTCGGGCATGGATGTTTGTGCCGTCCTTAGTTCATAAGTAGTTGGTAAGTAGTTTGTAAGTTTAGGGACTGATGACCCCGTAGTTAAGTCTCATAAGCTTAACAAACATTTGATTTTGATTTGACAGGTCCGTGCAGTAAGACAAGGCACGACATTGAACAAATAAGTTCAATTCGATTTCGTCTAGTTTGACGACGGAATCATCAGTGTCTGTCTCTCAGATAAAAAAAGTCGAGACAGCTGGATAGAAATATTTTTGTTGTGTTCACAATGACGGGAAGTGTTCTGAAGGAAATCGGATTTTCATACCTTCCTCACCGCATACATGAATTCCAATGCAAGAGGGACAATCTATATATACATAAATGAATGTTTGTCTGTATTTCCTCTATGTGGTCATAGATTGCAATGAAACTTTGGTGAACTGTTCAGCGTACGCCCACGAAGGTTCCTGACCCAAGAACAAAGAGCACAACACATAGCTCAGGAGATATGACGTCATAAGTAATTAGAGAACCCGCGTGAGAATACCAAGATTTATGCGTCAATTATTGGAAAATGTGTGTAATTAGGGACCTGGAACAAAGTTTACATGTAATTTCAGACGGTTATGAAGCGTTTTGTAACTAACACCCCTCCACAAAATGATGAAAGAAAAAGTAGTCTCACAACAGTTTCGCTGTAGATGCAGTAAAACTGTCGCATCAGGAAAGACCTTGTATCAAATAAAGTTAGCATTACAGATTTGCATGTTATTATTTATTTTTGTCTGCAAGTCTGCCTTAATTCTCTTGCATCCAAAATTAAGTAATCTGTTTCCTTAATCTCTATCTATATAAAAGCGAAAGGAATCTCACTCACTCACTGACTAAACACGGTATCTACATCATCTATGAAGCTGAAATTTCGCTGGAATGTAGTTTAAAGGTAGAAAACGTCAGCTATTTTGTGATAGGTGCAAGGCGGACGGTACTTCTCCTACAGACTGACGAAATCTACAGTTTCATTCCGATCTTCACGAATTTTCGTACGCTTTACCTTTAAAACAAGAGGAAGTTCACCGGCTACCTTAAGTTTCATACGGTGCATGGGGGAGGGTACGTTGAAACATAAAAATGGATCCATAAATAGCCTGGTCACGCCAAAACTTTATTATTATTATTATTATTATTGTTTTCGTTATGCTCAGAAGAAGGGTTGTATGAAATAAAACTGGAATATTTGAGAACAATACAGTCCGTTTTTCACTGTGACCCTAAGTTTCTAATGCATAGAAATCTATAGTTTTGTTCGGATATTGATGAAATTTTGCACACTCTACCTTAGAAACAAGACGAATGTCACTGTCTGTATAAAATTTCGTTCGGTACAAGGTAGAGGGTACTTATTGAATTTTACAAAATGCATAGTTTTGCTCCGCTCTTGATTAATTTTAGCACACATGACCTTTAAAACAAGAGGAAGTTTACTGGGCACATAAATGTTTGTATGGTACATGACAGAGAGTACCTTGCAGAAAACTTTGCCGAGACAGAAGGAGAGGTGGAGACGGACAGAGAGTTGGGAGAGAAACAGGTGGATACAGACAGAAGGGAAACGGGATGTGGACTACTCGAGTGTAGGATAAATAAACACCCGGTCAACGCCGGGTTTACAGCTAGTTGTTTTATATAGTTTCATTAATTATAGATGTTCACTTGAGGTTTGAGGCTGCGCTAATTATAAAATTAATTACCTGCATTTAGAGCATTATTTATGCCCCAACGGCGAAACCGCAGCTTACAATACACCCAAACTGCCACATTTATAATATATCGATGGTAATTTAGTGGTCGCCAACAACATCACTTTATGCAGTCACACTATACACTACGTTTCACAGCTGGTAACATGCTCGTATCCGAAATACACTAGAGTACACAATGCCAGTTCCCACGTCATTACTTTGTTTATTTTGCGGTTAACTAATTTTAAACATTTCTCTCGATCTTTGTGCATCTATACGGGGTGATCAAAAAGTCAGTATTAATTTGAAAACTTAATAAATAACGGAATAATGTAGAAAGAGAGGTAAAAATTGACACACATGACAAGGGGTTTTATTGTAACAAAAACAAAACAAAAAAGTATTGCTAGACGCGTGAAAGATCTGCGCGTGTCGTGTGTTCAGCCGCCACTTTCGTCATGCTTGGCCTCCCCGGTCCCCAGAACTCAATCAGTGCGATTATTGGCTTTCGTGTTACCTGAAGTCGCAAATGTAGCGTGATCGACCGACATCTCTAGCCCTCCGTCGGGCGCAGTCGGCCTCACAGGCCAGCAAAACACGTTTTTGATTCCCGTGCTTAACAGTGGTGGCCCAGCGGCCCGCCTCTCCGTTTACTCACGTAACTTTGGGAACCTCGTACTGTGCCGATCCGCAGGCTGCCGTCGATTTCCACGCGGATCACGGGGAACTCCTTGGGCCTCACAGGCCGTCTGCGCCCGATTACGTTATAGTTTTTAAGGTGAGATTTTTCAAGATATTTTTATTTTATTACTTCGTTTTTATCAAAATAAGTCTGTCCTCTGTGATTTTCACCGTTACCTTCGGAGAAAAGAAGACTTTCACGACCCTGGCCCTTCAGAATGAGTGCGCCTGATCAAATTCTAATTTCAGTTTACCTTTCTTTTCTACGTTATCACATCCATATTTTCTGCTGAAATGTCCAGAACAGTATATTATGCCTCTAAGCCAATGATCTTGTAGAAATAATGCGCCTCCTCGAGGACGAAACTGGTGAAGATCCAGCCGCACTCGAAGATTTAGTCGATGAGAGAGACACCCACTCTCAGGTTGAGGTAGGAAAAGGCAAGGAGGACTCAGCAACTGAACAGGAAGTTTAGGGAACAGCTCGGGAATATGAAGAAGAGAAGAAAACATGTGAGGAGTTTTTATTTTGGAAACGATAAGACGACGAAGTAGTCTAAGTAGATATCTTCTACTATTCATAGTGTGAAGAGTCACATCATTATTACACAACATCCAGTGTAAAATATATTGCTACAAATGACGCCACCAATTGCAAAATCTTATGTCATCAACTTCTAACTGGACAATTTAGCCTGTGTATGGTATGAATATATGTGGAATGTCAATCCGGCTGCAAACTCGACTGAAAAAACTTTTACCCCACAAGGAACGGGAAAGTTCTCCCACAATACCTCCTGTGGTGTCGCACAAGTACAAAGTACGCGCCACCTACTTTCGCCGCGCGCCGCCATGCACGCACGGCGCGGCGTTCTTACGACGTCAGCCACGAGCGCCCTCTGCTACAACTCCGCTCGTGGCCACCACTGAACGACATCGTTCACTTGGGACTGAGATAGGAAGCAGTTAAGACCTTCGAAATCAGATAGGCACCAGTGAAGACTTGGCTATCGGATAGGCACTAGGCAGGCCTCTAGCTCAATTATGTATCTGCATTCTGCCGTACTGAACTATGTAAAAGTTAAATATTGTATAAATTCTGTGCAATATATATCTCGTTCTAATTTACTCTAGTGTTTCTAATTTCTGCTGTTCCACTGGCTGCTCCCCTCCGTTCCTGCACAAGCGTGCTACCTTTATTCCTGTGTCGGACTTCCTACTCGGCCACCGACACCTACGACGGAAACGAGACACAAAAGCGGCGACGAGGCTTGGACACAAAACCTCCCAAATGGCTAAAACGTCGACCATGCGTGGCTGAAACAAGAGTTAGGAGGATGAAGAATTACGAATGTTCAGCTTGTCATCAACCAATCTGCTTGAGCGATTTATACGTTCTGTGCCATTCCTGTGTTTCAGCTGTTGATTTGGGAGCTATAGCATCGGTTTTTGGCTGCAAATGTGGCGAGGAAAGATGATTCCATGTCGGAATAGACTGCCTAATGTCCTTTAAAAATAACTTCATTACTTTTATGGATGTCTGTTCGACCAATTTTTAATGCTCTTTGTGGGAAATTGGTAATTTTGGTCACTTATGCTTAAGGTGTATTGTGTTCAATAAATCCATTATTATGCTTTAAGTTTGCTGTAATTCCTTCCTTTAGATCCTCTTCAAGACTAGCCAAGACACATTTTGAATTTGATTTAACACGGCGGAGCTAGTTCACAAAATATATGGGTGGCCTCTCAGGCCGGGTGCGCCTGATTTTGTTTCATCTGGAGGTGCGCCCGACGGAGGGCTAGGGATGCTGAAAAACAACATCCGACGCCAAAGCCTCACTATAACTCCGGACATCCTTTACAGTGCTGTTCACAACATTATTCCTGGACTACAACTATTGTTGAGGAATGGTGGTAAACATATTGAGCATTTTCTGTAAAGAACATCCTCTTTGATTTGTCTTAATTTGTTATGCTAATTATTGCTTTTCTTATCACATGAAACGCCATCTGTCAGCCTTTTTTTTGAACTTTTGTTTTTTTCTGGTTCTAATGAAACCCCATCTCATTTCAAGCATGTGCGTCAAATTTTACCTCTCTACATTATTCCGTGATTTATTATGTTTTCAAATTTATACTGACTTCTTGATCACCAGTTACAAGGTAGACAAAAGTAGTTAAAATTTTTAAAGAATTAATTATTTGCGAGCAAAATACACCACAAGAAATGGTGTGTTAAAAGTCGCTTGGCAACTGGTTAGTGGAATTTTGTTCCCCTTATTTCAGTTTTTTTTTTCTTGTCCATGTTTATGACAACTCTGACAGTTTAATGCACAGACACGTTTAGTCACACACAGTTCTCATGAAATGAGTGTATTTCCAGTATATTTCGAGCGTTAAAATCTAAACAAACGTAATGAAGTGTATTGAAGCCTAGTATCTGATTCGAACGTCGCTAATTAGTTTTATATACTTTATCTACTGAACTATCTGTTTGAGTGACTCATATATATTACCTTTTTGATGTAACGTCGACGTCTGAAATACTGATCTAAACTGGCTTGTTACAGGAAGGCATTCTTTGCTTCCCTATTTATGACTCCTCCTATCACACCATTTTCTGCTTTTGTCGAAGCAACCTTATGTATTCTACATAAATTAATTTGTCTAAGATGGCACTATTTCATTTTTAAAACGACTTTTTGACTGTGACTGAACGTCGCTGCTTAAGACAAATGGTGGGTTATAACTGAAGATGGCAAAAGATTTTTGCCGAAATCGACCATTTAAAAAATAAAATATTGCGATCATAGACTGTTCAATTAATCTATCTTGTCATAACAGATCGCTCAATTCTGGCAACAATCTAATATTTTTTTGTATGTGTTGCATACAAATCTACAGTTTTGTTCCAATCTTCATGAAGTTTTGTACACGTAAGATTCAACTCACGAGAACGGTCGCCGTAAGTGTAAGAATCACTTACGATACATAGTTCACGAGATATGACGTAATAAACAACGAGATGCGCAAAAAACTACTGCATTTAGTGACAATTCTGCTCATTTTCTCCTAAACCATTGGACCGATTTCAACCAAATTTGGTACACGCATTCCTTACCGTGAGGTTCAATGGCTGCAGGGTTAAGAATCATATACGACACATGACTCAGAAGATATGACGTCATAAACAATAGGATTTGTAAGAAACTGCCACATAATGCAGAGAGACTTTATAAATACGCTATACGAGAATCAGAGTACTTAGCGACTTGCTACAAACTTTATACATAATAAAAAACTTTTATTAAACTTTCTCTCGCTGACAACCATAGCAAAATGATGATAGGAAAAAAGTTTCTCGCTTACTACTTTTCTGCTGTTTATTGAGTAAAAGTACGGGATTCGGTATGACGTTACAATTTATAATTCGTACACTACAAATTGTAGCCGCAGGAAGTTTTACAGACAGTATACACGCATATACCTGAGTGTACCTTTTATGTTGTATAACAGTACGACAGTTAATTTATGAGATATGAACACATAAACAGTAGAGTTAGTGGAAAACCGCCCCATAACGCACCAAGTTTTAATGTATTACTTCTTTATTACTAATTGTATTCCCAAGAGATTTTACTGACATACAGCCTTTATACAAATAAATATATACCTAAAAATGGCAGGAATAAATAAATACCCGGGCAACGCCGGATTTTCAGCTAGTGTTTTCTAAAATTACCTGTGTATTCTGATATTTCACAATTTTTCCCTTTTACTGATCTAGGATAATTAATTTAAAGGGGTGCTCTTCACATCCCCACCCCACTCTTCTCTCTCCCTGATCCCCCTTTTCAATGCACTGAATGGATAACGGTATATAAAGAAACTGTCAACCATAGTGCAGGAAGAGCATTTATTTTATGGTTTGGTCTCTTTTTATGATCGCCCCCGTGAACCATAATATTTCAAAGGTTGATTGTCCTGTGTGCCTGAACCATACAGACAATCGTGCAGTATGTGCAACTACAACGGAGAGAACCGATGCAGAGGCCAGACAAACGTGTCTTTTCTAAAGAGGGGCTAATGTCTGGGTGATTGAATGAACTATCATTGCAACATCAGCTAATGTAGCTTTGCAATGCCGCTTCCGCGAATTGCTGAAAGCAAGGGGAAACAACTGACGTTACTCTTCCAGAGTACTCGCAACTATAATTCGGGAGGTAAAATAGTCCCCCGTTCTGATTTTCTGGTAGGGATTGGACAGAAGGATGTCGCCAGCAAGAAAAAAGAAACAGACATTATACAGATCGGAGAGTAATCGGGAAGATAGGATAGGTTATCGAAAAGATGAATGGTGACTTACGAGCAATTTACGGTGTGTATTAGTGAAATTTATTGACAGGATGAATAGGTCTGGTGAGTACCGGGTTATAAATACTAAATCTAATGAACGCATTATCGTAGCAAAGACAGACACGAAGCCACCATCGACCAACGTAATAAAAATTTATATGCCATCTGGCTCTGTCAAAGATGTGGAGATTGAAAAAGTGTGGGATGAGATAAAATCAGTTATTTAGACAGTCAAGAGAGAGGGAAACTTGACTGTGATTGGGAAATGTAACTCCATATTACTAAAAGGAAGAAAAGGAGAAACAGTAAGTGAATATGGACTGCGAAGAAGGAAGGATAGACGGAGTCGACAATTACGCGCAGGCCTCAAAAGTTAAGATACTGGAAAAAAGTAGAAAAGCGAGGAAATGGAAGCGTAATAAACTGAAGGAACCAGAGTTTGTTGAAAATTTAAAAGCATTATTATGCAAGGATTCACCGAAGCGGAGCAAGTTCTACACTAGAAGGGGAAAGGATAACTCTGAGAGACAAAGTGAAGGCCACAAAGAGTTATATAGATAGAAGGGCAAGACCTAATCTTGAATAAAGCAGGACATATTGAACATAATTTGTGAAAGAAAGTGAATCAGGTAAAAGAGATCATAGACGGCTAAAAATGAGGTTGACAGGAAGCGCAGATTGGCTAAGGAGGAGTGTCTAGAGGGCAAATGGAAGGGACAGATGCAATTCCATAGAACAATATATAACTAGGGGAAACATAGATAGTGCCTACAGTAAAATAAAAAAGTATATTTGGCAACAAGGAAAACAGATGTATAAGTATCATGAGCTCAAGTGGAAGACTAGTAGTAAGCAAAGAAGGAAAAGCTGAAAGCGATATTTAAAGAACGTATAAATGAGAAATGAAAGGACTGTTGTCGAAATGTGAGGTAGGAGATACGATTGCGCGAAAAGAACTTTTAATGTGTTATTCCTTCTGAACGTAGTAAAGTTAACTCACATACTCGACTATGTTGCTCTCTTGTTCGATATATTTATCACATCCATATATGTTTGGAGTGCGGGACTTCGAAATGCAACGAATCTTCCAAATTAATGAGATACGTATCCTGACAACTCCATGAAGGAAAGAAAAAGTGTCACCAGATGACGATGTCAAGGTACTTAAGAACAAAATTTATTGTTTTCTCCCTAATCAACCTCCAGGTACATCTCTTATCTAATAAATACCACTTGGGATAGTGGCTGTGTTAGTACTATACAGATGTACGTATGTTTGTATCCGGATCCCGCTCCAGCTACTGCCGGGTTTAGATGCTGAGTCCTTCCACCACTTTTCTTCCTCCACTTGCTTCTAGGTCACACCTCTTCTTTCCACAGATGTTTTCACTTCCATTTTCCACCGTGTACGTGGGCGCCCTCTAGGTCTTCTTACATCCAGCTTTAGTTCTTCCATAATTTTGGAAAGTCTCTGCCCACATTTCCTCTTCACATGCCCGTACCATCTTAATCTATTTTTTTTTTATTTCTTATCTCATACTTGCCTTTTTAAGGTCCTTTCTAATACCTAAATTCCTTACTCTTTTCTTGTCTTTCCCTTAATTGCTCTGAGTAATATCATTTCTTCTGTTTTCAGTCTGCTCCAGTCCCTTTCTGTCATGGTCCTTGTTTCTCCTCCACAGGGGACAATAAGGAGGTAGTAGCTCCTATACATAAGGGATTTTTGTTTTTCTGGGACTTCCTTATTCCAAATCAGGCGTTTGATAGAAATTGCCTCCCTTTTGTAACCTCCTGTTAATTTAGTTGGTTATTCTTCCATCGCTAGATATTTCACTCCCTAAATAAGTGAAACTATCTACCACGTTGAGGGGTTCTCCAAAGTAATATTCCTGTTGATCCCTTTGTCTCTTCCAAATACCTTTACTTCACTCTTATGTTGATTTATTTTTAATCCATACCTTACTATAATTCCTTCCACGTATAAAGTTGTAACCGAACATTTACCTTTTTATCAATCCATGTTACCATAGTATCTGCAAAAAATCATTTTTTGTCTCTTTCTTGAAATACCCTATTCGTTCCCTCCATCACAACATTAAAAAGTGCAGGAGATACAGTACTTGCTTGCTTACGTCCTTGTCTTATTTCGAAGCATTCATTGTTCCCTAGTGGTGATCTGAGTCTGCAGTTTTGTCCTGTGCATATTGTCTTCATTACATTAATGTACCAGATATCTATGCCTATTATCTTCATTTCTTCCCAGTGTCTTTCCCTGTGAACTGAGTCTTATGCGTTTTGTATGTCTATAAAAACAATTATCACACTTTTGTTATAAGTACTACAAACATGAACTTCCAAAATTATGGTAAGAGTTGCGTCAGAATAGGGGGCGGAATGGTCCAATTTTGATTCGATGAAGACAAATTTAATCCGATGCAGCAGCTGCCAGATACGTTACTAATACCGCACGCGCGCAAGTAATTGCACTGCGACTCTAGATCGCTCGCGGCGGCAGTCGGTGTGTGTTACGGTCTCAGTGGCGGAGCGCAGATGCTCAAGAGCGGGTCTTCCGCTCAACTGGGCGCGCAGCCACAGGCGGTTAATCCGCAGAATTCTCCCTGTATTGGATTTCTCGCCGGCGATGAAGCTGAGGCGCCAGCCAAGCAAACCCCGAAATTGCGTTCCATATGGGTCCGCGACGGCGCGCGGCCACGGCGGTGGCTGCTCCTGCTGGTGAAACACGAGTCCACGGAACTCTGGAAGCAACACCGGAGCCTCCTGAGACGTTCCCACCAAGTGTCTCAATCTCTGAGGGAAACTGATATGTTACAAAAGTTACTGTTCACTTCCGAAGTCCCATTAACTCAAGTTGGCTTGGACGTATCATAGGTCTCTATCCGGTCACCCGTTAATCATTTTGGGGTGGTGACAGATGATAGTAAATTTTAAGCTACCACTACGAAACTTCGGATATGAAATCTTGGTCAGGATTAAAGAAAACACGAGGTCCAGTGTTTCTGGAAATTCGACAAGTAATAGCATAAAGTAGGGGATGAAAAATTCTTCTTTAAAACACGTTTCTATCCAGAGAATTTCGAAGCTAGAGCTGCAAAAACTCATATTTGTATATTTGGTTAGAATTCAAAAAATATGTGTTTCGGTGTTTTTGGAAATTCTACAACTAAGGGGGTAAAATAGGAGAACAAAAATTATTTTCAAAAACACATTGTTGTCAAGAAACTTTTGAAGCTAGAGTTGCAAAAACTGGTATTTGTATTGTTTGTCAGAATTTAAAAAATTCGTGTTTCGGATTTTTGGAAATTCAACCATCAAGAGGGTTAAATTGATGCAGAGGGGATGCTTTTCGAAAATCTTTTGCTATTAAGGCAATTTTAAAACTACAACCACACGAAATGGTATATGTTTTCTTGGTCAGAATTAAAGACACGTATTTCAGTATTTTCAGAAAATTTACCATTTAGGGGGTGAAATATGGGATGAAACTTTTTTTGAAAATATGTTGCTTCTAAGCCAATTTTTAACCTAGAATTACAAAAGATATTTGCATACTTGGTTGGAATTTAAAAGACACATGTTGGGGTATTTTTCGAAATTCAACTATTAAGGGGTGTCATAGAAGGTTACAAATAGTAAAATCTAATGTTCAAATGTTTATAAATCTTAAGAGACTACGAGGTCATCAGTACCTAAGGCTTACAAACTAATTAACTAACTTTAACTTAGACTAACTTATGCTAAGGAGAACACAAATACCCATGCCCGAGGGGCGAATCGAACCACCGACGGCAAACAGCAGCGCGCACCGCAACATGGCGCCTTAAAAAGCACGGCCATTCTGCCGCGACTACAAGTAATCTGAAAACATTTCATTATGATAGTACTTAAGCTACATCCACGAAAATTTATATTAAGAGGGAGAAACAACTCGTGCAGGCCAACCAGCCTATGCAAGCGAAGCAGCAGGCGTTAAGCTAGTTAATATATATATGGCGTCTGTTCTTTCGAACATGTCTGAAAGAACTAACGCCACATACATATTTAAGAAATCATTCACTGAGGAGGACCATGCTAACATACCTTTATTTGATGGTCGCAGAAACCCTCACATGGAGGACATAGTAAGTGGCATAGACATAGCTCCGAGAGTTGAAAACAGACAAGTCGCCAGGTCCATATGGGGTACTAGTCCGAAGAATACTCGGTGACACTGCCAGTTACTCAGCGTGCATACATTGCGAATATTGCTCCAGCACAAAGTTCATTACGACTGGAAAAGGGCACAGATAACTCCTCTGTATAAGAAAGGAAATAGAAAGGACCGACGAACATACAGACCTGCATCATTAACGTCAGTTCTTGAACCAATTCTCAGTTCTTGTGGCGTCTGTTCCGAAAGAAGAGACGTCACTTCTGATCCTGCAGTTGTTATTATTTAATATTCACAGAATATATGACATCAACTGCGATTGGGCAAAGGTTAAAATGTGTACCCAGCCGGGATTCGAACCCGGGTCTCCTGCTTTCTAGGCAGTTGCGCTGACCCCTACACCTCCGTCTGGGTACACATTTTCAGATTTGCCCAATCGCAGTTGATGTCATATATTCTGTGAATATTAAATTATTCTTTCGGAACAGACGCCACACACACACATATGCCGGTGACGGGCAATGATCCTATCGTTAGTGGGGAGGGGTCGGCAAGTTTGAAATCCTTACTCTTACGGGAATTAGTTTCATAACTACGAGTTTGAGTACTGTGGGCAGGGCGAAGCTGAGAATTTGTATCTGACGGGAGGCGTGCTTAGGTAGTCCTTGCATGTGCGGTGATCACTATGTCCCCAGTGGTGTAGGGGTCAGCGCAACTGCCTAGAAAGCAGGAGATCCGGGTTGGAATCCCGGCTGGGTACACATTTTCAGCTTTGCCCAATCGCATTTGATGTCATATATTCTATGAATATTAAAGACTTAAATGTTTGTGAAACGTTTACGAAATTAATGTTTGTACAAAAGTTTCACCATCGTAGAATATACTGAGAAAGTGAAAAAAATAGGGGCGTGAGATTACTTGTTAAAGTCCGAAGGTAGGCGAGAGGCCCGTATCGAAGTAGAAATCAAAGAAGTCTTTGGCCAGCAGCAGGAGTTGGACAGGCGATCGGTCAGTCGTCGTCGAGATCATCGAAGGTGAATGCGGACTGTCGGTGTAGGCCGTTGCGCCAGCGTATATAGTCTTCTAGGCCGAATCCTACTGCGCTGTAGGAATACTGGGAGGTACAGCGTCTTCTAAACATATTGTTATCTGCTATTTCGATAGAAGTTGTAGCTCTCTGCTTCGATGTCTCTTCTTTGGTCGGAGTCAGTGCTGCTTAGTCGTGTGTGCTGGCGATGTCCGAGTTATGCGCCTTAAGCAACGGTAATCACGCAAACGCTGAAGTTGTTGCGATTGCCTATATGGCAGGTGTTTTCTTCCTCTAGAGTTACGCCACGGTCGCAAGACTCTCCTATGGACGATTTCGAAATATTTAAACATTTATACAATTTCAGTGTCTTGAAATAAATCCAATGGTATAATTGAAAATTTTTGATGGACCGGGATTCTAAACCGGATTTTCCGATTTGGGCCAGACGTCGTCTTAACCAGTTAGGCTCCTCAGGTACGCTTTCCTTCCTGCCCAAATTCTCAACTTTTAGCTCACTACCCCATGCCCATTACTTCCTCTTGCACTTAGCCTCTACCGGATTTCTGCAAAAGACTGAGAGTTTTAATTTGCGCGCAGTTAAATACTCAACTGCATATTGGGGGCCTACATACCAGGGGGAGTTGGAAAATAAGTTTCCCCTGTTGACTGTTGTCAGAGTTCAGAATGAAAGGATGAAATAAAATGATGCACCAGAGATAAGACATATCTTCATTTTTCAACATAATTTCCAAATACATTGATAGATTTGTCATACCGCTTTATATAAGCTTCAAAAGCCTTCCAGTAAACAACCAGGACGTTGCGTACGAAAGAAGCGTTGAACGGCTTGTTTGACGTCAGCATTGCTTCCAAAGGGCCTTCCGCCGAGAGTCTTCTTCAAAGCTGGAGACAAATGGAAATCACTTGATGCGAGATCGGGACTGTATGGCGGAAAGTGTAGGCACTCCCAACTAAGAGTTGCAATATTGTTTTGCGTTGCCGTCGCCGAGTGTGGTCTCCCGTTGTAATTCAACTTCGGGATGCCAGATCTGAGGAGGACATGCAGCATTTTCCGAACTACCTCTTTTAATTTCGACAGAGTGGCAAAGTACCGCACAGCGTTGATGGTTTCATCCTCCAAAAAAGTCCAGGAACAAAACTACTTGGGCGTCCCAGAAAACGGTGAGCAGCACTATAGCTGCAGACGGAGTGCAATGAACGTCTTTCGGACAGGTGATGACGGATGTTTCCATGGATGCAGCCTTCGATTCGGTCTTGTAATGGACCCACGTTTCATCCCCCGTCACAATCCGAAACAGAAGGTCACTGCCATATTCATATTCGACCTCTACCCGATGGTGTATCGGTGTCTTCCACGTGCGCGTTCACCTACTGTCTTCCGCCCATAGCCGTTCAACGTTTCTTCCGTCTGCAACGCCCTGATTTTTTCCTGGACGGATTTTGAACCTTGTAAAGCGGTTTGCTAGATGTCTCATTGTAGTCGAAATTACGCCTTATCTTTAATGTCTCGGATATCTCCGAAAAGAAAAGACTCCACATCAGTAACGCTTCTATGGCTCTTCTCCGTTTCTTCTATCAATTCCATCTGTTATAAATTTGCTAACACAGAATATTAATTTAAGTGTAAGGAAGTCTTTTCTGAAGGCATTTGTGTGGAGTGTTGCCTTCTACGAGAGGGAAACATGGACGATAAGCAATGCGGACAGGAAGAGAATAGAGGCTTTTGAAATGTGGTGCTACAGAAGAATGCTGAAGTTTAGGTGGGTAGATCGCATAACTAATGAAGAGGTACTGAACAGAATTGGTGAGAAAAGGAATTTTTGGCATACCCTGACTTAAAAAAGGGATCGCTTGGTAGGACACATTCTTAGACATCGAGGAATCGTTAATTTAGCATTGGAGGGAAGTGTGTGGGGTAAAAATCGCAGAGGGAGACCAAGAGACGCGTATAGTAAGCAGATTCAACTGCATGTGGGTTGACATTCTTATGAGGAGATGAAAAGGCTTGCTCAGGATAGAGTAGAGTGGAGAGATGCATCAAACTAGTCTCCGGACTGAAGACCATAACGTAACATAACAACAGATGATACACTGAGGAGCAGTACCCAAATATTCTCAAATGTTCTGTGCCCAGGATGAAACTTTCACTCTGCAACGAAGTATGAAAAATCCTGGCAGATTAAAACTGTGTGCCGAAACCGGGACTCTGACCTGGGACCTTTACCTTTCGCGGGCCAGCGCTCTACCGACTGAGCCACCCCGGCACGACTCACAATGCCGCCTAACAACTTTACTTCCGCCATTACATCGTCTCCTACTTTTCTATAAACATCCCTTAGGCTGTGGCTAAGCCATGCCTCCACCATATCATTTCTTCCAGAAGTGCTAGTCTCGCACGGTTCGCAGGAGAGCTTCTCTGAAGTTTGGAAAGTAGGAGGCGAGGTATTGGCGGAAGTAAAGTTGTGAGGCGGCATCGTGAGTCGTGTCGGGATATCTCAGTCGGTAGAGCGCTTGCCCGTGTAAAGCAAAGGTCCCACGTTCAAGTCCTGGTCTTGCCCGTGTAAAGCAAAGGTCCCACGTTCAAGTCCTGGTTCCGGCACACAATTTTAATAGGCCAAGAAGTTTCAAGTGTTTTGTGAATTTTCTCTTTGTTGCTGGACTAGCAAGGCGGCAGACTGGCAGGTCGGGATTAAAGTAGGTGAAAACAAAATAAGCAGTCTCGCATATGCGGATGGCTTAGTTGTAATGGCCGATTCGATTGAAGGTTTGCAAACTAATATTTCAGAACTCGATCAGAGGTGCAAGGATTATGATATGAAGATCAGCATCTCCAAAACGAAAGTAATGTCTGTGGGGAAAGAGGTTCAAACAGACTGAGTGCCAAATAGGAGGAACAAAGTTAGAGCAGGTAGACCTGGGATGTATTTTCTCACAGGATGGCAACATAGCGAAAGAACTAGAATCGAGGTGCAGCAAAGCTAATGCAGTGAGTGCTCAGCTAAGATCTAATCTCTTCTGAAAGAAGTAAGTAAGTATCAAGACTAAGTTAGCAGTGCACCGCTCTATCTTTCGACCAACTTTGTTGTATGGGAGTGAAAGTTGGGTGGATACAGGTTACCTTATTCATAAGATAGAGGTTACAGATATGAAAGTAGCAAGAATTATGCAGGTACCAATATATGGGAACAATGGCAGGAGGGTGTCCATAACGAGGAACTCAAAGAAAAGCTGGGAATGAACACCATAACACCATAGATGAAGCAGTTAGAGCGAACAGACTGAGATGGTGGGGTCATGTTACATGCATGGGAGAAGCAAGGTTACCTAAGAGACTCATGAGCTCGTCAGTTCAAAAATGTTTGTTATGCTTATGGGGCTTAACTACGGGGTCATCAGTCCCTAAACTTACAAACTACTTATGAACTACTTACGAACTAGGACGGCACAAATATCCATGCCCGAGGGGGGATTCGAACCCCCGACCGTAGTGGCCGTGCTGACCGTGACTGGAGCGCCCCAGTCCCCTCGGCCACCGCGGCCTGTGAGCTCGTCAGTGGAGGATAAGAGGAGTCGAGGTAGACCAAGAAGAAAGTACTTAGATTCGGTGCAGAATGATTTTGAAGTAAAAGGCATAACATCAGAGAGGCATCAATGTTAGCATTGAATAGAGGATCATGGAGGAATTTTATCAGAGGTACTGTGCTCCAGACTGAACGCTGAAAGACATAATCAGTCTCTAATGATGATGATGCTGGACTAGACATCCTGATAATTCTTCTAATGAATCATGGTATAGCATCTCCATTTATAAGGATTAATTTCACAACGTCATTCCATTTAAACTTACGCACATTACCACATATTTGTTGTTATAAATTGCTTCTAGTGATTGTGTAGTAGAGACTCTTTCCTGATGTGTATCTCATTATATTACATTTATTTATGTCGAGAGGAAAGTGCCACTCCATGTACCAAGTGTACATACGCTGCTGATTCTCCTGCATTTCATTGCCATTTTAAAGTGCTGAGGCTTCATTGTATACTACAGCACTACATCCAAAAGTGTCATAGAACCTGACAAGTTAGCTGCTAGCTCACTTAAATATAGTAACAATTATTTTCATAAAATTCGAACAGAGCACAGGCGCGAGTTGTTTGGCAAGGTCCGCGCGCCAAGCATCGGCCTAGCCACTTCCTGTCAGCGCGAATCATGTGCTGCTGGGAAACGCATCCGTAGCTGGCCCTTTACTAACAACGAATAATTGCCAGAGCGTCATGGCGGGTATCAAGGTTCCGATACAGTACTGTAAAATATTAGTTACAAAACTATAACTCATGTAACGATTAATACCCTGGAAAGCTAGTACTATTAAATAAAAAAATTATGGCGGATTAAAGGTAGTTTTTATTTATTTGACACAAATATGTTACGGTTCATTTCCGTAAACGAAGTGGCAGAGACAGTGGCAGAGGTCCATCGAACAATGATCCCCTATTTATTGTAATACCTACGAATTTTCCGTGTGGTCCCTTGAGTCCCGATTATGATGTTTTATTTGTGCTTCCACTATTGTGCGAAAACCGTTGACAAAATTTTGTTCTTGATTTTGCAAGATTTTCCAGGAATAATAAATCCATATTGCTAAAACGTAAACCCAATGAGTTGCGTAAATTATTTACAAACCACCTTGCCTGAATTTACTTAATTTGTATAAGTATTTAATTAAGTTTGCATAGTTTGTTAGTGAATGTTACGAGTGCATGGCTGGCCGTTAATAAAGAAACATAGCCACACATTTAGTGACACGAATCGCAATATTTGCTTTAACCCGTGTTTGTGTTCTTTCGTCGGACTTGAAAAAACTGATAATCCTTTCTTTTAACATATGTGCTTGAAACAATGACGCAACGCCCAACAGTGCAATTGCACAAAGCATTATCACCAAAACGGTGAAGTAAAATATGCAATAAACAGACAGGAATGTTCATGAAGACCATATCTAAAAAAATGTAAATTTTTACAATAGAATAACAAAATTAATTTCAATGAAAAAAGTCTCATTATTCACTTTTATTTATTGGGCAATTGCATTCGAAGCATCAATTGCCAGAAAGTTCACTACGCTACCCTTTAATAAACACAGAATGTTTATCAATTTTGCCATTTTTCTTTTCTCCTGCTTTAGAGTTGTAATTGTAATCGATAAGAACTCGAGCAGCTTGCATTGACAATAATCAGCGTCATCTTTGAAGACAAAGAATTTAGTAGTATACACTGTAGTAACGTGGAATGGTTTACTAACTTCGGCTACTGTAACTATGTTCTGTATACCTCACGAAACAAAGGCCATGATCGCCCACATCATACCATGTGCCATCTAGCAATGCACGTTTGAAACATTTTTTCCCTTGGTTTGATACTTGGAACTAAGTCAGGGAGCCGCGGCGGAGCGCATTGAGGCCTTATGATGCGCGAGGACGTTCCCCGTCGGGGGTTCGAATCCCCCCCCTCGGGCATGGATGTTTGTGCCGTCCTTAGTATAAGGTAGTTCATAAGTAGTTTGTATGTTTTTGGACTGATGACCTCGCATTTAAGTCCATTACGCTCTATAAACATTTTTGAACAAGCCAGGGATGTGCTACAAAGTACCGGTAATACAATACCACTGGAACCACTTTAAGTGTGTGCTCATTCATATCAATTGTTCCAATCGGGCCGCTACAAATTCCCCTCCTGCGCCAATATCTTCATATCAGATGACCTCTAGTACCCAGCGTCGTCAATTATTTGCCGTACGTATTCCAAATCTGCCTTACCCTACGTTTTTCACAGTCTACGCCTCCTTCTGGTACCATAGAGGTTAATCACTGATGTGTTAAAAATGAGCTACCATAATGTCTCTTCTTGTTGTGAGTGTTTTCCATTTATTTCCTTTCTAACCGATTGGGCTAACAACCTAATCATTACTTATCATATCAGTCCACCAAATTTTTAACATTGTTCTGTAGCACCACATTTCAAACAATTCGATTTTATTCCCTTACCAAATCCATCACAGCTCAACTTCAAATATACATTTTTAAAATTTCTTCATTCAATTAAAATCTGATATCAGTATATTTCTATTTGCCTTGATAAACCTATTCGCCTGAGCTAGTCTGCATTTATGTCTTCCATGTGACATCTGTCGCTTCGAACTTAGCAGAAATCATTTGTCTTCTTCGTTATCATTAATTTGGATGTGGCGTCAGTATTAAGATCCCTTATATTCCGTAAATGAGCATTTTCAGACTAGGTGCTCATCTTCAGCCAAATTTTGGCAGTTACTTTGTAACTTGTTCGTTTCTGAACTAGATGTTCATTTCTGCTACTTTTAATTACTTCTATAATTTTGCAATTTACTTTCAACCAATTTTTGGAGTCATTAGCGTTTTCATTATATTCAACAAATCCTGTAATGCTTCTTCAGTTGAATCAAGGCTATCAAAGTCATCAGCGAGATTGATCATTGATATACTTTTACACCGAATTTATATCCCGTACTCGAACTTTTATTTGCTTCTATCGAATGGAGGTGGTGAAAAACTGCAACGTTCTTTTCACCCTTTCTTATTTCGACAACTTCAGTCTCGGTTTTCCAGACTCTGTTTCGTACTTTGTGTACTTCACTGCCGCGCGGGAGTAGCCGAGCGGTCTGGAGCGCCACGTTACGGATCACGCGGCCTCCCGCGTTGTAGGTTCCGATCCTCTCTCGGGCATGGATGTGTGTGTTCTCCGTAGGTTAGCTTAACTTAGTTTAAGTAGTCTGTAAGACCAAAGTATTTTTGCCCCATAATCATTAAAAACATTTTTGTACTTTACCCGTCATTCCTTATAGAGATCCCCTTTTTTCGACAACTTTTCGAACTTCTCAAACGATTTTTCGGTTATGAAATTCTATTAACGTGGCTTTTATTTTATTCAGTAGTGTCTATCCTGGAACACAACGTCAAGAGTGCCTTACTAGTGCAACTACTTTTCAAGATATATTTTCCATTCTTCGGTATATTTTACTCGTTCATAACTTGAAGCATAAGGTGTAGTATGCGTCTGACCGTCCTTGCAATCTTCGGAATTGCCGGCCGCGGTGGCCGAGGGGACTGAGGCGCTCGAGTCACGGTCTGCACGGCCACTACGGTCGGGGGTTCGAATCCCCCCTCGGGCATGGATATTTGTGCCGTCCTTAGTATTAGCTAGTTCATGAGTAGTTTGTCCCTCAGTCTCTTCCCGAAATGTGTTTAGAAACTCCATTGGAATGTCGTTTGCCTAATTTCAATGTCGATTCTTTCTGATCTCATGTTAATTCTTATATCCGATATCCAATGTCCTACATCTTCCGCATCGACCAAGATCTCATTTCCTATCACGTCACAAGGAAAGTCCCCACACAGCAGCCTGTACTGTTGCCACCTGCCCATTACCTTCTCTGCGGTTAACAACTATATTCCCAGTGCATTATTACTGATATCACTCTCGCTATTAATTTCTCCTGCTGTCGAAATTAGACACTTACAACGTTTGAAATATCCACTCTTCGGTAATCTACTTTTGACATAACTTATCACTAAATCAATGTAATAATGATACGCACATTTCTCTTAATACTCAGTACAAGCAGTTGATTACAATAGCAGTCGCCCACAGTATTTGTCGTCTTCATGTGCATGAAGGGAAGCTTATATTAACTGATCCTCGGGGCTGTTGGAACTTGTGCCGGATATTAGACATTAGTTGAGTCGTTGTACACACGCGGTCGGATTTTACCAGCTCCCTACGTGTGGAGCGCTCTCTGTGAGATAGGCTCCTGTGCGCGACATGTGTGTCCGCCCGTGTCCAACTCTGCCCAACTCCGGCGGTGCTAGGTTAACATCATAATCAGCCGCAGCTGGCAGCGGAAGTCAGCTCTGACTGAAACACCGGCTGAGGGGCCTGGTGGAGGGGGAAAACTGGCGAGGGTGGAGGGGGTTTTAGGTCACAACAGTCAGCTACATGAGGCACCTCCTACTCACTCTCGATTCTAGTAACCACTGTGGACAAGCGTTCTGTGTCTCCTCAAATGATTATTACCTGCACAGCTCAGGTATCTGGAAAGAAAACATAAATATTATCATGTTGTTTGAAGAGCAAAACCGAAATGAGGAAAAAAGTAATCCAAGTTTTGTAGTAACAGGGAACCAATTAATTTGTGCAGTATAAAACTAGGGTAATGGAGTGCAGTGTAAGAAAATCAGGTGATGCTGAAGGAATTAGATTAGGTAACGAAACAATAAAAGAGGTAGATGAGTTTTGTTACTTGGGCAGTAAAATAACAAATGATGGTCGCAGTACAGAGGATATAAAATGCAGAATGGCAATGGGTAGAAGGGCGTTCTTGAAAAAGAGAAATTTGTTAACAGCGAATATTGATTTAAGCGTAAGGAAGTCCTTCCTGAAGGCATTTGTATGGAGTGTTGCCTTGTATGGGAGTGAAACATGGACGATCAACAGTGTGGACAGAAAGAGGATAGAGGCTTTTGAAATGTGGTGCTACAGAAGAATGCTGAAGATTAGGTGGGTGGATCGCGTAACTAATGAGGAGGTACTGAACAGAATTGGGGAGAAAAGAAATTTCTGGCATACCTTGACTAAAAGAAGGGATACATTGGTAGGACACATTCTTAGACATCAAGTAATTGTGAATTTAGCGTTGGAGGGAAGTGTGTGGGGTAAAAACCGCAGAGGAAGACCAAGAGATGGATACAGTAAGCAGATTCAGACAGATGTAGGTTGCCGTTCTTATGTGGAGATGAAGGGGCTTGCTCAGGATAGGGTATTGTGGAGAGCTGCATCAAACCAGTCTCCGGACTGAAGACCACAACAACACTATATTCTGAACAAAAATGGTAGTATTGCAGCCCAGTGTGGGATCCTTATCAGGTGGGTTTGACGGAGGACATCGAAAGAGTCCAAAGAAGAGCAGCTCGTGTCATATTGTCACGATACAGGGGAGACAGCGTTAGGGAAATGATAGAGGATCTGGGATGGGGATCATTACAACAACGGCGCTTTTCGCTGCGGCAGGGGCTACTTGCGAAACTCCAACCGCCAACATTCTCCTCCGAATGCGAAAACATATTGTTGACTCCCACTTACATAAGTAGAAATGATCATCAGAATAAAATACGAGAAATCAGAGCTCGAACAGAGAGATTCAGGTGTTCTTTCTTCCCGCGCGCTATTCGAGAATGGAATGGGATATAAATAGTATAATTGTGGTTCGATGAGCCCTCTGCCAGGCACTTAAATGTGATTTTCAGAGCATCCCATGTAGATGTAGATGCAGAAAATACTTCACAGTAAAGCCAGTCATGAAGAAGTTATTCCACCTGGTATGCAAGATGCATGAGACAAGGAAAATACCCTCCGACTTTGAGAAGGATATAGTAATTCCAATTCCAAAGAAAGGAAGTGCAGACAATTGTGAAAATTACAGAACTATCAGTTTAGTAAGTCATAGTTGCAAAAAACTAACACGAATTATTTACAGACGAATGGGGAATATCAGTTTGGATTTAGAAGAAATGTAGGAGGCAATACATTACGACTTATAAGATAGGGGAAAATCTAAGTAGCTCTCTTAGGTTGTTTACAGATGACGCCGTCATTTACCGTCTACTAAAATCGTCTGAAGTTCAAAACCAACTGCAGAGCGATCTGAATAAGATATCACTATGGTGTAAAATTTGCAATTGACTCTAAATAACGAGAAGTGAGTACGAAAAGAAATCCGCTAAACTCAGTTTACAAGATAAATCAATCACAAGTGAAGGCCGTGAACTCCATAAAATACCTACGAATTACTATTACTTCAGACTTAAACTGGAAAGAACACTTAGATAATGTCGTGGGGAAGGCGAACCAAAAAGTGCGTTGTATTGGCAAAGCCATTAAAAGATGCAACAGAACTTCTAAATAACTGTATACACTACGCTTGTCCGTCCTTTTATGGAGTATTGCTGCACAGTGTGGGATCCTTATCAGGTGGGTTTCAAGAAGGACATCGAATGAGTTCAAAGAAGGGCAGCTTGTTTCGTATTGTCATGATACAGGGAAGACACCGTTACGGAAATGATACAGGATCTAGGATGGGAATCATTAAAACAACGGCGCTTATCGCTGCGGCATGGGCTACGTACGATACTCCAATCGCCAACATTCTCCTCCGAATGCGAAAATATATTGTTGACTCCCACTTACATGATCATCAGAATAAGATACGAAAAATCAGAGCTCGAAAAGAGAGATTCAGGTGTTCTTTCTTCCCGCGCGGTATTCCAGAATGTAATAGGAGATAAATAGTATAAAGGTGGTTCGATGAACACTATGCCAGGCACTTAAATGTTATTTGCAGAGTATCGCATGTAGATGTAGGTAGGATAAGGAAAGGCAAACCTACGTTTTTAGCATTTGTAGATTTGGAGAAAGCTTTTGAGAATGTCGACTGGAATAAACTCTTTCAAATATTGAAGGTAACAGGGGGAAAATATTGAGAGCGAAAAATCAAATGTTCAAATGTTCGTATAGCTTATGGGACTTAACTACGGGGTCATCAGTCCCTAAACTTACAAACTACTTATGAACTACTTATCACTAAGTAGTAACTTACGAGTTTTTAATAGAAAAGATTTTCTTCCTGTCTCTCATTTATACGAGAAGAATAAAAATAATTCTCAGGAAACAGTGCACCATTATTATTTAGACAGTACAAACTTTTTGAGTGTAAAAAATGTGTTTGTACGGAACATAGAAAGCTAGTGGCAAAGAAATTGCTGTGGGATTTTCAGCCGTATAAGTAAACAAATTGAACTTATAACGTGGTTTTATTTTTATACGGAGGACGTGTTTGTTTGCAAACTGTTAACCTGACTATTCCTCAGTTTGTTATATAATAGCAAACTTTTTCAGTATTATGTCGAATTTCATCTTAACTGGAACGTTACTGGCATGACACTGAGCCCTCCCCCGAAAGTAAGAAAACAATTCAAGCAAAATAAATTTGTTTTTATTTTTCAGAATTTTCAGCGGAATTCTATAGCGCTATAGTTTTTAATAAGGACCAGACTAGTTGACCCGTGCGAATAATTCGCACTCTATCCTGATCCGTCACAGGTAAGATAGTAATGGAGAAAAGGCAGATGCAAGTACACATGAATAAAAGAGGAAAATAATATTGCACATACTGCAAAGTAGCAGGTAATTAAAAGTTAAATAAATTGTAAAAGGTTATAATGGTAAGCGGTACATACCTGAGATCATGAACGTTTAGGTAATTAAGTTCATTGGTGCAGAACGCAACGCTTGTATTAACAAAGTGAACAATTCCAACAGGTGTTGTGCATCGACATGTGAAACAGTAATAAACTACGCTTTCATAAAGAATCCAAACAACTGCTAGAACTGTCATGCTAAATTAAATTATTTGTGTATTCAACGTGTATAACCGAAATCGTGTGATAACCTTACTTGCATCAAAGAAGGTCTTTGGGCTTGCATAACGAGTCTGAACAACTGCAAGAGCTGTCGTCACGTTAAACATATATTCAATAACTGGCATCTTCTACATTGCTTTTTTATCGGCGTGGTGGCTGATGGAACCGACCGTAAATACATGTGCCATTAACGATCGCTCGAGGGATATCAACTTAGATTTAATTTTTTTTTCAAAATAAAGTTTTATTATTAAAACAATAACTTTAAAGTATCATTGTATTTTTCGTTATTAATGGAGAATGAAACCTACAAAATGATACCTCAATAAATAATTTTGGGTAGATAATACGGAAGATATGGCGTACCCACAAAAAAAAAAAAAAAAAAAAAAAAAAAAAACATCGATGAGATAAATATATATGATGATATGTTCATTTAAAAGTTTTTTCTTTAATGGATGGAATTCTTTTTCCAAATTTGCTATTTTCTTTGGTTATTTCCAACATCTTGGATCATGATTCATGATGCTGAAAGTATATTTAAATTGTAATTTCATATATCCTTATAGTTTTCGCTTTTCAAGTAATACTTTTCCGATTTTTGCGTAAGGATGACACGGAATCGTTCAACTACCAGCAGACGTGACCTGTATTCTGTGTGTGTGCACGCGTAGGAGCGTATAATTGCGTGGGACAGAGCTGCGAGATGAGGACAGATTTTTTTTTTTTTTTTTCCTTTTTGACGGAAAGGCTCTTTTGCTGGATAGATAACAAAAATATATAAATGGAGAATTTTACACTCCTACAAAAGGAAAAGGCCAAATTCTTTGGGTAACAATTTCATTTCACTATAAAGTAAAACAAATTGTTCTTCCATTAGCGAAAAAAACGAAACGATGGAAAGCAGGGAAATGCAGATTTTTCTAAAGGTCACTTCTGAAAACAAGAGGTACACCTTCTTTGTGATAGTCTCCAAGTGACAAGAAGAAAAAGTTACCTACTACGATGGTTCTTAATTTAAATGGGAGATCCAGATCCCGCAATATGAAAACAAAAGCAAAGAAAAGCATTTGTGGTAATTTGAATACTTCACAGTAAGCCAATTGATGATATATTGTCGACTGATTGCCTTAAGTCTGGTTGGTGGCCATAGATAAGCGCCACCGTGAGGAAGTTGGCATAGAGTTAAAGTGCGGAGAGGTTTCGTCTGTATGAGAGCGTTTCACAGATAGTTCGTATAAGCCACACTGTCCCCAAGGCGAAGGGCGATTATTGCAAAGGCAAAGTGTCCCAATCGGTAACGGTGGTCTGGCGGTAAAGCACTAGACGGGAAATAGAAGGGTCACAGTTTCAAGACCCGGTCGGATACTGGAATTTTTCAGTCTGCGTTTTATCCCTGCCTATACGTCTCAACGATTTGAGGAGTCGCCAGAGACGACGCGTGATTCGGATTCCAGGTAAAACTGGCCACTGTGCCGAAGTGGCGTCCCATCGAAAGACTTTCACCAGGCCGCTGAGCCACACGAAATTATTAATTTTACCATAGAATGAAATTATGCATGGTGCATGTGTGCAGCTGTGTGCCCGGTATGGTAAGCCACTTCATAGTCACACTCATGGGGATGGTATCGTTAATGAGGGCTATTATGCCTCGGCATTGCTTCCGTACACAAGGAGACACTGGAGCAAATGTCAGGAACATGACACATTCAACACTTTGGGGATTCAATACAGTCGCTGATTTATCTTAATAACATTATTAAGCAGGCGATACCATAACTCACGGACCTCTGTCGGTAGAAGGGGGATAAAGATATTTTCCCATACTCACCGTCAATTTGACTAAAAAAAAAAAAAAATCAAATGTTTGTTAAGCTTATGGGACTTAACTACGGGGTCACCAGTCCCTAAACTTACAAACTACTTATGAACTACTTACGAACTAGGACGGCACAAATATCCATGCCTGAGGGTGGATTCGAACCCCCGGCCGTAGTGGCAGTGCAGACCGTGACTGAAGCGCCTCATTCCCCGCGGCCACCGCAGCCGGCGTCAATTGACTGTCAGATGTCGAGTCTCCAATTTGTGGACTGGTGGGCGTCCGTGTTCATATAAAAGTCTCGCGGTTCCGATAAGCCACTGTCTGCATGATATAGCTCCTATTTGCGTAGTAATCCCGCACAAATGACAATTTGAAGGGGATATGTGTGATCAATATCGGTGCCCTTTCGGACTGTGGTCGATAGTGCGCTAATATCGCCGACGACGACTCCTGTGTGAGGGTGGTCTCTGAGGTAGCCATACGGTAGACGAGTAGACACTTGCGCGGCACATCCACATGAACCTGTCCTCCTAGTAAGGTGTCCAACATGTCTCGGCATTCAGTTTGAAAAATTCATGGCGTCACAGCAACCACAGAACCTTCGGAACTAATAACGCCATCTCCTAACGTGAAAATGTCGCACAGATACACTATTTAAATGTTTGTTAAGCTTATGGGACTTAACTGCGGGGTCATCAGTCCCTAAACTTACAAACTGTCAACTAACTTATACCAAAGACAACACAAACATTAATTCCCGAGGGAGGACTCGAACCTCCGATGCGGAAGGCAGCGCGATCAGCAACGTTGCGCTCCAGACCGCTCGGAAGCTCCCGCGTGACGATACACTACTGAGAAAGAATAAAGGCATGCCGAAAGAAAAGTAATTCAATAGTGTAAACCTCAGGGGTTTAGTTCGTGATGTTGGAAAGACATTCGTCAGCGAGTATACTATTATCTAAACTACATTGCTGAAATTAAAACATTAGTACACCGTCTTAGAGTTTTAGAAACCACTCAAGATTTATTGTTGAAAAAGTGTAAAAGCATTACATTGGCAGAACAAAAGATCAAGCGGTACTTACGTACCGGTTGTCGATCCATGCTGAACACCGATTTTAATACGTGGTTTTGCCTACAAGGCCAGCAATGCAAGTGCTGATTCTGGTTTTTTATTTGATCATTCCAATGGCGACTACTGTCTTGTCATACGTTATTTCACGCCTGCTAGAGCTATTTAATTACATCTAGAGAGTTTTTAGTTGACGAGTGGCACGTGTTTTAAGTTTTTCCCTCCTATTCCGCACGTTCTGGATTGGAGATGATTTGCGTTTCTATGTGCTTGTCTGCAGCTCAGCAATCGTCCTTGCGACGAATTACAACTTATCAGCATTATATTTACATAAATTAAAGTCAATTCCTGCAAGTCTGAACGATCATTACTTGAGAACAGCTTGACATAATTTAATTGTTTTATTTTGTTGTCTTCCTGTTTGTCTGGAGAAGATTTGTATGGAACAAAAATTTGGAAAAGATTTCCCGAAAGTTGGAAAATTTTGGAAAAAGAACTATACTTATGAAATTTTCGAATTAACACAACACTGTAATTTTCAATTCAAACAATGAATATGCATGATACCTTTTTTTCATAATCGCCGTGGAACAGTTTTCAGGAAAAATTTAGACCATTAGGAAAGTAAGTCGGAGCATTCGCCAAACTGAAAAAATCGTGTTTTGAATGCACTCTCTTTCATAACTGATGATGCATTACACATTTAATAACTCACTGTGATATTTGAGTAATTTAAGCTGCTAAGTTACTGTAAGCTATGATATTGTTTGACTGATCAAATGTTCAAATGTTTGTAAAGCTTATGGGACTTAACTACGGGGTCATCAGTCCCTAAACTTACAAACTACTTATGAACTAGGACGGCATAAATATCCATGCCCGAGGGGGGATTCGAACCCCCGACCGTAGTGGCCGTGCAGACCGTGACTGAAGCGCCTCACTCCCCTCGGCCACCGCGGCCGGCTTGACTGATCACATGAGAGTTGGCAGATATTTGTAATTTCTCATATATAACGGGAAAAAGGATATATACATACATAGAAGAGAAGGAGAAAGAAGAGGAGGAGATTGACGTAGAGTTGGTTGGGAGATGATAGATCAAGGCAGAAGGTGGGAATGAGATTGAAAAAGAAAGAAGGAAGAGGAAACATAGTGAGGAGGAGGTGACGGTCAGAGGAGAGGCAATAGATAGAGATGGGAGAGGAGTAGTTAACTGATATGTTAAAAGTGGAGATGGACTGAAGGAAACATTAAAGAAATATTAGACTGAATTGTACGTAGTATCGTTTATGTCAGGAGGTGGGGTTGAGAAATGGCCAGTGAGAAAATTGAAGTGCAGATAAACTAACAGAAGACTAAATTCCCCAACGGAGAGACAAAAATGTCATTTATGACCAAAAATTACGTTAAATCCATTAAAAAATTCAAGAATTTCGAGGGCAAGGCATTTAATTCCGATTTCATTTTATGAAAAAAATATGAGTAGGCAATCTCTTTCGAGGTCTGGGTTTGGATTGCAATGTTTCAGTCATTTATAAGGTAGTGGAAGTATGAAAGTCATTAAATATAACGCTAAATAACAAATTGCACCCTACAAATGTATTTTCCTACGTCATCCAAAACGTTGTTCTTGTTTGTTGTGGTCTTCAGTCCGGACACTGGTTCGATGCAGCTCTCCACCCTACTCTGTCCTGAGCAAGCCTCTTCATTTCCTCATAAGAACGGCAACCTACATCCAACTGAATCTGCTTACTATATTCATCTCTTGCCCCCCCCCCCTCCCTCTGCGATTTTTACCCCACACACTTCCCTCCAATGCAAAATTCACAATTCCTTGATTCATCCAAAACATGTCAAAATATTGCTCACATGGAAATAATCGCATTCCTTTTAAAATAAAGTCGCAGAATTATATCAGTAATAGCCGAAAATGAGACACATGGCCTAATCTGGCCAGCTTATGCTGGCTTTCTGCTTCACTGCGTAAGGAGGTTATTAGTTTATTACGTTATTATTTGGTTACTGTTGCACATCTTTAGAGTGATCTCCGCTCTCGGGAAATTGCTTCTCCAATATTTGAAATACATAAACCTGCACCTTTTACAGTGTTTTCTTCATCGAAATTGGCTGGTTAATTCACTCTACCCCTTGAATGAGAGCACACACTTCAGTAGTTCTACTAATTTCCATAGGCTTTTCGTCCTTGAACTGCCCAGGTTATGTTTTCCCCTTGTAAGTTACTTAGGTGGTGGAAGTATGAGTGTGAAATAAGGTAAGAGGGTTTGATCGAGTTTGTTATGTTGAATGGATGAATACGGATTCAGAAGCCTAGTTACTATAATTTCGAGTTTACAATTAGGTCTATACTTGAAAACAGAATGTCGTAAGGAGAACTCAGGTCTGTGACACGCATTTTATACTCATAATCGACATGAAGTAATGACTGCATTTTTGCTCCCTTTGGAAAAGAACTACCTTTGCAACTTATAAAGTAATTTTTTCCGACTTACAAGAGTTTATTATTTGGATGAAATGCTTAATGTCATTTTATATAGGGGAGAATGTGGGAATGGCCGTAGGTTAAGCAATACTGTCTATATTACTGCTTAAGAAAACCACATGTAGAAATTCACACCCTTAAGCTGAAGCTGTGTATTCAAACTTCGGTATCTTAAATTATGGAACAGTGCTGATAACATCTTAACAAAGAAAAATCAGACCAACTACATGTACCGGCATTCCCCGAGCCATGGCGGTAATGCCAGTAGACTTGGCTCCACATATTTATATGGGTGAAACATTTTAATAGTGTTTCTAAGAAAACACAAAATTGTATAATATTTTTGAAGGTGATTTAAGGACTGCAACTATTTTTTCAAATCGTCACGGTTAAAACCAGTAAGCCTGTTAACATAAGTAGATTCTGGTTTTCTTATTCTGATTTCATTTTCAAAAGCCTTCAGACTAGTCCTTTCCGGCCAAACACACATTCTGAGAAATCCTGTGAGCTGTGTTGTTTTTTCCAGCTAATTCATAGGCTAATCTTCGCATTTCCAGTGCAGACAAACCATAAAAAATGTTTGATAACGCCACGGTGGAGCGGTCGAGCGCACTGAGGCGCTATGCTACGATTCGCGAGGCCATTCCCTGTCTGGGGTTTGAATCTCCCATCGGGTATGGATGTTTGTGCTGTCTTTAGTATAACATAGTTCATAAGTAGTTTGTTAGTTTATGGACTGATGACCCCGTAGTTAAGTCCCTTAAACTTAACAAATATTTGATCATATTTTGTTTGTTTGATAACAACTTTGCCGCGGTGGAGTAGCCGAGCGGTCTAAAGCGTCTCGCTTCGGAGCGCGCGGTTGCTCGCCGTGGAGGTTCGAGTCCTCCCTGGGGCATGGGTGTGTGTGTTTGTTCTTAGGTTAGTTTACCTAGGTTTTAGTAGATCGTAAGCTACGGACTGATGACCACGCAGTTTGGTCCGATAGATTTACAAACATTTGATAACAACTTTATTTTATTATCATGTGCTTCCTCTTGTTGTTGTGTGAATGTTGAATTACGTCCCAAGTGAGATTAAGATACCTTGTCTGTGACAAATGGAAGACTGAATACTCTGCTAGCTGCACTGATAGAATTACCCTCCGCAATAAAATTCAAAGTACTTTTAAGAGCATCTTAAGACTAACTCCCTCGTTTCGTGGCTCTATTTCATGTTCTTGGCGTCTGTAACACGGATCATTACAATAAGGCTTGTGGGGGAGTGCCGGTAGGCTACTGCCATTGTTACCTACTGGGGCTATCCGTTTTGTACAGTTTGGAAAAATAGGTCTTAAAGGTTATAAATAACAGTCTAAGCTACTTGCATACTACAGTAAATTAAACCGTATGGAACACTAGTATTCACGGAAATGATGTAGTAAAAAATTTGTAATAAAAACGGTACTTACAGTTGATAGAAAACACGTGAAAGTTAGAGTTCAATGATATAGAAATCTTCCATGGTCACAGCTACATAACAGATAGAACAGTAATGGCGTAGCTTGAGGAGATAGTTGACCATATGGCGGCGCAATGCGCAGCACTAACCAGGGAGTTTCTAGATGAAAATAAAAGCTGGAAATCTACCCACCGGGGCTACCTCCCTACCGGGGCTACCCCAGCCTCCCCTAAGAACAATTCAATGATTCGCATGACTTACGATAATTCCAGTGGTATATGCATATACATTATGGTTGAAGAAAGGATGTTATTTATTTAATGTGCTGGCTTACCAATCTGCCTTTATCATTGATAACGCACACAAACATACTTCCAGTGGCTGAGTAGAAAACTGTCTTACAAGTTGATTATGAAAATTTCCTACTTAATGACTCTGGGATTCTGCCTTCAATCTTTTATGTTGTAATATTTAGGCCAGGGACGCTTTCGTTTGGTGTCTTCCCTGATGGAGGCATTCGTGCACACCACGCTGGCCTCCAGCCTGAATCATCCCGCCACCCGCGTGGGAAGCCGACGGAGCCAGAAGGAGGCTCCCATAACTTCCACCTTCGCCACCGGGCGCCGCCTCGCATTTCCC
Organism: Locusta migratoria; assembly: GCA_026315105.1. NCBI lineage: Eukaryota > Metazoa > Arthropoda > Insecta > Orthoptera > Acrididae > Locusta > Locusta migratoria. Next base: position 144,683,545 of record CM048746.1, read on the forward strand.
GCCAGGGGGCAGCAAGGTGAATTGCCGTGGCTTTCTCGTAAGGATGTACACGACGAAACCAGACTGAATTTAGGAGCGTGCAGATAAATGGCGTTAGCGGACACAGGGAGGAGAGGTCTTTACAACAAAATGGACACAATAGCACGTGTGGCAGAGAGAGCATTTGTCTGCAGGTACCAACCAGAGGAGTCGTTTCCAAAAAAACAGTGACGGCACTGAAGATATACCGTGGACGTCTGCAGACGGGAAGAAGACAAGCAACCCCTTCAGTGCACACGTGCATGAGTGGGAGAGAGACAGACTTGCAGTATAGATAAAGTGGTTCCACCGAAACAATGTTTCTGGCCAGGAAAAAAGAGCCTGCAAAATGCCATACCAGACAGGCCTAACACAGACAGCTGCCACAAATAACTGTTCTTTTTTTTTTTTTTTTTTTTTTTTTTTTTTTTTTTTTTTTTTTTTTTTTTTTCTAGAACCAAGAAGGAATGCAGAAGATAAAGACAAAACGCTTGAAACGTGGGAAAGACGCCAGTTCACGAGTCTCATCACGGCCCACAAAAAACTTCCAACGGCGACTGAGAGGCGTGATCGTGAAAACGTCGATCAGCTATTGGATGGAATTGCAAAATCAACCCACCAATCACAGGGTCAAAGAGATGCAAAATTCGGGGAGAAGCTGTAGCTGGAGAGCGAGGAGAACTTAGTGAGAAACCAACGAAGAGGACACTTGGTCCGTCGCCGGAGAAGCGAGACGATATGCAGGCAGCAGCCTCCTTAGCAGACGAGGGACTTTGACGTCTTCGCTCGAGGTTTGCGCCACGCCACACAGCCGCAGAGCCGGGGAACACAAAGCAGGCTTGAGCTATGCCGCCGCGACCACCGCCGACGGCGCCACTGCCGCAAACCCGCACTGCACTCCGTAGTTGTTATGATTATATAAATGTACTGCACCGTTGCCGGTAGCAGGTCCATGAAGAAAATTATGAAAAGTCGAATTTCTAATTCTGCATGTGAAGAAATACTGTGTGGACGAAATAGAGCTTTATTGATGAACAACAAGTCGGAAAATTAATAAGGAAAACAATGTGCAGCTATATAAGAAGCAATTGCACTCAATCAGGAAAGAATTCAGAGGCAACAAGTCAGATTGCTACAAGACGTTCACAGGTAGCGTCCGTAGGTACAATCTGTAAAACATGCGCTTCCGAAAACAAGATGCAACACTTGCACTGACTTGCCTATGAAACTACATAGAGGTGGCATTGTATTTCTCAGAGCTGTTCAAATGTCCAGACTGAATGTTCACCGTAAAGTGGCTTTCGGAGTATAGATGTAGATGTACAGAATATCTTTTACATCTCTAACCGGTCACAGGACGATATGTTTTGAAATACGTACAAAAAATTAAAATGAAACGTGCATGCCACAGAAACGAATATTCGTTTCACCAAAACCGTGCAACGATATTCCTCTTTAGTGAACGCCGCGATAAGACGGCCGCACCTCCCGACCTTGCGCACAGCTAATCATAACAACAGCTCGCGACTAGCCATTTCCGGAGATGGCCTGCCGTCACCGAAAGTGCCAAGCAAGAAAAACAGCTATTTTCGTGTTTTTTAGGTGACTTCCAGGTCATATCAGAGCTAACACTCTGCATACAGACTTCATTCAATGTTAGCTAACAGTGCTAAAAAATTCTATAAATGTATCGGCATGACAAGTCCGACCATTCCCTTGTGAGTTCTTAATTTTCATAAAGCTTTTTTTCTTGTGCAAATGCCTATTTTATTTTCCTGTAGGCGGTATCTATTTTTCCCCTATTTACACATTCTTCTACATACTTGCATTAGCCTTCTAGTCACTCCTGCTTAGCCGTTTTGCACTTCCTGTCAATTTCATTTTTTTGTCGTCTGTACTCCATTTTACCTGTTCCTTTTACTGCATTTTTATATTCTCTCCTTTCATCGATTAATTTTAGTATTTCCTGTGATATCCAACGATTATTTGTAGGTTTCCTATTTTGTCCTCTGCTGCCTCCAATATTTCATCTCCCAATGCTACCGAGTGCTCTTCTATTGTTTTATTTCCACCTGTTTCCGTAAATTGTTGCCTAGAGCTCCCTCTGAAATTCTCTAGAACTACAGGTTCCTTCATTTTATATAGGTCCCATCTCCTTATTTTCCTATCTTTCTGTAGTTTTCTTCACATTCAGCCTGCAATTCATGACTAATAATTTATGGTCAGAGTTTATATCTGCCTCAGGGTATGTCTTACAGTTTAAAACCTGATTCCAAAATCTATGTGTTACCTTTATAACCACTATTTGGTACCTCCCGGTGTCTCCTACTCACACGTATACAGTCTTCTTTCGTGATTTTTAAACCAGGTGTTTATTACATGTAAATTACGTTCCGCCCAAAATTCTACCAGGCGGCTTCCTCTTTCATTCCTTTTACCCATTCCATATTCACCTACTATCTCTCCTTCCCTTCCTTATCCTACTACCGAATTCCAGTCTCCCATAAAAATTAAGTTTTTCTCTCCCGTAATTGTCTGAATGATTTCCTTTACCTCGTCATACATCTCTTCGATTTCCTCATCTGCAGAGCTAGTTGGTATATAAACCTTTACTATTATGGTCGGTGTTGGCTTCGTATCTATCTGGACTACGATAATACGATCACAGTGCTTTTCATAGTAGTTTACACGGATACCTATTTTCTTATTCACTCTCAATCCCACTCTTGTAATACCCACAACTGATTTTGTATTTATAATCCTGTATTTACCTGGCCAGCAATCCTGTTCCTCTTTCCTTCTAACTTCACTAATCCCCACTAACTTCAACCTACCCATTTTTCTTCTTAAATTTTATAATCTCCCTAACCGATTAAGGGATCTAACATTCCACGCTCCGATCCGTAGAATGCCAAGTGTTGTCTTTCCTAATTACGACATCCTCCTGTGTAGTCCCCGACCGGAGATCCGAATGGGAGGCTATATTATCTCCGGAATATGTAAACCAAGAGGATGTTATCATCATATGTTCATACAATAGACGTTTCATGTCCTCGGGAAAATAACGGCTGCAGTTTCCCCTTGCTTTCAGCCGTTCGCAGAGACTGCGTGACAAAGCTACATAGCTGATGTTTCAAGGCCAGCTCAGTCAATCATCCAGACCGTTGCTCCTGAAACTACTGAAAAGGCTGTTGCCCCTCTTCAGGAACCACACGTTTGTCTGGCCTCTCCAACGATATCCCTCCGCTGTGGTTGCACCTATGGTACGGCTATTTGTATCATTGAGGCACGCAAGCCAACACATCTCGACAATGTCTATTGTTCATGGGGGTGGTTCTATAATATAGGTTATTTAAAAAAACCTTCTCAAGTTGTCTATGGCGCAGCTTGAAAAATGGAAGAATTGTAGTTTTCGTAACTCTTTCATTCGCCTATATTATGTTTTCTAATCTGAAAACGATGTTTATTTTTGTGTTAAAAGTTGTTTTAGCCACTTTATATATAAGCATTAAAATATCCCCAAACGTACTGTACAGAAAATGTAGGCCAGAACGAAAACAAAGAAACATGTGCCAAAAGTATCTGAAATTCGCTTAAAATGAACGAACCTGTACCTAAAACCAATACAACATAGAATCGTAAAAATATGTATATATCAATTCATGAGGCGTATCTTACAGTAATCTGAAAAAAAACCTAAATATCTGCTCAGAAATTTCAGAAAGTCCCTGCTTAAATCTATCAAAATAGTTCCACATTTGACAAAGTTCCTCATACTTTACGTTTTATCATGAAGGAATAACCACGTTTGCAAAATGATCCTCGAAAAGTATGTCTGGATCCACAACTGCGGGTGACATGTTTTTCTCTAAGTCGCAAATTTAACAGGATGCAGGAAATAGATTTTATAATTTACTAGGTTAGAATCCGGCGTTGCCTGGGTACTTACTGTATTGACTCCAGACTTAACTTACTCCAACTATCCTTTTCTTTTCTCTCGGCGTCCGACTTTAGTTTCTTTTCTCTCTTTCCATCATTTACTCTCCTCTCTCTCTCTCTCTCTCTCTCTCTCTCTCTCTCTCTCTCTCTCTCTCTCTCTCTCTCTCTCTCTCTGTCTCTCTGTCTCTCTCTCTTCTTTCCCTCTCTCTCGCTTTACCTCTTTACCTCTCCTCTGTTCATCTCCTCCTAACTCTCTAACTCCCCATCTCCACATTCTCATTTCTCTGCCACTCACCTCCTCGTCTTTCTGTAGAATTCCTCCTCTTTTTTCTTCTCCTTGCCCTCCTCTGCAGTCTATCACCTGCTCCATAAAAAATAATATAAGTCTGTTAACTTTCACGCTGGTCAGTGAAGAGGTATCTAAGTTTATTGCATGGTACTCTCCAACATGCACCATGTGAAATCTTAGAACTTGGTGCGACCAAACGCTGCACACTGTGCAGATGTAAGGAAGTGCTGCACAGGTGCGCACATGTGAAGCAGCGAGCAACGACGACGTCTGTTATTAGACACGAGTACGTAATGGACGGCCGCGGCTCCACTTCCTGGTTTATATGGTACAAGCAAGAGCGCATCGCACCCAGTCTCGTTTACCCCTGGCGACCTCTGTGGATGGAAACATGCACTACATGAGCGGAGACGGATGTGGCGTGCACGCCGTTACCTGAAAGTTGCACATGTGCAGAATTCCTGGCTGGCTCTGTCTTAGGTAGTTCATTATGTTCCTCTTGTTTTGAAGGGGAAGTGTGCACAATTTCATCAAGATCGGTATAAAAACATACATTTGTCTAAATTCGTATGTAACGTACCCTCTACCACGCACCAATGAAAATTTTACGTAGAAATTGAATTTTCACTTGTTAAGACTAAGTGTGCAAAGATTCGTCGCAATCGTATGTAAGGTACGGGAGGGCATAAAATACGAAGAAAAATGATGCGGCTGATTAGCACGCGTCTCATTGTTCATGCTACTATATCATCTAAGGTCGTACTAGTAAATAGTAATTCTGTAGGTAAATTCATTGGCATGTCATAAATGGACAGTGTTCGCTAAATGTCTTGCGGATATATTTTGTAGCAGAAAAGTAAATAGAAAATTAATCATTAAATAATCAATAATTCTGTTTGATTCTTTTACCACTGCCGGCTGCAGTGGCCGAGTGGTCTGCGGTGCGCCAGTCAACACTGTTGCTGCATAAGCCACCACCATGGAAAGGAATGAAATTTAATTATCCTAATGCTGCGAAGTTTTATCCGTCTGATTGGTCATGGCGTCATATGTCCTAAAATATGTGTCGGTTAGTGACATAATTACACCTATAATCTTCGCGAATTAGCAAGCAATATATGAACAAACTTCCATGTAAACAATATGAACAGTCGCATAGATCATAAAATACGAACAAACATACAAACTAAGATCCATTTTTATATATTAATTTAAAAAATACAGTTGAGATGAAATACATTACTACGCCTATTGCAGCTAGGAGGTGGACTGTCACAGAATGTTACCTTTCGATCTCTAAAAGATACCGCACTTAGTTTAGCATTGTAGGAGAGAAATACATATCTGTAATGTAACCAGTTCCCTCGGGAATGAATGCCTCAGAATTCGTCAAAAGTGTCCGGTCAAAGGAAATGTAGACAAAACAATTATGACCTTCTCAAGAGCAGGAATAATGTAAAAACTGCCTATTAACGTTCGAAGATTTTTTTATCATTCAGCAAGAAATGAGACTCTACTGTACATAAAGTAAATATTGGAAGCTCTCAATCTCCGACCCACCTTAGTCTCGCCCCTCCACCTCAGTATCGATGTCTCCAGCAGTTGCGGTTCCTATGAAAGCCTTAAAACAACCCTTGGTCTCCAACATTTTTTGTGACCCTTCCTGCTAAAATCACTGGGTTACCGATTTGTTTTCATTACACCAAATCCAATACAGCATTTGGGTATCAGCGAAGTGATACACGCTCAACTTACAATACGTACACCTCTGAGATGAAATTCCTGAATGTAAGATTATCTGAAAATTTAGACGGCGACATGAAGAAACAATTCTTGAAGAAGAAATCATGAAGATCACCAGTTATACTAAGCTACATAAAGTCGGGGCTGAAACATTTGATTTCTAAAAGATAAATGCTCACTTCTGAAGCAGAAATATTTGACGCAAGCCCATTTCCTACATGGCTCCCTTATTCAACACCACGGAATTTATAATGGAAGTATGATTTCAGTCGTGGTGAAAACTTTATACCGACATCAAGAGCAGCACCTGAAAATACCCATCTGATGCTTACAGTGAAATATAAGAATATAGCCAAATAATACTTTAGAATAATTTAAAAAAATGTCAAGAACGAAATTTGTCTTTATAGGTCGTTTGGCAATGTCGAACGAAAATTTTCATTACCTCCAAGTACTGAAGTAGTATTATGGACAAGAAGCGATAGTGTGGGATAAAGTGATTTTGTATTTTGTTCTTACAACCTCTTTAAGTTAAAACTGCTAAGAGGAATTGTACCGATTGTCTATATTGTTTGAAATATTGTTTTTCATAACAAAATAAGGTGAAGAATGACATTTAATAAAAACGGCATTTTACTTGCAATACATTGAGTTTTATAGAGGTAGCATGATATTACTACAAATATTATTCCAATAAAAATGTAGTTTAAATATTCAATTACATTTTATCTTTATAACATGTACTTCCAACTGACTTTAGTGTTCATGATTGTATCCATTTGCAGCCATTAAATTAGTTGTCATACTACAAAATTGCTCTCCTTAACACTTGAATAAAGTGGACAAAGCACGTTCTTTTCCTGTACTTTTCATATTTTTACGCCAAAATGGCTTGCGTTTTCTGGTATGAGGTGTTTAACATCCGAGCTCTAATAAGAAAAGTTTTCAGTTGACTATTCTGTGGCTGAAAAGTTAGGTTATCCAAGCGTAAGTGTTTCTGGAAAGAAGTATAAGGCCTCTGCTTGCATTATTATTATAAATGAGCCAGTAAATTAATCTCAGCCATAGTTTTAGGTATATACGAAGTCTTTCGTAACGGAGACTTTGCATAATAATTTCGCGGTTTTCTGTCGCGTCAAATTTAGGTAAGAGCCATATGCTCGCGGCTACAACTTACATAATCGCCGTCTGGGTTAACACTGACTGTTGTGAAATGTAGGCTTGCATTTCTATAACCGCGTAACGATTTCTCAATGGCTGATTTACGTCATGACACAACGGCGAGTACGTACCTGGCTGCCTGTAAATTCAGACATTTTTCTTAGGCACTCTAGGCACCATTGGTATCAGTATCCTCTCTCGCAATAAACGGTAAAGCACCCGACGATCTGGAAGACATCCTCTGCGCTCTCTCCTGTTCCAATCTGCGCATCCATATATTGCTGAGTGGATATCCGGAGGTTCTATTAATGTTTGTTCACACAAACGGATTTCAGCGGCCTCCCTAAAGGCAGTCTCAAATGTTCAAATGTTTGTATAGTCTATGGGATTTAACTACGGGGTCATCAGTCCCTAAACTTACAAACTACTTATGAACTACTTATGAACTAGGACGGCACAAATATCCATGCCCGAGGGGGGATTCGAACCCCCGACCGTAATGGCCGTGAAGACCGTGACTGGAGCGAAAGGCAGTCTCAGTGCAATCCTGAGACATTTAATGAAACGAGATAGAACGCGCAAGTGAAATCTAAGAACTTAGAAGGCGTCGCCACCATCGTGACGTATACGAATGAGCAGCCGTCATCTGGTCATAAAAACGGAAACCTCCCTTTTACAACAGTCTTACAATCAAAAGCGTGCGATCCAGCTCATATTTAACTGAGCAAGAAAACTGAAAACTTTTTATGGATTTTTTAGGTTACTGAAATGTTATATCAAGGAATTCAAAAGTGTCTGTTTATAGTATCAGGTTTCCTGAAACTATATCGAAGGGAGCACATTAATGTATGAACTACGTAGGTGCCGAAGCATACGAAGACAGTTCCACTGAGTCGGCAGTGTAACGAGAAAATTTGAAATAATTTCAAAATATCCAAAATGATACATATAAAATTTGCATGTGGTTCAAAGGGGATGGCTATGGTAGATATCTCAAACCAAAGAACATTAATTAATTAAGTGTGGCATCTACCATAGTCATCCACTTTACACCACGTCTTATGTTTAAATTTTGTGGAAATTGTGAAGCAAAGTGTAGAAACATGCTGTCATGTGCGAAAATCGTCAGTGCGAAAGGCAACTATTATAAAAACATAGTAAGTGCATAAATATAACAACCTAACATTTAATTCCGTTTTATTGTGTTTCCGATTACTAACGTTCAGTAATTTTGCCAGAACCACTATGTAAGCCTGTACCTATACTTGGTGAAAAATGATCTATTCCAAGTTTAAAATAAACTGTGTAGAGTACAATAAACTTTAAGAAACTATAGCACATGTCGTTTAGGTCATGTTGGAAACAATATAAGCTATGGAGTGCTGCAGCTACATCTACATGGGATGCACTACAAATCACATTTACGTGCCTGGCAGAGGGTTCATCGAACCACCTTTATACTATTCATCTCCCATTCCACTCTCGAATAGCTCGAGGGAGGAAAGAACATCTGAATCTCTCCGTTAGAGGTCTGATTACTTGTATTTTATTCTGATGATCGTTTCTACCTATGTAGGTGGGAGTCAACAATATATTTTCGCATTCGGAGGAGAATGTTGGTGATTGGAGTTTTGTAAGTAGACTACGCCGCAGCGATAACCGCCGTTGTTGTTCTCCGTCAAACCCACCTGTTAAGGATCCCACACTGGGCAGCAATACTCCAAATGAGGACGAACAAGCGTAGTATATGCAGTCTCTTTAGTAGGTCTGTTGCATCTTTTAAGCTTTCTGCCAATAAAACGCATTCTCTGGTTCGCCATTCCTACGACCTTATCTACATGTTCTTTCCACTTTTAGTCTGATGTAATAGTAATTCCTAGGTATTTAGTGGAGTTTACGGCCTTCACATTCGATTGATTTATCTTGTAAACAAAGTTTAACGGATTTCTTTTCGTACTCATGTGCACGACTTTGTACTTCTCATTATTTAGAGTCAATTTCCAATTTTTACACCATACTGATATCTAATTTAAATTGTTCTGCAGTTGGTTTTGATCTTCAGATGACTTTATTAGACGATAAATGACGGCGTCATCTGCAAACAACCTAAGAGATCTGCTCTGACTTTCTCCCAATTCGTTTATGCAGATAAGGAACAGCAAGGGACCAATGACACTACCCTGTTTTACGCCAGATATCACCTCTGTTTTAGTCGATGCCTTACCATCGATTCCTACAAACTTTTTCCTCTCTGACAGGAAATCCCCTACCCAGTCACAAATCTGGGGCGATGATAAATGTTTCTGTAACGTATCCACTGCTGATCGGCCTGCAATGGCTTGAAAACTAGTTATGGACAAAAACACCCATAAAAGCAGCTGGTTACATTTTTTCACGAAAATAATGTTTTTCTGGTCACGCAGTGCAGTGATGTACACAGATTCACAAGAACGGAACGCCCGTCGAACCCAGAATTTCCGCATGGCTGCCGTTGCGGTGACGAAGGCCTCTCGCTAAGACCCCACCTCACGCACGCTGCGCGTTCCCTTGAAGATCTCCGCTCGTCTTTTTTTCGCGGTGCCGGAGGATCGCAGACGTTGCTTGTTTTCTCGTCGCTGCGTCAGCGCCCGTCGTCGAAGTGACGTGTAATTCTATGGGTCAGGGAACGGGTCGAAAACCAATAGCTCAACCAGAAGATCGCTTCTGGTCGCTATCTTGACCGTCTATCGTTTCACGTGAGCGACCGAAACGGCGAGGCTCTCTTTGAAACATACTGCTTGTGTCTTAAGACTTTACTGAACTTTTTCTCTAGCACAGGTGTGGATACATGCTTTAGCCCATTGTAGTCCCCTTAAAATTAATTCGTTACATCTCAATCGGAAAAAATTATTTATCAATCTTTAAATGTTGCTGTGTCCTCCAGAGCTACAAAAAGGGGACGTCACACAAAAAGCCAGTAGTTTTACTGCACACGTAGGTATGATCAAAGTCCATAGGAGACGCACACACAAGACGGACTGTATTATGCTCCCGGCTTAATGCAATACATGCAGTTCTCAAGTGAATATCCAACCGCTGATAAATGCAGGCGCTCTGCTGAACACTGAGTTTATCATCAGCATTCGTACTGTGTCAGCAAAAGGATGAAGAGTACAATTAGAAAAGTATTAGGACCGTCTCGTTTGCCTCAAGACTGAAGTTCTCGAACAAACATTAAATAACAGTTCATTTGCTGCTTAATAAACTGTGATGTCACATCATTGGTGTAGAGAATCTTAGCAAACATTGAATTTGGAAGTATACTGGAATACGCAACAAAAACAACTAAATTGTCAATAAAAATTGCAATAAACAGAATCTGGAAATGAAATAACTCAGAACTAGAATGAACCTTTCACTCTGCAGCGGAGTGTACGCTGATGTGAAACTTCCTGGCAGATTAAAACTGTGTGCCGGAACCGGGACTCGAACCTGGGACCTTTTCCTTTCACGGGCAAGCGCTCTACCACTGAGCTACCCCGACACGACTCACAGTGCCGCCCCACAACTTCAATTCTGCCAGTACCTAGCCTCCTACTTTCCAAACTTAAAAGACGTTTTCCTGTGAACTGCGAACGCAGGAGAATTTCTGTGACGACTCATCTCATATAGTCTCACTGCCTTTGATTGGTGGCAGTGCTATACGGAGCTGTTAAAATGGCATCTGTAACAGAGGCGAGTTCCAAACAATGGCCAGTGATTGGACTGCGTTTGGCGGACAACCATGGCATCCCGAGTATTCGTAGGTGCTTGCAGAATGTCTGCAGTGATCTGAAAGTGGACGAAAGCTTTATGAGTCATTGGGCAAAGAGGGTTTCATCATCGTCACGACGTCAAGCATATCTGTCCGATTTCCCGCGTGTTGGCCTTCAGTACACAGCTGTGATTCCTTCGAATTTGGATCGTGCGAACACTCCGAGATGAGCAACTGATTACAAACACAGACGTCGGTGCCCAACTTGACTCAATTTCTTCCCACAAGGATCCATCTTAGGGCAATTGCTTTTTCTTTTGTACAATAATGACCTCTCATCAGTTACACTGCGAGAAGCAGAGTTCGTTTTGTTTGCAGATGATACAAGTATTGCAATAAATAAACTGTCGAGCTTAGTTTTAGAAAGATCTGTCAATGATATTTTCATTAACATTAATAAATGGTTTAAAGCCGACTCATTGACATTAAACTTTGAAAAGACTCACAACATGCAGTTCACAACATGTAAGATATTCCCATACAGTTTATGCATAAAGTACGAAGAAGAGCGGATAGAAGAGGTTGACAGTATAAAAGTAATGGGATTACAGCTTGATAAGAAATTTAGTTGAGAGGAGCACAATACAAAAGTGCAGAATCGATTTAACCAATCTGTATTTGCAATACGAGTGGTATCAGACATAGGAGACATAAAAATAAAAAAGCTTGCATACTCTGCTTACATCCTTTAAATAATGTCATGTCGTATAATATTTTCTGGAAACTCTTCAAGTCAAACAAAAGTTTTCAGATGTGCATCTTCATGATTTCTCGGCGCAATGACTGTTCAAAGAAGTTTCGGGCGTGCAGCCGCATAAAGTTTTCTTCTTCTAATATTTCGGCTGAGAAACGTTCAGCCATCTTCAGAGACGAGTCGAAGACTGACGCTCCAGGACACGCTTCGTGCTTATAAACGCGCGGGCCGCGCTACTGCGCATGCGGCCATAGATACAACAAGGCGCCAAAGACGTTACTCGGCGGCAAGGAAGGACACATGTGTAAATTATGTGTGTGGCTGCATGGTCGATTACTGCGGAGAAATCGATGTATTATGATCTGTGCTGTGGCGGCGTCTTTGTAAATTTATTAAAGAAAGTGCCGGATTCCATGATTTATCTAAACTGAAGGCACTGTCCCTGTTAATTAAATTCGTCCCCAAACGAATTTCTATTGCTTCTTTCACTACTGAGTCCCAGAGAGATGAAGTGGAAGCTAAATTTTGACGTTTTCGTACGTCATGGAGTGTCCAGTATCAAGACAGTGCTCTGCCACTGCCGATTTATTTGGTTGTAAAAGACGGGTATATCTCTTGTGTTCCGTGCATCTTTCCTGCACTGTACGTGTCGTCTGTCCTATGTACGAAAGGCCACATTCACATGGGATCTTGTAAACCCCGGCCTTACGGAGCTCCGAATCATCCTTGTTAGAACCCAAAAGTGCTGCTGTCTTTGGTGGGGGTCGAAAAATTACTTTAACATCGTGTTTGTTCATAATCCGTCCGATTTTCGACGACAGGCTCCCAACATATGGCAGAAAAGCCACAGATTTAAAACTTTTTGGATCATCTTCCGTATTCTTTGCACGTACCGTTGGCTTCGTTCGTAGGGCCTTATGTATCTGTTGTGGAGAGTACCCGTTTGGTTCAAAGACTCTCTTCAGGTGTAGAAGCTCGTCCTGCAGACTGCTCTCATCAGCAATGACGTGTGCTCTATGGACCAGTGTTCTAAGAACACTCATCGTCTGAGATGGATGATGGCAGCTATTTGCATGTAAGTATAAATCGGTATGCGTCGGTTTTCTATATACTGAATGTCCTAAGTTGCCATCGTCTTTACGTCGTACCATCTCATCCAGAAATGGAAGGCATCCATCTTTTTCGACTTCCATTGTAAACTGGATTTGGTTATGGATGGAATTCAGGTGGTTTAAAAATTCTTGTAACTTGTCTTCACCGTGAGGCCACACAACAAATGTGTCATCAACATACCTCCAGAACACTGTGGGCTTCAATCTGGCAGATTCCAGCACCTTTTCCTCGAAGTCCTCCATAAACATATTGGCCACCAAGGGGGACAAGGGACTACCCATGGCGACACCGTCAGTTTGTTCAAAGAACTCGTTATTGAATAAAAAATATGTCAAGGTCATGACATGTTTAAACAAAGCTGAAATCTCTTTGTCAAAGTTCTGAAAGAGGAACCTTTGTAAATAACTATATCAGACTATATCAATTCTGAACGCTTCCACCTTGCCTCCAGAAGTTGTGAGAAGATTAAAACCAAGTGGTGCGGTTCCTCCAAGACTCTATGTACATCCAAAGATCCACAAAAAGGATGTCCCATTGCGTCCTATAGTGAGCAACATTGGCTCTCCTAACTATGTTTGTGCCAAACATTTATCATCATTATTAAGGCCATTGGTGGGAAAATGTGCTCATCACATACGTAACTCCGCTGACTTCATTGCCAAACTAAAATCTTTGAAATTGGACAGCTCTGACTTGTTAGTCAGTTTTGATGTAGTGTCCTTATTTACCAAGGTTCCTCTTAATAATGATGATAAATGTTTGGCACAATCATAGTTAGGAGAGCCAATGTTGCTCACTATAGGACGCAATGGGACATCCTTTTTGTGGATCTTTGGATGTACATAGAGTCTTGGAGGAACCGCACCACTTGGTTTTAATCTTCTCACAACTTCTGGAGGCAAGGTGGAAGCGTTCAGAATTGATATAGTCTGATATAGTTATTTACAAAGGTTCCTCTTTCAGAACTTTGACAAAGATATTTCAGCTTTGTTTAAACATGTCATGACCTTGACATATTTTTTATTCAATAACGAGTTCTTTGAACAAACTGACGGTGTCGCCATGGGTAGTCCCTTGTCCCCCTTGGTGGCCAATATGTTTATGGAGGACTTCGAGGAAAAGGTGCTGGAATCTGCCAGATTGAAGCCCACAGTGTTCTGGAGGTATGTTGATGACACATTTGTTGTGTGGCCTCACGGTGAAGACAAGTTACAAGAATTTTTAAACCACCTGAATTCCATCCATAACCAAATCCAGTTTACAATGGAAGTCGAAAAAGATGGATGCCTTCCATTTCTGGATGAGATGGTACGACGTAAAGACGATGGCAACTTAGGACATTCAGTATATAGAAAACCGACGCATACCGATTTATACTTACATGCAAATAGCTGCCATCATCCATCTCAGACGATGAGTGTTCTTAGAACACTGGTCCATAGAGCACACGTCATTGCTGATGAGAGCAGTCTGCAGGACGAGCTTCTACACCTGAAGAGAGTCTTTGAACCAAACGGGTACTCTCCACAACAGATACATAAGGCCCTACGAACGAAGCCAACGGTACGTGCAAAGAATACGGAAGATGATCCAAAAAGTTTTAAATCTGTGGCTTTTCTGCCATATGTTGGGAGCCTGTCGTCGAAAATCGGACGGATTATGAACAAACACGATGTTAAAGTAATTTTTCGACCCCCACCAAAGACAGCAGCACTTTTGGGTTCTAACAAGGATGATTCGGAGCTCCGTAAGGCCGGGGTTTACAAGATCCCATGTGAATGTGGCCTTTCGTACATAGGACAGACGACACGTACAGTGCAGGAAAGATGCACGGAACACAAGAGATATACCCGTCTTTTACAACCAAATAAATCGGCAGTGGCAGAGCACTGTCTTGATACTGGACACTCCATGACGTACGAAAACGTCAAAATTTAGCTTCCACTTCATCTCTCTGGGACTCAGTAGTGAAAGAAGCAATAGAAATTCGTTTGGGGACGAATTTAATTAACAGGGACAGTGCCTTCAGTTTAGATAAATCATGGAATCCGGCACTTTCTTTAATAAATTTACAAAGACGCCGCCACAGCACAGATCATAATACATCGATTTCTCCGCAGTAATCGACCATGCAGCCACACACATAATTTACACATGTGTCCTTCCTTGCCGCCGAGTAACGTCTTTGGCGCCTTGTTGTATCTATGGCCGCATGCGCAGTAGCGCGGCCCGCGCGTTTATAAGCACGAAGCGTGTCCTGGAGCGTCAGTCTTCGACTCGTCTCTGAAGATGGCTGAACGTTTCTCAGCCGAAATATTAGAAGAAGAAAACTTTATGCGGCTGCACGCCCGAAACTTCTTTGAACAAAAGTTTTCAGAGTCAATAAGCGTGTAATATGTATTATTTGTGGTGCAAAATTCACGGACATCCTGCAAAAGCCTCTTCAACTAACTGGGTATATTAACCACTGCCTTTCAGTATATTTATTCCTTAATGAAATTTGTCATATATAATATATCCACTTTCCCAACAAACAACTCAGTTCATACCTACATTAGTAGGTACAAAAATGATCTACACAAGGAAATAAAAGCTCTTAGATTAGTTCAAAAGGGGGTCCACTATTTAGGAACACACATTTTAAATAATTTACCAACAACCACAGAAAGTTCAGCTACAAGTAAAGATCAGTTTAAGAGGAGCCTAAAAGACTTTCTAGTGGCCAACTCCTTCTACTTCACTGACGATTTCTTAAATAGAACCAAATGATGCATGTATCTGTATTCATACAAATAGTGTTATTATATTCAGCTTGTAAAAAGTGTATGTACCGATATTAGTAATATTATATTATCAACTAGTGAAAAAGAAAGAGAGAAAAAGAGAGAGACATGTTCCACATAAACGAGGATCACCTCAACGCAGATCTATGGAATGAACCAACTAATCTAATCTAATCCAAACAGGAGTTAACGAATGGAGACAACATGGTGTAAAGACTTCGGAATATCCCATGGGTCAGGAATAAATGTGTTACATTACTTATTGAAGTCCTACCACGCTTAGAGTATAAAGCATCACCAGAGAGTTCATCCTATTACGTCCTTTCAATATTCATATATTTATTGTGCAAGTTATTATTAATCTAGATACAGTATTCTTATTGGTCGGTGTTATGCATCAACTGACCAAGTGCCATTATTTGTTCTTTTAGATTTTTGTAGCAGGTTGTGTATGGAGGTGTGGACTATCCATAAAAAATTATTGAGACGAGTACTTTTGATTCGTCGAGAGGAAGTTCATTTGAACCAAGCGCCAAACACTACACCGCTATTATTGTATTTTGCATCAGCTAACTAACAGCCACACCTTGCGACTTCCTTTTGCATCAGTTGGCTATGCGACATGTGGTGGACAGAACAGAAACATCAAGATGGTTCTAAAAGCAATTTTAGAACAGCATCCTACATTGCACACAATACGACAGAGATTTCTTATATCTGGACATAGCTTCCTTCCAAACGACAATGATTTCGGAGCATAGAATCCGCTCACAAACTGCAACTGAGACTTTATACAGCAGACGATTACATGAATGTCATGAAGAAGTGTTGCAAATTAAACCTTCTTACAGTCCACTGAATGAAGACTGAAGAATTAAAGAGTACTTCAAATATAGAAATAACCAACTTCCGGCACGAGAAAATAAACTGCTCGAAGGTGAGAGAGATACAAACCATTCATTACAGTGTTCAAAACTAACTTTCATTGTGAGCGATTTGAAATTGACATTAGAAAGAAATCAGCAAATCGGCCACCTCGAATGCGGAACAAAAGAAAATCTCATGACCTGTTGACGCCTCTATAGCGAAATGGGAAGCCAATTTCTGAAGCCAAGTTGAAAGACATTCAATCTCTAATGGACCTCATTCCATAGTACGCACAAGCTTTATATAGCAAATTTATCAGCCACCCTGATTTCGAGGATGACATTGATAGTTTTGACTGCTCACAACTTGATTTTACTATTGATAATAAAATATCCCAATAAAAATATCTATTGTTTTTCTTTAAATGTTTGCATTAATTCTGTAATGTTGTGATAGGTGTCAAGTACTGATATACTCAAACGGCGTGTGTAACTGTTCAGAAGGAATGTTAGGTCCTATGTTCGTACGTCAGTAAAATACATTTACATCTTGAAATCCCTCATAATTTATTATTTACTGTCATCACTTTTATTTTGAGTTATTTTTTTTAATTTAATTAGAAAGAATAAATTATTTTCTCAATATATACGGAACGTGGTACACCAAGCTTAGAGTTATTTACGACTTATTACTTCAGTAATAGCCTATAAAAGGCATAAACATCGAATAGTAACGTTACGTTCTTCTAGTATCGGTTATATATCATTACATATAGCCTGAACTAATAATATTATTTTGTATTTTATGAAAGAATAATGTTACTACATCCTCCTCTAATTTGCATCACTTGCCTAAGAGACACGTTTCAGGTTTTAGTCAGTTAACTGAAAATGCAGAAATGAAAATTACATACAAAAGCGTCACTTGACCAAACGCCAGTATTGTAAAAATACTGAGTTTCGATGCATTTTATATGTTTTTTCAGATATGAAAATGTAAATTTAATTCCGGTTCATTACCTTACTGAGCCGAAACCTAGATTTGATTTAGCCGCTGAATTTATATTAACACTTTTACGTTTTCGTTAATATCTCGACATTCAGTTTTGGCGCTTGGTCAATTGATGCACAACACTGTACAATTTATGGTTCAAGATTGGATGAAAATATAATGTGCTTTAATTAGCACAATCTTTATTGCAGATTAGCAGCGTTCAATACGCACGAGACACAGGATTTTCACGTTGAAAACTTGTTAGTCACATTTTGTGATGGAAACTCCACAGCGGAGGGAGGAATTACACTCGTAGTTAAAAATAAATGCAATGTTATTTAGAAAACCACAATATATGCCACGTAGTAGCAGTCAAATGCTGCCTCGTCTCTGAAATATCTGGTACAAAACTAAACCTTTTAAAATGGTAAATATTCACACAAATATAATGCTAAAATGAGTCATGGGGTTCGCCTACTGAAACACGTAAAAACAATTAATTCTCTATTTTGAGAAGAATATGCTTGAACGTACTATGTTTCGTTGTATGGCCATCCTCCGTAGTAGCTGATGAATTTAGCCGCGGTGGAGTGAGTGAGCGCGCGATTGCTCGCCGTTGGAGGTTCGAGTCCTCTCTCTGGCATGGGTGCGCGTTTTAGAATCGGTTAGTTTAAGGATTGTAAATCTAAGTGGCTTAACTACGTTGGTCTCAGTCCCTACATAAACTAATTTAAGGCAACTAAGGACAATACAAACACCCATTCCAGAGGGAGGACTCGAAACTCTGACGGCGGGGAACCGCGCGCTCCGCAGCGACTCGCCTTAGAACGCTCGGCCACACGACCACGGCTGTTAGTTTAAGTCAGTTTAATTAGTTTGTAAGCTTAGAGACTGATAACGGCAGTAGTTAAACCCCTTGGATTTGCAAACATTACATTTTGTTGTATTTTAGTATAAGAGGTTTTCCGTCTAGAGCTGAATGCAATTATAAAACAACCATTTTAAACCAGACGCGTATGCTTTTAATTTTGAAAACATCATTTGTGGTTCTATAAATGATACATTGGTTTGTACAATTTGTTTCGCATTTATCGATTAAAATAACAACGACGACGCAAGACCTCACGCAAGTATTCGCACCTCAGAGGAGTTAAAAGAATGGAGAACAGTATGGTATGTGAATGCTAAATAAAGCAACCCGTGTTTCAGAAAGAAATGTGTTACATTACATTTATGGATTAAAAAAACCTTTATTTTATATTTCTTGTGCACGTTAGGCCTATGTCT
This sequence comes from Locusta migratoria, assembly GCA_026315105.1. Classification (NCBI taxonomy): domain Eukaryota; kingdom Metazoa; phylum Arthropoda; class Insecta; order Orthoptera; family Acrididae; genus Locusta; species Locusta migratoria. The sequence continues at coordinate 144,702,225 of CM048746.1, forward strand.
CTTTAATTTGATGTACCATCTATTCACGGTGTTCCTGTCGCTTCCTTGCATCATTGATGTTTATCCGTTTTGTTATTTAGAGTTGATCGATATTTAAAGTGCGGTCTTTCGTTGTATACGGCAATTTACTCATTTTTTTCTTTCCATTTGTAACCACTCCACTTCTTTTAAACTGCTTACAGTTTACATTTCACTAAAATGGGTGAAGTTCAAATCTGTACGACACAGAACAAAGAAGGCAAGCCGCGGCGGAGCGGCCGAACGCATTGAGGCGCTATGCTGCGATGCGCGAGGCCGTTCCCCGTCGGGGTTTCGAATACACCCTCCTCATTATAAGGTAGTTCATAAGCTTCACATACACTTGAAAGAAGGGGAAACACTGCAAATATTACACTGCATTATAAGACATTTGTTTTCTCACAATATTGTCATTATTCAATGTAAAGTAATGACCTTTTACTCAGTTTCACTGTTTTTAACCGTTTTATTCTGTTCCTTACATCTCTTTTTTACGTTGCTATAATAGGATAAAGGTTAGGAAATGCTGAAGAACCCATCAGCAACTATAAAGCAGTGGAGCGCAAATTGCAGGAAGAGACGAAGGAGTGGGTAAAACGCAATACTCTCGCCACAGCGATGTTACTGTACGTTTGTTGAGATGGGCGCATCAGCCGTCAGGTATTCCCTTTCATCGTCAGGCGACGGCGAGAAGGTTTCATAAGCGATTTTGATACCGGTGCGGGATACGTGTGGGGCTGTAAAGTTCTTACGACGCCGGTGTACGACCAGAGATACGGCGGCGCCAGCGACAACAAATGCGACATCCGCTGTTCACGGAGGACGTTGTGCGGGGACGCGCGCAGCACAAAAGAAGTGTTTAGCGGATCCCGCAGGTAGGGCGCACAATGGCAGCCAGACAATGCGGGGCGAGGCGCAGCGCTGCGCAACCGCGGAGTGCGGACGTGGCAGAAGGGCCGCCAGGAAACTCCAGGTGCTACCGCCGCCAAACGGGACCTCACAATGAAACTGATGACGCTAAAGGGCAGGGCAAAGCGAGGAGAGACGGATTACAGGACCAGTCTCACTGCTGCAGTTAGTTGTTGTTGTTGTTGGATTTTTAAAAGGACTAAACAACAACGGTTATCAGTCCCTTGTTCCGTTCTGAGAGATAAAACATTGTGTTAGGTGTTCGTAAGGAAATGCATTAACAGGTCAAAGAGTAAAAATCACTGGTAAATATGAGGAAAGGATACAAGTAAAAATGAAGAAGAAAACACACCACCATTAAATCACATGATATCTACATCTACATACATACTCCGCAATTCACCGTAAGGTGCTGGCGGAGGGTACACTGTACCACTACTAGGCATTTCCTTTCCTATTCCACTCCCAAATTGAACGACGAAAAAAAGAATGCCTATATGCCTCCGTACGAGCCCTAATTTCTCTTATCTTGTCTTTGTGATCTTTACGCGAAATGTAAGTAGGCGGCAGCAAGATCGTACTACACTCAGCTTCAAATTCCGGCCCTCTATATTTACTTAACAGAAATTCACGCAAGGAACGTCGTCTTTCTTCCAGCGATCCCCAATTGAGTTGCCGGAGCATTTCCGTGACACTCGCGCATTGGTCGAACCTACCGGTAAGAAATCTAGCTGCTCGCCTCTGAACCGCCTCTATGTCTTCCTTCAAACCGATCTGCTGCGGGTCCCAAATACTTGAGCAATACTCAAGACGTGGTCGTACAAGCGTTTTATACGCGGTCTCCTTTACAGGTGAAGTACATCTTCCCAAAATTCTCCCAATAAACCGAAGTCGGCTGTCCGCCTTACTCAGAACTGTCCTTACATGTTCGTTCCATTTCATATCGCTCTGCAATGTTATGCCTAGATATTTGAACTACGCGACAGCATCAAGAAGCTCACTACTAATGCTGTATTCGAACATTATAGGATTGTTTTTTCTACTCATGCGCATCACCTTACATTTTTCTACATTGAGAGCTAGCTGCCATTCTTCGCACCAACTAGAAATTTTGTCTAAGTCATCCTGTATGCTATTACAGTCAGTTACAGACGACACCCTCCCATACACCACAGCATCATCAGCAAACAGCCGCAAATTACAACTTACTCTGTCCATTAGATCATTTATATAGATAGAAAATAATAGCGGTCCTATCACACTCCCCTGGGGCACGCCTGACGATACACTCGTCTCTGATGAACGCTCGCCGTCGAGAACAACTTACTGCGTTCTATTACTTAGGAAGTCTTCCAGCCAGTCACAAATCTGTGAACCTATTCCATAAGCTCGTACCTTCGTTAGCATTCTTCAGTGTGGCACCGAAGCTGCGCGAATAAAATCTAAAACACGTTCAACCATAGCAGCATCGTCTCCTAGCATAAAAGAAAGCGCAACTGGCAGATTAAAAGATTGTCGCAAGGCAACTAAAAGTGGACAGTCCACCAGAATGTGCACCACTGTCAAGGGGTCGCCACAGTCACACTGTGGTGAGTCCTCCCGCCGAAGAAGGTGGCCATGCGTCAGCCATGAGTGGCCGATTCGTAGGCGACAGAGAACAACAGATTCCCTACGAGACGACCGCAGTGAGGACTTCCATGCGACCGTAGAGAGCTTCACTGCACGAAGCTTGTTGGGATGAGCAGAGTTAGCCCACTCGTAATCCCACAGGCTACGGATCTTCCGATGAAACTCCATTCGGAGGTCGCTCTCTGGAAGACCAATAGCCAATGGACTGGAGGAAGTAGCCTGCTTAGCCAGCTGATCCACACGTTCGTTTCCAGGAATGCCGATGTGGCCTGCGGCACCTAACAACTGATGTTTAATGCGTACAATGCGGTAAGGTGGTACAATTTCGATCATTTCGGGCAAATGTTATTGTAACTGGAAATATATTGAGAAAAGAAATAAATTTAACTATGGCACTTGTTCTCGAAGGTTTAATGAATATGTAACATAAATGTTAGACAATTACATATGTTGGTAAGACCACAAAAAAAGGATACAGAACTGAGAAAAATCGATCGAAAATGTACCACACTAGGTACAATTATGATCACTTCCTTGTGTAGTTATGATCACTGACTTTTTCCACATGAAAATCACTTTTTTCCTTCGGGCACCAACGCATACTTCGTGGTACCAAACGTTGCACAATAATGAATTTATACAAGCACGCGGAAACTAGAAAATTAATAAGAGCGCGTTCGACAAAGTAGCTCGACGTACATCTTTACAGGAAAAAATTTATATCTCCGTAGCACAAAGTGGTGTATTCTTGGAAAAGTCGGAGAAGCTGTACAAAACCTGCTACACTACAACGCCACACAAAGGCAAGTGCTACCAACACTACGAGACTGAAAACTTACGTTGATCGGAATTGTACCTATATCGAATTTGTACCACCTTACCCTTCCTGAAAGAAAGGTCCTTTTTTTTTTTAAAAAAAAAAAAAAAAAAAAAAAATTCAGTCTTGGTAGCACAAAAACGATGTTTCATTTATTTACCAACTAGTCGACCCGGCAATGCTTAGCAATGTACTCTTGCTTTGAACGTCAAATGTACAAAATTTCGTCGTAATCGTACGAATAACATTGATAACCCAAAGAAAAAAGCCGGCCGCGGTGGCCGAGGGGACTGAGTCGCTCCAGTCACGGTCTGCACGGCCACTACGGTCGGGGTTTGGAATCCCCCCTCGGGCATGGATATTTGTGCCGTCCTTAGTATTAGCTAGTTCATAAGAAGTTTGTAAGTTTAGAGACTGATGACCCCGTAGTTAAGTCCCATAAGCTTAACAAACATTTGAACAACAAAGAAAAGAGCTCTTTCAGTTTTCCACATTTTTTTCTATTTTCTGATCAATTATTCCATACTTTTGCTTCACACGAACTTTCCTTCGCTTTGAACGTCAAATGTACAAAATTTTATCGCAATCAGATGAATGGTATTGACATTTCACAGACAAAGCTCAATTTTTTTATTTTTATTTTTCTTATTTCCCGCGAAAATTTTACATAATTTTATTTCATAAGAACGTTATTCTTGCTTTGAACGTCAAATATGCAAAATTTTACTGGACTCATAAGAATGATATTAGATATCCCACTGAAAAGGCTCTCAATTTCTCGCGAATTTTTAAATTTTCCGGGTAACTTTCCCAAATTTTTAGTTCATAAGAACATTCACCTTTCGTTGAACGTCAAATGATCAAAATTGTATCGCACTCGCATGAACGGTTCTCAACGTACAGTGTTCAGTACATTTAGAAATACATTGAAAAAGGAACTTGCGACTTTCCTTTTTAACTGTCCTTACGTTTTTCATTTTTTTATTGAAAACTTTTCCAAGACCATAGTGAACAAAATTAAAAGTTCAATCAAAAACACACTGGAGAACGCACATTAGGTTTTTGTCAAATTTTCCAATTTTCTGATAGATTTTCCAAAAAAATTATTTCATACAAACTTGTCCTGTCAAGCCGTACTCAAGTGATGCAGTTACAACCATGTGGCAATTGATTTTTACTCATAGAAAAAAACGATTTCCGTTTTTCCTAAGATTTCCCATTTTCCGTGCGACTTTTCAAAATTTTTATTTGATGGCCACCTTCCTCTTGTTCCCAACATGAAATGTACAAAATTTTAGCGCAATTAGACGAAAGGTATTCATAACTGTCTGGAAAAAACTGTTTCAGTTTTTGCAGACTTTCCTTTTTTCCGGCAACTTTTCCATATTTTATAACCGTTTAAACCTTCCCTGCACTTACACGAATATTTAAAGACTAAAATTATCCAAATCGGTTCAGCCGTTCTCGAGTTTTAGCGAGACTAACGAACAGCAATTCGTTTTTATGTATATAGATAACGCGTTTTCCCTCTTCTGCGCATCCCCAGACGGGGGGGGGGGGGGGGTACTTTACACACTTGTTTAAAAAACAAGACTCAACTAAGAATATGTACAATATTTCCTAAGCAAGAAATATTAGTAATAGGGAAAGTGCAGACTGATAAAACTGCAGGCCACATGACCACATTCATGTTTTGGCGTGGGGCGAATGATGATTGAAGTACACTACTGGCCATTAAAATTGCTACACCAAGAAGAAATGCAGATGATAAACGGGTATTCATTCGACAAATATATAATATACTAGAACTGACATGTGATTACATTTTTACGCAATTTGGATGCAAAGATCCTGGGAAATCAGTACCCTGAACAACCACCTCTGGCCGTAATAACGGCCTTGATACGCCTGGGCATTGAGTCGAACAGAGCTTGGATGGCGTGTACTGGCACAGATGCCAATGCGGCTTCAACACCACACCACAGTTCATCAAGAGTAGTGACTGGCGTATTGTGACGAGCCAGTTGCTCGGCCGCCATGGTCCAGACGTTTTCAATTGGTTAATTATCTGGAGAATGTGCTGGACACGGCAGGATTCGAACATTTTCCGTATTCAGAAAGGCCCGTACAGCACCTTCAATATGCTGTCGTGCATTATTCTGCTGAAATGTAGGGTTTCGCAGGCATCGAATGAAGGGCAGACCCACGGATCGTAACACATCTGAAATGTAACGGCCTCTGTTCAAAGTGAACAAGAGGTGAACGAGACGTGTAACCCATACTGTTGCGCCGGGTGATACGCTAGTATGGCAATGACGAATATACGCTTCCAATGTGCGTTCACCGCGATGTCGCCAAACACGGATGCGACCAAGATGATGCTGTGAACAGAACCTGGATTCTTCCGAAAACATGACGTTTTTGCCATTAGTGCACACAGGTTCGTCGTTGCGTACACCATCGCAGGCGCTCCTGTATATGATGCAGTGTCAAGGGTAATCGCAGCCCAATGGGCGAATCGAAACCCCGACGGCGAACAGCAGCGCACACCGCAGCATGGTGCCTCAAAACGCACGGCCATTCTGCCGCGGCTACAAGTAGTATCACAACATTTCATGGTGATAGTACTTAAGCTATATCTATGAAAATTTATATTAAGAGGGAGAAACAAGTGCTGCAGACCAACCAGCCTACGCAAGCGAAGCAGCGGGCGTTAACCTATTCTTCCATAAAATGTTAATATGAATTGATGTGTCATCTAACGATTAAAACTGAAGAGCACCCAGTATCATGGAAGATCGTTATCTTTATTGACAAAGGAAACTATTCAAATAATGCTGGCAGTACGTTTTCAACACTGCACAAATAACGTAGACTCCGCCCGGTTAACACTCTGCAGCTGGGGTAGGTACGCTGGCTCCAGTTCGATTCCAGTCCAGCGGGTTAACGACACGGTTTAGTTTGCGGACAGTCTGCATGTGGTTGTTAGGTGGCTTTTCACATCCAATTAATTGATGGTGCAGTAACTAAGTCCCACTGCAGACGCATCCGCACACGCCTTAACTAAGATGTCAGATGTGAAATAACCACGTGGACCTGCGTTGATTATTTGACCATTCTTTGTTAAAACGAGTGCTTATTAACGTTTATATTGATCAGGGTGGGTTTGCCATTTCATTGTGGGAGTTTGCCCGTATTTATGTCTGTTTTATGCTCCTTCCAATATATTGTGTTATCTATGGTCAGTTCGTGTGACCGTTTAGGTAAGGTCATATAACTTTCTCTTTGGTGGGTTTATTTTGTATTTGATAAATGCCCTTCCATATCTGATCAGACACATGTCAGTTCGCTCGGGCATTGTGTCGGCCCTAGGATAATTCGAGTAACTGAATTGTGGGTTCTCGTTAATGTCAATCAATTCTGATTTACAAGACTATTGTGTAAATTGTACTCCTTACCTTCCTCTCTCCACTGCTAACCTGAATTGTCAAACCATGCATTTCCGTTGGTAGCAAAGCGTGGTTTAAATCTGTGGACCACTGGGTTATGGGTTATGGGCCCAGCATGCTTCCACTACTCTGGTAACAGAGGTCAGCGTACAGTATTAATGACGTATACAACATTTGACACCTTCTTGTTGTTGTGAAAATTCAACTATTATTCAGGCAGAGACTGCCCTCACAGCAGTTCAAGGCGTCCAACTTAATATGGAGACGAACCGGCCATCGCTCACATGTCCAACATAGCCAATCGCTCACATTAAAATTAATATGTGAAACCCCTAATAACAGGAAGTTAGCTTCACACCAATTTATCACCGATCAGTGAGATAACTTCGTACACACTACATCAATACATAACAACAATCAGTTCCTTATCAACAGGTTGTTCCAGCACCAGCCGTCCGCCTCACATGCACCCCGCAGTAATGGCCTTCCGACCCCGTACTAGGCATGCCACCCTCCTCTCTCATCAACAGTTCCCGTCAAAGAAGACGAAGGAGAGATAGCACAAGCCAAAGATACATGGTAAGCAGAGCACTGACGCCACTGTGCGACAAAATCAGTAAAATAGATGAACAACGTTCACCTGGCAATGCAACAGTCTACATCATTTCATATGGCTACACAGATCTACAGACTTTTTATTAAAATATTTGATTTACCGTATAACGAAATTATTAGTATCTTATACGATTGCTAATTCACGTCACAATATATGCGTAGGTTTCTTCTAATTCAGTTTCTACAACTTTTTGTTTTTACTGATGAAGACTCATGAGCTCTGCAGCGGAGGGTAAGGGAGTCGAGGTAGACCAAGAAGAAAGTACTTAGATTCTGTGCATAATGATTTTGAAGTGAAAGGTTTAACATCAGACGAGGCACCAATGTTAACATTGAATAGGGGAGCATGGAGGAATTTTATTAGAGGTACTGTGCTCCAGACTGAACGCTGAAAGGCATAATGTCTCTAATGATGATGACGATGATGAAGAATTTATCACTTGGTTCATAAAACCATCCATTTTTTGTTGGACACGCGACCTTACGTTGGCATGTATGAAAAAATTGTTGAAATGTCTTGGTCGCAGTTAGCTTTATGAAATAAAGCTAACTGCGACCAAGACATTTCAACGATGATGAAGAATGCTTGGCACTAATTCTATATGAATCACTTCAGGATGTTTTATTTTTGTCTTGCGTATTGCGTACGTCACTTCAATAAAAACATGTCTGACCTATTTTCATTTCCTTAATTGTACGTAATCAATCTGAGGACGATAAAAAAGCATCAAAACTGCTCAATGAATAAAATAAAATATAATGTGTCCTGCCTTTGTCTTATTAACGAATAGGTCTACAGTTATGTGGTACCATTCTTTGACGACTTCGCTATTACACACTTAAATTAGTTCCAAATAATCCAGTCATAGTAAGTGGTACATTTAGGGATACTATAATGACGCTTTTGTACGGTACTGCTTATGGTAGAACTGGAAGAAGGTATTGTGGTTTATCTTTACATTCATGAGAAATTCCACCCTCAACTGTGTTTTCTTGATTTGCGGGTCCATTTCCTAGTGCCACAGTGTTCAGGCGTCGGGAAGCAGCTGACCCCGGGATCGACAAGGCTATTCCTGGCCCTGGTAAGCTTATACCATGCTGACCCTTCCTTTCAATGTCGCCCACGTTCTCACTGCAAAACCGACCGACAAAGAAGCTTTGAGCCACCGACCTCAGTTCCCGAATTAGTTAGGTCATGCTCACATCAATAGCGGCATTTATTGGGTCACATACTACGGGTCGATGCTGGCGCGGTTTTACGTGTGGCGTTCAGGTGGCTATGCCTTTCCCTATTTTATATATACTACACTGACATTGCAATACTGGCACCGTGCGTTTGACAAGATTTTACTTTTCAACGATTACATAAACTTCAGTGTTGATAAGATTTTACAATGTTTCACTTTTTTGCACCTCGTAAGATTTAACCCATTAAATTACCAGATTTTACTGGTCTCTCGCAAGAGTTCTTGACTTTATATAGTTACTATTACAGGGTGTTACAGAAAGGTACGGCCAAACCTTTAGGAAACATTCCTCACACACAAAGAAAGAAATTATGTTATCTGGACGTGTTAGAGCTCATTTTATTACTTCTCTTCAAATCACATTAATCATGGAATGGAAACACACAGCAACAGAAACACTTTGTTAGAGAAAATGTTCAAAATGTCCTCCGTTAGCGAGGATACATGCATCCACCCACCGTTGCATGGAATCCCTGATGCGCTGATGCAGCCCTGGAGAATGGCGTATTGTATCACAGCCGTCCACAATACGAGCACGAAGAGTCTCTACATTTGGTACCGGGGTTGCGTAGACAGGAGCTTTCAAATGCCTCCATAAATGAATGTCAAGAGGGTTGAGATCAGGAGGCCATGTAATTGGTCCGCCTCTACCAATACATCGGTCACCGAATCTATTGTTGAGAAGCGTACGAACACGTCGACGGAAATGTGCAGGAACTCAATCGTGCTTGAACCACATGTTGTGTCGTACTTGTAAAGGCACATGTTGTAGCAGCACAGGTACTATCCCGTATGAAATCATGATAACGTGCTCCAGTGAGCGTAGGTGGAAGAACATGAGGCCCAATCAAGACATCTCCAACAATTCCTGCACAAACGTTCACAGAAAATCTTTGTTGATGACATGAATAGAGGAAGTACAGTACATACTAACGAAGCAATTGGGTATTTTGACAATTGTCTGCACGAATTATTTCAATTTACATTTAAAGTGAAATACTGAAATGAGCTCTAACTTGGAAATTAATCGTTTCCGGACACATGTCCACATAACGTATTTTCTTTCTCTTTGTGTGAGGAATGTTTCCTGAAGTTTGGCCGTACCTTTTTGTAACACCCTGTATAATAGGGTTTAATTACTACCCGCTGGAAAGATGGATGTAGAGCTGCCGCCGGCATACAGGAAAGATAGCCATACACACATAAATTACCTTTGGCTGGCTATGTAACCACAGGAAAGAAACACAGACTGCAAATCAAACAATATCACCCCTCACAGACACAACGGTCATCTTCGGCTGCTACGTTCCGAGTCATGTGCTGCCAACATTTTTAGAGATTTCTTTAATAAGTGATGTTCAGTTATTTAGATAATTAATTTGTCATTGAACTAAGTAATGGACGGAAGGAAGGAAAGGGTTTACCTTCCTATCGACAGCGTAGTCATTACACAGCACAAGCTCGGACTATTTCCTTTTGTTTCTAGAAGAACTGAGATGTAAATCAGCACTGCCTTTTCAAATGCACTATTTATTTGTCTAGAGTGATTTAGGGGTCCACGTAATCTAAATTTGGTTGGAAGGCGGGCTTGAAGCACCGTCCTCCTCAACAAGATTCCAGCTCGTTAATCACTGCGCCACGTCACCCCGCGTATGTGCTACTGTGACATAGATTCTTGCCATTATACTAAAAGAGATAAGCTGCTTCCCATTGCCCTTACTTGCAAACGTCACTAATTTTTCTTACCTGACTGTGAAACAGGTAACACCATCATTCCGCTTATCTCTTCATTATGCACCTGGTTAAAACAGCCCAAATTAGATTAATGGCCAAAAATAATTCTTATTATCACAATATTATTTCATAAGTTTGCGAATGGTTAATTACTGGCTGAACATACTTACAACATCCACTGTACTCAACCGTTAAGTAAGGTGACGAAATGCAATGTGATACAAAGGACACCCTTGACCTCGAACGCTCGAAACCTCATGAAAACAAGCTTGAAATAACATAAACAGTACTTTGGTGTTCGTACTTTCCGTGCAAAACGTTACCTCAGCTAACATGTTAACAGAAAGAAACAAAGTTACAAGATACCAATACCATAAGAAGGAAATGAGGTCACTGCATGATTGCATATTCAATCAGCAACGCCAATAACTTTCTGCTTAAAGAAATAATAGCACAAAACACACACACATATATATATATATATATATAAAGCAGTACCACACTTCTGAAAGTGCTTAATTAGTCCTAAAAGTGTAGATGCGTGATATCGATGAAGTGGATAATGCGATGTTGGAGACAGCATTGTGCACACCCCACTGCAGCTACGTTATCATAACGTACTCAGTGCGACTTAACTGTTCCTGTTGCTCTGGGAAGGAATGTCGTGTTTTGCACGTGGAGCCACCTAGGGTTCAGGTACTGACTGTTCATTAAAGTCCATGTATCTATCCATCGTAACGACGTATATCTCTGTGTCGTCGCCATTATACTTGTGAATTACTATGCTACATAATATATCCGCGAACTACATATCCTAGGCCTCTACGCCAATTCCATATTCAACAAGTCGCAAATTGGTCCCCAATATTTGGACCTCATGCGTAGGAATACACTCCTGGCCATTAAATTTGCTTCAACACGAAGATGAAGTGAAGCGAAATTTAACCGTCAGGAAGTAGATGCTGTGATATGCAAATGCTAAGCTTTTCAGAGCATTCACACAATGTTGGCGACGGTGGCGACACCTACAACGGGCTCATACGAAGAAAGTTTCCAACCGATTCCTCATACACAAACAGCAGTTGACCGGCGTTGCCTGGTGAAACGTTGTTGCTATGCCTCGTGTAAGGAGGAGAATTCGACCATCACTTTTCCGACTTTGATAAAGGTCGTACATTAGCCCATCGCGATTGCGTTTTATCGTATCGCGACATTGTTTCTCTCGTTGGTCGCGATCCAGTGACTGTTAGCAGAATATGTAATCGGTGGGCTCAGGAGGGCAATACGGAACGCCGTGCTGGATCCCAATGGCCTCGTATCACTAGCCTTCGAGATGACAGACATCTTATCCTCATGGCTGTAACGGATCGTGCAGCCACGTCTCGATCCCGGAGTCAACAGATGAGCACGTTTGCAAGACAACAACCATCTACACGATCAGTTCAACGACGTTTGCAGCAGCATGGACTATCAGCTCGGAGACCATGGCTGCGATTACCCTTGACGCTGCATCACAGTCAGGAGCGTCTGCGATGGTGTACGCAACAACCGACCTGAGTGCACGAATGGAAAAACGTCATTTTTTTTCGGATGAATCCAGGTTCTGTTTAAAGCATCATGATGGTTGCAACCGTGTTTGGCGACATCGCTATGAACACACTATATGTTCTGTTAGTGTACGTAATATCGCAATGCGAATATTTTAGGGTGCACTAATATAATACCACCACCACAAATTCACAAGTTAATTTACTTTCAGTTACGAGACGGTCAAAAATCTCTCGATTTTTCTATGAACGAAGCCAGGAAGGAAGCTTGGGGCATAACGTCCCATCAACAGCGTAGCTATTAAAGAGGGAACTCACATTCGGATTTCTGGGAGGTCAGGAAGGAAGTCGGCCGTTTCTTTCCAAGGAACCATTGCAGCCGCGGCTTAACTCCCGCGTAGGACTAGCGCCTGTTGTGGTGGCAACCACTGAAACACCGCGAACGACACGGTTACCGAAGACCTTGGCGCATACCTATGGGTCCCCAGCGCTGAATCGGATCAAAGAAGAATTACTAACCTTAGAGGTACAACACCTATTGAAAATAAATACACAGAACTACTTTTTGGGGTTGGCGCTATATTCCCACACTGAGATTTGCCTTCGATGCACTCGTTTTCGACTACGACTTGACCTATCACCTCACCCTCTGCTGCCGACGGACTATCATGGTTTCTTCTTGGATACGGACTATTTACAGTTGGATTACTGAACTCCCCAACATTTGGACTCCGCCAGGTAAACATATGCTCCTACAGACCTTTATTATTCGGGACATCAGATAAACCTTCGTTGCCATATTTGTTCCGTTCTTTACAGTTCGCCTGAAATTTAACGTTACCTTCCGTATACAGAATCCGCACTCGGTCGCAGATATTAAGTGCCCTTGACTAAATTATAAATATAACAGCGGCAAGTTTAATTCTCCTTTCCTCCCTTTGCAACGAAATGAGAAACGAAGTTGTTTGCGTAAGGCTTGTAGTAGCGTGGAATTTAATATCACACACATTCCTCCACTGCTGAGTAAATTAGCTCTTTAAATTGTTCGCTGTTTCACGAACTGAAGCGTCGCTAACCTACGGTTCTGACAGAAAAGTACGTGGAGCAAACGGACCCGTTCCCAGATGAAAAACACTTATTCTGCTTTAACAGTCACGAATCCTTACTGATATATTAACTTTTATTTCTTGCTGGCGTGAGCTCAATTAGCAATGACTGCGAACTTCGTGATATAAAAGGCAGGAATATTTTTCAGCATCGCATCGCACGAAACACATGATTAATTCAACACGAAAGGAAAAATAATATTACATTTACTGTTTCCAATTATTCGAACATGGAAGGAAATACGCGTACTTCCTGTAATGACACTACTGACCATTAAAATTGCTACACCAAGAAGAAATGCAGATGATAAACGGGTGACATATGACATGTGATTACATTTTCACACGATTTTGGTGAATATATCTTGAGAAGTCAGTACCGAGTACAACCACCTCAGACCGTAATAACGGCATTGATACACCCAGGCATTGAGTCAAACAGAGCTTGAATGGGGTGTACAGCCCATGCAGCTTCATCACGGTACCACATTTCATCAAGAGTAGTGACTTGCGTATTGTGACGAGCTAGTTGCTCGGCTACTATTTACCAGACGTTTTCAATTGGTGAAAGATCTGGAGATTGTGCTGGCCATGTCAGCAGTCGAACATTTACCGTATCCAGATACACCTGTATAGGACCTGCAACATGCGGTCGTGCATTATCCTGCTGAAATGTAGGGTTTCGCAGGGAAAAATGAAGGGTAGAACCACAGGTCGTAACACGTCTGAAATGTAAAGGCTACTGTTCAAAGATCCGTCTATGCGAATAATAAGTGGCGGATACTTGTAACCAATTGCACCCCATACCATCACGCCGGAGAATACGACAGTATGGCGATGACGAATACACGCTTCCAATGTGCTTTCACCAACATGTCGTCAAACACGGATGAGACCATCATGATGCTGTAAACACAACCTGGATTCATCCTAAAACATGACGTTTTGTCATATGTGCACGCAAGTTCGACGCTGGTACACCTTCGCAGGCACTCCTGTCTGTTATGTAGCGTCAAGGGTAACCGCAGCCATGGTATCCGAGCTAATAGTCCATGCTGATGCAAACGTCGTCGACCTATTCGTTGTTGTCTTACAGACGTCCCAATCTGTTGACTCAGGGATCGAGACGTGGATTCACGATCCGTTACAGCCATGCGGAAAAGATGCCTGTCATCTTGACTGCTATTGATACGAGGCCGTTGGGATCCAGCACGGCGTTCCGAATGCCCTCCTGAAGCACCGATTCCATATTCTGCTAACAGTCATTGGATCGCGACCAACGCGAGCAGCAATGTCCGCAATCGCGATAGGCTACAATCCGACCTTTATCAAAGTCGTAAACGTGATAGTACGCATTTCTCCTCCTTACAAGAGAAATCACAACTACCTTTCACCAGGCAACGCCGGCAACTACTGTTTGTGTATGAGAAATCGTTTGGAAACTTTCTGCATATCAGCACGTTATAGGTGACGCCACCGGTGCCAACGTTGTATGGATGCTCTGAAAAGCTACTCATTTGCATATCACAGCATCTTCTTCCTATCGGTTATATTTCGCGTCTAAGCACGCGGAGTAGCAATTTTAATGGCCGGCCGCGGTGGTCGAGGGGACTGAGGCGCTCCAGTCACGGTCTGCACGGCCACTACGGTCGGGGGTTCGAATCCCCCCTCGGGCATGGATATTTGTGCCGTCCTTAGGATAAGGTAGTTGATAAGTAGTTTGTAAGTTTAGGGACTGATAACCCTGTAGTTAAGTCCCATAAGCTTAACAAACATTTGAACAATTTTAATGGCATGGAGTGTACTTTCCCACGTCACTGACATAGAACTGCAGGAGAGCTTTGGGACATATAACGTAATTAAATATTATGATTAAGCTTGAAAGAAAATTTGTTAATCGATAAAATACACGGGTTCATAAAATATGTTTTGCTCTTTAGTTTCAAGAAGTAAAAAGTGCTAACAATGGTGGATGTCAACTTGGTTTCATATTTCTAAATTTCTAGAAGTGTTCCGACACCGTTCATCCCAATGACTTTCAATCAAATAGTGTGACAATGAATTAGCATCCCAGTTGGGCGAAGGAATACGTGATTACATATCAGCAAGGTCGCTGTTCGTAGTAAAAGGCAGAAAATAATTCACTGAGACATAAGTCATGTCTCTAATTACCCAACTGCTTTGCTGTTCGCAATGCGTTAGAAGATATCGTGAGCAGAGGTCGTTCGCCGTTTGCTGATAAAGCTGTCATTTTCTTTGTAGTAAACTCAATAGGCCAATACTACTTGCTAAATTAATTAGAAATTATACCTTTGTGGTGTGAAAAGTGGCAACTAATTATAAGAAAAGTATGAGAGCAACCACATGAGTACTAAAATAAATGCGTAAAATTTTCGTTATACGATAAATCGCTCGAATCTCATAGTTGTCAATTCAACTCATGACGTAGGAATTACGACAAATTTTAATGATATATATTACATAGATGGTATTGTCGGGAAGGCTAACCGAAGACTGTCCTTTATTGACGGAAGATTTAGCACGTAAAGAAACCCCCAAAGATACTGCTTACGTTTGTCTACACATCTGCTAACATATTCCTGTGGGTTATAGGATCACTGACAGACAGGTTGAGCACATTGTATATCGTTTCCTACTATCGCAAAATGGGGAGCAATGCCGCAGATATGATAGACGAGTTCAAGTGAGAAAAACAATTTTTTCCCAGAAAAATCTTTTTATGTAATTTGAAATACTAAATTTCTCCACCGAATGTGAAAGTATTTTATTGCTCCCCACTTGCAGATGGAGGAATTACCATTGTAATAATATAAGAGAAATCACAGATCTAACGGAAAGATTTAACTGTTCATATTTGGCACGTAATATTCGAGAGTGGAACGATAGAGAAATATCTAAATATTCTTTCTCTGACTGCTATTTAAGTCTAAATTGCAGAAACGCTACGGCTATGTAAATGTACATGTCATTGCACATGATTAGGCAGAAATCGTAACGCTACACACGGATAAACAATTTATTATAGGGTGAGTTGGGGCTCAGAGTATTCCGTCAGTAAAAATTTACGAAACACATCTAGAGAGAGAGAGAGAGAGAGAGAGAGAGAGAGAGAGAGAGAGAGAGAGAGAGAGAGAGAGGAGAATCAGAAGCTAATGAAATTCTATTCTTTCTGTTACGTTCCATTTCTGTCCCTTGTTTATGAAGAAACTAGGGCCCATTATACTTCAGTTAACCGTCAGTAGTTTTACGAGACCTTTACTAATCGTGTCGACAAACATTATAAAATTTCAGCAGGGTAAACAACTTGACGCCGCGGTGGAGTAGCCGAGCGGTCTAAAGCGTCTCGCTGCGGAGCGCGCGGTTGCTCGCCGTGGAGGTTCGAGTCCTCCCTGGGGCATGGCTGTGTGTTTGTCCATAGGTTAGTTAACCTAGGTTTAAGTAGTTTGTAAGCTACGGACTGATGACCACGCAGTTTGGTCCGATAGATTTACAAACATTTGAACATTTTGAAACAACTTGACAAGTTGGTAAAACAGATATACTTGTTTGTAAATAAGTTTTAGAATCAAGTAACCAATTTTAGATCACTTCTTTTTGTTAGGTTAAACTGTATGTTAAAGTGTCTGATGCTGGTACAGGGAAATCGTTACTAGGAGCACATACGAGATAAGGATTACATAAATTGTTGAGGGATGTATATAGGAAAGATGAAGTCTGAGGAATTCAGAATTTAGAAAGAGAATGCAGCCGTTTCAATCAAAACAATTTTAGATAGCATGAAAAGGCCTACAAGACTTTAAATTGCGATTAAAATGTATATGCGTAAGCCTAACATATCTGAAGCATATTAAATTGACAGGAAATGTTATTTATTTGGAATGTATTCGTAAGAACTTCAACATTGTAAAAAAAATGTTAAAATGTTGGGAAAGCTATGGGACCAAACTGCAAATGTCATCAGACCCGAGACTTACAAACATTTGCTAATGACAACACAGACACAGACACACACACACACACACACACACACACACACACACACACACACACACATATGCGCGAAGGAGGACTCCGACCTCTGACGGGGAGCAGCCGCGAACTCTCAGCAGAGCGCCTTAGACCACACGGTCATTTCTACGTGATTCGAACATAGAAAAGAGTCACGTAGTACTTCAAGCATTACAATTAAACTCAAAACTGTTTATATCAAGACTGAAACGATGCTTGTAGAAGAACTAAAGGAAGCCAAAATTAAAGCTAGAAAATCCATGCGTGAAATGAATAATGCATTAAGAAGTAAACTTTTACCTACCTATTTGACAGACAACAGTAAGAATATGTTGACTTTCGCTACATAAGTGAAGCGATCGAAACCATTCGTCAATTCATTATGTGACCAAACAGTCATCGTAATGGGGGATACGCAGATATCGCAGAAAGAGTAAATCACTAAATGTCTTTGTCCATAACTGTTTCTCTGAAGAAGAAGTCACTGCAGTTCCTCCTTTCAGTTATCACACCAACTGAAAAGTGGTAGAAATCGAACAACGATCCTGTTACATACAACATTTAATTTAACAGGGGAACGACTACGGGACCTAAGAGGACATTAGTACCGTTGCAGTTAAACTATACAGGACAGTCCTTGGTGCTCTTGCAGCAGCAGTGTACCACACGTAGCTGGGGGAGCGAAGCTTTCCTAGTGATAGGAAAAAAATGCTGGTGATTCCCGTTTTTGGAAAAGGTTCACCAAACGCACGCGCAAACGTATAGGTTTATGTCACTGAAACGGCATGTTGTAGAATTCTGGAACATTTTTTCTGCACAAGAACTATATATCATAGTCCTACCATCTTCTCTGCAGGAATCGCCGTTAATTCAGAAAGCCACGATCGCGCGAAACGCACACACTCTCTTCATTCGCGCGCGGCAGTTACAGGATCCCACGTGGATGCCTTAACTCAGAGAAAGCATCCCATACGGTTGCGCCCTGCTGCCTAATGAAGACGAGCCTACGGAAAATCAGACCAGCTGTGTGACTGAATGGAAGACTTTTTAAAAAAAAAACAGAATACTGTATCTCATTAACGGTGATAAGTCTTCGACTTGAAGTTCTGGCGTACGCAGAGGTTGTATTACAGAATTAATACTTTTAACAATATACAACTGTGTCCAAATTTAATGAGAAAAACAAAGGAAAATTCAATTTTTCTGTCATGTGCCGCACTCACGATATAATGATACAACCTGTAAAAAGATGTCACACCGCCGTATTTTGCACGGAACAGCGCATTTCGATCAGCGTACAACCACGCCAGCGATGACATCATCGCACCTTCGAAACCAGCAAAACCACAACCCATCACCGCAGATGGCGCAGTATGGTAAAGAGAAGAAGCCTACCAGCTACTCTGCTGAGGCCATTGGAAGCATCCAAGCTATCTGAAATCGTTGGTTATGGTTATGGGGAAGTCCGGAACAGAAGAAACGGAAATGACGAGAATTTACACAAGCCAAACTCTGTCTCGTAAACCAGGTCAGTGCCGGCCACATGTTATAGCCTGTGTCACATAGAAGGTGGCCCAGTTCTCAGCCGTTCCGCTTCTCCTTCTCCATTACCACACCGGCAGTCAACACTGTTGAAGCTCTTAGCGCATGACTGGCAGCGCATTACGCGATGTTTCCGCCGCAGGTTCCACTGTAACTCATCCACGCTTCCCCTATCGCTCTGCCTCCATGCGCGGAAGCGCCTTCCTACGTGACGGCCACTATAGATCAGAAAGCAAAGATTGTTATTTGGGCACTCCGGTTTCATATCAGAACCGCACATCTGACTTCGCAGAATCCAGGTTCAGACTATTATCGAGCCTTCTGGAGGGTGCCCTCGTCGTTGTAGACCCACTCTATGCCTAACTCTGACGCGTCTTCACAAAAGTGAAAGTATCGAGTGAAGTCGTCAACATGCCAACTGGAAGGTCGAACAGTGGACCAATGTTTATTTCAAAGATGAGTCCCGATTTAATCTGGAGGTTGTTTCTAGATGAATTTGCTTTTGGATGGTATGTGGAAGGTGATTTCGGGATGAAGTATTGGGAAAGACATCGATTTTGAGGGTGATCACCAATGGTGCAGGCAGGGATTATAGTGACCAACACGATGAAATTGTATGTCTGAATCGTGAGGGTTTAACCACTGACACCTATACTGGCAAATTTTTGGCATCTTATGGGAAGTTTTGGGGATGTGCTGTTGGAACATATTTCGCAATGAAGGACGATAACGGTTGACTCATAGGGCACAAAGGGCTGACTTGTTTCTTGGATACAGAAGAACGCTCGCATGGCGCGGCAGCCTGCTCTTCCGATTTGAGTCCCATAGAGCCTGCCTGGGATCTACCAGGGAGACGGGCTGCAAACAACAGTATACACAAAGCACACTGCAAGACTTGTGACAAGCTCTGCCGGAGAAATGGGCATCAATGCCTCAACGTGAGATCTACGACCCCTATCGCAGCATACCCCTTGTAAGATTACAGCCTAATAGAAATATTGGTAATTAATAGCATTTGATAATTAAGCAGTATGAAGTTCACTGCAAACATTGACCATGCCAATGCACTAAATGTTACACAATTTTAATCTTAATAATTATGGTAGCAATGTATGTACGGAGGCCATAGGCAGAAATTCTCCACGTTGAGATTTGCTGTGTGCTTGTAGATGACGGGGGGCCAGCGAGCAGGCCGACGTTGGTGGCTTGTTCCAGCTTAGGATTTTCCAGGTTCGTTTCCGGTGAGGGGAGAGAGGGACAATGGCGAGTGCCAGGTGCAGTGCAGTGCACAGCGTGAAATAAAATATTCTAATACTACTTGCATTTGAAGTAATACGTTGCAGTTAGGAACCTTTAAGGCCCTCATTACAAAATAGCCTGTTGATAAATAAACAATACATCTGGCGAAATATGTTTCATTGACAATGAAAAGTAATAAATTACCAATGAATACAAGACAGTTACACAACTAGCATGGCAATGTTTGTTTATAAAAGTAATATATTAACTATTTCTCATTTTATTTTCAATTAATCTTGTGTATTTTATCTTGAAATATTCAGTTAAATCACTTATCTGTGATATAAGAAATTGCACGATTGTAATAAATAGTGCAAAGGATGTTTATACCAATATAAAAACATAATAAGAATTTTGTTTAATGTGTAGTGTAATTATTATGATTTTAAGTAAAGTTTTAGAAATGTTTTGGCTGAGCGCTGTACGTTGGCAAGTCGGTTAGAACAGCTCACATGGGGAAGTTGATGACATAGGGAAAATACGCGGCTGTTAGGCTTTTGGCGCGCGCGCGGGCAGGAAGTGACGAGTCGGGAGCGAGTGGTGTAGGTGGCCGGGTGGCGATTGCCAAGTGTGGTTGCTCGTCGTAGGCTGCACCAAGTTGTATCGAGTGCTACTGTATGTTGTGAATATTTAGCCGGTGGAACAAGGTGTGCATCAGACTGAATTAAAGTGCCTGTGTTTTGTTAGTGTAACACGTGTCGTCGCATAGGCATGAACATAAACGGTGTTTGAGACAGGCACATGGTGTGAAAACCATTTGTGACAAATATTCATTTTGTCTGGGGGCTCACGAGCTATAACTTTATTTGATAAATGTGTCGACGTACAGACGTATCAGCCACAGGGTTTTAATATGGTGTAATAAACAACATAAAGTGAACTTTCACGTGTTTTCAAAAAATAGTAGTTAGTACACCCTTTTCTCTCATGAACTTGAATTTATTATGAATTTGTTTCGTTAATTATATGCAGGGAAGGAAAGCTACGAACGTTGATATCATCCCCTAGAAAACGAGTCAAATAGTAGCTATCACAGTTCCAGTGTTTTTGTATGTTTAGGAATGTGGTTCGCAGTTGGTGGCTGTGAGTTTTAAAAATTAAACTTTCCCTATTTTAAACTCTCACACCGACGTTCACCCTCGCACCCTTGGTTGTCAGGCATGTATTACTGTCAGTGCTGTTTACACCTTATATTGAGCACATTAACCAGGTTTAGGAATGTATGTGCAAATCATTTTACTTGGAAAAAGACTCAAAGAAAACTTTGTGGACTACCGTTATGCATAATACACTTGTTTACGTTCTGTATTCTATACATTACTTGTACTGCATTATCAGCTGTAAATACAGTTTTGTGGCGAAACAAACGCATCTTTTAAAAAATCCTCCTTGTTACTTTATTTATGGTTCAAGTGTATATTGAACTTCTAATGAACCGTGGATATTCCAAAACATTTTTCGCAGATGATGCTTCTATATGCTGAAAAGTCGTAACGCTGGAATATTGTCTTGAAAGGCATCAACAGATTCATATGACCGACACTTCAAACAGTAAGTGACAATTGAGCTTTAACAGACGAATAAGTTTAACATATAGTGTATAATCAGATGGAAAGATCCTCTATTGTATGGTTATTCGATTTCAGGACGCTCACTCGGAACAGTCAGAACAATAAAATATGGATATGTACATGTTGATTTAAATGAGAAAACTGCTTAAAAATAATCTACATCTGTTGATATGGTGTTTGTTTTTTTCGGATCTGTCCGAAAGAACAGACCCATATGTTGACAGTAACGGCCGGAAATTTACGAAATCGAGATATTTAAACATTTTGACAGTTTCGGTGCGTGGAAATAAATTCGACGTCAAAGTTAAAAAATTCTACTGGACCGGAATTCGAACGCGGATTTCCTTCTTTGGGCCAGTGGTACGACACATAGTTCATGAAATATGAGGACATAAAGAGTAATGTTCAAAGAAGAGAACCCTCAATCATCTGAAGCACCAGCCGCCACTGCGATTAGCCCTTCCATGGCATACTGGCATGTTCTTTGGCTAGTCCTAGTTTTGAATATTTACCTGGGAGTACACTGATAAGTAAAATTTATAATTTACCAATTGCAACGTCATCATGTTAAAGACATTTGTGCCACATCGGATTTAATCGGATGTATAGATGTTTATCTTTTACATGTGATTCAATATTTGGTTCTACACATTTGTTCTACAGGATGTATAAAAAGGATTGCGCGAACTTAAAATATACGATATTAGAAGCAAAAATAGGGAGGTAATTAAGACTGTATGTTTCCAAGTCGCCACTGACGCCATTTTAAAGATCGTCCTAATTAGTACATATTAATTTGAAATTTAGAATTTAAGTTGCTATTAATATTGACATCACATTTAGTTCAAATTTAACTTACTTTTTTGTAAACATGGTCCTAGTTAGTACAGATTAATTTAGATATTACTATTAGGCTTTACATCGTGTTTACTTCACATTTAACATATGAGTTACCTGTTAAAGAAGGTGTACTGAGTGTGTGTCTTGCAACAGGCTGCAATACTATGTTTGCCATAGTTTCGAATATTTCCGAAAACCCCTTGATCATTTTTGAATTCTTGACAAGCGTGTAAAACTCTCCACTCCAGTTCTTCAACCATATAACGGGTTGCTGTACACTTTGCTTTTGAGGTGACCCCAGACATAAAAATCCAAAGGTTTTAGATCAGGTGCTCTTGGAGGGCAAGGTACAGGTCCGCCCCGACCTATACACCTTTGGCCGTATCTGCGCGTTACATGCGTCTCACAGCAGTAGCAAAATGTGCTCCATGTAACTGACTAGGACGATGTTTATAATAAAGTCAATGGAATGTGAACTAAATGCGACGTAAATGATCGTAGTAAATTCTAAATTTCAAATTAATATAGGGCGATGTTTACAACGACGTCAGTGGCAACTTCAAAACAAACATTCCTCATTGTCTCCCAAAGAGATCGTTTGCAGATCCACCTTTGCTTCTATTACAGTGTACTTCCGATCGTGTAAGTTCACGCTATCCTTTTTGATACACCCTGTGTATTACATCAGACTTATATCCCTATGTCTTATCAGTCCGCTTTTGCTTCTGTGAGTGAGTTACTGTATTTGTCTGCTATCAATTTACAATAATGACGTAAAATAATGCTTTCACCTGCTGTAGCTACTGTTTGCCCAACGTTGGGTTTCTTCACGAAGGCAAAGAGGCTTTTTTCGGTCACTGATCGATACGTTGGTGTCAGAAGTGACCCCTCTTGCCACTTCCGTTAGCCACAGGTACTTTGCTGGTGAGAATCCAGGAACATCGCTCGGCCATTTACCTCTGGTGTCGTATCCGCGTTTAACAATCCCGATCCGTTTCACATACGAGAGGTTTGAAATTGTGTAAAGCTTAAGGCTATCTGAAGATTAATATCTTATGGAACATTGTTGCCTTGGAAAATAAACAGCGATCAAAAAATTTCTGAATAATATAATAACTGTAGCTGTCTAGATCGAAATATGACATTTATTCTATTTTATTATCAAAAAAGATCATCCTCAGACCACGTCCTTGGTGTGGATCTGGCCCGTCTCTAGAGAATATCACTGATATCTGAAATTCCCAAATAGTTTCTTTTCCAGCTCAACGAAAACTTAATTTGTGGTATATTTAATATAGGAACTGATGTTATTTATCGATTTTGCCGTGTTTAGCTGGGAACTTTCTTTGCCCACGTAAGTCGTGGGAGGTAGTAGAGTAACATATTACAAGATTAATTGAGTATTGCATTTATAGTGTGAATGTGCGTCTGATTATGCTAATATTCTTGTCTGTATCATTTACATATAAAATGTGGGAGGAAATGAAAGAATTACACGCACAACACATTCACAAATTCAAGCTTGAAGAACAGAAAGAATCAAACCCTAAAATATACAGGCGATGCAAAGAAATCACTACCGACTAGCACACCGAAAACGAAATTAGAAATCACACGTGAAGTAAAATCAATGTTACTCGTGGTTAACCGGAAGCAAGTAAGGTTTTATGCAATCGCAAAATTCTTAACCGAATCGTGTCGGCAAAGCCATACAAATATATGGTATTCGGGAAAAAGCTGAATGTTGCTAAACGGAATCCGGAAGCATCGAGCTGATGGTTAACTTACCAAATCTTGAATACGTGGGTGCAATATTGGAAGAATACTGGTATTAGAAATAGCAACTCAAACAAATTTGTGCAAGTGCTGTATGTCGGTAAAATCTGTTGCGAATATGGTTAGTAGTAAAGAAGTAATAAATTAAAACGTGATGCTTGAAGGAGCCGTTTTCCATCAACGTTAATCTTTCCGTCCTCATATCTCATGAACTACGTGTCGTACTGTGATACATTTTCGAAGCTACATTCATCTGTATATGCGTATACTGTCTGTAGAATAAATGTGTGGAACTGAATATTGAATCACATGTAAAACATAAACATCTCTACATCCGATTAAAACTGATGTGGCACAAATGTCGTCAGCATGATGACGTTGCAATTGGTAAATTATAAATTTTACTGATCAGTGTCCTTCCAAGTAAATTTTTGAAATGTTCATAGGACTAGCGAAAGAACGTGCCAGCACTGCCGTGGAAGGGCTCATGGCAGTGGCGGCTGGTGCTTCAGATGTCTGGGGTTCTCTTCTTTGAACGCCACTCACCCCACCGCCCCCCTGCCCACCCCAGCCCCGTGTTCGGCGCGCCAAAGTTTCGGCCCTCCCCCCCCCCCCCTCCCCCTTGGCGTCCAAAGAGGCAATGTGACGCACCTTTGCGAGTGGCGCCGGGGGAAAGGAAAGCACCCCGGTTTTCCCGCCACCTACACCCCCTCGCCCCAGTAGTTATAATTGCGTAAAAAAAATCTGCAGAATGTCTTATCTCGGCGTGTTTGCTGAGGCATCGGCCTAATAAGCTTCTTTATTTCAAACTTCTCTTAAAAGCTTAAAGATGACTAATTTGTTTCTAAAAGATACAGAATGTTGTTCTTTTCTCTATAATAATAAACCTGGAACTTATGAATAGGTACATGAACACTAAAAATCAGTAAAGTAACTCATTACACACTGTTGAGTGACTGCAACAAAATGAATCTGTTACGATGAAGAGACAAGCTACCTTTGAATAACGTGAAATTGTAAGCAGCACCTCCTCCTGACGTTACGCATACCCACACCTTTTCAAACAGCTAAATATTTGCTATAATGAAGTGTATACATGTCATTTACCCTCAAAATCGTGACACATTTCCAAAATCGTCCAAAGGTAAGTGGCATATAACAATACAAAAGTATCTGTTGTTACCATATCTCTTAAAAAGAAATTTGGGTTTAAGAAATTGCCTTCAGTGGAACCCAGTACCTCACAAGGTGCAACCCATGCTGCTAATCATATGGCTATTCTTGCTATGTGGAGAGTAGTGATTTCATTATTATTCATGATCTGATCATCTGATTGCTTTTACTGTTGATGCGTCTCTAATTTATAGTTATAAGATATTTTACCAAATATGATGTGTTTTTGATGAAACGTCAATGCTCCAAAAACAAATATGAAGGGCGGATGTTGTCTTCATGGAGGATTTTCACATGCGCAAGCATTCGTGCATTATCGCCAGAGCTCGAATAGCAAGGAGCTGGTGTCTCTACACCAGCTCCAATGCCAGTGTAAAAAGTGCCGGCTCCCTTTGGCCCTTTCTACCGTGGGAGAGCCCATATGCTGTCTCCAGAGGGCTCAAAAGAGAAATTGTGCTCCAGCCGCACATTCACATCGCAAAGCTGTAGCCACTGCTACCAAAATCAAGCTGCAACGATATGACTCATGTACGTGTTGTCTCCTTGACGTAAAATGTTTCTCATACAAGATACAAGAACGAAAAGAAGAATGGTAGATTAAAATCTTTTAATTATTTGTTTACTTTTCCTCATGACAAGCTTTTTTCTGGGGGTTTACTGCACCATTGAACACATAGGATGCACCACCACTGACAGTATTGCAGCCAGATGCAAGGAAAACACTCAAAACACCTCCTTTAACAGGTATGCTATATGTTGAAAGTAGCCTGTTATTAAAATAAGCAAGATCTTGGGCAGTTGAGATTCTCAAATATAAGTTAAAACTCTCACTGCTGCTCTAAATGACTTTATCAGTGGCCGCAGTACATGTGCAACGGAAATTTATCTAACTGCTCACTCCTTAAGGGAGCAGCCAACATTTTAACAAACACAAAATCAATGTTAAAAAATAAATGGAAAGATAATTAAACATGGCAGTGGCGAAACGAAGTGTTCGCCGCGTCTTGACGAGATGGCAGGTGTCTTGATCACAAATATTTAAATATACTGTGCACTAAATGAACTCATGTGTGGGGAGGCAGTAGCTCACTGTTCTTAAGTACTATTTGGTGTGCGACTATGCCGAATTTCATAGCATTTACAAACAGAAATTAATTTAGAATAAGTGAGTAAAGCACATGCGAGAGCCGGCCACGGTGGCGGAGGTGCTCCAGTCACGGTCTGCACAGCCACAACGGTCGAGGGTTCGATTCCCACCCTTGGGCACGGATATTTGTGCCGTCCTTAGTATTAGCTAGTTAATAAGTAGTTTGTAAGTTTAGGGACTGACGACCCTGTAGTTAAGTCGCATAAGCTATACAAACATAAACAACAACAACACATGTGAGAATTCGTATGAAGAAAGCTGGTATTAACATATGCATGGCTGAAGACCGAAGTAACGACCGTTACGAAAGCACGTGGTGCAATCGGTCATACAAGACAAGAAAATATTTAGCATACTCGCGGATACAGAAACGGCGCGAAAAGTCAGTTAAAATAGCAAGGACATTCAAACACACTAAGTTTACTCGAAGACTGAAGGCCACACACGTGTATTTTAACTTGAGCAAAACCAGACACACCATAATCACTAGAATGAAAATGCAAATAATAAATTTACTCGAGTTCTGTAAATTAAGAAGTACTTCGCCTCTCATAGCGAAAGACTATCACTGAAAAATCAAGACTGCCTGATCAAAATTAAATCAAAGTCCTAACATCATGCCTTCCCCTCAGCATGATCCGACAAATGACTTACTTCCAAGGCTGCAGCAAGGGTGAAGCTCTAAAGCCACGGAAAAACGTCTCCCCGCCATACACCGGATGTAGAACGCGCTAAAATCGACACACAGAGACTAGTATTGACCAACCATTGCTACCTGGCCAAGACAATTCCCTCTACAACCGCTCTCAGAGAGGTTTCCAGTCACCTCTTTCATCCAAGATTATGTTGCTACGATACTGAAGAACACGGCCACCTCACCATCTTGCCAAGTAAGCTCCTCTATGGCCACCCAGCAGAAACTATCGCAGACGACAAACGAAACCATGCGTTCTTAACTACAGCAAAACGAGGCCTACAGCGGGAGGCGGCGCCTATAAGCGATTGCGCGGCAGTCAATGAATATGAAGAGCACACATTCACATTCGCATTCACATTCACATTCACATTCACATGAATACACAACTTCAATCACACAGGTGGAAATATATATATATTCGTGCACTGATCATTATTAAAAAGAATAAAATAATTAACACACAGAGAGATAACATTAATGGTGCAGAAACACTTTACGTTAATGAATAAATCAAAATGGAATACGACCACACATTCAGTGGACGTGTTTCAGTGTGAGATGTGAACTAAATGCGATGTAAAACCTAATAGTAAAAGATAAATTTCATGTTAACTTGTACTGATTAGGATCACGTTTACAATAAAAGCAATGAAATTTGAACTAAATGCGAAATAAATTTTAAATTAATATGTACTAATTGGGGTGGTGTTTAAAATGACGTCAGTGGCAGCTTGGAACCATATATTAGTAATTATCTCGCAAACGGTTCGTTTGCGGACCCTCGTATACTGGGACATTTTTGTTTCTATTTCGTGTACTTTCAACCGTTTTAGTTTCCCCATCCTTGTTTTACACACCCTGTAGAATAAATGTGTCGAACCAAATACTGAATCATATGTAAATGATAACAAGTATAAAACAGATTAAAACTGATGCAGATCTCGTAAGAATCATGTCGTGGCAGTTGGTGAATTATAAACGTCACTACTCAGCCTCCTTCCACGTAAAGCTTCAAAACTGCACCGAAAGCCATCGGTGGCAATGATAACCCTTTCAGTCCCGCAATTCAGCTTTGTAAAAATTAAAATTCAGTGGTTTCTGTATTAATACAGTGCACTAAACATCAATACATGTATTTTAAACTTCTTTTTATGAGACTATTGTTTTATTATGACATTTATTTCATGCACAACAGAGACGTTTGAATCGAGGTATTTTATTACTTGGGACATTGTTTTGTTGATGGATAACACTGCGAGATGAATAACGCTAGCATTATCTTTGACACTGCACCGAAGATAAGACAATTCACTGCTGAAATAAAATAATATGAGCCACACTCAAGCTCACACTCACAGCTACATGCAGTCGTCAACGTAACACGACCTCCAAGATGGATAAACTAATTCCTCAGAATAGCCCACACGCCTTACCAAACGGCAAATTGTCGTACTAGAAGCAAGTTTTTCATCAATAACCATGCGACTTTAAAAACTGGAACACAAAATACAGTATAAATTAGCGTTTCATACGTTGTTGTCAGTGCTTTAGTTGGAAAAATGTTTTAGGCAGTACTCTGCTCGGCGGAAAATTTTTTGGGCGGTACTCTGCTCATTCCTGATGAAATGAGTCAAGTGCACATTTTAGGAAATCAAGAAATTATTGATTTAAGCATGTGAAAAAAACTAACAAAATATAGCTATGATTTACTGATTCAAACTCATTTTAAATGTATTCAAGGGTTTAGTGGATGAGGATACCATCCATCAGCTTTGGACAACGACTTCTTATCGTAACTGATGTCGTTCCAGAAGATAATAAGAGTGTGTGTTGTTGCCAGTGATTAAAAGCAGACATATATCACATGAATACCATTACAAAATTCGGACAATGGAATCGCGTGAAACTTCTAAAGACGGACCTAAGGGTTTACCGCAGCGTTCCAACAATTGAACATGTAGACATCCAGCCAGTTGAAGCATTGGTCAAAGACATTAAAATTCGCTTCTATTTCAGTTCTACAACACACTATTTTCTTATATTAAACTGATTACATTGCGAAAAGACTTAAGTAAACTTAATATTTACGGTAAATGTTTTATCTTGACAATGAGTCGTTCTCAAAACTTGTTGTGCTAAGCATGAAAACATACGTAACTTGTGCAGAGTTTCATAATTTGATCAACGGAAATTAAGTCAAAATGTTGATCTTTGTAGCCAGTTTCTTAAACGTTTTGGAGTTGGTAAGAAGCATTTCCTCTGTCTCGGTTCAGATTAGTTGAGACTGGCTAATTCGAACATTTGACCGCCTGTCAGATTCCATTGTAATTGCGTGGAAGTGCAATTTTAACGCCTCGATGGTTATGATCGCAACTCCAAGTAACCTAAAACTTTCCAATTTTTCTTTCCGAAATCCATTCGACAAATTACAGTCGGTCAATTTTTGCAGATTTAAGAAAGAATTTTAGCGGTACGCTAGTAGCGAGTAGACTTGCGCATAATAGTTCTCGATCGGGAGCGCTCAGCCGCGAACTAGTTCGTCTGCTCCCAGTGACGGCTGAGCGGTGTGGTCTGCGCATGCAGTTGGAAGGAGAAGTTCCCCCATCTAGCTGCTTCATGCGCTTGCTGCGTGAGCCGCTAACGATATCACGCAAACCAAAAGAAAGTTTAGAGTTATCTCTATATCTTGGCATTATGGAATTTATTAGTCAGATATTGTAGAGTGCAGAATACTTCAAAACAGAAATTGTGTAGCACTGTACAATGTAATCTAGCAGGCAGACGCTCACCTCGAAATGGCTCCCATCAGCAGAGGCAAACACGTGATTTTTAATTCTGCTGCGCGCCCTCTCGCTATTGTCCGTCGGTCTTCAGAAAAGAATTCAACGAACTAAGAAACGAGATATGTTTGGCATAATAGTTCGCGACCGGTAACGCATGTGTTAGTTCGCGACCGGTTGCACATATTTTAGTTCGCGACCGATCGCGCATATTTTGGTTCGCCATCGATCGCGCAAATCTTAGTTCGCGACCGGTAGCTCTCCGTTTAGTTCGCAGCTCGGTCGCGAAGTAGGTCGCTCTTTTTAGTTCGTCAGCTCTTTCTAGCTTTTGCTACCGCTACTAAAAGAGCTCTTTATTTTGTTATGACAGTTTTTTTTATATAATGATCAATGTTGCCCAAACATGTGCTATTACCCGTATTTTTGGGCAATTAGACATCAAATACTTAAGCAAATAAACCAGTTAATTACACGAATGGATGATGCAATGATATTTAACTACTATGCATACAGAGTACTCGTAGTATTTTATCTTTAAAATGGATTTATTTATTTATTTATTTATTTAATAGGTCATTGAAGAAACATTACGTACAAATCACGCGATGATGCGCACTCTCACGTCCTCTCGCTGTTCCCCGTCAGTCTTCAGAAAAAGAGCCGACGAACTAAGAGGCGAGGGATCTGCGAACTAGTTCGCGTAGTTCGTCTGTGGGAGCGCTCTTACGAACTAGATCGTTCGCGAACTACAGAAGATTAGTAGCGAGTTTGAATTTTATGCGGTACGCCGTACCACCTCGAACCGGCCCAACTAATGCACAGATTAATATTCATCTCGGGTGTGCAGCGGGTACCGTCGTCACCTAAACACGATATTTCGGCAGACCAACTGGCTGCCATCTTCAGGTGAGTGCGCTGATATACTTACTCGCCGGAAACTGTAAGTGTATCAGCGCACTCACCTGAAGATGGCAGCCTGTTGGTCTGCCGAAATATCGTGTTTAGTTGACGACGGTATCCGACTGCACACCCGTGATGAATATTATCAGGTATTACACCGGGAAGTCTATGCAACCAATGTACAGGTTGTTGTTCAGAAAGAACGCTGGGAGTGAACGGGGTTAACACGAGTAGACAAGGAACTGCCATGGAACGGCTCATGGTGAGATACATGTAAACAGTAAATTGCACTAAATCGACTGAGATGCTTAAAGGAGATGTAAGGTAAGGCTGACGATGGATGAAGTGACGGCGATGTAGGCACAGCATATGGTAATCCCTTCTGATATCTGGTACTCTCAAAGTACTTGAAGAGATGAGAAAGTGACTCAATATGGGAATCTGGATTTAATATCGAATAGCCTCTGCTCGTACCGTTGTGTAGGACGAGAAGTCAGTAACGTTACGTGGGCTCTAGGTGGGCCGCATTCGGAGAAAATGCGGGGTGTTCGGCGCTCAGACGAATCCCCTTCATTAGCCGAGACACCCCTGGCCGTCGATATAATGAAGGGGGCGTGTTTGCGCGGCCGCTGATTAAGTTGGCGGCGCTGGACTGCGCTTTTGACGCCGTAAAGCGGCCCAGTTTAGGCGTAATGGGCCTGCTCCTGCTCCTGCTCCGGCTAGTCGGCAGTTTAATTGCGACGAGCCGTCCAGTGCGGCCCCCGGCGCTCCCTAACGCCGCCCTAAATCCACACACTCTGCCTCTGTGTCCCCAGCTGCGGCCGTTTCCTTAATGAGTTCAGTTTACCCTCCAAATCTCGCCGCTTCTGCAGGACGGAGAGGACTTTAAAACAAACCCGCACAGGCGCCTTTTACGTCGGAGGATTCTGGGAAAATCTACGAATTAACTGTCCGCTTCGCCCGTTGACAGCGCGGGACGTGTAGATTACACTAGTCGGTCTACAGGGAACACCAAAGAGATTACGAAAGGACCGAAATTCAACCCGCGTTCTAGGAACGTCACTGTTTTACGCTCGAAGTACCACACTACGTTTTGTATAATAGTGGCAGTACTTCTACCATGTAAGCAAGCAGAATCTGGAAGGAACTTGTTTACTTTCAAGGATGGTGACGTGTTTTTGGATTCGATGGTAAAATTCTTCTTAACAAATTCCTTTGTAATCAGGACACTTGCTGATGACTGACCAAGAATAGTGAATGTTCTTGTTAAAAAGACGACTACAGTACCTAACAAACTAAACTCCGTCCCACAAAGGCATCGAAAGGCCCATCGGGTACCGACCGGCCGCCAAGTCGTCCTCCGCACTAAGGCGTCACCAGAAGCGGTGTGGAAGGAGACGTGGTCAGCGCCCGCACTCCCGACCTTTGTGTCGGTTTTCGCCACCGGGGATGCTACTTCTCAATTAAGTAGCTCCTCGATTTGGCTTTTCAGCCCGGTTGATAACAGCGCTCGGTACCCAGCGAAGTTTCCATCCAAGCCCGGTAGTCACTCGATGATGTAACGGGAACCGGTGTATGCACTGCGACACGGCCGATAGCCTTATACTTTTATATATATGTGAATAATATTCCGTCTAATATCTTGAAAAAACGACAACTTACACTACTGGCCATTACAATTGCTACACCTAGAAGAAATACAGATGATAACCGGTATTCATTAGAAAAATATATTATAACTGACATTTTCATGCAGTTTGGGTGCATAGATCGTAAGAAATCAGTACCCAGAACAACTACCTCTGGCCATAAATACGCCTGGGCATTGTGTCAAGTAGAGCTTGCATGGCGTGTACAGGTACAGATGGCAATGCAGCTTCAACACGATACCACAGTTCATCAACTGTAGTGACTGGCGTATTGTGACGATCCAGTTGCTCGGCCTCCATTGACCAGACGTTTTCATTTTGCTGCAAACGTCGTCGAACTGTTCGTGCAGATGGTTGTTGTCTTGCAAACGACTCCGTCTTTTGACTCAGGGATCGAGACGTGGCTGCAAGATCCGTTACAACCTTGCGGATAAGATGCCTGTCATCTCGACTGCTAGTGATACGAGGCCGTTGCGATCCAGCACGGCGTTCCGTATCGCCCTACTGACCCCAACGATTCCAGATTCTGCTAACAGTCAGTGGATCGCGACCAACGCGAGAAGCAATGTCGCGATACCATAAAACGTAGTCGCTACGGGTTACTATCCGACCTTTATCAAAGTAGGAAACGTGATGGTTCGCATTTCTCCTCCTTACGTGAGGCATGACAACAACGTTTCACCAGGCAACTTCGGTTAACTGCTGTTTGTGTATGAGAAATCGGTTAGAAACTTTGTAGGTGTCAACACCGGCGTCGACCTTATATGAATGCTCTGAAAAGGTAATCATTTGCATATCACAGCTTCTTTATCCTTTCGGTTAATTTTGAGAGCGTTATGTTTAGGAATGCATCGAAAACGCTTTAGTACAAGAAATGACAAAATTAAGCGACGTTAGTTACTTAGTACACAAAATAACTAATTATGGCGTTGTTGCGTATTTTTCATTCTCATAAATATGGTGTAATACACTATAAGAAGGGGTACAATTTTACTTACGGTGACGGCGTGTGTGATAATGTTGGCAACGGCCACTGAATGCTTTTTCAAAAATCAGTCACATAGAACGATTCTTTAAGTTCACAATGAAATAAATAATTTATGCTTTTCTGGTCAGTAAATTAATCCTCCTCCTAAGGCGAATAGATCGTTGCCAACGATAGCAAACTAAACCGCTGCCACTGCAAGCAAAATTTTACCCAGGTAGGACACAATAATTTTATTCTGCATAACTGTCTCCCATATGCGTTGCAATGTCATGGAAAGAAAAGAAGTGCATCTTTCGACGGGTATAACCACTAAATCATGCATACAGTAGAAATATCTATGGAGTGAGCATTGGATTCTGTGCATCTTATCAACATTAAACTGGAATTTTAAAATGATACTGAGACAAATTTACTATTTCCACACATTTATTTGCTCTTACAATTGCTTTCTACCGCATTTGCTATAAGGAAGCCCCACCTCCTTTTCGCAGAGCAACCACATAAGATGAAATAATATCTAAATAAAATGTGTCACAGAAGCAACAAGAAAGTTGAGGAAGCGTCGCTAAAAGGGCCATTTACACATAGTCACCCATCGTAACCGAACACAAAAGGAGCAAGATGAAGTCAGCGTTTAGTATATTTTTCCCAAAATCACGTGTCATTTCCACCTACATTTGCGGACTACATTAAGATAGAGAAAAAGACTTCATTTGCAGAGACAGTTGTACTTATAATCCGACTTCTGAATATATAGTTCTATTACACAAGGTCGATTTCAACTTCGTGCTTAACGAAGTAATCACTGAAGGACGTGGGGACATTTATTAGCTGAGAGTGGCCGATGCTGCTAACACAGTCAAGACAATTCAATGGAAATACTATGTTTAATAGAATGTTCTATACAGATCATCAGCTGACGGCATTCCTTCTTCTATTACCCGGACTTACTTTATCGCACATTGACATCACCATGACGTCTTATTTAAACAGACTTGAACTGCTCTGTTGATTTAATTACCAGAATACTTTCAGCATTCGTCGACTTTTCGATAATAGGGAGCACTGCATACAGAATAACTACATTTTTCCGAGTGCAACACTGCAACAGACTAATACTTCAGCATTCACTTACTGTGAGAGAGAAAAAATTTAGTACTACACCATAGAACCAACACATGGCGCTGTTATTAGTATTTTTCATCTCAACGATAGACGTGTTTTCAGAAGTTTACGCCAAACAGACATTCTTAAGTTTATGAACACAACCTAACACTGAATTTCCATTGTTCCGCAGTACTGACTCAAATTAAGTTCACTCTTAGTATGAAAAGCTTTATATGAACATTCATAGTTTTCGACAATACTTCTACTTAAATTTGACATCTTGGCTAGGATAACTGAGTTTACTGACAGAGCGATCCAACAAAGTTTGTGTTTTTACTGACCTACGTCCGGAACCCAAAGAACCATGATATACACAGGTCCCTCTATAACAACCGTTGCGAAGCACTGGCGTAAAAGCTAGTAATAAATAAGATCAGAGAGAGGGAGGAGATAGAGAATGGGGGAATGAAATGGATTTACAAAGGGAGGATCATAGGTGGGGGTAGGAGATGGATACGGTATGGGGTAAGAGGCAGTGGTGTGAAGATACGGGGAGGAGGAGATGGACAAAGGAAGGTGGGAGGAGGCGATTGAGAAGTAGTGGAGGGAGGAAGGGATAGACATCGGGAGAAGATGAGATTAGATTATGTATTCCATACACATTAGCGAGGGCAAAGCGTTGCCGGGTTTTCTAGTATATGATAACTTATTGCAAGATACACTCCGCGATACATGTCTATGGTGGACGATAACTTTCCTATTGGTTTGAAGGTTAAACGTGAAAAATTTCTTCAATATCGGAATGAAACCGCTGATTTGTTGAATTCTGAGGCACCCCCTGCCACGCACCATACGAAATTTCACGTATACATATTTTCATTGCAATCGGAAACATGATGCAGCAGTTTCCCTCGCATTTCAGTGTTTATGACGAGATATCTCCTAAACTATAACTCGTACAGTGAAATAATGTGATTTGTACAGTCATTGGAGTATGTGGATACTGTGGGCAAAATATGTTGCGAATAAATATCGTAGTAAGGAAGTAATACAAGTAAACTCCTTTATAATGTGGCAGTTTTCCAAGCACCTCAGTGTTAATGACGTCATACTTGACGAACTATTTTGGTATAGTGATATATCTGTAACCTTCGCAAAAGTGCAGCCAATATGCTTAAAAAGGTTCATCGAATTCGCATGAACAGTGCGGCAGTGCAAGAATGCGAAGCAACATCTAAAGAAACAAATAAACATTCAGTTTTACATATGAGATTAGATTGGATTGGATTGAATTAGATTAGATTAATACTTTTTCCATAGATCATGAATACATCACTTCGTAATGATGTGGAACGTGTCAGGTTAATGAAGTGTGTGTGTACAAGATGTCCAATGAGTAGAAGGTGTTGCCATTCAGTATTTCTTCTCATTTATTTTTAAATGAAAGTTGGCTATCAGTCAGGTTTTTGAGGCTGCTTGGTAGGTGACCAAAGACTTTTGTGGTAGCATAATTTACTCCTTTCTGTGCCAAACTCAGATTTAGCTCTACATAGTGAAGATCATCATTTCTCCTGGTGTTATATCTGTGAACACTGCTATTACTTTTGCACTGGATTCGGTTATTAACAACAAATTTCATAAGTGAATATATATATACTGTGAAGTTACTGTGACGATATATAAATCCTTACATAGATGTGTGCAGGTTGATCATGGATGGACTCCAGCAATTATTCTGATTACACGCTTTTGTGCAATGAATACTTTTTTCCTCAATGATGAATTTCCCAGAATATAATGCCATACGAAAGCAGTGAATGAAAGTAGGCATAGTAAGCTAATTTACTGAGGTTCTTATCGCCAAAATTTGCAATAACTCTAACAGCATAGGTAGCTGAAAAACGTTTCCAGTTTAATCTCTCATCAATGCACAGAACTAAAAATGTTGAAAATTCTACCTTAGTTACAGACTTCAGAGTCTATATTTATTACTGGAGTTCTGCAATTTACTGTGCAGAACTGAATATACTGTATTTTATCAACATTTAATGAGAGTCCGTTTGCAGAGAACCACTTAATAAATTAGTGAAAAACATTTTTACCATTACATCCCTTAGTTCTTCGATGTGATTACTGTATTTGCATAATCAGCTAAAAGAACTAACTTTGCATCTTCATCAATGTAGAATGGCAAGTCATTTATGAATATCAAGAACAGTAAATGACCTAAGACCGAACCCTGTGTCACCCCATCCTTGATAGTCCACCAGTTTGAGGAATCGGCTGATGTCTTGACATTACATGAATCACTTATTTTAAGTTTCTGCATTCTTCCAGTTAAGTATGAATTAAACCATTTGTGCACTGTCGCAGTCAAACCACAATGATTAAGATTATCTAGAAGAATTCCATCATTTACACAATCAAAGCCCTTTGAAAGGTAACAAAAAATACCAATGGAAGAAGTTCGGTTATTCAGAGCATTTAATATTTGATCTGTGAAGGCATATATAGCATTTTCTGTTGAAAAGCCTTTCTGAAAACCAAACTGACAACTGATTAGTACCTTGTTTTTACAAATATGGGAGGCTACTCTTGAATACATTACTTTAAAACAATTCGATAAAGCTTTTTTATATAATGGCTTGACAATGTCATATTTCAGTCTATTATTGGTAATTGGGCCAATGATCGCGTGAATCACCTGAATGGTGATTGAAGTGCATCACCAGCTCGCTCATGACAACGGACCATGACTTCCAGATCCGTAGCTCCCGTTCCGGTTAGTTCCTGGACACACCATTAGTCCCAGACTTGCAGCCGGAAGCACGTGCCGTTAGGTATTGAAATGACAGCCTTTCATCACGAGAGGGCCACGTGTGGCCTCCGTGTCTAGGAGAAGCAACTCTGCCACCAGCGACCAACGAACACCGGACCTTAGCCTGTCTGCAGAGCCCAAAAGCCAACTCTAGCCACCCATCCTTGGTCTCCGGTCGCGGCCGACACTTCGACCCATGGCAACTAAACTTGATTTTTTCTATATTTTTCTAGTAGTCATAAACATTGTAGTTTTTGGGATATTGAAATTATTTTTAGAATCATGAGATGTGCGTAATTATATTGACGCCGTAGATATCTCTGATATTGACGATAAATAATTTCATAAACTATTTCATTTTACTCTGAATTACTGAAATGTGGAACACACAGAAGTCTCCAGACACCCTTACAAAACGATCGGGTAACAGCTTGTCATTAGTTTTGAGTACAAACCATGCGTCATTCACAGATTTCCTCCGGTTTGGGCAAACCCCCGACCGGCTCTTCGGTTTAGCCCGATACCTGGTCTGTCTGTAAGCTGTTCCAACCGCTTGCCGCTGTCCACTGTCGGCCCTTTATGTTTCCACACAAAACCGTTACTTACACTAAGTGCGTGACTCTACGGCCATTACTCCCGTTTTTGGGTCACGTTGACAATATGTTGCGCATTGTGTACCTTCAATACAGTTCGCAATCGGTACATGGGGCACAGATTCTCTCAGATCGCTCCACAAACCAGAAGTCAGGCGGAATAGGAAAATGCCGAGTGGTAATCATATCATTTCCGAAATGGCGCTTCAGCAGCTGATTAACAGGATTCACAATGAGCGGAGATGCATAAAAATGATACCCTGCACACGTACACGCTGTTGCAGTGGTGGAATGACGTGGTTGCGCGAAAGACACTCATAGCGCTTACCAGTGACGGTACATGTAAAAAGACGAGAAGCACCTGTCTCGTCGAAAAAGATGGCCCTTTGATAAACTATGCAGTAAACCCGCACCACACACTCAACTTTTGGGATGAAGCGATACTGTTTGATTTGCGTGTGGATTTTGTGTTATCGGTAGGCTCCGTGCGCATAGCAAAAGTGCGCTCTGGTGGCAGATCAGTGTATCTTCTTATGGGAGCCACGCATAGTGTTCTGCAGTAGCAAAGGCCCAATGTTAGAATTAAGATGGAAGAAAAGTGTGATCGTGGTTCTACTAAGATTAACAGTAATTGTTCTGTAGTTGGATGTAATTTTACATACAGAAACTGTCCTCCAGGAACGAAATTTTTGTCGTTTCCAAACGAAAAATTGCTTAAGAATAGAAGAAAGGCTTGTAATATCGTTCTGAAGAGGGACACTATTGATGGAAAACCATGGACTCTTCATTAATGGAACACCTACGAGAGAGCCTGAAAGCCATGTTTATTTACCAAGATTACACATGACCCCTGAATCTCGAGTGTTGCAGGGTGCAGTAGATAGTATTGCGAAGAGGCACAAGAGAAGGAAGATCAGGCATGAAAAACGCAAAGTTGATGAGATGTCAGCAATGCAGAAGATCCTCTTGCTCGTCTACAAGTGATGCAGGTACACAGACAGAGTTTACTTGTTTAATGTGTAATAATGTGAACGTACTGTTTTGTACTTTAAAATATAATAAGGTTGCTGATTGACACTTGCCAGATATTTCATCTCCTAATGTCTCTTTCACGTCAAAGAAGTGTTCACTAATTAGAAGATTTGTGCCTGTTTTGAAAGCGGAAGGTATGAAATATTATGAGTCCCATTTTATTTTTCGAAACCCAACACATATTACACTTGATAGTGAATTAGTTTCAGTAGCCAAATCTCACTTTTTTACTCAGAAGGAACGAATACAGTCCACTAAACGGCACGCGACATTGCCCACTGTTACGTAAGTCTCCTAGAAAGAGTTTTCCCGATCTGTCCGCTAGAGGCGCTTCCTGTCAAAATCGCTGCACTAGCACGAGCCCTATAGCCGACATGTTTGTGTGCGGAAACATCCTGTCACATTGAAGTGCATTTCGACAGACAACACAATTTTCCACGGACATTCATCCCCCTCTTTCAAGCGAGCGAGATATTGTGCAATAAAAGTTTCTCTTGCTGGATGGTCAATAGGAAGCAACTTGTGCAATTGACTATTTTGAGAGACTACAAAACAAGGATTTTTCGTATGATTTTGTGCTCAGTGCTCAAAGGTATGTCCAACGTTCGGGCAATTCTCCGCGCACTACACATTTGCACACCACCACTCGAATCCTCCTACAGTGTTGTGGCTATTTATTCCACTAACGTCCAACCAATTCATTTCAAGCCTCTACCAGGTTACGCACCCAAGGAACGCGACATTTCGAATTTTAGAATCATTTAATCCAGACAATAATAATAATATGGTTTTCTCTTCCGCGGGACCTAATTGGGGAGTAAGACTACATGGTCATTGAACATGTCAATACATGTGGTTTAACACGATAATATAAAATTTAAGTAGTCCTATGCACACGTCATTCTGAAGACTAAGTGAAAAGAATCAGTAACGAAAAGAGGAAGGAATTACTTAATTGTTTAACTTTTCTAAGAGATCCTCGACAGAATAAAAGGAGTGAGCCATGAGGTAACTCTTCAATTTATACTTCAAAGCGCGTGGGTTAGTGCTAAGATTCTTCAGTTCTTGTGGCAGCTTATTGGAAATGGATGCTGCAGAATACTGCACACCTTTCTGCACAAGTGTCAAGGTGGTGTGATGAAAATGTAGA
Source organism: Locusta migratoria (assembly GCA_026315105.1). Taxonomy (NCBI): domain Eukaryota; kingdom Metazoa; phylum Arthropoda; class Insecta; order Orthoptera; family Acrididae; genus Locusta; species Locusta migratoria. The sequence goes on from CM048746.1 coordinate 144,742,387, forward strand.
TTCGAATTCTGTCTAGTATTCAACGAGTGAAAGCTACTGATTCGTGGAAATAAGCTGATATCATTAACAACAAACGACATTAAAGAAAATACTTATTGTGACTATGTGAAAGGTGTTGACATGGCACTCTTAAACTTACACCAAATGTTACATGAAGCGCTCCTGTCTGAGCCAAAAATATCCTTTTTGTATCAGTCGAGTAACCCCAAAAAATAATAACGTACGTCATAAGTGAGTGAAAGTAAGCCTAGTGCACTACTTTCCGTGTTGAAAAATCACTTATTTCACATTTTGTTCTAATGTAAAATGAAGCAGAATTTACTTTTGGAACAAGATACTGAACAAGGGCTTTCCACGATAGCTTACTATCTGAACACCTAGAAATCTGAACCGTTCATTCTTATCATATGCCCCTTATGTGTAATCAAAATGACAGCTTTCGTCCAATTATGTGTTATAAATTACTGTGAGTTAACATGAATTTGTTTTCTACAAGTCAGGAATATGAACAACATCCTTCACTACCAAGCTGGTACCAAAAATATTTTACAGCCACCTGTTACATTCGATGACATGGGGCACCCCACACTTAACCGCGGCCCATTGTGATTGTACGTCATAGCCATTTTCAACACTGCGGAGAATTACCTTGTGCTTTCTGTTATTAAAGTAAGAGGTGAACCACTTGTCAGCTACTACTCGTGTTCCATAATTTTCTAACTTCTGAAACGAAATTGTGTGATCAACACAATCAAACGCCTTTGTTAAATCAAAGAAGACGCCCAATGCCCGTAGCCTCTTATTTAACCCATCAAGTGCTTCACAGAGAAAGGAAAATGTAGCATATTCATTCGTTAAACCACTTCTGAAACCAAACTGTATGATTGACAACAAATTATGTGAACTGAAATGATCAATTAATCTTCAATATACAGCCTTTTCAATACCATAAGAAAAAAAACCGATGCATAGAAATTGGTCTATAGTTGTCTGCATTATCCCTTTCTCATTTTTTATGAAGTGGTTTCACTACTGAGTACTTTAATCTGTCAGGAAACTGATCATTCTGAAAGGAAAAATTACAAATATGACTTAGTACTGGGCTAACATATGGAGAACTGAACTTCAAATTCTGCTACATACCCCATGATATCCACAAGAGTCCTTAGGATTTAGTGATTTAATTATTGACTCAATCTCTCCTTTGGATGTATTATGGAGAACCATTTGAGGTAACAGTCTCGGAAAGCTATTTTCTAACAATGTTATATGATGACCTGTAGAAACTAGGGTTGTATTTAGTTCACCTGCAATATTCAGAAAGTGATTATTGAATACTGCACATATATCTGTCAGTAGCAGAAACATTTCTATCTACGCACTGATATTATATCTTGTATCTGCTGCTGCCGACCAGACACTTCCTTCAAGACTGACCAAATGGTTTTAATTTTATACCGAGCGTATGCTTTCTATTTAGTTCACCTGCAATATTCAGAAAGTGATTATTGAATACTGCATATATATCTGTCAGTAACAGAAACATTTCTATCTACGCACTGACATTATATCTTGTATCTGCTGCTGCCGACCAGACACTTCCTTCACGACTGACCAAATGGTTTTAATTTTATACCGAGCGTTTGCTATTCTTTTTGCATACCACATACTTTTTGCCTTCTTAAAGACATTTTTAAGAATCTTACGGTACTCTTTGTAATGACCTATTGCATCTTCATTCTCATTCCTTCTGACATTTTGATACAATTTCCGTTATGCTCTACATGATACTCTTATCCCCTTTGTCAACCATCCTGGCAGCCTGTTGCTGGAAATACCCTGGTTTGAGTGTCCTAGCGGAAAGCAACTTTCAAAGAGCGAAGAAATGTGTTCAGAAAAGCATCATATTTATCATCTGTATTATTAGCACTATAACCTTCATGCCATTCTTGTTCCTTAATTAGGCTTAAAATGTCTCAATTGCAACTGGATTAACTTTTCTAAGTAGCTGATAATTAAGTTCGTTATTTGTTTGAGAACAAATACTTTTTGAAATTAAAAGTTGTGCATCGTAGTCTCATAGGCCACTTAATATTCTGCTGTCAGAGTGCACCTATACTAATGAAGAATGAACAAAAATATTGCCGACTGCCTGCGTGGCGCAGGGGACAGCGTCACCGACTGCGGTGCTGAAGGTCGCCCGTTCAATCCCGCCCACCGGAAAAAAATTTATTTCTTTGTAAGTAACAATTCCAGAATGTTCTACATCTTTCTTATGTTCACTTGTCAATTCTACTTGCTTCTTATGTAAACTGTTCTTCTGATTTCTGGTACATTCTCTCTGTGTATAAATAGCAGAGCACTCTGCCCGAGAGGCAGTCAGTGCTGCGTTTATGTTAAGTTCGTAATAAACCTGCTTTCAGTGTAAGTGCTGTGTTCAGTTGACAACCATGCCATCGAAGTCAAGCCTGCTTCCATTTCAACGCGACAATATTGTCCATGGGCGAACTGCTACTGCCTTGCACTGTCGTTGGAAAGAATACTGTTTGCATCAGCTTATAGGAATTAAGTAGATCTAAGAGCTGATCTTTTATTGAGCTATCACTTAGAAAATTAATATTCAAATCTCCACACACAACTGAATTTTTTTACTTCATATAAAGTGAACCCAGAACCAATTCTAGCTTGGGCAGAAACATTTTAAAATCCACAGCAGACAGCGGATCAGCGTCTTTTTTTAAACCCTTCAGTATTCGGACACAGTCACCACTCTTGTAAAACAACTTTACAAACAGGGCGCGATCCTAAATTGAGACAGTCTTGGCGATCATCTCAGACGCGAAATGAGGGAAAGGGGTATTGCGTATGACTGGTGTTCTCATTAATATATTATTACACATACAGAGTCATCAACGATCAGTTTCAAACTATTTGTTTCTCTTGTGCCATATGTTTTCCTCCTTCTCCGATAATATTCCGCTGCAATTTAACATCAGGCCAGTGATGTTATTTTTACGTTTGTTCAAGTAATCCATATAAGTAGTGTAAGGAATACTTTAAATTTATATTACTCCACAAATCTAAAGCTTATTGTTCACATAAATACGCAGCGATAAGAAATACGAACGACTTACATTTGAAGGACCGCTCACATAAAGTTGCGGGGAAGGCAAAGCAAGGAATGCGTTGTATTTGGAAAACAAATCCGATAAACAGACTAGCTAAACTTGCTTGACTCTCTTCTGCTAAATGTAAACTATGCGGTGTGGCATGTTACCGTATAAGACCGGCGGAAAACATAGCAAAGGTTCTAAGAATTACAGCGTGTTTTCCACTGTAGTGATGTAGGAGATAGGAGAGAGAATTCCGCGGATATTATACGTGATTTAGGAAGTCAGTTATTAAATAAAAGAATTTCTTCGTTGCGAGAAGAGCTTTTCATGATATTTCAATCTGCAGTTATTTTCCTCGAACGCTAAAATATTTTGTTGGCGTCCACCTTCATTCGGAGAAACAATATTCGTAATCAAATAAGAGAAATCACAGCTTGCGCAGAAAAACTGAAAGTCTCTGGTTCACTGTTCTAGTTGAACGGTAGAGAAACAGTTTGAAATTAGTACGATGAACTTTCCGATACGAACTGAAGTTTGAATTAGAGAACAGTGATATTCATGAAGTTGTATATGTGTGGGCACCGGTATTATATAGCGTCGTTCTTTATCGGCAATCTGAGCTTCCCGGTTTGGTAGCAGTTTTTTTTTTTAATTGAGATATACAGATAACTTGATTTTTTGATATTAGTTAGTTATTTTGAGTAATGTGGTATTATATTTCCGATGTTTATGTTAATTATTATGATTTTAAGTGGTTCTCATTTTAGATTCCTTTTCTTCCGGCAAATAATAATAATAAAAATAATAATAATAATGTTTGTATAACTATGGGACTTAACTACTCTGGTGATCAGTCCCTAGGTTTACAATCTACGTAAACTAACTTATGCTAAGGGCAACAAATACACCCATGACCGAGGGAGGACCCGAACCTCCGACGGCGAGCAGCGGCGCGCTCCGCAGCTAGGAGCCTTGGAACGCTCGGCCACTTCACCGCGGCTACGGCCAAGAACTCCGAATTTTCGGCAGTTTTCTCATAAGTTTAAATATTGGTTATTAATAATTTGTACTCATCTGTATTTCATATTTATGTTTCCATTCTGTAGTGCGTCACGTTTCCCATCAGAATAGATAGCACTTTTGTTATGCATCTTAGAGCTTCATATGGCGTAAGTTTTCAAAGAAAATGCTCTGTTGAAACTAGTTCGCGATCTGTTCTTCAATCGGAAGTATGTCATTTAAGTATACACCAATAGCGATGTAGGTTCTGGCCGATATCTTTATGGGTAAATGTCAACGACTGTCATTGGACAGAATGACCTGACTATAGCTGTTAGCGAAATTCTTTACTGCGCGCAGAAGAGAGAAAATTTTCATTTATTCCGCCGAATTACATTGTCGTGATAGGTCAGTCATGGAATAGCGACGCAAATATGCTGCTGCCTGTTCGAAATGCTTTTATTTCGCAACTGAAATGTCAAAAAATAATAGAAATCTACCAGACAACAGGGAGTTTTTAATCGTAAACAACATGCGAGCATTATCTCCCGCCAGTAATCCCATCTCTGGCAGTAATCATGTATAATGCCGTTACTGCGCACCGTTAATGGATTAATAGATGGGTGACAGGTGACCCGATTTCAATTTTCGCATATAATTATTTGTGTGGCGCTGCAGCTAACAGCTGGTGGCACATTTCGGTTACCTCTTCACAGCATTGTCTTGCTTTATACGTCTGCCGAATCTTTCACCAATTATTACATCTCCTTTTCATCTTTTTTCGTTTACCTTCAATGTTGCTAAATTCAGTCGATGTAGATACTACGTATGAAGTTTCTCATGGTTTATTCCACCAAGTATATGTAGATACACAAGGGACGAAACGGGCACTTAATGTTTAACCTATCTTTTATTTTTCAATAGAGATAGATTGGCTGGCCAGTACTTACCTTTGTGCTGTACCACCGATAGTTACACAAATGAAGGAAAAGAAAAAAAGGGGACGAAAAAGGACAAGATTTCGGAACACAGTTTCTTCCTCAGGAGGGAGAGAAGGGAAGAAAAAAGGACGTAAACGGAAGGGAAGGGTAATTCACGACCTAGGTCGTAAAGGTGGTGTTTGAGGAGTGTGGATGTCAGGAAAGAGGAGAGATGAAGTAGTACAGAGAAGACAAGATGAGAGAACTGAATGATGCTGAGGGGTGTAGGAGGGGCGGGGGGGGGGGTGTCTAAAACGTTTTCGATTAACAGGGAAAGATGGACACACACACACACACACACACACACACACACACACACGGAAAGACAGAGAGAGGGGGGGGTAAGGATGGGATAATTAGTAGGTGAGCTGAGGATGGAGGAAGGGGAGGGGTTATGGTAGATTCTCAGCTCACCTATTCATTATACCTTCCTTACCTCTCTCTCTCTCTCTCTCTCTCTCTCTCTCTCTCCGTGTGTGTGTGTGTGTATCCATCTTTCCCTGTTAATCAAAAACGCTTTAGACAACCCCTCCGCCTCTGTTACACCCCTCAGCATCATTCAGTTGACTCATCTTCTCTTCTCTTTACTACCTGATCTTTCCTCTTTGGTTATATATCTCTTATCTGGTTTGGCTTAGTACTAACATGCAGTATCTCTGACTTCCACACTCCTCAAACACTACCTTCATGTCCTGGGTCGTGAATTACGTTTCTCTTCCGTTCCCATCCTTTTCTCTTCCCTTCTCTCCCACCTGACGAAGGAAATGTGTTCCGAAAGCTTGTCCTTTTTCGTCCCCCCTTTTTTTTTTTTTTTTCTTTTTCTTCGTTTGTATAACTATCGGTGGTACAGCACAAAGGTAAGTACTGGTCAGACAATCTATCTCTATTGAAAAATAATTTATCATCTCTGAGGAGAATTTCCATCATTAATCGAATATTAAACTATCTTTTGTAAAATAAGGGAATACAAGCAAACAATTTTTTTTTTCAAAAAATTCCTGACCTTTGTTCACAAAATAGTTCTGTACTTACCTTTTACACGTTGTTTGTGGTTTCCTTCTAAATACTGTCTTCCACAAATGACACGCCGTTTCCAACGCCGTTTTTAATTCTGGAAGCAGTCGTGGTACGATTCTCCGTGGATGGCGCGAATCGCCTCCTGCGAGCTTTATCTTTTACATCGTTGCCAATCTTCGACCTGTCAACGGTGTTCTCAAAGTTGTAAATTAAAGATGTCCCAGGGGCATGTATGGAGAATACTGATGATGATGTGAATCGTATCAGGATGCACACACTACACTGAGATCGTTAGCGCCTGCTTGAAAACTGTGTGAGACAATTGTCAAAAGCAATATAACAGATGTACATTTCTTTTTCAAGGTGAAAGAAGAAATTCCATAATTTCTGCAGCACTCTAATTTTATATGCGTAATATAGCTAGGTTTCTAAGAGAAAGGTATGATATTTCATTATCATAGGTCAATTTTTGTCAAGTAACTAATTACCATTTCTTACCTATCAACATTATTTTCTCTCGTGCCAGGGGTCAGCAGCTACGAGTAAACGCACGCCCTCTGTAGTTAGTGCGTGCGCCTTCGTAATTTCGTTGCGTATATAGAGCCAGCCGTTCCACAGTTTCACTCAGTCACGGCGAGAGCAACTTAGCTTCCTCACCTGATGATGGCGGCCAGTTGGACCGCAGAAATATTGTGTTCAGATGACAGAAAGATCCGGCTGGAAACCCGTGAAGAATTTGATCAATTAATACGCCGAGAAAGTCTACATAGCCACATTATTTTCAAGCAGTTAAATCTTTCTTTACGGGAGAAGAGCCCGCGTCCATCCCATTGATATCCCGCATATTCATTAACTGCCAATAGCCCTGCCGCAGTGGATACGCCGATTGCCGCTGGGTGTTCAAATGTTTGTATAGCTTATGGGACTTAACTACGGGGTCATCAGTCCCTGATCATACAAACTACTTATGAACTAACTAATACTAAGGACGGCACAAATATCCATGCCCGAGGGGGGATTCGAACCCCCGTCTATAGTGGCCGTGCAGACCGTGACTGGTGCGCCTCAGTCCCCTCGGCCATCGCGGCTGGCTTGCCGCTAGATCACCGAAGTTAAGCACTGTGGTGCTTGCCTAGCATTTGGCTGGTGGCTGCCGTCTGTTCACTCCTCGGTGCGGCGGACGGGATGTTTACGTCGAGTGTTTGCTTCGGCTGGCGGCGTAGTTGCCACCGACTGCTTCCTCGCCTCCGTTGCTGTTCAAATGTTTGTTTAGCTTATGGGACTTAACTACGAGGTCATCAGTCACTAAACGTACAAACTACTTATGAACTAGCTAACACTAAGGACGGCACAAATATCCATGCCCGAGGGGGCTTCGTTGCTGTTTGCAATTACGAGTACAAGTACAATGAATTACGAGGTACGTCCAGAAAGTAAGTTCCGTTAGGTTATATAAAACAAACTTGTACAGATACATAAAAAATATTTATTGTATAAAAATCTACAACTAGTTTTCTACATAGCTGCCGAAATTTTGTAGGCACTTGTCATAGCGTGGCACAACTTTCTGTATGCCTTCTTCATAGAAAGTTGCCGCCTTTGGATTAAGCCATGTGGTAGCATGTTCTTTCAGCTCATCATCATCGTCGAAATGTTGACCACCAAGGACAGATTTTTAGGTGTAAGAAGAGGTGAAAGTTGCTAGGAGCGAAGCCCGGGCTGTACGGATGATGATCAAACACGTCCCAGTGAAATTCCCGTAAGAGTTGTTTGGTCACATTCGTCACTTGAGGTCGGGCACTATCGTCGAAACAAACACCACCTTTTGATGGAAATCCTCTTCTTACACCTCAAATTTGTCTTGTCAATACTTCAACGATGACGAGCTGAAAGATTTTTGTACAATAAATATTTTTTCTGTATCTGAACACGTTTGTTATATATAACCAAATGGAACTTACTTTCTGGACGTACCTCGTATGATAATAGTGAAGAACGAGGAAACCCCACCGCATGCAGCCGTTTAGATCGTATCTATGACTCCACGCATCTTTCAGCTCATATTACGACGACCGCAGTACAACCTGTTATTTTCTCTGACCACAGTAGTTGTGTCAGATTGTTTCACCAAATTAAAGTCTTCCACGTCGCAAGGGTCTGTGGAAATTTAATTGTAGTCATTTACGAGATGATCATTTTAGTCGCAGTTTTACTCTTATGTGGCAAACACTTGTGCAAACGAAGCGTGATAATACCAACGCCCTCGACAGGTGAGTCCACGTGGCCAAACCAGCTATCAGAAACTTTTTAATGGATTTTAACCCTCGTATGTAAACGTTCGGGTCGGATCCGACCCGCCAGTTAGAAGAGTGCGCATGTCTCTTTCCCCCCCCCTCCTCCAGGGCTACGTGGCCCCAGGTACCCTCCCAGGCAGTCATGACGCACGCTCCGTCCAGCCAACATCAGACTTAGGTGAGCGCCACATTTGTTTGTTTGCTGTACAACGATAGATTCCCCGATCCAGGGTCGGATCCGACCCATTGTTTATAGTATTGTCCCTCCTCACTGGGTCAGATGTGAACCAGTGTTTATTATTGTGTTCCAGTTTTATATTGATTATTATGTATAATATTGTTACATTATATTATATTGTTATATATTATTCTTCCAGAGTTCCTGACATGTGATATATAATTTCCTGATATGTGATATAATGTCCTGATATGAGACATATAATTGCCTGATGTGTTATATATAAGGTACGAATATTCGATATGTAAGTTCCAGATCTGTGATGAATAAGTTTCTCAATTCATGAATTTTATGTGATATACGTTCCTAAGTCAAAAAAGTTTACGTAATATGAGTTTTCTTTAGTCTCTAATCTAAGTATATGTTTAGACATGGCTAGAATATAATACTGAAATAATTGTTTTTAAGTTCTTTTATTTCATTTGTGTTTCTTCTTTTTTTCTTTTTTTATGATGTCTTTTTTTTATAATGTCTTACTATATTAGAAAAGACTGAAACATTTCTTTCAGATGCCTTACTCATTCATGACTTTGAATATATGTAATTGAATTTTAAATAAACTATATTATATATAAAACTATGTGCATTATTGATTCCCGTACTCAGAAATTGCAATTATGAGGCAAGGGGTCGGATACGACCCAATGTTTATATTTGTGTGATCACCAGCAACGTTTATAGAGGAGGGTTAACTGCTCACAAGATTTAGACCCGCGCGTGAAGTCTCACACTGGACTCTTGCCCGTTTATAAACAATTTCAGGCACAGCACCTCGCCGATATGCGCCGCACAAGTGAAGGTGTGATCGTACGAAGTCAGCCTATCGGTGTTGTCGTTGGGGAGCCCCTTTCTATTTATCATTTAAATCGAGAAAGGAAACGACGTGAGCAGTTGATAACCACCTCGTTGTGTCGGCCAGATGGCTCCAGGACTTCCTTCCAGGCAGACATTGAGCATGACATGATTGCACATTTTACTGCACTGTTTAAAGATATTGCTATTAATAAAGATGAGCGTCGTGGTTGTTTTACGATCTATTCCGCGTGTCCTCAGCCGCCTCGATCGGGATCACCTGAACGCCGCATTTACAGTTGATGATTTGGCAGATGCCGTTCGTCGGAGTCCGAAAGGAAAGTCTCCCGCTCAGATGGGATACCTTCAGAATTATTTTTAACCTTTCTAGTGGTATCTTCGTTGAAATGATTACTGCCATTCAAAATGGTGCTACGATTTCGCATGACTTTCACTTTATCCCATTACCAAAATCGACTGCGTCATCTAGTGTTTCCGGCCGCGGTGGCCGAGGGAACTGACGCGCTCCAGTCACGGTCTGCACGGCCACTACGGTCGGGGATTCGAATCCCCTCCTCGGGCATGGATATTTGTGCCGTCCTTAGGATTAGCTAGTTCATAAGTAGTTTGTAAGTTTAGGGACTGATGACCCCGTAGTTAAGTCCCATAAGCTATACAAACATTTGAATATCTAGTGTTAATAATATCCGCCCAATAACATTGTGCAACGCAGACTATAAGGTCATAACGCGTTGTGTGGCACATAGGCTCAATAGTGTCCAGACTCTAGTTCTTAGTGAGAATCAGATTTGTGCCATACGCGACAGCAACATTTTTGTTGTTCTCTTGGCATAGACTGTACCGGGTACGTCAAAAACGTGCGACTCCGAAAGGCAGCCATACTGATGGTGAACTTTAAAAATCCCTTTGATCGAAAAAGTTCAAAATGTTCAAATGTTTGTAGAACTATGGGACTTAACTACGGGATCATCAGTCCCTAAGCTTACAAACTACTTATGAACTAGCAAAGACTAAGGACGGCACAAATATCCATGCCCGAGAGGGGATTCGAACCCCCGACCGTAGTGGCCGTGTAGACCGTGACTGGAGCGCGTCAGTCTCCTCGGCCACCGCGGCCGGCGATGGAATAACACACGTCTACTTATGTAAGGTGCTTGTCAAAATGGGTTGCGGTTCGAAGTTTACTACAATGGCGCGCAATCTGTTCCGTCATACAACGTCCAGAGTGTCCGTCAATGAATGGCCACTTCAGTCCGGTTTTTCGTATTGCCCGTTCAGTGCGACAGGGGTGCGTTGGCGTTGTACGCCGTCGCACTTGACCCGTTGTTTCGAAGCATTCGTCAGGACTGCCAGGGCATCCAGACGGGAGTCGATCGGATTGTTTGCGAAGCTAATGCAGATGACCTCGGAGTGTTTCTTTCACAGCCCAAAGAAATACACAACTTGCATAGCATCCTGCAACGGTTCGAACAGGCGACTGGTGTTGTTGTTAACAAATCTACATCTACATCTATATAGATACTCTGCAAATCACATTCAAGTGCCTGGCAGAGGGTTCATTAATCATTTTCATAACTTTTCTCTACGTTCCATTCTCTAATAGCGCGCGGTAAGAAAGAACACCTAAATCGTTCCGTTTTCGACCTGATTTCTCTTATTTTATTGCGATGGTCATGTCTCCATAAGTAGGTGGGTGCTAGCAAAATATTTTCACATTCAGAACTAAAAGTCGGTGATTGAAACCTCGCAAATAGATCACGCCTCAATGAATAACGTCTTTCTTTTAATGATTTCCACCCCAATTCGTGCAACATTTCCGTGACGCTTTCCCCCCCGTAACTTGATAGATCAAAGCGAGCTGCCCTTCTCTGAACCTTCTCAATATCTTCCGTCAGTCCCACCTGGTGAGAGTCCCACAATGGGTACTCCAGGAGAGGACGCACAAGTGTGATGTAGGCAGTCTCTTTGGTGGAGCTGGTGCATCTTCGAAGCGTTCCGCCGATGACACGTAATCTTTGGATCGCCTTCCCCACAATATTTTCCATGTGTTATTTCCAGTCCAAGTTGATCGTAATTGTAACTCCTAGGTATTTGGTAGAATCTACGACCTTCAGGTTTGACTATTTTATCGCGTAATTGAAGTACAGCGGATTTCTTTTAGTGGTCATGTGTATTACTTCATACTTTTCTTTATTTAGTGTCAATTGCCAATTTTCGCACCATGCAGAAATTTTGTCTAAATCGCTTTGCAGTTGCTTTTGATCGTCTGTTGAATTCACTAACCGATAAACGACAGCATCATCCGCGAACAATCTAAGGGAGCTATTCAGTTTTTCTCCTAAATCGTTTATAAACACAAGGAAGAGTAAGGGACCTATAACGCTTCCCTGTGGAACGCCAGTTATCACTTCTGTGTTACTCGATGACTTACAGTCAATTACAACGAACTGCGTTCTTTCTGATAGGAAATCGCGGATCAAACCGCACAGTTGGGGAGATATTCCATAAGCACGCAATATCATAAGAAGCCGCTTGTTGGGTACAGTGTCAAAAGCCTTCCTGAAATCCAGAAATATGGAATCGATTTGACATCCCTTGTCGGTGGCACTTAACACTTCATGTGAATAAAGGGCAAGATGTGTTTCGCAAGAGTGATACTTTCTGAATCCGTGTTGACTACTGGTTCATAGGTCGTTCTCTTCGAGGTAATTGATAATATTCGAACAATGTATAAGTTCCAAAATCCTGCTGCAAATCGACGTCAGTGCGATAGGCCAGTAATTTTGGGGATCGTTCCTATTGCCTTTCTTGAATATTGGAGTAACTTGGCCAACTTTCCAGTCTTTGGGTACGGATCTTTCGCTGAGTGATCAGTTGAAAATTATAGCTAAGTACCGACAGAAGACGGCACTCCTCCCACTCAAGCGTAAGCGTGGCATAGAGACTGGTTTTGCATTGTTGAACAGCAAAAGTGTTCTTCTTACCGCCTAGTCCCAGCAGATGGAGGCACTTAACTGGCGGCCTACATTGCATAAAATACGTGCTGTCGCTAAAATATATGCAGCTAAAAACCTCGCGCTGAAGGAGAAGGAGGCTCTCATTAATACCCTGACGACAGCGACCTAAGGAAATAGAACGTGAGATTAAACAGGCTATCTACTGCCTATTGTGAAAAGGTGAAATCGTTGCAGTCTCCTATGACGTCTGCACCTTGGGCCCGCAGGAGGGAGGACTTAGTTTGGTAGACTTTTGTGCCAGGTGTGCGCCGCTTCTTCTGAGCCGGACTACCGCCGTGCTCGAGAAGGATCCCCCGTAGTCCGACAGCGGTCCGCTTCCGTCGCTACTGTCCATACCCAGTGACAGCCGCAGTCGACGTTCCTCAAATTCCTTTTACGTTAAACTACGTCCGTCGCTATTACTTACATACCAGCTATCTGGAGCTCGCACGTCAATGCAGCCACAAAGTCAGCGATATCACCTCGCTCTACGAGGCTCACAGGCCCAACATGATTGGTCGATGGATGGAGAAACGTGGGTTCCATGATTCTTTCTGCTAATGTGCATGCTGTTTGGTTCAAAGTGGTCCATCGTACTATCCCTACTAACTCTAAACTGCACTTCATTAATCTCTCCCATCAAGTGCATGTGACACGGGAGATACTCTTGAACATCGATTTGTGTCCTTCTTGCACTTCTGTCATATCTGGAATGTAGCACGTGACATGATACGGCTCATCAACAGGATGGATACAAGATCTGTGACAGTAATTGATGTCTTGATTCCATAGTGCACGGCGTATCCCGATACCAAACGGAATGCCACCCTGTGGATTCTAAGACAAGCTATTTTCGCCATTTTCTTGCTCAAATTGACTACCAGCCTGGACTTTTTAACTCATCTATGGAATTAAGATATCAAGACTCGGACCCAGTCGAAGTACGCATCTAATTTTGCTAGGTTCTTTCATGTTGCGCTTGCACATGCAATCACCAAATTGAGTCTACAATACTGAATGTTACGATCATATCGGACGTCTGACTTCATTAGTTAACCGTCTTCTGTCGTACCAAACACGAACGAAAATGATCCGAAATGTGTGTTTGTGTTTCGTCATTCAACTTATGATATTGTAAAATGTAAACTTTTACGGCCGGAATGGTCAGAATTACTAAAAATTTCCGGGCTGTTATGCCGTGGTCTAGTGGATTTATTATTAAAACCCAACGTTTCGTCCCCGACTGCGTCAGTAGCGAGCCAGGGTGTGAATCGGACATCCAAAAGTGCCACGATCCCCCTTGAGAATGTCCTCCGCAGTCGGGGACGAAACGTTGGGTTTTAATAATAAATCCACTAGACCACGACATAACAGTCCGGAAATTTTTAGTAATTCTAACTTATGATATTGCCGAAGAGTGACATGTTTTGTTATTTTCGTTAAGCTTATTCTTCTTTCACTACAAGGACAAGCTTCTTTCCCTCCCTTCGATATTGAGGAGACATATTTCATTATATTTTTTCTGTATATAAGGCCTACCATGACCAACCGCTGTCCGCTTATGTTTGCTTCCGTTGCTTTTGTACCATTGCACATTGGAAGAAGTTACATCAAGAAATATAGTAGAACATTTTTTTTTTCGTTATTCGCCTGTTAAGTCAACAATAGATCTAGGAGGAAGACAACACCATTTAAGTACAGCAGAGAAGCTCGCCGAAGAGGGCATTATTGGTGAGGAAGGCTTGGCTGTAAGGGGAGAACGGAGGTCCGACAGAAAAGGTAAAAGAGAAAAAAAAAAAAAAAAAACTTGGAGGCCATCAGAGGAGCTACTTAAAAATAAATAAATAAATAAAAAAGGATGGGTCACCGACAAGTAATGCCGAGCGATGTCGGCAAGCGGGATACACATAACTCATGTCAGACCATATGATAAGCCACGCGTCTGGGATTGAGGGGGCACTGACCATCTCCAAATCGCATCCGTTGACCATTCGGTCGGAGGATGATGCTGCGGCCGGTCAGTTCTTCTGTAGACAATGATAAGGAGATCTGGCGGTACCTGAGAAGAAGGAGAGTCCTTTAACCAGTATTAATTTGGCTATAACAAGTCGAGGAAAAATCAAATGCGTAAGTACCTAGCATTAATGAAGAATACTTCTCTATGAAGTTATAGAAGAGTGTAGCACGTGAGTTAGTCTACTGACAGCTCAAGCGGTCATTATGTGCCATTATCTTTCGTTACAAATATTTCCTTTGTTTCGTTGCGTAAACAACCCATGGGCTTAAACAATGTAACAACGACAGTAACTTGGTAATAAGCATTAAAAGCAACTGCAAAAATGTTTGAAATATATCGAAATACTTCTCTCTTGTTAAATATTTTTGAAGTTTACATATTCCATAATCTAAATTGTTTTTTAAACAATTTATTGTTTTAGTTTTCAGATATCATTTCTAATAAAAATGTTCAAATGTTTGAAAATCTACGGGTCTTAACTGCTTTGGTTATTAGCCCCTGGTCTTAAAAACTACCTAAACTGAGTTAAGCTAACCTAATGGCACACACATCCATGCCCGAGGGAGGACTCGAACCTCCGACTTCGAGTAACCGCGCGCTCTGTAGAAAGACGCCTTATTACGCTCGGTCACTCCACCGCGTCTTGTAGAAATGAAACAACTAAAACCTGCCGCTGTGGAGTAGCCGAGCGGTCTAAAGCGCCTCGCTGCGGAGCGCGCTGTTGCTCGCTGTGGAGGTTAGAGTCCTCCCTGGGGCATGGGTGTGTGTGTTTGTCCGTAAGTTAGTTTACCTAGGTTTAAGTAGTTTGTAAGCTACGGACTGATGGCCACGCAGTTTGGTCCCATAGATTTACAGACATTTGAACATTTTTGAAATAAAACCTGAACTTGAAGTTTTTGTGAGGCCCTTTTCATTGCGCCCAGATTGAGCTCCAAATTTTCATAAAACTACAGCCCTCTATCAGCATTATAATAGTGATTTGATTTCATTTTACAACGACATTGATCAACAAGCATTCCGGAGGATTCATGCTCTTGTCCTGAAATGTTGCTATGTTGGGAAGAACGTACGCGTGAGAACAAATGTTTTCAATTATTAATATTAACTAATCAAAAACTGCGTCAAATTTGTCTGATGCTTCGTTAGAAGATGTAGATCGAAATGCAAGTGCCAAAACTATTGTTCCAAATATTTGAAAATTAATGATTACAGAGCGATGCTAAAAATTTAACAATGTTGAAAATTAGTTAAAATAGGGAGCGCAATAAAATCATTATTTCTGTCTGTACAAAAATTTGGCATTATTATTATTATTATTATTATTAGTTGACCGATGGGAATAATTCGCACTCTATCCTAATCAATCACAGATAGGTAAGACAGTAATGGAGAAAAATCAGAGGCAAGTACAAATGTATAAAAGACAGTAAACTTTGAATAGTAGTAACAAATATAAGTCTCATTGTAAAAATGTATATAATTAAATAAAATATGATTGATTGTGAAACGTGTAAAAATCTGATATTGACTCTTTCATGTTTATTTTATTTTTTGAAAACTTGTTTATTTTACAAAACTTCTGTGAAAACAATGTCACTATTTATAACGTGATCATCGATTACTTTTAGGCAAAAATATAAATATCACTGAATAATCGAACTCGTGAAAATGCCACGTACAACTATCCATGCGAAAAACAGTTTCTGGGTAATATAATCGTACGCTTCGAAGCATCTGAGTTTGTGCTTTATTTATAATCATAGCGAAGGCTACTTTTATCTGGAGTTGTCTTATCATTTGGAAAGGCGTGGTTGGATCAGAAGGTGTGAGGTTAATGCGAGGAATTAGCACGTTACGTTGTACGCACTGTAGAGTAGCGAGGAATTAAAAGTAAAATAAATTATTATAAGTTATAATAGTAAGCGGTAATCGCCTGTGTTGATGAACGTTGAGGTGATCCAATTCATCCGCGTAATACACAATGCTTGCTTGAACAAAGTGAACAATTCTAACAGCTGCATGAAGAATCTAAGAATCTGCAAGAGCTGTCGTGTCTGTTAGTTAAATTAAATATTTGTGTCTTTTTCGTCGTGTAACCGAAATCGTGTGATAAACTGTGCTTTACATCGACGTGTATAACCGAAATCGTTGATAAACTGTGCTTGCATCAAAGATCTTCGGCTTGCATAAAGAATCTAAATAACTGGAAGAGCTTTCGTTCATGTTAGTTAAGCAGATTGTCAATATATAGCACCTTCTACATTGCTTTTATATTGGCCGAAGAAAGAAAATTGGTACTCGGTGTGGTGGCTGATGGGAGCAACCCTAAATGAGAGCAACTTTCACTAGGTATAAGCTTAGATTGTACGAACAGTACTTTTTTTTTTTTTTTTTTTTTTTTTTTTTTTTTTTTTTTTTTCCAAAAATAAAGTTTTTTGTGAAAACAATAATTTTAAACTATCTGTCTGTTTTTCGTCATTACTGGAAAACTAAATCTTGAAAATGATACCTCAATCACTAATTTTGGATAAGTAATACGGGAGATATGACGTACCCATGATTATGAATATTATTATTATAATTATTCGCAATAATACCGGTAAGCAGTTTGATGCGCGCTGAATTGCTCGACTCCATTCACAAACAACAACACGCCAAGCGCTGCGACAACACGTTCCTCTCCTACCACTGCCTCAACGGCGCTACAAAAGAGCCCCGTTGGGTCTTCCGACGCCATCCGATGCTCGCGAAGCACCTGAGTTGAGGTGGGCTGGCTTAAGCACTCTTCAATCGGTGTGTCTCGGTAAAGGTTATGTTCATATTCGCACAAAATGTAATGCACACGCTTTCCTCCTGTAACTGTGCCATCTGTAGATTGGGAAATGTGTAACTAATTACGACACGGAATTCTAATCAAGAACAACTGCCGTCCTTCGTAATTTATAAGTAGATATCCCTGAAGGATTAAAGAAAATTCAATCCGTATTCATACTTTATAAACTTATTGGGCCAAACAACTTCTTAAACTGACTTACACTAAGGACGTCAAACACACCCATGCCCGAGGAAGGACTCGAACTTCCGTCAGGAGTAGCTACTCAGTCTGTAACATGATGCCTTAGACCAAGCAGATACTCCAGTATGGCCAACTTCAATCTCGTAACAAAACCAATTATCCCAGTCCAGATTTTATACCAATTAGGTTCAAAAAAAAAGTTCAAATGTTTGTAAAGCGTATGGGACTTAATTACGGGGTCATCAGTCCCTAAACTTACAAATTACTTATGAACTACTTACGAACTAGGACGGCACAAATATCCATACCCGAGGGGGGATTCGAACCCCCGACCGTAGTGGCCGTGCAGACCGTGACTGAAGCGCCTCAGTCTCCTCGGCCACCGCGGCCGGCCCAATTAGGTTCCTTTCAGAATATGCTGATGCAGTGGTTCCATAACTAGCTATGATATAATGTGGCGTTCTAGCAAAGAAAATTGAAACAAAATACTAACTGTGCTGTCCTGTTACTTGATCTGTTTTATTGAAAATGAAGTCCATTAGCCAAAGTAATGATTTTAATAAAAATATTTAAGGTTGTATTTGTTCGGAACTATAACGAAAAAAGTTGATAAAACACTATATTAAATAAATAAATAAAGGTTTCACCAATCACTGGCTACACTCAGTCTTTAATAATTTTAAGCATGAGAATTGCCTCTCAGTTATCTAATTAGATCTGTCCACGCCACAACACAGAAAAAAACACTCATGTAAATCCCTTCCGTTTGGTCCTAGACCTACTAATGTAAATTTCATTAAGATCTGAATCATTGCAGTTTATTCCACCGCCGTCCAGTATCGCCGTACAAACTGAAAAATAATTGTTAAACTTCTTATATTACTTAAACACCCGTCCATGAATCATTTAAAAATATATACTAGTATTAACTATGAAATAGCGGCCGGTGACTACAGTTCAGTGGCCGATGTTAAAGATCAGCAACTGGAGCTAAAATCCCGAAAATGCTTAAAATGTTTAAAATCTTTGTATGCGTGCTGATACTGTTACGAACACGATGTTTTTGTAACATTTCTATTTAATACCATATCTGACATTTTACAATCATTTAACACATCTTGATTACTAATGGTGAGAAAAAACAAGCTAACAGCAACTCTCGCAAAATTATTATAATATCGTCCTTTCTTCTTCTACATCTACATGGGATACTCTGCAAATCACATTTAAGTGCCTGGCAGAAGGTACATCGAACCATCTTTATACTATTCATATACCATTCCACTATCTAATAGAGCGCGGCACGGAAGAACAACTGAAACTCTCCGTCTGATTTCTCGTAATTTAGTCTGACGATCATTTCTCCTTTCTAGGTGGGAGTCAATAATATATTTTCGCATTCGGAGGGGAATGCTGGCGATTGGAGTTTCGTAAGTAGCCCACGCCGCAGCGATAGCCGCCGTTGTAACGATTTCCATCCCAGATCATGCATCATTTCAGTGACTCTCTCTCTCCTGTATCGTAACAATACAAAGGAAACTGCCCTTTTTTGGACTCTTTCGATGGCTTCCGTGAAACCCACTTGATAAGGATCCCACACTGGTCAGCAATACTCCAAATGACGACGGGCAAGCGTAGTGTTTGCAGTATCTTTAGTAATTCTGTTGCACCTTTTAAACGTTCTGCGAATACCTTTTTCGACAAAATCTACATGTTCTTTCCAATATAAGTCTGAAGTAATAGTAATTCATAGGTATTTACAGGAGTGATTTATCTTGTAAACAAAGTTTGACGGATTTCATTTCGTACTCATATGGACGACTTCTCACTTCTTATTATTAAGAGTCAATTGTCAAGTTTTAGACCATATTGATATCTTATTTAGACCATTCTGCAGCTGGTTTTGATCTTGAGATGATTTTACTAGACGATAAATGACGGCATCATCTGCAAACAACCTAAGAGAGCTGCTCAGATTTTCTCCCAAATCGTTTATGCAGATAAAGAACAGCAGAGGACCAATAACACTACCCTGTGGAACGCCCGATATCACCTCTGTTTTAGTCGATGCCTTACCATCGATTACTACGAACTGAGTCCTCTCCGACAGGAAATCCCCTATCCAGTCACAAATCTGGGACGATATACCATAACCACTTCGTGTAAGTAAGAGCTCGTTGTATATGACTGTTAAGTAAGGAGCTGTCGCATCAGCATAATCACATAGAAATCTAGTGGGTATACAGTCCGGACCAGAAGACTTGTTCTTCTTAAGTGATTTTAGTTGGTTCACTAAACCAATGATATCCGCTTCTACGTTATTCTGATTATCTGTTCGTACTTTGAAATCTGGAAAATTCGTTACGTCTTATTTACTGATTGAGTTTCGAAAAGCTGTGTTTAGTAAATCTGCTTTAGTAGCGCTAACATCGACGAGATCGCCATTTGTACCACGTAATGAGGGTACTGTTTGTGATTTGCCTCTAGTATATTTGAAAAGACAGGTTAGATGCAGCTCTCCACGGAACCCTGCCCTGTGCAAGTCTCTTCATCTGATAATACGTTCGGAATGTGCTTACTATATTCGTCCCTCGGTCTCCCTCTACGACTTTTACCTCACACACACACTGCCTTCTAATGCTAAGTTGACAATTCGTTGATATCTCAGAAAGTGTCCCACCAATCTATCCCTTCTCTTAGTTAGGATATGCCAGAAACTCATTTTCTCCCCGATTCGGTTAAGTACCTCCTCATTAGTTACGTGATATACCCATCTAATTTTCATCATTCGTCTGTAGCACCACATTTGAAAAGCTTCTATCATCTCTTTATCTGAACTCCTTATCGTCCACCTTTCACTGCCATACAATGCTACACTCCAGACAAATGCTTTCAGAAAAGACTTCCTAACGTTTAAATTAATATTGGATGTTAACAAGTTTCGCTTCTTTAGAAACGCTTTTCTTCCCATAGCCATTCTGCATTTTATATCTTCTTTACTTCGGCCATCAGAAGTTATCTTGCTACCCAAATAACAAAATTCATCTACTACTTTTATTGTCTGATTACCTAATCTAATTCCTTCAGCATTGCCTGATTTCCTGACATTGCGTTCCATTACCTTCGTTTTACTCTTGTTAATGTTCATCTTATATCGTCCTTTCAAGACACTGTCCATTCCATTCAATTGCTCTTCCAGATCTTTTGCGGTCTCTGACAAAATTACTCTATCAACAGCAAACCGCAATGTTTTTATTTCTTCTCCCTGCACTTTAATGTCCTCTGCAAATTTCTCCTTCCATTCCTTCACTGCCTGCTCAATGTACAGATTGAACAACATTGGGGAAAGGCTACAACCCTGTCTCACTCCCTTCTCAGCCTCTGCGTCCCTTTTTGCCCTTCGACTCTAATAACCTTTGTTTGGTTTTTGTATAGGTTGAATATAACTCTTCGCTCCCTATATTTTACCCCTGATACCTTCCGAATTTGGAAGAGTGTATTCCTGTCGACATTGTCAAAAGCTTTCTCCAAATCTACAAACGCTAAAAACGTAGGTTTCCCTTTCATTAGCCTATCTTCTAAGATAAGTCGTAATATTTGACATATGACCAAACTCACTCTTGGTCTTCAGTCAAATTTCGAGAAAGTGTTTCGTTGTGGAAAGTATTGTAAGCATCTCGAATCGAGCTTCTGTGTAGGATCGCCAATCCTGGGGAGTTTGTGTTCATATAATCTTCCGGCGAGCGCGCGGTTGAGACTCAGGCCATCGGGCGCACCGCGGCATTTTGACCGCGACGGGTTCTTTCTCTTTTAGTCTATATAAAATCGTGTTTGTATTAATTATCGTTGTTTTAAACATACATTAGGAAGCCACAAGGTACATTACATAATTTTTAAAGTTTTTATTTATAATTTTCGCTGTGTATAGCAAATTTTGACTATTGAAACACATAGTTGAGCAATCTTACGACATTCTATTTTACTTCATGGGGTAAATACATTTTAGTATTTCATTTAACATACAAAACATCCATGTTCGTCCCTCTCAATTATTTCGAGCTCGTAGTCTGGATCGTCCGAATCCTCATCATACTCTATCTCCCCTCGTGCCTCCTTCTCCTCCAATTCTAGAAAAAATCTCATATCTTCCGGCTTGCTATAATGTTCCCTGTATGAGACGTAAAGTTGCCGTTGTCTTTGATTTCGAACGTTGAAACAAAAAGAGATTGATCGTAATCTGCCAATTATTAATAACGTCAAAAAAAAATTACAAACTGATTCACAGCCTCCTAACGGAGGTCAGTTAAAATTTTAAAAACATGACAATTTCTGAAATTAAAAACGACCTTTCGGAAAATTACAGTGATTATGTGATGTAATTGTAAAAACACATACTTATATTTTGGTCCGATGACCAGGATAAATGAAGCAGGAAGAGGCGTGCGGCGGCAGTCTGTCCACCCTGACACTCCTGAACAGACGCGCTCAGCCGCGGTGGAGTAGCCGAGCGGTCTAAAGCGCTTCGCTCCGGAGCGCACGGTTGCTCGCCGTGGAGGTTCGAGTCCTCCCTGGGGCATGGGTGTGTGCGTGTGTGTTTGTCCGTAGGTTAGTTTACCTAGGTTTAAGTAGTTTGTAAGCTACGGACTGATGACCACGCAGTTTGGTCCGATAGATTTACAGACATTTGAACATTTGAGACGCGCTCAACTTTGGAGCTGAGTGACGCAGGCCGATCCCGAATAAGAGGCACTGCCGACGCGCCATCTGTTGGATAATGTCCTAACTAAGGAATACCGTTGGGCATTGTTGTGCTGCGATCGCTTATTGACACTATTTTAAATGTTTTGGTAAAAAGGCGCGCCTGCCGGAAGGTTAAATTTTGCATGCCTTTTTCGTTGTTTTTGCAACAGTGTCCTGAACTTTTTTGTGTAACAAGGAAGATCATCACCTTCTTTTATTATTCACGAGAAGACCCGTACCATAACAAGACAATAAAAATGTTCAAATGTTTATTAAGCTTATGGGACTTAACTACGGGGTCATCAGTCCCTAAACTTACAAACTATTTATCAACTAGCTTATGCTAAGGACGGCACAAATATCCATGCCCGAGGGGGGATTCGAACCCCCGACCGTAGTGGCCGTGCAGACCGTGACTGGAGCGCCTCAGTCCCCTCGGCCACCGCGACCGGCCCCACAAGACAATACAAGAAGAATTACACATTGTACAATTGTTTGATAAAATGTTCAAATGTTTGTACAGCTTATGGGACTTAACTACGGGGTTATCAGTCCCTAAACTTACAAACTACTTATGAACTACTTACGAACTAGGACGGCACAAATATCCATGCCCGAGGGGGGATTCGAAACCCCGACCGTAGTGGCCGTGCAACCCGTGACTGGAGCGCCTCAGTCTCCTCGACAATTGTTTGAAATGTACTCGAACAAAGAGTTGAGATAACATTCACGACGATATTAAAATTTCTTAGTTGTAAAAAATAGTTCATTGACGTCCTTGGTAAAACTTTATCTTTGACTTAACTGCACTTACGTATCTGATTAGAATACAACATGGCGTCACTTATTATTGATGTTTTTATTAAAATCAGTTCTTTGGCTAATGCAATTTGCAATGGAAAGGATATCATAATACATAATATTTCAGCAAATGTCATATCAATTTACAGTACATCACAGTTAGTATTTATTTTTTTAATTTTATTTGCTAGGACGCCACAATTTGGCGCCCAATGTGGGGCTCGAATCAACGAACTTGAGATTAACAGTCCCGACTTTCTAGTCGGGAATCGAACCCGGGCTCCCGTATAGTGCTCTGCGCGTAGCTAAGATGGCAAGGTCGCTGAGTACCATGCATGGATTCCGTGTTTCAATCTTTTTTCATGCATATTTTTTCTCCCTTATCAAGAGTTGTTCCTACTGCACCGGTTATAAAAGATAATTATAAGAACACTACTATACTATAACACACAATTCCATTGCTTAAACATTGTAAAAATTGTAACAGCTGCATTACTATGAACGTAACGTTCAACATGGGGGTCTATAAGTTTTATACGTCTTAACTGTTTGTTTTATAGTACTATTTTATCATTGACTGTAATTCAAACCTTGTACAACTGGTTTACAACTTTGCATCTACATTATCTAATTGTAACTGGTTCGTTTGTATTTGTCTTAGAATTGATGATCGTCATACAACGACAGAAATCTAGATCTGCTGTATAAACAAAATAATTAGGACTGTTTGCTGACAATTTTCTACAAATCGAAAAATTGTCGATACGCAAGGAGTCATTATTCGGGATATTTTAGGCTACTTTTGGGCAACAGAAGTAATTCACATTATTGTTTTCGAATATGCAATGCTTACTGGAAGTTTTAACTGATACGGCCGTATCTATTGCGGCCAAAATCTTTGGTGCAAGGATTTTGACTTGTGCAGAAGACGCAACCGTCATTGGGCTTCGGTAGTGGTGCCAGAGAAGAGAGTGCGTAGAAGTCACGTGGGGAAACGAGTCATGTTGCGCTCCCATGGAGGGCAACATGTCGATGTTTTGGCCGTCCGGATGTGGGTACTAGCCTGTCGAAATTATTCCGGCAAACTTGTGCAATAATTGTGGGCGAATCTATTGTGGTTTCCAACCTGTTGGTTCTGTTGGAAAGGAAAACAAATAGTTAGGCTTGCAATCTTCCTAGGACCGGGGTGTAGTTCTGCGGTAGTGGTTATTAAATTCCTGGGAGTGACTTCTGAAGAAAATCAGCTTAAAGCCTTTGGCTCCATTATTCGCATTGTAGTCGGTACTCCGACAAGTCCTTTGCCGCTGTCCACCAGCTTAATTGTAACGGATTCCGGCAGTGATTTGAGTTCCTATTCAACCCCAGGGACGTTCGGGTTCTTTACGTGGTCTGTTGCTTAATACCAATGTACATGTGCCTTGTTGTGGGTTGCTTCTAGTACCCTGGGTGTGTTCCTTAACTTAGAAAATAACTTCTTGGGTGGCTGTTGCTGTGAGGTGGAGAGTATGTGTGCTCGAGAGCAGAGTAACGACGTGCATACTGTGGTGGGTGCCTTAGTAACCTTACCCTTTTTTTTCTTTCTGTTGTGTCAATATATCGACACAAAACGATTTTTAGGAGTAATCTTCTTAGTAATCTTCTTGGTACAAATTTCAAGGTAGTTCTTCTTTCTGTTCACTTTCTTCCATCTTTACAACACGAAAGCTTCGAAACAAATATCATGTATCGCTTAATATCTGCGGTCGAGGCGCAATAATCAGTTCGATACCCAACATTAGTGGTGTTGCCAAGCATCTTCCTTGTTAACTCTGACCAACGTTGAATTAGCTTCCGAGGACGTAGATTTAGCGTCATACGATAGAGCGGAGTCTTGAACACAGTTTAATTTCTGAACTAACATGAGATCTGACCTCCAGTCAGTAATATTTATCCAGTCAGCCCGTAATTTTTTTTAAACATGCATGTACTGTGATAGTAGTAGATATGTAGACGTGGATCAAGGGTAGTGTATATTGTGCTTAATTATCCTACGTAGAAGATAGTAACGAATAAAATACATACATAAAGACATACATTTTTATAGATTTAGAATATAAATTGCACACGTGCAAACCCGGGCGGGTCGATAGTAACGCATAAAATGTTTCAGTGGTGCATAAATTATGGAATTACGTCTTCCACATCGAAAAGTAATACTTAGTTTTCCTCTGATCCTACCAGATAGACTCTCTACACATTCTTTAACTGCATTCTCCTCGGTGTGTCGGCAAATATTTGAATGCATTTTCTGTTTTTTTTTTTTTTTTAAATTATATTTTATTGTTTTTCAGTGTGTAACTGGTATCATCCCAAACAACTTCCGCTCCAGTGTTTGTTGTGACGTTCGGTGTCAACAAAGAGTCGGTTTGTTTCTCTATAATAACGAAATTGTTACAAAGTGAAAATTTACGTGTCAGTTACAGTGGTCTCAAATTAATCTGCCGACGTATTCATTCTAGCGATATGTGCTAACAAGTACAGTAAAACATGTACAGTAACCACTAATTTAGCAGCGACAAATTTGCCGTGGTACGCGTGAAAGCTAGAGCGTGTCGCTCAGTCACTGCAGGAGCTCAGATTAATTTTTATTGTGTGCTGTCCCTCTTAATAGATATCGATTAACCGAGTGTCGCAGTGATTTAATTTGGGGCCACTGTATCCAGTGGACACATAAATTGTAGAAATTACCTAAATTTTTAACATACACCTGGGCGACAAAATAATGTTGTTGTTATGGTCTTCAGTCCGGAGACTGGTTTGATGCAGCTCTCCACCCTACTCTATCCTCAGCAAGCCTCTTCATCTCCTCGTAAGAACAGTAACCCACATCCATCTGAATCTGCTTACTATATGCGTCTCTTGGTTTCCCTTTGCGATTTTTACCCCACACACTTCCCTCCAATGCTAACTTTACGATTCCTCTACGTCTACGTGTCCTACCATGCGACCCCTTCTTTTAGTCGAGGTATACCAAAAATTCCTTTTCTCACCGATTCTGTTCAATACCTCTTCATTAGTTATGCGATCTACCCACCTAATCTTTAGCATTCTTCTGTACCACCACATTTCAAAAGCCTCTATTCTCTTCCTGTACACACTGTTTTTGATCCATGTTTCACTGCCGTACAAGGCAACAAACCACACAAAAGCCTTCAGAAAAGACTTCCTTACACTTAAATTAATATTCGATGTTAGCAAATTTCTCTTTTTCAAAAATGCTTTTCTTCCCATTGCCATTCTGCATTTTATATCCTCTGTACTGCGACCGTCATATGTTATTTTACTACCCAAGTAACAAAACTCATCTATCACCTTCATGTTTCGTTACCTGACCTAATTACTTCAGTATTGCCTGATTTTCTAAGAGCGCATTCCGTTATCTTTATTTTGCTCTTGTTAATGTTCAGTTTATAGGCTCTCTTCAATACACTGTCCATTCCATTCAACTGCTCTTCCGGGTCCTTTGCTGTCTCTAACAGAATTACAATGTCATCAGCAAAACGCAATATTTTTATTTCTTCACCCTAAACTTTAATCCCTATTCCAAATTTTTCTTTGCTTTCCTTCACCGCCTGCACGATGTACACATTAAATAACATCAGAGAAAGGCTACAACCCTATCTTACTTCCTTTCCCAACTACTGCTTCTCTTTCATGTCCTTCGAGTCTAATAATTGCCGTTTGGCTTTTGTACAAGTTGTAAATAACTCTCCTTTCCCTTTATTTTACCCCTGCTGACTTCAGAATTTGAATAAGTGTATTTCAGTCAACATTGTCAAAAGATTTCTCTAAATCTACTAAAGCTAAATCTGTAGGTTTGCCTTTCCTTAATCTATCTTCTAAGATAAGTCGTAAAGTGAGTATTGCCTCCCGGGTTCCTACGTTCCTCCATACTGATCTTCCCCGACGTCCGCATCTACCAGCTTTTCCATTCTCCTGTAGATAATTCCTATTAAAATTTTGCAACCATGACTTTTCAAACTGATGGTTTTGTAATTTTCACACCTGTCTGCGCCTGATTTCTTTGGAATGGGGATTATTACATTTTTCTTGAAGTCTGAGGGTATTTCGCCTGTCTGATAAATCTTACACACCAGGTGAAATAGTTTTGTCATGGCTGGCTCTTCCAGAGACTTTAGTAGCTCTGAGGGAATGTCATCTACTCCTGCGGCTTTTTTTAGACCTAGGTCTTTCAGGGCTCTGTCAAATTCATCTCTCAGTATAGTATCTCCTATTTCATCTTGATCTACTTCCTCTTCCCTTCCTACAACATTGTCTTTAAGTTCAATTCCTTTGTAGAGCTCCTGTATGTACTCTTTCCACCTTTCACCTTTACCTTCTTTGCTGAGAACTGGTTTTCCATCTGAGTTCTTGATATTCGTAAAGCTCTTTTTCTTGTTCCCAAATGTTTCTTATTTTCGTGTAGGCCATATCTACTTTTCCTCTTCTTATACATTGTTCTACAGATATGCATTTGGCTTCTAGCCACTCCTGCTTCGCCATTTTGCACTTCCTGTCAATCTCATGTTTTAGTCGTCTGTACTCCATTTTGCCTGTTTCATTTACTGCATTTTTATATTTTCTTATTTCATCAGTTAAATTTAGTATTTCCTGTGGTATCCAAGTTTTTTTGTAGGTTTCTCCTTTCTACCTACGTTGTCCTCTGCTGCCTTCACTATTTCATCTCTCAATGATACCCATTCGTTATCTACTGTTTTATTTCCCTCTGTTTCTGTCAATTGTTGTCTAAAGCTCCCTCCGAAATTCTTAAGAATTTCAGGTTCCCTCAATTTATCCAAGTCCCATATCCTTATTTTCCTACCTTTCTGCAGTTTTTTTCAGTTTCACCCTACAGTTTCTTGACCAATAAGTTATTGTCGGATTCTATATCTGCCCCTGGATATGTCTTACAGTTTCAATCCTGGTTCCGGAATCTATGTTTTACCATTATAAATTCTGTCTGATATCTTCTGGTGTCTTCTGATCTCTTCCTCGTATACAACCTTCTTTTGTGATTCTTAAACCAGGTGTTTGTGTCGATTAAATCATATTCTGTTCAAAATAATATGAACATCGAAAAAAGACCCAATATTTATCCACTAATACGGAATTGGCAAACCTCTGGTTTTGAAAACAGATGCAACCAATCGAGGAAAAGATCGTAAAGGATCTTCATGATTTCAATCATGATTTTAACCAGTCTTATTCCAAAGTACACAATGTAACGCTCCTTCTTATCTCCTAAGTGTGACGGACATCTGACTAGAAGTTTCTAAATGTATTGTGTACTTGTATGTGTATTAGAGCAAACGTCGTGTTTAAGTAACAGTGTAATTTTTCCGTGTGTCAACTGCGACAACCACTTGGCCTTGTTTGGATCGTAGCTTCTGTTGGTAGATGTTATGAGGTTAACTATAGCTTTTTGATAATCGTGTGTTTCCGTAGCCTGTCCAATTTAATACACAAGTTTTGGATTTCAGCGTGATTGTCTAGAGCGATTCCTTTTAGCCGTTCGTTTTTCTACTATAGTCATGTATATGGTTTGTGACTGTTGTGTTGGTGACACTTCGCTGACAGCTTCAGGTGATGTTAAGATCGATTGCACAGCTGGAAACCTGCGGTCCAGAGGCGCCGTTTTTGAGGCTGGTCGTGGCGAACCAGTAGACTTCCAGATCGTCTGATGCGTCCACCGATCGGCCTGCGACTGTAGCCAGCTCAGTTACTGCTTTTAATGAGGCAGACAACCCAAACATGGCAGCGTGCGAGGTTGCCCCAGTGTGCGGCAAGCAGGAAAAACTTTCCGGAAAACCCATCGAGAAGCCTTCCCTACAATTGAGTAGTTGCCAACTTTATCAAAACACATAAATTCTCATCTTTGGGAGTTTATTAAAGTTTTCACACCCAGTATATCTGAAACAAAAACAGGTACTGAAAAACAACTTTCGCAGGCATGTACGTAAGCTAGGGGCTTCTGAAAGAAATACCATAAACAAATATTTATAAGGAGAGGCGTTGAATTAAAATTTCTGCTGTAACCGGGATTCGAACCCCGTACCTCCTACTTACTAGATAAGCACTTTCGACCGCTTAGCTAACACAGTAATGCAGCTAAACCCCCTACACGGACTGTCTTAAAGTACGTCCCCCTCCACACCCCATACTTTAATTCTGCCTCAATGTTCCGTGTGAAATGCATATTAAATTGCCAGCGCTCTCCTATACTGGAGTAGCACCCTAGCAAAGAACGCGATTAGGAACAATCCTGCCTTTTTCCACAGGCCAAGGTGACACAAATATAAACAATAATACATTTCCTTTAGAGAACATTGTCTCGTTGTACCACAGGTATTAAACGTAAACAGGGAGACGTGCTTTAAGGCAGTACGTGTAGTCGCTTTGGCAGCAACGCTGTGTTAGCTGAGCGGTGTCGGGTGCCGTGGCTCAGCGCACCAGGTCAGGGGGCTAAACGCCCTGTGTAATAAAAAAAGCCGAGCCAAATATTCAACCAACACCCGAGAACGAACTGAGCCAACGACCGCAAAGCATGGATCTACAAAGAGAGGGGAAAGAAGGCGGTCTAAAGCGCCTACCTAGTAAGTGGGAGGACCCGGGTTCGAATTCTGGCTACAGCACAAATTTTAATTCAATGCCTCTCGTTATGATTAATAACTCTTTTATAACGAAACAAAGTTGTCTCAAGGAAATGTATTATAGTTGCTATTTAAACAAATGTTATTTGTGTGTGGAGCTCCTACGCCGCACAAAACCATTTATGTAAAACCTCATGTTAGTCTGTTTTCATTTATTTCAGTTTAATGTAATTAGAGACGTAGTTCCTTTTTAGAAATGTACATTACAGAAAATAAACTGAAGATGGCCTAACATTGAGATGAAACCAATTGCGAAATGGGCTGTTTAATATATATATATATATATATTAGAATAAGAGTGCTGTTACCCAAAGGAAGCAATACGTTTCCAAAAATTTATTTAAAAAAAAATGTGGAATGACTAGTTTTTTGTCGAGGAAATTGTCAACTTAATGTTTTCTTGCGTAAAAAAGAGAAATGTTATTTTTGTGTATTTCTATTTTTTCATTTAATTCGTCATGAACTCCAGGAATAGTGATGGTCGAAAGTTTTTTATTCATCCATGTGGTGAAAAAGTGGATTTTTGCTAATCGTACACGATGATATATTCGCTCAATAGAGGTCTGAATTTAGTTTCCTATTTCGTCATACCCTGTATACAAATGTGAGGGCATAAATTAATTGTCATGACAGTAATCAGAAGAAATTACTTAAACAGAAAACATTAAGTTGACAATTTGCTCGACAAAAAACTAGTCATTCCACATTTTTTTATATATATTTTTGGAAACGTAATGCTTCCTTTGGGTAACAGCACTCTTATTATATATATATATATATATATATATATATATATATATGTTTGTCTGTATGTCCCCTATAAACATAACCTAAGGAATTCGTCTTATATGAAGAGTAGTTTCCTTTAGCAGCGAAAAGACGGGAACCAGATGATAAACGCTTCTGTCGGAGCACAGATGTTTCTGTCGGAAACTTTTTAACTAATAACATATTTTTTCATATTCACAGAATATATGACATGAACTGCGAATGGGCAAAGCTGAAAATGTGTACCCAGCCGGAATTAGAGCCCGGGTTTCCCGCTTTCTGGGCAGGTGCGCTGACCCCTACACAGCGAGTCACAAGCATTTGGACATCAACAGCGTATCACATATTGTGCAGTTCTAGTTTGTCCACTCTGTAAGCTGAGCTAGACGACTGTGTACGCCAAAAAACATATGATGACGGAATACTTTCAGGGTGTATACGTATTTCTCAGCATGCTGTTTAAAGAATACTGCTTGGGACGTTACATGTCCTTCCACCGCACAACTATTTTACTTCTGTTTTGTTAGCATTGTCCATGTCTCGCTGAAGTGTAGTGTAATTGAACTCACCTCGAGAGCTTTCGCGAAGTTCAGCGCCGTCAGTCTGAGCAAGTAAATAGTTCTGCAGCCGATAAAATTCACCCGCATTAAATCGTCGTCTCTACGTACCGCACGGAAGATGCAATACTTCACATAAGAGAATGGTTCTGCAAGATCGTAAATCTGCGAAGGGCATGCAGTATACTTACTACTTGCGGAAGTCTTTACAGTTTTATTGACCTATTTATTGTCTTAGAAACATAAGAAGTGACTATCGATTCCATATTTACTGCAAATTCCGTAAATCATCGTAATGGTCTGAGTTACAACTGCACTCGTAAATCCGACAAAATTTATGTACTTGAATTCGTAAAAAAAATACGATCCAACTACTTACATATTTCCTATGCGAATAACATTTAAGTGCCTGGCAGGGGGTTCATCGAACTACCTTCGTGGTATTCTCCACCATTCCATTGTTTAATAGCTCACGGGAATAAGTGACACGTAAATATTCCGTTTTATATCGAAAGCAGTTTACTTTTTTGGGGTTTATCAAGTCTTCCTATGTTGGTTGGTGGTTCGCTTCGCTCAAGATATTGTTTCCTATTTTTTTTTTTTTTTTTTTTTTTTGTAACTGTAATTTATAGATATGTAGTTGAATTTGATTAGTTTATCTTGTATATTTCTGGCAGTGATCATAGGGATGACTTCACACTGTTCATTATTTGGAGTGAATTTCTAACTTTCGCCACTTACATATATCTAAATAGTTGAGCAGTGGCTTATGATGTTCTGGTTACTTTAATAACCGATAAACGACAGCACCATCTGCGAACAATCTAAGAGGTCTGGCCGGCCGCGGTGGCCGAGGGAACTGAGGCGCTTCAGTCACGGTCTGCACGGCCACTACGGTCGGGGGTTCGAATCGCCCCTCGGGCATGAATATTTGTGCCGTCCTTAATTGTAGGTAGTTCATAAGTAGTTTGTAAGTTTAGGGACTGATGACCCCGTAGTTAAGTCCCTTAAGCTTAACAAACATTTGAACATTTAAGAGGTCTGCTCGGTTGTCTCCCAAATCTTTTACTAACACAAGGGACGGTAGAGGACCTTTGCCTTTGCATTTCACGGGAAAGCACTCCACACACACTGACCTAACCAGGTACGCCACAATGCCTCACCTCCTAGTTTTCAAACTTCAAAGAACTTTTGCTACTAACCTAAAGGGACTAGCACTCCTGGAAGAAAGGATATGGTGGAAACATGGCATAACCATAGCCTAGGCGATGTTTCCAGGCGACTTTTACTGTGCAGCGGAGCATGCGCTGATGTGGAACTCCGAAGAAGAAGTAAGGAAGATTAGTGTTCAACGTCCTGTCGACAGCATGGTCATTAGAGGCGAAGCTTATGCTCGGGTTGTTTGGGTGAGAATGGGGAAAGAAATTGGTCGTACCATTTGGAAGTGATTTAGGAAATCACGCAAATAAATCTAAATCTGGACGGCCAGTGGTGGATTTGAACCACCGTCCTCCCGATTGCGAGTCCATTGTGTTACCACTGCGTCACCTCGCTCGGGTATGTGAAACTTTTTGCAGATCAAATCAAATGTTTGTAAAGTCTATGGGACTCAACTACGGGGTCATCGGTCCCTAAACTTACAAACTACTTATGAACTAACTAAGACTAAGGACGGCACAAATTGCCGTGCAGACCGTGACTGGAGCGCCTCAGTCCCCTCGGCCACCGCGGCCGGCTTGCAGATCAAAACTGTGTGCCGCAATGAGAATACGAACCTGGTTTCTTTGTCTTTCGCGGCAAGTCATCTACTGATTTTGACCCCTCTTTATAGTATCATTTCATCGCAAACTGCGCTGCAGAGTGAAAATAACCTTCTGGAAACAACCTATAGGTTGTGGCTGAGCAATGTCTCCACCATCTCGTTTCTTACTGGTGTGCTAATACTGCAAAGTTTACAGGAGATTGTGTGAAGTTTGGAGTGTTCGAGGAAAGGTACTGGAGGAAGTAAAGGTATGAGGGAGGGTTTTGGACGTGCCGGGATAGCTCAAGTGCTAGCTTGTCCGCGACAGACAAAAGTCCAGGTTCTAATTTCGTTTTCGGCTCACAGTTTGAAGCTGCCAGGTAGTTTCAAATTGCTGTTATTTTGTTGTTGGTTATTCGATTCTTTGGATTAAAGTGCTATGGAGTACTGATTGAATTTGGTGAGGTGCCCATTTCTGAGGTGGATTTTAACTATTTTTATGTCACGAGGGACTCAAATTTCTCATGTTCCTTACAAGGTGGACCACATAGGTATCTGATTTTAGAATCTTTTGATATTTATGCTACGTGAAGTTCAGAACTCAAATAACAATCAAAGAAGGCCATTCGACGCAACCGTGAAAAATTCTCGAGAAAATCGACTTGGAAGATTTTCAAGTAGGTGTTAGTACCAATCATTAATTGAGTTTGCAGCATTTGTCGGTGTAGCGCAGGTGGTAACGCTCTGGCATAAGAATTGTAGGATCGGTGGTTCGAATTCTGTCATGCTATTTTTTTCAGTTGTGTTCGAATACTTACACAATTTCAATATCCAATGGTATTTTTTACTAAAGATCCACGTATTAATGTTTATTTGTAATTTTCTATACTTCACAGAAGACTGTTAATAACGAGGATTTCAATCAAAAGACATAAAGTACATTTTTACATTATTGGCTTCATTATTAAACGGCAGTCTTTGATTGTTCAGTTTGTGATGAGCGGCGGCACTGTTTTTGGAAAGTCATCTCCATAGCTACTAATGGCTTTCCAAACAGCTGATCTACTCAACCATTGTTGTACGTGACGACAACGTTTTCAGCTCGTCTACATACGCAAAAAGAGAAACTAACACAACATGTGGAATTAGAGATCTCAAAATGTTTTATAAAACTGAATTCGAAAACGAAAGACATAAGTAGTATTCGAACCACTGACTCTAAGGCTGTTATGCCAGAACGCTACCACCTGAGCTACACCGATATATGCTGTAAGTGCTTTAATTATTGGTGCTTATCTGTACATTGCAAAACTTCAAAGCCGATTTTCGCTGCGCGGGAGTAGCGGAGCTGTCTGGAGTGCCACGTTGCCGACCTCGAGGCCTACTGCGTCGGAGGTTCGAATCCTCTCCTCCGGCATGGATGTGTGTGTTGTCTTTAGGTTAGTTTAACTTAGTGTATGTAGTTTGTATGTCTAGGGACTGATGACCAACGTAGTTTGGTCCCATAGAATTACCAACATTTGAACATTTAGTCGATTTCCTCCAGAATTTTCGTGAGTTGCGTCGAATGGCTTTGGCTGATTGTTATTTATGTTCTGAACTTCACGTACCAAAAATAAAAAGAAGTTCATAATCCTCTACCCATTTGGTCTCCTTGTTAGTACAGGAATACTGACTGATGGATAGAATCTTAAAGACTTTGTTCTTCTTTAGTGTACTCTGTGCATATAGATCCAGGGGAACGTCTAGTGCCTGAACGATCCTACCATTTCTCCACCACATATATTTAATTAATCTGATATGATTTTTTTATTTATTTTTTTAACCAAGAGCACTCGCAACATTTCCTAATGTGGCATGGGACCACTCTTAATCATAATATGTTTCATTTGACACATGAGTGAGTTGATGATCTTTGTTCCAGTTATTGATGTACGAGGTCCGAAAATGGAGGTGGCTGCGTCCGCCAATCTGGTTAAGGTAGATAAATGAACACGTGATATCACAGCTGGCGGCGTTTTTGTTAATCTTACGGTATCCAACTACGTCATGACAAGTTGAACATTTTGTGTCATAGTCGAAAGTACCTAGACCAAATGAGGTGGCCTTATCCTGTAACATAAGGATTTCGTTTCAGCTATGCTGCAGGAATTTTACTTGGAAGACCTTGTACATCCTCCATGATGTAGTGACCACAGTCTCATATGTGATTTCCGGATTTTGGGAGCAGTGAAGGAAACTGTGGTGTCGCACAAGTCTGAAGTGCGCGCCACGTACTTTCGCCGCGCGCCTCCATGCAAGCACGGCGCGGCGTTCTTAAGACGTCAGCCGCGAGCGCCCTCTGCTGCAACCCCGCTCGCGGTCACCACTGAATCGTATCGGACACTTGGCAATAGGACAGGCACTAGAAAAGACTCTCATCAGTAGGCAGGCTTATACCTAGTTTTCAAGATAAACTACGTATCTGTATGTTAGGAAAACATCCCACTAGACTGCAGCCATGAAAGTTAAGTATTATAATATATCTACAAAATTGTATCATTCAATAATCTAGCTTAGTGTTTCTAGTTTCTGCTGTCCCCCTGGCTGGTCATCTCAGACTCCCTATCGGCACATGCTTGCATCCTATTTCCCTGTGTCGGTCTCTTTCCACTCGGCCACCGACACCGAGGACAATCAGCGGCGACGAGACACGAAAGAAATATTCGAGGATGTCGATTATTTTCGACTGAAGGGGACCACGTCTGACAACGGTAATGGTTCCGAAGGCAACAGCAAATATCTCTTGATGCAAACAATGACCATGCTTGTAATGCTTGAATTAACCGTTACAGTGATGCGTTTTGAAATAAGCAGATTATTTAACAGTTTTCATCATTAAAATATTTTGACCCCCTTGTAGAAAATTTAAGTTTTATAGTGCGATTAAAATTCATTGTGAAATGAAATCAATGGTAAAATTTCTAATATCATTCTAAATGAAAATAAAGCTTACAGCTACTGTCAGCGACCGTTACAACGTCAATGGATAAACAAGAAGCCCTCGGTCGCAAATTATACATTATTTGACCAGGTTTCGGCAATGATTAAGATTGCCTTCATCAGAAAATATAAAACAAAACAAGTCACTTAATAAAATATACTATTCAGCTGTATAGCTTACGTCACAAAGTTTAAAAAGTAATTTTTTGGAAAAAGGTAGCCACTATGGGCTGCACGCCTGCACGGAGGCATCAGACTACCGTTTTATATTTTCTGATGAAGGCAATCATAGTCATTGCCGAAACCTGGTCAAATAATTTTTAATTTGCGACCCAGGGCTGCTTGTTTATCCATTTACAGAAAACTTTGAATTGAATGAACTGCCTAATGTGTAAAGCTTATGGATCGAGAGTAAACGGAAGAACGATGGAAACCATGAGAATCTATATCAGCTATGAAAAGGATATTAACTTCAAGAAGAGGAAGATTTTAACGAATACGAAGTTGCAAGAAAGTACCAGCAGCTGTGGTAAGATACTTTTATTCAATTAAGCGACAACTTTCGGTGTTATTGATTTGATTTTCTCAGCGAAGCCAAAGCAGTCTTGGTCCAACCCGCCACTGCCCGCACCGAAACTAAGTTTATTGTACGGTATCGCTCCCTGTATATCTAGTAAAACCAACCAATGCCCTTGAACAGTGCAAGGAGTCGCTTTACCAGTTTTTTATTAGACACAATTTCTTCGGGTCTGGTTGTCCCAAATGTTCTGTGCCTTTTACTCTCCAATGCAATGCATTCGAAGATTAGATGTGATGCAGTTTCATCACCGATCACAGATCCTACATTTAGGGTCCTCTTCTGTTATTCTCATTGTATGTAGGTGTTTTTTTGGAAATTCCCATGGCCATGAGTCTAATCTCTCTCCCGTTCAGACCGAGGATTGCAGAGCTTCTTTTAAAACATGGTTTTGGCATCATTACCGTGCCATGTTTTTGTTGGTAGACTTTGGTCCAATATCCTATGTGCTGTCGTCTGAGCCAGTAACGTACCTCTAATTTGATAATGGCCTTGGTGATTGTCAGGACAGGTTCCGGTCCAATAAATGGAGTCTCTGCCCCCATCCTGGCTAATCTGTCGACATGTTAGTTGCCACTGATCTCCTAGTGGCCAGGGACCCACAATAGGTTTACTCTATTGCTTTCCCCTAGCTCCACCAGAACCCTATGACATTCTGCAACAATTTTAGACCTTGTTGCAGGAGCTGCCAGTGATCTCAGGGCTGCCTGGCTGTCTGAAATTTCTGGAAAAAAAAGATATAGATGCTACGATCTATGTAGCACCTACGCAAATTCTCCTCCACACACGCCCTGATGGCAGTGATTTCGGCCTGGAATACTGAGGCCAGTTTCCCTAGAGAGAAGACGCCCTCCAGTCTTGGCTGCACCCCGTATACCCCACCCCCGCCACAAACGTCAGTGAACCAGACAATATCCCCCGTACAGTGTCGAACTATTTTCTCCCACTGCTCCCTACTTCCAATTGTTATATTGAAAGGCTTGTTGAAGCAGTATGGGGTTATAATATAGTCGGCTGGCATTTCCCCAACCTTTCCTATATTTACCTCACTCACTATTTTAGTGTGTGATTCGGTGCTATACTCGTACCATCTTCAGGACACCGCTGCGTAATTGTAATAGCATATTGACACCTAGTTCATCAGTTGTCGTGTGATTTCTGACACGCAAGGACACAGAAATTTACGGTTACCGGTGTCAACGGCCACCCCTTTTAAATGTGGTATTACTGACAGTTACACAGCGGGGGCCTAAAGATGGTGTGATGGTTAACACCGAAACCGGTCGCTTAATTGAATAAAAAAAAATCTTAACACAATTGCTGGTACTTTCTTCCATCTTCACACTTATCAGCTGTAGTTCCAGTCCATTAATTATGGAAAGAAATGAAGCTAAGGAATACACTACACTGAAAGCAAAATATCGCAAGATTACAGCTAAGTAAACAGACATTCCTTTACTAGTATGAAATAACAATTTCACTCTGAGGCGGAAATTCATTAGAATGTATACTGGACCGCAGAATTTATGGTAGTCAATAATGGACAAGGGGGTAACAAGAAGTATAGAGAATCAAAGAATGTGTCTTGTCGTGCTATAAAATGAAACTGAAAATTAGGTAGATTGTTAATGGAAAGCAATGAAAACGGGACCATATCGAAGACAAGGAGAAGAGTTGACAGATACATGTGACATGGACTGATTTATCGTAGAATTAATTCCATAGTATTAGAGCGAATTGCAAATGAGGAAACCTTTAGGGGATACAATTGATTGCAATACATCCATCAAATAATTGGGGATGCTGGATACGAGTGAGTGGCAGTTAGAGGGGTGGGACGCAAGGAGCAGTCTACCTCGACCTCTAACGCTACCTTTAACTGGCACACTGAATCGATAGTCGCTTTTATTAGCACTAGAGTGACGTATTTATAGCCCAGGCTGCGGCTAACTTGCCGAGGCTGCCACAAAAAGGATGATTGATTAATGGCAGATGATTGATAACTAAAACAAAGGCTTGGCTAGGGCACTGTTTACACCTGCATAGAGTTAGCAGCATGTTGCCACATCGTTTATTATTCAATGTACACCAGACTCCTCCCCCTACCCCATAGCCAGCACCATACATAGTGGGGTGCGTGCTGCGACAACGAGAATTTTTCATTACCTGCTAAATAAAACTTTGATCCTTATTTTGAATTGTGCATAAGGATGTACAATAATCACTACTGACTGTAAATTACAGCTGCGAGGAATGGCAGCAAGATGTGTGAGTCCTTATGTCACGGTTTTCGCGGCCATTCCCATTGGATATTTGAGTCCTCTCTCGGGCATGGGTATGTATGTGTGTATGTGTTGCCGTTAGCATAAGTTAGTTAAAGTAGTTTGTAACTATAGGGACGGATGATCTCAGCAATTTGGTCCCTTAGGTGGACGAACGTTTCTACATTTGTAAATTCGTACGGGTCTTTGGAACACTTATAACTTGAAATGCGACTTGCATTACTTAACCGTTCTAGAGGAACTGCACAATTGTGGCCGCATTTGTGTCAGACACTGTCGCAGCAACCAGAACCAGCAATATTAAACGATATAATGAATAGGCAGTAAATATAATGTTATT
This sequence comes from Locusta migratoria, assembly GCA_026315105.1. Lineage (NCBI taxonomy): Eukaryota > Metazoa > Arthropoda > Insecta > Orthoptera > Acrididae > Locusta > Locusta migratoria. The sequence continues at coordinate 144,781,347 of CM048746.1, forward strand.
AAGGGGTTATGTATATTTGCCCATGTGTGTTTAAAAGTTGTTGTTGTTATGGTCTTCAGTCCGGAGACTGGTTTGATGCAGCTCTCCACCCTACTCTATCCTGAGCATGCCTTTTCATCTCCTCATAAGAACGGCAACCCACATCCACTTGAATCTGCTTACTACACGCATCTCTTGGTCTCCCTCTGCGATTTTTACTCCACACACTTCCCTCTAATGCTAAATTTACGATTCCCCGATGTCTAAGAATATGTCCTACCAAGCGATCCCTTCTTTTAGTCAGGGTATGCCAAAAATTCCTTTTCTCACCAATTCTGTTCAGTAGCTCTTCGTTAGTTATGCTATCTACTCACCTTATCTTCAGCATTCTTCTGTAGCACCACATTTCAAAAGCCTCTATTCTCTTCCTATCCGCACTGCTTATCGTCCATGTTTCACTCCCGTACAAGGCAACACTCCACATAAATGCCTTCAGAAAAGATTTCCTTACACTTAAATTAATATTCGATGTTAGCAAATTCCTCTTTTTCAAAAATGCTTTTCTTCCCATTGCCATACTGTATTTTATATCCTCTGTACTGCGACCATCGCATGTTATTTTACTACCAAAGTAACAAAACTCATCTACAACCTTCATTGTTTTGTTACCTAATCTAATTCCTTCAGCATCGCCTGACTTTCTAAGACCGCATTCCATTATTTTTGTTTTGCTTTTGTTAATGTTCATTTTATACGCTCTCTTCAACACACTGTCCATTCCATTCAACTGCTCTTCCAGGTCCTTTGCTGTCTCTGACAGAATTACAATGTCATCAGCAAAACGCAATGTTTTTATTTCTTCCCCCTGAACTTTAATCCCTATTCCAAATTTCTCCTCGCTTTCGTTCACCGCCTGCTCGATGTACAAATTGAATAAGGATTAAAAAATCGGAGAAAGGCTACAACCCTGTGTTACTCCCTTCCCAACTGATGCTTCCCTTTCATGCCCTTCGAGTCTAATAACTGCAGTCTGGCTTTTGTACAAGTTGTAAATAACTCTCCTTTCCCTGTAAATTTACCCCTGCTGACTACAGAATTTGAAAGAGTGTATTCCACCCAACATTGTCAAATGCTTTCTCCAAATCTACAAAAGCTAAAAATGTAGGTTTGCCTTTCCTTAGTCTATCTTCTAACATAACACGTAAAGTGAGTATTGCCTCCCGGGTTCCTAAGTTCCTCCTGAATCCAAACTGATCTTCCCCGAGTTCAGCTTCTACCAGCTTTTCCATTCTCCTGTAGGTAATTCGTGTTAAAATTTTGCAACCATGACTTATCAAACTGATGGGTCTGTAATTTTCACACCTGTCTGCGCCTGATTTCTTTGCAATGGGAATTATTACATTTTTCTTAATGTCTGAGGGCATTTCGCCTGTCTCATACATCCTACACAGCAGTTCAAATAGTCTTGTCATGGCTGGCATACATGAACAGTATGATTTTGATTCTGTCTGATACATCTTTATATATAGAAATGAATACCCATTTCACTTTGTTACTCTACAACTTGAGCGTGTATGGAATATTTAAGAGCTGCAGCAAATTGTTTGGACGTAGCCGCGGTGGATGGTAGGGCAGCGGTGGAGCGGCCAAGGCTCCACAATTCCGTAAGCGGCCGACAGCGAACAGCGGGCAAATTGAACAGCGTTACGGCGTCCATTAGGGTGGTAAACTTCCGCGCGAACCTTAAATGTGCGTATGACTCTTTTGATTAGCGTGTGTATTGTAACGATACTGCGGACCCCCTCATTTCAATGTTACCGTACGATACCGTCTGCCTGGTCCTCTCATCTCAATGTCATCCTACGATACCGCCTGCGTCGGCTCCGGAATCGTGTTGTTAAATAGTGATAAAAGTTGCGTGTGAAGTTAAAAACATAATAGCCAGCCTAGGAATGAGTGTAGGACAGTGTCTGGGTGATACTGTGATTAAAATAAGTGATAGATTTCATTAATTAAGAGTTTCATATATTTTCTTTCGAGACAGTTTTATAAACAATAGTTGCGTCATTGTATGTTATTTCAAGACTTAAAGAGACGAATTGTAAAATCTTTTGTAAAAAACAAAAAGAAATGGAAAATTAATAGCATTGTATATATGTTAGGCTCATAAACAAGTTGTGTTAACCAGCTAATTATGTTATTTCGACTATTACATTAATTATCAATATTGTTATTCTTTGTATATATTGACTGAAAAGAGAATTTGAGTATATTTTGTGAATCGCCAGAATATTTGATAGTTCAGTATAAGTTAGGAACATGTAGGATGTACTCATTAACAAATTAATTAACATTTAACATCGCACTTTGTTGTCAACAGAAAGATCGGAAATTTCATCTTAAAAATACATGCAAAATCTAAAATTATTGTATGTATAATTTTCATTTAATATTGTGATTATTTTTGTGTACATGAAATGTTTTTCTGTTATGTTTGTTAATTGTAAATCAGTATAGTCTATTTTTATGAACAATGCTTAATATAAAGTCATTATTGCCGATGTTATATATTTGCCTCACCGCCTTGCGTGGGGGAGTTCGAGTTCTGTCTTTAGTCGAGTACTTTGGAATCTGTCAGTCTGTGTTGTTTTGGTGATTTGTGTACGTTATTGTTATGTTTTGGTGGAGGAGAAGTTTAGTTCAAATTAAAGAAGAAGTGAAAAATTGTAAATATCGACTATTTATTTCTACCATGACGCCCCAGGAGAACAATGTTGCAGTGAGCAGAACCCCCATACATCTCAATGTGGAAAAGATGAGTATTCTGTTTGAAAGTGGTAGAATGAAACTGTAATTACTTAAATAGTATACAAATATTTCAGTATTCATTCGAGTTGAGTCGCGAAAACTATGTCTCATGTAAATATATAACTACAAAACAGCATCAAACTCTTTGAATACACAGAAACTATCGGTTGTGTGTAAATGTATTACACATACGGTGTAGAAATCGGTCAACAGCTTTTCTTCTTCCTAACTGAACCGAATTATATTAGTTTTTTAACGTTCTAAGTGCAGCATATGAACAGAATTTATCGCCAGACACGGTTTTTTTCACTTTCTCAGTATATTCTACGAGGTGAAACTTTTGTACAAACATTAATTTCGGAAAAGTTTCAGAAACATTTAAGTCTTTGATTGAGTGTCTGCTGTATTCTACAATATTTAGATTTTTTTTACCATCAAAAAGTGAAACACAGCAGCCTCAAACAGCTAATGTTAAAAATATGCTGTGAAAATGAAATAGCCTATCAGAAACATGACTATAAAATAACTCCTTACCTTGTGAATACAGCAACCAGCCACTGCCAAATTCTTTTAAGAACACGAAGTATGCCATAATTTTTTCTTAATTAAGTGCACGTAACATTAGCATTAGGGTATCTACCTCATATATTAGCATTTTTAATGCTGTAAGCTAAATACTTTACAGTAGCGTGAACTGCTCAAAAGTCATCATCTGTCATCGTAGAATTCAAGTTCACAACGTTCATCCAGTCTGGCTATATATCATTCATACATGGAATTATACACATCTCTGCAAACCCCTTTCAGTTGTTATATCTATAAGTAAAGCAGAAGACCTTGAAATTATGTGTTACACGATTGTAATATTAATTTCATAAACAAAAATTTGAACTGCATTGAGGTAAGCGATCTCATACCCCAATTATCATTTTACACATCATAAAATGAAACTTTTTCAACTGCCTGTCCACCAGTACCGCCTAAAGTACCTTGTTTCTAAGAACTACAAGTATTGTTATGTATTTCATTCAAAATACGATATTGTCTTGACTGACAGCCTGTTAAGCAAGAATAACTATCTCTGAACACAAGTAGATGGGCTACTTGTATTTCTGAGAAATATAAATGGGATGAAAGTATTCATTCCTTTAATTCCTTTCTTAAATAAATTTGTGCAATTAAACGCTGCCGGCCGCGGTGGCCGAGGGGATTGAGGCGCTCCAGTCACGGTCCGCACGGCCATTACGGTCGGGGGTTCGAATCCCCCCTCGGGCATGGATATTTGTGCCGTCCTTAGTTGTAAGTAGTTCATAAGTAGTTTGTAAGTTTAGGGACTGATGACCCCGTAGTTAAGTCCCATAGACTCTACAAACATTTGAACATTTGAATTAAACGCTGAGCAACTCTTCACCATCGTGCTTTATGTACACTGCAATAGTCAAACAGTACATACGTGACTATATATTGGGTATATACACCGCAATAGTTATATAATACGCTCCTATTTATCTGACGCTTACCACCATCATGGAGTGGTAGGCGCTCGAATGCGCCCTACTGCGGAGCGCGCGACTGATCGCCGTTGGAAGTTCGCGACTCCTCCCTCGGCCATCGGTTTGTGTGTGTGTGTGTGTGTGTGTGTGTGTGTTTCGTCTTTAGCATTAGTTAGTTTAAATTGTTTATCAACCTAGGGAATGATAACTGCAGCAGTTAAGTCCCTTAGATTTACAAACATTTTAACACATCAGTTTGCGCATATTTATACTACGTGCTCGGACATATGAGGCCCGGTAAAGAAACATTCTAATCCATTTGCACTGCTCCCAAATAAGACGAAAGACGCACTTATTCTCAGTTTAGTTTGAAGAAATAAGCAGCGGTGTCCTAGAAAGGCAAACGTTGATTTTGAGGCTGCTGTGTTTCTGGCCTTAGCCAAGGTTTCTCCGGAAGTGAAATAAGTGATCAAAAGTATCCAGACACCCTTCTGCGACGTACTGTCAGATACTGCACATCAGCGACTTCATTTGTCATTAGATTTCGCGATACAGCGGAATGGGGCATTCTTGAAACGTGGTTGGGTTATTGGGTCACTTGTGTCAGATGTCAGTAGGCGAGATTTCCACATTTCTGAGATTTCCTTGGTATACTGTGATAGTGAAGTGGAAATGTTAAGATATACTCAAAGTACGAAATAGTACAGGTCGAACTTGTCTGTTTACTGACAGAGATCGCCGGCAGCTGAAATAGGCCGTAGAGTGTAATAAGCAGGCATCTATCCCGACCATCATATACGAATTCGAAACTGCATGGGGATCCACTCGAAGTACTACGACAGGCGCGACGTGAGAAAACTTGCATATCAGCCGGCCGCCGTGGCCGAGGAGACTGAGGCGCTCCAGTCACGGTCTGCACGGCCACTACGGTCGGGGGTTTGAATCCCCCCTCGGGCATGGATATTTGTGCCGTCCTTAGAATAAGGTAGTTGATACGTAGTTTGTAATTTTAGGAACTGATGACCCCGTAGTTAAGTCCCATAAGCTTAACAAACATTTTTTGAACTTGCATATCAGGGTCGATCGACTGCACATAACCCTTACATCGGACTGCTCACTGCTAGAGGACGCTTCTCTTGGTGTAATGAGCGTAAACACTGGATGATTGAACAGTGGAAAAACGTTGTGTGGAGAGACGAATCACGGTACACTATGTGCCGATTCGATTGAAGGTTTTGGGTATGGCGAATGTCCGGTGAACGTCATCTGCCAGCGAGTGTTTTGCCAACAGTAAAATTCGGAGGTGGTGGTGTTATAGTGCTATAGTGTTTTTCATGAAGGGGGCTTGCACCTGCGAGGGTGAAGAGTTTAAAATAGGGAAAAAAATTTTAAAACTCACAACCACCAGCTGCGAACCATATTCCTAAACATGCAAAACCACTGGAGCTGTGATTGCTAATGTTTGACTCGTTTTCTAGTGGATGATATCAGACGTTCGCAGCTTCCTTCCCTGCATATGATTAACAAACAATTCACAATAAAGTAAGTTCATGTGAGAAAAATGGTGTACTAACTACTATTTTTGAAAACACGTGGAAGTTCACTTCATATTGTTTACTACACCATATTAAAACCCTGTGGCTGTACATCGACACATTTATCAAATAAAGTTACAGCTCGTGAGCCCCCAGACAAAGTGAATATTTGTCGCAAATTGTTTTCACACCATGTGCCTGTCTCAAACACCGTTTATGTTCATGCCTATGCGACGACACGTGTTACATTAACAAAAATAATTTAGTGCGTTGCACACCTTGTTCCACCGGCTAAATATTCGCAACACACAGTAGCACTCGATACAACTTGGTGCAGTCTACGACGAGCAACCACACTTGACAATTGCCACACAAAAATCTATAGCCTCCACCTGGAGATCCACATGCTGACTGATGTAGAGCGACGCCGCGCCCGGCCAGCTACACCACTCGCTCCCGCGCGCGCGCGCGCGCCAGAAGCCCAGCTGCCGAGTTTTTTCCCTACGTCATCAACTTCCCCATGTGAGCTGTTCTAACCGATTTGCCAACGTACAGCGCTCAGCCAATACATTTCTAAAATTTACTTCAAATCAAAATCATTACACTACACATTAAACAAATATCTTCTTACGTTTTTATATTAGTATAAACATCCTTTGTACTATTTATTATAATCGTGCAATATCTTACATCATAGATAAGTGATTTAACTGAATATTTCAAGATCCAAGCTCCGCAGGGAGACGCTTTAGACTGCTTGGCTACCCCACCGTGGTGGGCTTTGTGCCAGGAATGGAAAACGGCATCATGTGTCATCCATTGTCACAATGTATGAACAGAATGTCCCATCCCTGTCATCACGCGTTAACATTGCCTGACAACTAGAGAGCCTCTGAAGGAACAGAGTGGCTAACCGGCCGGTGTCCGCCATGCTTTTACCAGACTAAGAGCGAGACGAGCTCTTACATAGCGACCCAGGCAGAAAAGCAGCCACTTAACGATCGAAAAAACCCATCACTTCCACCCACGACACAGAAGCACATCTTCTAGCTTACTAATCATTATGTGGTTAAAGAAATGCCATTCATCTGTGTTAATACAGGCCTTATAAATGTGTCTCCTGAACAGTTTCTATGACTGTCGAATGTTAATCCCATATTATATAATTTCGACTGTTGGCAGTTGATTAATATGAAATAGAGATACTCCATGTTATGTATCTAAATGAAAGAAATGCTATTTCAGAATTATCTGTCTGAATATCCATAGCCGAAATTAGTAAAATGTTATCGCTTTCTGCCCCGATACAATGCATTTTAAGTGTGCTGTCGATCTTATAACATTTTCCTACACTGGGAAATACCAAAAAGTCATTCTGTAGATAATTTTAGGGACAGGGTATCACAGAAAATTGTAAAAAATATCGATACTATGTCTAATGAAACAGCAGATACAGACTCAATATAGGTAACTGAATATCTACAACGAGTCAACAGTTCGCCCCCCCTCTCTTTCTCATGTCACATTCCGTAACCAATTATATGTTTGTTAATAGTCAACAATACACTGCCAAGGAGGAGGTATCGTAGCAATGTTAAAACATACCTTGTAGCACGACATAAAGACCAGAACGGTAGCAAATACTGCTTAAAACAATTACCGCTTATCGAATTCAAACTCCCATCCTTCACATTATCAATTCAGTACGCAACCACCACACCACGCAGAATTTCACAGGCAGTAATTTCGTCAATGCCTTTCTTGCTTTATATAAGTCCCCTTCACGGTTCACGCTTTCTCGGTTGGTCTTGCATGGTTCGCAGGAGAGCTTCTGTGAAGTTTGGAAAGTAGGAGGCGAGGTACTGGCGGAAGTAAAGTTGTGAGGCGGCATCGTGAGTCGTGTCGGGATAGCACAGTCGGTAGTGCGCTTGCCCGCGAAAGGCAAAGGTGCCTGGTTCGAGTCCCGGTTACGGCACACAATTCTAATCTGCCAGGAAGTTTCATATCAGCGCACACTCCGCTGCAGAGTGAAAGTTTCATTCTGGAAACATCCCTAAGGCTGTGGCTAAGCCATGTCTCCACCATATCCTTTCTTCCAGGAGTTCTGGTCTTGCATGGCTCGCAGGAGAGCTTCTGTGATGTTTGGAAAGTAGGAGGCGAGGTACTGGCGGAAGTTAAGTTGTGCGGCGGCATCGTGAGTCGTGTCGGGATAGCACAGTCGGTAGTGCGCTTGCCCGCGAAAGCAAAGTTTCCATGTTCGAGTCCCGGTTCCGGCGCACAATTTTAATCTGCCAGGAAGTTTCAAGATGTATTTTAATTATCATCGTTTTAAAAAAAGTTATCTGATTATGATGTATCGAAACGCGTAATATAAAATAAAAACAGAGCGAACAAGACATTTCAAAAAAATTTTATGCATGAACCTTATTCTTACCTTTGCGGAGCTCGCGGTCCTTATATTTCGTAAAGTATTTTTGAAACCAACCAAATGGAATAAAATTATGTGCACCATAGTTTCCTTTTAAATTTAACGAAACTCTTGGGTAACAAAGAAACTAAATTTATTTACTTTGTACTATTATTTTGTGTCAAATTGAGAGGTAATTGGTTAACCAACACAGTTTTATTTACGTAGTGCATCAGTATGAAGTGAAATTCTACTCGTTGTGGAGATGAGATTTTTAGTAGCAGTAATTTAGCAGTAAATTGAGAGAGAGCTGTAATGAGCGGGACAAAGGAGCTCATTGCTAATTAACCGGTCCCATGATGGAGGGGGAGGGGGTAGGAGTTAGGGCGGAGCACTCCAAGCAGGAGGCAGTCTGTACTGAGTGTACCTTTGTGTCAACAATAAACGTGTTCTAAGTGTTAAGTGTTGTGCTCTATTAATAACCAGCCTTCGAATTCCGGACCACCTGCAACGTGACAATGAGTAATGTAATATGTAATATTTGTAGAAGATATAATGTGATTTACATATCTTATAAATTTTAATGACCGAAATTGAGTCTATCAATGTATATGACTTTAATGATCGTACCTGTACACTCCTTTCAGTTGCAGTTGCAGGATTAATGTTTTTTATTTTTACACTAGCTGAACCCCCGCTGCTTCGCATGCGTAGGCTGGTTGGTCTGCACCAGTTGTTTCTTTTTAATCCTGATGAAGAATCCATATCTTAAGTTTCGTAGTTATAGCATGAAATTTGAGTTAACAGCACCATATTTTTGAAAATCAATTTTTGCATCTCGTATTTCACCCCCTTATTAGTCGAATTTCCAAAAATACCGAAACACGTGTCTTTTAAATTCGAACCCCGAATCCAAATCCGAAAATTTGTAATTTTACCTTCAAAATTGCCTAAATAGCAACAGATTTTCTAAAAACACCCCACTCCAATTTAATCCCCTTGATGGTTGAATTTCCAAAAATACCGACACACGTATTTTTTAAATCATAACGAACAATACAAATACCAATTTTTGTAGCTATAGCTTCAAAATTGTCTTGACAACAAAGTGTTTTCGAAAAGAATTTTTGATCCCCTCTTTTACCCCCTTAGTTTTTGAATTTCGAAAAATACCGAAACTCGTGTCTTTTTAATCCTGATCAAGAGTCCATATCCTAAGTTTCGTAGTTATAGCTTGAAATTTGAGTTAACAGCAACTTAGTTTTGAAAATCAATTTTTTGCGTCCTCTATTTTACCCCCTTATTGGTTGAATTTCAAAAAATGCCGAGACATGTGTCTTTTCAATTCGAACCCCGAATCTAAATCCGAAAAATTGTAGTTCTAACTTCAAAATTGCCTAAATAACAACATATTTTCGAAAAACACCCCCTCTCCAATTTAACCCCCTTTATGGTTGAATTTCCAAAAATACCGAAACACGTGTTTTTTAACGTCTAACCAGCTATACAAATATCAATTTATGCAGTTCTAGCTTCAAAATTATATCAATAGCAACGTGTTTTCAAAAAGAATTTTTGATCCTCTATGTAACCCTCTTACTTGTTGAATTTCGAAAAATATTAAAAATCATGGATTTTCAATCCTGATCAAGACTCCATATCCGAAGTTTCGTAGTTGTAGCTTAAAATTTGAGTTAACAGTAACGTATTTTTCTAAATCAATTTTTTGCGTCACCTATTTTACCCCCTTATTTCTCGAATTTCAAAAAATGCCGAAACACGTGTCTTTTAAATTCGAACCCTGAATTAAAATCCGTAATTTTGTTGTTCTAGCTTCAAAATTGCCTAAATAGCTACGTATTAAAAAAAACGTTTCATCCCCTATTTCACCCCCTTACGGGCGGAATATCGAAAAATCGCTTCTTAAATGACGCGTACAGAGTAACATCAACACCCTCCACAAATTTCAAGTTTCTATCTTCAGTGGTTTGGGCTGGGCGATGATGAGTCAGTCAGTCAGTCAGTCAATCGGGACACTTCCTTTTATATATAAAGATTAAATAGGACTGTAGGCCTTAGCATGTGGTATGAAATAGAACTGTTGCCTGTTCCTAACGAAGTCGTATTGGCAAACGGACTGAAAGAAAGAGAGGGAAATACGGAAAAATAACTTTGCCATAAGTAATACTTTCACGACTGTCAATACCCTGATGTTCTCCAAAGTTATTCAAAGAAACAACATGTAAGATTGCTACAGTAAACCGTGCACGACGTGCTTGAGCATTATCATTTTTCTTTATACTAAAATTCGAAGTACCTCTTACCAAAACAAAGTTCCGTTCAGTATTGCCTAATATTCTATTATTTTAGTCTTGACAGTATTTTTGTTAGTAGAATCATCACTATGACATTTTCAATCAACTTATACACAGTAAAGTGAAAGCGACTCCAACGACGAAAATTCCGCGGCATATCCAGACCTGGCCACTGTAGCATCCCTTTCTAACTAACTGCGTTAAAGAAACGAGGAATTGTTAAATGTAATTTACGTGAACTTTATTCTTAGTTTTGTGTAAAACTAAGATTTGAATGAGAATGAGCGAACTTGAGTTTAACGCTGTATATGCCTTTAATGATCACATCTTGACACTCCTTTAAGTTGCAGTTAGAGGCTTAATTTTTTTTTTTTTTTTTTTAAAGGTAAAGCAGTCAACAATCCGAAGATTGGTTTGAACACCACAGTGCCTTACTAGGCATAGTCCTGTTTGTAGGTGGTATGCCCTTGCCTTCCTCCGACCTTCGAACTGACTAACCCAGCCAGTTATAGGGGGACCTACAGTTTAACGTGGGTTCCGAACCACGGTGCTACTCGGTATTTTTCAAATTAGCAACACTGCCAGAGGTGAAAGAAGTGGTAAGTGACAGATAAAAATCCTAGGACCTGGCGGGGATCGAACGCGCGACCTTCGGATTTGTAATCCGGCATCCGACCACAGTTTTTTTTTTTTTTTTTTTTTTTTTTTTTTTTTTTTTTTTTTGGGTAGTTCTCTTCGTTGCGGACGCTGATCGTTTTTGTTCGAGGTTGTTCGTTGAATATTTGGCTCAGCTTTTTTATTACAGAGGGCGTGGAGCCCTCTGACCGGGCGCGCTGAGCCACGGCGCCCGGCAAATCCACAGTGCTACGGAGCCGCACTGCAGTATGAAATCCAACTTTGCCCGTTTCTGACAAAGGCGTCTTGGCAAACGGATTGAAAGAAAGAGAGGGGGAGCTGGAAGAAATACCTTTGCCATAAGTAATAATCTCACCACTGTTAATACCCTCATGTTCTCCAATGTTATTCAAAGAACCAACTTGTTAAGATCGCGACCTGCTTGAGCGCTATTATTCTTCTGTATACTGAAAAGCGAAGTAGCAAAAAAAATTCCGTCCAGTATAGCCTAAGTTTCTATTATTTTAGTCTTGACAGTATTCTTCTCAGTAGAATCATCACTATGACATTTTCAATCATCTTATACACACTAACGTGAAAGCGACTCCAACGACGAATATTCCGTGGGACCTCCAGACCTGTTCAATGTTATTGCCACCGTAGCATCCCTATGTAACTAACTGCATTAATGAAACTATTTACGTGAACTTTATTCTTAGTTCTGCGTTGAAAAAAAAGTACTTTGTACTATTTTTTTCTGGCAAATTCAGTAGTAATAGGTTAACCAACAAGGTATTGGTTTTCCTTTCTTTTTTACGTAGTGCATCAGTATGAAGTTCAAGTCTACTCGATTGTAGAGATGCGATTTTTACGACCTGCTTGAGCATTATCATTCTTCTCTATACCAAAAGTTGAAGTAGCTCTTATCAATATATATGTCCAGTGTAGCCTAAGATTCTATTCATTTAGTCTTGTCAGTATTCTTGTTAGTAGAATCACCACTATTAAAACTGACATTTTCAATCAACTTATACACAGTAACGCGAAAGCAACTCTAACGACGAAATTTCCATGGCATCTTCAGACCTGTTCAATGCTATTTCCACCGTAGCATCCCTTTCTAGCTAACTGCCTTAAAGAAACGAGGAATTTTTAAATGTTATTTACGTCAACTTTATTCTTAGTTTTGCATTAAAATTACTTTTTTATTATTATTTTCTGGTAAATTCAGTGGTAATAGGTTAACCAATTCGGTATTTCTTTTTTTTTTTAATTTTTTACGTATTGCGTCAGTATGAATTGCAAGTCTACTCGGTTGTGGAGATGAGATTTTTAAGAGCCGTAATTTAGCAGTAAATTGACAGAGAGCTGGGCTGAGCGGGAGAGAAGAGCTCGTTGCTAATTGACCGGTACCATGTTGGAGGGAGAGGGTGGTGGTAGGAGGGGAGGCAGGACCCATTAGCAGGGAGCTGTGCAGCCGCCGCCACCTGTTTGAAGTGCGGACTAGCGCCCCACTGCTGGGAAACACGCCAGTCCCTCGACAGCGCTTCGCTGTGGTTCTCCCGGTAGAGCTATGGAGTAAAACAGATGTGATATCTGGCGTTCCCCAGGGAAGCGTTCTCTTCCTTGTGTTTATAAACGATTTAGGAGACAATCTGAATAGTTCTCTTAGACTGTTAGTGGATAATGCTATCGTTTATCGGTCACTGGAGTCAACAGAGTATGAAAAGCAACTGCAAAGCGATTTAGACAAGCTCTCTACATGGTGCGAAAATTGGCAATTAACACTAAATAACAAAAAGTGTGAAGTAATACACATGATCACTGAAAGAATTCTGCTGAATTTCAATACAAGATAAATCAGTCAAAAAGTAAGGTCGTAAATTCTACCAATTACTTAGGAGTTACAATTCCGAACAACTTAGACTGGAGAGAACAGATAGAAAATATTCTGGAGAGGACGAACCAAAGGTTACGTTTCATTGGCAGAACACCTCGAAGATGCAACAGTTCCACCAAAGAGACTGCCTACATCACACTTATGCCTCCTCTCCTGATGTACTGTTTCCCAGTGTGGGGCCCTCACCAGCTGGGACTGACGGAAGACGTTGAGAAGGTTCAGAGAAGGACAGCTACTTTTGTTTTATCACGTTACACGGGGGGGGGGGGGGGGGGGGCGTTAGGAAATGTTGCACGATTTCAGGTGGAAATCATTAAAAGAACGACGTTATTCGTTCCGGCGAGATCTATTTGCGATATTTCAGTCACCGACTTTTACTTCTGAATGTGAAAATATTTTGCTTGCACCCACCTACATAAAGAAACATGACTACCCCAATAAAATAAGAGAAATCAGATTGAAAACGAAAGATTTAGGTGTTCTTCCTTCCCGCACGCTATTAGAGAATGGAACGTTAGTAAAAGGTAATGAAAGTGGTTAATAAACCCTCTGCCAGGCAGTTAAATGTGATTTGCAAAGTATCTGCCGAAACCTTTGAGTTCAGCTACTTATACTATCAGGGTCATTGCAAAATTTAGTGATATGCCTATTTTCAATCAGTGCATTCATATGGGATTATATTCTTGGGTAATTCAACATTGAGTAAAAAGTATTCATTGCGCAAAAGCGTCTAATCACAATAACTGCTGGAGGCCACCCAAGCTCACCCTGCAGACATTTACTTAAGGACATATTTTTGGAAACATTTTTGTTTCATTTATTGGGCAACAACACTCTTATTTAAAGTTATATATAAAGAACAGTCTAGAGTGCAAAAATTTATTTATTTCTTCCTACTAGTTTCGGTCTTCATTTAGACGATCTTCAGGAAATATAGCTCTGAAATATATCGGCTACATTTAGAGGACTTTCAGCAATATTTATTAGTGTGAAACTTAAACTAAATTAATAAAGATAAATAAAACGATGTTATACCCATTGATGTTGTGGAGCTGGCAGGAGACTTGGAGCCTTCTAGTGCGTCACTGATGGCTGGAGGAAGGTTTGCTGCTCTTAAATAGCTGAGGCTCCGCCCCTTTGCCAGCTCCACCCATCTTTGATAGCCAATGAAAAGACTACATAGATAAATTTAGCTAAAAAATATAAAATTATAATTAGCCACACATTTCTTTGTCAATGCCGAAAATAAAATAATTATAGTCATTTTTGTGATATTAAAATAAAGATTAAAACATTAAAATACAGACAATAAATTGTATCAGGTTCTTATTAATATTTTCAAAGATATTCTACAGCGCTGTATGTAATTTTAATGGTATAACAAAATATTAACTATAAAATTTATTTACGATACATGGTAAAAACAATTCAGGATATGATACCTAGCAGAAAACCCATTGGTTCATTTGTCGTTGAAATTTGTGTAAAGCTATTGTTTTATTGATAACGTATAATTTTATATTTTTTGGCTAAATTCATTTATGTAGTTTTTTCATTGTCTATCAAAGATGGGTGGAGGTGGCAAAGGGGCGGAGCCTCAGCTATTTAAGAGCAGCAAATCTTGCTCCGGCCAAATGTTTCAAATGTTTGTTAAGCTTATGGGACTTAACTATGGGGTCATCAGTCCCTAAACTTACAAACTACTTATGAACTAGCTAATACTAAGGACAGCACAAATATCCATGCCCGAGATGGGATTCTAACCCCCGACCGTAGTGGCCGTGCAGACCGTGACTGAAGCGCCTCAATCCCCTCGGCCACCGCGGCCGGCTTGCTCCAGCCAGCAGTGACGCACGTGAAGGCTCCAAGTCTCCTGCCAGCTCAACAACACCAAATGGTATAACGTTGTTTTATTTATCTTTATTAATATAGTTTATGTTTGACACTAATGTATATTGCTGAAAGTCCTCTAAATGTAACCTATATATTTCAGAGCTATATTTCCTGAAGATGGTCTAAAAGAAGTCCGAAACTAGTCGTCGAAAATTTTTTTGCTTTCTAGACTGTTCATTTATTTTAATATATTTTAATGTATTTAAGGATCTAGGAATTTTCACTGTACCTTTACAAAATATACTTATTCACTAACCCCATTAAAAGTAATAGTTGTGTGCATAGCTACAACACAAGGAGAAAGGATGATATACACTATTTAAGATTAAATCTAACTTTGACACAAAAATCTGTGAATTATGCTGCCACAAAAGTCTTCGGTTACATACCAAGTAGAATCAAAAGTCTGACAGATAGCCAACTGGTATTTAAAGAGAAATCGAAAGGAATTTCTAAGTGGTAACTTCCTCTACACTTTAGATGAATTTTTAGACAAAACTTAAACAATAAATAAATAAAAATAAAATAAAAAATCCTTAAAATATTTATTGTCATGTACCGAAATCATTCACTAAATTTACACGTTCCACATCATTACGAAATGTCGTATATATGATCTATGGAACTAGTATTAATCTAATGTTATCTAATCTAAACACTATACCAGACGTAGTTCGGGAGGTATGGCGTCATTAACACTGAAATGCGTTGGGAACGCGCTGCTTTACCATGCACACGATTGCGATGACTCCTTGCACAAAATTTTCGAAACCAGAGGAAAGTCACTATATAGGTATAATTTTGTATGATGCATGGCAGAGGGTACTAGAGGGTACCTTACTTACGTTCGTCGACAAAAAGTACGGTTTTATTCCCTGATAAACTACCTAAGATTTTATACGGTACATGGCGAAGTGTATTTAGACACCATTTCACTGATCAGCATGAAAGGTGACTGAGCTATACTGTTTTTGAAATATGGAGGAAGGAATCTACTGAGAAGGAACAAACTGTCATCTAAATTCGTTCCTTCCCCTCAAATCCAAGTTTTTTTTCACTAATGCACCTCTCTCTGTGGGGATGAGCGTTACCGTCCACCAGAAGCAAACCATATCCTACGGCACCAGCGTGGAGCACTACGTCTCTGTACCTTTGAGTACTCAAATTGTAATTGTGAAAGACATAGAGGTCCGTACTTTAGCCATAATGATTCCCACCATTAGTCCACCACCATAACATGGCAATGATTGCTACACATAAACAGGATTTTTCCTAGTTACACGTTTTCTCCAAGTGAGGGATCGACTATTATCCGCCGCCGCGGTGGCCGAGGAGACTGAGGCGCTCCAGTCACGGTCTGCACGGCCACTACGGTCAGGGGTTCGAATCCCCCCTCGGCCATGGATATTTGTGCCGTCCTAGTTCGTAAGTAGTTCATAAGTAGTTTGTAAGTTTAGGGACTGATGACACCGTAGTTAAGTCCCATAGACTATACAAACATTTGAACATTTGACTATAATCTAGTTGACTTCTCTATGAAACGAATTTGCCACCATCCGTTACGATTCCACTCCTGAAGTTCCTACGCCAGTTTTCTGTGGTATAAACGATGTCGCGGTTTTAGCCCTCCAGTAGGAGGTGAGAACTACATTTCCCAGCTTAAAAATAACGAAATTCCGTCTGTGGGATACGCATTTCCGAGGATTGTAAGGTTCTGCCGTTTGTGGGGCTCCTTTGGGAACTTATTGCCACCAATGCTTCTGGTAGTTGCTGAGTTGTGTATAGTACGTTTTACGGTGTCTGGCAGTGGTGCTATTTTGTCATTTATTGATTGATCTCGCTATAGTGAACAGCTTTTTGTTGTGGACTAAACAAGTGTAACACATCAAGCCAGGTTCAGTTAACATTTCGTCTGAAATTAGCTCGACAGTTCATTGCTGGATATTTTAATAGGAAACTTCGTGGCAAAATAACAACATACCTTGCAAAGAAGGGAGTAGTTCCTGTGGACGTCTGTCTGTCTCAGGTTGGAAACCATCATGATGCAGGCTTTGCAACAGTAAGCAGATTTAAAAGCCAACTCACTACATGTGTAAACCTTGTAATTTTTTTTTTTTTTTTTTTGAAAGAGATATTGTCATTATATTTCCCCATGATAAAAACTGCCTGTGGGAAAGTATCTCCCACTGTTGATATGAGTAAGCTGTAGATTGTAATCTAACACGACTTACAAAATCGAAATACCTACTAATTGGAATTTTATTTCATGCCTAAATAAATAGTTTCCTTCCACATGTATTTTGCCCACGTAATGGCTAATAAGACACACACCACAGGCCTCCGTGTATAGAGTGATTTCATACTCTTTGTTTTGATATTGCGCGTCCTATTGCTGCCTGGAGGGTGCGTTGCAGCCTCTTTCTGGACGGCCTCTTAACAGATCATCCTTTGCCATGATAACCGTGGATCATCTTGGCATTCCTTCGTTTAACAGTTCCTGTTGTCTGAAATTGCGTCCAGAACCTGGGTATTACACTTTGCAACACTCCAATAACTGTAGCCACCTCCCACTTTGTCCCGCTTCCAGTCTTCCTATGGATCTCCATGCCATAGCTTACGGTAAGTCACGTTGTTGTTGCATTTTAAATATCTGCTCAATACACTATATTAAGCCAATTGCCAATCCCCGAGGGGGATTCGAACCCCCGACGGGGAACGGCCTCGCACATCGCAGCACATCGCCTCAATGCGCTCGGCCAAGCCGCCGTGGCCCTCTGCAGCAGCTACCTCAGTTGCCGTAATCTTGTTGACTCCAACCCATAGAACGGAAAGGAAGACGTCGAACCATTTTAGTACATTCTGCCGGTGACAATAATTCAGAACCTCCATATCTCAACTGTTCCCCTAATTGTTTTTACCAGTGTACAAGATCGATTTCTTTGTTGTCATTTGACTGATGTCTAATAAAATATTTCTGTGCTCGACATTTCATCTCCTCATATTGCAGATACCCGGACAGAATACCAAGAGAAGATAGTTTAGCTAAATTCTAAATGTAAATCCGTATTTTACCTAAATTAAAAGCGGATACAAGTGGCATGCTCAAAAAACAACTGAAATTGTAAATTTCTTTTCTATAGGAGCAGGTATTTCATGTCAATTACAAAAATTACATTGTGATTTCCCATTCATTCTTAATTTTGTTTCGATATGATAGTGCACCAGTTTCACGCTGCCCCTCCCCCCTCCGACTATTTTCAGTACGTAACAATATGTGGGATATTAATTTGCTTCTTCCATTTTGCTGTCGTTACTTATATATAGCGACCACACAATTAAAAATTACTGGGGAGATTTTTGCCTGGTCCCTACCAGAAAGCTTCAACATCTAAATATGGGAGCGAATACCCAGAATTACTCTTGTTGGGCTGAAATTGTTGTTATCAGGTGCTATGCAGTAACAATGTTCAGTGATGGTAACGGTAATTTGAAACCTCTTTTTGCAGGTCCGTGTTAGCTTTACAAATGTGTTATCTTCGGTCCGACGTGAAGCAAAAAAGCTCTGTAATATATTCATAAACACAACCAGCTTCAGCGGACATCCCGCCATCGTCAGAGACTTTGTTCATTTTTAAGGAAAGGAGAATCAATTTCATTAGAAACACAACGAAAAAACTTTAATATATGTAAACTTGTTTTAAGTATTTCATTGCGTAAATACTTACTATCGTAAATTTATACTATTAAAATATTGCACATTTTGTTGTGTTTGTTGGCGTTTTCTTCGACATACAGAATGTCACTGCATTAGTAGAGCAGCTGCTTTAAGCAAGTGATGATGTTATGAATTATCGTCTATCCGTGTATTTTAGACTTTGGATATGTGGAAGTTGTATGGATACAGTTTATGTGGGGGAGAAAAAAAATGCTTTCAACTTTGGAACTGATTCGAAACTTAGGCTATTTCCTCCCTTTTATATACGTGTCTCGTTTCTTCCAGGAGTGCTAGTCTTGCATGGTTCGCAGGAGAGCTTCTGTGAAGTTCGGAAAGTAGGAGGTGAGGTACTGGCGGAAGTAAAGTTGTGAGGCGGAATCGTGAGTCGTGTCGGGATAGCACAGTCGGTAGTGCGCTTGCCCACGAAAGGCAAAGGTCCCAGGTTCGAGTCCCGGTTCCGGCCCACAATTTTAATCTGCCAGGAAGTTTTATATCAGCGCACACTCCGCTGCAGAGTGAAAGTGTCATTCTGGTTTCATATAACTGTTGCATCTTCTAATGAAACGTAGCCTTTGGTTCGCTTTCCCTACATAATTTAGTGTGTGTTGTATACAGTTCACATTGATCGTAATTGTCATTCCTAGGTATTTAGCTGAATTGACGGTCGGTACAGTTGACTGATTTATCGGGTAACTACAGTTTAACGGATTTCTTTCAGTGATTATATCGATGACTTCACATTTATCGTTATTAAGCGTTAACTACCAATTTTTTCAACATGCAGTTATCTTATCTAAATCAATTTGCTGTTGCTTTGGATCTTCTAATTTCTTTAAATGACAGAATGATCCGCGAACAGTCTAAGAGAGCTACTCAGATTATCTCAAATTGTTAAAAAACATAAGGAACAGTAGAGGTTCTATAACACTTCCCTGAGGAACGACAGATATCACTACAGTCCTACGCTATAACCTACCGCCAATTACAACGTACTGTGTTCTTTCTGACAGGAAAACAGGAATCCGACGTCACGAATGTGGCCATAAGCACGGAATTTAGTTAGAAGTCGCTTGTGAGACACAAACGACTACCGGAAATCTAAAAATACGGAATATATTTGACATTTATTGTCGTTAGCAGTCATCACATCATGTGGGTAAACAGGTAGCTATGTTTCACAAGAACGATACTTTCTGAATCCATGTTGACTATTGGGTCAATAGGTCTTTCTCTTCGAGGTTGTTCATAATATTTGAGGAAAGTGTATGTCCTGAAATCCTACTTCAGACAGACGTCATTGTTAAAGGCCTGTAATTTCTCGGATCACAGCTATTGCTTTTCTTAAATAATGTAATGACCTGTACAACATACCAGTCTTCTGGTACGGTTCTTTCGCAGAGTGGGCGGTTGTTTCATCAGCATACTCTGCGAGGAACGTATCGGGACTTACTTTTGCTAAGTGATTCAGGTTGTTTTAATATTCTGGGTGCATCTACTTCTAAATTACACATGCTTGCAGCTGTTCGGTATACGAATTCTGGAGTAATTGCTTCGTCTTCTCTTGTGAAGGAAGTTCGGGAAGCTATGTAAAGAAATTCTGCTTATACAGAAGTGCCATCAAAAGCATCACCATTTGTATCGTGTAATGAAGGTATTGATTGTGTTTTGCCGCTAGTATACTTTACATACGACCAGAATTTCATGGCATTCCCTACCAAATTGCGTGAGAGAGTTTCGTTGTGGTAACTATTGCAAGTTTCTCGCATTGAAGTTCGAGCTAAACTTTTAATTTATTAGTTTATTAAAGATTTCCAGTATTGGGGATTTTATTTATGTTTATCATGTTATTAGTATAAGACAGTTAGTTCATCTTGTTGATGACATTATTTCTGGAAGTCAAAAGTGGAATGTGGATGTTCCTATTTTATTATTATTCTTGACATGATTATTATTGATGGAATGTTTTTTTTATCTCATCATGTTATGTATTTTATTTGAATAATTAGGATTGAAATTAATAATATTGTTGACGCTATTGATTGAATAATAAAGTATTTAATTGCTGGTTCATTAATTGTTGAATTTGTAATATCTGTTAGTATTGGAATAATTGAAAGTAAGTTGATATGTAGCCCTATTGAGATTCCTAATCAGGAATTGGAAGAAATGGACAGGATCATTCCTATCATGAATGATGATAGAAAAGAAGTTTTATAGAGTTGTTGTACATTAAAAAGAGAAGGGTTATTACCTTCATAAATGGGGTATGAACCCATTAGCTTAATTAGCTTATCTTTTTATTTTATATTGATTTTGCATGCTTTTTTCTTTGCTATTGCAAGAGTGATTAAATTTGTTTTGTGTACCTTGTACCCTTGTAAGGTAACCCTTAAGGTAACCCTTACATTATAACGAGGAATGAGCTTAATTTTGAAACTTATTATTCGTTTGAACCTCTTTATAGTGAATATGTAGTAATTAACTTCTTATGTGACTTAATTAGCTATCGTGATGCACAATTTAACTTAACTGTGAACATTTTCTGTCATTTATTTATTATCTATATTGTAATTGTTTATGTATATGTTATTTTATTTTGTTGTTTTTGTTGTTTTTTTGTTTTTTTGTTGTTTTGTTGTTTTTTTTGTTTTTGTTGTATGTTTTCTATATGACTGTGATTACTTGTTATGTTTAATTTGTCAATGTAAAATATTTCTCTGTGAACAGTTACCGATATGGCTCCTCAGGTCAGAGACTTTATCGTGTAGCAGCGCTAGTCTCTGGGAGATCAGGCAAGCAGCAGTATCTGCCGTCCCGTGACGTAGATCAGACGTTCGTACGCGGTCCGCGGAGTGCTCAAACAATATGAGTAATAAAGTTATAGAAAGTGAAAGTTATAATTTTTTATAAGTGCAACGATATGAAAGTTTATGTGAAACCAGTGAACATAAGTGAAGTAAGAATTGATCTTAATGAAACATTTATTCGTTCGTTCTGCTGAGGCAGAAATTCGTTACGTATTCGGTAATCGTCCCAGACGTCCGAAACGCGGTAGCGTCATCGCGGACGTTAACGGTCGTGATTAATTATGCGATTCGCGAAGCATCACGGTGAACTGCTAGCAAGCTGCCAAAGAAGGAGCCATCATCAAAATGATTTCTGTATGAATTTATGTACCATTTATATGACTGCAAAGTACCACGTCGCTGGACTGATAAATAAGTTAAATACTATTGGTTGTAATTTACTGTGAATACATGTTTAAGTTTTATTAAAAATACAAGAACATTAGACAGTACTTTTGCTATCTTATTTGAACAACTAATTAGCCACTCATAATTAGTATGACAATCCTCAAAAATGCTTGAATAATATTTCTACACAATTTTACAATCAAGTGAGTGTCATTAATTTTTAGAGACTGTGATAATCATTCAGTTGAGACAATTTTACTAAAATTGATGGTAGAAGATAACAGACAGTTGAATTAATGAATAATTTTTCTATTTCGTTTTGCACTGAGTTCAACAATAATAGCCACCACCACATCTATACTATGAAGAACTCGTACTAATGTCGTATGCATAGCATTAATTAAGACTGATTTACTTAAACTTCCTATTTGCTTGAGTGAATTAATTTTATCAGATACTGACTTTAGTGGTTGGACTGCACCCACTTGCCAATTACTTGATGTTAAAAATCCTACTATTCATAATTTTCTAAATTATCATTACCATTAGCGTACTAATTGAGTCGTACGCATTGCACAGACGGAGTAAGTTAATTTCTCCTATCTGTTTGTGCACAGTCTCTGTAGGAGATTTTGTAAGGAATGGAAAGGTGAGTGATCTTTTGAAAAGTTTGTCAGATAGGGCCATAGTATTTGTTAATTACACTAATTGTCTTGCTTAATATTTTCAAAATTTAACTACACCACTGGCATTGATCACGAGTTTAACGTAACCAACCATGAAATTAAGGTCAGGTTTGTTATGTTGCTCAAACATTACAACAACAGCCACTTCAGTTAATAACATGTAAATCAAAACTTTTTTTTTTACCTCCACTCACACTTTTCTTTAATAAAATAAACACTTCTTATTCTATAATATTATAAATTTGTTTCTTTCCTTGCACCCTCTTTTGTTATAATGTTTAGTATGAATCTGTCAATGGTTGTCGACATTATTTCTTTGAATGTCACATCTGATCTTTAATCCCATTGTTCGTTTCGAAAGGGAAGTGTCAAATTTTTATCTGATTCTCTCAATAAATAGACCAATCAAAAAACTGTATGCTTTGTAATCATTTTTTTTTTAATTAGAGCCAAGGTTTCTTTGATCATCTCAACAATCGAATTGTCTGAGTCAGGGGGTCGTTAGAATGAACCAGTTTTTAATTTATTCTGGTTGTCAGGTATAACCTCTACCCACACCAACTCACAGGGACTATCTACTTCAATTTCGCTACTGGATAAACAGACTGTCACAGCCACGTATTTTTTATTTTATTCAATCTATCTTTCTTAAACATCATTTGCTCCTTTGTAAAAACAATTGTGCTTACTTTATCTCCGGCTTTTACCAGCTTTCGGTACCTTTAATGATTTGATATCTAGTACTTTATATTAGCGCTTGGAGCTCTGGTACCTCCCCAATGAAGCTATGACTATTTACAACTGTTGGGCCAATGGGATTTACACGCGTCCGTAGCAATCCTCAAGCTACACGTGTCCCCTGGGTGGTGCTAAAGAACAGTCACTTCGAGGCACGAAGTCAGAGCCAGAAGTCACGGCAGCCAGACCACTTGTGGACTATCCTGGCTATCAAACACTTGGGCTAATTCATGCAATGATGATGAGGAAGAAGCAACAGACTCCTGAGTCTGTACTGACAAGAGAGCTGGGCAGCACTACACGGATTTGTCAACTGAACGTAGAGGGGCTTAGCAGCTCCAAGAGCCAATTTCTTTCAAAATTTCTAGTGGAAAACAATGTTGATGTAGCCGTTCTTCAGGAAACACACATCGAAAATGTAGAGCAACAGAGGTCCAGAGGGAAGATCCATGGTTATGATCTGCTGGGAGCTTTATATCACCGGCATTATGGACTCGCAACCTATGTGAGGAGCAGCATTGAAAACGCGGCCCTGGTCTCACTTTCAGCCGACTGTTTTCAACAAATAGTTACGAAGATTGGTGAACTAACAGTGGTAAACATATACAAGCCACCTCAAACAGAATGGCCACAGAACGTTATAGAAACTCACCCCCATCCCACAATATACGCTGGAGATTTCAACAGTCACCACACAGACTGGAAATGTCGTACAACAGATATAAATGGGGAAAAGCTATCAAACTGGGCCGAAGAAAACCATCTGCACCTGGTCTTTGATGCGAAAGATAAAAATACCTTCAAATCTGCTAACCACAACACAGAAACGAATCCTGACCTGAGCTTTACTACCAGGAATTCCCAGTCCCATCCTATCCCCACCCACAGAAAAATCCAGGAGAGTTTCCCACACAGCCAACACCGCCCCATCCTTCTAGATATTGGAATCAACATCCCTCTTATCCGCTCACTCCGAAGATCCCGTTGGAACCTTCAAAAAGCAAACTGGGATAAATTTTCTAACGACATTGATCAAACCCTGCGGTGGATCCCTGCCAGATGGTATAACTATGATGGATTTGTAAATATAATTATAGCAGCGGCCAAACGATATATTCCCCGGGGCTATCATAAAGAATATATACCAGGGTGGAATGAAGAGACAGAAGAACTGCATCAGAGACTCCTTCAGGAGAACGATGCTGAAATTGCGGACGAACTCCTTCGAAACCTGGATGTAGCTCGAAGGAAAAGATGGGAAGAAACTACTGAGGCATTAAACTTTACCAAATCCAGCAGGAAGGCATGGAACCTCTCACAGAAACTGGGAAACGCCAGTGCACCTGAACGAGAAGTACCAGGCGTATCTCCCAACCAGATTACCTCACGAATTGTATCCTTGTCTAGAGCACCTAGAGACAAGAAACGTACAACTTTTGTTAAGCGACACTTGAACTCATCCCGTCAGTCGGAAGGAGCTCCAAATAAAATCTCTCGGCCATTTACAGTCGAAGAAGTCAATACAGCCATCAGTAAAATAAAGATAGGGAAGGCCCCAGGATTTGATGGAGTCCTTCCTGAATTCTTACTACACAGCGGCAGGCGGACGAGAGAATGGCTGAGCCAGTTCTTTTCACATATCATGCAGACTGGCGTTGTACCACCCGTGTTTAAGAAAGCTAAAATAATATCTTTGCTGAAGCCCGTTAAACCGAAGGATAAACCAGAGAGTTACCGACCGATTTCCCTCCTGATCACAACCTACAAGCTGCTAGAGAGGCTTATTTTAGGACGTATAGAACCAATACTGGGAGAACACCTACCAGTGGAGCAAGCTGGCTTTCGCCACAACAGAGGCTGTGAGGACCAGGTGCTCAGCCTAACCAGCCACATCGAAGCAGGCTTCCAGCAACGGCTCAAGACGACCGTTGCCTTCGTGAATCTCACTGCGCCTTATGACACTGTATGGAAAGATGGCTTACTATATAAACTGTATCGCACTGTCCCATGCCAGAAGCTCTTACGCCTCTTTAATAATATGCTACGTGACAGAACTTTTCAGATAATAATGGGTGACAAAAAAAGTAGAGTCCGAAAAATAAATAACGGCCTTCCTCAAGGATCGGTGCTGGCACCTGCACTTTTCAACTTGTATATATCAGACATGCCAGAAACAAAAGGACGCAAATTTGGATACGCTGACGACCTGGCAATAGCCGTTCAAGCAAAGAGGATGGAAGATGCTGACACACTCCTTTCTCAAGATCTTGAAATTGTTGGGAAGTTCTACGCTGATTGGAGACTGATTGTCAGCACAAGCAAAACGGAAACAACTAGTTTTCACCTTAACAATAGGGAAGCAACAAAATCTCCAAAAGTACTTCTCAACGATAAAGTGCTCCCCCATAATCAGTTCCCAAAGTATCTTGGTGTCACACTGGATCGCAACCTCTCCTTCAGAAAACACCTGGAAGCAACGGCAGCCAAAGTCAACACTCGCAATAATATCTTGCACAAACTGAGTGGCAGCAGATGGGGAGCACATGCTTCCACTCTTAGAGGTTCTGCCCTAGCACTTGTGTACTCTGCCGCAGAATACTGCTCCTCTTCATGGTTGAATAGTAGTCATGTAAGCAAACTAGATGCCAGACTGCACGACACCATGCGTACCATCAGTGGATGCATCAAAAGCACACCTGTGCAATGGTTACCTGTGCTGAGTCACATTGCTCCACCTCCGCTACGAAGAAAGGGCTGCTTGGTCCGACAGCTGAAGAGGATCCAAAGTGACCCAGACCTACCAGTGCATAAGGACATTCCTTATCTAGCACTGAGGAGGTTGAAGTCCAGGAAGCCTCCACTAGTCTCAGCGCAACTACTACAAGACGCGGATTTCAGCCTCACTGAGCAATGGCGAACGGACTGGAGCACTGTCAACTAAACAGCTATCTGGCCCGACCGCACAGAAAAACCTACTGGATTCGAACTTCCCCGCCGACAATGGAAAGCACTTAACAGAATCCGAACATCTCACGGAGTCTGTCAGGATTCTCTATACAAGTGGGGCATATCGACAAGTTCTCAGTGCGACTGCGGTGCTTCGCGTGAGACAATAGACCATATTGTGTATGACTGCAACATCAGGTCTTACCCAGGTCCAAAAACAGACCTGTATAAAGTGACAGATGATGCACTTTCATGGCTGTCTGGTTTAGACATTAATATATAAGGAACATGTTCGCTGCTTATGTTTCTCAATTCAGTTAATATAAATTGTGTAAATTTACTGCTCATGTCATTGTTGTTTTCTCTATTACTTATTTTAGTTTCCTAACTTAATAGTCTTATATTAGCGTTGATTCAATTGTTCATATTACTGTAAGATGTAATATATCTTTCATAAATTTGTATTAATATTTTATTATCTTTTTTCCAAATTCTATTGCATCACACATAGTAGTGGACTTTTTACTGCATACTTGTATACGTCTCTGTAATTAATGCACTTAAATTTTGATATAAGCTGTTTGTTGTCTCTGCTTCCCACCCGGGGAAGTGTCATGTATCTTGCGTGTCCAAGTGTTTATGTCATACGATTAATAAATAAGTAAATTCTCCTGTCTTTGACCTGTACGCTGAAACGCTTGCTGTGTGTTCCCGAGTTCCTCTAACCTAAAAAGAACGCCCAGTCCCGCCCACACAACTCCCGCTACCCATGTAACTGCTTCCTGAGTGTAGTGGACTCCTTCTCAGCAGAACCTGGAACCCCACCACCCCATGGCGCAAGTCGAGGAATCTGCAGCCTACACGGTCGCAGAACTGTCAGAGCCTTGATTCAGACCCTCTACTCGGATGTCCGCAGTCAGTCCTGTCGATTATGCTGCAGATGGTGAGCTCTTCATTTCTCTTGTAAGAAAGACTGGCAGTCGCTACCACTTCCGATAGCCGCTCAAAACCGCAAAGAATCTCTTCCGATCCATAGCGACCCACATCATTGGTACCGACGTGAGCCACAGCTTGATGTTGGCTGCACCCTGTACTCCTCAAGGCATCCAGAAGGAGCCGTTCCAGGGCTGGAATGACCACCCGTTACCCACACGGAGCGTACGTTAGCCTTCTTCCTATCCTTAGCAACCTAACGTTGATGCTCCCAACCCATCCGGGTCAGGAACATTGAAACAGATAACGGCTCAAGCCTGATCGCAAGACGAGCCGTGGAAGCTTCACGATCTGACTTCCGGAATGTCTTTCGCTGACTGCCATGCACTGGAGAGTCCTCCCACACAACCACGGGTGGGGTTTGTGCCTCATTGTGAGCAGTAACAGGGCTTGTCGCTGCCGCAGGCAGATTGGTAAACACGCCGGGTATCCGTTTGTTTCTCCGGACCGGCCAAGAACAATGGCGTCCCTCGACCGCTACCTCGCACTGTGCAACCGATGTTAACACAGCTGGGAGCGAAATGTCACCAAATCGGTCTCCATCCGCACACATTCTCAGTCCCTGTTTATGACTACAATACTAGAAAGACGCGATTTGGACTCGACAAAGGATAACTAAAGTAAACAAAGACGACTTGTACTAATCCAACAAAAACAAATCAGACAACGTGGATGAATACACTAACCAGGTTCTTCACGCGATTCTAAATCTAATATACACGCGAGAATACGAGAAATTTAACAAACAGCAGCAAGAACCTCACGGAACGGTCAAAATGTGTCGCTTCTAGTAGACAGCCGGTTAGACATACAAGTAGCTGCGTCATCTGTACTGTTCTCAATGGAAGACTGCATTTCCTTAAAAGCGAATTTGAATCTAATATGCACGAGAGCACAGAATAAATTTAGAAACTGAAACGAAAAAGTGTAAAGAAAAATCGAGTTACTGTATGTCGCTTCTTATCAGAAGATGGTTTTTCCTTTTCTTTCCTTTCCTTTTTCTTTCCTTTTTTCTCACTTTTTATTTATTAATGTTTGTAAATCTATCGGACCAAACTGCGTGGTCATAAGTCCGTAGCTTACAAACTACTTAAACTAAGGTAAACTAACCTAAAGACAACACACATAGCTATGGCCCATGGAGGACTCGAACCTCCGACGACGAGCAACCGCGGGCTCCGCAGCAAGGCGCCTTAGACCGCTCGGCTACGTCACCGCGGCAAAGGTTTTTCTTACGAAATATGAGCAGCGTCTGCTCTGTATCTGCCGGCAGCTAAACAGATACTGCCTAAACTCTACCAACAGCAGGCACGATCAAAACAAAACGAACAAATCTTGCAATGCGCTCAAAGGAAGACTATACTGCTTCTCAAACGCGAGTTTGAATCCAATATGGATGAGAGCACAGATCAATTTACATACTGTAAGGAAAAAAAGCACATAAGAAACTAAATTACAGCATGTCGCTTCAAATCAGATGCTGGTTTCACTTTCGAAGTATGAAGGCGGTGTCTGCTGCTTGTCAGTTGACGGCCAAACGGATACTGACCTCTACCAACAGCAGGCACGATCAAAACGAAACAAACGAATATCGCGAGAATGGATTGAAAAATTTATCGCGCATTTCACGACGTATATTTTGATGTGTGTGTGTGTGTGTGTGTGTGTGTGTGTGTGTGTGTGTGTGTGCGCTATTATTACTATGTGTTCTGTCATAATTCATCTAATGCAGTGAGGAATGAATTGTTGGAAAGTGTTGTTTTTCTGTTAATTTCGTTTTATGTTTATTGTCTTTCGTATATAATACTTTTCCTCTTTTTGTGATGTGTATGTAAGATTCGATGGGTGTGTGGTGGTAGTTGTCATTTATGATGTGTTCAGCAAAAATGGAATGTATATTTTCACTCTTCAGGACTCTTTTGGCATCAGTGTACCACGTTCGGAAATTCCTGCATGTTGTCCAATGTACTGATTTCAAAAGACCTGCATGTGAGTTGGTAGATTTCTGCATTACTGAATTTTTCTGTTCTTTTTTGTGGTTTCAGGCTTTGTTGTATTTTGTTTTGGAAACGACCAGTATCCCTTACGTCTGTTCTCTGCAACAACACACTCTTCACTGCATTAGATGAACAAACACAGGATACCCATCAAAAGAAGCACATTGTGAGGTTACCGCCCAATAGAAATACTGGTAATTAATAGCATTTGATAATTAAACGGTATGAAGTTCACTGCTAACATTGACCATGCCAATGCACTAAATGTTACACGATTTTAATCTTATTAATTATGGTAGCAATGTATGTACACAGTTGGGTGACAACATTTATAGTTAGGCCATAGGTAGAAATTCTCCACGTTGAGATTTGCTGTGTGCTTGTAGCTGACGGGAGGCCAGCGAGCAGGCCGATGTTGGTGGCTTGTTCCAACTTAGGATTTTACAGTTCGTTTCTGGTGAGGGGAGAGAGGGACAATGGCGAGTGCCAGGCACAGTGCAGTGCACAAATATTGTAATACTACTGGCATTTGAAGTAATACGATGCAGTTAGGAACCTTTAAGGCCCTCATTACAAAATAGCCTGTTGATAAATAAACAATACATTAGCTGATATAGTCACATCTAACGTAATATGTTTAATTGACAATGAAAAGTAATAAATTACCAACGAAGACAAGACAGTTACACAACTAGCATGGCAATGTTTGTTTATAAAAATAATATATTAACTATTTTTCATTTTATTTTCAATCAATCTTTTGTATTTTACCTTGAAATATTCAGTTAAATCAGTTATCTGTGATATAAGAAATTGCACGATTATGATAAACAGTACAAAGGATGTTTATACTAATATAAAAACGTAAGAAAATATTTGTTGAATGTGTAGTGTAATTATTTTGATTTTAAGTAAAGTTTTAGAAATGTATTGGCTGAGCGCTGTACGTTGGCAAATCGGTTAGAACAGTTCACATGGGGAAGTTGATGACGTAGGGGAAAAAACCCGGCAGTTGAGCTTTTGGCGCGCGCGCGCGCCTGGGCAGGAAGTGAGGACTCGGGACCACGTGGTGTGGCTGGCCGGGCGGCGTCGCTCTGCATCAGTCGGCATGTGGATCTCGAGGTGGTGACTTGAGATTTGTGTGTGGCAATCGCCACGTGTGGGTGCTCGTCGTAGACTGCACCAAGTTAAATCGAGTGCTACTGTGTGTTTGTGAATATTTAGCCGGTGGAACAAGGTGTGCATCGCATTGAATTAAAGTGACTGTGATTTGTTAATGTAACACGTGTCGTCGCATAGGCATGAACATAAACGGTGTTTGAGACAGCCACGTGGTGTGAAAACAATTCGCGACAAATATTCATTTTGTCTGGGGGCTCACGAGCTATAACTTCATTTGGTAAATTTACTGACGTACAGACGCGACAGCCACAGGGATCAAATTTTGTGAAATAAACAACATAAAGTGAACTTTCACGTGTTTTCAAAAATAGTAGTTAGTACACCCTTTTCTCTCATGAACTTGAATTTATTATGAATTTGTTTCGTTAATCATATGCAGGGAAGGAAAGCTGCGAACGTGTGATATCATCCCCTAGAAAACGAGTTAAACAGTCGCAATAACAGTTCCAGTGTTTTTGCATGTTTAGGAATTTGGTTCGCAGCTGGTGGTTGTGAGTTTCAAAAATTATACTTTCTCTAATTTTAAACGCTCACCCCGACCTTCACCCTCGCAACATACACACGCAGGCGTACACACACACACACTCACTCACTCACACACACACACACACACACACACACACACACAGTATCGAAACAGAAACCGTCAAAACTCGCCACACAGTTTTCAAAACGTTGTAGAGTTATGTGATACATGTAAGCAGCATAATGGTGTATCTAACCAGTGCATAAGGTGAACGTTGCAAATTTCTATGTCTGGGGAGCAACCGCAAGCCTACCGATTAACGTGAATACTTTTCCAAAATATCTATAGCCTAGTTCCCGCATAAACCTTATTTATAGTACACAAGCCTCATTTCGGGAAAAACGGTAGTAATCATAGCAAAATGTTTATTAGCCTGGTAATTCTGACATTGACCTCTCAGTATTGTCGTTTTTCTTCAAATAATACTAAGTTGTTCCGAAGAGTTAACAGCTTTCACTCAGTTCATACAAAACAGAAATCTAATCTGCATTTGGATCGCACCTCCTTCACCCAAGTGCAGAAAAGTATGCAGTATACTGTCGAATCTATTTTTAATAATTTGTCATAAAAATTCAAAATGCTTACTTCTAATCCTCGGATATTCGAGGCTAAACTGAAAAGTTTCGCCGCGGTGGAGTGGCCCAGCGCATTGAGGCACTATGCTCAGACGTGCGAGGCCGTTCCCCGTCAGGGATTCGAATCCTCCCCCGGGGCTAGATGTTTGTGTTGTCTTTAGTATAAGGTAGTTTATAAGTAGTTTGTAAATTTAGGGACTGGTGATCTTGCAGTTAAGTCACATAAGCTTCACAAACATTTGAATGTTTCGAAAAGTTTCCTCATGGCTCAATCTTTCAATTATTTCGAGGAATTTTTTCACTTATGCTCAGGCCTACCGAGTGCGTAGGTTTGCTGTCTGTTTCACTTTATCTACTACTACTTTTTTGTAAACGAAGGCTTCCGCGGCCGTTGTCATTGTTTATAAAACTCTTCTGGGTGTTGGGTAAATGCATTGAATCAAAACATAGATTTAAGTTTGACAAAACATCAGTTTAGTAAATGATTTGAATTTTTTTAGTTATTACTGATTTTTGCGTGTTAATCACTGGAGTGAATGAAGTGTGAATGTGAAATGAAAATTCTAGAAATGTAATTGTACTATTGATTCACGTCGATTGTCCTGGAAGGAACCAGTGAGTTTCTTTGACTAGAGCGCGGATTATCAAGGTACGCTGATTGCTGACGGTTTCGTTTGCAGCCAATGAGAAATAACTGCGCGCTTATATTCTGGGAGCATCAGGCTTGGACTAACAAGGAAAGTACTTGGGCTCGAACAAATATATATGTATGAACGTTTGGTTACAGTATCTCTACGCATACCTCAATGTGCTGGTGGGTGTCGTTTTTATGCAAAACTTTGCAATCAGATAACACTGTAGATGTAATTGTAGACGCCATACGTAATGCAGATATCTGAACTATAACTTATGTAATAATCGTCGTACATGTTCTCTAGCGAATTGTCATCAAAAGCCGTGATGATAGTTGCAACTGTTGGTATTCACTACCACTGCTTCCATCGCCTCTTCCCGCACTTAACGTAGCACTACTGCTAGCAAAGAGTTCTTCGTCATTATCATCCCTATTATCATCATTATGTGTTACAACAGTATCTAACTTATGCTCATATATGTGTACCAAAACAGATACGAAAAAGCATGCGAATGATTCATCTTCTACACTAATACCATCTTCACGAAGAATGTTTCTTCGTAACTTCATCTCAACCAATCGCAAAACTTTAGCAGGATTGATTATCAATCGCCGCTCCGTCTGACGCTTCACCACACAAATGTCACTAAACGCAACTTCGGAGGCACCCTGCATCGTCCCTACTGGCGAACCGACAGGTCAGAGTGCAATGTGACAAGGCACACGCAGAGGCCTCTAAAGAACGTCTGCAGAGTTTTGCAGATGCGGGAGTGTCACTAGTACAATAAGGGATCGTTACATTATCTGTCGTACGATTTTGATATATATGTGTTTGTTCGAGCCCAAGTACTCTCCTTGTAAGTAAGAGAATGGGAGTTGGAGCAGAGTGACTTTCAGGAACAGGCACGCGGTCATAAGCTTAGAAAAGCATAAAGCAATTTCGCATAAAACTGAAAGTGTATAGATCAAGATGTATGCAAAGCTGCTGTGTATTGTTTGTGTATGATAAAGAGTTGAAGAATTGAGTGTGAACTGTGTTACAATGAGGAATTTTATATCGGCGTGTCATGTTGTACAATCCTCCACTAACAACCGATTATTCCAGTAGTCATTGAAGTGCACGATAATCGAGCAAGCAAATTTCTTCAAAACACAGACAAACTGTATGATTATTTGGTGTCTATTTGACTATTTTTATCAGGCTGTATCAGCGACCTTGCGAATGTGTGTCAATGAGTGTTTGCCCTTCAGTACGAACTTGGCAAGAAGTTTTGTAATCTGTTCACAAAGTATGAATAATAGCTAATTTATTAAGAAAAATCCTTCATTATTTCGTCTATTTTGCACTCTTGATACAATAATCTTATATTTCAACGTAACCTGTGTGCACTGCTTTTTCTGGTCGAAGAACATTGTATATGTTTTACAGTGCTGATGTGGACTGTTCCATTAGTAAAGGTCAGCTACTTTGCACTTTGACAGATATCTATATCTACAAATGTGAATGTCTGTTCGGTGTACGTTTATCACGTCTGAACCACAAGACATAAAGAGCTACAAATTTGTACAGTTAGTAATGTCTACCCGGGGAAGGCTTTAGGCACGGTTTTATGGTGATCGGATAGCTATTTATCTATGTATATTAATGTGAATGTCTGTTCGGTGTATGCTTATCAGGTCTGAACGACAAGACGGACAGACTTAAATATTTGTACAGTTACTAAGTTATACATGAAGAAGGTTTTAGGTACAGTTTAATAGTGATCTGATAGATATTTAGTAATCTGAAGAATATAACGCGAAATACGGAACAATACTTACTCTTTGAAAATGGTTGTATTGATTGCATTGTTGCTTGAGGGTTGATAATGATAAAAGGATGAAGTATTTTGGGATGGAAAGTTATCAGTGTGTATAAAATTCTACGTGTTTGTGTGTTAATATTTTGATCTGCAACGAAAACTACAGAACGCAAACGA
The DNA here is from genome assembly GCA_026315105.1 of Locusta migratoria. NCBI lineage: Eukaryota > Metazoa > Arthropoda > Insecta > Orthoptera > Acrididae > Locusta > Locusta migratoria. The sequence continues at coordinate 144,815,457 of CM048746.1, forward strand.
ATGGTCTGTGTGTAATTGTCCGAAGTCTCCCGTTGTACGCCATAGCAGTTCCATGCCAATAGCTATAAACCTGCGAAATTTTATAAATACGCTATACGAGAATGAGAGTACTTAGCGACTTCCAACAAACTTTCAACATAATTTCAAACCCTTATTAAACTTTTCTCGCTGACAACCATAGCAACATGATGAAAGGAAAAAAGTTTCTCGCTTACTACTTTTCCGCTGTTTATGGAGTAAAACTACTACATTCGGTATGACGTCAAAATTTATAATTTCTACACTACAAATTGTAGCTGCAGGAAAATATTACAGACAGTATACACACATATAGTTGAAAGTAGCTTCTAAATTTTATCACAGTACGACATGTAGTTCATGAGATATGAGTACATAATAACATTCCGCTGTTCATGGACTAAAACTACAGCATTTAGTATGACGTTCAATTTTTATTTTCCACAATACAAATTGTAGCCGTAGGAAATTTTACATACCGTATACACGCATATAATTGAGGGTACCTTCTAAATTGTATCACAGTACGACACACAGTTTATGAGATAGAGCACATAAACAGCAACGTTCGTGGATAACCTTCCATTTCCGCACCAAGTTTTAATCTATTACTTCTTTACTACTAACTGGATTTAAAGAGAATTTACTGACATACAGCCCTTATACAAATGAATGTATAACTGAAAAATGGCAGGAATAAATTAATAAATACCCGGGCAACGCCGAGTTTTCAACTAGTTTCTAGTAAAATCCGTAGTCCATGATGTACTTCTTCCATCGAACGTAACATCAGTTCTTGTACATATGCAGAAATATTTAAAGATTTAAAGAATTACTGCAAAATCTAAACACTCTTTGTACCATCTAAATAGTTTTCTGTGTTGTACCTCGATATCAACCCAAGTGAGAAGAGGTCTGTGATCTCAGCTCTCGTGTGGCATCCCGCTTTCGCAATTTGGCTGGAGTAATTGGGGTAATATTACGTTTTTATTGTTCCCATTAACCCATTATAGCTCCCCAGAATAATAATATTGTTATACCTTCGTCTGACTGTTTTGTTCATTATTTTAGCATGTGCATTATAATGTTTTTGTTGGGCCAAGAACATAGAAATTTAAAACTTCCTGGCAGATTAAAATTGTGTGCCGGAACCGGGACTCGAACCTGGGACCTTTGCCTTACCTTTGAAGTTTGGAAAGTAGGAGGCGAGGTACGGGCAGAAGTGAAGTTGTGAGGCGGCATCGTGAGTCGTGTCGGGATAGCACAGTCGGTAGTGCGCTTGCCCGCGAAAGGCAAAGGTCCCAGGTTCGAGTCCCGGTTCCGGCACACAATTTTAATCTGCCAGGAAGTTTCATATCAGCGCACACTCCGCTGCAGAGTGACGTTTCATTCTGGAAACATAGAAATTTGTTTAGCTCATAATGAACATGAAGATTTATCTTAAAATGGTCCGTTTCAAAGAAACGTACGTTGTCTTTTCATTTGCTACCGCCTATTAAACTGTTAATACTACTAATGTAATTGTTAATCACTGGCGGCCGGAGCATATAATGACCGGGGGATCACTACATTTACTGCGTCATGGAATTTAGCTTTCCAATTGATTCAGTAAGTGAGCTCATAAACCGATCATCTCCAATCTATTTCTGATAATGCTAAACGTAATGATGCAGCTGAACTTACGTTGCACAGACCAGGTAACAAACATTTTAAAAATTGATGAACGAAAGAAACGTTGCAGTCTTGATGATAAAAGTGCTATTATATGTTGACTGCAAGCAATATATATCCCCCACTCCTGTTCAGGAAATATTTTATTATAGACAATTATGTGTAAATCGATTTTCCACTCATGATGTCAAACTGACAAAGTTTCCATTTTAAGATATGGTAATAGCCAACAAAGAGTCAAATGAAGCTTGACGTGGTTTGTTACATTTACCGCAATGCGTTGGAAGAGTATAATCGTCAATGAACCTCAAAATCGGCATATATGTGACAAGTAAAAATACTAAAGTCATTGCTAGTTCAATAATCTGTTATAAATGCGAAAATTGAGGAGGAATAACAATTGTAACTAAATTTTGATAACTCTTCAAAACACTTTGAAAAAGTAGATTAAATAATCTGATACGAGAATGAAATAAATCATAGTAATAAAAAAACACGTTTATTGATATCAGCTTTTTCCAGGATTTCATTTTTTTAAATTATTTATTTGGCCTTCTGAGTGTTAACTCATTGTAGCCATCTACAACACACAGTGGAAATGTACATATATTTAAATAAACAGACAAAACAAAAGTACATTTTGTCAAAGTGGGAAAGTGGAAACAAAGCGAAAACTGCATTACATTACAATTTAAATAATGTTGGAACATTTTCACATATTAACAAGCAAACCATTATATTACCAACACATTTGATGCTTATAGATTGTGTACAGCGATCTTAATAAACTTAATTATGATTTTATATACACGAATGTCTTTTTTAAACAAAAGGGAAGAAGCTGACTCGGGAAGGGGATATCCCATCTTCACCAATGTCTGCAGGAAGTTCAAACGTTCTCGTTCAAATTTGGGGCACCCGAACAGGATGTGGTTGACATCAGCTTCCGTTTCAGGATCACACTCACATGCCGCCGAATCGTAGACGTTGATCCGATGTAGATGTTTTGGATAAGAGGCGTGATTGAAGCGAAGACGAATAATGGTAGAAATCGCGGATCGGTCCAGATGAGGCCTCATAAATCACGGCTGCGTAGAAATCCGAGGTTGCAGCACAGCGTAAGAAGCGCCTTTCGTTTCTTGGGAAACGTTCCACATCTGATGTCACTGTTGTTTTGCGTATTCCTTGACCGCAGATAAGATGTCTGTGTATGGTGGTTGTAGCTCCAAGATGCCGCTCCAGGATGCCGCTTGTTTAGCCAATGCATCAACTTCCTCATTATAGGAGATACCAGCGTCAGAAGGCACCTAAAGTAAATTAACTGTCCGTCCCGTATTTGTACATCGAATATATCCAGAATTTAGCAGTTTTTTTTTTTTTCATCTCCGGTGTTGTAGGGTTTGAAGGACACTTTGAGAGTCAGACACAATTAATATTTTCGGGAAGGAAATGGTAGAAACAAACCTAAGTGCTTCCAGAATTGCCACTGTCTCCGCCGCAAATATAGAGGTATTCGTTGGCAGTTTGAAGGTTCTCCGAATCTGAATCTGAAGGCAGAAAAAGGCACATCCAGTACACTCTTCTTGTGGAATTTTGGACCCATCTGTATATACACAAAGAAAATCAGGCCAGTGTTCTGAAATGAGGTGACTGAATCCGTTATTAACAGAGTTACTTCCTAAGCAAGTCATATTAAAATAGAAGACTGGAATCTGAATACCAAGTGTTCGTAGATCGTATTCAAAAGGAGGCGGATGCGGTGAACATCGCACAGAACGTATCATAGGAGACCAAGTGTCGAAGCTGGTACAAATGGCTGGTGGTATATTCTTTCTGTGAGAGGCAATCCATAGTCGATAGATGGTGTCTCTGTTTCTGCAGACTGAACTGTCCATGAAAGCCATTCCTTGAAAGTAGAATTTATCTGACAACATTTGGCGCCTAATGCTCAAGGGCATCTCTCCTGCTTCCACTAAAAGGGAGTTGAGGTCGATCGCATGGCTCGAAGACAGGTTCGGATGGCTATATACTGAAGAGTATCGAGTTTCGTGAGATGAACCTTCGGTGCATTGTGGTACAGTTGACAGCCATAGTCAAGCCGAGATCGAATAATCCCTCGATAAATAGTGAGTAAGGTGCTCTGGTGCGCACCCCACCACACCCGGGTGAGTGATTGGATTACATTTAGGCCCTCTTCACACTTGGTAACCGTGGCTCTGATATGAGGCGCCCAGCTTAACCGAGAGTCAAAAATCATCCCCAGGAAACGTGATTGAGGTTTTATCTGGAAAGTGTACGTCCCACCCGTAATGTGGCCATCTGTGAGATTCAGTGTTGACTTGTGAAATGGGAGATTACTGATTTCTCAGCCGATATCTCCAGCCCATTAGTAGATAGCCAATCATCGATGTGTGCAATGGATGAGAGTAATGTCGTTTTAGTCTGATGATACGAATCAGCAGTAGAATAGACACATAAATCATCTGCATACAGCAAGATTTTTGTGGAAGGCATTATCACGCGTTCTATGTCATGCGTATACAGAGTGTACAGAAGGGGGCTTAAAATCGCACCTTGTAGCAAGCCCTAGGAGACAAGAAAAGGTGCCATCATGTTACCTTGGTACCGGAATAGATCGTTCTTTTAGCAACAAAGGTACTGATGCCATAAAACATCCGTGAAGGAATTCCGAATCCTGCCAGCTTGTCCAAGAGAATCGGTATCTGGACATGGTCATAAGATCCCTTAACGTCGAGAAAAGCAGCGATCATTGTATGCTTCATTTGAAAGGCTGAAGTGCGGGATTTCATTAAAACAGTGAACACAAAAGACGTACGGTCCCTGTGATTATGAACCACGTTACCGGTACGGTGCCTTGACTTATAGCCTAACATCAAAGCACGACAGCCCAGCGGGTAGTGGGTAGACGAGAGCTTAGGGGTCGTGTCAACGTAATAAAGTAATACGTTGCTTGCAGTGGCCATTTTGAGCAGCAGCTGAATTGTATTTCACTGTAAGGTTTTAAAATAAATGCCTTTTGCTACTGCAACTTAAGGGTTTTATTTTTATATTTTTAATCACCCATACGCGTTTCGCCCTTTCTTTCAAGGCATCATCAGTGGGTGTCCTGAAATATTTACATCTTTTTGTTTGCACATATAGGTTAAGTCTCTTATATATCTACAAAACATTTCATTTCAGATTTAAAACAGTTCGTTTTTTTGGTATAAAATGGTGTACTTACAGCACTTGTTACTCCACTTCAGTCTTATTCTGGCAACCAGGTCGAAAGGTTACACTGTTTTTCGAACCACATTGCAGTTCTCTGATTCTGCTGTCACCTGCTGCCATACTGTGTCTACTGCTGTTTGTTTTGTAGTGTTGCCAACCTTAGCTTATTTGAAATTCAACTGTTTCATTGAGAATGTGTTGAAGGTATCTTTGTGTGTGTGTGTGTGTGTGTGTGTGTTTGTGTGCATGAGTGTGTGTGGGTGTGGGTGTGTATGTGGGTGGGTAGGTGGTTTTTTTTTTTTTTTTTTTTTTTTTTTTTTTTCCCTCTCTGTTTGAATGAGTGTGTGTGTGTGTGTATGTGAGTGTGTGTGGTGGGGGGGTTGTGACTATGTGTTGGGGTTTGTGTTTACCATATGGTCAATCAGTGAGAACAGTGATTGATTGGTCAGGTTTATTTGGTCATTTAGTAGCATCTTTTTCTCAGCTTTTGTTTTATATATGTGATAATTTTCTTGTAATGTTAGGAGATGTTTTTCATTATTTATTCTAATTACCTTCATGTCTTTTTCTATTGTGGTGGGTTTGTGGTTATATGCTATTAGATGTTCTGCAAAAGTGGAGTGGTTTGTTCTGTATTTCCATGCCCTGATGTGTTCCTTGTATCGGGTATCGAATGTTCTGCTGGTTTGTCCTATATACCTTCCATCACATGAGTTGCATTGTAGTTGGTATATTCCAGCTCTTTGGTAGATATCTGTGTCTGTTTTGATTTTTGGGATATATTTTTGGACTGGGTTATCTGTTTTGAGAGCTATTTTTATGCCTTGTCTTTTGAAAATATTTATTATTTTGTGTGTTAGTTTGTGTTTGTATGTCATTGTGTACCATCTTGAATTTTCTTTTTTGCTTTCATGTGTTTCTAGTACTGTAGTTTGTGTTGTGTGTGTTTGTGTGCTGCTTTGCTGTGTTGTTGTCTGGGTGTCTGTACGTTTGGTGTTTTTTGCCCGTATCTGTTTTTTAATTTTTTTGTTTAATTTTTCTACTATATTACCATCGTATCCATTGTTTGTTGCTATTTGTGTGATGATGTCTAGTTCCTTTTGGTAATTTTCTTTGTTGAGTGGTATTGTGTTGGGTCTATGGAGCATGTATCTGATTGCTGATTGTTTTTGTGCATGTGGGTGATTGGAGGTCTGGTGTATAATTGTATCAGTTGTTGTCGGTTTACGGTAAATGTCAAAGGTATGCTTGTTGTTTTCCTTTTTGATGGTTATATCCAAGAAGTTTATTTGGTTGTTATGTTCTTTTTCTATTGTGAATTTTATTTTTTTGTGTATAGTGTTTAAATCTGTATGGAGCTGGTCTATTCTTTCCGGAGGTTCATCAATTAGGCAGAGGATGTCATCCATGTACCTTATCCAGTAGAGTATTTTATAGTTTTTTGTGGTTACTTTTTTAAAAATCATACTTTCTACATGGTTCATGAAAATATTGGCTAGGGTACCTGACACTGGTGATCCCATGGGTAAGCCTTCTTCTTGCAGGTAATATTCATTATTAAATTGAAAATAGTTTTGTTCGGTTATCAATTTTAGCAAAGAGTATATCTCTTTTATGTGTTCATTTGGTAGTTGACTGTTTTCTTTTAGATTTTGTTCTATGATAGTTATTGTTTCATCTACTGGTATGTTAGTGTACATATTTTCTATGTCAAAGGAAAGAAGGGTAGCTGAGTCTGGGATTCTTGTATCTTTTATGAGTCGTATTAAGTGTGAGGTGTTGTTTATGGTTTTGTCATCTTTCATTTGATAGGTTTCTGATAGTACTTTCATCATGTGTCTTGCAAGTTTATAAGTGGGAGCATTTTTGAAATTCACAATGGGCCGTAACGGGATATTTGGTTTATGTACCTTTGGTTGGCATCGGAGGGTTGGTGCTGTGGGGTTATTCTGAATTAATTTTCTTTTTTCTGTGTCATCCAATGTGTAGTCTATATCTTTTAAGGTGTTTTTTACTTTTGTCTGAAATCTGTTTGTTGGGTCTGATTTTAATTTTTTAACATTACTTTGAGAGATGAGATCATTTGTTTTCTCAATGTACTGTTGTTTGTCCATCAAAACGACTGTGCCTCCCTTGTCTGCTTTGGAAATGATGACGTTTTCCTCTTGGAGTTTTCTCTTTAGGTTTTTGAGTGTTATGGAATCGGGACTTTTTTTGTTTTTGTTGTTCTGTTGTTTCATGTCTGTTATGATTTTATGTATTTCGTTTTTTATAAGTTCCCTCGCTAACCCAGTGTTTACAGTGTTGTTTTCATTTCTTTCTTCACGTTTTAAAACAGCTTCTGATTGTATTATCAGGTCTTCTATGTATTCTTCATCTATGTTTGTGTTAATATTGTACTTCAATCCTTTTTCTAACAGCTCTTTTTCATTTTCATTTAGTTGTGTCTTTGTGAGGTTCATTAGTCTTGGGTAAAATTGATGTGTGTGTCTTGGTTGTTTATGGTTATCATTTTTGTGGAGTGTTTGTTGTCTTATGAGCTGTGTCATCTTCTTCTTGTGTTTTTCCGCAATTTCTTTTACAGCAGTGTCTGTGTAGCTTTCGACCTTGTTGACCAGATCTGAGAAAACAGCTGCATTGTTAATGTTATTTGCTAGCTGTACATGTGTGTTGAATAATTTTCGAGATAAAGTTTGTTTCTTTGAGTATAAGGCTTTGATTTCGGATTTTAACCATACTTTTTGTGCTGTTTGCTTGGCTTTCTGAGCACTAGACGAACTGTTTTTAATCTTTACATTGATGTAGTTAGGTACAAGGTTATTAGATTGACAAAATTTGTTAAATTTTAAATGCTCTATGGTTCTATGGATGTTGAGATGTAATCTTCTGAATCTGTGATAGAGGCCAACTGGGAATGCCTGGCATGGCTTGTTTAATACGTTGCTTGCAGTGGCCATTTTGAGCAGCAGCTGAATTGTATTTCACTGTAAGGTTTTAAAATAAATGCCTTTTGCTACTGCAACTTAAGGGTTTTATTTTTATATTTTTAATCACCCATACGCGTTTCGCCCTTTCTTTCAAGGCATCATCAGTGGGTGTCAGCACTTGTTACTCCACTTCAGTCTTATTCTGGCAACCAGGTCGAAAGGTTACACTGTTTTTCGAACCACATTGCAGTTCTCTGATTCTGCTGTCACCTGCTGCCATACTGTCAGCAGTATGGCAGCAGGTGACAGCAGAATCAGAGAACTGCAATGTGGTTCGAAAAACAGTGTAACCTTTCGACCTGGTTGCCAGAATAAGACTGAAGTGGAGTAACAAGTGCTGACACCCACTGATGATGCCTTGAAAGAAAGGGCGAAACGCGTATGGGTGATTAAAAATATAAAAATAAAACCCTTAAGTTGCAGTAGCAAAAGGCATTTATTTTAAAACCTTACAGTGAAATACAATTCAGCTGCTGCTCAAAATGGCCACTGCAAGCAACGTATTAAACAAGCCATGCCAGGCATTCCCAGTTGGCCTCTATCACAGATTCAGAAGATTACATCTCAACATCCATAGAACCATAGAGCATTTAAAATTTAACAAATTTTGTCAATCTAATAACCTTGTACCTAACTACATCAATGTAAAGATTAAAAACAGTTCGTCTAGTGCTCAGAAAGCCAAGCAAACAGCACAAAAAGTATGGTTAAAATCCGAAATCAAAGCCTTATACTCAAAGAAACAAACTTTATCTCGAAAATTATTCAACACACATGTACAGCTAGCAAATAACATTAACAATGCAGCTGTTTTCTCAGATCTGGTCAACAAGGTCGAAAGCTACACAGACACTGCTGTAAAAGAAATTGCGGAAAAACACAAGAAGAAGATGACACAGCTCATAAGACAACAAACACTCCACAAAAATGATAACCATAAACAACCAAGACACACACATCAATTTTACCCAAGACTAATGAACCTCACAAAGACACAACTAAATGAAAATGAAAAAGAGCTGTTAGAAAAAGGATTGAAGTACAATATTAACACAAACATAGATGAAGAATACATAGAAGACCTGATAATACAATCAGAAGCTGTTTTAAAACGTGAAGAAAGAAATGAAAACAACACTGTAAACACTGGGTTAGCGAGGGAACTTATAAAAAACGAAATACATAAAATCATAACAGACATGAAACAACAGAACAACAAAAACAAAAAAAGTCCCGATTCCATAACACTCAAAAACCTAAAGAGAAAACTCCAAGAGGAAAACGTCATCATTTCCAAAGCAGACAAGGGAGGCACAGTCGTTTTGATGGACAAACAACAGTACATTGAGAAAACAAATGATCTCATCTCTCAAAGTAATGTTAAAAAATTAAAATCAGACCCAACAAACAGATTTCAGACAAAAGTAAAAAACACCTTAAAAGATATAGACTACACATTGGATGACACAGAAAAAAGAAAATTAATTCAGAATAACCCCACAGCACCAACCCTCCGATGCCAACCAAAGGTACATAAACCAAATATCCCGTTACGGCCCATTGTGAATTTCAAAAATGCTCCCACTTATAAACTTGCAAGACACATGATGAAAGTACTATCAGAAACCTATCAAATGAAAGATGACAAAACCATAAACAACACCTCACACTTAATACGACTCATAAAAGATACAAGAATCCCAGACTCAGCTACCCTTCTTTCCTTTGACATAGAAAATATGTACACTAACATACCAGTAGATGAAACAATAACTATCATAGAACAAAATCTAAAAGAAAACAGTCAACTACCAAATGAACACATAAAAGAGATATACTCTTTGCTAAAATTGATAACCGAACAAAACTATTTTCAATTTAATAATGAATATTACCTGCAAGAAGAAGGCTTACCCATGGGATCACCAGTGTCAGGTACCCTAGCCAATATTTTCATGAACCATGTAGAAAGTATGATTTTTAAAAAAGTAACCACAAAAAACTATAAAATACTCTACTGGATAAGGTACATGGATGACATCCTCTGCCTAATTGATGAACCTCCGGAAAGAATAGACCAGCTCCATACAGATTTAAACACTATACACAAAAAAAAAAAAAAATTCACAATAGAAAAAGAACATAACAACCAAATAAACTTCTTGGATATAACCATCAAAAAGGAAAACAACAAGCATACCTTTGACATTTACCGTAAACCGACAACAACTGATACAATTATACACCAGACCTCCAATCACCCACATGCACAAAAACAATCAGCAATCAGATACATGCTCCATAGACTCAACACAATACCACTCAACAAAGAAAATTACCAAAAGGAACTAGACATCATCACACAAATAGCAACAAACAATGGATACGATGGTAATATAGTAGAAAAATTAAACAAAAAAATTAAAAAACAGATACGGGCAAAAAACACCAAACGTACAGACACCCAGACAACAACACAGCAAAGCAGCACACAAACACACACAACACAAACTACAGTACTAGAAACACATGAAAGCAAAAAAGAAAATTCAAGATGGTACACAATGACATACAAACACAAACTAACACACAAAATAATAAATATTTTCAAAAGACAAGGCATAAAAATAGCTCTCAAAACAGATAACCCAGTCCAAAAATATATCCCAAAAATCAAAACAGACACAGATATCTACCAAAGAGCTGGAATATACCAACTACAATGCAACTCATGTGATGGAAGGTATATAGGACAAACCAGCAGAACATTCGATACCCGATACAAGGAACACATCAGGGCATGGAAATACAGAACAAACCACTCCACTTTTGCAGAACATCTAATAGCATATAACCACAAACCCACCACAATAGAAAAAGACATGAAGGTAATTAGAATAAATAATGAAAAACATCTCCTAACATTACAAGAAAATTATCACATATATAAAACAAAAGCTGAGAAAAAGATGCTACTAAATGACCAAATAAACCTGACCAATCAATCACTGTTCTCACTGATTGACCATATGGTAAACACAAACCCCAACACATAGTCACAACCCCCCCACCACACACACTCACATACACACACACACACACTCATTCAAACAGAGAGGGAAAAAAAAAAAAAAAAAAAAAAAAAAAAAAAAAAAAAAAAAAAAAAAAAAAAAAAAAAACCACCTACCCACCCACATACACACCCACACCCACACACACTCATGCACACAAACACACACACACACACACACACACACAAAGATACCTTCAACACATTCTCAATGAAACAGTTGAATTTCAAATAAGCTAAGGTTGGCAACACTACAAAACAAACAGCAGTAGACACAGTATGGCAGCAGGTGACAGCAGAATCAGAGAACTGCAATGTGGTTCGAAAAACAGTGTAACCTTTCGACCTGGTTGCCAGAATAAGACTGAAGTGGAGTAACAAGTGCTGTAAGTACACCATTTTATACCAAAAAAACGAACTGTTTTAAATCTGAAATGAAATGTTTTGTAGATATATAAGAGACTTAACCTATATGTGCAAACAAAAAGATGTAAATATTTCAGGACACCCACTGATGATGCCTTGAAAGAAAGGGCGAAACGCGTATGGGTGATTAAAAATATAAAAATAAAACCCTTAAGTTGCAGTAGCAAAAGGCATTTATTTTAAAACCTTACAGTGTAATAAAGTAAGTTGCAGCGTTCACCACGCCTACAGTTGTAAATCTCATCGCGTCAAGGAGACGCAGCTAGGATTCATCGCCTTGCTCCTGGCCCATCACGTTGTCCAACTTGTACGCGTAGGATTCCTCCATACGGCCTGAGACCAGTAGTAAGTGAAATGTACTCACCAACCAGGAGAACGTCAGCGATGCAGACGGCGTAAGTAACCAGCGAGACCCACGTTTACGTCGACAATCAGTTTGAGTATGTCCTGACACCAAAGCAAGGCTTGCAACTGCCTCCATAACTATGGTCTTTATGAAGACAGAATCTTTATTTATTAGAAGCAGTGAACGGATTTTATTACGGCTTTTATTACCTGTTACTCAAATAGCTCTCCAACTAGTGGAGTCTGCTTTTATACTACTATTATCATTATTTCCTGGCGTTAACCGCGTGTGTATTTGCCCCTTTCTTCTGTTACACCATCACCTCCTTCCCTCGCTTCCCATCACCTTGTTTTCTACTGTCTATCAATTTTAGTTTCTATTAACGTTCAGTTCAATTAATATGACGTCATAGCTCCTGAACTAAGTGTTATAAAACAAAATATTTTTTTCAGATTCGTTGAGTAGAATATCGAGAAACGGAATGTGTTACGAATGACGTTTGTAGTAAAAACGTAGTAAATTACAACCTCATGCATTTCATTGCTTCAGATGACATATCTCCTGCACTAAGTGTCGTACTCTGATGAAATTGTGAAGGCGCATTCAGTGATGTATGCCCCTCCTGTCTGCATAACATGTCGGGAACAGATTTAGTAGTAAAGACATGGCATAGTTTTTCATGAACCACAATCTTAATGTCATATATCATGAACTATGCGTAGTAGTACCATGATATTTCAAAGGTTCATTCAATGGCGTATGTGTATGAGTTCTATAAATGTCTTGCGAATACGTTTAGTATCGTAGACCTAAAAAATTGTAAAAACGTTGGTGAATGATGTACTTCTATTGCATGAAAGTGGAAAATTTTAAGCAATAAACTTCTTACCTTTCATCACTTTTCTGGGATTTACAGCAAGAGATTTGTTAAGATTTGAAATTATACATAAAGTTTGTTACAAGTCGGTAAGAGCCTTAGAGATAACGAAAGATAAGCCCGAACTCTTCTTCGGGTATATGGATTATACCTTCTTTTGTGTCTCGTTTCCGCCGGTTGTCCTGGGTGTCGGTGCTCGAGTAGAGAGAGACCGACACAGGAAAATAGGAAGCACGCGTGTGTAGGTACGGAGGTGACCGGCCAGTGGAACAGCAGAAAATAGAAACACTAAGCTACATTAGTATAAGAGATATATTTCATAGAAATAATATATTACTTAACTTGGAGAGCAGCAGACTAGTAGAATGTTGATACATAGTTTAGAAAGAGGCCTGCCTCTAATGATTCCTAGTGCGTATCCGATAGCCAAGTCTTAACTGGTGCCTAACTGATTCCCAAGTGGCCGATGCCGCAGTCGTGGCCACGAGCGGAGTTGCAGCAGAGGGCGTTTGTGGCTGACGTCGTAAGAACGCCGCGCCGTGCGTGCATGGCGGCGCGCGGCGAAAGTACGTGGCGCGCATTTCATACTTGTGCGACACCACACCTTCGTGATCTGCCTCGTAGACATTGCTGAACACTCTAGATGAGGCCACGAATTAAGACGAGACTAAGATTATATTACAGATGACCTGATTTTGGATAGTGTTATGAGGGAATCGACCGACATACAAGTGGATTACCATCTCATGAACCGCTACGTGGAATACTAGCTAAGTAGAGCATGTGATCATGTTCTGGGACAGTTTAAGAAGCAAAGAGGACACATGCAGCATAGCTCGAACATGTGAAGCCAGTGATATTGGAAATAGTCCCCAGAAGAAGTGCACACCGAAGTACGAGTCGCATAAAAATGTCGGCAACCACAGCGGACCGGAAATGGAATATCACGACGCCTAGAGATGACTGAATAGACGTGGTTCACAGGGGAAGCGCCAGACTAAATATGGAACTCCAAGGAGGGGGTCTGGTGGATCCAGATAAAAGGAACATCTAGAACCACCGCGAACGAATAACAAGGCGAAAAACGCTCCTTCAGATCGCAGCTAGCCGACGCGGACCGCAGACAGCCCAACATGCTGAAGATGGACCACCGAGAAGCAGTACTGGTGGGCGTGGTCTGCTGAAGGAGCGCCTGCAACCGTCGACAGAGGAGGAAGACCACAGACATAACCACGCCGTCAGGTCCATTGGAGAATCTCAGTGCTCACCTGTTGAAGGTTACGGGCTACGAAAACGGAATATTGTCCAAGTACAACAGTGTGGAAGCTATACGAAAACTGCACGATAAACCGCCTTAAATCTTAACGTGTTCGTCCCTTAGGTGGTCCCATCAAGGAATTTCTATATTTTAAATGGAACGAGACCTTTCAGGATTTGAAACGAGCAATTCTCCAGCCGACATACCCAATGACTTCGAATCTTCCCACATTGTAGTTGCAGAGGCATCACTAGATGGTTTCGGGACAATATTGAAACTGGACTCCTTTTGCGTGTAAGATTCTGAGGCCACCTAAAGGGAACTGTATCTTGATTAAAAAGTTCTTAGCTTTTATATTTGCAATTCACAGTCATATACATGGTCAATGTTCTCATATCAGATCACAAGCTGCTAGTGGCATTATGCTAGTCTCAACGATACATGCCTACTCACATTACTTGGCGTCATCGATGTTGGGCTTAGTTTCTCTGTGGAGAACCACTACAATCCTGTGTGTAACCAACTAAACCAATGCATTATATTCCAGTATGGCAAGAGCAAAGATACATCTTGACGCCTGATGTCTGCTTATACACTGCTGACCATTAAAACTGTTGCACCACGAAGAAGACGTGCTACAGACGCGAAATTTAATCGACAGATGCTGTGATATGCAAATGATAAGTTTTGCAGACCAGCTACAACGTGCTGATATGAGGAAAGTTTCTAACCGATTTCCCATTCACATCAGCAGTTAACCGGCGTTGCCTGTTGAAACGTTGTTGTGATGCCTCATGTAAGAAGGTGAAATGCCTACCATCACGTTTCCAATTTCGATAAAGGTCTGATTGTAGCCTATCGTGCTTGCGGTTTATCGTATCGAAACATTGCTGCTCGCGTTGGTCGCGATCCAATGACTGTTAGCAGAATATGGAATCCGTGGTTTCCGGAGGGCCATACGAAACGCCGTGCTGCATCCCAACGGCCTCGCATCACTAACAGTAGAGATGACAGGCACCTAATCCGCATGGCTGTTAACGGATCATGCAGCCCCGTCTCGATCGGCAGCTCAGCAGATTGGGACGTTTGCAAGACAAGAACCATCTGCTCGTAAGTTCGACGACGTTTGAAGCAGCATAGAGTATCAGCTCAGAGACCATGGCTGCGGTTACCCTTGACGCTGCATGACAGACAGGAGCGACTGCGATGGTGTATGCAACGAGGAACGTGGCTGCACGAATGAAAAAACGTCATTTTTTCGGATGACTCCAGGTTCTGTTTATGATGGTCGCATCCGTGTGTGGCGGCATCGCGGTGAACGCACATTTGAAGCTTGTATTCGTCATCGCCATACTGGCATATCATCCGGCGTGATGGTATGTGGTGCTATTGGGTACACGTCTCGGTCACCTCTTGTTCGCATCGACGGCACTTAGAACAGTGGCCATTACGTTTCAGATGTGTTACGACTCGTGGCTCTACCCTTCATTCGATCCCGGAGAAACCCTACATTTCAGTCGGATAATGCACGTCCGTATGTTGCAGGTCCTGTACGGGCCTTTCTGGAAACGGAAAATGTTCGACTGCTGCCCTGGCCAGCACATTTTCCAAATCTCTCACCAATTGAAAATGTCTGATCAATGGTGGCCGAACAACAGGCTTGTCACAACACACCAGTCACGATTCTTGATGAACTGTGGTATCGTGTTAAAGCTGCATGGGCATCTGTACCTGTACACGCCATCCAAGCTCTGTTTGGCTCAATGCCCAGGCGTACCAAGGCCGTTATTACGGCCAGAGGCGGTTGTTCTGGGTACTGATATCTCAGGATCTATGCAACCAAATTGCGTGAAAATGTAATCACATGTCAGTTCTAGTATAGTATTTTTGTCCAAAGACTACCCGTTTATCATCTGCATTTCTTCTTGGTGTGGTAAGCAACAACAACTAATAAATTGTAGAGCTTTATGTATACTAGTTGCAAATATGAATACTTGTCATCTACGTCAGACTGCTGAAGAGTCCATGCATACACGAAAGATAATGAATAGCACTATATCGTCAAGTAATTGCAAGACCAAATATTAAAGAAAGAAAACTTGACAAGTCAACCAGATTTTATACATAAAATGGACCTAAAGTAGAACTTGGCTACACTGCACTCTTAGCTGAGGCCTAACCATATTTCGATTCCTCGTCATATAACTGACCATTTCCTGACTGGCTATTGCCCATCTAAAATGCTTCTCACTTTTTATGGAGTGCAACTACGACTGCGGTCATCATGAATCCTCTGAACACGTAGTGCTGTACTGTCAATGGTACAGATACACTCATCGAGACACTACAAGAATCGCAACAGAAACACTACTAACTAAACGAACTAACAAATCAGTTACTCAAGATCAAACACATCTACCAACAAAAGAGGCTGTACAAAGAGACGACAGGGATAGTACAGAGGACGCCAGAACAACACATCCTCTGACACGGAGGACACAGCACCAGAAGAAGAAAGCATAGACACCAAAATGTAGTGACAAAGGACCATTAACATTGAAAGGAGAGATGAATGAAGATAAATGAACCTACCCGGTTATTGTACCGGACGTCACGATAAGCCTGTAGTATAATAGCGAGTTATCCTTAGCAGATAACGTAATCTACAACAATAAAACACACATTAAGAACCATAACACATAATAGGACAGATATAATACAACGACAGACATCAACAGGTACACTTCTCACGTAGTACAATAACACCTGTTGGTATTTTCTGTGATCTCTCCAAGGCTTTTGATTGCGTAAATCATGAAATTCTTCTAGATAAACTAAAGTATTGTGGTATGAATGGGACAGTGTACCTAACAGGAAGAGTGCAGAAATCTGGCATTAGTAATTCTCATAGTATGCATAAAACAGCTGAGTCCTCAAACTGGGGAGCAATCAGAAATGGGATACGACCACGTTCTTGCTGTTCTTAATATATATCAATCACTATGCAGGACCTAGAGATCAGCATACGAAATTAGCACATGCTAGTTAATAATCTACTTTGTTACTTGACGACGTCACATTTCGAGACATCCGCTTGGGCAGTGCAGGTAAAAGCACAATTAACACTCAACCTAACCTATTCGCATTTGTTGCTCTTCGCCTCTCCATGTTTATTTCTTAATTTTAATTTTTTCTTCTTTTTATAATTTCCAATTCCCGAGTTGATTTACATTAGTTCCTGAATGCATAATAAAGCTGTCATCTTTAAACAGAAACAGGACGAGGCCCTTCCCTCCCCCATGTAGCGTGCGGCTTCAGCTGCGTAGCAGGAGGTTGGGAGCCAGGAGATCGTGTGTTCCGGCTAAATAGACCGACTTGGGCTCTACGGCACACAGAAAACAGATTAGTTAAAATATTCAAAAATTTGTGAAGCTTATGGCACTTAACTGCAGGGGTCAGCTGTCCCTAAACTTACAAACTACTTATGAACTGCCTTATACTAAACACAGCACAAACATCCCGAGGGAGGATTCGAACTCCCGGCGGGGAACGGAGTCGCGTATCGCAGCGTAACGCCTCATTGCGCTCGGCAAAAGTATTAGAAGGAGGGTTCTAGTATGCTAAAAGCAGCATGAACAAATTTCTTGTAAGGGAGGCAGCCGAGTATAAAGAGCACAAAATTTAATACCTCAAAATGTTCAAATGTTTGTAAACTCATGGGCCAAACAGCTGAGGATATCGGGCTCTAGACTACTGAAACTACCTTAAACTAATGTTCGAAAAAGACCACACACACACACACACACACACACACACACAAACATTGCCTAGAGTGAACTCGAACCTCCGACTGGAGCAGCCGCACTGTACGTCGTGAGAAGTCTAATTTTATATCTTTATTACTTTAATATCAATATGCAGAGTTTTCATATCTTAGTTTGGACTTGTGAATTTTAAAGAAGCCAAGTAGCTGGCTGGCAGTAGGCAATGTAACATGTTGTAATCGATGGAAGGGGTGGGAAAAGCAAAACAGATGCCACAGACCATGTATGGATCGTGAGAAAGCACGGCAGTGTAGCATAGACGTGATCTGATTGGCTGCCGCCTCCCCTCCTGGTGCTACCATCACTACATTTCATTTATTAATATTTATGACAGTAAACATTACATAATAGCGTAATTTCAATGTAACACTTTTCTGTTAAAAAGCTTTTGTTGAACCCATTTGGTACATTGTTCATTGTAATTTATATAAACTAAATACGAGCGACGAATCTTTAAGGTTCGTTTGGAGAGAAAAAGACACAGGCAGCAACTAGCAGCCACTCCTGGCCGAGCACAGTCCAGTGCCAACCTTCGAACTCTTAACATGTAGCACCTTGTCTCATTATGGAAGTTGTACATATATCACAATGGCACTACTATTTACTATAAAGTGGATATCGTTCAGCATACCGTTTAGATTTATGGATTTCGCTGAGCGAGTGTAAACGTTGGAAGAATAAATTTAAAATCCAATGGCATCCCGTGTTTTATGAAGAAAATCGCAGTTTTAGCCCTAAAATCATTTTCACAGCATTTTAACTTCAGACATTTTAACTTCAGACTGCGACGTATGTGCTGAAACTGCGTGGGACAATATCTACTTCTAGATCTAAGGTCAGTAATAAACAAAATTGTTTCACCAGTCTGAAGAGTTGGTGAAACCTACGACCCCTCATGTAATATGCATTAGCGAGTGCAAATAGGTCCATAAATGCATTCTTAGTAATAGGAATGAGGGTAATGCAGGGGAAATTTATAAGAGGGTGGATGATTGTGCTGAGAGACTGTTAGGAACTTACCAAATAGACAGTGTTAACGTCGTATATTAAGATTTGCTCTCGGGCAGTGACTATTTTCTCGCCTCTTGCTAAACTCTTTTATTTCATTAGAAGAGTCATTTAAAATAAGGTTTCTACCAGGCATGTTATGTAACGTGATATGGCGTCTCAGACCACGCTGTCATTTCCGCGCGGCAATAAACTTAATATGACCAAGAATGCACAGTAAGTAAGGGTTGTGGAGAAGCTTCGAATATTGGAGGTAAGTGAAGGCGAACGTTCGACGCTTTTAGGGAATAGGAGATGCAAACGAGACGTCAGCAGCCTCGCACCAAGTGACGTCATTGGCCCCTCCGGGGACCGGAACTGCGATGTGCTACGCGCATCGGCTTTCGTGGCCTTTAATAATTGGATCCGGATGCTGCAGAAGTGGTCACAGAAGAGGCACTCAGAGGTCTTCTATTCCTGTCGATGATGCCGGAGAGAGTTATTGAAAGCTCGAGTATTTTATTCGAAATTATATGGTTTGTACATCGCGATGATTTCATTCATTATTGTGGGTTCCTGGATTTCTCACTTCCGGATTTTCTGTGCGTTCTTTTTCCCCGTCTTCAGAGTCGTACTCGATAGTCCAAAACTGCCCATGGTCGCCACTTCGGAAGAGGGGACAATCCAATATTCAAATCATTACTAAATATGGTTACGCATATAACATCTGAGTGACACATTGAAAATGTTGAATAAATGCAGCAATTTGTAGCATTTGACAAAGCTACAGTGAATGTAAATTATGTCCATCCACATCTACATCAACATAGATATTCTGCAAATCACATTCAAGTGCCTGGCAGAGGGTTCATTAACCACTTTCATAACTTTTCTCTACCGTTCCATTCATTAATAGCGCGCGGGAAGAAACAACACCTACATCGTTCCGTTTTCGATCTGATTTCTCTTATTTTATTGGGATGATCATGTCTCCCTAAGTAGGTGGGTGCTAGCAAAATATTTTCACAATTAGAACTAAAAGTTGGTGATTGAAACTTCCCAAACAGATCACGCCACAATGAATAACGTCTTTCTTTTTCTTTTAATGATTTCCACCCCAATTCGTGCAACATTTCCGTGACGCTTCCCCCCCCCCCCCCCCCGTTACGTGATAGAACAAAACGAGCTGCCCTTCTCTGAACCTTCTCAATGTCTTCCGTCAGACCTACCTGGTGAGGGTCCCACAAGGGGCAACAGTATTCCAGGAGAGGACGCACAAGTGTGATGTAGGCAGTCTCTTTGGTGGAGCTGGTGCATCTTGGAAGCCTTCTGCCGATGAAACGTAACCTTTGGTTCGCCTTCCCCACAATATTCCCCCTTCCACATGAGCTCAGAGTTGATCCACATTCTATAGAAAATTCAAGCACATTGAAAGGTCTAATGAATTAATCTCTGCAGATAAATTTACATCGCTGTTTTTGGATACTACAATTGTTTGATGAATATCGCAAAAATACTATATAAAACGTACTAGCAGCACAATGGTTCTGAAATGAGGTGTGAAACGATAGTATGAAGTGTCAGTTGATCCCGCTGTTGCCTAGTATCGAAATGTCACATGCAATCGACATTACAAAACACTCACCTAACCACGGAAATGATTTATACAATAGATAGTATGAATACCTCATCATGTAACTAACGAATTACATTACCACATTGAGTCACTTGTTTAACATCAAAACGTGTATTGAACAATTAAATAACATTTAATTACTGTGAAAAACAATTCATTGTAGTGCAAAAAAAAAATGTTAAATTCTCACATCTGAATAATACCAGATAAAATCGTAAGTAAATACCTCATTTTGTATGAATCGTGTATAGTCTCGTTGACTTGTGAATGAAATACGCACTTTTGTTTTTTTTACTAGCGATAATTCACATTGCTTTTAGCATGTGTATTAATTCCGTTCTTTTGAAAATCCAGCTACTTCTTCCCTCTCTACCTACTTCTTTCTAGCTTATTCTCTACAGCCTTCAGTTCCACTTGTGAGGTTATGACTCTGTTCCACAATTATATACGATTTTAGGTTCGTACAGTGTAATAGTAGAGAACTGTCTATGAACTGCTTTGCGAATTGAGTTGGTAGCGAAGAAATAATAAATTACAACTTCATGCATGATGGAGAGCATTTTAATTCATTTCGTTGGTTTTGACGCTTCATCTCCTGACTATCGAAGGGGTATTCGTAAACTTTGTGCCGTACTGTGACATAGTTTCGAAGGTACATTCATTGGTATTTTTATTTACTGTTTTTTATATATGTGCTTCAAGTTTGTATTAAACACGCAATGAATCGAAACGTCTCAGTGATGCTGAGATTATTATCAACAAAATTGTTTATGGTCCCATCTCATCTCTCATGCATTCTGAATCGTACTATGATATCATTTAGATGGTACATTGGATAGTATGTGTGCATACTAATTGTAAATTTTTTTCAAATATAACTAGTAGTCTTTAAGAAAATATAATCACATCGTCTCGTCGAATTTCGTACATTTTCTGCAAATACAGCGAATTAGTATTAAGATATATACTTTCTTTTCAAATTTTTTTGTAGTAGTCAGCGCGAAGAAAAATTTCGTAGAGATTTGAAATTGATTTTTTGTAGTAAGTGCTCTCATTCTTAAATCGTGGACGCATAAAAATCTCATTATGTACTCGTCGTAAGTTAGAGCAGCTTTTTGTGTGACTATTATTATTTGTAGCGCCATGTCTCCTCAACTACGTGTCTTAAGTGATTTCTAACATCATTGTGGTGGATCTCTGACGGTAAATAATAATTGTACCAAATTTGGTTCACATCGGTTCATTAGTTTTAGAGAAGACGTGCAACAACGTCGCCTGATGGGTTATTTGCGAATTTCACTGTTTAAAGTGTCATATCTAATTTACTAACAGTCATAGTCGGAGGTGGTTGTTACCCAACAACGATTTTTGCCTGATAGAAGGTACATCTATAAGAAGATTGGTTTACATTTTACGCGTAGTTTTAGAAAAAGATATGGAACAAACCAGGGCTATATTGGAGGGGGAACGCGGGTGGATGCCGTCTCCCCACTTTTTTCCGAGGTGTAGCCCGTCCCCTTACTATTTTACGTGGATAACATTTTTTTTAAATTACAGTAATTAATGAAAATGAGTGTGAGTTTAGGCCTCTTAGAGGCTGTCAGGACCAGATCTTTAGCCTACGGCAGGTAATGGAAAAGTGCTATGAGTGGAACAGGGAACTGTATCTATGTTTCATAGATCTGGAAAAGGCTTATGACCGTGTTCCTGGGAGGAAGCTACTGTCAGTTCTACAAGCTTATGGTATAGGAGGCAAACTTCTGCAGGCAATTAAAGGGCTTTACGTAGACTGTCAGGCAGCAGTTAGAGTAGATGGCAAATGAAGCTCATGGTTCGGGGTAGTTTCAGGGGTAAGACAAGGCTGTAACATGTCACCACTGTTATTCATACTATTCATGGATCATATGTTGAAATCAGTAGACTGGCAGGGCGGGAATAAAATAGGTGAAAACAAAACAAGCAGTCTCGCACATGCTGATGACTTAGTTGTAATGGCAGATTCGATTGATAGGTTGCAAACTAATATTTCAGAGCTCGATCAGAGGTGCAATGTTTGCGATTATGATATGAAGATCAACATCTCCGAAACGAAAGTAATGTCTGTGGGAAAGAGATTCAAACAGATTGAGTGCCAGATAGGAGGAACAAAGTTAGAACGGGTAGACAGTTTCAAGTACCTGGCATATATTTTCTCACAGGATGGCAACATAGCGAAAGAACTGGAATCGAAGCGCAGCAAAGCTAATGCAGTGACTGCTCAGCTAAGATATACTCTCTTCTGCAAGAAGGAAGTAAGTACCAAGACTAAGTTAGCAGTGCACCGCTCTGTCTTTCGACGAAATTTGTTGTATGGGAGTGAAAGTTGGGAGGATACAGGTTACCTTATTCATAAGGTAGAGGTTACAGATATGAAAGTAGCAAGAATGATTGCAGGTACTAATAGATGGGAACAATGGCAGGAGGGTGTACATAATAAAGACATCAAAGAAAAACTGGGAATGAACACCATAGATGTAGCAGTTAGAGCGAATAGACTGAGATGTTGGGATCATGTTACACGCATGGGAGAAGCAAGGTTACCTAAGAGACTCATGAGCTCGGCAGCGGAGGGTAAGAGGAGTCGAGGTAGACCATGAAGAAAGTACTTAGATTCGGTGCAGAATGATTTTGAAGTAAAAGGCATAACATCAGACGAGGCATCAATGTTAGCATTGAATAGGGGATCATTGAGGAATTTTATTAGAGGTACTATGCTCCAGACTGAACGCTGAAAGGCATAATCAGTGCCTAATGATGATGATGATGACAGTAATTCCCTTTCGTAGTTTCTGTAAATTCAGTTAGCGTCTATTCTATGACTCATAGAACATGTTAGCAGTGATTCTGTGAAGTCAACTGAGCACTGGTAAATGGCCCAGACAAACAACGTAATAAAAAAGAACAAAGATCTTGAGGCGCATCGAATCCGAAAGCTCGACGTGAAAACTGGGACTGTACCCGGCACAGGCGGACCGTCTGGTCAGCACATTGTTAAGAGCAGTAATAGTTAGCCGGTGCATGGCCGGCACGGGTATTTTCGTTCGATTTTCTTTTTCAGTGAAGTTATAGGTGTTACAGTAAACAGTTCTGTTGATTCCTTCCGTTCTGCGTATTACTTTTCCGTTTTACAGACTGGCGTATTAAGTGAAAAGTGTATAAACAGTGTTAATTATTGAAAATTGTAATTTTTCACTATGAAACGCAGTATAGTAGATTATTTCAGTAAATCTAGTCCCGGTTTTACAACTACAGAAGACGGCCCGTGTGGTTCGAAAAAACATGAAGCTTATTATGGACCATCTACTTCATATACAAACATTAGCACCACAACAGCTACTGTAGAAGATAAAAGACAATCGTGCGAAGTAATTCCTCGTTATTTGGATTTCCAAGACATACCTAATTATCCTGTTTGTTGCGACGACAGCACATGGAGAGAATTTAAGGCAAAATATGAGTGGTTAGTGTGTAAGTAAGGCAAGTTGGGTTGTTCACTGTGTAAAGATGTGCAGAATATTGGAGTGAGTAAATCACAGGGAATGTACATTTCTAAAGAATGGAGTATTATTTCAGTGCGTCCCGTTTGTGGTAGTAAACAAGCTCAGTTAACATAATTGAGGAAAAAAAATCATAAAAATAAGAATTCCGAAGCCCATTTAACTGACCAGGCAACGAAATTAAAGACAAGACAAAGTTCTAGAAAACATGGTAGTTGAACAGCAGAAAGACATTTTTTAAGGTACAAGGAAAGTGTTTAGAACGGCATATTTTGTAGCAGAAAATAACATGCCTTACTTAGATTTTCACAAGCTTGTAGATTTGCAAATTCAGAAAGGTCTTCAAATGGGCAAAACACTGAACAGTAAACTCAGTGGTGCCACCATCATAGACTGCATTGCGGACACTATGCGGAAGAAGCATTGTTCATCCATAATAGCGAAGAATCCCAAGGTTTCTGTACTCATTGGTGAGACTACATCTGTTGCTTCACAATCAGTTTTAATAGTGTTTTAAGGTCAGAATTCAGTGATGGTTGTATAAATACCTTCTTCTTGGATATTATAGAACTTAACAGACCCAGAAACAATAGAAGCAGAACTTCTAAAGTGTCTCTCGAAGCATGGTTTTTCTTCAAGTTATTTGAATGATAATTTGATTGGAGCATGCAATGATGGTGCCAGTGTTATGATGGGTAGAATTTCAGATGTTTTATAACGACTTAAGAACAGGTACAATAAACTATTCAAATGGCATTGTTTGTATCAACGAATTGAGTTAGGAGTTGCACATGCAATCGAAACGGTTTCGAAGTGGTTAAAAAAAAAAAAAAAAAAAAAAAAAAAAAAAAAAAAAAAAAAAAAAGAGCTGTATGAGTTGTAACATTCAGTCTCCAAAGAATCAGAATGAACTGACAGCTGTTGCACAAGAGTTAGGCGCAGAACTTAAGAAGATATCTAAAGTGTTCTCATTGCTTTGGGGGGCCTCAAGCTTTAGAGCAGTGCAAGCAGTATGGAAGTCCTACCAGGCTCTGAATGCTCATTACAAAAGATGTTCGAATGACATGACTAGAAAATCAATTTCAAGAGAAGACGGCAAGGGATTGCAGAAAACATTATCAAGCCCTGAGTTCGTGAGCAACAATGCACTGCTTTCTGACGTTCTGGAAGAGATCAGTATCCTCTGACAGTACCTCCAAAGGGACAGTGTTAATATTCTCTCATGATATATGGCAATTGCGAGGTCAATAAGAGCCATTGAACAAGTGAAGGAAATTCCAGGTGTTTTCATGAAGGAAGCAGAGAAAGATATTTCTGAAGGATGCTTCAAAGATGTTTCACTGGCTCCCAGAAGAGAATCAAGCAGATTTACCACCCAATTTAATAGAAAACAGTTCTGTCAGAGTCTTATAGACAATTTGAGGCAACGGTTAATTTCGGATGACTGTGAAGAATTCAAATCCTTCATGAAAGAGATCGATATTTTGGACAGTAAATAAATGGCCCTCCAACATTGTGAGCCCATGGCTAGAAGGAGAAGAAAATCTAAAAAAATTGTTTGACCGTTTTCTTCTTCCTTTCCAAATGTAAGAGAAGCTTTCAGAGATTATATAGACAGCTGTGGAGAGAACATTCCTGAAAATCTGAAACAAGTTTTTGTTTGTGACACATTGGATTGTGAAAGAGGCTTCAGCACAATGAACTTAGTTATGACAACTCTGCGAAATTCGCTTTTTGTTTGCCTTCTCTAATCCTTTATGTTTATTTCAATTGTGGGGCGTCCGGTACATCTCTGGAACCCCGAGGATTACATCAAAGTATGGATCAGAAACCCCAGGCACGCCGAGGACAACCAAAGCAAGAAGGATAATCTACACATGCCGCAGTCTGACCAGTACTCCAAAATTTGGGATCTTCTTTAGGTGAGTCCGCCCACTATTTTTGTTAGCAATACAGCACTGGAACAAACATACATACAAAGACACATAAATACATCCATTTTTTTATAATATGTTTTCATTAACCATCCTGTAAGTATAGCAGAATTTCAACAGAGAAAATAGGTAGTTCTTACAAAAAATCAAAATATTTGTTAATCTTATGGGACATAAATTACAAACTACTTATAAACTAACTTATGCCAAAGACAACACAAACATCCATGTCCGAGGGGAGTATTCGAACCCCCCGACTGGGAACGGCCTCGGGCATCTGAGCATAGTGCCTCAATGCGTTCGGCAACTCCACCGCGGAGAAGTTCTATCAAACTGTTCTCCAAATTCAGAGTATATTTGTAATTCAAATGTTTGTATAGCTTATGGGACTTAAGTCCCTAAACGTACAAACTACTTAACAACTAACCACTACTAAGGACGGCACAAATATCCATGCCCGAGGGGGGATTCGAACCCCCGATCGTAGTGGCCGTGCAGACCGTGACTGGAGTGCCTCAGTCCGCTCGGCCACCGCGGCCGGCAGTATATTTGTAGCGTTCGCGGTTTTATTAATATTTCGTCGATAGCCAATAGGTCGCTCGTGGTCTGTCGCAGTTTGTCAATCTACGACCTAGCCAATGTATCGGTTTTGGCAGCGCCCGCAGTTTTACTGCGTGATTAATGGCTAGCATTAAGCTCTGGAGGAAAAAGTCCGCTGTTCGTTAACAACTATGATATGATACATTAACTTTTTGAGTTACAGGTTATTTCGTCCTTTTGTGTTATTTTAGATTAGTTTCGCTTTTACTGCAAGCAACAAGTAAAATCTTCAACCACAGTGCGTCTGTGTAAGTATTACAAGATCAGTTAACCACTGAGGAAGAAGTGAGTACCACTGTTAGAATGTTCTGTAGTGACGCACACTGAGAGCAGCTATCATTGGTTGATGGTTGTATTCAACTAAACACATTCCTTACGTCATCTTGTTATGGAGTGCTGCATAAAGTCAATCTGTTTTGAAACAAATGGTTAAAACGTTCGACGTATTGTTGTAGATGCTAGTGTATCTCCAGCTACACAACTGGCCATTAAAATTGCTACACAAAGAAGAAATGCAGATGATAAACGTGTATTCATTGGACAAATATATTACACCAAAACTGATAGGTGATTACATTTCCGCCGGCCGCGGTGGCCGAGGGGACTAAGGCGCTACAGTCACGGTCTGCACGGCCGCTACGGCCGTGGGTTCGATTCCCCCCTCGGGCATGGATATTTGTGCCGTCCTTAGTGTTAGCTAGTTCATAAGTAGTTTGTAAGTTTATGGACTGATGACCCCGTAGTTAAGTCCCATAAGGTGTACAAATATTGATTACAATTTCACGCATTTGTGTGCATAGCTCCTGAGAAATCAGTACCCAGAACAACCACCTCTAGCCGTAATAACGACCTTCATACGCCTGATTGTTGAGTCAAACAGAGCTTGGATGGCGTGTACAGGTACAGATGCCCCTGCAGCTTCAACAGGATACCACAGTTCATCAAGAGTTGAGACTGGCGTATTGTGAAGAGCCAGTGTCTCGGCCACCATTGAACAGACGTTTTCAATTGGTAAGAGATTTGGAGAATGTGCTGGCCAGGGTAAAAGTCGAACATTTTCCGTATCTAGAAAGGCCCGTACAGGACCTGCAACATGCGGCCGTACATTATCCTGCTGAAATGTAGGGTTTAGCAGGGATCGAAAGAAGGGTAAATCCATGGGTCGTGACACATCTGAAATGTAACGGACACTGTTCAAAGTGCCGTCGATGCGAAAAGGAGTTGACCGAGAAGCGTAACCAATGGCACCCCATACCATCACGCCGGGTGGTACGCCAGTATGGCGATGACGAATGCTCGCTACCAATGTGCGTTTACCACGATGTCGCCAACACGGATGCGACCATCATGATACTGTAAACAGAACCTAGGTTCATCCGAAAAAATGACGTTTTGCCATTCGTGCACCCGGGTTCGTCGTTGCGTACACCATCGCACGCTCAACTGAAACGAGCATTCAGCCACCTGGAATGCGGCAGCGTGTTCTACATTCCGAGGCTTGTCGGTGCCTATCTGCCTGGCCTCGGTTCTTACAATTTACTGACGGTATTCCGTATGTCTATAATATTACCAATCCGATGACGCATTAAGGCGCAAAATCGGTGTGCTACCAAATTTTGACCAACCTACCCATCAGGTACTATGTTAAAAATGCTACACGAAAAAAACGACGTTTTATGAAATCGCGATCAAGGGATGTTCAATTTAATGGATTCACTTTCAGTAACTCAGAAATACCGGACAACTTCATTTCCAATAGAGCCAGGTCGATGAAGTTGTCGATTAATTAAACTAACTGTATAAACATAATTGTTTTTGGTATCGTTGTTTAGTTTAGTTTTCTGTAGTCATAATATTTCGGCGATTTTTCATCGTTATCTCAAAATATAACGTCAATAATTTTTTATTTTTGAATAATGACGAATAGGGAATTAGCAAATAAACTAAAAGATGAATGAAGAGATGGACGAAGAGAGGTGGGTGGAGAAAATGGACATATTCGGGGTATGGATAGAGGTAGAGGAAGAAGGAGAAAGAGGAGGTAGACGGAGGGTGAGAATGAGACTGCAAGAATTGCGATTGGGGGAAGAAGAACAGAACGACGAAAATTATTGCTTTGCTCTAGGGCATTGTCACCTGGTCTGTGATCGATCAACAGTCGTATATAAGTACGAAGTCTTTCGCGACGTAGTTCTTGCGTAAAATACTCTCGGTGTTCTTGCCGCGTCAAATATAGGGAGGAGCCCAAGCTTTCGACTATATCCTCCATAGTCGTCGTCAGGGGTAAAACTGACTGCCGTGAACTGGAGGCTTCCGCTTATATAACCAGGAAACGGCTTCTCATTGGCTGGCTTGTCAGAGCGGTAATGGCGCGTACTTGGGTGGTGCCATCTAACCACCTAGAATTTTCTAGCGCACTCTATTCCGCGTTGTTAGCAGCGCCACACACTTCCATACAACACTAAATTCACAATTCCTTGATGTCTAAGAATGTGTCCTACCAATCTATCCCTTCTTTTAGTCAAGGTATACCAGAAATTTCTTTTCTCCCCAATTATGTTCAGTACTTCCTTATTAGTTACGCGATCCACCCACCTAATATTCAGAATTCTTCTGTAGCGCCATATTTCAAAAGCCTCAATCCTCTTCCTGTCCGCACTGTTTATCGTCCATGTCTCACTCCCATACAAGGCAACACTCCATACAAATGCCTTCATAAAGGACTTCCTTAGGCTTAAATCAATATTCGATGTTAGCAAATTTCTCTTTTTCAAGAACGCTTTTCTACCCATTGCCATTCTGCATTTTATATCCTCTGTACTGCGACCATCATTAGTTATTTTACTGACCACGTAAAAAAATCATCTACATCCTTTATTGCTTCGTTACCCAATCTAATTCCTTCAGCATCACGTGATTTTCTTAGACTGCACTCCATTACCCTAGTTTTGCTCTTGTTACTCGTCATCTCATATGCACTTTTCAGCACACTGTCCATTCCGTTCAATTGCTCTGCCAGGTCCATTGCTGTATCTGACAGAATTACTATGTCGTCGGCAAATCGCAATGTTTTTAATTCTTCACCCTGAACTTTAATTCCTTCACCAAATTTCTCCTTGCTTTCCTTTATAGCTTGCTCAATGTACAAATTGAATAACAATGGAGAAAGGCTACAACCCTGTCTTACTCCCTTTCCAGCCACTGCATCCCTTTCATGCCCTTCAACTCTGACAACCGCTGTCTGGTTTTTGTACAAGTTGTAAATAACCTTACGCTCCCTATATTTTACTCCTGCTTGCTTCAGAACTTGAAAGAGTTTATTCTAATCAACATTGTCAAAGGCCTTCTCCAAATCTACAAAAGCTATAGGGATATCGTGGTGTTAATAAATGCACTCGGGTCGGTCGTCTGATGCCAGAGACCATTCACCGCACTCTGCGGCGAAATGTCTTAGCGGATACATTCGTTGGATTATTGCAGTTGCGTCACTCAGTGTTGTTTGATAGTACTGGTAACTCTACACAAACACCTCTGCTTTCGGTTATTAAGATGAATCCATCAGCCACCGAGATGACCATGGTGAGAGGTAATACCTAATTTTTTTTTTTTTTTTTTTTTTTTCTTGCTCTCTCACATTACTGTGTGTCTCTGAATATTGAACCCCTTCACGATTCCTGAAACTGGATGCCTCAAGCGTCTTGCTCCAACTGACCTTCCGTGCGATAAGAATTTGTTAATTCCCCTCGAGTGGTCGGAAATCTCTTCACGGGAATCACCGGAATACAAATGACACTTTTACCAATTCACCGTCACTTTTGCCCTTATGTAAGCGTTACTGGCGCCATCTATAACTGTGCATATCGATAGTGCGAGACTTTGGGAACCTCATTCGTGGGTCAAAAGTAACATGAGTATTTTCTTAGATTTTGAGTACCGTCTCATATTAATTGAGGTTACTACTGAGTAAAATGCACACACTCTGATAGAGTGAATACGTTTTCTGTAATAGTTATTGTGTAACAGTTGTACACCTAAGGAGAAACCGCTTGAACACAATATTTTACATCATCGTGAAGATTAAGTGCTTAAACCGAACAATAGTAGGTCGCGGTGGAGTATCCGAGCGGTCTAAGGCGGAACGCGCGGTTGCTCGCCGTCGGAGGTTCGAATCCTCCCCGCGGCATGGGTGTGTGTGTTATCCTTAGGTTAGTTTACCTTAGTTTAAGTAGTTTGTAAGCTACGGACTGATGGCCAGGCAGTTTGGTCCGATAGATTTACAAACATTTTTTTTTTCGTACACTAGTAGCTTTGCTGAACTTCCAAAAAAGGCAGACATGGGACAATAAGGCACCACAGTAGAATAACCACCTCGAGCAAATTCTTTCCAGTCACAATACCCGACAGCACAATACACTCATACCAACAAGATTAATGCTGTGTCCGATAGGATATACAAGGACTTGCATCGATTGTAATGACATTAATAAATGCAATTAGGCTAATTGCAGATTTTTACACAGACACGCGTCTTCTTCAGCGCTTTGCGCACAACTGGTTTCACAGTGAGACCACCTTCAATTTAACGTCTCAAAGACGGCTCAGTGGCTGGTCTGTAAAACCACCACGGCACTGAAGTATGCTACCCTCTATCGTCAAGATATTTAACTCGCTGCCGGCGTGGCATAGACATTCAGCTGCGCAGTGTATTCCGGTGTGTTGCCAAGGATCGTGAGGTTACATATATTGTTTTCCGCTGTATTATCTTCTGAGTTGCCATATTTCTGGTAAATTATGAAAGGTTATGCATTGTAGACTAATATTTTAGTTTGATCCCTGTCTTGGAGAACTTTAGGTAGTCGACCATTGCTTTCGCTATGTAACCATATCTAATATCTACTAAAAAAATTGTAAACACTCGAGTACTTTTCTCACTTGATATATTAGTGTTATATGTCATTTGTAATATACAAAATAAAATTGTTTTGCAACTCAATTTGGTTCCTTGGGACACAAACAGTTAAGGCTGCAGTGTAATTTCTTTAAATCACATTTTTCAAATGTTCAAATGTTTGTTAAGCTTATGGGACTTAACTACGGGGTCATCAGTCCCTAAACTTACAAACTACTTATGAACTACTTACGAACTAGGACGGCACAAATATCCATGCCCGAGGGGGGATTTTAACCCCCGACCGTAGTGGCCGTGCTGACCGTGACTGGAGCGCCTCAGTCACCTCGGCCACCGCGGCCGGCAATCACATTTTTATCTCCGTTCGAAGAAGCAAGTGCAACGGTTACCTTCCTTCTTATAATATAGAATATACACAAAGTCCGGGAACACTTTCAGTTATTAATGCACAAGAACCAAACATTGAACAGATATCACACATATGTAATTTTAAAGAGAAACCCTGAAATACTTTTAATGTTTTCTGCCACTGCGTAGTTTGGTAATTTTCCGATAACGAGCACTGGTCGCAAACATGGTGAGTTCAGGTGCGGGGCGAACATTTTGTGTGTTGGGGTTGGAAAAAAGCAAGTGTGCTACAGCTGTTCAGCGGATACTTAGAAGCAAGTACGGTACGAAACCACCAACAAGAAAGGATGTTTACTACTGGCACAATAACTTCGTTACGACGGGTTGCTTGTCTCCGTCAAACAAAGCAGACGTCGCAGTGTGAGTGAAGTTAATGTGGTGAGCATACGAGAGACATTCATTAGGTGTCTGTAGAAATCGGTGCGTCGTGCATCCCGCAAACTCGAAGTGGCTCCAGTGACAGTGTGGAAAGTCTTGCGACAGAAGCAGCCTACGAAACAATTTAAATATGATCTAGTGCAGAAGCTCAATGACGACGACAAAGACAAGCGTTTTGAGTTATGCTCGCTGTTGCATCAATTGAATGAGGATGGGGATAGCATTGAACATCAATTAATTTTTAGTGACGGAGCCAATTTTCATACTAATGGGAAAGTGAACAGGCATAAATGTCGAATCTGGAGCATCGACAGCAATGCAATAAATTTGAGCGTGATGGTTCGCGTATCGAATGTTTTTAAAATAAACTTTCAGAGTTTCTCTTCATAATGCAATATGAATGTCATCTGCACATTTAGGCATATCGCAATAGATAACTGAAAGTGTTCCGGTACTTTATGTACACCCTGTACTATGGAAGGCTTAATTCCTAACTAATGTGCTTTTAGTGACTGCAAATAAAAACTAGGTCACTGAAATTTATTTACAAATACTGTTGTATCACTTGCTGAAGCTGCGTTTCTATCCGGCAATAAAGATGTTGAATTTCTGCGAAAATCTCCTTCGTATTGGGTATCCACTTGACGTTTCGGAAAAAGCTGTTATGTTGTAAGTATTTAGTGCGTTCTGTCGCAATTTATATAGAAATAAATGAGGCAGTTTCGAGTGCTTTACGCAAGAAGCAGAAATTAACGATGGACGAAAAGCATGTATCGAGAAATGGCGAAAGTTTTGTAGACGATGTCGTATTACATAATTAGATTCCCATTAAATAATTGAGATGTTAGTGAATATCTTTGATGTGCTTATAACGTTAAATTTACAACCGCTGTCGTAAACAATAAACGTTAAAAAAATAACTGAACTAAACATGAACTCACAGCTACCATGTTTTCTTCTGTATCTTATTGATGCACATCAGTTATAAAAACGACGGCTAACAGAGCCCCGTACATCACTGTCAAGGGTTAAACACTTGATAAATAGTAGATAAAAGTAGTAGGAATGACGAAGGCTCGAACCCGAAGCCGTTGGATTTGTAGAATGGCTCTTAATAACCCTTTTTAATATTCTTCTTAACCTCTGAATCTGTAAGACATCTTTAAAGGCTAGATTTAGGAGATATTGCATAAACACAATCAGTGAATAATCATTATAACCCAAAGTTGAAAAATTATTTGTAAATAGTAAATGAAAATAATTTTATTTACTGGTCTGAGAATTAGACTCAAGACTAGGCCGCTGAACTAATGTTCAGTTCAAGCCGTAGTTTTTCCCACTTTATACAGAAAAAATTTTTAGGTTATAGGAAAGGCGAATTAATCGTCGAAGAAAAGGCCTTATGTTCTTACATTCGTTGTAAGTAAACATTTGTTAAGCGTACGTGTATCGGATGTTATAGAACCCGTGATGACCTGTATGGTGTATACACTCCTGGCCATTAAAATAGCTACAGCAAGAAGATGCTTAACCAATATGAAGAAGATGCCGTGATATGCAAGAATGATTAGCTTTTCATAGCATTCACACAAGGGAGATACCTGTGGCGACACCTACAACGTGCTGACATGAGGAAAGTTTCCAACCGATATCTCATACACAAACAGCAGTGCACCGGCGTTGCCTGGTGAAACGTTATTGTGATGTCTCGTGTAAGGAGGAGAAATGCGTACCATCACGTTTCCGACCTTGATAAATGTCGGATTGCATCGTATTGAGACATTGCTGCTCGCATAGGTCGCGATCCAATGACTTTTAGCATAATATGGAATCGGTGGTTTCAGGAGGGCAATACGGAACGCCGTGCTAGATCCTAATGGCCTCGTATCACTAGTAGTCGTGATGACAGGCATCTTATCCGCATGGCTGTAACGGATCGTGCAGCCACGTCTCAATCCCTGAGTCAACAGATGGAGACGTTTGCGAGACAACAACCATCTGCACGAACAGTTGGATGACATTTGCAGCAGCATGGACTATCAGTTCTGGGACCATGGCTGCGGTTACCCTTGACGCAGCATCACAGACAGGAGCGCCTGCGATGGTGTGCGAAACGACGAACGTGGGTGCACGAATGGCAAAACGTCATTTTTTCGGATGAATCAAGTTAACAGCATTATGATGGTCGCATCCGTGTTTGGCGACATCGCCGTGAACCAACATTGGAAACGTGTATTCGTCAGCGCCATATTGGCGTATCACCCGACGTGATGGTATGGAGTGCCATTGCTTACACGTCTCGGTCCCCTTAAGTTCGTATCGACGGCACTTTGAACAGTGGCCGCTACGTTTCAGATGTGCTATGACCCGTGGCTCTACCCCTCATTCGATCCCTGTGAAACCCTACATTTCAGCAGGATAATGCGCAACAGCAAGTTGCAGGTCATGCGTTGGCCTTTCTGCTGCCCTGGCCAGCACATTTTCCAATTGAAAACATCTGGTCAATACGCAAGTCACTACTCTTGATGCTGTGTTATCGTGTTGAATCTGTACCTGTACACGTCATCCAAGCTCTGTTGAGATACCCAGGCGTACCAAGGCCGTTATTACGGCCAGAAATGATTGTTCTGGGTACTTATTTCTCAGGAAATTTCGTGAAATTGAAATCACATGTTAGTTCTAGTATAATATGTGTCCAATGAAAACCCGTTTATCATCTGCATTTCTTCTTGGTGTAGCAATTTTAATGGCCAGTAGTGTAAATATAGAAGCCAGCTCCAGTCACGGTCTGCACGGCCACTACGGTCGGGGGTTCGAATCCCCCCTCGGGCATGGATATTTGTGCCGTCTTAGTTCGTAAGTAGTTCATAAGTAGTTTGTAAGTTTAGGGACTGATGAACCCGTAGTTAAGTCCCATAGACTATACAAACATTTGAAGCCAGCAATCAGGCACATCTTTACAATATTCGTGTGATATATTTCTAGGTGGTGAATGGACAAATGTTAATGTCATAGTGTGACCCCTACTTTATGACAGGTGGAAAGCAATGGTAATATTGACGGCATTGTAAACGATAGGCACCTGGAAGCTTGCACTGCGATTCGTAAATGCCCATAGATCACTCATCTTTCACTGTTGATATGAAACTATCGACTGCGACGATAAATCTGCCAGCAGCCACCAGATAATGGTCAGTATCGGCAGATAATGAAATACGCAGAATTCCATACGGGTCGGTATTCTGTTTAATTTCAAATGTGCAACCGAGTGATAGCATTTCTGAAACATAGTTTAGGCATAATCATAGTTACAATAATCGTTCCTTTAACTGCCAGTTTCATCTACTTAATAAGTATTAGTAACGTAAACTTCACATTGCCAAGTGGAGGGGGCCAATACTTCAAGCCAATCTTCCAAAAATATTTTAATATAATCAGATCAATTATTTTTTTAAATTCCGAAAAGAATTATTTCCTTTAATGACGACTTCTACTAGGTTCCATGAATGTACTGAATTTTTCTTATAAACATAGTCCAGAAATTTAAGTTTTAATGATAAATACAATATTTATAATAGACGTAATACTCAATATTTTTAGGGAACAGGAACGAATCTACAAGTCTATATTTCGTTGTACACTTAATTGTGACCAAAAGTTTAAGAACATTACATTTTCAAAGTTTTCATGTTCGTCCTTAAGTTGCCCCTTCTTCATGAAACAGTTACTGATCCTGTGTTTATGATGTTATTTTGGAAAATCGGGTTTTCTGCCAGTAATCCGCGTTGTGCTTGCACGATATTTCTATCGGATGACTCGCGATCTACTTCAAGTGTTCTCAGTGGTGCTACCTCAGGTAGTGAATCTCGTGCAAGAACGACGTGTATTACTGACACAAAAAAAACTATTTCCCTTGATGATAATACATCTTCGGGAAAGCATGTAGCCAACTGTTTGTATTACCAGGAAGGAAGGAAGGAAGCTTAGGGTTTTACGTCCCGTCGACTGCGTGGTCATTAGAGACGGAGCTTATGCTCGGATTTTTGGGGAAGGGTGGGGAAGGAAATCGGACGCACCCATTTAAAGGAACCATCCCGGCATTTGATTTAGGGAAATCACGGAAAACCTAAATCTGGTTGGCCGGAGTTGGATTTTAAACACCGCTCTTCCGAATGCGAGGCCAGTGTCTTACCACTATCACCAGGAGTACTAGACCCTTCTTAAATATCAGAACGTGTTTGACAAGTACACTCTTTAGGCAAATAAGCAACAATTTTTTAAAAAATTATCGAATTTTTGTCAGGGTCTGTATAAGGTACTGCCCCTCTCCCGTTAGCAATATGCGCTCGTAATATGACATCGAGAGGAGTAAGTGTCAAAATGTGAAAATATGCGACAGCATACATTAAGGCTAATGCTTTACTATGATCCCAATATAGATTCATACCTTGAAACCGGTCGCTATGGATGTAAATAACAAGATAACGTAACCTCTTTCCGTTCCCACAGGAAATGGTTTTTTGACATTTTTCGGGATTTATTATGAACATTGCCCAGCCCGCTCGTTCCCTGTATCTAACTATGATGAATGCTACCGCTTTCTACAAATGTAATTACACCTCCTTATCTGATGTAAAGTGCCTTGTGTGAATTTTACGACCATTATTTGTTCTATCTTTGGCTGCAGCCAACTCTCATAAGGAACGCTAATCATATTTTTAAAACACCTCTGACAATGTTCTGGATTTGTCGAACTGTCTCATTTTAAATGTAATATTTTGTCACCTATTTTATTTTATTTTATTTTATTTTATTTTATTTTGCTTATGTTGTTTTAACTTCGACTACATAGTGGTTGTATAGCCCGTCATGATTAACAACAAAAAGGCTTAACAGCTTTTTGTTTTTAAAAGCCTATGTACAATTGTTCTTTTAAAACTTTTTATATTTTATACTTTGTACAATAAGTGCACAGCCGCCTTATGTAATTAATACGCATACCTTATGTGATATGGCGCCACAATACGCCTTGTAATGCCACCTAGTGGCAAGAAATGTTTACCTGGACAGTATATAATGTGTTAAAGCTTGTAGTCTGCTTTTGTATGTATATCAAACAACATCTTATATCTGTTCACGTGTGCACATTACACGGAAGAGGTATAACACGACAGAAATCATCATTTTCAATATGAAATTTAACTTACTACTTTTTCTGCCATGTGACGAATTTTGTTATTTTTATGTTTGTAGATACTAATCTGATAATGGTAAAGCCGAAACGCGTCATTTTTAGGGTACTCTGTACATGAAGTGTGACCTATAATAAAGAATTTGCGATCTAACCAGCTTCACAGCAGTACTACCCAATCAAACAAGATAACGCCTCTAGACATACAGATACATATACGCACACACCTGCGCACACACACACACACACACACACACACACACACACAATTTCACGCACAACAAAATAACAGCAGGGGAAAATAACTTATAGGTCAGGCTGACCGCAAAAACAATGGGAATGCCACTTACGTAGAGGACTGTTACACAATGTTGTAGAATGCACTGTATCCCAAACTCCGTTCTTCATTCTCTATGGGAAAAACAACTTCATTACAAAACTGCGTTGTATATTAATCTACATACCTATTACGAAACAATATTTATCCATAAAGGTGTATGATGTGATTCTTCAGTTTCTCCCGGCGTATTTGATGATAAAAATATCCACGGGTGTACTGCCGGTCTATAGTTGGACACTATAAACCGGCAGTACACCCGTGGATATTTTGATCAATATTTATCCATTTTGAATAGAGCACACCTCCTGTAAAACGGGGTTACACTTCACAGAGGTCTGTATGGGAACAAATAAAGCTGAAATGCAAAAACCGATGTCCGTGGCACAGTCAATAAGAGTTGTGCAGTTACATTCTAGTTATACCGAAGGAAATAGTAGATGCTACCAAGACTTGATTCAAATGTTCAAATGTTTGTTAAGCTTAAGGGAGTTAACTGCGGGGTTATCAGTCACTAAACTTTCAAACTACTTATGAACTAGCTAATACTAAAGACGGCACAAATATCCATGCCCGAGGGGGGATTCGAACCCGCGACCGTAGTGGCCGTGCAGACCGTGACTGGAGCGCCTCAGTCCTCGCGGCCACCGCGGCCGGCTAAGAATTGATCGTACCTGTCGAAACATTCGTGACCTAAGGCATTCTCAGCTTATTTGCAGCTCCCTTGGTTCTCTATCAGATTCAATTATCGAATGTCAACCGTTCTGCCACCATGACCACCGTAGAGATTTTCCACAAAAATACCGTAGGCTTTTAATACAAGAATCCAGGAACGCAATCTAGAAAGGTAGACGCTTCTCTGGCATTATTATTTTGCTGACAGCCACATTGATTACGGTAACAGTGTCACTGAAGAGGATGAGAACTAGATTAGACGTAGGTGTCAATAAAGTCACCACATAGAACTAATAGTCAAGGTACAACATAGAAAAATACACAAATTTGGTAAAGTCACCTAATTATTAAGGATAGCGAATGTAAATGAGTTTTAAGGCACTGGCAATGTAGCCAAAACAATACCCACTCCTGCTCAAGAATGAGTAACTCATTGTAATATATGAGACTTGCAGTTCTTTTTTCTACTACGATGAACTACTTTGTTTTGAGTGGGAATCAACAGTTCGAAGAATCCAAGATGTTCATCGTCACAGTCGGCTATGACACTAATAAGTCTTGAAAATTTTTGACAACCTTGAACAGTTGCGGACTAAGGCTGTTGGAGGCCCAGGGCGGCGGCAAAACAAATTAGGTGCCCCCCCCCCCCGACCACTAGAAAATACATGTATTACCAAAAAAAAGAATTGGAGGCCCCCCAGGACGAGAGGCACGGGACAGTCTAAAAAATAGCTTTCGAGAGTTGTAGGCCAAAGAAGAACGAGATGGCAAGCGAACACACACACATACACACGCACACAAAAAAAAAAAAAAAAAAAAAAAAAAAGCTTTCGAGATATTTGGAGGCCCCCCCAAGACCGGAGGCACGGGGTGGTTCGTCCCCCGCCCCCCCCCCCCACCCAGCCCCGCCCCCGCCCCCTTAATCCGCCACTGATCTTGAAAAATCTTAAGTTTGTAAAATATCATCAAACCCCTCTTGATGGAGGGTTGCAGAAGATAACACTTGGCGGTAAAACAAGCATCATTTAGTTCCAAACGTCACAAAAGGATTGTTATATTTTATAATTCCATTTCTGCAACATACAGGCAAAGGAATTTCCGACATTAGTTGTCCGTCGGCATTGAAATAGACGATAGGGAACATCATATTCAGTAAGGGACAGGTTTTCCGTAACTGTAGATGGCAGCTTGCCAGAGACCGGCCATTTAAGAAGTATAAGTGGTCTGATACATTTAACTTCATTAAAATTAATGTGCTTTAATACTGAATTCTTCTGAGCTATTTGCCGCGTCATGATGATATATTTCTCCAACGTTTCGGATCCTTTACAGGAGCCTTCTTCTGGGAATTCCTTGAATTAGGCTCCTGTAACGGATTCGAAACGTTCGAGAAACGTGTCGTAGAAGAATTTCAATTTTATAAATAGCCTACTTCTTACATTAATGTGCTTTATTAATATGAAGACAGTCATTTATTCCGAACATATGTATGCGCTGAAGGTGGCGCGTTAAGGGGGGGGGGGGGGGAGGCGGGTGGGAAACGTAGGTGCAAATATAACTTGTCACAAAATCCACAATTTTTTGAGTTAGATAAATTAAATTATGTTTTTCAGTTTTGAACTTGTGATTGACAATGGTACCATTTTCTAAGAAACATTTTAAAAATTTGTCTTGTAAATTTCAATGTATAATCTCAACATTCATATAAAGAGACGCACAGATTCATTTCAATGTACTGACATGTAACTTTTATATTTATTAACTTTTTGGAAATTTGACTTTCTTTATTCATTATTCTGGCATAAATGAATGATACTCTGTCTACTTGTTTTGTATACGTAGTGCGAAATACATGACAAAAATCACAGTCAAATCTATTCTCGTTTTGGAGAGAAATGTACCTGAATAATGAAAACTGTACTTGTGATAAAATGCATTATTTTTAAATTTCAGCATGCTATTTCATTGTCATTCCCTCCTTCAAAAGCTTTCAGATCTGCAATGAATCTCCTAATTTCCTTCAAGACTTCTCCTCTGGCTTCTTTCCTTTCGTGTTTGCTATGTAAGCTCTTCATTGGATTTATCGGCTACTAGTACACGTTGAGTGTCAATCCTGCTCAGGATGTCGCGAGTGGAATCTCCGGGTATGTAGCCCAATCTCTGCAAGGCTTTTATCTTGTCGGTGCTTCCAACATTAAAAACAGTAACTGCGTCATAAACTGGAATTTTAACTACTTTGACGAACAAAATGTAGTTTTGGGGCAACGTTGCTAGATGAGGGCGTTCAGAGACTCATTAAGATTCAGCGTTTTGACATGAAAACATTTCTTGAGAAGCCCAACGGCAGGAATGTTATACCACAGACCTCTTCATGTAGTATACATACATTCCCTGCGTTCTAACTGCACGAAATTGGGAAAAATCGCAGCATAAACAGATAATACAAGAGAATGAAGAACAATAAGGGGGTGTGGCCCTGTGTAAGCTAATAAAAATTATTATTGTCTTCGAATTTGGAAGCGGTACGGAAACATAATATTTGGTAACTGAAATATCAATAAGACGTAGTAAATGGAGAGCCAATAAAAAAATTCTCAACTGTGGTCATTTTCCTGTACGTCTTCTCTTCGTCCTCCATTGCCCACGTGGGGTCCTGGTCGTGGCCGGTGAGAAAGACAGGCCTCAGCGCGCACATCATGCCACGTCAGGAAGGTAGTTCCGAGCCGGCGCGAACGCTAGCTCAGTGGCTGCCCGCTATGAGGCCGTCGGGTGTGCCCCAGCAGCTGGCCAAACGGCTAGCGATCGTGTCGACTCAGAACTTGCTGACGTGGCATGATGTGTGCGCTGAGGCCTGTCTTTCTCACCGGCCACGGTACTCGTGGACCCTAGGGGCAATTTTTCGCCCTCCAGTCATGTTGCTTTCCGTAACACCCTCCTCTAATAGCTTTCTCCGCCGCAGTGCTGGAGACGTTGGTAACATTACAGCAGATGAGTAAACTCTATATATTTCCAATGTTGTAGAAAAAGCGTGATTGGAGTCTGCACAACGTGGATCCCACGTGGGGGTTCATGTAATACAAAAAAATGGGAAACTTCCTCCAATTTCCAAGAAAATTTATATTATAAGGGTTATTTTCATCGTCCATGTAATCGATACAACTTGGATTAAGGAACGATTGATTTGGCTCGAGGTGATGGAATTTATACAAGGTGATTCACTAAGTGTGTTTGCCTCTGTAACTTATAAAATAATAGGTGACGGGAAATTTTTATGCGGTAGGTCAACACAAGAAATGTTACACTTTCTGCGGAGCTATGAACTTAGATTATTGTATCACTTTCCAAAGAGTTACACCACAAATATATAATTTTTAAATCGAACAATAGTTTTTTCTATCGTGTATTGGATTCGTTTAAACCAGCTGCGTCCAAATAAATTTAAACTACATTCCTATCACTGTTAGCTTGGGAGCTACAACCCTTCAAAGTTCCGGGGGCAGAGGCTGCGATAGCGTAGCTGAATGGCCGAGTGACTATCCCCTGGGGCACGGCCCACTGTCTCATGACCACCAGCCAGGCAGCTACGCTATCGTAGCCTCCGCCCCCTAAACTTTGAAGGGTTGTAGCTCCCAAACTAACAGTGATAGGAATGTAGTTTAAATTGATTTGGACGCAGCTGATTTCCACGAATCCAATGCACGATAGAAAAATCTATTGTTCCATTTAAAAAATTATATCTTTGTGCTGTAACTCTTTGGAAAATGATGCAATAAACTATGTTCATAGCTCCGTAGAAAGTGTAACATTTCTTGTGTTGACCTACCGCATTAAAATTTCCCGTCACCTATTATTTTATAAGTTACAGTGGCAAACACACTTAGTGAAACAACCTGTATGTTTTTCTTTTTCGTTTTGCGGGCAGTAATTGTGCTTGTAATATGGAGAATATACATGAAAGATTCCCTGAATCTGTTATTTGATGGCTTGACGCCGGTCCAATGCTATCACGGCAAGAATGACAAACTGTAAGTGGAGTCCGGAAAATACCACTCGTGGGAGACGGTGATCAGCCCTCCCACATGGACAGCGGAAGGTTAAAGAGCAGAAATATCATCAAAAAACTAAATTTACAGTCTTGACCATGTGGATATATCCTGTTATACCAAACGGCAGATCGCCTCTCCAACCCTTGACAATGCCAACAAACATGGTTTCTTCAATAAAAGAACGTCTTGATTGCAAATATGTATTACTACAATGACGCGTTTTGCCGGGCTAGGGCATCTTCAGATATCTGACAAAGAAGAGAAAGTCGTATTAATATGTTGACGACCGAAGGTGCAGGGCCATCATACATGGTAAATCTTAAAATATCCATTCAATTGAACAATGTACCAATCTGTTTTCAACGGTTGGTGTTACCGGATATTAATGGTTTACATATTATTGTCTCTGTAAGATACACTACGAGCGCATTTTAATCTAAACACCCTCGAGCACAGAGTATATAAAACATTAGTACCGTACATTACCACAATTTCTTAAAAAGAATTTCAGATTGGCTTCAAGCTAAAAATTTTCGAAATAATGTCATGTAAATATTGTAAGTTCTGTATCAATATTTTCTTCTTTGTCAGATATCTGAAGATGCCCTAACCGGGCGAAACGCGTCGGTGTAATAAAAAATATTTGCAATAACGTTGTGTTATTCAAGAATTGAACTGAACACGGTTGCTGTAGGACATCGCGTAAAAATGGAATGGGAAAATTTCTACAAATATGGTTTGTGTACTCACCTACAGAGACTCGATGAGCACCCCTGGCGGGACGTCAGCTTTGTGGAGACCGGGCCCCAGGTGCAGGTGGACCTCATCCGCGATGGCGGAGTAGGTCGCTGTAGCCCCACCTCTGACGTCACCGGCCGGTGGTGGCTGCGGCGGCGGTTCGAACTCCTCCGGGATGGAGCTGGCGGTGGGGCGGCGCACGGAGGTGCTGCGGCAGTGTACCGACGACGTCAGCAGCACCGAGTCGAGCGTGTCGTTGCCGTTGCAGGTGGTGCGCTCGGCCTTCCAGCCGCCCCCGCCGCCCCCGCCGCCCCCGCAGGTGCGGCCCGACGCGCCGCCCCCGGGGACGGTGGCCCCGGCGCCGCGGGTAGCACTGCCGCCCCCGCCGCCGCCCCCCGCGCTGCCCGCCGCCCAGCAGGGCCGCGCGGTCGAAGCACGGCAGCACCTGCTTGAACTCCTTGCGGAAGTTCTCGTTGAGCCAGGCGTACAGGAAGGGGTTGTAGCACGTGGAGCTCATGGCGAGCGCGTGCACCACGAAGAAGCTCAGGTTGAAGTACTCCCAGCGGCCCGTCGACATGTACAGGTCGTTGGTCAGGTTGACGATGGTGAGCGGCATCCAGGAGACACCGAAGATGGTGACCATGGCGATGAGCATGCGGTTGGTGCGCCGCTTGCGGTCGCGGTCCGCCTCCTCGCGCCTCGAGTTCTTGCTGCCGGGCTTGGAGCGCGCGCGGTCGTTCAGCTTGAGCGAGACGTTGACGTAGCAGAAGGTGACGATGAAGAAGGGCAGCACGAACTGCAGCGTCGCCGTCAGCCCGCCGTACACCTGGCGCACGCGCTCCGACGGCCAGTGCTCCTCGCAGTAGAAGGCCCGCCTGTCGGCCCTCAGCACGGTGTATATACCGTACGGCAGCGTCACCACCACGGAGAACAGCCATATGCACGATATGATGGTGGCGCATGTCGCCAGCTTCATGCGCGGCTTGAACGGGTAGACTATCACGAAGAAGCGGTCCACCGCTATGGACGTCAGCGTCAGAGTCGAAATGTACACACTGGTGCCCTGCGCGAAGGCCACCACGTGGCACAGCGTACTGCCGAAGATCCACGAACCGAGGAAGGTGTAGAGTGGCGTGAATGGCACGCACAGGATGCACAGTAGGATGTCCGACAGCGCCAGGTTGCTGATGAACAGGTTCGTCACCGTCTGCATGGCGCGGTTGCGGCCCACTACATAGCACACGAGGACGTTTCCGAACACGCCGAGCACGAAGATGCACGTGTAGATCATACAGAAGAGGGCTTGCACTGCTTGGTTCTGGATTATGTCGTTGAGGATGTTGTACTCAGTCAGATTGTACCTAGAAACTTCCGAAACTGTTGTGAGGTTGGAATGGTTCATAGTCTACTTCAGATTGCTGCCTCCTCTCCTATCACTGTCGCAAACGGACCTATAAATTTCACAGATTTGCATCTTTATCTTCCCGTAACTATTACACCATCAGCCAAGTCGTTTCACCCCGAAATACCAAATATTAATTTGTACTAATTTAAAAACACCCACCATCTTCATGTACGTACCACTCATAATATTATTACTTCCTCAACATGACGTTATCACTTAAAAACTCGACTAAAATGAAGAGTTGATACAGTACATGCCTTGTACTTCTCAGAAGAGAACAGGTACCTTATTTATAGCGACACGTGACGTTTCCAACTGGTGACTTTTATTGAAGAAAGGTGTTTTCAGGAACTCAATACAGCATTCGAGGAACGG
Source organism: Locusta migratoria (assembly GCA_026315105.1). Classification (NCBI taxonomy): domain Eukaryota; kingdom Metazoa; phylum Arthropoda; class Insecta; order Orthoptera; family Acrididae; genus Locusta; species Locusta migratoria. Next base: position 144,860,320 of record CM048746.1, read on the forward strand.
ATCATTAGAATCTTCGGTTGCACGCGTTTAATGAAGCTTCATTCACGCATTTATGTTGCTTTTGGCAACTTTTTCACAGATGGTAAATCATTCAGCAAAATGTGCGCGTTTGGAACCACAAAATATTCGTTGTGTTTGCTTATACACTACCAGTACAGCGTGACATCAGTCACAGGTAACGATCATTTCGTAAATCACAACTGATTAACTACCAGAACTATTAGCAGAATGATTCCCACGTTCTAAGTAAGTCATCAACATATGCGATTATCGCCCGATAACAAATACATAATCCCAATTTTCATGCCAACTACTCTGACATTATACACTTGCTTCTTCAAAACACATACTGATTTAACTGACAATACATATATTTATCACTAAAAACGGATTAACCAGATATCCCCACAAGTGCACATTTAACTGATTATGTCGTGAGGACGCACGGCTTTTATTTACCACATTCGTAGGTGAATATTTACAAACCTTCTTCTTACTATAAATCTTCTCCGTTAATTACGTTTAACTGAAAACAATCTAAATGTGCAACCAGAAGTGACTGAAAGGAAAATAGCTTGCTTACTTCATATCATAACAGAATTCCTGTCTTGTTTCACGTACGAAGGATAATTGTCAGCTGAGCTAACTACCACGACACATTCAAAATATTAATAGAAACGTAAATTTTTTTTTCTTAAGGAGCGTGGGGTAATTATTGTACCCATAGGTGAATAAATTTCTCGTCCATCATTATAAACAGCACAAACGAAACAATCACTACGTACTTGAAGTCAGTCAGGGTGAGGTTGATGGCATTGAGGGAATGACGTTTGTTTTTAGTCACTGTAAACAAACCTGATAAGCGCAGTGATTAATTTCTTTCGGGAACAGCTGACACCTGTGACAACTACGTCTATACACTCAAATAATTAATGTGAATCTGATATTATGTTTCTTTGGTCAAGGAGCGCCGATATTTATTTTTCCCACAGCAGAATAAATTTCTCATGCATTATGATGAATAACACGAGTGAAAGAGGAAGTTTATAGTTTTAAGTAAATTACAGTAAGGTCGACTTAACTGAAAAGTGTCACTTCTTTGGGGAATGTAAAAATATCCACTACGAAGCGCTGTGAAGATATAGTTTCAAAGACAGCTGACACCTGCGATTACTACGACGACACTGTCAAATTATTAATGATAATGCCAACTTTAGGTTCTCGGTTAACGACAAGCGACAGTTATTCTGTCCATACAACAAAACAATTCTCCATTTTTATAAACATAACACACGATAGTGACAGTTTATACTTTAAAGTCAGTTGGAGTAGGAACGAATAAATAGACGGTATGGTGTCGATTCTTTAGGCACTGTAAACAAATCTGCGGCAGTGACTGATTCCGTTAGAGGAACAGCTGATTCGCCGTGGACACCTAAGTTGTGGTCACGGACGGTTACGTACTGCGCCGGCGTGGAGTGACGGCTGTGCCGTACGCACAGTGCCTCGTGACGTAGTCGTGACGTGGCTTGGTCGGCGGCGTGGCGCGGCTGGCGTCTGCTGGCGTCGCCGGCGGCTGCGGCAGAGCGACTGTGCCGGCACGGCGGGCGTCGCGACGCCCAGCCTGCCGCGTGCGCATGCGCGCCGCCGCCGACGCGCTCCATTGGCCGTTCATTGGCCGTTTCTCGGCCGGCGGAGCACCAGCTGGCCCGCCGTGATACGTTTTACGGTCGCTTCTGTGTGGCATCTGGCGCCGCCGCCGCAAATCACGGCCAGGAGGCGGCAGTTGCGACCACCCTAATAACAGCACGTCTCTTGGACACGTCTCTCTCTCTCTTTCTCTCTCTCCCCTACTGTATATTAATTTTTCTTCACTTAATTGCTGTTGAATCTTCCGGGTTATGTGGTCGTGGTCTAAGAAACGTATCTGCTCCTGACGTTTCGTCCAGAGCTACGCTGGACATCCTCAGAGGTGCTACTGGTAGCGGTGATTCTTGCCGACTGACGAGTCGGGCGTCGGAGAGCGGTATAAATACTGTCCAAAAGGGGGCGTGGTCAAGGGTTCACGTGCGCAGCAGAGATAAGCCTTGTCAGAAGGTTCGTTCCAGCAGCTGCCAGACGGCTACTTTCAAGCGCTAAGAAACAGGTGTTACTGTGCGCCGGCCGCTGTGGCCGAGGGAACTGAGGCGCTCCAGTCACGGTATGCACGGCCACTACGATCGGGGGTGCGAATCCCCCCTCGGGCATGGATATTTGTGCCGTCCTTAGGATAAGCTAGTTGATAAGTAGTTTGTAAGTTTAGGGACTGATGACCCCGTAGTTAAGTCCCATAAGCTATACAAACATTTGAACATTTGTTACTGCGCATGCGCTGCTACTACAACGTAAAATCCCTTGTTTGATACTTGCACTGCTGGAACGCTTTTCGCACTGTTTCTGGCTGCAGGCGAAGGTGAGTTTAAAGGAATAATTAAAATACTTTCCTTCCTAATAACGAATAAGTGTAAACGGGAAATGTCTGAGCTCAAGTGTGATTGCAGTGACTTCGAAATAATCGAAAAACACGCTACCAACACACACGTATCAATCAAATGTGAAGGCCCTAAACTCCACAAAATACCTAGAAATTACTATTACTTCAGACTTAAATTGGAAAGAACATGTAGATAATATCGTGGGAAAGGCTAACCACAGACTGCGTTTTATTTGCAGAACCCTTGAAACACGCAACAGAACTACAAAAGAAACTGCATACACTACGCTTGTCCGTCCATTTTTGGAGTATTGCAGCCCAGTGTGGGATCCTTATCAGGTGGGTTTGACGGAGGACATCAAAAAAGTCCAAAGAAGGGCAGCTCGTTTCGTATTGTCACGATACAGGGGAGACAGCGTTACGGAATTGATACAGGATTTGGGATGGGAATTATTACAACAACGGCGCTTATCGCTGCGGCTTGGGATACTTGCGAAATTCCAATCGCCAACATTCTCCTCCGAATGCGAAAATATATTGTTGACTCCCACTGACATAGGTAGAAATGACCATCAGAATAAATTACGAGAAATCAGAGATCGAACAGAGAGATTCAGGTGTTCTTTCTTCCCGCGCGCTATTCGAGAATGGAATGGGAGATAAATCGTATAATTGTGGTTCGATGAGCCCTCTGACAGGCACTTAAATGTGATTTGCAGAGTATCCCATGTAGATGTATCACGTGATGGCTACCCCCACTCAGACCTTTCTGCGCATGCGCAAATTGGCGGCTTGACCGCGCCAGAAATGTTTTTCCGGGTAGCGTCTGGCTGCTTGCGGCAACTGCTGGAACACCAAACAGCAGCACTCCAAGTAGACAGAAGCGGGAGAAGGCGCTGCTGGAACACAATTTTTGGGTTTCGCATGCGCGTCAAGCAGTCTGGAACCTGCTGGAACGAACCTAGAGATAAAACATAACTTTCGATAGTCGATGGTCAAAGATAATAGAAAGGAAGAAACAATGAAACTTACTGACATATGGATTGCGGCTCTTCAGAGTAGGTAGTTATGCTTTTATCTTTGACCATCGAATATCGAAAGTTATGTTTTATCTTTGACAAGGCTTATCTCTACTGCGCACGTGAACACTTGACCACGCCCCCTTTTTGGACAGTATTTATACCGCCCTCCGACGCCCGACTCGTCAGTCGGCAAGACTCACCGCTACCAGTAGCACCTCTGAGGATGTCCAGCGCAGCTCTGGACGAAACGTCAGGAGCAGATACGTTTCTTCGACCACGACCACATAACCAGGAAGATTCAACAGCAATTATTTAAGCCGGTCGTCAAAGCCTTTCTTCACTTAGTTTCCTTTATTGCAAATCAACGAACCTGGCAATACTCCGAAATTGACTAACACTTAAGGTCATTTCACACCGGCGTAGCGTATCTCCAACTACGTCTTCGGAAGGACGTCGCAGACGTATCTTGTAATGTATTCAAATGGGGCATTTCAGACCGTCGTATCTGGCGTCGCGTCCAGCCGGGATACATAATACTCGTATCTCCAGCTACACCTGCACACATAGCGTAGCTGCGTACCTCGGTTCACACATGCAAACTACGGAGCACAATAAACTACGAACCCTGAACAGTTACATTACTGCGTGTTTGTGTGTTTATTGCAAAAAATGTCTGCATTGTGAGACCTTAACGTTTACCGGCTTAATGAATGTTCAAACAACTTACGGGTATGCTGCCGGGTGACGTCGTCGACAACCGCGGATATTTCTGCAAGAGGACACCCTGGCATTCTCAAGACACAACTGCACTTCAGGAAGCAATGTGCAAGCGTATTTAATACCTATGTTTGCAAAGGGTAAACAAGGAAGATAACACACACAGTACAAGTTCCTGCAGAGTCAACACGACAAAAGATGACCAAACATAAAAAATATCGATAGTGACTTAATCAACAGGTGAGGCAGCATTCATTTTGTCCCTCTGCTTTTTGACGAGAGACAGTGCCGGATTCCAAGAAGAATTTAAACAAAAACCACCATCTCTATTTATAAGGTCGCTTGCTAGTTTAATTTCAACAGCTTCCTTAATAACACTATCCAAATAGGTGGAAGTGCATACCAGAATCTCCGTGTTGTTGTATTCCATAGGATGATCAGTGCCAAGACAGTGTTCTGCAACAGGCGATTGGTTTGGCTGTTTTAAGCGCGTGTTACGTTTATGTTGAATACACCGGTCTTCCACAGTCCTGATTGTCTCACCAATATATGACATGCCACAACTGCAAGGAATACGATGTACACCTGCCTTACGCAAACCAAGATCATCCTTTACGGACCCCAACAGGGCCTTTATCTTAGAAGGTGGTCGAAAAACACATTTCACGTCATATTTCCGGAAAATACGACCAATCTTGTTGGAAATGCTTCCTGCGTAAGGCAAAGAGGCAATAGATTTAGGTGCAACTTCATTACTATCGTCACTCACCCGTTGCACAGAAGGCTGATAGCGCAATGAACGTTTTATCTGTCTCTCACTATAACCATTCTGACGAAAGGTTTTCTCGAGATGGGACAACTCAGTTGACAAACTTTCAGGGTCTGAAATGACATGTGCCCTGTGAACCAAGGTACGAAGTACTCCTTCACGAGCTGACAATTGTCATCATCCAGCTCAGCGTTGGTTGTGTTGACTCTGTTGTGTGTGTTATCTTCCTTGTTTACCCTTTGCAAACCGAGGTATTAAATACGCTTGCACATTGCTTCCTGAAGTGCAGTTGTGCCTTGAGAATGGCAGGGTGTCCTCCTGCCGAAATATCGGCGGTTGTCGACGACGTCACCCGACAGCATACCCGTAAGTTGTTTGAATGTCGGCAATAATTGACCAATTGCGCAAGAATACCGAGCTGTCGGACTATTATAAAATGGAATACGTTTCTATTTGAAATTACGGTAAGGAATCGTTACCTTAGACAAACAGCTAGTATCTCTTTAGAAGGTACTGATTTTCTGTAATTTGTATCTTGATTTTTAATGTCTTTGCTGATGAGGGATAAAACTTCACTGAACTGTTCGTTATTACACCTGAAATAAGTTTTAAACTTTCCATCATCAAGCTGTAAATATTACATTAGGTGGTGATATTCGCCATACGCTATTCTTCTAACATTTTTCTCCAGAATCCAATTCGATTTATTTGATGCTAACAACAGTTCATCATCACTATCGCTACTTGAATTAAAGTCCATCCACGGCACACTGAAATTGATATCTGGGTCACACCACGGCAGAGTGAACGCCATTTCTGGTACTAGACACAAACAAAATTGAAGTTACCACACCATCTCAACAACTGAGCAAATACGAAGACGCAGTAGAAAACGTAGCTCATAATACATAGCTTTCGGTTTAAAGGGCACGTATCTCTTGTTAGGATACGTGCTACGTACTACGATGTCTTCCGAAGACGTAGCTGGAGATACGCTACGCCGGTGTGAAATGACCTTCACCTTTCTCTATACCCTCTTAGGCTTGTGTCTGTATGAGCTAGCTGAAAACCCTGCGTTGCTCACGTATTTATTTATTCCAATTTTTAGTTATTCAATGTACTCCTCCAATTTCTCAATCGCCTCCCCCCCTGTTTCTACCTACTTCTGCCTGTTCATCCTCCTCCTACTCCCTCATTATCTCTCTCAACTTATCTGCGTTCTTACCCCCTCCGTATCTTCCTTTTTTTCCTCTAAATCTTCCTCGATCCTCCTCCTACCTGCGCTTCCACCCCTTCCCCTCCCAACCACTACCACAACCATCACTCCCTCTGCATCTGTAACTGCCTGTCCCACTCTCTCCCGACATCTTCCTGTCCCCTTGCAATGTTTACATTCCCACCTCTTTATATTAAAAACTAGCTGCAAGCACCTGCTTCGCGGGAACGTAGTTTGTCGCATATTTGTTTAGGTCTATTTGAATCGATAAAATCGGGAACACCACATGTCCAGTAGCAAAAACGTTTTACGAGAAACAAAAATGCGATTAAGAAATAATTGAAAAGGGTTGTAAAAGTGTCGCATTTTCAGCAATGTGCTGTGTGATTCTAGACGAAAAATGTTGCACACATTTATTATCAATCAATCAATCCAGCGATCACAGGCCATGCAGACCACGCATTGCTTCCACAAACTGCCTCCGTTCCCTCCTGTTTAGCGACCATGGCTGCCAGGTCCTTCGCCAGGTCGTCCATCCAGCTGCCTTGGTCGTCCATTGGGGCGTTTGGTGTTTGGTTTACCTTCATGTGCCACCTTCGCCTGTCTTCCTTCGGGCATACGGGTTACATGACCCATCTACTGTATTCTCTTGCACTTTATCTTGTGTAATATATTTGGCTGTCGAATCAGAAGGTAGTTTTCCTCATTCGTCCTCCTCCTCCATTCTCTGTTATATAAAATTGGTCCCCATATCTGCCTCATTACTTTTATTTGAAATATTAATAGTTTTTCCTTGTCCCATTGAGTCATGCTCCATGTTTCTGAATCGTACATTACCGCTGGGCAAATCATCATGTTATAAATTTTTATCTTAGTGTTCAGAGAGCCGAGCGTCTCTTTCAGGAAATTCATGCATTTCATTCCCACTGCTATTCTTTCCTTGATGTCCATTTCTATTTTGTTGTCTGTGGTAAACCAAGAACCCAAGTATTTGAATAGGTGTACTCTCTTGAATGTCATACCATTTGTCTCCAAAAATTTATCTTGCTCTTGTCTTCTTCCTAATTGCATGAACTCTGTTTTATCTGGGTTTTCTTTGAGCCCAACGTTCTGTGCACAGCAGTTGGTACATTCCTTTCAACTCGTGCTTTGATTCACTTAGCAGGACTATGTCATCTGCAAGGGACTGACGACCTTTGTCGTTTAGTCCCTTTCAAATCAAATCATCCATCCTTCCATCTATGTCATCTGCTAATGCGAGACAGTTGAAGATGCCGTCCATCCTTATTACAGCCCACTCCTGCTGCCTACACTCTCTTATTTCTTGAGCAGAAACACCTGATGTCCAGTAGTTATTTATATTAATATTTCGGTTCATATATATATATAACATGAGGTGTTTCTGCTCAGAAGTATAGACATGAAGGTTCCTACATCAAATAAATTGCACAAACACGTTTTTTTTTGTGTTTTATTGATAAAAGAACAAAACGTATTAGAACATGTATGTAAGATACATCAAAATATTGTGCAACATGCGCGTCTTCACAATCTTCCCCAGTTTATGGTTCTCTGTGTATGGAAAGGTCAAATACCTGGGCATGAAACTCTCCCAACTAAGGTTCTTCAAGCAGGTAAGACAGAAACTTTTTGATATCTTCTATTTTTTCTTGACTTATGGACATATTCTAATTGTATGATTTTGATGTGTGGATGAGCAGGAAACACGTCCCAAGAATAAAATTTTCACTCTGCAGCGGAGTGTGCGCTGATATGAAACTTCCTGGCAGATTAAAATTTTGAGCTGGAACTTGGTTTCGAACCTGGGATCTTTGCCGTTCGCAGTTGAACGCTCTACCACTGAGCTATCCCGACACTACTCACGGTCCGTTCCCACTTTGCTTCTGCCAGTACCTCGGCTCCTACTTTCCCGTCAAAGCTCCCAGGTTTGAGTTCTGGTTCTGGCACAAAATTTTAATCTACAAGGAAGTTTCGTATCAGCGCTCACTCCGCTGCACAGTGAAAGTTTCATTCTTTTCATTCTGGAAACATCCCTTAGGCTGTGGCTAAGCCATGTCTCCACCATATCCTCTCTTCCAGGGGTGCTAGTCTTGCAAGGTTCGCAAGAGTACTTCTGTGAATTTTGGAAAGTAGGAGGCGAGGTACTGGCAGAAGTAAAGTTTTGAGGACGGACCGTGAATCGTGTCGGGATAGCTCAGTAGAAGAGCGCTTGCTCGCGAAAGGCAAAATTTCCAGGTTCGAGTCCCTGTTCCGGCACAGAATTTTATTCCGACAGGAAGTTTCAGGAGACACATTGTACGTAGATGCTACGAGCTTATCAATGAAGGGCTTTGCTGGCACTATACTTTTCATGTTTCCTTTAAACAGAAACGTATTATGAGACCTTTAAATTAATTTTCTTGTCTGATTGCACATAAGCTCTTTTGGTTGCCGTTATCAACCCTCTACCTCGCGAGTGCAGAATGGGGAACCGATAACAACAGTCACATTCAAACACTATTTAATTGCGATGTCTAGTATCTGCTGCAATACGAAATATAGGTACAAGCACGTCAGATTTTTTATATACATGAAATTACGTGCATCTGCTATATTTCACGGTGATCGGTATCTTTCTCTTGTTTTGAAAATCAGCCGGCCGCAGTGGCCGAGCGGTCGGTGGCGTGCCAGTCACAGTCCGCACGGCCGCTGCGCTCGGGGGTTCGAATCCCCTCGGACATGGATGTTTGTGCCGTCTTTAGTATAAGATAGTTCATAAGTAGTTTGTAACTTTAGGGACTGATGACCCCGTAGTTAAGTCCTATAAGCTCTAGAAACATTTCAACATTTGTTTTGAAAGTCAAGAGTGCCAAGTTTAATGGCAGTCGGATGATCGGTATCATAGCGTATAAAATACAAACCTAATCCAAATTGGCAATGCCCGAAAAAATTACCCATTTAGATTTTTTCGAATATTCAACTTTTCCTTCGTGTTTTTCACTATTTCTCATTGTTGAACCACCCCTGTCTTAATGGAGAGAAAATTGAAATCGGTGAAGCTGCTACAGAGTTTTAGCGAGGCTGACGCACAGCAATTTATATACACACTGAAGAGACAACGATACAGGTCCACATATCCAATAAAATAGTAACTATTTACCCAGCACCTACAGGAAATTATAATCTATTCATAAATCATCTGGAAGCTCTATTGGGTTATTCAATAAGAAGAAACAAAGAAATTTTCCACTAAAGATTTATTGCTGGTAGTAACAGTGTCTTTCAAACTAACTCATACTGTAAACTTTCCAACTAGGATAACCACTGATAACATTTATATATCCAAATCATAGACTCAAAAAGATATCACAAAACCAATAATCAATGACGTAACAGATCCTGACATGCAGCTCCTCATTTTAGGTGTAGATTCTAAGCATATTTTGAAGATTGCTAAATCTAAATAACAGAGAGTAGTCAATGCACCAAACATTGAGTATTTTATAAACCTGCTCAATGATATAAACTGGAAAGTTGTTTATAATGATCACGACATGAATGAAAAACATAACGTATTTATTAATCATGACAGGAGCATGTTTGAAAACCGTTTTCCTCTAAAAGGAACTCAAACAGATTTCTATAATGAAAACATCGGTTTCACAAGGAATAAAAATTTCCTGACTGCTAAAATAATCCAGTATGACCTTTGCAATTTTACTGAAAGTGTCTCCTGCCGTTTTCAGTCACATTTATTTTATGTGTTACTGTTGATTAACCTGGTTTAATTCCTCTTTATCTATGATAATGGTCGTGGACCGAAACCATTCGATTTCAGAGATTTAATAAACAGCTTGAAAGAAGCGTGCAGTTCTCTAAACAAAATTCTGGCTCAGATAACCAAGTGAAAGAAGGGTGTCTTTACTATGTTTCTTAATGGAACTGCACTAAATTAATTGACGATCCCCATCTATAGGTCTTCAATAACATATTAAATGGTGGCTACGAAAACGTGGGTTAGTTTGCGCTCCTCCAGAAGTGAGCAAGATACAATATATTTGATCTAACTACACAATATTTATAAAATATGTAGCGTGGAAGAACTTAAATTAGGACAAAGGGTCAACGTTTAATAAATGTTTTATTGTCCAAGACATAAACAACAAAGGGGCAGAGACCGATTTCAATATAATAAACACAAATCTTACAAAAGAATCCACATTTACATAAGATTATATGGCCCCAATAATACTCAACAGCAAAAGTAGTACTAGCGTAATTAATACTGATTACTTTTCAGAGGGGAAAAGGGAGGAATTGTTACAAATTCTCACACGAATACAAGCGCCAAGCACCGAACACATTAACAGCAACGCCAGCAGCAGAACACGCTGTACGGAACAGCAGGTTCACTCGCGCAAAAATAAGAGAAAAACTTTGTTCAGTACTGTATAGGCTCAGGGTAGCTATCAGCGGGAACGAACGCACGTGATAGAAATTCCGCAAATAGATTCTGTCGCAGCAAATAACGCCTTTCAATTATTTCCACTCGAACTCGTGCATCATTTCAGTGAAACTCTGTCTCCTATATCGCGATAGTACAAAACGTGCTGCCCTTCTCTGAACTTTCTCTAAATCGTCTGTCAGTCCTACTTGGTATGGATCTCACAAAGCACAACAATAATTCAAAATAGGACACACAAGTGTAGTGTAGGCAGTTTCTTTAGTGGAATTGTTGCATCTTCTAAGTTTTCTGCCAAAGAAACGTAGTCTTTGGTTCGCTTTCCCTACAATATCTTCTGTGTGTTCTTTGCAATTTAATTTGTTTGTAATTGGTACTCTTTGGTATAGTTGAATCAACGCCCTCTAGTTTTGACTGATTTATTATGTAAATGACGTGTAAGTGGCTTCTTTTAGTGGTCATATGGATTTCACACTCCTCATTATTAAGGATAAATTGCCATTTTTTGCACCATGCAGACATCTTACGAAAATAATTTTGCAGTTGCTTTTGATCTTCTGGTGACTTTACTAACCGATAAATGACAGCATCGTCCGCGAACAGTTTGACAGAACTACTGTCTCCTAAATCGTTAAAAAAATCATCATTAGGGGCATTATAACACTTCTATTTGACATACCTTGTCTATAGCACTCATCATATCATGTGAGTAAAGAGCTGGCTGTGTTTCAGGAGAACGATACTTTCTGAACCCGTTTTGTCTATGGGAAAATAGATCGTTCTCTTCAAGGTAGTTCATAATGTTTGAGGAAAGTCTATGTTCTAAAATCCTGCTTCAAACCGACGTCAATGATCAAGGCCTGTAATTTTGGGGATCACTCTTATTGTCTTTTTTGAATATTGGCGTAACCTGTGCAAATTTCCACAGTAAAGGGTGGGAATGTTCGTGCTAAAATTTGGGGGTATCCGGCAACACCTTTAAGAGATATTTGGTTACAACGATAGACAATGATTTCTCTTTATATAGTATTACAGATTATACACATATCTGCCTTTGTAACTGAACGAACCACTTAAATAGTAATTCAGAGTAAACTCTCATAAAAAATACGTAATTGTGGGGCATTTATATTACAAATTTTATGTTTCATACAGTCTGTTACACAAGAGTTATTTCAAAAGTATATATGAAAAATGAAAAGTTTATATGAATTGTATATTCCATATAATTCACTAATTCACACCGGTGATCTTTAAAAGCTCTTTTCCTCTGTCCAGGTCCCCTCCGCTCGCAATTTGTCGCGATTCTGCTATTACATTAGTTTCTTGGCACCGGTCCCTAAATTTTTTGTGTGTCAGAAACTATCGCAGAGCTTGTCTGGCACGTTGCCCACGTTTCGTGTGAAAGGGCTTCACAGAATAAACTTTCCCTTCTGTTCCCCTAGTAGTTATGGAATTGTGAAGACAATTTTATTGTCACTACTTAATTCACGTCTTTTACCCACTGTTGCCCAAAATGAATGACTCTTCTCTTATGATAGAAGCTAGTAAAATTAGTTTAATTTTGAATTACGAAAACATATTGAATAGTTTAATAACAGACTATCATTAGCTACGTAAATTCATTCAAATAATTTACTTCAGAATACTGTCATCAAGGTACTATTCGTTACTCAAATCCATAGCCCAAATTGCTGTGTACGTCTGAGGTATGAAACTGTGTCACGATTTTATGAAACAAATAGTTGAGTCATCGTTTCGACGTTAATTACTATGGTTTTTAGAATTATGCTCTGTCCCCCATTCGCAGTAAAATGGCACTATTGTTCTTGAAATATTCATAAATCAGCCACTCAAATGTTTGTGTTAATATGATCTACATGAAGTCTAAGATTATGAAACCACAAAGCTTCCATGTTTCTGTGTAGGATCATGATACCTGATTTTGTCGACCAATTCACTGCCATTCGTGCTGCAACTTGCAACACCTAGCTACATAAGAAATGAATAAAACGTGTAAATGGTCGAGGAGTTGATTCTAGCTTGTATATTGTCAATTGAGTAGGAACGTAAAGTCAAAAACTTTAATCTCAAAGGTCAAACAACCACCTTCCAGTCCTCGATGATCATTAGACTGAAGAAGAAAGAATACACTTCGTAGTCAACTAAGCTACGTGTGTCGCTTATGCTATACTGATGGTTTCGGCAAGCACATAAAAGCTGTACGCTTGTTTTGTAATGTTGATCCTTTCGTTAAATCAGACAATAAATTGTTCATTAACTTAGCTATTTGGTTTAATTATGGCCCTGATATTAATGTATAAGAAACAGTGCATTAAATTGATTATGTGCGCAACGGATATTTTTAACAAAACCACTGTGTCATGTAACCTTTTGAAACAGACACTGACTATACTCAAGAATTTTGACTGCGAGAAAGATATAAGAAAAACCACAAATCACTTTCTTAATGCTTGACTGTGAGAACCTATATAGGTCAGCCTCCAATTATTGAAATCCAGATCAACTATTATCTTACTATGGCACCAATAATGAAATATGTTCAATAATATTGTTCAAATCAACACTCCACTAAATCAAGTAATTATCAAATGAAGGAAGTGGGTTAATTTTCTAACTACGTAAATGAAATATGAAACAGGGTTAACTTGCTTATTATTGATAAACAGCATTACATTACTTACATGATACAACTTCTGACTTGCTGGCAAAGCAGCCTCTGCTCTACATCGGATCCATACACACAACCCAACCGCTCTCTAAGCGAGCTGAACCACTAGTGCTACTCTCTCTCTCAGTGCGAGCTACAATGCTATGCAATACATGATCTTTGCCAGAGATGAAACTTTACACATATCGATACATACAGTAGAAGCGATATTATACATTTTCTTGCAAGCAAGTTACTCGATACAAAACAGGAGGCACAATATTAGACATTTTCTTGTAAAAATAATTTTCTATGGACACGTTTCATCACCCCCCTCCTACCTATTAAAATTTTGTAGGGTGGGTGATGCCAATGGCATTGCCTAGCCAGCAAAATTACTGAATTTCAAGTCCAAAAATCCATTAATGACATCCAAAATTTAACAAGATCAAAACAACAGATGGAGTACATAGAAAATTTAAAAAAAAAAAAAAAATGTGACAGTCATAAATACATGCCATTTTACAGAACAGTACCATCAAAAGTCACGCATGGAGTGGTACAGGGTGTGACAGGCATAAGCAAATGTTAAAATTTACAGAACATCAGCAATAAGTGGAATATATGACAATTATACATAATGGTAAACATAAATATATATATAGAATTTCAGAAAACATAGTTTGACAAATGATATAGTGGAGAAAATGAGATAGCTAGAAGTAATACACAAATGGAAAAAAATATACAATAATAAACATGAACATATACAAAGTTTTACAAAAGATATTTTAACTAATGTCATCATTCTTTAAAGAAAATGTGGTAATTACAAGTAATACACACAGTAGTGTAAGTTCCATGGGTTTACATTTTGTACAAGAGATCAGTATTTTGGGAACATAAAATGAACATTTGTATCTTGTGCACAATGTAGTCTATGTAAATTTTTAGTGCACTTAGTATAAGATAAAGTGTCAGTTTTGTATTCTGTGATGCATTTAAAATGCTATACTTTCATGGATGCTAGAACATACATGTAAAATTCAGACTAAGTATATGTATCTATCAAGAGCACAATTTTATTTTGGTCACTGACTGTGAAAGAACCATGAAATATACCTAAACACTGGTAATGAACCTGTGGACAACGTTTGCAATGGGAGGCACTGAATAGTATATGCACACGAATAGCACATTAGCTCCTAACATTCATTTTAGGTCTGCACACGAACACAAAACACTGTAAGATTACACCACACTGTAGGCGGGCTGGCTGGTTGCATTGAAGTGGAAGTCATGGGGAAAAGGTTCTGATGTATTCCTCCATGCAATTCGACAACCAAGTGTGCTCCAACCAACAGAGCTATTAGCAGACTGCATCAGCATAGCCAAAATTAGAGCAAACTGGTGGTGGGTGGCCAAGGCTGCAATGGACAGTACTGTGTGGCCAAACATCATCCAACAAACATCTTCATTAAAAGGCCCAAAATCAGTGGTGCATAGTAACTCGTCCATTGTTCTGTGTGCATTCTGGAATCTCGTGTGCGAAATCGCCACTTCCCATGCGTGTCCAAAGTACATGAAATAAAGCATTTTACACACAAATTAGTAACATAGTCATGATATTTCAGTTTAGACTGAAAGAAAAGTCATTGATTAGAACATATCTACAGAAATATTTTCCCACAAATTCAAGTGGTACAAATGGGGTCATGGTATTAAACCATATTTTTACATTACAAGTAGTGTCTTGAAGACGGATACATTTGAATACTAATGAGTAATTTAATTCTTATTTTAGAGTATCTACAACATTAGTGTCATTTCATATAAGCACAAGGCTTTACATACTATGTACATATTGCTTTACAAACACATAATCGTATGAAATACATTGAGGGTGCTTGTCATCAATTTGGCATGATATAACTTAAATTGACATTCCAATTACCATTAGTTCATATCTCTTTAAATTAATATATATCACTATGGTGGTGATTACATTACCACAAAGTATAACACTTAAATTACATAAGTTGCCATGGCCAGGCTTTTGTCTCAACTGAGCTACATATTTCATTGCCTTAAGGTATAACACATCAGGGTAGTTTCGTGAGAATATCAAAAGAGGTTCAAGTCAACAGGTCATGTCTGTGTCTGTCTGGGTCAACAGTAGGGTCAAACAAAACAATTAGTGCAAATTTTGGCACAGTACTAGATGTACATCACAGTAAATCATCCAATAACATAAACACAGACGTAATATTCGTTAGGCATAGCTGCAGATTTTCATCAACAAGATCATCAATAAAATTTGGAAGATAGTAGTAAGCAAAAGCAAAATATTTCTGTGCATTATCTTTCTAGACTTAACTAGGCGCAGTTTATGGCATAGCTGCAAGTTTGCAAGATAGATGGCTGTGTGGAACGTATAAGCATAACCATACATTGTCATTGAGCTTCATTATAAAATTAATTAGCATAGTGGTAGGGCTTAGGTATATAATTAGTGAGCATAGCGGTAAGCTTTGATTACAAGAGCAATACGCATAGCTGCAAGCATAATTAGAAATATTCATTACACATAATTACAAATAATTACAGATCATCAGAAGGATATGAATCTCACCAATCACACATGCCATTGAAGGCACAATGCATCAACATACAAAATGGTGCACATAAGCACAAAGAGAAAACACAAAAGGGCAGTGCGAGTAAGCACATAAGAAAAGAACAGAACATAGCATCATTAGCAACATAGCGATTCTCCTCATAATTGCTTCATAATCATTGTATAATCTCGTCATCATTAGCAACATAGCGATTCTCCTCATAATTGCTTCATAATCATTGTATAATCTCGTCATCATTAGCAACATAGCGATTCTCCTCATAATTGCTTCATAATCATTGTATAATCTCGTCCACATAATTACATTTATCAAACATCTTTGACTGTTACCAATACCTTCCTTACCATCATTTATCCATAAACAATAATGCATTTTAAAGACCACCATGACATATTGTGTATTGCCTTACTCATCATCCTCCATAATGTTCTTGGCTTACCAATTGCTCATGTCAACTCAAAATCTTCTTCGCTCGCTCAGAACTTCGTAAGTTATGCAATTAATAATACAGAAGAATATTTTCTGAAACATAGGAACTTGATTAGATTACACAATCAAAAATTTCCATTAATTTTATTTGTCTTGCACAGCCACAGAGTTCGTTATATGCAAATTGCAAGATAATCAAAGTTTCGTATGACAATATCCCAGCGTAGCACAGAGTATAAGTATTCAGAGTTAGAGAAAAGTAACAGTGAGAAAAAGAGGTGGATAGAGCGCACTAAGGAAAGGCGGAAGAATAGTGACACTCAGCTCGAGAACGGGGCACCAATCGCCACTTGGTGTGTCCAAAACAGATTAATGGACTCTCTACCCCAAATTTATGCCTTGAAAATTTTAATATTGGAAATGTGGTGTATGCCTTTCGACTTGTGCGTCTTTAAAGTTTCTACCTCAACGACGTTGTCGTGGATGATACGTTTGATTCGATACGGACCATTGTACAGTAAGAAGAATTTGTGAATCATAGATCTTCCCTTGTGGGATAAGTGGTGGGATCTAATTAATACCTTTTGTCCTACATAGAGTTGTTTAGCATAACAATTACGTTGAGAGCGTTTCCTTTTTTCAGCGGCTTTCTTAATGTTTTTAAGCGCCAATTCAATGATCTCATGATGACGTAGTCTTCTGTGTTTAGGAAAAGGTATCAATTCCTTGATACGGTCGGGGGGTTGCTTGTTTTTCAGAACCAGAATTGGTGAAAGACCTGTAGAATCATTAGGAAGTTCATTTATAATATTTTGAAATGAAGGAAGATATCTATCCCATGTGTTATGTCGTCGGTAGCAATATAGTCTACAAAGTTTTCCAAGTTCTTTCATCACTCGTTCACAAGGGTTAGAGGCAGCATGATAAAGTGATATGAACACAGGTTTGATGTTTCTGCGCCGCAACATCCGTGCCCAATCATGAGAACGGAATTGAGGTCCATTATCGGAGATGACTTTATCTATATGGCCAACATCTTTTAGGAAGTTTTTGACAAAGGCGTTAGTTACTGTCTTCGCCGTGGCACGGCGGAGCGGAGTAAAAGATACAAATTTTGATGTGAGCTCAATAGCAACGAAAACAAAAGAGAAACCATTGTTAGTTCTCGGAAGAGGTCCAAACAGATCAACGGCTGCTAACTGCTTTAATTTTGAAGGTATAATCGGAAAAAGTGGAGCAGAATGCGATATGGTCGGCGGCTTTGCTTTCTGACACAATTTGCATCGAGATAACACATTGCGTATACGTTTCTCCATGTTGATGAAGTAACAAGAGTCGCGTAATTTCGCGAAGCACTTCTTGGCACCATAGTGTCCGTAACTGAGATGAATATACCAAATCAATTTGTTCACGGACTCCTCCGGAACACACACTAACCAAAATTGACTGTCAGGGGCTTTACGTTTGAAGAGAATGTTATTATGGATAATGTAAAATTGTCTGATGGAAACATTATATTTATTATGCCATTTTATTTTAATATCTCGCCAGATTGGATCTTTGTCTTGTTCTTTAACAATGTCAGAAAATGTGGCAGATATGTAATTTTCGAAAGCAACTTGCTGCATATAGAGGATAGTAAAGTTATTTTCTAAGTATGCCTCTTCCGTCGCCTTGATGAGCCCAACAGGCGAACGAGATAGCGAGTCTGCAACGATGTTTTGTTTACCAGGAATGTAAATTACAGAGAAATCGAATTCTTGAAGGAACAAAGCCCATCGTCTAAGTCTATCATGGTTAAGTTTTGCCGACATGAGGAATTGAAGTGCACGGTGATCCGTGTAAACTTTAGTGTGTCTGCCAAACAAGAAATAACGGAATTTTTCGAATGCCCAAACTACTGCCAAAGCTTCAAGCTCAGTGACGGAATAGTTCCGCTCTGACTTGGATAATATGCGACTAGCAAATGCAATAGTTCTCTGTGTGGCAAAGCCATTTTCTTCATCCTCTTGAAACACGTGAACGCCAAGTCCGAATTTTGAACTATCGGTAGAGATGCAAAAGTTCTTAGACAAATCTGGATGGTGCAGAATAGGTGCGTGAAGGAGTGCATCTTTTAAGCAAAGAAATTCTCTTTGGGCAGCTTCATCCCAGAACCAAACAGTATTCTTTCCAGTTAATTCATATAATCTGGGGGTAGTTAGGTCTTTCAAATTTATAAAACGGCGATAGAAATTAATTAAACCCAAGAAAGCTCTTAATTGGCGTTTAGTGGTGGGAACAGGCATTTTCATTTAATTTCTGAGATTGTTCCTCAAGTTTTTCATTTAATTTCTGAGATTGTTCCTCAAGTTTTTCATTTAATTTCTGAGACTGTGCCTCATTTAACTTAGAGAGCTTTGACAATAAAATTTGCATGAAGTCATTTGGTAATACGTTTTCCATAGCTGTCGCACAAGTATTTTTTGCAGCAGAGCTAGGCGGAACCGATGCATTATTTTCCGCAACCACGTTACAAGAATCGGAATTCTGTATTGTCGAATCCTGTACTTTGTCATTGTCCATATTGTCTGTTCCTGAACTAATCTGTTCTGCGTTTTCGAACACGGTATTTATTGTCGTATTTGTATCAGTGCAGTGAGAAGACTCTTGTAAAAATTTAGCTTCTCTCCTTGCATCATTCAAGGTCTCATTTTCGGAAGCAGATTTAGCATCAACGCGAACTCTCCTATTCTTCGACATTGTTAACAGAATTTTATAGTAAAGTGACCACTAATATTTATTTTCACCTACTGTAAATTTTGAAAATTACACACGGTAATTATGAGAGAACAATAGGCTGAATCGGGCTAGTGCAACATACAGTCACAATCGAGATTACGCGAACCGTTAATTATCACACGAGTTCCGCGGTACTAGAACTTTCATCACAACAAACATCAGACAATATAAAAGAGAGACTTGTTCAGTAGTAATGCAATTATTTGTATATTCAATTTATCTACTATAAACAATACTACACAATCTCAAGAATGGTAAGTAACAGACTACAGAAACAATTACTATGCTACTGTTGCTACAACAGAGGATGGTGCTACAAAAATTAAATTAAGAGCCAAAAGGTAAGTTGGTTAGTGGAAAAGACAAACTAACTGAAATAAAACTACGTATCTAACTACGTCACGATCCTGTTTGTGAACTATCCTGGCAGAAAGGGCGCCAGATAAAAGCTGTACGCTTGTTTTGTAATGTTGATCCTTTCGTTAAATCAGACAATAAATTGTTCATTAACTTAGCTATTTGGTTTAATTATGGCCCTGATATTAATGTATAAGAAACAGTGCATTAAATTGATTATGTGCGCAACGGATATTTTTAACAAAACCACTGTGTCATGTAACCTTTTGAAACAGACACTGACTATACTCAAGAATTTTGACTGCGAGAAAGATATAAGAAAAACCACAAATCACTTTCTTAATGCTTGACTGTGAGAACCTATATAGGTCAGCCTCCAATTATTGAAATCCAGATCAACTATTATCTTACTATGGCACCAATAATGAAATATGTTCAATAATATTGTTCAAATCAACACTCCACTAAATCAAGTAATTATCAAATGAAGGAAGTGGGTTAATTTTCTAACTACGTAAATGAAATATGAAACAGGGTTAACTTGCTTATTATTGATAAACAGCATTACATTACTTACATGATACAACTTCTGACTTGCTGGCAAAGCAGCCTCTGCTCTACATCGGAGCCATACACACAACCCAACCGCTCTCTAAGCGAGCTGAACCACTAGTGCTACTCTCTCTCTCAGTGCGAGCTACAATGCTATGCAATACATGATCTTTGCCAGAGATGAAACTTTACACATATCGATACATACAGTAGAAGCGATATTATACATTTTCTTGCAAGCAAGTTACTCGATACAAAACAGGAGGCACAATATTAGACATTTTCTTGTAAAAATAATTTTCTATGGACACGTTTCACACAGTTGCCATCACCTGGCCTTCTTTCGCGTTTAATAAAGATAGGCTAAGGCCTTCTCAAGCTTGCACAAGATACTTCCATTTAGAGTACGGTCCCGGTTGTCTCTCTCTATGAAAATGTTGCTAAACCAATAATTAAATTATTCATAAAATCTTCTATTCCTATCTCGCCACGCCTGTCCATCTGGGGTAAACTAAAGCGCTAATGAACAGATTTTCACACGGTTTTCATCAAGGGACAGTGTAATTTATGAGAAATATTGAGTTATATAATTCATTAAGGCTCTTCTTAGTGGATGAGTGTCGCGAGCAAAAGTCCGCAAATACTGAACATGATGATGGTGACGGTGACTGGTAATTTAGAGCGCTAAATGGCTTGATAATCAGCGCCCGTGTTCAAATGTTGAACAAAAAAAATTTTCAAATGTTTGTAAAGCTTATGGGACATAACTACAGGGTCATCAGTCCCTAAACTTACAAACTACTTATGAACTACTTACGAACTAGGAAGGCACAAATATCCATGCCCGAGGGGGGATTCGAACCCCCGACCGTAGTGGCCGTGCAGACCGTGACTGAAGCGCCTCTGTCCCCTCGGCCACCGCGGCCGGCAAACGTTGAACAGATGAAAGCAAAATTATACAAGTATTATAGACTTACATACATTATAATAACATTAAATTATGACTACAAACACAGTTAAAAGGTCGACAGAAGATTGTGGCCCTGCGACTACTTACAAATAAAGGATGTCCGAGCAACTCTGTCACGCATTAAAATCTATATATATACATGTGGCGTCTGTTCCAAAAGAACAGACTAACTTCTGATCCTGCAGTTGTTATTATTTAATATTCACAGAAAATATGACATCAACTGCGATTGGGAGAACCTGAAAATGTGTACCGGCCGGTATTCGAACCCGGCTTTCCTGCTTTCTAGGCAGTTGTGCTGACCCTTACACCGCTGGGGACACAGTGATCACCGCACCTGCAAGGACTACCTAAGCCCGCCTCCCGTGAGATACAAATTCCCAGCCCCCAGTACTCAAACTCGTAGTTATGAAACTAATTCCCGTAGGAGTAAGGGCTTCAAACTTGCCCAACCCTCCCCACTAACGATAGAATCATTGCCCGTCACCGGAAGGAACTGACGCCACATGTGTATATATCTATGTATAATATGCCGGTGACGGGCAATGATCTTATCATTAGTGTGGAGGGGCGGGCAAGTTTAAAGCCCTTACTCTTACGTGAATTAGTCTCATAACTACGAGTTTGAGTACTGTGGGCAGGGTGAAGCTGGGAGTTTGTATCTGACGGGAGGCGGGCTTAGGTAGTCCTTGCATGTGCGGTGATCACTGCGTCCCCAGTGGTGTAAGGGTCAGCGCAACTGCCTAGAAAGCAGGAGACCCGGGTTTGAATCCCGGCTGGGTAAACATTTTCAGCTTTGCCCAATCGCAGTTGATGTCATATATTCTGTGAGCATTAAAATGTCACACCGAATAATCTGGGAAGAAGTCTAGACGGCACGATCCACAAATGTCGTCAGTTAAAATACAGGTAAGGTCCCGTGAGAGACCAAAATTTGTCCTTACGCCGTCATACAAAACGCATACCGTTAAAATAAGCCGAATCGATATTCTTGTTCACATAATGGTGGTTCGTAGCGTCGAAGAAGGAAACCATGTGACAGTGAACAATTTCCGATTCTAAGATGAGTCAAGGCGACTTGTAGCTCATTAGGGGCGGAAGGATGTACGCCATGAAAGCACTGAAGATTTTACTGCATACAATTTATCATCCGTCACATGCAGCCAATGAGCCTCCCACAAACACATGGTTTTCAGTGTAACAGCCTTCAGATCAGTGTACAGTAGTTGGGAGGGTGCAAGCCTCCTTGGCTGCCGCATCGGGCGCATCGTTTCCCCGAATGTTTGGAACCCAGTTGAAATTTATTTTCTTGTGGTTTCGCTGTAGTGGAAGCAGAGCGTCCTGTAGTTCCTGCACCAACTGATCTGCTGGGTACATCGACAGCGGGACGGGCACTGTAGGAAATCTCAACGGATCAGAAATTTCGCGCCATGATGCCGCTGTATCTGTTCCAGAACCCTCAGGATAGCAAACAGTCCCACGTTATAATCGGGAAACTGTTCTGGTAGCCCTATCCGAAGGACAACATCAGGGGATACGAGAGAGAACCCAAGCCAATACGATCGTCTTACTTGGATGCATCTGTGGAAACGACAATAAAACTGAATGGTAATTTAAAATCTCAAGAAATTTGCCTTTGTACAAATAGTTTGAGGTTCAGTTCTTCCTGTAGACAGTGACACCACAGAGTAACTTTGGATTATCAATTAGCCAGGGAGATGCCCTACTCCATCCCTGGCGTTGGACCTTAATGCCCTGTCAAGGCTTTCCTTTGCTTGGACGCCAGATGGCCTGGTTTCCCGCGGTCGGTTACGGAATAAACGTTTCAATGGCTGCAATGCAACAGTGAAGGACCAAGGGAGTTAGGAACAGACACAGACATGTATGCCTGACGCACCGTGAGGAGAAGGCGGCGAATAGAAAGCGGAGGCCTACCAGCGTCTACATACAGGCTAACAGGGTAGCGTCGCGCATTACGCACCCGTTGCTAGCCTGATACCTAGAGCATAAATCGTCTTAGGAATAGCTGTATGTCCGGCGACCTTTACCACACATCTGGAAACACTTACGCGTTTTCGACATTCAAAAATAAAGACCAAGACATAATGTCGTGTAATAAAATCGGAAGCACCACAACTTCTTGATTGAAACAATAAGATGTAAAATCAGAAGGTTGCACATAACTGGCTGGTGCATTTCGAATGAGTTAAAACACATCAAGGGATTTGGGGAAATGAACTAGCTGACAATCTTGCTAAAAGAGCAGCCCGAACACGACAACCGATACCTACAACAAAATGCCTACAAGTCCCGTGAAGAAGAAACTTGGAGAGTAGTTTAGGAAAAAATGGGACTTTGAGTGGCGAAGAACAAAGAACGGGGGAAGCACTAAACCGTATTTTCCTACGATCCGACAGCGTTTAATGAAAACTCCCAATAACTCTGAATTTTACAGCAATGTTAACAGGTCATGAGAAACTGAAAGCCTATTATCAGCGGTTCAGAATAATTGAAGACGGAACGTGCACATGTAACAGAGCTGTCCAAACTACTGACCACATGCTGTTCGACTGCTGCAACTTACTGAAAGAGAGGAACCATCTCAGGAAAAAAAAGCTGACAAAGGAGGAGAATGGCCCGTCAGTAAATTTGATTTGGTAAATAAATTGTTCAAATGTTCAAATGTTTGTTAAGCTTATGAGACTTAACTACGGGGTCATCAGTCCCTAAACTTACAAACTACGTATGAACTACTTACGAACTAGGACGGCACAAATATCCATGCCCGAGGGGGGATTCGAACCCCCGACCGTAGTGGCCGTGCTGACCGTGACTGGAGCGCCTCAGTCACCTCGGCCACCGCGGCTGGCTAAATAAATTGACTACAGACTTTTACAATTCTGTAATTCAATAAGATTTCCTGATGTATAAAATCGTTTGGTTTCTTTATGTAAAGCGACAAATAATGTGTATCCAAAACGAGTCCTTGTGTAAATCCTGTCAACTTATATACTGTATTTGTCTTTGCTAAAATACCTGATGTAACCTCCTGAATTTAACCATCAGACATGTAATATTATTATGTACTGTGGCATGACAAATAATAAATAAATAAATCGTCAAAAATACGTAATATAAAACGTATTCCTTACCTCACGTCTATGTTAGTCCTCGATGAACTAAAAAAACTAGTGAACGGATATTTAATAGGTTTTCACCAACGGACGGTGTGATTCATTAGGTATAGTTCGGTGTATAATTCATTAAGGTTCATGGTGGTAGGTGAAAGTGGTGGACAAAAATCGTCAAAAGGGAGCAATAAAAATATTTTTAGGAAAAGATGTATATTAAGTGACTTACCAGCATTTCCGTAATAATGCGTAAGATGTTCATGTTGTGACTTTTAAACTTAAGAACTTGATCAATGGATGTGGCTAATTCGAAAGTAAGAAAAAAAATTTGCCTTATAAATGTTCTGCTACCCGTGAGAAACCGTGACTACTAATTGTTAAAAGACAGCCACAGCATTTTACACGGCACGTCATTAGTAACCTTTTGGTAATTTGTAAGTCGTAATATAAAGAAGTCTTCAAACTGTCAAGGTGAGATTCCTTCTGCCATGCGTGTCACTTTGTCCTTCATCGTAGTACGTCGCTGATAAGATTTAAATTTCTGAAACGTACCACACTTTGATGACTCGATACAGACAATGATGGTGTTCGTATGCGCCCATTACATAACTAGGTTTAGACCAGTCATGTTTCACACACGTGATAGTCTTCTTACTGTGTGCTCTCTTGGCGGAAGGTAGCAAATGGGAGATCCAACAATCTTGTCCTCGTGGCCGCATTGACAGTGCCCCGATGTCGTCACAATTCGCGAAAAAAGACTTCCCTCCCCCTCTTCATACTGAATTGCCTTTCCCATATCCTTACAAATTTATCATACTTCTTCAACATCTGAGTGTGACGTCCTATATAATCTGATCTGTCGTTGACAGTGTTGGTTTCCTGCCGAATGTGATCGAAACAACCACACTGCTCAACAGTGTATAGCAGTTCACTCTTTCCCCTATTTGAACAAACACTACTCTTATTTCTTTTTCTGCCACTATTATATCCTCATATACTTTCCATCTCGTTTGACTGATCCCCACCATATCTACACTGCGCCTTTGCATTACGATTTTCATATTTTTTTCAGTTTCTCTACTACGTTCAAACTTCTGATGTTTCATGCTCCAAACGGAAGAATGTTATCATGTTGTTGGTTTCGTTTTATTTTCTTTTTTTTTTCTTTTTATTTCACGTTTCGAACTTTTCAAAAGTTTATAAATCTATTGAACCAAACCGCTGTTGTTATCAGCCCATAGATATACAAAGTACCTAAGCGAACTTACATTAATAACAACACACAAAGCAATGACCGAGGGAGGATCCGGACCTCTGGCGGGAACTGCCGCCTAGTCCCTAGCATGACGCCATTGATAGTTACTTTCCTCTTATCAGTTCCAACGATACGAATGGTGGACCATTCCGAAATCTGTTGCCAATGGAGACATCATCATGACACTTCTCAGTTAACGCCACGTCTTAAGGATGTTTGTTGGGCTTATGGGACTTAACTGCTGTGTCATCAATCCCTAAACTTGCAAATTACTTATAAACTACATTATACTAAAGACGACACAAAGTTCCAAGTGGGGATTTGAACCCCCGACGGGGAACGGCCTCGCGCATCGGAGCATAGCGCCTCAATGCACTCGGCCGCGGCTTATGGATACACATTACATGTCTTTCATGCAATGATTGCCATTACAATCTGAATAAAAAATACCAAAGTTTTTGCAACTAAGGGACTAAACTATTAGGGTCATCGCTCGTTATACTTACTCATACTTTAAACCAATTTATACTGAGAACAATGTAGAGCTTCGACTTTTCTCAGACCAATATAAAGGTGCTATGGAAAACATTGACAGTCTTTATAACAAAGAGAGAGGGTGTAAATAAAATAATTCTTGCTTTTCTGAGGATAGATTCAAACCATATGGAAAATGATACGTTTGTTATACGACAAAGTTCGATCCGATTAACATTTAGGAAGTTGATAAAATTGCCAATGAAAGTCTTACCGTTCCCCGACGCTCGACTGAATAAACAACCATCGTCTTGTGGTTGCGGAATAGTTTTCCGTTTCCTGGGATAATTAACACAATAAATTAACAACATGGAACTAACCCACAAAGGCTGTAAAAGATGTGACATTTGAATCCCGTGGGCCAGCATCTTCTTCGAGGAAAGACACTTCTGTTCCCGCATTCTCCGTGAAGTTGCCGCTATATCTGGTCAGCCGCACTAGCAGACTTCAATCCAGACCTTGCAGGCCGGAAGAAACTCTAACCGTACTGTGGACCGCGTTGGCAACGCGGAAGTTTCAGCAATGCCACACACCACATCACAAAACTTGCGTGAGTGGAGTTGGCCGCCTTCAGATGCTTGCAGTTAATAGGACGACAAGTCTGCGGTCATCTAGTGTACAGAAGTAACCGCCATCTTGGTGATTACTAGCGCTCTAAAGCATGAACATCAGAGTTCTACCAAGCACGTTTCGCAATTAAGATAAGGTAATCGCTTTCGGCTGCGAGTTTACGAATATGAACAGGTTTTCATGACGGGCGATAGGCGGGATTAACACTACAATGCTCTCACTTTAGTGTTTGTGCCGGCCTTGCTTGGGGCTCAGTCTCTTATTCTCAAGACATACGGATATTTTCATGGAACACCCTAAATGCACACTCTCTCTTTAAAGCCTGGGCGAAATCTTTAAATGTTTGTCCGTATTCATTGTTTTCTGTCTTCTTGCACGTTTTGTGCAGCAAGAAGAATTAGTATCTGTTTTATTTCATTAACAGATTGCCTCATAATTATCTGTGATATTTTCAGAATAAATTGATTATTTAATTGCCCTGCTTCTGATCTTTAGCCTTGAGCTGGTGCTACCATTTTTATTCACTTACGTTGCCCGGCTGTTTATTTATCCTACACTCTCGTAGCCCACATCCCCTTCTCCCCCCCTCTCTCTCTCTGCATCCACCTCTTTCTCTCCCATCTCTCCGTTCGCTTCCACCTTCTCTCGGCAAAGTTCTCTGCAAGGTACCCTCTGCCATGTACCATACAAACATTTATGTACCCTGTAATCTTCCTCTTGGTTTAAAGGTCATCCGTGCAAAAATTAATAAATATTGGAGCAAAACTATGCTTTTTGTAAAATTACGTAAGTTAAGCACCCTCCACAACGCACCGAACTAAATTTTATACAGACAGTGACACTCCTTTTGTTTTTAAGGTAGAGTGTGTATAATTTCATCAATATCGAAATAAAACTATACATTTCTATGCAATATAAATGCAGGGTCACATTGAAAAACGGGCTTTACTGTTCTCTAATATTACAGTTTTATTTCATACAACCTTTGTTCGAAATAAACGGATCTGTGAAATCGATCGAGCCGTTTTCAAGTTGTGATGCGACCAAGGTGTTTCGTGAACCATTTTTATGTTGCAAAGTACCGTCCCCCATGCACCGTATGAAACTTAAGGCAGACGGTGACCTCCCTCTTGTTTTGAATGTCAAGCGTGTGAAATTTCGTGAAGATCAGACTGTAACTGTAGATATCGAGTGTCTGCAGAAGAAGTATGCTCCGCCATGCACCTAACACAAAATACTTTCATAGATGACGAAATTTCAGCCTCATAGGTGAAGTAGTTTTCGAAATTTTTGGGTTTAGTGAGTGAGTGAGTGTCCTTTCGCTTTTTAAATTGATAGACATTAAGAAAACAGATTGCGTAATTATGGATGCAAGAGAATTAAGGGAGACTTGCAGACAAAAAGAAATAGTAACATACAATTCTGTAATGCTAACTTTATTTGATACAAAGTATTGCCTCATGCGACAGTTTTACGGCGTCTACAGCGAAACTTTTGTGAGCGGTAAATTTCGTTTCATCATTTTGTGTGTGTGTGTGTGTGCGGGGGGGGGGGGGGAGTCGATTACAAAACGCTTCATAAACGTTCGAAATTACATGTAATCTTCGTTGCAGCCCCCTGACTACTTCCATTTTCCAATAATTGACGCATAAATCTGGGTATTTTCACGCGGTGACCTCTCATTATTTATGACAATCACATCTTCTGAGCTGTGTGTCGTGCTCTTTTGTTTTTGGGTCAGGAACCTTCGTGGGCGTTTCATTACAATATATATATATATATATATATATATATATATATATATATATATATATATATATATCCTAAGAGAGAGAGAGATTAAATAATAGAAACCCCTGCTAGGAGGTGCGAAACTGACGACAGTTATAGCAATAGGTAAGTCTACATGTTAATTGGGAAATAGCAGGCAGGCAGCTTAATTTATCCCAGAAACGCATTTCATTCGTTTCTTCAATAACCAACCACCGAGAGTAAAGGCGGTACAACAAATCACACACCTGTGTCCAAGGGAAAGACTCAGACTTTTGGCGGGACCGGCCGTGCAATCCTTGCCATCCCATCAACCTCTTGTCTTAGGGGCGATTTGTACCCCAAAAGGAAACGAGTACCATGAGACACTATCCACTTCGGTGCTCTATTTGACGAAGCCGTTGGTATAACGAGTTTGATTATTGTACATCAAGCGTTCGGTAGTCATTACTGACGATTTTTATTCAATATTTGTGCAGTGTCAGGGTTTCAACCCATTCATCTCATAAACTACTTCAGGATTATATGCCATGGTGAAGTTAGTTTTGACTTTCCAGGCTAAGCGCATTCCTTAGCTTTCCTCCCAGGAACGTTTAGGTCATATAATAAGTGATAAAAATACCCGCCATTTACAGCCAGGTACTCCATATCAACGACCCCAGTAGCAATTAGACATCACGAGAGAGTAGGATGGGCGTTCTGCGGAACGTGGTCAAGTGATTGGTCACTTGTGTCAGACGCCTTACACGAAGTTTCCATACTCCTAAACAACCCTAGGCCCACTGTTCTTGGTAGTGAAGTGAAAACGTGAAGGGACACGTACATCACGAATGCGTACATGCCGACCTCGTCCGTTGACTAACAGAGACCGCCGATAATTGAAGAGGGTCGCAGACTGTAACACTCAGACATGTACCCAGACAGGAATTGAAAACTTCATCAAGATCCACTCCAAGTATTAGGCGGGAGGTGAGAAAACTTGGACTTCATTGTTGGGCGGCTGTCTATAAGCCTATACTCACGCAGGTCAATGCCAAACGACTCCTCGCTTGGTGTAAGGGGCGTAAACATTGTTCGATGGAACAGTGGGAAAATGTGTGGAGTGACGAATCACTGTAAGCAATGTGGCGATCCTATGGAAGGGTGTGAGTGTGTCGAGTGCCAGCGTGTGTAGTGCCAAATGTAAAATTTGGAGGCGGAGGTGTTATGGTGTGGATGTGTTTTTCATGGAAGGGGGCTGAGTGGCACTATCATAGCATAGGCCTACGCTGATGTTTGAAGCATCTTATTGCGTTCACGGCTCAAGAGCAATTTGAGGATGGCGATCGCATCTTTACCTGATCATAATGTCCTTATAATGGACCGGTCTGCACAAAGTCCTGACTTCAATCGTACAGAACACCTTTTGAATGTTTTGGAATTCCGACTTCAAGCCAGGCTTCACCGTCCTACATCGATACCTCTCCTCAGTGCTGCTTTCCGTGAGAATGGGCTGCCATTCCGCAAAAAACATTCCAGTACCTGATTGATAGTATTCCTGAGAGAGTGGAAGCTGCCATCAAGGCTAAGAGTGGGCCAACACAATACCGAATTCCACAATTACCTATGGAGGGCTCCACGAACTTGTACGTCATTTTCAGCCAGGTGTCTGGATGATTTTGATCACATGGTGCATATTACACCCGCTACCCCATTCCGTATGCCCTAGTTCCTTGTAACTTATTGCTGCTGCTCTAAGCACACATTATTGTCTGTATAGTGTTAGACAAATCCGTCATTTGCTTCTTTCAACATCTGTGTATCAGGGAATAGTATTTATAAGATAGTGTCCGTGAATTAAAATTGAGTCATATGAAGCATCAGATGCAGCTTGTTAGTAGGATGTGACGAAATTACGTTGGGTAACAGGAGAAATAAAATATCAACATTTTGAGGTGAATCATGAATTTCCATATGTAAGTTCTCCACGTCGATAAACTTGGAATACAAACATAAAGAGTTGTCACAGCTGTAGCCAGATCACTATAACCACTGTAAGTGAGAATATGCCAACAAAGTAAGCAGTGACGCTGCTGTAATTCTTATCATTATGCTTTTTAGACATTACGAGATAGTATTCCCAGTTGTCTGTCTCACGTTCTAAGATCTAGTCAGGAACTTCTTTTGCTAATAACTGACTGATGAGCATGAGATATGAAAGAAAGAAATGCATCGGCAGTTGCGATTACATTTTTGCATTCTTTGGAGCTGAGGTACCTCAGTGTCCGACCCTTTAGACATTCATGCATGTATCCATAAACACAGAGACTTTTGTCAGTAATGAAAATTCCCGAAATAAGCAGGCTATATCCACTACAAAACTAACGACAGTGGAAGGCAGCCACTCACAGAACTTTTAAGATCTCCACGTACATTCGTAGAATGTAAAAGAGCAAACTCTGGGAACTAGTGTGAATTTGATGTACTTTACACTCGCACAACTAACGAATCATGAAACATGTCTTATGCAAACCGGTGAATGTACCCCATAATACGGGTTAGAGATATTTCAGATCTTTTCATGAAGTGTTCCATCGAGTATAACTTAGTTCCATACCCCGAGGAAAATATACTGAATTAGACTTTCTACATCTACATCTACATATATACTCCGCAATTCACCGTGAGGTGCGTGGCGGAGGGTACACTGTACCACTACTAGGCATTTCCTTTCCTATTCCACTCCCAAATTGAACGAGGAAAAAAAGAATGCTTATATGCCTCCGTACGAACCCTAATTTCTCTTATCTTGTCTTTGGGATCTTTACGCGAAATGTAAGTAGGCGGCAGCAAGATCGTACTACACTCAGCTTCAAATTCCGGCCCTCTAAATTTACTCAACAGAAATTCACGAAAAGAACGTCGTCTTTCTTCCAGCGATCCCCAATTGAGTTGCCGGAGCATTTCCGTGACACTCGCGAATTGGTCGAACCTACCGGTAACAAATCTAGCTGCTCGTCTCTGAACCGCCTCTATGTATTCCTTTAAACTGATCTGCTGAGGGTCCCAAGCACTTGAGCAATACTCAAGACGTGGTCGTACAATCGTTTTATACGCGGTCTCCTTTACAGGTGAAGTACATCCTCCCAAAATTCTCCCAATAAACCGAAGTCGGCTGTCCGGCCTACTCACAACTGTCCTTACATGCTCGTTCCATTTCATATCGCTCTGCAATGTTACGCCTAGATATTTGAACGACGCGACAGCATCAAGAAGCTCACTACTAATGCTGTATTCGAACATTATGGGATTGTTTTTTCTACTCATGCGCATCACCTTACATTTTTCTACATTGAGAGCTAGCTGCCAATCTTCGTACCAACTAGAAACTTTGTCTAAGTCATCCTGTATGCTATTACAGTCAGTTACAGACGACACCCTCGCATACACCACAGCATCATCAGCAAACAGCCGCATATTACAACTTACTCTGTCCATCAGATCATTTATATAGATAGAAAATAATAGCGGTCCTATCACACTCCCCTGGGTCATGCCTGACGATACACTAGTCTCTGATGAGCACTCGCCGTCGAGTACAACGTACTGCGTTCTATTACTTCCAGTCTTCCAGCCAGTCACAAATCTGTGAACCTATTCCATAAGCTCGTATCTTCGTTAGCAGTCTGCAGTGTGGCACCGCGTCGAACGCCTTTTTGAAGTCGAGCAAAACACAATCCGCCTGTTGCCCTTCGTCCATGGTTCGCAAGATGTCATGTGAGAAAAGGGCAAGCTGAGTTTTACATGAACGATGTTTCCTAAACCCGTGCTGATTCATGGAAAGAAGCTTTTCCGTTTCAAGGAAATTTACTATAGTCAAACAGAGAATATGCTCCAAAATTCTACATGAAACTGATGTCAACGATATTGGCCTGTAATAGTGTGGGTCAGTTACTTTTCCTTTCTTCTAAACGGGAGTCACCTGCGCTTTTTTCCAATCACTAGGAACTTTGCGCTGAATTAAAGATTCGCGATAAATGCAAGCAAAGTAGGGGGCCAACGCCGCAGAATAGTCTTTGTAAAACCGGATCAGCAGACTTTTTCGTATTTAGCTCTCTCAGCTGCTTCTCTAAACCGGAAATACCTATTGCTATGTCCCCCATTTCGGAATTTGTACGTTGATCAAATGATGGTACATTTGTGCGGTCCTCCTGCGTGAAAGATTTCTTAAAGATTAAATTTAGAACTTCAGCTTTCCGTTTCCTTTCTTCTATTACTGCCCCGGAATGATCAACGAGTGTCTGGACAGTGGGCTTTGACCCGCTTATCGATTTTACATAGGACCAGAATTTTCTTTCTACAATTATTAGCAACAATACCGATCACTTTGCTCTCTCCCTCCCCCTCTTTCTCTCAAAAGAATAGTTCATAGTTTCTTAATTCAGTGGATTAACTTACATGTTTCCCTATGGCAGGGAATTTCATTAGGTAATGAATATCGAAAAACACTAATTTGCGATTTTCTTAATTCATCGAATTTGTTTCAAACAATTTCCTAAAGAAATTTTTGATACAAACTGTTTCTTGTTTTACCCTTCTATGAGGTTGCACTTCCAAAAACAATGAAATACGTATTTATTTATTTCTATTTCGGACGTCTTATACAAATATTCTACATCTACATATGTTATTTTCCAAATCACACTCAAGGGCCTGGCAAAGATTATACCGAAAATCTTTCATACTATTTAATACAATGCGTTCTCGGATAGAGCCCTCCGTTCCAACTATGATTTCTCTTATTATATTATGATGATTAATTCTCCCTTAAAAGTGGGACTCAACAATATGTTTTCGCATTCATCAGAGAAAGTTCGTGGTGAAAAAATTTTCTAGTTGGTGTTTTTTCACCCCACCCCTGCATTATTCCTACCATGTTTTCTTCTCTTTCTAGAGATAATGGAAACATGCGTGTATCTTTGAAAACACTTTTTTTAGTTTTTAAATAAAGATATTTAAAAAATTCAACCACTTTTTCTTGCCCTATGGAAGGAAAATACGAAAATGTCAAATATTTATTTTAACTTGTGACCAAGAAATCGAATGTCAATTTTGGTAGTTTCGCCATTGATATTCCCTTAATAGTGACACGAACAAATAAATAAATAAAAATAAAAGTTTCATCTCTATTTAACAAGTGTATGGATAGATTTTCTGAAACCACTTTCTTAAACGACGCCTATAATATCAACGTGGGCTCATGTCGGGACCAATGACGTGTGTCGCTTTGGGTCGGATGAGATTCTCTCTGGTTTGAGCGGCTATCAGAAGTGGTAAAGACAGTCAGTATTGCTTGCAAGATGAAAGCAGAGCTCACCATTTGCAGCACTGTCGACAGGACTGACTGCGGACCTTTGGTTCAGAGCCGAGTGGAAGGTCTGGAAGGCTCAGACGGTTCTGCGACCGTGAGGGCTGCAGATTCCTCGACTTGCGCCAAAGGGTGGTGGATTTTCGGGTTCCTCTAAATAGGTCATAAGTTCACTATACTCAGGAAGCGGCTACACGGGTAGCGGGGGCTGTGTTGCGTGGACTGGACGGTTTTTTTAGGTTAGAGGGCCTCGGGAATACACAAAATGGGTTTCAAAGGGGACGGTCAGACACAGGAAGATAGCAGATCTAGGAACCATTGGTGTAACAGTTGTAAACTGTCGTAGCTGCATTGGGAAAGTTCTAAAGCTCCAAGCGCCGCTAGAAAGTATTGAGGCACAAGTCGTTATAGGTTCTGAAAGCAGGCTGACGCCAAAGATAAGAAAATTTTTAATTGTGCCAAATGGTCTTCAGAAAGGATAGAACAAATAAAAAAGGGGGGTGGCGTGTTTATTGCTGTTACGAACGGTGTATCCTGCAGCGAAATTGAGGCAGATACTGCCTGTGAGTTGGTCTGTGTAGAGGTTATACCTGACAACCGGAATAAATTAATAACTGGATCTTTTTATCGACTCCCTGACTCAGACGACGCAGTTGCCGAAATGTTCAAAGAAAGGTTGAATCACATTTCAATTAGGTAAACGAAGCAAACTGTTATAATCGGTGGCGACTTTAATTTACCTTCGATATGTTGGCATTATTACGTATTCAAAACCGGCGGCAAATATAAAACATCGTCCGAACTAGTTTGAATGCTTTTTCTGAAAACTACTTCGAGCAGTTGATCTCCTAGCAACAAATAATCCTGAGCTCGTAAAGAGCATCAAAACAGATACAGGGATTAGTGAACATCAAGTAGTTGTGCCAGACTCAATGTCGAAATTCACAAATGCACCAAAGATAAACGAAACACATATCTATTCAATAAAGCAGATAAAAATTCGGTTTACGCTTTCCTGTGTGATAGTCTCCAGTCTTTCAAAACAAAATTTGCGAGTGTAGATTAGTTGTGGCTTTCAAAGACATAATATCAGTTGTAATCGAGTGATTTATAACAAATAAATTAATAATAGAGGGGGCTGACCCCCATGGTACACAAAACAGGTTAGATCACTGTTGCAGAAACAAACAAAAACACATGCAAAATTTAAAAAGACACAGAATCCACAAGACTGGCAATCTTTTACTGAAACTCGCAACCTAGCGCGGACTTCAATGCGAGAAGCCTATAGTAGTTATCACAACGAAATCCTGTCTCGTAATCTTGCAGAAAATCAAAAGAAATTCTGGTCATATACGAAGTACACTAGCGGCAAAACACAAACAATACTTTCACTACGCGATAGCAATGGTAATACTACCGATGACAGTACTGCTAAGGCAGAATTACTAAACACAGCTTTCCGAAATTCGTTCACCAAAGAAGACGTAGTGAACACTCCAGAATTAAATCCAAGAACAGCCGTCAGCATGCGAAACTTAGAAGTAGATGTTCCTGGAGTAGTAAAAACTTAAGTCACTAAACAAAAGAAATCTTCCGGGCCAGATTGTATAGCAAATGATCCCTCTCAGAGTATGCTAATGCAACAGCTCCGTACTTAGCTATAATTTACAACCGATCACCCAGCGAAAGATCAGTACCCAAAGACTGGAAAGTTGCCCAAGTTACTCCATTATTCAAGAAAGGCAATACGAGTGATTCCCAAAATTACAGGCATATCTCATTGACGTCGATTTGCAGTAGGGTTTTGGAACATATTTTTGTTCGAACAGTATGAACTACCTCGAAGAGAACGACCTACTAACCAATAGTCAACACGGATTCAGAAAGTATCGCTCTTGCGAAACACAGCTTGCCCTTTATTCACATGAAGTGATAAGTGCCATCGACAAGGGATCTCAAATCGATTCCGTTTTTTGGATTTCCGGAAGGCTTTTGAGAGCGTACCCCACAAGCGGCTTCTAATGAAATTGCGTGCTTATAGAATATCTCCCGAATTGTGCGATTGGATTCACTATTTCCTATCAGAAAGGACACAATTCGTTGTAATTGACGGTAAGTCATCGAGTAAAACAGAAGTGATATCTGGCGTTCCCCAGAGAAGCGTATAGGTCCCCTACTCTTCCTTGTGTCTTTAAACGATTTAAGAGAGAGTCTGAATAGGTCCATTAGACTGTTCGCGGATGATACTATCGTTTATCGGTTAGTGAAATCAACAGAGGATCAAAAGCAGCTGCAAAGCGATTCAGACAAAATTTTTATATGGTGCGAAAATTGGCAAATGACACTAAATAAAGAAAAGTGTGAAGTAATACACATGACCACTAAAAGAAATCCGCTGAACTTCAATTACGCGATAAATCAGTCAAACCTTAAGGCCGTAAATCCTACTAAATACCTAGGAGCTACAATTACGAACAACTTAGACTGGAGAGAACACGCAGAAAATATTGTGGGGAATGCGAACCAAAGATTACGTTTCACTGGCAGAACGCTTCGATGATGCACCAGCTCCACCAAAGAGACTGCTCACATCACACTTGTGCGTCCTCTCCTGGAGTACTGTTGCCCATTGTGGGACTCACCAGGTGGGACTGACGGAAGATATTGAGAAGGTTCAGAGAAGGGCAGCTCGTTTTATCACGTTATGGGGTTGGAATCATTACAAGACTGACGTTATTCATTGCGGCGTGATCTGTTTGCGAAGTTTCAATCACCGACTTTTACTTCTGAATGTGAAAATATTTTGCTAGCACCCAGGGAGACATGTCCATCCCAATAAAATAAGAGAAATCAGATCGAAAACGGAACGACGTAGCTGTTCTTTCTTCCCGCACGCTATTAGAGAATGGAACGGTAGAGAAAAGTTATGAAAATGGATAATGAACCCGCTGCCAGGCAGTTAAATGTGATTTGCAGAGTATCTATGTAGATGTAGATGTAGACCTCTTCTAGTTTCAAGTTTTTATCTTTCCTGTTTGGTTGAGTGATTATAAGTTAGTTATCTCGTTGGTATTATTACAATAAACAAAATAGTGCGTCAAACTGTGCGAACGCTATGTTCGTAATTTCAGCAGGGAACTGCCTCTCACTCCAAGCTGCAAGTAAATGGAGTAATTATTCATAACACAGGATATGCACACTCGAGAGCCGTGGTCGTGATATTCATGTCGGTTTTTTTATGCAAGTTTCCTAGTAGTTCTGGTTAAACCGAGATAAAAATTTTACGATACACTCGGGAACTGAAGGACGTTACAGTTTAAATTAAATTCTGTCCTGTCTGCAGTCGCAGAGCCGAGGGGAACTGCCTGGTGCAGAAGGAGTTTGTTTGACACACAGTAATCTAGTTTACGTTTTTCCACGAATGTCGAGAAGAGAATTTTGCCTGTGTATTGCTTAAGTTTGATTACTGTTTATAAACATCATGCCTGTTTCAGTTTCTAAAACACGATTTTAAAACTCGAATTTCTGTAGATACAGCCTGTAAGGAAATATAGTTCAGGGTGAAGAAATAAAAACATTGAGTTTTGCCGATGACATTGTAATTATTTCAGACCGCAAAATACCTAGAAGTGCGGTTGAATGGAATAGAAAGTGTGTTGGGGGTGCGTATAAAATGAACATTAACAAGAGCAAAACGGGGGTTATGAAGTGCAGTCTAAGAAATTCAGGCGATGCTGAAGGAATTTGATTAGGTAACGAAACAACATAGGTGGTAGATGACTTTTGTTCCTTGGGCAGTAAAATAACATGTGATGGTCGCAGTACAGAGGATATAATATGCAGAATGGCGATGGGAAGAAAGGCGTTTTTGAAAAAGGGAAATTTGTTAACATCGAATATTAATTTAAGTGTAAGGAAGATCTTTCTGAAGACATTTGTGTTGAGTGTGGCCTTGTATGGGAGCGAAACATGGACGATAAACAGTGTGGACAGGAAGAGGATAGAGGCTTTTGAAATATGGTTTTACAGAAGAATTCTGAAAATTAGGTGGTTGGATCGCATAACTAATGAAGAGGTACTGAACAGGATTGGGCAGAAAAGCAATTTCTGGCATACCTTGACTAAAACAAGGGATCGATTGGGAGGGCACATTCTTAGACATCAAGGGATCGTAAATTTAGCAATGGAGGGAAGTGTGTGGGGTAAAAATCGCAGAGGGAGACCAAGAGATGAATACAGTAAGCAGATTCAAATAGATGTAGGTAGCAGGTCTTGTGAGGAGATGAAGAGGCTTGCTCAGGATAGGGTACTGTGGGTATTGTGGAGAGCTGCATCAAACCAGTCTCCGGATTGAAGACCACAACAAACAAACAGCCAGTAAAGATTATTTTTGTTGTTGTTTGACCGAAAGGTAATGGAAACCAAAGATGATGCTGAAACATGTCTCGGTAAAAGAGAAAATAGAGATTAATAAACGGACTTTACATATAGAATCATTATTTTAATCTAAGTCACCTCTATCTGTATTAATAAAAATATTAAGATTTGCTTGGAAAAACTGTTAATCTTCGAAATTTTTTGACTGTTTTGTTTCAAATTTCGACAAAACGTTAAATTTTAATACAGGAAGGTTTTGTTCACTTGTTTCTTTAATATATGATTTGTAATCTAGATATACGTATAATTTTGCGATTTTATTTTGATTACGATTCCCCATTGCAACTTTTTTTACATATTGATTAATGATTTGTATTACAAAATTAGGTACATGAAAACATGTTAATTTTCCAGGGAAACGTCAATATTTTTCGGAGATTTGCGCTTACGAACGTATGTATTTTCTATACAAGTACAAATCTAAATGTTCGTTAGTTCAAATTCTCAAATTCAAAGCTTGCGTTGAAATTTTGACACAATGTTCCGTACTGTTATGCATATGTTTTTAGTGTCCAATGGAACGGAATCTTGAGTATGGGTAACATGTATGTAATAAATATGGAACGTTTTATTATTTTTCTATGACGGTCATGTCCCCTTATATAGTTGCGCGCTAACGAAATATGTTCTCATTCTGAAAAGAAAGTAGTTCAGAATTTTTTCAAACTTAGTCAGTCTCCCTGTAAAGATTAACGCCTTTCTTTTAATGACTTCTACCCCAATTCTTGCTTCTTTTATGAGACACTCTCTCCCCTATATCGCGGTAGAACAAAACAAGCTGTCCTTACCTGAACATTCTCTATATCCTCGTTCAGTCGCAGGTGGTTGGAGGGGGGGGGAGGGGGGGGGGAGAGCAGCCATACTCCACAATAGGAAACACGAGTGTAGTGCAGGCAGTTTCTTTAGTAGAATTGTTTCATCTTCCAAGTGTTCTGCCAATGAAACGTAGCCATTGGTTCGCCTTTCCGACTATACAGGGTATCTGACCTAACACTCATACCTTAAATATACTTCCAAGAACAACAGATATTCAAAAATGATATTCATCAGCATGAATTGACGACAGTGGCCTAGGAAACTAAATACTATGTAATATTTTAAGACATAAAAATACTATTTTCAACAAAAACTTGTGTATTTTTAAATGGACGCACCCTACTATTTCGTATGCAATCAACATCATGAAAAATCACACAAATAATAGCGTTGGTTGCAACGCAATACGTCAATTATATCCTGAGAAAACTGCGAAGCGAAGGCGACGCTTGAAGTAAATGAAGCGCACGTCCTGAGACTCAAGCGTCACCTCACGCTGCATACCTCAGCGGCTTACTCAACGGAAAGGTGTGCACAATGCACGAAAATAAAGAAGTAACACTTCCAACGGAAACTTACGTTATTCAAATTGTAAATGTATGTTTTGTGTAGCGAAATGACAACTAGAGCTACAAGTAGAGATAACACACTTGGTTGCACTTTTCTAAACACATCACTATTTCCTATCGCCCGCGGAAGGTGTATTATATCCAGCACAGAAAATACACCCACATCTTGACCGATGAAAATGTGACACGTCAACATACGTTCCAAGTGCCCACCATCTGCATCAACAAACATTTGAAGACGGGTAACGGTACAGAGTTTAGCAGATTCTAAAGTTTCTACTTGCACTTGCTCCAGTGATACTACGTTGCATATCCTATTCTGTCTTTGAGGTTCTTGGTATAAACTGTCTGTAACTGCGCCCCAGAGAAAGGACTTGCTGGACATCGCACAGCACCTCACCGCCGTATCGGCTTATTTGTAAATGTCGGATTTAGAATGTTTCTGGCAACTTTTGCTCTGTGTCGGGGAGATCCATCCTTTTGTAACCACATTGATAGATTAGTTTCCACACATGAGTCCTTCTTGAGGAGTGCTAGAGTGTGTTGAAGATATGCATACCGCTGTCCATTTTATGTTCCACAGTAACAATTTCTAACAATACAATTAGAAATGATACCACACCAGACATTGACACTCCAATGTCGCGCATCCAGTGGCGTTTTTATTAGTTAAAAGTGATTTTGAATATTATTTAGAACTATGGCTGCATGAAGGAGTCGATTAGCGATGTAAGCACATGGATTTTATCTTTGGTGTCAACAATAATAATTAACACTGAAATAAATGTGTTAAAGGCAGATAAGTAAAGTACAGGAACGATATAAGACCCCAATGTTAGTATTTTCGGTCGTTTCCCTTAAGAATAGTGTGGCCGTGTTATTAGTTACAACGACGTCGTCGAACTTGACTCGTTTATTCTTGGCTACTTTGAATAATACTCATAATAATAACCTAATTCTACGTTTTTCCTGAGATACGTGACACCAGAACTATAATCTCCATCATCAAAATTCTAAGGTATCTCTATCAGACACGAAATATTAAATTTTGTGTTCAGTTAGTGTTAATGGAAGGAAAACATCAATCGTTTCTAAATTTCACTCATGCTGTCGAACGTTCATACAACAATGTTTGTAAATCTATCGGACCAAACTGTGTGGTCATCAGTCCGTATCATACAAACTACTTAAACCTAGGTAAACTAACCTAAGGACAACACACACACCCATGCCCCAGGGAGGACTCGAACCTCCACGGCGAGCAACCGCGCGCTCCGCAGCGAGACGCCTTAGACCGCTCGGCTACTCCACCGCGGCGAACGTTCGTACTTGTAACAAACGTAATGCCGGTACTATTATGGAAAAGTGTTTCCCTTTAAGCTTTAAGCGGACGTTCGTAGATTAGATATCTGCTTTGACACCATTTTTATTTTCTTCATTCTTCGTTTGAATGTAGCCTTCAACTCTGTAGGCTACCGTCTGAAAATACATTTAGTTGGCACTCCACATTAAAACTGTTGGTGTCAACAGTAAATTGTTAAATAACGATTGTTTGGTATTCACATTGGGCCAAGCGTATACGAAAGGGCCAGGCGGATTACATCTGATTAATGTCGAATTTGGGACTATCTAAGCTCAAGAACTCATAAAAGCTAAATATAATCAACTTCTAAGCAGTTACCGTCAGGGCTTCTCGAAAATTTTGACGTAATGCTTGTCAGAAGAACATCGTTTACAGAAAGCTTACAAAACTGAAGACATATGACAGTCAATAAAAACCAAATAAAGTCCAGTATCTAATGAAACTTAATCGCAAAGGAATGAAGTATAATTACACCAGAATGAAATGTTTTTATTCGAAGATTATGTTGCTATGTGGTTGCTTTATAAATTGTTTCACACGTTTATTCAATTTTTGGTTCATGTGAACTGCATGTTGCTCATGAATTATAAACCAAGGTTGTAGTTACAATTATTACAGATGTGATGTGCAGTCTTAACCACACTTCCCTTCTCCCACACCCTTCCCATTCTGGTATCCGTGACGACGAGCGTAAAACATATCTTAATGTTGGTTGAGTGTGATTTGTATTAAATGTACATCTTTAGACAAGTAAATCTATACATATAAATACATCTTCTGCTAACATCTGGAACGATTTCAGTCAGTCTTGGTACACATATCCTCTACGATTATTCAATAATTGTTGTCGGTGTAGCATCGACCTACCACAAGAACTTCAAGAGATATGTGTTATTTAAACAATGGAATCCCGGGAAGAAGTGCCACACCATGCGACAATGTTCCACTTCTGAACTAACGGACTGATTTCAACCAAATACGGTACACGTATTCTTTACAACCTCAAAAAATCGCAATATGAGTAAAAGTCACGTATGATACAATATTCTGAAGATGTGAAGTCAAAAACTGTGAGAGTCATCAGAAACTGCACAGCCATCGACACGTGAATTACGAGACTTTATTCAGCCACTCATTCAAAACGTAAACAGACACTAAGTAACTTAAATAATCCTCACAGGAAATTTCTAACTTTCCGGGAGCTTCTTATCGCTGACAACGCCAGCAGAATGTTGACAGGGAAAGAATTTGTCACTTACATTTTTTCCGCTCTTCATGCAGTAAAACTATGGCATTTGACACAATATCGCGATTTACTATTTCTACATTACTGGTTATATTCAAGGGACATTTTGTAGATAGTATGCATAAATACCATTGAACGTACCTTCCAAACCGTTCATAGTACAACACCTATCTCGTGAAATATAAAGTCAAAAACCAGTAAGTTACACGAAAAACTGCTCCATGACGCCACATTAGGTCTTTCTATTCGGGACATGCTTTTTCACACAGTATCCACATATATATCGCTGAGCGTACCATCGAAACTATATCATAGTACACCATATGGTTCAGAAAATACACTCCCGGCCATTAAAATTTCTACACCACGAAGATGACGTGCTACAGACGCGAAATTTAACCGACAGGAAGAAGACGCTTTGATATGCAAATGATTAGCTTCTCAGAGCTATCACACTAGGTTGGCGCCGGTGGCGACACCTACAACGTGCTGATATAAGGAAAGTTTCCAACCGATTTCTCATACACAAACAGCAGTTTACCGGCGTTGCATCGTGAAACGTTGTTGTGATGCCTCATGTAAGGAGGGCAAATGAATACCATCATGTTTCCGACTTTGACAAAGGTCGGATTATAGCCTATCGCGATTGAGGTTTATCCCAACGGCCTTGTGTCACTAGCAGGCTGTAAAGGATCGTGCAGCCACGTCTCGGTCCCTGAGTCAACGGATGGGGACGTTTGCAAGACAACAACCATCTACACGAACAGTTCGACGACGTTTGCTGCAGCATGGACTGTCAGCTCGGACACCATGACTGCTGTTACCCTTGACGCTGTATCACAGACAGAAGCGCCTGCGATGGTGTACGCAACGACGAATCTGGGTGCACGAATGGCAAAACATCATGATGGTCGCATCCGTGTTTGGCGACATCGCGGTGAACGCACATTGGAAGTGTGTACTCGTTATCGGCATATTGGCGTATCACCTGGCGTGATAGTATCGGGTGCCATTGGTTACAGGTCTCGGTCACATCTTGTTCGCATCGACGGCACTTTGAACAGTGGCCGTTACATTTAAGATGTGTTACTACCCGTGGCTCTGCCCTTCATTCGATCCCTGGGAAACCCTATATTTCAGCAGGATAACGTACGACCGCATGTTGCAGGTCCTGTACGGGCTTTTCTGGATACGGAAAATGTTCGACTGCTGCCCGGGCCAGCACATTCACCAGATGTCTCACCAACTGAAAACGTCTGGTCAATGGTGGCCGAGCAACTGGCTCGTCACAATACACCAGTCACTACTCTTGATGTACTGTGGTGTCGTGTTGAAGCCGCATCGGCATGTGTACCTGTACACGCCATCCAAGTTCTGTTTGACTCAATGCCCAGGTGTATCAAGGCCGTTATTACGGGTAGAAGTGGTTGACTGGGTACTGATTTATCAGGATCTATGCACCCAAACTGCGTGAAAATGTAATCATGTGTCAGTTCCAATATAACATATTTGTCAAATGAATACAAGTTTATCATCTGCATTTCTTCTTGGTGTGGCAATTTTATAGCAATAGTGTATTACGGCAAAACGATGAAATGTATGAAACTCTGCCCGCGACAGTTTCATAATTTTCCGCCGTACGAACGTGTTATTACTTCAAGAAATCATTCGCGCAGCAAATTAATTAAAAATAGTCTAGCCGCTATTTGATAAACTTTTTCGTGTCATAAAACCATGTTGGAGGAGCCGAGTGGTCGAAGACGTCACGCTACGGTCCCTCCGACATGGGTGTGTTGTCCTTAGTGTAAGTTAGCTTAAGAAAATTGTAAGTCTAGCGACTGATGACTATAGCAGTATTGTGCTATACGTTTAGTATTTGAATATCTCATAAACATTTCTTCGCGATCGTCATCAATCAGTTTCCTCAAATGGCGTTAAAATGTTTCATCAGCGTATCTCTTCCTAACCCCATCTTGTTCGGAAATCAGACACACTGATCACTGTCATTACTCGACTACAACTGCCATGAACAGCCTTGCTGCGCCAACGATGCACGACAAAACCAAGGAGTCTCTCAGACAGACATTTCAGTAGCACCCAAACTAGTGAAGTGCCATCTGGTTCATCCGTCTCTATCCTCTGTTGTCTATCCATTATAAATACACCTTGTTTCATGCAAGTTAATACTTAGGGTTGAAGAGTATCTTTGTGGGACACGTTGGAGGTTACTACTGAAGTGTCTGTTTGAGAGTCCCTTTCGTTTATCTGTAGTGACTTGTATTGTGTTATCTCTCTTGTCTACCTTTGCAAACCGACGTATTAAATTCGCTTGTGTCTTTAGAATGGTAGGATGTGTTCCTGTCGATATATCGGCGATGGTCGACTACGTCACCCGGCAGCATACCCGTAAGTTGTTTGAACTGTCATTAAGCCGTGAAAAGTTAAGATTTCACATTTTTTACGTCTATGGGAGGAAATGTATCGGCTTTTACGGAATTTTAATAAACTGCTCGGCATTCGGCGAAATTTGAACGTTTCCTTGGCTCAGAGTCTGATTCTAATTTTATTTCACGACGTACTGCGATCAATATCACGGAGAAAACTTATGACGATGCAGCTTTAGCTGTGATGGGTAAAGGTTCGAATTTCGCACCGACGATTAAGCGTTTACTGGTCGTTTATTTCATAAGTTCAATTGAACAGGCTGTTTCTAAATTGACTTCCGATGCTGCGGAAGGGGCTAGGAGTGGAGCTTGTCGTGTGTTGACTGGGGTCCGCCCACCAAAGTATAATTAATATAACATAGCTGAGTCGTCTGTTTTATGTTCTCTCAGAATGGATCCTGATATAGTTATCTTGCCTGATGACAAGGGAAACAC
This sequence comes from Locusta migratoria, assembly GCA_026315105.1. NCBI lineage: Eukaryota > Metazoa > Arthropoda > Insecta > Orthoptera > Acrididae > Locusta > Locusta migratoria. The sequence goes on from CM048746.1 coordinate 144,905,298, forward strand.
AAGAGTATCGTTGAAAAAAAAAAAGTACTTTGAAAAGATGCTATGTCTATTCTGTTATTCGGCATATCGTACAACGAGGGTTGAAAGAAAGACTAAAGAAAAGTCCTTTGTCACAGGAGACTTACTGTGCTGTACCACCTAGATTGTATGGCCTTCCTAAAATCCACAAGGAGAATGTTCCTTTGAGACCTATAGTATCTGACATTGATGTTCCGAAATATTGTGTAGCTAAACATATTGCTAGTTTGTTGAGTCCAGTAGTAGGTAGGTATGAACACCTCATTAAGAACTTGGCGATTTTCTTACGTCGATTGCAGGGATTGCTTGTTAATGTGGTTTCTCTCTTCACTCGTGTTCTCTCTGATTCGTTGCAGCTAATTGAGGTTACGTTTGGTATCGAGTTAACAAATCTATCGGGTGATCAAAAAGTCAGTATAAATTGGAAACCTTAATAAATTCCGAAAGAATGTAGATAGAGAGGTAAAAGTTGATACACATGCTTAAAATGATATGGGGTTTTATTAGGACCACATCAACCGTTATCGGGCCTTTTTTCTTCGAGGAACTGCGTGATTCTAGTTTTGTAACTGCTACTTTACCGGTTGAGAGGTATGCCGATATGTTACAGTATCACATCATCTCTAGCCTGGCTGATAAACACCTGCTGGAACGTACGATTTTTTATGCACGATAGCAATCCACCCCATATTGCTAGACGCGTGAAAAATCTCTTGCGCGCATCGTTTGGTGATGATCGTGTGCTCAGTCGCCACTTTCGTCATGCTAGGCCTCCCAGGTTCCAAGACCTCAGTTCGTACGATTATTGACTTTGGGGTTACCTGACGTCGCAAGTGTATCGTGATCAACCGACGTCTCTAGGGATGCTGAAAGATCACATCCGACGCCAATGCCTCACCATAACTCCGTACATGCTTTACAGTGCTGTTCACAACATTATTCCTCGACTACAAATGATGCTGAGGACTGATGGTGAACATATTGAACAATTCCTGTAAAGATCATCATCTTTGCTTTGTCTTAATTTGTTATGTTAATTATTGATTTTCTGATCTGATAAAGCGCCATCTGTCGGACATTTTTTAACCTTTTTTCTTTGTTCTAATAAAACCCCATGTCATTCCAAGTATGTGTGTCCATTTCTACCTCTCTATCTACATTATTCCGTGATTTATTGAGTTTTCAAATTTATACTGTATTTTTCATCACCCAGTATTTTTACGTGCTGACTACCACTTACTGTTTTATTCAGTGGCCAGTACTATGAAAAAACTGATTGAGCTGCAATGGGAAGTCCGTTGTCACCTGTCACCTATTGTGGACGATTTGTTTATGGAGAATTTCGAGGAACGTGGTTTAGAGTCAGTGTCATTGAAACGTGCGTCTTTTTTTCAGATATGTACACGTATTTTTTCGTTTTGTCTCGTGGTGGTAAGAATTTTTAGCCGAGGTCTCGTCTTGTTCGAAATCGCCGGGCCGCTTTCCCCTTGTTTGTTCTTTCTCTCCCATGGCGGCGCTAGTTCACGTCTTCCAGCGCCTGCGGAGGCCGGGCGAAGGCAGCCGACCGCGACGTGGCGTGGAGGCCGGTTCCTCCTGTTTAAGCGCCTGTTAGCTGCTTGCTATGTGTTGAAGTAAGTTTCAACTTATCTTTGTTATCACAATTATCTTGAAATACTTCGTCTGCAACGCGAGCGTCGATCTGAACCACTTCGTTATCAAGTTTAACGAGCGGAATTTATGTGGCGATTTGTCCTTCTGCGACCTGGTTTCCGCCCTCGGGCGTAGTTGGAAATCAGGGTTTGGTCCTTGTTCCTTCTCGTCGTTGTAAAGTTGTGATGTTGCACTTCTTCCGTTTAGTTGGTCTTTCTTGAGCCTTAGTCATTTTCTTTCCCTCTCATCGTTGTCCCTGTCGGCGACGGCTTGTAATTTTGCAATTTTTCTGTTTTGGTTGATCTTTCTTGGTGGGCTGGTCATTGCCGATGGTACGTGTCTCAGATGTGTGGTTCCGTTGCCTGATAGTTTCATCTCACCTTGTCAAGGAAAGTAAAACGGATGGGTTTAAACTTAAATCATTTGCATTTCACTTCCCCCCTCACTTTCAGCTGTCAGGCGTGGTGGTGGCCCCAATGCAATTTAGTGTGTTGTGAAAATGTACTTATTGCGGACAGTAATCCCTGGCAATGTGTACACCGTTTTAGCTGCCAGCGGCCGTTTTCAGTTAATGTTTTATCATGTCAATTTTCCCCTCCCCATGGAAAGGTGATTTCCCTCTGATCTGTCGTCTCGCTTTTACCGACTGAAATGGATTGTGTGTTTGCCGACATAGCGGGGCATTGACTTGCACAAATGTATTAAATGAGCTGTGGTTAAGATTTGTTAAATGTAGAGATATTTTAATAAATCTGTCCTCTATAATGAATCAGCAGGGGTTTTCTTGTAAGTTTTTCGTGTATTGTTGAAATTCTTAGCCTTGTTGGTTGCAACTTGATAGTAAAGTTTCGTTAAAATTGTTTAAAAGACCAGACCCTTTTCATAAGCAAATTGTTAAACATTCCAAAGGGTTTTCAAAGAATTCAGAAAACTTCAAAACTATGTGTTTTTTTAATAACTATTGATTTCTCACAAGAAAAGGCCTTATTTTACTGCTTTCATAAAATGGATTATATATGACCAGTGAAAACATCCATCAGTATCACCCTAGTGTTGTCTGAGATCCTTATTAAACCTTGTTGGTGGTATAAGATCAAGTTTGATTCCCGGAACCCGGATCACAAATTTAAACCGTTTTTTGGAACACCTAAATTCAATCCAACTGAATATTCAGTACACTGTTGTTGTTGTGGCCTTCAGTACGCAGACTGATTTAATGCAGCTCTCCACACTACCGTGTCCTGTGCAAGCCTCTTCATCTGAGAATAAGAACGGCAGCCTACATGCATTTGTATCTGCTTACTGTATTCGTTCCTCAGTCTTCCTGTACGATTTTTACCCTACACACGTCCTTCTAATGCTGACAATTTCTTGATGTCTCAGAATGTGCCATACCAATCTATTCCTTCGCTTAGTCAGGATATGCCAGAAACTCCTTTTTTTCCCAATTCGATTAAGCACATCCTCATTAGTTACGTGGTCTACCCATATAATTTTCATCATTCATCTGCAGCACCACATTTCAAAAGCTTCTATTATCTTTTTCTCTGAATTTCTTATCGTCCACATTTCCCTCCCATACAAATGCTTTCAGAAAGGACTTCCTAACATTTAAATTAATATTGGATGTTAACAAGTTTCGATTCTTTAGAAACGCTTTTCTTCCCATTGCCATTCTGCATTTTATATCTTCTCTATTTCGGCCATCAGAAGTTATTTTACTACCCAAATGACAAAACGTATCTCTTTCTTTGATTGTCTCATTAACTAATCTAATTCCTTCAGAATCGCCTGATTTTCTGACATTCCATTTCATTACTCTTGTTAATGTTCATCTTATATCTTACTTTCCAGACACTGTCCATTCCAATCAATTGCTCTTCCAGATCCTTTGCAGTCTCTGACAGAATTACAAAGTCATCAGCAAACCGCAAAGTTTTTATTTCTTCTCCCTGAACTTTAATTCCGTCTCGAAATTTCTCCTTGCATTTTTTCACTGCCAGCTCAATGTACAGATTGAACAACACTGCGTAAAGGCTACAACCTTGTCTAACTCCCTTCTTAACCTCTGCGTGCCTTTCTTGCCCTTCGACTCTAATAACTGCTGTTTGAGTTTTGTATAGGTTGAATATAACTCTTCGCTCCCTATATTTAACCCCTATACCTTGAGAATTTGAAAGAGTGTATTCCAGTCGACATTGTCAAGAGCTTTCTCCAAACTTCCACCACTAAAAACTTAGGTTTGTCTTGTCGTAATGTGAGTATTGCCTCCCGTGTTCCTACATTTCCCCTAAATCCAACTGATCTTCCCCGAGATCGTATAACACAAGTTTTTCCAAACGTCTGTAAATAATTCGTGTTAGTATTTTGCAACCATGACTTATTAAACTGATAGTTCGGTAATTTTGACATGTGTCCGCATTTTCGTTCTTTGGAATTGGAATCACTATATTCCTCTTGAAGTCGGAGGTTTTTTTCCCCTGTCTCACACATCTTGTTTACCAGGTGGAACCATTATTTCATTACTGGCTCTCCTAACGATATCAGCAGTTCACGCGGAATATCATCTACACTAGGGGCCTTGTTTTGACTCGAATACTTCAGCGCTCTATCAAATTCTTCTCGAAGTATCATATCTCCTATCTCACCTTCCTCCACTTCGTCTCTCATTTCTAGAATACTGCCTCTCTCATCAATGAAGTTCAGTATATCCTGTGTTTCTAGTGACTTCTATTAGGCCTTGTCCTTCTGCCAATATGATCCTCTGGGGCCTTCACTAGCCTATCTCTCAGAACTACTCTTTTTCTTCTACTGCATTACTTCCTCCTGTTTCAGTCAATCCTTGCCTAATGCTCCCTCTGAAACTCTCAGCCACCTCTGGTTCCTTCAATTTGTCCAGTTTCGATCTCCTACCTTTTCTACCTTTCTGTAGTCTCTTAAGTTCACTATGGAGGTAGAAAAGAAGGCTGCCTTTCCTTCCTTGATGTGTCAGTCAGAAGGTAGGTTGCTGGTACGTTGGGACACGCTGGTTATAGGAAGACTACTCACACTGATTGGTGTCTGCTAGCTGATAGATCATGTGCCTCAGCGTGAGAGAGTACTTCGTACGTTGGTTCGCAGGCCCAAGTCATTTCAGACTCTAAAAATTTGTAAGCTGGGTTGTCCTATCTCGATGTTACCTTTCGTCAGAATGGTTATAGTGACAGGAAAATAAAACGTACGTTGGTCGTTGGTCTATCGCCCTGCTGTGCAACGGGTGAGTGACGATAGTAACGAAGTGACACCTAAATCTATGTCCTTATTTCCTTATGCAGGAAGCATTTCCAACAGTATCGGTCGTATTTTGCGGACATATGACGTGAAATGCGTTTTTCGACGACCTGCTAAGACAAAGGCCCAGTTGGGCTCCGTAAAGGATGATCTAGGTTTGCGTGATTCTGGTGTCTATTGTATTCGTTGCAGTTATGACATTTCATATGTTAGTCAGACAATCAGGACTGTGGAAGACCGGTGTATTGAACACAAGCGTCACACACGCTTACAACAGCCGAGCAAATCCGTTGTTGCAGAACATTGTCTTGGCACCAATCATCCTATGGAGTACAACAACATAGAGTTTATAAAAAGCGCTTCCACCTGCTTGGATCGTGTTATTAAGGAAGGTATTGAAATGAAACCAGTAAGCGACCTAATGAAAAGAGATGGTGGCTAGTGTTTAAATTCTGCTTCGAACCCGGCACTGTCTCTCGTCAAAAACAGAGGGGCAAAATTAATGAAGCCTCAACTGTTAATTAATAGACTATCGATATTTTTGATGTTTGGTCATCTTTGGTATTGTTGACTCTGTAGTGATTTGTACTGTGTGTGTTATCTTCCTTGTTTAACCTGTGCAAACCGAGGTATTAAATTCGCTGGCACATTGCTTCCTTGAGTGCAGTTGTGCCTTGAGAATGGCAGAGTGTTCTGCTGTCGCCCGCTAACAAACCCGCAATTTGTTTGAAGATTCACTACTCCGGAAAAAGTTAAGGTACTACTGCCATATTCGACCGAAATAAACTTGTTATCAAGAGCTAACGCGTTTCGTTTTTATCACAGACATGTTCAGCAATGAGTTGTTTGTGAGTTACTTCCTTCTTCTCACTATTCTTGTCTTGGTTTCTATTAGGTGCACTGAACTTAACACTGGCACTAAGCAGTCACGCTATTTTATAGTTAAAACATCTACACACACAAAAAAAACAACAAAAAATAGCGAACGAGTAGTTGTTATCACAAACGAATAGCGTGAACGTTTAGTGTCAGAGTAAGTAGAGCGCACCATTGTGTATCACACAGGTTAGAAGAACGAGGTGAAGGCCGTAATAAACAAAACACTGAACAGTGAGCGAGCTTTGCAGTAAAATGAAGCGCGCTTGCTCTTAATGATATTTTTATTACGGCCGCAAATCTCGGCAGTTAATCCGCGCTACCTGGGGGAAAAAGAGGTCATTAAAGAAACGACGACAACAAGTACCACTAACTCATTGTAAGAGCCTTACGTTCAGTGTTCTTGCATCGTACGAATGTCAAATATTATACTTTACTGCCTACAGAGCAGGTGTTTAACAACATGTTGCTTCGAGAAATATGTATATAATGAGGAACAATGATGAAAATAGAACAGTGATTGTCGAGCCCATAGAGTCGGCGTATGAACTTACGAGTTTCTTCTGGCTGCAGATGCAGCTTATCTGGATTTTTAGGCAGTCTTTAGTATTATTCATATTCGTTACAAATGTTCAAGTTTCTGGCGATTTTAAACATGTCTTGTTAAAAATTACAGCAACTGTACTAAATTTAATTGTAGAAACAGCCGAACAATTTGCACTTTTTAGATACTTGATCGTGACAAGATTTTCTGACGCCTGGGCAAGTAGGCGCAGATGTGTAAGACGAGTTCCTACGATCGAGCCGACATCCGCAGCAGGTTGGTTTTGTAATATGCATTCATTTGCACGAGTGCACAAGAAGACAAATTACAATCCGTATATTTCACATACGTAACTCTTCTGCTCAGTAACAACTTTTGAAGCAACTGTAATATCAAAAGTTTCAACTCTTCAGTCAGCCACAATTTATTATCTGAAATAAGTACATACTAAAAAGAGCTGCCTCCATGTGGCGTCAAAACTTGACAAGCACATACCAAGAGTGCAATAGCTACAAGGACAATCTACAAGTGCGATTATCTCGACAGAGACTGATAATTGCCCCTTATGCGTTTGAGTGTTGAAAGTCTCAACAGTAGAGATCGCTGGGTGAGTATCACCTACTTGGTCAAACTGTTGCGAGGAGAAACACGAATATGAACCTTTTTTATTCCAATGCCGCGGCGGAGCGGCGAAGCGCGAGGTCGTTCCCCGTCGGGACCTCAAATCCCCCTAGGGCATGGTTGTTTGTGCCGTCTTTATTATAAGTTAGTTCATAAGTAGTGTGTAAGTTTAGGGACTGATGACCCCGCGGTTAAGTCCCATAAGATTTACAAACATTTGATTTTAATTCCTACAATATCTTCCCTTTGTAGTCTATAGGAAAAGAGAAAACGCTCTCCTAAATGTCCCAACTACAGGTAGCCGCAGTATCAGCTAATCTCGAGGATTAGAGTTGCTGATGTCGGTGTTGCGTAGTGGCTAAGCGATTAGCTTTTGAATAAAATAGCACGTGTTCGAAACCCGCCGCTTCAACAATGTTTTTCTTATATTAGCCCTTGAAGTTTCAATTATTAATTGTGAAATTCCAGTGCATAATTAATTAATTAGGTTTCGTTATAACTAATTTAATTAATTAATATACCTTATTTAATTATGTAACATCAATAATTCGATTAAGTTTCAAATAAAAATAATATTATCAATAATTGTTGCAGATATTTATATGCCGAAGTTATATTACATCATTTTGACTGATTCTTCCGTCGCTTCTTGGTAGAACATAATCAAATAAATTAAAAACACAATTTTGTGTGTGTTCTACAAGTTTATTTTTGCTTACTTAACCGGTTTTCGGCTTATTATGCCATCTTCAGAGTATTTACTGCTGTGGCAAAGAGGTTACATAGTTTAGATACAGTATGGGAAGAGATGACAAATGATTACACTTAGATCGACATACATAGTATAACACTTCTTTGACATTGTGTTATAACAGTTATGAACTTAAAAACTAAACTGTAATACAAGAATATACAATGTGTGGAGGATAAAACAAGGAATAAATTTGAATATAACCAAGGAACTGAAACTACCTGCTATTACAAACAAACTGATAATGCTGATAAATAAATATATATAAGTGCCTTGTTAATAATTCTGCACTATAATTATAGATAGTGTTACATATGACAGTTGTAAGGCCAGGTTTGGAGTGGAATCCAGAACTACTACATGAAATACACCACAGCTCAGTGCATCTTTAATAGCAAAGACAAGACTCCTTTACTAAACAACAGTGGTGTATATAAAATTACTTGTAAAGATTGCAATAAGTTTTATATTGGTCAGTCAGGCAGAAGCATAGCAACTAGACTAGCTGAACATCAATGTAGCTGGAGACTACAGAATCAGGAGTCCACATTTGCTGAGCATGTACTGAGTGAGGGCCATAGCTACCAGCCACTGTTTCAAGTCCATCACTTAGCAAACAAGGGCCAAAAACTTAACTTATTGGAAGCTCTCGAAATCAATAAACACCTAGCCCATAGCCCAGATCAAACACAACTAAACAGTTCACCCCTATTAGATTTCACTTAATTCATCCCTGAGTCACATTACCTCCTACCCTGTCAGTTCCAGTCTTTTCATACATTTCCTCATAGTACAGTCAATTACCTAAGTTTTCCATCAACTCCCACACTGCCTGTCCCATTCCTCCATTACAAAAAGCCTAAAAACCTTAAATGTAGACCTAGCATTTTATTTATTTTATTCAAAAAATTGGATTCCTTGTTTACCCCCACAGTTTCAAACTTCTGTGTATTTATTTATTATGATTTATTTTTAAGTTTTGAAAACTTGGTCCCAGTGTAGCTTACAACATAACACTCATTTTCATCTACCTGAATTTTTGAATATTAATTTCATTAGACAGATTTGTTTAGTTTAATCTAATGAAGTAACTATTCATTTTATTTCTGGATTCCACTCCAAACCTGGCCTTACAACTGTCATATGCAACACCATCTATAATTGTAGTGCAGAATTATTAACAAGGCACTTATATGTGTTTATTTATCAGCATTATCAGTTTGTTTGTAATAGCAGGTAGTTTCAGTTCCCTGGTTATATTCAAATTTATTCCTTGTTTTATCCTCCACACATTGTATATTCTTGTATTACAGTTTAGTTTTTAAGTTCATAACTGTTATAACACAATGTCAAAGAAGTGTAATACTATGTATGTCGATCTAAGTGTAGTCATTTATCATCTCTTCCCATACTGTATCTACACTATGTAACCACTTTGCCACAGAAGTAAATACTCTAAAGATGGCGTAATAAGCCGAAAACCGGTTAAGTAAGCAAAAATAAACTTGTAGAACCCACACAAAATTGTGTTTTTAATTTTTTTTAATTTATTATATTACATCCTTAGGGTGTACATCGTCAAAGTAACATAAACTTCACAATATGCATACATTATCGAAATATTTTAAGCAAGAAATTTTATACGAAATATGCTTCGGTGCAAAGCATACTTCTTTCAAGTTTTTCAGTAAAAGAATTTTCACTGTGGATTTTGATGCATACCAAGTATCGAACCAGTGAGGTGGAAAAAGGGGCGCTGAACTGATGCTGTACGATTGAATGTGTTTTAATTGTGTCTCCTCTTAACATCAATTTTCTTGGAACACTGAACTGTTTAAGTAAATTTAAATTTGAAAATTAAAAAGGTTAACATTTCGGGGGGTAACATAAATTATCAAAAATCTAAAAGGAACTGTGAATCGAACCTGGGCCGCAAAATTTGCAATCCAAGAGTTTGTCCACTACACTACTCAAACTTGCCGAAGACCTGAACTCAATAATCAGCTAATATAACACCTATTTCTATATGGGGAATCTTTCGCGACCGTATTCGCTTTCCCTTTGGCCAACTGGGTGACATATTTTGGGAATCTGAAAGGTTCGACTGCTTCCTTCGTCTCGGAGGGTTTGAACCAAATCGGTGAAACCCATTCCGCATAAACATTATCAGTATAAACTGAATCAGGGAAAGTTCGTATCCCTTTTCGTGAGTGAATTCCAGGAGTGAGAACATACTCGCCTGTGGTCAACGGACTGAGACGTGTTATGAATACGAAAAACAGGGTCCTCTTACAGCTACAGTCGTAAAAATCGAGGGAATAATATAAATGGAGTCATTTGTGTCTTTATATTTATAAAGATACTTTCCGCTGTAGCTACGAATGGCACATCTATGAAACAGCAACACATCTAAATCATTAATACTCACGTGTTTCTGAGGATACTTTGACTCGTGAGTGTTCTATAGTTCAAAGGCACATACCGTAAAGGGAGAGTAATTTTGCGAAAAATGAAGGACAAAAATTGAGAGATACGAATGTTAACCACTCAGGCTACTAAACACCAACATGCAAGGTCATGGTATATTGAGCGCCTAACATGAAAATACAATTTGTAACTGGTCGAGTCGCCGCCAGCTTTCTGATGCGGTTCAGGACTCTTGGAAAAATTACTTGAATGTTCACGTTACGTCGGTAGAGCTGTGGGTTCAATGTCCGGCAGACTTCGAGCCATCTTTGAAGTCGCAGCCGGCTATACGCGATAATGAGCAGTATTAGTAAGATTTGTTGTTTTCTTCATTTTTTAACCAATCAGAGAATTTATTTCTTGTAAAGAAGAGTTATTTACTTTTATTTTAAGGAAAAGCTATCAAGTTTAAACTGGATGCACAAACTAATATTCACCAGGATTCGTAATATTTATGTTTACGAGATAAGAAGAACTAATTTTCTAAAGGCAATCAATCTCTATGTATACATGATTGTGCAGAATTATTCTAAAACATCTGCAAAAAGTTTAAATTTTAAATATAGAGTCGAAACCTGGCGATGAAGGCGTAATTCGAGAAGGAAGTTCATTCTGGAAGGGGGTATAAGGAGGCCAGCAGGAAAAAAAAAATGTTGTTTTGATACTTGGGTATTATATAAACTTATGACGGTCGCACTACAGAGGATACAAAATGCAGAATGAGAATGCGAAAAAAGCGTTTTGGAAAAAGAGAAATTTTGTAACTTGGAATATTAATTGCCGCGGTGGACTAGCCGAGCGCTGCGGGGCGCGGTTGCTCGCCGTCGGAGGTTCGAGTCCTCTCTGTGGCGTGTGTGTGTGTGTGTGTGTGTGCCTCCTTAGGTTAGTTCACCTTAGTTTAAGTAGTTTGTAAGCTACGGACTGATGACCACGCAATTTGGTCCGATAGATTTATAAACATAAATAATACTAAATTAAGTGTAAACAAGTCTTTTCTGAAGGCATTTGTGTGGAGTGTTGCCTTGTATGAGAGTGAAATATTGATGATAAATAGTTAAGACAAGAAGACGATAGAGGAATTTGAAATGTGGAACCTAAAAAGAATGCTGAAGATTGTTGGTTAGATCGAAAAACTAATTGAGAGGATCCGAACAGAATTGGGAAGAAAAGGTATTTTTTGCATACCTTGCTACGAGAAGGGATCGAGTGGTACGTCACGTTCTTACACATCGTTAATTTAGAATTTGAGGTTAGTGTGTGGTGTAAAAATCGCAGAGGGAGACCTAGAGACGAATGCAGTAAAAAGATAAAAAATGCCATTCTTATGAAGAGACGAAGAAGCTTGCTCAGGATAGAAAAGGGTGGAGAGATGCATCAAACGAGTTTCCATACTGAAGACGACAACAACAAGAGATAAATAACATAACTGTTACGTCACCAGGAACTGTTTTCCGCAATGAATCTCTACTGGCCGGTGGCAGTGGCCGAGCGGTCTGCGGCACGCCAGTTACAGTCTGCACGGTCGCTACGGACGGGAGTTCGAATACCCCCTCGGGCATGGATATTTGTGTCATCTTTATTATAAGGTCGTTCATAAGTAGTTTAGGGACTGATGACCGTGCAGTTGTCCCTTCAGCTTAACAAACATTTGAACATTTTTTTGAATCTATACTTCCTCCTCAGCAAAGAACCCAGAGCAACGCTCACTAAACCTACAGCTGCTATAACATTTACTGCGTGTCCCATTTCTCTTGACCACACGAACTATCTCTGGAATCACAACAGATATTGTAAAACGACTTTAACTAGTATCAGTGTAAGGCAGGGACTCATGAATGTAAATATTATGAAACATTCTAAATCGAAAGAATGTGTATTTTTAATCACAAACGTATGTGTTTTTAAATAGACACCACATATTATTTCATCATCAGTATATACCGTGACAAATCACATAAACAATGGCGTTGATTGCATCGCATACGCCAATTACATCGCGAGATATTGCGAAGCGAAGTTGACGCTTGAAATACGCGAAAGCGTGGCTAGCGCACGTACTGACACTCAGGCGAGAACTCCATGCTGCTCAGGACGCGTGCTAGCCACGTGTATGGCGTATTTCAAGCGTCAAATTCGCTTCGCAATATCTCGCGATGTAATTGGCGTATGCGATGCAATTAACGCCATTGTTTATGTGATTTGTTATTCTATAGATTTCTGATGAAATAATATAGGGTGTTCATTTCAAAACTTTTAAGTTTGTGTTAAAAACACTTACGTTTTCGTTTTAAAATGTTTCAAAATATCTACATTCCTGAGCCCCTGACTTACATTGATACGGTGGTCAAGATACATGGGACACCCTGTATATGGTTACACTTGTGTGTATGTGTTAAATTCATTTAATCTGCCTAGACAATGTACTGATATTGTTCCAAAGTATCATATCCGTTATCAGTTAATTCCGTATGGGTAATGGAACGTAGTTATCTTACTTTCATTACTACCGTCTTAAAATCATAATTAATTCGAATTATCTGCGCTTTCGTTTGAAGCAGATGAGTACAGCAATCATTTCAGCCACACACAAAAACCTTGTGGCGGTCACTTATACAGGGTGTTTCACTGAGTGTGTTTTCCTCTGTAACTTATAAAATAATAGGTAACGGGAAATTTTAATGCGATAATGCGAAATGTTACACTTTCTGCGGAGCTATGAACATAGTTTATCGTATCAGTTTCCAAAGAGTTACAGCAGAAAGATATAATTTTTTAAATGGAACAATAGTTTTTTCTATCGTGCATTGGATTCGTAGAAACCAGCTGCGTCCAAATCAATTTAAACTTAATTCCTATCACTGTTAGTTTGGGAGCTACAACCCTTCAAAATTTAGGGGGCGGAGGCTACGACAGCGTAGCTGACTGGCTGGTGGTCATGAGACAGTGGGCCGTGCCCCAGGGGATAGCCAATCGACCAGTCAGCTACGCTATCGCAGCCTCTGCCCCTGGAACTTTGAAGGATTGTAGCTCCCAAACTAATAGTGATACGAATGTAGTTTAAATTGATTTGGACGCAGCTGGCTTAAACGAATCCAATACACGATAAAAAAAAAACGATTGTTCCATTTAAAAATTATATCTTTGTGGTGTAACTCTTTGGAAAATGATACAATAAACTATGTTTATAGCTCCGCAGAAAGTGTAACATTTCTTTTGTTGACCTACCGCATTAAAATTTCCCGTCATCTATTATTTTATAAGTTACAGAGGCAAACACACTTAGTGAAACACCCTGTATCTAATGTTATTGCAGGAGTTACGGGATGATTTTAAAAGGGTCAGTAACATGTGAGGAACTAGCCCCTATAATGAAGTTAACTTCTGTGCATCTTTAAGATTTGTTTTAAACTTGGTTGAGTCTTTTAAAATAATGCCTTAAGTCTTCGAAAATGTTGGAAATTAATTTCTTCAAGTGAACTGAAATAATTATTTAGTTGTTTTAGTTAGGTTTATCGTATTGCCATTATTAGAATTTCTACATCATGAAATTTCAATAATAATACAAATCTTATTTCAGTTTTTAATGATTAATGAATGAATTTTAATGACCTAGATCATGTTTTATTCTTATTGAAGAAAATGAAGATCACAGTCTCGTACAGGAAATTCGTTTCCTCTACACAAAGAACGGCTTGAAATATCATGTTAATCTATGTATTCTTACGCATACGGATCCCTTCTGCTGTTTTACCGTTTCCGGATGGCTTCATCTCTAAAAATACAAAATCCAGTGAAATACATCCTTATCTCATTCCTTGGATTTATAAATTAATCGCTGTGTGTAGTTTGTAAAGTAATGTATGATGTAAATTCCTAATACACAGAATCCACATTTAGTTTTTTTAAATCACTCGTGTATTCACGTCTTGCCAAAATTTCTCACTCTTCACACTTTTTAATGCTTAAATAAATACGAAAGCCAGTTAGCTGGTTTATTAAATACTCTTTTTTTAATCGATTACGCATCGTACACTATTATACATCACACAGTAAGTATATTAACGGTGCATTGCCTTCCTCGTTTACTATCGATTTTTCTTCTACTGTAATTATATTTAATCTGTAACAATTTATAATCTGTTATTTAACACACCTTCATTCCCTTTGAACGCAATATTTAACCTAAACACACCTCTATAATTACAATAATTGCTGTAATTACCTTTTCAAAGTTTCATGACTATTATTCAATAAAACAGTCTTTTACAAATATAGCCTGAAGGTGCAGACGAGATATAAGTTTCTTAACTTATTATATAAGCCACCTTGATTCATTAATTCCGCAGAATGACGTTTTGTTTCGTCGTTAACATTTCTGTTTGTTGTGAAGCTGCATCTCACAGACGAATATTTTTGCTATATCGTCTGTTTGTCGTATTACGTTATATTATCAACCCGCTATCACTGTCATCATTCTCTTTAGTAATACGCAATAAACTTTTGTAATACTTTTCTCCGTTGTCCATAGTTTGTTAAATTTCTCAACTCTTTACATGTCTCAATATTCTGGAGTTTCCGTGATACAAATATATCATAGTTTGTTATATACCTACCCCAGCTCTCTCGATGAGCAGTTGTATTCAGTAATTTCTCTTCGTTCTTATCATTTTCTAAGTATAGACTTGTTTGTTGTGGGTGAGACTAGAGAAAAACTCACATGCTCTTCAAGTTTCTTTCATTAATTCCCCAAATTTCAGACGTGAAAGAAATTCTTTCGTGAGATATGCGCCCATTATCATGAATTTCCAACATTGAGTGGTAAGCAGGAAGATGTTGTTATAAACAGTTAAGCGACAGGTGGTGTGGCGTCTATATGGTTTTGACCAGTTTCGATATATCATAATCCACTAAATACAGGCCGCGGGTAAAACTTCATACATAAACCTATGGCGTCATAGTTGAGCACGGCCATGACGCCATGTGTTTAGGTATGACGTTTACCCTAGGACTGGATTCTGAGGCTGATGATATTTAGAAACGCGTCAATAAGCATGTTGTCGCATAACCAACGGACGCCTAGACATTTTTAACAAAAGCGTCCTTATTGTCGCTGACTGATATTTGTTCTCCAAATACCTTTCCTTCATATATTCAGCTCTCGTAGAAACAGCGTTTAGTAGGTCATATTAATATAGGTACATATTTGTATTATCTTTTAGAATGATTACAGTTTGCTCTCTTTTTGTTCCTGATTTTGAGATATCTTCTCTCCGACGGAAAACAGGGCCCCCATTTGTCGATGTCTGCAGTAAGAAGTAAATCAGACCATATTTTCGCCCCTCGCGCCGTTTAATCTCTAGAAAAGGATTAAACGTCGCCATTTATTCTGGCAACAAAACGAAAAGATTCCAGGAGAAACTTGCGACTAAGAATTATCGACTCTCATTCCCGCTGTCAGATGATAAAAACACCCTTAGTGGTTAACGTGTACCTCGTGGCTTCCAGTAACAAGATGCCTCCTCATTTATGAGTGTAGCTACGTATCGTATATCTCGTTATGAAACTGCGTCTCCCAGATTAATATTTGTGCAATTTCGTCTGTTTGTTCTTCGTATTATTTAATGGAAATGAAAGTGGTTAAGGCATAAACATCCAGTTTGCGCTGATCATGTACAATGGACGATTTGTAAATCGGAGTAAACGGTCCCACTCGCGTGGAAAAATTTCCCTCTGTCATGTTGGTAACTATCCCAACGCGCGTAAACAGTACGTCCGTCTGGTTGACAACATCGTTGACTGTAGATGGAAGTTGAACGGTCGCCCACCGCTGGAGGGCTGACGGATCCACAGTAAAGTGGAGTCAATCGCCGTCGCGGTATGGTGAGTCTCTTCAACTTGCCGACACTTGAATTCACAGTGCTACGACTGCGCGTACTACCCGCGCAATTTGGCACTTCTGTTGGCTGCTGGGAGCTTCCGAAACTAGTATCCTCATTCACGAGTCTTCCAATTAGACACTACCCTAGAGTGAATTTGCGCAATTTGCGGCAAAGGCAGTAAAGTGGTGACCGATGGACCGATGGCACGCTTGGCCGGCCGGAACATG
This sequence comes from Locusta migratoria, assembly GCA_026315105.1. Classification (NCBI taxonomy): domain Eukaryota; kingdom Metazoa; phylum Arthropoda; class Insecta; order Orthoptera; family Acrididae; genus Locusta; species Locusta migratoria. The sequence goes on from CM048746.1 coordinate 144,921,600, forward strand.
TCACCACATTCGTGAACGACTTAAATAAGCTTCCCCTTATTACAGTATAAACGGTTCCTTGCTTTTGTTGTATACACTCTTGGCCATTAAAATTGCTACACCACGAAGATGACGTGCTACAGATGCGAAATTTAACCGACAGGAAGAAGATACTGTGATATGCAAATGATTAGCTTTTCAGAGCATTCACACAAGGTGGGCGCCGGTGGCGACACCTACAACGAGCTGGCATGAGGAAAGTTTACAACCGATTTCTCACACACAAGCAGCAGTTGACCAGCGTTGCCTGGTGAAACGTTGTTGTGATGCCTCGTGTAAGGAGAAGAAATGCGTGCCATTCCGTTTCCGACTTTGATAAAGGTCGGATTGTAGCCTATCGCGATTGCGATTTATCGTATCCCGACATTTTGCTCGCATTGGGCGCCATCCACATAGATATCTATAGTTTTGTTCCGATGTTGATGAAGTTTTGCACACTCTACCATAAAAACAAGAGGAATTTCTTTCGGTGCATGGCGGAGGGTACTTACCTTACTAAATTTTACAAAATGCATAGTTTTGCCCAATTTTGATGAATTTTTGCACACATGACCTTTAAACCAAGAGAAAGATCAGTGTGTACATAAATGTTTGTATAGTACATGACAGGCAGTACCTTGCAGAAATTTTGCCGAGAGAAGGAAAGGTGCAAACGAACAGAGATTGGAGAGAAAGAGGTGGATGCAGAGAGAGGGGGAAGGGTATGTGGACTAAGAGAGTGTTCGATAAATAAGCACCCGGGCAATGCCGGGTTTACAGCTAGTCTTAAATATAATAAAATACATGTATAAATGTAATGCGCTTTGCTGGGTTCATGTTTTGTGTTTCTCTGATGGAATATATGTTCTGACACAAGAATATTACTACCTCAACGAACAGCAGAACAAAAGAATAAAAAACAAAAAGTTCTTTGAAAGTATACGGAAATAACGTGGTTCGTCTTTTATGATAGGTAGCGTGGTTCAATGCTGCCCATTTCTTCTTAGGTAAATATGGATGTTACATTACCATGATATTACTATTTTGTATGACTCACGCTCCCTATTCTACATACCTCGATAATGGCTAGGAATCTAGCCGAAATCGATCTGCAATAAACGATTTTTCGCGACTGATCGCTGTTTTTCTCTGATAAATTACATAAGTTAAGAATAGTACTTATGTGTTGCATTGAAGGTGCACAGCATTCAAAGGACGGTACATGTATGACAATGATAAAAAAACCTAACTTCGAATGCAAACGTCAGACATTTCCACATCTTTTGATACCAAATCTCTATTTTCGTGAGCAGCTGAAGAATATGGCTAAAAATAGAAACAAATATTTATTACTTTCATATGTATAAGTCACTCGATCTAGACAGAATTTCATGGGAGGTTGAAATAGGTTTATACGGAGATAACAGATCGTCTAGTGCCCCGTGTTATTTAAAGGGGTGTCACTAGACGGGGACCTAGATGTCACAATCTGAATGATATCATGATGGTACGGCTCCTTAGGTTGGCAGAAAACGCCAAAGAGATACACGTCCTTTCTTATATTACCTTATGTTTCCGCACTCGGCTGTAGCTGCGATGTGGGACAGTACTTCTGAGTTGTCTGTGGAAGTGTAAAGAAGCAAGTCTATTTTGTGAATCTGTCAGCTGTGGCGGCAGATACTGATTGTACAGAGGTATTTATGTAATGAGTCACACATCTCTCACATTACTTCACTGCGAAAAGAAACCAGAAGGTATTGATACCGTATTTATATGTATTAGTTTGTTGCAAGGTTGATTGAACAACCACGATTTGTAGTTTCATTATTGTTTCATCTTTCTTGAATAACATTTTTTATTAGAAGTCTATGGTTCTCCTTTCAGTAGTTAGTTTGAATACTTATGCTAAAGGTGTAATGATTTTTGAAGTGTGATGTTATTTATGTAAAAGTGTCAGAAAGGTAATAGTCACAGCAGTGTCCTTTTTGTGAAAGAAAATATGTCGATGCAGGAGAGAAAGTTGCTGAAAGATATGAGAACAGTGTAAATTTGCTTACTGTAATTCATTTGAACCAGAGTGCTTTGCTGTGTTTCTTATTCTCATAATATCGAGGTTAAGTAGTATTACCAAATGCAGAGGATATATATCGTTTGACAACAGCAGTTATATTCATTGTACAAAGTTTCAAGAGCTGAAAAAGCTTATGTGTAGCGAAAACGCCGGCGACTACAAACTAAAGCACTTTTCTGTTTCAAGACGTTTCTTTGCTTCTTCATTAAAATATAGCCAAACAGTTGAGGAGTTTCGAAACTTAGCTGGTCATTTTCTAGTGCGGCAAGCACTTCCAATAACGTCTGCTCGCAACAACGTAAGCTCACAAATATTTTACTAGCGTGAACGGCGACGTAAATGTCGAGTGTAGTGAACCTGGATCCTTTTCCGTCCTGAGAAAAATAATTTTTCAATCTATACCCAAGTTGTAGCTGTTTCGATGCATTTAGACCTCTAGATTCAGGTAAAAATATTTAAGAAATTTCAAGATCATACTTTTTTTTCGAAAAGTGACACGCATGATCATGCTACTCCAAATAGAGACGTGTGTAATATAAAACTGATGCTTCGTAATTAGCTTAGGCACTCTAAACATGTAAAATTAAACATTCCCTTTCGAAAATACTACAGCACTGTCGTAAAATAATTAAATATAAAAAATTACATCGCATTTACAACGTGACTGCATTGTTCTATCTTCTTGAGCAAGTTTATAATGATTTGCTTCTCTTCGATGTGAACGGTACCGAATGCATCAACTAACAATCTGAAGCCACGAACTTCCGCTATTATCGCCGCCCAAAGTTTAACCCAAAGGATACATTGTTAAGAAGCGGCGTTATTGAAACCAAACTCGCACGATGGTGGGGATCGGGTCGGAAAGGGACGGGCATGCCCAAGAAGTTCTGCTGTAGCATCAGCTTCCGCAACCATTTTTGTCCCAAGCGGCGACTGCGTGAGCTTCTCGAAGGCGGAGTTATTGATTTGAATTATCGCTTGCTTCACTTTGAAAGACGACCATCTCTCGTCTTCCATATATTTTTTGTATATTTCTGTAAATTTATAATTTATTTAAAGTCGCTAGATTATCATTTTGTTAAATCTTGAACCCCACTCTTTTCAAGCCGTGAGGTTCTTCTTATTTTGTTATGTTAATAATTTATTATTATATTAATTAATGTGGCATAAGTACGGCTTATCCGCTACGCCACTGCCGCTGTGAGAATGTGCAGTTGTTTTACCTTTAAGTGTGTGCGAGTATCTATGGCTGTCTGAATGTGGTGAGTGATCTCACTTTGCATCATTCTCTGTGGCTCACAGTCGATAGCTACTGATACTACCAAAGAGGTTTCCACACCCTTTGGTTGTGAGCAAGTTAGCGATCCTTTTCCTACAGCGCGAGTCTGGCTGTCCGTCCCCACCAACCTGTTTTCTTGGATTTTCCGTCTTCCGGTGGCTTCCTGCGTCCGGTAGCTGTTTATACCGCCTCATGACCGCTGGATCTTCATTCTATGGTGGTCGTCTGGTGAGGTAAAGTTGGTTATGCCCTTGGTTTTGAAGATGATGGCGTTTCATTGACTAGCACGTATAACTTAGATTCGTGAACTTAGAATCATTTTTTCTGAATATTTTCTCCGGTCGTGTGCGGAAATGTGTCCTCGTTTTTCAATTCAGTGATTTACAATAGATAAACGCGGCGTGTGTGATTCTAGTTGCAGTTTGATAACGGCCTGATATGTTAGAACCTTTTGTGATCATGTGACGGTGTATGAACTCTGTGTAAATACTTTCTAGCTATGTGCGGCCCCATTTGTAATAGGTGATATGTTCATTTTTGTACAGTGCATGTAAAAATCTTCTCATCGTTTCCTTCCGTTAGTGATATGTTTTCCACTTGGTTGGTTCATAGAACAAAGCCTTCAGCTCCCACTCTTGTTTATTCCAGGCCCATAAGGTAAGTAACTATACGGGAATCCTTCTGATTTCCACAAATATTTCGCGGTCTTCTCTCCGCACCTATTTTAATCTTGCTGTTTCTTCTCCGACTGGAAGTACGCATTCTGTCGTTGAAAGTGATTCTCTCTGAGCCTTGTACAATCTCCATCAATAGCTTACTTTATAATTCTATTTCTATGGGTGGCATGCTGTAATTCTTAATTTTATTTTTCCGGCTTTGTAATTATTTCACTTTCATGAGTTTTGGAAACTGGACTTCATTCGTCTCTGTAACCGCTCCCTATCGCGTGTGGTTGTATTTCTTTCGCTGCCTCATGTAATTCTAAACATTTCTATGTTGCATGCCTTAATTCTTATTTTTCCGACTTTGTAATTATTTCACTTTTGTGATTTTTCTGAGACACAAAACCTCATCCGTCTCTGTAATCGCCCCCTATCGCGAGTAGCTGTATTTCATTCGCTTCCTTATATAACTCTAAGCATTTCTATTGGTTGCATGCTGTAGTTAATTTCCTTTATTTTTCGGAATCTGAATTTATTCAATTTTATCGGTTTTCGGAACCACGTGGGTCCGAGTTCCGACTTCCGCGGTTTGCAGGTAGTCGCCTGAATTCACGCCACTTCTCATATAAAACCCATACCTAGATCGATTTCTAGCAGACTGCAACTTAAGAATACACCGTGATTTTGTATAATGAATCCAATTTTCAACCACTTCACCTTCAGTTGAGTGCGTTAGCGTATTTGATCCCGGTCCAATTCAGATGTAATTTAACTTGGCTATACACGCGCACCATCTCAAAACAGGCACGACAGACCAGAGACAGCTTCAAAGTATTTTGTATATTGTGTTTTATGCTACCTCCGACTTGCTGAATTTCGCCCACGATAGCGGCGCCTTCTTCCGCCTCGTCTCCGCACGCTGATTTTGGTGAGTTTCGCTTTGGCATTGTGTGTGTGAGCGAATGAGTGTTGTTTTTGAATCCATCCTACCAGTAACTTTAATTGTTGTGGCTTGCTTTTTAATGTATGTGTGTAATAACTTGTGGACTGCTATGTATATTGACCACTGTAGTATTAACTTCCGCCGACCGCGGTGGCCGACGGGACTGCGGCGTGCCAGTCACGGTCTGCACGGCCACTACGAATCCCCCCCCCCCCCTGGGGCATAGATACTTGTGCCGTCCTTACTGTTATCTAATTCATAAGTAGTTTGTAAGTTTATCGACTAATGACCCCGTAGTTAAGTCCCATAACCTAAACAAACATTTGAACATTTTTTTTATTAACTTCCTGTTATTGAAGTAATTTGAAACGAGTGGGTTCTCAGTTTGGGCCAGGGAACAAGGCTTTGTAGCACTGTAGTTCACACAGACCTTATTTACTAATTTTAGTGACAAAGCAAGGCTCTTGTTATGTACAGTGGTCGACTTTTAACTTCTAATACACATATCAAGATGTAAATAAAGATTTGGATTAAAAATTAAGCTAGTCATAATAAAGTATTTTAATACAGCTTGAAAAATAGTGTAAAATATTTTTTCCCACCTGGATGTGTATTCGGAGCAATATTTTCGCCTTTGACAACTCAGTTATATTGGATGCCACATGCACATCCAGAGCGTCGCGATAACTCTACGTTTTCGAATGTGATGTGATAAATTTGATCAAAATACATTGCTAGGTCCGTACCTTTTTACGGAACATTTTTAAATATTCATATAAAATGCTTTTTCAGTGCATAAGCTATGAACTTACATTACCATGATAAACTATTTTTGGATAAGAGAGGAATGGATCCCTGAAAATGGTTGGTATTGCTGTCAAATTGGCTGGGTTCATAATGAAACGAAAAATTAGTTTTTTAATAAGTTAATACTAAACAATGTAGATTTTTAAAATGGTTTTCGGCTACGACTTATGGCAAAACGTATCTAATTAATTATTTAAAACCGATTGCCTCCAATAGGCGAATAAGAAGTGTCCGATTTGGAAGTAAGACACTTCGCCAGTACACAGCAACATAGCTATGACGTAGATTCATAGACGTTCGTGCATTTTAAAATCACAGTAGTTTCGAAGATGGGTTACAACTACGAGCCGTATGAGTCACTGTAATAAGTAAAAACGTAATGAACCTTGAAAAGTAATTAACATTCTTTTATGTCTCCACCATATCCTTTCTTTCAGGAGTGCTAATCTTTAAAGTTTCGCAGGAGAGCTTCTGTGAAGTTTGGAAAGCAGGAGGCGAGGTATTGGGGGAAGTAAAGTTGTGAAGCTGCATCGTGAGTCGTGTCAGGACAGCTTAGTAAGTAGAGCGCATACCCGCGAAATTCAAAAGTCCCAGGTTCGAGTCCCGGTTCAGGCACACAATTTTAATCTGCCAGGAAGTTTCATATCACCTCACACTCCGCTGCAGAGTGAAAGTTTCATTCTGGAAACATTGTTTTAGTCTAGGGGCCTAGATGTTGGTACCGTAGTTATAGGAAATATATCCATAAATTAAAGTGCTGCAGAGTGAAAGTTTCATTCTGGAAACATTGCTTTAGTCTATATGTTGGTACCGTATGTTTTGGGGTGTGTTGGGATACTTGTGATCACATGGTCTACGTCTAATTTCACTATGATTATCATGCCTTCTTATTTAGATAAGTACTAATAAAATATGTTCCTTTTCGGAGGAGAAAGCTGTCGAAAGAAATTTGGCACATACATTTCTTTGCAGCGCATAACGCGTTTCCTTTCTCTTAATGATAACCACCCCGACTCGTACTTTATTTCCGTGACACACTAATCCCTACGTCTCACGATAATACCACACAAGCTGCCCTTCTCATAAGTTTTTCTATGTCCTCCGTTAGATATAACTGATGAGGACCCACACTGCCCAACAATACTACAAAACAGGACGCTCAAGTGTAGTATAGGCTTTGACTTTTTTTTTATTTGTGTGGTTTTAGGGCACACAACTCAGGTCATTAGCGCCCAGTAGTATAGGCAATTACTTCTATAGAATTGTTGCATCTACTGTGTCACTTATTTTGAACCATGTAGAATTCACGAAACGTTTTAGAAGCAAAATAGTGTCTGCCGCCACTCCACTTCTCTCCTAATTCTTGAACTCTATAGTAAATCTTTCTTTTTGCTTCTTTATAATACATTACCAAAGTAACAATTATTCACTCCACGAAAACCACAAATGAAAAGAGAAATGATCCAGGAAACATGCAACGTCGATTTTTCTTATGAATCCTAATCAATAAACAGAGCTCACCTTGACAGGTACTACCAAAGGGTACACTATTGTCAACGCCCCTGCCCCAATGAATGTCTACAACTGTGGAAACCAATAAGAAGTAAACTCTTCTGCGTTATCCTCGGTGTAACCATTTCTAAGGTCCAAAAGTCACACCCGATTATCCTGATGGGATGGACGATTTCAATGTCCAGACTGGGAAATAACGTATCTTCTGTAAAACAATACGAAACTACCGAGCCGAGAAAAGAACTAACAATAATTGTAAAAGGTTGATCAATCTGTGTGCATAAATTAACCCTTAACCCGAAACATCGGTCTCTCAGACCCCTCGTTTATTTTAAAGGTAGATTGTGGCAGCACTGCAAAAAAGCACGGCTTCCCCTTCCCAGTACCTTCGTCGCAATACTTGCCGCATGTAAAGCAACAGTCAACAATCAGTTTTGCTTCGTCACTGAAGAGATACAGAGTATTGTTTAGAGGAGTGCGCCAAGTTGTGTGTTTGAGGTACCGCATGTTTCGTATTACGTACAAGAATTTGGTGGGTCCTATAGACCGCATGTTTCTAATTATGACATAGTCTGATTTCAGTGGTTGTTATTTTGTAGAATTTTCTTCTATGCGTGAATATATGTTATATTTCAGTTATAATATGGATAGACTTTCTAAGAAGAGTAAAATATCTGCAGCTAATCCAGATTTGGAAGCTTGGGTGCAAGCGCAATTACGGAATTTAGATGAAGAGGGAAATGTGAACGATGACACATTTGATGATTCTGATGATGATCCAGATTTCGTGATAGGTGATGGCCACCATGAAACAGAGTGTGATACTAGTGAAGAAAATGTTTTATTGGAAGAAGAGCCTGTAGTTGTCTGTACTACTGATAATACCTCACAGGAAACAGTTCTTTTATGGTAAAAATAATTTCAAGTGGGAACGTTCTGAGCCTGTTAGGATAAGAACACCCGTGTACAACATTCTGAAAGGAGTAATGCCTGGACTAACAGCCAAAAGTCGAAGTTTAGGACAAAGTCCTACTAAATGTCAAATATGGAAGAATTTATTTGATGATGACATGACAGATGAAATAGTTTTACATACAAACGTGAAACTGAATACTATAAGGGCAAAGTTGCAGACAACAACTAATCCACCCAATTACAGAAATACTGACAACACTGAGATCAAAGCTTTCATAGGTCTTCTAATGATGACATCAGTATTCAAATCGTCTCATGAAGATATGTTTTCTCTTTCGAAAAAGACCTGACCGGACGTCCTATATTTGCGGTGACAATGTCGGCAAAGCGCTTCGAAATACTTCTAAGCAGCCTGAGATTCGATGATGTGACTACCGGGGAGGAAAGAAAAAAGTTAGATCGCACTTACTTGTTATATTTCATGTTTACTTTATATAATGAAAACAACAAAGTTTTAATATCGACTAGAAAGAATTAAATTTACTTAGAATATGTATTAACTGACTCTTTACTTAATTTCTGTGAACTAATGTGGAGGTCGGTGATATAATAACATTAGGTTGCCTGAGAGACCGCATGTTTCTAGTTACGCACATTTCAGAGATGTTTCGGGTTAAGGGTTAAAGTCTATAGCAAAAAGTTGTTGCTTAGCACCAATAGTTAAAAAAGAAGTTTTGAAACCGTATAAAATGTCTTGAAATTTTGTGCAATTACCCACTTCGTAAATTTTTGAAGTCCTTATATTTTATTTCTCAAGATGACTGTTAGCAATACCTTACGGCTTTCAGGGTACACGGAAAAACAAACCCATATAGCTGCACAGCCACCATGCCGAAAACATACTGATTGCCCTATGCTGCCCTGTCGCAAAGGAACAAAAATGGCGGATGCGCATTCCCGTCTATATCCAGTTGCCCCTGTCGAGTGCCTCGCGTCGCCAGTGGCGACGGAACCGTGGGCGCCGCCAGCTGCGGCTGTGGTGGGGAGTTGCAAATTCGCCGGCCCAGCACAGCGGTGGCCTCCGCTGGAGGCAGGCGGCGGCAGCACACAGACGGCGCGCACACTACTACACGTCGCGGCACCTGCATAATACAGCGCCCAGTCCGCCCGCACTCGCATCCTGCGCGCAGCTGGCGCAAAACCAGCCGCACGCCGCGCCGTCGCTCCGCCGTATTTACCTTATCAGAGTAGGCCGCAGGCGGCGGTATAAATACGCCACTCCAATGCTCTTGGAAGCGGTGATCGATTCTCTGCGCAATGTCGAATAAATGTAGACTGCTCCTGCCTCGGCCCTTATACCACGCCTTTTCTTTTCCCGTGGATCCAGCGCCCATTTATTTACATCTCATCATCATTTATTTAAATCTCAGCGCATATATATATATATATATATATATATACCCTTCTCTAATTGCGTAAGAAAAATAGAAACATTTAAATCCTTCCCTTTATGAAATGACACACAATGTATTGAAATTGACTTCAAAGTTCCTGGCTCCTTCCATCGGTAATGCTGAAGTTCAATATAGTGTTGAAACACCCTTGGCCTTGATGACACATTCCACTCTCGCAGGCAAGTGGTCAATCAGGTGTTCGTGGAGTGCTGCACTGAGGAGAGGTATCGGTGTGGGTCTGGTACAAAGTCGCCATTCCAAAACATCTCATAGGTGTTTTATAGCATTAACGTTAGGGCTTTGTGCACGCAAGTCCTACGACAAATTATAGCATATTCATCAATTAGACATTTGGATGAATAATTAGATAACCATCAGAGAAAATATTTGAGAGTTTTATTTTATCATCTACTCAACATTAAATAGAATCATTATTATGATATAAGGATGCTATTGTTGTGTAACCACTCCCCCACAGCTCGTGGATTATGAACAGATAGATGCGCAATCGTGATGTGTCGAAAGATACAGTCGCCATCCCCGAATTGCGATTCAACAGTGGGAAGCAAGAAGGTGCTTAAAACATCAATGTAGGACTGTGCTGTGATAGTGCCACACAAACCAACATGGAGTGCCAGCCTCCTCCATGAAAAACACTACCGCCTCCGGAATCAAGGGAGGTGTAGTTTGGCACTGACCAGTATGATGTGTGGCTTAAGGGCAGCCGCTCGACCATGAATTTTCTCACGTCCCACCTAACTGTCATAGTATTTGGAGTTCATCCTGAAGACGTTTGGAATTCCTGTGAAATCGTCTCGATGGATGCCTGCCTATTACACTGTTACGAGTTACCCATTACTCGGGCACGGAATGAGAAAATATTTATTTGTGTAATAGTTGTGAATCCCTTTATAAGATCTTTATTTTCATAGATCGCTTAATGATTTCATATGATAATTAGTTTCGTCTCATTAAAGAGTCATTATCAAATCTTAATTGTCCAGGAATGAACCAACATCATAATGGCAAGTTATAATTGGTTGCACATCATGTTGTTCAAGCTCATGTGCTATACTATGCCACATGTCTAGGTAGTGTATTATCACAGCGAAAACTGTGATAACACACTACCTACACATTTGGCACAGTATAGCACAAGATCTTTAACAACATGACCCAAAGGCATATTCAATTGATTATGTGCACACCATTTATAACTTGCCATTATGATGTTGGTTGATCTGAAGTATATTTCTTACCATGCCTGGACAAGTAAGATTTGATAATGGCTCATTAATGAGTCGAAACTAGTCATCATATGAAATCATTAAGCGATATATGGCAGTAAAGATCTTATAAAGGGAATCATAACTATTACATCCCCCTAGAAAACAACCTGAATAAGATGTCAGGCAGTTATAATTTTTTTGTGCTAAAATAATGAGCACTATAGTGCAATCATTAATATGAGGGGTTTTAATGGCAATGGTGATGTCCCTTCAATCACAAGATAAGGCAAACATGTGTAATTTGCACTCAGGAACGAAAGACGACGGCTCACAACCCGGAATATACTGCAAGAAGTGCAAGGGATATTATTTAGGTAAGGGCTGTATTGATAATCACAAACGAATTTGTAAAACAGCTTTCAAGTACAAAAAGTGCAATAGGATATGTCAAAAAGTCTTCCAATACAACTGTGGTTTCTCTGAGGCTCGAAATTGTAATGAAACTATAAAGATAAGACTAATGCTACATTCAAGGAAGAAAAATTCGTTGTGGATACTGTCAGATCCCTTGCGCTTGTAACGGCTGGACGACGATGCGTTTTTAAACTTGCACTTACAATAAACGCTATTACTATTTCGAATATGAAGCTGACCAAGACACCAGAGCGCACAAACCAGAATTTGTTTCCGTATATGACTTTAAAGGTGCTGGAGGAGCTACTCCAAATAATGATTAGTTTTGTGAGTGATTGATATCACAACCTCACAAAGGTTATACACGCATAGCACCCTACGTGAAACGTTATGATTCGTACTTCATTTTTCTGTACTGTGTCAATAATGCAAGCTATTTACCAACGGTTCAAGGAAATGAAGCTGGAAATTCCAAAACCAAGAAATTCAAATGTTCAAATGTTTGTATAGCTTATGGGACTTAACTACTGGGTCATCAATCCCTAAGCTTACAAACTACATATGAACTAACTGAGACTAAGGACAGCACAAATATTCATACCCGAGGAGGGATTTGAGCCCCCGACCGTAGTGGCCGTGCAGACCGTGACTGGAGCGCCTCAGTCCCCTCGGCCACCGCGACCGGCAAATTCGAATCCCAGACGGGGAACGGCCTCGAGCATCGTAGCATAGCGTCTGAATGCGCTCGGCCGCTCCGCGGCGGCTATAGACTTCTGACACAAGTGACACCCAATCACCTGACCACGGTCGAAGTCCTTGAGTTCCACGGACCGCCTCATTCTATTCTCTCACGATACCTAACGGCTACTGAGGTCACTGATATAGAGTACCTGGCAGCAGCAAATGCACTTAATATGAAAGACGTATGATTTTGGGGGTGTTTGGATACTTTTTATCACATAGTCTACGTCTAATATTACTATGATTATCATGCCGTCCTATTTAGAAAAGTACTAATATAATATGTCCCTATGCGGAGGAGAAAGCTGTTGAAAGAAATTTCGCAGACATATTTAGTCGCCGTGCATAACGCATTTATTTTCTTGTAATGATTACCGCCACGACTCATACTTTAACCCTAAGCTTACAAACTACTTATGAACTAAGTGAGACTAAGGACGGCACAAATATTAATGCCCGAGGAGGGATTCGAGCCCCCGACCGTAGTGGCCGTGCAGACCGTGACTGGAGCGCCTCAGTCCCCTCGGCCACCGCGACCGGCAAATTCGAATCCCAGACGGGGAACGGCCTCGAGCATCGTAGCATAGCGTCTGAATGCGCTCGGCCGCTCCGCGCGGCTATAGACTTCTGACACAAGTGTCACCCAATCACCTGACCACGGTCGAAGTCCTTGAGTTCCAGGGAGCGCCCCATTCTATTCTCTCATGATACCTAATGGCTACTGCGGTCACTGATATAGAGTACCTGGCAGCAGCAAATGCACTTAATATGAAACACGTATGATTTTGGGGGTGTTTGGATACTTTTAATCACATAGTCTATGTCTAATTTTACTATGATTATCATGCGGTCCTATTTAGAAAAGTACTAATATAATATGTCCCTATGCGGAGGAAAAAGCTGTTGAAAGAAATTTTGCAGACATATTTCGTCGCCGTGCATAACGCAATTATTTTCTTGTAATGATTACCGCCCCGACTCGTACTTTAACCCTAAGCTTACAAACTACTTATGAACTAAGTGAGACTAAGGACGGCACAAATATTCATGCCCTAGGAGGGATTCGAGCCCCCGACCATAGTGGCCGTGGAGACCGTGACTGGAGCGCCTCAGTCTCCTCGGCCACCACGGCCGGCAAATTCGAATCCCCGATGGGGAACGGCCTCGGGCATCGTAGCATTGCGTCTGAATGCGCTCGGCCACTCCGCGGCGGCTATAGACTTCTGACTCAAGTGACACCCAATCACCTGACCACGGTCGAAGTCCTTGAGTTCCATGGAGCGTCCCATACTATTCTCTCATGATACCTATGGCTACTGAGGTCACTGATATAGAGTACCTGTCAGCAGCAAATGCACTTAATATGAAAGACGTATGATTTTGAGGGTGTTTGGATACTTTTAATCACATAGTCAACATGTAATGTTACTATGATTATCATGCGGTCCTATATAGAAAAGTACTAATATAATATGTCCCTATGTGGAGGAGAAAGCTGTTGAAAGAAATTTCGCAGACATATTTTGTCGCCGGGCATAACGCATTTATTTTCTTGTAATGATTACCGCCCCGACTCGTACTTTAACCCTAAGCTTACAAACTACTTATGAACTGACTGAGACTAAGGACGGCACTAATATTCATGCCCGAGGAGGGATTTGAGCCCCCGACCGTAGTAGCCGTGCAAACCGTGACTGGAGCGCCTCAGTCCTCTCGGCCACCGCGGCTGGCAAATTCGAATCCCCGACGGGGAACGGCTTCGTTCATCGTAGCATAGTGTCTGAATGCGCTCGGCCGCTCCGCGGCGGCTATAGACTTCTGACACAAGTGTCACCCAATCACCTGACCACGGTCGATGTCCTTGAGTTCCACGGAGCGCCCCATTCTATTCTCTCATGATACCTAATGGCTACTGAGGTCACTGATATAGAGTTCCTGTCAGCAGCAAATGCACTTAATATGAAAGACGTATGACTTTGCGGGTGTTTGGATACTTTTAATCAAATAGTCTACGTCTAATTTTACTATGATTATCATGCCGTCCTATTTAGAAAAGTACTAATATAATATGTCCCTATGGGGAGGAGAAAGCTGTTGAAAGAAGTGTCACAGACATATTTTGTCGCCGTGCTTAACGCATTTATTTTCTTGTAATGATTACCGCCCCGACTCGTACATTAACCCTATGCTTACAAACTACTTATGAACTAACTGAGACTAAGGACGGCACAAATATTCATGCCCGAGGAGGGATTTGAGCCCCTGACCGTAGTGGCCGTGCAGACCGTGACAGGAGCGCCTGAGTCCCCTCGGCCACCGCGGCCGGCAAATTCGAATCCCCGACGGGGAAGGGCCTCGTTCATCATACCATAGCGTCTGAATGCGCTTGGCCGCTCCGCGGCGGCTATAGACTTCTGACACAAGTGACACCCAATCCCCTGACCACGGTCGAAGTCCTTGAGTTCCACGTAGCGCCCCATTCTATTCTCTCACAATACCTAATGGCCACTGAGGTCACTGATATGAAGTACCTGGCAGCAGCAAATGCACTTAATATGAGAGACGTATTATTTTGGGGGTGTTTGGATACTTTTAATCACATAGTCTACGTCTAATATTACTATGACTACCATGCCGTCCTATTTAGAAAAGTACTAATATAATATGTCCCTATGTGGAGGAGAAAGCTGTTGAAAGAAATGTTGCAGACATATTTCATCACTGTGCATAATGCATTTATTTTCTTGTAATGATTACCGCCCCGACTCGTACTTTAACCCTAAGCTTACAAACTACTTATGAACTAACTGAGACTAAGGACGGCACAAATATTCATGCCCGAGGAGGGATTTGAGCCCCCGACCGTAGTGGCCGTGCAGACCGTGACTGGAGCACCTCAGTCCCCTCGGCCACCGCAGCTGGCAAATTCGAATCCCCGACGGGGAACGGCTTCGTTCATCGTAGCATAGTGTCTGAATGCGCACGGCCACTCCGCGGCGGCTATAGACTTCTGACTCAAGTGACACCCAATCACCTGACCACGGTCGAAGTCCTTGAGTTCCATGGAGCGCCCCATACTATTCTCTCATGATACCCTTGGCTACTGAGGTCACTGATATAGAGTACCTGTCAGCAGCAAATGCACTTAATATGAAAGACGTATGATTTTGGGGTGTTTGGATACTTTTAATCACATAGTCTACGTCTAATTTTACTATGATTGTCATGCCATCCTATTTAGAAAAGTACTAATATAATATGTCCCTATGCGGAGGAAAAAGCTGTTGAAAGATATTTCGCAGACATATTTTGTCGCCGTGCATAACGCTTTTATTTTCTTGTAATGATTACCGCCCCTACTCGTACTTTAACCCTAAGCTTACAAACTACTTATGAACTAAGTGAAACTAAGGAGAGCACAAATATTCATGCCTGAGGAGGGATTCGAGACCCCGACCGTAGTGGCTGTGCAGACCGTGACTGGAGCGCCTCAGTCCCCTCGGCCACCGCGGCCGGCAAATTCGAATCCCCAATGGGGAACGGCCTCGGGCATCGTAGCATAGCATCTGAATGCGCTCGGCCACTCCGCGGCGGCTATAGACTTCTGACACAAGTGACACCCAATCACCTGACCACGGTCGAAGTCCTTGAGTTCCACGGAGTGTCCCATTCTATTCTCTCACGATACCTAATGGCTACTGAGGTCACTGATATAGAGTACCTGGCAGCAGCAAATGCACTTAATATGAAAGACGTATGATTTTGGGGGTGTTTGGATAGTTTTAATCACATAGTCTACGTCTAATTTTACTATGATTATCATGCAGTCCTATATAGAAAAGTACTAATACAATATGTCACTATGTGGAGGAGAAAGCTGTTGAAAGAAATTTCGCAGACATACTTCGTCGCCGTGCATACCGCATTTATTTTCTTGTAATGATTACCGCCCCGACCCGTACTTTAACCCTATGCTTACAAACTACTTATGAACTAACTGAGACTAAGGACGGCACAAATATTCTTGCCCGAGGAGGGATTTGAGCCCTTGACCGTAGTGGCCGTGCAGACCGTGACTGGAGCGCCTGAGTCCCTTCGGACACCGCGGCCGGCAAATTCGAATCCCCGACGGGGAAGGGCCTCGTTCATCATAGCATAGCGTCTGAATGCGCTCGGCCTCTCCACGGCGGCTATAGACTTCTGACACAAGTGACACCCAATCACCTGACCACGGTCGAAGTCCTTGAGTTCCACCGAGCACCCCATTCTATTCTCTCACGATACCTAATGGCTACTGAGGTCACTGATATAGAGTACCTGGCAGCAGCAAATGCACTTAATATGAAAGACGTATGATTTTGGGGGTGTTTGGATACTTTTTATCACATAGTCTACGTCTAATTTTACTATGATTATCATGCCGTCCTATTTAGTAAAGTACTAATGTAATATGGCCCTATGCGGAGGAGAAAGCTGTTGAAAGAAATGTCGCAGACATATTTCGTCGCCGTGCATAACGCATTTATTTTCTTGTAATGATTACCGCCCCGACTCGTACTTTAACCCTAAGCTTACAAACTACTTATGAACTGACTGAGACTAAGGACGGCACTAATATTCATGCCCGAGGAGGGATTTGAGCCCCCGACCGTAGTAGCCGTGCAAACCGTGACTGGAGCGCCTCAGTCCCCTCGGCCACCGCGGCTGGCAAATTCGAATCCCCGACGGGGAACGGCTTCGTTCATCGTAGCATAGTGTCTGAATGCGCTCGGCCGCTCCGCGGCGGCTATAGACTTCTGACACAAGTGTCACCCAATCACCTGACCACGGTCGATGTCCTTGAGTTCCACGGAGCGCCCCATTCTATTCTCTCATGATACCTAATGGCTACTGAGGTCACTGATATAGAGTTCCTGTCAGCAGCAAATGCACTTAATATGAAAGACGTATGACTTTGCGGGTGTTTGGATACTTTTAATCAAATAGTCTACGTCTAATTTTACTATGATTATCATGCCGTCCTATTTAGAAAAGTACTAATATAATATGTCCCTATGGGGAGGAGAAAGCTGTTGAAAGAAGTGTCACAGACATATTTTGTCGCCGTGCTTAACGCATTTATTTTCTTGTAATGATTACCGCCCCGACTCGTACATTAACCCTATGCTTACAAACTACTTATGAACTAACTGAGACTAAGGACGGCACAAATATTCATGCCCGAGGAGGGATTTGAGCCCCTGACCGTAGTGGCCGTGCAGACCGTGACAGGAGCGCCTGAGTCCCCTCGGCCACCGCGGCCGGCAAATTCGAATCCCCGACGGGGAAGGGCCTCGTTCATCATACCATAGCGTCTGAATGCGCTTGGCCGCTCCGCGGCGGCTATAGACTTCTGACACAAGTGACACCCAATCCCCTGACCACGGTCGAAGTCCTTGAGTTCCACGTAGCGCCCCATTCTATTCTCTCACAATACCTAATGGCCACTGACGTCACTGATATGAAGTACCTGGCAGCAGCAAATGCACTTAATATGAGAGACGTATTATTTTGGGGGTGTTTGGATACTTTTAATCACATAGTCTACGTCTAATATTACTATGACTACCATGCCGTCCTATTTAGAAAAGTACTAATATAATATGTCCCTATGTGGAGGAGAAAGCTGTTGAAAGAAATGTTGCAGACATATTTCATCACTGTGCATAATGCATTTATTTTCTTGTAATGATTACCGCCCCGACTCGTACTTTAACCCTAAGCTTACAAACTACTTATGAACTAACTGAGACTAAGGACGGCACAAATATTCATGCCCGAGGAGGGATTTGAGCCCCCGACCGTAGTGGCCGTGCAGACCGTGACTGGAGCACCTCAGTCCCCTCGGCCACCGCAGCTGGCAAATTCGAATCCCCGACGGGGAACGGCTTCGTTCATCGTAGCATAGTGTCTGAATGCGCACGGCCACTCCGCGGCGGCTATAGACTTCTGACTCAAGTGACACCCAATCACCTGACCACGGTCGAAGTCCTTGAGTTCCATGGAGCGCCCCATACTATTCTCTCATGATACCCTTGGCTACTGAGGTCACTGATATAGAGTACCTGTCAGCAGCAAATGCACTTAATATGAAAGACGTATGATTTTGGGGTGTTTGGATACTTTTAATCACATAGTCTACGTCTAATTTTACTATGATTGTCATGCCATCCTATTTAGAAAAGTACTAATATAATATGTCCCTATGCGGAGGAAAAAGCTGTTGAAAGATATTTCGCAGACATATTTTGTCGCCGTGCATAACGCTTTTATTTTCTTGTAATGATTACCGCCCCTACTCGTACTTTAACCCTAAGCTTACAAACTACTTATGAACTAAGTGAAACTAAGGAGAGCACAAATATTCATGCCTGAGGAGGGATTCGAGACCCCGACCGTAGTGGCTGTGCAGACCGTGACTGGAGCGCCTCAGTCCCCTCGGCCACCGCGGCCGGCAAATTCGAATCCCCAATGGGGAACGGCCTCGGGCATCGTAGCATAGCGTCTGAATGCGCTCGGCCACTCCGCGGCGGCTATAGACTTCTGACACAAGTGACACCCAATCACCTGACCACGGTCGAAGTCCTTGAGTTCCACGGAGTGTCCCATTCTATTCTCTCACGATACCTAATGGCTACTGAGGTCACTGATATAGAGTACCTGGCAGCAGCAAATGCACTTAATATGAAAGACGTATGATTTTGGGGGTGTTTGGATAGTTTTAATCACATAGTCTACGTCTAATTTTACTATGATTATCATGCAGTCCTATATAGAAAAGTACTAATACAATATGTCACTATGTGGAGGAGAAAGCTGTTGAAAGAAATTTCGCAGACATACTTCGTCGCCGTGCATACCGCATTTATTTTCTTGTAATGATTACCGCCCCGACCCGTACTTTAACCCTATGCTTACAAACTACTTATGAACTAACTGAGACTAAGGACGGCACAAATATTCTTGCCCGAGGAGGGATTTGAGCCCTTGACCGTAGTGGCCGTGCAGACCGTGACTGGAGCGCCTGAGTCCCTTCGGACACCGCGGCCGGCAAATTCGAATCCCCGACGGGGAAGGGCCTCGTTCATCATAGCATAGCGTCTGAATGCGCTCGGCCGCTCCACGGCGGCTATAGACTTCTGACACAAGTGACACCCAATCACCTGACCACGGTCGAAGTCCTTGAGTTCCACCGAGCGCCCCATTCTATTCTCTCACGATACCTAATGGCTACTGAGGTCACTGATATAGAGTACCTGGCAGCAGCAAATGCACTTAATATGAAAGACGTATGATTTTGGGGGTGTTTGGATACTTTTTATCACATAGTCTACGTCTAATTTTACTATGATTATCATGCCGTCCTATTTAGTAAAGTACTAATGTAATATGGCCCTATGCGGAGGAGAAAGCTGTTGAAAGAAATGTCGCAGACATATTTCGTCGCCGTGCATAACGCATTTATTTTCTTGTAATGATTACCGCCCCGACTCATACTTTAACCCTACGCTTACAAACTACTTACGAACTAACTGAGACTAAGGACGGCACAAATATTCATGCCCGAGGAGCGATTTGAGCCCCCGACCGTAGTGGCCGTCAGACCGTGACAGGAGCGCCTCAGTCCCCTCGGCCACCGCGGCCGGCAAATTCGAATCCCTGACGGGGAACGGCCTCGTTCATCGTAGCATAGTGAATGCGCTCGGCTGCTCCGCGGCGGCTATAGACTTCTGACACAAGTGACACCCAATCACCTGACCACGGTCAAAGTCCTTGAGTTCCACGGAGCACCCCATTCTATTCTCTCACGATAACTAATGGCTACTGAGGTGACTGATATAGAGTACCTGGCAGCAGAAAATTCACTTAATATGAAAGACGTATTATTTTGGGGGTGTTTGGATACTTTTAATCACATAGTCTACGTCTAATTTTACTATGATTATCATGCGGTCCGATTTAGAAAAGTACTAATATAATATGTCCCCTTGCGGAGGAGAAATCTGTTGAAAGAAATTTCGCAGACATATTTCGTTGCCGTGCATAACGCATTTATTTTCTTGTAATGATTACCGCCCCGACTCGTACTTTATTTCCGTGACACACTAACTCCTACGTCTCACGATAATAGAAGCTGCCCGTCTCAGAGGTTTTTGAGTGTCCTCTGTTAGATCTAGCTGATGAGGATCCCACACTGTGCAACAGTACTACAAAATGGGACGCTCAAGTGTAGTATACGCAATTACTTCATTAGAATTGTTGCATCTTTTTCGTGACAGTTATTTTGAACCATTTAGAATCCACCAAACGTTTTAGAAGAAGAATAGTGTCTGGCGCCACTCTACCTCTCTCCTAACACCTTTGTCTTTGCCCTTTCAATCCATTATCAAAGTAACAATTACTCACAACACGAAAACCACAAATGAAAAGAGATATTATCAAGGAAACATGCAACGTCAATTTTTTTGGGAATCCCAATCAATAATCAGATCTCACCTTCACAGGTACTAACTGACCCAATGAATGTCGACAATTGTCGAAACCAAGGAGAAGCAAACTCTTCTGGGTTATCCTCCGTGTAACCATTTCTAAGGTCCAAAAGTCACACCCGATTATCCCGATGGACGATTTCAATGCCCAGACTGGAAAAGAACGTAACTTATGCAAAACAATATGAAAATACCTGGACGATAAAAGAAGTAACAGTAATAGTGAAAGGCTGATCAATCTGTGCGTTTCCCAGAATCTAATTATGAAATTCACTGCATCTGCATCGCAAAACAAAAACATGGATATCTCCTAATTCTGCAATTTAAACATTTCAAACCGACTATATCCCAAAAATCCTCCGAAGAAGTACAAACCGTCGAAGTGCTCCGAGGGGAGAACCTCATCTTGGATCACTATATTTCAAAAATTAAAGTTCATCCCTGGTAACACCCGAAAACATCCTTTCAAAATGAAGTTCCGCCGTGAAATTGGGAAACTCAAGCTGTCCCAGGCAGAATTTTCTCATAAAATCCAAGCTTTCTCTCAGTGCAATCTTCGTAAAACTCTAAAGATTACCCGCCAGTGCCGGATACACAAGCACTCTTGGTAGTCCTCTAGTCCCTATAACGTGAAACATCTCTTTTAGTAAGAGCCATAGCCTGGCAACTAACAAGACTCCAGAAAAGCTCAGCGATTTCATAAAATCCTCGTCGTTGACAGCAAAAATTCTCAAAAAAAGGCGTCTTTTGCAAATCCAAGGTGTACCGTATTGAAGAAGGATTCTCGTGGATTTCTCGTATCTTGCCCTACTTCTAGAAACATTTCCCAAAAATTGGGTGACCCAGAGGACTGGACGTCTTCACCCAATTCAATAGAAAAGTTACAAGAAAAGATGTCAACAACTACCGAGGCATTTCCCTTCTCTCAGTAACGTATGCAATCCTCTCTAAAGCCCTCCTAAACAACGCCGAGCCCCACTAATCCGCAGCTAGGCGAATGGTTTCCGGAAATCCCGCTCCTGATTAGAGTAGATCCACAATCTGAAATCTACAATCTCCCACTTTAGAACCAGATCCAAACCCCTCTATATTACCATTAGAGACTTCCTAAAGGCATACGACTCGATTGTTCGAGCAACCGTCATCAAAGTTTGAATTTGGACTAGACCAAAGGACTCAAAAAATAATACCAAGCACATACTCTAAAGTAAAATTCTGAACAGCAATCTCAGACCCATTCCCGGTGCTCACCGGCGTAAGTCAAGGTAGTGGACTTTCGCACCTTCTATTCAACTGCGCCTTGCTTAAAGCCATCAGCTGAGACAACATGCAAAGTAAGATCCTTTATTACATACCTCTTTAATAGGTGGTCAAAAAATGGAAGCGTTAGTTCTATGAAGTACCTCGAAGTAGACATAAAAAGCGATTGAAAATGCAGCGACCATATAAAATTAATCATAGGCAAAGCAGATGACTGAAAAAGATTCATTGGAAGCATCCTCAGAAACAGTAGTATGTTAATAAAGGAAGTCGGTTACAGAACATACGTTCGGTCGATGATATTCTTCATTAGTTTCGAATCTGTATCAAGCAGGGTTAAAAGAAGTTATAGAGAAGATCGAATGGAGATTAGCACGTTCGTTACGGCCTCATTAAGTAGTCGCGGAAGCCTCAAAGAGACGCTGTTATGTAGACGCTCTGTATCGCGCTACAGCCTCCTGTCGAAGTTCCGAAAGCGTACGTTTCTCTAGGAGTCAACCAATATACTACTGCCGTCTTTGAATCTCTCGCGAAATAACCACAGGGATAAAATTAGATCAACCCACCCAGAGGCTTACCGCCAATCGTTTTCCCCGCGAATATCCTTTATTATAATATTATGAATTTTCTCTAACAGACTGATCTATTGACACGAGGTCAACATGGATTTAGAAAATATCGTTCATGTGAATCACAACTAGCTCTTTATTCAGATGAAGTGATGGGTGCTATCGGCTAGGGTCGCAAATCGTTTCCGTATTTGTTGATTTCCAGAAGGCTTTTGACACCGTACCTGACAAACTGATTTTAATCAAATTGCGTGGTTATGGTATATCGCCCCAAAATTTCGATTGGATAGGGGATTATCTGTCAGAGAGGACACAGTTCGTAGTAATAGATGGTAAGACGTCGACTAAAACAGGGTAGTGTTATGGGTCCTATGCTGTTCCTTATTTACATAAACGATTTAGGAGAAAATCTAATTAGTTCTCTCAGGTTGTTTGCAGATGATGCCGTCATTTACCGTCTAGTAAAATCATCTGAAGATCAAAACCAACGGCAGATCGATATGAATAAGATATCACTATAGTGTAAAAATTGGCAGTTGACTCTAAATAATGAGAAGTGTGAAGTCGTCCAAATGAGTACTAAAAGAAATCCGTTAAACTTTGTTTAGGAGATAAATTAATCAAAAGTGAAGGCCGTAAACTCCACAAAATACATAGGAATTACTATTATTTAAGACTTAAATTGGAAAGAACATGTAGATAATGTCGTGGGAAAGGCTAACTAGAGACTGCGGTTTATTGGCAGAACCCTTAAAAGATGCAACAGAACTACAAAAGAAACTGCATACACTACGCTTGTCCGTCCGTTTTTGTAGTATTGCTGCCCAGTGTGCGATCCTTATCAGTTGGGTTTGACGGAGGACATCGAAAGAGTCCAGAGAAGGGCAGCTCGTTTCGTATTGTCACGATACATGGAAGACAGCGTTACGAAAATGATACAAGATCTGGGATGGGAATCATTACAACAACGGCGCTTGTCGCGGCGGCGTGGTCTTCTTACGAAACTCCAATCGCCGACATTCTCCTCCGAATGCCAAAATATATTGTTGACTCCCACTTACATAGGTAGAAATGACCATCAGAATAAAATACGAGAAGTCAGAGCTCGAACGGAGAGATTCATGAGTTCTTTCTTCCCGCGCTCTATACGAGAATGAAATGGGAGATAAATAGTATAATGGTAGGTCGATAAACCCTCTGCCACGCACTTAAATGTGATTTGCAGAGTATCCCATGTAGATATAGAATCATACGCGACTGGAATAGGAGGGAGTGACAATGCTTCACGGATAAAATCTCAGTCATACGCTGTGAGGTGGCTTGCAAAGTATGTCTGTAGATATAGATGTTGATCGCCCAAATCCGTGGTTATGCACTTACTTAGTCATTTCACATACATTTGATAGAGCGCTATCACACTGTACCAATTACCGCAGCTTTATCTAAATATTTTTGTTTCAATTAGAAGCTGTCATTTTTCTGTTTAGATAGTTTGCAGATGGCTTTCTCGCGTTAAACAATCAAGTGGATGAAATGGCGATGGAACGCATTCGTAAATACCGACGGAAAATTCGGTCCCCTAGCTGTGGATTGTCACGGTTAGATTATCCGTCATTATCAGTATAGGGTTTCCGTGTGGTAATTTAATATTGCGGGCTTGCTTTTTAATCGTTTTTCAAATGCCTCTTAAATTATTTTCAGATAATTGATAGCGTTTGCGCAACACAAAGCTATGCAATTTAACTCTAATTAGCGAGCTTAAATTACCCACGCCCAATGTGTGTGCTGTAAATTTCCCTACTCTATACACATTCCGAAATATGAATATATAACGGAATCTGTCTAAACTGTTTTAATATTCGATATTAAAATACAAATAATATTGCCGTGAGTCTTCCGGCAGAAGGCGTGTTGCAGTGGTAGCGTCGCAAATTGCTGTGCTGTCGATCCCCGGTTGAAATCCTGCCACTGGCAAACAAAATTTATTTCTTTGTATCTACTATTTGTAAAATGTTATACGTGTTTCTTACGCCTGACTTACTTGTAAGTTCCAGAAAATTCTTTCTATGTATAAAGGAATGCTTCAATCAGGAGGCAGTCTGTTCTGAGCAATAAAGTGTTACAAGTGTAAAGTGTTGTGCACTATTAACGACCAACCTTCGAATTCCGGACCACCTGCAGTTTCCAACGTGACACTTTTTCATGGAGGCACAGGGTATCCTAAAAAACGTCTGCTTCGATTAGGCAGCGTAAGAGCAGTCGCCTACACAGACAAGAACCGGAATACAAATGGTATACTCACTACCTCCTTCCAAACGTCCGCCGGCCGTGATGGCCGAGGGGACTGGGGCGCTCCAGTTACGGTCTACACGGCCACTAACGTCGGCGGTTCGAATCCTCCCACGGGCATGTACATTTGTGCCGTCCTTAGGATTAGCTAGATCATAAATAGTTCGTAAGTTTAGGGACTGATGACCCCATAGATAAGTCCCATAAGCTATACAAAAAACATTTAAAATTCCAAACGTCCTTGTCATCAAAACACCCATGGATACGAAAACAGCGGTAAGCCAGCTGCACAACAGACACTCATCGATGTTCTTGGGAGACGCTCCACATGACCCAAATTAATGGCTGAAAGAATTAGACCAACTCGCCAAGTATAATAGGTGGCATCACATGATGTGATTGGCGAAGGTATATTTATACCAAGCTGGGACAGCACAGCAATGGAACGAGACAAGCAAATTTCAGGCGGAACTTAAGATGACGTTTGGAGACCACCAGGAACAAGTCCGTTTATAGGAAGAGCGATTGAAGAACAGGACCCAACGACACGGTGAGTCAGCGCAGTGGTATATACAAATTGTTGTGGCCTTATGTCATTAACCCGGATGTGACTGAGGCCGAAAAATATTCGTACCTGTTCAAAGACATTACAGAAGACATTTATCGAGATCCTCTGTTAAAAGACGTTTCGACGACACAAGAGTTTATTCAATGTTGTCAGAAAATTGAAGATATGCAACCGAGGAGTGTTGGACCAAAGAAGTATGGCAGACTCTCAAATGTAGTCCCTATGGACCTATGACCAGCACGACTTTGCTTCTCTCATACAAATTATGAGAGAAGAATTACAGTGGTTTATGGCATCCGGGGCTGTTGGACCGAACGAGCACCAGTTATGGCCTGTACGTCATGAGAGAGCGGACACTGCTGAGAAATAGGTACATCGAACACTAGGCCTGTCTGCCCCGCCAGTCACACCCAGTGTGAAGAATAGCCTCGCCCTACTATGACTTACGCTGCAGCCACCAAACAACAGTCTAAGAAACGACCGACGCGACCAAAAAAAATCTCCCCCGACTACTATGACGCCTCGAAAGAGGACATATATCTGGACGACAGAAGACAACACGACATTGTGTTTTCACTGTGGGCTTCTTGGATATGACGTACGATACTGTAGGAAGACAAGACGAATATTTGACAATTGTTATGCCGCAAGACGTCAAGCCTCGGAGCAGTCCTTTCAGCGGCAGTTAACTGCAGATGAATACTTTCGACCTATGGGGCGAAGCCCATCGCCGTATCCTGGACATTGTCCCTCTCCAACTAGCCGTCTCCGTTCCCCGTCGCCTTATAGAGATACCTGCCGTTCGCCTAACCGCCGTGTTCAGGAACACTAGGCGAGGTGAGGCTGTCGATGATGTAAATCCCCCATGGACGACAAAGATGTCGGGAAATCTCATTGACGTCATCATCAACTGATGATGATTGTCAGGGCACTAGACGATTAAGGAGTTTCTTTCCCTGTATTGTCAAATGACTACCGCCTCAAACTGAAGAAGATACTGTTCTGTGATACAAGAGCAACCACGCTTAAATTCGCAAATGGAACATATGTCCGGCATTTGAATTTCTCGTTTTAAATGAATGTAGCCGTAACGCCTTCCTCAGATGGGACTTCATTCAGTTATCCCATGCTGTCATTGATTGTGGAAGATCTGACATACAAGCTGGGGAAGCTGTTCCGACGAGTACATGTAACACGTACTATCAAAAAAATATGTTTTTCTTTCCTTGCTGTCGAGAATGTTGAGATCCCGCCGTTATCAATGACAAGAGTCCCAGTCAGAATCCGCGATGACAAGCTGTACTATGAAGTGCTTGTCGATTGCAAAACGCTGATCAGTAAAACGAAAAAAACCTACAGACCAGCCGCTATAATAAGTATTACAGTTGTTCGAGGAGAATTTTGGATGACTAATTTCCACGAGCAATCGCAACTCATCGCTAAAGGAATGTGTATTGAAATAACTGAACCAGTCCAGGAGGGTGAGCTCAATGCTGATACTGCTGTTACTGCTGACAACGCAATAGAGACAACTACTATGGAATTGCATATAGCGCCAGGTGTGGCCAACGAAAAACGTCAACATGTTTTAGCCACACTACACCAATTTTCAGGTCGTTTCAAGGCAAGGCAGGACAAGAGCCAAATGAAACGACCCTCGATAAAACACCGTATCAATACTGGGGGAGCCTCCAATAAGCCAGCGTTCCCACAGTTGTCAGCTGAGGGATGGATACTTTCAGAGGGTCCTTGGTCGTCCCCAGTGGTCCTCGTGAGAATGAAGGATGCTACATGTCGTTCCATTTCGACTATCGGCGGCTGAAAGAAATCAGAAAGCATGATGTCTACCCACTGTAGTGCATTGACATCACTTAGACTGCATGAAAGGGGGTACATACTTCTCAACCGGGGACATGCAGACACATTACTGGCAAACCGATTTTGACTGAAAGAGAGAAGACTCTTTTTATTACACTTGGTGGCTTCTATGAATTCAAAGTAATGTCGTTTGGACTATGTAATGCTCCGGTCACATTCGAACGCATAATAGACAATTTGCTTCGATATCAAGAATGAACGAAACGTCTGTTACGTTTTTCGGTTTCACAAGGATATTTGCGAAACATCTAAGCCACTCATCAAATGTGTTAGAGTGTGTTGAGACCGCAGGTCTCCGCCACATCTCAAACAAGTTCCTCTTCGTAGCCAAAGAGATAAAAATTCTGGGACACCTATAGTCAACGCAGATGAAGTAAGGGCAGTCACAGAATTTATAACTCCTCAACACATTTCTGATGTGAGACGTTTTCTCGGGGAAGTGCTCAGACTACTGGCA
This sequence comes from Locusta migratoria, assembly GCA_026315105.1. Classification (NCBI taxonomy): domain Eukaryota; kingdom Metazoa; phylum Arthropoda; class Insecta; order Orthoptera; family Acrididae; genus Locusta; species Locusta migratoria. The sequence continues at coordinate 144,949,194 of CM048746.1, forward strand.
TTTCATAAAAGTTTTTGGTAACAAGGCACGTCCATTGCAAGACTTTCTGCCGCGAGACGCGAAGTTTTACTGAGATGAGATGATAGAAAGAGTTTAACTTTGTACAATGAGAATGGGGAAACAGAATTTCACACTGACGCTAGCGATTATAGGATAGGTGCACTGCTCGTACAAACTGATTTAGGTGGTGAAAAGATGATAGCCTATGTATCAAGAATATTCCCAAAGTCCGAGAAAGAATGTCTCGCAGTAATCTGGGCTATCAACAAGTTCTGGCAGTATTTATTCGGCAAACCATTCAGAATCGTAACAGACCACAATTATTTATGTCGGCTGACTATCTTGAAAGATCCTTCAGGTCGACTAGCAATATGGACAGTAAGACTACAAGAGTACGATGTCATAGCCCTATTCAAAAACGGGTTCAAACACAAGGGCTCTGACTGCCTTTCGAGGAATTCTGAGTGGCACACAACACCATAGGTAAAATTTCGGCCCTCTCTGAATTAGGCGACATTACAGCTGAACAGAGGGAAGATCCAGTATTATTAAGAATCATATATGCCTTGGAGAAAGGACATTGTATAAGAGCAACTACGACCAATTGGGACTCGAATGGCTACTAGTCGTTCCAGTTCATCTCTATCCAATTATTCTCAAGTATTTTCCAGAGTTAATTTTACGTTGTTACATTATCTACAGAATAAATGCCAATCATCCTCAGACAAGTGGTCTTACAGAATGTTGTAACATGACATTAGTAAATATGCTATCCATGTACGACGATGTTAAGCAGGATTGGGATATAATACTGCCAATCGTAGTCATAATAATACAGCAATGCAAGACACCACAGGCTGCCCTTCGTTTTCATGCACCATGGTCGTGAAGCTGAGACGGCTGTTCCCGTTCCAATCGGACGACACTTAGGATGACTAAGTAACTCAACTCATCACCAGGGTCAAAGGTGAAAGGCAGCTGGTTCGCGTACGGAAACTGGACACCAAGGAGAAGGACCGTCAGTGGTATAACGATCAGCACCGACCTGTAGTGTCAGCCAAAGAGATCTGGTACGTACGGGAAGTTGGGCTATCAGAAACGTTACTTAATGGATACTTTGGCCCGTATCGTGTCATACGCCGCCTGTCAGACGTCACATTGGAAGTCGAGCAATATCTGTCGTCCTCGAAACGATAAGAAACATGAGACATTGTTCATATTCTCCGTATGAAACCTCACTACGAATCCGAAGAGCAGATAGACAAAGACAGCTTCTTGCTCAAGGACTCTAAAGGCTGTTATGAAAAGGATGAAGCCACGTCACTGCTAGGAAGGCGTGCAGACAGAATGGAAGTATTCTCCGGTACTACCATTACAATTTATGAACCATATACGCGAAAACGGCTTTCGGTTCATTTACATCACAATCGTTGCGATCACACGTTGGACTTCGCTAAGGAATCCGTAAGGGGGACTTTAAAGAGGGCATGAAATATAGGGGCGCTATAACTGTAACGTGAGACTTGTGGAAGTTTGAGACGGAAGGAAGGCGAGCGCAGTAGCTAAGTGGTTAACACCACGGTTGACCCGGAAGTGGAAGACGTGTGTTCGATTCCCGGCTAGACTAACGTTTTCACTTTTCGCTGTTGTGCAACTTCAATATCACAGTGCAGCGTAAGTCAAAGATCTTTTACTTAATCCTTCTTCGTTTCCATCCTTACTAAGTTATTTTGCTAATATATTACCGACATAAACATGAAAGTGAGAAACCGTAATATTCGTTCTGTAAAGAACAAATGCTCCAGGGGAGGACAAATTCGTATAGTTCGTTTCTGATGTAGAGTGTAGACTAGATAATGTGTTGACGAATTTCACCACTTTTCTCCAGCTAACGACGCAGATAATTTTCCGTAGATGGCTCAAGCAGAAAGGCGATATCCACAATTCTTTTCCCAAGCCCTGATTTTTGTGTACAAAAAATGTGTACTTATCTATGAGTAATAACGAGATACGAAAAATGACAACAAAAAACCATTTTGCTACATGAGAACAGTTCAAGACTAAGATATTAAAATGATCTGAAAATTACGTGATATGTACTGAATTATTTTAACTTTATATAGACTGAGAAAACGGCAATGTTTCCTATAGGTATGAGTTTGTGAATGTATGTTGAGACTAGCAATTACTAGCAGAGGAAATTTGCCCTCATTTTAGCAGTATCTATTTTTCATGCATCATTACGTCACTTATTGCGTATTGTTATATACTAGCGGAATCAAGGATACATGTACACATAGCCAGCAACTGACACATTGAATTTAACATTTTGCTGCAGACTTATGTTTATCAACGTATTATTTCATGTTGACGAGTCTCGTGTCGGGTTATCAGCGTTTTCAAGTCGCACACTATAGATAATAAGATTTTTCGAATATGGTGATATAAATATTTATGAAGGCTTTGTTTTTTAGGGGATCTGTATAAATTCTTTTTGCTGTTACCGTTTGAGGTTCTTTCTCACAGTGTGTGTGATATTAATTATTTTAGATATTTTTGTGAACTTTAGTACTGGCATTTACGTTCAAAAGGTTCAAATGTTTGTAATTCTTATCTGACCAAACTACGTTAGTCATCAGTCCCTAGACTTACAAACTACTTAAACTAACTAAGGACAACACACACATCCATGCCCGAGGGGGGATTCGAACCCCCGACGCGGGAGGCCGCGCGATGCATATCGTGACGCTCCTGACCGCTCGGCTACTCTCGCGCGGCACAGTTACGTTTATTTTACATTACAGCCACTTAATAATTTGCAACTGGTTCGCAGTTATTTCTCTCAAAAACTGGTAATCTCAGTGATATTAATGCAAAGGTATTAGGACTAAAATTATGTGCATTAATTTTAATTTTCAATGGTGTAATTTATCTTGATATTCCTTTTGTTTGTAAAGTCAAGTGTAGAAAATCATCCTCCTTCTTTTAGGAAACCGAAAATTTTTCCTAAATATCGGTTGTACCTTATACCGAAAACAACAGAGATAAAACAGATTATATTCCTCACAGTAAAATTCAAGCACAGACTATTACGAAGTTTGTACACACTATCAAAATGAAAACTTACTGTAAATGTTCGTGGAGTGGAGTGAGCCGTAAAAAAAAAATAAAAAAAAAATTAAAAAAATACACCACGCTCCAAGATACACTGGAAAGGAAAGGTAAATATATAGATCTACTGCAATAAATTAAGCATCCAGGAAACTGAATGTAGTACGATGTTCCTGCCGCGTGCTTACATTTCGCGTAATGATCACAAAGACAAGAGAAATAAGAGCTCGTACGGAGACATATAGGCGTTATTTCTCTTCCTCGTTCTATTTTGGAGGGGAATAGGAAAGAAAATGCTTAGTAGTATTACGGTGTTGTCTCCGCCACGCACCTTACGGTGGATTGCGGAGTATGTATGTAGATGTAGAAGCATCCCAAAACTATGAAAACAACTATGGTTTGATACTGACAACTTTGCTTCTTATGTTTACCTTCATAAACGTCTTTCTTGAGAAAAGGCGATGTTCGACTAGGAGAATATGAACATTGATGTGTGATGAGAATCCCCTTCGAAATACTACAATGTTACAGTTATCAAATTCCCGAGCAACGATCGGTCACCTGTTATTTACTGTGAATTTATTTAGTGACATACGTTACAATTTATTAATAAAAAATATTTCCCAGTATGTGGACAACTGGAAAACGCTCTTTAGCAGAAGAAATGTATTTTGATCAATAGACGAGTTAAGTGGATCCTTCTGCCTTTGTCTCATTACATCTCTGTCGCTAAGGACGCACGGATTTTACGCGAGCAGTGCCTCACCACTTCTTAAAATTTTTATCTTTCCATTCTCCCCTTCTTTACCACCACAAGCTCGGAAATTTCATGCCTTTTCGGCCTGACCACAATGCAATTAAGTTCTTCTCTGTCATAATAAGGCTCAACGGTGTAATTCTCCAGCTGTAAAATGTGAAAATTAAGTCATAAATATCTTCTTTCACGAAAGAAAAAAAATATATATTAGATTTTATTACGTCAGCAGGGAAAGGAAAAATGCTTGATGGTTTTTGCGTATTGTCGTAATTACAAACCTCTTGGCTTCATTTCCACTTGCTACTCCTCAAGAAACTAAAATTGAAAATGTAGAGCTTCATCTTGAAAATGAGAAATTCATCTTTTCTTCATTTAAAATGATGAAAACACAAAAAAGTAAATTTACAATTACTACACTATTTGCTGCTTAAAACAATCTTCTCTATTGTACTAAAAGTCCACTCCGTCCACACCTGATCTTAAGGCTGGAGTCGGACACACCTGCACATGAGATTGTGCACAGCTGATCTGTCGTGGTCGATTGTTGATCTAAATTGACATATTTACAAATCGTGGGGCTCTCACGAGAATATGTATAATATATAGTTTTGCCGACCACTGTGTCCGTGTGGCGTAGTGGGCAGAGCAACTGGCAACTAAACAGATTTCAAAAATAAATAAATAAATAAATAAATAAAATGTTTGTTGAGTTTAAGGGACTTAACTGCGAGGTCATCAGTCCCTAAACTTACAAACTACTTATGAACTAGCTTATACCAAAGACGTCACAAATATACATGCCCGATGCGGGATTCAAAGCCCCGAACGTAGCGGCCGTGCAGACTGTGACTGGCGCGCCACAGACCGCTGGGCCATTGCGGCCGGCTCAGGTCTCACGATTTAGAAACAGATCCTGGTTCAGATTCTGAGCTTCATTCACTTAGTTCGTTGAAAGCACACTCATAGCCAATGTTTTCAATTCCTGTGTTTAGCTTCCTTTGTAGTTACTTGACAAAGTGTATATCTTGAGAATTTCAGAAGAAAAAGATGTTTTTGCTGGAAGGCCCGATAGTTATGTACATTTTATATCCATACTGGAAACAATAAAATACTTTCTGACCCCGAATTCAAGCCAGAGAGTAAACACTCAGATAATTCGTAACAATTCCCCCCACGCCCCACCAAAATTTTTGTCATCTATAATTTTATAATCCGACGATTGCCCGCAAGGAGTGCAATTGTCCGTGGTTAATTTATTTGCGAGACACGTTATTACTACGCCCATAAGCCAAGATCTCCTATGTATTTCTCAGACACAACACCAGTGTCGGCGTACTCAGTCGCCATTTGCAAGTGTTTACAATATATATTTTAAAACTGAAACTTACTGAACGTCAAAATTTTAAAACGTAACCTAATTTTGATTTATCATTTATGTAAAAATTACTGTATGCGAACAAGCAGTGAAAAATTTACGTACCTCAGCTAAATTTTTGAGCTTACTTACTGTTATTTCATGTAGTATGGTAGTTTTAATTTTCAGGTAGGTTAACCTTATTCCACCTTCGGCGGATTTGGTCAGATCTCTCTCTCTCTCTCTGTATCTCTTCTCTCTGGAACCTCACGTAAATAACTTCGACTAAGGATTTCAGAATCCTACATTGCGAAGGGAAAGCTGTGATTAAGTGAATCATAAAAAAATTACATAAGTTTCATTTTAATGATACAGACTTCGACGAATCCCACCTAATGTTTAGTGAGATTGACCAATCTAGAAACTAAAACTGCTGTATTACATGAAAAAACAGTAACTGAGCTCAGCATTTTAGCTGAGATACATACATTTACAACAGCTTGTTCAGCTGCAGTAGTTTTAACTATTTTTTTATGAAACGGAAACCAAAAATTAATTTTTCGACAATGGTTAAGGTTGAATTTTTTGACATGTTTTGCAAACACTTGAAAATGGCGATGTAGTACGCCGAAATTAGTCCTGTGTCTAATAAATACAAAGTGACTGTTGGCTTATAAAGCTATTAATCATATGTCTCGCAAATAAATCAACAAAAATTCGAGACATAAAGAAAATTTGCCAGAATAAAGAACTCGATTTACACTCATCCGGTACCGTATTCAAAAGTATCGCTTTCTGTCCGTTAGATGTGCTGGTGTCGTAGAGTTTGAACTAATATCAGTAGGAGCATTGTGGCTGTAGACTTTGGTATTATTGCTTCAAGAAGATAAAATAAAAGCGATGACGAAAATAAATCACGTTACCGTTTTCAAATGTATAAAATAAACTTAAAATTGAATTTGGTCTTTGTAGCCATTTGTATAAACAAGGACGACACGCGAATGTTTTCATTCCGGCCCGCGGAAGAAACTCTGTGGGCAGTTTGAGAAGTACATTGGAGTACGCCGCAAGTAAAGGAATAATGTTCGAGACGTGTAAATAACGTAAACATATAAAACGGGACAAACACTAAATTAATATATGCTCAGAAACGCGTTTTTGAGGCATGTATTGCTGGTGCGTCTTGGCGGAAAATGTGTACGATCCATATAGGCCTGTTACTTCACAAGGCGATTTACCCCACGAGCTTTAATAAGTATGTGAATCCGCCCCGAGGTGAAAGGTTGCCACGGTTGGCGTAACAGAAACTGGATTTTTTTAGGTTACCCATTTGGTTCTGCAGATACTATCATCTGCATTTACGCTTGGAAGAGCCTGTACGCTTGAAATCATTTTTCCTGTTATTGACACTTCAAATTGTCTTTTGTTTTGTCACAGGAGAATTAATATGAGTTTTCTGTTTTCTGAAGCACTCAATCAGTTAAATCGCAGTGGGTATCCAGTAGAAGTAGTCTGACAATATTGGAAATCATAATTTACTTTTCTCCTCCATCTGTGATGGTTACAACCCGTCATTTATTACCGAATACACACACAAATTTTACTCAAACTAGTTTAATTTTTCTCATTGCTTTATCGGCCATTGTTTTATTTCCGAGTAATGACTGGAAGCTGGCTGCTTCTTTTTATCACTTATGCTGGTTTATGTGTCTTTCAGTGTCATCAAGTATCCTGTTAATTGTTCCCTCCAAAAATTTTGGTTTTCTAGTATTCAGTACTTCGGCTAGTGATAGATTTTATGAAATCTGAAATGACACTAAAAATTTAATATTTTTATTGTGATTGAATATATAAGGTATTGAAAGCCTTCTAGATCATATGGTAGATCATTATTACTGCTGCATTTCTGGTTAATATTATCAATTTGTCTATCATGGTTACAATAATTTACTTCATTTATCAAACACTGTTCTTTATCCACATAATTTTAATATATTTCTTCGCATCAGTTCTTTCTATTTTGTGAAGTTTCAAAATTTATCCTTGAGATCCCTTCATATTTTCTAAGGACGAGAAGGTATCTAGCGTGAAGTGATAGTTTGCAGTCAATGGGGCTGAGAAATATGGCGTCGGTTGACTGTTTTGTGTTCTGAATGGGGCTCTTCTTACTATGCCGGAGGGTCTGCTGCTATACATATGAAGTTTGTAATTCTCTTATCAATGAAACTATGGTTATCGGTTCAGTGTTCGACGCTGTATTTGCTGGTGTTTAAGACGTATGGAGGGGCAGATAGAAATTCAGAGCACAACATACCGTTAATGAACTGTAGTTTAAAACTTACGAAACTACAGAAAGGTAGAAAAGTAAGAGGGTGGAACCTACATAAAGGAACCAAAGGTTATGGAATGTTTCAAAAGAAGTATTAGTAAAGGATTAATCGAAATGGGTAGGAAATAGGTACAATAGAAGAAGAATAGGTAGTGTTGAGAGACAAATTATTAAAGACCACAGAGGATCTTATTGTTAAAGGACAAGGGAAATAGAAATTCCCAGATAACACAGGACATGTTGAACTTCATTGATGATAGGAGAAAATATAAACATACAGCAAAGAAAAAGGCAAAAGGAAGCATAGACGGCTAAAACATGACGTTAACAGGAAGTGTAGTCTAACAAGAGAAGCTAGAGGACAAGTCGAAGTCAGTAGAAGAATGTATAAGTAGGAGAAAGATAAATAGCGCTTACAGATAAAGTAAATACACGCATAAAAACAAGAAAAGCACCTCTAGATATATGAAGAGCTCAGGAGGAAAACCTTACAGATAGAAAGAATATATAGTGAGTGGGCTTATGTAAAGAAAATGAACGTTAAGGATGGGTAGTAGAAATGGAAGAGAAATTAGATGAAGATGAAATGCGATATACGATACTGCGATCAGACTGTGACAGAGCATTGAAAGATTTGAGTCCAACTAAGGCCGCTGAAAGAGGTGATATTACCTCTGAACTTCTGCTGTCGTTGGGAGAGCCTGCCATAAAAAATGTGTTCCGCCTGGTATGCAAGATGTAACAGAGCGAATAAATACCATCAGACGTCCAGGAGAATGCAATAATCTCAATTACAAAGAAAACAGACGCAAAAGGTGGAAAATTACAGTTTTATAAATCGTGGCTGCAAATGACTGCGAACAGAAAAACCGGTAGGATCTGACCTTGGGGAAGAGGTATTTAGATTTATCAAATATGTAGGATTACGTGATACAATACTCACTTTAGGAATAAAAGAGGTAATATCAGCATTTGTAGATTTTGAAAAGATTTTCAAGAATTTTCACTGGAATACACTCTTCGAAATTTTGGAGGTTTGGGGGTTCAAATATAGGACACGGAAAGTTACATTCAATTTTTATGGAACCCAGATAGCAGTTGTGAAAGTCAAAGGCTATGAAAGGACAGTGGTCGTTGGGAAATAGTAATAACGTTTCGCCAATGTCACCTGTAGACTGAACAAGCTGTGAAACAAATCATTAAGGAATTTGGAGAAGGTATTTGTATTTATGGAATTGAAATAAAAATAATGTTGTTTGCCGATGATACTGTTATTCTCCTGGAGACAGCAAAGGACCTGGAAGAGCAATTGAACGGATTGAACAGTGTCCAAGTTCACAATAACAAGAGAAAAACAAGGTTAATGGAATGCAATGTAAGAAAATCAGACAATGCAGAAGGAATGAAAATTCGTAACGAGGCAAAATAAATGTAATAGATGAATTTTGGTTAGGAAAGTAAATTTCGATTCTTAAATAAAGATGTAATATATTGAATTGCTAGTTCGCCTTCTGAGACACGAAGGAATCTTTAATTCAGCATTGGAGAGAAGTTCGCAGAGTAAAACTTGTAGAGGGAGGCCGAGAGATGAATACAGTAAACATGTTCAAAGGGATGTAGATTCCCTTTATTATTAAGAGGAGAGGCTCCACAGAATGGGGTATCGTGAGGAGCTATTCAAAGTACCCTTTGAACTGAAGACCACATCAACAACGTTATGTGTGATCCTTGATGTCGAATTGTTACGAGTGGTCCCTAATCTAAGGTTTTGCACAACAGTCAAGTTGCTCCTGATGTGGGTACCCAGCTTGCCCAATCACGAAATAGATACAAACCAATAAGAAAAACATCAAACGGCGGAATTTTAGCAAGAGAAAGACCCTGAAACATGAAAGTTGGTGTTTGTCAAGAACATTTGACTCTGCCTAGTCTGCGAGATTTATTACCAAACAGTGTGTTGAACTCACTGCTATTGAAAATGACATGTTCATTGGACCCAACTATCTGCTGCAATTGGTTTCGACCATCTCATTTTGTAACATTCGGACTTAATTAAATTAAATCACATTAATCGTTTCAACTGGAATGTCGTCTCCGTAAATGACTTGATTGGAGTAATATTATTCAGTATCGCATTTAATCATTTTGTAACGGAATTGTTTAATTGTAGCAGAACATATTTACGAAACTGAACAGAATTAAAAGAAAACATTGTGTGTTTCAGTTCTATAAACAAGGGTGGCTATACCTTGTGCGCATGTACCTGTGATGGCCACTGAGAAAACCTTATTTTTTGGTACTAGTATAACTTCTTTTTACGCGGAATGGATTCCTTTTATTGAAAGAGCCCTAGCTTGAAAATGATTTACAAATGAGCCGTTGATTTTCGGTAAAAGAAATTGCACACTGATAGAATTTTAAACCTTAGCGTGGCATATCATGGCACCCACCTTATTAATTGTATATACTTGCGATCATTTATGAATGTATTATAATTTGTGAATTATTTTTAAATACCGTGGCTACTTTTGTTCTATGTATTGAGATCTTTGGCAATTAGTCCTGAATATGAAGATTGAAAACATACAATCATGAAATTTAGCATTAGAACCGTACTGATTCGCCAGGTGGAGGTCAATATCAATATCGTGCGCACCAGCTAAAAATAACATGTGTCTACGGCTCTCGTTATCGGTATAAACCGAAGGTATAGGATCAGCGTTGTAATGTGACACCTATGCTATTGAGATTTTTATTCCACAATTCCAACTACTTATGGTGTGCAATAGACTTATATAAACTATTTTACACAAGGCTCCTGCAAGAAAGACATCAACAGTATGTCACGTTGACGTCAGAAAGATGCTTCTTGCCTACCTACAATCGGTGAAACTTTATCGCTTATGTAAGGATAGACGTGGATGACATCTCCTGTAAGAAAAAATCTTAAAAGTAAGAAAGTGTAACTAGTGAGGATCATTTCAGGTACTAAAGTAATGTTGCTAGTTACTGAAATAAAAAAAAACTGATTGTGAATCACTTCTTTTATTATTTAACCTATTTAGAAAACTCAGATTTATAAAAACAATAAACTGAATATTTTAAATTCCAAGTTCCAGATAGGTTCGCAGGGTAGATGAAATGTGTAAGCAATTACAAAATAAAATAAAGTTGTAGAATGGCTGAAGAACCGTGCCTACTTGACTTTAAAATTAATTAAATTTTGTAAGTTTATGTTCCACTCCCATGAACCATAGACATTGCCGAGATGGGGTGGCTTGCGTGCCTCAACGATACAGATAGCCGTACCGTAGGTGCAACCACAGCGGAGGGGTATCTGTGGAGAGGCCAGACAAACGTGTGGTTCCTGAAGAGGGGCAGCAGCCTTTTCAGTAGTTACAGGGCAACAGTCTGGATGATTGACTGAGCTGGCCTTGTAACATCAGCTAATGTGGCTTTGCCACACAGCTACTGCGAACGGCTGAAAGCAAGGGGAAACTACAGCCGTTATTTTTCCCGAGGACATGCAGCTCTACTGTATGAACATATGATGATGGCATCCTCTCGGGTAAAATATTCCGGAGGTAAAATAGTCCCCCATTCGGATCTCCGGGCGGGGACTACTCAGGAGGATGTGATCATCAGGAAAGACAATACTGGCATTCTACGGGTCGGAGCGTGGAATGTTAGATCCCTTAATCGAGTAGGAAAATTAGAAAATTTAAAAAGGGAAATGGATAGGTTGAAGTTGGATATAGTGGGGATTAGTGAAGTTCGGTGGCAGGATGAACAGGATTTCTGGTCAGGTGAGTACAGGATTATAAATACAAAATCAGTTGGGGGTATCACAGGAGTAGGATTGATAATGAATAAGAAAATAGGAATGCGGGTAAACTACTATGACCAGCACAGCGATCGCATTATCATTGTCAAGATAGATACGAAGCCAACACCGACAACAGTAGTACAGGTTTATATGCCAACTAGCTCTGCCGATGATGAGGAGATCGAAGAAATATATGAGGAGCTAAAGGAAATTATTCAGACAATTAAGGGAGAGTAAAACTTGTTATGGGAGACTGGAATTCGGTAGTAGGACAAGCAAGGGAAGGGAAGATAGTGGGTGAATATGGTCTGGGCAAAAGGAATGAAAGAGGAAGCCGCCTGGTAGAATTTTGCACGGAACATAATTTAGTTATAACAAACACCTGGTTTAAGAATCACAAAAGAAGGTTGTATACGTGGAAGAGACCAGGAGACACCGGGAGATACCAGATAGATTTTATAATGGTAAGACATAGATTTCGGAACCAGGTTTTGAAGTGTAGGACATACCCAGGGGCAGACATAGACTCTGACCATAACTTGTTGGTTATGAACTGTAGGCTGAAACTGAAGAAACTACAAAAAGGTAGGAAACTAAGGAGATGAGACCTAGATAAATTGAAGGAACCTGAAGTTCTTAAGAATTTCAGAGGGAGCTTCAGGCAACAATTGACAGAAACAGGGGAAAATAAAACAGTTGAGGAGGAATGGGTAAAATTGAGAGATGAAATAGTGAAGGCAGCAGAGGACAAAATAGATAGGAAGGCAAGACCTACAAAGAATCCTTCGATATCCCAGGAGATACTAAATTTAATCGATGAAAGGAGAAAGTATAAAAATGCAGTAAATGAAACAGGCAAAATGGAGTACATACGACTAAGAAATGAGATTGACAGGAAGTGCAAAATGGCTAAGCAGCATTGGCTAGAAGGCAAATGCAAGTATGTAGAAGAATGTATAAATAGGGGAAAAATAGATACAGCCTACCGGAAAATAAAAGAAACATTTGGCGATAAGAAAAACAGCTCTATGAATATCAAGGACACTGATGGAAAACCAGTTCTCAGCAAAGAAGGGAAAGCTGAAAGGTGGAAAGAGTATATAGAGGGGCTCTACAAAGGAAATGAACTTCGAGACACTATTGTAGGAAGGGAAGAGGATGTAGATGATGATGAAATAGGAGATACTGTACTGAGAGAAGAATTTGACAGAGCCCTGAAAGACCTAAGTTGAACCAAGGCCCCTGGTGTAGATGATATCCCGCCAGAGCTACTGAAGTCTCTGGGAGAACCAGCCATGACAAAATTGTTTCACATTGTGTGTAAGATGTATGAGACAGGCGAAGTACCCTCAGACTTTAAGAACAATGTTATAATCCCCATTCCAAAGAAAGCGGGTGCAGACAGGTGTGATAACTACGGAACCATCAGTTTAATAAATCATGGTTGCAAAATATTAACACGAATTATATACAGAAGGATGGAAAAGCTGGTAGAAGCCGACTTCGGGGAAGATCAGTTTGGGTTCAGGAGAAATATAGGAACACGGGAGGCAATACTCACTTTACGGCTTATCCTAGAAGATAGATTAAGAAAAGGCTAACCAACATTTCTAGCTTTTGTAGATTTGGAGAAGGCTTTTGACAATGTTGATTGGAATAAACCCTTTAAAGTTCTGAAGCAATCAGGAGTGAAATATAGGGAGCGTAAAGTTATTTACAACTTGTACAAAAACCAGATAGCGGTTGTCAGAGTTGAAGGGCATGAAAGGGATGCAGTGGTTCGAAAGGGAGTAAGACAGGGCTGTAGCCTTTCCCCAATGTTGTTCAATTTGTACATTTAGCAAGCTATAAAGGAAAGCAAGGAGAAATTTGGAGAAGGAATTAAACTTCAGGGTGAAGAATTAAAAACATTACGTTTTGCCGACGACATAGTAATTCTGTCAGATACAGCAAAGGACCTGGAAGAGCAATTGAACGGAATGGACAGTGTGCTGAAAGGTGCATATAAGATGAACATTAACAAGAGTAAAACTAGGGTAATGGAGTGCAGTGTAAGAAAATCAGGTGATGCTAAAGGAATTAGATTAGGTAACGAAACAATAAAGGAGGTAGATGAGTTTTGTTACTTGGGCAGTAAAATAACAAATGATGGTCGCAGTACAGATGATATAAAATGCAGAATGGCAATAGGTAGAAAGGTGTTTTTGAAAAAGAGAAATTTGTTAACATCGAATATTGATTTAAGCCTAAGGAAGTCCTTTCTAAAGGTATTTGTATGGAGTGTTGCCTTGTATGGGAGTGAAACATGGACGATAAGCATTGTGGACAGAAAGAGGATAGAGACTTTTGAAATGTGGTGCTACAGAAGAATGCTGAAGATTAGGAGGGTGGATCGCGTAACTAATGAGGAGGTACTGAACCGAATTGGGGAGAAAAGAAATTTCTGGCATACCTTTACTATAAGAAGGGATAGATTGGTAGGACACATTCTTAGACATCAAGGAATTGTGAATTTAGCGTTGGAGGGAAGTGTGTGGGGTAAAAATCGCAGAGGGAGACCAAGAGACGCGTATAGTAAGCAGATTCAAGTGGATGTGGGTTGTCGTTCTTATGAGGAGATGAAAAGGCTTGCTCAGGATAGAGTAGGGTGGAGAGCTGCATCAAACCAGTCTCTGGACTGACGACCACAACAACAAACAACAAGTTTATGTTCAAGGCTGTCGAAAAGTCCAAAATGTATTTGTTATTGCTGTTTGAGGAAGGTGGAGTTCGCCTAAAGCGTTCGCACACAATGCCGTTAACTGCGTCGACGGCTGCTACCTGCATCTACGCTGAAACCGAAACTAAATATTGTCCGGAACGAATACTGCAATCTCACTTTCCCTGCGTCTTGATGAAGTCAAAAACGACCTATAAATGCTAGTTTGCCTATAAATTGGCGTGTTACGCCAAGCTCAGAGAACTCACTGCGTTGCCACTCAAAAATGCGCTCTCAAGCATGAACACTAGAACCGCGGAGTTTCTGACATTCCTAAAACGGCTGAATGGGGTCATTTTGACTTCCACATAAAATATTTATATTAGACTTAATTAAGGTTTTTTTCCGTTAATCCACCTTTTCTCTAGCAGGGACAATAATTATTAATCACCATAATTAATAATAATCAATAATTATTTATTTCAACAGCAAAATATCGAACAAATTCTTTGGTGCTACTGCTACCACGTTACCTATTTGTATAAACGTGTAGACACATTTAGCATACTTGGTCCATATTACTCTCGTACGTGGTCTACACACACCTTTGTATCACTTTTCTCTCAAGTTATTTGAATCTCCTAGACGCACTTAGCATATATGATTTCGCCGCGGTGGAGCAGCCGAGCGGTCTACAGCGTCTCGCTGCGGAGCGCGCGGTTGCTCGCCGTGGAGGCTCGAGTCCTCCCTGGGGCATGTGTGTGTGTGTTTGTCCTTAGGTTAATTTACCTAGGTTTAAGTAGTTTGTAAGCTACGGACTGATGACCACGCAGTTTGGTCCGATAGATTTACAAATATTTGAACATATGATTTCTGTTTTACGCACACATTTTCCGCACAAGGCTTTGTGGCACTTTACACAGTTTTCGCTGCTCTTGTTGTCTTTGCAGAGGCTGATTTAGCACTTACTCCGCTTTCTAGATGATTTCGGTCCAGTATCCTCTTCCCCTGCCTGATGTTCTTGCTCTTTCATTCCCTTGAGTTTATTAGCCAGCTGAAGTATGAACTTCTTCCTTTCCATTTTCTTGTTCGTTACTGTGTTGTAAATGACCCATGCATTCATTGCCGCCATGTCCAAGAAGTTGTAAAAGACATGCATTGGTCATCTCCTACATGCAACCTTTGCAGTATATTTACGGGTCATTTGATCTACCACGTCCACCCCATACTTTGTTTCATTATAGAATGTTACTGTTTCAGGTTTCTTCTTTCCTTCCTTGCTTATTGCTACTTCAGAATGTAGTGTACTCATAAGAATGACGTTTTTATTCTTCTTTCCTTGGTATGGTGCTTTCTGGGTTGCCGCTATGGTGCAGATTGCTAGTGGAGTGTATTTCAGCATTGGACTTCCTTACTGCATCAGGTATTTCACGACGGATCTTGTTCATTGTACCAACTAATGAAGTTATCTTCTCTTTGAGTTTCTTAGCAAGTTGAAGAGATGTAAACAAGCGGTCTGTCGTCATATTTCTTCCTTGATTTACAAATGGCTCCATGAGACGCAGAACGACGTACTCTCCAAGTGGTTGCTTCTCTGTATACATTTCCTCTTTGCCGAGGTATGGAAAAGCATTACATATATACTTTGTCGTCACATCGACAGCCAACCAGAATTTGAGGCCATATTGTTTTGCTTCGTAATAGTTGCTCATCTATGGTTATATTTTCTGCAGGAGGGTAAGCACGAATACTGTTTTCAATCAACTTTCTCCTTCAGAACGTTCACAGCCGACCTCCTTCCAGAAGATGAAAAATTGGTCGTCTCCAACACGGTTCCATCCCTAGCAACCATCTTTGTACACGCTGCCAACTGTGCCTGCTGTGATGAAAGATGTGATGACTGATGTAGATCAGCTCGTGAATCCTCATTCACTATGTCTCCATCTTCACTTGTCTCAGGAACATAATCATCATCTTCATCAGCGAAGTCCGTTTCCGATTCATCTTCGGAATTCTCTAAGAGCTGTAACACTTCTTCATCAGAAAGTCCACGCTGACGATTCATGTTCAAAAGCGTGTTTCGAGGAGAAAAACTATCACCAGAATGACACGATATAAACTGTGGCAGACTGGAACCAACACGTGCCAAGTTGCAACATTGACAGGCAACTACTCAGCAATACTGCTGACTGTTGCCGCTACATTGTTGGATTACTTACATATATTCAGAAGAAAATGACATTGGGGACAAATTGACCCCATCCGCCGTTCTAGGTATATCGATAGAAATGTAAAAGGAAATATACTTTTTAAATTCTAGTACATCATCATCAAGAGGAGAAAAAATTAGGAAAAGTCATATGATTTCATTAGGAAAGTAAATAAACTGAAATGACAATGAAGGAAAAAAGTATGGTAGGGGTTAATTTGATCTCTTACGCTGTTCTAGTGTTAACTAATGCACTCCGTCTGTGTTCATACCGGATATGAGGTATCTTGGCCAAAACCATGAACAACGCGCAGTCTTGACATGCGCTCCACGACAGAGGTGATTCGTACAGTGCAATACTGCGCCGGAGTCTTTATTGCCTCTTCGCTCAAGAAATCGCTGCGACGGCATCGCACCGCTAGCGCGAGGGCGAGTCTCGTTAATTTCTTTCTCTCCACTTGTGTGTAAGTTCCGGGGACGCTTGCGCTTTCCCGCCAGTGGCCCACCTACCATTGGGATGGTGCGTTTTAAAATACAGTACGGCTCGCCTGCCAATAGTGAGCCTGCTAACATCTTCTTTACGTATTCCTCTAAATACTAAACAGCTCCGTCTGGAATTCACTTTCCTTTTGTGTACTAACAAGATGCAAGTAAACATGCTTTGTAGAGAAAGGCAAAGTCCCAGGTTCGAGTCCCGGTTCCGGCACACAATTTTAATCTGCCAGGAAGTTTCATATCAGCGCACACTCCGCTGCAGAGTGAAAGTTTCATTCTGGAAAAATGATATTGTTTGGCTCTTTTTAAACGGCTTTCAAAGAGTTTTTTAAAGCGCCCGTGTTTTCACAAAGTGGAAGGAGGATTTTTAAGTTGCTTTTGTGCGTAAGACTGCCCGGGGTAGCCTGTTGTGGGTACCCTACTGCCCACCGGTGTTTTCTCGCCAACCGTCAGCATGCGGGCGCCCAGCATCCGCTTACAAACACTCTGGGTGTTTGTTCACTTGATTATCTTGTCGCACTTGCGACATGATCTCGTAATTTGCATATCAAATTGTAATTATTATCATTGAATATGTCCGTACGCCATCGACTTAACGAGTAGAATGTGCTTTTGAGATCGGAATATGCAGGAAATGACAATGAGGAAAACTTAACTCCTTACAGCATCAACTGAACGGATTGCAGGATGCCTCGCACTCTTATGTGCGGAGCGTATTTTCAGATCAGTGAGTTTGAAACACGGTGCATTATTAGCATGACTTACTGTGATGAATCTATCTTGTAAATTGCTACTTGTGTCTGAAGAATTGGACATGGAGTGCAACTGTATATGCAGAAATAGTTTCCAGAAGGCGACAGAATATGCCGAGATGGATCAGATCGCATAACTCAGTCCTACACCCAAGGAAATATGAGGTTTGGAACTGAAATAGTGGCAACACTACTGTGGAGACACTATGCAATTGAATCTTGTATTATTATTGATGACAAATGTTGTTGACATACCTACCTTACCTTCAAGCAAATGAACTCGCCCATCCCACTGACGTGCACACAATCGAGGGAAACAGTCACTTGTGAGTGAGCTGTTTAACGCAGCTGTGATGGTGTTATCTCAACGGATTACCTTTCTCCACGGCAGACCGTCAATTCACGGCATTTATGTTCGTTTTCGGAGCATCACCTGCGACCAGCTTTGTGAAAGAAGCGACGATACTTTCTGCACAACTTATCCATCATTTTGCATGCTGCACTGTCCGATCGATGGGACTGGAAAGAACTGCATCATCCACCATACTCCAAGGACTTGAGTGCATGTTACTTTGGTTTGTTTCCAAAGGAGAAGGAATCACTTTGAGTCATTCACTTTGTTCCAGAGATTTGACAGGCAGTATACCACCCCATTTGCACCATCAAAAGGGCTGTGCTAACGATATACTACGACTTTCACATCGCTGTCAACGCATTCTACATTACGCTGGTGACCACTATGAAGGACAGTAACAGGTGAAAACACGGGACGCTTTCGTATCGGTTGTGAATAAATAGTTGCCACTATTCAAGTTCCAACCCTCGTAGTAATCTCATTCAAATGGCATTTCAGCGCAGGTTGCTTCCTCGTCAACTCTAGAAAAGCATTGGAACACATCACAGAGTATTAGAGTCCGTCGCCGTTAGTTACGGCCAGAAATAACTGCATCCTACACATTTTCGGCTGACTTTGATGTGTGACGAGAAATGCTAGATGGAAATGGTGTATAGAACAGCGTTTTTACGGGCGAATCCACGTTTTGTTTGTTTGAAAATGATGGTCGCATTTGGCTCGCAGCAAGAAGAGGTAAGGCATTATAGTGATTGCATTCACCGGATGCACACATCGTCAACTCAAGGCCTTACAGTGTATGCTGGGTACAATCGCAAAGTTGATACGTGGCCAGGGTGTGGTGACCTGTTTGACCTACGCGAATGCAACCCATGGGTATAACCTTTCTACACAATACCCCAGTCGTCTTTCTTCAGTATGAGAATGCACGGCTACATGTAACACGTGGCATTTTAGTGTTACAAGATATCATTCTTCTGCCCTGGCCCGTCTTATCTCAAGAGATCTCGCCAATCGAAAATTTGAGGGAAATTTGTTACAATGGATCTTTAACCATCAGCTATTTATTGAATGTTTAACAATCGGCTAGTTTCGGTCATAGATCATCATCATACATAAACTACACAGAAGTATAGAATAAAAGTAATTAATGTACACAGTAAAAATAGAAACATTGTTGTTGTGATTCTGGTGGTTTTCACTCCAGAGTCTGGTTTTATGTAGTTCTCCATCCTACTCCTCCTGAACAAGCCTCTTCATCTTCTCATAGTAACGGCACCCTATATCCATTTCAATCTACTTACTGTATTCATCTCTTTGTCTCCCAATGCGATTTCTATCCCACACACTTTCCTCCAATGTTAAATTCACGATTCCTTGATGTCTAAGAATGTCTCCTACAATCGATCCCTTCTTTTAGTCAAGATATGCCAGAAATTCCTTTCCTCCCCAGTTCTGTTCAGTACCTCCTCATTAGTTATGCGATCCACCCACCTAATCTTCAGCATTCTTCTGTAGCACCACATTTCAAAAGCCTTTATCCTCTTCCTGTCCGCACTGTTCATCGTCCATGTTTCACTCCCATACAAGGCAACACTCAACACAAATGTCTTCAGAAAGGTCTTCCTTAGGCTTAAATCAATATTCGAGGTTAACAAATTTCTCTTTTTCAAGAACGCTTTTCTACCCATTGCCATTCTGCATTTTATATCTGTACTGCGACCATCATTTGTTATTTTACTGCCCAAGTAACAAAACTCATCTACCTCCTTTATTGTTTCGTTACCTAGTCTAATTCCTTCAGCATCACCTGATTTTCTTAGACTGCACTCCATTACCCTTGTTTTGCTCTTGTAAATGTTCAACTTATATGTACCCGTCAACACACTGTCCATTCCGTTCAACTTCTCTTCTATGTTCTTTGCTGTCTGTGACAGAATTACAAGTAAGAAGCAAAAAACACATAATAGGATGGAAAAATTTAAGTATCATGACAACTGAAAATAGTGTTATAAATAGAAGGTATTAAAATAGATTAGTCGAATGAAGTAAATAAAATTAATCTGGCTGAAAATAGGAGTCAATTTCACTAAAATACAATGGTCATACTGGAATATCCTATTAATCAAACAAATGTAAAGTCGAGAATGGACTGTGAATAATGTAGTAGTAAAATTCTGGATTATCTTTGGTTACAGCCTAAGTAAACGAAGTGCAGTTACTAATAAGATTTGAAAAAAATTGGTGTATTTGAAAAGTTTGCAAAAACAAATAAAAGATGGTACAAATAGCAAACTTTATTGCAGCTTCCAACATTAGACGTTATCAACATAAATATGTCGTGTTACCAGTGACAAAACGAGGGTGATCGTCATCTCAAAAATATTTATATTATAACAAGATTTAAGGATTTATTAAACAGCTGATGGTTAAAGATGCATTTCACCAAATATATGAAGGCTCGTAACTGTCGCCTTACCAAAACATTGAAATTTGTAGGAAATGTGGCAGCACTGTGACCCAATGCCAACAACCACAGATGAATGGATAGCTGTACAATAGGATGCCATTCGCCCGTTATACGCGTCGATGCAATCAAGAATGGGGCAGGATATGAGGGCCCATGGCGGACTCTGTGCGTACTGTACAACAAAACCTATGATTAACCGTGGTGACTGAAATCATAATCATCAGTTTAGAACATTATAATAAACATGTCCAGGTGTTCTTCAAATGTTCAAATTTTTGCAAATCTCTGGGACTTAAATACTGTGGTTATCAGTCTCTAGGCTTACAAACCACTTTAACTTATGTTAAGGGCAACAGATACACCCATGCCCGAAGGAGGACTCGAACCGCCGACGACGAGCAACGGCGTGCTCTGCAGCAAGGCTCCTTGGAACTTTCGGCCACTCCACCGCGGCCCATGTGCTCTTCTGTACTTGTCATTTCTGAACAACAGTGAATTTATCTTCACAATACAAATACTATTACATGCAGTCCAGAAAAAAACTATTTTCCTTGCTTGTTTTTTCCAACTCCTTTGTTGTTATATGTTGTACTACTTCACGAACAAAGTTTCATGTGCTTTTCTCTCAACTGTACACTGAAAAATTTAATTTAATTCTCCTCTAACCCTGTGTTTCTTCTGTCTGTTCTCACCTAGTATTTCAAACCAAACACCGCAAAGTGCAGTACCTGAGTACATCTAAGCGAACGGCTAGGAACGGTCTGTAGCTTCGTACAGTAAGTCCACCCAGCGTAGAAAAACGTGAGCGGAATGTCACAGCTTTTCCTCAGAGTTGCTACGTGCCTTGAATCATTACGGCGGAGACACGCTAAAATCGTACGTTTGTGAAAGTGTATGTGTGTTGTGTGTACAAGCGACTAGCATTGGATTCGCGGCATTTTTATTTTTTACTACCGATTCGTTTTTTTGTTGCATCACGTAAGGTTTGCCCCGACGTACAAACTGAATATTTTGAAAAAGTACATTTCAACGAACAAATCGGATTTTCTCCAAATCGTACTAACGGATTTTGTTAGGCGATGCGCACAGAACCACTGACTCGCAGGACGGGGTCAGTTTACGGAGGAGAGTCCTAACCAAAGGAACAAACGTCTTCACAAAAATAGGACTGTTTCACAAGGAAACGTTTTAATAGATAAGGGATCACTCCGTCAATGGAAAATCTGTTCGGTATGGGATTTCCCATCAACCGAAGTTACCACATGAAAGTTAACGAACTTGCTTATTAAGAGAATAATGTAAAAAGTAGGAAAAAATCCTTGCGGACCCTAGGTGGAGAGCACATATTAATAAAAATCATTGCATTTGATTGAGATGAAATTACGTTTTTTGGAATTATCGAGGTTTCTGATGAATATTACGAGTTAAAGAATTTAGAAGAATAAATGGTGAGTCAAAGCTGGCGAACAAATATTATTAAAAGTATTTTTATTTAGATAAAATTGAATGTTTAGGAGTTCTTGCAAATAATGTTAAAAATATAAGCCCAAAAAATGGAAATCTCAGAAAGTGGAGTAAACAGAGGATGGAAGATATTACAAGATGTTACAAAAGTAACAAGTAGGATATCGGTCCGGTAGTTTGGTCTGGCCGACTGACTTCAGTTGTCGTAGATTCTTTTATATATAAAGGATTGTACAAGTGAAGTTCGTGATTTATTAATGTTACTGTCTGTTTTCAAGATGACTCAAGAGTCGCTGAAACGAGTAAAAAAAAAAAAAAAAAAAAATAGAATAACAACTCCTCAAATTTCCAATGGTTTATTAAACAAAAGAGCCTTCTGGGCGTACAACAACACAACGTCAACAAATCAGATAGTCACGTAGGGACAACAAACAACCAGACTCTTGACCAGCCACTGTCCCGTTTCCACCACCGATGATGGATTCAATAAAACTATCGTTTTTGGAAGCACTTCAATTGCAAAGATGCGACCAAGAACTTTGATTGTCTCGGCCGATGTGGTGGCCGCCATGTGTGATAAATATGGGAACCCCTATCCAGAGTCTATCAGGATGATCCATTGCGATCCGTGAAAGGGCCTCGCGAAGTCTACATGAAGACGTTCCCAAGGAGCAGCTGCCTCAGGCGAAGAAAAGTACTGGCGTGGTGCAGGCGGATACGAGGTGGGCAATGTCTTTATCTAACCCGCGCCAATAAGGACGATTTTCCAATGACCTGCGTGGAAGAGGTCGAGGACACGACATTGCTACGCCTGTGGGATAGTAAAAGATGTCCTGTTGGAGGTCGTCAAAAAAAATTTCAAAAATCATAATGCGTAATGACATGCTGTAGTAATAATAATTTCATTATTGAATGTTGCAGCAAATCACAACTGAGGGGTCGCAACAACACTTTCGCAGTGAAAGTTAAAATTTTGAATAAATAAAAAAATTGATATTAATTAACTTGAAACAGTCACTGTGGTTATTAATTAAGCTTGGCCTATCTGACTTAGCATTGACTACAGCCTCCAACTAGCACCTCTTACGATTCACGAACAGCACAACTTCACTAATAAATGTGACGGAATTCATGTAGTGGTGATGGCGTGTTCGTGTTATAATCAAAATCGTAATAGCTGATAGACTCTGATTGCAATGATAATAGCTCAGTACTGTGAAACTCCATGATGAAATGAGCTTCACAAATACTACAGTCAAAGTTCCCAATAATTTTGGTAATATTCTTTAAAGCATTCAAGTTCCTTATAAAACTTTACGTGAACTATTTTATTATTATTACTATTAATAATAATTGGTTCCAGGGCCTGGGTAGCGTACACCTGTAACTGGCTGAGCAGAGTCTGGCATTTAACGTATTTCATAAAAATTACTTTCGTCAAATCTGGTTAATCAACTATAATACTTTGACTACTGTTAGCCTGGTTACTTTCTACGTAAATGAAACCAACTTTACTTTACGTGCAAATTCTCTTGCAAGTTAAAAGCCTTGGCATAATAATTTATTCCAAAACTTAGAACAGCACTGCACATTAATTACTAGTCTCTGTGGATGTAACACGTTTAGCAATTCTTTAACTCGTCTAGCAATTTCTTTAAAACTGATCGTAATTACTTTGAAAAATGATTGAACTTGTTAGTCAATGTACTGGCTTGCATAATCAACATAATCAAATAATGATGATAATGGGGTGACTACAACTTACAAAATTAAGACTGGTTTCAAAATGAGTCATATATAATTGAACCCAATTTTGATTGGGTTGACACTACATTTACATGCGTACAAAATAAAATGTTACAAAAGTAGTCATCTGTATTCGTCGTCTTCGTTGTGAAGTCCATACAAGACAGATATGATTACAATAGGTACTCTTACTGCTGGTTCAAAAATACTTTGATCGACAACTCTTTGTTCATCTCGTCTGGCTGAAACCTCCATGCATTGATATCACCTCGATACACCTTCTGATCTCCGTAATTACAGCAACGATCACTCTCGGTGACAATAGACTTGATAACCAAACAATTACTTTTCTTGCACACATGAAAAAACATTACACTGATCACTTTCGAGTATAAATAAACTTATTTCGCACTTCGTTCAATACATTAAACAGTACGTCTCTCAGGCTTATTGCAATTGCATTAAACTCGCGCCACACTGCGCCTACCGTGCCTCTGCACCATCAACAAAACATTTATGTGTTTACTATAGCGAGTCCGCTCCGCGACTGCTTCAGCAGCGCGACACTCACAGCTACTACTTCTGTACTAAAGACAGTCTTTACAACAGGTTCAACATTTTCTCTGGCGCATTGCCAACTTACAGCATAAGAATGTCCGTACATTCATGCGGGTTTACATATACAGTACATGTTTACACTAAATGATTCAATATAGGAAATGACGTGACATAAGAAATATATCTATCGTACAAAAAATGAAAATCCGTGAAATGAACAAATTTAAGACAATATACACATTACGTTAAATCAAACTGTAAGATACAGCGACAGGTGTACTCTTACAGGATGGCCACCCGGGGAATGTCCGAGTCACTATGCATGAGTATCATTCCACTGCGGACGAATAGACTATGCCTGTGCTCCCAAAAATGTTGGATTGGCGGATCGCGGTTGCTACGACTGTCCAGCCATCCCGCACTGATTTGGCAGCGGAGGGCTTGCAGTGTTGGGTCTTTTGCAGAGGCCCTTCGGATTGTTAGCGTCCAACGGGAGGGCAGCAAGAGCCGCGTCCACATCCGGCTCTACATGGAAGCAGACCAATGACGAGGTGTCAAACGCTCGTTCTATTCCAACTGGAAGCCGGGAAAAGAAATCTGCGTTTCCGTGCCTGTCAGAAGCGCGATACAAAGTTGCTAGGAAAAGAGCGTAACGTTGGAGACGGCGTACCGTACGGGTCGGCATCGCAGCTCCAGGGTGAAACAGAGATACCAGGGGCTTGTGGTCGGTCTGCAACTTGAAATGACGACCATAAACGTAATCCTAAAATTTTGTCATGGCGAAGACTAGTGCCAAAGCTTCCTTTTCAATTTGACAATATTTCAGTTGAGCGTCCGTCATTCTTTTGGAGGCGAAGGCTACCGGCCTCTCGACGCCGTCCACCACTTGTGGAAGGACTGCATCCAATCCATAGTTCGAGGCATCGGTAGCTACGACAAAGGGCAGAGAAGGGTCGTAAGTAGCCATACATGGCGGTTGAAGGAGAGCTGACTTGAGCTTTGCAAAAGCCTGATTACAAGTTGTGTTCCAGGTCCAACGCGCAAATGAAGATTTAGAATCACTTTATCCTCTCAACTACAAAGTACTGTAGCACGTTTTACTTATATGTACGAAACAGTCGTCAACTAATTCCAAATCTTCATTTTCCGAAGCCATTAACTGTTACTGACCGGACAAGGGTACATACAAGAACCTTTCAACTATAGAGTATGTATAGCATGTTTTATTTACCCTATGATCTGCACGAAACAGTGATCAAGTAATTCTAAATCTTCATTTTACGAGGCCAATTACTGGTAAGGGGTGCCGATAGATCGGCAGCATTTGGTATAAAACGACGATAATAATTTATGTACCCAAGGACAGACTGTAATTGTTGCACGTTAGTGGGGGGAGGTACGTTCCGGATCTGCAGGATCTGCAGGAAAAGCAGCAACTCCTCAAACTGCAAACGGTTTATTAAACAAAAGAGCCTTCTGGGCGTACAACAACACAACGTCAAGAAAACAGATAGTCACTAGGGACAAAAACAACCAGTATAATAATGGAGCGAATAAACAGATAATTAACTATTACGCGTGGCGCTAGGCCAAGGCAAAACAACTACACTACAGAGGAAACTTCGCTGAGTGCGGCGGCAGCTGGATCCGGCGTAGGAGCGGCCGGTGGCTGAGTATGCTCTGCCCTCCACACTCCTTCGGTGCGGTTATGAGGGCTACAAACGGTACTATGCTGTGATTGGTTGGGCACTGTCACATGGCTGACCGTAATGTAGTGCCGCCGCACAGCGCCGTTTCTTCTGCTGTTGGCCGCTGTTTATGTTTATGTTATTATGGGTGAGCGCCTACGAAAAGTAGCTCAGCAGCCGGCCTTGGCTGCCTGTTATGAGGGCACTCTATACGGTCAGGGGCTGCCACAGCAATACCTGTAGATACAGAGCAAAATAAAGCACAATATCTCGGAATTACTGTCAATATTTTGTAAACAAAATGCACAATTTAGTCATGTTTATTTTGGTTGTTATTTGTAAACCGTACATTATTCACGGTTTAATAACGATTTAAATGTTTTAAATTAGTACGTACCTCCCGGAACACTTTCCATTCTTTCGCTTCATTTACATTGAACGCTAATGCCTGGCTGGTTTTACTGAAACTAACGATGAACCGCCACGCTTGACTTGAAACATAACGGATGAAATGAACAACTGTTCGTGAACATAAACGGGATACAGTAGTAACAACCTTACTGTAGCCACCATAATAGCTGTTACTTGTATGGTGCCCGACTTTAACATGCACCCCGCGGTTTCTTTGCTTTAATATTCATTTTGTGCTGTACTTTAACTAAAGTATTTCAAATTCAAAAATTCGGTACCAGCAGTTCCTTGTCCAAAATATAATCGCGTAATCTACTTTAACAATTATGGCATCATACGAAGCAAGGGCAAAGTTATAATTGGCTCCCTTTGCGACAAGACTGGATGTTGGTTAAAAAAAATGAAATGTATATTATGATTGTTTCCTTTTCATTAAAATCCACCCTTGGATTTGTAAAATAGATAGTAATTGAAAATAATTAAGATTTACGTAATATTGTTACCAATGTTTAATACCACCGTTATATGTGTCTACTCCTATTTAATTTTATTTCATATTATTGTACGAGCCGTTCCTGAACCGATCTTTTAAAGAGAACAAGATTGCAATACTGAACTATAAAATTTTGTATTATCTGGAGCCGTCACATAACGTAACAAGACAACACATCACACAGGTAAGGATGGACCAGTAACTTGGCTTATTTGGTGCTTTAATGGATTCTCCTATCTGTCGCTTGTATGCGCATCTCTTTTCAGCATTTATTTTAGCAATATTGTCCTTTTTCCAAATTTTTCCATAGTTAGCCAGTTCACTGTTAGGAAAATTCTTGAAGTGTACAAACATTGATGCCGTGCGCAAATATTAGCTTCGCGTGTCTCCCTTGTTCCGTGTGCTGTCCTCCGTTCTGTATCAAGTCCACCATTACAGTACGATGTTTATTAATTTATTTAAAATTAACTGAGCGTGTAAAAATAGACAGAAATCAATTTATCTCATTTTATTCACAACTACTATGGTCAAAACCTGTAGCCAAACCTCAGCAATGAATACCGAAGAAAGTAGTAGTAACATACAACAATTAGTTCCGTCCGCAGAGGTCAGTATGGCGACCCGGCCGGCGGAATTAATAACAGAAAATTTCGGCACAGAGCAATCGGTCGCGACTATCGCGTCCGATAACACTTCTACACCCATGAGCGCTTCACATAATCCACCAGATGATTGGATAAGGAAATTTGAGGCTTTAGTTATAAACATGTCAGCGAATTTAACGTAACAGATTAATGAGCTAAAGAACCAAGTTTCTGCTTTGTCTTCAAATCTTACACAGAAGATAAATGATCAAGTTACAGTTTTGTCCTCTACTCTTACACAACACATTGAGTAGAATTACAACAACAGCAGACAAAGGAGGAAACTGTAAAACTACAAAAAGTTCAACAACATTTGCCTACTTTAATATCTGAAGAAGTTAACCTGCAAATCAGTGCTCAAATGCAAAATTTTGAAGAAGCTTTAGACAATAAATTCGCTGATATACAAGGAAAGGTTACTAAAGAAATTTTACAATCTGTTGATGGCACAATTTCCTCTATTGTCTGCGAAGTTGCTACCCTAGGCCAGTCTGTGAAAAATATTCCTCCGGTTATTGAATCACTTACACGCGACGTAACGCAACTTAAACAAAAACAAGAGAGCTTCGACATTGTTGTCGCACAAATAACTAGTCAGGCTAAAGCTGTTGTTCAAGACAATCAGAATCAAGTACAAGAATTCTTACAAAAACAGAAATGGAGCTTAATGAAAAGATAGACTCTGAGCTGAATGTTGTCATAAGTAATGTTACTGAACAATTTTATAAAAAGCTCGGTACGACTGTGAAAGCAATGCAGGATGACTTGACTGAACTGAAATCTTTAGTTAAAGCACAAAAACCCGTAACACATATAAACCACAGAGAGGAAACCGAACCGACTTGTGACTTTAAAGACGGACAAACAGACATAAATAGTGGGTGGGCACGTCTGATTCAGGCGGCGCTCACGAGTCCGCAGCGTGACATGAAAAGCGCACGTGAAAATTTTCCTCATTTTACCGTGTCCGGAAGTAGGAACCTGATGATACCACAGCACTCACCTTCCGTGCCTAATAACGGAATCAATATCAGTAACGTCATGATGGACGAAAACATGATCAAACATCATCAGTTTCAGATTTTCGCGGGTGACAGTAAAAGTGTACATCCTGTTGCTTTTATTCAATCATTCCAAGACATTTTTTCAGACTCTTGGTCAGAAATACGAAGGATACGGTTTATCACAGGATATATACAAAGTATGGGCAAATCAGGCTTCCAAAACTTGTGAAACTGTAGAAGAATTTGAACAAGAATTTCTTGCGAAATTTTTGTCCCCCGCTACACAAGAGCGCCTGCGCAATGAAGTTTACATTCCGCAGCCATTTAACGAACGCAATGGTAGTCTCAGGAAGTATTTTGAAAAGTATATAAATAAATCAAAATTTTTTCGATGAACCTCTGTGCTACAGAGAAGTGCTCCGGGTAGTAATGGCAAAATTGCCAACACACCTGCGACTGGAACTCGCACATGCTCCCGAGCACAATTTAGAAAGTTTTATAAATCATGTGGACAAGTTAGATTTAATTTTTGAAGGTAGGCGTGCACATTTTGGTAACGAGCGTGCAATCCAATACGGTTTCAGAAATTTCAAGAATAACAATCAGGACGGAAACTTCCGTAACAACCATAATAATGGCAATAGCCAGCTTGTGCCGTATTAGTCGCCAGCCCAATGTTTACAAAACGTGCTACACCCACCTCAGCCGCAGCAGACGGCATTTGTTACCTCTGGCCAGCAACAGACACAACAGTTGACGAGGGATTCGCGCAGCAGAAATGTGCCACGCAATGCACCTAACTGTGGGAAATATTATGGCCGTCGACAAGACAACAGATTTAATCCAGGTTATTTCGAAAATAGTAACAGTGTCCCATACCAAACAGCAAACTTCAACAACAGCAACAACAGCAATCAATTCAGTAACAATAGAAATAATCAGTGGCGTAATGCTAATTTCAGTGGTCAACCCCGTAATGGTTGCAACCGTAAATTTTACAGTAACGGGAACGGCCAACCTGCACAGAACTTTTATCCACAGCCCCCTCCAAACAATAACAGTGGAATTCATAACGTCCCCGTGGCTACGATGACAACTAACCGCCCACCGCAAAGCACACGGTACACACAAAACGGATCGATTGTGACAATTACTGACGTGACAGACAGCACTACTCAATCGACAAGACAGAATGAAATGACTCAAACAAATTAATTGCGCTCAACTCATACCCTCCGACGTTGAGCGATGACACCAGTGAGGGCACATCTCGTAACAGTATAAATTTATTGCGTTACAACGATGGTGTTGACATAAGGGAAGAACTACTTGCTGACACACAAGTAAACAAAAGCCAACTTGTTGACACTTTCCAGGCCAATATATTTATAAATTATTTTCCACACCATACACACTAACTGATTTAGTTCTCCAAACTAAAGAAAACAATGAGTGGGTAAACCCAATACCAAAAATCCCACGAGAGCAGCAATTGCTGGAAGAGAAGGTAAGAATAGTTTTAACAGCACTAATGAACGCGGCTTTCAAAAGTAGAAACTATGTCGACAAGCAATTAAAGCGCACACAGTCATTCAAACGTAATGATTTGGTGATGCTAAGGGTACATCCAAAGTCTTCAGCTCTCCAAAAGAGAAAAAAAAAATGGCAACACCTTCATTCCGGACCGTACAGAATACTACAGATTCCTCACGAAGGAAGTTATTTATTGTCACCTGTACACATGACACGACCTAGAGGAATCTATCCACACAAAGATCTTAAGAAATATCATGCATAAATTGTTAGTAAGCTGACTCTATGATTTAATGTGTACCATAAGCCTTCCTAGAATGTACTGTTATGTTTGAAATACTCAGTACTCGACGTATACCACTTTTAATTACCGACACAATAATAAAAACTTTTCAGAGAATCTTGTGAGCACTATAACGTATCAACATTTATGCTGTGTAACAAATATACTAAGTAATGTTTCTTGAAACGGGTGGTGTAACTTTGCAACTGAATGAATGGCGTCATTAATTTTTTATGTGAAGGTTTAATACAATGAATAATTTATTATGGTTAGTAGTTGGGAAATATTATTATTATTATGCTGGTGGAGCGTACAAACACACTCTGATTATTTTTCTTAGGGAACTCACTACTGCGTAATGAATTTATATTGTCTAGGTTTAGTCTGTAAGTGTGAGAGAGTGAATGGAAGAGTTTAGATTAGGACCCGTTTGCAAGAATGTCATTGTAGGCCAGGCAACAAATATCATGACATAAGCATAACACAGTCATATTCTGCAGAAACCTTTGTTACACATGACAAGAATCATTATGAATTTATCTGTCTTTCAACTAGCTTTTATAAAAATAACATGTAAGAGTGACATACAACAGCAATACATGACTTCGAAAACCACTAAAGTGCATGAACACCTAGGAATGGGAGATGTAAGTAGAATCAGTTGGTTACTTGGTATGTTTACACACACGCTACACCTAGTAGTATCTGGTCTTGTTTACTGTACTGTGAGAAGAATTTTAATCCTTGGAAAACAGTTCAATTTTTGTTTACGTAGAATAGTTTTCATTTTTTTATGCAAGTATGTATGTAAAACTGTGCCATTTCTTATCTATTACACGATAACACATACATCAGCATATCAATAGCGTAAGAATAGATTAAGTTTTTCATCTGGATGCTATCGTCTAGGAGAACTTTTTTCCGCTGTCATCGCAGCGAAATCGTAAGAACTATAAGCTCCTTCGGAGGGAAATGAGATAGAGCTATGACTATTTTGACACGGTGTATGCACCAAAACACACACACACTGACAAACATGGATTGGACAACGACATGAACATTCGTAAGGTTGACACAGGATATTCGCCCTAACACATTTTACTCAGCAGTTTCACACTAGTCAGACAATAGCAACAAAACGTATGGGATGCTTAGAAGTACTGCGAGGGAGGAGCGAAAGAACGCGATGCTTTTAATTAAACTTGATACTTGTATTGTAACTTTATTGTAATTTATGATTGTGACAGTAGTATTTGATGTAGTTAGGAACTGTAATGCTGAATTTGCAAGGCGTATGCTTATTTTAGCGATGCTGTTCTCCCTCTGTCTTATGTAATGAACCCCTCTTTTTTAAATCTCAATCTTCATCTTTCCGCACGCTTTAGTGCAAGCTCTCCTGCACCAAGTATGCCTGCTGGTCTGACTTTACCTGTCTCAAAGTTTCATAGTAATTGTTTATGTTTATTATAAATGTCATAGAATTACAGCAATTTCTATCATTTTTTTAAATACTTAATAGTTAATTTCTTTTATGTACAAAATGACATACAACTTGTCACTCATGAATTTAAGTAAGAAATCACGAGAGAAAATATGACGAAAACAGATGACATTAAGACCAATAAAATATGTAAACAAATGTCATGAGACGAAATGTTACCACATTTGGTAATGTGGATCATAAGGAAGTGCTGAAAACAGCCAGTCCGTTTTGCTAACATTCCCCTCTAAGCTGACATGAACACAGCGCGAAATAAATTTGTGTAACTTTGTAAATAACGGATGTATACATATGTACCTGTTTAATATTCTAAAGAAAGAGATTGTAATTATCTTGCCTGTAAAGACAAAAATACGTGATCAATGTGTCACGAAAACTTTCAAAGTTAGTACCAACATCAGACTTAAACATGGTATATTTATACATTTGTTTTGTAAAAGTACACGTGACGTTCTGAGATTATCTACATTTATGAACATAGTGAACGTGTGTAGGACTGCGTGTATCGAACTGAAATGACTATTAGAGCAGTGACAAATAGAACACGTTATGAACGAACTAGTCACATTGTGCTGTCAGTAATGGCTACTAAGTCGAACAATGTACTGTGACGAACTAAAGGTAGCATGTTACCATTATTTAGTGAACGATAAAACAAAAGTGTCGTGTGATACGATTATTTTGTGCCGCGCAAATAAAACCTCATGAACCGATAAATTTTCCTGATGAACAGACTATACAAAGTGATCTCGAACGTAATACGTAATAGTCACAGTGCTAAAGTGCACACCCTCACAACGGTTTAATAAACTGCACGGACGTGAAACCAAACGCTGAGCTGCCAAAAAGACTCAAAGTGTTCTTACCGAGCTGCGGTGGATCTTGCAGAGAACTATAATCCAGTGTTTAGTGCACAAACGGAAAAACGGCAAGAAATCACAATTTACGATCCCGGAAGTCGGAAAGCGGAGAGCAACCGCACAGTAGTAGTGTTTGAATACGGGCTGTCACGGACAGAGCGCGTGATCGACTACCACCCGGCCGTGATTATTGAAGCCAACCTCTACTGCAACGCTGTGCGTTGCCAACTTATGAACCTAAGAAGTGAAATTCAGTGAACACATAAAAATTATTCAAAACAAAAATTAAGAGAACCACGTAATAGGATTGTTTGAACTGTCTGCACACGCAGGCCACACACACACACACACACACACACGAGATGTTAGGGACTGATGACCCCGTAGTTAAGTCCCGTAAGTTCTACAAACATTTGAACATTTGATATGAGATGTAATCAACAGACTGTGCTACCCTCAAATTAAACATGTTAAAAATGCAAAGACTGTGCTACTGCACTTTACAAACATCCTGAAATTCAAAGACTGTGCTACGGCACTTAATAAATTGTCATTATGATAAAAATATTTTGTTCATTTTTAACTTGCCAACCTTTAAAATAATTACTTCACGTGAATGAATAAATGAACATATGTCTGTAAACAAATGTTCATAGAAGTTAGATGATTTTTAAATGACAAATTATGTAACGGTATGAGTTCCTGTCAGAAAGAAACACATCAAATGTAAATTCAAATGACCGCACAAACATACGCACACTAATAACATGCTAAAGTGTCCTCATCTTTCAGAAGGAAAACTAACGTCTATGCAAAACACAGAATGTAATTTTGTGTATATGATTTGTTTACATGTTAACCACAATCGGAGGCGCTATGCAGCGCCGTACCGAGGGCCAAAAAGGTTGGTCTTCTTGACACAAGGGCGCCATGCTCGAACGCCGTTGGCCGTGACGTCACGCTTCTCCCCACCCGCTGACGTCACACACCATCCAGCCACCCGTTGTCGTCACCACCGCGCTACCGTCTGACGTCATCGCTACCTGTCGCGCCTTTCGCACCTGTCCTCACCGCTCTCCGCTTCCTCACCGTCCCGTCGCTACGATTCTTTATTTCATTAATAAACTTATAAAGAAAATAACTACAAACAAATGTAAATAACAAACTGATGTAAATATTGTTCAAATAAATAAATAAATAAATAAATAAAACCCAAACTAATATGTCATTGTGTAGGTTGCATTTCCCCCACACAAAACGATACACTAAAGTTTTTATTATTATTTTTATCTTTGATCAGCGATGCTTATTTCCCCCAGTTCCCTCTGACTCGCAATGCAACTAATTTAATTTCGTTCGTCGTTTTTTACTTCCGAACAAGCGAGAAGACGAAACCGTGATAGTAGTTTTACTCACTCTGTTGTCTGTATCCGAACTGAGAAGATGTCTTTGCTACCTGTACCTTCTAATGTAAGTAAGAATAATGCAAGCTTCTTGGTTTTCATTTAAATCAAAGTCATCCACGTCAAATACTTATTTTCTTAATGTTTTCAGCTCCTTAACATCCGTAATAGTTTAATGTTCAGACGCCATTACAATCGCTTCGCATTGTCTGCAAAATTTCAGTCACAATCAATCATCCTTATACAATATTTTGTTTGATTTTAGAACCTGCAGTCATTTCTTTTGTAATTTCACGAAGTCCAATCATTTTTTTATTATTATTATTATTTTCTTTACCAGTAATTTCATGTTCCACCCACGGTCACACAACAATGAAAAGCGAAGTGAACAGTCTGAAAGTTGATCTTCTACAGAAAGTATCTCGAACTTTCAGGTATTAAATAAGTAAAAGTTTTCATTTCAAGCTTACACTATACGAAGCGCAGGATCCAGCTAGATGCTTTCCGTAAGTCTTATAACGTGTTGTTGCTTTTATGGTGCCCGACATTAATATGCATCCCGCGGTTTATTTGCTTGAATGTTCATTTTGTGCTGTACCTTAACTAAATTATTCAAATTTAAAAATTTGGTACTATCAATTTTATGTCAAAAATATAATCGCGGAATCTACTTTAACAATTATGGCATCACACTAAGCAAGGGCAACGTTATACGATTCAAAGTATTCTGTCGAAAGAGAATGTCTCAAAAATGAAACAAAGTATGTTTCAAAACAGACATTCTAGATAAATGTCATTCATTAATTGTGGAAGACATCAAAATATTGTTTTAGGTTTAAAATACTTATGAATCTATCCTTTTGGTGCAAATACGTAAAGTATGAAATTTGCAAATAAAGTTCCTAATCTAAAAATTGTAAAATTAAAATCTTACCCAGAGTTTTGTTATAGAGATAATTATGTCTGCATTTTATCTCAATTTAAATGTATCACAAATTATTCAACTTTACAAAATAAGAGCACTTATAAATAAATAAATAAAAGTTTACTTCGTGATAGGTTCGAACCTGGATCGGCTGCATGACAAGGCATTCCCCAACCGTCTCAGCCATTTCGTTGCGCTCGCCTAGCGTAAAAATATGTATATGAGCTACACGTAAAATTTTACAGCCTTTTTATGGGATTCCTCTTGCTAGTGCGCTTTATAACTTTTATGGGTGGACACACTTGAGATGTACGACTAGCGTGCGAAGTCTCAACTAAACTGAATATCCTATCCTGTACGGTCCTTTGGTCTGGTCTGAAGTCTTAACGACCATCGTTCCCTTTGTTCACGTTTGGCGAAAGCCTACTGAAATGAAACCTTCAAAAAACAGTACAACGTATTAACGTGCAACTCGTTCTTTACAGTGACCTCTCAATTGGTGTCACAATTTCGTCTGGAAAGGTCATTAGTTGTAACAAGAAATCCCTCGACGAAATGCAATTCAAGAATTAAAATTCCGATATACTTAAACAATAGGCTACTCTAAATTCACATATTTTCATCGCAGTATACTATACTTCTTTTTTTCTGGGGCACATATAGTCTTGACAAACTAAATCAGTTGGTGTGTATGGTGTGGAAAACAGGGTATCATAAGATGTAATAGAGCCAATATAAACGCTTCATTACCTTTAAAATAAAAATTCAAAAGTTTTATTTGTGGTTACAATGCCCAGTAACTGGATTCATTCGTTTTTATTCATTTGAAAATTAATTTTGAAAGCCCGCAACTGTGAGATCAATGGGTTCCTTTATGAATAACAATTCTGCTACCAGTCACGAGTTTTTGTATTTTACTAGCTGGTACCCGGCGCGTTGCTGTCGCGAATGAAATAATTGTGCCAATAACGTTTGATATTTCAAACTGTTAGTTTGTTTAATTATTAATGATAGAAGTAAATATTCATTTGGTAGACAATAATAATTACGTGTATTGAAATTTAACGAAAAATACAGGAGAAGTATAAATGACATTCGTTTAATTTTGTTGGCTTCATTATTCAAGTGCATTAAGGTAGACAATACTTTTTGTTTTTCCGTCTTCAACAAAAACAAACAAATACATTTGCTTGTAGGACACCCATTCCACCTTCTCTAAGAGCAAGAAGTAAGTTGACGAAGATTTATCACAATTATATGAACGACATGGCAGCGCATAAAATACGAACAAATGTATATGAGGTTTCCAATCTTCGATTAGTCCATCTCCTCCTTTTCCTTATCTCTGTTCACCTGCCTCTCTCCCGTCTTCTCCTGCCCCTTTCTCTGTCCATTTCCTCCTCCCCCACAGTCAAAAATAAAAAAAATAAAAAAGGTTTGTATCGTTTATGGGACTTAACTACGGGGTCATCAGTCCCTAAACTTACAAACTACTTATCAACTAGCTTATCCTAAGGACGGCACAAATATCGATGCCCGAGGGGGGATTCGAACCCCCGACCGTAGTGGCCGTGCAGACCGTGACTGTAGCGCCTCAGCCCCCTCGGCCACCGCGACCGGCCCCCCACCCTTCATCTCTTTTCACCTTCACCATCTCCCCTCTCTCATTCTCCTCCCCCCCCCATGCCCTTCTCCTCCTCTACCCCCTCTGTGTCCGCTCCTCCCTCCCTTTTATGTCCGTCTGCTTCTCAAACTACTCCTATAGATGAAAACATACGTATATGCGCCAAGTTTCATGGTGATTGGTCACAGGGCGTCAGAAGTCGCAAGTTACCCTCTACCATGCTAAATTCACTGGTTGGTAGATTATAAAAATCTCCTTCATGAAAACGCACGTTTAAGTGGTGACTTTCATGGTGAGCAGTCAAACAATTTGGATGTTTCTTCACAACGTCCCCTTCGCCATGCAACTACAAAGGCTTACGAAAGGTAGCCCGTGTATTACTTCGGGGTATAACCTGTCTTCATTCCACATATCATTCGATTGCGTCCAGCTGTTTCAGCCTGAGGAATAACAAACAATAACAAACATGTTAACCCACTGTAAGGTACCCTCCGCTATGCACCGTACGGTGGCTTCGTAAAGGTAACTCACGCCTAAATTCACGGTATAAGCTATGTGCATTCTTAATTTCATTCAAATCCGTCCAGCTGTTTCAGCGTGAAGAGAAACGTTATTAACACATTGTAAGGTATCCTCCAACACGCACCGTACGATGGATTTCGATAGTTAGCCCATGTATTAATGCAGGGCGTAACCTATCTCTATTCCAAACTTCATTCAAGTCTGTCCATCCCTTTCAGTATGAAGGACTAGCAAACAAATTAACCTATTGTCAGCTACCCTCCACGACGCACCAAAAGGTGGCTTTCGAAAGGTATTTAAATAAGAATTAACGCAGGGTATAAACTACCTCTTTTCCAAATTTAATACATATTCGTTCAGCCATTTCAGCGTGAAGGCATAAGAAACAAATCAACTACTTGTAAAGCACATTCCTCCTTGCACCATACCAAGTTAATTTTAGTATCCTTACAACCTACGCGCGAGGGCAAACAATTAAGAAACAGTTAAGAAACTTTTAGTGCAATTGGATGTAAGATACGGCCATGAATAAAGTACGAACAAAAAGACAAACAAACAGACGTTAATTTTTTTGCCAGATTTATCCCAACGCGGATCGGGAAATGATTTCCATTCTCAAGTGCTTTCTTGTGCTGTTCAATACTAAAATCGATCGAAACGTCAGAGAAATTCACCAACTAAATAAAGGACATGTATTGGATTTGTTTGAAGAACTGGAAATATAATCGCAGCACGAGGAATATAAAGACAAACTATTAAATGAAAAACTAGAAAGTGAACCAATTAATTTCTATCGATGTTTTGACAGTGTACAAAATGTTATGAAATAGAAATAAGCTTCATTGCAAATATCGATAAGAAAATTGTAGCCATGGTCATTAAGAAAAAACATATTGTTTAAAAATTTATTATATTGTACGATTTTTTTATCCTTGTTATGTCCACGTAAGAACATCTAACTAACTATTTATGTACGTACCTATGCTTTTAGCATTTATGTATACTGTTCACAAAATTATAGTTGTGACGTTTGATATGTGTCAGATTCAACATAAATGGACCCTGAAGATAGAAGTTTCGCCACGTACTATGTATGGAGACCGACCAATAATTAACATTTGCGCATTTAACCATTGCAGTAAGGACTACAAAACAAAGCAGTACCTCACACATCAGAGACACCGCAACTAACATGGGATAGCACCAAATACGCACTTTAAATTGAGAATTATTTCACCAAATGCTAGAGCTAAGTAAAATATAACAAATTGTGACGGGGTGGTAGCAGATTTGGTATTTATCAACAAAACCAATAGAATTGACTCAGTGCCATCGACATACAGTATGCATGGTTCTTACTGTAAATTTTAATTAATGAACCTGTGACCCGCCACAAATGACTCAAAATATTGCGGAAGGTGTCTCATACTTTCTAATGAAATTGGTTAGTTATCCCACTTTCATCAAACACCAGAACAACTGTGGAAGTACTAGATACGTATTGTTGCTATGTCTACCAATACACTCGAAAACCAGATTAACCGATACGAAAGTTATTTCAAGCACCATATATTTTTTTCCATTTCTTTGTCACGATTAAAAAACTTGTGACATAACAATCACAATTTCTGCGTAAAATGGTGTGAATTATATATAGTTAAGTGGCATATTACGCTTATTGAGAGCGATCTCAAATTTATACAAAACACACTTACTTCAGCCAATATCGCTAGTGCATATATATATATATATATATGTGTGTGTGTGTTTTACCTGTTTCGCGATTTCGATTACCTGTGTCACACCATCAGGAATTTTTTTATACAATGTTCTCCTATTTTCAATAAAATAATGAGTTACTTGTGAAGGTGTGAAATAAGTCAAAGAACATTGTCAAACGATTAAAATTTACATCACCAAAGAGGATCGTCATATCCATTGTACATTTAAAAATAGAAGAACACACAGTTTTTAAATGTACAATGCAGATGACGATCCGCTTTGATGATGTACATTTCAATCGTTTGACAATGCTCTTTCACTTATATTACAATTTCACAAGTAACTCTTTACTGAAAATAGGCGAACATTGTACAAAAAAAATTCTGAATAGGTGACACATTTAATCGAAAGCGGTAAAAAAATAAAATAAAAATAAACTAGCGATTGAAATGCTCAGATGTTTGTGACTCTATGGGACGTAACTACTGTGGTTATCAGTCCCCAGGCTTCCAAACTTTTACTAACCTTAGGGTAACACACGCCCAGTCCCGATGCAGCACTCAAACCTCGGACGATGGGCAACCAAGCGGTTCGCAGCAAGGCGCCTTTGGAGCAGTTCCAATAGATGCATGTCTTAAACTACAAATATCTTTTCTATGTTGTAGTGTAATTTTTGTAAAAATGATGCCGCGGAGGTGTGGCTAAGCGTTCTAAGGCTCTTTGCTGCGGACCGCGCTGTTGCTCGCCGTCGGAAGTACGAGTCCGCCCTCTGGCATGTGTGTGTGTGTGTGTGTGTGTGTGTGTGTGTGTGTGTGTGTGTGTATGTGTGTGTGTGTGTGTGTGTGTGTGTGTCTGAGTGTTATTGTTGTCAGTGCAAGTTATTTTAAGTGGGTTGTAAGTCTAGGGACATGATCATAGCGGTTTGGTCCAATAGGTTGACATACATTTGTAGATTTAAAGATTTTTGTGGATGACGTGTAAACCCCGTAGAGGAGACTAGAAGCATTGTCACTTCATCGAGAGCCGGCCGCGGTGGCCGAGGAGACTGAGGCGCTACAGTCACGGTCTGCACGGCCACTACGGTCGGGGGTTCGAATCCCCCCTCGGGCATGGATATTTGTGCCGTCCTAGTTCGTAAGTAGTTCATAAGTAGTTTGTACGTTTAGGGACTGATGACCCCGTAGTTAAGTCCCATAGACTTTACAAACATTTGAACATTTTTGAACTTCATCGAGGACAGGATGCGTGGCAGTTTTGTCCGCAGTTTTGTGTGAGTATTCTCTATATGGTACGATACTGCGGAATTTTACTTAGGCTGTTGTCTGGTAACTTCATTCGACTTCACAAGGACGCGAGAATTCCTCTACTTAGTGGCAGTTAATAAGACGCACGAAGAGCTTAAAGCAGGTAGTCAGAACAAAGATTCAACATCGTTTGATAGCTACCACTATATTCAGACGCGAAGACCTTCAGTCAACCACCATGACTCATCTGCACCGCACCATCTTCCACTCTCAAAGTAATGGTATTTGTTATTGTTACCACGCAGTCGTAGTAGTTTTTGCTTCAGGCAAATAAAGTTTTAAAATTTAACTGTAGCTGCCTGTTATTTTTCTGAGTATCATAATACGTTCTCAGACATCAAAGTCACCAATTCAAGTCAGTTATTACTCTGTTTAAAAGCACAAATTGTCCCGAAAATTAAAGCTAATGTTAGTAAATGGGGTTATCCTATGTACTCCGTAAATGTGAGCTAGATGCTATCAGTTGGTTCGTCGCTTTACATGCCCAGCTGCAATCATTAGAAAGCTGGCTTACTAACGTTGGAATATTTAATGTTCGAAATAAAAGGACTCGAATATTTAATGGTAGCCAGTAAAGTAAAGTGTTAATGTTTCGTTATTAGAGTGAGTGAATTAAAATTAAATTCTGTTAAATCATTTGAGTTTAACGTAAAATCAAATTCTTACATTTTGCGTTTAACAGTCAGTGCTACATTTATTAACATCAACCTATTCAAAATTCAAAGCAATTAAAAGCAGTAAATTTAGATCAGTTAATTTTGCTACTTAAGATCTGGCGACCGATTTAGATGCTAATTTTCATTCAGAGGATACGACGGTAAGTGAAACTATCTTTCTGTAAGTCCTGCACTTCTGCTATGGAGATGACTGCATCAGGTCTTGGACTTGAACTTTGGTATTAAATGGACCTTAACATGCAAGTGTTTCTGCCAAAATTTGGCCGATCGCGGTCCCCACTTGTTACCACGCTGACGGATGGTGAGTTCGATACATTTATTTGCGCCGGACAACTTCGGAGGTCTTTCTACTTCCGCTGAGTCTCAGCTGATTTCTCAGTGAAAATGTAATAACATTTCAGTTCTAGTATAATATATTTGTCCAATCAATACCCGTTTATCATCTGCATTTCTTCTTGGTGCAGCAATTTTAATGGCTAGTAGTGTATAAGCACACAAACACGCAAAGTTCAGGAACTGAACACTACGATATTCAGAGTCGTACAGTCCGTCAGCGTCTGCCGCTGAGACGAAGGACTTCTGGACTGCAGGCAGATTGTGACGAGAGAGCATTTCCATTGATCGAGGACTCTCTGGGTACGAGGGTGGCATCCAGGTACCGCAGGCACAGGAGATGCTGAGCGGGGATACGGGGTGCAGGTAGGCTTTGACATTGTGAGCAGGTAGTTCCCTGTTTTGTGGTTCGGTGCAAATGTTACTGGCTGTGATAGTCTCATTTTCAGTGGCGCGTGATTGTGGTTTGCATAGACTTATGTGCAGTCTGAAGTGTAGAAACATAGTGAACACAGTGTCAGATATAGTTAAGTATTTTTGTGTACATCATAAGCGTATGAAGACTTAAAATGAAAATAATGTGGTCGATTAAGATACTGTTAATGAAGAAGTATTACATGAAAGGGGTGAGTCAATTGCAAGCATAGTTTTTTTTTTTTTTTTTTTTTTTTTTTTTTTTTTTTTTTTTTTTTTTTTTTTTTAATTCAGGTAACTTTTCTGATGTAGAAAACTGACGAAGCCAGTGCCTATGTCGGCTGCAACTGTGTTCCTGAAAAGGATTGTGGTATCAAACTCAGTGCCTATGCTAGATGTCGGAAATTACATTGAAACAAAGGATATTGACTATTGCCTAAAATGTATGATTTTATTGAATCCACGGCAAACTGGAAGTAAAATTGCTTGCAGTCGGACTCGAACCCAGTACCTTAGACATCATAGTGCAATGCCTCTAACTACACGGATATTACTGCTAGACTGAGAGTAGTGACTTCATTATTATTCATGCTGGGATCTTATGTAGGTTTTACAGTTCATGCACCTTTAATTTATAGTTGTAAAATATTTTACCCAATATGACGAGTTTTCTACGTATCTTCAAAGGGGGAAAAACAAATATGAAGAGCGGATGTTGCCTTCATGGAGGATTTTCGCATGCGCAAGGCGAGGTGCGCAGTAGCTCCATTGCTCGAGTAGCCAGGAGCTGGTGCCTCTACCGGCTCCAACACCAATGTTAAAAGCGGCGTTTTCCCTCGCGCCTCCCTGCCGCGGGAGCGACCGGGTTCAGACGAGACGTTGAAACTCAGCTGCGCATGCGCAAGACAAATATATACAGACGGGAAACCTCCGTAAGGGCCCGGTCACATGCTCAGGGGTGCGGGGCGGGGGGTGATGAAGCAGTTCCTTAAGATGTCCCATAATGGCACTGAGGTCAGAAGCAGCCCTGTAAAACTGACCAGAGCAGGCGGCAGGTAGCGGCTGTCCCCACCACCACTTCTCCTCAAACGCCGGCACACCGGACACAGCCGTGGCCTCGTGGCAGGCGGCACGAGCTCTCCCCTCAGCCTCCCCTCCACGCTATCCTCTGACGTGCGAGAGGTTCCCTCAGGAGTGCCTTTAGTGTGGTCTACCAGTACTAAGCTGGGGAACTGCCTGACATTGGTGACATCTTACGGAACTACGAGGGGAGCGTAGGACAGAGGTTTAGAGGGGGCTTCTTTCCGGTATATGATACTCTGTGGTGCAAACGCTGAGACCACTGCCATCTATTTTAGCGGCCGCGCTACGACTCATATGCGTGCTATCTCCATGACGTAAAACGTTTCTCATCCGATAAAAGTGCTTTGAATGTGGATATAAAATGGTCTGATAGGAGAACGAAACAATGTCTGATAGTTTAAAAACACTTTTTATTTTATTTATTTACCCTTTTTTTTTGGCGACGAGCATAAATCCGCGTTTCACTGAACCAGTGTACTCACAGAATTTCGACTTCCTCTGATGTACTCGAGTCGCTTTACTACAGTGCTATCTATTGACCATTCTCCTCACCGCTTACATCATCATTCAACATATATAATGTTGAATAATAGTACTTTCTACCATGTAATCCATGGCTACTAAAATTATGTCGATGACAACCTCACAGTTCTATGACAGCAAGCAATTAAACATTCAACTGGCATTCCAGTCCAGTGCACTACTTTCTTCTTTTAAGAACTGTTAAGTTGCAATCAGAATAGGAGTTGGATAATGTATGCTTTATCATGAATATCAAATGGAGAATAAAACAAAGAGTTGTTTGAATAAAGTAACACATAGCATATCGGGTTTGGGGTATTTAATTCCATCTTTCTGAATTGCTAAAATTCGCAGCAATAATTACAGTCCTTCTCTGAAAACTGTAATAGTAGTACTGCTGTTGGTAGTTCATAGATGGCATGCAAACATTGGAGGAAATGTATGGCGATGCACAATGCTAAATAAACAAGTCCTTCTCACTGAATAACGTGAGCCCAGCGGGTAAAGACAAACACCTTGCTTACGCAGCGACAAGTGTTTGTTTATCTGACGCCTCGCTTCATCGTTGTACCGTCTGCCGTACATAGGAACTTCGCCTACGGGATGCAGAGCGCTTTTAGTTAATATAAATCCTTCTGTTGCTGCCAAATATGAAGAGAAAGAACTTCGATAGGCTAGATATCAATGTTAAACGGATAGTAGCTTAAAAAGTTCGATAAATAATTAAACTTAATTTCACGGCGCAAATGGTATAATCTGTTGTAGCAACAATAAAATATCATTTAATAACAAACTGC
This sequence comes from Locusta migratoria, assembly GCA_026315105.1. NCBI lineage: Eukaryota > Metazoa > Arthropoda > Insecta > Orthoptera > Acrididae > Locusta > Locusta migratoria. Next base: position 144,993,058 of record CM048746.1, read on the forward strand.
TCTTACTACCATTTGAAACTCTTCTGCTGGTTCGTGTTTGCGTTACAAATAGCCTAATGATGAAAGGCAGTGAAACAACGAAAACGAAGTGTATACCTTATACTACAATATGTTTTAAAGTTTTGTAAATATGTCCTTTTGCATTCTTAGTCGCAATATAACGCGGGCTTCAATGAGAGAAGCTCATAATAGTTTCCACAACGAAATCCTTTCTCGTAATCTGACAGAAGTACACCTGCGGCAAAACACAAATAATACCTTCACTACGCGATAGCAATCGTAATACTACCGATGAGAGTACCGCTAAAGCAGAATTGCTAAACACAGCTTTCAGAAATTATTTCACCAAAGAAGACGGAGTGAACACTCCAGAATTTGAACCAAGAACAGCTGCCAGCATGCGAAATTTAGAAGTAGATTTTCCTGGAGTAGTAAAACAATTTAAGTCACTAAACAAAAACAAATCTTCCGGGCCACATTTTATACCAACTAGATTCCTCTCAGAGTATGTTGATGCAATAGCTCCGTACTTAGTTATCATACACAACCGATCACTCAGCGCAATATCCGTACCCAAAGACTGGAAAATTGCCCAGGATCACTCCAATATTCAAGAAAGGCGATAGGAGTGATACCCAAAATTACAGGCCCATCGCATTGACATCGAATAGCAGTAGGGTTTTGGAACATATACTTAGTTCGAACATTATGAAGTACCTCGAAGAGAACGACCCATTAACCAATAGTCAATACGGATTGAGAAAGTATCGCTCTTGCGAAACACATATTGTCCTTTACTCAAATGAAGTGATAAGTGCCATCGACAGGGGTTCTCAAATCGATTCCATATTTCTGAATTTCCGGAAGGCTTTTGACACTGTACCTCACAAGCGGCTTCTAATGAAATTGCGTGATTATAAAATATCACCCCAATTGTGCGATTGGATTCACGATTTCCTATAAGAAAGGACACAGTTCGTAGTAATTGACGTTAAGTCACCGAGTAAAAGAGAAGTGATATCTTTTTGATTGGTCGCTGATGACCTCGTTGTTGAGCGCCCTAAAACGCCAATCATAATCATCATCAACATTTTTTTGATCCCACGGGAAGCGTTATATGTCCCCTACTCTTCCTTGTGTTTATAAACGATTTAGGAGACAATCTGATTAGCTCTCTTAGACTGTTCGCGGATGATGCTGTCGTTTGTCGGTTAGTGAAGACAACAGAGGATCAAAAGCAACTGCAAAGCAATTTAGACAAAATTTCTACACGGTGCGAAAGTTGGCAATTAACACTAAATAACGAAAAGTGTGAAATAACTCACATGACCACTAAAAGAAATCCGCTGAACTTCAATTACATGATAAATCAGTCAAATCATAAGTTCGAGTCCTCCCTGGGGCATGGGTATATGTGTTGTCCTTAGGTTAGTTTACCTCAGTTTAAGTAGTTTGTAAATTACGGACTGATGACCACGGAGTTTGGTCCGATAGATTTACAAACATTTGAACTTGTAAATCAGAACTGTTCCTCCTAGAGGTTGGCTTCTAACATATTTTACAGCCATTAATTATTAAACTGATGGATGTATAATTTCTCATTTGTTTGCGCAGAATTTCTTTGGAATTGGAATATTACATTTTTCTTGAAGTCTGAGGATATATCACCTGTCTCATACATCTTGCACACTAGGTGGAATAGTTTTGTTATAGCTGGTTCTCCCAGAGACATCAGTGGGTCTGAGGGAGCGTCGTCTACTTCTTGGATCTTGATTCGACGTAAGTCTTTCAATGCTCAGTCAAAGTCTTTTCTTAGTATAGTCTCCCCTATCTCACCTTCATCTTTCTTTAGTACAATATTTTCTTGAAGTTCATTATCTTTGTAGATCCACTTTGTATTCCCTTCTTGGTTTTCCATGTGAGGTTTTGATATTAATAGAGTTGTTTTTCTTCTCTACCAATGTCTCGTTTAATTTTCTGATGGCGTTATTGTTCCTCTCGTTTTACATTTGCCCAGTAGCCACTCCTCCTCTGCCATTTTGCACTTCCAGTAAATTTAATTTTAGTCGCCTATACTTTTATAGGCCTTGTCTTACTACCTAGTTGGACATCTGCTGCCTTCACTATTTCATGTCTCAAAGCTACCTATTCATCTTATACTGCGTTATTTCACACAGCTTCTAAAAAATTTGCCTAAAGCTCCCTCTGAATATACAAAGAACTTCAGGTTCCTTTAATTTATTCAGGGTCCATCTACTTGCTTTCTTACCTTACTGCAGCTTCTTCAGTTTCAGACCACAGTTTATGACAAATTAGATATGGTCAGAGACTGCCCGGGATATATCATATCTTACAGTTTAAAATCTGGTAGCAAATTGTCTTACCATTATAAAATAGATATGTTACCTTGCGGTTTCTTCTGGTGTCTTCCACTAAATACAACATTCTTTCTTGGTTCTTATACAATGTGTTTGTTATGATTAAATTATGATCTATGCAGACTTCTATCAGACGGCTTTCTGTTTCATTCCTTTTCCCCAGTGAGTATTCGACAAACATTTTCCCCCTTTCTTTACCTACTACCTATTTTCAGTCTCCCATCACAATCAAGTTATCCTCTCCCTTATCTGAGTAATTTCCTTTAGGTCTTCATACATTTCTTAGATTTCCCCATTATCGGCAAGACTACGATAATGCGATCACTGTGCTGTCCACAGTAGTTTACCTGCATTCTTATTTTCTTATTCATTATTAGAACTTTTCCTATATTTCACTTCACCAGAAATCCGTTTCATTTTTCCAACGAACGTCACTAACCCACACTATATCTGACTTAATCATATCCATTTTCATTTTCAAATCATTGCATATTCCAATACGTTGAAAGTCAGTGTTGCCCTTTCCTGATGACGACGTCCTCCTGAGCAGCCCAGCCCAGAGATCCGAATATTTTACCCGATAGGATGCCATCGTCATGTATGCATTTAGTAGAGCAGCATATCCTCGGGAATATTTGATGTACTTCCCACTTGCTTTCGGCCGTTCGCAATAACTGGTAAATCCACATTAGCTGATGTTACAAGGCCAGCTCAGTCAATCGTCCAGACTGTTGCCCCTGTAACTACTGAAAAGCCTGCTGCCGCTCTTCAGGAGCCGCACAATTGTTTGGCCTCTCCATAGGTATCCCTGCATTGTGGTTGCAGCTACAATAAGGCTATCTGAATAGTTGAGGCACACAAGCCACGCCACATCGGCAATGACTGCGGTTAATGGTGCCTGAATGTAAAATTACGCATAATAAGGTTATTTTTCTTTAAATTCCCATAATAAATTGTTTATAGCTCATACAACAAGAGAGATATGCGAACAGTGAACAATTGCAGATGTCGTAACACACTTTTTGACATTATTAAATTATATGATTTGTATTTATTTAAATATGTTCTCTTTTCATTCTCATAATTATTGATAATCGCCCATAATTTTTGTATTTTTTAAGCACATTGAATGTGAACAGTGTATTAAAATGTGCAGTAAAATTACTTTCGGCAGAACAATTCACTTTAAAGACTCCACTGATAACTAATGTGCAAAAGATAGATGTTCAAAAAAATGTTCAAAGGGTTTGTAAACTTAAGGGACTAAACTGCGGGGTCACCAGTCCCTAAACTTACAAACTACTTATGAACTACCTTATACTAAAGATGACACATACATTCATGCCCGAGGGGGGATTCGAACCCCCGACCGTAGCGGCTGTGCAGACTGTGACTGGCGCGCCGCAGACCGCTCGGCCACTGCGGCCGGCTCAAAAGGTAGAATCACACCTTTATCGTACTTGCTTGAAATCTTTATCTGTTAAAAACTAATATTTTAAGGAAACTATTACACTTAAAAATAACGTGATGTATTGATTTACAGCGCTTGTAATGATGGCATGAAATTAATGTTTAAACAATCATGCAAAAAGTAATTAAATGTACTGGCAGAACCATTGCCTAATTAGGTAACTACTCTGGAATTTACGTCGGCATGCCTATATGAGACAAGCTCGGAAGAGGCAGGAGCAGTATAATCAAAGATTGCATAATGAAAACCCTTATCGGCACCGCAATTTGTGAAGTGAACATAACCCAAAATAAATACATCCTCGTGACTTTATAGCAATCACAATTCAAAACACGTACCCCAAACAATTAAATGCAATAGATTTAATAAAGAAAGGATGATTACAGTGAACTGTTCTTATTTTATATAAAGAAAACGCACCTGTGAATAATACAGTTATTGCCTTTCAGAAATATCGTAAAGATATATGAAATGAAGTGTTCTATCGAACAAAACATTTACGTTTTCCCTATCACCACAATGACTCACCAAACACACACTCACACACAAAAAAGAAAGAAAAGAAGAAAAAAAAAACAGGTAAATATGCACTGCAGTGATCCACCTCAGAAATACCTGAGGAATAAAGGATCAAGATGGAAGAGGAATCAATTTAAGACAGAAGACCAAAGAGAGAGTTTGCAATACGGGAAGTCCTACTAAGTCTAATGGGGCTTAAAATAGATCGCTATGGTGAGTTGCTGAGGGTTTAGCAGCAGAGAAGTGGGAGGTAATGTTGATGATGCAGAACGTTATCGCTCAAAGTAATGTAGTTCAAAATAATATATTTAAAGACCAATTTAATGGTTTGAATAGTCGAATTAATGAAATCCTCAGAGTAAGGAAGATCAATTTAATGAAATTAAAGATCTAAATTGTGAAATTAGATACGAAAGTGAAACACAGAAAAATTATATGATTTCTGACTTAATGAGAAAAATCGCACCTCAAAACGCGATTAAAATAGGTGGTTGAAATGGATGGGAGTAAATGTTAAGAAGACTGCACAAAATTCGGTTGTATAATTACTAATGTTGAGAGTGGTTTTTTTTCTTTTTTTTTTGTGTGGGAGGAATACCATATTGTTGATTTCTCGGTCACTTGCAATAATTGTTTAATTGTAGGCTGATGAAGCAAACGTTTGTGAAACGTTACCTTGTTGTGAGAGCACACAGAGTGGGCAAATGAAAACACAGCTGACGTCACTGACTATGCCAACTATGATGAATTTGTTATAATAACCTTCATTTACAGGATAAATCAGACAAATATGAAGGCCGTAAATTCAATTAAATATGTGGGCATTACGAACTAGATATACTCCTGGCCATTAAAATTGCTACACAACGAAGATGACGTGCTACATAGGCGAAATTTAACCGAAAGGAAGATGCTATGATATGCAAATCATTAGCTTTCCAGAGCATTCGCACAAGGTTGGCGCCGGTAGCGACACCTACAGCGTGCTGACATGAGTAAAGTTTCCAACCGATTTCTCATACACAACAGCAGTTGATCGGCGTTGCCTGGTGAAACGTTGTTGTGATACCTCGTGTAAGAAGGAGAAATGCGTACCATCACGATTCTTACTTTGATAAAGGTGGGATTGAAGTCTATCGCGCTTGCGGTTTATCGTATCGTGACATTGCGCTCGCGTTGGTCGCGATCTAATGACTGTTAGCAGCATATGGAATCGGTGGGTTCGGGAGGACAATACGGAACGCCGTGCTGGATCCTAATGCCTCGTTTTACTAGTAGTCGAGATGACAGGCGTCTTATCCGCGTAGCTGTAACGGATCGTGCACCATGTCTCGATCCCGGAAGGGGACGTTTGGAAGACAACAACAATCTGCACGAACAGTTCGACGATGTATCCGCAGCGTGGACTGTCAGCTCGGAGACCATGTCTGCTCTTACCCTTGACGCTGCATCACAGACAGAAGCACCTGCGATGGTGTACGCAACGACGAACCTGGGTGCACGAATGGCAAAACGTTATTTTTTCGGATGAGTCAAGGTTCTGTTTACAGCATCATGATGGTCGCATCCGTGTTTGGCGACATCGCGGTGAACGCACATTGAAAGCGTGTATTCGTCATCGCCATACTGGCGTATCAACCGACGTGATCTTACGGGGTGCCATAGGTTACACGTCTCGATCACCTCCTGTTTGCATCGACGGCACATTTAACTGTGTCCGTTATATTTGAGATGTGTTACGACCCGCGGCTCTACCCTTCATTCGATTCCTGCGAAACTCTACATTTCAGCAGGACAATTCACGACCGTATATTGCAGGTCCCTTTCTGGATACAGAAAATGTTCGACTGCTGTCCTGGCCAGCTCATTCTCCAGATCTCTCACCAACTGAAAACATCTGGTCAATGTTGGCCAAGCAACTGGCTTGTCACACTACGTCGGTCACTACTCTTGATGAACTGTGGAATCGTGTTGAATCTGAATGGGCATCTTTACCTGTACACGCCATCCAAGCTCTGTTTGACTCAATGCTCAGGCGTATCAAGACTGTTATTACGGCCAGACATGGTTGTTCTGCGTACTGATTTCTCAGGATGTATGCACCCAAATTGCGTGAAAATGTAATCTCATATCAGTTGTAGTATAATATATTTGTCCCATGAATACCCGTTTATCATCTGCATTTCTACTTGTTGTAGCAATTTTAATGGCTAGTGGCGTAAATTGGAAACAACACATTGCCTACACTTCATTTCTGCGTCTTATTTTGGAGTATGGCTGCTCATTGCGGGATTCCCAGCAAATTGTACTGACGAATATTTTAGAGAAATTTCAGAGGACAGCTAGCTTTGTGTCATCACTATTTAGGGAAGATAGTGTCACAGAAACCAAGTACAAGTTGGGATGGAAATCGTTAAAAGAAAGGTGTTATTCGTTGCGGCGGAATTTTTTTCTAATATTCTTCCGAAAACTGTTTTTGTTATTAACCACCTATGAGGAAGATAAGGTCATCTTTATAAAAGAGAAACAAGAGCGAAAACGGTAAGATTAGGCTGTTCTTTTTCCCGCACGCTATTAGAGAATGGAACGATGGAGAAATATCATAAAAGCGGTTCACGAACACTCCGCCATGATCTTGGTTAGCGGAGTATTTATGTAGATGTAGATTCATGTAGATGTAGAAGTGCTGGAGTTCCAAGCAGCAAACGTGATTGCAGGATGAATTTATCAATGCAGGGTACTGACACAACAAGCGGGGGTTTGCAGGAGTTTTGAGTTTGTTAACTACAAAAATTAGTTCAAAATGTGCAAATGTTGGTAAATATATGGAGCTTAACTTTTGTGGTTATCAGTGTCCAGGCTTACTAACGTAAAGTAACCTACGGATAACACACACACACCCAAGCCCAAGGGAGGACTTGAGCCTCCGACAGGAAACTACCACGGGCTTCGATGCAAGGCGCCTTAAAATGCTCGTCCATTCTAGCGTGCCACAAAAATTTGTTCACCTTGCAAGCCGTTAATTTGACTTACCGTGGTCTCGACACTGAAAAGGTGTATACCAGGTAGGTTGCAGGGGGATCTGAAACTGCCATAGATCGCGCCCAGTGCTTTCATTAATACGTAGTATGTACAGAAAGCGCTACCATAATAAAGGGGGCAATAATTTCGGCGGTAACCATAATGGATAAGGCTCATAAACTATGGCGTGACGCTGGTAATAATGGTGGAAACCATGATGCAACAACCACGGACAGGTGCAAGGAAACTAAAAGCACTCCTGACCGAGGTGAAAACAGGACAGGGCCACAAATAAGTTATCGAAAGAGAACCACGATAATAGTGACGATATGAGCAGTATTGAAGTTTATTATTGAAGCCATTTTAGGCAGTGAGGAGCTGTGAAATGAGGCGGGAGCACGATGAAGTGTAAGGAAATCAACGCAAGTGGGAGCTCGAGAGAGTAGAAGAAAATTCAGGTCCAATATGTCGCAACGAATCTGGTGAGCACCTATGCATTAGGTTTGGCACCACTCCATCTAGAAATGTAGGAAGGTAAAAATGTCACGACAAAATGAAGTATCCACATCATCAATGATAGGGAGGCTGGCGAGCAGGCAGATAAACTTGTTGCAGCTAGAGTTAATGTGCACAAACGTGGCGATGTATTCGCTTGCAATAAAGGTTTGCTTACTGTCCGGCAGGACGCTGCAGTAAATGTTACGGCCGACGCAACAGTTGGCACACTAGCGTCAAACCAAAGTGACAGCGGAAAAGCAGTATGCAGCACTGAAACCGCGATGACGCTAGGGCTTAGTGATTATGAACAACAAGTGACTGGATTAGCAAAGAGTAGGGAGTATGAGAAAACGTATAGTTTGAGGCTGCCAGGAAGTTCCACAGTTTAAGTGGGAGTCAGCCTGAGTTTGGCGATGTATTTATAGAACAATTTAATAATGATTTGCAGCTTGAACCACCAAGCGATATTATAATAAAAACTTTGTGTTTTGATATCTTTGAGCAAATTGAAGATTTATTGCCTGAGACTAACCTTAGGAAAGAGCCAAACGTAAAGGTGCAACCGATAATTGAGGTAAAAATTAATCATTCAGCTGTTGACTACCTTTTAACTTCTGGAAACGACGTATTTTGCATTTTATTCAAAATATGTTCAAATGTTTGTTAAGCTTAAAGGACTTAACTATGGGGTCATCAGTCCCTAAACTTACAAACTACTTATGAACTACCTACAACTAAGGACGGCACAAATATCCATGTCCAAGGGGGGATTCGAACCCCCGACCGTAGTGGCCGTGCAGACGCACATTTGCCATCGTCGTTCTGGCGTATCACCAGGAGAGATGGTATGGGGTGCCATTGGTTGCACGTCTCGGTCACCTCTTGTTCGCATTGACGGCACTATGAACAGTGGCCGTTACATTTTAGAAGTGTTAAGACCCGTTGCTCTACCCTTCATTCGAACCATGAGATTCACTACATTTCAGCAGGATAATGCACGACTGCATGTTGCAGGTCCCTTACGGGCCTTTCCGGATACGGAAAATGTTCGAATGCTGCCCTGGCTAGCATATTATCCAGATCTTTCACCAATTAAAACGTCTGGTCAATGGTGGCCGAGAAAATGCCTCGTTACAATACGCCAGTCATTTACCTTGATGAACTGAGGTATCGTGTTTAAGCTGCTTGAGCGTCTGTACTTGTACATCCCATCCAAGTTCTGTTTCACTCAATGCCGAAGCGTATCAAGGCCGTTATTACGGCCAGAGGTGGTTGATCTGGGAACTAATTTCTCAGGATGATTGCACCCAAATTGCTTGAAAATACAATCACATGTTAGTTCTAGTGTATTTGTCCAATGAATACTCGTTTATCATTTTCATTTCTTCTTGTTGTAGCAATTTTAATGGCCAGTAGTACAGTATAAAGGTTGTTAGTTGAACCCTCAGCCGGGCACTTTAATGTGATGTGCAGAGTATTCCATGTAGACTTACATGTAGATGTAGATCCTATGACGTATATATTCTACGATGTCGTCATGTTTAAAAAATGGAGTTTGAACAGGAAGTGCAACATTGCATTTTATCAGAATATAAAATACACAGCTTTAAGAGAATCAAAGCAGTCCATAATATAACTTGTGTATTTTATATTTTTGACTAAGTGCAATGTTGCAGTTTCTGTTTACCCTCCATTTCTTAAAAACATGACCAGACTGTGGAATATATACGACAAGATGATGGTGGCATAGCTCATCGAAACCGGTCGTCAATCAACTATCTAATCATACTGGGATCTTGAAAGTTTTTCCTTTTGGAGATAATATATAATTTTCTTCGCAGACAACACACAGAACTTCATTTCTTAGTTCACGAGGGTATCTATAATTTTCAACATCCCTCTCTACTGCAACATATCGAATACTTCGATGTTACCCACTTCCTCTTTTCGTAGTTCATTATATACTTTTTTATGTTTTAGCTCTAGTTAAATCCTCCGTTGTACTGAAAGCATGTGTAAGAATATTTTCTTTTATTATTGTAGTCTGTGTCTTTTCATCGTCTTGATTTCTTACTCCATACGCTATTTTACTCCCAGCGTGGCCGAATAACTACACTACGTCTATCAGTCCGGTAAATTTTGTCGGAGTTCTTTAATATGTAGCTTTAAGAAACTTCCGTAATTTGCTCTACGTTCACTTTTTACTCCATATTCCGTTTCTTACAGTCAGAAAGTATTGAGCTTTTGGTGACTTCGACAGTGGATACTGTCATAATAATTTTAACATTCATATCTTTTCAAATTCTTTTTTAGATGCGTTGGTTGGGAAGAAGATAGCTGTTACGTCTGCCAGATGAAAAAAAGTAACCTGAATGATCGTCTCCAGTTTCTCCAAGTTATTTTACAAATTACGAATAAGAGATTGGGGAAGGTGATACTCGTGTTGAAGAGGACGTTGTTTCAAATTCCTCTGCCTCCCCAGATATGGTTTTCGGTGATTTTCTTCAATGCAATACGGATCATCGGGAGCGGCACGAACATTTCCTTCCACTTTCATCCTCAATCGAGGCTAGTGCTGCGTTTCGCATGGCGCCGTCGTCGGCGGAGCACCAGGCACAAATCTTCCCTCCTTCCGAAGGAATGCCGTCAATCTCTTCTGTCTTTCTTTATCGCAAGTCTTTCAGACCTCTGTCAGACTTGCACCCTATGAATGGATCCCCTCCGTCTTCCAAATCGAATCCATTTGTTCCTACACAGCGTCAGCAGACTGTTGCTCTACGTAGTAGCAGGAATCTTTTTTCAATTCTCTCCTCTCCTCTCCATCGTTCATTCAGTAGTGGAATTCATTTGACATATTTGATCTTGACGATCTCATGCCTGTAAATTCACCAATAGTTAATTTAATATCGGTTCACTCTCGAATCTGTCGTTTCTATAAATTTTTTATTCTCGATTTTGTCAACATATTTGTTTCCAGTATTTCTCTTAGGTTCCTATTATTTCGATATTTCTCAATGAGTGTCTTCCTGCTGTATTGCGATTCTTTCTGCCACAGTTTTTCCTTTCTTTTTATCATCAATCGATTGAACTTCTTCTTTTGTCACCACAATTACTTTGTTGTTCTTTTCTACAACGTCTGTTAATATTTTGTCTGCAAAAGTATTTTATACATCTGGTTAAGATGAACCCATTCATCCTCGTCCGAATGATCTATTGTAATCTGCACTGTCGTAGGACATTAAAATTGCTCACTGATTCATTATCGCCGCGGTGGAGTGGCCGAGCGTTCTAAGGCGATACGCTGAGGAGTGCGCGGTTGCTCTGCGTCGGGGATTCGAGTCCTCCCTCGGGCATCTGTGTTTGTGTTGTCTTTACCATGAGTTACATTAATTTATGTAGTTTGTAAGACTAGGGACTGACGACCAACATAGTTAAGTCACTTAGATCTGCTAACATTTGATCTGAATTTAACATCCCACTTCATAGTATGTCCATTCTTCCTGTCTTTTTCCACAGACATCGGCCTACTTGTTATTATTACTGAATTGTGATGTTTGAAAATTCACATTCAGTTCATATTCGGATCACTTTGTACGCTCTGGCGATTAAGTGATATACCTGCACTGAAGCGGACACTCTTTCCCGCGCGAAATTAGATTCAATTCAGGATTTAGGAATTTTTTTTTAATCTTTAAGAGTGTTTTATGAAGACTGTTTAAAAGTACAATGAATAGTACCTCATCAGCTGTAATTGTCAATTTTAATGAATGCATGCGGTATGCCTGATACGGTTCCAATATGTCTAAAAATATTTTAGGTTTCAATGACCTTTCTTGAGTTACCATTGTGGTGTTTATAAGTGAAATACAGAATTATCAAACGAAGACGATAAACTCCACGCGAAGTTTGTTTCCATTGTTTGTTAAAGCTGTAATTGAGCTTCATTGAAATTAACATGATACATTCAATTTTTAAAAGAAAATATTAATAGTAAGTCTCTGTCATTTCATGTAAATAATACAATTCTTTACTGTTTATTTGCTAATATTTTTATGATTCGCTTCATTTAAAAGTTACAATTTTAAATAAATGCCATACTATGGAATCGAGAATGAATCGCCCATGGAGATATCGAATCCAGTGCAAGTGCAGTCACTTTACTTTGCTGTCATGGGGAACAAATTGACTAGAATACAAGCTGTGAGCACAATTTTAGAGCCGTATCTCTCAGAATCTTTACAACAGTTATAAGGACACCCTTGACGTATTGTACTACCCTAAGCAAAATTATTCCGAACTGAATACTCGAGAAGTAAGGTAGTTGAAAGTGTGAGAGGTTACGCCATAAAGTCTAATATCTGATTTTAGTAATATCGTCTCACCATGATGTAATTTAGCTGGTAGTTTTCTGTACTTTCTAGCCACTTCCAATGACGAAAATAAAATGAAATATTGTATCACCCTCAAGAACATGGTCATATTACTTACAATGTAAGCGTTATGACTGGTTGTTAATTGTTATAGGAGTTCGCGATATGAACTGACACCAAGTGGGTCTCAGTTGTAAAGGATGTATGAATAGTGGTATCCGTACCAAATTTACTCCCATTTAACGACACAAAGTGAAATACAATACATTATCCAAAGATTCTAGCACCTATATTTGTTGCGATTTGAAAGGTTGTTAGGAGTTAAATTGGGGATAACTTTAAGATTGAAAAATCTGTGAACGTGGACGAATTGTTCGAACTGTTTTTAAATTTATGGAAATTCTGTCAGAGGTGGTACGTTGCTGCCCATAGAATGATCATTACGCAGTGGCAGTAACGGTGAGATCAGTTAAGTGTTAGCTACGAAGCAGGTTAGTAGTAGCAACAGTGCACTTCAGATGCTGCTATAAAGCAGTGATCTTACACAAAGCGGAAAGTATACAACTTTTGTGAAATTAATTATTATTTGACATACAGAAAATAAGGATAACGGAATGTAACCACATTTAACGAGCCTTAAATAATGTGGATATTTTGCACTTCATTTTTAACTATGGGGCGAATGTTTGCTTTGACTCTGTAGACACAGACATTGGCACGGGATTTGCGGAGATAGGTAATTATTGTATAATTTTCCAAAGAGTTACACCACAAAGATTTAATTTTTCAAATGATACAATTTTTTTTTCTATAGTGTATTGGATTCGTTTAAACCAGCTGTGTCCTTATCAATTTAAACTACATTCCTATCACTGTTAGTTTGGGAGCTAAAACCCTTCAAAGTTCCGGGGGCGGAGGCTGCGATAGCGTACGTGACTGACTGAGTGTCTATCCCCTGGGGCACGGCTCACTGTCTCATGACCACCAGCCAGTCAGCAACGCTGTCGTAGCCTCCGCCCCCTAAACTTGGAAGGGTTGTAGCTCCCAAACAGTGATAAGAATGTAGTTTAAATTGATTTGGACGCAGCTGGTTTCAACGAATCCAATGCACGATAGAAAAAACTATTGTTCCGTTAAAAAAATTATATCTTTGTGGTGTAACTCTTTGGAAAATGATACAATAATCTATGTTCATAGCTCCGCAGAAAGTGTGACATTTCTTGTGTTGACCTACCGCATTAAAATTTCCCGTCACCTATTATTTTATAAGTTACAGAGGCAAACGCACTTAGTGAAACACCCTGTATAGTTACAGAATACGATAATATAGTTTTTTCCGCATTGTTATCGAAAATATTAATGAAAGTTATTATAGCCAACTAACTTTTTCAAGTTAGAACGAGTAGTTCAACTTAAAAGTCTGAAACTTTTCAAAATATGTATTCTCATTTCAGTTGAAAAGTAACTAATGTTTTGCCTTACAATTATACATTACAATTCCCATAACCGGAATTTTCACAAACTCGGCCAACCTTCGGTCCACATTAGACCGAGTTTTCGGAACTCTACTGTAATGACAACATTAACGGGTTGCAAATTCTTTAAACTCAATTACTTGACTTGATTTAAATGTGGATTTAGGAAAGCTGCAAGTGAATCCTCTGGGTGCCTTGGTCAGATGGAGGGAATATTTTGAAGAGTTGCTCAATGTAAGTGAAACGTTTAAAATATGTCAGATTTTGAGGAACAGTGGGAAAGGAATGATGATGAAAACAGAATCGCATTTGAGGAAGTGGAGAGAATGGTAAACCGAGTGTAATAAAGCGGCTGGGGTAGGTGAAATTGAGTCGTAAGCAGAATGAAACTTTCACTCTGCAGCGGAGTGTGCGCTGATATGAAACTTCATGGCAGATTAAAATTGTGTGCCGGAACCGGGACTCGAACCTGGGACCTTTGCCTTTCGCGGGCAAGCGCTCTACCACTGAGCTACCCCGACACGACTCACGATGCCGCCTCACAACTCCACTTCCGCCAGTACCTCGCCTTCGTCGGGTAGCTCAGTGGTAGAGAGCTTGCCCGCGAAAGGCAAAGGTCCCAGCTTCGAGTCCCGGTTCTGCCACACAATTTTAATCTGCCAGGAAGTTTCATATCAGCGCACACTCCGCTGCAGAGTGAACGTTTCATTCTGGAAACATCCCTTAGGCTGTGGCTAAGCCATGTCTCCACCATATTCTTTCTTCCAGGAGTGCTAGTCTTGCAAGTTTCGCAGGAGAGCCGGCCGCGGTGGCCGAGGTGACTGAGGCGCTCCAGTCACGGTCAGCACGGCCACTACGGTCGGGGGTTCGAATCCCCCCTCGGGCATGGATATTTGTGCCGTCCTAGTTAGTAAGTAGTTCATAAGTAGTTTGTAAGTTTAGGGACTGATGACCCTGTAGTTAGTCCCATAAGCTTAACAAGCATTTGATTTTTGATTTCGCAGGAGAGCTTCTCTGAAGTTTGGAAAGTAGGAGGCGAGGTACTGGCGGATGTGGAGTTGTGAGGCGGCATCGTGAGTCGTGTCGGGGTAGCTCAGTGGTTGAGCGCTTGCCCGCGAAAGGCAAAGGTCCCAGGTTCGAGTCCCGGTTCCGGCACACAATTTTAATCTGCCAGGAAGTTTCATATCAGCGCACACTCCACTGCAGAGTGAAAGTTTCATTCTGCAAACATCCCTTAGGCTGTGGCTAAGCCATGTCTCCACCATATCCTTTCTTCCAGGAGTGCTAGTCTTGCAAGTTTCGCAGGAGAGCTTCTGTGAAGTTTGGAAAGTAGGAGGCGAATTAATGGCGGAAGTGTAGTTGTGAGGTGGCATCGTGAGTCGTGTCGAGGTAGCTTAGTGGTAGAGCGCTTGCCCGCGAAAGGCAAAGGTACCAGGTTCGAGTCCCGGTTCTGGCATACCATTTTAATCTGCCAGGAAGTTTCATTGAGTCGTAACTCATAAAATACGGTGGACTATGAGGTCTCAGATGGCTACACAGGACTCTAAAAATGGCGTGGGAGTCGGGAGAGGTTCTGTCTGACTGGACGAAAGGAAAAATAACACAAATTTTCGAGCGTGGAAACAGAAAATATGGTAACAACTATAGACTATAGCTTTATGTAGCGTCGTGAACAAAAGAATTTCAGGCGTTGCTGAAAGATGAGTGCGAGTATTAATTGAAGACAAGTTGGATAGGGATCAGTGTGGTTGTAGGCATATTAGACCCTGTCAAGAATAGATCTTTAGCTTATGGCAGATGATGGTGACGTGCTATGAGTGGGAAAAACGAAATGAAACTTTAAAAGGATAAAAATGCCGCTCTAGGTAGCCAAATTAAAATTATTTAACCCGGTTTCGGCAATAGCTCCGATTGCCTTCATCAGAAATTATAAATTGAACAAGTCAATAATAAAAGTTACAACTCACCTGTAAAACTTACGTCACAACACAAAATTTAAAACCCTTTTTGTGACGTAAGCTCTACAGCTAAATAGTAACTTTTATTATGTGACTTGTTTTAATTTGTAATTTCTGATGAAGGCAATCATAGTTATTGCCGAAACCAGGTTAAATAATTTTAAATTTCCGACCGGGGGCAGCATTTTTTTCTTTGACGTTATAACGATCACCGAAAATAGCAGCTATGTTGAAAATTTTTAAATGGAACTTTGTATTATAGATCTTATAAAGGCTTATGACCGTCTACCTAGGAGTAAGCAACCGTGAGTCCTACAAATGAAATAGAAGGCAAACTTTTGCAGGCAATTAAAGAAAAAGGAAGTTCAAATGTTTGTAAATCTATCGGACCAAACTGTGTGGTCATCAGTCAGACAGGTAAACTAACCTACGGACAACACAGAGAACTATGGCCCAGGGAGGACTCGACCCTCCGACGGCGAGCAACCTCGCGCTCCGCTTCGAGGACCCTGAGACCGCTCGGCTACTCCAAGGCGGTGGCAATTAAAGATCTTCACGTAGATAGGCAGGTAGCAGTTATAGTTGGTAAATTGAGTTCATGGTTCACGACAGTTTTAGGGGTGTGACAAGGCTGTAAGCAATCACCACTGTTGTTGTTACAAACTCCTGGCCATTAAAACTGCTACACCACGAAGGTGACGTGCTACAGACGCGAAATTTAACCGACAGGAAGAAGATGCTGTGATATACAAATGATTCTCATACGCAAACAGCAGTTGAGAGGCGTTGCCTGGTGAAACGTTGTTGTGATGCCTCGTGTACGGAGGAAAAATGCGTACCATCACATTTCCGACTCTGATAAAGATCGGATTGTAGCCAATCGCGATTGCGGTTTATCGTATCGCGACATTGCTGCTCGCGTTGGTCGCGATCCAATGACTGTTAGCAGAGTACGGAATCGCCGTGATGGATCCCAACTGGCTCGTGTCACTAGCAGACGACAGGCATCTTATCCGCATGGCTGTAATGGATCGTGTAGACACGTCTCGATCCCTAAAAGATGGGGACGTTTCCAAGACAACAACCATCTGCACGAATAGTTCGACGACGTTTCCAGCAGAATGGACTGTCAGCTGGGATACCATGGCTGCGGTTACCCCTAAAGCTGCATCACAGACAGGAGCGCCTGCGAAGGTGTACGCAACGACGAACCTGGGTGCACGAATCTCGAAATGTCATTTTTTCGGATGAATCCAGGTTCGGTTTACAGCATCATGATGGTCGCATCCGTGTTTGGCGACATTGCGGTGAATGCACAATGGAAGCGTGTATTCCTCATCGGCATACTGGCGTATACTGGCGTATACTGCGTATATACCGGCGTGATGGTATACGGCGCCATTGGTTACACCTCTCTTTCAGCTCTTGTTCGCACTGGCGGCACTATGTACAGTGGCCGTTACATTTCAGAAGTGTTACGATCTGTGGCTCTACCCTTCATTCGATCCCTGAGATATACATTTCAGAAGGATAATGCACGACCGCATTTTGCAGGTCCCTTACGGGCCCTTCTGGATACGGAAAATGTTCGAATGCTGCCATGGCTAGGGCATTCTCCAGATCTCTCACCAATTAAAACGTCTGATCATTGGTGGCCGTGCAAATGGCTCGTCATTATACGCCAGTCTCTTGATGAACAGTACTATCGTGTTGAACCTGCATGGGCATCTGTACCTGTACACGTCATCCAAGCTCTGTTTGACTCAATGCCCAGGCGTATCACGGGCGTTATTACGGCCAGAGATAGTTGTTCTGGGTAAAAATTGCATGAAATTGTCAGTTCTAGTATATTTGTGCAATGAATACCTGTTTATCACCTGTATTTCGTCTTAGTGTAGCAATTTTTAATGGCCAGTATTATATTTATTGTTAAGATCATAATTGTTGAACTATACCTGCGTATATTGTAATATGTATTTTATCAATAAATGTCATTAAATGTGCGTAGCTGTAATTCAGTCACTCACACACGTGCTGCCTCCACACTACCACCTCATAAAATATTTACTAATCCACGTGTAACAACCGTTATTTATCTTTCTGTTTTTTCGGAATTGTTTCGGAATTTATTATAACTGAATAAAACATAATCAGGCACGACGAAGAATAGATCTATGACTTACAGGGTGTCCAGAAAAGGACTCCCTGATTTCAAAATTAAATATCTCGAAAACAAAGATCTATAGGGTAATGCAGTAAACGGTATGTTTATTGTGGAAGATGTAAGAAGTTTATACAGCAGTTTGAAATAATAGTTACAAAAGCTGCTAACATATGGCGCTGTAATCGCCATACGTAATGCCTAGTATAAATAGTTATCCGAAGGCCAGAACGATCAGTTCCACTATTGAAACGTGAAAGGAGGTTAGCGTAACGAAGGAAGAGATTAAAACCATGTACCTCATTGAACGACGCGTTTTTCTGGTGCTAGAGTACCACACGTTAGAAGCGAGTCCTACGGCAACAAGGCGAAATTTTCAAGCACGATTTAATGTTCCAAAAGGATCCGATGCGAAAACCATTCGTACGCTCTTCACAAAATTTCAACGAAGAGGCAGCGTAACTGATGATCTTGTGGGACATGTTGGCCACAAGCAAACCGCAGTTACGCCTGAAAATATCGCTACGGTTTCTGGAATTATTCAGCGAAATCCAATATCATCCGTCCGTAGAATTGCATCTGAGACTGGTTTGAAGCGTTCCAGCACGCAGAAAATACTAAGAAAGAGCCTACACATGTTTCCATTCAATATTCAAACGCACAAGGCCATACCCACACGAGCTGTGCAATAAAGGGTTGCCTTTGCTAATCAGACTAGTCAGATGCTCACAATTATAGTGAAGGACTTGATGTTGGCTGCATCTGGTTTACAGATGAAGCACACTTCCACCTGAATGGATACGTGAATAAGCAGAACTGGCGATTTTGGCGTTCCGAAAAGCCATATTGGTGTGAAGCGAAACCCCTGTATTCTTCTAAACTTACTGTGTGTGCTGCAGTATGCAGCAGAGGCATTATTGGCCCTTTTTCATTCGATAAACGGTCACTGGTGCACGTTACGTTGCAATTTTGGAACAATTTGTCACCACACAGCAAGCGTTAGGGGATCGACCAGGTACTGAATGGTTTATGGAAGATGGAGCCCGACCTCATCGGACCAAACAAGTGTTTCGCTTTCTACATCTACATCTACAACCATACTCCGCAAGCCACCCGACGGTGTGTGGCGGAGGGTACCTTGAGTACCACTATCAATTTTCCGTCCTATTCCAGTCACGTATTGTTCGCGGAAAGAAGGATTGTCGGTATGCCTCTGTGTGGACTATAATCTCTCTGATCTTATCCTCACGATCTATTCGCGAGATATACGTAGGAGGGAGCAATATACTGCTAGACTCCTCAGTAAAGGTAAGTTCTCGAAACTTCGACAAAAGCCCGTACCGAGCGACAGAGCGTCGCTCCTACAGAGTCTTCCATTGAGTTTAGCGATCATCTCCGTAACGCTTTCACGATTGCCAAATGATCCTGTAACGAAGTGCGCTGCTCTCCGTTGGATCTTCTCCAATTCCTCTATCAATCCCATCTGGTACGGATTCCACACTGGTGAGCAGTATTCAAGCTGTGGGCGAACAAGTGTACTGTAACGTACTTCCTTTGTTTTCGGACTGCGTTTCCTTAGAATTCTCGCTATGAATCTAAGTCTGCATTCTTGAGGAATACTTCGGGAATCGAGTCATTGCTTTGGGATATATTCCAAATTTACTGGTGCAGGCATGGATTGGCCTCCATTTGACTCTCTGTAACTTTTTTTGTGGGACACAGTAAAAGACATGGTCTACCCGAAGTATCCCGCCACACTGGACGAGCTTGAATCGGCGATCTCTGTCGCATGTGAATCCATTTTGGTTGAGACACTACGAAATGTGATGGCGAATTTCATTCTTCGTTTGCGCCACCTCTGTAGTGCCAGTAGTGAACATTTTGAAAAGATTGTGATGTGATTGTTTGCAAAGAGTGTTTTCATACGATTATTACACTTATGTATGCTGATATGAGCTGTACAGCGTACATCGCCATCTGTTACCAGCTTTTGTGAATATTATTTCCAACTGCTGTATAAACTTCTTACAACTTTCACAATAAACATACCGTTTACTGCATTCCTCTATCGAACTTAGTTTTCGAGATATTTAATTTTGAAATCCTTTTCTGGACACCCTGTATTGACCTTCAATTGAGATCACTTTGCGTCTCATCAAACTTCATTTGAATAACGCGCTGACAGAAGCAGACGGATCTTTCTGATGCTTTTGCTTAAGTCAGACATCAGAGCGTATGGAGTTTATCGACAGTAGAGTATATTGTTTCTGAAAGACATATAAATCCAATTTTCGGCGTGCTACAGTATATTTATGAGACGCCAGTGAGGCACTCGGTGTATTGACGGCGGAGTGCTTTCCGCGCGCTGCGTTGGCCGTGGCATCCGCCTTGGGGAGCAGCTTTTCTGGCGGAGCGCGCCAGTTAAGGCGCAGTCATGCGTCCGTCGCTGATGGAGCTCGAATTTGGGGCGCCGCCAGCCGAGACGTCGAATGCTCTTCCGCTCCGAGAGGCGTCGTCTGCCGACGCCACTCCAGGCGTTCAGGCGGAGGCGAGGGCCGCGTGCGTGGGACGCGAAGTTTATTCACCGAAGTGGCGCCACGGACATCCCCATACAAGAACAGTGCAAAAGTAAAACAATCAGCTGACTCCTCTGAATAATATCTATTGTGACCGAAGGTCGGACTGGGTCGGGAGCGACTAGCGACGATCGACCGATCACGCGTCTCCGCTAACGAGAAACACTACACGAGACCACAGAGACGACAAACAATGACAACAATTGCAAACGTAGGCTTCCGCGGCAGTTGTCACTATCAATAAAATTCTTCTGGGTATGATACCGCGTCGTCATTTTGTAAACTGTGCCGACGTTTCGGCCACTGTTGCAGGCGGCCTTCATCAGGGTCTGTGTCTGTGTCAAAATGACGACGCGCTATCATACCCAGAAGAATTTTATTGATAATGACAACAACTAATCGAAAACAAAGACCAAAACGCAAGCCAATCGGAACCGTGACGGAGCGAAGTATGAAGTCTGATAACCACTGAATATCGAAAGTACACTGAGCGCAGTCAACACAAGCCTGAGGAGCGAGCTGTGGCTCCGGGCCCTATATAGTGCGGCTCTCTGCGCAGATGACCGGCGCGGTAGGCGCGCCACGGCGTGCAGCGCTCTAGTGGCGATGGCAGCGCTAGTAGGTTGTACGCGCCGCCTGACGGTTGCTGTCATAGGCCATGTGGTCTGGCGGGCTCTCGAACTTATCGTGCCGGGATACCAAAATATCTATCTCCGGCGGGTCCTAATACTCGAACTAAATGTTGTTGCTGTAGTCTTCAGTCAGCAGAATTGTTTGTTGCGGCTCTTCACGCTACCCTCTCCTGTGCAAGCCCCTTCATATGACGAGGAGAGGCCGCCAATTGTGAAATTCAGATTCGATTCATACTGCGCAAAATGAAATCTAATGGCGAGAGGTGTAATTTGGCAAAGCACCAAGGTGCACTTCTCAGCCGTTGTCGAGAAAATAGACAATTAAAAAAAAAGCCGTTGCGGTGAAATACTCTCTTACGATCTCTACGAGTAGCAACATTGTACACAGGCGTGGCGTAGCGGTAAGCGCTCGGGTTGGTAATGCGAAGGTTGCCGGATGAAATCTCGCGGCATGCAACTTTTTTATTATTTGTTTCTTTTGTAATTCAATATAATATCGCACGAACCAGAGTGACAGTTATCATAGAAATATGTAAAGCAGAAAACAGCACGACTTTGAGCACATCTGATAAACAATGCGTTTCTACAAGAACAATTGTTTCTTAAATTATCTATTGGGAAACACACCTGATGGACATTCTGAAAAATTGTTCTGTCGTTCCTCAAGTTTGACCCTCACTATACGTATTCGTTTCGGAATACCATTTATACTTATTCCGTTAACTATACGTGGGAAACATTACGAAGACAATTAATAACATTTGTGAAATACAACTCTGTTTGCGGAAAACATAATGATGTTCCAAGTCGCCAGTTGCATCTAATAAGTTGCTTGAAAGTCGTTTGTAGTGGAAAAACTGGCGACTTTGAAGATCAAATGTTGTCGATTTTCTCGACAATGGCTGAGAAGTGCATCTTGGTGCTTTGCCAAATAACACCTCTGACCATGAGCTTTCATTATGCGCAGTATGAATCGAATCTGATTTTCACAATTGGCGGCCTCCCCTTATGAGATTATATACACATGCTTTTGAATCTGCTTACTGTATTCGTCCCTCCGTCTCCCTATTCGATTGTTACCACACACACTTCCTTTAAATGCTGACCCGCTCGGTTAGCCGTGTGGTCTAACGCACCGCTTTCCGAGACGTGGAGGCGTACCAGCCCCGGTTCGAATCCGCCCGGCAGATTAACAAAATGGGGTCGGAGTACCGGCCAGCCTGGATGTGGTTTTTAGGCGGTTTTCCACATCCACCTAGGTGACTACCGGGCTGATGCGCAAGTCCCCTCTCAGTTACACGATTCGCGAACATTTCATGTTCAAAATGTTCAAATGTTTGTTAAGCTTATGGGACTTAACTACGGTGTCATCAGTCCCTAAACTTACAAACTACTTATGAACTACTTACGAACTAGGACGGCACAAATATCCATGCCCGAGGGGGGATTCGAACCCCCGACCGTAGTGGCCGTGCTGACCGTGACTGGAGCGCCTCAGTCACCTCGGCCACCGCGGCCGGCGAACATTTCATAACACATTTTACACTTTCATACATATAAAACACAGCGCCACGGCTGCACACTGGTAGAGTGTCAGACTACAAATCCAAAGTTCGTGTGTTCGATCCCCGCCGGATGCTAGGATTTTAATCTGTCACTTTCCACTTCTTTCACCTCTGGCAGTATTGCTCATGTGGAAAATACCGAGTAACACCGTAGTTCGGAACCCACGTTAAACTGTAGGTCCCCCTATAACTGGCTGTGTAAGACAGCTCGAAGGTCGGAGGAAGGCAACGGCATACCACCTCCAAACAGGACCATGCCTCGTAAAGCACTGTGGGGTTCAAACCAATCTTCGGCTTGTTCGACTGCTTTACCTTTTACACATATAACACTATATACAGACATTTGGAGTACACATTTCCTCCTGGTGGGCATGGGTTGGCGGCAGGATGGGTAT
Source organism: Locusta migratoria (assembly GCA_026315105.1). NCBI lineage: Eukaryota > Metazoa > Arthropoda > Insecta > Orthoptera > Acrididae > Locusta > Locusta migratoria. The sequence continues at coordinate 145,016,077 of CM048746.1, forward strand.
CCGGTCACCCTGTAAATACTAACACATCCCAAATCCACGTTTGACGCCGTGCCGGACCTACGTGTGGGGGATAGTGCCAATGTTGACGATTCCTTGATGTCTCAGAATGTGTTCTACCACCATATCCCATCTCTTTGGATATTCCAGAAACTCCTTTTCTCCACAGTGCTGTTGAGCACCTCCTCATTAGTTACGTGAACTACACACCTAAACATCAATCGTCTGTAGCAGCGCATTTCGAAAGCTTCTATCATATTTTTGTCTTACCTCCGTATCGCCTACGTTACACACCCATAAAATGCTACACTACAGACAAATGCTTTCAGGAAGGACTGCCTAACATTTAAACTAATATTGGATATCAACAAATTTCGCTTCTTAGAAATGCATTGCTTCCCATAGCCATTCTGCATTTTATATCTTCTTTACTTCGGCCATCAGAAGTTATTTTGCTACACAAATAACTAAAATCATCTACTACTTTTATTGTCTCTTTACCTAATATAATTCCTTCAGCATCACATGACTTTGTGACACTAATTTCCACTACCCTCGTTTTACTCTTGTTAATGTTCTCCTTATACCTTCCTTTCAAGACACTGTCCATTGCTGTTTCAGGTCCTTTGCTGCCTTTCACAGAGTTACTATATTGTCAGCAAACCACAAGGATTTTGTCCCCTCTCCTTGGACTTTAATTGCCTCATTAATTTCTCCTTGCATTCCTTCACAGCTTACTCAATGTACAGATTGAACAACATTGCGGAAAAGCTACAGCCCTGTCTTACTCCCACTCTCTCTCACAGGGCTATCGTATTACTTTTTAGACAATCCTTGCCTAATGCTTCCTCTAAAACTCTGAATCAGGCCTGTTTCCTTCATTTTGTCCAGATTCCATCTCCTCAATTTTCTACCTATGAATGCAACTAACAGTTCTACAGTGTGTTTCAGGAAGAATCATCTTTCTTCTTCTTTATATGATGGGTGTTCAAATGACAAGGTACGCGAAATCTTAACAGTCTAGCCGGTTGCAATTTCAGTATGCCGCTTAATAATAATACAGTGCGACCTGTAGGAATGCGAAGCATGGGTCGTCAATCCCTCCATAAATATTTCGAGGCTGTGCTCTCAGCAGGCAAGGTGGTTCTCACCGTCTTTGTTTACGTGCGAGGCTCGATACTCAACGAGTTTCTCGAACACGGGAAAACCATTAACAGTGATGTGTACTGTGAGACACTCCGTAGCCAACGCAACTCCATGAAGTGGGATCAGCTTAAGCATTCTCCCCGCAGCCAGCAAATTTCGTCCTACCAACTGAGTCTGTCCAAAAAAAAAAAAAAAAAAAAAAAAAATGCCGCCCGCGGTGGCCGAAATGACTGAGGCGCTCCAGTCACGGTCAGCACGGCCACTACGGTCGGGGGTTCGAATCCCCCCTCGGGCATGGATATTTGTGCCGTCTTAGTTCGTAACTAGTTCATAAGTAGTTCATAAGTAGTTTGTAAGTTTAGGGACTGATGACCCCGTATTTAGTCCCATAAGCTTAACAAACATTTGAACATTTTAGAAAAATCTCAAGCGGAAACCTTCATTTCATATAGCGAACGGGACACAGTAGAGGACTCGCTCATGTTACAGCCACTGGAATCCTTCGACTCGTTAAACAGTGGGGTAGATGTGCTCAGGCCTCTGGCAATTGCTTTTGAATAAATTCAGTTGTACCCATAGTATCGTTTCGTATCTTTTCATTTTAATATCCCTCGTATATAGAGTATCCGTGTGTTTGGGTGTACGTATTCCATACAACTCTACAGTTTTGTTACAATTCTGATGAAATTTTGAACATTTGACCTTCAAACAAAGACAACGATCGCTATCGGTGTAAGGATTACGTACAAAATATAGTTCAGGAGATATGACGTCATAAACCATGAAATGAGCGATAAACTGATGCATCACGTGACAACGTTGCGCGTTTCGTTCTGAACCACTGGACCGATTTCAACCACATTTGGTACACATGTTCCTTACCGCGATGAAACAAACGTGTATAAAGCTATGAACGACGAGCGACACAATGAGAGTCGCCAACAACTGTGACATCAAGTGATGAGTCTTGACTCATATATTGTTTAAGAATGAGAGTACGTAGCGAATGCACAAGCTTCAAATCTAATGTCAAACGATTATTATACATTGATCGCTGATTACCAAAAAATAAATGAAATAATGAAAGGATGATCAAACATCATGGTAGATTAAAACTGTGTGCTGGAACCGGGATTCGAACCTGGCACGTTTCCCGTTCGGGGGCGTGCTGTCGGGGGCGACTGAGCTAACCCAGCACGCTTCCCGGCGTGTCCTCACAACCTTACTTCTGCCAGTACCTCGCCACCTACTTTCCAAGAAATACTTTACAGAAGTTCTCCTACGAAACTTGCAGGACAAGCAATCCCGGATGAAAGGAAATGGCGGTGACACGGCTTAGCCACGGCCTAAGGAATGTTCCCAGAATGAAACTTTCACTATGCAGCTGAGTGTGTGCTATTATGAAATTTCCTGGAAAATTAAAATTGTGTCCCGGAACCGGGATATGAACCTGGAAAGTTTCAAAAGTAGGACGCGAGGTACTGGCAGAGGTAAAGTTGTTAGGACGGACCGTGAAGCGTGCTGGGATAGCTCAGTCAGTAGTGCGTTTGCCCACGAAAGGGAATAGTCCGAAGTTCCAATCCCGGTTCGCGCACACAAATCTAATCTGCCAGGAAGTTTCGTATATCGGTCCAAACTCTCCTGCAGAGTGAAAGTTTCGTTCATTGAAGTATGATGTTTCTCGCTTACTACTTTTCCGCTGTTTATTGAGTAAAACTACGTCATTCGTAATGACGTTACAATAATATCTACACTACAAATTCAATCCGAGGAATTTTTATAGACAGGATACATACACATACAACTGAATGTACCTTCGAAATTGTATCACATTACGACACGTAGTTCATGAGATATGAGGACACGAAAAGTACCGTTTATGGAAAACCACCCCTTCACGCATCAAGTTTCAATTCATTACTTATTTACAAGTAATTGTATTCGTAACAGATTTTACACTTACACAAATGAATAAATACATTTAAAATTATACAATCCTGCAACACGTAATTTCATAAATGTGGGATAATATATGCCGTGATGAGTAAAATCCTGTCATCATGCACCGCGATTTGATTCATATCGCACGGCAGTCTATTAAATACTGCGGAATGGATCTGACATCTCCCTGTCTCTCATACGAACAACTTGCTGTTGCTTGCTCAAGGGTGAACCCACCGAATATTTTAAGCATACTACCTCCTGGAGAAGTAACAAGGAATACATACTCAAAAACATATATATTTTATTAGATGCTGAAGCAATGCACGTAAAAATTTCAACATTTTCAACAGGTGAAGATTATTAAAGAAAAATAATTCCCACATGAGTTTATAAATGATATAAAAATCCTTTTATTCGAAAAATTGCAAATTTTATAATGAGATGAAAATCCGAATAAAATGATTAGAAGCTTATGGGACTTAACTGTTGGGTCATCAGTCTCTAAACTAACTTATACTCCATGCCCGATGGGGAATTAGAACCCCGACGGGGAACGCCCTCGCGCATCGGACCACACGTATTGGAGTATAGCGCCTCAAAGCGCACGGCCACTCCGCCGCGGCAAAATCCTAGAATATGAAAATAAAAATCTGTTTTAACTCCCCTGAACATACAGTGCCGCTGTCGAGTTTGCCAGAAGTGCCTAATCATCTCCAAAAGTCAGACAATCAATTTTGAGGCCTTCCCTCATGTACCCTAGGCAAATGCCACTCTCTCCGTTCATTCCATTTCTTTTTTATTATCTAGTCAAGTATACGGGTGCATGCTGTTATGCTTAAAAAAGTAATTCGTGAAAACAATGCAACATATTAACCTTTTTTTCTTACTAGAAAGAAAATTGTTAATTATGTCCACTAGACATTTTCTAAGTAAGAAAAATCCTTATCCCGCCTCCACAAGGTCGTACAACAACATTATTTTAAAACCTGTAGAAAAACGTCAGCAAAATGTTTCTGAAGAAGTTATTTTCATAACATACGAATAGAAATAGTCAGTTGAAAAAAAGGGCTCAAAAAGTGGAAGGTTTTCAAAGTGATTCATTGATACAAGGTCATAAAATTAAAAAAATTCTTTGATGGCGTGATATTAAAACTCTCCACGAAGAAAACAGACCAAAAACCGTTGCTCTACGGCGATTCCCTGAGCAACTCTAGCCAGTTACGGAGAGAGCCTCTTTCTCTAAAACATCTACATATCTCGAAAAAAGTTAGTATTTCTAAATTTGTCGAACAAGTACTATTTTACTTATCTCTTTCCATACTTAAGGCAAATAGTTATATAAAATCTATGGACCTCGAGTCGGCTGCAGTGGCCGAGCGGTCTGTGGCGCGCCAGTCACAGTCTGCAAGGCCGCTACGGTCGGGGATTCGAATCCCTCCTCGGGCATTGATGTTTGTGTCGTCTTTAGTATAAGCTGGTTCATAAGTAGTTTGTAAGTTTAGGGACTGATGACCCCGTAAGCTTAACAAACATTTGAAACATATGGGCCTCGAATGACCGCCATATTCTGATTACCACATTAAAGAAGAAGTTGTTGAGTGCAGTACAGTGTATAAATAAATTCGTAAAATAAAATCCAATAATAAATGAAGTGACTAATAAGTAAGAATGGAAACTTAGTTCAGTTCATTCAGGCACGTGCGAGAAAAAAAGCAGACCTACGCCGCATTCCGACAGTGTGTCGATCGGCTAACGTATCAGATTCAGCGCGACACTCTCCCGTCAAGTATTCACGTTTGGCAAGAAGTCCATCGCTCTCTCCGCAAGCGGAAGCCGTTGATTAAGTGATCAGACCATCGACTGACGAAATCACGTGAAAGCACAGACTGTAAAACTTGAGCGACGCGGACTTGTAGAAGGAGCGTGACGTTCGACCTTTCTAGAAACTGTACAACGTGACAGTAGAACACAACGACCCCGAAGATCGTTCACCTCCACCCAGGTCCATCAAATAAATACCACAGCCGTGAGTCGACGCAGGACAGAAAGAGACAGATAGATTCAAAAAATGTTCAAATGTTTGTACAGTTTATGGGACTTAACTACGGGGTCATCAGTCCCTAAACTTACAAACTACTTATGAACTACTTACGAACTAGGACGGCACAAATATCCATGCCCGAGGGGGGATTCGAACCCCCGACCGTAGTAGCCGTGGACCGCGGCCGGCACAGATAGATTGATGGACATAGAGTGATGGAGTAGTATCGTCAGATTGGCAGTAGCAGCGTTACTAGCAGCAGCAGCAGCAGTAGCACAAGTGGAGTTTTAGTCATGATCAGCCACTGGCAGTGACGGAATTGAAGATGGAAGAATCTGATCGCCAGTACAGCGATCGGGAACATCAGCAATAACAGAGGTACTCACCCAGGATGACTGGCCACAACGATAGGATGCGGTCTGGTCGAGATAGTCGCCTGTGAACTCCGAGCCAGGTCCTGCCAATCGAAGACGTGAAGCCTGAAGACTGCCGGTTCGACTCCAGGGTCAAGGGCGCAAAACCTCCACACCGCGTCGCTACCGCTGATCTAGCACAACGGAATACTTTTAGAAGATGGGAAAATCATACCGCACCGCCACGAGATAATTCAACAGAATTTACGGCCTTTTAACGCACAGTGCTAGTTCGGCGGCAAACGCGGTTATACGGGGCAGCGAGCAGCGAGATGTCTGCCAGCGTAATCAGAGAACCACAAACGCCTCTTCGCCGTCGCACGCCTTTAGCTACCGACATTCGCCGAGTCAACTAGTTAACAGTAAGGATAATGTATGGTTTAACTGTTTAATAAACGTATTTTGTGTAAATGCTGTTTCAATTACGCCTCATATCCAAGCCAAGTTAGAGATCGCGCATCCCACATGTTTAGAAGATTCCTTGTAAATGCTATCCTGCCAATAAACTGTTAATTTGTAGTTAAAATTTGACATCCTGGCAATAGCTTGCGGAAATAAAATCCGCTACCAATCATTATTATTGTGGCTTATTAAAACATTACCGGTTCCGGGCTGGTTCCCATCTTCAAGTGTTTACATTCAGTATTGTTGACTGTTTAAAGAAAACTTAAATTACATTGTGCTTATCATACAGGTATACATACACAAGTGTCATATAGATATACATATACATAAACAAGTGTGGTATGTGGTGGAGTGATTTGTGTTAAGGCTATAAGTGTACTCACATATAAGTAGGGTATCCAATTCATGTTCGTACATTTTTCACAGGTTTTCTCAACTTATACCTGTAAAAACGTACGAAGACGATTTGGATATGCTACTTTGGGTGAGTACATTTATAACCTTAAAACAAATCACTCCACCACATACCACACTTTTTTATGTATTTGCAACACTGAATGCAAACACGTGAAGATGGCCACAAGCCCGAAACCGGTAGTGTTTTAATAAACCACCAATAATTATAACTGGTAGCAGATTTTATTTTCACAACCTATAAAACAGTCACGGAGTTCTTTAACATCCATAATGGATAAAATTCACTTAATAGGGCAATACATTTGCAGTTATTGTTAAGAACTCTATATTTAGCAAAGCTGTAAGGTTACTTTATTAAATGACAAAACCCCTTTCCATTTTATGAAATAATGCCTCTTCATTTGATGTCACAAGTACCCTTCACTCACCCATCTTAAAGTGTACAGCAAAAACCTAAATCAGTTTTTGACTAGAAAACAGTCATTCCCGACGTCTTCGATGTTCCGACGCTTTTTTGCGTGTGGCAGAATTCCTTGTCATGGTGTTCTGCTAGCAGCTCGAAAGATTGGACTGTAATCGCTAGATGGCAATGGAGAATGCCCCTTAATTGGCTACTGCGCAATACGATAAATTCTGTGTATATTAAATAAATAAAAACGGATTTAGCTTCTTCACCTGTGTTGTGTAATCTAGCTGTAGAGCAGCTCACTGCCACCCTTGAATCACTAAATCTAAAACATTATAAAAATAGCAAAGTGATTATCTTTACAATTAACAACGTTATATAGTCTCCCATTATCGAACAATTAAAGTTTAAATTTATGATTAAATTGTGTTAGTGATCAACTAAGTAATTATTTTGGCCATTTGCAAAGTAAATTGATTCTGGAAGATATAAAAGCTTGACACTTCTTGTTGTCACTCTCAGGCTTAGTTTCCAGACTCAGTCAAGGAATACAACTTCTGCTGCTTTTGGTTGTTAATAACGACTAAAATGTGATGCGGGTGAATATAAACTAGAAGCAAATTTTAAAATCAAGGGGAAATTGTTTCCATTGATAATGGGACACTGCTATTCGTGTCGATCGCCATTCCCCGTGATAAACGATAGTGGTGCAGCATATATTTAATATCCTACGTCATACGTAATGCGCACAGTTAAATGGGTATGATTCATAAATGATACGTGGGTCCAGTAATAGAGTAATATAGTTTAACTACGTTATCCAGCTGCGTCTATCAAGTTTAATTGAAATTAGCCTTTATTGGGTCCGTTTTATTCCCTCTGGCGCCTAACGCAAAACCGATTCTTTCTGAACAGTACGGTGATGAAACTCTTCCGCAATATATAAGTCACTGAAGTGCACTAACTGGTGCAGAATTAGTCTGCGTTTATGAACACTACTTTATAATGAAAGACGATAAATAGATTTCTGAGGTAAGCCATATTCCTACGAGGCTACATACAAACACCGATATTTGTTCGAAGAAATGAACAATGCGATTAACGTAACACGTTGCCTCATGTTAGTAACTGTTTATACGTTCAACTTAGAAGAAACAAAGGCACAAGGGATGCATTAAGTAACAGTGGGGTTTATAAAATCACATGCAATTACTGCAGCAAACTGTATATAGGTCAAACAGGCAGAGCAATTGAAATTAGACTGACTGAACATGAACGTAGCTGGAAATTACAGAAAGCAGACTTCACTTTCGCTGATCACTTTCTGAAAGAAGGAGACAGCTACCAGGTCCAAACAGAAGTTCTGCAAATAGCCAACAAATTCAGGATACTGAAACTGTTAGAAGCACTGCAAATAAACAGACGTTTAGCCAAAAATCCCTAGCTAGTGCTAAATGACAAAGGACAGTTGAGCACATCCCCACTGTTAAGCTTCACATAATGTAATTAAAACAGCTAACTAACACAGATCATCTTAATATCTCGTATAGAGTCCCCATTCCTACCATGTTTACTTTTAGACTTTAAGATCAAAACAATCCCTATAATAAATTGTACAGTAATATGAAATGTAATTTAAATATGTGAACCTTACCAGATGCTGTCAAATAAGTGAATTGTAAACATAGTGTAGAAACCGTATTTAATTTACAAATTAAGTGACGATCTCAACATATACTACAATGTCAATGACGTTAACATAGTTTTTAATTCAGTAATATTTGGTATGTAATGTGTTTCACCTTGTTCACTTGCAAATTACACTGAAAAAAAATGTTGAGGAGGCCCCTGATTACGTAAACATAAATCTATATGGCAACAGATGACTTTTTGCAATTCCAACAAATGTCATATGCAAAAACCGAGTATTCTATGTGCTGTATCTTTGTTTACCATCTTTGAGAACCTAAGCAATAGCGTCTTTGTCGACGCCTGTCAGCAGTTTTCCTGATGATGGCCTAGTAAGCCTAAAAGTAATTTGTAAATAAACAAAATATTAGCAGAACAGAAACAGATTGTTTGTTTTCAAACGTAAGCTTAGAAGAAGGTATTCCGTTATGAAACACCTGTCTGAAGAATAATTTTCTAATTTTTCAAAGGCTAAGGGAACAGTTGTTTCTGGATTTTGAGGGCAATTTAACAGAAGGATTCCCATAACCGCATTAAATAAATTCCCCGTTCCGTCAAAGAAGAATTTCTTTCAGAATGGGACATTTTTTATCTGTATATACTACATTTACTCTTGAAGAATCTGCAGAAATGTATGAAAATGAGAGAGATGGACCTGGAAAAAGTGAAGGAACCTGCGGTTCTTGAGAATTTCAGAGAACGGGAAAAGGGTGATGTACTGTAATAGAGGAGAGATATGTTGCAATGGGACGTGAAATAATCCAATTAGATACAAAGACAAAACCTAGAAAAATCCTTGGATTCTGTAGGAGATAATGAAATTAATTCACGAAAGTATAAAAATGTAGTAAATGAAGCAGGTAAACTGGAGTACAAGGTAACTAAAAATGAGACTGACTGGAAGAGCCAATGAGCTATAAAGGAAAAGGTTGAGGACGAAAGGAAGTCTGGAAGTATACGTCACTAGTGTTAAGATAGATACCGTCTACCGGAAATTAAGAGGTATTTGGAGGAAACAACAGCAACTGTAATAATATAAAAACTACGTGAAAAAACCAGAACTTACTAAGAAAATATGGGAGAAATGAAAGGTCGTAAATGTGTATCAATAACTTCTAGAAGGTATTTCAAGGCATAGAAATAAAAGCAGATGAAGATGCGATAGAAGAATTTTAAAGAGGAATGGAAGCCTTATGTATAATCGATGCCCCTAGAGTAGAATACGTCTCTGAGAGAGCCAGCAATGTCAAAAATATTCTACCTTTTTTGATAGATTGAAAGAAGAACGACAGAGGCAAAATATTCTTGAAATTAAAGAAGAATGTAAGAATAGGCGTGAAAATTACAGAAACGTTAGCTAATAAGGCGTGATTGGAAATTCTAGCACGAAAGTGTTAACCGAACAGTTGAAAATTTGTTTTAAGGCGACGTCAGGAAAGATCGGTTTCGAGATAGGAGAAATATAGTATCACGTTAGGTAAAACTGAGTCTACAACTTACCTTGTACTGTAATAGATTAATTTTTAAAAAAAGAAATTGGTAAAACAGCAACAGCAACTCATATGAATCAAAGTAGATTATCTGCCTCTAATATTAACGATAACATACAGATATGAATAAGTTAAGGAAAGACTTTTGATAACGTTGATTGGCTTACATGATTTCAAATGTTTAAGTCCCCATGGGTAAAATACAGGTAGCGGAATGTTATGTACAACTTATACACAAACCAGACACATTTATATGGGCGCATGAATGGGAAGCAATGGCTGGTAAGAAATTAAGACATCATGGCCTTTCCCCAATGTTATTCTATAGAAGGGGACTGTCGTGAAGGGAACCAATTCGTTATAGGAACTGAAGTTCAGAGAAAATAGATAAGAACTACAATGTTTGTCCATGATATGGTAATTTTCCACCCCCATGAACCACAGACATTGCCGAGGTGGGGTGGCTTGCGTGCCTCAACGATGCAGATAGCCGTACCGTAGGTGCAACCACAGCGGAGGGGTATCTGTGGAGAGGCCAGACAAACGTGTGATTCCTGAAGAGGGGCAGCAGCCTTTTCAGTAGTTACAGGGGCAACAGTCTGGATGATTGACTGAGCTGGCCTTGTAACATCAGCTAATGTGGCTTTGCCACACAGCTACTGCGAACGGCTGAAAGCAAGGGGAAACTATAGCCGTTACTTTTCCCGAGGACATGCAGCTCTACTGTATGAACATATGATGATGGCATCCTCTCGGGTAAAATATTCCGGAGGTAAAATAGTCCCCCATTCGGATCACCGTGCGGGGACTACTCAGGAGGATGTTGTCATCAGGAAAAACAAAACTGGCATTCTACGGATCGGAGCGTGGAATGTTAGATCCCTTAATCGGGTAGGAAAATTAGAAAATTTAAAAAGGGAAATGGATAGTTTGAAGTTAGATATAGTGGGGATTAGTGAAGTTCGGTGGCAGGATGAACAGGATTTCTGGTCAGGTGAGTACAGTATTATAAATACAAAATCAGTTGGGGGTATCACAGGAGTAGGAATGATAATGAATAAGAAAATAGGAATGCGGATCAAAATCAAATGTTTGTAAATCTATCGGACCAAACTACGTGGTCATCAGTCCGTAGCTTACAAACTACTTAAACCTAGGTAAACTAACCTAAGGACAAACACACACACCCATGCCCCAGGGAGGACTCGAACCTCCACGGCAAGCAACCGCGCGCTCCGCAGCGTGACGCATTAGACCGCTCGGCTACTCCACCGCGGCTAGGAATGCGGGTAAACTACTATGAGCAGCACAGTGACCGCATTATCATTGTCAAGATAGATACAAAGCCAACACCGACAACAGTAGTACAGGTTTATATGCCAACTAGCTCTGCCGATGATGAGGAGATCGAAGAAATATATGAGGAGCTAAAGGAAATTATTCAGACAGTTAAGGGAGAGGAAAACTTAATTGTGATGGGAGACTGGAATTCGGTAGTAGGAAAAGGAAGAGAAGGAAAAATAATAGGTGAATATGGACTGGGCAGGAGGAATGAAAGAGGAAGTCGCCTGGTAGAATTTTGCACGGAACATGATTTAATCGTAACAAACACGTGGTTTAAGAATCACAAAAGAAGGTTGTATACGTGGAAGAGACCAGGAGACACCAGAAGGTATCAGATAGATTTTATAATGGTAAGACATAGGTTCCGGAATCAGGTTATAAACTGCAGGACATACCCAGGGGCAGATATAGACTCTGACCGTAACTTGTTAGTCATGAACTGTAGGCTGAAGCTGAAAAAACTGCAGAAAGGTAGGAAAATAAGGAGATGGGACTTAGATAGATTGAAGGAAAGAGAAGTTCTGGAGAATTTCAGAGGGAGATTTAGGCAACAATTGACAGAAACAGGGGGAAATAAAACAGTAGAAGAGGAATGGGTAGCATTGAGAGATGAAATAGTGAAGGCAGCGGAGGACAAAATAGGTAGAAAGGCAAGACCTACAAAAAATCCATGGATATCACAAGAAATACTACATTTAATTGATGAAAGGAGAAATTATAAAAATGCAGTAAATGAAACAGGCAAAATGGAGTACAGACGACAAAAAAATAAGATTGACAGGAAGTGCAAAATGGCTAAGCAGGAGTGGCTAGAAGCGAAATGTAAATCTGTAGAAGAATGTATAGCAAGGGGAAAAGTAGATATCGCCTACAGGAAAATAAAAGAGACATTTGGGGACAAGAAAAGCAATTCTACGAATATCAAGAACGCAGATGGGAAACCAGTTCTCAGCAAAGAAGGGAAAGCTGAAAGGTGGAAAGAGTACATAGTGCAGCTCTACAAAGGAAATGAACTTAGAGACGATGTTGTAGGAAGGGAAGAGGAAGTAGATCAAGATGAAATAGGAGATACTTTACTGAGAGATGAATTTGACAGAGCCTTGAAAGTCCTAGGTCGGAACAAGGCCCCAGGAGTAGATGACATATCCTCAGAGCTACTAAAGTCTCTGGGAGAGCCAGCCATGACAAGACTATTTGAACTGGTGTATAGGATGTATGAGACAGGCGAAATGCCCTCAGAGTTTAAGAAAAATGTAATAATCCCCATTACAAAGAAATCAGGCGCAGACAGGTGTGAAAATTACAGAACCATAAGTTTGATAAGTCATGGTTGCAAAATTTTAACACGAATTATCTACAGGAGAATGGAAAAGCTGGTAGAAGCTGATCTCGGGGAAGATCAGTTTGGATTCAGGAGGAACGTAGGAACCCGGGAGGCAATACTCACTTTACGTCTTATCTTAGAAAATAGATTAAGAAAAGGCAAATCTACATTTTTTGCTTTTGTAGATTTGGAGAAGGCATTTGACAATGTTGACAGGAATACACTCTTTCAAATTCTGAAGTCAGCAGGGGTAAAATACAGGGAAAGGAGAGTTATTTACAACTTGTACAAAAGCCAGACCGCAGTTATTAGACTCGAAGGGCATGAAAGGGAAGCATCAGTTGGGAAGGGAGTAAGACAAGGTTGCAGCCTTTCTCCAATGTTATTCAATTTGTACATCGAGCAGGCGGTGAAGGAACTCAGGGAAAAATTTGGAATAGGGATCAAAGTTCAGGGGGAAGAAATAAAAACATTGCGTTTTGCTGATGACATTGTAATTCTGTCAGAGACAGCGAAGGACCTGGAAGAGCAGTTGAATGGAATGGACAACGTGTTGAAGAGAGCATATAAAATGAACATTAACAAGAGCAAAAAAAAAAAAAAAAAAAAAAAAAAAAATGTAATGCGGTCTTAGAAAATCAGGCGATGCTGAAGGAATTAGATTAGGTAACGAAACAATGAAGGTGGTAGATGAGTTTTGTTACTTGGGTAGTAAAATAACATGCGATGGTTGCAGTACAGAGGATATAAAATGCTGAATGGCAATGGGAAGAAAAGCATTTTTGACAAAGAAAAATTTGCTAACATCGAATATTAATTTAAGGGTAAGGAAGTCTTTTCTGAAGGCATTTGTGTGGAGTGTTGCCTTGTACGGGAGTGAAACATGGACGATAAGCAGTGCGGACAGGAAGAGAATAGAGGCTTTTGAAATGTGGTGCTACAGAAGAATGCTGAAGATTAGGTGGGTAGATCGCATAACTAATGAAGAGGTACTGAACAGGATTGGTGAGAAAAGGAATTTTTGGCATACCCTGACTAAAAGCAGGGATCGCTTGGTAGGACACATTCTTAGACATCGGGGAATCGTAAATTTAGGATTGGAGGGAAGTGTGTGGGGTAAAAATTGCAGAGGGAGACCAAAAGACGCGTATAGTAAGCAGATGCAAGTGGATGTGGGTTGCCGTTCTTATGAGGTGATGAAAAGGCTTGCTCAGGATAGAGTAGGGTGGAGAGCTGCATCAAACCAGTCTCCGGACTGAAGACCATAACAACAACATGGTAATTTTGTCAGAAACAGAATAGGACCTGGAAGTTAAATTGAACGGGTTGAACGTTGTGTTCCCAAAGCAAGAATAGTGGAATATAATTGGTTTAAATCAGACTATCTGAGGGAATTATACTACGAAATGAAACCAGGAAGGTGTTGGATGAGTTCTGTTACTTCGGAAGGGAAATATTTTTGGAGCACGAAAGATACAATATGCAATAGATGCAGAAAAGCATTTCTAAGGAAGCGAAATTTGATTACATCTAATATTAATTTAAATATCAGTAAGTCCTTTCTAAATGCATTTGTCTAGATTGTTGCGTGAAAAGCGGGCAATAAAGAGAGAAAAAAATGGTGGACTGAAGACCTTCGCAGTTTTGTGCCCCTAAAACAAACCAACCAAAGAAACAGATGATAGAAGCTTTTTAAATGTGGTGGTAGAGCCGAATACTGATAATTTTATTGGTATATGACGTAACTAATAAGGAGGTACAGAAGAGAATTAGAGAAAAGAAACGTCTTTCATCTTATGTGTATAAAAAGGATGGATTAGTAGGATACATTGAGATATCTAGAAAGCGCTAGTTCCCCATTAGAGAGAAGTGTGGGGATTAAAATCACAGAGATCACAAGACTACCGATTTCAAGTCAATAAGCGTCGCCGTTCTTATTCGAAGAGGCTTGCACAGGTTAGAGTAGCTTGGAGAGCTGTGTCATACCAGTCTTAGAACTGAAAATCTCTACAACAACTGTTTCAAAATATTAATGTTGTTTTCAAAACATAAAGAAATACGGAATAGTTTCCATGCAGACAGTACACGGCATGAGTACGAGTCGAGACTGACCAAAGGTACAATCCAAACAAAGCAAAAATTATGAGGTTCATTAGCTGTGTAGGCACTCCGGGTATCATTTGCAGCAATTCCGTGCCAGCAAGGCGATTGCTACAACGTTGTCACATTAAGCAAATCAGACATGTAAATTTTATGATGAAAGGAAGCACACGCTGTGTATAGACAGCAGTAGAACGTCCTGCCACGGGAAGGCGAATCCACTTCCCACCTGCTCCCATCCCCCCGCACCCATCCCAAGCACCATTCCTGCCCCCACTCCCGGGCAAGTGGCGTATGATTTCACAATTTGTTCGCATTTCACAAGAAGGACTATGCTAAGACCAACACTCACACCCCGTTCCCGTATAGCTTGAAATTAGGATGACATTAACAGAACACTATTACTAATGTGAACTTTCACGATTGAATTTGGAGTTAACGTGAACATGCAACACCTTTAGATATATGAATCCGTGTACGAGGTGCATTCAAGTTCTAAGGATTCCGATTTTTTTTTCTAATTAACTACTCACCCGAAATCGATGAAACTGGTGTTACTTCTCGACGTAATCTCCCTCCTGCAGACGTAAACATTTTTCATAACGCTGACGCCATGATTCCATAGCAGCGGCGAAGGCTTCTTTGGAGTCTGTTTTGACCACTGGAAAATAGCTGAGGCAATAGCAGCACGGCTGGTGAATGTGCGGCCACGGAGAGTGTCTTTCATTGATGGAAAAAGCCAAAAGTCACTAGGAGCCAGGTCAGGTGAGTAGGGAGCATGAGGAATCACTTCAAAGTTGTTATCACGAAGAAACTGTTGCGTAACGTTAGCTCGATGTGCGGGTGCGTTGTCTTGGAGAAACAGCACACGTGCAGCCCTTCCCGGCCGTTTTTGTTGCAGTGCAGGAAGGAATTTGTTCTTCAAAACATTTTCATAGGATTCACCTGTTACCATAGTGCCCTTTGGAACACAATGGGTAAGGATTACGCCCTCGATATCCCAGAACATGGACACCATCATTTTTTCAGCTCTGGCGGTTACCCAACATTTTCTTGGTGGCGGTGAATCTGTGTGCTTCTATTGAGCTGACTGGCGCTTTCTTTATGGATTGAAAAATACCATCTACGTCTCATCCATTGTCACAATCGACGAAAAGAAAGTCCCATTCATTCTGTCGTTGCGCGTCAACATTGCTTGGCAAAATGCCACACGGGAAGCCTTGTGGTCGTCCGTCAGCATTCGTGGCACCCACCTGGATGACACTTTTCGCATTTTCAGGTCGTCATGCAGTATTGTGTGCACAAAACCCACAGAAATGCCAACTCTGGAGGCGATCTGTTAAACAGTCATTCGGCGATCCCCCAAAACAATTCTCTCCACTTTGTCGATCATGTCGTCAGACCGGCTTGTGCGAGCCCGAGGTTGTTTCGGTTTGTTGTCACACGATATTCTGCCTTCATTAAACCGTCGCACCCATGAACGCACTTTCGACACATCCATAACTCCATCACCACATGTCTCCTTCAACTGTCGATGAATTTCAATTGGTGTCACACCATGCAAATTCAGAAAGCGAATGATTCCACGCTGTTCAAGTAAAGAAAACGTCGCCATTAAAGTATCTAAAACAGTTCTCATTCTCGCCGCTGGCGGTAAAATTCCATCTGCTGTACGCTGCTGCCATCTCTGAGACGTACTGACAATGAATTCGGCCTAATTTTAAAACAACGCGCATGCTTCTATCTCTTTCCAGTCCGGAGAAAAAAATCGGAGGCCTTAGAACTTGAATGCACCTCGTAACACCAACGGCACAATAATGCAGCAGTCACATATGCGTGTTAAAAGGTTTATAGCTAAGCAATAACATGTTTAGGGCTACCTTGCCCATCTTCATTTGTCATACATCTCCTTCCGTCATTAGTAGCATACCTTCTGATTCTTTATTGCACAAGATTATTCAGAATTTAAATGCCACGTGTAATTTATTTCAAGATAAAACAATATTTTTAGGTTCTTGTATTAAGTAGAAAATGAAACAGTTATGTTCACTTTCTTGATTTCTGCTGGATGGTGAAAGTTTTCTTTGGTGTTAATCTGGCGTTTGATGATGTTATTAACACTACTGCACTGTAGTAAGCCCGTATCCTGTAAATAAATACCCGTGGTACTCTTAAGAAAACAGAATAATTTTTTATACAAAGCAAAGTTTATTTGCATAAACGATTGGGGAGAAAGTCTAAGTACGAAAAGAAATCCGTTAAACTTTGTTTACAAGATAAATCAGTCAAAGGTGAAGGCCATAAACTCCACAAAATATCTAGGAATTACTATTACTTCAGAATTAAACTGGAAAGAACACGTAAATAATGCCGTGGGAAAAGGGTACCAAATACTGCGTTTTATTGGCAGAAATATTAAAAGATGCAACAGAACTACTAGAGAGACAGCGTACAGTACGCTAGTCAGTCCTTTTTTGGAGTATTGCTGCCCATTGTGGAATCCTTATTAGGTCGGTTTGACGGAGGACATCGAAAGAGTTCAAGTAAGAGCAGCTCGTTTCGTATTGTCACGATACAGAGGAGGCAGTGTCATGGAAATGATACAGGACCTGGGATGGGAATCATTACAACAACTGCGCTTATCGCTGCGCGTGGTCTACTTACGAAAATCCAATCACCAAAATCCTCCGAATGCGAAAATATATTATTGACTTCCACCTACATAGGTAGAACTGATCAACATAATAAAATACGAGAAATCATAGATCGAGCGGAGAGATTCAGATGTTCTTTCTTCCCGTGTGCTATTCGATAGTGAAATGGGAGATGAATAGTATAAAAGTGGTTCGATGAACCCTCTGCCAGGGTGATTTGTAGAGTATCCCATATAGATGTAGATCATTTATACAGATATAAAGATGTTCCCTCTTTTATCAAAAATGGTAACTCTGTACAGTGATGTGTGAAGTGTGCTAAGCTAACATTCAACTAATAGAAATACTTTGCCGGCCATAGTGGCCGAGCGGTCTGCGGCGCGCCAGTCACAGTTTGAACGGCCGCTACGGTCGGGGGTTCGAATCCCCCCCTTGGGCATCGATGTTTGTGTCGTCTTTAGTATAAGGTAATTAATAAGTAGTTTGTAAGTTTAGGGACTGATGACGCCGCAGTTGAGTCCCTTAAGCTTAACAAACATTGAACATTTTTTAGAAATAATTTGCTCTTTGGGAGTGACACTGTTCTTTCATGGTACTTTCTTTTTTATAAAGGGACTACAAAATAAGATATATTCAGTATGTCATCACTGTGGTGTCGCACAATTACAAAGTGCGCGCCACCTACTTTCGCCGCGCGCCGCCATGCACGCACGGCGCGGCGTTCTTACGACGACAGCCACGAGCGCCCTCTGCTGCAACCCCGCTCGTGGCCACCACGGAAAGACATCGTTCACTTGGGACTGAGTTAGGAACCAGTAAAGACTTCGGAATCCGATAGGCACCAGTGAAGACTTGGCTATCAGTTAGGCACTAGGCAGGACTCTAGCTCAACTATGTATCAACATTCTGCAGTACTATGTAAAAGTTAAGTATTGTATAAATTCTGTGCAATATATATCTCATTCTAATTTACTCTAGTGTTTCTAGTTCTGGCTGCTCCCCTCCGTACCTGCACCAGCGTGCTATCTTTATTTCTGTGTCGGACTCATTCCACTCGGCCACCGACACCTACAACGGAACGAGACACAAAAGCGGCGACGAGGCTGGGACACAAAAGTGGCTACGAGGAGTGATAGACGATCCGTGGACCAGCCCGCTTGCAGCAGCCATACAGCAGTAGTAGTCGGAGCACACAGAAATTGCTCCCGTCCACCCACCCTTATTATAAGAATTTTGGGGGAAGATATTTTGTTACGTGTTTTGTGGACTTTTTTGTTGCAGAGCGTCCTCTTTCATATTGCATTTGTGTTTTGTTATAAGTTACTTGTATACGCGGCGCCTAATCGGTCAGCATGGCCACTACCCCGAACCCAAACTTAATGGAAATTATTCAGTTACAGACGGCGCAAATAACACAACTCCTGCAGGCTGTGGCCCAGCTCACAGCGCAAGCAGCTAACCAACAACAACAGCCGCCGCTTCAGCAGTCCACACCTGCCGCCGCAACGCTTCCTACGTTTCGCCAGTACAACGAACGTGAGGAAGAATGGAGCGACTATTTCGCACAGTTTCAAGAACTCGTCGCGGCTCATCAACTTACAGGTCAGACTGTTAAGCATCTTTTATTGTCTGTGGTGGGCCCCAAACCTTTCGTGTTACTGCAAAAACTATTCCCGCACGCATCTCCTCGTGGTGTAGACTTTGAACAAATAGTAGAGGTACTAAATGCTCATTATGAGAGAAAAGTTCTCGTAGCTGCGGCACGGTACCGATTTTTCAGACTTAAAAAATTACCGCAGCAGTCACACCAAGAATGGATTACGGAATTGAAGGGCTTAACCCACAAATGTAAATTTACTTGCTCTTGTGGACTTTCGTATAGTGACGTGATGTTGAGGGATGCGATTACGCAAAATATTCAGGACCCCAGAATTAGAGCAGCAATTCTGAAACAGTCTGACCCCTCATTAGACAGTGTACTGCAGTTTATAGATGCGCATGATACTTTTGACTTAGCAGATGTATAAATGCAAAGCCACAGTGTTAATTCAGTGCGCCGCAACGGACGCTTTCCTAGCCGTAGTTCTCAGTGTAGCACTAGTGATTCTTACAATAGAACAGGCCGTGCTGAACAGACAGTGAACAGTAGCCAGTGTAAAAGTGCGACACAAAGGTCGCCCCGTCGTGTTAGAAACAGTGATGTGAATAACGGGCGCCAACGCTCATTTCAGAAAAATGTACGTAAATCTTGCCCCCAGTGTGTGTCTCGCCACAAGCGTGCTCATTGCCCTAGTCGCAACGCAACCTGTTACCAATGTGGCAAATCTGGACATGTGCAGTCTGTGTGTATGCAACTTAAAAACTCAAAGAACGGTACCGTTAGAAACAGTGCTTCGCGGAGTGCGAGAACGGTTCATTCTGTAAATGTTATACGGGCTGTGGAA
This sequence comes from Locusta migratoria, assembly GCA_026315105.1. Lineage (NCBI taxonomy): Eukaryota > Metazoa > Arthropoda > Insecta > Orthoptera > Acrididae > Locusta > Locusta migratoria. Next base: position 145,035,891 of record CM048746.1, read on the forward strand.
TTGAACAGTGCTTTCCTTGGATCTCAATTGCAAGAAAGTAGTTCTGCGCCTATGGCAAAACTATATAGTGCACCACGTAGCAAGCGCCGACGAGCGCGTAAAACAGTGCAACGGAAAAGGGTTCGAGACAAGCAAAATGACTATGAACAGTGCATTCCTGTAGTGAAAATAGTGCCTTCTGCAACTGCTCCTTGTAATAGTGCCCAGTACTGTGTAGCTAGTGACAGTAGACATCAAGTAGCTACTCAAAAGTGTAGTGCAGTAGTTAGTACATCTGGAGTAGCTTCGAATGCTTGCGCGGACGCCGATCCGGCGGTAGTGCCATCCGCTGCGTACCGAGTCTGCGCCGCTTACTTCACTACGCGACCCGCGCAAGCGCAGTAAACAAACCGTAGCAGACGTTGCCCACATTCGCGCACCTGTCGAGCGCCGCAAGCAAAAACTTTTTGTGACTCTCTTCATAGAAAATAAGACGGTGCAATTTCAGCTTGATACTGGTTCCGCTGTAACATTAATAAATAAAGATACTTATGAACTTCTGGGTTCGCCAAAATTGTCGCCGTCACAGGAAGTGTTAACAGCTTATACAGGTCAAAATATTCCCGTGCTAGGAACGTGTAGCCTGCCCGCCTCTTTTCAAGGTGTAACAAAAACAGTTGCTTTTGTAGTTCTTCAGGCCAAATCGACACAGAACATTTTTGGACTAGATGCTTTTGACTTGTTTGGTTTATCAATTCAAAGAGATGTGCTTCAAATTTCGTCAATAGTGCCTCAGGATAAAATCAATGCATTGTGTGACAAATATAGTGACTTGTTTTCGCCGGAACTAGGTTGTGCAAAAGACTTCGTGGCACATGTAACTTTAAAAGAATCTGCAGTTCCAAAATTTCGTAAAGCTAGACCAGTGCCTATCGCCTTGCGTGATACAGTTGCCGAAGAACTTAAACGTTGGCAAGATAGTGGGGTGATTTCTCCTGTTTCTGCGAGTCAGTGGGCCTCGCCTATAGTAATTATACCCAAGCCGTCAGGAAAACTTCGTCTCTGTGCGGACTTCAAATCAACAGTGAACAGTCAAACAATTGTTGACACTTATCCCCGCCCAGGCCCTCCTCCCAGTGCCGTCGCCGTGGCCCTCAGCCCTACGCCACAACGGCGCGGCGGTTTGGGGGGAGGGGTGTGGTGTCGCACAAGTACAAAGTGCGCGCCACCTACTTTCGCCGCGCGCCGCCATGCACGCACGGCGCGGCGTTCTTACGACGACAGCCACGAGCGCCCTCTGCTGCAACCCCGCTCGTGGCCACCACGGAAAGACATCGTTCACTTGGGACTGAGTTAGGAACCAGTAAAGACTTCGGAATCCGATAGGCACCAGTGAAGACTTGGCTATCAGTTAGGCACTAGGCAGGACTCTAGCTCAACTATGTATCAACATTCTGCAGTACTATGTAAAAGTTAAGTATTGTATAAATTCTGTGCAATATATATCTCATTCTAATTTACTCTAGTGTTTCTAGTTCTGGCTGCTCCCCTCCGTACCTGCACCAGCGTGCTATCTTTATTTCTGTGTCGGACTCATTCCACTCGGCCACCTACAACGGAACGAGACACAAAAGCGGCGACGAGGCTGGGACACAAAAATCACTATATTAATATTTACATATCTGCCCCCATAAAGAGTAACTTCCTCTACCGATTTTGCTTGTTTCATATTGGCATATTTTAGTTATTACTGAAGTACAAGTTTGTTTATAGTTTTAATCTGACTGTCTTTATTTTCAGATCTATTTCCTGACTGTTTACTGTTAGGTTTCTCATATTTTACTAGTTTAATCTGTGTGTGCTGATTTGTGTTCGTTTTGTGAGAAATTCAAGGAAATGTACTAGAAAATGTTTATTGCCAAGCTATAGTTGTTCATTTAGTATGTTGTGGAGTGAATTGGAATTGTGAATATATATTTCCAATTTTCCTAAAAGGACCACCGTTTTACCTGTAACTTGTCATTAATATTAGAGACAAAGTAACTGTTTTGACTCATATGAGTTGTTATTGCTGTTTTACTTCAATTTTTAATCTACAAACATCCTTTAGCTCTCGGTATCTTGTACTAAAGATTCTGCCTGTCTGTCCAAGGTAGAAACTAGAGCAGTTCTCACAAATGATCTTCTAAATTCTAAATTTTTAGAGGCCTAAAAAGTTGGTTTTGGTATCGCGAATAATGTTACGTTGTACGTTGGTGCGGAAACTTGAGATATCCAAGGATATCTCTGCTGCTTTCAATATTTTATTTCGCATAGCCAGCCATTCGTCTTCTACTATGTTATTTCCCCTAGTTTTCGTCAATTGTTACCTAAAGCTCCCTCTTAACATCTTAAGAACCTCAGGTTCATTCAGTTTTTCCAGGTCCAAATGCATTATTTTCCTACCTTTCCACAGTTTCTTCAATTTCAGTCTATAGTTCTTAACCAATAATACATGACCTTAGTCCACATCTGTCAGTGGATATCTCTTAACAGTTTAAAATCTGGTTCCGAAATCTATGTATTACTATTATAAAATTATCAGCGGCCTTCCACTGTCTTTTGGTCTCTTCGCACCAGAGTTCTAAGGACGCCGTTGCGTTGGTATGGTGGATGGAAACTATTGGCATGCAGATACCTGTCAGTATGTGTCGGCTTTCGGTTAACACTATGTCCAAGGGTGCAATCATCTTTTTCGTAAACCATTACATTAAAAAATGGAACTTTACCGACACTTTCGACCTCCATAATAAATTTGATGTTTGGGTACGCAGAGCATATGCCATTTCAGATGCAGACAGTTTACCGTCGGAACTGAAATATCTGACGACTGTTTTTAAGGAAAATGGTTACTCTGAAAAACAGATTTGCCGTGCTATGCAGTTTGGACCTTCTCCAAACGTGCCTGAAGAGGAGTATAGGGCTCTATCCTACATTCCTTACGCTGGGGGCGTTTCTTTTAAAATCGGAAGACTTTTAAAATGTTTTAACATAAAGACATTTTCCGTCCGCCTCCAATATTAGGGCATTCCTTGGCTCCGTCAAAGATGACCTCGGACTCAAGAAACCCGGTGTTTACAAAATACCGTGTGAGTGTGACAAGTCATAGATCGGCCGTACGCTTCGAACTGTACAAGATAGATGCATGGAACATTCCCGCCACACGCGACTATTGCAGCCGGATAAATTGGCGGTAGTAAAACACTGTTTAACGGAAGGACACAAGATGATGATTGATGAGACCCGCATAGTAACCAATATCTCCGGTTTCTGGAACAGTGTTTACAGAGAAGCCATTGAAATCAAGGTGACGCACAATCTAATAGAGACATGCCGCGACCGACGCCTATACAGGACGCGGTATTCCGATCTTACTCCAGTATTCAGCGGGACTCAGCAGCAGTAGTTTCCTGAAGATGGCGGACAGCTGTACCGTCGAACTATTGTATCAATTTGATTTTATTATCCGGCAGAAAACCCGCAGAGACTTCGAAGATTTGTCACGCCGGGAAAGCCTTCGAAGTTTCAGGAGGTACATCTTGTTCGAAAACAATAGGTGTAAATGTAGTATTTGCCTCCTTTCTACTTTTGCTGCCTTAATTTTGACGAAATATCTTGCATATTATAATGCTTATGGAGCATTATGGGAGGTTTTAGAATCTACGAGGAAGAGCCAGCCCAATATCGTGTAGGGCCACCGCGAGGGTACAGAAAAGTGCCGAAACACGATATGGCATGGACTGGCTCGACTAATCATTGAGACAGTGCTCAGGAAACTGACACCATGCACCCTGCAGGGCTGTCCAAAATCCGGCAAGAGCATGAGAAGGTGGAGAACTCTTCTTAACAGCACGTCGCAAGGATATTTCTGGAGCCACTCGGCAGCAATTCTGATCCGATGCGGAATAGCCGTGCGCACTGAGGCGTAATTCTGCTGTGCGCGCGGCCGTTCGCCGTCATGGTTCATGTCCTCCCTTGAGCATGGGTGTATGAGTTGTCCTTAGGTTAGTTTAACTCAGTTTAAGTAGTTTGTAAGCTAGAGACTAAAAACCAAGCAGTTAAGTCCCATACATTTACAAACATTTGAACATTTGTAGCAATTCTGAACGTGTGCGGTGGCTCATTCACCTCTGGAGTTGCTCAAGTTCGTCGGAATGCACAACGTACGTGAATGGTCGCACGTAACCAGCCAGGATTTGCACGGACTTGTCACCTGTAAGAGTCGTACCGCTGCGCCGGAATGGCCTTGCAGTTCTAGTCCTCATGTCAGGAATTGCGCGGCCGCTCCTTCCGGAGGTGTGTGGGTTGACCTCAAGATAGTTTAAGTAATTTATAAGTCTATGTATAGATGACCTGAGACCAATAATCCATAAGCTTAGACACATTTGAACATTTAAAGGTTAGACGTATTAGTGGTACCAGATCACGGGGACAACAAGCGCACCTTATCAATACAGAGCCTCCGAGAAGTTAAACAGTCCCGAGTTGACATGCATGGTATAGGAATTCTTTAAGTTGTTTACCTACACGTGCACTTACACCCGCTCGATAAATTGGAAACGAGACTCGACAGACCGCGCAATATGTATCCAGTCATCAACAGTTAAATGTTGAATGGCGCAGACTAGGTGTAAGGATATGTGTCTATCAATAAAAAATCAAATGTGTTTAAACCTATTGGACGAAACTATTTTGGTCTTGTCCCTAGACTTACAAACTACTTTAACTAACTTAAGGGAAACACACACACACACACACACACACACACACATACACACACAGCATGAAACTCTCTGTTAGTCCACCGCGGCTGTCCATCAATCAGAAAGGTAACACGATTGACCCTTCAGCTCCTGAAGCCCATATCGATGATGTTTCGTGAATGGCTTTCACGCTGACACTTGTTCATTGTCGAACTTTGAAAGCTTCAGCAATTAGCGGAAGGGTTATGTCACGTTGAACGAGTCTCTCCAGTCGCCGTTGGTCCGGTTCTTGTAGGATATTTTTACCGTCACAGCGACTGCTGAGATTAGATGTATTACTGGATTATAGAAGTGATCTTACGTGAAAATCCCCTCCTTATCGATACCTCAGGGATGCTTTGTCACCTCTCTTGTACGCTGACTATAACGAGACGTTCAAACTTACATAATCGTGCTAACTTGCCATTGTAGCGTCAGTAAATGATCTAACGCCTGAGCCAAGCACCTGTTGTCTTATAAAGGCGTTTCCGATCCCAGCGCCATCCTCCGAGTGATAAAAATCTCTGTGTTTCCCCATGCATACCTATACCAACTTCTTATGCTCTTCAGTGTCTCTATAATTACAGCATCGTTTATGCTGAAATTCATATTTTATTTTCATCGTTGTCACTTTCTTCACTGGCACACGTAACTCCTCGTTATATCTTCATATCGTTTTATTTAACCGGCCACTAAGGTATGTAGTTAATTGCCTCCTAATGGGTAAGAACGTTTGCAGCCGCGGTGGAGTAACCGAGCGGTCTAAAGCGTCTTGCTGCGGAGCGCGCGGTTGCTCGCTGTCGGGGGTTCGAGTCGTCTCTGGGGCATGAGTGTGTGTGTGTTTCTCCTTGGGTTAGTTTACCTTAGTTTAAGTAGTTTGTAAGCTACGCACTGATGATCAAGCAGTTGGCCCGATAGATTTACAAACATTTGATTTGATAAGTACGTTGGCACCAGCATAAATGTAATATTTTCTTCTCCGTCTTTCTAAACGCCTTTCTGTATTGATGTTAGGCATAGATGCATGCGATAAACTACATAATTGTTCCCTTACTGTAACACTGACATCCTATGCCTGATTGATACGGCCAAAGAGGTGCTGGTACGAAAATCTTCGCTGACTGTTAAAGTCAATATCGAGCTGAAGAAAAACTCCTTTAATGATGCGTACCATACTACTGTTTGAGAAAATTGTAACACCCTAAAAGAGTGGTCTGAATCACTATAAAACCGGAGTGTACTTATAATAATGGAACCGTAATAAACCTTTAAGGTAGCAGAGAGAAGATTTACACTTACGCGATGTAGTTGTCATAGCTATAAATGACAGAATGATGGCTAGAATAGCAACACGTATAGAAACCACCAACACATTAAACGTCAATGGTCACATTAATGCCATGACTGTAGCTCTGAATAGCCAATTTTCTGAAAACAGTTCCACTTCAACCTATCCTACAATAATGGCCACATTTGTGTTGTACAGTAACATAGTGAATTGCAGAGAGGACAAGCGTCAAGTGTAACAATTTGGAGTGGAGTACCATTAACGATTTACATGCTGTATTGAATTATTACAGTCAAATTTTATTCTTTTTGCCGTTATGTACATTTTTATGTCTCTATATAAATAAAATGTAATGCTGACCGTTGCTAACTGCTTCTACGCAAACGAATTTTGGTAACAGTAATGTTTTTAGCGGAAAAATTGCAAAAGTTGCAATACATGAAAATATCCTTTGATAAACGGTGTTCTCAAAATATTAACTCACTTCCTAACGATTTTTTTTTCTTTCAGTTCTTTATGGTAATGGAAAAGTCTTCATAGAAAAAATTCCACACAATTATAAAGGAACTTAGCAAAACTCAGAAAGACTGCAAAAATCTAAATTTTCATGTGCACTCTCGATCACAAAAGGGAAGAAAAGTTTGCTTTTTCAGATCATTATAAAATTTAATACCTTTATACTCCGCAAGATACTGTATCGTGAATGGCTGAGGGTACCATACAATACAATTCTACATCGCATATTTCTTTTATTTATTTATTTATCTGTTCTTATCCTCTTAGCCGGTGTATGGTTGTTGTTGATGGGCACTGCATATGACACTCGGACAATGATACGTTAGACAGATCATCATCGAAGTTGGTTGGTGAATGTAATTTTATACGTACCAAGGAGGAACTAATAGGATGATGGGGGAGCAGGAGATGAGAATGATGAATAATGAAATTGACACAGAGAGGTGGAGGATGAGTAAGAGCTACAAGAGGGGAAATAGGAAATAACAGAGTGAGGGGAGTAGATTGCAAGAGGCTGAAGAAGGAGATGGACTATTGGACGAATGGAGTTGAAACTGAAAGTAGAAATACTTACCGTCCATTACATCAATCATTATCCTCAACATCAGAAGTAGAGAGGAAAAAACAAGGAGGAGGAGGAATAGGAGGAGGAAAAGGACGTGGAAGAGTCTGATATATTGGGGAGGAGCTATCAGGTATATAGCTGACAGGAAATAGGTAGAGGAACGAGTAAATGTCTTGATGGACAATGACAGGAAGGAAGAGGAGATAAACAACATATATGAACAAATAAATGGCCGGGTAATAGGGGCTTCGAGTTTCTCAGTGAAATAATTTTCGTTGTTCTACGCGTATATCTGCTAATTGGTGTTGTAGTATTCACCAACAGTTGTCTATCATGGTGAGAATGTAGTAGTTCTGAATAACAGTAGTATATGTTCGTCAGAACGATGATCACTGTGAAAAATGTATGGACAATGTGTAATGTTTTTTGTGGTGGTGAATAGGAGAAAGAATAATATCGAAACGCAAAAAAAATTAAAATTTGTGCTTAAACAACTCTTCCAATTACACTTCCCAAAACATCCTTCTGAATAGGGCACATTAGAAGACCTAAGGATATGTAAGAAATATTAATTAAAAACCAGGAAGATCAGATTCCCGATAATTAATCAATCAAAATTCAGTTAAATTGCTGGGAGACTGAGAAATAAGATATATGGGAATATGAAAAGGAAAATACAATAAAATTTCATCTGAAAGAACTCTGCTGATCATCTATAGACTTAAATGCTGTCAGTTCCAAAGAAATACCTGCTTCCTATAGTAACTGAGTCACAGGCAAACGTTAAATACCTTCACAGGTGTGGCTTTCAGTGGTAGCATATTGCAGTATTGATATTCGCCACGTGCCGTGCACAAATATTTGCGCCTCACACGGGTCGTGTTTGTCTCGTGGATAGCTGGTAAATACAGAACGGTCTGTTATGTGTAGAAATTCTCGTGCTAGTACTAACGCTAGTCTCTGATATCGTAGCCAGTTTGTACAAACGATGTAAAACGAAGAAGTCTTTCTTTCAAGTCAAGTTTCATCTCATTCACAGAACCTACAGACAAATAGAAGCCACACGATTGTTGAAGAAAGGGTGTAGAGTTTAAAACTAAGAACATACGTTCTATCCGTAAAATTGGAATCGCTACTTTTAAAACATTATATTAATTTTTAACGTATTTTGGAGTTTACAACGACCTTGTTGTAGTATTAAAATTAAAACAGTCCAGATTGGAGATATATTATTTTATTTCGCAGCCGGTTATCGGTTCACAAAGACAAAGAACACTGCAACAGATCACAGATATTTAAACGGACATCTACAGTAACAGTGAATATATTGCAGAGGGCTATCCAATATATCATGAAAATACAAAGGTTTGCATCCATGATGGCAGGCGGTGGCAGTGGATGCAGCAGGAATCACAAACGTAAACTGATGACATGGATAAGGGAGCTGTGACTTATATACTGGATGCTCCATCCACCACGCATTACAAATCTTAATAGTAACAAATCAGACACACAGTATGTAAAATCTACCACTTAAATTAACACATATGATACCCTGTGGCTCAAAATTATTCGAAAAGTATTCTAATCTTACATCTTATATGTATATATGTTCCACATGTCCTAAACTACTGGACCGATTTCAGCCAAATTTGGTGCACATGTGCACATATCAAGCAACAATCACTGTCGGTGTAACAATCACCTACGACACATACGTAAGGAGATATGAAGTCATAAGCAATGAGTTGCGGGAAAAATTGCTGCGTCAAACGACAATGCTGCACATTTCCTCCTAAACCACTAGACCGATTTCAACCATATTTGGTGCACATATTCCTCATGTGTGATAACAATTGCTGTACCAGTACGAACCACATACGACACATGGTTCAGGAGATATAACGTCATGAACAATAGGAATCGCAAAAAAATCTACATAATGCGACGAGATTTTATAAATACGAGAATGACAGTACTTGGCGACTTGTAACAAACTTTAAACATAATTTCAAACCTTTATTAAACTTTTTCTCGCAGACAACCACATCAATATCATGAAAGGAAAAATGTTCCTCGCTTGCTACTTTTCCGCTGTTCATGGAGCAAAACTATGACATTCGGTATAACGTTACAATTTATAATTTCTCCACTACCAGTTGTACTCGCAGAATACACCCGTAAAGCTGTATGTACCTTTGAAATTGTATCACATTACGACACGTAGTTCATGAGATATGAGGATGTAAAGAGTAACGTTCATGGAAAATCGCCCCATCAAGCATCACGTTATATTACTTCTTTACTACTAAACATATTCGCAACGGATTTTATCGACATACCGCACTTATACAAATCACATATACTCTTGCAAAATTTTACAGTTGTACAACATATCTATACTAATAATAAATCTGAAAAACGTAGGCCTGTGGCTGTTCGCTTCAATCTTCAAAAGTACAGGACGAATTTTCATGCCGTTTTCACCAGAAACATGAGCGAAGATTGGTTCAGGACCTAGGCATGATTTCATCAAAATAGAATGACAAAGTGTTTTCATAGACCGTTGTGTCTGTCTGTTCATCTATTAGAAACCTCTTCTCCGAAACTACTTCACGAATTCGCAGGGGGTTTTCACAGGTAATTTCAGTGTACTTTGGGACAACACATAGACTCACTTTCATAAAAATCGAATCATGCTTAGTAGAATACCACAATTTAACGTTTTTCATCGACTACCGTCTTGTCTACCTTTCTCTTTCATCTCCAAAACTAATAGACGAATTATCAGGGATATTTCACAGGAAACATGAGGGTATCTTGCGGTTACAGAAACGCTTCATTTCACAAAATGACAATTTAAACATTTCTCTGAAAGCAGTCGCATGTGTCTATTTGTAGAGAGCAATCTCCAAAGGTACTAAATGAACATTAATGGGGCTATCACAGATAAATAGAGAATATCCTGAGGCAACATATAGGCATAGGCGTAGGTGTATTTCATGCTTGGAAAGAACGGTGTAATGCAGCAAAGAACTAACAGATAGCGCTGCGGGTGTTCGTGTGAAGTTAGAGGCAGCGATCGGATTATTACTCTTTGAAAATACTACTTACTCTTTCACTTTTCAAATTTACAATATGTCTGAAAATCGTATTCTGGGTTGCTCTGTTCTACGAAATATGATTCAACGCAATGAAGATAAAACTGATACAAACCTCGCTGTGTTTAATCCATATATTTACAGACTGATACCACACTCCAAGGTATACGTACAACTACTATGAAAGTTTAAGACCCACGCTTGGAGCGACAATAGCGCATCTAACGGAAAAAGAGCCAACCGTAAGAATAATTCTTTTCAGGGATATTTATGCTTCATTAAGGAAATCCTTGTTAAGTTTCAGCTTTCCGTGCCTCAACCCATTGTCCAGAGATATGAATGATCATGAAATAAATGTTTTAAATGGCGAATATTACTGATGTAATATGTAAGCTACATCATATTCATGAAGATATGCCTATTTCTAACACGTTTCGCAAACGTATTAAAAAGACTAGTGATACATTTTCATGCGGATTTCACAAGAAATTTGACCTTAGATTCAAGCAACATATGGGCATGATTCCATCAAAATCAGATCACGGAAAAAAGATACGTCGCAATCTTAAGTGTTTTTAGTAACTGTCTCTTCATCTATTAGAAATACCTAATCTCCTAAATTACTTCACGGATTTGCAAGGAGCAACTTCGTTTGATAAAAAAGAGGAATCAGGGAACTTGTTTTAGATGTAGGTTATGCTTAAAGTGTGGATTGCGTAGTACAGCAAACAAGCGATAGAGGCGCTGTAGTACACCGAAGAACTAGTGAACACTACTGCTGCATAATAAGTATTAGATAGAATAACAAGGAACCGAACGTCTGTGACAGAATTAAGCAATATTATGTCTACGAATACAAAAAACATTAAACATGTTACTGAATTCGCTTTGTGCATTAAATACTTATAGACATTTCTTTGCTTATTTTGGCACGTTTCACTTTTCGTATCAGAAACTTTATGAAGATACATCGTTTCGAACAATGACTTTTACTTAAATTTGACGTCCTGGCTAGGGCAACTGAGTTTATTGACGAAGCGATCCAACAAGGATTCTATTTTTACTGACTAAAGTCCAGAACCCTAAAAAGGCATGATACACACAGGCCCTCCATGAACAACCGTTGCGAAGCACGGGCATATAAGTTAGTATCATATAATCCGCTGCTAAGTAAATCAGTTAAAATTTACAATAAATAAATAAATAAATAACCAATGAAATCGGCGGCAGATGAAGAAATTGCTTTGTATAGTCATTTAAGGGAAACTAATGTAGTTTGTTCGTTGTAGAAAGGAAGCTGTGAGACCTCGATGGTTTCCTTGGAGGTTCCGTAAAAAGTATCGATATGCATAAAAATTGGCTGGTAAAAGACGATATCAAAGATGCGCCAATGTTTGGCCGCCACAGTGTGCCAGTGAATACTCAAAGAAGCTGTAGAAATGCATTAAAACACTTTTAAAATGTTGTATATTAGGCGTCATGCCGACCACCGATAGAAAAATAAATAACATTATCGATGTAATTATACATAAAATGAGTGGAACACCAGTGGAATAAAAGTCAGTGGCACCATTTATTCGGTAGAAGTGTTCAGTTCCGTAGAAAATGCAAGTTTCAATCGGAAACGATAGTTGTAACATCATCAGTTCTAAATTCCAACATGTAAATATATGAAAATAGCTTTTACAGTGTCATAATAGTCATAAAGCAAAATTTATAGATTGATGGCCTCGTAGTTAAGTCCCATAAGCTATACAAACAAAACAAACAAACAAAATTTATAGCACACAATACATTACAATGTGTGTGCAGAAGAATAAAACGTAACCGTTAAGAGCAATTGGCTACTATGTCAAAGAACGTTTGTAAAGACAAATAAGAACGATTACTTGTTAAAGCAATAGATTGAAGATTAAGTAATGAGTAATGAGTAATATATGCAGCTACAAACATAATAAGTTGTTAGGCTGAAAACTGGAAACTTGTAAACTTGGCTTTATACCGCCTACTATCATAGGTACAAACTTTACTCTTTGTATTGCTATTATAATCTCTCTAGAGTATTTCCACTGTTATTCTAGATGTCCCTCGATATTTATGTTTAATAATGCAGCGAGTTTGTTTAAAGATGGTCATTATTAACCAAAACAGGTTACGAAATAAAATAAGAAATCTGCTATCTGAATTGTTTTGTTCCCTTGTAAGTATACATTTTCGAACTTTCTGTTGTTCCTTGCCTTAGATCAGATATGATTATGATATAAGAATCATAGAGACAAGGTGCGTTATATGCCTTTTTTTCACATTGCAAAGATTTATCATTTATGGTGTCTGTTGTGAGGTATCTTCCTAGGATAAATTATTATCGAATACGTCTTCATTCGGACGGAATATCTGCCTCGTCATTCATTATTCCCTTCGTTGGTGGAGGCATCGTCAGCACGTGCTATGGAAGAACATTTCCTCGTGGATCAGGGCTCTCTATCAAGTATAACAGGAACCCTCCGCCTCGTCCATCATTCTCTTTGCAGCGCTAACGACAACTCGTATTATATCAGAGAGATGCGCTATAACACAAAGGAGACGACGCATTGATGACATACGGAAAGACCTGTAATGTGTATAGTACAGTAATGTTGCTTCTAGCTATGCTTCACTTTCATTTTCTTGTCAGATTTTGAAATATTGCGTATGAACTGCCATCACTTGCAGCGCTTACCTTGTACTTAATTAAAAGTACCAGTGTCCTCCGTTGATCACCTATTTTTCTGTATGTTGGATTATTCATGCTAATAACAAAGCTTTTATTGAACGAAAGTGATGGTCCGCTACTGAGAATTATTAGACATGGGCAGACGTCCATTTTACCCTTGAGCAGCCGGGGGAGGGGGTGGACGAAACTTCACAGTAGGGTACTACTGTAATCTGCAATTAAAGGCAGAAAAAAGTCACCAACTTTTGTCACAGGTTCGAATTACGAATTTAACAATTAAAATACAGAATCTGTGGTACGTAGTCTGCTAAAGTCAGATAACGGTTGATATAGTGAATAGCCAGACAGTGTAAAGGGAAACAAGTTCGGGGAAGACTTAATTACTTTTTTCTCAATGTTGTTATTGGTTTGTCGAAGCAAAGCTGCGATTTATTGTGAAATATAGTCATCTTACTTTAAACCGATTTGACTGTACAGATTTATTCCATAACGATAAGAGGAGATTTAGTTTCTCGATTTATCTGGCAACTTAAAGGGGGATGCAAACGGAAAAGGTAAAGATTTATACAAAAAACCATAACAGAAATATTTATAAATGTAAAGATCTATGATTTGGCATGTATAAAGGATGAGAGCTGAATTGTAGTACTAAAATGTAATGTAAGATGTAGGACTAATATTTTTCCCGAAATTTAAATCTTTAAAGTTTCCTGTTGTCTTTCTGTTTTTTTTTTTTTTTTTTTTTTTTTTTTTTTTTTTTTTTCTTTTGATAAAAAGCTGTAAGTCAATTTCAAATCATGCAATGAATTTCATAATTTTATTGTAGTTTACTAAGAAGGTTGTAAGATCATTGAACTAAAATTAGGAATTTATAATAGAGAAAGTACGATTGAAAGAGTTTTAATTTTACTCCTCCGAAATTCAGTTTAAATACATATACTAGATGACCTGGTGAACTTCGTATCACTTACCTCTTAATATAAACCATACTAATTTAAATCATATGTATTTTAGACCGAGTCGCTTTATAAAGACATTTGCTTTGAATGTCAAATGTGCAAAATTTTATCGCAATCGTCTGAATGATATTGATATCCCAAAGAAAAGAGCTCTTTCAGTTTTCCACAAATTTTCCTATTTTCTGGTCAACTATTCCAAACTTTTACTTCACTCAAACCTTCCTCTCGCTTTGAACGTCGAATGTGCAAAATTTTATCGCAATCTGATGAATGGTACTGATATTTCATAGAAAATCTCATTCTGTTTTTTCTGTATTTTCCGGGAAACTTTTCCAAATTTTTATTTCATAAGAACGTTAATCTTGCTCTGAACGTCCAATGTGCAAAATTTTATCGCAACCAGACGAATGATATTGATATCCTTTGAAAAATGTTCTTTCAGTTTCTCTCGAATTTCCAAATTTTCTGGGTAACTATCCCAGAATTTTTAGTTCATAAGAACGCTCATCTTTTGATGAACGTCAAATGATCAAAAATTTATCGCAAGCGGATGAACGGTTCTTAACTTATAGTTATTTAGAAACACAATGAAAAAGAAATTTGGTTGAATTTTGCGACTTTTCTTTTTAACTATTTGTTAGTGAAAACTTTTCCAAGACCATAATGAACAAAACAACAAAAGAATTACCCCTCTCCATCGTGCGAATAGTCAGTTATAGTGCTGAATTCAATCAAAAATACATTGAAAAACGCACTTTCAGCTTTTCTCTAAATTTTCCAATTTTCCGGTAGATTTTACGAAAAAAAAATCCTCATACAAACCTCGTCCTGTCAAGCCGTACTCAACTGATGCTCTTACAACCATGTGGCAATTTAGTTATATATATATATATATATATATCTATCTATATATATGAATTGCTGTTCGTTAGTCTCGCTAAAACTCGAGAACGGCTGAATGGTTTTGACTAATTTTAGTTTTAAAATATTCGTGTAAGTCCACGGAGGGTTTAAACGGTGATAAAATATGGATACGTTATCCGGAAAAAGAGGAAAAACGGGAAAAACTGAAAAAGCTTTTTCCAGTGAGCTATCAATGCCGTTCGTCCATTCGCGATAAAATTCTGTATATTTTAATGTTGATAGCAAGATGAAGGTTTGCATCAAATAAAAATTTGAAAAATCGTCCGGAAAGTAGGAAAATTTATGAAATATCGAAAGCGATTTTTTTCTACGAATAAAACTAATATATATATATATATATATATATATATATATATATATATATATATATATATATAGGTAAGACAGTGCTCTGTGTCAGCTTTCATAATCCTACTGTCATTTTTGGTGCAAACTGGTTTTGTTGTAAATCAACCTAGATCGAGAATTTTTATTTCCAGTGAGACAAAAACACGTTGCGAACAGCTGGTGAAAATATCATATCAGTAGCGAAAATAAGTTTTGAGAAATGGCTTCCAATAATTTTAAAATGTAGAACTGAGAAAATAAGATTCAAAGATTTTCTACTGTTACATCGACATGTAATGAGCTTACCTCAGTTTTAAAATCCTCCATACTTATACTCCTTATTCTACAGGTTTCGCTTCTCTCCTCGTCGAATCTTCTTGGCCCATATTTGTAGGTAAGACAGTGCTCTGTGTCAGCTTTCATAATCCTACTGTCATCTTTGATGCAAACTGGTTTTGTTGTAAATCAACCTAGATCTATACCAGCGCTATTCATGGATTCAATTTGGCCATTACAACAACATACATCTTCATCATAGACACCTATATGGAGAACTTTAAAGCCACAGAACGTCGGTTTTGCGATTATAATCCAAATTAAATTACTGACGCTTTGATTTGCGATCCGTCTCTTGCCATGAAGACACTTCCTCGTAAATCAGGATTTTCAAAGATATCAGAATTTGGGTTTAGCTACATTAATAACAGGTTCTAGTAATGAGGTTTTTGTGATTACGTCTTATTACTTTTACTTACACAATCGTCTTGTGAACAACTATTATGGTTTGGCGTTTGGTCAATAGACAGTTTTGTGGAAATAAACAGCACCTTTCAAAGCCATTACATTGTTTCTTTCTTCCCTGATAGCTTTCCCATAACTGAAGAGAATAAATTGCTTTCAAAGTATTCTGCACTTTCCTCCTAGTGGTTTTCCATCCTCCAGTACTTTACTACCATCAAGCCTCTCTCGGATGTGGTCAAGACATTCCAACTTGTTTATTTTTTTAGTGTACGGTTTTATAAGCCAAAGACATAAAAAGATATGGCCTTTACAGTCACAAAAATTCTGTTTAAGCAAGGAGTTTCCCAAAATAGTCGTAAAACGTGACAGTGCAGGGTTAAAAATATTAATATATTGAAGGCATTTATAATGATGCTATCACGATAAAATTCACAAAATAAACTCTGAATATAGAGAAAATTGTATTTTTAAAAAAATGTATGTTTTGGAACGAAATACATTACGTCGCCCCTTAACATACATTTAAATGAACGAATCATGACTTAAAATGAAGCACGTCTTAGACGTTACGAATACTTACTGTACAGATTGAACAACATTGGGGAAAGGCTACAACCCTGCTGTCTTACTCCCATCCCAACCACAACGACCCTTTCATGCCCTTCGGCTCTAATAATTTCTGTCTGGTTTTTGTACAAGTTAAATATAACTTTTCGATTGCTATACTTTACACCTTCAGAATTTGAAAGAGTGTATTCTAGTCAACATTGTCAAAAGCTTTCTCCAAATCTACATATGCTAAAAACGTAGGTTTCCCTTGCCTTAACGTATCTTCTAAAATAAGTCATAATGTATTTCTTCGAGTGTTCCTACAGTACTCCCAAATCCAAGCTGATTTTCCCCACCGTTGGATTCCACCAGTTTTTCCAATCGTCTGTAAATAATTCATGTTAGTATTTTGAAACAATGACTTATTATACTGTTAGGTCTGTAATTTTCACATTTGTCCGCGCTTGCTTCCTTAGGAATTGGAATCACTATATTCTTCTTGAACTCTGAGGGTATTTCTCCTGTCTCATACATCTTGCATACCAGGTGGAATAATTTCATCATGATTGGCTCTCATAAAGATAATAGCAGTTCAGATGAATCATCATCTGCTCCAGAGGCCTTGTTTTTTCTTAAATCCTTTACTGCTCTGTCAAAATCTTCTAGCAGTATAGTATCTCTTATCTCATCTACCTCTACTTCGTCTTCCATTTCTAGAATACAGTCTTTAAATTTATTTTCTTTGTACAGGCCCTCTATGTATTCCTTCCACTTTGAGCTTTCCCTTCTTTGCTTAGTACTGGTTTTCCATCATAGTGCTTGCTTCCAAATGTCTACTTTAGTTTCCTGTAGGCAGTACCTTACCAGTATCATTCAAAATCTTCAGCAGCATTAACCACTTAATTCTGTCAAATTATTTTTCCCAATCAACAAAACAAACGTATATTTTCTGTTGTAAAATCCTTGCTGCTAACAACGTACCTTACCTTACGACGAACAGAACCGTTAGGTCTTGGGGGGGGGGGGGCAACTAGACGTTAATGGGCTTTTCCAGCAAACGACCTACTTAAGTACCTTTGCTAACAGCACACCATCGTCTATTGTGGTTGAGCCCTAGTATTTTGATGACGGTGCTAAGTCAGACGAGTCCCGATTTCAATTGAAATGAATTGATTGTGGGTTTTGACTGGGGTTCAGCCTTTTACACAAGCTGTCAACAAGGCAGTGAGCAACCTATTGGTGATTCTATAATAGTGTGGGCTCGTTCTACTATCAATCACTGATGACTTGCTTATTTATCGCTTGGGAATCTAGGTAAGTAAACAGAGATGAAAATTTAATAATTGTAGACAACTGTGTGTCATTAATACGAAAAAAAATGGAAGTAAAAGCTACAGGAGAACGCAGGATTGATTGTGTAATTTGATGAGGAGGAAGCCTCCTGGAGCTGCATTTAATGAAACTAAGAAATAGGGTTGAAAACTAATATTTCAGAGCTCGATCAGAGGTGCAAGGATTATGATATGAAGATCATCATCTCCAAAACGAAAGTAATGTTTGTGGGAAAGAGATTCAAACAGATTGAGTGCCAAATAGCAGGAACAAAGTTAGAACAGTAGACAGTTTTAAGTACCTGGGATGTATTTTCACACAGGATGGCAACATAGCGAAAGAACTGGAATCGAGGTGCAGCAAAGCTAATGCGGTGAGTGCTCAGCTAAGATCTATTCTCTTCTGCAAGAAGGAAGTAAGTACCAAGACTAAGTTAGCAGTGCACCACTCTATCTTTAGACTAAATTTGTTGTATGGGAGTGAAATTTGGGTGGATACAGGTTACGTTATTCATAAGATAGAGGTTACAGATATGAAAGTAGCAAGAATGTTCGCACGTACTAATAGATGGGAACAATGGCAGGAGGGTGTCCATAATGAGGAAATCAAAGAAAAACTGGGAATGAACACCATAGATGAAGCAGTTAGAGCGAACAGAGATGGTGGGGTCATGTTACACGCATGGAAGATGCAAGGTTACCTAAGAGACTCATGAGCTCGGCAGCGGAGGGTAAGAGGAGTCGAGGTAGACCAAGAAGAAAGTACTTAGATTCGACGCAGAATGAATTTGAAGTAAAAGGCATAACATCAGACGAGGCATCCATATTAGCATTGAATAGGGGGATCATGGAGGAGTTTTATTAGAGGTACTATGCTCCAGACTGAACGCTGAAAGGCATTATTAGTCTCTAATGATGATGATGATGATGACGATGATGAGAAAGAGGGTGGAGGAAGGAAAGGAATGTTCCCGAAAACAATACCATAAATAAATCGTAAATTATCTAGAAAAGGAGTGGTCAGTCGAGCACGTCTCATATTGTCTACAAATTCGCACTTTTCGTACGCTACAGAAATAATACTCCTATGTTGCAATTATAATTTCGGTCGTATTAACCATTTTCAGGTGGCCTGTAACGACTTTAAAAGTCTAATTTACCCTAATTCATGATTGTCAATTAGAAATTAATCGATTACAAATGGCGGATATTTCATTTAAATTTCTATATGACTGAGGTAATCATGTATGCTGTTGAAGTTTCAGTCTACCTTAAAATTCATAGCGCTGTAATTTCCCCGTTCCATTTTCGATTCGCAAATGGAGTCGGAGGGACGAAGCGGTAAATCACTACATGCTGCACATCGGCTCCGAACATTGTGGCCTCTTTTTCCGCAATCCGTCTCTCCCGTAAACCCGCCAGTGCCATCTAGCGGCAGCAGGGAAAGGCAATTTTAGCGGCGCTAGACTCGAGAAACGGGGCTTTCCAGATAGGAAAGGAGATTACGAACGAAGGAGAGGAGGTTCCAGTGGCTACTATACATGAACACGAGATCCATCGAAAAGTAGATGACCTCGTACGACGCTGTGTTCAATGAAGAGGTTGAATGTCATCGACTTACTGTACGTTCGCTATGATTGAAAGAAACTTAATCGTCATTTTTCGCCGCGGCATAGTGGCCAAGCGCATTGAGGCGCCATGCTGCGATGCGCGATGCCATTTCCCGTAGGGGGTTCGAATCCCCCCTCGGGCATGTATGTTTGTGTCGTCCTTAGTATAACGTATTTCATAAGTAGTTTGTAAGTTTAGGGACTGATGACCCCGCAGTTATGTCCCGTAAACTTAACAAACATTTGAACATTTTTGTCATGTTTCCTGGAATAATGATCCCGATATTATAGAATGGAAATTGACTGTAATTATAAGCTTAAATTACACACTTAATGTTTGTCAGTGATGAATCGTAAAAAGTGTTATCATCCAAACTGTCGAAAGATGAATTTCTAGGCTCTTGTATGTAAAAACTGTATCATTTTCCCAGTTTGTAAATGTAATGAATTATACACAGTCGCAACCGCGTTGCACAAAATTCGTCTCGGACAATTTGAGTTTATTTATTTAAGTTCAAAATGAATTGTACAGTCTGTAACAAATTTTCCCGTTGATCTCTTACCTAATTATCTATCAAAGGAAAGGTTTGATTATTCATATGTGAATATTGAAAAAGTATTTAGTTGATTTGGTTCTATTTTTGTAGAGTAATTATAATCCAGCGGCATTATTCAATACTAAAAAGCATCCTTTCATCTTGATCAACTATGTTTATTCTATCATATTCACATAATATATGATATCAAATGCGAATTGGCAAAGCTGAAAACGTGCACCCAGCCGGGATTCGCACCCGGGTCTCCTGGTTTCTAGGCAGTTGCGATGACCACTACAACACTGGGGACACAGTGATCACCGCACCTGTAAGAACTACCTAAGCACGCCTCCCGTCAGATACAAAATTCCAGCTTTACCCTGCCCATAGTACTCGATCTCGTTGTTTTTATACTAATTCCCCTACGAGTAGGGACACCAAACTATACCCACCCCTCCCCACTAACGAAGGGATCATTGCCCATCACCGGCGTATTATATACCGGTTGTTTCACTAAGTGTGTTTGCCTCTGTAACTTATAAAATTATTTTTTCCGTAGGTACTTGACAGAACATGATAATTATATCAAAAAGGAACAACTTCCTGATGTTCTGCAAAACTTATTTATTCGTCACAAACCGGCTTTCGGCTTCTTAGGCCATCATCAGGTGACAACTGACTGTAGTACACATGTTTTCAAAGATGTTAAAATTTACAAAGATGTTATCACAGACAATCGATACTTCACAGGATAGTTCATCGCAAGTACTTATTTATGAAAGTTATTAACGTTTATATATATAAAAAATAATAAGTATGTGTAAACAATCAAAATTAATATGATTATTTTTGTTGAAAAGGAAGGTTGAAAATAAAACTTATTTCAGTAGAGGTGTAGAGGGGAACTGATCGTTTAATACTAAACTAGCATCCTGAGCCAAATGTTTATTGATTTCCAATAGTTCCAGTAGTGTCATATTTCTGCTTTTCTTCAGGGGATGCAGGATCTCGCAGTTTACATCATAATCATGGCCTTCTCTGAGCAGATGTTCAGCAAAGGTTGAATCTGTCTTTTTTAACCTCCAGCTTCTCTCATGTTCTGATAATCTAATAGCTACAGCCCTGCCAGACTGACCAACATACAGTTTCCCACAATGTTTGCATGTGATTTTGTATACACCACTCTGTGATAGGGGTTGAATTTGGTCCTTACTTTTGAATAAATACTTAGAAATGTTATTTGTATTGTAAAATGCAGGCCAGTAATTTCGAGATTTTAACTTTCTGCCAATTTGATCTGAAATTTTGCCTAAATATAGGATGACCCATCAGTTTTTCTGACTACTAACTTGTTATTGTTGAAATTCAGAATCAGATAATGAACAGATATGAGGCGATGGACCAGTGAATGGAAAGGTGCATGTTTATGGCTGTGTGGATGCTGGGAACTAGCAGGGATAACTGTATCTGTTACTATGGATTTTCTGAAAATACTGAATAAGTGTTTCTTTGTGCTAATGTCAATAGTAAGGTACAAAAAGTTTATAGAAGATCCTCCTAGATCCATAGTGAACTAAATTTTATTGTGTTGGGAATTTAAATGTTGTAAAAAGGTATCTAATTGTCTGGTGGTACCAGTCCATAAACACAGCACATCATCCACATACCTGGACCAGTATCCGACTTTGCTCCTCAGTGGTTCCTTTTGTAAGAAAATCTTTTATAATCGTAAATCGCGAATCCAATCACACAACAATGGCGATTTGCTATGGTCTGACCACAATCGTTGTTAATGGTCTTCGGTAGTTGTTAGTAAACTTTGTAAGTAGACCACATTCCTATGAGACAGTAGTGTTTTATCTTATTTTTCGATGATCTCACTACTGTAACGTTACACGGTGTAACCGCTTTCGTCACAAATGCTCCCACTATCTGCTTACAGTCGCGTTGGCCTGTTTAGAAGTCTGAGAGATAATGCATTACTCCGATCCATGTGTTTACCGTCCCAGAATAGAAGGGTGTATTGTGCTGGAAAGCAACGTCCAAGATGTCGTCATCAGTTACGCTCTGTGGTCGCATCTCAGTCTTAACACGTAAGTCATAGTGGCAACTTGCAATAAGATATAATGTACTGAATGGTATTCACTTGATCTTGTCCACCACCTGTACCTACATTAAGATCCAGGATACTATAATATCTGGTCTTAATTTGGGAATAATTTGGATTGACACACATTGCTTCAAGTAGTGTTGCAGGGCTTACTCTGGATGTGTGTGTTCAGCTCATAATCAGACCATTCAACAGCGACCATTCCAGGCGCCGTTATGGCCAGTACAGCAGTGATATGATACGTAGACCGCGGATATTTTTAGGTTGTAAAATGTGCAATCTATGTGCCTACAATAGGCTCTTTCATTACCACATTAGTCCACATAAAATCTAAAATATGCACAAAAAAATTAAAAATTAAATAAAAATAATGCAAAATTCGCAGTGTTGATCATGAGAAAATTTTCATTGCTTTATAATAACGACAATGAAAACTCTTTTATAATTTTTATAAAATGAAAATCTAATACAAAACACAATCTTGATCTATCATAATTAGAAGTCAAGGAAACTTTTTCCAGCTGACAAGCGCAAGAAAATGATGAATGGAATGAAGCTGATTGCTCAACTTTTCCACTCATCATGAAGAAAAACAACTGCAACTAATATGAATGTTTGTCCGTATGTCATCTATATGTTCATAAACCATCCATTCTATTGTAATGAAACTTTGGTAAACTGTTCACGGTAAGGTTTCTGACCCAAAAACAAAGGAGCACGACACATAGCTAAGGAGAAATGACGTCATCAATAATGAGAGGCCACCGCGTGAGATTACCCAGATTTATGCGTCCATTATTCGAAAATCGGAGTAGTTAGGATCCTGCAACAAAGGTTGCATGTAATTTAGGACGTTTGTAACTGACTCCCCGTCCCCACCACACACACACACATATGCACACAAATGATGAAACGGAAAGAAGTCTACTCACAACAGTTTCGCTGTATATGCCGTAAAACTGTCGCATCAGGCATGACCTTGTATGAAATAAACTTAGCATTACAGATTTGCATGTTGCTATTTACTTCTGTCTGCAAAACTCCCTTAATTCCCTTGCGTCCAAAGTTAAGCAATCTGTTTTCTTAATTTCTGTCTATATAAAAGCGAAAGGACAGTCACTAACTAAACAGGAAATCTCGAAGACTACTTCACCTATAAAGCTGAAATTTGGCAGGAATGTAGTTTATAGATAGAAAACGTAAGCTAAGAAAGTATTTTGTGTTAGCTGGATGTAGGAGCATACTTCTCCTACAGACTCACGAAATCTACAGTTTCATTCCGATATTCACGAAATTTCGCACGGATGACCTTCATACGGTGCATGGGGGAGGGTACTTTGCAACACAAAAATGGATCCCTAAATACCTCGGTCGCCGTAACTTGATAATGGCTCGACCTATTTCACAGAAGCTTTTTTTTATTATTTATTTATTGTTTTCATTATTCTCAGAACAAGGGTTGTATGAAATAAAACTGGAATATTTGAGAGCAACAAAATGCGTTTTCTCAATGTGACCCTGCGTTTTTATTGAATAGAAATCTATAGTTTTGTTCCGATATTGATGAAATTTTGCACACTCTACCTTAAAATCAAGAGGAATCATACTATCTGTTTTCGTTCGGGGCATGGTACTTAACTTACGGAATTTTACAAAATGCATAGTTTTGTTCCAATCTTTATGAATTTTTGCACACATGACCTTCAAACCAAGAGGAAGATCACTGGGTACGAGCCGACAGCGGTGGCCGAGGGGACTGCGACGCGCCAGTCACGGTCTGCACGGCCACTATGGTGGGGGGTTCGAATCCCCCCTCGGGTATGGATATTTGTGCCGTCCCTAGTGTTAGATACTCCATATGTAGATTGTAAGTTTAGGGACTGAGGACCCCGTAGTTAAGTCCCATAAGCTATGCAAATATTTGATTTGAACTAGTTACGTAAATGTTCGTGTGGTACATGACAGTGGGTACCTTGCAGAAAACTGCCGAGAGAGGGGAGGCTAGAAACGAACAGAGAGATTGGAGAGAGGGGGGGTGGGGAGGGGATGTCGACTACGAGAGTGTGCGATAAACACGCGGGCAACGGCGTTGAAATAAATATAACATATAATTTGTGAACAAGCAGTCACAAAACAATTGGCATCGCAGTGTACACGAGAAAATCTTGTAAGTCATTTTCAGGCAGATTTTGGACACGTTCCATCACATTATAATTAAACTAGGAGACTCAAAATTTTAACATAATTCCTACCGTTATGCTTAGTGAGGTATACATTTGGGAGTCACTAATGAAAAGGTAGTAGGCTCTGCTTAGATGCTGGAACTTTCCGGAAGTAATGTCGGTGGATTCACGCAATTATTATCTGGTATTACAAGGAAGGATAAAGGAGTGGCAGTGGACCACGGCGAGGGCTGGAGCAGCAATCAGACAACCCAGGTAGAAGACCACGGCGAGGACTGGAGCAGCAACCAGGCAACCCAGGTAGAAGACCACTGCGAGGACTGGAGCAGCAACTAGACAACCCAGGTAGAAGACCACAGCGAGGACTGGAGCAGCAACCAGACAACCCAAGTAGGAGACCACGGCGAGGACTGGAGCAGCAACCAGACAACCCAGGTAGAAGTATCGGGTTAAACCTAATAACTAGTCGGGGGTTTGTCCATATCGGCGGAAAACGGGGATAGGTCAATGCTTTGTACTAAAAAGTAATAGGGCCAGTTAGCCGAGCTTTTCTTAAGGGGTTTCTGAAGGACATTTGTGAGTTCCAAACCCCAGTGATACAGAATAAAATAAACTGTAATAATGTTTACTGTCAAAATTTAAGACATCTACGATGTTTGAATAATTACGCACATCTCATGATTCAAAAAACATGCGCCTCCACTGACCACGCTGACGACAGGACGTTAAACACCAATCTTAACTCCTACCTAAAAAAATTTCAATATCTCGAAAATTAAAAAAGTCTCTGCCTTGTAATGTGAGTTGCAGAGTATTTATCTATATGTAGAGAATTATGATAATCTATATCTGACACATTAAAAGGATATATATATATATATATATATATATATATATATATATATATAAAACTCGAGAACGGCTGAATCGGTTTGGCTAATTTTAGTCTTGAAATGTTTGTTGTAGTCCAGGGAAGGTTTAAACGGCGATAAAATATGGAAAAGTTGTCCGGAAAAAGAGGATAATCAGGAAAAACTGAAACAGCTTTTTTGCAGTGAGGTATCAATACCTTTCGCCCAATTACGATAAAATTTTGTACATTTCATGTTGAAAGCAAGAGCAAGGTACGCATCAAATAAAATTTTGGAAAAGTTGCCCGGAAAGTAGGAAAATATAGGAAAAACCGAAAACTATTTTTTCTATGAACAAAAGTCAATTGCCACATGGTTGTAAGAACAGCCCCTGAGTACGGCATTCGCACGACGGAGAGGGGTAATTCTGTTTTTGGTTTGTTTATTATGGTCTTGGAAAAATTTTCATTAAAAAAAGATAATAATAATAATAATAATAGGGAAAGTTAAAAAGGAATGTCGCAAAATTCGAACCAAGTTCCTTTTTCAATGTGTTTCTAAATGTTCTCAACACTATTAGTTGAGAACCATTCATCCGATTGCGATAAAATTTTCATCATTTGACGTTCAACGAAAGATTAACATTTTTATGAACTAAAAATTTGGGAAAGTTACCCGGAAAATTTGACAATTCGTGAGAAACTGAAAGAGCTTTTTTCAATGGGATATCAATATCATTTGTACGACTGCAACAAAATTTTGCACATTTGACATTCAAAGAACGGGAACATACATACTTCTGTTGTTCTGCCGTTCTATCCACTTTTTACAAAAGGGACAATGTATTTTTTAAAGTTAATTATAACTTCTGAAAAATAGTTACGAAGTCAAAGAGTAAATAGTTTTTCCAGCGTAATTTTTGTTTGATATTTCGCTTTACATACTTCAAATCAAAGAACATCTTGAATTACACACTTTCTAAAATATCTTATCCGGTACTTCAGCTCCACACCAGATTTCATCACAATAGATTCAGTGGTTTATGTTACGATATACAGCCAAATCGGTTCAGCCGTTGTCGAGATTTAGCGAGTCTAACGAACAGCAATTCATTTTTATCTTTGAACTTCATATACGGGTTCAGATCGTGTAAAGCGAATTTTAGTTCTGAACGCAACCAACACAACAACCAAGCCATTATTTCAGTATTTTTAATGTAAATTTGCCTTGCAATTCTTCCATATTTTATCACCGTTTAAACCTTCCCTGAACTTCCACGAATGTGACATGAACATTATCCTGGACATGTGTGCGTGATTTGCCCACTCTTTCCGCACACTATCGAGCTGATACTTAAACTATGCCTATGATGCCTTTATAAAACTACTGGGTCTAAATAACATATGATTTAAATTAATATGGTTTATATTAAGAGGTAAGTGCTACGAAGATCACTGGGTGATCTAGTTTCCTACTAATTCCTGTTCACCGTCTACAAATGCACAGATTCCAGTCGTAACCACTCCACAAGCACGTCCATTTATAATGGAGCACTCTGCGCTGTCCACCAG
This sequence comes from Locusta migratoria, assembly GCA_026315105.1. Taxonomy (NCBI): domain Eukaryota; kingdom Metazoa; phylum Arthropoda; class Insecta; order Orthoptera; family Acrididae; genus Locusta; species Locusta migratoria. The sequence continues at coordinate 145,062,526 of CM048746.1, forward strand.
GATGTTGCATCTTGAATGGCTCTAGCTCGTCACTCCCAGTAGAAACACAGACAAGCTTAGGAGCCCACCGTAAATTACATCCCTGTTCTCACCCACAGAACAATTCCGCTCCGCACCGCGAGTTTCTCGCTGAAACACAGACCGCCATAAACAATGTGTGCGCTACCACGTTACTGGATACCCACCACACTGTCCTACTGTCGCCTAGTAATTTCCCTTCGTCTAACAGCTACAGCTCCGCTCTAGACACTACATCATACGTATGCTACCGTAATCTAAGACTGCACCACCACAGCCGCTATTGTCCCGACCCCTTCGGCTCTCTTTTCATAACCTTTTTCCGTCCTGCTGTACATTTTGGGTTTTCTAATCATATGGTACACATATTAAACCAGTCAGTATTCGGATGCATGGAATGAGGATTTTGATCGCAACATTCGCATAGTATAAGTCACATGATTCTGGGGCGGCAGAGTGTCTAGTGTCTTTTGAGTGCGATTACTGCGCAAATACAAATGGCTCTTATTCGGAAGAACCATGCGTTTTATACAGATCTTAATGTCGACAAGTAGAAGAGAATTTGGTTTAAGGTTGTGAGGGGTAAGGGTATTTTGTTTGATCACCTTAGTGTCATTGCTCATATTTCACTCTTTTATTCACGTTCCATCGATTACTGAAAAAGTAAATCTTTAGCACTGATTTAAATTGTATAATCTCTGATCTAATTTATTAAATACTAAAACACAATATAGGAGGCAAAACAACAAAGTATCAGATTTTAACAACACATTTATAACTTAGGCACAATGGGAGCATTGCGAAAGGTTTGGAGCCTATTTTTGTATATCTTATAGGATCATATCTAATTCATGGTTTCATGTTTCGTCTCACTGTTTATTTTTCGGAATATATGATATCCACGAAAAATATGTACCATAAATAAAGTATCGCACTGCATTCCTTCGACCAGATATATTTGTGAGTTTAAATGTAACATCAAGTCAGTCATTTGGATAGTATATATATGAAAGTACATACTTATAATGCTTGCTAAGGGTAAGAGTCCTCGCAGGTGTACTGAGAAATGCTGCCACTACTGCCGTATGTAGTCCATAATCTGCTGCCAATGGAGCGTTTGTACGCAACTCATTGTTTATGATGTCATTGCTCTTGAACTATGCGTCATTCTTTGATATAATTTCTAAGATACAGTCAGTAGGTATACGTACACAAAGTGAGTAAAATATGTCGCGAATGCAGAGAGTGGCGTAGAAGTAATGAATTGTAACGTCAGTCCGAATGCAGTTGGTTTACTTCATGATGAGTGGAAAAGTTGATCGATCAACTTCTTTCCATTCATCATTTTCTTGTGATTGTCAGCTGGAAAAACTTTCCTTCAGTTTTAAATTAATATGAAATAAGGGGGAACGTAACTGGAATACTTTGAAGAGTACCTTATAAAAATATGATTTTTAAGGAAATCAGTCCTAATTTGGTAGAGTTATTAACAAATGTTATAGCGCAATATTCATGTTTATTGAGTTTTTATGTCTTCAATTATTAATTTATTTTCAATACAGTTATAAATAGTATGTAATTCAAAAAATTATCCCAACCAAATTCATGAAGTTTTGCAAAGAAGTTCTTATTGCATTGCTACAGATATCTGTGGATCAGAATTTTAATACATTCTTTTGTCCAGGTTCTTTTTTTTTCCAAATTATCCAGAAAAGAAATTTAAGGACTTTATTCTCCCATAAAAGCCTTAATATTTCATTAACGTATTAAATTATCACTATGGTTGTGAAGAATCATGTGCCATATTTAATTACTCTACCTTCTTTGGTTTGTGACAGAAAGGTACATCGAGTTACAAAAAATGTAAGTTACGGGAAAACTGGATCAAAGATTCGACGGTGTTTGTATTCGCTCTTGTGTTCTGTGTGTGAACTAGTGCAAGCCATATGGGTACTCCTCTTCGACTTTAAGCTATTTTTTCTCTGCTTGTCTCCTTTGGTAAACCTGCTGTTCAATTCTATTGGGAGTGATATCAACCTGTGACAATACTGCTGGCCCTCTCATCTCAATGTTATCGTACGATACCGTCTGCGTCGGATCCGGAATCGTGTGATTCAATAGTGATAAAAGTTGCGTGTGAAGTTAGTTAAAAACGATATAGCCAGCCTAGGAATCAGTGTAGGACAGTGTCTCGGTGATACTGTGATCAAAACTAGTGATAGATTTCATTAAATAAGAGATTTGTATAAGACGTTTCCAGACAGTTCTATAAACAATACTTTTGTCATTGTACATTATTTTAATAATGTACGAAGGGTACAAACTTATGTAAAACATAAAGTCATGAAAATAAATAGCATTGTACATAGGTTAGGCACATAAACAAGTTGTATTGATCAGCTGATTGTGTTAATTAATAGCCGAGATTTAAATATTATGATTCATTGTATATATTGACTGACGTGAGATTTTGAGAATTGCCAAGATAATTGATAGTTCAATATATGTTAGGAACATGTAAGATGTACTCTGTAACAAATTAATTGACATTTAATATATTGGTTTGTTGTCAAACAAAGAGTAGAGTGATTAAAACTTAAAAAATAGCGGCATCTAAAATTATTGTATGTATAGTTTTCATTTTATGTTGTGATTATTTTTGTGTACATGAAATATTTTCCTTGTATGTTTGGTAATTTGTAAATTAGCATATTCAATTGTTATGAACAATGCGTAATGTAATGCGATTATTCTCATGGTTATACATTTGCCTCACCACCTTGCGTGGGGAGTTCGAGTTCTGGCTTTCGCAAAGTGCTTTGGAATCTATGTCAGTCTGTGTTGTTGTTGTTGTACGAAAGTTTGAATTTGTAATGTTTTGGTGGAGAAGTTTGGTTCAAATTAAAGACGAAGTGAAAATTGTGTCTACGAGTATTTATTTTTACCACGACGCCCCAGGATAATAATGTCGCAGCGAGCAGAACCCCCATACATCGAAATGTTGAAAAGCTGAGTATTTTGTTTGGAAACGGTAGAATGAAATGTAATTAAATAGCATGTAAACATTTTAAACCGCAGCAACCCTTTTGTTATAGATGTCCATCAATATTGACAATGGTCCGCCCCTGTAAATTTCCACGCAGATGGCTTGGGTTCCACTCCCCGTCGGGATGGAGATTTTCTCCCAGCTTAAGGTATGACACGTGATTGTCCTACAATATTAGAGAGAACACTGCACAGTCTCGCTTTGTTATTATTGTTAACAACGATCAAATCAAGAGTCTTCCAAGCGGTAGGATACGCTGCCGCTTCCGCCACGACAGGGGCCGTTATTTGGAGCGAAAAACGGGGATGACAGGCAATTACTGACCGGGCCCCTGGAGACGAAGACGAATGCGCCAGCTGACCAAACAATTAACTGGCCAGCGCGAGTCTTCTGCGCCGCAGATCTGGCTGGGATTGCGGGGCGACGGCTGCTCGTTTGTCACGCTGTCCCCAGAGCTCCAGATGCCGCAATTACTGGCAGTCGCGGGGGGCCCGCTTTCTCGGTAACGGCCTGCCATCTGACAACAAGCAGCGGATTCGGTGCCGCGCAATTTCTGGACTCAGCGAGCCAGGCGACAACTGTCAACGAAAAATATAACGCCACATACGTCTGTGTTACTTCCATAGAACGCATGTAATTCAGTCTAGTCGACGAGACACCGAGAACCCTTACAACTACAACGGCTATCGATATTGTTTTGACGTTATCACACTACTTAAATATTAGATATACCGAGCTGAACAATCCGCCATTTTGAATCCCAATCGGAAGACAATATAATATGCATTGTGTAGTTTAACGAAGTCGATCAGCGAATATTTTGTGATTTTATTGTTTCACAGTGTGAAATTGTTGGTCTGTATACGTTTTATGGATTTTCTTCAAACATATGTCTGAGTAACAGATAGCTTGTAAATTCCAGACGCCAAGTATGAACGCCAAAATCGAGAAAATATCTGTGTGACTTTAAGAACGAATCGTTTTTTCTTTCTTGTATATTAGAAATAGTGACGCTCACAGAGAGTGGGGCGCTTTTAAAGCACAGATAGAAGTAATATGACAAAAGTAAGACTGGTTCAGTACTGATCTGAGGCTGACTGTGTTCAAAGTAACTTTACAACTGACTGCATTCGCGCCAATTCACGCAAATTCATACAAATATTGTATTCTAGAACATTCTAGAACACGGAAGTTACAATGTTTTGCATTTCAAAAATTTGTTATTGAAACATACATAAATCTTGCTTTATGTAAAGATACACAAAATTGTGACAAATGCAATAATACGTTTTTCATATCAGAACTAAACAATACAAAAGATCGTAAGTAAATAACAATTAGTGTAATGTTAAGATATGTTTTCATTATTTAAAATGGTTAAATTAGAGTTATTATTGAATTTTACAGTCAGCCAAGTATGACATAGTCAATACATTACAGAGGACCTCAGATATTGTTAGTTATTAATTTCATTAACAAATACATTATTGTCCAACACTAAGATTACGACTCCCAATAATTAATTTATGTAATTCATTAAAAGACCCAAGTAATGAATTGATAATGTGACCAGCCAGAACCGACATAAAATACTTATATAATACAAACACGGAATATTAGGGCACAATACTACGATGAAATGTGCTATCGAATATTTGAATTGTTCAAACAAACGGGATTTTCTGGGGTATATTCATTACAAGAGGTACCGGTAATAATGAAAATATAGGCCTATGCATCTAAGCAATGATTTATTTTTAATTTGCTACAGATTGTTGACATAAAATGACATACAGTGGGTTTAAAGTAAGCTACGTATCTTGATTTTATTTAGACCAACTAAGACGTCATTGTAAGGGCTCTTAATTGCATTGTAAGTGATGCATGAGTGCAGTTGGCATTATTCAGATAGTGGTTTTTAAACTATATTACGTCGCATAGGTTCAATGTTTAATTTAAATGTGACTCTTAACACGATAATATGGAGGCCTACGCCAAGCTGTGACAGGATGTCTGAAAAAATAATAGATTGAAATTTGCAAAGAATGCGAACAGGAAAGACGTCGTACATGAAAAGAGTAGCTTGCAACATTAACGTTTTTTAAAAGAGCATGCTACCAGAGAGACCTTATTTAATCGTTATCTGACGAAAACAGACGTTCAAATTTATTAAACACATTTTTGACGCAAAATCGTCCCTGAAGTGTTGTGTCTGTAAAATATGCGAGACATCAGAGTGGGGAATACGGAAACCACATAATCGCAAATTAACATTATTCCGTAACCGTTTTCGAAATCAACTCTTAGTTACCGTAAACGTATGTGGACGTACCTTTTATAAACAAGAAAATACGATAATTGTATTGTATTTTAACAGAATGTGGTAAATATTTAGAACTTCAACATAAGGGCTTAATTTGGAATTTAAATATCAAATCTCTAAATATTAAGCAAATCACCAACTTTATGTTGTTGCCTCTTACAGTCAAATGTAACCAAATAAATTCATTATGCTGTACTATTTTATACGTTAGGAAAGTATATTTAAGCATCTTTAAGACCATACTGAAAAACGTAACTGTTCCGTCGTATTTAAATGCGCGCTTTCAATGGCGGATTGTTCTGTTTGTACTATAAAGTGCTCTAACACAACTGTACTATGTATGTAGCCTATTCTCACACCAGTTGTCCGTCATATAAAATTGTTAGAACGACATGTTTCAGGACCAACATTATCGCATTCTCAAGTCCTATGAGAAACAAGACACGAAAACAAGAAACAATTATCCTTTCTAGGATATTTGCAAATACACAGGGATAAAGAAAGTACACTCACTCATTTACTCACAGATACGTCCCTAATGCTTGCGACAATTACTCAACAATTCTTGGTAGTTGTAGATCGAAACGTCGGCGGCATTTTGACGAGATGGAGGATGTCTTCAAGCACACTTTAGAAGTATACTATCCACAAACAAACTAATGTATGGGGGGACAGCAGCATGGTAACCACTGCACCATGGGTGAAATGTAGGACGGTAAAATGTATGATTCATTGACGCTAATGAAAACTAGCTTGCAGTGCGTTTCGATGCATGCATGTTTCTCGCCCCTTTATGGCAGTATAAACTAATTATTCTGTGTAATTACACAGAACCACTTCAACACTGCACTTAATACACGATACCGCCATTTGTTTTTAAATAATATAAAGGCTAATGGTTTTGTCACCATGACTGGATGTAAATGCACGATGCGGAAAATGAAACGTATATCTTATTTTGGTATCAAAGCATAGCACATTTTGTCTAGTAGTGAGATTTATTTTGTTTAGTTTTGATTTGTGTTTGGATTTATATAATTCGGAGCTGTCTCGTACAATATTTTACCGAATATGTGCTTCTATAATTCCGAGTTCAGAGGATGGTCCTCATTGAGAAACGTCAATGAATTGTTAAATTACAGGAAGTGGACACAGTTATTCGAATAGCATGCAGTGTACTACATGTAGTTGTAAGTTGGCATCACTACCCTAACGTGATATCAATGCTGTTTAGGTTTTTATTCCACTTTTCCAACTATTTATAGTGTGCAATGGACTGATGACTATTTATTGTACCCAAGGCTCCTGCAGGGAAGATGTCAACAGGATGTCATGAAAAAGTCAGAAAGATGTGCCTTGTGAAACTTAATCACTTACGTAAAGAAAGACATAGATGACATCTCCTGTAAGAAAATTTTTTAAAATTAACAAAGTGTTACTAGTGACGATCAGTTTGGGTAGTAAAGTGACGTCGCTAGCTACTGATATAAAACTGATTGGAAAAAAAATTGGTGTTCATTAACCTTTTTTTTCTTAAGAAAACTCAAATTAATAAAAAACATGTTAAACTTTTAAATTCCAAATTCCGGATATGTTGTCAGCGTAGATGAAAGTTGTAAACAATTTCAAAGTAAAATATAATTTGTTGAATGGCTGAAGAACCACACCTACTTTACATTAAAATTAATTCAATTTCCTTAGTTTACGTTCAAGGCTGTTGCAGTGTCAGAAATGTAACGCAATGGTAAAAAATATATTTCTTATTACCTTTTTGGGGATGGATGGAGTTAGCTAAGCCGTTCAGATATATAAGCATTAACTGCGCCGATGGCTGATAGTTGCGTCTTCCCTAACATCTAAACTAAATATTGTCTGTCTTGATCAACTACTGATGATCGCACTTTCCCTCTTGATGAACTCAAGAACGACCTATAAATGCTAGCCTGGCTATATAGACTCAGAGTAACCCACCACGTTGCCACTCAAAAATGCGCTCACAAGTGTTAACTAATGCACCCTGTCTGTGTTCACACCGGATATTAAGTATCTCAGTCAACATATGAGTAGTGCGCAATCCTTAGTACTCTTCACTGAAGATTCACTAAGATCCAGTCCACGACAGAAGTGCTTCTTAGAGTGCAATACAGTACAGGAGTCACTGTGAATGTTTCCTAATTTTTGGGCCTGCAGCATCATATATGTCGTACAAAGACATTGCAATAAAGTTCCGGATTGCTGCTTATGTTTTATTTAATAATGCTACAGCTGTTTAGACAGTTTGTCATTCTCAAGCGCCTGCGTATATAAGAATTACATTAATTACAAATCAAACAATAGGAAAATATACATAAATTTGTTTCTTATAAATTTTTCTTATAACTTACGTCTACGATGTTTGGACGTTAATTAATGTTGACATCTGGTGTAACTGTTGTATAAATTACATGGAAATATACACGTATTTAGTTGTTGTATACGGTTTTTAGCTGTCAGGTATTATGCAGCTTTCATATTAAAACTTTAAATTAAAGAAACTTTTATATTTTTTCGTAGTTAACAACAGCTTTGCCAAAGATGTTTACATATATAGTAATCAACTAAGTTATGAGATACTTTTCTAAATTTAACATTGGTCAGAGAGTTTTATTTCGTTTTTTCCTCTGTTCATTTAGTATATCTTTGCTTTTCAGCCTTTTTCATCGATAAAGTCAATAAAATTAACCAGATAATTTTTATGTTTTAAATCAGTGTGTTCATTAAGTATTTCGTTCCGATAATTTTTTGTGTGAATATATATTTCAAATTCCTCCAAAATATTCATTTCTATTCCCTTTGGTATTTCATGCCAAATCGTAAGTGCGTTTTCGATGTGAAGTGCTGAATGGTTTTCTTTTCTGAGATGTAAATAGAAACTAGTTTGGTTGTTTTCACTTATTCGTACGTGTTCACGATATCCTGTGAGGAAATTACGTCCAGTCTGACCAATATAAGAGCTGTTACAGTTGTCACATGTGATTTTCTAAATACCTGGCTCTAAGTATGGGGAATTACTGATGGATGTAAAGTGCAATTTTGTTCTTAGATTGTTGTTAGTGCGAAAAGCAAATTTAATCCTGGTGTTTTTGAAAAGTTCGTTAATTTTTTTGGATATTTTACCGAAGTATGTGGCGGGTATGTATTTAAATTTGCTATGTATTCTGTCTTCTCTAGCTAGGTGGATGTCTTTGTGTGTTTGGTCTTCATTCTGTGTAATTTGTTTCTTATACAACTGTGTGACAGTCTCTGGATTAAAGTTGTTTCTGAATGCTATGTACTGAAGAACTGAAAGTTCTTTATCTATTGCTGCTTTCTACAGAGGTAACTTGATCATCCTATTAATCATTGAGTTGAAAAATGCTAGTTTATGTGACATGGGATGACATGAGTTAGCATTTATGATGCAATCTGTGGTGATAGGCTTTCTATAAATTTCGAAGTTGTGTTGGTTGTTAATTTTAGTAATTGTAAGATCTAAAAAATTTATTGAATTATTTACTTCTTGTTCAATCGTGAATTTTATATTATGGTGTAGGTTGTTAAAAAGTTGATAAATTTTGTGTGTGTCGTCGTTGGTTCGATTTATAAGCATTATCATATAATCTACACAATGGTAGTAATAAATGATTTGTTTTAAAATTTGTTGTTCAGATGTGAATAACTTATCTTCTAAGGTATTGAGAAAGATGTCTGCTAATGTACTTGCTATGCTACTTCCAATGGCTACACCGTCTGCTTGAGTGTAAATTATGTTATGTTAAATTTTAAATTTATGTTAAATTTTGTTAAAGTTAAAAAAGTATCTCATAATTTAGTTGATTACTATATATGTAAACATATTTGGCAAAGCTGTTGTTAATTACGAAAAAATATAAAAGTTGCTTTAATTTAAAGTCTTAACGTAAAAAGATGCGTAATACCTGACAGCTAAAAACCGTACAGAACAACTAAATACGTGTATATTTCCATGTAATTTATACAACAGTTACGCCAGATGTCAACATTAATTAACGTCCAAACATTGTAGACGTAAGTTATAAGGAAAATTTATAAGAAATAAATTTATGTATATTTTGCTATTGTTTGATTTGTAATTAATGTAATTCTTATATACGCAAGCGCTTCAGAATGACAAACTGTCGAAACAACTGTAGCACTATTAAATAAAACATAAGCAGCAATCCGGAACTTTATTACAATGTCTTTCACTGTGAAAGCATCGCACACAGCCACCACGGGCGAGAGAACGAGTCCGCCCTAATTTGTCTTGTTGTCATTTTGAATATCATACTAGGACGCTGAGACTTCCACGCCTGTGGCTCGCTAACCACTCGAATAGTGCATCTTACCTGCCGTATGGCTCGCCAGCCAATAGTGAGTCAGCTAACGTCTTGTTTACGATTTTCCTCTCAGACTTGACGGCGCCTGTGTGGCATTCACATTCCATCTACGGCTTAAAGTTGCAACTAAACACCTTTTGTTGAGAGCGGCAATGTGAGACTTTTAAAAGGATTTTAAAGCTCATTTATTTCCCCAAGATGGATGTTCCTATCAGGCCGAAGACTGCTCGGGATGAGGGCCTTCAGGGTGAAGAGCCTTGTACCCACCTACCTATTATCACCTATTGCCGTCACATGGGAGCCTCGCCTCTGTTTAGAAAAATTTCTAATGTTTGTTCACTTGTAGATGTCAGTGTTGATTTTCTTCTTCAAACAGTAATCATTATCATTGAAAAGGCCCATACCCCATCTAGATTGTATTCAAACGATTCGTCTTGATGAGTAGAATATTATTTTAAGGTTGGAATATGTAGGAAATGACGGTGAGGAAAATTTTACTCTTTACATATCCCTCCTATTGTAACAAAATTTTTGTCTGGTGTTTTGGTAATACTGAGGAAAACATTAACAAAAACAGGCAAAAATTACTAATTCAATATTATCATTCAGCCATTTCTAACAATTTTAACTTTATACAATTTATTTACACTATTGTGTTTTGTTTTATAGTTTTTTTCTTCTTTCGTTGCCTTTACGTGTTTCTGTTTTTCATAATTCAACTTTACAATTGATTTATTTCTCTAAACTCGTTTGTGTACAGTGTTAATGTATGTGATCTTTTATGGCATAATTTTTTAGTTAGGTTTGCATGAAGTCTTCAAAAGCTATTTTGTGTCCCTCTATTTTAATTTTACCATTGGTTTTATTTATCTGTGTCTCTATACTTGAATCAAAAAATGAAGAAGCTATTCTGCTTTGCTATTCCTCATTACTACTTATTTATACAAAATTTTGAAATAAAAATTATTAGGTAAAAGAAACTTGAAATACGCGAAACGCGCGGCTAGCGCACGTCCTGAGACTCAGGCGATAACCCCATGCTGCTCAGGACGAGCGCTAGCCGCGAGTTTCGCGTATTTGAAGCGTCAACTTCGCGTCGCAGTATCTCGGGATGTAATTGAATTATTGCGATGCAATCAACGCCATTGTTTATGTGATTTGTGATGCTATGGATTGCTGAAGAAAAATAAAGGGTGCCTATTTAAAAAAAACATAAGTTTGTGTTAAAAACACATTTGCTTTCGTTTTCGAATGATTCCAAATATGTACATTCATGGGCCTCAGCCGTACATTGATACCTGTGAAAGTCGTTTTCCAATAGCTGTTATTGTTCCATAGATATTTTGGGTGGACAAGATAGCTTGGACGCCCTGTATATATATATAATGTTGAATGTTACTTTACATAGATACTTTACAAAAGAAAACAGTTATTATCATTTTATTAGTATTTTTCATTGCACAAATTACTGATTATTGACGTTTCACATGTGTCTTTTAATAATGATTTTTTTCTTGTTTTAATTATCAGTATCACTCACATTTTTATGTTTTCACACAGTTTATTGTTCTACTGCTTTCGCTGACTGTCAGTCGATGCATTGTAGTTGACGAATTTCGTTGACTGTCTTTCGAGTGGTGCACGTCTTAAGAGTAGTACTATAGCTGGGTTTCATCGTTGTTGAGGAGCAATGTAGTGTAATTGTGCCTTTAGTTAACAGCAATTGACGACTGTCAGCTAATGTATTGAAGATATGAGGTAACTCTTCCGGCACACCTGAACCAGAATGACAAGATCTCGACGTTGGTTTTGTGATAGAAGAATCTGCTTTGTAGCAGTATTTCACATTTCTTATTCTTCATAATGATGTTTTGTAAGTATGAGACTTTCATAACTTGCTGGATCAGTTTGCATTTAGTGAGCGATGCAAATGTATCATTGAGATGTGGCTAGAGTGGTGACCATTCTGCAATGTTTGTGGAAGAACTTTTATTAATTGCTTTTAGGAGAGGAGAGAAAGGTATCTCGAACTTCTTCCCAACTTTTGTCCTCTAGCGACCTTGGTTGTTTCTTATCTTCTTTCTTCGTTTCTTTCTTCTGTCTTCCTTTCTTTTTGGGCTAGGAATAATGATTTATTTATGGAATGTAAAGGATGTGGGATCTGACTGTCTTTCCAATTGTGTATTGAGATGATGATATGTCTCAGCATACTGCTGTACTTTTGCTACATGACTGTTTTGTCTCGTACTCGTAGATTATGATCGTGACATATTACAATGTATGTGATATACATTGTTCTGGTGAAGTCCAACCTGAATGCAACCTGCCTCTTCAGTGGAACGCTGGTCTTCACATCATTATGTTTTACCCTCGGTGGTGACTCAACATGACAATACTCTCTGTTGTCATATCAAAGTTATATTTGCTGAACAGGATGGAGATGGTCTCTGACGATTCTTCTGTATGGTTTAGTGATGTGCAGGATGGATTTACAATTTTTATACATTGTTTTGAATTTTTCGTATCTCTTAGAATGGAAATTCTATTTTCCTAAATGTTCAATGTTATTTTGGGTTAATGTGTTGTTTATTCACCTACCACAGTATGAAATTCTTAAATTGAAATTGGTTTGAACTCATTCTTATTTTTATTTTATCTGTTGCCTTTGTATTTTGCAAAGTTTTTATTTACATGATTTATCATCGTATCAATATACATATAAAATTTTACCTCATTTAGATTTTCTCCTCTTCTTTACTCCCATTTTCTAATTATTGGTCCTTTGAGCCTTGCACAGAACTCCCTTAAGTCCGTTGAGCATTGTTTTTCTATGTTTGATGTGTTTTCTACTGATGTTACTTTAGAAAGGACTACTTCTTTTTATGTTTGTGTTGTGTTTGGTGGAGACTCCCATAGCGGTATAACTTGTGAGATATCTGTCACTTGCCGTTTTATACTGAATTTCTCTCTCTCCTTCCCTTCCACCTCCAAATATTCTTGCATGCACTCTCTTTCAAAATAATCATATTCGTCCATGTTTGATACATCCCGTGTCTTTTGTTGCGTCTTTGTTTCTACCTTTGCGTCATTTGTATGTTTGTGTAACTCGTTTTTATCCTTGTTGCTTTCGTCAAATACATCTATCAACTATTTGAGTAATTGCACACGTGTTATTACTCTAATTTTAGGAAGAGGTGGTAACTCGTCTTCACTTTCGGATTTTTATTATTAAATGTTACCTTGCCACGCTTCCTACTGTGCTTCTATCTTCTCTGAAGTTACATTACGCTTAGAAATTTGAATTTTATTTTGTTGGTTTTAACTGTTACTATTATGATCTGCTGAAACTGTGTCTGACTTTTTTATTTGAATGCAATGAATGTTTTGATTTTGCTGTGCTTGTGTGCGGTCAGTGTATTGCCTATTCCTCTCTGTGTTTCGTAGTCAATCCTTGCGTTTTTCTGGATTTTGTAGTCTAACTTCTACATCAGGATGACCTTTGTTTGATTGCTCCTGTCTGAATGGACCTTGATTTCCAACATATAAACGTGGTGTATGTGTTACTAGTTGCAGTTTGATAACAGCCTGGTATATTCAAACCTTTTCTGATTACGTGGCGGTGTACGAACTCTGTGTAAATTCTTTCTAGTGTTGTGGGGCTCGGTTTCTAACAAACGATAAGTTCATTTTTGTACAGTGCACGTCAAATATTTCTTATCGTTTGCTTCTGTGAGTGATATGTGTTCCACGTGGTCGGTTCTTAGAACCATTTCAAGTATTGTTTGTTCCATGCCCATCAGGCAGGTAACTATGTTTGTACCCTTCTCATTTCCACTAACATTTCGCAATCTCTTCTCTCCGCCTATTTTTAATTTTGTTGTTTCTTCTCCGAACTTGTAGTATGCACTCAGTCAGTAAATCTCTCCGAGCCTTGTACAGCGATCAACGCGTGGCAATAGAGAAAGAGCAGCTGGATCCGTAGATCCGTAACAGTGGGTTAAATGTCGATCGTGAACTGATCTGTTAATAAACTGGAGAGGAAATCCGCCTGATGCAAGACACCTATCATTTCACCGAAACACTTGTCTACCATCAGCCTTGTTTTCTTTCCTTAATTTACGAAAAATTGTTGTTAGATGTAACAGTTTTGTGTGTGATATATAAACATTTGGATAAATTGTTTACCTTCGTTAATCGAGTTTCCAATGTAAAAATAGCTTTTTACATCAATTTTCATGAAATAGAAGAAGAAAGCTAGGAATTTAAAATCCAATCGACAACGTGGTCATTAGAGACGGAGCTTACGCTCGGATGTAAGGATGGGGAAGGAAATCGGCCGTGCCCTTTCAAAGGAACCATCCCGGCATTTGCCTGGAGTGATTTAGGGAAATCAGGGAAAACCTAAATCTGGATGGCCGGAGGTGGATTTGAACCACCATCCTTCCGAATGCGAGTCCAGTGTGCTACCATTTCATGAATTAACACAGGTTTTTCTAGTGGGATTAATCTTTTCTTTTAAAATGAGCTTATAGAATTATACTATTGAGAGGACATTCATTCATTTACAATCCACATGACGTTTATGGCAGAGTTTACATTTTACTTTAGTTGAGTAATAACATGCTTTACGACTTGTGATCTGCAAAATTAAAACGGTATTGTTTCCATAATCGAATGAATTTAATGTTCTTCCTCTTGGATAATCGATATAGTAAATCTAACTAACTTACTTATAAGGCGGTGAATTGCTACAAACAATATATCGAACTGCCAAGGCTAACAAAGAATAAATTCATTCCGTTTGTAAATGCTACCGCTGTGTCGTTCAGGTCACTCGCTATAAAACAGTAACTTCCGGGACGTTTGGAAAGTAGGAGGCGAGGTGCTGGCAGAATTGAAGTTGCGGGGCGTGACCGTAAGTCGTGTCGGGATAGTTCAGTGGTAGAGTGCTTGCCCACGAAAGGCGAAGTTCACAGATTCGAGTTCCGGTTCCAGCACACAGTTTTAATCTGCCAGTAATTTTCATATCAGCGCACACTCCACTGCAGAGTGAAAGTTTTATTCTAGTAACATATATATATTCTACCATTAACTTCATTCACGTATGTAAATAAATGTTGACCTTAAATATTCAATCTAATTCTCGAAATATTCGGTACAGAACTAAAATTCAATAAACACCATGTAAATTACAATTTCAATGCGTAAACAAAAATTTGCGTTACTACCTGAAAATTCATGTAAGAAGCTATTTGTGAAATTGAAACTCCATTTAAAAATGTAAACAGTTTAGCAAAAATTTTTGTACAACCCACACAAAACTGTAAAATATAGAAATAAAAATTTCAGCAAGTAGTAGCAAACCTCCCACGGAAGATGGCACAATAAGTACCTAAACATGCCAACGTTAAAAATAAGTAAAATGAAAAGATGTCTTCTATAAGGCGGAATTCCTTTCCAGCTTATCTTATAACGGAAGTAGGAACGAACTCCAACATCCACAGAATTATGGAGGAGACCCAATTAACAATTGAAATATGTTAATACTTACAACGCATGGTTTATACTTAATTATTTATTTGTCTGGCATCTCTTATAGCCGTACTGTATCTTAGCGTCTCATAGTGATTCCTAAAATCGAAGTTGGGTTCCACAGCATTCTGAGGTTAACAATTCGAAACAGACCGTATGTTATAAGCTGTACTCAGAACGAAACACAACTGACAGTATGTAGATGCTTCATGATGTCAGAAGAGTACCGAGATAGAAATCATCGATTTAAAAAAATAAATAAATAAATAAAATAAAATAAATAAGAAACGCATAGGCTATAAATATTAAATGAGGTTCTCTTTCTGAGGGCCTTAAAATTTTATTCACTCGACATGAGCTTTTGCTTCTTCGTAATCACCTCCTTGTCGAAAGAACACTAATAGCTGCTCTTACAAGCATCCAGAATTGCGCATGTAACACAATTAAATCAGTCTGTTGCCACAATATGATTCTCATGGATCTTAGGTCCTAAGTATTTCTGTAAAATTCTAAAACTTTCAAATGTACATGTGTTTGTCAAGCTTAAGGGACTTAACTGCGGGGTCATCAGTCCATAAACTTACAAATTACAGCGGCCGTGCAGAATGTGACCGCCGGCCGCGGTGGCCGAGGGGACTGAGGCGCTCCAGTCACGGTCTGCACGGCCACTACGGTCGGGGTTCGAATCCCCCCTCGGGCATGGATACTTGTGCCGCCCTTAGTTGTAGGTAGTTCATAAGTAGTTTGTAAGTTTACGGACTGATGACCCCGTAGTTAAGTCCCTTAAGCTTAACAAACATTTGAACATTCTTTTGACTGTGACCGGCGCGTCGCAGACCGCTCGGCCACTGCGGCCGGCTCCAAACCTTTAAAAATGTGCTTCAGTGACCAGAATATTATGAAGTTACTAGAAAGTAGTTAGAAACTTCCGCCTCATCATTCGCAAGATTTTTAGAATTTTGTCTGTCGTTTTGATAATACCTCCAATTTAAAGAACATAAAATAATCTCATTGTGTTCTTCAAGTCATTGCACAGTCCATTGCGGAAGGAATGTATCTGAAGTTGAAACAGGTTCCGTAATACTGAAGCAGTGTACGGATATGCAAACACATTGCCTAGTTCGTTAAGGGAGAATGGTATATTTATGTTCATCGCTCCTATGTGCGAAATTGGCCAGATGGAAGAAAGATACATTTTATGGAAAGGCGTATCTACGACCATACTTCGTATTTTATTACTGCACACGAACAACAGATGTCAAGTTCTCGCCATCACAAGAAACGCAGCACAGTAAATTTGCCTCCGTGCAACAGGCTCAGTACTCAAGAGGAGAACTAGGTATCTCGTTCCGTTTTACTCGCCGACATTTCCGATGCTTCGCTGGTATTGTTATTACTAACCCCCTTCTCTAGAGCAAAAGAGGAGTGAAGAATGCACGCTCTGAATGCAGTGGCCTACTTTCATGTTGGTAGCAAATTGTAATTTGAGTGTCGCCCGCGATCACCAGTTGTCTGCCTGAAAACTAGCACAAATATGTTTCAATAAAGCTGAAGAAGCCAGTAAACATCCGTCTGGACTTAAACGTCACACCGAGAGAAGCACTGTCAGTGACGGACACTGCAACGATGAGTCGTAAATGAAATAAAATAATTGACAAGGTGTCTAAATTAAAAATCCGTACTTCCTTTACTATTATGAAGGGTATTTTTTGTCTGGCCTTACAACTACAATACTACCAACTTTATTCGCAACTTATTTTGTGGACCATGTGCACATATGATACTGAATATACCTTCAAAATTATCTTGTAGTAAGACACGTGTAAAGGATATATATACGTGAAGAACACTGAGATATGCGAAAATCTGTCCCAATGTGCATGGTATAATTTATTTTGCCCTTACTACTAACTGCACACATCTAAAAAGTGTAGCCTCACATCGATTCTAGCAGTTCAACAATATTTAGATGACAGTGAAATAGATATATATACAGCAAAAATTTTCCAATTCTCTTTACTGTTCATAAAAACCGAAATTTAGAAGTTGTACAACGATAACTAGCACATTCTCAGTTTGGGTTCACATTCAGCGTGCACCAGTGCCCCTAAAACCTAGTAACTCGTCCTTCTGCACTAACGCCTGTCTATGTTCTTCGTGGTGTACTGTCCGTTAGATCATCAAGGGAATGTTGGTCCAGATTGCCTCACTCCCTAAACTTCGATTCGGCGCAGATCTCAGAGATTGACTGGTGTGTCGTCTCGACCTAAAGCAATCCTTATCAGTGTGTCCCAGGAATGATCGATGGGATTCAACTCTGGAGAACATGCAGACCATGGTAATATTGTGATGTCAGCATGAAGGAAAGAATTCACAAGATCTGGACGATGGGGGAGAGAACGGATGTCCATTATAACGATTCCCACAATGTGGTTATGCTATGCGTCTGACGAGGCCTTCCCTTTACCTTGTTTACAACTGATTGCCTTCTATGACCACCACTGGCGTACATTGGCCTCATATAACATCGTCCCAAAACATCACGGAACCACCATATTTCTGCACTCGCTGGACGGTGTGACTAAGAAGTCCAGGCTGACCAAGCTGGCTCCAGAAACATCTGGAACGATTTAAGTTCGCAGGCTTTCACGGCCGGTGTCATTTGGAATAAAACAACTCCGGGTATTAGACCGCGTCATATTTAAAACACTTAGCAAAATAATTCAAAAAATGTTCAAATGTTTGTATAGTCTATGGGACGTAACTACGGGGTCATCAGTCCCTAAACTTACAAACTACTTATGAACTACTTACGAACTAGGACGGCACAAATATCCATGCCCGAGGGGGGATTCGAACCCCCTACCGTAGTGGCCGTGCAGACCGTGGCTGGAGCGCCCTAGTCCCCTCGGCCACCGCGGCCGGCGCAAAATAATTGCCGACGTTTCGACCACTGTGCAGTGGTCCTCTTCAGGGCGGTTAACTGTGGATGCTGATGAATGCATATGTAGTGTGAATTTTTCGTTAACTCATACAGACGTCACACATCTAAAATGGTGATTTGTTGGCAGTAGCGAATGAGTAAGCTTTTACGTTTGCTACCCTGGTAAGTGATTAGTAGGCCAGATCTTGTATCTGATTGGAAGGTAACAGGCAATCAGCAACTAGCACCCAGGGGATGGTGTTTCCTGCTGCAAATGTTCAAGCCGCTCGTCAGTTCCACTGTGGCCGCTGTTTACAGAACTCGGGTCAAATTGTGCAACTAGCTGGCGCATACACGCGGTCTGCTGGTGAGGGAGTAGTGGTAGCCGCGACGAAGTTAACTTGTAGCCATCCCATCCTCCTTATTCATTACTTCGATGGCTTCTCATATTCTGCGTGGTTGCATGGACGGTTCCCGGGCAAGCATGCGAGGTTCTTGGAAGTTACTAGCACCGCCACATTCCTCCTGGTGTTCTACCACAGCCGACTTGTTGACTTGTCCCAAACGTATGTAATGTTTGTAAAGGTTATGGTACTTAACTACGGGGTCATCAGTCACTGAACTTACAAACTACTTATGCTACTTATGAACTAACTTATACTGAGGGCAACACAAACATCCATGCCCGAGGGAGGATTCGAGCTTCCGACGCGGGAGGCCGCGCGATCCACAGCGTGGCGCTCCACACCGCGCGACCGAATCGTATGTACTGTTCATTCTCCGAAACGTGAGTTCTGATGGGTCTCCCGGTTTCACCAACAGAAATTTCGCTACAATCATATTGAAGTTCATACTCGTCTGCAGTATGGAGGTTAATTTATGGGATCTCCTTGTGGGCCTCAACAGGCCACGATTCTTAAGAGAAGCCATCGACATAATTGAACGACCTGACAACACGAAAAGGGAGGATGGCTACAAGTTAGCCGGCCGCGGTGGCCGAGGGGACTAAGGCGCTTCAGTCACGGTCTGCACAGCCACAACTGTCGGGTGTTCGAATCCCCCCTCGGGCATGGATATTTGTGCCGTCCTAGTTCGTAAGTAGTTTGTAAGTTTAGGGACTGATGACCCCGTAGTTATGTCCCGTAGACTATACAAACATTTGAACATTTTGCTACAAGTTACCTGCGAAGCGGCTGCCAGCAATCCCTGCCCAGCGGACCGCGTATGTCCGCCAGTTGGCGGCTCCAATTGACTCGAGTTCTGCGGCCAAAGTAGAACTGATGCGCGGCCTGAACGTTCGCAACAGGAAACACCATCCCCTGGGTGCTAGTTGCTGATTGGCAGTTATCTTCCGGTTAGATACAAGATCTTTCCTACCAATCACTTGCCAGGGTAGCAAATGTAAGAGCCTACTTATGCGCTACTGCCAACAAATCACCATCTTAGATGTATGGCTTTGGTGTCAGATAGCAGAAAATTCACAGTATATAGGGGTGTACCTTCAGCGGCATCCAACATTTAAGCGCCCTGGAGAGGACCACTGCACAATGGTCAAAACGTCGGCAATCCCTTTGCTAAGTTTTTTAAAAATGACGTGGTCTTATATGCAGAATTGTTTTATTCAATTTCCGACGATTATCTGGCTGAAGGAAGATGCGAGCCTATGTGTCTTCGTGTCAGATCTGGACTTCGCCTTGGACGTCTGGAGTGAAGTAACATGCCATACAACCCATTACCTATAGTTGGAGTCGAAACATGACGTCCTGTGGCTGCACGAAGATCATTATAAATTCCATGGTAGCGTTCCTCTTAGGGTTGCTCCGAGCTGAAATGCGCAACTAGCGGTCATCAGCTTTTGTGGTAGCCTTTGGGCGGGCAGAGCCAGGCAAGTTATCGACAGTTACAGTATATGGAATCTTCCCTTGATGAGATTTCCTCCTGGCACAAAGCAGGAATGCGGATATGATCAAACTTTCGTAATTCATTGCAGAACTGCAGTCAACAGAGCCGCGCTTGAGTGGCCGAGTGCTGTACGGCGTCTTGCTGCTGCGGGCGTGGTATCTCGCAGCCGGAGGTTCGAGTCCACCCTCGGGCATTGGTATACGTGTATTTTGTCTATTTCAACCCCGAAATTATTATTTACTGAAAATACCGAAACACGTGTCTTTCTGTTTCTGGCCAAGAAAACATAGCAATTTATGTGGTTGTAGCTTCAAAATTGCCTTAATAGCAAAAGATTTTCGAAAAACGTCCCCTCTCCAATTTAACTCCCTTGATGGTTGAATTCCAAAAATACCGAAACCCGAATTTTTAAAAGTTTAAGCAGCAATACAAATACCAATTTTTGTAGCTCTAGCTTCAAAACTGTCTGGACAACAATGTGTTTTCGAAAAGAGTTTTTGATCCCCTATTTAACCCCTTACTTGTTGAATTTCCAAAAGTACCGAAACATGTATTTTTTAAATTATAAACAACAATACAAATATCAATTCTTGTTGGTTTAGTTTCAAAATTGTCTCAATAGCAACGTGTTTCAAACAGAATTTTTCATCCTCTATTTTACCCCCTCAGTTGTTGAATTTCAAAATATATCGAAACTTGTGTCTTTTAATCCTGTTCAAGAGTCCATATCCTAATTATCGAAGCTATAGCTTGAAATTTGAGTAAACAGCAACATATTTTTTAAAATAAATTGTTACATGCCGTATTTCACCTCCTTTTTGGTCGAATTTTCAAAACTGCCGAAACACGTGTCTTTTAAATTCGAATCCGTAATCCAAATCCGAAAATTTGTAGTTCTAGCTTCAAAATTGTCTAAATAGCAACAGATTTTCGAAAAAAAACACCCTTGTTCAATTCAACCCCCTTTCTGGTCGAATTTCCAAAAATACCGAAACAAGTATTTTGCAAATTCTAACCAACAATACATATATCAATTTTTGCAGCTTTAGTTTCAAAATTGCCTGATTAACAATGTGTTTTCAAAAATAATTTTTCATCTCCTCTTACTTGTCGAATTAAAAAAAAAAACCTTTTAAACGTTTTTTTTTTTTTTTTTCTTTTTCTAATCCCTACCAAGGTTTCATATCCGAAGTTTCGTAGATTTACCTTAAAATTTTAGTTAACAGCAACATATTATTGAAAATCAATTTTTGCGTCCCCTGTTTTACCCCCTTATTGGTTGAATTTCCGAAGATGCCGAAACACGTGTCTTTTAAATTCGAATCCGGAATCCAAATCCGAAAATTTTTAGTTCTAGCTTCAAAATTGCCTAAATAGCAACGTATTTTCCAAAATCGTTTAATGCCCAATTTCACCCCCTTACGGACGGAATATCGAAAAATCGCTTCTTAAACGACGCCTACAGAGTAAGATCAACACCCTCTATAAATTTCAAGTTCCTATCTTCAGTCGTTTGGGCTGGGCTATGATGAGTCAGTCAATCAGTCAGTCAGTTGGGACACTTCCTTTTATATATAGAGATAAGACACTAAAGGTAAATATTTGTCATTCTTGTGCTGCTAATTATTTTTGTCTTTGTTGTTGCAGCTGTTTCGGTCTTAAGCCACTGTCCAGCAATGTGTGAAAAAGCGTTCTGTAAAATTTGGATATTTTTATCGATGTAATAAAACGATGAATCCAGAAAAACTGCATCTCACACACAAAGACATCAGAAAATTCCTAATGAAACTTAAACCATAGATAGTGCTTAGTCAACGGAAAAAAAATTAGAAAAGCAGCAACTTTCTTTCTTTCTCTTTGGCCATGTACCCGCACATGCAATGTCGGCTTTGTTGATTTGGATTTGGCATGTTAATATTTATGGGGTGGCCGGATGCCCTTCCTATCGCTACCCCACGCCTTCCCGAAGGAAATGTGTACCACAGAAGTCTGCGTATAATGTTATAAGTGTGAAAGTGTAAATTGCTACGAAATGTTTGCGAATAATGTAATTGTGGCTGACTTGGGTACCAGCCAGCTATTCACCAAGGGGGATGTGGAAAACCGCCTAAAAACCACATCCGGGCTGGCCAGCACTCCGACCCCTGGATAATCGGCCGGGCGGATTCTAACCGGGTACTACGCATCCCCGTCTCGGAAAGCGTTAGACCGCACGGCTAACCGAGCGGGTAAAAAAATCACAATACATGCAGTATTCGAAACAAATTGACATAAGATAACATATATAAACAATTTAAATGTTCTATAAAGATACCCATAGTTTTACTACGCAAACTAAGTACTTGTAGTGCAGTTTGTGCAGCAGCAAGCTTTTGATAGATAAATGTGAATAGTGCATATAGCATTTAAATATTCCTATACCAACGAAATGTAAGTGGTACTTATCCAACGCTATACTTTAACAAAACAGCAATATATTGGCCCACTTTAGGTTACGGCAGTAACACTAAAAGTGGGCCTTTGCGATCGTCTGTTGACAGCTCGAAATTTAAATGAAAATAACGGCTTAACCATTTATCTGACACAAAAATGGAATAACCGAATTTGTAGAGGAGAAAATTCTCTACAACTTTGTTCTCTTATGTTCTTTTCTTTTCTTGCATCGTTGCAGAGATATTTACAAAAAATATCGGTGATTTGACGATGTCTGTCTGGCTGTAACGTGTTCCCACTTTTTAGGTCGAACGTTCAACCGATCGGCACCAAATTTTACAGACATAACAGACATAATTGTTGACTACCAGAGACCAGAACCTCGCTTTTTTAAATATTTCGGACAAGAAATACGTTAGTAATACAAAAAAAAAAAAAGGCCGTTTGTAATGTAATTTTACTTGCAAATAAACTGTTCATCTGACACGAAAATTGAATAAAGGATTTTGTGGAGGAGAAAATTCTCTACTACTTTGTTCCCTTATGGTTTTTCCATATCTCGTATCGTTTGAGATATATTTGCAAAAATAACGGAGTTTTGACGCCCTCCATTGAATTAACGAAAACCAGCCGTTCCGCAGATGTCACGTGACATTCCTCGCCCAGAACTGTCTCTGGCATACGCTATCTTGCGTTGCGTATTTGACGATTTTCTTATTGTAACTTACACGTTGTCATTTCAAAGCAATGGCGCACTGAAGAATTAACAAAAACACGTCGTTCTCCGTACGATAAATGATAATCTAGTGTCCACAAATGCCATATTAGCATCGGTTAACAACGGCCATCAATAGTATGAAATTTAAGACCTAACAGTTATCTGTAGCCTAGTAGGTAGTGCGTTAGACGGTGGCGCTGAAGGTCAGTTGTTCGAAACCCACCAGTACCTAATTTTTTTCCCCTAAAAGGGTTTCAGACACACTTTTTTTTATTAATGTTTTGTTATTTAGATTATTATTTTTGCCCGGAATGTTTGCAAAACTTATAAAACTACAAATCTAAAGAGGGCCGTAAAACACGTCAGTGAGATTTTTTTTTTTTTTTTTTTTTCAAAGTTTGCTTGACAATAGTTTAAGTCCTAAGCTGATGTAGCAACAAAAATAAATATCATTAGCAGCATTGGAGGGTTAAATATTTATTTACAGTGTCATCTTACAATAAACATTTACTTATAAACCGTATTAAAATCGCGTCTAAATAGCTGTCATGCCACTTCTTAAATTGGGAGACATAGTACCCTGTCCGTACACTAGATCTAAGCGATTTCTGATATAGACAGAGGTAAAATTCCACTATCCCGTTTTGCCCCAAGACCCACCTATACTTTTTAAACAAATAACAGTTGCACAAACATTTGGAAAATACACTTCCTTACACTTCTGTCGTACTACTTCCAGTATGAGGTTGTGGACTGAGGACGCAGCATCACAAGCCATTAACTTATAACGAGGGTCGCACAGCATTTTTAATTTCTCGTGCCAGTAGGTAGGGCGAACGAAAATGTTTTCAGCGAGCAAAAGGCATCGGGTAGCGCCGGCACTTCCCATTATGAAAACGTATTATTCAACGAGTGCGAGGCTGGGTTCATTTAACGCGTATGAGAATGTCACGCCGTAGCTCTTCCTTCTTTTTACTCGTGCAACAGTGTTAATGGAACTGACTTTTAACTCAAATTGCCTTTTTAAGAATTTATTCCAAGTCACTGCGTACGTTTCGCATCATTCTACCTTTTGCGGTGTTTTGCACCAACGGTTCCCACAGTACACCGTGACGGAGGAAAGTTATGAGCTATTATGAAACACGTTTGTATAATATTACAGCTCGTACTGAGATAACAAAAGGCATTGGATAGCTATATCCACAGCTGACTTTGGTGGTAGTACCGCGTACGCAAATAATGAAAGAACTGTACATTGGGAGAGCCATAATTGTACTCCATTGATTCATATGATAAGGTTTCCGGGGTGGATATGGTCGTACGAATTAAGAGATTCTGAACGCGTAATGGTAATTGGAGAATTTGACATCTAATTTGGAAGTTGATAGGGAATCCAGTACATAAGAACCTCGTTTATCCGGGCCCCCATTTATCCGGATTTCTCGTTCTCCGTATACTTTTTATTTTTATTTTGTGTGTAATTATCTAGCACGGTGCACTGCCACCGTAGGTACCTTATGCCCTTGTAGACAACAGAAAGATCGCCGCTCCCACGCTTTCAGTAACATTTAATATGGTCTTTGTTGATCTGTTCCCTACCTGTCTTGTACTTCGGCTTAGTGAGAGAAATGGCTTCGCATCGGAAAAAAAGGGTTTGTTTCGATGGAAAAAAAGTTGGAACTATTAAACAGAATAGGAAAAGGAGAATTGCTGAAAGACGTAGCAGCAAAATATAGTGTAGTGACATCCACTGTATTGAACTGAAGGAAAACTGAAAATAGATTCAAGGCATCCGCTTTAAAATTTTGACCAAATATAGTTTGTAGGATCGCGATACAATTATGAAAGCAGGAATGAATCACTGGATGAAATATTGTTCATTTTGTTCAGTGAGAAAAAAAAGTATGGATTTCCAATAACCGGTCCAACTGATCAGCAAAAGACGCTGAAGTGAAACAGCATGCTTCCCGCTGGTGATTCTAACTTCACCGCCAGCCAAGGTTAGTTGGAAAGATGTAAATAACGTCATGAAATGCGTCAGCTGTCAGTGACGGGTTAATCCTCTCTGGGGGTAGAGAGGCTGCAGAGAACGTCAGTAAATAATTGGAAGAAATTACTTCATCCGAAAGCTTAATTTTACTCTAGATTTATTATGCCGACGAAACTGGCCTTTTTTTTATCGAGTATCACACAATAAGACGCTGGCTTCCGAAGTAGACCACGTGCAAGAGGTTACAAGAGACCTAAAGATTCAATTTATAATGCCACATATGACGTCTGTTACGAACTGAAGCATATAATAACCGAATATAAACCTACGGATCGCCCGTCTATCGACCTTTTAACAGTTTTTGCGATACTTGTGCAATCTAACCTTACCTGTCTCTGGATTGCCACGAACTTGAAAAACACCTTGTTTGCCGCGGCAGAATTGCCGTGCGTGCTAAGGCGACCTGCTGCGTTGTGAACGGCCGTTCGCTGTCGTGGGTTCGAGTCCTCCCTCGGGAATGGGTGTTTGTGTTGTTCTTAGCATAGGTTACTTTAAGTAAGTGTAAGTAGTTTGTAAGCCTACAGACTGATAACCAACGTAATTAAGTCTCTTAGATTTACAAATATTTGAATATTTCCCAACAACTTGTTTCGACTTATAATAAATTTCAGAATGTTGCTCAAATAAAGAATATGTATTGTAGATATAAATTGCAAAGAAACAATGTTAATATGCCCACTCGTATCTTTTGAGATCTACTTAATACCATAAAAGAAAGTAAAGTGAATTATTTCAAAACTTCGCTTAACACGTTCGCTGCAGTTCACGCTCTGGCGCGTGTAAACGTTACTTGAATCAGGTGCCGCTCACGCTATGGCGCGTGCTGCGACCTAGCATCCTATTATGGGTTGTTGGAAACTGGCATCGTCTAATAAAGCTGTATACCCTGGTAGGCACTTAGGGAAGAGTATAAGTGATATGCACACGTACGTGGTTCCCAATTTCCGCGTTTGCATTACCGGCTACGACCCACACACGCTTCTCATGATGTCATGTTAAATTTATTGGATTCTTATGTAACCAAGCAAGCAAGCTTTTGATTATTTTAATTTTATTTCGATTAGTTACCAGTTTATAAAAATACTTCTTAGTTTTGATATTATTCATACTTATATTGGTGATGATATACAAATAAGCATATGTCTTATTAAATACCTTGTATGTACTGTTTATATTGTTCGTTTGTTGTTTTCACAAAAATACAAATGCAAATAAAAAAACATATCAAAAAAACTGAAAACTAAAACCAAAGCATTCAGTGGCTCAAAACTATGAAAAGATACTGTAAAAATACGATCACGCGCCAGAGTGTGAAGTGGCACCTAGCATCATCGCGCCAGAGCGTGAACGGCAGCGAACGTGTTAACATATTTTGATACCGGTTCAGTCCTCATTTCAAGATATGTCAAATGTAAATTTAAGTATATCCACCTTGAATTTTGTTTTTAGGTGGTAGTCTACAGTCGCGATGTACTTTGAAATATTCACTCTTGTGTCCAGATCTATAAAATATTTTCATTTGCTATGCTCCGCCGGTTTCGGCAGTTGCTGTCCTCAACAGAAGATTAACTAAATCTTTTACATCAACAACAACAAGACATGTTTTTCTGCTTACTTCAACGTCAAATTTACAGTAATTATTGCGAGTGTTTCTAAAACGCTGTTCATTTTACATCATTTTGAAGGTATTCCTTCATTCGAACCTTAACTATTAGCAATGAGCTTATTATTTGGTCATAGACTCTAGGTACAAGAAAGGTATTTTTTTCTTAAGTACTTCCACTTAATTTAATATTTGAAAGCGCACCTTAAGATTCGAATGAAAAACTTCCACTAAATGTCAATTCACACTTTTCAACACACAATTTTCACTGCACTGTTTATGCTTTTATATATTTATGTTAGACTGTTTATCTGAAATAATGGTCTATCTTAAAATTTTTAAGTGTAAATTGAGCAATTATGTATAACTAGTACGTGAAAATGTCAGAGATGCTACGTCCATGTTTTGGCATTTTTTTAAAAGAAATCTGGACAAGCTCTCTGAGGTCAGTCTAGTGTCCGCCACGCTGTGTAAGATTGCGTTTTTCAACATTCGAGACTGTGTGAACGAACGTGATGTAAAGAATGACCACTACGTTTATATGTTTGTACAAGATGGCGGACACATATTGATTTCATAACGTGCGATTGAAAACAAATTTGTTGACAGTCAACACACCTGAGAGCTAAAGAATTCAATTACTAACTTATTAAATCCTAACCTTCTTATACGTGAGAATCGACCACGTAGACCACGAGGCCTTCAAGACTACAAAATTTCTACAAGAACTTCGATTCTCAACATCGATCACAATTATTTGTAACCCCACTCGCCAGATTTTAATCCAGTTGCTACTTTCATAGTTATCTGTGACACGAGCACCGATTATTACGTGTAAGATCTCCGAATCATCCGAATTTTCGATAATCCGAATTACATCCGGTCCTATCTACTCCCAATAAACGAAGTTCTTGTGTATTCTGCGATTCTCAGTGTTAAAAAAGTGCTGATAGTACCAAATTACACAAGTTAGCTTCCAGGGATGTATAACCTCAGAGCAGAAGCGTTAGTCAGTGCCAACAGACATTGCGTGAAATAATTGCAGAAGTCTATGAGTGACGTGCGACCACAGTTTCCTTTACCACAGAGTGGCAAATTGGCCATGAATGGGATATTGTTGCAGACGATCGACACGAGTGTGACTGTTGACAGCACGATATGGCCTGTACCGCCTCTCATGAGCGTGTGATCATATCGATTGACCTTAGGCAGTCTGAAAAATCGTAGTTTCCACACACACGAGTCTTGGTACCAGTTGGTAATAACTGATGTTGCTGATCGAATGTGGCCCAAGGCATAATGATATGGGCTGTGGCGGGATGTAGTGGGTAGTGTGATTTAACTGAAAGGACCATTGCCTTGATATGATCATTATCGGCAACTTAGAGACAATTTTCAGCCATTCATGAACTGTTGTGCTCAAAAAACTATGGGAAATTTATGGACGACAGTCCACCAGGATATAAGGCCACAATTGTTCACCAGTCACTTGTAGGACATTGTGGATAGTTACATCGTGGCTGCTTACCTTATCTATTGTGCATTCCGATGCTGGAGCAGCACGCTTCGTCACAGGATCATTTGGTAATCGTGAAAGCGTTACGGAGGTGATCAATGAACTCCAGTGGAAGACTCTGCGGGAGAGACGCTCCGTCGCTCGGTGCGGGCTTTTGTCAAAGTTCCGATAACATACTTTTACCGAGGAGTCTGGCAGTATATTGCTCCCTCCAACGTATATCTTGCGAAGAGATCATGAAAATGAAATCAGAGAGATTAGAGCTCACACAGAGGCATACCGACAAGCTTTCTTTCCGCGAACGTGTCTGCAATAGGAGGGAGAACCGATAGCGGTACTCAGGGTACTCTCCCCCACACACCATCGGGTGGCTTGCGCAGTATGAATTTAGATACGAGTAGACAACGCGAGACCCCTCACGTCCCACACATTGCTTCAGAGGGCTCCATAAATACTCTTCTGAGTGTAGAAACCTCCGCATGCTGCCAAATTCCACAGACATGAATATTTTTGAGAAGAGATCTCCAACTCGTCGTACTCTTACGTTTTATGGACAGCCCTGCAGGATTCATGTGTCAGTTCCCTCCAGCACTACTTCAGACATTAGTCGAGTCCCTGCAACGAAGTGTTGCGGCACTTCTGCGCGCTCGCGGGAGCCCTACATGATATTAGACAGTGGTACCAGTTTCTTTGGCTGTTCAGTTTATAAACACAATTAATGAAACTATTACTTGAAAAGTTACAGATGATGTCATAGACAGTGATGGGCCTACTCTTTAGTAATAAATAAATAAAGTCAAATGTTTATACAATATTTTCTACCATTTGTACGCTTCGTCTTTATAATGTTCATTTTTTTCTACTCTACCTATTCTCCCGTTTTATTGAAACACTTACAAAACGTTTCATGTATATAAAACATTTCATTCAGCCAAGATCGCTAAGAATTTATTTTCATCCCTTAACCTGTTTCGGTGAGCTCAGTCACCATCTTCAGAAAGTCCAGTACAATCACTGCGAAACGCTATACAACGTTTACAAACTGCAAAGTTATTGTGGCATACAAATAAAATGATAGTTAACAAAACATGTACATTTCCTTAGCGTAATATGTAAAAATAGATACATAACCTCCTAACACACGTAAACATCTTGTTAAACGTTTTTATCACAGGGTGGTTCGTCATAATGAATAAAATGTGGTCTTGGCCCAAGCAAACAGGAGAGTAAACAGGAAAATATTGCACAACAGAGTTGCTACAGGTTGCCACTAGGTGTCAGTGGTGTCAAAACAATATGGATGCAAATTCAACATCAAAGAAACGAAGTACTCTGAAGTCACGAAATCCTATATTATGATCAATGTCATACGCCGCACCATCGTAAATGTTGAACTGCTGTTCACTGTTGCGCACGGCCGTCGTTAAAAATTGTTACCTCAATTTCTGCAACATTCTGCAGGATTGTAGCTGTTACATGCTGCTCGGAGCGTGGAGAATCACGAAAAATTGACGCGATCCTCTTCGACATAGTGAACTCCACTTGGAGATTTTGTTGAGATCCTCACAGTCATTCCCATACGCTGGTCTGTGTGAATTATATCCGATTTACGCCAATTGGCCGAGATATAAACGACTACACTTTGCTGTTCTTCACAAGTTGGCGTCTGTAACATGCGTGTCATTTTTGATCCGCAGCACAAACTTCTCTCCCTACAGCTGCACATGAAAACAATATAGTCTCAATAGCGCAAATTTCAAAGTAGATTGTAGTAAAATTTAAAAATTCCAGCATCACCGCCAGGGTGGAAGCAAACATTACTCTTCACTTACCGGTATTCCATCGTAAGTTGATTGGCTCTTTTCGCATTATGTAAGATCCTTCAGTTTATGTGAGGATAAAACGTCCCGTTTACTTCTTCTAAATTTGCTCTCGCCTTTTTTTAAGTTTAGTTGTCTTAATGACCCTTGCACAACTTTGTTTTATTTTCATTTCCGCTTCACCTGGCAGTGTGTTACTGTAAGAAAACTGTAACTCCTTCCAGCTACTAAGATAGTTCAGCTCTTCCATTTCACTGGCCTGTAAGAATTGGCAGTCACCACAGTTATTGTCATGTAAAAGAGAGAAATTTCAGCCTGCTTTTGCTGCATGCGGACAGATAAACACAAAGTTTTCTTTTCCTTGAGGTTTCCTTCAAGTTGTTTACTTTGAAGTGAAGATTACGGAACATAATATTGTTCGCCATGATTACCGGATCGTAACACTATAAAACAGGACTGTATATAAGAATATTTCTAACTTAAAATACAGTACCTATTTGGAGTCCTAGTGCAATAGGGAAGGAATTAATTTCTCATTACAATAGGAGAGAATTCGTTTCTGCCTTGTCCTGTATGGTCTCATTAGCGTGTAACAGGAAATATTTCGAATCTGTTTTTATGCGATTATTGTTGTTTTTAGCAGAAATATAGTACTCATTGAAAGGCCAGATATCCTTGCAACTCGAGGTGAAGTAAATATTAAAAACGTAGCTTGACACTGAAGGACCAGCAAAGGATGAATACGAAATGGTACATAAAAAGATTCAGTTCAGGAGAGCTCGCAGACGGAAAGAATAACACAGCAACAGTATTCATTGATTCACCAGAGAAAGAGCGCAATTAGCTGGGGAAATCAAATATAACAGAAATTAGATGCAAAAGGCTCATAAAAGGGTATTCATGGAGACGAAAGGAAGGGGAGAGTGGAAAAAAGAGACAGAATAAGAGAGATTCCAACGTAAGTTGATGACGAGAGTGTATATTTTAAAATACATCCACCCCAATAAGAATTTAATTATTATAACCCTTCTTACTGAATTGTAGTAATAAAAATGTTATATGGATGTATGAATGATAGATCTGTTCTGAGTCTGAGTCAATGTGTGCCTATAGAACTCAGTTTACAATTCGAAACTGCTATTAAACGTGATTGTCAAATCTTCCCGTCAAATTATAAGAATGTAACGTGAATTGTGAACAACTGATTTAATTTGTAGACTCTTATTATTTTCTACACTGTGGAAACAAAATGATTGCCTGTAGCCGCGGCGGATTGGCCGTGCGCGCTAGGGCGCCGTGCTGCGGTGCGCGCGGCCGATCGCCGTATGGGGTTCGAGTCCCCCCTCGGGGGTGGGTATTTGTGTTGTCCTTAGGTTAGTTAACTTTAGTTTATTTGTATGCTATGGTCTAATGACCGAGCAGTTGAGTCTGATAGATTTACAAACATCTGAATGTTTTTAATTGCCTGTAAAGCAACATGTATTCTATGTTAGGTTGTGTCAGAACTTGATTATCCAATCTTTTCAGTAATCTTTGCAATGGAATCCGAACAATTGAAAAATTTCACAGAATTAGTAGCGTGAAATTTATTGTGCTCAGAGAAAGGAATAAATTCTGATTGTGAAGTGAACTGTAACTGACATACTACTGGGTTGACAAAGCTTAATATAACTGTCGACGGCATTTTTTTGTCTGTGTATCATAGAAATGAACAATTGTTACTGTTTTTTATAATACTTGAACATTAAAGTATTTACAGTCTATGACACTAAATATAGTCGATTCTGCCAGTGCATTTGTAAATTCTCTTATGTTTGGAATCGGTTACCGGTCGGGAACAGTGCGAGCGTCTAATGCTCGATAGTCACCGCAGGGTATCCAACAACTTTCTTTCTGACGGAGCGGTGAAGACCATGGACTGTCAGACCTGCGAAGCACACCTGTCCGCAGCAATTCTTCGAACTCTGCTCTTGCTGCCGCAAAACGGTCTAAAGCTAGCCTTCTCGGTTTCTGTGATACCGGTTGCCCAGCTGTCGTCCTAGTGTGGTGCACTGTGTTGTTCAGAACTGTTTGTGTGTGCACCTTGTTCTCATTGCTCTGCCATTGAGACATATGACTATCTTAGTAACCTATGGTACCTATACTATTTCGTCATAATGTTGATGGCCGCGGTGGCCGAGGGGACTGAGGCGCTTCAGTCACGGTCTGCACAGCCACTACTGTCGGGGGTTCGAATCCCCCTTCGGGCATGGATATTTGTGCCGTCCTTAGAATAAGCTAGTTGATAAGTAGTTTGTAAGTTTATGGACTGATAACCCCGTAGTTAAGTCCCATAAGCTTAACAAACATTTGAACGTCGTCATAATGTACCTTTTATTATTTCTCCGCCATATCTTATGCTTGCTGTACTGATATTTAACTCAAGTTTATTGTCATAAAAAAAGCCGCATCTATAACTTCGGCTAATACAAAAGTCCAAGTATAATTTCGTTTTAATTCCAATTTAACGTCTAATTGACATGTCCCGTAAATCATTATTGGCGCTCTATTTGCTGCATTGGGACTTATCTGCGAGGTTAGAATTTCGGCTCTGCAACTTCCGATTGGTAGCGCATTTACGTCTGATTCTGAATCAATTAGGTAAATATGGCTCGATTCTACGTGACGCACATATAACCGTCGGGAAGGCATAGGTAATAGAGACAGATTACTCACCATGACGCGCTGCTCGTCGGCCTCACCTCTTACTTGCAGGCGCTGTTGATTGGTTACGCAGCCAGCCGCACCTACTGCTGGCCGCTGTTGCAGTTTGTGCATATCGTGGGTTTCTCTACAAACCGTCGATGATATAAGCAGAATTGTTCTTTTCATTTGATTCCGTTGTTTCCGCTATTATTGCTCGCGCCGTGACAACGAACGCTCTTCTCGCTCTCCATCAGCGTCGCTACCCGAATTACGTTATCCAAAACCAGAATTGCGTTATCCACAATTTATTCGTACCGTACACGGCAATTTACGGCATTAATATGATTGAGGACGCCACTTGCAAAATTGCATATCACAGTGAGAAGGGTGTGGTGTCGCACAAGTACAAAGTGCGCGCCACCTACTTTCGCCGCGCGCCGCCATGCACGCACGGCGCGGCGTTCTTACGACGACAGCCACGAGCGCCCTCTGCTGCAACTCCGCTCGTGGCCACCACTGAACGACATCGTTCACTTGGGACTGAGTTAGGAACCAGTAAAGACTTCGGAATCCGATAGGCACCAGTGAAGACTTGGCTATCAGTTAGGCACTAGGCAGGACTCTAGCTCAACTATGTATCAACATTCTGCAGTACTATGTAAAAGTTAAGTATTGTATAAATTCTGTGCAATATATATCTCTTTCTAATTTACTCTAGTGTTTCTAGTTTCTGGCTGCTCCCCTCCGTACCTGCACCAGCGTGCTATCTTTATTTCTGTGTCGGTCTCATTCCACTCGACCACCGACACCTACGACGGAAACGAGACACAAAAGCGGCGACGAGGCTGGGGCACAAAAAAGGGGTAAAGTGTTTTGGATAGCCTTGTTGCAGTGATTTCTATACAGTCGGAAGAACAAGATATCCTACATAATAGTGTTAAATTTTTGACACTACGCACGGCTTACAGACCAGACTATCAGCACAAATCGGTTTGTTTCTGTACTTAAGTGTGGCCTAGAGTGGACTTAATACGGCTTATAAAACCGCCAGTCTTTCATGGGCGGTTCCTGAGATACCACGATAAACTAAGATTTTTAGGTAACAAAAAAATTCAAATGTTTGTATAGCTTATGGGACTTAACTACGCGGTCATCAGTAATTGTTCGTCACCAGTTGCTTGTTGGTTTTCTGTATAGCTGCATTCTCTTGTACGTCGTAATTATTGCTAATTGCAGTTATATCTGCTGTATGTCTCTTCTCCAATACAGCATAAACTTTGTCCGTCACTGTGAGCAATGTTGAAATGTCTTGTGTCTCATATAAAACTGCCACCGTCTTAACATTCTCTGGTAATTCTACCAGCCATATTTGTCTTAGCGAGTCATTTGAAAGTTCCTCGGTCGGGGGGTTCGAATTCCCCCTCGGGCATGAATATTTGTGCCGAATTATTATAAGGTAGTTCATAAGTAGTTTGCCAGATTCGGAAATTTTGGTACCCAAATATCGTGGTTTTAAGAGTGTAAGTTGTTAAAAGACAATTATTTTCGAAAACGGGAACAAACGTTTGTAGAGTTATGGCTAAAGGATATATAATTAACATATAACTCATTTGCTATGATTCGTTACATATGCCGACCATGGTGCAGAATAGCAAAAACTGATGTTAACAATTTTGATCGTAAGTACGGCAACTTTGAAACCGTGGATTTCGGTAACGGATATAAACTTCAGTTTTAGAATGTAATCGTAAGAATTATTAAATTATCGACGATTTTTAATCAATAGTGTAAGTATGGCTACACTCATAAAATGAAATTGTGTTACCTAATGCCGGGGACTTAGGCGCGCCAGTCACGGTCTGCACGGCCACTACAGTCGGGGGTTAGAATCCCCCCTCAGCATGGATATTTGTGCCGTCCTTACTGTTAGCTAGTTCATAAGTACGGTTTTATAAGCCGTATGAAGTCCACTCTAGGCCACGCTTAAGTACAGAAACAAACAGATTTGTGCTCATGGTCTGGTCTGCAAGCCGTGCGTAGTGTCAAAAATTTAACACTATTATGTAGGATATCTCGTTCTTCCGACTGTATAGAAATCACTGCGACAAGGCTATCCAAAACACTTTACCCCTTCTCACTGTGATCTCCAATTTTGCAAGTGGCGTCCTCAGTCATATTAATGCCGTAAATTGCCGTGCACGGTACGAATAAATTGTGGATAACGTAATTCTGGTTGATATTAAACAAATCGGTGCCTCAAAACATTGCACGTTCCGTTAATATACTAGCCAGCGGGTGTGTAATGAGTAATTAAATCGTGCATCGTGAAATATAGGCAATGATCGTTATCATTCGGAGCGAAGCCATAGTTGCTTAGTGCAGTAGCTAACGAAATGCGTTACGACGCTACTCAGGTGCTCTTGGAGCGCTATGGGCCCAAAGGAGAGCCTTTCTAACGCCCTGGATGACACATGAGCCACGTCGTATGAGCCAAATCCAACGAATTGATTATGAATCGCCACGAAAGTCGAAAGTGCGTCAAAGCCACAATATGAAGAATGCTATGGTGATTCTCGTGTACGACTGTGATTGTGTTATCCTAAAGTTTTACTTTCCTCCACTGCAGAACGTCAGTGAACAGTATTACTGTTCGTTTTTGGAAGATCACGTGCGACTAGCTTTGCAAAAGAAGCGGCAACACATTTTTGCGCAACACACCCGTTATTTCGCACGACAATGCGTCGGCGCATACAGCGCAGCCCTTGGCTACTCTGTTCGGTCGATGGGACTGGGAAGTACTGTACCATCCAACATACTCCCCGGAATTAAGTTCTTATGATTTTGACTTGATTCCGATGATGAAGGAACCACCTCGTGGCATTCGCTTCAGAGGCTTTTCCCGAGATTCGATAGGCAGTAGACAGCTACATTCGCACCATAAACAGAACAGGCTCTGTGAACGGTATACTACGCCTTCCACATCGCTAGCAACGTGTTCTAGTGAACGCTGGTGACTACATTGAAGGACAGTAATAGACGCAAACTTGTAACACTTTTGTATCGATTGCGAATAAGTATTTGCCACTATTTGAGATGGAACCCTCGAATGAACACCTAACATCGACAGGATGGCTATTTGTTAATAATGTGTTGACGGGCCCTTATCTTTCTGATGAATACCTGTCACTCTTCCTAAAACAGATTTTTAAATCGTCTTTATAGTGTTGAACAGTCTCGTTATAAAAGATTCGCCAATTTTTTTGAATTGGAAAGTAATAGCAGTGCACAAGCCTGTGGAGTGGAACGACTCAACCCACACGAGGATACTCCAAGACAATGTAATTTATTCTATTTTTACCAAAGATATTTACACAACTGCACCGTGGCAACAGCACAGATATTTTAGGATAACCAAACCACACAAATGTTCATAAATGCTATTTAATTCTGAATCACAACTCTGTAGCCTCGAAACAGTTGTAAATAACGGCTACGCGGAAAACTTAATCTTCTATACACAAGTGTAAGATACCAGAAGCGACAGCTGAATTACCTCTCACAGTTTTGCAGCTTACATTACAGTGTTAAACAACGCATTAATATTAAAACCAAACCAATTACAAGTGCGATTGATATTTTGAAACAGGACTATTTTATAACAAACTTTAGAAAACAGTTGACGTTACAGAAAAATTAATTTCAAGTTTAAACACTACATACGCTATGTACATCAGCAACTGTCAGCAACCATTTCCCTCACTGACAAGGATGGTTAACTCAACGTGACAATAAATTTACCAAAATAGAACGCTGCAGTCCTCTTGCGCCCCCAAATCGGCGAGACGGCCAGACTAACGTTGATTATAGAACGTGCCCCTCAAAACGCTCCATCGAACTACACTAGTGATGGTACACTCTAAACCACATGAAAACAGAATTAGTATGTATGTCACTTGCACATTCTTTTTCGTTAAAATTGAGGTGTGTTTTACATAGCTTGACCTAGCGCTACCAGTGCAAAACTTTAGAACCCCTCCTTTAGTATAACAAATGGACAGGAAATTGCCGCGGCGGAGTGGTCAAGCGCATTGAGGCGCTATGCTACGACGTGCGAGGCCGCTCCCCGTCGGGAGTTGGAATCCTTTCTAGGGCATGGACGTTTGTACCGCCTTTAGTATAATATAGTTTGCAAGTTTAGGGACTGATGTCCCCGCAGTTAAGTCCCTTAAACGTAACAAACATCTGAACATTTGACAAGATATTAAGAAACAAGAACAGTCACACAAATACTAGATACCTGTTCACTAACGAAGTACAATATCAATTCCAGGTCAGACTGTTCAAAAAAATGTTCAAATGTTTATAAATATATCGGACCAAACTGCGTGGTCATCATTCCGTAGCTTACAAACTACTTAAACCTAGGTAAACTAACCTAAGGACAACACACACACACCCATGCACCAGGGAGGACTCGAAACTCCACGGCGAGCAGCCGCGCGCTCCACAGCGAGACGCTTTAGACCGCTCGGCTACTCCACCGCGGCCCAGGTCAGACTCGTAATAACTAAACACACATTGCAAATGACGCAGATGTGACATCAGGTGCCTTTAGTAGATTTTAGAATTAACCACCTAGACATCAGATTTGCTCTTTAACAGTCTTTATGACCATTCAAAAATTTTCAAATGTGACATACTGACTAACTTCAGAGAATATCGACTAGACCACCACCGAACCAGAGTCGAAAGACCAAGTGCGAATCTCTTCGAACAGAACTACGTGCCAACAACAACCAGAATTTTACACGGTGAGGAGAGAAAGCATTGCACGGAGTCTCAACGTTAAAGTAACTTCCAGACGACGCCAGCCAAAACACCAGCAGACAGCGCGTTTAACACATCACAAGACGATCCGCGGTCGCATATACAGGCATGGGCCGTCACACCGTCGGTGACCTGTTGCTCGCTCCCAACTGACCCCGTTCCGCCTCACATTGCCGGCGCCTCACAGCCAAACACAGCACAGCTCGCCGCAGAATTTTAAATGAAAACACTTTGGTAAGGCCTTACCGTGACTGTTGTCACCACTAATGTACCCACAACGCGCTTCGAGAGTTTAAACCCCCATCATCTGGTTAAATAACATTAAGCTGAGTACATATTGGGCCGGCCGCGGTGGCCGAGGGGAATAAGGCGCTCCAGTCACGGTCTGCACGGCCACTAAGGTCGGGGGTTCCAATCCCCCCTCGGGCATGGATATTTTTGCCGTCCTCGTTCGTAAGTAGTTCATAAATGGTTTGTAAGTTTAGTCCCATAGACTATACAAACATTTGAACATTTGAGTACATATTGGTTATGTTGACCTGTTGCACTGTCTACAAGACAAAATACAAAAAACTACATCAGAATGTAACTTTTTACAACTGTTCCAATAAAGTTAAATGTAAACAATTAAAATATCCGTCCAGTGGCCACAGGTCCCTTGTATTGTCATAACCTCACGTACATGTAACAAATCAAAACCACCATTTTTGTTTATTGTTAACAGGAGCAAAGAACTTAGACTAAAGACATGATGTACCAAAGATGACTCTTAACACTATACTTTAAATGGTGGTAAACTGAAGACAACAAGTATACATTGAAATTCACTCAGATACAGGGTGTTTCACAAAGTGTATTTGCCTCTGTAACTTATAAAATAATAGGTGACGGGAAATTTTAATGCTGTAGGTCAACACAAGAAATGTTACACTTTCTGCGGATCCATGAACATAGTTTATTGTTTTTTTTTTTTTTCCAAAGAGGTACACCACAAAGATATAATTTTTTTAAATGAAACAATAGTTTTTTCTAACGTGTATTGGATTCGTTGAAACCAGCTGCGTCCAAATCAATTTAAACTACATTCCTATCACTGTTAGTTTGGGAGCTACAACCCTTCAAAGTTCCGGGGGCGGAGGATGCGATAGCGTAGCTGACTGGCCGAGTGGCTATCCTCTGGGGCACGGCCCACTGTCTCATGACCACCAGCCAGTCAGCTACGCTGTCGTGGCTTCCGCCCCCTAAAATTTGAAGGGTTGTAGCTCCCAAACTAACAGTGATAGGAATGTAGTTTAAATTGATTTGGACACCGCTGGTTTCAACGAATCTAGTGCACAATAGAAAAAACTATTGTTCCATTTAAAAAATTATATCTTTGTTGTGTAACACTTTGGAAAATGATACAATAAACTATGTTCATAGCTCCGCAGAAAGTGTAATATTTCTTGTGTTGACCTACCGCATTAAAATTTTCCGTCACCTATTGTTTTATAAGTTACAGAGGCAAACACAGTGAAACACCCTGTATATATACTGAATGAAAAAAAAAAGTTCAAATGTTTGTTAAGCTTAAGGTACTTAACTACGGGGTCATCAGTCCCTAAGCTTACAAACTACTTATGAACTACCTACAACTAAGGACGGCACAAATATCCATGCCCGAGGGGGGATTCGAACCCCCGACCGTAGTGGCCATGCAGACCGTGACTGAAGCGCCTCAGTCCCCTCGGCTACCGCGGCCGGCTATACTGAGTGAATGTCAATCTCTGAATGAAATGTTAATCCTATATTAAGCCCAAATTGTGTTTATGTATGTATATATTAAGTTATTGTGTGCATTGTATACTTGTCTTCAGCTTATCACCATTTAAAGTATAGTGTTAGAGTCATCTTTGTTACATCGTGTCTTTTGTGTAAGTTCTTTACTCCTGTTAGAAATAAACAACAATGGTGGTTGTGATTTGTTATGTGTAAGTGAGGTTATGACAATACAAGGGACCTGAGACCACTGGGGGGTACGATATTTTAATTGTTTACATTTGACTTTATTGGAACAGTTGTAAAAAGTTACATTCTAATGAAGTGTTCAGTATTTTCTCTTGATTGTTAGTAATACGTTAGTTACAGTAAGAAGATTGGTGTCGAGAATGGTGAGATAATTATTCACACTTTTTCGATCACTGAGGCTAATCATATAAACAATTAAACACAACGAAATAATTTCCTAATCATGCCTGTGAGGAAGCAGATTCATTTGGAGTTTTCGATCGATAAACTCAGTTATTTGTAAGAAATAATGTAAACAATGATTCATCGGACGAAACCAAACACTTCCTGTCATCAACCGACCAGCCCTTCCTCCACAGCTTTGTAATAGCTTCCGTTCTTAAGGGTCTATCAACTGCAGCCATAACATGAAAGTTATGTCCCAGTCGTCATGTTTTTATCTTAATAATGCCAATCAAGTGAGTGTTGCGTTTTCAGTCTCTTTGCCATGGTAGATTTATGTTGTCTGGCCAAAATCGTTCTTAAGTGCGCGTTGGTCGTTGTCATTTAACTTCTGGTTACGCCCTACTATTCATCTGTGTTAATTATGCTTTATAACGTTTCGTGTACACTCTCATTATGAAACTCACTGACTCGAGTGAAACGTTACAAAGTGCCGATATTTTCGTCATAGACGCTCCCAATTACGCGCACCATCGAGTTGGTGTCTTTGAAGTATTAGACGATCAATTGTGTTGAACGAATCAGACATAAACGTATAATATACTTGGTGTGGAATACACTTCAATCTTTAGTCCACGTACAACTCGCTGGAAAATTCAGCTAAACTGTAGAGTCTGTTGCCCACGCGCTGCAGATGTTGGCAACACCACAAAATATCTATGTATTCACCACAGTAGTCGACCATAGAGCAGGTATAGCACGTGATCAAGTGAGTATAAAGCTGTTGAGCCATATTGCTTTCCCATAGTCGCTCGCGACAAAGTTGCCAACATACGCACCATGCTAATGACACGGGCAACAGACTGCAGTTTTACCGATAAGTCAGTTCGAAGGTCGGGAGAAGGCAATGGCATATAACCTCCAAACAGGCCCATGCCTAGTAAATCACTGTGGTGTACCAAGCAATCTTTAAATTTTTAGTTGCATTGTCTTAACGTGAAGGGCATTCTAATTAAGAGACCACAAGAGCTGCGTATGATACACTGCCAAAATTCTGAGATCAATTGAGATATCTAGTTTATGAAGTACTGTCATCGGCAGAATTAATTGAAGGGTCTTTTTGTCGCTTCTACGGACTGAAGACAACAACAATATTGCAACCATGATAGAAATTTGCTGCTGAAGAAGTAAGTGTTGACTTGTGTTTACTCTACTAACAAAACTACACAAGCAGTTGGAGTCAGATTGTGTAGTGAGCAAGTGGAGCAATGCCACAAAAACCTGACTTACGCCAAGATCTGGCATGGAGAGCGACAGGAACGTTGGAAGCGGGACTGACAGAGATTGCAGCTATTGGAGTGTCCGGATGCGATTTCAGACAGCAGGAACCATTAAGAGAAGGCAAGGCCTAGATCGTCCATGGGTAAAATCAGAAAGAGGTGACCGTTATCTCCGGCTAAATACAACTCAGCTGCAACGCACTGTCCAGTCAAAAACAGGATGTGCAAATATTAACACAAGCTGTCGGAAAACGGCTTCGTGAATGTGACCTCAACGCCTGTCGTATGTGTCTCGTTAAACGTACACCGTTTATCCCGCAGGAACATCAGCATTGGAGTCGTAACGAATGGCGCCGAGTTCTGTCCACAGATGAGTTAAGATTTTGTGTTCAGCCGAACAATCGTCATTCCTACATGTGCAGAAAAGAGTACTATATCATGGTGGTGGATGAATGGTGTTGGCAGGGATCGATAGTCCTATTGGCGGACGTTCTCACTTCAGTGTCGTTCAAAATGTTCAAATGTTTGTATAGTCTATGGGACTTAACTACGGGATCATCAGTCCCTAAACTTACAAACTACTTACGAACTAGGACGGCACAAATATCCATGCCCGAGGGGGGATTCGAACCCCTACCGTAGTGGCCATGCAGACCGTGACTGGAGCGCCTTAGTCTCCTCTGCCACCGCGGCCGGCCAGTGTCGTTCGCCGCGGCGGAGCGCATTGAGGCGCTATGCTACGATGTGCGAGGCCGCTCCCCGTCGGGGGTTCGAATCCCCCCTCGCCGGCCGCGGTGGCCGAGGAGACTGAGGCGCTCCAGTCACGGTCTGCACGACCACTACGGTCGGGGGTTCGAATCCCCCCTCGGGCATGGATATTTGTGCCGTCCTAGTTCGTAAGTAGTTCATAAGTAGTTTGTAAGTTTAGGGACTGATGACCCCGTAGTTAAGTCCCATAGACTATACAAACATTTGAACATTTTGAATCCCCCCTCGGGCATGGATGTTTGTGCCGTCTTTAGTATAAGCTAGTTCATAAGTAGTTTGTAAGTTTAGGGACTGATGACCTCGCAGTTAAGTCCCATAAGCTACACAAACATTTGTTTTGTTCAGTGTCGTGGAAAGGTGCTTCAAGTGCTCAGAGATATACAGACAAGAAACTTCGACTCTTGTTATGCCTACGCTGGTGCCATAGGAGATGGGTTCTTTCTGGTGGACGATAACGCTCGTTCGCACAGAGCTGCACTGGTGGACAACATGCTTGAAGCTGAGCGAATGGAATGGCCATACATGCATGAACGTGCAATCTCCATATTGAAAATATCAGGCCTGAAGAAATACGTAATTGACTATTACAGTTATTCATGGTATAGGGTATAAAATATAATTTCCGCAATTGGTCCATTTGTTTGTATCTCATAGATCTTGAATGTATGTGATAAACCACAGAATTTCAAATAGTTGATCGTATTTATGCCTACGTGGGAGTTGTAAATAGGGTCTAGGTAGTAGCATTTCTTTTCTTATAACTCATTAATTTTTGTAAACAACTTAATATTATGTGCAGTGTGATTTAATGTTACATCGCTTATCATTTATATGCTGATCAAACAAATGTAACGCAGAATATTTCATTA
This sequence comes from Locusta migratoria, assembly GCA_026315105.1. Taxonomy (NCBI): domain Eukaryota; kingdom Metazoa; phylum Arthropoda; class Insecta; order Orthoptera; family Acrididae; genus Locusta; species Locusta migratoria. The sequence goes on from CM048746.1 coordinate 145,105,384, forward strand.
TAGTTAAACGGCTTTCATTGCATGTCTACTACTTCCCATTAGATTGACAGCACAAATTCTTACCAGTAATATTATAACATATACAGAAATTTTAGTTCTGTTATACCTTTCGGTGACATCACGTTCATTTACTTGAAGGAAATATATCATGAACGTGATTGTAACATGAAGAGTTATGCCAAAGTTATTTGATGCCATTTATGAATATTAAGTGAGGTTTGAAGCGGTTGATTGGTCTGAGTGATATCATGAAGCATGCGAAATTCATTCACTAAGAATCGTTTCATTACAATAAACATTACATGAATACTGAGAATTAAATTTATCAAAGCGCTATATAAGTTCGTTTGTATCTAACAAGGAGACCACATGGCTATTGGAATTTAGAATTTTTCTATATTTATGGTAGGTGAAGTTCAGAACTTCAATAACAATCAGCCAAATCCATTCAACGTAACTCTCAAAAATTCTCGAGATAATCGACTTTGAAGTTTTGTAAGTATGGTTAAGTACCAGAAATTAAAAGACTGCAAACGCCCTCTGTAATAAAAAAGCTGAGCCAAAGATTCAACGAACAACCAAGCACCTCAACTGAAACAACGACCGCAAACATAGATCTACCTAAAGAACTAGAAGAAGAATGTGGTAGCGTTATAGTCTTATAACCATTGAGACGGTGTTCAAAACCCACTCTGACAGTTTTTCTTTGTTTTCGAATTCAGTTACATAAAACATTTTGGGATCTCTAATTCCACGTGTTGTGTCAGTTTTTGTTTATACGTATATAGCATAGATGAACAGCTTGTCGTCATCTAAAACGATGGCCGAATAGGTTAGTTGCTTGGAAAGCCAGTAGTAACTATGGAGATGACTTTCCAAAACCAGCGTCGTAGCTCTTCACAAACTGAACGATCAAAGGCTACCGTCGTCAAATAATAGTGAAGTCAATAATGTAAAGACTGCAACTTCTGCTTTTTTATTGAAACCATCATTATTTTATAAAATATAGAAAGTTACAAATAAAAATAACGTACGTTTTTCATAAAACATACCATTAGATACTAAAACTGAGCAAATATTCGAACATAACGGAAAACATAAAAAAAATGTCATTACAGGATTCAAACCAACGACACTATGGCTGTAACGGTAGAACGCAAGTGCAACAGCTGTTTTAATTATTGGTACTTACGTGTACTAGCAAAACTTCAAAATCTATTTTCTCGAGAATTTTTGAGAGTTGCGTCGAACGGCTTTTGCTGATTGTTATTTGTGCTCTGACCTTCACGTACCATAAATATCAGAAACTTCTAAAATCCGATACCCATGTTGTCTCCTTGTAAGTGATACGTACCTTTGATATTTGTCAATAATTCGTAAATTTTCAAGTTGTCCAATATATTTTGAGTACCTTTTATCCAGTGTAGACTTGAAAGGAAAGCGAAACGTTACGTTTCATTGCAGGTTTTATATTCTGTACATTTTAATCTCGAGTTTTCATCGTTGATACCGTTGGCCATCACAATTAGTTTACTTTTTTCCTGCCATTTCTTTAGAAAGCTTCATCACGTTGATGAAACTTGTGGCTGTCAAAAGGGGACCCACGCACTTGACAGAGACAAAAGCAAATAACTGGTCTTCCAGATTTTTCTACTTCGAGGATGAAAGCGTGAAACAGACAAAAAGCGAATGTTTGAAAGGGGGCAAGCTGCAGAGCAGAAGCAAGAAGCGTGGAATGGGGTGGGTTATGTGATGGGGGGAGGGGGCGGGGCAAGGGAGCCCAGAGGCACTCAGCGTAATTAACCGTAACTGACAAAAGTCGAGCTGACACCGCAGTTGCACGCGGGAGGGAAATTGCAGCCTCAGGCAACGTTGCTATGTTGTTACACAAAAAGAGTTAATACGTCTTTTTGTTTCTGTCTTTGAATCCTTGGTAAACGACATTAACCTTCATTCTTTCATGAGGTACCTCATTTGATCTCACTTGATATAAATAAAAGATTCACAAAAGTATGGAAAGATCTCGAAAACTACACTGTTGGAAATGATATTTAGTAAACACTTATTGTTGAAACAGTGCATATGGAGTAAATGAAATGATGACATTTATTGATCGATAGCTCAAGTGATACTGAGATACTTCCTCCTTGTTCTACCTCGACTCGTCTTACTCTGCTCCCCAACCTGAGTATCTTAGCTAACCTTGCTACTCCCATGCGTGTAACATGACTCCACCATCTGAGCCTCTTTGCTCTAACTACTTCATCTGTGATGTTCATTCCTAGTTTTTCTTTGATTTCCTCATTATGAACATTGTTCCCATCTATTTGTACCTGCAACTATCCTTGCTATTTTCATACCTATAACGTAAACCTTGTTAATAATGTAACCTGTATCTAACCAACTTTCACTCACATACAACAAAGTTGGTCGACAGATAGAGCGGTGCACTGCTAATTTAGTCTCCGTACTAACTTCATTCTTTCAGAAGAGAGTAGATCGTAGATGAGAACTTACTGCATTAGATTTGATACACCTTGATTACTGTTCTTTCACTATGTTGTCATCCCGTGAGAAAATACATCATAAGGACTTGAAACTGTACACCAGTCCTAACTTGGTTCCTCTCATTTGGAAGTCAATCTTTTTGAATCTCTTTGCCACAGTCATTACTTACGTTTTGGAGATGCAAGTCTTCATACCATAACCACAACACTTTTGATCTAGATGTCAAATATTTGTTTGCAACCTTTCAATCGATTCTGCTATTATAACTAAATCGTCTGCGTATGCGAGACCATCTATTTTATTTTCACATATTGTAATCTCGCATTGCCAGTCTACTGTTTCCAACATACCATCCATAAATAGTATAAACAACAGTGGTGAATGTGTGGTGTCGCACAACTACAAAGTGCGCGCCACCTACTGTCGCCGCGCGCCGCCATGCTCGCACGGCGCGGCGTTCTTACGACGACAGCCACGAGCGCCCTCTGCTACAACGCCGCTCGTGGCCACCACTGAACGACTTCGGTCACTTGGAACTGAGATAGCAACCAGTTAAGACCTTCGGAATCTGATAGGCACCAATGAAGACTTTGCTATCGTACAGGCACTAGGCAGGCCTCTAACAACTATGTATCAACATTCTGCAGTACTATGTAAAAGTTAAGTATTGTATGAATTCTGTGCAATATATATCTCTTTCTAATTTACTCTAGTGTTTATAGTTTCTGGCTGCTCCCCTCCGTGCCTGCAGCAGCGTGCTATTTTTGTTCCTGTGTCGGTCTCATTCCACTCGGCCACCGACACCTGCGACGAGGCTGGGACACAAAAGCGGCGATGAAGTCGGGACACAAAAGAATGTTACAGCCTTGTCTTATACCTGAAACAAACCTAAATCATGAACTCAATGTACCGTCAATTCTATAAATTGCCTGAAAATCTACGTAAAGACCTTTAATTGTCTTCAGAAGTATGCCTCCAAAACATAATATTGTATAAGTGACAATAGCTGCCTCCTAGTAACAAGGTTATATACCTTTTCTAGATATATAAAACGTGGGATGCACTGGTAGCAATTTTCCAATATCTGCCGTTAGCTAAAGATATAGTCTGATTTTCATCAAATTTGACTTCCACTAATCTACGCACTCTCCTTTCAACAATACCTGAGAATATTTTGCCAATAACGCAAATTAAAGAGATACTTCTGCATTTGCTACAACTTTGTCTGTTTCTTTGCTTCGAAATTGGTGAGATTTTTGCTTTCGTACAGTTAGACAAAACATAACCTCACTCCCACTCCATTTCATTTATCCTGTGTAACCATTTGGGAGTGGATATTCCACTGTATTTAACGATTTCCAAAAATTTCATCTACTCGAGCCACTGTATTGCATGGCTATTAACTGACCACCTTCCTCAAATGGATATTGTTTCCATCATCATTCGTATCCCACTGTACGTCCAAATCTGACATCATTGAACGTTTCGTCAACATTGAGCAAAATATTCCCTCCATCTGAACAAGGAATCCACAGGAATAACTAGCAGCTTTCCTGACCTGTCCAAAAACTCTTTCCATTCCTTCTTTCCTCCGTTTCCAAAAATGATAGTGTCCAGAATCGCTTTCTGGTAGCTTGACCCAAGCAAATGCTTCTCATGGTTTCTGCTTGTATTCTTCAGTTTGTGTTTGGTTTTGTTTCTGACTTCAACATAATGTGCTCTGCCTGCCTGAATTCTAGAAATTTGCCATTTTTAAACGCCTTCCATATCTTTTTACAGGCTGCGATGACAGTTTCATTCCAACAAGCTATCTGATTTCTCCTGCCTTTTCACATTACTGTTCCAAGACGTTCTCTGGCCACTTCCACTACGTGTCCCTGTAATTTGTCCATTCCTCTTCCAATGATTGTAAATGAATCCATTCAACTAACTGGTAGTTTTCTGAGATTATTGTAATGTATATGTGTCTGATTTTCTTGTCCTGTAGTTTCTCCACTCTTATCCTTTTAAATATGAACCTTACTTTCTGCACTTATGGCCTCACAAAACCAATATCACTGCAGATTAAATAATGATCAGTATAATGAAAGAATCCTGTGAAAACGCGTGTGTCCATGACTGCCTTTCTAAATTCCTTACATGTTGTATATGGTCAATGACAGATCTGGTTCCCCTGCCTTCCTAAGTATATCTGTAAATGTACTTATTCTTAAAAAAAAGTGTTTGTGATAATTAAGCCCATGCTGGCAAATCAATACAAGAGCTGTTTCCCATTCCCTTTCGTCCATATCCACTCCAAACTTACCCATAAACTTTTCTTATAACTTCTGTTCGATTTCCTATCCTGGCATTGCAGTCACCCATGAGCAAAACACTATTCTTTTTTATATATACACATGTGGCGTCTGTTCCAAAAGAACAGACGTCACTTATGATCCTGCAGGTGTTATACTTACATATCCACAGAATATATGACATTAAATGCAAATGGGCAAAGCCGAAAATGTGTACCCAGCCGGGACCCGAAGCCGGGTCTCCCGTTTTCTAGGCAGTTGCACTGATAACTACACCACTAACTACAGTGGTGTAATGGTCAGCGCAACTGCCTAGAAAGCGGGAGACTAGGATTCGAGTCCCGCCTGGTTACACATTTGGAGCTTTGCTCATTTGCAGTTAATGTTATATATTCTGTGAATATTGAAATATTCCTACACTCTAACAAGCAAATCACTGAGTTCGACGTAAAAGCTGTCCATCTCATCTTCATCCGTCCCTTCACAGGGCGAATACACTTAATCCCGATGCTGGAGGGTGCCAAATCTATGCACATCAGTCGTTAATTTACATACATTTTTTCAATGATGATGGCTCTTCCTGCTTTGATTCCTGATAGGTAGACCTTGTAATTTCCCACTTTGTCCTCTTTCTCTCCCGTTACCCTAACGTCACTAAACAACTAAAATATCTAACCCCATCTTACAGCCTCTCCCAGCTCTACCTTCTTTCCAGTGTAGTTCCTAATGATATTAATAGCTCATCACCTCATTGTAGATCGTTTTCCAAGTCATATCTGAGGAGTTCCTAGTCTTTTAAATTGAGGTGGGACTACATCATAGGTCATAGGCATTCTGATCTGATTGTTGACAGCATCATATCAAAGTACCTGGAAAGCAAATTGCTAGCGTCACTTGCCCGGGGTCCCATTGAGTAGTACCCCAAATGGTTGAGGGATTGACCGTTGGATTTGGTAGCCTTTGGCGTCTGAGCACAAAGTAGGCTACTACTCAAAACATGCCCGAGGTGCCCAATGTAATTCCAAAGTAACCGGTGTACAAACTGTCAGGAGTTCCTACTTGGTCACTCATGCGCTGCCCATGGTCCATGAACTACATGACTACAGGAACCCACACCATGAACACCACACTCAAATTAATCGTATCAAAATTCACTATGGTTGGAGATCCTGTGGTTGTATCGAAAGGAAATTTTCTGATAAAATTGTCTCGGGCTTCCAGCAGAAGATATGTAAGAACGGCGGCAGCAGTGACTCGACAGTCATCACTTGACAATGGCCGAGAAGATTTCGGCCGAAAGCTCGTGGATATCAAACAACTTGACGCTGCTGTAAGCCAGCGAGAATTTTATCAGCAACTCTCACCTCGAACTCGCCGCGAATCATTACAATATTTTATTTACCGGTATTAATACTTTCAATATATGAGTGGGGACCCTTATTAAAATGTAAATGTTTGTTTATTAAGAACCTTTATTCTTCTTAAGTTCAAGACCGACTGTTTTGAAATTCTTACTAAACGTTGCAGACGTATACAGGTGTACTTTTATATCATACTAGCGTTAGTTACCGGCGTTAGCCGGCTACTTCCTTAGCTCAACCTTCCGTCAAACTTTCTCCCGTCCTCTTGCTGTCCCCCTCCCCCGCCCAAATCGCTTATCTCCCTGTTTATCTTCTCGTCCCCATCTCTCGACCCATCGTCTCGTCGACTCCCTCTCCCTCTTTCTCTCCATTTCATCCTTTCTCAGTCCATCTCCTGCTTTACCGTCTCTGTTTGTCCCTATCCTCCTCCCCTCTAACTACCCATACCTCGTTTTGTTCCTCCTTGACCATCATTTCCTCCGCCTACTCCCACTCTGTACATCTCCCTGCCTATTTGCGTCTCACCCTGGTCTATTTCTATTATAAGTGAGAGTATACGTAATTCACGATAACATTTCTACGTCACATTACAATTTCCATTGGTTCATCACTCCTCCTCTTTACACCTGCTCGATCCTCACTCTGTTCAGCTGTTCCTGTCACCTGTGCGTCACGTCCTCCCCCCACTATCTGTCACTCTTCTCTTCTCTTCTTCTCTCCCTTTCTGTTCGTCTCCTTCTCCTACCTCTATCTCAGCCCAATCTCTCACCTTCTCTCCGCACATCTCCTTCCCCTCTCGCGGGTCACCTTCTCCTCCTCTCTGTCCATCTGGTCTTTCACTCCCTCCTCCCCACGTCAATGAAAAATTAGATATATCTGGGTGCTGTCAAGGCATCGAAGTTCATTTCAAAGCACCTCCTCCAAGAACCGTACGAGGTCTTGAGGTATATAAAACTCCTTTCCACGAAACATACGTACATGTGCCAACTTTCACGGTGAGGGATCGAACGCTGTCCATGTATGCTGTTATGCACTGTCCGAAGTATTCCGTACACTGTGGTAAAGTGCGTAAGATCGGAATGAAACTGTAAACGGATGTACAATTCTGCAAATAAATTACTCTCCGCGATGCACCATATGGGATTTTATGTGAACAGTGACATGCTCTTGTTTTGACGGTCAAGTGTGCAAAACTTCATCATATTCGGAATGACATTGCAGATTTGTATCATTGTAGATTTGAACATACCAATGGACACGCTGATTATTTATCTTCGTGGCATTTAATTGACAATGATACACAGCGTAACTGGAATAACACAGAATATACGAAGAAATAATAAGAAAAAGGAACAATGTTATTCCTTTTGTTAATTTGGGAAACACATGAAATGTGAAATATATCGTGACATCAAGGAAATGTATGAAATCGAATGTAACAACACTTTTTGTGGTTCAATGACGTGGTGTAAGTGATTCGCGCACCCTGGTTATCAAATCAGTAACAAGGGGCCCACAGTTTTGTGTAGAAATCGAAGCAGGCGTCATTTCTGTCTGGCGACTCCTCAGATCGATGCGACGTGAATGATTCCAGGAAGTATCGTACCAGTGACATTCTGCTTTCCATCCCAGGTTTCTTTGCCGCGAGAGAAGATGGCAAGTTGAAGATTATTGCCAGTCGTTAGATACTTAGTCAACGATAATAAAAACATTTAATTTTCAATAAAATAATATTCATATATTAATCGAGCTGAAAACCATACTTTTATCTTGCATCAAATGACATACACTACGGTAAATACAAGGGTCGTCCACAAAGTAAGTTCCGTTTCTATTTCTATCCGCGGCAGCGCTACGATCGCAGTTACGACCATGCGCAGCAGTTACTCTTCTTCAAGGCGAAGACATGTTCGTCTTTTTCAGATCGTTGCTGCTGACATGTGCTTTGTACTGCTTCTTTATGTTGTCAGCCGTAACTGAAAACGCCGCTGCGTGTGAAATCAGATCTGTGACACGTTTTCTAAATGAAAAGAAAGTTAAACCAAATGGACAAGATTCTATAACGGATTCAATGGTTAGAATATGAGTCAATGATTGACATGATTAACGGCTTGTTGTAGAACGAAGTGGACGCCAGTCCATGATAACTGACGAAATGGTTCACACAATTGAGGAGAAGTTCAAACACAACCATAAGTTTATTCTTAGCGATCTTGCTATGGAAATTCCGCAAATCTCACGATCACTAAATCACTAAACTGTTACTGACAAACTGAAACTTCGAATACTTTGCTCGTTTTGGGTACCCAAAATTCTTACTGAACAAAAAACAAAGGATGGCAGTACACTTCAGTTTTTGACACGTTACAATGAAGAAGGCGATGGTTTTCTTTCTCGGATAGTCATGGGGGATGAAACTTGGGTAGAGCACGACCCCCTTGAAACAAAATAGCAGTCAATGGAATAGAAGCACACTTCATCGCCAACGACGGTTAAGCCTAAGCAAATCTGGACACATCAAAAAGTCATGTGCACTTTTTTTTTTTTTTTCAGAAAAGGTATTTTGCAGATTGATTGCTTATCACGAGGCCAGACAATCAATCCACATGGTTAATACGAGACCATTAAGAAATTGCGCCCCCCAATATAGAACAAGCGTTGAGGATTACTCTCAAACGGAGGTTTTTCTTTTTTCATGATAATGCACGATCTCACACGGCGAATGTAACCAAGAAACTCTTACGGGATTAGAACTGGGTCGTGTTTGATCACCTCCGTAGAGCCCTAGCAACTTTCATCTCTTCTTACATCTAAAATTTGTTCTTGGTGGTCTACACTTCAACGAAGATGTGCTGAAATAATATGTTACCACATGGTTGTATGCACAGGAGACAACCTTCTGTGAAATAAGCATACGAATACTTGTGTCACGATATGGCAAGTACCTACAAAATTTCGGAAGCTATGGAGTAAGGTAGTATATCAGTTGTAGATTTTTGTATTATAAATATATTTACTGTATCTTTACACGTTTTTTTATATAACCAAACTGAACTTACTTTGTGGACATACCTCGTATTATTAAGATCAGATGAGTAGTTTTGGAGCTCATCCCGGACAAACATCGAGGCATTGGATTTCTATATATTTAAAGATTTGTTTAATATATGTAACTAATTCTGCTTTTTGTGTAAACTTTTATAGAATATGAAGTAAGTAGATAAATATGTGACATAAAAGTAGCTACGTAGAACCACGCACGCATAACAATGCAATTTGTGCCATAATTTGAGAACATTCGGTCGTAAACTTCCGTTCATATCAGATTTTGAACTTACTTCTTAACAAAGATGAACAGGGGAAAATTGACATACGAAGATGTGAACAGGGTGGGTGATTAGGAGATGGAGAGAAGAGCGAGGAGGTGTAAATGCGTAGAGACTTTTCATTCTATAACAGAACCATCAGTTTAATAAGTCATGGTTGCAAAATATTAACACGAATTATATACGGAAGGATGGAAAAGCTGGTAGAAGCCGACCTCGGGGAAGATCAGTTTGGGTTCAGGAGAAATGTAGGAACACGGGAGGCAATAGTCACTTTACGGCTTATCCTAGAAGATAGATTAAGAAAAGGCAAACCTACATTTCTAGCTTTTGTAGATTTGGAGAAGGCTTTTGACAGTGTTGATTGGAATAAACTCTTTCAAATTCCGAAGCAAGCAGGAGTAAAATATAGGGAGCGTAAGGTTATTTACAACTTGTACAAAAACCAGACAGCGGTTGTCAGAGTTGAAGGGCATGAAAGGGATACAGTGGTTAGGAAGGGAGTAAGACAGGGTTGTAGCCTTTCTCCAGTGTTATTCAATTTGTACATTGAGCAAGCTATAAAGGAAAGTAAAGAGAAATTTGGAGAAGGAATTAAAGTTCAGGGCGAAGAATTAAAAACATTGCGTTTTGCAGACGACATAGTAATTCTGTCAGATACAGTAAAGGACCTGGAAGAGCAATTGAGTGGAATGGACAGTGTGCTGAAAGGTGCATATAAGATGAACATTAACAAGAAGAAAACTAGGGTAATGGAGTGCAGTGTAAGAAAATCAGGTGATGCAGAAGGAATTAGATTGGGAAACGAAGGAATAAAGGAGGTAGATGAGTTTTGTTACTTGGGCAGTAAAATAACAAATGATGGTCGCAGTACAGAGGATATAAAATGCAGAATGGTAATGGGTAGAAAAGCGTTCTTGAAAAAGAGAAATTTGTTAACATCGAATATTGATTTAAGCCTAAGGAAGTCCTTTCTAAAGGCATTTGTATGGAGTGTTGCCTTGTATGGGAGTGAGACATGGACGATAAACAGTGTGGACAGGAAGAGGATTGAGGCTTTTGAAATATGGTGCTACAAAAGAATGCTAAAGATTAGGTGGGTGGATCGCGTAACTAATGAGGAAGTACTGAACGGAATTGGGGAGAAAAGAAATTTCTTGCATACCTTGACTAAAAGAAGGGATAGATTGGTAGGACACATCCTTAGACATCAAGGAATTGTGAATTTAGCGTTGGAGGGAAGTGTGTGGGGTAAAAATCGCAGAGGAAGACCAAGAGATGGATACAGTAAGCAGATTCAGACAGATGTAGGTTGTCGTTCTTATGTGGAGATGAAGAGGCTTGCTCAGGATAGGGTATTGTAGAGAGCTGCATCAAACCAGTCTCCGGACTGAAGACCACAACAACAACAATAGTGTACAGAAGACGGGTATTACTAAATCTTTCTGTTTTCGATCTGATTCTGTTATTCTCTTACGATGATCATGTCTCGTTATGTAGGTGGGTTCTAACAAAATATGTTTGCATTCCACATTACGCTATGCGAACATAATCCGGCAGTATTGATTTGTCCTTACTTTACAACAAGCTAATTCCCGCTGCTTCGCACGCGTAGACTGGATGGTCTGCATTGGTTGTATATCTTATAAATATAAATTTTTATAGATTTAACTTTAAAAATGCTTTCCTAATCAAGTATTTTGATACAACGTGTCTCTCCCTATTGCACCATTGTTGGTAGAATTCAAACCATGCCGAAACGCTTTTTTTTTTTTTGAATTATGAACTTGGTCCCACACCCAAATTTTCTCATTTCTAGCATAAAAATAATCTTAGTAGCAACCTTACAAGATTTTCCCTTATTTCACCCGCTTGATGACTGAATTTCCAAAAATATCGAAACATGTGTTTTTAAAATTCCAATGGAAAATCTAAATCCCTAGTTTTGTATTTTTTCTTCAAAATTGCCTCAATAGCAACGTAGTTTCAAACAATCGTTCATCTCCCAATTCACCCACTTAGGGATGGGAATATCGATAAATCGCTGATGCCTACAGTGTAAGATCAACAACATCTACAACATCATTCTGGAAACATCTACAAATTTCAAGTTTCTATTGTCTGTAGATTCTTTTCTCAGCGCCGTTTTCTTTCTTTTAGAAACGGATCGAGGACGCGAAAGTTCTATCTTACGGTTTTTTGTCTTTCTTGGTAGTTTTACTTTTCAAACTGCAATATGCACTTATTTTTCTTTGTTTGTACGCTTGCTGCAGAAAAACAACTGAAGATGTGCATCACGTTTCGCTGTATATAACCTCTTTGCTATTATAGTGTCAAAAGTCATCGCTGGTCTTCAGTGCGAATTTTATATTAGCCGACGAGTTTCAGCTACTATATTATCCACCCTCTTATAGCTATCAACACGGAACTGCTAATCCAGTTGCAATATTTTGTTCCTAAGCACTACAGTTGTCTTTCCAGTGTTTATGTTGAGATCCTGAGTTAATGTATGTCTGTGTTTCCCAGTGTTTTATCTTTGAGTCTTTTTATCTTTGAGCATCTGTTGATCGTCGTATTGCTACACATTTTACGGATTTTTGTTCGCCACACACCGCGACCAAAACACCATAGTGCACACCGCGAACATAAAGGCTACTCTCATGCATATCCGCCATTGGTCTGCAGTGAATAATTTTGGCTACCAAGTGAAATATTCGGACACACGTCCCGCGTTCCATTTTTATATATGTATATTGATTACAAGGCGAGAAGGCATTTGTGAAGATACTTCTTGCGTGAATGGACCCCTGAAGCTCGACTCCATGCTTTTGCGTTCGCCCTGGCGCACGTGGGGGCCTCCAACGAACTTGGGTTAAACCTGTTACAAGATTTACATTCGCCTCCGCGACTTCCGCTACCGGGGTCGACATTTTTTTTCTTTACTGGGTACACAAAACCGGAACCTTCTAACAAAGTTTGCAGCTCGAAGCCCTTCAGCACCTCCTTGGGGACAACGTTTTCTGCCGAACTGCAAGTCGAGGGAGGCAAGTCTCAGAAAGGCCAAGTATCGCAGTTGTCGACGTAAAATGACCAAGAAATTCGATAAGAGATGGCTGCAGGACGCGCGGTGGACACAAACAGCCTTTTATCCGTATCTCCGGGGAACGCTTATCCCAGAAAAATGGCGAATGCTGCGACAGTCCATTCTTCTGATAATAGGGAGAAATGGGCAGCTTTCGAGGTAATGGAAGAATATGCAGTATAACGTCGCCAACTCGATTTGATTCGGCAGTTCCACAATACAAAGTAGAGTCTGGGTTTTACTACGTGTTTATCTGGTCTTCCCGGTAGTATGCGAATACGAAATACACATCAGTTGCCATTAATGCTCCTTTCCTTTCTCTGCGTGTTAGGCAGGATATTTGGTTTTATGGTGGTAACGATAGTGTGTTGCTGCGAAAATTTTACCCTTCCTCCTTTCTTACTTATACAGTGTGTATTACCAAACACTTGCAACGAAAATATTGCGGAAACGGAAAGTGCGATTGATGTGCGGTTTTCAAAGAATGGATTGGTAGTCAGGGCCTCGTATTTTTTGCCAATAAACTGATTGTAAGATAGAAAGTGTATTTTTTATGCAAACATACAGTTTGTTTTTACACGGAACAATAGTTGTTTCTATCATGCAATGGAATTTTTGACACCATGTGTGTACAAAGGATTTTGAATGACATTTTTATCACGTTTAGTTTGGTAGTTACAACCGTTCAACGTTTCGGGGGCGGAGGCTGCGATAGCGTAGCTGACTGGCCGAGTTTCTAGCCCCTGGGGCACGGCCCACTGTCACATGACCATCAGCCAGTTAGCTACGCTGTCGTAGCCTCCGCCCCCAAAGTTTTGAATGGTTGCTGCTGCCAAACTAAACGTAATAAATACGTCATCCAAAATTTTTTATACAAAGCTGGTGTCAAAAATTCCAGTGCATGATATAAACAACGATCGTTCCATTTGAAAATTGTATATTTGCTTAAAAAATACACTTTGTAGGTATTTTTTCTATCTGTTTATCGGCTAACAATACGAATCATTGACTACCAATCCATTCTGTGAAACCGTACATCAATCGCACTTTCCGTTTCCACAATATTTGCGGTACAATTCACCATGTATAACAGCTTTCTCGTATGAAAACATATGTTATATATAGCGATCCTATAGCGAAATACAATGTTTTTCTTTGACGGGGTAGCATCTTTATGTGCCTTCGATTTTTAAACGCATCTTTACGTGACCATTTTTAACTGTATTACCTGGACTGTTGCCTTTACGAGTGTGGATGAAACTTAAACAATGTGAACCCTTAAAGATAACCTGTTGACTAAACTGAGTAAGTTCCGTCACAGGCAGTCCACGTCTAGCGATTGTACTTCACTTCAAAAACGCTGAACATGAGATTCTTTAGTTACACAGTTACTAAAGGAAAACACATTCGTAAATAATCTATCTAGACCGCACAGTAAACCAAACTAAGGTCATTTCTCTACTAAAAGGAATCATAAATACATTATACCACTTCATTAAACTTTATGAGTAACGTTGTCACGTGTGCACCTTCGCTGTGTCTTATTTAAGAAGTCTGTCAGCTTGACAGAGCCTATTAACAGGAAAGGGAAATTCATTGAAGTTACACAGAGGTGTCCAGTGCTGCGACTGAAGTCAAGCTTAAAAATTAACTAATCGTCTATAATTTATTTCGTACATAAACTAAAAATTGTTAAATAAAAGTGCTGCGAAATGGCGGCTGGCTGCAGTATTCCATCGATGCTGCTAGAACTCTCGCTGACGCTAAAATACCCCAGATACTGCATAAATGTACAGGATTTGCTACTATTTACATATAACATACTTACATGCAATTTTGTGCTTTAAATTTCATCAGATAGAAAGTATTAAACATAAAATAGACATTTATAGTTGAGAACAAGCAAACTGTTTCGTTCTACTAATTTTTTGTCTATTTACTAACTAGTTTTCGGCTTATTGCTCCATCAGGTAAACTGTTGACAGGCGTCGACAAGGACACTGTTGTTTCAGTTCTCAACGATGGTAAACAAAGGTACAACACACAGAATACCTGGTCTTTCGTTGGAATTGTAAAACATTATCGTTGCCATGTAGACATGTTTGCGTAATCAGTGGCCTCCTTAACATTTCTACAGTGTAATTTGCAAGTGAACAAGGTCAAAAACACATTACATACCAAATACTCCTTAATTAAAAAGTATGTCAACATTATTGAAATTGTAGCATATGTTGAGATCTTCACTTAAGGTGTACATTAAATACGTTTTCCACACTGAGCTTACAATTCACTTATTAGACAGCATCTGACAAGGTTCATATTACTGTACAATTTATTATAGGTATTGTTCTTATCTTAAAATCTAAACGGATACAAGGTAGGAATGCAGACTGTATGTGTGATATTAAGGTGGTCTGTGGCAGATAGCTGCTTTTATAACGTTATGTGAAGCTTAACACTTGGAGTATGTTCAACTGTACTTCATCATTTAGCAGTAGTCGGGGATTTTTGGCTAAGTGTTTCTTGTTTTCCAATGCTTCCAACAGAATTAGTTTCCTGCCTTTTTATGCTATGTGAAGCACTTTTGTGTGCACCTGATAGCTGTGTCCTTCTTTCAGAACGGGATCAGAAAATGTGAAGTCTGCCTTCTGTAATCTCCAGCTACGTTCATGTTCTGTCAGTCTAATTTCAACTGCCCTGCCTGTTTGACCTATATACAGTTCCCGCAGTCATTTCATGCGATTTTATAAACCCCACTGTTACTTAACGCATCCCTTGTGCCTCTGCTGTTGAATAGGATGTGAGCTGCAATGCCTCTTAATAAAATGAAGTTCTGTATTTACAGGATTTGAGGATACTGGCTATTTTGGTAGATACTTTTTCTAAATATAGAATAGTACACAAATTGATCTTAGTGATGACTGTTTCTGAAGTAGGGGGAATACGGAAGGGGTAGAACTTGTTTTTTAATGTTATCTATAAGCTGAGGGCTACAGCCATTGTTGCATGCAGTATATTAATGGTATTTAATTGTGTCTGAAAATCTTCTTTTGATAGTGGTATGGATAAAAGGCGATGCACCATGGAGTGGAAGGTAGCATTTTGTGTGCTATTTGATGTTGTGAACATGATTGTATTACAGTGTCAGTTGTTGCAATGGCTGCAGCAAACTGTATGTAAGTCAAACAGGCAGGGCAATTGAAATTAGACTGACTGAACAGAAACGAAGATGGAGATTACAGAAGGAAAACTCCACCTTTGCTGATCACATCCTAAAAAAAGGACACAGCTACCAGGTCCACACAGAAGTGTTCACATAGACAAAAAAGGCAGGAAACAAAACCTGTTAGAAGCACTGGAAATAAAAAATATATGTATTTAGCCAAAAATCCCCGGTTAGTGCAGTTGAACACATCCCCAGTGTTAAGCTTCACAAAATTTAGTTAAAACAGCTACCCAACACAGATCATCTTAATATCACACATACAGCCCCCATTACGACCTTGTTTACTTTTAGACTTAATCACATCAATCACTATAATAAATAGTATAGTAATATGAAATGTAATTTGAATATGTGAACCTTGTCAGATGCTGTCAAATAAGTGTATTATAAACTCAGCGTGAAAAACGTATTTAATGTACACCTTAAGTGACGATCTCAACATATGCTACAATCTCAATATTGTTAGCATAGTTTTTATTCAGTAATATTTGTTACGTAATATGTTTAACATTGTTCACTTGAAACTTACTCTGTTAAAATGTTAATGAGACCACTGATTACGCGAACATAAGTCTACATCGCAACGATGACTTTTTTATAATTTCAACAAATGTCATATGCAAAGACCGAGTATTCCGTGTGTCGTATCTTTGTTTACCATCTTTGAAAACCTAAGCAATAGCGTCATTTTCGACGCCTGTCAAAAATTCACCTGATGATGGATTAATAAACCGAACACTAGTATGTAAATAAACAAAAAAATTAGTAGGACAGAAACAGTTTGTTTGTTTTAAACCTTAAATATGAAATTGTTCTATCAAGAAGTGGCGGAAAAATCCATTTTTATAACAAAATACACATTTTAGATCGCTTATTATTTCCGCGTGGAATGACAATGCGTTTCTCGGCTAAATCACAGAGATTGTGCGGCTGCTCTTGTCGGAAGTTGGAGTCCTTCCTTTGGTATCGGTATGTGTATTCTCCTTAGCGTAAGTTATTTTAAGAAGTTTAGGAGCTTAGAGACCGATTTTCACAGGCGTTTCATCCCTCAGGTTTTCAAAAATTTTAACATTTCAGCAGAATATCGACTTCAAGGAAAGAATCTATCATAGATCATAATACTGATGAATGGTGATGTATTAAACAGAAGAGAAATTGGCCCTCTTCAGGTTACGGTAGTAACACTAAAAGTGGGCCTTTGTGTTCGTCTTTTGACAGCTCCAAATTTAAATGAAAATAACGGTTTAACCATTCATCTGACACGGAACCTGAATACATGAATTTGTAGAAGAGCTATTTCTCTGAAACTTTTCTCTCTTGTGTGTGGGTGTGGATTTTTTTTTCCCCTCATGTCTCGTATCGTTTGAGAGATTTTTGCGCAAATAACGGAGATCTGACACCTCCACTGAATTCACGAAAACCAGCCGTTCGGAGAAGTCACGTGACATTCCTCGCCCAGAACTCTTTCTGGAATACGCCATCTTGCGTTATAAATTTCATGATTTTCTTATTGTAACTTACACGTTGTCATTTAAAAGCACTGGCGCCGTGAAGAATTAACAAAGACACGTCGTTCTTCGTACGATAAATGATAATCTAATGTTTAAAAATGCCATATTAGCATCAGTTAACAACAGCCATCAATAGTAAGAGATTAAAGCTGGCATATTCTATATTCTGAACCCACCACTACCCAAAATGTTTTCTCCTTTTTTCCTAAAAGGTATCGGACACTCTCATTAATTAAACAGAGCTATGTTCTTCAATGTTTGCAGTTGTACATATGTAAAAATGTTGGCTCTATAATGCGTGTTTGTTCTATTTGGTGAATATGCCCGGAAATACGTAACAACGAATTGAATAATGGTCTTCTGAAGGATATGCACGTAAACTGGGAGGATACTGTAATAATTCCCGTTCTGAACAACGTGATGATACAGGTAGTTTCGTATTTAAAGGAAGTCCTAGATTACTGTGGCAAGTGTAGTTCCTTAATGGAAGGGAAGTGTATACATTGCAACAAATTACCTTGTTTTTTATTGTTTTTCTAAGCGTTTATTCACTATTTATGGAATATATTGAAAGTCATTAATTAGAATCAATGCATCTACTAAAATGTTTGTCTTTGACATGGTTGCTATGGACGCTTTTAACGTACAGGGTGTCCAGAAAAGGATTTCAAAATTAAATATCTCGAAAACAAAGATCGATAGAGGAATGCAGTAAACGATATGTTTATTGTGAAAGCTGTAAGAAGTTTATACAGCAGTTTGAAATAATAGTTACAAAAGCTGCTAACAGATTGCGCTGTAATCGCCATACGTAATGCATATTATAAATAGTGATCCAAATCCCAGAGCGATCAGTTCTACTATTGAGACGTGAAAGGAAGTTAGTGTACCGAAGGAAGAGATTAAAACCATCGACTTCATTGAACAACACGTTTTTCTGGTGCTAGAGTACCACGGGTTAGAAAAGAGTCCTACGGCAACAAGGCGAAGTTTTCATGCACGGTTTAATATTCCAAAAGGACCCGATGCGAAAACCATTCGTACGCTCTTTGCAAAATTTCAACGAACAGGCAGCGTAACTGATGATCTAGTGGGGCATGTTGGCCGCAAGCAAACCGCATTTACGCCTGAAAATATCGGCACAGTTTCTTGAATTATCCAGCGAAATCCAATGTCATCCGTCAGTAGAATTGCACCTGAGACTGGTTTGAAGCGTTCCAGCACGCACAAAATACTGAGAAAGAGCCTACACATGTTTCCATTCACAATTCAAACGCACCAGGCCATAGCCGTACGAGCTGTGCAACAAAGGGTTCCCTTTGCTAATCAGATGCTCACAATGATTGATACTGAAGGATTTGATGTTGGCTGCATGTGGTTTACAGATGAAGCACACTTCCACCTGAATGGATACGTGAATAAACAGAACTGGCGATTTTGGGATTCCGAAAAGCCATATTTGTGTGAAGCGAAACCCCTGTATTCCCTAAAGTTAGTGTATGGGCTGCAGTATGCAGCAGAGGCATTATTGGCCCTTTTTTCATTCGAGAAAGTCACTGGTGCACGTTACGTTGAAATTTTGGAACAATTTATCGCCACACAGCAAGAGTTAGAGGATCAACAAGGTACTGAATAGTTTATGCAAGATGGAGCCCGACCCCATCGGACCGAACACGTGTTTCGCGGGAATCGAGTCATTGCTTTGGAATATCCCAAATTTACTGGTGCAGGCATGGATTGGCCTCCATATTCGCCGGATTTGACTGCCTGTGACATTTTTTTTTTTTTTTTTTTTTTTTTTGTGGAAAATGAAAGACATGGTCTACCCGAAGCATCCCGTCACACTGGACGAGCTTGAATCGGCGATCTCCGTGGCATGTGAATCCATTTCGGTTGAGGCACTACGAAATGTGATGGCTAATTTCATTCTTCGTTTGCGCCACCTCTGTAGTGCCAGTGGTGAACATTTTGAAAACATTGTGATGTGATTGTTTGCAAAGAGTGTTTTCATACGATTATTTCACTTATGTATGCTGATATGAGCTGTACAGCGTACAGCGCCATTAGTTAGCAACTTTTGTAACTGTTACTTCAAACTGCTGTATAAACTTCTTACAGCTTTCACAATAAACATACCGTTTACTGCATTCCTCTAACGATCTTTATTTTCGAGATATTTAATTTTGAAGTCAGGGAGCCCTTTTCTGGACATCCTGTAGGTGGTATTACCTTTTCTTGTAGTTGAGATATGACATCATTCAAGTTGCTCTGTTCAGCGCTAAAATGAAGAGCAAATATTCTATTTCAAATCTTGTTTACGTTTTCTTTTACAGCTAAAACCAGAAACGGAAAAAGTGTGGTAATACTGAATTCCAAATAACTTTAATACTTAATGTATATACAAAGTTAGTACTATCAATACGTCATTTACAACAGTCATTGTAACAGTACCTCCCCGTTTATGTACATGTGATACAGAAGTCTATGTTTGCAATTCGTTGCTAGGTATTTCACGTCACGTTCTCTAAACAGAACAAATGCACTTGTCAGAGAAAGCGCTGTTACCTTTGAAGAACTCGGAATGTTGCAGAATAAATTGTGTTCAGTTAACAAGTGTGTGCGAAAACCTTTTAGAAGGCAAGAGGAAAAATAAAGTGGCCATAAAAGTTTACATTCGTGGTTATATATATATATATATATATATATATATATATATATATATATATATATATATAGTGAGATCGATGCTTTGCGGTTGTTTGTTCATATTCGTTCTGGGTTGTTCATTGAGAATATTACTCAGTTCTTTATTACTGATGGCGTTGAACCAACACCATCTGAAGGGAAGCCCTGTGCCAAGTCACATCATGCAGAGTAGGCTTGTACCATGTCACGTCACGCAAAGTAGGTCGCGATCGTTAGCTAAGTGGGTACCTGATGTGGCACAGCCCAGCCAGCCAGTGAGCTATGCTATCGTAACCTACTGTACGTGACGTGGCATGGAAGCGCACAGGCCTTCTCTTCAGATGGTGTTAGTTGAACCGTGTTTCGTTTTCTTCGGTTTGAACACGTACTTTCAGGTCCTTGAATTGCTTTGTCCTACTTTGATCCTTTCGGATAACTCAGTTTTCTCGTTACAGAGGGCGTCAAGCTACCATTGTCGCTTGAGTTATAATAAGAAAATCATCAAGTAGAGAAAGAAAGATGGCGACACAAAAGAGATTTTGGGGCGAGGGATGTCACTTGACTGATTTAAGAACGCCAAATGTACTCTACGTTAGTTCCAGGCTATAGTCATTCGCAACCATTAGAGGCAAAGAAAATAAACTTTGAACTACCAAGGCAAGACAGGTGATAATACTTTAACGGAAAGATATAATGAAAATGTAGGAGAGATATTAAAATGATATTTCAAAGAGGTAAAAGTTCAATAAGGAGTATGTTTGTCAAAGCTAAACTCAAATATCATGTAATTTTGGCTGTTCGTTAAAAATCGGTCAGAAAGAACATTACGTGTTGGGTGCATAGAAATTGCCGCAATAGTAGAGTCGTAATCATATCTCCATATTTTTTTTAATTATTTAGATTATTATTTTGTGCAGGTTGTAAGAAAGACTGCATAGGGTCATCGATTATTATGGTGATTGGCACTACAGATAGTAATGACACCTAACTCTTATTTTGTATTTGTAACTAACACTCGACACTCCACAAGAGCACCGCTGTAAATGTACATGTTATCCTCAGTCTTTTATTAATTACAAAGAATAAGTGATGAGATCACTACCTTATCAGCAGCGGACGTTTCAGGAGGAACTAGCTTTTTGTGACTGATTCCCTAGCGTTCAATCAGATTACGTTTCACGTGCACACAAAGTTTTAAGTACCGATTTGTGATATTTAATTATTCAAGTACGTCAGTGAAATTTACAAAAATAGGAACTTGCTTTGGTATGTATGTTCACAATACAAAAATAACGAGTTTACGTAGCTGTTAAGAGCAGTAAATATGTTGGATATAATGTTTTGTGATAAAAAGCTGGAACAGAAACCGGAAGGTCACAACCTGAAAATCAGGTCGAACCGCGGATTTTTTAATGTGTTTTTCAGCCCCACCTTCACCTCACAACGATCGACGGAGTCGACTCGTGATTCGGATTCCATGTTAAACTGTTGCTCCCCACCCCGGGTTAACCCACCTTTCAGGGGCACTGTGTGGGCATACTAACAAGTTCGGGGCCGCGGTGGAATAGCCGAGCGGACTAAAGCACCTCGCTGTGGAGCGCGCGGTTGCTCGCTGTGGAGGTTCGAGTCCTCCCAGGGGCAGTGGTGTGTGTGTTTGTCCGTAGGTTAGTTATCTAGGTTTAAGTAGTTTGTAAGCTACGGACTGATGACCACGCAGTTTGGTCCGATAGATTTACAGACATTTGATTTTAACCAAGTTCGGCACTTGAAACACAGCCGCTTCTGCTGATGGGAGGATGGGCAGTAGGGTGATGGGATCCAGTTTACGGTAGAGGAAATGAAGACAAAAGTGTTCAATGAATCAGACAAGGCGGGGGAAGGGAAAGAGGTCATAGCGGAGCTGCGTGGGGGATGGATATGGAAGTCGAGGTGAAGCACATAACGTTCCAGGATCTCTAGGGACTCGTAGAAGGATGGGGATCAGAGATCCATGCAGACTGGGAGAAACAAAGGATGTGGCAGTTTAGAGATTTGTAGGCATAGACGACGGAGAATGGGTTCTGGCCCCAGGTTTGGCCAACAAGGAGTTTAAGGAGGTGGAGGCGGGTGCGGGCTTTCACTTATGGTGCATAAGTGGGGGTTCCAGGAGAGGGTGCGATCTATGGTGAAACCCAGCTACTTTAAAGTGAGACGGACAGGATTATTATGGAGGGTAAGGTACAAATCATGAGGACGGAAGGAAAGAGAGGTGTGACCTACAATTCTTGGAGAATGTGATTGGAATGGTTGAGGATGCGAGCTAATGCAAGGAAAGCAGTGTCATCAGAATATAGGAAGAGGTATGGAAGGGGCATTCTTAGGAGATGAAGAAGGAGAGAAAGAACAGAACCTTGGGACATGAAGTCAGAGTGATGGAAAAGATGGGAATCGATGTTGCAAACATACGTAGGGTCATCAGAGAGGAAGGAGACAATGACCCAGGCAAGGCTGGTGGGAAGAGCATAGGTTTGGAGTTTCAAGAGCATACCGGAATGACAGACCCATTCATAGGCCCATTCGAAGTCTAGGGTACAAAGATGGCAACATGACCGGAATTGAGCTGCAGAGAAAGGAGTTGGGTAAGGCAAAGTTGTTGATCGTCAGTGGAAAAGGAAGAACGAAATCCACATTGTGTGTCAAGAAGAAGGTGGTGAACTCAGAGGTGGTAGTGGATGCGACAGGATAGGATGGATTTGAACTTACTGAATACCAGAGTGAGGAAAACTGGACGGTAGGAGGAGGCATTAGAGAATGGGTTCGTTTGGTTTAAGGAACAAGAGGCATGGGAAATTTTCCACAGGCGTGAATAGTAACCAGTGTAAAGGATGGTGGTTTGGTGGTAGCTAGGGAGATCAGGAAGGGAAAGAAGTATTCACAGATGTGGCGAAAGGTGATATGGTTGTAGCAAGGAGCTGTTTTGTGCGGAATGTCAGCTGTAGATCGTGTGTGGTGATGGGTGTTTCATGTCAGAGGGAGGAATGTGTTCCAGGTATTGGAAGCTGGGAGCTAGAGGTAGGAGCGAGACGTCCGTTTTCTCACGAACGTCTGGGAAAAGGGAATAATCGAAGATGTCGGAATGGAATGGGGCGAAATAGTCAGCTGTACTGGCATCATCGGGTAGGGTTTGGTCACGGTGTAGGAGGGGATAGGTGGGGGTTGGTTGGAAGCCAGTAAGGCAGTGGAAGGATTTTCAATACCGGGAGAGGTCTATGGGGAATTGAGCATTAAGCCAGTCTCGGAAGTTTTTGGCAGTCAAAAACTGCACATGTGTCGCTGTAGTTGCCAGTGATACAGAAGTCTATCCTGGTCGCGGATATGAAGATAGGAATGGTAGAGGATTCCCGGAGGAGTAGGACTGCCCGTGGGGAAAGGTTGAGACAGTGGGGGTGTATGACTTTGATGGGAATGTAGGATTGCATAGACAAGGCCTGTTGGAGGAAGCAGGCTGCGTGGTCTATGTCAGGAGGGGAGTGGAGGGGAATGGGTTGGCTTTCGACCTGATGGGTGAGGGAAAGACTGAAGGCATCCTAGGCAGCTCGAAAATAATCATGGATGAGGCGAAGAGGCGGGGACAGGTGAGTACTGTTGGGCAATAGACATTTGGTGTAAAGGTGAGGAGAACAGGGTCGCTGTGACCCTGTTGGCACTGATGCGTCCCAGCAGGTTAGCAGAAACGATTATAATATCGGGGATGGTGTTGGTGCAAGGGTGGGTATGGTGGGGGAGGGAGATGACGTCAGCACTGATGGTGGGAAGGAACTGATGCCACCAGTGAAGTTCGAAGGGAGTGCGGGAATGGATATTGAGGTCGGCGGAGGTCATGTAGATCGAAAACGGGAGTCAATATAGGCAAGGAGGTCATAGGGGAGAGGGGCACGGGAGCGTATGTATATAGTGGCACAGGTAATGGTAAGGGAAGGGAGGAACAAATTATGGATAAGGTGTTCATAAGGGATATTATGGAAGGGCTGCGGCCGAACTGAGTGATGGCGGAAGTATCCAAAAGCCATTCCACCACGAGCATCAATGTGGCGTTGGGAAAGGTTATTTATAAGAAGGAGTTTGTTTGTGGGAAGGGAGCAGATGTCGTCGTAAAGAAGAGTAGTTTGTTGCTGCGCCATAAAGGGGATAACGGATTCATAGGAGGAAATAGGAAAGAGAGTGGCTAAACGAGTATCTGGCTGCTGGCGGTGCGGTGTAAGGAGAAGTGAATGTGGTTCTGGGATTTCGTGGTTTTAAAAAAGAGGCTGAAAAGGGAGTGGGCAGCAAGGGAGACTTGGTGAACGTATGGGGGCGTCGAATAGTACAATGGTGAGGAACCTGACGATGTCCTTTGCACTGGGGGGTGGCAGAGGCAGTTGTTGGCAGGGATAGTAAATGGTACGTTTACAGCGGGTGTGTTGCAAAATATAAGTTGATGAATGGGAGGGAAAGGACGGTGTGCAGATGGAGTATGAAAATGGTTGGTTCACTTGATATTAAAGGACATGAATTTATACTCTAATTTCCAAGTAATAAAACCCATCCAAAATTGTGTAAAGGAGGCTAACAAATGTGAATGATTTAATTAAAGAATTATGTTTTGACTCGTTTAATTCTCTGAAGTCAAATGAACGTCCGAGTTGAAAGAAAAAATTTACGTACAATTAAACACAGATCAAATTTAACGAATTTAATTTATACGCAACAGAATATACCCTTCTACAGCAAGTGACTGGTAAATCGTGGATAATGGTATGTGATTCTAAACACTTGTGACAACCCACATTTAAGTGGAAACCGTGGCGTAATAGAGAGGAATATTCCGATACCAGATTTCTGTGAGTTTACCTAACTTTTCAATAATGCGAAAACATGAACACACCTTGAAACTCTAGCAGATGCATGCGATACTGTACCAAAAGTGTGCCGGCAGGTGTTGACAGCAACAGGTCGGCTGGGCTGCGGCTGTGTGCGTCGATAGCTGCAATTCATGGACCCGAAGATAATTCCGCTTCGTATTTCAGAAGCGATATTAAACTAATATCAGCCAACTTCGACCCCGGATGATCTTAATGCTTTCGATCTCACTCGTTGGGCTATGTCGTGCCACTACAGACAATTTCTGTGTGATACACGAATGTACTGTAGGCAAAGATGACACCAGAACTGTGACAATTGCCATTAGCGCGTCGGAGCGTTTAATGTCAGGCAGACTGACCTTGCTCTCGGCTTGCCAATACTCATCGCTATTAGTACAAGTTTTGAAGCAACTCCAAATATTGTACCACAAACTTTAAGTACCACTGATCGAAGACAAGTATAAGCTGAGAGGAGAAGAGAAGCATCTACTCTCCTCGGCACCAGTATCCTTCTAGCCACCTCTAAAATCTCCATCTCCTTTCTGCAAAGCCGCGAGGCTCCGCCTATCTCTACAGAAACGCCAATCCACAGTGAGGCTTCAATGTACGGCCAATCACGGCTTGTACCTGGGACTCGAACAGCCGAACACCTTTACTATAAAACAGCGGCCATTGGCCAGCTCTCCCGCGTTTCCACCGCTCGGGCCTCTCCCTTACATCCAGCGTTCTCACAGTAGCGGCGGATGGCCTTCAGGCACCTTCGAAAACACGGCCAGCGATTTGTTCCCAGCAAACGGCCAAACTCTCTCGCTATTGTACAAATGCGGTGCCAGAGACACATAATGTCATTGTAGGTGCCATCCTAACCTTTGGCAATTTGGCGCCATATGTCCCAGCTCTCCCCTCTCAAAGCACCGTACACTGCCCTTGGAGACGTATTGTGTTGCTCCAGACGTTCTCACCCAGATGACACCAGCGTGGGTGGCGCCAGCCAGGTGGCGGTACAATGTGGAAAAATACTTGGCTCACGCATCAGTCATACCTGCTGTGACCCTCGGCCGTAAGGTGTCTTCCAGGAACCACTCCCCTTCAAGCTCGCCACCAGTCTGCCGTTAGCTCTTAACGCGTGTTTTCTCCCTTACTACAGACCTCACAAAACCAAGTAACAGAATATTTCTCTTTTGCCAAAAGTTATTAAATCGATTACCTACGAGTAATCTAATAAAATTAACAATCTT
This sequence comes from Locusta migratoria, assembly GCA_026315105.1. Lineage (NCBI taxonomy): Eukaryota > Metazoa > Arthropoda > Insecta > Orthoptera > Acrididae > Locusta > Locusta migratoria. The sequence continues at coordinate 145,131,495 of CM048746.1, forward strand.
ACGTTGTCCTTTTACTGTTGAAAAGCAACATGGCAGTACTGAACTCTCTCATTACCCAGCAGGATCGGTTGGACAATCTGGGACAGTAAATTCTGCTTTGATGGAGCGGGGGGAGGGGGGAGATTTACACTTGTAGGTGTAAGTGGGGTGAGCTTCGCCACAGGTTTTGCAGAAGGGGAGTGGCGGGTTGGGACAGGAGATCTGGAAATGGGGAATTTGGCAATGGGGACAGACAGGAGGGAAACGGCAGTTTTCGGAAAGGTGGTCATTGTAAGTGAGACAGCGGGAACAGCAGTAGGATTGGGAAGGAGCGCAGGAGGGTTCAACGGGATGGAGGCAGTTATAGATGAGGACCCCATTGCGGAGGAGGTGGTTGATGGTGCCGGGCGCCGTGGCTCAGCGCGCCCGGTCAGAGGGCTGAACGGCCTCTGCAATACAAAAGCTGAGCCAAGAACAAATCGAACAAAAACGAACAAACTTGATCAACGTCCGCAACAAACAGAACTACACATAGAGCAAAAAAAAATAAAAATGGCAGGGATGTATTCTGTGAAAATGCACATAAGGTAGGTAGGGCCTGTCGTATTGTTAATTCGACTGGTGGAGCAGATGTATAGGCGGGAATCCCGCCGCAATTCCTCCATTACTTCTGTAATGCCAGGGTTTAGTATGGGGATGACGGCAGTGAGGGTGGGGGGGCGATTGGGGGCGGGGATTATGACGACAGGAAGAAGATGGAGGAAAAGGAATGAGGGGGGCATGTTGGACAAACTGAATATGCGTAATCGTGTGTAAGCGGAGAGTGTGGAAATCGCGGTCTGTGGATTTGAGGATGTCCAAATCCCTCCTGGTGATGATTTAGGAGATCGGTGTGGAGGGGGTGTATTGGCAGAAGAGGGGTGAGGGTGTGGGGTCCAGAAATTTTGGATTGGTGTTGTAAAGGTCAAAGGAATGGAGAGTATGGGGAGAGTGAAGGTTGAGGGGGAGAGTGAAGGGGCTTTGGGGGCCGAGACAGATGGGGGAGAGGAACTTGGGGACGAGTGTGCCAGTGATGAGGAGGTTAGGGGCATTCTTTGTTGAGGTCGAGGCAGTGGGTTTGGATTTTTTGTTTCTTAGTGGACTGGGAGGTGGAACTGGGAATGGGGTTGGCAGGGAGGTAATGCGATAACCCTGCAGCCAACACATCCTCTGGATGTGTGGAAAGTGGGGAATTGATGCTAGTTCACAGTGTGCTGAGTGCTGCAGCTGCTCCCTGGGAGGCAGGAAGGAAAGGGGGGGGGGGGAGGTTTCTAAAGAGATGGTGGCAGGCATAACAGAAGCAGGGTCTTGAGGAGGGACAGGGGCAGCAGGTTCTGGGATGGTGAGTATGGTAGTGGGAACGAGATGGAAGATGACACTCCAGGCGAGTGTGGTGGGGGCTGGGAAGGCGGCAGTGAAGATGATGGTGAAGGAAACAGAGGTACACAGAAGGGATATTTACACGGATAGAGGGACTATACACACGCACACACACACACACACACACAAACGAAGAACACACGGAAAACAGTGAATACACTAGTAGCGCAGGCGGGCGCACTGGTGGCGGCGGTCCCGCTGAAGGCAGGGCGGCGGCAGTGGCGGCGGCCACAGCGGCTGCTGCGCTGGTCGTGAACGCGGCGGTTCCGACCGCAGGGGAAGGGGGGGGCGGTACCATCTACAACTGGGACGGTGGCGGCGAGGGGGACCGGGAGCAGTCGGGCGGAGCAGGGACGACAGGCAGCAGTGTCAGCGAAGAGGCCGAAGAAGAGCCGGTCGGGTTGACGGCGGAGTTGGCGAGCAGAGACGGTGGGCATGGCTGAACCAGACTGGGTCACAACGCAGTGGAGACAGTGGCGGCGAAGCCTATCAAAGTCGAGTAGCAGCAGGTCCTTTTGGCAGCATTCCGGGCAGAATGATGTCGTCAGCAGCAGAGCAGGAAACCGCGACAACAGCCTGCAACAAGACAGCTAGAATTAGCACTTTGCTAGTGAGGCTATATCTGAATCCAGATGGTGGATTTGAGTGAAACTGTGGAACGGCTGCCTCTGTATACACAACGAAAATATGAAGGCGTATGAGCTACGTACAGTGTGCATGTTACTCGTAGCTGCTGACCCTGGCACGAGAGAAGTTGCAGCGACTCCAGTGGAGAGAAATGTCAAAAACTATAGATTGTTATGGACTGTCATTCTTTGCCATTTGATGCGTATACCAATGTTTCTTCAGGTCTGACAAGATTCCATGATTTACTCAGCAAATAACCACTGTCATGGTTAACTGTGTTATTTGTTATTCTGATTTCAAAGGATTCTTTAAAAACACAATCCTAGGTGTGAGATATTTACATGCGACCAGGTGTCACCCTCTTTTTCAATGTGAAGGAGTTCTACAGACCTTCTTGAAAATAATGCATTCCATATCGGATGCTGAAAATTTACCTCAAGAGCTGCAACATATAAAGAATGTGTTCAACCAAAATGGCTATATGGACAGGAATATTCGATGGGCTTTTGAGTTCTGTCCACCAACTGCACAAGCTGATGACACTTTTAGATTTGTTACTTTTCTTCCTTATGCTGCCCAGATAGAAAAGATTTTAAAGATACATAAAATGACCTGTATTTTTCGTCCGCCGGCTATGGCGAGCACTTCTTTGGTATGTTAAAGATGATTTAGGCCTAAGAAAGCCTGGCGTTTATAGAATACCTTGTGAATATGGGAGAACATATATTGGACAGAATATTCGAACCGTTAGAAACAGATGTGTTGTACATCACCGCCATACACGATTGATGCAGCCTGAAATATCTGCAGTGGCTGAACACTGTCTCTCAAAAGGACAGAATGTATACGACGAGATACAACTTCTTAGCCGCGACCAAGAGCATTGGGGAGCTGTCCTACAAAGCAAGAGGCGTTACCCATGGTGGCTCGAATCCCTCCTCGAGCAGGGATGTATGTGCTGTTCTTAGTATAAGGTAGTTCATAAGTAGTTTGTAACTTTAGGGACTGATGATCATGCAGTTAAGTCCCATAAGCTTAACAAACATTTGAACAACTTCTTGCCAATACCTCACATTACTGGGATTGTGTTATCAAAAATACATTGAATATGGAGTAACAGATAACACAATTAACTGTGACAATTGTTACTTTCTGAGTAAATATGGAATCTTGTGTTATCAGGCCTGAAGAATCATCGGCATTTGCATCAAATGGTGAAATACGAACACTTAATGTGTGGTCGTGTTCCATTTTGAGTTTTGAACTATAACAAGGTCTTCTTTCATTACTCTAAAGTGCTTCTCCACCATTACATTTGTTTATCTCTACATCAATTACTATAGTCCTTTATTAATGATCAATGCCCCAAGTTTATATGTGTTTCAACCCCTGTGATTGAACTTGTGTGTACGGAGGAATGAGGTAGGTGGTTTTTATTATTGACTGACTGCCACCACTTCGCGCATTATACCTCTATTACTATAGTTAAAAATATATGGTTTCATATGTCGTCTGCACTATCGTCTTCTTTGTAGCCAGAGACGCACTTACTTGCGTGAACTTAGTATGGCTGAATTCCTTGGTGCTTTTAATTAACGTTTTCATGTGGAGTCCGTTTCCGCGAGCATGGTAAATTCACTCTTGAAATTTCTGGATTCATTCCGTCTTTCCTATCTTAGTATGACCGATTGCACAAAGTGCTTTTGTAATGGTCATTACTTCGGCCTTCAGCCATGCTCTTTATTGATACCAGCTTTCTTCTGTTTAATTCTCGCGTGTGCTTTACTTGTTTATTTTAAATTAATTTGTTTTTATATATTCCATGTTCTGTGTTCGTACATAACTCGGGACTTAAGGATATTATGCCGCTGCCTCCCTGTACATGAATTAGTTCGTGCACAGTATACTTTTAACTTGTGTTTGAAGACATCAGCCATCTCATCAAAACGCGGCCGACGCTTCGATCTGCAACTACTATGAATTGTTTCCGATAGAGTAAGAGTCACAAGCATTATGCGTGTATCTGTGAGTGAATGAGTGTGCTTTCTTTATCCCCTGTATATTTACAAATATTCTCCCACGTTCCCTCCATATTCAGAAAGGACAGAAACCATTTTACTACATGCAGTAACTAATAATTTAATTCACTGTTGTACAAGGTGTGTGCTTCATCATGCTTATTTAGTGTCCCCACATTTTGGCTTGTATAGTTTTTTAAATAGATAATAATCTAAAGTTTCAAACTCCTGCTTTATAATTTCATGCACCCCGTCCATGTTTATCTATCTATTTCTTCTTGTATATTATTTTGGTGTTTGTTAAAACGTTGGCTGCTCCCTTAAGGACTAAGCAGTCAGATAAATTTCAATTTTGCAAGAACTGTGACTATTAATAAGGTAATTTGGAGCAGCAGTGAGTGTTTTAACTTGTCTTTTCTGATCTCTACCGCCAGGGTGAAGTCAACAGAAGATGAAGAGCAACTGCAAAGCGATTTAGGTAAAATTTCTACATGGTGCGAAATTTGGTAATTATCACTAAATAATGAAAAGGGTGAAGTAACGCACATGACCACTAAAATAAATCCGCTGAACTTCAATTACACGATTAATCAGTCAAACCTTAAGGTCGTAAATTTTGCCAAATATCTAGGAGTTACAATTACGAACAAGTTAGACCGGAGATAAAAGATAGAAAATATTGTGGGGAAGTCGAACCGAAGGTTACGTTTCATTGGCAAAACGCTTCGAAGATATAACAGCTCGACCAAAGAGATTGCCTAAATCACACTTGTGCGTTTTGTCCTGGAATTCTGTTGCCTAGTGTGGGATCCTCGCCAAGTGGGGCTGACTGAGGACATTGAGAAGTTTCAGAGCAGGGCAGCTCGTTTTCTTTCATCACGTTAAAGGGGCGAAAGCGTCACGGCAATTTTGCACGATTTGAGGTGGAAACCATTAAAATAACCACTTTATTCGTTGCGGCAAGATCTATTTACGAAATTCCAATCACCGACTTTAACTTTTGAATGTGAAAATATTTGCTAGCACCCATCTACATAGGGAGACATGACCATCCCAATAAAATAACAGAAATCAGATCGAAAACAGAAATATTTAGGTGTTCTTTCTCCCCGCACGCCATTAGAGAATGGAACGGTAGAGAAAGGTTATGATAGTGGTTAATGAACCGTCTGCCAGCCACCTAAATGTGATTTGCAGAATATCTATGTAGATGTAGATAAAAATTTAACTAGCTACTTTCAGTGGCAATGAATGACAACCCTTAGCGGTCTATCGCTTTTGACATTGCCCACCACTGGAGGCGCTGTAACTTCTCTAGCGCCAGAAGCTACGAGTAAACACGGCGCTCTGTACTTAGCGCATACGCCTTCGTATTTTTGTTGCGTATATAAAGCTTTTGACAATGTTGATTGGAATAAACTCTTTCAAGTTCGGAAGCAAGCAGGAGTAAAATATAGGGAGCGTAAGGTTATTTACAACTTGTACAAAAACCAGACAGCGGTTGTCAGAGATGAAGGGCATGAAAGGGGTGCAGTGGTTGGAAAGGGAGTAAGACAGGGTTGTAGCATTTCCCCAATGTTGTTCAATTTGTACATTGAGCAAGCTATAAAGGAAAGCAAGGAGAAATTTGGAGAAGGAATTAAAGTTCAGGGTGAAGAATTAAAAACATTGCGTTTTGCCGACGACATAGTAATTCTGTCAGATACAGCAAAGGCCCTGGAAGAGCAATTGAACGGAATGGACAGTGTGCTGAAAGATGCATATAAGATGAACATTAACAGGAGCAAAACTAGGGTAATGGAGTGCAATGTAAGAAAATCAGGTGATGCTGAAGGAATTAGATTACGTAACGAAACAATAAAGGATGTAGATGAGTTTTGTTGCTTGGGATATAAAATGCAGAATGGCAATGGGTAGAAAGGCGTTCATGAAAAAGAGAAATTTGTTAACATCGAATATTGATTTAAGTGTAAGGAAGTCCTTTCTGAAGGCATATGTATGGAGTGTTGCCTTGTATGGGAGTGAAACATGGACGATAAACAGTGTGGACAGAAAGAGGATAGAGGCTTTTGAAATGTGGTGCTACAGAAGAATGCTGAAGATTAGGTGGGTGGATCTCATAACTAATGAGGAGGTACTGAACAGAATTGTGGAGAAAAGATATTTCTGGCATACCTCGACTAAAAGAAGGGATAGATTTGTAGGACACATTCTTAGACATCAAGGAATTGTGAATTTAACGTTGGAGGGAAGTGTGTGGGGTAAAAACCGCAGAGGAAGTCCAAGAGATGGATACAGTAAGCAGATTCAGACAGATGTAGGTTGCCGTTCTTATGTGGAGATGAAGAGGCTTGCTCGGGATAGGATATTGTGGAGAGCTGCATCAAACCAGTCTCCGGACTGAAGACCACAACAACAACATATAAAGCCAGCCGTTCCAAAGTTTCACTCAGTCACTGCGATTGCCGCTTAGCTTCCTCAGCTGATGATAGTGTACATAAGTCAGTATGGAAACCCAAGAAGAATTTTATCATATTCTACTTTGTTAGTCTTTAAACCATCAGTAGCCTAACGAACATGAAGAGCTTCGCCTAGCAACCGACACTGTACTGACGTCAAAGCAGGAAACATTTCACATTGTGACTACCTAGCGGGTTTCAGATATTCACGGTATACTCGTGAAAAGGTCGTTCGAGAAAATCCCTACGTCTTCGCTATCTGGGAGATGCTGTGTCCTATCTCTCGTGCGCTGACGGTAACGGCACGTCAAAGTCACTTAAACTGTGATAACCTGTCATGGTAGCATCAGTAACCAATCTAACGTATACGCCATACACCTGTTGTTTTATACAGGGGATGCCGATCGTACTTTCGTCCTCTTGAATGTTTACATATCACTGTATTTGCAAATATATGCCTATACTAGTTTCTTGGTTCTTCAGCGTATTACCATCTTGTATTTACATTGTTGAGATACGAGGGTCGCCCATAAAGTAAGTTCCGCTTCTATATCTATCTGCGGCAGCGCTACGATCGCAGTTTCGAGCATGCGCGGCAGTTACTCTGATGCCATTTTCAGATCGTTGCTGCCGACGTGTGTTTTATAGTGATTCTTTATAATGTCAGCCGTAATTGAAAACGCCGCCGCGTGTGAAATCAGATCTGTGATTCGTTTTCTTAATGCAAATAAAGTTAAACTACAGGAAATTCATTGGGAAATCTGCAAGGTTTACGGACAAAATGCTACGAGTGGTTCAATGGTTAGAAAAAGCGTTACACTGTTCAATGAAGGACGTGATCATGTGCACCATGAAGAACGAAGTGGACGCTCGTCTGTGGTTATTGAAGAACTTGTTCACACAATTGGAGAGAAGATTAAGCCCAACCGTAAGTCTACATTTAGTGCTCTTGCTATGGAAGTTCCACAGATCACAGTATCATTATTAATGAAATTGTTACTTAAGAACTGAAATTACGAGAACTTTGCTCACGTTGGGTACTCGAAATTCCTAGTGAACAACACGAATACAACGGATGGGTAGTCCACTTCTGTTTTTGAAGCGCTACAATGGAGAAGGCGATGCTTTTCTTTCTCGGATAGTCACTGGGGATGAAATTTGGGTATCGTACTACATCCCTAAAACAAAATGGCAATCAGTGGAATGGACGCACACTTCATTCCCAACGAAGGTTGAGCATAAGCAAATCATGTCACATTGAAAAGTCACGTTCAGCGTTTTCTTGGGTCAAAACTGGCATTTCACTGATTGATTTCTTACCACGAGGGCAAACAGTCAATGCACACGGCTACTACGAGAGCATATAGTTATTCCCCCGCGCAATACAGAACAAGCGCCGAGGATTGCTGTCAAAAGATGTTGATTTTTATTCGAAAGTGCCCGACCTCACACGATGAATGTTGCCAAATAACTCTTACGGTTATTTCACTGGAACGTGTTTCATCCATACAGACCGGACATCGATCCTAGCAAATTTCATCTCTTCTTACACCTAAAATCTGTTCTTCGTGGTGAACACTTCAACGATGGTGATCAGCTGAAAGAACATGTTACCACATGGTTGGATACACAGGCTACAACGTTCTATGAAGTAGGTATACATAATATTTCGGAAGCTATGCAGAAAAGTAAATTAACAGTTGTAGATTTTTGTACAATAAATATTTTTTTCTGTATCTGTACACGTTTGTCTTATATAACCAAACGGAACTTAGTTTGTGGATAGACTTGGTCCTTTTCTGGTGCAAACATTGCATACCTGAGTGCATTATAACGCGGTGTTCATAGTGTTTGTTGGGGGCGTGAAGTGAAATGTCAGCAGGTGTTTGATTACTGCTCCCAGGCGTCGCCCCCAGGCATGCTTACCGTGTGCGCCCTTCCAGCAGTGCAGGAAGCAGCAAGAATCCGTCGGCGCCCTCGGCAACTTCAGCTCCGACCCGCCACACACAGCCCGGGGCACCAGGAAGAGCAGCGTCTGACAGCTTACACGCCATCGGTTACTCGCAGCCCAGCGATCAATACAAGTACTGCACACAGGTTTGGCCACCTGTGGGAGGGAACAACTAGCGAACAGTGCACTAGTTTCAACCGATGATTCACGAGGCAGCTACGCACCCACAAACGATGTTCAAAAATCTAACAGACCTGCTACAAATACTACCTCTGTAGTAAATATCATCTGTGTCTTGGGAACGGCGTTCTCTGTCACAGAACTGGAGTCATAACAAAGAGAAGCTGTTATATGGTGAGTATTACCTGTTCACTTTACAATTCTAGACGACAGAACGCAGAACTAAGTTTGTTTACGCTCAGATGGGGCCGAAGGCGGCCGAGAATATTCGACAGTACACGAACGACGCGTGTCGCGCGACTGTGCAGTCACTTTATTGTAATCGTGCGACAGTATTGTTAGCGGCTGGTGAAATGGACAGGCATCGCGAAAAAACACGATATCGAAAAGTACTTTCCGATGAAAAAGTGCTAATACATAATGTTCTTCATTTCTCTAAAAAAAAAAAAAAAAGGAAAAATAAAAGGCTTTCTCATATCGTTGGCACGAGCTATGGAGACAAAAGCACCAGAAGGCCAGACATAGTGGTTAGAAAATTATAACACCGAGGAAGAAGAGAATGAGGAAGAAAACCAATTGTCTTGACGAATTTGATAAGTACTTACTAAGAAGAAAGTTTGTAGAGTATTACTACATTAAAAGAGAGATACCCACATTTCAAAACTTTTTAATTGGCTGAAGGAGGAAACATGGGCGCACACACACACACACACACTACATTGTGAGAAACTGTTGGTAACATAGTGACGTATGAGGTGTGAGGAAAAAATGATAGTTCTGGACAGTTTAGGCTAGAGGAGAGCTTATCTATGATTCCAGATCAAAGCCGGAAGATTTTCACAACGAAATGAACAGTGAAAATTACATAAAATGGTTGCACGAGCGCCTAATATAATGCATTCGAAGTGGAAGTATGGTGTTACTAGACAATGCTCCCCATCATTTTCTTCATGAAAGTAAACTGCCTAACACATCGTCACGTTAAGAAGATATAGAATCATGGCTGACTAAACATAACATTCCCTTCCGTGAAGATTTAACACGCAACGAGCTCTTGGAAATTGTAAAACGTTTCAAGTCCGAGTCAAAATATGCAGTAGGCAGAGTACTGAAAGCACCATCTATAAGGTGACCCTTACATGTTAAGCGAATGTGTAGTGTAATATGTGTACTCTATATAAACGTAATGACTTGTTGTCATCTGTTCAGTATAATTTATATTGTATTTGTCAATGTTTATTTTATTTATTTATTTATTTTGTAACGGTTTTGTAAATGCATTTTGTACTAGACGTATTTATTTGTGATGTCTTGTTTAATTATGTAAAATGTTTTGCTTTGTGTGGAAATTCGAAGATCGACAGTTGTATAAAACAGCTCCTCTCAGACCAAAGACAATGTTAGACTGTGGAGCTGGCCAGTGACAGTGCAGGCAGCTCGGCAGTATCTTCCGCCCCGTGACAGTTGTCGGACATACGTATCGCGGCTCTCGGAGTGCTCAAGTTGATAGTGAAACAGTATTTTTTGAAAGTGATAAGTATTACAAATACAAATGTTAAAAGAGGAAGAAGTGAAATATATTTAATAAGCAAGTTATTCGTTCGTTCTGCTCAAGGCAGGATTTGTGTGTGCAAAATCGGTTTCCGTCGTGTCTTGCGGAACGGGTATAGCGTCGTCGTGGACGATAACGGTCGATGATAAATACAATGTACGCAAAAATAAATCATCATACTGCTGTTAAGCTGCGGAAGGAGGAGCGAAAAAACAAAAATTTGTGTGAAAGAGAAATTTTCTAAGCTGATGACTGGATTGGAGAGAAACATTGTCAATGTGATTGTAAAGGACATCGCTGGACAATTAACTGAGATATGTAGCAATTGCATATGCATATCAAACTAATTATAATTAATGTTAAAAGTAACTTCGCTTGTTGAATTGAATATTTTAAGATATAAAGTTATGTAACTTGTTTTTTGTAATGAGTAGTAACCCCATTTTTGACGATAGTAGCGCAATGTTACTTTCCTTAGAAAAAGAGAGATAACTTGAATGCAGGTTCACTAAAGAATGATTATCTTGGCTGTGAAACTTGATTAACTTAACTGCACTTGAACCTAGAATGGACGCCATTATTACGATACCTATTGATGATCAGTAAATGAACTCGGATAAGACTTTGATAATCGTTAATATTGATCTAACACTAATTCAAAATAATAATAATTTGAGTTTTATTAGTTGGATAACTTAATGTTTCGGCGCTCACTGAAACCTGAGTTCAACAATTCTTGCCACCGCCAAAATCTATCTTACCAGAACCAATCATTTCTCAGTTAACACATGTAAATATTTTCAAAGCTCATCATACGTAAAACTCGCAAATTTTACCAAAAGAATTGCTAGTTATAAAATTTTAAGGTTAGTGGTTGGTTTGCACCCACCAACCAACGAAGTCGCCCTGATTATCATACAAAAGGTTATTATTCAAAATTGTTGCTATCATACGCGTGCAATAACAAAATACGGATTGCACATACGCAGTAGATTTATTTTCAGCAAATATTTTGCAAAGTTGTCAGTTCGGGACAAAGCTTTGTTAATTACACTAATTGGTTTGCAAATTTATCTAAATTTAGTTTCATTCACTTGACATTTTATTTACGAGTTTAAACGTAGCTAACAACGAGTTTACGATCAGGTGAGTTACGTTACACAACCATTAATACACATATTATACGTTTACTTATCAAATAAAAAATTAATTTCAATGACCTAAACGCCAACCCATCTTTCCTTCCCTTACACATCAAGTATGCTTCAGTGTTCTTTTATTTTTATTTATTTTTTTTTTTTTCGAAATGACCTTGATCACAAAGTTTATTGATTGATTGCTCTAAATATGATTTTTTTATTCATGTTCCTTTTTTCTTATTATTTAAAAACCTTTTTGTTGTAAGATTTTAACATTGCGCACATACTTCGAAATGGAAAATATCCGCGTTAGGTGGAGGGATTAGAATCCGCCCACTTTAGGTCAAGAAGCGGACACGCTATCCACTACACTACAGCGGATTTCCTGACACACTCTCTATAACTGATTATTCGTAAACAAGTACTTCACCAGCTATCTGAATCTGAATGTCTTTTCCGTTTAAAGGTTCTCAAGATTTGTGCAAAATTTCGAATACTTTCTCGTCACTTACTCATAATGGAGGGCTCACCAGGGTGAATGACTAACTTGCACTAGCGAATAATAATGGTTTCATAACGTCGATCCTCCCAGTAGTGACTTATTCCTAGTTTTTAGATCATGTACCGAAATTTATATTTTATTTTAATTTATTATGTTTCACTGTGGAATGGTGTATTAGCAGCAGATGTATTTCATTGTTACATCGTAAAACAACAGTGTCTATTTCATGGTATTTTTTGTAGAAGAATGTATTAAAATGCAATGTATTGCACATCGCTTCAGTTGTTCAATAGTAACAATACACTTCTTATTCATTTCACTCGCTTTCCTGAAGAGGAACACCTTACAAGCGAATGAAACGTCGTTTTGTAGACACACTGCTATGTTGTATGAGGAGGTGGTTAACCTACTTGGGGAGAAAAGGAGTTTCTGGAATATCCTGACTAAGAGAAGGGATAGATTGATGGGCCACATTAGGAGACAACAAGGAGTCGTCAGCTTAGCCTTAGAGGGAAGTGTGTGGGTTAAAAATCGTAGAGGGAGACCGAGGGACGAATACAGTAAGCAGATTAAAAAGGATGAAAGTTGCCGTTATTATTCTCAGATGAAGAGACTTGCACAGGACAGGGTAGAGTGGAGAGCTGCATGAAACCAGTCTGCGAACTGAAGACCACAAAAACAATACTCTATATCCTCATAGTATTGGGATACGATCAGTTCGACATCTCCCAACTCTAATGAGTATATTGTTCTATCATTTTGCTAGTATTTCCGTGGTTTGACATTATTTCTTCCAATTATGTAAATATTTATACAATGTAGCTGAGATGCTACATCCTTCACATAATCCTTTTGTGACTATGTACCAATTTTTATTTTTGATGTGTAATTCTTATATAACCTCTTTTAATTGCTTTGATTATTGTTGTATTTATTACTAATAATAGTAAAACTTTCCATTAACTGTATAATGGTATACTGTCATAACCTTCTTATATTTCTACAAACAAGACATATAGAGGCTATGGTCGACTAGTTTTTCTTCTCAGTTATTTATTGTAGGCAAAATATATGATCAATTGTTTATCGTCCAGATCTAAATCCTGCTTGACCTTCTGCCTGCTTTTCTTCTTATTCTTTTTCTAACAAGTATTTAACTATTCTTCCATATAATCTACTAATGGCATTAGCCACTGTTATTCCACTATAATTATTACATTCGTCATTCCATTCTTTCATCTGTATCACTGAAATATATCCTACTTCCCAGTCATTAGGTACATTTTCTCCATTTAAACATCTTTCTAAAGGGCGTCTTATTAATACATCCAATATCTCTGTTCCAAATTTTAATAATTCTATGGGAATACGTCCAATACCTGTGGTCCTTCCATTCATTAAAGATTTTTTTTTCTTCTTTTACAACTCATGTTTCCAAACGGATATCTGTTCATTTATAATTCCTTTATAAACAGGGTTTTCCAAATGTTGTCTTTGTTGTTAGTAGTATTTTAAAATACCTTTCCAGACAGTCATGGGTAGTATATTTAATTTGTATCTCTTCTTCATAATTGCGTCTCAAATTTTTATTGTTTTCCATGCTTCTGTGTTTTTAACACCAATATACTACTGTACTTTTTGACATACATTTTCCCATGCTCTGTTCTTTGCTTCTATCACCTTTTTTTGGATTTCAGTATTTTGTAATGAAATTCCATGGTTCGAGTACGAAACCAAATTTCTTATTTATGTACAAGGACAAATATTTTCAGAGTAATTTTAATTTTTCGCTGTTAATATTCATTACTGGGTTTGATAAATTCGGGCTGCACCAAATTCGATGTTCTGAACTATTACCATTATTGTGTAGACATTTCTTCCTACTACTGAGGTGGAGCCTGCAAAACAGAATAGGTGGTAATTTCTGCATGGACACTGCGAATATTTCAGTCAAGGCAGGTTATTGCAGTTAAAGAAATATATGTCGACAAGGTAGTGAGACCGGAGTATCATAAATATGCCAGGAATCCACAAATGATGCACAGTGCTTCGTGACACCGCAAAATTATGGCGGCGTGACATATGACTTTTTCGATGCAGATAATGTGGGCAAAAACTTGGAACCTCCGTGTGCTTATGTGTAGCAGTGCGCTCAGGTGGAATTTACCGAGTAGCGGGTAAAGAGAAATGGTTTTTTCGTTAGAAAAAAAGTGCCTGTAAACCCACAAACATCACCAAAATATTACATTCTCTCCCTGTTTTCCACTTGGCTGATAAAACCATCCACTTTTTCCGGGCCAAGTACAACATCTTCAAGGGATAATTTTAGAAAACTATAGGACATAAAATTAAATCGTAGTGCAAATACGTAACTAAACGTATAAATTATTTTTGAGGACATTATGGATTAACAGCTATCTTACGAGTAACTGTTAATTCATGTAGCAAGGCAGTCTAGATCACAATTTCTAATGGCTGCAGTCAACATTAAACCTTTAGGCAGCTCCAGCAGGAAACAACCGGTGGCCAATATGTTTCCTCAATTTGTTACTACAGTCTACAATCGTTGCTTTCAAACGGCATGTTTCCCCAAACTGTGGAAGCGAGCTAAAATAATATCGATAGTTAAGCCTGGAAAGGAACAGAGCGCAGAAATCAACAAGTATCGTCCAATAAGTTTTTATACACTGAAGCGAAATACAGGAAAAACTTTTAATAAATCGAATAATGCATTTCTTCTACTACAGAGATGTTCTGCATAAGAACCAGTATGGTTTCACCCCACAAACGGGTACGAATGACGCGCTAATGGCTGTAAAAGAATTTGTGGTGAGTAGTCTCACAACTAAAATGTGTTTCATCATGGGGAGTCTGGATGTACAGGGCGCCTTTGATGCAGCTTGGTGGCCTGGTATTTTAAAGGCGTTGCGCGAATTTAACTGTCCTGCAAATCTGTATAGCCCTAGACGTAGCTATTTCAGTCACAGAACTGCAACGTTGAATGTCAACAACCTTCTCATAGAAAGATCTGCTACCAAAGGATGCCCAAAATGTTCTTGTTGCGGACCAGGTTTATGGAATATATTATATGATTCCTTGCTTAAATTGCCTTGCTCAGGACACTCTCTTGTTATAGCCATTGCCGACGATCTGATTGTACTAACCAAAGGAGAGAGTCCTCTTGCCGCTGAGAACATCTGTAACACAGACATGCAATTAATATCGACTTGGGCCAGTAATAATAAACTCCAATTCAACGAACAGAAATCAAAAGCTATACTTATCACCAGAAAAAGGAAATTTGCCTCATCGACAATCGCAATATACCTTAATAACAAAGTGCTTCAACAAGTAGACCATCTAAAATATCTGGGCGTTATAATCGACAGTAAGTTTAGATTCAACAAACACGTTCAACATCTTACAGATAAATGCACGGTCTTGATTAACGCTCTTTCCACATCAGCTAGACTCAACTGGGGTCTGCGGGCTACAGCACTGCAAACTATTTATAAAGGAGCAATACTGCCTATATTATCGTACGACTCACCGATGTGGATAGACGCACTGGAGCGACAATACAACCGTACCAAAATTAATAGAGTCCAACGGTTAATCAATTTAGAAATGGTCAAAGCTTACAGAACGACATCCAGTGAAGCACTTTGTGTTTTATCAGGTCTCATGCCTATAACACTTAAGATACAGGAAATAGCCAAATATTATAACCTGGTCAAAACCAAAGACGCCAAACAGACAATCGACATCGCCCTAGAGTACAGAAGCTGGGCACACCCGGCAGACGTTACAAGGATAACTGAGAAGGACGCCAGAAAAAGCTACGCTGTTGAAATATACACAGATGGAAGCAAGTCAGAAGACCGAGTGGCTTCGGGGATAGCAATATTTGTTAATAAGAGCTTACTTACCAGATACAGCTAAAACTGTCTAACGAATGCTCCAACAATCAAGCGGAACAATTTGCTATCCTCAATGCTCTTGAGTTCATGAATAATCTCTCGAATACTGATACAACTGCAGTAATTCACACCGACAGCAGGATTACTTTGGACTCTTTGCGAAATCCGAAGAACCGCAACTTGTTGATTGAAAAAATAAGATGTAAAAACAGAAGGTTGCAGACACACAACTGGCTGGTGCATTTCGAATGGGTTAATGCACATCAAGGGATATGGGGAAATGAACTAGCGGACAACCTTGCTAAAAGAGTAGCTCGATCACGACAATCAATACGCTACAACAAAATACCTACAAGTGCCGTAAAGAAGGAACTTCGAGAAGAGTTTTGAAACAAATGGGTCATTGAGTGGCACAGAACAAAAAACGGGGGAAGCACTAAACTGTATTTTCCTACGATCCGACAACGTTTACTGGTTAAACTTCCAATATCTCAGAATTTTACAGCTATGTTAACAGGTCATGGGAAACTGAAAGCCTACTATCAGCGGTTCAAAATAATTGAAGACGGAACGTGCACATGTAACAGTGCTGTCCAAACTATTGCCCACGTGCTTTTTGACTGCTGCAATTTATTGAAAGAGAGGGACCATCTCAGGAAAAATATAGCTGCCAAAGGAGGAGGATGGCCCGTCAGTAAATACGACTTAGTACATAAATTCACTACAGACTTTTACAATTTTTTGTAATTTAATAAGATTTCCTGATGTATAAAATTGTTTGTTCCTTTGTAAATCCTGTCAACTTATATACTGTACTTTTGTTTGCAAAAATATTTGATGTAATCGCCTGAATCTAACCATCAAACATGTAATATTACTATGTAATGGGGCAAGTTAAATAATAAATAAATTAAAAAATTAAAAAAAAACACTACATTTGTGGTTTGATGATGGTCATGTAAGTAACCGAAACCGGTTACCAGGAAAATAAAGGAATTGCGAACTAAAGTGCCTCATTACATGAATTAATAAAAGTATAAACCACAAAAGTGGACGTCTAGTCAAGGTGTTGGTCTAGACATTCACATTTATGGTTTTAATTTAATGGTGTTTTTCTACTAATATTTCATTTTGTATCGAATCGATTTCAAAACTTATCAGATGATGGTGTTGTCGAAACGCATAATGTTAAAATAAACTGTATTGCGACCAAGACATTCCAAGAAATTTTATGGATTCCCATCATTAATACATTTAAAAATCGTAATTCCTCAGCCTGAAATGTAACAAACGTAGTAAAATCCGTTTATGCCTCGTAGTCCAATTATTTTTTGGGAAATTATTTATGTCTAATGCCAGAAGCACAATCTATACACAGGTACTGATAAAAACGAGAGAGAAAACAAATTGATTGCTTGGAAACACTTGAGAGAGAAAGTTCATATTGACGGGACATGTTCTGAACCAAAACCCTTCATTCAGCTCGCATTAGCAGGTATCTTGTTGCCTTGTAGACAAAGGGTCCACCATTAGCCCTGATGACTTTTTTCATGAGTGATGTCTTCAACAGATGTCAGGCGCGAGTGGCGTCATGTGATGTAGATATCCATGCTACATTCACCTGGCATCAAAGTTCTCCTGTGGTGGTTGGCATTGGATAGCATCAGTGCACCCGTCGTTTCTACATATTCCACATATGTTCGATTGGCGATATTTCTGGTAAAGTGTTAGGCCAAGGTAAAATGCTGATATTATGTGAGGCAAAGAAGGCAAGTATGTTAGCAATAACATATGGATGAAAATTATCGTCTGGGGTGTCGTAAAGAAAGGATAAGACTGCAGGTATCAGGATATCTTATAGGTCAGACTGGTCGCAGTGGCTACGACTCGTATTAACATCACCCCGCACCATAAAGCCTTTCGGTGACACCTTATCTCTTGTGCGAACGAAGTGACACTGATGCCGTTCTCACAGTCTACGGTGACCCAAAAGATGGCCATAATTTTATAAGGATCAATACATCGATTCGTCCGAAATCTAATGATAGTGTGGTATTCAGTATTAAATTCCTGGGATTACAGCTTGATAATAAATTTCGTTGGGAGTAGCACACCACAGAACTGCAGAAACGACTCAACAAATCTGTATTTTCAAAACGAGTGTTATCAGACATAGGAGCCATAAAATTAACAAAGCTTGCATAGTTTCTTTACTTTCATTCCCTAATGTCATATGGTGTAATATTTTGGGGTAACTCTTCAAGTCAGTTAAAAGTCTTCATAGTCCGAAGACGTGTAATACGTATTATTCGTGGAGTAAATTCACGGACGTCCTGTAGAAGCCTCTTCAAAGAACTGGGTATATTAACTTCTGCCTCTTAGTATATTTATTCCTTAATGAAATTTGTCATAAATAATATATCCTTTTTCCCAAAAAACAGCTCAGTTCATACATACAATACTAGGAATAAAAATGATGTACACAAGGACTTAAAAGCACTTACTTCAGTTCAAAAAGGGGTCCACTACTCAGGAACACACATTTTCAATAATTTGCCATCACGTATAAAAAATTTAGCTACAAATAAAGATCAGTTTAAGAGGAACCTAAAAGACTTTCTAGTGGCCAACTCCTACTCCATTACTGAATTTCTAAATTGCAACAAATGATGCATGTACTCGTACTATATTAGTATTATTATATTATCAGCTATATATATATATACGCCGTAAAATGTATGTATTTGTATTTATATTATTAGTATTATCTACTATTCAACTTGTAAATTTTGTTTCTTGTCAGGTTCAACATCCACGAGGATCTCCTCATCATGGGTCTATGGAACAAATTACTAATCTAATCCCCAGTGACGTCGCTCAAAACACCACTACAATGCAGCTTGTTTATGCACGATAATCAAATGTAGGAGAAGTGAACGTAACCCATTTCATAATAAACGGTGACGGACTGTCACCACTGACAGTGTAAGATGTGCTACACTGTTTCACTGTTTCGCGAGAGCCTATGACGATGTACATATGTACTACAATGCCATTCGGATGAGATTTCGATCTGTTCGAGAGGGGGTGTCTGGCTGACCCGTCCGATCTCGTCGTGTTCTATGGTCTTCTGTGAACCAATGTCCACACACACCCATTGCACTTCCGAAACAGATTGGCCCATACGAGCAGCAGTTTCCCTGTTGGATGCGCCAACTTCCATACTCACTCAAAAAAAGAAAGGAAAAAAAAACAAAAAAACAAAAAAATAAATAAAATAAAAGAAAAAAAAAAAGAAAAAAAAAATGGCCGGGAGATCCGTGTGGTACTGTTAGGGCGCCTAGCGCAAGTCTGTTTAATTGACGCCACTTCGGCGACTTTCGTGTCGATGATGATGAAAATGATGATGAGTACAACACGCAACACCCCAGAACATGTCTGTAAGAACGTCAAATGTCTACTGAACGTCCAGTGACTATGTGGAGAATCCGCCAGATGGCGATATAGTCTTTCTGTACCTCTCCCTCCCTCCCTCTCCCTCCCCCCCCCCTCTCTCTCTCTCTCTTTCTCTATTTCGCTCCGTCTCTATCACCCTCCCCTCCCTCTCTCCCACTTAACAATATCTTACACATTAGGGACTGATAACCGTAGTCGTTTAGTCCCTTTAAAATTCAAACCATCCATCCATCTTACACAGTTTGTAGTGTGCCAATGTACACTACTGGTTTCTAGCTCGACCCAAGATATTCAAATAGTTTATGTTATATGGGGTTTGGCACTGTGTGAGCAAATACTGCCAGACGGAATATATTTCAGCAGGTTTTGGCGGGTGAATTTGTGCTCAATGCTACAGAGTAAAAGAACTGCACAGTGCCAAGGAAGAGAGAAGATAAAGGTTATTTGAAGATGACTGACTGTTGTTTTTATGATTTAAAGCAATTGTTATTCTTAATTAGGATTTCGTTCAGTCCATATCAGAATCAGAAATGCAAAACTGATGTAGTTCTTAATGAAGGAAGAATAAAGTTTAATGTAGATATGGACAAAATTTCCAGGTGTCCTGATAACCATATTAAGCAACTTCGGATACTAGTCTGATTATAACGACTATCTTCTTTCAATACAAGGTACGGACTAGAACAGCTTGAACTATATATTATATCCTGAAATGAACAGGCAAAGATATTATATGTGCTGTGGAAATACTGAAAGAAAAATACACGGTGACAGCACAAGTTTTAAATAACTGAGAGCTGTAGAAAAAATTTTCTGTTAGGTTAGACAATTTTAAATGACTATTATACAAAATATTTTTCTCATTTATCACACCAGTTTGTATAGTTAGTTTATGTCAAGTTCCCGAGCGTGTATTTCGTTTACATCAAATGTCATACTTCAATGTCCATCTGTGTTCTGACAAACTCCTTTCGCAGTCTCGTATATTTTTGTTCATCTATATTTCCTATTACGTCAATATCATATTTTCTTAAAGTTCCATCATTTTGTATACTTCTCCTGTATTTTGGTAATTTTTGTCGTTAAAAATCAAGGTTCTATGGATTACATACTACATATTTTGGCACAAAATTCCACGAGTTTCCGAATAAGACATCAGAATACGTTTGACAGATGCGTCCACCTTTCGCTACTTCTTCCTCTGCCGTCAACGATCCGCGAGTAGAAGCAGGCATTTGATTGTTAACAGCAGCACAGTACTTCTCATTCGGGCGTTAGATGGCTGAAATGGGACTGGGCATGTGTGTCCGATACGCATGAATCAGAATCATGGCCCATTCTATCGAACGTAATAGATTGCTGTAACGGATGTCTTCCTCCTTAAAATATAAGTTGAAGTTGCTTCCTTTGTATGGACAGCTATAAAATTTGAATTACAAATACCAGGAGTGGAGTAGTTACGGAGAGGTTACTGATAGCAAGAAGAGGATAACGTTTTTGCAACCTACTTGTTTTGATAAAAGAAGATGGCATGTTGATCTCGTTGTGGATTTACTCCATGCAGTAATAACATACCATGCCCTGGAGGTCAACTGTACAACAGCTGTGGTGAATGAGGGGCAGAGGAAATGAGGAGTAAGACTCGCCTTAGTTCACTATAAAGGGAAAACAGAAAGGGAGTCAAGTGCGAGATTTGATGCGATGGAAGCTTAAGAACTCAATATACCAAGTATTTTTCTGTCCAAGTTGAGTAGTGGAGTAGATCTAAATAGTTTGATATTTCCCGATAAAAACTATTAGTTCATTTAATGGTCATGACTATACACAGTACATGATTCGTAGCATAAAATGCAGTTTCAGATTAAACGACTCCAGGATGAAAGTGCACTTGGAAAATATTTAACTGTCTTAACCACAAATGAACTTTATTAAAGCCTTACACCTTTCACCATACGTCATGTTCAAAGGATATAAAAAGTCATTGGCATTAATATTTAATCCAGCATTTTGCTAAAACATAAGAAACAAGTAACAATAACTTTACACTCACCAAAGCTGTATTAAAAAAGTACCCCTTAAAACAATTTGTGTCATAGGCATATGTCATGCATGCCACAATGTTTAAAACTCACACCATTAACATGTCTGTAACAACGTCAAATGTATACTGAACGTCCAGATGACGACATTGTCTTCATATACCTCTCTCTCTCTCTTTACGTATCTATCTGTCTCCCTCCCTATCACCCTCCACCCCCTTCGCCCCACTTAACTTAGCAATATCTTACACAATTTTAAGTAAATGAGTGCCGTAGGAATACATTTTCTGTTAGATTATACAATTTTAAGAGTACTGTACAAAATATTTCTTCATTTATCTTGTACAAGGTGATCTTTTGTATTATGGAGCCACCGATCAGAGATCTCTGTAGGCTGTGTACTGTTTCATGGTTGCTCTTCCTTTACAGCAATGCATGTATGCTCCTCCACTTTCATTTTCCTCTCCTGCCCCCCACGCCCACATTTTCTCTCTTCTGAATTCTTTAACGACACTGTGATTTTGGTGTTTCCCAGCATTGCTATACTTAATACTATCTGGCCTGAAAGATGTAAAACTAGACTGTAACAGAGAAATGTTTTGTATTGCACTCATTTAAAACAGAAAACATTTTCTACAGCACTCAGTTATTTATAATTGTGTAAAATATTGTAAGTTCAGAAAAAGAGGTGTGTGTGTGTGTGTGTGAGAGAGAGAGAGAGAGAGAGAGAGAGAGAGAGAGAGAGAGATGCAGTGAGATAAAGGGGATAGAAAGAGAGAGAGAGAGAGAGAGAGAGAGGCGGGGGGAGAGAGAGAGATAGGAGCAGAAGGACCATGTCACCATCTGGCGGATTATCCACAATGTCACTGGACATTCAAGCAGACGTCATATGCATTTGACCTTTCTCTACTGTATGACTATATGATCATGACGTCTTCTTGGATAAAATATTCCGGGGGTAAAATAGTCCCCCATTCGGATCTCCGGGTGGTGACTACTCAGGAGGATGTCGTCATCAAGAGAAACAAGACAGGCATTCTATGGGTCGGAGCGTGAAATGTTCTAACCCTTAATCGCGTAGGTAAGCTAGAAAATTTGAAAAGAGAAATGGATAGGTCAAAGTTAGATATGGTAGGGATTAGTGAAGTTCGGTAGCAGGATGAACAGGATTACTGGTCAGGTGAGTACAGGGTTATCAATAGAAAATCAGTTAGTGGTAACACAGGAGTAGGTCTAATAATGAATAAGAAAATAGGAATGCGGGTAAGCTTCTATGAACAGCATAGTGAAAGCATTATCGTAGTAAAGATAGACACAAAACCAACACCGACCACAGTAATGCATGTTTATATGCCAACTAGCACGGCCATGATGAGGATATCGAAAAAATGTATGAGGAGATAAAATATATCATTCACAAAGTTAAGGGAGACGAAAACTTGATTCTGATGGGGGACTGGAACTCGGTAGTAGGAAAGGGAAGAGAAGGAAACGTAGTAGGTGAATATGGACTGGGAAAAAGAAATGAAAGATGAGATCGCTTGGTAGAATTTTGCGCAGAGCGCAATTTAGTGATCACGAACACTTGAATTAATCATCATGAAAGAAGGTTGTATACATGGAAGAGACCAGGAGACACTGGAAGGTACCAGATTGACTTTATAATGGTAAGGAATTGATTTAGAAACCAGGTTCTAAACTGTAAGACGTATCCACGGACAGATATAGACTCTGACTCTGACCATAACTTATTGGTTATGAACTGTAGATTAAAACTTAAGAGAAAGGTAGAAAATGTTAGGAGATGGAACCTGGAGAAATTGAAGGAACCAGAAGTGGTTGAGAGTTTCAGAGGGAGCAATAGGCAAGGATTGGCTGAAACGGGACAAAGTATTGCAGTAGAAGAAGAAGAATGGGTAGCTCTGAGAGATAGGGTAGTGAAGGCAGCAGTAGACCATATAAGCAGAAGGACAAGGCATAATAGAAATCCCTGGATAACACATGATACGCATTGATTAGAGGAGAAAATATAAAAATTCAGCAAGTGAAACAGGAAAAAGGGAGTACAAACGTCTGAAAAATGAGATTGACAGGAAGTGCAGAAAAGCTAAGCAGGAGTGGCTAGAGGACAAATGCAAAGCCATAGAAGAGTGCATAACTGGGGGAAAGATAGATACCGCCTACAGGAAAATAAAAGAGATATTTGGAGACAAAAAAAGTAGCTGTATGAATATCAAGAACTCAGATGGAAAACCAGTGCTAAGCAAAGAGGGAAAAGCTGAACTGTGGCAGGAATATAAAGAGAGCCTATACAAAGGAAATAAACTTGAAGGCAGTATTCTAGAAAAAGAAGAAGAAGTGGAGGAAGATGAGATAGGAGATATGATACTGCGAGAAGAATTTGACAGAGCGTTGAAGGACTTGAGTCGAAACAAGGCCCCTGAACTGCTGATATTGTCACGTTGCAATGGAAGTAGGCTTGACTTCGAAGGCAACTAAACACAGCACTTATATTGAAAGCACGTTTATTACGAACTCAACATACACGCAGCACTGACTGCCTCTCAGGCAGAGTGCTCTGCTATTTATACACAGACAGAATTTACCAGAAATTAGAGGAACAGTTAACATAAGAAACAAATAGAATGTACAAGTGAACATAAAAAAGATGTAGAACCTTCTGGAATTGTAACTTACAAAGAAATAAATTTTTGACTATGGGCGTGATTGAACCGGCGACCTTCTGTTCCGCAGTCCGTGACGCTATCCCCTGCGCCAAGCCCGCTGTTCGTGTTCGTCGTCTCTCGCGGCATTGCTTCCTCTCCTGGAGAAACAGCGACCCGCTGTTATGATCCCTGTGGAGCCAGCTGCAATGTCCTGGATTTTGACTGTGTCATGGGTCCTCTGTATGACAGTTCAAGAGAATCCTTCCCTTCTCCGCGATTATCGACGACAGACGTTCCTGTCGTGGCTTCATCAGGAACATTACCGTCCTTAAAGTCCTTGAACAAGAAGCCATTGTCGTCTACCTGCTCTTCAGGATGGTAGTAAGGCTTCATGCTCAGGACGTGAACAATGTCTCTTCGTTTTTGACGTTTCGACGACGGCTCATAATCCTCAACTTCGTATGTGACGTCTGACAGGCGGCGTATGACACGATACGGACGAAAGTATCGCTTCAATAACTTTTCTGACAGTCCAACCTTCCGTACACGGGTAAAAATCCATACCAGATCTCCTGGGCAGTACACAACAGGTCGGTGCTTGTCGTTATACCGCTGACGGTCCTTCTCCTGGGCATCCAGTGTCCGTATGCGAGCCAGCTGTCTTGCTTCTTCGACCCTGGTGATGAGCTGTTTAACATAGTCATCCTGAGTGTCGTCCGGTTGGAACGGGAACAGTGTATCCATTGTCGTCTCAGCTTCACAGCCATGGAGCAGGAAAAACGGAGTGAAGCCTGTGGTGTCTTGCGGTGTTGTAAGCAAATGTCACGACTGGCAGAATTGTATCCCAATCCTTCTGCTCAACATCGACGTACATCGACAGCATGTCGGCTAACGTTTTGTTAAAACTTTCCGTAAGACCATTTGTCTGAGGATGGTACGCAGTTGTCATTCTGTGGAAAATGTTGCACCGTGACATTACCTCTGATACTAGTTTTGACTGGAATATTTTCCACGATCAGATATCATGACACGTGGTGCTCCATGCTTCAAAATAATGTCTTCTACAAGGAATTTTGCGTTCTCTGGAGCTTCTGCAGTCGGCACAGGTTTGGTGACAGCGTAGCGTGTGAGGTAGTCAGTGCAGACTATTATCCAACGGTTACCGATTGTCGACTTCGGGAACCTCCCTAAAAGATCGATCCCAACTCGGTGGAATGGAGCTGCTGCCGGCGGAATCGGTACGAGATGCCCTGGAGGTAATTGCGGCACATGCTTCCGTCGCTGGCACTCTTTACAGTGACTCACATAGTGCTTGACAGATCGGTAGAGACCTTTCCAGTAATACCTGCGTCTGATTCTGTCTAGGGTCTTCACGAATCCCAGATGACCGGATATTGGAGCATCATGGAAATATTTGAGAATAGCTGGCTGGAGATGAGCTGGAACAACAAGTAGCCATTTGGGGCCCAGTGGATCGTAGTTACTCTTGTACAATGTTCCGTTTATAGGTTGGAACTCTCCTTTGGTCGGTTCTCCTTTCTCCAAGGCCTCTATCATTTTTAATAGTGTTGGATCTTCCCTCTGTTGAGCTGTAACGACATCTAATTCAGTGAGAGCTGAAATTTCATTAATGCTGTTGTGTTCCACTAATGGATTCCTCGAAAGGCAGTCGGCATCCTTGTGTTTGCGCCCGTTCTTGAATACCACTGTGACATCGTACTCTTGGAGACTTAGTGCCCATGTTGCTAGTCGACCTGACGGATCCTTCAAGCTAGTCAGCCAACACAAAGTATGGTGGTCTGTCACGACGGTGAATGCTTTGCCGAACACATACGGCCGGAACTTGTTGATAGCCAAGATAACCGTGAGACATTCTTCTTCAGTTGTAGAATACTTTATCTCGGACCTTGAGAGTACTCTTGCCGCATAGGCAATCACTTGTACAAGCACTGCACCAATCCCATAGCCACTGGCGTCTGTGTGAAGTTCCGTTTCTGCATTCTCGTCGTACAAGGCTAGCACTGGTGCAGTATTTATAGCCTCCTTAAGTGCTCGGAAATCTCTTTCTTTTGTCTCATCCCAGTAAAATTTGGTGTCTCCCTGGAGAAGGTCTTGTATTGGACGTGCCTTGTTACGAAATCCTTTTATGAAACGTCGGTAGTATGAGCACAGCCCGAGAAAACTTCTCACATCACGAATGTGCTGAGGAGTTGGAAATTCTGTGACTGCCCTTACTTTATCTGGATCAGGACGGACACCATCTCTGTTGACTAGGTGCCCCAGGATTTTTATCTCTTTGGCGACGAAGAGGCACTTCTTTGGATTGATGCGGAGACCTGCAGCCTGAACACACTTCAACGTAGTTGACAGGCGACTCAGATGTTCTTCAAATGTTTTCGAGAAAACGACAATGTCATCTAAATAGCAGAGACACGTCGTCCACTTAAGGTGTCGAAGCAAGTTGTCCATCATGCGTTCGAATGTGGCTGGAGCATTACATAATCCAAATGGTATTACTTTAAATTCATAGAGACCGTCAGGTGTAATAAAAGCCGTCTTCTCCCTATCAGCTTCGTCAACCTCGATTTGCCAGTAACATGTCTGCATGTCCATAGTTGAGAAGTATGTAGCTCCTTTCAAGCAGTCTAAAGTGTCATCAATACGCGGCAATGGATAGACATCTTTCTTTGTGATACTGTTCAGCCGCCGATAGTCGACACAGAATCGCCACGTGCCATCCTTCTTCTTTACGAGGACCACCGGAGACGACCAAGGACTCTCCGAAGGTTGAATAATGTCATCTCGCAACATCTTCTCCACTTAATCCCGAATTATCCGTCTTTCAGCTGGCGACACTCTATACGAACGCTGGCTTATTGGCGGATGGTCCCCAGTATCGATACGGTGCTTTATCGTGGGCCGGTTCGTCTAACTTTTCGCCTGCCGAGGTGTGAATGCACCCGAAAATTGGCGTAGTATACCTAACACCCGCTGGTGTTGTTCCTTGGTCAATCCAGGCCCTATTGGCAGTTCCACGTTTGTTTCCTCCAGCGTGCTGTCTGTACTAATAGCAGGGCGTGGATCTTCATTGGTGACGTTGAGCTCACCGTCCTGGATTGGTTCAGCTGTCCCGATACACATTCACTTGGGGATAAGTTGTGACTGCTCGTGACAATTTGTGATCCAAATCTCTCCTTGACCACCGGTAATGCTTATGATAGCCGCTGGTATGTAAATTTCTTTTGTGAGCCTAATAAACGTTTTACTATCAACAAGAACTTAACAGTTTAACCAGTCATCTGTGTTTGTGACTGCAACTCTTCTCATTGTCAACGGTGGTATCGTCGCATTGTCAACGACGAATAACTTCCCAGAAAACTCTGTATTACGTGTATCTGGCGGAAAAACTTTTTCAATTTGCAGCTCAGATCTTCCACAGTCAATGATAGCTTGGGATGCCTGAAGGAAGTCCCATCCGAGGATGACATTGTGACTACATTCTGTTAACACGACAAATTCAAACGGCAGCGTCCTGTTGTTGATGGTTATTCTTGTGACACAAGTTCCTGCTGGATGGACGAACTTTCCATTCGCGACCTTCAGCACAGTTGCCCCCGTATCACAGAACATTGTCTTCTTTAGTGTGCGGCGGTAATTATCCGATAATACGGAAAAAGAGGCTCCTGAATCAACAAGTGCCCGGACAGGTTGGCCGTCGATTATGACGTCGATGAGATTTCCCGACATCTTGGCGACTGTCGTCCATGGAGGATTTTCATCTGCGGCGGCCTCACCTCCGTAGATGGTCGCCTCGCTTAGTTTTCCTGGGCGCGGAGGCTAGGGGAGCGGCTGGTACCTCTGTACGGCGACGGTGAACGGCTGCGGCGCTTCGGGGAGCGACCTCGTCTAGGGTACGGCGATGGGCTTCTTCCCATAGGTCGACTGAACTCATCAGCAGGTGACTGCCTTGGATAGAACTGCTCCGACGGCTGACCTCTTGCGGCAAAATAGTCATCGAATATTCGCCTCCTCTCTCTGCAGTAGCGTACGACATGTCCAGGGCGTCCACAGTGGAAACAGGGTGGTGTGTTGTCTTCTGTCCTCCAGACGTCTGTTCTTCTGCGGGGCGTCATAGTTACCGGGGGAGTTGGCTGTGGTCGCGTCGGTCGGTTCATGGGCTGCCGTTTGGCGGCTGCAGCGTAAGTCATAGCAGGGCGACGCCATTCTTCACGTCAGGTGTGATTGACGGGGCAGACAGGAGCTAATGTTTGAAATAACCTCGTCCTCAGCGGCGTCGGCTCCCTCGTGACTTACAGGGCTCACATCCATGGCCATAATCTGATGCTCGCCCGGCTGCCACTGTTGTAATTCTTCTCTCACGATTTGTCGTATGTGAGAAGCCATGTCCTGCTGGTCTTCCACAACGGCCATAGGGACTACATTTGGGAGTCTGTCATACTTCTTGCGTCCAACCCTCCTTTGTTGCATCTCTTCAATACGCTGGCACCACTTGATGAACTCTTCTGTCGTAGCGACGTCTTTTATCAGAAGAGCTTGGTACTTATCTTCTGCAATTCCCTTCATCAGGTGCGTGATTTTGTCCACTTCAGTCATGTTCTGATTGACTACGTTACACAGGGCCAAAACACTTTGTATGTACGATTGTGTCGGCTCACCATGTCGTTGGGCCCGGTTCTTCAGTTGTTCTTTCGCAGAGCGGATTTGTCGCTGGCGGTCGCCAAACGTCTTAAGTTCCTCCTGGAACGTCTCCCAGTCATTCAACCTTTCTTCGTTGTTTTCGAACCATTGTTGGGCTTGTTCCATCCAGGTAGAAATAAACATTGGCCAAGCACATCGTATGATCCCACCTGTTGTACTTGGCGACTCGGTCGAACCCTTTTAGCCATTTGTTGGGGTCCTGTCCAGCATCTCCAGAGAACACCGACGGGTGTCTAATGTGCAGCTGGCTTATTGCTGGTTTCGTCTCCATCGTTCTTATGATAATACGGACTTTGGAAGGATGTACTCGGTGTATCCCTTGTATTCCGGTTCCAGTCCGTGTAAGCGACGGCTTTTACATTGCCTAATCGGAGCCACGGTGATGCAGCTGTTGCAAAGTGTACCCGGCGCCTCCACCAAACAATGTCACGTTGCAATGGAAGTAGGCTTGACTTCGAATGCAACTAAACACAGCACTTATACTGAAAGCACGTTTATTACGAACTCAACATACACGCAGCACTGACTGCCTCTCAGTCAGACAGAAGTTACCATTAATTAGAGTAACAGTTAACATAAGAAACAAATAGAACGTACAAGTGAACATAAGAAAGATGTAGAACCTTCTGGAATTGTAAATTAAAAAAAGAAAGAAATTTTTGGCGGTGGGCGGGATAGAACCGGCGACCTTCTGATCCGCAGTCCGTAACGCTATCCCCTGCGCCACGCCGGCAGCTAGTGTACGTGGTCTCTCGCGGCAATATTGTTAGGAGGGCCAGTCGTGAAAAAATTGTATCACCTGGTATGCAAGATGTATGAAACAGGGGAAATACCTTCCGACTTCAAGAAGAATATCGTAATTCCAATTCCAAAGAAAGCAAGTGGAGACAAGTGTGAAA
The DNA here is from genome assembly GCA_026315105.1 of Locusta migratoria. Taxonomy (NCBI): domain Eukaryota; kingdom Metazoa; phylum Arthropoda; class Insecta; order Orthoptera; family Acrididae; genus Locusta; species Locusta migratoria. The sequence goes on from CM048746.1 coordinate 145,161,020, forward strand.
ATTATAGAACTATCAGTTTAATAAGTCATGGTTGCAAAATACAAACACGAATTATTTACAGACGAATGGGAAAATTGTGGAATCCACCTCGGGGAAGATCAGTTTGGATTAAGGAGAAATGTAGGAACACGGGAGGCAATACTCACTTTACGACTTATCATAGAAGATAGGCTACGTTTTTAGCGTTTGTCGATTTGGAGAAAGCTTTTGACAATGTCGACTGGAATACACTCTTCCAAATTATGAAGGTAGCAGGGGTAAAATACAGGGAGCGAATAGTTATATTCAACCTATACAAAAACCAGACAGCGTTTATTAGAGTCGAAGGGCAAGAAAGGGACGCAGAGGTCGGGAAGGGAGTAAGACAAGGTTGTAGCTTTTCCCCAATGTTGTTCAATCTGTACATTGAAAAGGCAGTGAAGGAAAAGAAGGAGAAATTTGGAGAGGTCGTTAGAGTGCAGAGAGAAAAAATAAAAACATTGCGGTTTGCCGATGACATAGTAATTCTGTCAGTGACTGCAAAAGATCTGGAAGAGCAGTTGAATGGAGTGGACAGTGTCTTGAAGGAAGATATAAGATCAACATTAACAAGTGTAAAACGAAGGTAATGGAATGCAATGTCAAAAAATCAGGCCATGCTGAAGGAATTAGATTAGGTAATGAGACAATAAAAGTAGAAGATGAATCTTATTTTTGGGTAGCAAGATAAATTCGGATGGCCGAAGTAAAGAACATATAAAATGCAGAATGGCTATGGGAAGAAAAGCGTTTCTAAAGAAGCGAAACTTGTTAACATCCAATATTAATTTAAATGTTAGGAAGTCCTTTCTGAAAGCATTTGTCTGGAGTGTAGCATTATATGGGAGTGAAACGTGGATGATAAGGGGTTCAGATAAAAAGATGATAGAAGCTTTTGAAACGTGGTGCTACAGACGAATGATGAAAATTATATGGGTAGATCACGTAACTATTGAGGAGGTGCTTAACCGAATCGGGGAGAAAAGGAGTTTCTGGCATACCCTGACTAAGGGAATAGGTAATGGTTGGATACATTCTGAGACATCAAGGAATCGTCAACTTAGCATTAGAAGGATGCGTTTGGGGCAAAAATCGTAGAGGGAGACCGAGGGAGGAATACAGTAAGCAGATTCAAAAGGATGTAGGTTGCCGAACGTATTCTCAGATGAATAGACTTGCACAGGACAGTGTAGCGTCGAGAGCTGCATCAAACCAGTCTGCGGACTGAAGACCACAACAACAACAATAAAGATGGTCTGGGGTTAATTTTAAACATTGTTTCACTTATGACGTAGTCTTTAAGGGGCTAATTTTAACTCAGATTTCCTGAGTGTAAAGTTACTGTTACTTTTTGTTTATGTTCTGGCAAAATGTTGGATTGAATATTAATACCAATGTCTTTGCATAGTCTTTGAAACTGACGTATGTCAAAACGCGTAGATTCTTATTTTATTTTATTTTATTCACTGAAATTAGGTTGTAAGAATTTATGTTTGCAGTGCACTACATTTCAGCAGGATAATGCACGACCGCATGTTGCAGGTCCTGTACAGGCCTATGTGGATACGGAAAATGTTCGACTGCTGCACTGGACAGCACATTCTTCTGATCTCTGACCAACTGAAAACGTCTGGTCAATGGTGGCCGAGCAACGGGCTTGTCACAATACGCCAGTCACTACTCTTGATGAGCTGTGGTATCGTGTTGAAGCTGCAAAGGCCATCCAAGCTCTGTTTGACTCAATGCCCAGGCGCATCAAGGCCGTTATTACGGCCAGAGGTGGTTGTTCTGGGAACTGATTTCTTAGGCTCTATACACGCAAATTGCGTAAAAATGTAATCACATGTTAGTTCTAGTATAACAGATTTTGTCCAATGAATACCCATTTAACATATGCATTTCTTCATTGTGTAGCACTTTTAATGGCCAAGAGTGTAGTTTACAAATGAATAGAAGAAATGAATTAACATTTGGAAAACAAGGGTACTGTATATAATGTCTTATTGGTCAAGGCTAAAGGAATTTGTAATTTTTCAAGAAACAACTGTAAAGGCAGTAAAACATAATATAATGTAACACCGATTGCCGAAGTTAAGAGAGAATAATATTGTGAATTTGACTAGGTAATAAGAAATTGAGACTTGTCCCAAGGCCGATGACAAAATATCGAACAGTACTCAGAAGGGCTTCACAATTTCTCTTATCAGGAATTCACCAGCACCAGAACAGTGCAATTGTAACTTATCTTCTTTCGTCTAATCTGGAACTTTTGATATGTTTTTCAAGAGTTCAAATGTTTGTATAGCTTATGGGACTTAAATACGGGATCATCAGTCCCTAAACTTACAAACTACTTATGAACTAGCTAACACCAAGGACGGCACAAATATCCATACCCGAGGGGGGTTTCGAACCCCAGACCGTGACTGACGCGCCTCAGTTCCGTCGGCCACCGCGGCCGCCCCAGATGTTAATAACAAACCTCTGTTGGTGATTGTGAAGCACCTTGACTTGCAGATTTTCGTCCGCCCAAACATGCAAGTTGTACGCGTTTACCATTCCGTCCCTACTAAACGTCCGTTCATCCGTGAACATCAGCAAGCTCGCTAATTGTGCCCAGAGTATACGTTGTCGTAAATACCACTTTGCAAATTCTTCCTGTCGTGCGTAGTCCTGTTCCAGTAATGCCTGGACTCTCTACAGATGGTAAGTATAGAGCTGGTAAACATGGACAACATGCCACACGGCACTTTTATCCTTGAGCAGCGTCTGTGCCACCTGCCACCAAGGACGGCACAAATATCCATGCCCGAGGTGGGATACAAACCCCCGACCGTGGTGGCCGTGCAGACCGTGACTGAAGCGCCTCAGTCCCCTCGGCCACCGCGGCCGGATTTTCAAGTGTACTATGTATTTTGTAACAAGTGCACAGCATGAAAAAAAAAAAATTAATACTCCTGGAAAGACGACACCTGAGAGTAGAAGACGTACTGATAATAGTTTCAATATCGGCCGTCAAGAGATAGCGCGGTAACGTAGCTGGCAGAGTGGCAACGATGTGAACCCTTTAGTAGGGAATGTTGAATGTTTACTGCCATAAGGCCCAGTGTGACGTCAATGTGTGAAGCAAACAGGCGCCATGCTAAAGACGTGCACTCGTGCCTCCTACAGTGAAGTGTGCGCCTTTATAAATAAGTCGATTTATGGCGTTGCAAGTGGCAGGATGGTACTTTAAGGATAATTGCCATACACAAAAGTTAGACTTGTTGCGACAGTTGTACAACGATGCTGGTCAAAGTTGTCAGGCGAACATTCTCACTCCTGTAGACGAGATCCAGAACCTCACACCACAGGCATCTACCAGAATCGTCGTATTGTAAGAGCGTCAATGGCAGACTGTAAAGCTACCACACCACAGATAAGAAGATGTTTTGTCTAAAACTGTCATTTTTAGAGAGTGTTGTTGTTTACAAAATACAGTTTCTTTCCTGCAAAGAAGAAAATAGCAATCAGCCTCTATTAATAAAGCTACTTATTTCAAAATTAGCGACGTTACCGTCGTCGAATCTGAAAGTTCACTATCAGGCGACTGTTCAAATCCAGTACCTTTCTTGTTATTCACTTATGTTTTCCAACCCCTTGTGGCGAAATATCCCTGGAATTGTGGTGCTCCACAATATTCAAAAGATGATTGAAATGATACATTTGGGCGTAAATGTAATAACGATGCAATGGACTGTAAATTCATCTTCATAACTGTTTAGATCTAGAATGAATCTTTCACTCTGCAGCGGAGTGTGCGCTGATATGAAACTTCCTGGCAGATTAAAATTGTGTGCCGGAACCGGGATTCGAACCTGGGACCTTTGCCTTTCGCGGGCAAGATCTGTTTACACTCTGTTGCATCGTTATTAGTGTTCGTTACGCTCAAATATACAGGGTGAATCACCTAACACTTGCACCGCAAATATTGCGGAAACGGAATGTGCGATTGAGGTTCGGTTTTCACAGAATGGATTGGTAGTCAACGACTCGTCTTGTTAGCCAAAAGACAGAGTGTAAAAATACTTAGAAAGTGTATTTTTTATGCAAACATACAATTTTTCAAATGGAACAATGGTTGTTTATATCATGCTCTGGAGTTTTTGACACCAGCTGCGTACAAAGAATTTTGAATGACATTTTTATCACGTTTAATTTGGTACCTAGAACCATTCAAAGTTTTGGGGACGGAGTCTAAGAACGTAGCTGAGTGGCTGGTGGTCATGAGACAATGGGCAGTGCCCCAGGGGCTAGTCACTCGGCCAGTTAGCTACGCTAACGCAGGCTCCACCCCCGAAACTTTGAACGGTAGTAGCTGCCAAACTAAACGTGATAAAATGTCATTCAAAATTCTTTTGTAGACAGCTGGTGTCAAACGTTCCAGTGCATGATGGGAACAACCATTGTTACATTTAAAAAATGTATGTTTGCACAAAAAACACACTTTAGAAGTAACATGAAAATCTGTTTGTTAGCTAAATATACGAGCCCCTGACTACCAATCCATTCTGCGAAAACAGCACATCAATCGCACTTTCCGTTTCCCAGTATTTGCGATGCAAGTATTAGGTGATTCACCCTGTGTAATATCAGTCATCATCTGTATACTGTGGGGCACCACAATATCAAGAATAAGTAGCCAGAAGGGGCTAGAAATAGATATAAATAACATGAAATATATTTGTGATGAAGAACATTTAGTTTCGAAACCGGAAACATAAATAGCATTATGAATATCAGCCTGTACAGATAAGAGGGTTTGTGAGCCCAGAAGTGTCAACAGGAACTGTTGCCAACTGGTTACTAGCAGTGGGACCTCGAGAACACACGAATCTATCCCTTCTCCTACTCTCGTGGCATCTTCAATATGTCCGGCTCAACTGGTACCATCGCAGGGTCACTTGGAAAATGGAATGCTGGGCACTGGTCTCCAGTGTATGTCTTAGATCTGGGATGGTGTGCTCAGTGGTGTACGCTAGCCCCACACCAGTCCTTATGGTCCGGCGTCCGATTAGATACAACTTACGATCACCTTTACTGTTTGTGGAGAGTACACTGACAAGCGATCAGTATGTGCAGAATATTATCAGACCCCCACTCCCTTTTTTTTTTTTTTTTTTTTTTTTTTTTTTTTTTTTTTTTTTTTGTCATTCTTACGAAAAAAGTCCCCAAACGCTAATTTTCGCCCACACATCACACGCGACACTCGAAATGCACAGCAAGACGTGCAGCAATATCAGTGGGCATCATGATATTCTGGTTCGCGTTAAATTCACCACGAACGGGATACGATGGAAGACGTATGCAACTCGTCAGCCCACAGCTCTTGCAGAATAGCGTGAACACTTCCTTCGGGCGTCGTATAAAATATCCCAAGACAGTATTCGACCTTGTACGATCGAAAGGATCCAGAATGATCGTCTGCTTTGCCAGCCGTTCAGCCTACAGCAAGTACAGATACGGGTGTCTCAGCTTGGATTGACACTTGGTACCTCACTATCACTTGTGCTGGTGATCTCTAAATGTACTCATTTCATGAAATCCGTGTGCATTTTCAACAGTTCATCTTGAGTCAATTGAAAAATTCTAATGTGTGAACTAATGTTGATTTTTGGCAGTGTCCATTGACCGTCAGAGTACAGTCATAGGGGGACTGATGACCATTGTAGTTTTGTCCCCCTTAAACATCCAACAGACCAACCAACCAACCAACCAACCAGTACAATCATATGGCGTTTGTGCTAGGTGTCCTGTCTCGTCCAGTTATTGAAATGTCGGCAGTTGTCCTAGATGTTGCCCGGCTGCATGCACATACATAGTTTTTCAGAACTTTACAGGCGTCTTACTTCGTTAAACAGTATTTCGCGCTCGTGCGTTTGCTGAAGTCAGGAGTGCTTGGAAGTTTCAACATCTCTACCTTCTCAAGGTCTTTACTGCTTACTGTCAGAATTGCGGCCCAAATTATCCCGCAGACTCTATTTCTGAGGCAGATGTCTTTCAAGTGTTCTGTTTTCTCTTCTAAATATGAGGCAAAGTTCACGCTGCTTCCTCGTAAGTACCAGCGGGCAGTGCAAATAAAGAGTTGGGCTTCTGGTGGCTGGGTGTTTACCGGAGCTGCGGGATGAGGTCGGCGATGGCGGCGCCTCTAATCGGCAGACAGGCCAGCGGTCGGCGACCCCCGGCGGCAGGTCACGTGATCGCCGCTGACACACTTCCGCCTGGCAGCGCCGTCGCGTCGGCTCGCGGCCGCCGCTGTTCTGACAGCAAGTGGGGACGTTCTGGAGGCTCTTGAGGTCTCTCCACTGATGGAGACGATGCCTCCTGGGGCACGTGACCCCAAAACAAATCTTTGAAAGATTTCCACTTGTGAGTCACTTCTGTGGGCAATATCCTCCCGGAATACCTAGACTACAAAGAAACATTTGAAATACAGATCCCACAGGGTTCAGTTTTATTTCCATTACTTGACAGTAATGGTTCAGTATTCTTTGTCCTATACCCATCCCCCAACATTTGTCATCCTTTATGGCTAATTTTAGTGACTAATATCTTAATACTAAATACATCCCCATGTTTCTTCATGAAGTTCAGTTTTATGAGTAAGGTCCACCACAGCTCCACAAGGATCATTTCTAGGTACATTACGTGTCAATAATTGAAACTATAAAATGAGAAACACCTTATGTCCAGTAGCAAAAACTTTTCAGGAGAAGCAAAATATGATTATTAGAAGAAAAGTTAATTGAAAATTGTTGTAAAAATTTCAAATTTTCAGCAGTATGGTGTGTGATTCTGGACGAACAATGTTGCAAATATCTATTATAGGAACCGAAATATTAACATAAATAGGTACTGGACATGAGGTGTTTCTTCTCAAAAATGTGGACATGAGGGGTTTCTGTATCGAATACATTGCAAAAATATATCATTTTGAGCTGAAAGAACAAGAACTTATATTGCAACATGTTATCCAGTGTATGTAGAATACAATAAAATATTGTTCAACGTGCGCGTCTTCACAATCCTGTCCACTTTATGTTTCTCTCTGTGTGGGAAGTCCGAATATCTGGACATAAAACTCTCTCACCTGAGGTTCTTCAGGCAGATAAAGCACAAACCTGTAAAGTCCCAGCTGGACTGTTAAATTATGTCTACTACTGACGCCACTTCAGTTGTGTGTAAATGAAGGTTTACACGTTGCCACTAAGTTGTATCACGGAATGACAAGTCACATAATTATTCTCTTACCACAGTGGATATTATATATGCATGATGGACATACAGCACTATAGATTGTAAATCCATACATAACTATTGCTTTTCTCTCTCTGTAATAAGTTGTTGAACCGTTGAACTGTTAACACGTAATTATGTGTGCGAACAGATAAAAAAAAAAAAATGTTATCAGCAGCCATCAAGTTCAGGTCTGTAACGAAAGTTGATTGTTTTATTATTTGAACATACAATGACATTAAAAACACTGTGTGTTTAATTCAACTATCTAGAATTACTCCAGATTTTGAGCATTTTGACACTACAAACTTCTTGATATCTTCCATTTTCTGGTGACGTATGGACATAATCCCATTACAAGCTTTTCATGTTGGATGAGCAGGAGGAACTCCTTTTCACACGTTGAAAACAGATGCTACAAGCCCATCAATGAAACGCTTTTCTGCCACTAAACCTTTCATATATATTTTTTTAAAAACGTAAACTGGTTGTATTATGAAACCTTAAATTTAATTTTGTTGTGTGATGGCACATAAGCTTCTTTGGTTTCCTCACAAACAGCAACCTCAAATGTGTAGAAACGTCTCATGTCACTGAACATGCAGCATGTCTGAACGAATCATTAAAATTTACCATCTCATGACATAGAAACCGTTCTGTGGATATGAAGTATTTCTGTCTCAGTTAATGTCGCTACATTCGCAGATACATTATCCGCTGTATCATTTTGCTAAATTTGTGGACATCAGGATTTTCCGATTTGATCGATTCAATTGTCCTGTATTACTGGTTTCGTGTACCTCTCCATTTCCCTACAAGATTTACCCTCTATATCTGTTTTCAAAGTCATATCGATGTGTTTCTTCTAAAGTTCAATATTTATGTGTTTTCCTTTTCTATATCATTCCATGGAACATCTTTTAAATTAAAAAAAAAAAAATGTTCAAATGTTTTTAAAGCTATATGACCAAACTGCAGTTTTCATCAGTCCATAGATTTACAAATTACTTAAACTAACTTATGAAAAGGACAATGCTCTCACACACACACACACACACACACACACACACACACACGCACAGGCACACGCATGCCTGAGGGAGGACTTTGAAGTTTGTCGGGTAGCAGTGCAAGGCGCCTTAGAGCGCATGGCCCCTTCCACCCTGATGTTCAGTTGCTACGAGTCCCTTGAGTAATGTCGCATAAAAAAAGCCACAAGTCTCTTCCCTGTGTATTGTAGAAACAACAGAAACAACATGTGTCAAGTAGAGGGTTAGTCGAACCTCTGACTTTTTCGTATCTAATAATAGATTCTCAAATAGCGCGCGGAAAGGATGAACATGTCGCCCCTTTTATTCCTCTTATTATGATCACTTCGTCGTATGGAGGTTGTAGCGTCCCCTGGAGAAACGGTGTAAATAATAAGTGACGCCGTATTGAATTCTAATCGAAATATAAGCGCAGTGATGTAAAAGATCAAGTGTTACTCAAGGACATTAAGAACTGTTTTATACAATAACAAAATTTTAATATTTTCGTGAATTTTACCTCAGCTCTTTGTTCGTGTACTATTTAACAATTGTAGAGTGTGGAATCTTTCGTGTCTTGTCTTGTTCTTTTACGTGTCATGTTATGACTTGAAAGGACGCTTTTATCATGATTTTGCGAGAGTCGGTGTTTCTCAGCTATAGTAACCAAGGTTTGTTAAATGATCGTAAAATTTCAGAAATGATCTCCAATAGAAATGTTAAACAGTACACCGTGGTTTTCATAGTAACATCTCCCATAGAATGATTTTAATCATTTTCAGGATATTAGCTCCAGTTGCAGCATCTTCAACATCGGCCGCTAAACTGCAGTCACTGGCCGCCATTGCATAGTGAATTTAAATAAAGAATTACCAAATGATTCAGAGACGGGCGTTGAAATAAAGTAGGACTTATAAGAATTAGTATTCAGCTTGGACGACGATACTAGACGGCGGTGGAATAAATTGTAATGATTCAGATCTTAATGAAATTTACATACTTAGGTCTACGGACCCTAACGGAAGGGATTCGTAGAAGGGTTTTTCTCTGTATTGTGTCGTCGACATATATTGAGTTAACAACAGTTGTAAAACTGATAGGAATTTCTCCTGGTTAGATGTATTACGGTTGAGATTAGCCAGTGGTTTTTTTATTTATTTTTTATTTTTATTATTATTATTATTATTATTTTTAATATGAAATCTCATCTGCTTTTTCCGTAATAGTTACGTAAAATACAGCCATAAATATTTTTATTAAAAATAGGTCCTCTGGTTTATACACACTATTTGCAACAAAAAGGATATCATAACTTAATGCAGCAAATTTCAGTGCAAGTAATAGTAAAGCATAGTTACCATTTTTTAAATTTTATTTGTTAGGACGCCACAAAGTGGGAGCTAACCATTTATTTTAGCACTCGTAGAGGAAATGTGATGACCTCCGCAGTAGAAACCGCCACTGTAGCAATGATACTTAGCATCGCCATGATACAAAAACGGCATGTCATTCTTTGTTCTCTTTCCATGTCTTCCGTTTATTCTACCTCATAAGAAGTCCATACGTCACAGCAGCTCTCCTATAGAGACCGGCTGACCCATCGTTCTTACACACCTTTTACCATGTTGTGCTACAGTCTTGCACAGCAGTGTCATTTTGAGCCGCGCGGGAATGGCCGCGTAGTCTTAGGTGTCATGACACTGATCTCTAGGTCGCTGCCGTCAGAAGTTCGAGTCATCTCTCGGGCATGGGTTTGTGTGTTGTCCCGGACATAATTTACGTTAAGTAGTTTATAACTCTAGGAAACCATGGCCAGAGCAGTTTTCTTTGGTTTACAAATATTTGAACATTCGCTTTTGTTTCTTTGGATTATATAATTTTGGGCGTCAGACGCCACCATTTTAAAACTGGCATTATTGTAAAGGTAAAGCAGTCAACAATCGCAATTTGACAAAGTCCTGTGAAGCCTCTAAATATGCTTGTTTCTGATCAGTAAACTTATGTGGCACAAGACAACACCTTTTCGCCTTCCCAATCTTCTGTGTAAGGACTTGCCGCACGGGTTCACGGTTAATCCGCAGTTCATCCGCTATCATGAACACAGTTCTTTGACGATAGTTCGTCATAAATGTCCTTAATTTCTCAAGTTTTCTTCACTGAGAGCGGTCGCCGATCGTCCGCTAAGGTGATTGTCAAAAACACCTTCCCAGACCATTCTAAACGGATGAACCACTCGTACACACACAATATGGACGGTTCTCGATCCAAATCAACACATACCAGCATCGTATGTGTTTTTTAGGTGTCTCTTCAAGATTAAAACAAAACCTTCAATCGATCCTATGATTTTTCAGTGCCCTGTCCCAGTTCAGAATTAACGCACTAAACACGAACTTCGCCGAGGAAGATTTGACACGGAACACACACGTTGCTCGACTGAACTACGATGGTGGCAGGTTTTCAACACCGGCCGCTACTCAGATGCAGCATTATGATTCGCCTCTATTACCCGACACACCGAGCTGACATATGACTTAATTCGCCGTTTTTTTTTGTTAAAGGTTGTATAGAAGGGAAAAAATGTTTAAATATCTGAAAACTATGGGACATAACTACACTAGTTATCAGTCTCCAGTCTTACTAAATACACCCCTGGCCATTAAACTTGCTACACCACGAAGATGACGTGCTACAGACGCGAAATTTAGCCGACAGGAAAAAGATGCTGCGATATGCAAATGATTAGCTTTTCAGAGCATTCACACAGGTTGGCGCCGGTGGCGACACTTACAACGTGCTGACATGAGGAAAGTTTCCAACGGATTTCTCATACACAAACAGCAGTTGACAGCCGTTGCCTGGTGAAACTTTGTTGAGATGCCTCGTGTAAGGAGAAGACATGCGTACCATCACGTTTCCGACTTTGATAAAGGTCGGATTGCTGGCAATCGCGATTACGGTTTATCGTATCGCGACATTGCTGCTCGCGTTGTTCGCGATCTAATGACTGCTAGCAGAATATGGAATCGATAATTTCAGGAGGGCAATACGGAACGCCGTGCTGGATCACAACGGGGTCGTATCACTAGCAGTCGAGATGACAGACGTCTTATCAGCTTGGATGTAATGGATCGTGCAGCCACGTCTCGATCCCTGAATCAATAGATGGGGACGTCTGCAACACAACAACCATCTGCACGAACATTTCGACGACGTTAGCAGCAGCATGGACTATCGCCTCGGAGACCATAGCTGCGATTATCCTTAACGGTACATCACAGGAGCGCCTGCGATGATGTACGGAACGACGAACCTAGGTGCACGAATGGCAAAACGTCATTTTTGCGGATGAATCCTGGTTCTGTTTACAGCATTATAATGGTCGCATCCGTGTTTGGTGACATCACGGTAAACGCTCATTGGAAACGTGTATTCTTCATTGTCATAGTGGCGTATTACCCGGCATGATGGTATGGGATGCCATTGGTTACACGTCTCGGTCACTTATTGTTCGCATCGACGGCACTCTGAACAGTGACCGTCACATTTCAGATGTGTTACGTCCTGTGGCTCCATCCTTCATTCGATCTCTGCGAAATTCTAGAATAATATATTTGTCCCATGAATAACCGTTTATGATCTGCATTTCTCCTTGGTGTAGCAATTTTAATGGCCAGTGGTGTACGTAAACTTACTTAACTAACCAAAGGACCGCACACACACACACACACACACACACACACACACACACACACACACACATACACGCATTTCCGAGGGAGGACCCGCACCTCCGCCGAGGAGCAACCGCGCACTCCGTAGCTGGTTGCCTTAGGGCGCTCGGCCATTTCACCGCGGCTTTTAAAGGGAGTTCAGGGTTCCACGATGGCAGAATCCACCATAGATGGTGCTTCATAGATTTTTTAAACTAAAAAAGGCAAATTACTCTTGAAAATTTCTATTTATCCCCTACGAGCATTTGCATATGAGATGTCTTCTTCAGAGCATACCGATGGCAAGTAAGGTGGCCCTCCCCGCCTCCACTCTAGGGAAGGAGAGGTATTCTTACAAGGTGAGGTTTTAATTAAATGATTTAAGAGTCAGTATATAACACCACGGCTATCTTTTAACTCTTTCACTCCCATTGTTGTTCCTCGACAACAACGAATTAAAGTCTAATTTATGCCATGTTTATAGCCCGTGGTTGGTCCGCTGCGGAGGAATCGCGGCGGTTTGGCAGTGCGCTGTTACTCATAAGGCAGCGTGGTCCCTGTTTACAGGCGCGGCTGCGGCGGTGGTCCCTCCGCTCTTCCACTGCGGCGCCAAAATACCAGCGGCTGCACTTCCAAACCGCTTACGCGGTACGCCATATGTCTGGCCGTCAGGTTGGGACAGGGTGCTCGAGGTCACTGCGGATGAAACTCCTGCTGTGCGAGTGACGAGCGGAGCCTCCGCTTGGTGCTGTGGCGAAGTTTATACTAACATTATCGACCTGACAATGGCTATCAACAAATAACGTCCCAAGTAATAAAATACAGTAGAACCTCTCAAACTCGACACAATGTGGACTTAAAGGTTGTCGAGCTTTGAGGTTGTCGAGTTTTAGGGAACTTAAATAAAAATAACTGGGAGTTGAATAAAAACACTTATTTAGAGTATTAAAATTGTACCTTTACTGATTAATTATATACAATTATATCTTTATATCAACATTTATAACCTATAATCAAAAAATCAAAAATAATTTTGAGACAAAAGGCCTAGTAGAATCTGAAAATACAGTGTTCATTACAATTATTACTGAAGTGGTTTATGCTGCTTATGAAAATTCTATCACAGTTATTTATGGGAAGTTTTCTGAACACTAGAAGACAAGTGTAAAATAAAACTTACCGAAGTCGTTTGAAAAACCCTGAGATTGAAGACTAATTTTCTGTCTCCACACGGGTCCAGATATAGGCGTTCCCTTCTCCCTGTGCACACGGAACCATTGGTTAAGGGTTTCGCCAACTTTTTCGAACTCTGCACTTGTTTTTCGTTTCTCGATGGATTCTGTACACTGTCTTTTCAAACACCATGATTCAATAAGAGATTTCTTTTTCTTCCAACCGAGCACTGTAGACCTACCGATGTGTAAGTCCAACGATATTTTATTTACGCTTTCACCACGCTCAAGTCTTTTTAGTGCACCAAACTTTGCTTCCATTGACACTGGCACTTGTATTCTCTTCTTCTCCGCCATACTGTCGCTCTATATTCCAGCACGAAACTCGTTTAAACAATTGGCAATCACTCTCGAACAAAAGCAACTGACCACAACTGTGTCTCAACACACACTAAGCTGGGCAGGTAAGGGGTGCGTTGAACGACCTTGGAAAACCCAGTAACCTAGTCTGAGTCTCTAGCGCTCTCGGACGGCCTGTGTACTGATGGAAAGCTTTACCTTATGGGCGGTGTACAAAAAAAATTATTAATTCACCAGCCCTGTCGAGTTTTTACGGAATGTCGAGTTTTCGGGAATCGAGTTTGAGAGGTTCTACTGTACCTCGATACAAACGTCTGTGTTGTGCAAGAAATACATGACGTTAAGAAAAAAAAGTATATATATATATATATATATATATATATATATATATATATATATATATATATATATATATATATATATGGTATTCCCGCAAAAAAGTGAGAGACGGTGAATACAATTGCGTTTCAGAGAAGCTGTACAAGTGTACACGAAATTTACAGAAACTGTTGCTTTACTGCAAATGCTGCTCAGAATTACCATGTTTCATTTTTATTTCGTAGAATTAAAGTTGACAGGCAACGAATTGATAAAAAATGTCCACACAAAAACGATAGATACCTGCCTTCTAGTTCTGAGACTAGTTTACATAGTGTACTGTCGTGAAAGGGATGTTTGAGAAATGGAACTCGTTGCCTTTATATAAACGAAGAGACGGAGTTTACTTAGCAAGGCGTATTTACTCACTTTTAACTGTGGAAATTCTGGAATTCACTATAATTTATTCAGTGCTACAAGTTCGTTTTATCGCATTGGTGTCTAGAGAAGGTCATGCCATTGTCTTCGGTTACAAAGGTTGATAAAGGTCAATTCAAATTCTGATCGCTGCAGCTTGTGAACACAGTTTCTTTTGGGTGGAATCACGTTTCGTGAAGAAGACCTGAAAAATATTCATCGTTTCCTCCCACGTTTCTTTTTTTTTTAATTTTTTTTATATTTTCAGTTATTGCCTTAAATTGATGGATATAGATAAAGACGCTAAAACAGATGGCTTGCATATTCTGAAGGATGAAAATATTTGTAACTGTATGAGGCCAAACTTCTGTGACATCAGTACCTAGTCTTAAAAACTACTTGAACTAGGTAGGGTAGTCACATCTAAGAAAAACATACACACCCCCTTGCCCGAGAGAGGACTCGAAACTACAACACGGAAAGTCACGCTATCCGTAACGTGGATCTCCAGTCCGCTTTCTGTTCTTTCGCACTGTGGGTAGTTCCGTTCCTTGCGGTCGCTGATCATATTTTTTCGTTGTTATTCGATGTGTTCTTGGTTCAGCTTTCTTTTTATTACAGAGGGCGTTCGGCCCTCTGGTCGGCCGAGCTGAGCTACCGCTCGGCTATTCCCTCGCGACTCTGAAAGACTAGAACGACTATAGTCGGAACTCTAGGAATATCGTAAAAAAGTCTATCGTCCCTGAAAAATGTTATGAGCCTTCTGATCGGTATTAATGTATATATATTTTCTAAAGCAGTGTCTTTCAACCTTTTTGAATATGGGACCCGCTTCCATCCCGTCCAAATAAAAATATTCTGGCGAAATTTCCCCCCCCCCTCTCCATCTCCACTCACTAACCATAAGTAAACTATGTTATCTCAAAGGAAACTAATTGAATCTTCTTCCTTTTACTTGAGCTCTCTGTTAAATAGTGTGACGGAGGTTTTTTTGCGTATATTTCGAAAGGGGATACATTATTATTATTATTTTGAGAATTTTTGAGTATTACTTATCGCATAAAGTTCTTTTACTTGTCGATTGGTTCTTATTCATTATTTGCACTCAGTACTGTAAACCTATATACGATCTGTTCAGTTCATAATGAATGTTACAGAAGTAACTGCATAATTTTAACATTAAATAAATTTTACTCGGTTATACCTTTTCGTATTACTGAACCCGTACTTATTTTATGGTGCCACTACGTCTTCCTGTGATGGCAATCCCCGAGCAAGACTATGCGACTCCCCTGGGGGTCGCGACCTACAGTTTGAAAAACACTGTTCTAAAGGAATAGAACACTTCAGTAAATTACTCAACCATTTCCGCAGTTACGGGGAGTAAACTGAGTAATGTCATTCATAACTCACTGGATGCAGAAATCGAAAATGATTCCTCCAGTTTTGAATATGCGAACAAACATTGCATATTTCCATCATGCGTACCACCCTCCTAATGTGACAGTTGAATGGTTTACCATTCCGTGCCTGTAAATTTGGAGAAAATTCCTATTGCCTTTCTTGAAAATTGGAGTGACCTGGGCAACTTTCCAGTCTTTGGGTACGGATCTTTCGCTGAGTGATCGGTTGTATATAATAGCTAAGTATGGAGCTATTGCTTCAGCATACTCTGAGAGGAATCTAGTTGGTATACAATCTGGCCCGGAAGATTTGTTTTCGTTTAGTGACTTAAGTTGTTTTACTACTCCAAGAACTTCTTCCTCTTCCCTTTATTCAAACTCGCTTTGAAAGGAACGAGATTTGACGATATTCCTGACATCCAATGAAACGTGAGGAGGCTTTTGAACACCAAATGAAAACTTTGTGCAAAATTTCCGGCACATATAATCATGTATCACAAAGCTCAGTAGTCCTTTGTTATGGTAGGTCACTATTTCGAAGGACAGGAAGGTAACAGTGCTTCGTTTATCATTTACTTTAATGTTACATAACTATTCACCGAAGTTCCTGGTCTATTCACCTTGTATTAAATGGGACACTTTTTTTGGGGTATGGCATTTTTTACTACACTTTGGCACTTCTACTCTAACAATTCACACCCTTATGCAGAAACACTTAGTGCCTATAACTGCCTATTCAGTGAATTCTTGATTTTTCGAACATCTTAAGAAACAACTGCTCAACATGATTGCCTTCGAACTCTCCCGAAAACTTACTGCCGAAATGTGGTGGTTGTTGTTATTAAGTTCTTAGTCCCTTAAACAATGAGAAGGCCGGCTTCTCTATTACGCTTCTTTCGTTATCCTGCCAGAAGCATGGTGTCTAATCCTTTCGGCCAATCCTGAGTCTGTCACTCATTCATGTCCTTATGTGGAAGTCCCCAGCTGGCTTCCACGGCACGCCATTTATGTGTCGACGAACTTTAGTGCTACACATTTTATACAGCATCATACATGCTGTCCAAGTAAACGCATAATATGTCCACAAAGTAAGTTCTGTTTGTTACATAAAACAAACGTTTACAGACACAGAAAAAATATATGTTGTACAAGGAGATACGACTGTTAAACTACGTATCTACATAGCTTCCGAAATTTTGTAGGCACTTATCATAGCGTGGCACAAGTTTTTGTATGCCTTCTTCATAGAAGGTTGTCGCTTGTGTATTCAACGATGTGGCAACATGTTCTTCTAGCTCGTCATCATCGTTGAAGTGTTGACCACCAACGAGCGAGGTCCGGGCTGTACGGAGCATAATCAAACACGTCCCAGTAAAATTCGCGTAGAGTTGTTTGGTCGCATTTCCCGTGTGAGATAGGGCATTATCGTGGGAAAAAAATCACGGCGCTTGTACTGTATTTCGCCGCGCAGTTTATAAATGGTCTCGCAGTAACCATGTGCTGTGATTTTTTCGTCTTGTGGTAAGAAATGAATTAGCAAAATGCCTTTTCTGCCCCTAACCTTTTAGAGGTGTCAATAACTGCTTAGCCTTAACCTTCGTTGGGGGTGAAGTGTGCCTCCATTTCTCTGATTCCGTTTTGTTTCAGGGGTGTCGTACGTTACCCAAGTTTCATCCCCCGTGACTATCCGAGATGTTCAAATGTTTGTAATTCTATCGGACCAAACTGCGTGGTCATCAGTCCGTAGCCTACAAACTACTTTAACCTAGGTAAACTAAATTAAGGACAACACACACACCCATGCCCCAGGGAGGACTCGAACCTCCACGGGAGCAACCGCGCGCTCTGCAGCGAGACGCTTTAGACCGCTCGGCTGACTATCCGAGAAAGAATGTCATTGCCTTCTTAATTGTAGCGTGTCAAAAACTGAAGTGCACTACCCATCCGTGGTATTTTGTGTTGTTCAGTAAGAATTTCGGGTACAAACGTGAACAAAGTCTTCAAAATTCAGTTTTTTAGTAACAATTTCATGAATTTGTTATTTGCGGAACTGCAATAGCAAGAACACTGAGTGTAAACTTACAGTTGTACTTTATCTACTCTTCATTTGTGTGAACCAGAACATCAGTAACCAGAGACGGCCGTTCACTTTGTTCTTCATAGTGCACTTTATCACGTCCTTCATTGAACAGTCAGAGCCATCTTCTAACCATTGAATCACTCATAGTGTTTTGTCCGTAAACCTCGCAAATTTATTGATGAATTTCCTTTGGTTGAATTTTCTTTGCATTTAAAAAATAATCACAGATCTGATTTCACACACCACGGCAATTTCATTTCCAGCTGACATTATAAAGAATCGCCACAAAAAAGACGTCGGTAGCAGCGATCTGAAAATGGCGTACACGTTTTCTCCATGAGTCAGAGTAACTGCTGCACATGCTCGGAACTGCGATCGTAGCGCAGCCTCGGATAGAAACGGAAACGGAACTTATTTTGTGGACGAGCCACGTAAGTTATCATGTGATAGAATATGGAAATTTTTCGGGTATCACTGTGGGTTTTCATCAAGGTTCGGCCCTTTCACCTTTACTAGTCATCCTCCGCATGGATGCGGCAACAACTGACGTACAGACTTCACATGCTTGGACCCTTCTTTACGCCGATGATGTGGTATATTCCGAACAAACCCTCGCAGAATTCCAACACCAGGTTCAAATGTGGAAGGACTGACTGGGTGATAATGAACTGCACCTCAATCTCCAGAAGACTGAATACCTACAATGCGGCTCCCAAACCAGAGGCAGCATAAGTATCGGGGAAGAATACCTGCAGAAGACCACCGGGTCCGTTGTCACCGCAGTCTGTGGCACAACTCTCGATACTCGGACGAGAGTGAATGCAGCTTGGGTCAAGTGGAGACAGGTCACTGTAGTCCTCTACGATAAAAAGATGCCTCAACGTCTATAGTTTATAAAAACATGGTCTGACCAGCAGCAATCAATGGGACTGAGTGTTGTCCTATGACGAAAAAGTAGGAGCAAATGTTACCTACAATGGTAATGGAGACGCTTAGTTGGTCCAAGGGGCTGACCCGACGTGACCATGTAAAAAGTACAGAAGTCCGGCAAAAGTTTGATGTGGCACCCATCACAGACAAACTGAGGGAAGCCCGTCTCCGCTGGTGCGGCCACGTCATCAGAAAGCAGGACAACACGGTTGCGAAGACAGCACTCCACATCAACACAGGATGAACAGTAGCGGAAAAACACAACTACGCGATAGCAATGGTAATACTACCGATGACAATACTGCTTTCCGAAATTCGTTCGCCAAAGAAGACGAAGTGAACACTCTAGAAATCAATCCAAAAACAGCTGCCAGCAAGCGAAACTTAGAAGTAGATATTCCTGGAGCAGTAAAACAACTTAAGTCACTAAACAAAAACAAATCTTCCGGACCAGATTGTATACCAACTACATTCCTCTCAGAGTATGCTCAAGCAGTAGCTCCGTACGTAGCTACATTTACAACCGATCACTCAGCAAAAGATCCGTACCCAAAGACTGGAAAGTTGCCCAAGTTACTCCAATATTCAATAAAGGCAATATGGGAGATCCCCAAAATTACAGCCCGTTCTCATTGACGTCGATTTGCAGTAGGATTTTGGAACATATACTTCGTGCGAACATTATGAAGTACCTCGAAGAGAACGACCTATTAACCAATAGTCAACAAGGATTCAGAAAGTATCGTTATTGCGAAACACAGCTTTCCCTTTATTCACATGAAGTTATAAGTGCCACCGACAAGGGATCTCAAATCGATTCCATATTTCTGGATTACCGGGAGGCTTTTGACACTGTACCCCACAAGCGGCTTCTAATGAAATTGCCTGCTTATGGAATATCTCCGCAATGGTGCGATTAGATTCACGACTTTATATCAGAAAGAATACCGTTCGTTGTAATTGACGGTAAGTCATCGAGTAAAACAGAAGTGATATCTGGCGTTCCCCAGAGAAGCGTATAGGTCCCCTACTCTTCCTTGTGTTTTTAAACGATTTAAGAGAGAGTCTGAATAGGTCCATTAGACTGTTCGCGGATGATACTATCGTTTATCGGTTAGTGAAATCAACAGAGGATCAAAAGCAGCTGCCAAGCGATTCAGACAAAATTTTTATACGGTGCGAAAATTGGCAAATGACACTAAATAAAGAAAAGTGTGAAGTAATACACATGACCACTAAAAGAAATCCGCTGAACTTCAATTACGCGATAAATCAGTCAAACCTTAAGGCCGTAAATCCTACTAAATACCTAGGAGCTACAATTACGAACAACTTAGACTGGAGAGAACACATGGAAAACATTGTGGGGATGGCGAGTCAAAGATTACGTTTCATTGGCAGAACGCTTCGAAGATCCAACAGCTCCACAAAAGAGACTGCCTACATCACACTTGTACGTCCCCACCTGGAGTACTGATGTCCATTGTGGGACATGACTGACGGAAGGTTCAGAGAAGGGCAGCTCGTTTTGTTTTATCACGTTACGGGGAAGGAAATGTTGCACGAATTGGTGTGGGAATCATTAAAAGAAAGATGTTATTCATTGCGGCGTGATCCGTTTGTGAAGATTCAATCACCGACTTTTACTTCGGAATGTGAAAATATTTTGCTAGCACCCACCTACTTAAGGAGACATGACCATCCCAATAAAATAACAGAAATCAGTTCGAAAACGGAACGATATGGGTGTTCTTTCTTTCCGCGCGCTATTAGAGAATGGGACGGTAGAGAAAAGTTCTGAAAGTGGTTAATGATCCCTCTGCCAGGGACTTAAATGTGATTTGCAGATTATGTATGTAGATGTAGATGAAGACCACAAGGAAGACCGGCAAAGAGATGGACTGGCAACATCAGGGCAGACATGAACGCTGTTGGCTTAAATCAAGAAGATCTCAAATAGCGAAAGAAATGGAAGAGATGCAGCAAAGCAGCAAACCCTGCAAGCCGGGATTAATGCTTGGAAACAGAGAGAGAGATAGGTGGAAGACTGGAGAGAAGAATTTGTGACGTTTTCTCGTGAATATTAAGATTGAAGGCTTTTTAAATTGCATGCAGCCAGGTTTGCAAGTACACCAGTGAGCCATAAGTTTGTCGCTCAAAAGCACGATGAGTTGGCGTGGTGGTATACGTCATCTTGTTGCCGAAGAACGATGGCCAATTTCCCCGAACTCTACGAGGCACAAGGTAGGTGGCCACACTCGAACTCGACAACTTTTAATGACCGAAAGAAGGGAACTGGAACAAGTTCAGTTAATCCCTGTAATTTGGCAACTCTGCCCCCAGGAAACAGGGTGGACAGACACTCTTAGTGAGCCACCGACGGTGGGTCTTCTGCCTGCAAACATGCATTTCACATATATCATCAAATGGCAAGTACCTCTGATAACTGGTGTAGCGTCACTTTGTGTGGAAATACTGGTTACCAAAGCGTGCAATAGAGACATATTTTGCGACCTGCTTATATTAAACATGGTACTGTACATTTAATTTGCAATTTATATAAATACAAATCTCACAGATGCATTTCAGGATCTGAAGAAGATGGATGGCGTAGCTGCGTTAACAATTCACGGTATTCTACTAAATTGTTCACTATACGAAGCGAGAAAATATTCCCCGTTTCGAAAGTGTACATGACCACACACCAGTTTCCCAAAACTCAATTCTATGGAACATAACTCACAGACTGGGCAGCACGGCATGGAAATAGCTGTGAACGTATTCCACCTGTCTGTTGTGCATATCAGAGGTGATCGAATTGTCACCTCGCTAGTGCTGCAAAAGATGTTCTATAAATATGATACCGCCAAATAGGGCGATGATGTCGTCAATGATAAGACTTCGGAATAATTTCAGCAAGTGGCGTGTAACGAAACACACTAATATTTATCTTTTATTGTTCACATGGTATAAGAAAATACCTTTTAGTAGGAGAGAAAATAAATTAATTGCACACTTTCAAATGCATCGCTCTCTTATGAGATATAACAGCTACAACAAGAATTGTAAAAAAATAGCTTGTTGTTGCAACAACAAAATGTCAACATTTTGGATCGTTTCAGTTAGTTTTGCTGACGTAGCCTAAACTGAACCTAGGCTTTATTTAAATCAAGTGATTGACTATTGAGCTGATTTTTTCAGGCTTAGAGTGTAGAATGACGTGACAAAGAAAATATCTTTCTTCTCGGATAATCAGACATTTGGAAACTTCAAAACGGCATTTTTAATGTGTTACTAGATGACCCGGTGAACTTCGTATCACTTATCTCATAATACAAACCATATTAATTTAAGTCATATGTATTTTAGACCCAGTAGCTTCATACAGGCTTCATCGTATAGTCTAAGTATCAGCTCGATAGCGGGCACATCACGCACACATGTCCAGGATAATGTTCATGTCACATTCGTAGAAGTTCAGTGAAGGCTTAAACGGTGATAAAACATGGAAAAATTGCGAGGAAAATTTTAGATTTAAAACATGTAAAATAATGACTTGGTTGTTGTGTTGGATGCATTCAGGAATATACTTTGAAAGATTAAAGTTCGCTTTACACGATCTGAACCCGTATATAAAATGACAAAGATAAAAATGAATTGCTGTTCTCTTGTTACCGTTCAAATCTTCGCTGAACTTCTACAAATGTGACATGAACATTATCTTGGACATGTGTGCGTGATTTGTCCACTTTCCACCCAGTAACGAGCCGATACTGAGACTATCTGATGATACCTTTGTAAAACTCTGCGTCTGAAATACATTTGATTTAAATTAATATGGTTTATATTAAGAGGTAAGTGATACGAATATCACCGGTCATCTAGTCATCTAGCCGATTCGGCAATGCTTCGCAATTGCTAATATATATGTACTCTTGCTTTGAAGGTCAAATGTGTAAAATTTTATCGCAATCGTCCGAATGATATTGATATCCCAAAGAAAAGAGCTCTTTCAGTTTTCCACAAATTTTCCTATTTTCTGGCCAACTATTCCAAGCTTTTCCTTCATTCAAACCTTCCTCTCACTTGAACGTCGAATGAGCAAAATTTTATAGCAATCAGATAATGAGTATTGATATTTCGTAGAAAAATCTCTTTCTATTTTTTCTGAATTTTCAAATTTTCCGAGAAACTTTTTCTAATTTTTATTTCATAAGAACGTTACTCTTGCTTTGAACGTCAAATATGCAATTTTTATCGCAATCAGATAAATGATATTGATATCCCATTGCAAAAACTTCTTTCAGTTTCTCCAGAATTTTCAAATTTTCCAGGTAACTTTCCCAAATTTTTAGTTCATAACAACGTTCGTCTTTCGTTGAACGTCAAATGAGCAACATTTTATCGCAGTCGAATTGGCGGTTCTCAACTTACAGAGTTGAGTATATTTAGAAACACATTGAAAAATGTACTTCGTTCGAATTTTGCGACTTTCCTTTTTTACTGTCCCTATTTTTTTTATTTTTTTACTGAAAATTTTTCCAAGTACATAATAAACAAAACGTAAAAAAGAATTACCCCTCTCTGTCGTGCGAATTGTCAGTTATGGTGCAGAATTCAATCAAAAACACATTGAAAAATGCGGTTTCAGTTATTCACAAAATTTCCAGTTTTCCAATAGATTTTCCAAAAAATTTATTTCATACAAACCTTGTTCTGTCAAGCCGCACTCAAGTGATACTCTTACAACCATGTGGCAATTGAATTTTATTCATAGAAAAAAATCGCTTTCGGTTTTTCCTAGATTTTCCTACTTTCCGGAAGACTTTTCCAAATTTTTATTTCATGCGACTCTTCCACTTGCTTTCAACATGAAATGTACAAAATTTTATCGCAAATGGACGAACGGTATTGACAGCTCACTGGAAAAAGCTGTTTCAGTTTTTCCAGATTTTCCTCTTTTCCGGACAACTTTTCCATATTTTATCACTGTTTAAACCTTCATCGGACTTAACCGAAAATTTCAGGACTAAAATTAGTCATATCGGTTCAAGCCGTTCTGGAGTTTTAGCGAGACTAACGAACAGCAATTACTTTTTACATATTTAGATGAGCTCCACTTTTCACATATTTTATTCAGCAAACACCGTTATGTCCTCTGACGTAACGGGCGTAAATTCCTTGCTTACTCTTTCATCTTATAGATATTTTGAAATCAATGCCCTGTTCGTTAACATTGTTCCTACCTGCCATGGTTTGCTTTAAAAAAGTGTTTATTATAGTCGACATGATCGATTGGAGAGTGTCCGCAACTGCACTACGTTATTTTAAATGTGTTTATTTCCGTCAACAGTTGCAATATAATTGTTTAATAACATGTATCGATCACTTGGATCATATTCAGATCTTATAGTTGCGTCCGCAACTCGTCTGGCTGAGTACTAATTGGTACCAATTAGTACTCAGCCAGGCGAGCTACGGACGCAACTATAAGATCTGAAGATGATCCAAGTGATCAAAACATGTTATTAAACAATTATATTGCAACTGTTGACGGAAATAAACACATTTAAAAAGTGTTTATATTCTTCGCCCGTGCATTTTATGTATTACATCAGGTGTATGGTAGAATTTCTGAGTTAACTGCCTTTTCCAGTTCGCTTTACTTGACAGACAAAAATTTCAGTGTTTTATGAGTCCAGTTCCCAGTGTTCTGATGTTAATCAGGACGAATTTGTGTTAAGTTGTTTTCAGCGCTGTCTGAATCTCAAGTACTATTTTCTTTTCCACCGAAGGTCGGTAATTTGTAAGATTAGATTGCATTGAACTTCGGTAGGTTTTTTAAAAATATTTTTATGTATTTTTAAGGCAGACCCAACAACTAACTTTGCATGCCCAATTTGTAATCCAGTGGACAGTACTATTAAAAAGGTGCCTACGGAATACGTGTGCATCCGATTTCGGAATATTCGCATTGTGGGATCCACCAAAGGCGGGACTAAAAACGCTTTAGAGAAATTTCGCAGAAGGGCAGCTCGTTTTTTGTTATAGCAATATAGGGGAGAGAGTATCACATAAATGATGCACGAGTTATGGTGGAAATCATTGAAAGAAAGGCGTTATTCGTTGCCACAAGATCCATTTGCGAAATTTCTTTTACCTGATTTCTCTTCCGAAGGCGAACATAATTTGTTAGCAACCATCTACACAAGGAGACATGATGTAATAAAATACCAGAAATCAAATAGAACACGATAGATTTCGGTGTTCCTTTCTCCCGCGAGCTATTAGAGAACGGAACTTAGAGAAAGATGATAAAAGCGGCTTGATGAACCCTCTGCCATGCACTTCAACGTGTCTTTCAGAGTATTTTTGTAGATGTAGAAGTTGTCGTTGTTGTGGTCTTCAGTACGCAGACTGGTTTGATGCAGCTCTCCACGCTACCCTGTACGTTGCAAGCCTCTTCATCTGAGAATAAAATGGCAACATACATTCTTCTGAATCAGGTGATTGTATTCGTCCATCGGTTTCCGTCTATGGTTTTTACACCACACACTTCCTTCCGTGATGTCTCACAATTTATCTAAAACACGTATCCCTTTTATTAGGGTATGACATTAACACCTTTTTCCCCCCTGTTCTGTTGAGCATCTCCTCATTAGTTACGTGATCTACCCATCTGATCATCGTCATTCGTCTGCAGGACCACATTTCCAATGATTCTATCATATTTTTGTCTGATCTACTTATGGTACACGTTCCACTCCCATACAATGCTACATTCCAGACAAATGCTTTCAGAAAGTACTTCATAACATTTACATTAATATTGGATATCAACGAACTTCGCTTCTTCAGAAACGCTTCTCTTCCCACAACAATTCTACATTTTATATCTTCTTTAGTTCGCCATCAGAAGTTATTTTGTTACCCAAACAACAAATCTCATCTACTACTATTATTGCCTCATTACCTAATCTAATTAGTTCAGCATCGCCCGATTTTCTGACTCTACATTCCATTACCCTCGTTTTACTCTTGTTAATTGTCATCTTATACCCTCCTTTCCAGACACTGTCAATGCCGTTCAGTGGATTTCGCACATTGACGCAGAAAGGGGTGAATTATGCTCCCACAAAAGTCTTTGGTCACTTATCAAGTAGCATCAAAAGTCTGACAAATAGGCAACTAGTATTTAAAAGGAAATGAAAAGAATTTCTGAATGGCAATTCGTTCTGCATATTATAGAAAAAAACTGTTTGCATTAAACAAGACGAAAAAGCTACCAATTTATGACGATGTAAAAATTAGCCCTTACAACCATTAATTGAAAACCAATCTTTACACAAAGGAAACTCCCTGATGATGGCACAGAGCATGTCTGCGTTCACAATAAATAAATAAATAAAATAAAATCTTTGTCTGCATAACAGGCGGACCTTGTGTACAATAACGTCATTTCTTGTCAGTTCAGAATAATTTGTAGCTATATATACTTTCCTTCTGAACCGTCACGATAACTTGAAATACGTAATAATAACATTTATATAAAGAAAAAGCTACAGGACCAATCAGGTCTCATGTTCGGAATATTTCTTTTAATACTGCGATGCTACACGAAGTTATGAATCAGAGTTCATGTATGGCAAATCTATTCAAGTGTGAAATAAAATTTTAGACTAACTTCTTTTTCACGAAGCAGAAGTCAACGTGTTTCTCCAGATTGAAACGATAACTGAATTTAGGCTCTCGTTTAGACGGAGTTTAATGAACCCGTTCCATTTTATACGTATATACTTTTTAATAGTATTATACCCCTTCACAACTCCGTCTTCAGCACTCGTCCATTTTATAAAAGAGGCGATCGCTCGCAACCAATATCATTTATTGACTGCTTTTACGAAAGGACGCAGCGGGTCTCTCCGTGGCTGGGACACGTTCCAGTATTGCGAAACAAGCGACACCGACTTTTAATTAACAGACGTAGCCCGCGGCTGAATGCTGGGGTTCGAGGAAATAAACTCGAGCATCGGCCGAGCTGTATTACGGAAATTTAGAAGTCTGTCAGGATCGTTACACTGCTGATTGCTGGAAGGGTGGCCGGCGAATAAATAGAATGTCATTTTCCTCAACATTGTAATATTTGCATATAATAATGAATGATTTCGCGTTAGTCTAGTAAATCTCAGAATTCTTTGGACCTATTTAATTTTTTATTAATCGCTTTAATACAGGGTGGTTCGAGGAAAAACTGGAAAATCCCAAAAGTAAAGCTGAAATATGGAAAAATTATCTAATATAACGGGCATTAACCTCTTGAAAGGGGTTGTCAAATGTATGCGGCTGTAAGAACAAAAAGGGATACACTGGCACTCCTTTCATGTGCCATAATATTAATACATGAACAGGAAATAGAAGTACAGATTTTTTATCTTATATCTGTAGTATACCTAAAGAAGAGAGTCAATTTGTGTATACGTTTCATTGCGATTCATCACAAATCTACAGTTCTATTGCGATCTTGATGAAATATTTCACAGATGAACAAAAGAACATGAATGTACCTTACAAAAGACTTTGAGACCGTTTTACAATTTATTTGAAAATTCTATCATGTAGGAATGTTCTTCTATGTATAAGCCCAAAGATTACCTCGCGATAATCTTTGACAATGTTTCAATGATAACCGCGGAAGTTAACATATATATCATAGTTTATTTAGTAGGAAGGAGGAGGAAACGAATTTACAAGGTTGGAATTTGGACATACATTCTCTAACAACACGCGCTGAGAAAATTACACCCAAAGTTCTTCGTTTTATGTTTCATCCCCTCCCCCCCCCCCCCCAGAAAATAATAATAAAATGTTCAAATGTTTGCAATCCTATGGGACTAAACTACGTTGGTCATTAGACCCTAGTCTTACAAAGTACTTAAACTAAGTTAAACTAACGTAAGGACAACACACACAGCCACGCTAGAAACAAGATTCGAACCTCCGACGCGGGAGACCGTGCGATCAGCAACGTGGCGATCCAGACCACTAGGCTACTCCCGCGCGGCTTTGATTTCCCTATCTTATTAGAATGATCATGTCTCCCTATGTGTGGGTATGAACAAAATATTTTCTCATTCAATATTTCTCAATATGGTGAAAGTAATTCATACATAAATCTCGTTACAACATGAAAGATTTCCACGCGAAGCCTTGCCTTACCGTGTATCACCGTAACAAAACGAACTGCTCTTCTATGAACATTTTCTACATTCTCGATCAGTCCCACCTGGTGAGGATACCACAATGCCCAGCGTTACTCAAAATGTAGTTAGTGTAGGCAGTTCTGTTAGTATCTCGTAAGGTTTCTGCCAATAAAAAGGAGCTTTTTGTGCGTATTCCACGCGTTTTATCTGTGTATTTTTGCCGGTTAGAGTTGATTATGAGTGTAATTGCTAATCCTTTAGTTGAAAAAAAAATGTACAAATGTTTGTGAATCTATAGGACTTAACTACGCTGATCATCAGTCCCTAGGCTTACAAACTACCTAAAGTAATTTATGCTAAGGACAACACTAACACTAATGCACGAGGGAGGACTAGAACCCCCGACGGTGAGCAACCGCGCGCTCTGCAACAAGGCACCTTAGAACGCTCGGGCCGGCCGCGGTGGCCGAGGGGACTGAGGCGCTCCAGTCACGGTCTGCACGGCCACTACGGTCGGGGGTTCGAATCCCGCCTCGGGGATGGATATTTGTGCCTTCCCAGTTCGTAAGTAGTTTGTAAGTTTAGGGACTGATGACCCCGTAGTTAAGTCCCGGGGCAGTAATAGAAGAAAGCAAACGGAAAGCTGAAGTTCTAAATTTAACCTTTAAGAAATCTTTCACGCAGGAGGACCGCACAAATATACCATCATTTGATCAACGTACTAATTCCGAAATGGGGGACATAGCAATAGGTATTTCCGGTGTAGAGAAGCAGCTGAGAGAGCTAAATACGAAAAAGTCTGCTGGTCCGGATGGAATACCAGTTCGGTTTTACAAAGACTATTCTGCGGCATTGGCCCCCTACTTAGCTTGCACTTATAGCGAATCTTTAATTCAGCGCAAAGTTCCTAGTGATTGGAAAAAAGCGCAGGTGACTCCCGTGTATAAGAAAGGAAAGAGAACTGACCTATACAATTACAGGCCAATATCATTGACATCGGTTTCATGTAGAATTTTGGAGCATATTCTCAGTTCGAATATAGTAAATTTCCTTGAAACGGAAAAGCTTCTTTCCATTAATCAGCACGGGTTTAGCAAACATCGTTCATGTGAAACTCAGCTTGCCCTTTTCTCACATGACATCTTGCGAGCCATGGACGAAGGGCAACAGGCGGATTGTGTTTTTCTCGACTTCAAAAAGGCGTTCGACACGGTGCCACACTGCAGACTGCTAACGAAGATACGAGCTTATGGAATAGGTTCACAGATTTGTGACTGGCTGGAAGACTTCCTAAGTAATAGAACGCAGTACGTTGTTCTCGACGGCGAGTGTTCATCAGAGACGAGTGTATCGTCAGGCGTGCCCAAGGGGAGTCTGATAGGACCGCTATTATTTTCTATCTATATAAATGATCTGATGGACAGAGTAAGTTGTAATTTGCGGCTGTTTGCTGATGATGCTGTGGTGTATGGGAGGGTGTCGTCTGTAACTGACTGTAATAGCATACAGGTTGACTTAGACAAAATTTCTAGTTGGTGCGAAGAATGGCAGCTAGCTTTCAATGTAGAAAAATGTAAGGTGATGCGCATGAGTAGAAAAAACAATCCTATAATGTTCGAATACAGCATCAGTTGTGAGCTTCTTGATGCGGTCGCGTCGTTCAAATATCTAGGCGTAACATTGCAGAGCGATATGAAATGGAACGAGCATGTAAGGACAGTTGTGAGTTAGGCAGACAGCCGACTTCGGTTTATTGGGAGAATTTTGGGAAGATGTACTTCAGCTGTAAAGGAGACCGCGTATGAAACGCTTGTACGACCACGTCTTGAGTATTGCTCAAGTATTTGGGACCCGCAGCAGATCGGTTTGAAGGAAGACATAGAGGCCGTTCAGAGGCGAGCAGCTAGATTTGTTACCGGTAGGTTCGACCAATGCGCGAGTGTCACGGAAATGCTCCGGCAACTCAGTTGGGGATCGCTGGAAGAAGGACGACGTTCTTTTTGTGAATTTTGTTAAGTAAATTTAGAGGGCCGGAATTTGAAGCTGAGTGTAGTACGATCTTGCTGCCGCGTACTTACATTTCGCGTAAAGATCACAAAGACAAGATAAGAGAAATTAGGGCTCGTACGGAGGCATATAGGCATTGTTTTTTTCCTCGTTCGATTTGGGAATGGAATAGGAAAGGAAATGCCTAGTAGTGGTACAGTGTACCCTCCGCCACGCACCTTACGGTGAATTGCGGATATGTATGTAGATGTAGATGTAAGCTTAACAAACATTTGAACTTTTTTTTTTTATAGAACGCTCGGCCACTTCACCGCGGCGTTTAGTTGAATTTAAAGCCTATATATTTGACTCATTCATGGTACAAATAAATTTAACGGCTTTCATTCAGTACTCTCATGTCACTTTTTTCATTATTCATGCCAAATTTTCAGTTTTTGCACCATGCAAATATCTTATCAAAATCGTTTATTAGTTTCTTTGATCTTGTGGTGAGTTTACTAACCGATAAACGACAGAGTAATCGCGAATAACCTTAGCGAGGTTTTCAGATTGTCTCTTAAATCAGTTAGACAGAAGAGAAACAGCTTACTTTCATTCAGTTACTACGTACCGTGACCTTTACGACAAGAAATTACGAATCCAATCCCACAAACCGAGACGATATTTCATGAGCACTCAATTTGATTAGAAAATTACATGTGTAAAGAGCTAGTTGCAAACCGACTGCAATGATATGAGCTTGTAATTTTGCGTATCTCTCCTGTTGCCTATCTTGTATAATGGAGTGACCTGTACAACTTTCTAGTCTTCGGGTACGAATCTTTCGCTGAGCTAGCGGTTGTATATGACAGCTAGGTTCCGCACTACTGCATCATCATTCTCTGAAAGGAACCTGATTGGTATACAACCTGCACCGTAAGACTTGCTTCTGATACGTAATTGAAGTTGCTTTACAACTAGAAAAGTATGTACATATATTTTACGCCGGCTGGCAGCTGTTTTTGATTCGAATTCTTTAGCATTTTCTTCGTCTTCGGTGTTCAACTATTGTCGAAAGCTGTGTTTAGCAATTCTGCTTTAGCATTACTGTCATCAGTAACGTCTTTACTGCAATTAAGGCGTTTATTGTTTTCTCCCGCTTGTGTACTTCACATATAACAGTTGTATTTATTTATTTTTTATTCTACCGAACTACGAGATAGGGTATATCGTTGTGAAAAGTACTATAAGCGCTCAATTTAGAGTTTGAGTTAACAGACTTGGGGGTGAAATAAAAGAGGACAAAAAACGTAGGGGGAGGGAAGAATATGTGGGCCAAGAAAGGGACGGAGGAGATGAGCAGGGTGGTGAGAGGAAAGCAGATGTACAAAGAGAGAGAGGGAGAGAGAGAATTGGGAGGGAGATGAAATGCAAGAATATGGAATAAATAAATGCCGGGTTTTCACTAGATGGAAAAAAATGAAATCATTCGCAGTGCTTACATAGACGTATTCCATAGATTTTATTTCTTTCAGATAGATTTAGTTTAGCTTAATTTAAGTAATAAAACCTCAGAGCGTAGGGATATTTCATTCTGTTTCTCTGGAGCTATTATTCTGATCTATTTGCAGATGGAAACGTCGGTTTACAGTACAGTTTCGATTGTTCGAGGTGGACGTCAATGGAACCATCACGTTGTAGTGAATACCGTAATTTATGTGGGAAAAAGAAATAAAACCATGCTGAATGAAATACATATAGAAAGCCATGATTTTTGTCAGAAAGAAAGAGTTTCAATAAGCATTACAGTGACGGAGGAAAGTTTTAAGTCAACTTACGGCGAAATCATCATCGCCATTCAAAAACAGTGTCTTCCTCCTGGAAGGTGGGACCAATTATTCAAGTAAGCTTCTTTCTGTGTTGCTTAATCCACACGTGCAACATCGAATATGTTTTTCGAATTTCGCAATTATAATACTTTTTCAGTGAGGAGAAACTTCAGAACGTTGCTTTGAAGGTACCTGTTCGAATGTATCTTTGTTTTTACGCCAGTGGAGCTGTCGAATACACACACACGCGCGTACACACTCACACACACACACACACACACACACACACACACACACACACACACACACAGACAAATACAAACACACACAGTGACATACATCAAATATTATAATTTGTATTAGAGGTAGTTCCGTGCGTCTCTACGCTGTATATTTGTTCCATTCTTATGGAACTGAACCTCCTTCTTCCCCACCTGCCGATCGCCTTCTGCCTAATTTTCTGCCCATATTAGTTTTGTTTACAAACATCTCGACCATTTGGAACCTATATCTTGTGAATACTACATTCTACTCTCAAGACGCAAAGAAACCGTTGTATCCATATGTTTAGAAACACAGAGATAAATAAACCTTCAGAATATGACGCTGCGGTCAGCAACGCCTACATAACAGAAAAGATTTATGGTGTAGACTTTAGAGCGGTTGTCGCTTCTACAATGGTATGTTATCACGATTTAAGTGGGTTTGTTATAGTTGGCGCACGAGAGATGGGCCACAGCATATCGAAGGTAGCAATGAGGTGGGGATTTTTTCATACGACCATTTCACAAATGCACCGTGAACACCGGGATTCCAGTAGATTAGATTACATTAATACTTGTTCTATAGATCATATACAGGGTGTGTGTTTGCCTCTGTAACTTATAAAATAATAGGTGACGGGAAATTTTAATGCGGTAGGTCAACACAAGAAATGTTACACTTTCTGCGGAGCTATGAACATAGTTTATTGTATCATTTTCCGAAGACTTACAGCACAAATATATAGTTTTTTCAATGGAACAGTATTTTTTCTATCGTGCAATGGATTCGTTGAAACCAGCTGCGTCCGAATCAATTTAAACTATATTCCTATCACTGTTACTTTGGGAGCTAAATTTCAGGGGCACATACCACAAGCTGTACATAATACATAGCTGTGTGGTGGGTAATGGATGTTATGGCGGTGGGAAGTTGATTTACATGAGATGTTCAAATGTGTGTCCATGTTCCTCAATGCATAATGCAATGCGCCGTCGAAAGGATCTGCGGACGAGATGTAACATCGCCAGTGTGACGGAGCGACATGCGTCCTCGATGCGCCATTTCAGATCATCTGGGGATGTGGGCTCAGTGACATAAACACGATCCTTTAGATATCCCTACAAAAAGAAATCTACTGGTGTTAAATCGGGCGACCTTGCGGGCCATGAATGAGGACCATGGCGCCCCAACTATCTTCCTGCAGACCTGTTGTTTAGTTATTCCAGAACAGCGCGCGCAGAATGGGCTGGGTGACCATCGTGCTGTATCCACATATGGACTCTCGTGTGTAGACACACCTGTTCAAAGAGACCACCCAAACTGTTGGTTATAAAAGCGTGATATAACTCACCTGTCAGTGTCCCTGGGAAATAGTGTGGACCGATGATTTCATCCCCAAGGATTCCACACCACACATTAATAGACCACATACGTTGACGGTCGACAGGTCGTACCCACCGAGGATTGTATGCGTCCCAGTAGTGCATATTATGGCGATTCACTGCACCATAATTTGTGAACGTGTACTCATCAGAGGACATAACACTTTGTAAAGACTCCAGCGTAAAATTACGCATTTCCCACTAACAGAATGTCACTCGTGCACGGAAATCGTTCCCATGCAGCTCCTGGGTCAGTGACAGGCGGTACGGGTGAAACCTGTGGCCGTGTACTAAACGCCACACAGATGTGAGACTGACACCAGCGACTGCAGCAACGGCTCTTAAGCTGACATGAGGATCGTGGTGTAGTGCAGCTAAAACAAACACCTCCGTCTCCTCACTTCTTGCAAGTCTTCGTCTGTTACTGCGGCGCATTACCAAGCTGCCTGTTTTCCGAAGTCGTTGTTCGGCACGTAAGAACGTAATGGCTGCCGGGGCTCTTCGCCTAGGATATCTCACGGCATACGCCGTGGCTGCTTCAGTGTCATTGTGTCGGCACTCGCCGAGCATTAGTAACATGCCAACGTACTCGTTGTTCATGTATGCCATCGTCATCCGATGTCAGTAACTGTGGTATATTGAGCCCCGGTTGTTGGTGTGGCTCCAACTGTCGGGTATACGGCCGTGTGCGGCGACAGTCGGCAGTCTAACAGCGCATCAAAGAAGCTTCTCGCTCCGTGACACCGGCGACGTTACAACTTGGCCACACCACATTTAGAAGGCGCATTGCATTATG
Organism: Locusta migratoria; assembly: GCA_026315105.1. NCBI lineage: Eukaryota > Metazoa > Arthropoda > Insecta > Orthoptera > Acrididae > Locusta > Locusta migratoria. The sequence continues at coordinate 145,195,191 of CM048746.1, forward strand.
CGCTACGTTTGTGGTATCTGCCCCTGAAACTTTGAAGGGTTGTAGCTCCCAAACTAACAGAGATAGGAATTAGTTTAAATTGATTTGGACGCAGCTGGTTTCAAAGAAATCAAAACCACGATAGAAAAAACTATTGTTCCATTTAAAAAATTATGTCTTTGTGCTGTAATTCTTTGGAAAATGATACAATAAACTATGTTCATAGCTCCGCAGAAAGTGTAACATTCTTGTGTTGACCTACCGCGTTAAAATTTCCCGTCACCTATTATTTTATAAGTTACAGAGGCAAACACACTTAGTGAAACACCCTATATATGACATTTCGAGCCGGCCGCGGTGGCCGAGGTGACTGAGGCGCTCCAGTCACGGTCAACACGGCCACTACGGTCGGGGTTTCGAATCCCCCCTTGGGCATGGATATTTGTGCCGTCCTAGTTCGTAAGTAGTTCATAAGTAGTTTGTAAGTTAGGGACTGATGACCCCGTAGTTAAGTACCATAAGCTTAACAAATATTTGAACATTTGACATTTCGTAATGATGTGGGACGTGTCAGTTTAGTACTTGTTGTCTATACATGACAATCAATATTGTAAGGACTTTATATATACACATTCTTTTTAACTTTTTAAATATTTCTTTAATTTTTTTAAAAATTTCATATAACAATTCATCTACAGTTCAGAAGGAGCTGCCTTTCTTTTTAAATAGTAGTTGGCTATCTGCCAGACTTTTGATTCTATTTGGTAAGTGACCGAAGACTTTTGTGGCAGCATAATTCACCCCATTCTGTGCGAAATTGAAGATCCCTAGATCCCCAAATAAATGTCTGCAGGATGATCTTGGGTGGGGTCCAGCAATTATCCTGATTACACGCTTTTTTGTGTAATGAATACTCTTTTACTCAGTGTTGAATTTCCCCACAATAAGATCCCATATGAAATTAGTGAATGAAAATAGGCATAGTAAGCTAATTTACTGAGATGCATATCATCCAATTTCGCAATGGCCCTCATAGCATAAGTAGCTGAACTCAAACGTTTCAGCAGATCTTCAATATCTTTCTTCCAATTCAATCCCTCGTCAATGCAAACACCTAAAAATTTTTAATATTCTACCTTAGCTACAGAGTTTACGTTCAGAGTCTAAATTTATTAATGGTATATTCATGTGGTGTCTGTTCCAAAGAATAGACGTCACTTCTGATCCTGCAGTTGACGGGCAATGATCCTTTCATTAGTGGGGAGGGGTTGGCAAGTTTGTGGTCCTTACTCTTACCGGAATTATTTTCATAACTACGAGTTGGAGGACTGTGGGAAGGGTGAAGCTGGGAATTTGTACCTGACAGGAGGTGTGCTTAGGTAGTCCTTGCAGGTGCGGTAATCACTGTGTCCCCAGTGGTGTAGGGGTCAGCGTAACTGCCTAGAAAGCGAGAGACCCAGGTTCGAATCCCAGCTGGGTACACATTCTCAGCTTTGCCCATTCGCAGTTGATATCATATATTCTATGAATATTTATTAATGATGTCATGCCATTTACTATATGAAACTATATATACAGGGTTTTATCAAAGTTGAATGAGAGTCCATTTGTAGTGAACCGCTTAATAACTTTCTGAAAGATATCATTTACAATTTCATCAGTTAATTCATGTTTGTCAGGTGTGATATCTATACTTGTATCATCATCAAAAAGAAAGAACAGCAAGGACCCAAGTCCCAACCTTGTGGGACGCCATTTATAATAACGACGCAGTTAGGGCAATTAATTGTTTCATCTGTATCATGTGAACTGCTTATTGCAACTTTCTGCGCTCTTTCAGTTAAGTATGATTTAAACCATTTGTGCACTGTTCTACTTACACCACAATACTTAAGCTTATCTCGAAGAATCCCATGATTTACATAATCAAAAACCTTTGAGAGGTCGCAAAAAAATCCCAACTGGTGATGTCCGGTTATTCAACATAAACATAAAGTGTCCGACTTCGCTGCTGCAACAAAAAGATACCGCAAGAATGGAACCAACGACGACTGAAGAAATTCATTTAAAGTGATAGACGAACAACCCTTTCGCAAATTGCTGCAGATTTCAATGCTGAGCCATGAATAAGTGGCAGCGTACTAATCCTTGAGCGAAATACCTTCAAGATGGGATTTCGGTGCTGAATGCCTAGTAGTGTTCCTTAAAAAATGCACGACACAAAGCTTTTGCTTTCCCTGAGCCCTTCGACACCGATATAGGTCTTTTGATGACTAAAAAATGTTGTTTTCCTTGATGAGTCTCGTTTGCAGTTGTACCAGGCGGACATGTACAGGTATGGAGACAGCCTAATGAATTCATTGACTCTGCATCTCAGCAGGGGACAGTTAATATGGGGGAAGCTCTGTTACGGTAATGAGATATGAGGAGTTGGAGTGACGTCTAGATCAGACGTTTCCAAACTTTCAGAGACCCCTTGCAACTTTTTCTGCCCTGTGTAGAACCCCTGCTTTTTGTGCACTAAATTTTTTATAAAAATTCGTTACTTCAAATATGTTTTCATCCCTCATATGGTGCTACTAACTTCGATTACTTTAAAAATAGAAGGGTGTAGCGAAAAACAAGAAAAAGGAGAACATAGATGTTAAGTATTTTACAATTATTGATTTAAATGACACAAATGTATATTTAACAGAACTCATACTACGGGTTTTATATTCCGTGCAGTAGGAACCGCTTCACAAAATGCAGAAAACTGAAAAAGCCCACACTCTCCCAGTTCACATAGTGTTAATATATTCATTGATGTATGACGATACATTTTCTGGCCCTTCAAGAACAGCGTCCGATACTCGTCCCACCCCTCTGAAAAAACGTAAGGGGTAGTAGTTTACGTTGTGGAGCAATGAAAATTATCTATAACGAAGCTGAAACTTACTGGCAGTTTAAAATTGTGTGCCGGAACCAGGACTCGAACCTGCGACCTTTGCCATTCACGGGCAAGCGCTCTACCGACTGAGCTATCCCGACACGACTCACGACGCCGCCTCACAGCTTTACTTCCGCCAGTACCTAGCCTCCTAGTTTACAAGCTTCACAGAAGCTCTCCTGCGATACATGCAAGACTAGTACTCCTGGAAGAAACGATATTGTGGAGACACAATTTTAATCTGCCAGGAAGTTTCATATCAGCGCACACTTCGCTAAAAAGTGAAACGTTTCATTCTGGAAACATTCCTTAGGCTGTGGCTAAGCCATGTCTCCACCATATTCTTTTTTTCCAGGAGTGCTAGTCTTGCATGTTTCACGGGAGAGCTTCTGTGAAGTTTGGAAAGTAGGAGGCTAGGTACTGGCGGAAGTAAAGTTGTGAGGGGGCATCGTGAGTCGAGTCGGGATAGCTCAGTCGGTAGAGCGCTTGCCCGCGAAAGGCAAAGGTCCCAGGTACGAGACCCGGTTCCGGCACACAATTTTACTCTGCCAGGACGTTTTATATCAGCTCACTCCCCTGCGGAGTGAAAAGTTTCATTCTGGAAACGTCCCTTAGGCTGTGGCTAAGCCATGTCTCCTCCATATCCTTCCTTCCAGGAGTGCTAGTCTTGCATGTTTCGTAGGAGAGCTTCTGTAAAGTTTGGAAACTAGGAGAGGAGGTACCGGCGGAAGTAAAGTTTTGAGGCTGTATCGTGAGTCGTGTCGGGATAGCTCAGTCCGTAGAACGCTTGCCCGCGAAAGGCAAAGGTCCCAGTTTAGAGTCCCGGTTCCGGCTGACGGTTTTAATCTGCCAGGAAGTTTCATATCAGCTCACGCCGCTGCAGAGTGAATAGTTTCATTCTATAACGAAGCAGATGCTCTCAAAATTGAAAAGTATGCCCACGTTCCTCTTAGATAATTGCATCTAATAAAATGTAATGTTATGTCTATTGAAATACATGTGCACATTTCGAGTTACTTATGTAATGCTGTGCAAGTTGGAATATATACGTCATAATTGTCTTATCTCCCCACACCCACCCACTAAAATAATAATAAAGAAAGCACTATGGGCCTGCAGCAGTAGTCTGAAAATACAGGATTCTTCCACTCTCTCTCATAGCCAATGTAGCGAACAGAGACAAAGGATCAAGCTTCAGCATTGTGAAAATAATTCTGAATTTTGGTTACAACGTTTCTAAATGTGAACCCCTATTGTGGACAGCCATTTACAACAAATAGACCCCTATATTATTTTTCCCCTGACGTGGACCCCTTGCAGGTTGGAATAGGCCCCTGGAGGTCTATATAGACCACTTTGAGAATCACTGATCAAGATCGACTCTGACGGGTGACACGTCCTTACGCATCTTGGCTGATCACCTGCATTCATTCATGCCGATTCTGCATTTCGACTGACCTGGGCAATTCTAGCAGGACAAAGCGACAACCTTTACATCTAGAAATGCTACAAAGTGTCAGCACAAACAGTTTTCTGAGTTTAAACACATTCACTGGCTACGAAACTCCCGACTCATGTACATTATTGAGTAATCTGCGATGCCTTGCAACGTGCTGTTCAGACGAGATCTCCACCTCATCGTACTCTTACGGATTTATGGACAGCCCTCCAGGATGCATGTTGTCAGTTCCCTCCAGCACTACTTCAGACATCAGTCGAGTCCATGCCACGTCGTATTGCGACACTTCTGCCCGGCCGCTGGGCCCAGGCGTACAAGATTCTTTGGCTCTTCAATAAACAATAACTGATTATAATCTTCTCTGGTTTACAGCCGGCTCGCCTGAGGACAGCGGGCAGTTGCGCCGCTGAAATATCGTGACAAGTTGACTTTAGTACCCGGCTGCAAACCCGAGAAGATTATAATCTGGACTATATGCGTATAACGTTCAGGCTGACCAGACCATCCACAAAAACTTTTCTGACGATTGTGTGGTTGAAATCAGATGCGAGTCACTTCTATGAAAAGCACTTGATGCCAATTCTGACCAGTCCATTCAGCATGCTGTTGGGTCCATCCGTCCGCGCTGCATGGCGTCTAGACCTGGCGTCATATAAGGCGCTTCCGCGCATAGAGGCGGAGCTTGTTACCTGGCAGTAAGCTACTTGTCTACTTGGTTGAAGTCGATTTTGTAGGTTACTTGGAGATGTGGCAATACACATACAAACACACATCCACTTTTGTAATATGTATAGCTAGATGCAACATTCAACGAGAAAGTTGCCATACGTAGTTACAAATGTTCAAATGTTTGTGAACCTATTGGAACAAACGGCTATGTGCATCAGTCCCAAGTCTTAGCAACAATTTAACTAATACTAAGGACAACACACACGCCCAAGCCATAGCGAGAGCTCGAACCTCTAGCACGAACGGCCACTCAGTCCATAGAATGACGCCGTTATTTACCGTCTAGTAAAATCATCTGAAGATCTAAACCAACTGCAGAAAGACCTGAATAAGATATCACTAGGATGTAAAAAATGTCAATTGTCTCTAAATAATGTGAAGTATGAAGTCGTCCACACGAGTACGAACAGAAATCCGTTAAACGTCGTTTACAAGATAAATCAATGAAAGGTGAAGGCCGTAAACTCCACAAAATAACTAGGAATTACTATTAAGTCAGACTTAAACTGGAAAGAACACGTAGATAATGTCGTGGGAAAGGCGAACCAGAGACTACGTTTTGTTGGCAGAAGCCTTAAAAGATGCAACATAACTACAAAAGAAACTGCATACACTAGGCTTGCCCGTCCATTTTTGGAGTATTGCTGCCCAGTGTGGGATCCTTATCAGGTGGGTGGACATCGAAAGAGTCCAGGAAAGAGCAGCTCGTTTCGTATTGTCACGATGCAAGGGAGACAGCTTTACGGAAATAATACAGGATCTGGGATGGGAATCATTACAGCAACGGCTATTCTCGCGGCGGCGTGGGCTACTTATGAAACTGCAATCGCCAACATTCTCCTCCGAATGCAAAAATATATTGTTGACTCCCTCTTACCTAGGTAGAAATGACCATCAGAATAAAATACAAGAAATCAGAGCTTCAACGGAAACATTCAGGTTTTCATTCTTCCCGCGCGCTATTCGAGAATGGAATGGCAGATAAATAGTATAATGGTGGTTCGATGAACCCTCTGCCAGGCACTTAAACGTGATTTGCAGAGTATCCCATGTACATGTAGACGCCTTAGACCAAGCGGCCATTCCGTGCGGCAGATGTTTTTAACTGTCTTATTTATGGGAATCTAAATGTGGAAAGAAAAAGTGGAACGCAATGAAAAGGAAGTCGAATTTGTTTAGCTGTTGGATTTTAGATACTCAGAGTCACTATAGCTAGTAATATTAATTTTATCTCGTCATTTTCCCCAAGACTTCGTATTCTGTTGCCTGCTTATAGTTACTATGTTCTGCTATTCAGGCAGCGTGTGTCAGTCATGAACGTTGCGTCTCGCGTGACGTGATCGGTAAAACATTACGTCACCATGCGCTCGGTGCCTCTTCAGCTTCTGTCGTGACCATGAACTGTTTGGGAGTGGGGGATGGAGGGCAGGGAGGGGACAGCAGTGGGGAAGCAACTGAGGCCGTGTCGCAGTTTCGCCAATTCGATTACGCCAAGCGAACGAGCAGGTCTCAGAACTTCGGCACATAACACACAAGAAAGAAATTCTCCAATTCGGCTCCAGGATGGCTTTTCGATGGTTTTTCGGCAGTTGTTTCATTGTGTTGTCGAGGTGGTGTGTGTTCCTCCAAATATATAACCTGGATGCCTCTTCTCTCAAATACCTACTGGATACCTCCCTCTCCTACATTTGCATCTGTCACATTGCTGCCAACCTGTGTTAATGAAATGAAGTTTTCCATGCAATCCTAAAGTCACGTTTCAGACAAAGTTAATAGGACTGCCGTATGTGATACGTTACTGAAGTACTTTCGCACTAGGTCAGTTGTTAACTACCACTGGGATTCTGTACACCATAACATTAAATTTATCGTACTTTAGGCTAATTCGGAGAATATACAACCCAGCAACGAACAAAGCTTTGCGGCGATTTTAACCAAGTTTTATTTTTTTATCCTACATAGATTAATGTGTAAGACAAAACGAAACCTATGAATTCTTTTGAAACCTATGACTTCTTGTTTGATGGCTGATTTGATTATGGAAAGTGCCGAAACAGTTACATAGTAATATACACGTGGTGTTAGTGATCATGTGTCGGTTCACCGTTATGTTAAGTTTACTACCCGTAGAACGAACACATGCCTTGCCAAAATTTGTTGTAACACAAGTTTTACCTGATAGACCACACAGTTTTCCAAACTTTGCCTAATAGCGACACCCTGTCCAATGGACACAGTTTCCGCAAAACTGTCTCACTAACGTTAATTAGAGAAATACAACAGTAACAAATGACACTTTAAAGGAAAAACTTTCATGATCCAATTCTAAGTACAGTTCGCACTGATCGAAGAGAAGGACTTTTATCACAGGTTTATAGCTTGTTTTTCACTCTTGATTTATTAGTCTTGTCACACCGCAGCGTTTCGCGAAGCTCGGGGTTAACACCTCGAAAATAGTAGACGCAATTATCAGATACCTATTACATGAGTGTACTGATCTTAGTTTTAACCCTTATCCCGCTTGTGCACCCACCAAATGGACTTGAGAAAAACTATGTCAGTAAAATGCTATAAACACATTTTTTCCAAGCAAGAGGCCTCTGGAATTCCTTCTATTTGAGCGTTAGTTAACTATACCACCACCCTTAATTAACAAACTTGGTACTACTTGAAAAATTTTCCTAATTTATAGCATTGGTATCCATCCCCAATTCGGGAGGCCAGGGATCTAAAAATATGATTGTTGCAGCTTGATTGTTCCGTGATACACAGCCCATCGCTACACCAGATGAACTTGACTAGTACGTGGAAGCAGACTGAATTGCATTTGCAAATAATTGACGAATGAGTGGAAGGAAGAAAGCTTAGGAAGGAAATGATTGACAGTGGCTGCATTAGGGCATTGAATTTAAACAATGGCGACTAGTGAAAATGAGAGCAGGGCGGGAATCTAACTCGGGTCTCCCGCTTCGGCCCAGTGGTCGCCTTAACCCCTTTGTTACCCGTGCTCGCCTCCCGTCCGTCTCAAATTCAAATTCCCACAAGTCGCACGCTCTGTCTGTAGCGCCTCTTCCGCCCATGCCCTCTTACACTCCCCATTACGGATTCCCGTGCGAGGTCGCAAGAACAGACACCACACCAACATAATAATATTGCATTGCTTTACTTTATCGTGTTCGATTCACTGTTATGACATGTAGCAACGGTTATGGCAGGCAACGACGGACATTCATTATGGATTTGATACTCTTCCTCACTTCACATGTGATTATCTATATTCAGTCATGTAGTTTTTGTACAATGTATTATCACTAAAATAAACTGGGATATGCTTTCTCCGGTTCTTGCTGTTGTTGCATTTTTAATGGCCAGATTGTAGTTAAATGAGCCACGGCGTACGGAATTTAATTGTACGAATATAACTAACAGTCACTCTGAGGAATCGCCATTATCGACCAGGATATCTCCGCACGCTACAGTTTATAGGTATGAGGTGATGGTAAAAAGGCGTATTGTCATATAATAAGCGGATAGCAGCCTTTTTTGTCTCATAATTGATCTCGATGATAAGTAAATATCATTTGCATTCTGAAATTATGTGTGAAGTATGCATGTGCTAATCGATACCTCGACAAGGAATCAAACCATCATTATAGACAGAATACGTATAGTGAAAGCCTTGGTGGACAGAGCCAACAAAATCTGCAAGCCAGATTACTTGCAGGATGAATTAAATCACTTAAGCTTGGCCTTCATCTACATCTACATTAATACCCTGCACGCCAAATGGGAGTGCATTTCAGAGGGTTATAAGATGTTTCTCTACCGTTCCTTTCTCTAATATCTGGCGGGAAAATCTTTCAGTTTTTGTTCTAATTTCTCTTATTTTATTATGATGATCATGTCTCGCTATGTATAAGTGGGTGCTCACAAAATATGTTCGCCTTCGGAAGAGAAACTTGGTGATGGATATTTCGCAAATACGAAGCGCGGTTTTTAGGTAAGTTTCGTTTTATTGTAGACACTAGTAATTCGCGCACATACCACAACGAGCGCCTGAGTCGTGTAGCGGCAAGCCTCGGGAACAACCGTGCTTAGTTTCAGCTCTGTAGCTAACCTATACGGTTCTGTTCCGTGCTTACAAAATGTTTAAAACTATGAACTCGCCCACCGCATGTGAGGTTCGCTATGTGATATGGTTTTTGTCACCAAGGAACCTGTCTGCTGTAGAAATTCGACATATTTGCGAAGTGTACGGTGATACTGGTATGAGTAAAGGCAAACTACGTAAAGTGGGTACGAGACTTCAAAGATGACTGTGACAACGTCCATGTCGAGGACAGCTCCGGTCACCCATCTTCGATTACAGACGATTTTGAGGTTTCATCTGAAGCTAGGATTCGTGAGAACAGGAGCTTCACAATAACAGGTCTCTCGAACGAATTTCCTGACCTCTCGAGAAAGGGCAATGAACTCTTGGTTATCGATTCAGGCGGCAAGATTTTATGAAGAGCGTATTTTAAAATTGGTTGAGAGGCATGAAAAGTGTTTGATCAAAGTTGGCAACTATGTCGAAAAATAAAGTATGTACGTTCTGAAAATAAATTTACTTTCTTGAAGTAACCTTTCGTTGTGCACTTCAAACGGAACTTCCTTAAAAACCGCGCCACGTAGATCTCGTCGCAACGAATACCGACTGTTTTAAAAATGACTTCCACCCGAATCGTGCATCATTTTCGTTACACTCACTACCGTATATCTCGATAATACAATCCGAGCAGCCCTTCCTTGAACATTGACTAGATCGTCTGTTTAGTCCCACCTGGTGTGAATCCCCAATGCGCAGAAGTATTCCATAATAGGACGTACAACTTAATTGGACATGCCAGCTAGAAGCCAGATAGAGCACTAAATCAAAGAATGATCTGCAACCGCTGAGAAACAACCGGAGCCACCTGAAGCATTTTCCCTCTCGTTTGTTAGTGAAATAACAGATCACATTGGGAAACATTCGGCCAAGCATTGGGCCCAAACGAGCTTCATATCAAGCGAGGAGATCAAAGAATAGTTAAGTTCTTTTATGAAGACTTCATTACGAGTCGTGTGATCAAACCACCACAAAATGGTTAACAATAATAGCAATTCCAGCTTTGTGGTTATAGGTTGTTGTTGTTGTAGTCGTCAGTCAGCAGACTGGTTTGATATAGCTCACTAAGCCAACCTCTCCTGTGCAAGTCTCTTCATCTGAGAATACGTACGGCAACCTGCATCCTTTTGAATCTGCTCACTTTATTCGTCCCTCGGTCTCCCTCTACGATTTTTACCACAAAAACGTCATTGTAATGTAAAGTTGACAATTCCTTGATGTCTCAGAATGTGTCCCACCAATCTATCCCTTCCCTTAGTCACGATATGACGGAAAATCCTTTTCTCCCCAATTCTGTTGAGCACCTCCACATTAGTCACGTGATCTACCCATCTAATTTTCATCATTCGTCTGTAGTTCCACATTTCAAAAGCTTCTATCATCTTTTTGTCTGAACTCCTTATCGTTCACGTTTCACTCCCAAACAATGCTACACTCCAGACAAATTCTTTCAGAAAAGACTTCCTAACATTTAAATTAATGAAACTTCATGGCAGATTAAAATTGTGTGCCGGAACCGGGACTCGAACCTGGGACCTTTGCCTTTAAATTAATATTAGATATTTACCAGTTTCGTTTTTTTAGAGATGCTTTTCTTCCCATAGCCATTCTGCAATTTATATCTTCTTTACTTCGGCCATCGAGAGTTATCTTGCTACCGAAATAACAAAAATCTTCTACTACTTTTATTGTTTATTACCTAATCTAATTCTTTCAGCATCGCCTGATTTTCTGACTTTACGTTCCATTAGCCTTGTTTAACTCTTGTTAATGTCCACCATATATCTTCCTTTCAAGACCTATTCATTCCATTCAAATGCTCATCAAATGCAATCTTTGAGAAAATTACTATGGCATCGGAATATCGCAAAGTTTTTATCCCTTTTCCCTGATCTATAATTCCCTCTCCAAGTTTCTCATTGCGTTCCTTCACTGCTTGCTCATTGTACAGATTGAACAACACTGACAACAGCTTTCTTCAAATCTACAAACTCTACAAAATTAGGTTTGTCTTTCCTTAGCCTACCTTCTAAGATAAGTCGTAATGCGACTATTGCCTCCCGTGTTCCTACATTTTTCCTAAATCCAAACTGATCTTCCCCGAGGTTGGATTCCACAAGTTTTTCTATTCGTCTGTAAATAATTCGTGTTAGTATTTTACAACCATCACTTATTAAACTGACAGTTCTGTAATTTTCACATTTGTCTGCACTTGATTTCTTTGGAAATGGAATTACGATATTCTTCTTGATGTCGGAGGGTATTTCTCCTGTCTCATACATCTTGCACACCAGGTGATACATTTTTTTTCATGACTGGCTCTCCTAACGGTATCAGCAGTTCAGACTAAATATCATTTACTCCAGGGACCTTGTTCAGACTCAAATCCTTCAGTGCTCTTTAAAATTCTTCTCGCAGTATCATATCACCCTCATCTTCCTCCACTTCGTCTTCCATTTCTAGAATACTGCCTTCACGTTTATTTCCTTTGTATAGGCCCTCTATATATTACTTCCACAGTTTAGCAGAAATGTTCCAATGTTTGATAAGCTTAAGGGACTTAACTGCGGGGTCATCAGTCCCTAAATTTACAAACTACTCATGAACTACCCTATACTAAAGACGTCCAAACATCCATGCCCAAGGGGGGATTTGAACCTCCGACCGTATCGGACGTGCAGACCGTGACTGGAGCGCCGCACACCGTTCGGCCACTGCGACCGGCCACAGTTTAGCTTTATCCTCTTTACTTAGTACTGGTTTTCCGCCTGAGTTCTTGATAGTCATACAACTGCTTTTGCTTTTTATCTGAATGTCTCTTTTGTTTTCCTGTAGGCGGTATCTATCATTCCCCTAGTTATACATTATTCTACAGTTCTGCATTTGTCGTCTAGCCACTCCTGCTTAGCCAGTCTGCGTTCATTCGTGATCTCCTTAACATCGCTTAACGGTGTGGTAGTTATGCTGGGGTCGAGCGGTAGGTCCCCAGCTTTGTGGGGAGGGCCAGGGGACGCTAGTAAAACGGTATTAGAGTTTACAAGGTTATTCATCTGAACACAAGATTCCGTGGTGTAGGCGCTAGCTCGTCAGGAGCTATATCAGCAGGTGACGTCTCCTTCAGCCGCGTCAGTAGCAGTTCACACAGAGGCTTCGAAGTCCGCGTCGCGACCGTTTGCGCTATCAGGGCGCGGGTAGGGATGGCGGTTATTGCTGAAAGAACCGGTTTTTTAAATAATCGGTTTTCGGTTTTTATTGCTATTATTTCCAGTAGAGTTCGACCGAAACATATTTTGCGGTCGAAACGGAACCGTATTCGAATTTTCGGTTCTTCTAGTTTCGGCCGAAACAGAAAGTTACATTTAGTTAAAATTTGTGTAAATTTACGTTATACGACAAATCCCTAGTGTTTCCATATTTTGCAAGGTCCCCTCACAATACTACGCCTTCTTGAGAGTGTGTAAGCCTAGCCAGGAGTCCGTAGAAGACGATATACGAATCATACAGATTTACTGACCTAGTATTTCCATCCGGCAGTTGCGAATATTGAGCCAACCACTCCATAAGTTGGACTTGTGAGCCAGCGCATACGAATATCTTGTTATATACACAATATATATATATATATATATATATAAGTTACAGTCAGTAAATAAACTTCAATCAGTGCTGCAGAAGTATTTCGAAAAATAAAGTCACAGTTCCGACTAACAGTATGATTGTTGTCATTGTAAATTTACGCAAACTGAACTAGGAAAGCTCAGTACCAGATGATCAAAGAATGTTCAAATGGGAGTGAGTTCTTATGAGACCTAAATGCTTAGGTCATCGGTCCCTAAACTTACAAACTACTTAATCTAACTTTAACTTACGCTAAGGACAACATATACATCCATGACCGAGGGAGGAGGGAGGACTCGAACCTCCGACTGGAGCAGCCGCGCAGTCTGTGACATGAAGCCTCAGACCGCACGGCTACCTCGCGACGCACCACATGCTCAATGTTACCTAAAACATGTTATTAGAAAAGCCCCTCGCTTTCAAGGAATCACATTAATAAAACTTGTTTGCATAACAATATGATAATACATTAAAAGTTAGTATTCCAAGCTTAGAGTACATCACTTACATAATAGGTATATGAATCGAATTTACCTTCTCTTCCAATGGAACATTTTGGATGCTTTCTCCTTAAATGACACATAATGTTTGTAGTACCTCCACCCGTTTTCAGCAAATAGAGCATTGTATCTCACTGCTCCCGTACTTCTTAAAGTACTTCTATACTCGGGATTGTGCCATTTAAGTCACAACCGATCACTGGCGACGACAGCAAGGAACTGCCGCATGACCATACGGAGGCAAGTCTCGTACATCGATGCCCTAATTGCTGTACCAGTTCTAAAATTCTTATGCCACGCGTTTCTGACTGCCGGGATTGTTTTTAAATTAACACTGATCGCTTTTCTTAGTTTCTGCGATGACCTAATATTTCACAGCAGTGGAAATTTTAGGAATAGTCCTAAACATCAGAGTCTACTAGTTTTAATTTTTTAAAATTACTTACAAAAAACACATTTTGAACCACTACTACAGAAAGTAGTCGTACCGGTTCTTTTACCCGGTTCTTGGCAATAACTAAAAGAAACCGGTTACAACCGACACCAAATAAAAGCCAAAAAAACCGGTTATTCAAAACTAAAATACCGGTATCGGTTTTAACCGGTCGGTTTTTCTCATCCCTAGGCGCGGGCGGGCGCGTACAGGGGGCGCGCGGCACTTTTTCTCATTCAAGTTTCTAAATGCCAGACCATTTAGAGTTTAACGTCAAGTTCTGTGATATAATAGAAAGGTATCCGCAACTGTACGAGAATAATCGTTCAGACTACTGCAATCGTAGTGTGCAGGACAAAGCCTGGCAGAACATCGCTGGAGAACTAAATGAAACAGGTTACTCACTGCATCTGATTATTAATATTATTGTACTGATAATGCATAACTAAATCGTTCGCCCGAAAAACGCTGTAATTAATGAGAGCAAATATTTCAGACGAAAAAAAAGTTTTCTATTTATCTATTTAGGGTTTCTTGATGCAAACCAATATACGAGTTAAAACGTCATTCTGCCTATTTCATAACAGTTCCTACAACGTTGATTTTAAAAATTTTAAATATGGCTGCAATTCAGCAACGGTGGAACACGATCCAAAAGTCAACACAGTTTCAGCCGACCAGTTGCATAAAAATGGTTTACATCTATAAACCTTTACCTAGGTTTCGGCAAAATTAATTTTGCCTTCTTCAGAAGTATACAATAAAGCTCACATTAAAAAAGTTGTTAAAATGTGGCTGACTCCATGTCAATAGATTAAAAATTAAAATTTAAAAACAATGTCACATTATATAATTTTGGAGCACGTTCACACACAGGTCGAGTGAGCACTGCCACATTTTAACAACTTTTTTAATGTGAGCTTTATTGTATACTTCTGAAGAAGGCAAAATTAATTTTGCCGAAACCAAGGTAAAGGTTTATAAATATAAACCCTTTTATGCAACTGGTCGGCTGAAACTGTGTTGGCTTTTGGATAACGTTGATTTTGTTACCTTTGTGAGAAAATACTCCTTTTTCCTAGATGAACAATTTGCTTTACTGAAATACATATAGGCTACACCAGGTGAATTATATCTCCACCAAATGTGTATACCGGATATTTGTTATAAAGACTTTAGGCAAAATTCTCGTATCCAGAATGAAACTTTCACTCTGCAGCGGAGTGTGCGCTGATATGAAACTTCCTGGCAGATTAAAATTGTGTGCCGGAACCGGGACTCGAACCTGGGACCTTTGCCTTTCGCGGGCATGCGCTCTAACCACTGAGCTACCCCGACACGACTCACGATGCCGCCTCACAACTTTACTTCCGCCAGTACCTCGCCTCCTACTTTCCAAACTTCACAGAAGTTCTCCTGCGAAACTTGCAAGACTAGCACTCCTGGAAGAATGGATATGGTGGAGACATGGCTTAGCCACAGCCTAGGGGATGTTTCCAGAATGAAACTTTCACTCTGCAGCGGAGTGTGCGCTGATATGAAATTTCCTGGCAGATTAAAATTGTGTGCCGGAACCGGGACTCGAACCTGGGACCTTTGCCTTTCGCGGGCAAGCGCTCTAACCACTGAGCTACCCCGACACGACTCACGATGCCGCCTCACAACTTTACTTCCGCCAGTACCTCGCCTCCTACTTTCCAAACTTCACAGAAGTTCTCCTGCGAAACTTGCAAGACTAGCACTCTGCAGAGTGAAAGTTTCATTCTGGAAACATCCCCTAGGCTGTGGCTAAGCCATGTCTCCACCATATCCATTCTTCCAGGAGTGCTAGTCTTGCAAGTTTCGCAGGAGAACTTCTGTGAAGTTTGGAAAGTAGGAGGCAAGGTACTGGCGGAAGTAAAGTTGTGAGGCGGCATCGTGAGTCGTGTCGGGGTAGCTCAGTGGCAGTCTGCTTTAGGCAGCGGTGCGGTGAGGTGGACGTGTTTACGTCCCGCCGCGGAGTCTCGGGCGCGCGCGCGGCTGTTTACCGTTTGTGTTTCTCGCGAGTGACTACTTATTGACACGCAATGGAACACTCATACAGGAAAGCAACTATCAAGATCACTTTCACGTCTGGATACGCACGACCCAAAGCATTTGAAATCGAATGTTTCATAGAGGAAGAGCTAAAAATCGATCCCGAGTATGTGATTGGAATTCATTTCTCTATCACGAGCAGTGTGGTATATCTGAAATTGAGCAACGACACAGTATGTGACAAACTTGTACGTGACCATGCGGATGGACTAAAATTTAAACATGCCGATGGCAATGTTGGAGCAGTTTTGATCGACCACGCAGGAATCCGCACTATAAGAGTCTTTGAGCTGCCCTTCGAGTTTCCGGAACATGTAGTGGTCAATGCCTTACAACCGTATGGACGTGTTATCAGCCATGTTCACGAAAAATGGACCACATTTACGAAATACCCAGTGCTGAATGGGGTGCGACAAGTACGGATTGACCTTACAAAGCACGTTCCGTCTTACCTCACTATCGGAGGTTGCAGGGCCATAATTATATACGACGGTCAGCCCAAGACCTGTTCTGGATGCGGCAAGGAGGGCCATCTACGTTCGCAATGCATCCAAAGGAGGATCACACAAGTTCCGGCGGGCGAAACTGCACCACCACCCACGACCGTTTCTATGCCTCTTACCTACTCTGCCGTTACTCGACAAGATGTTCCGTCGCACGATACTGAGTATCAAGTGGTGGATGATTCCACAGTAGAGGTGACACAAGATGATGACAACGCTGCCAAGATGACAGTCGTGGAACCCGCTCCGGACCAACCACAACAGACTAATGTGGCTACAACGGAGGCGTCTATGGACGTCGATCGGCTGGTGCCACCCACGGCCGCTTTTGTGCCCAACGCACCGGACGACCAAGCCTCTGCACAGGATGCGGATGCGGATGTACGACAACGCAAGCAGAGATCCCCCAAACGACGGAGGAAACGACGTCGCACACCATCAGATGATAGTTTCCTACGTACAGACCGGGCAGATGATGAGGACGCCGCGATGGAGAGTACCGGAGCCTCTGACGACGAACAACATCACAACGCTGAACTTGAGGACCCAGGACACACCAGTGAGACCATCTCTGACGTCCCGCAAGAAGTCCCACAACTTCGTACGATAAACGAAAATACGGTGCCAGCGGCTGTGGCTGCAAAATTCCGGACACAGGGCCCCTCTTGGACAAGTGAACTCGACGACGTCGATGAAATCCAGGCTCCGCTAACCGCGAGCACCGCGGTTGCGATGACACCGCCCACGGAGTCCCGTCATAACTAAAGTTTGCCGCTTCACTGGCACCACGGAAGGAGAACGCGCCAGCAATAACAATGCACGCTTACTATGCACGCCCAACAACGAGTAGGACAGCAACAAGCCTACCGCATAGCATCCATCAACACCAATAATATAAGGTCGCAAATCAAGACTACCCTCCTAAAGGATATGCTGCGCGCAGCAGACATAGACATCGCTCTATTACAAGAAGTATACGTCGGCGACTTCCCGTCTTTCTATGGCTACAACATCTTCATGTCACCAGCTTCAGACACTGGTAGCGGCGTAGCGATGCTCCTAAAGGAAGGTCTTGTAGCGGAGGATGTCATATACTTATCATCGGCACGAGGAATGGCTATAACAGTACTTGGAGTGCGCTTTATCAACATCTACGCACCGTCCGGCACGGACAAACGAAGAGAACGATCCCACTTCTTTGCAGAAGAAATAGCTCCGCTCTTTCTAGGGCGACACGCTGAATGCATCCTTGGCGGCGATTTCAACTGTGTGCTGTCGCCGAAGGACCAGTTCCCACACTATAATCCATGTCCAGAATTGAGAACTTTAACACAGGAACTTCGGATGGTAGATACGTGGGAATATGTACATGGAGATCGAACCGGGTACACTTACGTAACCAGCCATTCCGGCAGCCGCATAGATCGCGTTTACGTTACGCGCTGCCTCCAACGTGACATCCATGACGCAGAGCTATGGCCAGCGGCCTTCACTGACCACTCGGTTTATATCTGCACGATCGGCCTCCAAAGGCAACAAGTGTGGCGAGGCCATGGAATATGGAAGATGAACGTGGCCCATCTTAAAGCTCCGGAGTGTCATCAAGTTATTGAAGAAGTTTGGAATAATTGCATAAGGCGACGACGGACTTACCCTACGACATTAAGATGGTGGTTAGAATTCACAAAACCGGCGATACGGCGTGCATTCATTGCGTTGGGGCGCGAACAATCACGGTGGAAATGGCAAACTTTAAACTTTTATTTCACTATACTAAGAGAATGCACATATCAGGCCCCTTCACCGGAACGACAAATGATGGTTCAACGAGCTAAGGCTAAAATCGTCGCTCTTATGCGCTCACATCTGGAAGGTGCAGCGGTCCGTGCGAGGACAATGGATCGTGTTGCGGGTGAACATCCATCGATGCACCATATTATTCAGGAACGTAAGCGACGTCGCAGGGGCCTAATACATACCGTTGACACTGATGATGGCTCCCATCTCACGTCACAAAATGACATAGCACGTGCCTTCGCTGATTATTACACCCGATTATACACCGCAGAAGAACTAGAGCGGGAGGCCCTCCATGAAGTCACTAACACGCTATTCGGGACTCTAGATCAAGAGGCGCAAGCGATACTGCTGGAGGACATTACTGAGGACGAAGTGATCGATGCCATAGGCAAGGGCGCACTCAATAAGTCGCCAGGGCCTGACGGAATACCTTTGGAATTTTATCGGGCCTTCCAACACTTGATTGCTCCCTATTGGACGGAAATTTGTCGCGAACTCATGTCTCCTGAAGAGCGACTTCCGCCAGCATTTGTAGAGGGCGTCATCATCCCAATACCTAAAACATCACGCAGCACAAGAATCGGAGAATATCGCCCCATAACACTACTTAACTGTGATTTCAAGATTTTCACTCGACTGATGGCGACACGAATTAAAAAAGTTCTGCATCGCGTGGTGTCATCAGACCAGACATCTCTCGGCAGTGACAACAACATCCAGACGGCGCTTAGTGAATACCGCGATTCGATCGCACTGGCGAAAGCATGTCGTCTACGTGGAGCTCTGATTTCTATAGACTTCGATCGTGCTTTCGACAGAGTCAGCCACACCTACATTAAGGAACTGATGACGCAAATGAATTTCCCGCCGCCCTTCATAACTATAGTGATGCGACTACTACATGGGGCTCCTTCTAAAGTGCTTGTCAACGGACGATTGGTTGGGCCCCTAACTATCCAGCGATCGATTCGACAAGGATGTCCTTTGTCCACGATCATATATGCCATGGCTCTTGAACCACTTCTCAGCGGCCTCCGCCAACGCCTGACAGGAATTACGATGCGTGGCTACACATTTCGTTGCAAAGCATATGCCGACGACCTTATATTGGTGGTGAGAAACGGCAACGACGTTAACGCGGCTTTGGACTGGATCAATCGATACGGTGCCGCTACGGGTAGCCGTATGAATGTGGCCAAATCCGTCGCCTTGAATATAGGTACAGGACTACCTGCCGACTGCGTAGCCCCATTCCCGTTACGGGACAGGATCAAGTATTTGGGAATCGTCTTCACGAATGATGTACGACGATCGGTCGCGCTCAACTTCAAGAGGTTGCTCATAACCATACGAAATGGTGTCAAAGCGAACGCACTGCGGACATTAAATATGATTCAACGCGTCATTTATATAAATACATACTTGGCGTCGCGCATTCCACATTATGCACAGATTCTACCGATGCCAAAGATGATCGCCCGAAGCATACTGGCAGCGTTTGGATACTTTGTCAGCACGGAAGCCCTATTCAAGATCCTGTATGAGGCTCTGACATTACCAACTCGTAGAGGTGGCCTCGGGCTTGTTCACGTTCACGATCGATCGGTGGCGCTATATATTAGCGCGACATTGAAAACATGGAGAAGACAGCACAAGAGTCTGTCAGGAATCTTGGTAGACGAACTGGCGCCAGCTTCTCGGCAAGCGCCGGTGATGGTGCAGAACATTTCTTCACCGTTTCAACATATCAGAGAGTTTTTCCTTGAATATAGCTATATTATGACAGAACTCCCAATAAATAGATCTCCGACAGCGCGCGACATCTACCGGATACTTACGAGCAGGCGCCCCGCCAACCCTGTGGAAGCACGGCACCCCACGATCCACTGGCCGGTGGTATGGCGGACAGTTCATCATGCCACACTTGACACGGAAACAAGAACGACATGGTACATGTTGGTTAACGGTAAACAAGTTACTGGATCCCGCCTGCACGCCATCAATATGGTGAACACTCCGTTATGCCAAGTATGCCAGGTTCTAGACGACAATGCTCATCGTCTCATGTGCGGGCCCTCTGCAGAAGTATGGCGGCTGGTGACGCAGATGATTGGCTTTCTACTGCGCGTCGGACAGCAAAATATCGACCCAAAGATTGTCCTTTTTCCAGACAGAACGTATTATCCGCGAGCCAAAACGAACGCGGTGACGTGGATTCGAGCCCAGGCGGTGTATTATTTGCATCGCGACGGCGCGAAGCATGTGCCGGACTTCTGGAACCATTTACAAGAACAACATATGGCGCTGATACGGAACCCGAAGTATCAACAATATTTTTCTAATTTTCTGGGGAGTGCGTTACGAGATCCTCCAAGGAGCTGGAATGTCCCGGGTATGAGAAGCTGATATGATAACGAAGAAGAGGCATATGATGAACATAATGAAACGGTTACCTCTTACAACAAAACGAGAAGACGTGCCTGGTGGCAGAAGCACTGGAGTCGACCGCCCGGAAACTCACTCCCCACACAGAGTTTTCTTTACTTTACTGGTTTTAGTTTTTAGTTGTGCACGGACACGCTAAATCCGTTAGTATAGAGCGCAGATAAAAATATATATATAAAAAAAACAAGAGAGAGAATACCCTAAAGGGGGTGACAGGCGCGTGGAAAATAATACAGAAGCTTTTATTTCCTTATTCAAATTTTCTATGTCTGCCAGGAAAAGGCTGTTTTATTTTGATGAAGTTGAAATAATAAAACAAAATAAAGAATGCATACATCCCAAAACCCACACACCACTCCCTTTAAAAAAAAAAAAAAAAAAAAAAAAAAAAAAAAAAAAAAAAAAAAAGTGGTTAGAGCGCTTGCCCGCGAAAGGCAAAGGTCCCAGGTTCGAGTCCCGGTTCCGGCACACAATTTTAATCTGCCAGGAAGTTTCAAAATTCTCGTATGATTACATACAATATTCGATTTTGCCTCTTACCTCGTACAAACGATGAAATTCTCGCATGCGAACGAGAATTCTTGTGCATATCAGAGCCCTGTTGTATAATAATGCTATTTCGCTTCGCTCATTGTTCGCCTCCACAAAGAATGGTTTTGGAACGACAATGGTGCTAAAATAACGTGAGTGTGAAACATTTTAGCCAGTAGATTCAGGGCGTCAGATACAACGCCATTCGAACTCTTAAACAAACCTTGAACAAAAATGTTAATTACGGTTGTTTTCGGGCGACTGGTTCAATTATTCAGAACATTTTTGAACCATAATGGATGTACCAAATATCTTCTGCGCTGCTGAAAATTCAGTAGCTGCAAAAGATCCAGCGCGTCTCTATCTTCTTCTGACGACGACGACATATTGTGAGAGACTGGTAGGACGGCCGCCGCGCGCCTCTAGACAGCGCCCTGCACCTGCAGTGTGCACTGCTCACTTCCCGCCCGTACGGCGTCGCTGCCTTTCCTCCGCCGGGCGTCCGCGCCACACCAAATCTGTGTGAATTGGGCCTTGGCTCGCCGTCACGCCGTGTCTTCCATGGGACGGCTGCTACACGTTTCGGACGAACGTGCCCGAGCCGCGACGTCTGGGGTTCGAAGCGAAGACTGCCAGGTGGACTACACTGTCTCTCCTCCTGTCTAGGCAGCTGCTTGTGGGTCCAGGCTTGGAACCACTGGAGTAGGATGCCGCGGTGACAGTTGAGCTCTTGATACCGCTGGGTAGAGTTAGTACCAGAGTGCTAGCGCGTCGGCATGATCATTGGCCTTTAGGAAACCAACCAATGAAGACTGATCTGGCCTCGGGCAGCAACCATATTCAGCGTTGTGAAGGCGGTAGACAGCGGTTCACCATCTGCCCGGATGAAGGTCTGTTCGAAGATTAGTAGTTGTCTCCAAATCCTAGTTGCGACTACTGACTTCTGGTCTATACTGCTTTATCTGAGACATAGGATCAATACATAGGTCAGAACACTGGATCGACGACTACTCCCCTGAGCACTTTCGATTCCAAAGACCAATTGACTGCACTTCTAGAAGCAGCAGATTATATACTGAATCAGCTGAAGCTATGCCGTAAATGACGGTTCGTAATGACCGAATGTGTCCTACTTGTGAGTGCAGCGATCACTCAATGAGCCCTTTAACCGCTGCCGTATCGTCGGTCTTATTCACTCTTGTGACAGGGTGCGTTATGAGATGTTTACAAGCTGACGAGTGATGCTTCTCTCTCTGCTGGTCGTCTGTTGGTGTCAATAGTCTGCTCACTGTAGGCTTTCAACTCGTCGACGCAGCGTCAGCTGTCGTTACGAACGACTGGCGTCGCATTTACGACAGAGCCGATTACCCCCTTCCGCCTACCTTAGCTGGAGATCGCTTGAGCAAACCTTCAGATGTCAGATCGGTACCAAACGTTGTACATCGATAGAGTATCAACTTCTATATAATTCGTGCTATGTGCTGCCGTCCAGGAGAACATGCGTAAACCATATTAATACCTAACGTATGTAGTAAAGGAAAAGCATAACTAGGAGAGCTTACCGCGTTGCATTTCCGTGGGCTAGTTGGTAGAGCCGCAGTTCACCGTTAGGTGGGTTCTGAGTTGAAGCCCCGCCCAGAGCTTTTTTTAAATTATTTATTTTATTTTTTAACTGCAGTACTTTGGAAATTGTTAATAGGGGCAACGTGTTCTTCGCATGTAAAAGGACTATTTGGACTTGATAACACTGTGTTGCCGCAGTTTGCTCTTGCTTCGTTTGTTTGAAAGTAGCAATTTGGTAGGGTTTATTCGTAGTTTCACAGAATAAATAAACATAATCAGAACATAAGAATAAAGAAACAATTGCATCACACTTACAACTGTATTAATAGTAATAACAATGCGAAAGTAAATGTAATGTTAAAATCAGTGACCTTAATTACAGTAATAACACTAGTAATAATAAAAATAATATATACATCAAATTCAGGCATTATTATTATTATTATTACTTTAATACTTCCGAACGTAAGATGCAATTGTTCCTTTCTTCTACGGATAAACTCTACCGGTTAGCTATTTTCAAATAAAACGAAGCAGAACCAAACTGCCGATAACACAGTGCTATAAAATGCAAACAGTCCTTTTACGTTTCAGGAACATGTTGTCTCATGTAACACTCGGTGTACGTTTGTTGACGTAGAACGATTTTCAACGTCAGACCAAAAAAAAAAAAAAAAAAAATCGCGCCACCAGGATTCGAACTGAGGATCCTCGTAACGACTAAAATTCTTTCTCTCAGAATGAAACTATCACTCTGCAACGGTTTGTGCTCTGATACGAAACTTCCTGGCAGATTAAAATCGTGTGCCGGAACCTGGGATCTTTGCCTTCGCGGGCAAGCGCTCTACCGACTGAGCTATCCCGACACGACTCACGATGCTGCCTCACAACTTCACTTCCGCCAGTACTTCGCCTCCTACTATCCAAACTTCACAGGAGCTCTCCTGCGAACGTTGCAAGACTAGCACTCCTAGAAGAAAGGATATAGTGGAGACATGGCTTAGCCACAGCCTAAGGGATGTTTGCGAATGAAACTTTCCCTCTGCAGCGAAGTGTCAGCTGATATGAAACTTCCTGGCACTTTTAATCTGCCAGGAAGTTTCATTCTCTCTCTCTCAACTACACCACGGGAGCTCAGCGCAGGAGACCCCCATAGATACGCATTTCCTGTGCTCTATAGGACAGGTGTTGCATATTATTTCCCGTTTACTCACGTTCTCGTGGACGGCAGCATATAGCAAGAATTATATGGAGGTTTCGGTTGATACTCTATCGATATACAATGTTTCGTACCGATCTGAGTGTCTGACATCTGAAGGTTCTGGTTTAAGATTTTAACAAGTTTCTCTGTTAAAATTTTGTGCTGTAACAGTTATTTACTGTGGTATAGTGGTCATGTGCATATTCATTTCATCTTTGCGTTTATTTTCGGAGACAAATGAATAGTATTCAGTATCTTTTGGAAACCACTTTCTCAGCTTTAAGCTTAGAAGAGAAGTGAGAGTCCAATTACACTACCAAAAGCAGAGTTCGTTTTGTTTGGAGATAATACATGTATTGCAATAAAAAGTAGGTCAAGAATAGTTATAGAAAGGTCAGCTAATGATATTTTCATGAACATTAATAAATGGTTTAAAGCCAACTCATTGTCATTAAACTTTCTAAAAATTCACAACATACAGTTCAGAACATGTAAGAGATTTCCCACCAGCATATGCATTAAGTATGAAGACGAGCACTTAGAAAATGTTGACAGTATTAAATTCCTGGAATTACAGCTTGAGAATAAATTAGGTTGGGAGGAGCACACCACAGAACTGCAGAAACGTCTCAACAAATCTGCAATTTCAATACGATTGTTATGAGACTTAGGAGACATAAAAATAAAAAAGGTTGCATACTTTGCTTACTTTCATTCCATAATGCCATATGGTATAAAATTTTTGGGTAACTCTTCAAGTCAGTCAAAAGTCTTTAGAGTTCAAAAGCATGTAATACGTGTTATTCGTGAAGTAAATTCACGGATGTCCTGAAGTAGCCTCTTCAAAGAACTGGGTATATTCACTGCTGCATCTCAGTATATTTATTCCTTAATGTAATTTGTCGTAATATATCCCTTTTCCCAACAAACAGCTCAATTCATACATACAATACTAGAAACAAAAATGATCTACACAAGGACTTAAAAGCACTTACTTTAGTTCAAAAAGGGGTACACGACTCAGGAACACACATTTTCAATAATTTACCATCAAGTATAAAAAATTTAGCTAGAAATAAAGATCAGTTTAAGAGGAGCCTAAAAGAATTTCTAGTGGCCAACTCCTTTTACTCCATCAGTGAATTTATAAATTAAATGATGTATGTATCGCTATTCATACTGTATTAGTGTTATCATATTATCAGCTCAGAAATGTATGTATTTATATTATTAGTATTATCTATTATTCAGCTTGCCAATTTTGTTTCTTGACATGTTCCTCATCCACGAGGATGTCCTAAACATGGATCTACGGAACGAAAAGCTAATCTAATCTATTTAATAATGATTATGCAGCCAAGATCGCATTTTTCATTTATTACGTGACCGGTTTCGGCGTACTCGACACCATCTTCAGACCTGTCGTAATTTACATAACTTCACGACATTTTATATACTAAAAGAGTACAGGTCTGAAGATGGCGTCGAGTACGCCGAAACCGGTCACGTAATAAATGAAAAATGCGATCTTGGCTGCATAATCATTATTAAACAATTATAGATTGCCCCACTTAACTATGAGTTCCTTATATAATCTAATCTAATCTTTAGATATCAGACGCCACTAGAACAAACCTACGATTTTATTTATTTATTTCGAAAATGCCGCATTAATTGTCTACAGCAGTGTTCTTTATACTTGTCGCTATTCCGTATTCCTGGCCGTGTCTCGTGGCACTGGTGATTAAGCTGCTGAGCACACGCCGTTCTGTGGCACGGCAGCGCGGGAACTTGGAGCCCTGCGCCCCAGGCCGTGTCTAGCCTAGTTGGGGGCTTTCGCCAACCAGCGAAGCGCCCTCCATTAGTGGGCAGGGAGTCCGCGAGGCTCAGCAAACTTTGACCGCCACAACTTGGCAATGAATTTGGGAGTCCACGCTGCTATCCACACCACGCTGCTAAATTGCTCGTAAGTAAATATGGCTATATAGGCTGAGTCACCTTAAACTTTGCTGCGTTTTATTTCTTGAACGGTTCCAAATATCTGAACGAGATTTTCGATAAAAATAGTGCACTAAGAAGGCGGCACTTTGGTATCTACTAGGGATGGGAAAAATCGACCGGTCAAAACCGATACCGGTATTTTAGTTTTGAATAACCGGTTGTTTTCGGTATTTATTTTGTGTCGGTTGTAACCGGTTTTTTTAGTTATTGCCAAGAACCGAGTAAAAAAACCGGTACAACTAGTTCCTGTAGCAGTGATTCAAAATGTGTATTTTTGTTAAAATAACAATCCGATGAGGACTGACTAAATGTGCCGAAAGCGGCCATTTTAGTAAATGAGTTTTCTTGACTGCTTTTACTATTGGATATTAAGGAACAGAGTGTTGTTAGCTCCTCAACACGTTGGTTAAAACTTTAAATGTATTATATTGCTATGCTAACAAGTTTTATTAATGTGATTGCTTGAAAGTGTGGGGCTTTTTAAATACCCAATATGGGTTTAGGTAACATTAATCATGTGGTGCCTCGCGAGGTAGCCGTGCGGTGTGAGGCTCCATGTCATGGATTGCGCGGCTGCTCCAGCTAGAGGTTCGATTCCTCCCTCCTCCCTCGGTCATGGGTGTGTATACTGTCCTTAACGTAAGTTACTTTAAGTTAGATAAGTAGTTTGTAAGTCTAGCGACCGATGACCTAAGCAGTTAGATCTCATAAGAACTCACACCCATTTGAATATTATTTGGGCATGTGGTGTACAGCTTTTCTAGTTCAATTTGCGTAAATTTACACTCACAACAATCATACTGTTACTCGGTACTGTGACTTTATTTTCCGAAATACTTCTGCAGCACTGACTGAAGTTCATTTACTGTGTATATATTGTGTATATAACTAGATATCCATATGCGTTGGCTCACAAGTCCAACGTAAGGAGTGGTTGGCTCAGTATTCGCAACTGCCAGATGGATATACTAGGCCAGTAAATCTGTATGCTTCATATATAAGACGGACTCCTGGCTAGGCTTACACACATGCAAGAAGGCGTAGTGTTTGGAGGGGATCTTACAAATATGGAAAGACTAGTGATTTGTCGTATAACGTAAATTTACCTATATTTTAACTAAACTTCCTAAGTTTCGTTTTCGGCCGAAACTAAAAGAACCGAAAATTCGATTACGGTTTCTGTTTCGGCTGCCAATTAAGTTTCGATCGAACTTTGGTGAAATAAAAGCAATAAAAAACCTAAAACCGGTTATTTAAAAAACCGGTTATCTTGAGCAGTTTTTACAGTGCGGTTAAACTGGTGACGAAAAGAACCGGTATAACCGAAAACCGGTTGTTTCAGTGATAACTGCCACCCCTAGTATCTACACCTACATACATACTCCGCAATCCACCCGAAGGTGCGTGGCGGAGGGTACCCACCACCGTTATTAGTTACTTAACTTTTCTGTTCTACTGCCGTATAGAACGAGGGAAAAAAGAATGTTTGTATGCATCTATACGAGCCCTAGTCTCTGATATTATGTTTGTGGTCCTTAGGCGAAATGTAGGCGTTTTTGATTCAGTGACTGACATCTGAGTTCCAGAAGCATTTTAGTAACACGCGTCAACAGATCTACCCGCCCGCCTGTGAATTGCCTCCAGTGGGGGCAGCAACGGGGAGGGGGGGGAGACTAATGAAACTGATGAAGCCCCCTCTTAGTACCTCACAAAGATTTATTAATTTTATTATGTTTTGTTGTTTTGATTATTTTAACAGGTCAGCATCGGAAACTGGAAATAGCGCACATGTAATAAATCACAAGATAACTGTAATTTGCCAAGCACAAGTGAATGTGACACTGGGTCACCAGCCTGATACCGCCACTGAGAGCGTGTGTTCATCAGAGACGAGTGTATTTGGGGCGTATTCTCAGTTCGAATATAGTAAATTTCCTTCAAACGGAAAAGCTTCTTTCTACGAATCAACACCGGTTTAGGAAACATCGGTCTTGTGAAACTCAGCTTGCCCTTTTATCACATGACATCTTGCGAGCCATGGATGAAGGGCAACGGGCGGATTGTGTTTTTCACGACTTGAAAAAGGCGTTCGACACGGTACCACATTGCAGACTGCTAACGAAGATACGAGCTTATTGAATAGGTTCACAGATTTGTGACTGGATGGAAGACTTCTAAGTAATAGAACGCAGTACGTTGTTCTCGGCGGTGATTGTTCATAAGAAACGAGTGTATCGTCAGGCGTGCCCCGGGGGGTGTGATAGGACCGCTATTATTTTCTATCTGTATAAATGATCTGATGGACAAAGTAAGTTATAATTTGCGGCTGTTTGCTGATGATGCTGTGGTGTCGTCTTTAACTGACTGTAATAGCATACAGGATGACTTAGACAAAATTTCTAGTTGGTGCGAAGAATGGCAGCTAGCTCTCAATGTAGAAAAATGTAAGGTGATGCGCATGAGTAGGAAAAACAACCCCATAATGTTCGAATAAAGCATTAGTAGTGAGCTTCTTGATGCTGTCGCGTCGTTCAAATATCTAGGCGTAATATTACAGAGCGATATGAAATGGAACGAACATGTAAGGACAGTAGTAAGGGGAAGATGTACTTCACCTGTAAAGGAGACCGCGTATAAAACGCTTGTATGACCACGTCTTGAGTATTGCTCAAGTGTTTGGGACCCGCAGCAGATCAGTTTAAAGGAAGACATAGAGGCAGTTCAGAGGAGAGCAGCTAGGTTTGTTACTGGTAGGTTCGACCAGTACGCAAGTGGAAATGCCCCGGCAACTCAATTGGGGATCGCTGGAGGAAAGACGACGTTATTTTCGTGAATTCCTATTGAGGAAATTTAGAGGGCCGAAATTTGAAGCTGAGTGTAGTACGATCTTGCTGCCGTCTACTTACATTTCGCGTAGTGATCACAAAGACAAGATAAGAGAAATTAGGGCTCGTACGGAGGAACATAGGCATTCTTTTTATCCTCTTTCTATTTGTGAGTGGAATAGGAAAGAAAATGCCTAGTAGTGGTAGAGTGTAACCTCCGCCACGCTCCTTACGGTGCACTGCGGAGTAGGTATGTAGATGTAGCGTGTTTTGCTGTTACTGTAATCGGTTTTAATGCCGCCGCGACCTGCTTTGATGCTCCGCTATTGTTACAGTTATGCTGAAGTTATATACAGGGTGCATTAAAAAGAATGGTGCAAACGTACACGGCTGAAAGTACACCATAACTGAAGCAAAAACAAAAATGTTCAAATGTTTGTTAAGCTTATCGGACTTAACTACGGGGTCATCAGTCCCTAAACTTACAAACTACTTATGAACTACTTACGAACTAGGACGGCACAAATATCCATGCCCGAGGGGGGATTCGAACCCCCGAACGTAGTGGCCATGCAGACCGTGACTGGAACGCTTCAATACCCTCGGCCACCGCGGCCGGCGAAGCAAAAACGTTCCAGTAAACATGGATCCGCAAAACGGCCCGTTCGCAAGATAATCACGCATTTATGTTTCCAATCCGCCACTGACGTCATTGTGAACATTCTTCTAGTTAGTACATTTTAATTTCAAATTTGGAATTTACTATTAGGATTTACTCCGTATTTCTCTGACTTTATTGTAAACTTCGTCCTCGTTAATTATATGCAACTCCGGTACATTTTGATGTAGCTGTTAGCCGGCATGTAAGATGAGATATGAGCTAAATATCTCAAGAATTTAGCGTGAGACGGAAAATTAAAAGAACAAAACTTTTCGAGATCGAAGGGAAGACGGAAAGAGGAAAATAGATGGCGCTATGTTTGGTCCACTAGATTGCGCTGCCAAGGATCAAACTGATATAACCAGCATTTTTAAAAATGGGTACCCCAATTTTTATTAAGTATTAGTATAATAAGTAAATAAATATGGAAGTTTTAATTTGAATTTTTCGTCGTTTTGTTTCAGATGGCGCTGTAATATTCTGAAAACTTACTCCTTACAACTATATAAGAGCAGTTGATAGAATTTTTTTAATTAAAATAAAAAAAGTGAAAAATTAGTTACGTGTGGACTTTGGTTGCTCCAATGTGCTACATTTACTTTAGTGAATTTATCATAAATTATGAGAACGCATGTTGTTACTACGTGATCAACTTGAATTACCTCATTGATGTTATAAAATGCTCAAAATGCTGTCCACCAACTTCATTGCATTTGGCAATACGCTTAACGAAATTCCTCCCTGTGGTGTCGCACAAGTACAAAGTGCGCGCCACCTACTTTCGCCGCGCGCCGCCATGCATGCACGGCGCGGCGTTCTTCCGACGACAGCCACGAGCGCCCTCTGGGACAACGCCGCTCGTGGCCACCACTGAAGGACATCGGCGACTTCGCACTCCGACTTCGGACTGAGATAGCAACGAGTTAGGACCTTCGTCATCAGATAGGCACCATTGAAGACTTTGCTATTGTACAGGCACTAGGCAGGCCTCTAACAACTATGTATCAACATTCTGCCGTACTATGTAAAAGTTAAGTATTGTTTCATTCTGTGCAATATATATCTCTTACTAATTTACTCGAGTGTTTATAGTTTCTGGCTGCTCCCCTCCGTACCTGCACCAGCGTGTCGGTCTCATTCCACTCGGCCACCGACACCTACGACGAGGCTGGGACACAAAAGCGGCGACGAAGTTGGGACACAAAAGTGGCGACGAGGAGTGATAGAACCTTGGACCAGCCCGCTTACAGCAGCCAGACAGCAGCAGTCGGAGCACGCAAAAATTGCTCCCGCCCACCCACCCTTATTATAAGATTTTTGGGGGAACATATTCTGTTACGTATTTTGTGGACTTTTTTGTTGCAGAGCGTCCTCTTTCATATTGCATTTGTGTTTTGTTATAATTTACTTGTATGCGCGGCGCCTAATCGGTCAGCATGGCCACTACCCCGAACCCAAACTTAATGGAAATTATTCAGTTACAGACGGCGCAAATTACACAACTTCTCCAGGCGGTGTCGCAGTTAACTTCACAGGCTGCTCACCAACAACAACAGCCGCCGCTTCAGCAGCCCACACCTGCCGCCGCACCGCTTCCGACGTTCCGCCAGTACAACGAACGTGAGGAAGAATGGAGCGACTATTTCGCACAGTTTCAAGAACTCGTCGCGGCTCATCAAATTACAGGTCAGAGAGTGAAGAACCTTTTCTTATCGATTGTGGGCCCCCAGACTTTCGTACTATTGCAAAAACTTTTCCCTCTCGCATCTCCTCGTGATGTAGACTTTGAACAAATTGTAGATGCACTGAATGCTCATTATGAGAGAAAAGTTCTTGTAGCCGCTGCACGGTACCGATTTTTCAGACTTAAAAAATTACCGCAGCAGTCACACCAAGAGTGGATTACGGAATTGAAGGGCTTAACCCGCCAATGTAAATTTACTTGCTCTTGTGGACTTTCGTATAGTGACGTGATGTTGAGGGATGCGATTACGCAGAATATTCAGGACCCCAGAATTAGAGCAGCAATTCTGAAACAGTCTGACCCCTCATTAGACAGTGTACTGCAGCTTATAGAAGCGCATGATACTTTTGACTTAGCAGATGTAGAAATGCAAAGCCACAGTGTAAATTCAGTGCGCCGCAACGGACGCTTTCCTAGCCGTAGTTCTCAGTATAGCACTAGTGATTCTTATTTTTCTACCGGCCGTGCTGAACAGACAGTGAACAGTAGCCAGTGTAAAAGTGCGACGCAAAGGTCGCCCCGTAGTGTTAGACACAGTAATTTGAATAACGGGCGCCAACGCTCATTTCAGAAAAATGTACGTAAATCTTGCCCCCAGTGTGTGTCTCGCCACAAGCGTGCTCATTGCCCTAGTCGCAACGCAACCTGTTATCAATGTGGCAAATCGGGACATGTGCAGTCTGTGTGTATGCAAATTAAAAACTCAAAGAACGGTGCCGTTAGGAATAGTGCTTCGCACAGTGCGAGAACGGTTCATACTGTAAATGTCATACACGCTGTGGATTTGGGCAGTGTTTCTCTTGATTCAACAGTGCAAAACAATTTTTGTGCGCCTATGGCAAAACTATATAGTGCACCACGTAGCAAGCGCCGACGAGCGCGTAAAACAGTGCAACAGAAAAGGGTTCGGGACAAGCAAAATGACTATGAACAGTGCATTCCTGTAGTGAAATTAGTGCCTTCTGCAACTGCTCCTTGTAATAGTGCCCAGTACTGTGTAGCTAGTGACAGTAGAATTGGTGTAGCTACTCAAAGTAATTTTAGTGCAGTAGCCTCGCATTGCGCGGACGCCGATCCGGCGGTAGTGTCATCTAGTGACAGTGTTGTTAATCCGCTGTGTGCCGAGTATGCGCCGCTTCCTACCGCACGCAACCCGCGCAAGCGCAGAAAACAATATGTATTAGACGTTGCCCACATTCGCGCACCGGTCGTGCGCCAGAAGCACAAGCTGTTTGTTACTCTCTCTATAGAAAATAAGACTGTGCAATTTCAGCTTGATACTGGTTCCGCTGTCACATTAATAAATAAAGACACTTATGAACTTCTGGGTTCGCCAAAATTGTCGCCTTGTCAACAAGTGTTAACAGCGTACACAGGACAAAATATTCCCGTGCTAGGAACATGTAGCCTGCCCGCCTCTTTTCAAGGTGTTACGAAAACAGTTGCTTTTGTTGTTCTTCGGGCCAAATCGACACAGAACATTTTTGGACTAGATGCTTTTGACTTGTTTGGTTTATCAATTCAACGAGATGTGCTTCAAATTTCGTCAATAGTGCCTCAGGATAAAATTAATGCATTATGTGAAAAATACAGTGACTTGTTTTCGCCGGAACTAGGTTGTGCAAAAGACTTCGTGGCACATGTAACTTTAAAAGAATCTGCAGTTCCAAAATTTCGTAAAGCTAGACCAGTGCCTATCGCAATGCGTGATACAGTTGCCGAAGAACTAAAACGTTGGCAAGATAGTGGGGTGATTTCTCCTGTTTCTGCGAGTCAGTGGGCCTCGCCTATAGTAATTATACCCAAGCCGTCAGGAAAACTTCGTCTTTGTGCGGACTTCAAATCAACAGTAAACAGTCAAACAATTGTAGACACTTATCCCCTGCCCAGACCTGACGAACTGATGGACAAATTAGGACAGTCTCGCTTCTTTTCCAAGATTGATTTAGCAGAGGCATACTTACAGATTCCACTTGATGACGAGTCGAA
The DNA here is from genome assembly GCA_026315105.1 of Locusta migratoria. Lineage (NCBI taxonomy): Eukaryota > Metazoa > Arthropoda > Insecta > Orthoptera > Acrididae > Locusta > Locusta migratoria. The sequence continues at coordinate 145,228,324 of CM048746.1, forward strand.
AAGGTTTTTCGTCATTAATACTCACATGGGCCTTTTTCAATTTCAACGCCTACCCTTTGGCAGTTCTTCCGCCCCCGCTATTTTTCAGCGCTTTTTGGAACAGCTGACAGTTTCTGTACCGTGTTGCTCGAACTATTTAGATGATATTGTGGTATCCGGACGTACAGTTGAAGAACATTTAGCAAACCTGGAGTGCCTTTTCAAAGTTTTGACTGCAGCAGGTCTACGTTGCAATAAAGCAAAGTGTTCGTTTTTTCAAACTGAAATAGAGTACCTAGGCCATGTGATTAATGCCCAAGGAATTCATCCCTTACAGTCACATCTTCGAGCAATCAAAGACTTGCCTCCTCCTAAGAATGTGCATGAATTGCAAGCAGTAATGGGAAAGCTTAACTATTATTTCAGATTTATTCCCAATGCCTCTCAGATTGCAGCTCCACTGCATCACTTACGTAGGAAGAATGTTCCTTTTGTTTGGTCCAAAGATTGCCAGGTTGCCTTTGACAACTTAAAGTCTGCACTACTGAGTGATGCATGTTTGATTCCCTTTGACCCCCAGAAGCCTGTAGTGTTAGCAGTTGACGCCTCATCGTACGGCCTAGGCGCTGTAATCTCACATCGTATTGGATGTCACGATCGTCCTATTGCCTTTGCATCCAAGCTACTGACGCCGACGCAACAGAATTACAGTCAGATAGAAAAGGAGGCCTTAGCAATCATTTACGGCGTCACAAAGTTTCATCATTATCTGTATGGCAGAAAATTCTATTTGTTGACAGACCACAAGCCTCTCACGTCGTTGTTCTCACCCACAAAGCCAATTCCGCCACGTACGGCACAAAAGCTTCAGAGATGGTCCTTGATATTGTCAAATTATCAGTATGAGATTTTGTACCGACCTACCACTAAACATGCTAACGCGGACACCCTTTCCCGACTTCCGGTTGGCCAGGATGTATCATTTGATTCTTCAGAAATGGCATGTTGTCAGATAGACTCCAGAGATGCTTCCGCTGTCGCAGACTTTCCTTTGAACTCTCGTCGGGTTGCACAGGAAACAGCTGCGGATGCAGACCTAAGTGTGGTAGCACGTTTTGTTCGCTTTGGTTGGCCTGCCAGAGCCAAAGACATTGATCGTCCTCTGGTTCGACGTTATTTTGCACAACGTCATGCATTATCTTTAAGTCAGGGTGTACTGTTGTTGCATACCGACAACGACCAAACAAGAGTGATTGTTCCTCGTTCCCTACAACGGGAAGTGTTACGCCTCCTGCATCAAGGACATTGGGGTATTGTTAGGACAAAGCAACTGGCCAGACGTCATTGTACCTGGGTTGGTATGGACTCAGAGATAGAGAGCATGACATCACAGTGTACAGTTTGTGCGGAGCATCAGGCGGCTCCTCCACAGCGTTTCTCAGACTGGCCACGCCCCAAGGGACCATGGCAACGTTTACATATTGACTTTGCCGGACCTTTCTGGAATACGCGCTGGTTAATTGTTGTAGACGCTTTCAGCAAGTTTCCTTTTGTGATTGCCATGAACTCAACGACAGCTTCTAGTACAATCAGTGCCTTAACATCAGTGTTTTGCATCGAAGGCTTGCCTGAAACTATCGTCAGTGACAATGGACCTCAGTTTGTTAGTGCGGAATTTCAACAGTTTTGTCGTGTGAATGGCATTCAGCATATCACCACCGCACCTTTTCACCCTCAGTCCAATGGTGAAGCAGAACGTTTCGTTCGAACATTCAAGTCTCACATGGAGAAGATGAAAGGTCAGCACTCCAGGCAGCAAGCTCTTCAAATTTTCCTGTCTACGTATCGGTGCATGCCACGTGACGGCCCGTCTCCTGCCGAGCTGCTACACGGCCGCCGTCACCGCACTCTCCTTCACCTGCTGCAGCCTCCCACGCACCGAGTCGGTTCGTATGGCGCTACGCGTTTTCAGGTTTCCACGCCGGTGCTGTACAGGGTGTTTGCTGGAAACAAGAAGACATGGTTGCCGGGCATCATTCAGCGCGTGCTTGGGCGCAATATGTTTGTTGTACGTTCTTCCACAGGGTCGGAGCTGCGGCGCCACGCAAACCAATTGCGCCTGCACAGGCCGCGCGATCCTGTCTCCGGTTTCTTGATTCCAGACCCAGTTCACCGCCAGGGAGCACAACCACATCGTTCGTCCCCGGACTACGAGATCCCTATGGACGTCGACGTACATCCGACGCAGTCGTCGCCGCCGCTGTCGCCGCCGCAGATGACAGCGTCACCGAGAGGGACTCCGGGACCGTGCGGGCCCCCCCAGCTTGGGCCACGCACCTCAGAAGAAGATGACCTGCTCCCTCTGGGCGGGGGCGGGCGCCCTTCCCCAGGTTTCGGCGGGTTCCCTGGAGGATCGCAAGGCGGATGCCGGGGCGCGGACGGCGTCTCGATCCCGGCCTCAGCTACGACGCCCGTCCCACCAGTAACGCCCCCGCCCAGGCCCTCCTCCCAGTGCCGTCGCCGTGGCCCTCAGCCCTACGCCACGACGGCGCGGCGGTTTGGGGGGGAGGGGTGTGGTGTCGCACAAGTACAAAGTGCGCGCCACCTACTTTCGCCGCGCGCCGCCATGCATGCACGGCGCGGCGTTCTTCCGACGACAACCACGAGCGCCCTCTGGGACAACGCCGCTCGTGGCCACCACTGAAGGACATCGGCGACTTCGCACTCCGACTTCGGACTGAGATAGCAACGAGTTAGGACCTTCGTCATCAGATAGGCACCATTGAAGACTTTGCTATTGTACAGGCACTAGGCAGGCCTCTAACAACTATGTATCAACATTCTGCCGTACTATGTAAAAGTTAAGTATTGTTTCATTCTGTGCAATATATATCTCTTACTAATTTACTCGAGTGTTTATAGTTTCTGGCTGCTCCCCTCCGTACCTGCACCAGCGTGTCGGTCTCATTCCACTCGGCCACCGACACCTACGACGAGGCTGGGACACAAAAGCGGCGACGAAGTTGGGACACAAAACTCCCAATAACGAGTAGTACTTGTTTCACACGCATTGACATTGCGCTGACGCATGTGTTCAGACCTCGTCAGCGAATCACGATAGCCGATATCTTTCAGTTTTATGACAAATCCACCTGTCATTAAATATTTCATTTAATGCCGCTTCAACTGCACGCTTGCTATGTGCCGGACATACATCATGTTGAAAGTAATTCGCCCTTGTGTTATGAAGTGAAACATCTTTCAGTAAAATCGGTGAAACATTAATGTTTGAAATCGTATACATTGCACTATCGATAAAATAAGTAATTAGTTTCCTCCTATAATTCAACACCATACATTAACCCTCCAAGGTCGGCGATGTTCCACTTATCGAAGCCATCGTGGATTTCCCTTGCTCAGTAGCGCATAATATGCCGGTTTACGTTGCCTCTGTTTGTGAATGACGGTCCGTCACTAAATAGAACTCTTGAGAAAAAGAATCTGTTACTCTTGTAATTCATTTTGGGCCCTGTAGCAGAAGTTTACACGACGCTGAAACTCAGTCAGTGCCACGCATATCCTAGTGCTTAATGATACGGTGTGGGTGAAATGTGTACAATTCTCAAAACCGAAGTTTTTGAAATTACCTATTCTCGCTCAATTTGTCTGGTACAGATGTTCGTATTAGCCTCATCTGCTACTAATAAACTTATTTGGACAGCTTTATTCGTTGTAGTTCTTGTTGGTAAGTTTTTTTTTTTTTTATTTTTCTTTTTTTCTTTTTTTTTTTTTTTTTTTTTACACGTCAGGTTTATTTAAACACATTTACTATCTGACGAAAGGTCCGGGCATTTGGATGATGTCATTCAGGTTAACGATCAACGTACATATCAGAAGCTGGTTGGGCATTCTGATCACAATAGCTATAAATGAAAACCATATGTACTCTTTCTTCGATTCTTGAAATATCCATTTCATGAAGAATGTTTCTCCGCGTTAATACGACTATACAAAACTAATTTAAGTAATGAATTCAACAAACTGCTATTAGGTATTTTTCTGAATTTGAAAGAATATTACAGCGCCATCCATCACAAAGCGAAAAATATGTTCCAAATAAAATTTCCATAGTTACTTTCGTACTACACAAATGTGTAATAAAATGGGAGAACCTACTTAAAAATGCAGTTTATATCATCTATTAGGTCAATTACATCGTCATCTTTTTCCCCCTTCCAGTTCGAAAACATTATATATATTCCAGAATATATCTCATCGGTGTTTTTTGTGGGTATGCCATAACTCCTGTATTACTTACCCAAAATTAATGATTGAGGTATCATTTTCAAGGTTTCGTTCTCCACTAGTGAAGAAAAAAATACAAATAGTTTACAGTTATTGTTTTCACAAAAAAAGCTTTACTTTGAAAAATAATTATTCTTTTCGTACAATCTAAGTTAATACCCGGCGAACGATCGTAAATGGGACATGTGTTTACCACCTCATCAATTACTTTTAAAGAAAAATGCTATATTAATGTTAATTAGAGATCTTAAAGCTATTTAGGAATTAATTAATTGTGCAAGATTAGTGGTGATTCACTTAGGCGAGTACATACACACACTGCTAAATTCATTGTCCCTGATAAAACTGTGCTAACACCTCGCATTGTCACACATTCTGATCCAACCACGCCTTTCCAAATGATAAGAAGACAATACCCAATAAAAGTAATCTTCGCTATGGCCATAAATGAAGCAAAAGGTCAGACTCTTCAAAAGACAGGATTATATTTACCAGAACCCATCTTCTCTCTTTGACAGTTATGCGTGGCTATTTCACGATTTCGTTTATTCAGTGATATCTATGTTTGCGCTAAAGACACATACGGCCAAAAAGTAAATGATGATCACATTGTATCGTCCTCAATATAAGTTTAAGTAGTGTGTAAGTCTAGGGACTGGATGACCACAGCAATTTGGTCCAATACGTTTACAACCATTATGGTGATGTTTTGTGGGCCCTAGCTATTACTCTGATTACACGCTTTCTGGCAGTCAGTTACTCCAGACTACAATGCCATACGAAACCACTGAAGGAAAATCGCCAGAGTAAGCTAATTTCTGTCATGTTTGTAAATAACATTTGCAGTAACCAAATGTTCAAATGTTTGTATAGTCTATGGGACTTAACTACGGGGTCATCAGTCCCTAAACTTACAAACTACTTATGAACTATTTACGAACTAGGACGGCACAAATATCCATGCCCGAGGGGGGATTCGAACCCCCGACCGTAGTGGCCGTGCAGACCGTGACTGGAGCACCTCAGTCCCCTCGGCCACCGCGGCCGGCTTGCAGTAACCCTAATACCATAAGTAGCAGTCATAAGTTTCAGCAAAATGTCAGTGTAGTTCTTCCAGCTCACACACAAGAACTTTGAATACTGTACCAGAGTTGCAGATTTCTGTTTTAAGTTTATTACTTGGAGTCTGTAAATGGAGCCATGCAATTTAATGTATGAAACAATTATATTGTTTTTCATCAAAATTAGCACACCACCCATAGATGATGCTATGAACGGCATTAATTAGATTTTCATCACTTCAGTTTTGTTTATATGTTTCTCGCGTTATATGCCTTTTTCCGCCGTTGAAATTAAACAGTTTGTATAGGATAAATGACCGCCTTTTGTAGCCTTCAAAATTAGTCCCATTAAAATATGACACGTTTCACTTTATATTAAAGCATCGGGACTATATGTGATTCCGAAGGTTTCACTGGCGTAACAACTCATTATAATCTTCTCTGGTTTGCAGCCGGGTACTAAAGTCAACTAGACACGATATTTCAGCGGCGCACAACAGCCCGCATCGCACTGGGAACTTAGTTCTGGCGAGATTGTATACCTGCAAGCCCACCTGAGGATGCGCCGTTGAAATATCGTGTCTAGTTGACTTCAGTACTCGGCTGCAAACCAGAGAAGATTATAATCGGGACTATGTGCCTATAACGTTCAGGATTACCACAGCATCCACAAAAACGTTTCTGACGATTGTCTGGTTGAAGGCAGATGCGAGTCACATCTGTGAATAGCACTTGTTGCCAATTCTGATGAGTCCGTTCAGCATGCTGTTGGGTCCATCCATCCGCGCTGCATGGCGTATATATATCTGGCGTCATACAAGAAGGCGCTTCCGCGCATAGAGGCGGAGCGATAGGGGAAGCATGGAGGGGAGGAGCTACGGCCGAGCGCCAACAGTTGCGCCTGAGGGAGAAAGATTGCGTAACTGGCGGTCAGCCACGCGCCTAAAGAATGAACATTATTGGATGCTAGTGCGGTAATGGAGGGGGATGCGTAGAACGGCTGGAAACTGGGACGCCTTCGTAGCTAACGCCGAGTATAGGTGTAAAAGCTGGACATCGCCGTGGGCGACGGAAGTGAAGTTACATGGCTTGCAGCCTATTACGTACAGTTGGAGTCGAAACACTATGTCCTGTGGCAGAACTAAAATGATTATTCAGCATGATGGCGTTTCTCTCAGGGCTCCGGAGTGATGAGGAGTGGGGAGGGGGAAGGACTAAAAATGTTCAAATGTTTGTAAATCTATTGGACGAAACTGCGTGGTCATCAGTCCGTAGCTTACAAACTACTTACACCTGGGTAAACTAATCTAAGGACAAACACACACACCCATGCCCCAGGGAGGACTCGAACCTCCACGGCGAGCAACCGCGTGCTCCGCAGCGAGACGCTTTAGACCGCTCGGCTACTCCACCGCGGAGGGTAAGGACTCCGGGAAGGTGGGTGCAGATCATTCCACATCGCATGGCGGAATGTAAGGTCTCTGATCGACGAGGGTGTGGGATGCAGCATGGAATGCAGCAAAAAAGAGAAGGCGGTGAAGTGAAAAAGGGAGGCGCAGGGGTTATGTATGTATCTGTGTGTGTGTGTGTGTGTGTGTGTGTGTGTGTGTGTGGCAATCGGTAAATATTAAAAGAAATTCCTCTGTTCAACATCACTGGAATACAGCCTTACGAATGGGTCTTCCTATGATAAGATACGGAATACTGACCTGTCCCATTCGCATAGCATGGAGGTGAGGCCCAACGTTTCATTTGTTATTCAAGGGATATTAAGTATATTGTTGTACATTAAGATTGTGTAGCCACTTATATTCCTCCGATTACTACGCCAACTATTGCGAAATGAAACAAATGCTCTAAATAAAATATATGTCATATATTTCTCCTAAAGTCGTAGCCGGCCGCGGTGGCCGAGGTGACTGAGGCGCTCCAGTCACGGTCAGCACGGCCACTACGGTCGGGGGTTCGAATCCCCCCTCGGGCATGGATATTTGTGCCGTCCTAGTTCGTAAGTAGTTCATAAGTAGTTTGTATGTTTAGGGACTGATGACGCCGTAGTTAAGTCCCTTAAGCTTAACAAACATTTGAACATTTGAACTAAAGTCGTAACGTGCAATAAAAAACGGGAGTTCCGACTGACGAATTCAAAATTGCCCACATGAGGGCCGGGATGGGGTGGGGTCTTGTAGAAGAAGAAGGCAGAGGGAAGCTTGGAGTTTAACGTCCCGTCGACAGCGTGGTCATTAGAGACGGAGCTGACACTCGGAAGGTTTTGCGTGAGGATGAGGACAGAAATCGGTCGTGCCCTTTCAAAGGAACTATCCCGGCATTTGCCTGGACTGATTTAGGGAATCTGGATGGTCGGAGGTGGATTTGAACCACCATCCTTCCGAATGTGAGTCCAGTGCGTTACCACTGCGCCGCCTCGCTCTGTGGGTGTAGTGGAGGATCGTCTGTGGTACCACTGACTGTCGTAGTTTCTTCCCTACCCCTTCCCTCCACCCTAGAGAGATAAGCGAAACTGATATTTTTTTAATACGATGTGCAGTTCTTGAAATGAACACACTTTATGAAATTCACTGTAATGACAGTGAGAAATTACGCGTAGTACAAACGGAAGAACTGTACTACTATACACAAGGCTCACATCAAATAAAGTGACACCAACCCATGACCTTTTCTCCAACACTGTAATTTCCACATTATACCAAAAGTAAAAGAAATCATTTTACACACACTACAATACCTTCAGTTCTTTTCCAATGACTAAATTGACCTGGAGCACAAACAATAGACCTGTGTCTTTAACTTCATTCGTGTGTTTAACAAAGTTCGAGGATAAATTTAATTCATTTTGACCAATAACCTCTACGAATCCTGGATTTATAAGACTGGTTTTGAGCGTAGATCTGAATCCACAGACTTTTACACACTTGCTAAAGATAATTCGACCGCTCACTGGCGCTATTTTAGCAAACTCGTATTGAACGCCGCCATTATCAGAATAAACGGCGTGTTTCCAGTCACTAAAATATCCGACAAAAAGTTTCCTACACCCTACGTTAACATATAAAAATAAATTCCTTACCTTGTATCTCTGTTTTAGGAGAAAAAGTTTAAAATGAACTCCTTGGTTGAACTTATAATGATGATTACAGATACTTAATTACAAGAGAGATGAAGAAAAAACGTGAAAATATTAAGGCGCAGAAAGGCAAATAGATAAAATTATGCAGCAAATACAGTCAAAAAAATCTCAAAACGCGCATGAAAATTATGCCAGTAAATATAGAGTTGTAACCGAAAATTAAAAACTAAGTAATCAATAAAATTGTCTCTATATAGGCTACTTTTTAAATATCATTCAAATATCTGTATTGGATATCTTGACGTATTACTGTTTCTCTTAATGAGAAACGTACCCTACATATCTGAACAAATATTTGTATTTTCCCGTCTTTCGACTGAGACGTAATGCAGAGTAGTATGATACTAAATTAGTTTAAGACAGAGTTTTACAATCAGTTTTATTTTGTAACCTCTACCACCGTTTAATTTAAATCATAGGCCAGTATTCCTACTGCCAGAAGACATTAAATTTACACTCGGGCTGGTAGCTGAGGCTATTCCCCACAGTGTAGGTCAGCACGTCGACTGTCACCTGAAGTTTGCACAGACCCATTTCGTCCCTACAAATGGCGGCCTTCAATTCGGGACTGGCTGCCACAACTTCTCGCTATAGCGTGGCAGGGTCTGTTTGTCCTCCTCGGCCTATCTTTCAGGAAAGGATCCACTCATTACGCGTGGGATGCGTGGAGAACTAAAACAGCTATACAGATTAGTAATACAAGTTTTATTCACTGAAATATACACAATACTTCGAGAGAATGTGTCTGTTCTAACGGCGGCGTCTTCTTGCACAATGATAGCTCCGCTCTCTCATAGTAACTTCCTATTTCGGAGCTGAGTTCAGAGGTGCCCTTCCAGACGCATGTCGGCCTAGATATAGCTGCTTGTGCAGGGCGCGCTTCTCGGTTGCTCCCTCCAGGAGGCGTGGCGCTGGCGTGTGATTGGCTGCCGGTCGTCTGCTGCCTTCTTCACGATCGTCTTCGTGCGTCTGGCGTGTGGCGCTGACTTTACACCACAACGGGGTCTTGCCTGAATCATGCCTGCGAAGGAAGATAGAAAACAGAGAGAAGCTCCTAGAATGTCAAAGTCAAGTCTACTTCCTCCATACTGCGGACTCTTGGAGAAGTGTTCTTATTGGAGTCCTGCTCTATGATGTCACTTAAAACAGGAATTAAATGTTCTGCTATTCTGTCGCCATGCACCACAGGCTAAGTGAATCTAAATTGTCGTTAAAAATAATTTTTTCTAACATCTGATGATGCGAATTCCTCAACGAAAGTATTTTTAAAAAAAATTTTAAATGTTTGTATAGCTTAAGGGACTTAACTACGGGGTCATCAGTCCCTAAACTTACAAACTACTTATGAACTACTTACGAACTAGGACGGCACAAATATCCATGCCCGAGGGGGGATTCGAACCCCCGACCGTAGTGGCCGTGCAGACCGTGACTGAATCGCCTCAGTACCCTCGGCCACCGCGGCCGGAAACGAAAGTATATTTCATTGGAACAGTATTCTCAGAAGTGATTGTCACATAAACGCCATTACGATAAGAGCATAGGGTTCACATTAGGGTTTAACGGAAAAGTATCTGTAAATGACACCTGCTATCGGTGCGGACAACACTACTTCTTTTTGTTGTCTGCATATTCATTTGTTTTATTCATTATTTCCTGGCATACTGAAATTTGGCAAACGAATTGATGTAAGATTTTATGAGACGAAGTATTGCTTACTTGTTCTTGTTTTGGACTTTATCACAATACGACACATAATAGTCTGGTATGGGAACAGAAACTAAACATATTTTCCTTTCATGTTTTAGTAACATTTCGTAGCAGCCCTGTTTAATTCTGCAAGAAACGAATTATGAATATCTATGGCTGGCAAGATCAGACAGCTGAAGCACCATAATATATCGTTCAAGATCATTAGTTTTGACTTTACCTCACAAAAAAGTAGAATATTAACATAAATGTTTCAAACCAACCCTGTAATGTCTATGGTAAAACTGTCAACATGCATCAGCGATCTCTATGAAACATGGATGTACAGCCATGGTTTCTGAGCAAAAATCTACACCTTTCGTGCATATTCATGTGTTGTTCACATGATTTTTGCATTACCCATCATAGAGTAATTTAGCAAACAAATATGTGTCACTTTATAGCTGATGAGCAATCGGTTGATTACTTCTTGTTTTGAAGTTCATGTCAGTATGCGATGTAATAGCTTGGTATGGGGACAGAACTAACAAGTGTATTCTTCTCTTGTTCTATTAGCCTTTTATCGCAGTCACGTTGCAATTGGGCAGAAAACTAAGTAGTGACATCTGAGGCTGAAAACTGTGACACCAGAATTTCCAAATGCTGGTTAATTATAAATCGATGACACGTTCGTAACCACATAATATCGCTGTTTATATCAACGTCAGAATAAGTGAAATTTTATGTACTCTATCAGACATTTACAGAATAATCCCTTGTGTTCAGAAAACAACTATTCGGTGCAACGTTCTGTGGTGCTAAGTAGTGACTGATATGATTGTCAATTATTAATACAAAATTTTCCATGGCATGACACCATTAATAAATAAAAACTTTGGACAGAATTCTGTAGCTAAGGCAGAATATTCAAAATTTTTAGGCGTTTGCATTGATGAGGTATTGAGTTGGAAGAAACACATTGAACCCATGTCTCCACCATATCCTTTCTTCTAGGAGTGCTGGTCTTGCAAGTTTCGCAGGAGAACTTCTGTGAAGTTTGGAAAGTAGGAGGCGAGGTACTGGCGGAAGTAAAGTTGTGAGGCGGAAACGTGAAAGTGTCGTGATAGCTAATTAGGTAGAGCGCTTGCCCGCGAAAGGCAAAGGTCCCAGGTTTGAGTCCCAGTTCCGGCACATAATTTTAATTTGCCAGGATGTAATTTAATCTAATCCAATGTATTTGAACCATTTTTGACCACACTACAAACAGGTTTTTGTATTCGTTCGCAGGCCCGGTTTGATTGAACAACAACGTCTTATGTGACATCATGTCATACTCGTCAACATGCTGACGCTTGAGCAAAGAGTGTTTATTGTGGAGCCTGTGTTCCGCAATGGCAACAGGTTTACTTCAGTAGCAGAAGCTACAAACAGCAATGTTGGAAGGTTGAAGAATCCTAATCTCAAAGCTGTACGGAATGTATTCAACAAGTTTCGAAAGACCGGAACCGTTAATTATGACCCAAAATCAAGCAGGCCATCCACGTCCGAAGAGCAGGTGCCGGAGGCGCAAGAAATGATGCTGCAAAGTCCAAAGAAATCGGGTAGACGACTAGCTCAGCAGGCTCACGTGACCGTTGGTTCCACTTACAAGTTTGTTCGGAAGCCACTGTCCATGTTTTCGTATAACCATGTTAAGTGTCCGCACATCATGATCAAGAGGTGGGTGTTCGCTGCATTTTGAGTCGAAAGGCACATTGGACGGATATATCAGGACACTATAAATCGAGAACAGTTTTGCACCTGCATTCTGCAGTCATTCTTAGGTCAACTGAATGAGGTCAAAATTGAGAATGCATGGTCCCAAGAGAATGAGGCTACTACACATACCGCCCGCAGTGCTATGAACTTTTAAAGGACATTTTCGGTGGCCGCAACATCTGTGGGGAGTCTGGTCTCCGCTATCACCCGAATTGACTCTATCCTATTACTTTCTATCGGGGAAGTTGAAGGAAAAAGCCTATGAAGGCAATCGGTACAACATAAAAGAACTCCAAACTGCACTGACACGTCTCATTTCGAACATCACTCCCGATGCTCTGCACAGCGTCTTTAGGGGCAGCAATAGACGTGTGAGACTGTGTCTTCAAGTTCAAGGGAATCACTTGCAGCAAGTTTCATAACTTCTCTGACTTTAATGCGGCAAGTTATGAACTGCGTAGTTACTTATTGAACATCATGTATAAAAGAAATAGAATTAATAACGAAAAGTCATCATTTTTAGAATGGGTACTTCCGTCACCGCTTGGTAGAGAAATTTCTGTTTCGTGTTACAAATAAACTGCTTTTATTCTACTGATTTTCTTTTATTCACTTCAAACTAGTTTTCGGCTTAGAAGGTCACTATCAGGAACTAGCGTCGACAAAAAATGCTTGTCCTATGATTTTCAAATATTTTACTGAAAGATGTACACAAGCACAAAGTCTTACGTTACGACATCCGTTGTGAAGCTTTTACTTTCTTCTTGTGTTACAGATAGTGTTCAATAAATGTGTTTATTGTCGTTTATTAACATTTGGTTAAGTAATTCCAACATTACCCACGTCACTTATGCTCCTAAAATACCTGATATCAATTCACAATAAATGGTACATATTTTTGTGTGGCCGTGATTTGTGTTTTGAACTGTCAAAATGAACCTTTGCCATATTTGTTGCTCAATAGATATTACGGTTTACATTTATATTATATTTGAATATGGTATACTTAATTAGACTATATTATAGGTTTACAGTTTTTGAAATAATTCTCAGTCTCTATTACAATATTTTTATTTTACAATTTCGCGTTTCGCGCTGTTAGCGCATCGTCAGACTGGAAAAGGACAAATGTTTTGTTACAGTCCGCCAGTCCGCGTACCTGGCGGGCAGCGAATCTAATCTGCCCGCCAGGTACACGGACTGTAACAAAACATTTGTCCTTTTCCAGTCTGACGATGCGCTAACAGCGCGAAACGCGAAATTGGAAAATAAAAATATTGCAACAGAGACTGAGAATTATTTCATTATTCAACACTGTTGCTGCACCAGCCACCACCACCACCATCATGGTATGGAATGGAAAGTATTTACAGTTTTTATATTATTTTTACGCCTTTTTTATTTCTTAATTTTCTACAGTATACAATATGCTAACGGCCGTTCAGCAGTGGATACACTGGTTCCCGTTAGCTCACCGAAGTTAAGCACTACCAGGTTTGTCTATCATTTGGATGGGTACCCCCATCCGAGTCTGCCGACTGCTGTTGTCATGCGGAGTGCACTCAGCTCTTGTGAGACCAACTGAGGAGCTACTTGTTTGGGAAGTCGTGGCTCCAATCTGGAAATCCGACACAACGCCCGGAAGTGCCGGGCGCTGACCACGTCCGCCTCCATACCGTATCCGGTGACGCCTTCTGACAGATGACGACATGATGGCCAGTCGGTACCCTAGAGGCCTACGTGGGAGGGAATTTAGTTTATATTTATGGTACACAATATACATGTGGTATTTGCCTGGCTGAATTGCACTGTGTGAAGCTTAATAGTGATGATGTTGTCAGCTGTAGTTGGTAATTTAGAAGTAGATGAGGATTTTTGTATACATGTTTATTTACTTCCAATGCTTCTAATACGTTTAATATTTTATGTGTGTGTGGATTCGATATCTGTGTCATTTCTCTAGTATGTGTGTTGCAAATGTATAATCTGACATCTGTGATCTTCATCTACGCTCATGTTCAGTTAACCTAGTTTCTATAGACCTGCCTGTTAGTCCAATTGATCCAAAGTTGCAGTCATTACAATTGATTTGATAAACTCCAATGTTGCTTAATCAGTCTCTTTTATCTCTGTTGCTTGATTGAATGATTTTCTCAGGGAAGCCAAAACAGTCTTGGTCCAACCCCCACTGCCCGCACCAAAACCTAGTTTATTGTGCGGTATCGCTCCTTGTATATCTAGTAAAGCCTACCAATGCCCTTGAACAGTGCAAGAAGTCCCTTTACCAGTTCTTTATTAGACACAATTTCTTCGGGTCTGGTTGTCCCAAATGTTCTTTGTCTTTTACTCTCCAATGCAATGCAATCATTCAGTTTTATCACAGTCATCACAGATCCTACATTTAGGGTCCTCTTCTGTTATTCCCATTGTATGTAGGTGGTCTCTGTTGCTTAATAAGATGTGAGCTGTCGTATCTCTTCCATACAGGGTGGTCGGAAATTCCAGTTACAATTTTCTAGGACTTGTAGAGGGTAGTGAGTACATAACATTTTGAATAGGAACCCAGGTCCAGAAACTTATCGTTTCCGTTCTACGACAGTTTCAATTCAGATGATTATCTCATCTACTCCTACTTGAGGAATGTAATTAGTCGTTGAAGAGTCACCAGGTGGGATGGAGAGAGTGTACCAGAACATCCTTCTAGGGTACAATGTGTGTAACGACGTTGGTGGTCGCCACTTCGAGCCGCTGTTGTAATGCATCAGAACGTTGGGGTTGGTGCCGTAGATGCTGAGTTCTTGCTGTTGTCGACTAACGTAAACCATAGAGTGTAAAGTGCAATGAAAATGCGTAAGTAATAACGGAACAATTCAGTATTCTTTTCAAATTGATGACAACAGTGTTACTGTGACACGGCTAATTACATTCCTCAAGTAGGAGTGGATGAGATAATCATTTCTGAAGTGAATCCGGCATGGAACTGAAACGATACGTTTCCTGACATGGGTTCCTATTCAAAATGTTACGTCCTCACTACCCTCTACAAGTCCTAGAAGTTTGTAACGGGATTTTCTGACCACCCTGTATAATAATAATATTAATAATTTCGTGTGGCTCATTGGCCTGGTGCAAGTCTTTCAATTGGACGCCACTTCGGCGACTTGCGTGTCCCTAGCATACCTCAGTTATCCAACCGGGGAAAGGGGACCTACAGCTGAACGTGGAATCCGAACCACGCGTCGTTTCTGGCGACTCCTCACATTGTTGAGAAGTGAAAAATGTTTCAAATGTTTTTATAGTTTATGGGACTTAACTACGGAGTCATAAGTCCCTAAACTTACAAACTAGCTAACACTAAGGACGGCACAAATATCCATGCCCGAGGGGGTATTCGAACCCCCGACCGTACTGGCCTTGCAGACCGTGACTGGAGCGCCTCAGTCGCCTCGGCCACCGCGGCCGGCGTTGAGAAGTGAAGGATGGATTCAAGCGCAGACTGAAAATATACGAGGTCCGATCGGGTTTTGAACCCGTGACCCTTCCTTTTGCAGTCTCTGCTATGGCTGTTTCTGCTGAGGTGGCATCAAGATTGGGTAGGAGCGTTCTTCTTTGTATTAGAGCTTTAGAACTAACCGGACAAATCTTCAAATAAACAGCACTTAAAACAATATTAAACGGAAGTCATGACCATAAACGTATCAAAGCTTGCGTGTACGATATTTTAAGTAGTGTAAACGACAGAATACCAATGAACAAGTAATTTATATGTCACTCATTTGTAGAGAAACTGACGATAGGCGTATAACCTGAAATAAGCGTACAGTAGAAATTAAAAGCATCCAGAGTACTTGATTATTCGTGCATTAAGTCCCAGTGAGTTTAGAATTTGAATGAGAATCGTAATGCGCAGAGCCGCGGCTTAAGACGTTTGTTAGCGATGCATGTAGAGGAACATAACCTGGGATTTTACGCCTTTCCTCCGCGAGTTACGACTCGGGCCCCACTCCTTTACGCGCCAGCATACGCCATCGGGGTTTACGATCGCACACCTCGGCACCGCATTCAGATTCAAGGATTTCGTTTCCACGTGCCTCAGCTACGCCAAGGTGTACCTTATGCTGCTCAGCCGTTTTATGTAGTCTGGCAGAATTCCTACACATCCTTTTCACTCTCTTAAAGTTATCTTCTGGCGAATAAACATCAGATTGTGTTCATAGTAATTTAATACATTGCATAGTATCCAGTGTAAGCTAGGAGAAAAGTCAGTGGATTTCAGCTACTTAGAAAAATATTACTATGAGTAATTATTTATTTTGTTCATATTAAGGAAGCGATCTTACTTCAATTAAAATGAAGTAATATTTTGCCAAGATCGCAAAAGAATTTTTAGTATCATTGTTATTCAGGACTCGAATTTACGATTGATGTACTAGTTGCACAGTCATCAGTCATAATATGCAGCTCTTCAGTAACAACACAAATGTCACATGTTATCAGTGATCAAGACATGGTACAATATAATTACGTAGGCTTCCGCGGCCAGAGTTAGATGACATAAAAGTTTTCTGGGTGTTGTACCGCGTTATGATGTAAGAAGGCTATTACTTAAATAACCGACGTTTCGGCCACGTTACAGTGGCCTTCATCTCGGTATACTGATGTTAGCTGGTCGTTACTACACTTTATATTACTTTCATTTGGGCATTACGTCATAATTTTTTAAAAATAAGCGATGTAATTGGTGAATTTTTGGCGGAAGAATGGAACTTTATTATGATAGGATGCTGAGGTGGAGGGAGTGGGGGTTAGACGTTGCTTCTTGAAGGAAGTCAATAAAAAGCAGCCAGCAGCACGCTTACCCTATGTAAAAAACGTCACAGATCGGATTGCTAATCATATTCGCCGGGTTGGAGTCCAGCGTTTCTTCTATAGTAGTCACAAGATCAAGGATGTACTTGGTTACACAAAGGGCAACATACAGTGAATAACTTTAATATTCGGAAACTGTGATATTTCAATCTTGAAACGTCATAACTTTATTTATAACGAAACAAACAAAACGTATAACCAATTATAACATTACGTGATGTGTCTTGTAAGTAATCATATAAATTTTATTGAGATAACTTGCATAACTTCCTTAATAATGCAATTTAAATACAACTCGGTCCTATATTCACGTTACTTTAATATTCGGACACTTTGCGGAACTAAGTATTTCGAGACAAAATTTTATGGAAAATAAATGTTTCAATATCATGTTGGGTAGCCATTCTGTTTTATCACTTCTTTCAAACGCTACGGCATACTGCCAATGATACTTTTTAAATAGCCCGCACGTAGACTGTCCCATTCTTCTTTCGGTCGAAGCTTCAGACTTTCTTTGGAAGATATTGGTGTACTTCTAATACATCGCTCCAGTTCTCCCCACACATTCTCAATCGGGTTGAGATCTGGTGACTGAGGTGGTGGTGGTAGGACTTTGGGGCAGTTGTACAACAAATATTCCTGCATAATGCGAGCCTGATGTTTCGGGTCATTGTCCTGGTAAAATTTGAAGGTGTTTGATATCCCCATGGTTTCAGCACTTTTTCGTAAATTGTTCTTTAATATGTTCAAATAGACATTTGTCCATAGTATTGTCGATGAACACCAATTCGCCCGGTCCAAATGTCGATATACAGCCCCAGACAAGGACGCTGCCACCTCCATGCTTTACAGTGGTTTTAATATTTGTGACTGTAAATTCCTCTTTCTTCTTCCGCCACATCATGCTTCGTCCGTCCGACCCACAGACGTTAAATTTACTTTCGTGACCTAGTAAATTGCATCCTTCGTAATAAACTCCCTATCGAAGTCCAATCTTTTCTGTCCATTCTGTTGAGTCACATAAGGTTTCTTCCGAGCCACTCTTCCATTGTATCCACTTTCTTTCAATGCTCTGCGTATCGTTCTTGCCAGTCTCGTTTAGAGGCTCACGTGCTAATCTCGGTGTACTGAGTGTAGGATCCTTCTTTATTTTTCGTATTAACTTCCTCTCGTCACGAGCATCCAACTTCTGTGGCTGGCCCATTTGTGGTATGGAGTCTACACGGTCCTCGTTTTTGAAACGCCTGACAATATCTGCCACAGTACTCTTACTCATGTTGAGCATGGCAGCAGTTTGTCGATATGATTTTCCTTTCGCATTGTGAAAAATCACAATTTGTCGTATCTCAAAGTTGGTATTATCTTTGCGTGACATCGTACCGTCTGGACAGTCGACCGCGCTTGCCGGCTGCGGTGGCCGAGAGGACTGAGGCGCTCCAGCCACGGTCTTCACGGCCACTACGGTCGCGGGTTCGAATCCCCCCTCGGGCATGGATATTTGTGACGTCATTAGTATAAGGTAGTTGATAAGTAGTTTGTATGTTTAGGGACTGATGACCCCGTAGTTAAGTCCCATAAGCTTAAAAACCATTTGAACATTTTGACCGCGCTTGTGAGCACACACCTGCCTTCATACTAGAAGCAGGCCTACTCACCCCGGCGTGAACGGTGACAAGTGCGACACTACCATCTGTCCGGATATTAAAGTAACGTGACCATCGAGGAGTGGTTTATTTTAATCGCATTCCTTAACAACTGTTTTACTTTATGCAAATAACGTTCATACTGTTATTTACAAGACATGCACCTTCATATAATATTTGGTTATGTTATATTTTTGTTTGTTCCGAATGCAGTTATCAAGCAGGAAACTAAAAATATCTTGGTGTTCGAATATTAAAGTTATTCACTGTAGAGGTACTATACGCATCAGGAGTATACAAGGTGGAATGCGTGTGGGGAAGTATACATAGGTGAGACAGGGAGGGCAGTGGCAACACGCATACGCGAACAGGGACGCTACATTCGATTAGGCCAACAGAATAAATCTGCAGTAGCCGAACACCAGCAAGATTGCAACAAAAAGATAAAATCTGACGATGCCAGAATACTCGCCAAGCAATCAGGGATGGTTAAACGCAAGGTAAGGGAAGCCATCGAAATTGTAAAACACCCTAATAACATAAACTGAGAAGATGGTCTCAGGATTGCCCCCTCTTGGCTACCAGCCATCATAGCGAAATAGGCCGCACTGACAGCACAACACGCGAGCGTCACCAGTAAGCAACTGCCGCCGCGCGGCCCACGGCCAGCAGGAGAGAAACGGAAGCCCTCACCCCATTCACCGATGAACACCAATCATGTCTCGCTATGCAAGATGCAACGGCTAACCCCCACTCCCTCCACCTCAGCATCCTATCATAACAAAGTTCCATTCTTCCGCCAAAAATTCACCAATTACATCGCTTATTTTTAAAAAAAAATTATGCCGTAATGTCTAAATGAAAGTAATATAAAGTGTAGTAACAACCATCTAACATCAGTATACCCAGATGAAGGCCACTGTAACCTGGCCGAAACGTCGGTTATTTAAGTAATAGCCTTCTTACATCATGACGCTGTACAACACCCAGAAAACTTTTATGTCACAAGACTTGGTACCTTTGTTGCGAGACGAGTCGTTGACAGTCATAAAAACCTTTCACAATCTTGGCAAAACATTGTGTCATTTTAATAATTTACTTGTTTGTGATACCTTCGTATTACGTTAAGTGGAGTGATTTTCTCCGTACAGTTTCTGAAGGTTACTACTAATAAATGCTGCAAGAACCCCTCCTAGTACCATATCATATTGCACGACCTGTGGTTACACGACAATAACATTCCTGTAACGGCTGGCCTGCACAGAGTCCCGACTTGAATGTTATATAACACCTTTGGGATGTTTTGGAACGCCAGCTTCGTGCCAGACCTCAGCGACCTACAACCATACTTCTCCTCAATGCAGTACTTAGTAAAGAATGGGCTGCCATTCCCTAAGAAACCTTCCAGCACCTCACTGAGTGCATGCGAGAGTGGAACCTGTGGAGGACTTGTAAGTAGTTTACAGCCAGGTATCTGGATATTGTGGATCACATAGTTTATATTAGGCGGACTCACGATTTCAACAGCGCCATTACGTATGTAGCGCATGCCACTTGAATCCATGGATCCAAGCTGTGAACAAGGCGTGGTGAAAGATGGCGATGTCTCTGTTATAGTCAGAGGTGATGTTTCCTGTCAAGGAGTGGACCTTCTGATGGTTCTGGACTCTGACTGGTCCATGGAGCTGCTCACGGACCATCTGCACCCATGTTTGGGCTTCGTACTGGAGGCGAAACTGCTCTGCTTCATGATGATAATCCTCCGATACGGCTCAGGGAATATTCAAAGAACGATATATGGTAAGACGCAGGCCTGGACAATGGATCTTGCACCACGATATGAGACATAATTAGTCTCTTTGCATATCACTTGCAGTCATCTGCTTTCGTTACATCTTATTATACAAAACAGGGTAGAGGAGACCTCATGCGACGTGAGGTGTGTATCGTATGATAATTAAGTCAATGTAATAGCAATTAGGTACTATTCTGAACATGAAATCCCGCAATAATGCTACTATCCTGTGGTTGCCTCTAGCTTGCAATTGGGTTATACTCTAATGGACATGTCGATGATAAACTCTTGATTTTATGTTATTCTTTATAATATACCACTAAAAATACAGACGTAGATTTCTTACACATTTCTTAGCACATTTAACTTTGTATGCCACTGGCCTGTGTCTACAACTTGACAGACGATTTCTCTCACCTTATATTACTCGCAAGGTTTGATCTACAATATTTTTGTACTGTCAAATCGGGGTACTCCTGGTAGAACAAATCTACCACGACATGCAGGCTAGACATAAGAAAGCACATTTAAATCTACGAAAGGGAGGAGAATTTTAAGTGCTCAAAATTAACCGAACGACCATTCTTACAAGTAGAAAATAAAATAGTTCCTGCTAAATGAGCTTACCAGGTACATGAATATAGTATTAAGCAGTGGCTCAGTAAAATAAACGTGCTGTTCTTCTGAGAGGTAAAGATTTCAATTATTATCTTAAAAAATTGAAAAATAAGTGCAAAGGAAATTATTAAATTAAACAATGAAATGATATAATAAAGGGCAAGAAGCAATGTGCAAAGATTTTTAGAACCTTGGTTCTCAATGACAACAGGACAGATGGAATTGTGATGGGAAGTCCCTTGTCACCTATCATTGCTAATTTATTCATGAATGACTTTGAAGAACGTTTATTGGAATCAGAGGCGATGAAATATGCTTTTTTTTTCAGATGCGTAGACGACAGGTTTCATATTTGGCCCCATGGTACATCTAAATTCAATCCACTCTAACATCCGCTTCACCATGGAGCTGTAAAAGAATGGTTGCTTTCTCTTCCTTGTTGTGTTGGTTAGGAGGAAAGCAGATGAAACGTTGAGATGTACAGTTTACAGGAACCAAACACAGATTTCTCTCTGTAGGCTGATAGTTGTCACCGTCCAGATCAGCGTGAACGGGTTCTATGTACCTTATTGCTGTTGGTTTTCATCTTTGTTCGTGTGATGACAGTGCCTGCTTGCTTGCTCGGTGTGTGTTGTCTTTTTGTTGTCATTGAGAGCCTAGTTTTTAAACGTCGTTGCACATAGCTTACTCGCTCCTGCCAAAATGTCCCCTGTCGCTGACTTTCATACCTGGCTGCACACCCGTCAAGTTTTTGAATGCGCTACACGCCGCGAGAAATTAAATAATCACAGAGTTAGTGATGATCTGGCAAGGAATATCGGCCACAGGCAAATTGACTTATTCTTGCTAATGTCACCAAGGGTTATGGAAATATTCAGTAAAAAAAAAAAAAAAAAAAAAAAAAAAAAAAAAAAAAAAAAAAAAAAAAAAAAAAAAAACGCCCAAAGAATGGCGGCAGAATTTGGTTTGAAGCAATCTAACACGCAGAAAATACGGAGACAGAGCCCACATCCGTTCCGATTCAAAATCCAATGCCACCAGGCTAAACTATGAGTAGTGTGACAAAGTTAAAAATGTTCAAATGTTTGTAACTCTATGGGACTTCTTTGGTTATTAGTCACTAGGCTTAAAAACTACATAAACCAAGTTAAAGTAACTTAAGTAGAAAACATGCACACCCATGCCGGAGGGAGGATTCGAACCGCCGACGGTGAGCAACCGCGCACTCCGCAGGAAGAAGCCTCCGCGGCAATTCGACAAATGGCTGACTTTGCAAACCAGATCCTCACAATGGTTGATAATGAAGGATTCGATGTCGGCTACAAGTGGTACAGTTGAATTTCAATGAAGACATGAATGAGTGAAACTGGCGATTTTGGGTTTCCGAAAATCCTTATTAGTTGTGAAGAAAAACCACGGTACTCCTCCAAAGTCACTGTGTGGGCTGCAGTATGCAACAGAGGCATTATTACTTGTGTTTTCATGCAAGAAACGATCGTTAGTGAACGTTACATTGCTATTTTGGGTTCTACTGTCGCCACATAGGTAACATTGGAGCATCGACCAGCCACAGAAGGGTTCACGCAAGTTGGTGCCAAGCTACATCTCACCATTGATTCGTTATGTTGATAAATACTGGATTAGTGAAAATATACTGTACCGTGGATGGATTGGGTTCCATATTCGCCCGGTATGCTTCCTTCTGATTACTTTTGTGGGGCACTCTAAAATACACTGTGTACTGGAACCATCCCACGAAGCTGGACGAGCTTGAATCGGCGATATGCGATGTACCTGACTCCATTTCCGGTGAGAAACTACAGTTGTGATGGTAAATTTTATTGTTCGTTTCTGCCACCACGTACTGCGGAGGCGGGTGTTTCGAAAAGGTGGTGACGTGATTTCAAAGACGGCGTGCGACGATCGAGCTCCAATTTGAACGGCGATGCTGTACGAGCTGTGCTGCGTATAGCGCAATTTGTTATCTGCTTTTCCAACTATTTCGCCTTTTTGTGAACTTCTGTACATTCGTACAGCTTTCAGAAAAATAATTCTTTAACTGCAATGGTATATTGAACTTCGTTTTCGAGAGTTCTCATTTTGAAATCGAAGACAAAACAGTTCACATTATAATTTATGACGTGGTATTATGTATCTTACTTTGATATTGAAGGTAGGTACTGTTCTCTATATGAATAGTGTCCGCAATGTATGTCGTGAATAATGAGGTGAAGAATTTAAAGTTTCGGTGGAGTTGTCACCGAGTAAAAGCTTCTTAAAGTTTCGAAATTATGTTTAAACTGTTTTGCAAGTCGTTAAGTGCTCTCGTTCGCAAACAGTAGATTAATAAAATCTCGTTTACGGAGCGATGCATGATGAGACAGCATTTCGTTGAAATGTGCAAATGTTTGTAAAGCTTTGGGACCAAACTGCTAATCATTAATCCGTAGACTTAAAAACTACTTAATGTTACCTACACTAACGACAACACACACACTCTATGACTCAGAGAGGACTCGAACCTCCGGTGCGAACGGCCGCTCAGCAGCATTTTTTGAATCGTTGTTTATGATATCTTACTCATATGTAGTAATTTATTTTTACCTCCAGAGATCTTGTTTTCTGAATCTAAAGTATATGGATACAAAGCTGTCTATTACTTTACTTTTTATTTAGATTGAAACAGTTGTTTGTTATATTTCACTGTTGTAGGATGCAATTTCCCAGTAAGCAACGTATGACCTTTACTAAATTATACCTAAGCCCCTTCTTTTCCACATGAATACAACAAAGTTTAATTACAGCTCTTCATAAGAGTGACAATTTATATAAGTTGAGTTTCATACACCTCAGCGACGTTTTTGCAAAGCTGATCTTTCAGAAAGATGAAAAGTGTGTGTGTCACACAGAGACTCGAATCCGGTGTAATTAACAACTGTGAGTAAAGGTACTGTACATGCTGCTAGAGCTTCGAGACCTTCCAGTGCCTGTCCTAAATCTCACACAAAGCCAACGGTGAAGGTTAAAACGGAGAGTGTAGGTCATGTTATTCTGAAATACGTGCGTCAGTCTTAGTTCTTCAAACAGGTGATTGTCGTTTTTAATAATAAAATCGATTACCAAAGGTAACTTACGACAATGTGCTTGCAAAAGAACCTGTGATTCCTGGTAGCACACGTTAGCTGTCAGTTGCATTCAACGTGTTGATATCGGCAGCCTTGTAAGTAATTAATTTGTTAGTTTCTCAGAATGACGCGATAATGGACTCTGTCTACAGGCGTCTGACAGTTGCTGTACTTCTATGACGGTGCCATTTGGATGGAACAGCCCTCTGCCTCTCGAGTATCCACTACTTATCCCGTAACATCATGGAAAGGATTAGCTTAAAAATCAGTCGTTCGACTAATCTCTACAAAAAATTTATAATTATTAATGAAGGAAGGAAGAACGATTAGGAAGAAAAGGGGTGAGAGTGGCTGCAGAAGGGCATTGAAATTAACCAATGCCGACGAGTGAAAACGTGAGTATCAACGGGAATCAAACCCGGGTTTCCTGCTTCGGGCAAGGCCAACAGTCGCCTTAACCACTTGGCTACACGTGCTTGCCTCCCGTACGTCTCAAACTTCCACAAGTCGTAAGTTATGGCTACCTTTACGGATTTCCGTATAAGGTCGAACGTATGATCGGATCTGCGGTGAAGTAAGTGAAGCTAAAGCAGTCTTCGTGTGTAAATACTCATTACATTGGTGTGGTGTCTGCTCTTTTCTGACATGTCCGATAGAACAGACACCACACCAATATAATCTATATATAAAAGGCTTGTGATGTGTACTAACTGACAGTTTTTATTTTCTATACCCACCCAAGTGGCATCCACTCGCAATTGAGCTGGCAGATTACATTGGTCTCAACTTGTTAGCAAGGGAGTTTGGTTACTATGCGTGGAAGTGTATGAGTGTATCGAACGTAATGTTTGCAAATGTGGAGAAAAAATTCTCTTAAAAACAGCTATATAGCTTACGTCAGTAATTAAGAATTGTTGCGTGTATGTTAACATGCATTTTGTGTTTTACTTATCTGACATATATAATTTTCACATTAATAATTATATTTTTGTTCCGTTATTGTCGGTCCTGGTGGTCTTGGGGTGAAGAGTTCGACTGGAACCGAGGGGTCGCGGGTGCAAAACCCAGTCGGCTCTCGGAATTATTA
This sequence comes from Locusta migratoria, assembly GCA_026315105.1. NCBI lineage: Eukaryota > Metazoa > Arthropoda > Insecta > Orthoptera > Acrididae > Locusta > Locusta migratoria. The sequence goes on from CM048746.1 coordinate 145,253,401, forward strand.
TTATTATTCCGTTATTATTTAAATTTTGCACACTAGACCTTCAAAACGGGAGAATAATACATACCTACATAAATTTCCGTACATTGTATATCGAAATGTGCCTTACAACAGATTTCTACAATGTTTGAATGACCACCATGAAAGTCAACAGAAACTTCTTTCAGTAGAGAAGGTTTTCACATTTTGCAGTCCACCTTATGGTGATGACAGAGGATACATTCCACAGAGTTTTGCACAGTTTTACTGATCATCATCAGAGTTGGCATATGTAAATTAAAATACACAATTTTGTGTTTGTTCTAGAAGTTTGTTTATTTTGTTAATCTATTTTCGGCTTATTAGATCATCATCAAACATTTACTGAAGTTTAGTCAAAGACCTTGCTTTGTCAATAAACCAGAAGAGATGTTACATACAGAAATATAAATTATCTTCTTTGATGGGGCAGTTAGCGTTTGAATAAATATTTCAATGAAATCTGTGAATTAATAGTACTGCAGAAGGGAACACAGATACTATACATCAAGAAAGAGTCGACACATAACAAATTCTTACAACAATGACTACAGTGAATAAAACAAAATTAAACAAGAATATAATGTTTGAAGGGTTGTTCAAAACACAAGGTGACACAAAACCTAAAGAATATAGAACTAATTTTAGAAACCTGTGACACTATTATATCTAAATAAACAAATAGACAAAAATATAGGAGTGAGATAGGAGGGTATTCGTGGGTTGCATTGAAGAATTGTGAAGCTTATCAAATCGGACATATGCAACCGAACTGAAAAACGGTGAAAATAAACAAATTCAGTTATAGTGGTCACAATTAAATAAAGAATTTCTGTAAGGATAGAGTACAGAATAATTTGGAATACTAGTACTAACAAAGAAAGATAAAAGCTGGTGTAATACATTTCGAAGCTATACTGGTAATAACACAGAAAGTAAATAAGCAGTGGCTGTATCAGATTTAAATTAGATTTACAACTTCATATCAGTAAATTAATTGTTAGACGAAATTACTGAAAACTATTACAGGCATATTAAAATCAAAGTAAGGTAAGATAACAAGATACAAGAATCGGAGGAATAAAATGGAACAGGCCTGGTGAGTTTTATTGTATATTCTGAGTATTATAGTGGGCTCTGAAGTGGTGAAGTATTGAGGACTGTTTGATCATTTAATATGTTTGCTGTAAGAATTTGTTATATTTGCACTGTTTCTCGATGTATAGTATCTACGTTACCTTTTGCAGTACTATGAATTCACAGATTACATTTACATATTCATTCACACAGTAACTGCCCCATCAAAGAAGATAATTTATTTTTCTGTATGTAACACCCCTTCTAGTTAATTGACAATGCAGGTTCTTTGACTAAACTTCAGTAAATGTCTGATGACGGTCTAATAACCCGAAAATCGATTAACAAAATAAACCAACCAGTAGAAAATACACAAAATTGTGTATCTTAATTTTCATAATGAATTTGTTCTCCCAAGAACCGACGGGAGAATCAGTTAACATGGTTGGCATATCTATTTTTCATGGAGAAGGTTTTCACACTCAGCTTGACGGAGTATTACTACATTAGAATAAACTTCGAGGCAGATTCAACGGTCACCATGAAAGTTGGCAGAAATCTATCACTTTGTGTAAAAACTGGGGAGGTAAGAGTTGGACTGAATAAGTGGGAGCAGAGTGTAATATTATTTCATAAAATTAATATATATATATATATATATATATATATATATATATATATATATATATATATATATATATATATATATATATATATATTCGAGGCGCGTCCAGAAAGTAAGTTCCGTTTCAATTTATCTCCGCTGCAGCGCTGCGATTGCAGTTCCGCACATGCGCTGTAGACGATGTGTATCAAGGAGAAGGACGTGCACCATTTGGAGATCGCTGTCAGTTACGTACGCTTTGTTGTGCTTGTTTGAAATGTCGGCGTTGATTGAAAATCCCACCGCCTGTGAAATCAGATCGGTGATTCGGTGTCTGACTGCGAGGAAAGTGAAACCAAATAAAATTTATCGGCAAATTTGCGATGTTTACGGCCCAAATGCGATGAGTGATTCGATGGTGAGAAGATGGGTCCAACAGTTCAATGGCGGGCGTAGTGATGTGCACGATGAAGGACGAAGTGGGCGTCCATCTTTGGTTACAGAAGAACTGGTTCACGCGATAGATGACAAGATCGAGGAAAACCGTAGGTTTACAATTAGTGCTCTCGCTACGCACTTCCCCCAAACAAGCTGAAAGAAACTGTTTCCAACTGGTTGAAGACACTGGCGGCAGATTTCTATGAAGAAGGTATACAAAACCTGGTCCCACGTTATGACAAATGCCTGCATAATTTCGTCAGTTATGTGGAAAAGTAGTTTAAGAGTTGTAGAATTGCGTGCAATAAAAATTTCTCTTGTATCTGTGAACAATTTCATTTTATTACCAAACGGAACTTACTTTCTGGACGCGCTATACATTATATTCTTCGGCCGAATGAGAGTCAAGAGTTAACATTAAGTTGCATCTAATAAAACGGTTGAAATAGCCGCTGAATTGAAGTACTATTTCAATTACGATGATGCTGTTAAGAGGAAAGCTGTTCTATGACAGCAAGGAAACTGCTTCATTAATCTGTAACTATTTGATCTGAAAATGTTTACCTATGGAGCATCATCAAGCAGACTGTATTTTTTGCAAGGTGTTGGCTTAACACAATGCCTGAATAAGTCGGAGTCGTGGTTGTTCGTGACGTGAAATATTTTTAATCATGCAAATGAGAAGCTCAGGTAAAGAGAACAACTCTAATAAAACCCGCCACGAAACTCACTGAAGCTAATGTAGGTTCACACCAAATACAGAATTTAGTGAAGAGAACTTGGCCATTCTGGCCGCCAACAATCCCGTCCTCTTCGCAGCCATTACGAAAGCGCTGTGCTGAAAAAATTATAAAATATTTATGAAATTAAAATTGGGTGAAGGAATAACTGCGTTAAATCAGAAATACAGAGATGGAGACAGTTACGTGTATATTCTAAGACAGTCACAACGAGATTGCCGCAGAGAATACGCGTTGTGACCAGCGAAAACCTACTTACCCCCTCAACGTTTTCAAAATTCATACTTTTACAAAGTAATGTCTTTGGTTATTGCATCATTTGGTGTTCATTTAATAAAAAATCCGAAAATATCTTCCATTTAAGAAATTAATATTCACTTCAATTCATTAAAATTCAAATTTCTGTCTCAACGTCTCTCTGCTAATCAACTTTCTTTTTACATAATCTGATGTAATACTTCAAGAATATGAACACAGCGAGAGTGAGACAGGAGTAGAATAACAGAGGCTAGGGGCAGGAAATGGCAGTGATAGCTGGATGGGTCGAAAGAAAGGTAGATGAAAGAAGAGGAGAAAGAGCGGAGATAGAGGAGGAGGACATCAACAGTGACGAGGAGGGGGAGGGGGGAGGAGGGAAGGAGAATATAACCGGAGAGAGGAAATATAAGAAGATTAACTGAAAGAAGATTTAAATAAATAAGTACCCTGGCATCGCCGCGTACAAGGACTAGTACTTGAATATTTCTGGTCAATGTGTGGTCTCTACTAGATAGGTAACATAGATAAGATCCAAATAAGACTAGCGCGCTTTTTTACAGGTTTATTCAGTGAGCGAGGACGCATCACGTAGATCACTGTCAAACTCCATGATGTGGCCTGCAGCAAAAAATCTGGATGCGTATGTTTCTCGAAAAGTAAAACGGTATCTTGCGTCATAGAATATGCCTTGACGGTGGAAGTGAGAGACATTGGAGACCACACGTTGGCTCATCGGCAGTGGTTTTGTTCCGTAAAACATACGCGAATGGAACAGGAAGAGGAGTAGGCATCGTGAGACGACTTGCGGAGTATTGGTGTGTATGCAGATGGACTGGACGCCCCACATACTTGAACAATTTGGTACCTCAAGTGCTTTGTCGGTAGGCATAGTATTATTTAAAGAATAAATCATTTTCCCAAAGTTGTACAAACGAGCTTAGAAGCGCAAGCCTCAGACACGGCCACCTGATTCGGCTGAAATTTGGCAGGTCGCTTCCTGTACAGTATCCCGCCCATTACCACCCCATTCCACGTTTATGAGAAACCCTAATTGTTGTAACTTGCAATCGACTTAAACGTGACCGGATCGATAGGTAATTGCAGGTAGAGCATTTCTTACCATCATGTATGGGGTCCACTGCCACTTATGTACCGACATGGTGAACGGTTTTTTCCGAGACCGCCGATAGGAGAAATAGAAGTTATTTTCGAGTATCAGACTATAATAACTACTCAATTTATTTTTATTTAAATTATGAAATATTCAGCTCCTTTTTAAACAGTTCATTTCAGCAAAATTTTCCTTCAAAATTCCTCTTTTTGAAATGGTTCATGAGGTTATGTAGTTACATTGTTTTACGACTATAAATCAGAGAACAAAATAATCAGCATAAAATCTGAAATATTCCTAGCGTGTTAAAATTGTGTGCTGTAACAGGTATTCTAACCTAGGACCTTTCCCCACTAAAGGCAGAAGTCCCAGGTTCGAATCCCGGTTCCGGCAGCCAGTTTAATCCGTCAGGAAAGTTTCATATCACTGCACACTCCCACACAGAGAGAAAACATCAATGAGCATAAAGTCTGCTAATATGTGTCAGAAAATAAAAATAAAATAATAAAATAAAAAATAAATAATAGCGCAACAGTCAAGGTAAGTGGCTAGAAAGTGGAGATCGCAGGTTCGAATATCGGCGAAACATAGCGCATGTAATTATTGTCGTTTGTATTTTCCTATATCTTAATTCATAGGTATAGGAGCGTTAATAAGGCTAGTAAGTCAATAAAGAATGATAACAAGGAAGGCAAAGTAATTTCTCAAAGAACTAAAATGTTTTTCCATGAAACTTTGCAATGGCTGATCCACTCGCTGTTACGTGTCCTCACTCAGGCGCCTTAGAACATGCGGCCTTTCCCACGCGGCTCTAGGTGTGTTACTGGCGGGTCCGATCGATGCGCGAGTGTTACAGAAACGCTAAGGGACATCAGGTGTGAATCTCCGGAGGGAAGGCGGCGTTCTTTACGAGAAATACAATTGCCGAAATTAAATGAGCTGGGATAAGAATCTGGGTACAGAACAGTTCTACTGCAATCAACTTACATCTGAAATAAAACCCATAAAGATAAAAGAAGTTAGGGCTCGTATAGGCGTACAGAAGCATTCGTTTCTCTCTCCGTCAATTTGGGTATGAAACAGGGAAGGAAATTACTAGTAGAGTTGCGAGGTTCTCAGGTACCCTCCGTCACGCACCTAACGATGGAGTGCAGAGTCTTTACGTAGATGTAGATCAGTAATGTCTGATGATAGGTTGTTCGTACTCTTAATGTCAGCTATTGTGGTGTAGCCTAAACGTGAGTGACGGAACCTGGATTCGTCGACCATGCTCTCCACGTTTAATGACTTCACATAACTCTGGTAGCATCCACGTGAATACTGACAGGTGATAGTGCCTTTAATGGAGAGACAAATTTCCATGATTAAAGACAGCCGTTCCGTCCGGTAAAAGTTTCAAATGAATAATTTCATACTGTCGAAAGTGAGGAGAAACGCGACTAGACTAATAACTTCACATAAATCTCTTCCTCTCGGTTCTCAAATTTCTGGAAGCTCCATTCTTCATGAAAACGGGTAATGTCAGAAGCTCTAGCAACCGGCCCGCTAACCTCTTAATGGTCTTATCTGGGACGTGCGCTTCTGCCGGTCATTGCTCACACTTATCGGCGACAAGCAGAGAGTTGCAGAGCTTCGCACCTTTTATCACTGGTCACGCGAATATGACAGGCTTTCATAGTTCTGAACACAGAACTGAGATAAATGCCAACAACTAATTGTCTTTTTCATCGTAGGAAATATATCAATATTGAACATGTGAATGTTAAAACAAGCAATATATAGCGTACTAGCTATATGCCCTTGCTTCGCAACCGACGTTAAAGTAGGTCCTCTGCATATCGCTAAAAGAGGTTCCGTACGTTACTCAGTTGAAATGGAATCCTCGATAGATCGGTCAATAAACTCTGTCGTAATAGAAAAAGAGAACGATAAAGACGGGATCTTGTAGCCGCTCGTGTATATTATGGAAGGCTCTAACGTTATCTATGGTTATTCGTAAACAGAGAGTGTTAAGAATGTATTAGGTATGCTTCTAAATCATAAATTGGATTATTCTTGCAAAGAATTCTTATGTAAATGAAACCCCTCGATAAAAGCGAAGGAATATCGAGATTTTTAAATGCAAATGAAACCCGTCGAAAGAAGCAAAGGAAAGTTACCTTCAAAAGGCCTAGCTACATCAATAACTCACGGCTCAATGTCAGTTTGTATTCGTAGGGAAAAATTACGGCGCTTAATTCTCACATACGCCTACAAAATGCTTTTTTACGGACGTGCCTATATCGGTTCTTTGCTATACTACGTCATATCTATAAACATAGCATACACCTAAATTTTCAAATTGCTATACATTTTCTGCTCCTCATTCGATTCTTATTTAATGAAGCCTATATGATACCACAAGCAGTTCGCAGTTTGCCTGTAAAATCCGATGGAAGTACGTGTAATAATTTTGGAAGTTATCCTGTACAGATACACACGTTTGCTCTTAGATCGATGTATAAATTGCGATATCTTTATTTTCTCTAATCTGGTTATGATAAAATGAGCCTTCATCTACATACACGATACTATCAGACTATCTGTGAAAATACCATCAAAATTCTTCTAGTATTATAGAGATTGACGTGTTCTGAAAGACAAACAGACACGACGTTCGTCGATAAAAAATTCCAAATTGTGATACCTTTTCTCCCATGATACTGCTTTTATGAAATAAAGTCAGTCTGGTGCCCTAAGATACGCTCAAGTTACTTGTCAAATCTCAAAGAAATTGATGAAGTAATTTCGGAGATAACTAGTTTGTAATAGAGGAACAATAGGCAGACACTTAAAATTACAAAATCTACGAGGGGCCTTCAAATCTACATCTACATCTACATGGGATACTCTGCAAATCACATTTAAGTGCCTGGCAGAGGGTTCATAGGACCACAATTATACTATTTATCTCCCATTCCATTCTCGAATAGCGCGCGGGAAAAAAGAACACCTGAATCTCTCTGTTCGAGCTCTGATTTCTCTTATTTTATTCTGATGATCATTTCTACCTATGTAAGTGGGAGTCAACAATATATTTTCGTATTCGGAGGAGAATGTTGGCGATTGGAGTTTCGCAAGTAACCCACGCCTCAGCGATAAGCGCCGTTGTTGTAATGATTCCCATCCCAGATCCTGTATCATTTCCGTAACGCTGTCTCCCCTGTATCGCGACAATACGAAACGAGCTGCCCTTCTTAGGACTCTTTCGATGTCCTCCGTCAAACCCACCTGATAAGGATCCCACACTGGGCTGCAATACTCCAAAAATGGACGGACAAGCGCAGTGTATGCAGTTTCTTTAGTAGTTCTGTTGCATCTTTTAAGGGTTCTGCCAATAAAACGCAATCTCTGGTTCGCCTTTCCCACGATATTATCTACGTGTTCTTTCCAGTTTAAGTCTGAAGTAATAGTGATTCCTAGGTATTTTGTGGAGTTTACGGCCTTCACATTTGATTGATTTATGTTGTAAACAAAGTTTAACGGATTTCATTTCGTACTCATGTGGACGACTTCACACTTCTCATTATTTAGAGTCAATTGCCAATTTTTACACCATACTGATATCTTATTCAGATCGTTCTGCAGTTGGTTTTGATCTTCAGATGATTTTACTAGATGGTAAATGACGGCGTCATCTGCAAACAACCTAAGAGAGCTACTTAGATTTTCCCCTAAATCGTTTATGTAAATAAGGAATAGCAGAGGACCAATAACACTACCATGTGGAACGCCCGATATCACCTCTGTTTTAGTCGATGCCTTGCCATCGATTACTACGAACTGTGTCCTCTCTGACAAGAAATCCCCTATCCAATTGCAAATTTGGGGCGATATACCATAACCACGCAATTTGATTAAAAGCCGTTTGTGAGGTACGGTGTCAAAAGCTTTCTGGAAATCAAGAAATACGGAATCGATTTGCGAACCTTTGTCGATAACACCCATCACTTCGTGTGAATATAGAGCTAGTTGTGTTTCGCATGAACGATATTTTCTAAATCCGTGTTGACCTTGGGTCAATAGATCGTTCTGTTCGAGATAATTCATAATATTTGAATACTGGATATGTTCCAAAACCCTGCTGCAAATTGACGTCAATGAAATAGGCCTGTAGTTTAGTGGGTTACTCCTACTGCCTTTCTTGAATATAGGTGTGACCTGTGCAACTTTCCAATCTTTTGGTACAGATCCTTCTATGAGAGAGCGGTTGTATATGACTGTTAAGTAAGGAGCTATCGCTTCAGCATAATCAGATAGAAATCTAATGGGTATACAATCCGGACCAGAAGACTTGTTCTTATTAAGTGATTTTAGTTGCTGCACTACTCCGATGATATCTACTTCTATGTTACTCATTACGGCATCTTTTCGTAATTCGAAATCTGGAATATTGGTTTCGTCTTCTTTGGTGAATGAGTTTCTAAAAGCTAAGTTTTGTAACTCTGCTTTAGTAGCGCTGTCATCGGCAGAATCGCCATTACTATCACGTAGTGAAGGTATTGTTTGTGACTTTCCCCGAGTATATTTAACATATGACCAAAATCTCTTTGGGTTTTCAGTCAAATTACGAGAAAGAGTTTCGTTGTGATAAATGTTGTAGGCATCTCGCATTGAAATCCTCGCTAAATTTCGAGCTTCTGAGTACAATCGCAAATCCTGGGGATTTCGTGTTCGTTTAAATTTAGTATGCCTTTTCCTTTGCTTTTGCAACAGTGTCCTAACCTGTTTTGTGTACCACGGGGGATCGCCTCCTTCTTTTATTAATTTATTAGGTATAAAACTTTCAATTGCTGTCGATACCACTTCTTTGAATTTGAGCCACATCTGGTCTACACCTACGTTTAGTGTTAGAAACGAGTGGAAGCTGTCTTTCAAGAAGCAATGTATTTTGTTTCTATCTGCATTCCTGAACAAATATACTTTGCGTTTATTTTTGGTAACTTTGGGACTTTCGATATTCAATTTCGCTACTACAGCTCTGTGTTCACTAATACCTGTATCCGTTTTGATGCTCGTTATGAGCTCAGGATTATTTGTTGCTAAGAGATCAAGTTTGTTTTCACATCCATTTAGAATTCTAGTTGGCTCATGAACTAATTGTTCGAAGCAATTCTCAGAGAATGCGTTGAGTACAATTTCACACGATGCTTTATGCGTACCTCCTGATTTGAAAATATGATTTCGCCAACAGATCGAGGGTAAATTAAAATCACCTACTATTATCATGTGAGTCGGGTACGTTTTTGTAATTAGACTCAGGTTTTCTTTGAAACTTTCTGCTATTGTATCGTCAGAGTCGGGAGGCCGGTAAAAGGAACCGATTATTAACTTCTTACGATTTTCGGGTACAACATCTACCCATAATAGCTCGCACGAACTATCAACTTCAACTTAGCTACATGAAATACTACTTTTGACAGCGACAAACACGCCCCCACCTATTTTGTTTAATCTATCCTTTCTGAACACCGATAGATCTTTTGAAAATACTTCTTCTGAACTTATTTCCGGCTTGAGCCAACTTTCGCTGCCTATAATGATGTGTGTTTCGGTGCTTTCTATTAACACTTGCAGTTCTGGAACTTTCCCGACACAGCTACGACAATTTACAACTGTTATACCGATAGTTTCCGGATCTACATTTCTCCTGTGATCCACCTGAACCCTTTGAGATTGCCCATTTTCTATTTCCCCGAAGGTCTTTATCCTAAAAAACCGCCCAGTCCACGCCACACAGCCCCCGCTACCCGTGTAGCCGCTTCCTGCGTATAGTGGACTCCTGACCTATTCAGCGGAACCCGGAAACCCACCACCCGATGGCGCAAGTCAAGGAATCTGCAGCCTAAACGGTCGCAGAACCGTCTGAGCCTCTGATTCAGACCCCCCACTCGGCTCTGTACCAGAGGTCCACAGTCGGTCCTGTCAACTATGCTGCAGATGGTGAGCTCTGCTTTCATCTTGCAAGGAAGACTGACAGTCTTTACCACTTCAGTTAGCCGCTCGAAACCTGAGAGGATCTCTTCAGATCCGAAACGACACACATCATTGGTACCGACGTGAGCCACCACCTGCACCCCGTACCCTTCATGGCATCCGGGAGGACCCGTTCCACATCTGGAATGACTCCACCCGGTATGCACACGGAGTGCACGTTGGCCTTCTTCCCCTCCTTAGCAGCCATCTCTCTAAGGGGCTCCATCTCCCGCCTAACGTTGGAGCTCCCAACTACAAGTAAACCCACCCTCTGTGAAAGCCCGGATCTTGCAGGCTGGGTGGTGACAGGGTGAGAGACACCATCCGACTCAGGAACGTCGTCCTGAGCAGACAGCGCCTCAAACCTGTTCGCAAGACGAACCGGGGAGGCCTCACGATCGGTCCCCCGGAATGTCTTGCGCCTCCTGCCACGCACTGGAGCAACCTCCCACGCAACCACGTGTGGGATATCTGCCTCACTGCTAGCAGTTACAGGGCATGTCGCTGCCGCAGGCCGATCGGTGGAGACGACGGGAGTCCGTTCGGTCCCCACCGCCGGCCAACAACAACGACGCCCATCGATCGCAGCTTCCAACTGTGCAACCGAGGTTAACACAGCTTGAAGCTGGGAGCGAAGTGTCACCAGCTCAGACTGCATCCGCACACAGCAGTCACAATTCCTATTCATGATTACAGTGCCAACAAAAACAAAAACTACAGTCGCGATGCGTTCAAAGGAAAACTAAACCGTTAGAACGAGGATGTGAATCCAATACGCACGACAGCTCAGTATAACTTTACAAATTGAGACGAGAAAGTGTAGACGAAAATCAAAATACTATATGTCGCTTCTAATCAGAAAATAAAGACAGACGACTGTCGCGACGCGGTTCACACGGCGGAATAATACACTAACCAGATATATAACGTGAATGTGAATCAAATAAAAACGCGAGCACACAATAAATTTAATCCACTCAAGGGAAAACGCACTGAAAAGTAAAAATAGGTAGCTTCTAGAGAGAAGCCGGTTACACTTACAACTGATAAATTACTGCTACGCCACTGGAGAGGTGTGCTCTGGACGACATCCGCTGGGCGACTCCACTGAAAAGGTACGGTACAACACTGTGGACATAATTAAAGTCTTTATTCGAAAGTAATCACCAGAGCCCTGAGAACAATTATCCCACTATTTAATGATCCGAAGGATTTCCTATTTCCAGAATGCCTGTGGTGTGACAAGACCCAGTCCTTTGCTGTGTCCTTGACATCGTCGTCCGAGTTGAAGCGCTTCCCTTTGAGATTTTTTATTTTATTTTATTTATTTATTTATTTTTAACGGACGAAACAGATGGACTTACCGGGCAAAATGTACGACCTGTAAGGAGAATACTCAAAGTGCTTCCAGTTGTTCTTCGCCAGTACGCTTTGTGTGATCCTGGACACGCGTGGATGACCGTTATCATGGAATCACTCCCTCCGGGAGCAGCCCAGACCGTTTGCTCTTGGTGGACTTGTGTAAGAATATTTTCGGCATAGGATATTTACAAAATTAATATAGTAGAATATTTGTGCAAAAACGTATAAGAAAGATGAAAATGATGTATATTAGAGTCAACTCAAAAACTGTAACTATACTCTGATTAAAATTACTTGCTAGTTGACAGTTCACGGGATGGAGCTACCTTCCTCCAATCAGAGCGCTCAACGTCACGCCCAGACTGCTCCATGTTGCCAAGCTGCCGCAACAGGCGGACAGCTCGCGTCCATTGTTTGGCTAGTGCTGTGTAGAAGCGTGCGTCTTAGGTTAGCAACCGTTTTCTTTGCTGTCGTTGTGCGTGTGTGTTGTTATTTGGTGTCCTCGTAATGCCTGGAGGGCTGTTTTGATGCACACAAAGCGAGTAATAGATGAAGCATGGAAAAATTAACGTCTTCTGGAAGACAGTTTGACGGAACTTATCATTACTTTCAGCAGTTCATCCAAGTCAGAAACTTGTAGTGATTCGGAAATGAGTGGTATCTACCCTCTTTCCACTGATGCAACAGCTTGCAGTTAGAAGTCGGTGAAGGTAAGTACATACATAAAATTTCCTTAATTTTAAACGGTGGGCTTCGTTTTGCAATGTAGGTGTCGTGACTCTGTCGCCTATAAGCTGTAATGCTTCAGTTCATTTAGGACAGTTTCATGTAACTAATTAATGCAAGAAATTATAATTTGTTTTTAGCATTGACTTTTGTTTCGAATTTGCTCGCAGATGTTAGTTTTAATCGTCGAGTATTTACATATTGACAGCATTCTACATTCAGATGCTCAAAAAGCTTCATGAGCCAGCCACACAGCGTTAGTGTGTTCACTATTTCACGTAATATCCAAGTTTAACGACTGTCAGATTCAGTTTTTCAAGGGGTCTTTGGATAGTTTTAATAAAACTATGGAATAGTGGTCGTTTTAACAATTTACAGTTGTGAACGGCGTATTGTCAATGGCATGTCTTTATTAATTTAGAAACGTGGAAGTCCCTGCAGTATATATGTAAATATTCAGTGACTGCTAAATATGAATCAGCGTTATCATATTACGAAAAAATGTAAAAATATATATTTTACGTTTGTTACCTGACTGTATCGTTGCACACCAACTATAATTACTTCACTGGTTTTATAATTACAGTTATGCTAATTTTGTTGACTGATATTGCGGCACTGAACTGCTTGTCGCCAATAATCTCAGTTGTCTGTAAATGCATCGGACCAAACTGCTTGGTCATCAGTCCGTAGCTTACACACTACTTAAACCTAGGTAAACCAACCTACGGACAAACACACACACACCCATGCCCCAGGGAGGACTCGAACCTCCATGGCGAGCAACCGAGCGCTCCGCAGCGAGATGCTTTAGACCGCTCGACTACTCCACCGCGGCAATATAATCTCAGTTATGCTATACTTAATCTTTCATCCCATTAAAGATTTTTGTTTATCGCTCATCCCATTAACGAATTTTGTTTATTTCTCGTATATCACATCAACAGTTTAGTCAGTAAATAACACAAAACAACTGTTCTTTTACATCTATTCACAGACGTATTTTCACCATCCATTCTCAGAAGTATTCCGCTTTTTTTTCTTTTGTTGTTGTTGTTGTTGTTCGACTTCATAGCCTTGTAAAATCGCATTGTCAGCAGTAAATGTTAACAGTATTATTGATGTGGACAATGTTAATATGTAACTGTGAAGGTCATCTCAGTACATTTAAGGCTTGACTAATTAGTACTGTCAACAACTACCGGTGCTGAATGTGTGCAAGTCGCTAGCAGTACTCGGCGCGGTGACAAACGTCAACTTGCAAGTCATTTTAATCGGACTATAATATATCAGTCACCACTTACATTGTCAGTGAGCACACTCGGTACAAATTATGGCTCTAAGTTCATCACAGCTCGCCTTTTTACAATCCTGGCAACACATTTTGGTTTTTCTGTCCCTTTTTCTCGAACATAGTGAACATCTCACTTTGCTGGTTAGAGGTTCTGGTCTGTCTGGTGCCACAGTACCAATTTCCAATATTTCTTCTACATTTCTCTTCACACTCCTTCGTAGGTACATCCAATCTAGCCCTTAAGTGAGGCGCAATTAAGTTCATGCAGAAATTTTCTTTGTGGATTCTTCACTTCGGTGCATGGAAAGGGTAAACAGAACCTTGGCGTTTATTCCACTTTGATCCAAAATTCCACAGAAAACCCTCATAGGCTATCTTCTTGTTGCACGTGCAGTGGTGTAAGTTTCGCACAACTGATCAAAAGTGTCAGTACCACCTTTTGCTTTATTGTATGATGATATCGTTTCAGGCTTTCTGGTTGTTTCGTCGATGTCGTTTGAGTAGTACATGGTAGACAGCAAGAGTACAAGTTTATTCTTCTGTGGGACATATGACAGTAGCGTCTTATTCTCATCAAGGGCAAATTGTGTTTTTCCGACATTTTGAGAATGTAAAAATGATTGTGGTATTTCAGGTTTATTTTTTCTTATAGTTCCCAACATTGTCAAACCAAGTTTTCAATCATTGTCTGATAAAGAGGAACTGACGAAAACTAGTTGTCAACAGTCAGGTTCCTATTAGTGCCATGAAAGGGTTCTGATAACTTTCTCACATAATAAGATGGGACAGCTTCTTTTTTTCTGTTACTACCTTACCAATATATGGAACAGCGTTTAGCATGTAATAAGTCTTGGAATCATTCAACATCAAAATCTTAATTCCATATTTGTCCGGCTTTGAAGACATGTATATTCTGAATGGGCATCTGCCATGGAAGCCCATTAGCTGCTCGTCTATTGTACAGTATTCCAAAGGGATGTATAGGGATTTGCAGTTATCAATAAATTTAGTCCAGATGTCCCGAATGAGTGCAAATTTGTCTTCTTGTTTCTTTGCATGCGGGTTGCTTTGTGATCAAATCGTAGACAACTAGTCCAAAACAGAAATCGCCTTTGTGACACTGTAGCGCGAAACATGGTATTGCCAAATTTAGGTGACCGAAGTTCTTCAAAATTTGTGTGAGCAGCCTTGTTTACGCCGCAGAAATACAAGAATCCAATGGCAGCTCTTACCTCTACAATATTTGTAGTGTTATGGTAACTTTCCTGATTTCCGATTAAAGAACGTTTGCGAGTAATTTCGTCGTTTGTGTAAGTGACAATCATGTCCAGCATTTCATCTGTCACTGATAACTGCCGAGCTTCAATTGGACTAGAAATAGACCTTGCTTGACCCTTCGGTCCTGGAATTTGAGTAACTAAATGTCTGGATTTAGTTCTTCTTCTCTTATATGGTGCAGTTGAAGACCACTTATAGACATTCTTACGTAGAAGTATGTTTGAGTTGGAAGAACTGACTATCATCATCGTTTCTCCACTCTCTTCCGTACCTGATGGTTCGTGTATTTCGACAAAATCAGGATCATCATCAGAATCTGGGCCTCCAAATGAATCGTCTCCCTGGTCCAACTCGTCCATAAGTATTGTCATCTTTTATGAGTCGTTTACTCATTGTGGCTGAAAAATAATGTAAAATAAAACAATGTAGGTCTACATTGAAAAGAAACAGTAATAAGTTACACACAATATGTATTTCAGTGTTGTATACTTACGAAGCTTTTATTTTCACTTTGCATAAATGAGCTACACGGAATGCACACCGGGGTAATCAAGACCCCACGAGCGTTTAGAAATCTTTACAGCTTGACACTAGTGCATCAACAATGCGAATGTTTGAGTTAACGTCACGTACCTGTAGACAGTGTTACCAACCTAATATACACCAAGTTTCAAAAACTTTTAGCCACTGTACTCTTTGTAATACACAACACAAATTACGCTGGGGCCCCTAGGACCCCAGTGTGCGGGGCGAGGGTTAAGTTTCAATCTGCTGTTCATAACCAATAAGTTATGGTTAGTATCTATATCTGCCCCTGGATATGTCTTACAGTTTAAAACCTGGTTCCTTACCATTATAAAGTCAATCTGGTACCGTACTGGTCTCTTCCTTGTATACAGCCTTCTTTCATAGTGAGTAAACCAAGTGTTGGTGATCATTAAATTGAGCTCTATACAAAATTCTACCACGCGATCACCTCTTTCATTCCTTTCTCCCGGTCCACATTCACCTACTATATTTCCTTCCCTTCCTTTTCCTACTGTCGAGTTCCAGTCTCCCATCACAACCAAGTTTTCGTCTCCCTTAACTTTCTGAATGATTTAATTTATCTCCTCATACATTTCTCCGATATCCCCACCATCAACAGAGCTAGTTGGCATATAATCTTGTACTACTGTGGTTGGTGTTCGTTTTGTGTCTATCTTTGCTACCTTAAGGCGTTCACTATAGGGGATGAAGCCTGTATAAGAAAACGGGTGTCTGGCCCAGGTGTTAGATCGGTTACTGCTGCTACACTTTTTACGAGAGTTTGGACGTGGTGTTATAAACGGCGCACGAGAGATGGAGCACAGCATCTCCGAGATGGCGATGATGTGTGAATCTCCAAAAGAAGCTTCCTTCCGTAAAGCACTTGGAAGGATCTGTCATGATTTAGGCGTCTATATTGTGGTATTCAACTGTATTACCATTACCTTCATCGGTCTGAAAACTCGGAAAAAATATTTAGCCATCCTCCATAAACAACTACTTACTATACTTAACACATTGCTGACAAACACTGCCATATTGCAAAATGACAGTATTCTCTTCACCCAGTCAAAGAGGTACGGGCATTCTTTGTACAGCTACAGAAAATATGTCCCTTAATCAGCAAAATCGCCATGTCTCATAACAACTGAATCTGCATGGAGAGTTTTAGACTGAGAGTGGGGGGACAAATCTGCATCTCCAACATTGTTGAGATAGTAGGCGGATGTTTTGATACAAGAATGGATAACATTCTGTCGGAAGTTAGAAGGCACTTCACGAAACTGTTCTTCGAAGAATGCAGCCGTTCTAAAACCAGTGGTCGGCCTATCATTTACTAATAAATAAATATTATAAGGCGCCTTGCTGCAGAGCGCGCGGTTGCTCGCCGTCGTTGGTTCGAGTCCTCCCTCGGGCATCGGTGTGTGTGTGTGTGTTGTCGTTACATTAGTTTACCTTAGTTTAAGTAGTTTGTAAGCTACGGACTGATGACCACGCAGTTTGTTCCAATTGATTTCCAAACATTTGAACCTTTTCAAGTACCAAATAAATATCGTGTGTATCTTACGTGTATATTTTTTTTCATCAACTCTACGTGCGAAATATTTCTGTTTGTGGTTCCACGTCGTGAATGATCAACCGCCGCGATGTATCGGCATCATCATGACCCTCGCAACCTCCTCCGTTGCGGTCTGGCCAAAATCGATATCCGCTATGTTTAAAGCACCGTTCCCTTCTTGGCACGGCATTCAATATGTATTGGCCAATAACACGCCACCTCTCTTATAAGACTCTCGAGCGCAACACAGGTTACTGCTGTAGAGCCCGCGCAATATATTAAAGGCACGGTTGCTCATCTTCTAGGAGCGTAATGCTCTCCGCCTCCGTGTGGTATTTTCGATACAGCCTCTCGCTCTGTCCGGGACGCGCTAAACGACGAAACCACCTACTCGAACTCGACATTAATTTCCTGCTGCTGCAATAACGCAAAAGTAATCAGCACCTGAGAAACTGTGTTCGCCGCCAGTCATCTGTTACTGTAGAAGTGGGATTCCTTTGTTGCGGCTGATGACTGCGGTCATCGCAGTACATCTAACATCTGCGTCAGACGTATTAACGAGCGGTTTCCAAGAACCTGCTGTGTCATAAAGCTGTCGCAGTATATAAGATAAATGTTTTCTAAAGTGATGCAAAGCTTTTACATTTACGCAACGAGAAGAAGGGATTCTGAAGAGGGGAGATAGGTTGTGGGATACGGACAAAAGAGTCTCGCTCCCGAAATTCCAGTACGTGGAATGCCGCTAGACGAGGCAGTGTTACCAACCCTAAAGTGTTATTTCCCCTAAATCACGTCTCAGATTTCGCTACACAAGGATAAATATCCTCCAAAATGTTCAAATGTTATAAATTCTATGGGACCAAGCTACTGTGGTCGTCAGTCACTAGACTTACAATCTACTAAAATTTAGTTATAGTAACAAAAGGAATATTCGCACCAACACCCAATCGAAGACTAGAACCTCCGACGCGAGAGGCCGCGCGATGAGTAGCGCAGCGCCCTACACCACACGGCCATTACAGCTCCGTTGTAATTTTCTCTTAAACACTACAGTTACTGAAATTAAGGTACTGTTTCTACTGTGTACACGTGTGGCTTAAGAGCAATTACAGCATGTCCTAATTCTGTAATGTGGTTCACATACAGCAATAAAGAAGACATGACGCAGTAGGTGGAGTGATACGTAGTAGGCAGATGGTACAGTGGGTACCATTCCCGTGGGAAATTCAGCCCAAATAGTAAAGGAGTAATGCGATTGGTTGACACTCAGAAACCTAGCGTGCCCAACCTTCTAATCTCATTTGTCGATATTTTATAAACTATATTTCGGATTGTATTTCGCGATATTGTTATTCACCTATCAATAGCAAGCTTTCAGTTATTTGTATTGTTTATTTCTTTGCAAAACAAGTGAACAAAACACATATGAAGTGCTCTAGAAAGTTTGCTTCACTCCAAAATGTGCAATCGACATGGAGTGATTCGTCTGCTACAGTCAGTCGTTTGCGGGCAGTCAAAATGTTCATATTTTTGTAAATCTGTGGGACTTAACTACTCTGGTTAACAGTTCCTAGGGGTACGAACTACTTAAATTAATTTAAACCACCTAAAGACAACACATACACGAATGACCGAGGGAGGATCAAACCTCCGACGGGGAACAACCCAGCAAGGCGCCTGAGAGTGCTCGGCCGTTTCACTGCGGCTGAAGGCACTTCTGTAAGCCGAAAACACGAAGTGGAGCTGCTTTCCATCTGGAGATTTCTCTGCGAATTCCCGCCTTGTAGGCTGCAAAAGCACACGCCAAATGGGACTCCTGATTTGCCAGCGTAGGTAGCATACAGGGAAACAAACCAGCAAAATATGGCGCGAGCTATCCCAAAAAACTAAGGGAAACAGCCGGCCAGCAGGCAGCAAAGCCGACTTGCCATCTGGCACAACGGCTTTCCGGCATGCTCACCACAAATCTTACTCCTTTGGGTGGGCTCTTAGGTGGCCCATGTAGTATAGGTGCAGCTGTAGATGGAGAAGAGTTGGTGGCTAACAAATGAAAGGAGACCGAGCAGATTCTACAGCTCTAGATACTATATTTCAATATTTCAAAATTGCTGATAGGGACTCGTGGTAAATACTTCTAAATTTCGCTGTCTACAATCTACAAATTTTTCGAAAAGTCAATTGGGAACACCACGTAATCACAAGGAGCTGTTGTTGCTATTGCTGTTGTGGTCTTGAGTCCGGAGACTGGTTTGATGCAGCTCTCCACCCTACTCTATCCAGAGCAAGCCTCTTCATCTCCTCATAAAAACGGCACCCTACGTATATTTGAATCTGCATACTGTATTCATCTCTTGGTCTCGTTCTGCGGTTTTTACCTCGCACAATTCCCTCCAACGCTAAAATCACGATTCTTGGATGCCTAACAATGTGTCCTACCAATCGATTCCTTCTTTTAGTCAGGGTATGCCAGAAATTCCTTTTCTCCCCAATTATGTTCAGTACCTCTTCATTAGTTACGCGATCCACGCACCTAATCTTCTGGATTCTTCTGTAGCACCACATTTCAAAAGCCTCTATCACTTTCCTGTCCGCACTGATTATCGTCCGAGTTTCACTCCCGTACAAGCCAACACTCCACACTAACGCCTTCAGAAAGATCGTCCTTACTCTTAAATCAACATTCGATGTTAGCAAATTTCTCTGTTTCAAAACTCTATTCTACCCATTGCCATTCTGATTTTTATATCCTATGTACGGCGGCCATCATAAGTAATTTTACTGCCCGAATAACAAAAATCATCTACAACCTTATTGATTTGTTACCTAATCTAATGTCGTCAGCATCACCTGATATTCTTAGACTGTACTCCTTTACCCTTATTTTGTTCTTGTTAATGTTTATCTTATATGCACCTTTCAACACACTGTCCATTCCGTTCAACTGCTCCTCCAGGTCCTTTGCTGTCTTTGATAGAATTTACAATGTCATCGACAAAACGCAATGTTTTTTATTTCTTCACCTTGAACTTTAATTCCTTCTCCAAATTTCTCCTTGCTTTCCTCTATAGTTTGCTCAATGTACAAATTGAATAACATTGTAGAAAGGCTACAACCCTGTCTTACTCCCTTCCCAACTTCTACATCCCTTTCATGTCCTTCAACTCTGATAACTGCAGTCTGGTTTTTGTACAAGTTGTAAATAACCTTCCGTTCTCTATATTTTATTCCTGCTGATTTCAAGATCTGAAAGAGTGTATTCCAATGAACATTGTCAAAAGCTTTCTCCAAATCTACAAAAGCTAGAAATGCAGGTTTCACTTTCCTTAATCTATCTTCTAAGATAACCTGTAAAGTGAGTATTACCTCCCGTGTTCCTACATTTCTCCTGGATCTAATTGATCTTCCCTGAGGTCGGCTTCTACCAGCTCTTCCATCCTTCTGTAAATAGTCCATGTTAACATTTTGCAACCATGACTTATTAAGCTCATGGTTCTGTAATTTTCACACCTGTCTGCGCCTGCTTTCTTTGGAATGGGTATTGTTACGTTTTTCTAAAAGACTGAGGGTATTTCCCCTGTCTCATACATCTTACACACCAGGTGAAACAGTTTTGTCATGGCTGACTCTCGCAGAGACTTCACTAGTGCCGCGGTGGAGTAGCCGAGCGGTCTAAAGCGTCTCGCTGCGGAGCTCGCGGTTGCTCGCCATGGAGGTTCGAGTCCTCTCTGGGGCATGGGTGTGTGTGTTGTCCTTAGGCTAGTTTACCTTAGTTAAAATAGTTTGTAAGCTACGGACTGATGACCATGCAGTTTGGTCCGATAGATTCACAAACATTTGAACATTTTTTGTTTTTACTTCACTAGTTCTGAGGGAATGCCATCCACTGCAGGGTCATTGTTTCGACTAAGGTGTTCCAGTGCTCTGTCAAATTCTTCTCTCAGTATAGTGTCTCCTATTTCATCTGCATCTACTTCTCTTCCTACAATATTGTCTTTAAGTACATTTCCTTTGTAAAGCCTCTCTATTCACTCTTTCCAACTGTCAGCTTTCCCTTCTTTGCTGAGAACTGTTTTCCATCTGAGTTCTTTATATTCATACAGCTGATTTTCTTGACTCCAAATGACTCCTTTAATTCCCTGTAGGCAGTATCTATTTTTCCCTATTTAAATATTCTTCTACTGACTTGCATTTGCCTTCCAGTCACTCCTGCTTATCTATTTCGCACTTCCTGTCAATCTCATTTCTTAGTCGTCTGTACTCCATTTTGCTTGTTTCATTTACTGCAGAGGTGGGCAATGAGAGAGCCGCGCTCTCGGAGTCACCTGCCTGAGCGGGAGCAGAGCCGCGAGCAACAGGCGTCCATCACATAGTTCCTGCTGAAAAGACTAGATGGCGTTATGTGCAGCCAACGTGCTAACGTAGCCGCAGAAATGCAACTGGCTAAGTGCATTAGTAAATAACTTATAAGGATGATGGTGCAAACTCTTTAGTATCCAACTCGAATGAACAGATTCCACTGCTAGCGGTATCTCCTGAAAAATACCATTATGTTTATAAGTAAGTAGCTTACAAACATAATTCTGGAAACTCTTGTCTAAAAACACGCGTGCAGTCGAGCTGGCAAATATAAAGATCAGAGCGATTTTTTTTTCCTTTTGTTTCAGAAGACACCGCTAACAGTGCCATCTGTTAGTTCCAATTTTGTACTTCAGGGTTTTCGTTATACTCTATGATATTACATTATGGTACAGTATGCTGTGGAGTTGAAATGGCTAGTCAAATCGGCGCAGTAAAGCGGCGTTCTAAATGTCCAGTTCAACTTTAATTGGGAGTGTGATTACTTGTTCACTGAAAGCGAAGGAGGAGCAAAATGTTTGGTATGTGGGAAAATATTAGGCAGAAAAAAAGTACCATTCAGAACGCCACTATAGAACACATCACTTCAACCAGTATGGAAGTGGTGAAATGCGACTTAATCTTCTTAATAATCTACGCGAGGAAGGAAGTAAAGTAAAGGTATGTATTATAATTCTGTACCTACTTACGAGATAACTTAATCACAGTGTTTTGTTTAATACCGGACTCTCAAGGAACTACGTGCGCCAGCAAGCATGCAGACCTCTAGCGGCAACTAGGATAACTACCGGCCGAGAGAGAACGCTGCTCTTTTTCCGGCCTGAGCTGGAGCGCTGCTCATTGAGCCTATTTGTGCCCACCTCTGATTTACTCTATTTTTATATTTTCTCCTTTAATCAATTAAATTTAATATTTCCTGTGATATCGAAGGATTTTTTTTTTTTTTTTTTTTTTTTTTTTTTTTTTTTTTTTTTTTTTTTTTTTTTGGTAGGTCTTGCCTTTCTACAAGGTGCTGAGGAATAATAACTGCATCATTCACAAACGATGCACGCTGCTAACGTGGATTAGGCCTTAGGTCAAGACACAGGAGGCTGCGCAGGACCGTTGTACTCCATTTTGCTTGTTTCATTTGCTGCAGAGGTGGGCTATGAACGAGCCGCGCACTCGGAGCCACCTTCCTGAGCGGGAGCTGCTGGCGTCCATCACGTAAAAAGTTAAAGCAGTCAACAATACGAAGACTGGTTTGAACACCACAGTGCTTTACTAGGCATGGTCCTGTTTGGAGGTGGTATGCCATTGCCTTCCTCCGATCTTCGAACTGACTTACTGAGCCAGTTATATGGGCTCCTACAGTTTAACGTGGGTTCCCAACCACGGCGCTACTCGGTATTTTTCACATGAGCAATACTGCCAGAGGTGAAAGAAGTGGAAAGTGACTGGCCATGGCGTGGATCGAACCCGCGCCCTTTGGATTTGTAGTCTGGCACTCTACCACTGTGCAACTGACGCGCACAGTTCCAGCTAAAAAGACTAGATGGCGTTATGCGCAGCCAACGCGCTAATGCTGACCCCGTAGTTAAGTCCCATAAGCTCTGCAAACATTTGAACATTTGAATAATAATTGCATCATTAACAAGCGGTGCATGCTGCTCAGGTGGATTAGGCCTTAGGTCGAGACACAGGAGGCTGCCGAGTACCGTTGTTGTTTACTCGCAGGGCAGATGTCAGATAGCACTTGCCGCGCTCTCGGTAGCGGGAGCGTCCGCCTCGCGCCGGAGTATCTGACCCGCGGCGACCGCAGACGCGGCCGTTTGTCTGCGAGACGGATGGCGGCTCACTTCTTAGCCTGCATCCGGGTCCGCTAGGCGGCTCTGCCTCTGGCTCTGCAAATGGCCGGCCGTATCGCGGGATTGCGCATCCGGCGACATCCGCACGGCAGGCACCGAGCACTCGTTTGTCTGCGCTGGCGGTCGTCCGTCGCCAGGGAGTTCATGCTCGTGACCGCTCCGCACATATCCTTCGCACTCTCTCTGAAATGCGGTAACTTTTTATATGCCTCTGAAATGTGGTTATTGTTCCGGGAAGAGAGCGGAGCGGATACTGAAATTCCCACTCTGACATACTCCTCTCCACTGTCGTGTAGCGTGGACTTGTCCTGCATGACAAGCTTCATTAATCTCTCACTTTTTTTTTCTTTTTACCATTCTACTCCTTTCCCCCCTCACAGTAGCATTCTCGCTAAGACTCAGCTCGGCCGATTTCAACTTGTTTGTGTGCATAGCGCAGTAATAAAATAAAATAATAATAATAATAATAAAGGAGAGTGAGAGAGAGAGATTGCACACAACCCAAAGCAACACCCGAAATATGGATAAAAAAATCTAAAATCTGACGCCCATTATCCCCTCCAAAGGCAACCCACCATACACGGCTGTTTGGTAGCTGTAGGTACAGGGAAAAAAAGCGCCACACTGCTATGCCATTAATGCATCATAATACGAGATATGTCCGCAAAGTTCCGTTGGGTTGTATAAAACAAAAGTGTACAAATACAGGAAAAATATGTTCAAATGTTTGTAAAGCTTAGGATTTAACTACGGGGACATCAGTTCCTAAATCTACAAACTACTTATGAACTACCTTGTACTAGAGCCGGCACAAACATCCATGCCCGAGGTGGGATTCGAACCCCCGACGGGAAGTGGCCTCGCGCATTGTAGCATAGCGCCTCAATGCGCTTGGCCGCTCCATCGCTGCGAAAAATATGTATTGTACAACTGTTAACCCTTTCATTCCCAGTGTTGTTCCTAGACAACAACGTATTAATTGCTGATTTATAACATATTTTGTGTGTCAGTCCTTAAAGTAGCATTGTTGTTGAACAACATGTTTCTAGTGCGACATTTTGCCACTTGGTACGGCGGGTAGCTATTTCTAAGGCATTAATATAATCGTCTTTGAGGTTGTGTTAAGCTGCCCTATGAACGTACTTGGCTGTGAGCGTGAGTGTGGTTCAAGTTATTTTATTCCAGCAGTGAATTGTCCCGTCTTTGGTGCTGTTGCGAACATTATTGTCTGATAGTGTTAGCTGTCAACAAAATAATGTTCCAAGTAATGAAATTCTTCGCTAAAAACGTCTGTGTTGTGGATGGCATAAAATAAAAAAAAAATAAAAAAATAAAAAAACAATAGTTTAGTGCACTATATTAATACAGAAAGCACTGAGTTTTAATTTTTCCAAATCTGAATTGATTATGTGGGAATGAAAGGGTTAAACTATTTTTCTAAATAGCTTCCGAAATTTTGTAGGCACTTTTCATAGCCGATTCATACCCAAGGTGACGTGACATTAATATAGAGATACTTTTAAGATACAAAATACATACAGCAATTCATTACAAAGATGACAATAAATTTCTTTTCAAAAATTTTGTACCCACAGAATTGTCTGTTGTGGACCTTCACTACAAATTTTTATGATCTGCACCATCTTATAGTAACAAGCCTTTGAAAGAAATAATATCACAGGATCGTATATAATCAATTGGCTGTCAGGTATGATAGGTTCATATGTCAAAAGAAGAATATCAACACCTTGTCAACGAGTCTCTCTTGCCGCGATTGTAAGTGTACTGTTACTTTGCCGACTGCTGGTGTAACCAAGTGTAGAAACATAGAACTAAAACACGTTTCACTCGTCATCACAGTCCACCCATCCACGATTGTGTGATGCAGGCCCGAAATTCCTAGCGTCAATCACAAATAAATAAAGCGAGCAAAACCAGAAACACACAATTGTGCGTGCAGGACTTGAGAGGGATAAGGTGGCACAAGCGTTGTATGCCTTTGTCATAGAAGGTTTCCGCCTGTGTATTAAACCATGCGATCGTCCTATCGGCACTCACCAATAAGAATGGGGCAATACATAACTCAGAGTGTAAAAAATGTATTGCTCGTTGTCTCTGTTCATAGGGGTGAGTTATGTATGTCAGATTCTATGCCCTAAACAGCTACCCAGTCTTTTTAAACAAGATCAATAATTAATCTGTAGTTTAGCCAGTCTACCAATCTACATATGATGACTGGAAAATATATTTAAACAAACATATATTAAACTTATGACTAACCAACAAAGTGTATTCTAAGATAAAGAAGTGGTTCACTCACGATGTAATTCATTATAAGTAGAGTTTCTTTCTCTCTCTGGACATGAGAATGCGAAGGTGTTCCTACTTTAAACATCGGTAAATGACTGAATATTTCCCCAATTATTGTTCATGAGAGGCACTATAAGTATAACACGCACTCGAGAGTAAAGATTCCAAATTATCACTCGTAAATACGTGAAGTCCATCGAACAATGCAGTTCCAAATTAATCCGCGATTACAGTATTTGTTATAAAACACTGTTTGCCATCACACGTGTACACGATTATTGATTTATCACAGTTTCACAACCCTACTACCGTGCATAGTGTACCACTTTTCACCAAAGACTATGTTCTGCAGTCACAGTGCATTTTCTAACAACACACATGCCTATCTCTTCAAATCACAAGGGCGTAAGCAGGTTTAGACCGCACAGTGTCACAATCTTTCACCACCATGCCCAAGTTACTAGCCCCTTCCCAGGCGTTCGAAAGAATGCTCTCTCTGCTCCCAAAATTGTATCCTTCCGCGCATCCTAACGCTTCATCTTTAAAGTACAATTTCCCTTAGAAAATATTGTACATATGAATATCACAGAATTAAATGCTTTAACCACCTCCCTACAAATGTTAATTACATTTAACAAACCAATATATTTTTAACAATACAAAATAACGGTTGAGACTGAAGCTATTTGCTCAGATAACCACTAAGCCTCGCGTTTCACTGTTGAAATATACTGCCGCCGTCGAAATATGGTTACACAGTTAATACTTAATTTATCATGGCCTTTTTTATACAAATATATTCAGTTCTTGTCCACAGATACATATAATTGTTTACATATAAATTATGTGATGCACATCTACTATTTTTAGTCGGCCATGAAATATTTGAGTGACAGTGTACAACATAAGAAATGAACGTTATTAAGAATATTAAATATAATGAAATACATATATAAATGTAATGCACTTTGCTGGGTTCATGTTTTGCGTTTCTGTGGTGGAATCTATGTTCTGACACAAGAATATTACTACCTCAGCGAAAACCAGAATAAGAGAGTAAAATAAAGTTTTTTGAAAGAATTCAGAAATAACATGGTACGTCTTTTACATTGCATTGCATTGCTGCCCATTTGCTTCTTAAATTGTTACTGATAAACACGATGTAGCAATAAATGTAAATATAAGTCTTATAATATTATTATTATTATTATTATTATAGTACTGAAATTTTTCGCCATTTTACCTGTAAGGGATATTGAAATTGTAATTACAGCGTTTGATTTTCCCAAGTCTCCTGAATACAATCATATAATTATATCTGCCGTATAATCATTCCCTGATTTTATATGGATTTTTAGAATAATGTGTGTTGCTATATTGTACTTCATTTGGAATCTAGGTTTGCCACCCTAGCTGATTGACGACAGTCGCTTCCTGTTTTCGAGCACATTAGGAAAACCCTGACTACCTGTATTCCATTCACTAGGTCCAAACTGTTAGCTGGCGGACTGGGTAACCCAACAGCTTGGCAAAACCCGCCTTTTACAGGGAAACAATCACCTTCCCCCTGTATCTGTAATGTCACAACCATGTGGTAACATGCTCTTTCAGCTCATCATCATTGTTGAAGTGTTAACCACCAAGGACAGATTTTAGGTGTAAGAGGAGATGAAATGCCCTATTAGCGAGGTCTGGGCTGTACGGAGAATGATCAAACACGTTCCAGTGAAAAGCAGGAAAGAGTTGTTTGGTCACATTCGCCGTGTGAGGTTGGGCATTGTCGTGGAAGAAAACACATTTTTACAGTAATCCTGGGAGCTTGATCTGTATTGCACGGCGCAGTTTCTTAATGGTTTCGCAGTAACCATCTGCATTGATTGTTTGGCCCCATTGTAAGAAAATATTCAACAAAATGCTTTTCTGTCTGTGTACATGACTTTTCGAGGTGTCAAGATTTGCTGAGGCTAAACCTTCGTTGGAGATGAAGTGTGCCTCCATCCCGTTGATTGCCATTTTGTTTCAGGGGTGTCGTACGATACCCAAGTTGCATCCCCCATGACTAACTGAGAAAGAAAGCGTGTCAGAAACTTAAATGAAATACCATCTGTTGTTTTTTGTGTTGTTCAGTAAGAATTTTGGATATCCAATGTGAGCAAAGTTTTTGAAAATTCAGCTTTTCAGTGACAATTTCATAAATTAGTGATCGTAAGATTTTCGGAACTTCCATAGCGAAGGCACTAAGTGTAAACTTTCGGTTATGATTAATCTTCTCCTCAATCATGTGAACTAGTTCATAAGTAACCACAGACGGGCGTCAACTTCGTTCTTCGTCGTGCACTTGATCATATCCTCGTTGAACATCTTCTAACCATTCAGTCACTCATAGCATTTTGCCCGAATACCTCGCAGATTTGCCGATAAAATTCCTTTGGATGAACCTTCTTTGCATTTAGAAAATGAATCACAGATCTGATTTCACACGCGGCGGGATTTACAATGAACACGAAAATTGGAATACCTGTTTCTAATCTTGTCTGTCTGGTATATAAAGTATCAAAGGAGCAAGAAATGACAAATTCTTTATCAACTATGTTCAACAGAGGGATAAATCGTGATTTACAGATCTCGTCGCAATAAAGACACCAGCTCCAAAATGCTTTACGTATAATAAATTCGTTACGCAAAAATTTTGTATGAAATGTAATTCGTAACTATTATTGTAATATCAACACTTGATAATGCCAATTGTCGAAAGATGTTTGAAGTGGAGAAAACAAGCACAAGCTGAAAAAAAAATTTGCGACAACTTTAACTGAATTTCCAATACGAAAATGTCATATTTTGAACAGGTGTATGCTGTGGGTGCACTTGATACTTATATATGTTGGCTGAGTCCCCTAATATTAGAACTAGAAGTAATTTGTAAACAACAACAAATACTGAATAACTAATTCCACAGATCGAAAGCGACGAGAGGGGCTGGGGTGGTTGGTCAATACAATCCATTGAAAATGTACGGAAGTGTGATTTTTAACATAAAACTATTTTATCACCATGGAAGCCTGTTATTATTTTAGCACTACTGACAACAGAAAAAATACTTCATCACTGCCGTTTGGTACATAGGAAAGTGTTAATTTCATCCAGAGTTATTGTAACCTAAAGTTGACTTAAAGTAACCTAAACTTGAGACGCTCAGTCGCGTGTTGTAAAAAAAAAAAGATCCATGATCAGCGAGCAGCATCTGTATGTGTATGTTTACGAAGACTACAATGTTTACGAGTTTGGCTGTGATGCAAATGTTTTTGTTTGTTCTAGTTGTCTCAGTGTCTGCTACTAGCGATTGATGTTACTGTTGTTCACAACTAGTCTTTTTACTCAGAATAACTAAAGTACAATGTGTCACCACACGTCTGTAGGAGCACAAATAAGAACAGAAATGCGCACAGTAGTGAAGTGAGAAGATAAACGATTTTAAGCAGGTTAAAAGTAAGACAATGTTTACAGTGTTCTGAGATCTGTGAAAATGGTTTAGTCTGACTCTATAAAGGCAGAGATGATACTCATCTACGACGAGTGTAGAAAAAAAATGCAGCTCAAGCCTGCGGATTGTATGCAGAACGGTACCCGGGTAACAGATCATTCGACGCGCCGCACATTTGAAAAAATCTACAAACAACTGTATCAATAGGTATGCTCGTAGCACGCAAACAGGTCCTAACAAACCCATCACAGGAGAAGCAGGTGCAGTTGGTGTGTTAGCTGCTGTTGCTGTGTATCCACACCTGAGTTTACGTGACACTGCTAGAGGCAGTGCATTGAGTCAAATAGTGTAATGCGCATACTTCATCGTCACAAATTCCACTAGTATCATGTGTCGCTGAATCAGCAATTGCATGGAGATGGTTTTAATAATTGAGTGAATTTCTGGTAATGTGCATTAACAAACAATGTGTTGAAGTTCTACCTGTTTACCGATGACGCAAATTTCATAAAGCATTGGTCAGTGAATTTATGTAACATGCATTACTGGTCCTTTGACAATCGTCGCTGTCTTCGACTAGTAGAGCGACGACGATCGTGGAATAAAAAAGGATGGGGCGACAATCTCATTGATCTCACTTTTTCTAAGGCACCCAACAGCTGAAAAATACATCTAATTTCTACAAAATCACCTGCCAACTATGCTGGAAATTCCCCGCTCAAAATGCGGAGGCGTATGTGGTATGAACATGATGCTCCTGCACATTCTACAATTAGATAGAATATTCGACGGGTGTGCTGTAGACCGTGTTGGACGCATAAACTGGCCAGCCCGTTCTCCTCTTTAGACCTGTCGGGTACGTTGGAGGAGAAAGTGTACCGTCATGTGCCTATAATTACACAGGATATGAAACAGCGTACTGAGGCAGCCTGTGGCAACATTACACCAGTGTAATACAATCATTACGTGTTAGACTGTAAATGTGTGCAGCAAACGATGGGCACCACTTTTAAAATGTATTGGCCTGAAATATCAGGACACACTCTTTTAAATTGAAGGCCTTGGAGAGATATAGTCATCAACCACAACTTTCTCGAAATTGAGTTTTTCGTGCTACGGCATTCTTAACAAAGCGTTCTTCATATTCTGTTGAAAAAGTTCAATCATACTGAAACAGGTGGCAGGTTATGACGGAGTGCCGTTCTAAGCTGTGCCATCTGGTGGTTTCAGAAGTTACATAGTCGCCGCGGTGGAGTAGCCGAGCGGTCTAAAGCGTCTCGCTGCGGAGCGCGCGGTTGATCGCCGTGGGAGTTCGAGTCCGCCCTGGGGCATGGGTGTGTGTGTGTTTGTCCTTAGGTTAGTTTACCTAGGTTTAAGTAGTTTGTAAGCTACGGACTGATGACCACGCAGTTTGGTCCGATAGATTTACAAACTCTTGAACACACTTGATACATAGTCACAAGCCACAGCAAAATGGTAAATGGCTCAGGGACGTTTAAAGCGGCTTCTGAGCTTTAACGAACATTTGTGACAGACAGTAGTGCTACTACAGAGCTTTACCCTTTGCATATGGACAGCGATGAATCTCGGCATCAACCAGCAGTTAGAACTCAGATGATGTTTCAATAAGTGTATGAAAATGTTTATTTGTTGTCACTAGTGTCCTGTGGCTTGTGACTTTCTCTCACCCTTTTCAACTAGGGCTACCAAATAACCCGGTTTATCCGGGTTCCACCCTATTTTAATACTCTATTTTAACCCCAGGCTGGAAATCCTAAAACCTCCGAATTTTTAATTTCTGTGTCAAGTTGTGAAGGTATATACTGTATTGCAAGTGTAATCTGTCCTGAGTGTCTAGTTTGCAACACAAGGCTAAAAGTTATTGTGTTCACAAATTATATAAATGTTTTTATTCTGATTCTAACTTTTTTTTGTCAATGATGGGAAAGGAATTCGACCGTTCCCTTTAAAGGGAACTATCCCGTTGTTTGCCTGGAGTGATTCAGGGAAATGACATTGATGAGGCAGTAGGATGAATTGACTCTATTCTAGGATGAACTCTTAAGGAACGATTTGATCGGGAAGGTGTAAAAAATGTTGCATCCTTTTTGAGAAATAGAAATATTCTTGTGAAGTGGATGGCCTAAAAGTCTTTATGTTTGTAAGTGAGCATCTCAAGACGGAAAGGGCATCAACATTTTTAGAGAAAACTGTATGTGCTAGACGGCGTGACTTCATGAACAATAGTTCTAGAGATGAATGTTTATAACTTTTCGAGAACTGTGCAACACGATTTTTTGCAATTCCTGCCGACAGCGCAGCTGTGGAAATAGTATTTTCCTCGTTAAGTATACATTGGACTTACGAAAGAAATAGACTTTCTGTACAGTGTGTAAAGAATTTGTTGATCGTCAATTGTAGCTATTAATATCACATTGGTTCAAAATATTTATTAACATCAGATTCGAGAATGAATAATTAAGAATATTCGAGGAAGCGACAAGTATGCTTTTGTGGAAAACTGAACTATTTCGTTTCACATAAAGATTGTAATACGCCCGGTTATTTTTTTCATATTTTTTTTTTCATTTGGATATATGGTAACCCTATTTCCAATACATTTGTCTTTATGATGAAACTGTATGGGCACTTTTCTATGGCTGATTGAAGCTGAAATAATGTAGTTTTGGAGGCAACAACCGTTTCAAAATATTTTTCTAATTATTGTCATTTTTTGCGACATTTAATGTTTTGTATGCTTTTGACTATATCTCTCGCAAATTTTTAGATTGTTTTGCTCTTCGTTGGACACTTTCTGAATGACATACCAAAACAAAATAGTCATTACAACAGGCAACAGAACTCCAACAAAGTGTATTTTGGATTGTGATCTCACAACTGTATCCTTACATCGGGATAAATACTTCGAATACTGCAAAGAAAATTAGGTTCCTACAGTCTCTGGTAGTAAATTCGAGAAATCTTCGTATCTGAATTTAACATAGGCTTTCAACTACCAAAAAGAGACACCTGTTCAAAATGTGACGCATTTCTAATTGCAATCAAGAACCCAGAATTAAGTGGAGAAGAAGTTACAGAAAAGATACAATAATACGAACTGCTTCTCAAAAAGGCTGACCAAGGGCAAAATGTGATTCCGTCTTTGACTGTTCTGGCTAAAGAAAATCAAAAGAGCACCATTTGATAGCTATGGACATGCAACAAACTTTCCCTCACCTAAACCAACAGTTGGTCCAGCGTTTTACAAGTGGAAAATATGAACATAAAACTGTTTTATCCATGACTGCGGATCAAATAAGTGTTATGTTTCTGTGGAGCGAGAGAGATGGAGGGAGGGGTGCAGATGAAGTTGGGAGCTGCTTCTTAAAGTACTTGCAGATAACTAACCCTCAAACAAAACATCTGAACATATTCACAGACAACCGCAAGGGCCAGGCAAAAAACTGGAGAGGTCTCTTCTTGCTACCAAAAGATTTGCTTCTGGCCAGCATTACTTGCCTGTGGTGGGTCACACCAGGCTTCTTTGTGATCGTGATTTCGGCCACTTTGAACTGTATGCAAGGAACAGGCGACCAATAGTATAAACGCCAGGTGAATGGGCAGAAGTAATAAAATCTGCGAGTTCATAAAACTTTATTACGACTAAGATGCAAAGAGTAGACTTCGAAAGTTTGGAAACCTCAAGACATTGAACTCCAAACATAAGTTATTCGCGTCTGGAGATCTCCTTCAATTCAGCAAAGCTACGAAATTTAAATTTGAGTGTGAAGATCCCTTCAAGCTAAGTGTAAAGCAGTTATTCGGACATAGAAGTTTTCACGTCAGTGGATATTCGTATCAAAAAATATTCGGAGTTTCCTAAAACTTCTCGCACAAGGCCTGGAATAAAACATCTACTTGGCATATGGAATACCATCACTTTAAAAAATCTGGAAAACTCAAACAACGTTCGGACGTATTAACCAGATGCAACATTTTCGTACTAGTGCTCCAGGAAACCAGCTAAAGAGATAACAATGCATTTCAATCAGAGTGCTACAGTATTTATGAAGGGAAACCAGCCATAAAGAAGACACAAAATGCCAGTACTCCTGGAACAGTTTTTTTGGTAAAATTAAACCTAAAGTATCGACAACAAATTTTACGTCTCCATCAGAGAGAATTTCACTTCTAGCAATCAGATCAGCAAGCAAAGGTTACACCATTATTAATACACATGTGGCCACCAAAAAGAGAAACAGAAAATATCTAGAAAGAGTAGAAACCTTCGTGAAACACTAGAAGAAGAGACTTCTAAAATATCATACCCAAGCTTCACTTAAAACGAACCCGTAAGAGATTTTGACGCACAGGTAGGCATGGAAGAGAAATACAAGGCAATAATATGAATTTTTCCTGTCCACAAAGTTACTAACAAGAACGGTAAAGCCTCATCTACTTCTGCAAGCAATTCTAACTAAAATATTGTCTACTTTCTTAAGAAAAAAGACAATGATAAAGATGACCTGGTGTTCTTGTAACACACATTTATGCTCATATCAGCTTAGATCACACGGCAAAGAAAACTATTAATAAATTATGTATTACGGGATCGAAGAGGACTAGGAGTAGATGTGGACCTCTTTTTAATAGGAATCAAAACCAAATTACAACCGAAGAAACCAAATTCCAAAATTAAGAAAGGCCACACAATTGACAAAAAATTTCTATTAGACAATGAGGTTTAATTTCTTACAATCTTTACAAATTAATGATGATGGGAAACGAGAATGAGATCAATAAAGCAATGATAAATACGGCAAAAGAACCATACCAACCACCAAAAAGAAGGAAACTGAAATGGTGGAATAAAACATGTGATGAGGCAATAGAGAATATATTAACTGCCTGGAAATAATGGAAGTCTTGCAAAAAGGAAATCGACTGGAACACATTTACTAAGATAAGAAGACATAAAAATTATTGGAAAAAAGAAACGAAAATATGATGAAGATCGTAAGAGGTTTTCAAAGAAGAAATTACAAGGTACAAGCCGATGAGCCTCCACTTCCAACACTCGCCAGGCAAACTGCTTACCAACGACTAAGACCACTGTGAGTTACTTGTTCAATACTTGTGAAACTTCTAAACTACGAGGAACCAACACAACGAGTAACTTTCTGTAAGCCTCAACAGAAATACCCCCATTCATCACCTCCGTCACTGCTTCAAATTGAGGAATACATTGCCCAGTTGGATAACCATAGAGCTCCAGATGAGGATGGGATGGTTGCTGAGATGTGGAAACGCCGAGGGAAGCGGGCATCAGAGACCATTTATGAGGTCGTTAACGATTGCTCGATAAAGAATACATACCGTAATAATAATATGGTTTTGTGATCCACAGGACCTAATTGAGGAGTGAGACTCCAAGGTCATGGAACAAGACAGTACATGAAATTTAACACAAGAATGGTAATAGAGAGTTTTTAAGTAGTCCTATGCACACGGCAATCTTAAGACAAAGTGAAAGGAATCAATAAAGAAAAAAATGAATTAGCTTAAATATTTAACGTTTCTAGGAATTCCTCGACAGAATAAAAGGATTGAGCCATGAGGTAACTCTTCAATTTAGATTTGAAAACTGTGGGTTAGTGATAAGATACCTTAGTTCTTGTGGCAGCGTATTGAAAATGGATGCTGCAGAATACTGTACACATTTCTGCACAAGTGTCAAAGTGGTCTGATGCAAATGTAGATTCGACTTCTGTCTAGTATTGAACGAGTGAAAACTGCTAACTCATGGGAATAATCTGATATTATTAACAATAAACGACATTAAAGAAAAAAAACGAATTGTGGAGCCAGTGTCAAAAATCCCACACTACTGAAAAGCGGTCGACATGACTTTCGTGAATTTACACTACATATTACTCGAACCGCCCGTTTCAGAGCCAGAAATATCCTGAAACTTCCTGGCAGATTAAAATTGTGTGCCGGAACCGGGACTCGAACCTGGGACCTTTGCCTTTCGCGGGCAAACGCTCTACTGACTGAGCTACCCCGACACGACTCACGATGCCACCTCACAACTCTACTTCCGCCAGTACCTCGCCTCCTACTTTCCAAACTTCACAGAAGCCCTCTTGCAAACACGCAAGACTAGCACTCCTGGAAGAAAGGATAAGGTGGAGACATGGCTTAGCCACAGCCTAAGGGATGTTTCCATAATGAAACTTTCACTCTGCAGCGAAGTGTGCGCTGATATGAAACTTCCTGGCAGATTAAAATTGTGTGCCAGAACCGGGACTCGAACCTGGGACCTTTTTATCAGGCGAGTTACCCCAAAAAATAATGCCGCACGTCATAAGTGAGTGAAAGTAAGCGTAATGGACTACTTTTCGTGTGGAAAAATAACTTATTTCAGATATTGTTCTAATGGTAAATATAGCAGAATTTAGTTTCTGAACAAGATCCTGAACACGGGCTTTCCACGACAGCTAACTGCCTATCTGAACACCTAGAAATTCGAACTTTTCAGTCTCACTTATTATACTCCCATTATGTGTAATCAAAATGTCAGCTTTCGTCAAATTATGTGTTAGAAATCGTAAAAACTAAGTTTTACTGTAATTTAACAGCAATTTGGTATCTACTAGCTAAGCAGGAGTGGCTAGAAGGCAAATGCAAGGATGTAGAAGAATGTATAAATAGGGGGAAAATAGATACAGCCTACAGGAAAATAAAAGAAACATTTGGAGATAAGAAAAACAGCTCTATGAATATCAAGGACACTGATGGAAAACCAGTTCTCAGCAAAGAAGGGAAAGCTGAAAGGTGGAAAGAATATATAGAGGGGCTCTACAAAGGAAATGAACTTCGAGACAATATTGTAGGAAGGGAAGAGGATGTAGATGAAGATGAAATAGGAGATACTGTACTGAGAGATGAATTTGACAGAGCCCTGAAAGACCTAAGTCGAAACAAGGCCCCTGGAATAGATGATATTCCCTCAGAGCTACTGAAGTCTCTGGGAGAACCAGCCATGACAAAATTGTTTCACCTGGTGTGTAAGATGTATGAGACAGGTGAAGTACCCTCAGACTTTAAGAAAAATGTTATAATCCCCATCCCTAAGAAAGCAGGTGCAGACAGGTGTGAAAACTACAGAACCATCAGTTTAATAAGTCATGGCTGCAAAATATTAACGCGAATTATATACAGAAGGATGGAAAAGCTGGTAGAAGCCGACCTCGGGGAAGATCAGTTTGGGTTCAGGAGAAATGTAGGAACACGGGAGGCAATACTCACTTTACGGCTTATCCTAGAAGATAGATTAAGAAAAGGCAAATCTACATTTCTAGCTTTTGTAGATTTGGAGAAGGCTTTTGACAATGTTGATTGGAATAAACTCTTTCAAGTTCTGAAAAAAGCAGGAGTAAATTATAGGGAGCGTAAGGTTATTTACAACTTGTACAAAAACCAGACAGCGGTTGTCAGAGTTGAAGGGCATGAAAGGGATGCAGTGGTTGGGAAGGGAGTGAGACAGGGTTGTAGCCTTTCTCCAATGTTATTCAATTTGTACATTGAACAAGCTATAAAGGAAAGCAAGGAGATATTTGGTGAAGGAATAAAAGTTCAGGGGGAAGAATTAAAAACATTGTGTTTTGCCGATGACATAGTAATTCTGTCAGATACAGCAAAGGACCTGGAAGAGCAATTGAATGGAATGGACAGTGTGCTGAAAGGTGCATATAAGATGAACATTAACAAGAGCAAAACTAGGGTAATGGAGTGCAGTGTAAGAAAATCAGGTGATGCTGAAGGAATTAGATTGGGGAACGAAGCAATAAAGGAGGTAGATGAGTTTTGTTACTTGGGCAGTAAAATAACAAATGATGGGCGCAGTACAGAGGATATAAAATGCAGAATGGCAATGGGTAGAAAAGCGTTTGTGAAAAAGAGAAATTTGTTAACATCGAATATTGATTTAGGCCTAAGGAAGTCCTTTCTGAGGGCATTTGTATGGAGTGTTGCCTTGTATGGGAGTGAGACATGGACGATAAACAGTGCGGACAGGAAGAGGATTGAGGCTTTTGAAATATGGTGCTACAGAAGAATGCTGAAGATTAGGTGGGTGGATCGCGCAACTAATGAGGAGGTACTGAACAGAATTGGGGAGAAAAGGAATTTCTGGCATACCTTGACTAAAAGAAGGGATAGATTGGTAGGACACATTCTTAGACATCAAGGAATTGTTAATTTAGCGTTGGAGGGAAGTGTGTGGGGAAAAAATCGCAGGGGAAGACCAAGAGATGGATACAGTAAGCAGATTCAGACAGATGTAGGTTGTCGTTCTTATGTGGAGATGAAGAGGCTTGCTCAGGATAGGGTATTGTGGAGAGCTGCATCAAACCAGTCTCCGGACTGAAGACCACAACAACAACAGCCATTAACGTATCTCATGAACTGCATTATTTGATAATGTGTCAATATTACTAACAACATCCTTCACTAACAAGCTGGTATCATCAGCAAACAAAAATATTTTACATTCACCTGTTATACTCGAAGGCATATGATTTATAGAAATAAGAAACATCAACGGCTCAAAACAGACCCCAGGGGCACCCCACACTTAATTGTGCCCCATTGCGATTGTACGTCATAGCTATTTTCTACATTGTGGAGCATTACCTCTTGTTGCCTATTATTAAAGTAAGAGGTGAACCAGTTGTGAGCTACTCCTCGTATTCCATAATGTTCCAACTTCTGCTACAATATTTTGTGATCAACACAATCAAATGCTTTTGTTAAATCAAAGAAGACGCCTAATGTCCGTAGCCTCTTATTTAACCCATCAAGTGCCTCACAGAGAAACGAAAATATAACATTTTCAGTCGTTAAACCACTCCTAAAACCAAACTGTACATTTGACAACAAATTGTGTGAACTGAATTGATCAATTAATCTTGTATATATAGCCTTTTCAATAACTTTATAAAAAACCGATGTCATAGAAATAGGTCTATAATCGTTTACATTACCCCTTTTACCCCTTTCTCTTTTTTATAAAGAGGTTTCACTTCTGAGTACTATAATCTGTCAGGATTATTATAGAAAACGTACCGGATGATTGGGAACAAGCCATAATTCACACGTTACCTAAGAAGGGAGACAGGACAAGTCTAACAACTTCCAGGCACACACTAAATTATATCTAAAGCTCTGTTGAATAACATAGAAGCACAAGAAGAATACACAACTATTGTGAGTGGCCGAGACCTTTGTGACACCTTGTTGTGGACCGCGCGTCGGAGGTTCGAGTCCTCCCTCAGGCATGGCTGTGTGTATTGCCCTTAGTTTAGTTTATTTTAAAACCCTAGGAACTGATAACCACAGTAGTCAAGTCTCATATATTTGAAAACATTTGAACAAATCAGAAAAAGCCGTCGTGCCCAGAGGAAATATTGAACTTAAAAACAATTCTCAGGATCAGAACAATGTGGAACCTGAATACAGTCGTTAAATTCGTTCATTTCAAAAGAAACCTATGATTCCATAGACAGACAAACAGTATTCCTAACTCTGGAAGAAGAAGGTATCGATTTAACCAACATAAATTTCGTGAACTGACACTAAATCCAATGTTTAATATCCGGAAGTTTGAACACAAGAGTTCGGCGGGGCGATGAAGTCTCACCATTTCCCTTCATTCTCGTCATAGACAAAATGGGGACAGAAAGGGAAAGATAACTAAATGAGAAGAAGACTGAAGGAATTCATCTACAATCAGGGAGAGGATGTTTTGAAGTGAAATATCTCGCTTTTGTCCATGGTATTGCAGTGATTTATAAGGACAAAACATATGCAAAAATAATGGCAGAAACATTTCACAGAACTGCATCCAATGCTGATTTGCAAATATTATACGAGAAAACGGAATACATTCAACATAAACGCAACACAGAGAAATATATACAAATTCAACATGAAAACATTAAAAAGTGGAGAAATACAAGTATTTGAAAAAAATGGATACCATCAAACGAACTGTATAATACCACAAGTAAAGAAAGAAAAAGGAAAACGGAATTATGGTACAAACTCGCCCGAAAGCTATATGATAAAAGATCAGAATCGTTCCTTGCAAACATTAAAGATATCAACAATAATTCAATTCCTTGAGACTTATATTGTCACTACGTTCGGGGGTTCGAATCCCCCCTCGGGCATTGATATTTGTGCCGTCCTAGTTCGTAAGTACTTCATAAGTAGTTTGTAAGTTCAGGGACTGATGACCCCGTAGTTAAGTCCCATAAACTATACAAGCCTTTGAACATTTTGAACTTATATTGTCTCGTTATATCAAAGATATTAAATATAAGGAGATGTGTTGAATTAAAATTCGTGCTGGGGTCGGGATTCTAATCGAGGTCCTCCTGGTTACTAGGCAGACGCTTTAACCACTTTTTTTAATATAAAGAAACGTTTTTAATGCCTGTTGAAATAATAACGCAAATATAACAATGCATCACTCTCGTAGATAAAGAAACATAAACGCCTTACACTTGTTAAATATAACGGGAGTCGAAACAGAACACTAATGCAATGTAGAATTAAAAATAATTTTGGAGGAGACGGGATTTGAGCACAGGACATTCCGCATGGAGGACGAGATGTTTTACGTATTTTAATCGTTCTATTTTAAGCATTTATAATGACCACACAGTGGTCGAAATGTATATCTGTTAATAAATAATACTTACGACTGACTGCTGAAAAAGATTCTACAACATATTAATTCACTCATAAATTGCAGTTCAGGTTTTCAATAAGTTAACCTTACCGTTAACTATGTTTAAGCTTTTTATATCTGATTTTAAACGAGTCCATACATTCAAATGAACCCATCCCCATTCGTTGAAATAATAAGCATGCTTCCACATTTAGATATTTGTTCAACA
This sequence comes from Locusta migratoria, assembly GCA_026315105.1. Classification (NCBI taxonomy): domain Eukaryota; kingdom Metazoa; phylum Arthropoda; class Insecta; order Orthoptera; family Acrididae; genus Locusta; species Locusta migratoria. Next base: position 145,293,369 of record CM048746.1, read on the forward strand.
TACTCGCAACCATTCGTTTTGTATGTGTAGTTTGAGGCCAACGTTGGTGTCCGGTCCAAAACTGTTAATCACATAGCTCACGTATTTTACCAGTAACCAGTATATGCGTTATTTTTATTCTATGGGAAGTATGTTGCATCTGATCTTCATATTATGGGCGGAGATACGTAAGTCCAGTTATTCAAGTTTGCCCCACAGGTAAATCTGTGTGTAACTGTATTAACAAGATTATATCATTCGCACAGATTGGTTTGATTTATACCGATTCGACAGAGTCGTTCGTTTGTGGATGGCTTTGTACCAAGCTGTTATTCCGTCCGAGGAGTGCCCTCTCAGATTCACATATCGCTACACAACGTGCCAGTAGACGTTATTAAACTTACCTTCGTTTTTATTGCATCTTTCACTTGTATTTCTTTCTCGCATTATAGCTCTTGCTGTCAGGAGTCTTCACCGCAAAAGTGCATTTCTGATATGACAGATTTCTAGATAAATTCCCTCACTTATTGTAAGCAAACACTGATGTTTCTTAAGTCGATTGGAAGTTGAAGGCTTGGCGGTTGAAAAGCGTCGAAAAGTTTTCTTGTAATGGTCCGGGGTTGTTGCCGTATAAGTTCATCGCCGGTAAACCAAGAGTGCCGACCCTTCGTTGGTTATGTCTATGAAGCCTTATCCACCATGATTGGGATTTACAGTGGCTGCTTTAGCAGTGACTCTATAAACTTCTCCTCTGCACAGGAAGTTTGTAACTTTTGACGTAATTTTTCTGGCTATCATTTTCGGGAGTGGAAACATTTGAGCCACATAGTAAACTTTTGGTAGTATACACCAAGTTATTTATTTTACCCTCTGAAATCATTTATGTGACGTGATAGGTTCTCCATCCGCTGATCATCCACAGCCTTGTGGATAATGCAGATACACGGACTGTCATAAGGCACGTCTCCCTCCATAACAAATTCATTAATTTTGCCTCAATGTTCCTGTATGAATACGTATCAAATTGCCGAGACTCTCCTATGTTGGAAAAGCACCTCAGTAAAGAACGTGAATGAGAACAAACCAGCCTTGTACCTCAGGTAGCGGTGACATAAATATAAAAAATAATTTAATTCCTTGAGACATGTATAGCGTAATTATATCAAAGATAAGCTACTACTTTCTTTAGTGCAGTGGTCCAGTTTGTTACATGTTTTAATTGCTTCTGGAGAGGGAACGAGTATACGTGAATAGAATTTATTTAGTTCAGGACATATGACGGTAAAAACCACAAAGTGTATGAGGATATAATATTTATTACGTCTTCACTACCAGTTCCTTTCACAAAACATTTCGCAGAGAGTTTCCTAATATTAACTGCACGAAACTAGGAAGTTATATCATTGAACAGCACATACTTCAGCGGATATGACGTGGTAGACGCATAGACTTTTCAAAAACGCTGATTCATTCAGTGTATATGCAGAATGTGTCTGCAAAATGTGTTACAAATAGAAGTAGTAGATACAAAGTACTAAAATAATAACGTCATCGATGCTGATCTTTGAGCGTTTGAACAACGAAGATGTAGCGATAAAAACAGTTACCTTTCATCGTTTTCTAGGGCTGTTAGCTAAAAAGAGTTTCGTATAGATATGAAACTGTATGTGAAGTTTGAAAGAAGTCGCAAGGTTTTATAATTTCTCAATAATAGATTAGCAAATATGAAATACTGAAGTACCGTCAGCATCAAGACAATCACAGTTTCTAAAACGTAATATTTGCATATTTGCCTCAACTGGTTGAAATTGAAGTAAGATTTTATCTCTTAATGAGTATATTACTACAGAGTTAGAATAAGTAAATTTCGTCTATGGTTAAGTAAAATACTGAAAATAATATTATAGTGGCTCCTCTAAGCCGCCAGAAACTTGCAATATCAAGACCACGACGTAGAAAATGTTATTTTATACTAATCGCTGCGCCATGGACATTTGGGACAAAATCTAATGTTTTTCTGAGTTCCTAGTTGCAAATAAACTTGTACGTATGCGGTTCATTACTAATTAAAACTGAAACAACTAATTTTGCAGCACCTTAAATTACCTATATCGACGTTAACGCCTATTCCTGCTTACTGCAGCTTTAAAATCGTAAACTCTATCTATTCCTTCTATTTTCAAAAGATTTTACTTGTGAAAGGGTAGTCCAAAATACTGTAATTAATTATTTTATTTATATATCACAAGATATCTTTCGGCGTTAAGTGCCATCGTCAGGTGTTTCTGCTATAAAATTTTTATCAGCATGTATCCTAGTACTAGATAAATAAATTTACATAAGTAAAATTTTACAAATTTCATTTGTAAAGTGTGCAGTACATACGGTATTTAGAGGCCTTAAGAGCTTCAATGACTATTTATTAAGTGGTGTGTTATATTTCATACACAAATTATACACAGTAACCGCACCTGTCAATGCCTCAGAATACAATACGTTTACAAATGTTTCTATCAAAGAGAAAATACAGGAGTTAACAGATATGGAATAATTTTGTTTATTATTTCTGTGTATTGTATCTATGTTTCATAGATCTGGAAAAGGCTTATGACCGTGTTCCTCGGAGGAAGCTACTCTCAGTTCTTCAATATTATGGTATAGGATGCAAACTTTTGCAGGCAATTAAAGGGCTTTACGTAGACTGTCAGGCGGCAGTTAGAGTAAATGGGAAATTAAGCTCATGGTTCTGGGTAGTTTCAGGGGTAAGACAAGGCTGTAACCTGTCACCACTGTTGTTCATACTATTCATGGATCATATGTTGAAAACAGTAGACTGGCAGGGCGGGATTAAAATAGGCCAAAACAAAATAAGCAGTCTCGCATATGCGGATGACTTAGTTGTAATGGCAGATTCGATTGAATGGTTGCAAACTAATATTTCAGAGCTTCATCAGAGGTGCAAGGATTATGATATGAAGATCAGCATCTCCAAAACGAAAGTAATGTCTGTGGGAAAGAGATTCAAACAGATTGAGTGCCGGATAGGAGGAACAAAGTTAGAACAGGCAGACAGTCTCAAGTACCTGGGATGTATTTTCTCACAGGATGGCAACATAGCGAAAGAACTGGAATCGAGGTGCAGCAAAGCTAATGCACTGAGTGCGCAGCTAAGATCTACTCTCTGCTGCAAGGATGAAGTCAGTACCAAGACTAAGTTAGCGGTGCACCGCTCTATCTTTCGACCAACTTTGTTGTAGGGGAGTGAAAGTTGGGTGGATACAGGTTACCTTATTCGTAAGGTAGAGGTTACAGATATGAAAGTAGCAAGAATGATTGCAGGTACTAATAGATGGGAACAATGTCAGAAGGGTGTCCATAATGAGGAAACCAAAGAATAACTGGGAATGAACACCATAGATGAAGCAGTTAGAGCGAACAGACTGAGATGGTGGGGTCATGTTACACGCATGGGAGAAGCAAGGTTTTCTAAGAGACTCATGAGCTCGGCAGCAGAGGGTAAGAGGAGTCGAGGTAGACCAAGAAGAAAGTACTTTGATCCGATGCAGAATGATTTGAAGTAAAAGGCATAACATCAGACGAGGCATCAATGTTAGCATTGAATAGGGGATCATGGAGGAATTTTATTAGAGGTACTTTGCTCCAGACTGAACGCTGAAAGGCATAATCGGTCTCTAATGATGATGATGATGATGATGATGATGATTTCTGTGTATGTTATTATTAATCGATGTAAGCTCCATTATCCATTGTCCGTCGTTAAATTATCAATAAAATTATCCATGTAATTTATTTTTCTAATACTAGGATACATACTAGTAAAAGAATTTTTTTTTTTTTTTTTTTTTTTTTTTTTTTTTTTTTTTTTTTTTTTTTTTTTTTTTTTGCAGAAAAACCTGACGATGGCACTTAACTCCGGAAGATATTTTGTGATACAGAAAAAAAATTAATTACAGTGTTTTGGACTAACCTTTCACAACACGTCAATATAAGACATTTCTAACAATGTGGACCCGAGATTTTACTTGTCTCGCAGATCAAAGGTAAAAGCACTGAATTCGATATTTGAAAATAAAAAGCACTGCCACCGGTCTGTACTGTAGTGGCACAGTCAACGTCGCGTAAAAATTAATTCGGCTCCCCCTACACGGATGCTGCAGAGAATCTGAAAATATATTGCCGAGTCTTCCATACGGATTTCTGTCGATGAAAAACTAAGGCGACACGTTGTAAATATGTTCGCAAGTTGGATTCAGAAGCGTCACCCAGAGCTTATTCAATTTGTTCAAAACTACTCCCCAAAACGAACAAACAAACAATCGCACAATTTGTCAACAGTCTGTTGAAGGTGCTGTATTGAAATGGCGGAGATAAAAATACAGTGCTGTGAGGTCTGACACATGGACGTCTAGTCACTACTGTTGAGGTGAAATATTTGATGTTGTTATAATAATAAATACGAATTCTATACTAATGGATTACCTGAAGTGCAAAAGAGAAGCTCCACGCTGGAGAGTATACTGAAGATGCTGAAACAGTATCCAGACACTCAAGAGAAAAGAAACTTCCGGTGCCACATCTACGCGATTATTTTTCAGGAATCGATTCGTCCTGTTCAATCTCACATTGTAAAATGATTCCTACGATTAGTTCACGGTTCTTTATATAATGGCACGATTCTTACAGAATGCCAGAACGTTCTACAGCCTACTAATGGATGGTAATATATGTCTGAGTAATGGATGTAACATTTTAACCTTTTAAAGGAAGAAGGAAGGAAGCTTGGAGTTTAACGTCCCGTCGACAGCGTGGTCATTAGAGACGGTTAATCTTTTCAAACTATGCCTATGATTCTTTCTGGTATGCGACGGCACGCTTCTTACATAATGCCAAAAAGGAGACAATTATAGTATTGTATTTTTGTATTTATGGCGTGTAAAGTTCAGACTTAATAATTAGCCAAAGCCATTCGATTAAACTGTCCAATATTCTCAAGAAAATAGTCTGTATAGTTTTGCAAATGTTCAAATGTTTGTACAGCTTATGGGACTTAAGTACGGGGTCATCAGTCCCTGAACTTACAAACTACTTCCTCAGGCATGGATATTTGTGCAGTCCTAGTTCGTAAGTAGTTCATAAGTAGTTTGTAAGTTTAGGGACTGATGACCCCGTAGTTAAGTCCCATAGACTATACAAACATTTGAATTTGAACAAACTACTTATGAACTACTTACGAACTAGGACGGCACAAATATCCATGCCCGAGGGTGGATTCGTACCCCCGACCGTAGTGGCCGTGCAGACCGTGACTGAAGCGCCTCAGTCTCCTCGGCCACCGCGGCCGGCAGTATAGTTTTGCAAGTGAGTATAAATACATATTATGCTACCAGTCATATGTGTTGTCGGCGTAGCTCATTTGGTACCGTTGAAGGTTGTCAAGCTAGTGAACGTAAGTCACGTAGTTCGAATCTTGCTGCAACCGTTATATTCGAATACTTCAGCCATTTAAATTTTCATGTCATTACAAGTATGGTGATTAACAAATACCTTGTTGTTGTTATGCTTTTCAGTCCGCAGTCTGGTTTGCTGCAGCTCTCCACGCTACCCTGTGTTGTGCAAGTCTCTTCATCTGAGAATACGTTCGGCAACCTACATCCTTTTGAACCTGCTTACTGTATTCGTCTCTCGGTCTCCCTCCACAATTTTTACCCTGCCCACTTCTGTCTAATGCTAAGTTGACGATTCGTTGATGTCTCAGGATGTGTTCCTTCTCTTAGACAGGATATGCTAGAAACTCCTTTTCTCCCCAATCCTGTTGAGCACCTTCTCATTAGTTAGGTGATCTACTCATCCATTCTTCATCATTCGTCTGTAGCACCACATTTCAAAGGTTTATATATATATATATATTTTTTTTTTCTGAACGACTTATCGATCATGTTTCACTCCCATGCAATGCCACACTCCAGACAAATGCTTTCAGAAAGGATTTACAAACATTCAAAACATTTCGCTTCTTCAGAAATGCTACTATTGTTCCCATAGCCATTCCGCATTTTATATCTTCTTTACTTCGGCCATCAGATTTCATCTTGCTATCCAAATAACAAAACTCATCTACTACTTTTATTGTCTCATTACCTAATCTAATTCCTTCAGCATCGCCTGATTTTCTGACACTACATTTCATTACCCTTGTTTTCCTCTCGGTAATGTTCATCTTATACTTTCCTTTTAAGGCACTGTCCATTCCATTTAATTGCTTGTTTCCTCCTTTTCCGTCTCTGACAGAAGTACTATGGCGTCAGCAAACATTCAGGATTTGTATTCGCTTTCCCTGGACATTAATTCCATCTTCTAATCGTTATAAAATACTAATTATGTAAAATCACTTAGTTTCAGGTAACACGTCTATATAAATAAACTTTAAAAAGCAAAATCCGTCTCTAAATCACATATTTTATTCGAGATACAAAAAATCGTGATTTTATACAAAAATGTTTCTTTGTGTAAATTCGTTTTCTTTCAGGAAAGATAAACATAAAACCCTAAATAGTAAAAGAGATTTTCGAGATGGCATTAAAAAACATCGGAAGTCGTTTGTTTTATATAAAAAGAATATTTTTGTAAAATGGAGTTTCTGCAAAAATAGAGCTATGTAGATGGACTCTCTAAATACAAAATATAATCCAAATCGTTAGAACCGTTTCCGGGATACGCGAAATATAAACTTTGAAGAACTGCTCGTTTAAATATTCTATATGTAAACTGTAGTCCTATAAACGACATGTGAGAGTTGCACTGCATCTGCAACGCGTAAGAGGTACGTAATGTTTCGTCACACTTTGATTTCTTGGTGTCAATCGTGTGTATTAGCAGCTGTACATTTCACTATGTTTCGTTTCTGTCATCAGTAAATCGTGAATAATAATTAACGGCTCACGATCTTCGTTCCGTGCTTCCAAAGGTCCACGCGCGTCCTCCTCCTTGACTGCTTTCTGGCTTTCGCAATCATTCGGCGCGATTCGGCAGTCGCCTTCGAATCATGGATCGTTGAAACTTGGAATCGGCACGAAACACGATCTTCTGAAAGACGATTCGCCCGCAACACGTTTTGATTCTTTCGATTCTTTATCTGTGTTCGTTCGAATGTACGACTCATTCAAGAATCACTAGAACTGCACAGTAAAACAGAAAGATGCAGCATTCCAGATAGTGTTTGTTATAATAAGCTTGATCGTTGCGGAATGGCTGGTTGCAAAAGTGTAAAAGAAACAGTCTACTACACAGAATGCAATTAATACTGGTGTTTTCTGATACTAATAAATTGTTATGAATCTTGAAATGTTACGCAAGCGAAAAATTTGTTTATGACAAAACATCCCCAGCAGCGAATTTGTACTAAATTTTCCATCAAGCCTGACAGAAAATTACTTCTTTATGTGGTTTTCCTCTTCAATACACGATGGTCATTCCGAATGCAATGCCTCGTTTTCATCTTCATGAAGACTACAGGAGATCAATAAATCACAATGGCACAGCTGAACAGAGCAGTATTTTAGCTACAAACTCTAATTTTTCTATCCAGTGACGACCATTCGCTATGCGCTTTTACCTTCGATGAAGCAGAGCCTAAATGCAGCTCTCGTAAAAATCGGAACCGGCTTAGACTAACCACTTCTTCAGAGCTTCAACAACAGCCGCCAGAGTCATGAAAGTGTTCGTCACGTGTCATCACCGGTGAAGATGCTATTCAGAAAATCTCCCTTCGACTTCATATTTGCCCAGCAGGACCAGATTAATTTCAATTCGATGATATTTTTCTTCTTCTGCGAACATTCCCAGCTCCCATCTCGCACAAAATTTGCGATAATCAAGGTGTTCCAACGTTGTTTCTGTTGTATCCTGCTGCAGGAATCAGAGTCTGTAATAGTAGGAGAGTAGTGGCCAAATAATCTGTAACAGTTTCCAATGTTAAACTGTTACGTACTGTGCACACGGAGCCTGCTTGTCCCAATCGAATGTCTAAACCTAATGTATCACAGAACTGAGACTGATTGTTGGAGAGTTTTGCCTTGTAAGACCTCCCGATGCGGTGGCTCACAGAACTAAACAGAGTCATGGTCTAATGCGTTGTAATAATTGAAAGACAAACTGCTATTTGTTGCGTCAATACTCTATGTCGATCGTGTTACCAACTGTTGTAATGTCACACGCTACCACTGTACATAACAGTTTCCAAGGCATCACAGGCGACATTCAAGTTTGCACACGAGTCTTTTTGTTATCCGCGGTCAAGACGGATGAGTTGAACAACTGTCCGTCCATTTATGGAATATTGCTACCCAGTGTGGAATCCTTATCAGGTGGGTTTGACGGAGGACATCGAAAGAGTCCAAAGAAGGGCAGCTCGTTTCGTATTGTCACGATACACGGGAGACAAGATCTGGGATGGGAATCATTACAAGAACGGCGCTTATCGCTGCGGCGTGGGCTGCTTATGAAACTACAATCGCCAACATTCTCCTCCGAATGCAAAAATATATTGTTGACTCCCACTTACATAGGTAGAAATGATCATCAGAATAAAATACGAGAAATCAGAGCCCGAACGTAGAGATTCAGGTGTTCATTCTTCTCGCGTGCTATTCGAGAATGGAAACGGAGGTAAAATAGTATAACGTTGGTTCGATGAACCCTCTGCCAAGCACTTAAATGTGATTTGCAGAGTATCCCATGGAGATGTAGGTGTAGATGTAGACGCACTTCATTGCGAGAGATGAGTGCTATGCAGGGTCGACTGGGCCATGAGGAGTCATGTACAACTTTTACACCACCTTATAAAGCTCACATTGCTCCCGTCTACTTCATTACCTCGTCACACCTTTAGCTAGCGTCGATGGATTTCAGTCGGTGCAATTTCTTCATCAGTGAGGAATTCAATCACAAAACGCTGTTTTATACTCCGTCCACATTAGACTCCATTTTGAACAATCGCAAGACAACGGAGTCATCTCCAAATGAAAGGGAAATCTTATGGGAAGAACAACACCCGTCGCGGACGTCCAATGTCACTACATAGTGCCGAGGTGAAGTTCTCGAACGTTCCAAGACGTCTTGCTGTGGTGTGCGCCCCTGCTCGCCGTTGAACGTTCGAGCCCTTCCTCGGCCATAGGTGTTCGTTGGGGTTTTAAAGGGACCAAACTAAGATGGTCATCAGTCCCTTTTCCAATCACAGAGATGACATAAAATATCGCTAAAATGAGACATAGAGTGGTAAACTACATCAAACCATAGATAGAAGATGTCTCACATAAAGGAAGCAAATAAAAAGGGAGAAGAGAGAGTTAAAAGTGAATACCACAGTTTCTGGGCTGCGATTTCACAGAAATAAGAGAACATCCAGGCACTATGTAACACAATAAAATCACATGCCTACAAATATTAAGTCGTTACATATACAACCATATTCCGCATGCCACCTGACGGTGTGTGGCGGAGGGTACCTTGAGTACCACTAACGATTTTCCCTCCTATTCCAGTCATGTATTGTTCGCGGAAAGAAGGATTGTCGGTATGCCTCTGTGTGGGCTCTAATCTCTCTTATTTTATCCTCATGATCTCTTCGAGAGGTATACGTAGGAGGGAGCAATATACTGCTAGACTCCTCAGTAAAGGTAAGTTCTCGAAACTTCGACAAAAGCCCGTACCGAGCGACAGGGCGTCTCTCCTGGAGTTTAGTAATCATCTCCGTAACGCTTTTACGATTACCAAATGATCCTGTAACGAAGCGCGCTGTTCTCCGTTGGATCTTCTCCACTTCCTCTATCAATCCCACCTGCTACGGATCCCACACCAGTGAGCAGTATTCAAACTGTGGGCGAACAAGTATACTGTAACCTACTTCCTTTGTTTTCGGACTGCATTTCCTTAGTATTCTTCCAATGAATCTAAGTCTGGCATCTGCTTTACCGACGATTGATTTTATATGGTCGTTCCATTTTAAAACCCTCCTAATGACTACTCCCAGATACTTTACGGGGTTAACTGCTTCCAATTGCTGACCTACTATAGTGTAGCTAAATGATAAAGGATCTTTCTTTCTGTTTATTCGCAGCACATTACACTTGTCTACATTGAGATTTAATTGCCATTCCCTGCACCATGCGTCAATTCTATGCAGATCCTCCTATTCTATGCATCTATGCATCTCAATACAATTTTCCATTGTTACAACCTCTCTATATACTACAGTATCATCCCCAAAAAAGCCTCATTGAACTTCCGATGTTATCCGCAAGGTCATTTATATATTCGTGAACAACAACGGACCCTCGACACTCCCCTGTGGCACACCTGACATAACTCCTACTCCTACTTCTGATAGACCATATGCTCTTCCTTTGTTCATTAAACGTTTGTGGAGAACTGTATCAAACGCCTTGCGGAAGTCGAGAAACACAGCATCTACCTGGCCCTCATAGTCTCGTGGACGAATATCGCGAGCTGGGTTTCACACGAACGCCTTTTTCGAAACCCATGCTGATTCCTAGAGAGCAGATTCCTAGTCTCGAGAAATTCTACAACTGACCGACGCAAGAGATATATGCACATCTGTTCGAGGACCCTTCTTGAAAACGGGGATGACCTAATTTCCAATCTTTCGGAACGCTATGCTGTTCTAGAGACCTACGATACACCACAGCGAGAAGGGGGGCCAGTTCCTACGCGTACTCTGTGTACAAACGAACTGGTATCCCATCAGGCCCTGCGGCCTTTCCTCTTTTGAGCGATTATAATTGTTTTTCTATCCCTCTGTCATTTATGTCGATATCTGCCATTTTGTAATCTGTGCGGCAATCTAGGGAAGGAACTACAGTGCAATCTTCCTCTGTGAAACAGCTTTGGAAAAATACATTTAGTAATTCCGTCTTTAGAGTGTCATCCTCTGTTTCAGTGCTATTTACGTCACAGAATGTCTGGACACTTTGTTTTGATCCACCTATCGCTTTGACATAAGACCAAAATTTCTTAGAATTTTCAGCCAAGTTAGTACAAAGAACTCTACTTTCGAATTCGTTGAACGCCTCTCGCATAGCCCTCCTCACGCTACATTTCGCTTCGTGTAATTTTTGTTTGTCTACAAGGCTTTGGCTACGTTTATATTTGAAGTGAAGTTCCCTTTGCTTCCGTAGCAGCTTTCTAATTCGGTTGTTGTACCACGGTGGCTCCTTTCCATTTCTTACGACCTTGCTAGGTACCTATTCATCTAATGCATATTGTACGATGGCTTTGAACTTAGACCACTGTTCCTCAACACCATCTGTACTTAAAATAAAACTTCTGTGCTGAGCCGTCAAGTACTCTGAAATCCCTTTTTTGTCACATTTTCCGAACAGAAAAATCTTCCTACATTTTTTAATATTTCTATTTACGTCTGAAATTAGCGATGCTGTAACCGCTTTATGATTGCTATTTCCCTGTTCTGCATTAACTGTTCCGAATAGTTCGGGTCTGTTAGTCATCAGAAGTTCTAATATGTTGTCACCACGAGTTGGTTCTCTGTTTAACTGCTCAAGGTAGTTTTCAGATAATGCACTCAAAACAATTTCACTGGATTCTTTGTCTCTGCCACCTGTAATAAACGTTTGAGTCTCCCAATCTCGGGAAAATTAAAGTCTCCTCCCAAAACTACAGCATGATCAGGAAATGCCGGCCGCGGTGGCCGAAGGGACTGAGGCGCTCCAGTGGTCTGCACGGCCACTACGGTCGGGGGTTCTAATCCACCCTCGGGCATGGATATTTGTGCCGTCCTAGTTCGTAAGTAGTTCATAAGTAGTTTGTAAGTTTAGGGACTGATGACCCCGTAGTTAAGTCCCATAAACTATACAAACATTTGAACATTTTTTGATGAGGAAATCTACTCGAAATATCTTCCAAATTATCCTTCAGGTGTTCTGCCACAACAGCTACTGACCCAGGAGGCCTATAGAAGCATCCGATTACCATGTTCGAGCCTGCTTTAACCGTGACCTTCACCCAATTTATTTCACACTTCGATACTAGTGCACTTTTTATCGCTATAAACACGCCTCCCCCTTCACTGTCCAGCCTATCTCTGCTGTAAACATTCCAGTCTGAGTTTAGAATCTCATTACTGTTTACATCTGGTTTCAGCCAAGTTTCCGTCCCTAGTACTATGTGGGCGTTGTGATCGTTTATTATTGAGACCAATTCTGGGACCTTTCTATAGACGCTCCTGCAGTTAACTAATACTACATTGATCATTTCCTTCCCTGTTGTGTTCTGCCTACTGCTACCTTGTCGCGGCTCAGGAGGCAACTTGTCGGGCCTAGGGAGGGAATTCTCTAACCTAAAAAACCCCCATGTGCACTCCACACGTACTCCACTACCCTTGTAGCCGCTTCCTGCGTGTAGTGCACGCCTGACCTATTCAAAGGAACCCTACATTTCTCCACCCGATAGATAAAGCACACTCAATTAACGTCAGATGGAATTATATAATCCACTGTTACGGATAAAATTTAAAACTGAATCAGCCACAAAGGTATTGTCACGTGAAACAAGGTTTAAGAAGTCAGGGAAATTAAAAGTCTGCATTTGAGCGGCAAAAGTTGGGCATTCGATTAAGATATGGGCGACTGTCAAATTCTCACCACATTGACACTGAGGAGGAATCCGCGTAGAGGTCGTCCACACGTTCGTTATCTGCTTTATGGCCCGTAACGTGATGGGTAATTGGAGTGAACGCGTTTCTGCACTCCACAGCCCAAGAACTCGACTGGCTAATTTCAAACGGAGGTCATTATTTGGGATACCTTTATCCAGGGTAGGTTTATGGATAGCATATTTTTCTAACCTATCAACTAGATCGTTTCCATTTATTGCAACGTGTCCTTGAGTCCGTAGAAAGACTACTGATCGTCCACGTCGATCGATGGCGATAGGGACTCTTGGGTGGCATGAGCCAAAGGATGGCGAGGGAAGATCTGATCAAGGACCTTTAGACCGTTCAGGAAGTCACTGCAGATGAGGAAGGACTCCGCAGGGCAGGCAGGGATGTGCTAGAATACACGAAGGATGTACTGAAGCGTCCGGTAGGGAACGCTGTTCATGTCTAATGTGCACATACGCGAAGCCGACATGACCTTCTGCCATTGAACCGTCCGTGTAGAGCACTGTGGAGCCATGGTATCCGTCAATAATTGACAGAAATTGGCTGGGTAGAGTCTCAAGGTGAACAGAGGCAAGAGATTTGTAGCAGTGTAACAGGGTAGTCCGATCGGCACCTCAACTGGTACTGCTAAGGCAGCGGAGGGCATTAAGGTGCCGCCAGCACTTATGTTTCAGCTGCCGAATATGTGGTTGCCATGTGAGCCGGTCATCAAATACCAGTCCTAGAAACCGATGCGTTTCAACTACATTGAGTAGTTGGCCGTCAAGATACAACTCCGGGTGTGGGTGGACTGGCCGTCTACGATAGAAGTGCATAACACAGAAAACTGGAACCCATGGGAGAGAGATCAGGTCGGCGCCTTACATATGACTCCCTGCACTGACTTTCTGTAACACGCATGCTATCGCATGCCAGACGAACTGAAAGATATGCAGACGTCGTCAGCGTACAATGAAGGGGGTTCTGACGACCCAAATGCTGTCGCTAAGCCGTTAATGACCACGAAAGACAATGGAACACTTAAATCAGAGCCCTGAGGGACCCCATTCTCCTGGACATGAAGGGTGCTACAGGATGCACAAACCTGAACATCAAAGGTACTGACAGCTAAAAAGTTGTGGATAAAAAGTGGGATTGACCCCAGAGACCCCACACATGCAACGCGGTTAAAATTTGGTGCCGCCAGGTCGTCTCATACGCCTTCGACAAGTCAAAAAAGACGGCTACCAGATGGTGACGTCGAGAAAACGCTGTCCGGATTGCAGACTCAAGACACACCAAGTTATCCACGGCCATGGATGTATATGTTGTCCTTAACGTAATTTACTTTACGTGTTGATAAATCTGAAGCATTGAATTAAAATTTGTGGTGCGGCCGGGAATCGAACCCGGACCTCCATGCTTACTACGCAGACGTCTTAACCATTAGACTACCACACCACTAACAATTAAGGCGCCTTGGAATAGTGTAAGTACGATTTCCCTCCCACGTCAGAAACTTTAACTCAGCTTATGTGTTCCAAAGATAATTGCCATTACAGCCAAGGCTCTCCATGCAGCCTTAATTGTTAGTGGTGTGGTGGTCTAACGGTTTTGGGCGCCGTGGCTCAGCGCGCCCGGTCATGAGGCTCAACGCCCTCTGTAATACAAAAGCTGAGCCAACAACACACCGAACAAGAACGAACAAAAACGATCAGCGTCCGCAACGAAGAGAACTACCGATAGAACACGAAGAGAACTACCGGAAAAAAAAGAAGAAGAGGTGCAGACGTCTGCCTAGTAAGCAAGTAGGTCCGGGTTCGATTCTCGCCCGCACCACAGATTTTAATTCAGTGCTTCAGATTTATCAATAATGTCTTTGATATATTTGAGACGAAAATCCGTCTCAGGGATTGCTTATTTGTATTAAATTGATATTTATATTATTTTACTTAATTTGTAAGCCTAGGGACTGATGGCAAGAGTAGTTAAGTCCCATAGATTTACAAATATATGAATATTTCACCACAAAGACATAAGAAACATTGTTTTCGGAACAACCCTCGTAGGTTTACAAAATATAAAATCAGTTTATCGAACCAATTATCTTCTTATAATTTGGCTACCTCCAACGCCAGTGAGTGGTTCACGACACTTTTGTTAAATGTAGCCAACAATAATAGAAAATAATTCCACTTTCTTGGGTTTGTTGGTCATTCGATAACATTTTGTATAAATATTAGATGGTTAGACATATTGCCAATTATTGGAACTGAATAGTTCATATTAACAGTAGATAGGAGTGCATAACGATCAGGCTCATCCGAGTCTATTAAAAAAATCTTTTGAGATATTTTTTATTATAGTATACAGAACGTTGCTGTTTACTATCTTTATTAAGATATATACAATTAAGCTATAATCTTATTTCGGTGCCAAGGCCATTTTCAAGCCATCTGCAATAAATCATGAAATGCTATTAGGGAGTTCGTACAATATACTAGTTAATTTTATTACATTCTGATTCATAATTATGTCCATAATTCATCTTTGACGAAATTGCTGTCCAGTATATGTGTTTGATATTTTAGCTAGATTTATTGCTATTTATGCAACAATTGATGTTCTTGTTATTTTCATGTCGTACAATTTCGACATATATTTGACAGAAATCAATGATATTTTATGGTTACATGTCATAGATTATATTTCATATTCTTCGAAAAGAGCCTTTGGGTATTATAACTCTTTTGGAAGAAATTGAAATATATACACATGCACGTAATTACCCAGACCAATTTTTAAACAAACAGACAGAACTAAAGCATCAAAACTGAATTGAATATTTCATCGAAATTTTAGAACGGTGAAAGATGAAAGAATAACAAAAGTCAAGACAGCAACATATGCAAGAAGTATCCAATACACAATACTATCGATATGTAAGAAAACATGTAAGATATATATAATCTATGACATGTAACCATTAAACATAATTGATTTCTGTCAAATATCTGTCGATATTATACGACATGAAAATAACATCAAGAACGTCTAATGTTGCATCGAGCGGTCTGCGGCGCGCCAATCACAGTCTCCACAGCCGCTATGGTCGGGGGTTCGAATCCTCCCTCGGGCATGGATATTTGTGTCGTCTTTAGTATAAGGTAGTTCACAAGTAGTTTGTAAGTTTAGGGACTGATGACCCCTTAAGCTTATCAAACATTTGATCATTTGAATTTGAATGTTGCATAAATAGCAATTAATCTAGCTAAAATATTAAACACATATATATGACAGAAATTTCGTCAAAGATGAATTATGGACGTGAGTATTAAACAGAGTGTAATAAAATTAACAAGTATATTGTACGAAATAGCTAATGGCATTTCATGATTTATTTCGGAAAGCTTAAAAATTACCTTGGCTCCGAAATGAGCCTACAGCTTCATGGTATATACTTAATAAAGATCGTAAACAGCAGCGTTCTGATATACTATAATAAAAATGTCCTCATAAGACATATATTACGCTGCAGTGCAGGCCCAGAAGAACATAAACTTATGAAGTAAGTTGGGTGCGATACTTGTGACCAAGTAAAATTTGAAATTATGGAATCAGCGATAAATGAATAAGAACAATCAACTAATTGAACGCGTTACTGTCCCATGTACCGTACCATTAAATTAGAACCGTACGGTAGCTAGAGGATTATCTTCGAATATATTGATGCTAGGTTATTGACACATTTGGCAGTTTATGGGAGATAAAAAGATCAGAGTTACTCTTTCACAGTTTCCACAGAAAAGAAATGGACGACGTGTACTGAGTACATTGGGAAATTGAGACACAAGAGAAGAGGGTTCTTTAGAAGAGCCGTTTCTGCGCTGACAAACCGCAGACGGGCGGAGCGGTTGTTCCGCAGCTGGCCCAGAGCGGTCCGAAACGTTACTCTGAGGGTGCCTCTCCTCTCCTCGCCAGGCTGTGTAACCTCGCGGCGCGCCGTAATGAAATTTACCCTCTCGGCGCAGAGCGGACTGTGCCTCGTTGAGGGAGCGCGACGGACAAGGCGAGGGCGCGGCGGTATTTCTCTTTAAAGCGGCACCCCCCGTGTGCCGGCCGAGGGAGCGGCTGCCAGGCCTGGGGGTAAGAAAAGTAGGGCGACGCTCGGCTACACGAGGCTAGCCGGACGCTGAGTAATTTAGGGAAAAGTAGGCTAGAACGCGGGTAATAGGCACGGGGGCGGATCTGAACAGCGCCGTCACGGTAGACCGTTATACAGGGTGAGCATTATGTCCGGGAACACTTTCATTTATTTATTGCACGAGATCAAAACATTGTACAGATATCACTCATGTGTTATTTTTAAGAGAAACCGTGAAATTTTTTTATACAAAACGCCACTGTGTAGTCTGGTAATTTTGTCTATAGTCATCGCTACTCTAACAAGGAAACCACATGGGTTTCGGATTTTAGAATTTCTTTATATTTATAGTACATGAAGTTCAGGACTTAAATAACAATCAGACAAAGCCATTCGACCTTATTCTCAAAAATTCTCGAGAAAAATAGACTTTGAAGTTTTGCAAGTACACGTGAAGTACCAATAATTAAAACAGTTACAGCATGTCGGTATAGCTCAGCTGGTAGCATTCTGGCTTATCATTCACAGACTCGGTGGTTCTAATCCTGCTGTGACAAATATTTTCTTCGTTATTTTCGAATTCATTTAAGTAAAACACTTTAGGGCCTCTAATTCTACGTGTTCTATCTTTTTTATGTTTATGTAGACGAGCTGAACATCTTGTCATCATTTAAAATGATGGTTGAGCAGGTAATCGTCTGGGAAACTTTCATAAACCGAATAATCAAAGACTACCGTCGTCAACTAATAGTGAAGCCATTACTGCAAAAACTATGACACGGTGTTTTGATTGAAACCATCATTATTAACAACCTTTTACAAAATACTATCTGTGCCCAGAACAACCACCTCTGGCCGTAATAACGACCTTGATACGCCTCGCCATTGGGTCAAACAGAGCTTGGATGGCGTGTACAGGTACAGATGCCCATGCACCTTAAACACGTTACAACAGTTTATCAATAGTAGTGACTGGCGTATTGTGACGAGCCATTTGCTCG
This sequence comes from Locusta migratoria, assembly GCA_026315105.1. Taxonomy (NCBI): domain Eukaryota; kingdom Metazoa; phylum Arthropoda; class Insecta; order Orthoptera; family Acrididae; genus Locusta; species Locusta migratoria. Next base: position 145,311,187 of record CM048746.1, read on the forward strand.
GCCACCATTGACCAGACGTTTTCATTTGGTGAGAGATCTCAAGAATGTACTGGCCAGGGCAGCAGTCGAACAATTTCCGTATCCAGAATGGCCCGTACAGGACCTGCAACATGCGGTCGTGCATTATCCTGCTGAACTGTAGGGTTTCGCATGGATCGAATGAAGGGTAGAGCCACGGGTTGTAATGCATCTTAAATGTAACGGCCACTGTTTAAAGTGCCGTCGATGTGAACAAGAGGCGACCGAAACGTGTAACCAGTGGCACCCCATACCAACAAGCCGGGTGATACGCCAGTATGGCGATGATGAATACACGCTTCCAAACTGCGTTCACCGCAATGTCGCCAAACACGAATGCGATAATCCTGATGCTCTAAACAGAACCTGGATTCATCCGGAAAAATTACGTTTTGCCATTCGTGCACCCAGGTTCGTCGTTGCTTCACCATCGCAGGAGCTCCTGTCTGTGATGCAGCGTCAAAAGTAACCGCAACTATGGTCCCCGAGCTGATAGTCCATGCTGCTACAAACGTCGTCGAACTGTTCGTGCAGATGGTTGTTGTCTTGCAAATGTCCCCATATGTTGACTCAGGGATCGAGACGTAGCCGCACGATCCGTTACAGCAATGCGGATAAGATGCCTGTCATCTCGACAGCTAGTGATACGAGGCCGTTGGGATTCAGCACGGCGTAGCGTATTGCCCTCGTGAACCCACCGATTCCATATTCTGCTAACAGCCATTGGATAGCGACCAACGCGAGCAGTAATGTCAGGATACGATAAACCGCAATCGCGATGGGCTACAATCCAACCTTTATCAAAGTCGGAAACCTGATGGTACGCATTTCTCCTTTTATCCCATTTTTATCCAAATATTCAATTTACTTAACATTATTGTAAATTCAGTGTAAGTTCTACCAATTGCTACATAAGCCACTGGACGTTTGTGTTCCACGGCGCAAGCGCTACCGATCCTGTCATTCACATTCTCCAAATGCGTTGATGTATCTTTGACTCATAGCTGACATTCCATAGTTTGTAGAGATGTTCAACTGCTGTAATATGCAACTATAGTAACAGTTTTATTCTGACTAATATTTCCTGTGGTCGAAATCCGACCAGTTGTGTTTGCAAAGTCATGAAACAAAAAATAATAAAATAAAAAATAAAGAGCAATGTAAATGGAATTTATGGAAGGCGGCAAATTTAGAGGATTTATGTGAATGCTATGAGAACATAGGCGCAGGATTATCACTGATCATTCCTTTGTCTTTATAAATAATAAAAAAAACTATGTAGAGCACTGGTGATGTGTTTTTATGCTTGAGCGGGCACGTCGCTTGTTTCCATGTTTTAATTTATTTCCTTTAACGAGAAGGCCCGTGGAGCACTCAATACGCCACCTCCTATCGTAAATTACAGTTTCCTTACGAAGCAGGTAAATATTTATATTTTACAGTAACATTTCTATGCTACAGCACTACGAAATTCCCCTATGGCCTATGGGATACTTAGTACCTAGGCACGCCCGCTCAAGGGTAAAGTCTCCATTCAGTGAATTTAGTTTTTGATTAATTGCAGTCTTCATTCAAATTTATACTTGCGATGTTTCCAACATTCACTTAGCAATTAGAAAATCCTTGTTGCCATTTTTCATATAAAAATATGTTCTTTGGAAACTAAACGAGACATTTGAAATGTATTGTTTAAAAAAATTGCTCTTTAAACACATAAATTGAAATTATTGTAATGAATCTGAATATATTAATACAACGTTCATAAACTGATTTGTTTATTATATTTAAAAACTATGTTTAAAAGTTAAGAACTGAACATTACGAAGAATTAAAAAAATAGGAAGCAGTGGGAATCGAACCCCTGTCATTAAGATGGGAACTCCAAGCGCTAACTGAGCTGTACCAATATGCCACCTACATTGGGTTATAATGTAGTGGCAAAACGTATGGAGAATTTGGAGTATAATCCTAAAATTTCTTTTTCTTTTTACTATTCTTAACGGCTATTGAATACATAATTTTTATATTCGCAACATCCATGACAAATCACCTTTCGAATTATGTACGTTTCTTTGGCCTTCTTGTGTGATTAATATTAAAAATCTATACCCTCAGTTTCGTGTTTGCGTATTTATATAATGAATCTGTATTTCACTATATGTTTCACAATAGGCTTGGAATGACGCATACATCAGAATTAAGGATTATACTTTTGTAATTTATGATATTACATTGCCTATAGGTGTCAAATGTATTTGTAAGGGAATTCGGGTTTATATCCGTCGAAACTGTTGTCAAGTTTTTAAACTACTATTATTGAAAATGGCTGGCTGATTATTAATTTGCTCTCCTGTAACCTTTGCTGACTCGCGCCATTATATATAAGTTTGGGAAGTAGGAGGCGAGTCACTGGCAGAATTGAAGTTGTGGGGCGGCATCGTGAGTCGTGTCGGGATAGTTCGGTGGTAGAGCGCTTGCCCACCAAAGGCCAAAGTCCCAGGTTCGAGTTCCGGTTCCGGAACACAATTTTAATCTGCCGGGAAGTTTCATATCAGCCCACACTCCGGTGCAGAGTGAAAGTTTCATTCTGAATAAATTGTACGTCTTTCCTCTCGAATAACTTGCTACTATGACTGTTAATGAATTGGCGTTGCAGCTACAGAGATGCAAACCACACAGAAGAGTTGCAAAAAGTTACAATTATATAGACGTCACCCACTTCACAATCGAAGAAGGTCAACTCTTACAGTGACCTGTCAAGGAAATGGTACATTTCCGTGACACACACCAAAAAGAGATGTTCTCACTTTGTATAGGGACCTTACACACTATCAGTAATTTTCGCTTTGTTTATCTTTCTTCGTTCAGTGTTTTAAGCGACTGGTGCAAATGCAAAGTGCTTAAAAACCTTGCTGTAAGGCATTTTTTAAATATTTTATGTTTTTAATTTTTTTTTATTTATATTATTTATTTGCTAGTGGAAGCTGAATAGTGAACATCAATTTAAATCCAACTGAAATTGTTTTCAAAGGGAATTAATCAATAGACACTATTCTTTGGGCAATAGCATTGCTTCGTTGCTCAAACTTTGGTTGAATATTGTAATATAGATAAAGTAGAAAGTTTTAACGTCAATAACAACAGACTCTGGTTCCCTCTAAACCGAATTCATTTTACCGATGACCCTAGCTAAAAGAGGAAGTGAGCACCCAGATTCACAAATCCGCTCCTGTGAGCGGAGCGTTTTGAAACGTATTTTTACACCTGTACCGCACTGTAACGACAGTTAGCCGTCATCAGTTATATTTTTACTAAAACCTACCAATTATAAAGATTATCTATCAGCAGCGTAAATTTATCTCTACAAGAAAAGGCTTAGGAGTTTCAAAAGCAATACTTTTAGGCACTGATAATGGCGTGGCGTTTAAAAATTTTAGTAATTGTCATCTGACTATACAGGGTGAACAGAATTACAATTACACTCTTAGATGGGTAGTACAGAAGACGTAGTAGGTGACGTTTCAATTAGAAATTCATATAATGAAATAAACATTTCGGATATAAAATAATTTTGTGCTTCGGATCACTACGATATTTCATTTGGATAATAGAAAGGGTTATATCGTAATGCTAATGTTTAGGAGTGGGATCTGTTTCGTAGTATGGCAAATACACCGAAGAACCAGCTGGTGTGCTGTCCATTACGAAGTACAAAGAAGCAATAGATGGCACTATTAGTTGTTGTAGTTGACAATCAGTGAAAATACAATTTTCAGAAATTTCCAACAGCGACAGAATTAGGTGCCGAAATTTTATCTTTATCTCGGATATAAAGAGTTTCCGACTACGCTGATTTTCATAAATATAATAAAACTCTTTAAATCCTTTCCATAGCTTTTATTTATACTATAGATATGGTGTCTGTTCTTTCGGACAGGTCCGAACGATAGACATTATGGTTGTAGATTAACAGCACTAAATCTGCGAAAACTTTTAACAACCCTCGTAAATAAAGTAAAATTTTAATATTATGAACATAAAATTTTGTGCATCAGCAGAAATGAAAGATTCAGCTGAGCAGTCCCACATGTAAATTTCTCAGTGTGCGTCTGTGTGTGCGTGTGTGTGTGTGTGTGTGTGTGTGTGTGTGTGTGTGTGTGATATAATTAGGGGGAAGACAGCCGATGATTCTTTATTTAGTGTGAATGCACACCAAATCCTAATTCTTTCTGTAATCTTCTAAATGCCACAAGTAATGAGTGATAATTGGCGGGAGTATGGAAAACTGACAATTTGCTTCTGATGGAAAGTGTGTAGGAGTAGGTAGCTCATATGGGCGTAGTAATCACGGTGATCGACGTGGAGACTGCCTTGTAAGTAGAAGAACATAAATTAGAGTACCTCAGTTTCCAGTAGCAGTTACCGTCGTTATTTCCTTCGTTTGTTTATTCTTAAAAATAGTTGTCTTCAGTTGTGCAACACCACGATGCCGTTTCGGTATCGCACTGCAGCTAATAGTTGTAGATTTCCATCCTTCAATTACTTCAAATTCATTCCAGAATATCCCTTCAAATCCAATTTTCTGTTAAATCTCGAGTCGTCAGTAACTTACGTTTGCATCAACTACCCGGGTTCTAACCCCATCTGGGCACAAACATCCAACTATCCCCACTGATTAATCTTATCACCGTTATTTCCTCAGTTTGTAGACTGATAAACCTATAGAATGGCTTATGGTATTTGTCCGAAAGAACGGACACCATCGCTAAACCAGATCACTTGACTGCTTCGCCTGTCTGTAAAAACCACGCAACAACCCCGGAGGCATCCCATCTTTTACGACCTTCACCCCGACTGCCACTCGTCGACTTAAAAAAAAAAAAAAAAAGCTGCTATCTCGTTCTACCGTGCCATATATTGCCTCCTTTCGCCTGGCAGCCTTTCACTGAGAGCTTTGGCGGATATTCGCTCCCTCAGGTATGGCGGGGAAAATTCTTTCCACAGGCTGTCAGTCATCCTAATGGATCGTTTTCTCCATCTTGCACAAGCTATAATGTCAGATCTGAAGTAGGAAACAGGATACGCTGTCGTTCCGAAACTTCATAACACACACTCCGTAAATAAAGGTTTTCCAGATGCGTAAAGTCAAATATTAGGATACTGTCTGTTAAATGTTCTGTGAATGTAGACGGTAGTGAACATGTGACAAATTACAACCTCTTACCTGACTATCATTTTTTTTTTTTTTTTGCGTCTTATCTCAAATGTTTCAAATGTTTGTATAGCTTATGGCACATAACTACGGGGTCATCAGTCCTTAAACTTACAAACTACTTATGAACTAGCTAATCCTAAGGACGGCACAAATATCCATGCCCGAGGGGGATTCGAACCCCCGACCGTAGTGGCCGTGCAGACCGTGACTGGAGCGCCTCAGCCCCTCGGCCACCGCGGCCGGCGCGTCTTCTGTACTATGAGTCGTACCATAATTAAGAAGGTATAGGCCGTTGTATGCGTAAAAGCGGCAAAAAATGTTACATATAGTGTTAGTAGTGAAGGCGTAATGGAGCGAATTATCCTGCGTGATGTGGCGGCTTTCAATGAAACCCTTTGTTTATGACCCCATACTTTATGAGTTACGTTATGTATTTCATATAATTTCGATCATCATTGAGTAGAATGTGTGTATACTACATGTAAATGTCTTCCGACTACAATTAGTAATACAGAATTAATAAATTGCTGAATTTGTGTTGCTCCTTAAATAGCGGAAAAGTAGTAAGCGATGAAGATCATTGATTTCATAATTTACTGGCGTTGTCAGCGAGAAAAAGTTTTTTGAGTGTTTGATTTTATGTGTAAGGTTTGTTTCAAGTTGCTAAGTTCTGTAATTACCAAATAGTAGATGGCAAAAGTCTTGTCAGTCATACGTCACGTGATGGGGCAGTATTTTTGTGTTTCTCATTGATTATGACGTCGTAGTACGTGATCCGAGTCTCATGGATGGGTTTCAGTCCAATAGAGATTTCTTCTGACGGGATAGAACATCTGTACGAAATTTCGTTGAAATCAGTCCATTAGATTTACTTTTCATTATCCTCGACTCGAGGCAAATTATTATTACAATTTTTTTATTATGAGGAGATGTGGAATATTGTCGCATAATGTAGCAGTCTTTAAGACAATTTCAGTGTTTATGACGTCATTTCACCGGAACCCTCTGTTGTAGGTGGTAGTTACATGCACAGAGCTTGTTGTCTGATACTAAGCAATATATGTACCAAGTCCGGTTGATATCGGTCCAGTAGTTTGGTAGGAGACATGGAACACACATACACACATAATGTTCGTTTAAACAGCTGCCGGCGCGCTATCCCGCGCATGCGCAGAGCTGAAGTTAGGCGCAAGCAGCGCATTCTCCTGTTTCTAACTACTTGCTGTGTGCCGGTTTGCTGTTTAAGCTGTAAGAACGAGCTTGCAGACTAACTGGAGAAATATCTCTGGGGCGTTCAAGCTGCCAGATTCGTTCATGTACAGAACTGTCTCGTCAAATGAAAACAAAACGGACTTCTGTGACTGGGAACTGTTAAAGGGATTTATTCACAAAACCGCGGAAGGTTAAAACAATACGATAATATTTCGATTTTTTAAATTTTATTTCCATTATTCGGCCTGAATAATACTGAAGATATTCTGAGGCTTTGCGAAAGAAATTTGGCTTTTATCAATCAACTACAATAAAGAGTTGTTTCCCCACAGAGGCAGTAAATTTTTTTTACGCAATATCCCACACTATTTGCTTATTTGAACTGTTTCCAAAGGGTGCGTTTCCTCAACCCGGTAACGGTTGGTTAACTGTGTCTGTTTTCGGTGTAATGGAGCTACAGTGAAAGCATTGTCTGGACTTGAGAGTGCAGATACTCGAGATGTAATTGCATATCGTACGTGGAGCGTGTATTGTGAAGTTAACAAAGACTACGGAAAGAGTTATTTGACATCTCACATGCCATTTTTTGTAAGGGCTAGGAATCCACGGAGAATCAATGTGGCTATATGGCAGGACCGCACAAACACGGAAAACCGCACGCGTGCAAAGCGAGGTGCAGAGAGTGTTTGCACAGTGCATCGGTTGAACTCGGCATACTTCGCCGCGACTCGGCTTGCTGGATGAGGCCGTCGCTGTACGCTGCCGAATGCGCTGCAAGACGGCTTAGTCAACACTGGATTAAGTAAGCGCAAGACAATTACTACAATAATGGAACCACCTGTTAAAAAACAGCAAAAATTCCCGAAAGTCAATTTAAACCGGAATGGGAACTCTCTTACTTTTTTGTTCGTTTGTGACGATAAAGCCAAATGTCTAATCTGCTGTACACTAATTACGTGTCTCAGAAAATCCTCTATTGAAAAACACTACAGCAAATTGCATTTAGAAAAGTATAGTGATATCACAGGGGATGCTAGAGAGGAAGAATTAAGCAAGTTGAAAACTCTTGCAGAAGAGAATTATGTATCTACAAACGAGGTTGGTTTGTTATTGTTTCAGGAAATTACCAACCTGCTGCCAATTCTCGACGTTTTTGTGAAACTCTTTTCGATGGACATTGAAAGTGCGCCTCCAGATTTACATTTCGAACTGATTGATTTGCAAACCGATGTTCACCGAAAGGATTTGTTTTACAACACTAAAAGGTTTGCTCCAGTTCTACCATAATTTGTCGAAGGAACAATTTCCCAAGTTACACAGAGAAGCAGCGAAGATATTTCTATGTTTGGCTCCACATGTGTATGTGAAAGGTTTCTTTCTGTTTTGTCTTGTACGAAAACTAGGTTGCGTGCAAGTATTTCTAATAGTGATTTAAAAAATGCTCTCAGAGTTGCTGTCAGCCGATCTCTTGTTCCAGATCATAGTAGCATAATTGCAAATTAAAAAAGAGAACATAGAAGAGATAAATTTGTGTTAAACCAAATATAAAATGTTCAAATGTTTGTAGAGTCTATGGGACTTAACTACGGGGTTATCAGTCCCTAAACTTACAAACTACTTATGAACTAACTAAGACTAAGGACGGCACAAATATCCATGCCCGAGGGGGGATTCGAACCCCAGACCGCAGTGGCCGTGCAGACCGTGACTGAAGCGCCTCAGTCCCCTCGGCCACCGCGGCCGGCCAAAATTGTTATCATTACAATTATTACTATTATTTAAATCTCTTTTATACCGGTAATCGTGTTCCACCAAACTAAGCTCTCCGCCTAGTGTACATAAGTATTTGGCAATGAAGAAGAAAACAGGGTAAAAGTTTTGAGAAGGTCGAGAAAGGTGGCGCGAGCGACGCAAGCGTAAGGAAAGAGAGGAGCAGCCGTCTTCTGCTCTCTGCACTGTGCGATGCGCCGGTGCATGCACCTTGAGCGGCCCTGCTATATGGTATAAAGGATTGGGTTGTTGCTCAAGTGTAAATATAATTGGTGACGTAACACACTATTACACTAATTGAATAAAAGTGTTTGAAGACTAATATGTGTTAATTAATTGTGACCCCCTCCTACCTGTCATGAAAATGTAATGATTAAACATAATATTGATCATTAGAGTCAGCCGAGAACCGCTGTCCCGTACATCTAGAACCATTGGCTCAAGGATGCAACAATTTGATCTAAATTAAAATAATCTGTGGGGGTTTTGAGGGGGGGGGGTAATTTTGTGAATGTAAGTCTGTATTGCATGCTCCTAAGGACGCTATCACTAAGGACGTCACAAACATCCATGCCCGAGAGGGAATTTGAAACCCCGACCGTAGTGGCCCTGCATACCTTGACTGGCGCGCCGCAGTCCCATCGGCCATCGCGGCCGGCTGCGGCAGCCGGAGGTGATGGTTGTATGACTGTGTTGTGGGCCTGTGTGATTGCGTGAATGTACTATTTTCTGAAGAAGGCCATGGGCGATAGCTGAAAGTGTTGTATGTGTCTTTTGTATGTGCCTGTCGCAGCTCATCGCCACGTCTTTGCAGTGAGTTGTAAACTGTCCTTATTACTATATTACCTTTATTAACAGCTTTATAGATCACTGGCAGCTCCAGCAACAAGGTCTAAAATTGTTGCAGAATGCCACAGGGTTCTGGTGGAGCTAGGGGAAAGCAATAGAGTAAACCTATTGTGGGTCCCTGGCCACTCGGGGGTCAGTGGCAACGAACGTGCCGACAGATTAGCCAGGATAGGGGCAGAGACTCCATTTATTGGACCGGAACCTGTCCTGACAATCACCAAGGCATTGGTCAAATTGGAGCTACGTAACTGGCTCAGAAGCATCACCTAGAATATTGGACCAAAGTCTACCAACAAAAACATGGCAAGGTAATGATGCCAAAGGCATGTTTTAAAAGAAGCTCTGCAATCCTGGGCCTGAACAGGAGAGAGATTAGACTCATGGTTGGATTGCTGACAGGCCATGGGAATTTCAAAAAAACACCTACATACAATGGGAATAACAGAAGAGGACCCTAAATGTAGGATCTGTGATGACGGTGATGAAACTGCATCACATCTAATCCTCGAATGCATTGTATTGGAGAGTAAAAGGCACAGAACATTTGGGACAACCAGACCCGAAGAAATTGTGTCTAATAAAGAACGGGTAAAGGGACTCCTTGCACTGTTGAAGGGCATTGGTTGGCTTTACTAGATATACATGGAGCGATACCGCACAATAAACTTAGTTTCGGTGCGGGCAATGACGGGTTGGACCAAGACTGTTTTGGCTTCCCTGGAAAAATCAAATCAAATCAACAGCTTTATAAGAAGAATTTAGCCGGCCGCGGTGGCCGAGGGGACTGAGGCGCTCCAGTCACGGTCTCCACGCCCACTACGGTCGGGGGTTCGAATCCCCCCTCGGGCATGGATATTTGTGCCGTCCTAGTTCGTAAGTAGTTCATAAGTGGTTTGTAAGCTTAGGGACTGATGATCCCGTAGTTAATTCCCATAAGCTTAACAAACATTTGACCATTTTTAAGAAGAAATTGTTTGTTTTACACACATATTTTCCACGAAACATTATCTGTCGCTACCTCTGTATAACTGTCTAAGCTTCACTTTGTTTCTAAATCTGTGTATTTACGTATTAAATTTACAGTGTCATTCCCTGGGAAATTATCGGAATACACTGGCAACATATCCTTCACAGATTTATCATTGTGTACATCTTCGGCAGTTTATACGTACGACATATTCTGTGAACAGTTTTAATGCTCTTATCATGTATGGTTTAGTTAAGTTACACTAATTAACAAGTGAAAAACCTTTGTTACCATGCACAATTGACTGGCTTTATATAGAAGAACCGAAACAGTAATGAGGTCGCAGATCAGCTGTTGATCCACCGCTACTCACAACTCTACCAGAATTGCAACGAAAATCATTTAAGTATAAAAAAAAATTGTGCAAGCACCAAACTTGGGCTTCAACGTCATTGTAGCTGCGCAAGCGCAGTAGCTAATACCTGACTTCTCGCACTTGAAAATGGCTTTCTGGCAGCTGTTTAAACGAAATTAAACACCTCTTTTTATAATGTGTATAGATTACAAATTAGTGATTTTTGCACTTTTCCTTCTACTAGTTCTTCGTGTCGAATTTCATGATTCTACATCAACGGTAAGTACTACCGGTTTTTATTTTTGCGTTTTCGATTATCAGCACATCGCAGCTTCTCTTGACCTTATTAACTATTACGCTTAAATTTTTTATTCCCCCCAGAGTCCGACAGACCTCATTATGTGATATTATATATTAAAAGAATCTACGAAAACTAAAGTCTGTCGGCCAGACCAAACTACCCGGCCGATATCTTTCGATTTTGTTTTAAACTAAATGTATTCGTACACAGATTTCTCATCAAGTATCAGAATCTACATAACTCTCACCTTCCTTTTTCTATACTCAAACGCTATTTCCTTCTGTGTGTATCTTTTGGAGATGTCCTTGCTGTAAACTAAAGTCTCTATCAGGCAGTTCCATCCGCCCGATTTCCTTCATTTTTGCTTTAAATGAAAGGTATTCATGCGCAGATTCGTAATCAAGTATCAGAATTAACTTAAGTCCCTCCATCCTTTATTTTTATTCAAACAGAGAATCCTTCTTTCCTTTGAATTACTAACAGAAGTCAGAATGCGTAACGCTGAAGTAGATATCCTCGGAGTACTGAAGCAACTTACTGAATCACTTAACAAGAAGAAGTCTTCTGGTCTGGGCTGTATACCCATTAGATTTTTATCTGATTATGTTGAAGCGTTAGCTCCTTACTAAACAGCCACTTACAACCGCTCTCTCAAAGAAGGACCTGACCAAAAGACTGGAAAGTTGCAAAGGTAAAACCTACATTCAAGAAAGGCAATTGGAGTAATCCAATAAACTACAGGCCTATTTCACTGACGTCAATTTGCAGCAGGCTTTTAGAACATATCCTGTATTCAAATATTATGAATTATCTAGAACAGAATGATCTATTGACCCAAGGTCAACGTGGATTTAAAAAAATGTCGTTCACGCGAAACACAACTAGCTCTTTACTCGCACTACGTGATGAGTGCTATAAACAAGGGTTATCAAATTGATTCCGTATTTCTTGATATCCAGAAGGCGTTTGCCACTGTACCTCACAAGCGGCTTTTAATAAAATTGCGTGGTTATGATATATCGACCGAAATTTGCGACTGAATATGGGATTTCGTGTCATAGAGGGCACAGTTTGTAGTAATCGCTGGTAACGCATCGACTAAACCAGAGGTGATATCGGGCGTTCCACGGGGTAGTGTTATTATTCCTCTGCTGTTCCTTCATTCCATAAACGATTTGGGAAAAAATGTAAGCAGCTCTCTTAGGTAATTCGCAGATGACGCCTTCATTTACCGTCTAGTAAAATCATCTGAAGATCAAAACCAACTGCAGAATGATCTAAATTAGATATCATTGTGGCATAAAAATCGGCAATTGACTCTGAATAATGAGAAGTGTGAATTCGTCCTCATGAGTACGAAAAGAAATCCGTTAAACTTTGTTTGCCAGATAAATCAATTAAAAGTGAAGGCCGTAAACTCCGCAAAATACCTAAGAATTACTATTACTTCAGACTTAAACTGAAAGGAACACGTAGATAATGTCGTGGGAAAGGCGAAACACAGATTGCGTTTTATTGGCAGAACCCTTAAAATATGCAACGGAACTACTAAAGAGACTGCATATACTACGCTTGTGCGTTTTTCTCTTTGAGTATTGCTGCCCACCTCCGTCCTGTTTTGAGGTATTGCTGGCCAGTGTGGGATCCTTATCAGGTGGGTTTGACGGAGGACATCGAAAGAGTCCAAAGAAGGGCAACTCGTTTTGTATAGTCACGATACAGGGGAGACAGCGTTACGGAAATGCGATGGGAATCATTACAACAACGGCGCTTATCGCTACGGCGTGGGCTACTTACGAAACTCCAATCGCCAACATTCCCCTCGGAATGCGAAAATATATTTTTGACTGCCACTTACATAGGTAGAAAAGATCATAACATGAAATAAGGAAAATCAGAGCTCTAACGGAGAGATTGAGTCGTTCTTTCTTCCTGCGCGCTATTCGAGAATCGAATGGGAGATAAATAGTGTAAAGGAGGTTCGATGAACCCTCTGCCAGGCACTTAAATGTGATTAGCACAGTATCCCATGTAGCTGTAGAGGATTCAGAGTAAAAAAGTGACGTACTTTTAACGACTAAGTTCGTGTTAATCACCAAGAATTTTATGTTCAAATGGTGTAGATATTCGGACGAACCGAGAAAAAAGAAAGCAATGGCCGGATTCGAAGTGTACATAATTTTTGGATTACCAATTCATACAATACTGATGTGCCACAGTGATTGTCGTTGTCACAAAGTCCCTCATTTTATTTGTAATAATTAGAGTCTCCAGAGCGTGGACAGGTGGGAGGGGGGGGGAGCGGTAGGCGCCCATTCCCCCTTCTAGGAATTGAAAGATATTAACAAATTGTTCGAAGATATTACAAAAAAAAGGAGTTTTCTTAAAATTTTACTAAATTGTAAAATTGGGAGGGGGGGGGGGAGCGGTAGGCGCCCATTCCCCCTTCTAGGAATTGAAAGATATTAACAAATTGTTCGAAGATATTACAAAAAAAAGGAGTTTTCTTAAAATTTTACTAAATTGTAATATTTATTATATATATATATATACATACAAAAGAATTTTCTACTTTATTCATTGTACCTTTATGTCTTACTTTCATCAGTCTCTTTCCCATCCACTTCCCAAACCCTTCAGCCTCCTGATTGGTCATACCTTTGTATGTAATGAATGTACCAGAAATATGAAATAATAAAGAAATGTCCAGAGACATATTTTGTCTCAATATAATTTATATCAAAGATACTGAAAACACTTCAAAGTCCGTTTGTTGAAGAAGATTTGAGATTTCCATTGAATTGCTTTGAATTTTTGTTGTTTGAGCTCTGAAATTCACTAAGTATTATAAATATCAAAAAATATTAAAATTCTATTTCTATGTGGTCTCCTAATAAGACCCAGCAAGAAAGAGAGATCAGTAATGTTGGTCTGTTAGAGCCTGTTGACGGCCCTTTCATACTGTTTGTTTACCTTGAGCCTATGGTAAAGAGATTCCGTCAGGCCTGGCGCCTGCTTTATTGAAGGTCCCGAAAGGACTAGGGGTTGCACGCCTGCACGGTGGCATCAGAGTCTGATGCCTGCGTGCAGGCGTGCAGCTCCCAGTGACAGTGGCGGACTAAGGCTGTCGGAGACAATTCAAAATAAGGCCCCCTGTCCACTTGGAAATACATTTGTTACTATAAAAAGTAACTTTTGAGATTTGGAGGCCCCCCAGGAAGAGAGGCACGGGACAGTCTCTCAATAGACTTTTTTTTTTTCAGGGTTTTGGAGGCACCAGAACGACGAGAGGACAAAGGCGCTCCCCCCCCCCCCCAAAAAAAAGTGTTTTCGAGGTATTTGGGAGACCCCCAAAGACGAGAGCCTGGGGTTGCTGTCTTTCTTATACTTATTTTGAAAAATTTTGTGACGTAAGCTTTACAGCTGACTTTTAACCTTCATTACGTGTCTTCTTTAATTTATATGTTCTGATGAAGATAATCGTAGTTATTGCCGAAACCAGGTTAAATAATTTTATCTTCACCATCGAGGGCTACACTTTTAACCTTTGACATTCGCGGAAGAACATTCTGAAACTCAAAATAAATATCATACATTTTCAATTACACAGATGCTTTCCGTCATAACACTGCTCTGATAAAGAGCTTCATTTCGAACGACCTAATTTTCCAATGCTTAGTTGCACTAATGAACGTAAACTGATTATTTCGTATTGTAAAAATTAATGACACCTTCGTAAGAAATGAAAAATCGTAATCGCAAATGTTCAGTATTTGTAATCTTATAGCAGAGCCGTGACACAGAGGGAGTCAACGCCGTACTCCATACTTCAATTGACACTTGGCACCTACAAAATCTGCAAGGCAGCCGCCTCGACATTTCGGGCTTGGGCAGCAGCCGCCAGCAGCGCCTCTGTTGGCCAGTCTCGGCGACACGTGGGGTGCAGGGTGGGCGCCGGCGTGTAGCGGAACTCGGATTAAAGGCCTGCGCAGTCCGGCGAGTTGCCCGCGCGGGCCAGTCCGCGCAGGTCGGAATTTTAATCTCGCCTCCCGGTGGGAACGCACGAGGCCAGCCTAATTAGCTACGGCCGCCGTTCCATAATCTCTCCTGCGCATGCGCCGCCGTCTCCACCGCTCCCGCGTGGCTTTCGTGGCACCAGCGCGCGAGGACGTCCGAGCGAAACAAGTTATCGTGGACGAGGCAGACTTATTTGCCGTTTTCCTGGGTCCTGTTTCAGTGCTCGGGTTTAGACATCTTTTAAACCAATTACTGCTTCCGATTTTATAGGACGAAAGCAACTTCAGCGAAATAATTCCGCCAGTTGTAAAGGGGTACTTTAGTAGTGTTGCTGTACGTAGAACAAGGAGTATCAGAGTGACTGAGTTGCAAAAATGATTTTCCGCCGTTCAGCAAAGACTGGACTAATTTGAAATATTCTGGTGGATTATAAGAATGTGCCAGTTGGTAAATCGAACCTACTTCCCTCGCAGTTTCAGACATTTTACCTACCTACTCAGTCTTCTATTTCTCAGCTTTATTTATTTATCCATTCAATAGTATTAGTTCCCGACGTTGTCCGAGTATTTATTTATTCCATTCTTATATTATTCCACCTTCTTCCCCCTTGTCCATCGCCTTCTGTTCCACAATGAGCATTTCAGTTTCGTTCTCATGCAGCTCATTCCTTATGACTTCATACTACATGAATAATATGTCTTACAATAATACAATTTTCCTGCTACGTAGAATGTAATGTTAGAGATCTCTCCGCGAAATCTGTTACGAATGGAAAAGATGTAATAAATCAGACACTCAAACGTGTTGTTTGTGCCGTTTTATCTCAGGAGTTATATGAATACCTTGATATAATTACGAAGGTACATTCAATGGTATGTTGTCTATAAAATTACTCGCCAATACTTTTAGTGGTAGAAGTAATAAATTGTAATGCCGTGTCAAGAACAGTGAAATAGTAGTAAGCAATACCTCATTATGCTTTCATCGTTTTCCAGTAACTGTCAATGAGAAAAAATTTGGTAAAGGTTTTGAATTATGTGTAAAGTTCGTTGCAAAGTCCTCTCATTATTAGTGGACGAGAAAGGACTCGTTAGTCATGCATCACATGACGAACACGTTTTTGTGGTTATCATTTTTTAAGACGTCATATTCTAAGACACGTGCGTCGCAGTCGTTTTTATTTACATAATGATTTTCTCTGACGAAAATGATAATCGTACATGTGTAGCTTACTTCAAGCCATTAGTTTATAAGGAAATTTCTAACATTGTCACAAGACGTGGTAGTTTTTCGCCAAATCAAATGTTTGTAAAGCTTATGGGACTTAACTACGGGGTCATCAGTCCCTAAACTTACAAATACTTATGAACTACTTACGAACTAGGACGGCACAAATATCCATACCCGAGGGGGGATTCGAACCCCCGACCGTAGCGGCTGTGCAGACCGTGACTGAAGCGCCTCAGTCCCCTCGGCCACCACGGCCGGCAGTTTTTCGCCAGATTCATTGTTAATGAAGTGTTATCTTTTCAGTTATCTTTAATAGGTGATTGTTAACCCCAAAGAGATTTTTCTCTGTAATTTCGGTAAGAAATACGTGAAACATGTCGGGTTGAATTCGGTGCAATAGGTTTGAAGGTGGTACGGAACACACGCAGATACATACATCCATTTAACGTTTATAATATTCATATTTTATTTCAGCTAGTTATATTGAGGCGTTTAGTCCGTAATACAACTAACGAGGCGTTCTGCTGTAATGTGTGAAGGATGTGTGAGGTTTTTGAAAAAAAAAAAAAAAAAAAAAAAAAAAAAATTGGACTGGAAACTGGCAGGAGACGCTATATGTATATGGTGGTGGTGTGAATTAAATTGGAATGAGAGACAGGAGCGGCTTACTCTGAATTAGTAAGTGTGATAATGAATCATGATATTAAAAATTATTTGATTGATAGAATATGGACGTGATTCAATACTAATTGACAATATCTCTTCCCTGTAATACAATATGTTTATGATTACCGTTAAGCAAAATAACATAAAAAAGAAAAAAAAAAAAAGAAAAGCCTATCATGAATTGATACAATATCCGTAACGGAATAACTGAACCGGAATATAAGTGCAGAGTTGATTTTCCTAACTACCCAATCCCACTATTATACATTACCTGATGAAACGACTATTTTTTGCTGGCGAGCGCTTTGCCATACATTACCAAACTGACAACTTACGTGTGAAGGCGCTGCGCTGCAGTGGCGTGGGCGCAGGGCGGCTGTAAGCTGAAAATTTGCGCGACCACGAAATAAAAACACGCTTCGTTACTCGGAAGCTGTACTGCCTCCTATCAGCCTCTGTGTGCTCGGCAGTACACAGTGCCTACGATCTCAAGCAGTTCTCGCAAGTCAGGGCCACTTCAGTTAGCGTAGACAAGTACCTACAAGTATTGAAGGCCTAGATGACTCCAGAATTTGAGTATATCGTAACTAGTACTTCGGTGCACTATTATTGGCTGGCTGATCTTATCCAAACCGAAAACAAGGACTTTCAGCTCAAGTACAAATCTCAGTGTGTACCCTGAAACTTATACAAGTTCACCCGTCCAAGTATCGGCTCAATAAGCAAAATCTCCGAGTCCGTCCAATAAGAGAACAGCGCGCGAGCAGACGCGTCCGTACTCCAGCGGAGCAAAGCAGGAAATCCCCGATACGGCATCTGCCGCGCAAGACCCCGCTAGAACCCGTTTTTTCGGAAAAACCAATCAGCATCGATTTCTCAAACTCCGGCCTGTACAATTTCACTAAATGACTGGCCGATTTAAGAAAAATCTGGCGCTTTGAACATCAGCCAATCAGAGTCGGCTACCCCCTTTCACACACACTTTTGGCGGTCCAAACCGTCACCTTAGAAGCATAAGACAAGCTTCTAGAAAAAAAAAAAAACAGCCACTTTCTGTGTCGTCTTCCTTTTTTAGGAAGGACGCTTGTCTCCACGGAGGAGTCGACTACTTTTTCTAAAATCGGAAAGAGCGGTTCTAAAAGCACAGACAATTCTCCTCCTCCTCCTCAGTTTGGGACACTATGCTAACGCATTTACAACCTGCTGGTTGGCCAGAGCACTGAGGCACCTTGCTATCGGGACCCCAACGGCGCGTCCCCCAGGGCACGCCGCTGGCCACAGGTAGAGAGTGCTGTAACGGCCGCCTCCACCGGAATTCCACTCTCCCCCGTCAAGACAAAGTCAGCTCTGTTTCTCACCTCAGCGAAAATCTTCCCTGCACTGCATTCCCGACAGCAATAGAAAAATGTATGAACTGGTCACTTTACATCATTACACAAACGATAAACACAGTTAATAAAGATGAGAGATGGGCTGCAAAAGAGATTAAAGATTACAAAAAGGTAGGTTTTTAAATATTGTGGTAACAGCAGTGGGCATGGACAAAGGTATGGAACATGTAGGGATAGGTGAATTTTATACTACTTTCATAACGAATATAATGGAAGACGAGGTGAAGTGACTCACGGGAAAAGCAGAAGAGGAATAACTGGGAGAAGAGAGGAACGTTGGCTCTGTTATTTAAACGTAAAAGTAACCCCTCTTTGGGCCACTCTAACAAACCAGCGCTGCCCAATGCGCGCGATTATAGTGGCATTGCGAGGGGAAAACCAGCAGAGCGACGTGGAGGAATCAAACAGTACTGTTTTCTGCGCTTTTGTTCATATCGTAAGTTGATATTGAGAAAATGGTTTCAATGGAATAGTAGCCATTTCCAGTCGGCATCCTTTATGGGGCTGACATCATCATCCTTCGTCATTGCCTACCCTTCCTGTATCTCGTCTTATAAATCTAATTTAGAACCATGTTTAAACTTACAGGGGGAGGGGAGATATATACGTACTATTTTAATTGTAACCAAGACTCCAAATACCAACTTCTGTTATTCAGGCTTAAGAACTGGTTTAATAGTATTGTTTTTCAAAATTCTTTTCAACCCCTATTTTTCGCCCTTAATGGCCGATTTTCAGTAAAAGTCGAAAGACGCCTTCATTTAATTCTAATCCAGATTCCCTAAACCAATATCATATGCGGCTAAAGTTGCCAAAACCTCTAGAGTGATCTTTGAAAAGTCAGTTGCATACAACAAGGCTAATAATCTTCCGTAGCTGCCGAAAGTAAAATTAAACCTTCAAGCATCAAAATCGACTGGATAATACCGTACTATCAAAAAAATGCCATTCACTATTTCACCCCCTTAGGGACGGAATGTCAAAAAATAGCTTCTTAAAGGACGCAACAGTATAAGATGAACACCCTCAGCAAATTTCAAGTTTTTATCATCAGTGGATTTGACTGGACTATGAAGAGTTATTCATTTACTCAGTCTGTCAGTCAGCCAGCCAGTCGCCACATTGCCTTTTATATACCGATATTACGCGCTGCAATCTGTTGTGATCTTTCCCGGCCGGCCCCTCGGGCATGGATATTTGTGCCGTCCGTAGTCTTACCTAGTTCATAAGTAGTTTGTAAGCTTAGGGACTGATGGCCCCGTAGTTAAGTCTCATAAGTTCTACAAACATTTGTACATTTTTGATCTTTCTCGAAGGTGGTATATGCAGTGTCCTATGTTATATATTGAGTAACCAAGCGTAGCGCAGTGGAATCGCCCTCAAGTTGCTTATCAAGTTGGACGACCCGGAGGACGACGCTTCTAAATCCACGCCGGCAAAAGATGGACGTTGACCATCGTAGAATGACTTATAAATAAAGGTTTAATTTTACTTGCGGCAGCTGCGGAAGATTATTAGCCTTGTTGTATGCAACTGAGTTTTCAAAGAGCACTAAAGAGGTTTTGGCAACTTTAGCCGCATGTGAAATTTTACCGAAATCATTATACAAATACATCAACATGAAAAATGACGTATCGATTTTCGATTATGATTATACAAGGAGACCAATGAAACTTACACAGGTCAAAAGTCGCTTTGCCATACATGCGTGCAAAACGAAGATTATGTGTATACGTAGCTATTAAGAGAGGCAAAAGGAAGCAGATAATTTTCATATCTATAGCTGCCAAATAAGTGAGCGTCGAAATTGAAGTGGTACCGATTTCTCCCTATCGTACCGGTCAAGTACTATGCTAAAAAATCGTACTGACGTGTTTTACGGTCAACTTTATATTTGTAGTTTTATAAGTTTTTGCAAACATTTTGGACCAAAATAATAATCTAAATAATAAAAAAATAATTAATAAGACTGTCTCAAAGCCTTATAGGGGAAAAAATTGAGGTAGTGGGGGGTTCCGAACCACCGACCTTCAGCTTTTTTTGTTCTATAGGTAGTTCTCTTCGTTGCGGACGCTGATCGTTTTTGTTCGGTGTGTTTTTGGTTCAGCTTTTTTATTACAGAGGGCGTTGAACCCTCTGACCGGGCGCGCTGAGCCACGGCGCCCGGTTACTACGGCTATCAATCGCAAGATCTTTAATCTCATACTATTGATGGCCGTTGTTAACTGATGCTAATATGGCATTTGTAGACACTAGATTATCATTTATCGTAGTAAAAACGATGTGTTTTTGTTAATTCTTCAGTGCGCCATTGCTTTGAAATGACGACGTGTAAGTTACAATAAAGAAATCATCAAATACGCAACGCAAGATGGCGTATGCCAGAGAGAGTTCTGGGCGAGGAATGTCACGTGACATCTCCGAACGGTTGGTTTTCGTTAATTCAATGGAGGGCTTCAAATCTCCGTTATTTTTGCAAATATACCTCAAACGATACGAGATATGAAAAAAACATAACTGAGCTAAGTTGTAGAGAATTTTCTCCTCTACCAATTAGGTTATTCAATTTTCGTGTCAGATGAACGGTTCGTTTGCAATTACAATTATATTACAAACGGCGTTTCTTGGTATTACTACCGTATTTTTGTCCGAAAAATTTGAAAAAGGGAGGTTCTGGTCTCTGGCGGCCTACAACCATGTCTGTAAAATTTGGTGCTGTTCGGTTGAACGGTTCGTCTTAAAAACAGGGAACACGTTACGGATAGACAGACAGACAGACAAACATTAAAAATCTCCGTTATTTTTACAAATATCTTTGAAGCGGTACGAGATATGAAAAAAACATAAGAGAGCAAAGTTGTAGAGAATTGTCTCCTCTACCGATTAAGTTATTCAATTTTTATGTCAGATGAATATTTAAGCCTTTATTTTCATTTAAATTTCGAGCTGTCAAAAGACGATCGCAAAGGCCCACTACCGTAACCTAAAGTGGGCCAAAATACAACACTAAAGCGACAGCTTTTCTTGGATACGCGTATCAGATACATTCATCCTTAATGGTTACTTTTCAGTAACCTCGATCATGATACTAGCAGTGGAAATACAAGAAACACTGTAGTAACGTATTCAGAACAAAACGTTGTTTATAGGCGTCGTTATTTCATTTAATTTTATGCAACAGTAACTTTGTGTTAGTTTCCAGCAGAAAAAAAAATAATTTTAAGCAATTCCCTAATTTTTAATTTTTTCATTTTATAATAGGTACGACGAGTGAAAGTCGATACGTACATAGCGATAGATGGAGGAAGAGATTGAAGATGGATATAAGAAAAAAGGGAGTGATGAACAGAGGCCTAGGGTTAGATAGAGGGAGAATGAAGAGGTAGATAGTGGGGAAGCAGGAGATAGACATAGCGGTTGGGAAATAAATGGAAAGAATGTAAAAAATAATAGCTTTTAACTAAGGTGAATTATACATGGTCCACATTTGGTAAATTGATCTGTAGGTTTATGGAGAAAACGAATGACAAAAAAATGAAATCATCTTATGCGTTTAAAATTAAGAGCATCTGTGAAACTATACATTATAACTTTCGTTTCACATAGCCACAGTAGCCTAACGAACGATATTGATATGATTGAAGCATTCTATCTGTGATTCTATGTTCACATGAGTTACAGTATTTCTTTTTCTATCTTTTCTTATACGAGAGTGAGCCTCAGCGAAACGTGGCCATGTTTAGCTAGTAGGTTTATAAATAAAAATATCTGTTGGTCGTAATGCAGGAGTAAGTTCGATAATGAATAAGCTAGCCTTACTTGCCCAGGGCCCCAAAGGGTTTTACCCCTATTGGTTGAGGGAATAACCGGTGGATTTGGTAGTGATTGCCGTCTGAGCACAATGGTGGCCACGACTCAGAATGTGTCTGAGATGCCCAACCTTATTCCAAAGTAACTGGTATCCCAACTGGTTTTAAACTCTGAAAGTATCCAGGGACAGATATTGACTCTGACCATATCTAATTGGTTAAGAACTGTAGATTAAAACTTAAGAGGCTACAAAAAGGTAGAAAAGCAAGGAGATGGTATGTGGAGAAACTGAAGGAACCAGAGGTAGTTGACAGTTTTAGAGGTAACATTAAGCAAGAATTGTCTGAAACAGAGGAATGTAGTACATCAGAAGAAGGATGGGTAGCTCTGAGAGATAGAGTAGTGAATGCCGTAGTGGATCATATAGACAGAAGGACAAGGCCTAATTGAAATCCTTCGATAATACAGAACATACTGAACTTAATTGATGAAAGGCGAAAATATAAATATGCATCAAGTGAAGCAGACAAAAGGGAGTAAAGACTTCTCAAAAATGAGGGTGACAGGAGGTGCAGACTGGCTAAAAAGGAGTGGTTTGAGGAGAAATGCAAGGCTGTAGAAGAATGTATAAGTAGGGGAAAGATAGATACCCCTACACGAAAATAAAAGAGAAAGGAGAAAATATAAATAGAGACTAGAAAAGCAGCGGTATGAATATCAAGAACTCAGATGAAAACCAGTACTTAGCAAAGACGGAAAAGCTAAAAGGTGGAAGGAATATATAGAAGGCCTGTAGAAACGAAACAAACTTGAAAGCAGTATTATAGAAATGGAAGACGAAGTAGAGGAAGATAGGTTGGATCCATTATACTGCGAGACGAATTTGACAGAGCATTAAAAGATTTGGGTAGAAACAAGGCCCCTGGAGTAGATGATGTTCCGTCTGAACTGCTATTATCGTAAGATGAGCCAGGCATGAAGAAATTGTTCCACCTTGTATGCAAGATGTATGAGACAGGGGAAATACCGTCAGACGCCAAGAAGAATATGGTGATTCAAATTCCTAAGAAAGCAAGTGCAGACAAATATGAAAATTACAGAACGATCGGATAAATAAGTTACTGTTGCAAAATGCTAACATCAATTATTTACAGACAAAGGGAAAAAGTGGCAGTATCCGAAATTGGGGAAGGTCAGTATAGATATAAGAGATATGTAGGAACACGAGAGGCGATACTCACATTACGAATTATCTTAGAAGATAGATTAAAGAA
This sequence comes from Locusta migratoria, assembly GCA_026315105.1. Lineage (NCBI taxonomy): Eukaryota > Metazoa > Arthropoda > Insecta > Orthoptera > Acrididae > Locusta > Locusta migratoria. The sequence goes on from CM048746.1 coordinate 145,334,262, forward strand.
AGGGAAACCTACGTTTTTAGCATTTGTGGATCTGGAGATAGGTTTGACAATGTTGGCTGGAACACATTCTTTCAAATTCTGAAGGTATCGGGGTAAAATATAGCGAGCGATGAGTTGTACAAAACACAGACAGCAGTTATTAGAGTCGAAAGGAATGAAAGGGTCGTAGTGGTAGGGAAGGGTGTAAGACACGTTTGTGGCCTAACGCCAATGTTATTCAATCTGTACACTAACAAAGATGTGAAGGAATGCAAGGAGAAATTTGGTGAGGTAATTAAAGTCCAGGCAGAGGGAATAAAAACGTTGCGGTTTGCTGATGACACAGTAATTCTGTCAGAGACAGCAAAGATCCTGGAAGAGCAATGAAACAGAATGGACAGTGTCGTGAAAGGAAGATTATAGATTAACATTAACAAGAGTAAAACGAGAGTAATGAAGAGTAATGACAGAAAATCAGACGATGCTGAAAACATTTGATTAGGTAATGAGTCAATAAAAGTAGTATATGAGTTTTGTTATTTGGGTAGTAAGATAACATCTGAAGGCCGAAGTAAGGAATATATACACTGGATGGATGTGGAAAGAAGAGCGTTTCTGAAGAAGAGCAATTTGTTGACATCCAATATTAGTGTAAATATTAGGTAGTCCTTTCAGAAAGCATTTTTTTGGAGAGTAGCATTGTATAGGAGTGAAACGGTGAATATAAGGAGTTCAGACAAAAGTAAGGTAGAAGCTTTTGAAACGTGGTGTGTCCATAGTCTCACAATATCCGTTTTTTGCTTCGGATCATTGTCTTGGTACAATTTGAACGTGCTTGTCATTGTACCTTCAATTCGCCTACACCCGATGACGACATGGAACCCCAAATCATGACACCTCCACCATCGTGCTTAACTGTGGCTCACCCACACCCGAGGAATGACTCGAACCTCAGACGGGAAACAACCAAGTACTCCGCAACAAGGCGTCTTTGAGCGCTCGGCCATTCTACCGCGGCAGGATTCTATCAATAAACAGCTGGAAGGCCAAGAGGTCTAGTTCCCGGGTGCTGGAATAAGAATGTCTCTAAAATGAAGAGAGTGCCGGAATAGTTGTTGCGCTAGAGCGCTTGTCCGAAGGCAAAAATCCCAGGCACGAATCCCTATTCAGATACACAGTTTTAATCTGCCTGGATGTTTCATATCAACGCACACTCCGCTGCAGAGTGAACTGTTTTGGAGATGAAAGAGAAAGATAGACATGACGGTTGTCGATAAAAAAGGTTAAATTGTAATGTTCTTCTTTCCGTGATCTGATTTTTATGACACTAAGTTTCTATGTTGTCCCAAGGTACGCTGAAATTACCTATGAAAACCCCACGCGAATTCGTGAAGTAGTTTCGGAGAAGTGGTTTCTAATAGATGAACAGAAAGACGCTACGGTCTATAGAAACACTTCGTGATTGTATTTTGATGAAATGATGCCTAGATCCTAAACTAATCTTCGCTCATGTTTCCTGTAAAAAACGCATGAAAATTCGTACAGTAGTTTTGAAGATTGCAGCGAACAGCTATAGGCCTACATTTACAGATTTATTATTAGTATAGATATGTTGTACAATTGTAAAATTTTACAAGATTATATTGATTTGTATAAGTGCCAAATGTCGGTAAAATCTGTTGCGAATATGGTTAGGAGTTAAGAAGTAATAGATTAAAACGTGATGCTTGATAGGGCGGGTTCCCATTAACATTAGTCTTTACGTCCTCGTATCTCATAAACTACGTATAGTACTGTGATACAATTTCGAAGGTACATTCATCTGTATATGTGTATACTGTCTGTAAAAATTTCCTACGGCTACGATTTGTAGTGTAAAAATTATGAATTGCATCGTCACACCGAAAGCCGTAGTTTTACTCCATAAACACTGGAAAACTAGTAAGCGAGAAACTCATCTCCTTTCATAATTTTGTAATAAAGGTTTGAAATTATGTTTAAAAGTTGGTTGCTAGTCGCTAAGTACTCTCATTCTCATATAGTGTATTCATAAAGTCTCGTCGCATTATGTGGCAGTTTCTTGCAACTCTTATTGTTTATTGTGTTATATCTCCTGAACTATGTGTCGTATGTGGTTAGTACTACTACAGCAATTGTTTTCTTACATAAGGAATATGTGTACCAAATTTGGTTGAAATCGATCAAGTGGTTTAGGAGGAAATGTGCAGCATTCTCGTTTGATGCAGCAGTTTTTCGCGCATCTCATTGTTTATGACGGCATATCTCCTTACGTATGTGTCGTAGGTGATTCTTACCCCGACAGCGATTGTTGCCTGATATTAAGGAACATGTGTACCAAGTTTGGTTGAAATCGGCCCAGTAGTTTAGGAGGAGATGTGGAACATACATGCATAAATACATACACACTTACGGCCTACTTTATAAAATGTAAGATTCAACTGAACATGATTGCTGTACCACACCACGTAAAAATGGAATGGGAAGATTTCTACAGAAATTTACAATTTAATGTCGCGCACAATGTGTAGTTAATTACATGACGAACTGCTCAGTTTTTCATTTATTTCTATTGTATGGTTCTTAGACAATGTTACAGTTTTATTGGACACGAGATTAAAAAATATATATATATATTATATTTCATTACTGAGGCTTTTGCTATGTTGTGGTAGGTTTCTTTTGTGGTTATTTTAGGGAAGAGTTTTAGGATCCAAAGCTGAAGAAAGATACATTAATTTTTGTTGTATGGCAGAAATGAATATGCGCCGTGAGATGATTATATAATTTTATATTTGATGTCATGTTAGATTGCTCACCGCCCACCTACCCCTGTTCATCTTCTCCGCGTAAACTCATAGATCGATTTCAAGAAACTTGGCACACTTCTTCCATGCGGTCAAGCAACGATCACTGTAAGTGTAATAAACCACTATGATACGTAGTTCAGGATATATGACCTCATAAACAATGAGATTCATTGAAAATTACCTAATAACGCATTTGACTTAAAATTATGATTTTACTACTTGCATTACTCGTCACAGCTTTCGCATACAGTTTCGTAATATTCAACTAAGCGTACCTGGAAAAGTATAATACTATAACATACATTTCAAAGAGATATTACGTCCTACGGATTGAGCTGCATGAAAATAAAGCTACGAGCTAAAATTCGATACAGATGTAGAGTAAACGCACTAAGGTTGTGTAACTATGCCATTGGCAGAGGAACAAGAAGAAGTACATGCTTACCCGAGACAATACGTGTTTATTAGGTAGTAAGATAATAAAGTTGTTAAACAAGTAAGGTTTAAATAAATATTTCAGGACTCTGTAGTGTAAAAAACTGTTTAATACTACAAACAAATACGAAAACGTAGAATAGCTGACTTATGAATGGTTTTATTTCCATGCAAATAATTTAATTACAATACCTTTATACAATAATTTCACATTAAGTAAATACAATTGGAATATAGCATTTAAGTGATCGTAATGTTTAGGGAAAATAACTATGTTGCCCATAAATTCTATAGACGGTCATAAGTCTCCGAGCTGAATTTCATCCTCTTCGGGAGTTTTCTTTCTCTTGCTTCATTGCCGTCAGGATCTTATGAGCTCTGACCTCCTTCTAGCTTCAATTAATGTTCCATGTGGTAGAAAACCGTAAAAATGCGCTTGTCTAGTATTGTTATTGTCTCTGTAGGAAAACCAATTATCTTCAAGCACTTCTTTAATTTTTTTCTGTTTCTCTAGCACATCTATTACTGCATTATCGGTTCCATTCTTTTACATTTCAACTTAATGTTTTCATTTTGCGACGAGATATTTTCTACTTTTACTACTATAAAACTCAAACATATTAATAAAGGTAATGACTTTGCTTTCTTATCAGATAGATGCAATTACATCATTTATGTTGAAGATGACACTATGGAAGTTGTTACAGTTGAAATTGTAGCTGTGTTATGTATGCATTTTCATCACTAGGATCAATATCGTCTCCTTTGTCTCTCCTCTCAGATTTCGGTGTATTTGCGATCTTTAATGATGATAAAGTTACGTAGTTGGCTAGTGGGTTAGTGATGGTAATAGCTACTCAACACAAGAGGCATTTGCTCTTATCGCACTAATGCCTTTTCTTGCAACTCGTTACGCTAACTCCTTGGCTTTATGCAGTTGTGCGGTGCTTTGTCTAGTCCGTGTTCTTGCTAGTACCGCACACATTAACACCGGGCAGCACCGCAATTTAGAACTGCTGAAATATGCTGCAGTTATGTCTTAGTAACGTAGCGAAGTGGAAATGAGAATACTAGCGCTTGCAGCAGAAACTATTATAGCAGTTCTCGCAAAGGAAATTTTCTGAACAACTAAAAGTATACAAATCTCACAATAAACGCCGTAAAAATAATGATTAATATTTTAAAAATTATGTTTATTAACTCACGTATGTCTGCAAATCACATTAAGTGCATGGCAGAGGGTTCATCGAACCACATTTATGATATTTCTGTACCGTTCCATTCTCTAATAACGGAACACGTGAATCATTCCGCTTTCAACCTGACTGCACTTATATATTAGATTGACCATGCCTCCCGATGTAGGTGCTAACAAAATATTTTCGCATTCGAAAGAGTAAATTGGTGAAAGGAATTTTGAAAATAGATCTCACCGCAACGAATAATGCCTTTCCTTGCATGATTTCTACCCCAACTCAACTTGTAAATGAATGCCGTGACACTCTCCACCTCTCTCTATATCCTCCGTTAGTCCCACATGGTAGTGATCCCAGAATGCGCTACAATACTCTAAATTTGGACGCACAAGTGTAGTGTGGGCAGTTCATTTAGTACTACTAATGGATCGTCTTTCTGCCAATGAAAAGTAGCCCTTGGTTGGCCTTCCCTACGAAAATTTCTGTGTGTTCTTTCCGATTGAAGTCATTCTTTAATGTAATTCCTAGGTATTTAATTGAATTGACAGCCTGTAGATTTGACTAATGTATCGTGTAAATGAAGTTTAATGATTTTCTTTTAGTGCTCTTATGGATGACTTCACACTTTTTATTATTTAGGGTCAACTTTTGGCAACTGAGTTTGATCTTGGGTGATTTTACTATCCGATAAACAACAGCATCATCCGCGAACAGTCCAACGGAGCCGCTCAGATTGAAACCTTTATCGTTTATGAAGATAAGGAACTCATCTATGGTTTTAATAACACTTCCTGGGGTACGCCTGATATCACTTCAATTTTACGGGATCACTTTACATCCATTTCGATGTACTGTGTCCTTTCTATGAATCGATTTAATATCAATTATGCAATGGAATTGCAATAACATCTCTGGGTATCTGTCAAGAAGCTGTTAATCATCAAGAAGAAAATCGTAAAATATTTTCAGAACAAATATTACTTTAATAAAATTTACGAAGCAATAAATAAAGTGACAGCACACAAGCCATTGATGTATGTGGATGACTCGACCATCTGACATGAACTGCAGATTGCGCTAAGGCCGAAATAGTTCCTATCGTATAATAAATATACTTTTATTTAAAGCAGCAATTGGAATTTTATTGCATGATTTCTTTAAATGACATTTATAGAGCTGAAGGTCCAAGAGACACCAGATTTGATATCCATTGTGGACAGCATTCATCACATCATGTAAGTAAGCAGCTAGCTCTGTTTCCCAAGAACGTTACTTCGTGAATCCGTGTTGATTACGGGACAGCAGGTTGTTCTCTTCGATTTAGTTGATAATATAAGTGGAAGTATATCCTAAAAATCGTCCTGCAAAGTGGCGTTAGTATTAAAGGCCTGCAAATCTGCGGATCTCTTCTATTTTCTTTCTTGAATTTTTAAGCGACCTGTGCAACTTTCCAGTCATTGGGTATGGATCTTTTACTTGGCAAACGGTTGTATATGATAACTAGGTATGGAGCTATTATATCAGCATCCTATGAAAGGTACCTAATTTGTATAGATTCTGGACCGCGAGACTTGTCTGTGTTAAATTATCTTAGTTGCTTTAATATTCCAGGGGCATTTACTACTAAATTACGCATTCCGTTGGCTTACCTTAATTCGAATTCTACAGTGTTTCCGTAGTCCTCGTTGGTAACGGAATTTCGGAAAGCTGTGTTTAGCAGTCGGCGTTAGCAACACTGTAATCAGAAGCATCAACATTGTTATGGTGTAGTTAATGTACCGATTGATTTGTACCGCTAGTGTACTTTAAATATAACCAAAATTTCTTTGGATATTCTACCAAATTACGTGACAGAGTTTCGTTGTAGAACTTATTATGAGCTTCTCGCATTGAAATATGCTCGAAATTTCAAATTTCTGTAAATGATTGACAATCTAGGGAATTCTGTATGTGTTTGAATTTGGCGCCCCGCGGAAGTAGCCGATCGGTCTGAAGCGCCACGTTGCGGATCGCGTAGCCTCCCGTGTCGAAGGTTTTAATCCTCCCTCGGGCATTGATGTTTGTGTCGTCTTTAGTATAAGTTAGTTCATAAGAAGTTTGTAAGTTTAGGAACTGATGACCCCGCAGTTAAGTCCCATAAACTTCACAAACATTTCAACATTTTTTTATTTTTTTCATTGCTGTTGTTCACTGTTTTGTGTCCCAACTTCGTCGCCGCTTTTGTGTCCCAGCCTCGTCGTAGGTGTCGGTGGCCGAGTGGAATGAGCCCGACACAGGAACAAAAATAGCACGCTGGTGCAGGTACGGAGGGGAGCAGCCAGAAACTATAAACACTCGAGTAAATTAGAAAGAGATATATATTGCACAGAATGTAACAATACTTAACTTTTACATAGTACTGCAGAATGTTGATACATAGTTGTTAGAGGCCTGCCTAGTGCCTGTACGATAGCAAAGTCTTCACTGGTGCCTATCTGATTACGAAGGTCCTAACTGGTTGCTATCTCAGTCCGAAGTGCTATGTCTTTCCGTGGTGGCCACGAGCGGGGTTCCAGCAGAGGGCGCTCGTGGCTGTCGTCGGAAGAACGCCGCGCCGTGCATGCATGGCGGCGCGCGGCGAAAGTAGGTGGCGCGCACTTTGTACTTGTGCGACACCACACACTGAATACTGGTGGATTTGGGAATTACGATACTCAGTCTCGTTACGACAACTCGGTATTCACAAATCCCTGTGTCCGTTTTGATGTTCTTAGTAGTTTGTAAGCTTAGGGACTGTTGACCCCGTAGTTAAGTCCCATAAGTTCTACAAACATTTGAACATTTTGATGAGTCCACGTTCACAAATTATGGTGCAGTGAATCGCCATAACATGCCCTAATGGACCGCAGACAATCCTCGGTGGGTACGACCTGTCTACCGTCAACGTAGGTGGTCTCTTAACGTGTGGTGCGGAATCCTTGGGGATGAAATCATCGGTCCACACTACATCCCAGGCACACTGACAGGTGAGTTATATCGCGCTTTTATAGCCGACAGTTTGGGTGGTCTCCTTGAACGTGTGTGTCTACAGACGAGAGTCCATATGTGGATGCAGCACGATGGTCACCCAGCTCATTCTGCGCGTGCTGTTGTGGAAGAACTAAACAACAGTTTTACAGGAAGATGGTTGGGGCGCCATGGTCCTCATTCATGGTCCGCAAGGTCGCCCGATTAACACCAGTAGATTTCTTATTGTGGAGACATCTAAAGGATCGTGTTTATGTCACTGAGCCCACACCCCCACATGATCTAAAACGGCGCATCGAGGACGCATGTCGCTCCGTCACACAGGCGATGTTACATCTCGTCCGCAGATCCTTTCGACGGCGCATTGCATTATGCATTGAGGAACATGGACACACATTTGAACATCTCATGTAAATCAACTTCCCACCGCCATAACATCCATCACCCACCACACAGCCATGTATTATGTACAGCGTGTGGTATTTGCCCCTGAAACTTTGAAGGGTTGTAGCTCCCAAACTAACAGTGATAGGAATGCAGTTTAAATTTATTTGGACGCAGCTGGTTTCAACGATTCCAATCCACGATAGAAAAAACTATTGTTCCATTAAAAAAAATTATATCTTTGTGCTGTAATTCTGTGGAAAATGATACAATAAACGATGTTCATAGCTCCGCAGAAAGTGTAACATTTCTTGTGTTGACCTACCGCATTAAAATTTCCCGTCACCTATTATTTTATAAGTTACAGAGGCAAACACACTTAGTGTAACACCCTATTATATATATATATATATATATATATATATATATATATATATATATATATATATAGTCGTGCACAAGTGGACACATCGGTTCCTGTTGGATAAAGCCAATGGACGTCCGTAGTGGACACATCGGTTTATATATATATATATATATATATATATATATATATATATATATATATATATATATATATATATATATATATATATAGGGAGTTACCAAAATGTACTGCCAAACATTCAGGAAACATTCCTCACACACAAAGAAATAAAATATGTTATGTGGACATGTGTTCGAAAATGCTTAATTTCCATGTTAGAGCTCATTTTAGTATTTCATTTACGGATGAGGCCTTATTCCAACGTGATCAAATTGTAAATTTTCACAATCAACATGCGTGGGCTGACGAGAATCCGCACGCAGTTGTGCAATGACGTCATCATCACAGATTTTCTGTGGAAGTTTGGGCAGGAATTGTTGGTGATGTCTTGATTGGGCCTCAATGGAGAAAGTTATCATGATTTCATACGGGTTACTCTACCTGTGCTGCTAGAACATGTGCCTTGACAAGTACGACACAACATGTGGCTCATTAACGATGGAGCTCCTGCACATTTCAGTTGACGTGTTCGTAGGCTTCACAACAACAGATTCGGTGACCGAGGCGGAACAATTCTATGGCCTCTACGCTCTCCTGACCTCAACCCTCTTGATTTTCATTTATGGGGGCATTTGAAAGCTCTTGTCTAAGCAACCCCGGTACTAAATGTAGAGACTCTTCGTCCTAGTATTGTGGACTGCTGTGATACAATACGCCATTCTCCAGGGCTGTATCAGCATATCAAGGATCCCATGCGACGGAGGGTGGATGCATGTATCCTCGCTAACGGAGGACATTTTGAACATTTGCTGTAACAGAGTGTTTGAAGTCACACTGTTACGTTCTGTTGCTGTGTGTTTCCAGTCCATGATTAATGTGATTTGAAGAGAAGTAATAATATGAGCTCACATGGAAATTAAGCATTTCCACATAACATATTTTCTTTCTTTGTGTGTGAGGAATCTTTCCTGAAAGTTTGGCCGTAACTTTTTGTAACACCCCGTATATATATTAACATAAAATGCCAATGGTCGTGTCTCTGTGGACTCATCGGTTCCTGATCGATCACCGAAGGAAAGCTATATATCACGGAAAGGAAAATAGAATTATTAATGTTAATGACCCATTATTTTTCACAGTAATTGTGCCAACATCTTTTGAAAACATCAAAGGAAATGATTATACGTGCGGTCTGAGACGCCATGTCACGGAATTCGCGGCCGCTCCCATCGGAATTTCTAGTCTTCCCTCGTGCAGAGGTTTGAGTGTTGTCCTTAGCGTACGTTAATTTAAAAAGTTCGTAGGTCTCGTAGTTTTGCCCGTATTAATTTGTATGTGTAGCAGTTTTCTACCGTATGTTTACAAACTTTTGATGAATTGTTGAAACATGACATGTAACTCCTCTGCATGACTTTCTACACAGATAATTTCGAATTCTTCGGATTTCTCAAACAGCACCGAGACATTGTTGTTTCATCGTCGAATAGTTTTGTGAGATTACAGCCCAATAAAAATACTGGTAATTAATAGCATTTGATAATTAAACAGAATGAAGTTCACTGCAAACATTGACCATGCCAATGCACTAAATGTTACACAATTTTAATCTTATTAATTATGGTAGCAATGTATGTACGCAGTTGGGTGACAACATTTATAGTTAGGCCAAAGGTAGAATTTCTCCACGTTGAGATTTGCTGTGGGCTTGTAGCTGACGGGAGGCCAGCAAGCAGGCCGACGTTGGTGGCTTGTTCCAGCTTAGGATTTTACAGTTCGTTTCCAGTGAGGGGAGAGAGGGACAATGGCGAGTGCCAGGCACAGTGCAATGCACAAATATTGTAATACTACTGGCATTTGAAGTAATACGATGCAGTTAGGAACCTTTAAGGCCATCATTACAAAATAGCCTGTTGACAAATAAACTATACATTAGCTGATATAGTCACATCTGACGTAATATGTTTAATTGACAATGAAAAGTAATAAATTACCAATAAATACAAGACAGTTACACAACTAGCATGGCAATGTTTGTTTATAAAAATAATATATTAACTATTTCTCATTTTATTTTCAATTAATCTTGTGTAATTTACCTTGAAAGATTCAGTTAAATCACTTATCTGTGGTATAAGAAATTGCACGATTATGATAAACAGTACAAAGTATGTTTATACTAATATAAAAACGTAAGAAAATATTTGTTTAATGTGTAGTGTAATTATTTTGATTTTAAGTAAAGTTTTAGAAATGTATTGGCTGAGCGCTGTACGTTGGCAAATCGGTTACAACAGCTTACATGGGGAAGTTGATGACGTAGGGGAAAAACCCCGGCAGTTGAGTTTTGGCGCGCGCGCGCGCGCGCGAGGGCAGGAAGTGAGGACTCCAGAGAGCACGTGGTGTGGCTGGCCTGGCGGGGTCGCTCTGCCTCAGTCGGCATGTGGATCTCGAGGTGGTAACTTGAGTTTTGTGTGTGGCAATCGCCACGTGTGGTTGCTCGTCGTAGACTGCACCAAGTTAAATCGAGTGCTACTGTGTGTTTGTGAATATTTAGCCGGTGCAACAAGGTGTGCATCGTATTGAATTAAAGTGACTGTGATTTGTTAATGTAACACGTGTCGTCGCATAGGCAGGAACATAAACGGTGTTTGACACAGCCACGTGGTGTGAAATCAATTCGCGACAAATATTCATTTTGTCTGGGGGCTCACGAGCTATAACTTTATTTGATAAATGTGCCGACGTACAGACGTATCAGCCACAGGGTTCAAGTATTGTGAAATAAACATCATAAAGTGAACTTTCACGTGTTTTCAAAAATAGTAGTTAGTACACCCTTTTCTCTCATGAACTTGAATTTATTATGAATTTGTTTTGTTAATCATATGCAGGGAAGGAAAGCTGCAGACGTGTGATATCATCCCCTAGAAAACGAGTCAAACAGTCGCAATAACAGTTCCAGTGTTTTTGCATGTTTAGGAATTTGGTTCGCAGCTGGTGGTTGTGAGTTTCAAAAATTAAACTTTCTCTAATTTAAACTCTCACCCCGACCTTCACCCTCGCATTTGGGGGCTCGTCCGGGATAAGTTCACGTTGGACTTGCTCGGACGGAGAGATTAGGGTGTGTATAGGACAGTGAACAGCTACGAACAGTTGCAAACAAGTGCGCGGACGCGACGGACAATTTAAAGTGTGTGTGGCGGCTGGCAGCAGAGAGCGGGATAATTTCACGTTGGACTTGCTCGGACGGAGAGATCAGGGTGTGTATAGGACAGTGAACAGTTACGAACAGTTGCAAGCAGATACGCAATCGCGTCGCGCGGTTAACGACGGTTAGTGACGCAGAGTTCGGGCGCGGGCATCCGTAACCGGCGATCGACGGCCCATCGGACCGGCAGCAGTGAGCGGTTTGCGCGTGGGTTCAACGCACTCAAATTTCATCTTCTGCAACGGACGGCAGTGATCGTCGGGACTTCGCAAGTCGCCAACGGAGCGTCGGGGCCCAGCAGCTTCGATTCTACAAAGGATAAGGGATGCAGTGAGGACATATTCCAGCCACAGCTTCTACAATAGACGGCAGCGAGCGTTGGGGACGTCGCAGCTCGTTGCAGCAACTTCTGGATTAAAAGATAAGTAAAGCAGCTGGCGCTATAAATTCTTGTGTGTTAATCAAGCTTTCTTGTGGTACTAAATCATGGAGCAGGTGTTCAAAAAGTCGCCAAGCGACGTAGATTCAGAAAGTAGCATACCAGAAAGTCCAGAGAGGGTAAATACTGGGGGAATGTTGTTGACACCGGAGATGTTCGCAGCCATGTTAGCGAGTTTTAGCTCAAATTTAGAATCAAAAATAGAAAATTCAAACTCAATTTTAAAATCAGAAATGGGAACTGTAAAATCAGAAATAGGAACTGTAAAATCAGAATTGAAAGCAGACTTTAAGGCAGACATTGGGGCACTACAAAATTCAATGTGTGCATTAAAGGCAGAAATAATCACAGACATTGACAAAAAGATAGGAAGTCTAACAGAACGGTTTGATAACAGGGAAAAGGAGATACATGCCAGAATTGGTGCTATTGAGACTGAGGTAGGAGGCAAGTTAGATGCTGTGAAACAAATATGTGATCACAGGAATGAGGGCACTATGCAAGCGTTGGCTGAGGTTGACAAGAGGATGGTGGCAGGTATTGATGAAACAAAAACTTTGTTGTCAGGAAAATTAGAGAATACAGAATGTAACTTTAGGAAAAAGATAGAACAAGTAGTGACAGTAAACAATACTGAGATTGAGAAGGTGAACAGTAGAATAAATAATCTAGAATTGGGTACTGCATCAGGAAACACTAATTGGTCCATGGTGCAGACACCTAATGGCAAAAAGTTTTCAGGAGTGGGTAATTATCATCCAGTAGATTTTTTGGCTGCATGCAAGGACCAATTTGTGCCTGGTATGTCAGACCAGTGTAAAGTGAAGTTAGCAAAGAGAATGCTTGACTGTTCTGCTCAATCTTGGGCAAATCAGTGTGCTGATAAATTTGTTAGTTTTGAGGCGTTTGAAAAATTGTTTTTAAATAAGTATTGGGGGGAGGCCAAGCAAGCTAAGATACAAAATGAATTCTTGAATGGGCCAAACTATGTGAAAGGGAAACAGAGCATGAAGGAATTTTGTCAGGAGGAACTTGAGAAACTAGTGCATTTAGATACACCTTTGAGTCTTTTAGCAGTAATTTCCACTTTGTGTAGGAGGTTACCTGCAGATTTACATTGGCAGTTAATTCACCATCCCACAGATTCAGCTGAGAATTTCATTGAATTTGTAGAAAAGATAGACCAGGGTTTAGTTATGGAACGACAGCTCAGGGGGACACAGCATGTGAACCACAATGAAAACAGAGGCAGTAGAAATGGGAGTCACAACCAGGGAAACCACAATAGAGAGAGGAATTTAAATGAAAATTGGAGAGGTAACAATAACAGAGGAGACAACTGGGAGAATAGAAGCCAGAGGGGAACATGGGAAAATGATTGGAGAAATCAAAGGCAGGAAGGTGGAAATAGGAATGGTGATAACAGTAGGAGAGAAAATCAGAGACAGAATCAGGGAAACTAAGATTTGTTCCAAATGAGGTCCGTTTTGGGACAAGGAACTATTCTAATAATAGGACAAGAAGATGGGATAACAGGGGATCTAATGACCATAATTACAGTAGGAATAAAGGTGGGGAGAGAAGGGAGGAAAAATTATGTCACATGGACAGAGATAATGATAGGAAAGAGGAAGTAGGAGTTCACAAGGGCAAGGATAAAGAAAAGAGGGAAGAAAACATAAATAGAGTAAACAAGGAAAGGGAGAAAAGAGAGGAAAGTATGTGTCAGATGGATGCTGTTATAGGTAGTGAGGAAATTTTTGGGGATTGGTTTATGCAACATGACAAAAGAGAGGCAAACAAGAGGAGAATGGATAGGAATGAGGACAGTAAAGGGGAATATGATGTACAAAATTTATTTGATAATAACATTAAAGAAGATAAAAACAGTGTTGGGTTAGCCTTAGTTTTGGATAGGTCAGAGGCACAAGTGTTGACTCAATGTGGAAGTATGAATGTAAATATTGATAGTACTGGAGTCAGCATAGATGGTGTTGAGTGTGTGAATGAGAATGAATGGAGTTCTGAATTTCAAAAAATTAAATGTGATCCAGTAAAAACATTAAATGGCACTGGGTCTAGTATGAATAATGAGAGAAATGTGAATGTTTCTGAAGTAGGTGAAATTGTCAATTCTGATGTACACCCACCTGTAACTGATGATGTGTTGGGACAGGACAGAGGTATTATTCAGAAGATAAAGTTAATAAGGAAGTGGGCATCAGATGATTAGCTATTACATAAATATGAGTATTTGGACCAACTTGGGAAGCAACGTAATAGGGATCAAACTTACTATAGCCTGGTAAAAGACTTAGTGAGTGGGGACAATGAATACAATGAATTAAGGGGATTAGGCATGTGTGCTGTAGACCAAAATGAAGTAGATGAGGGATTTTGTGTATTACAGGAGGGAATAGATAATGATAAGGAGAGTGTACAAACTTTTGTAGTATACAACAATGAAAATTGTAAGGAAATTGATTGTGATGGGGTAGGAGCAGGGTGGATTGATAAAGAAGTAAGTGAATATGGTCCAGATGATTGGGTCCAACTCCTTAGACATTTAAAATCAGTGGAGCCAGTGACATGGGTAGAAGAGAAATATGGGTATGCAAGGAAACTTGGAGAGTTGAGTGCAATAAACTCAGAATTTGGGAAAGCATTCAGTGAAATATATTGAAATGATGACATACAACCATATTGTTATGTAGGGGAAGTAAATACTATGGTTAGGAACTGTATGCAAGAAATTGAGGTGGATATGTTGGCAGAAAATGAACTTAAGGAAGATGTCATTGAAAATGTACAGCCCGTTATAAATGTTAAGGTAGAAGGGGTCTGTGAAACTGCATATCAGCGCACACTCCGCTGCAGAGTGAAGTTTCATTCTGGAAACAACCCTTAGGCTGTGGCTAAGCCATGTCTCCACCATATCCTTTCTTCCAGGAGTGCTAGTCTTGCGTGTTTGCAAGAGAGCTTCTGTGAAGTTTGGAAAGTAGAGGCGAGGTACTGGCGGAAGTAAAGTTGTGAGGCGGCATCGTGAGTCGTGTCGGGGTAGCACAGTCGGTAGTGCGCTTGCCCGCGAAAGGCAAAGGTCCCAGGTTCGAGTCCCGGTTCCGGCACACAATTTTAATCTGCCAGGAAGTTTCATTTAAAGGCATGTTTACACAAATAACTGTTATGAAGTACAAGATTCAATGCATTGTAGATAGTAGGTTAAGAATGTGAGTATATTTATCCTGTGGTCTGTGTTAGTATCTACTTGTGTGTTTAGATTTAAGCATTGGGGTCAAGTTTACAAGTGTTCTTTGTAAATATTTTTCTTTTGTTGTTTGTGTTAAAACATGTGCTTGTATCAGATTTGCAGTTCAACAGTGGCACATGAGGTAAATATGTATGTATGTATGCCAGCACTAAAGGATAGAGGAAGTGGGAGTGTACTGTTTATGTGTGTGTGTATATGTGAGCAGGGCTGGATATGTGGTGTGAGTTGTGGGGTGACTCGGAGAATGAGAAAGTGGTGGACATTGATGCAGGCAGTGGGGTCTGTGGCTTAGATAAATTGTGATGAAAATATCAGCTGACAGTGTTGCATATTTGGGTGTGACTGACCATATGGGTGAGAAGTGAGGAATGTATGTTTGTTGTGGCTGTTTTGGCTAAAGGTGGGTTGGATTGAGAAATGTTTCAATGAAAGAATGTGTTTGCTCTTTAATGTCTGTCTCTTTGAGTGTTTGGTAGGTAATGTGTCTAATAGGGAATGCTCTCTGTATTGTTATATTAAACTGATTCTGATAACACATTTTGGTTTCTTCAATGGTGCTCAACTGTTGACTGAACAATTTCTGCAACAACAGTTGATGAGAAATATTTTTCTGTCTAGCCTGAGTATCAATAGTGTTTGGTGATACTTTATTTAAAAAATGTAGATGTTTTGTGAGAAACTAATTTTCAAATTAGACTTTAACCTAAGATATCTTATTGTGGGAAGTACTTGTGGAAAGGACAAGAGGCTGATGACAGGGATCCAAATTTAATCTCTCACCAGCAAAAAATAAATTTTTTTGGTGCGAGGGGTAGGATTTGTATTTATGCTTGTAGGTGTCATTTTGATAGAACAGAAAATTCTCTATGATAACATTCTTTTGGTAGCATTATTTGAACTTTAAGATATATTTTAACACAGGCAGGTTGTTGGTATTGTATTTGATGGAGTAATACTCCAAGTAGGCCACATATTCTCTTGTCTGTTTCATCTGAAGCTATGGCTGATGAGAGTGCAGGCATGGTGGTTTGGGGTTAATCTGATAATGACTAACAACAGCCACTTTCAGTTCTTAATTCTGTTGATTTACATGTTACTGTACATGTCTCAATGCTTAGTTTCAATTGCACCAAGTCTGGATGGCAAGGGGGTGGGATACAAATCCAACCGAATCCTGGTGTCCAGACAAACTTTTGTCTATGTTGACTCATGAGTGCCTTCTGCTCTTCCTGTTCCATGTAGGGTGCATATGACGTGTGTGAACAAGAACGCTTGATCCAATACCATGAATCTAAGCTGCAACAGCATGTTGGTTGAAATGACGGAGACATAGGACCGTACACCATGGACCAGAGTAGCTGCAACGATGACTCTGGGGTTCTCAGTGTCAAAGTGGTGAGAGATTTCCTTCAAACAAGTGGAGTGTACACCGTCAAAAGTTTTTATAGTGACAATTCTAGGTCAAGGACAAGGTTCTCTAAAGACTAAAGTTTAATAATATTATAAACGATGACTCTGGGGTTCTCAGTGTCAAAGTGGTGAGAGATTTCCTTCAAACAAGTGGAGTGTACACCGTCAAAAGTTTTTAGAGTGACAATTCTAGGTCAAGGACAAGGTTCTCTAAAGACTAAAGTTTAATAATATTATAAATTTTGTGCCAATTCTGTATATAAACAAAAGGCACACTTAAAAATCATGGATGTAATTAGTTATAAGGATCCTTTTCTTAAAAATATGCACACACTATAAGTGGTCTTAATGGTACAAATATTGGGAAATTATCTCACTGCCCTGTTTATTTTTTATTTATCTGTTTATTTATTTTTTGCATTAGTTGAGGTCATAATTGGCATATGGTTTGAGCCAATCCGATTCAATAATTTTGTAATTTAAAAATTTTGCTCATTTGAATATATTAATTTTGGTGCTACTTGCGCCATCCTGCACATGGTTTGGATGCCGCAAGTGGGGGTATTGTGAGATTACAGCCCAATAGAAATACTGGTAATTAATAGCATTTGATAATTAAACAGAATGAAGTTCACTGCAAACATTGACCATGCCAATGCACTAAATGTTACACAATTTTAATCTTATTAATTATGGTAGCAATGTATGTACGCAGTTGGGTGACAACATTTATAGTTAGGCCAAAGGTAGAATTTCTCCACGTTGAGATTTGCTGTGTGCTTGTAGCTGACGGGAGGCCAGCAAGCAGGCCGACGTTGGTGGCTTGTTCCAGCTTAGGATTTTACAGTTCGTTTCCGGTGAGGGGAGAGAGGGACAATGGCGAGTGCCAGGCACAGTGCAATGCACAAATATTGTAATACTACTGGCATTTGAAGTAATACGATGCAGTTAGGAACCTTTAAGGCCATCATTACAAAATAGCCTGTTGACAAATAAACTATACATTAGCTGATATAGTCACATCTGACGTAATATGTTTAATTGACAATGAAAAGTAATAAATTACCAATAAATACAAGACAGTTACACAACTAGCATGGCAATGTTTGTTTATAAAAATAATATATTAACTATTTCTCATTTTATTTTCAATTAATCTTGTGTAATTTACCTTGAAAGATTCAGTTAAATCACTTATCTGTGGTATAAGAAATTGCACGATTATGATAAACAGTACAAAGTATGTTTATACTAATATAAAAACGTAAGAAAATATTTGTTTAATGTGTAGTGTAATTATTTTGATTTTAAGTAAAGTTTTAGAAATGTATTGGCTGAGCGCTGTACGTTGGCAAATCGGTTACAACAGCTTACATGGGGAAGTTGATGACGTAGGGGAAAAACCCCGGCAGTTGAGTTTTGGCGCGCGCGCGCGCGAGGGCAGGAAGTGAGGACTCCAGAGAGCACGTGGTGTGGCTGGCCTGGCGGGGTCGCTCTGCCTCAGTCGGCATGTGGATCTCGAGGTGGTGACTTGAATTTTGTGTGTGGCAATCGCTACGTGTGGTTGCTCGTCGTAGACTGCACCAAGTTAAATCGAGTGCTACTGTGTGTTTGTGAATATTTAGCCGGTGCAACAAGGTGTGCATCGTATTGAATTAAAGTGACTGTGATTTGTTAATGTAACACGTGTCGTCGCATAGGCAGGAACATAAACGGTGTTTGAGACAGCCACGTGGTGTGAAATCAATTCGCGACAAATATTCATTTTTTCTGGGGGCTCACGAGCTATAACTTTATTTGATAAATGTGCCGACGTACAGACGTATCAGCCACAGGGTTCAAGTATTGTGAAATAAACATCATAAAGTGAACTTTCACGTGTTTTCAAAAATAGTAGTTAGTACACCCTTTTCTCTCATGAACTTGAATTTATTATGAATTTGTTTTGTTAATCATATGCAGGGAAGGAAAGCTGCGAACGTGTGATATCATCCCCTAGAAAATGAGTCAAAAAGTCGCAATAACAGTTCCAGTGTTTTTGCATGTTTGGGAATTTGGTTCGCAGCTGGTAGTTGTGAGTTTCAAAAATTAAACTTTCTCTAATTTAAACTCTCACCCCGACCTTCACCCTCGCAGTTTGTACCGCATTTCGTTAAGTGTCCTGGAAGCATCGATTGTAACTTATTCCTTTTCGGCCAAAATACATACCGGAACAGGATGAACTGCGTACGCTCTAGCATTATTGTCATGAAGTGGCGGTTGATTCCTATCCAATGAACTTTTCTGTTGTTCTTTTGAAGCAAATGTGTCCCAAAACCGTACTTATCATGCAAGTGTTGCCTGAAAGGAAACTCCTTATCACTCACGACGATGCAGACATGCAGCATTAAATGCTTCATGTGCTCTTTGGTGCGCTTAACGATCTGCATCATCTGAATGACGGCGAGTACGTGGTTTGACAAACCGTCAGTCAGCTGGCCTTCACATTCAATGTATAAAGCTGACTGAAAAGTTAGCATCATATTCAGATTTGGATTTTCGTGGAATTCAGTCTGCCAAAACAGTCTCCAGAGCATAGTTGAAATACTTCTGCTTACCGGATAGTCGCACTTTTAAGTCATTGCTACAAAAGAGTTGCAGTTTTGCGAGGCATTTACTGGTTATTTGAAACTGAGTGACTGTAAGAAATTTTGTATTCTGCAACACTTTAGCAAAATTCTTTACTTATTTGCGTACTTCACGATAGATGAGCTTTTAATTAATCTTTCTCAGAAACCATGTGGATGCTGCTCTCCATGAGTCGACGACATTCGCATTGTTGATCCATAATACATGAGCATGTGGTACAGTATTGACTGACGTCCTACTGTTGTTCTTCACCGTTGTCACCCGTTGTGATAGCAGCATAAATAGACAAAATTTGTAGATTTAACGTATCTGCAAAGAAATAAGAGAAAGCAGACAAGTGTTAGTCAATTATTGTGCGACGAATCGCAACGTCATACTTTTTGTTAGCCATAACAGGTCACAGATTGAGATCTATGGCTTATTGTGCAATCGCCGCTCGCCAAATGTCACAGAACGAATGTCCGTGAAAAATGATCTACATTACAATTTTGTAAGTTGAGTAAAATACACGGTACTGTTCAAACAAAACTCACCAGACAGTCACATAACTCACGCAGCGAACAGCACGCCGTACGTTCATGATTAAAGTCTGTAGTATCAGTTCGCGGCATGAATACACGTTACAATGATCCTGTTTAATTTTGATTTCCGCGATGTGATCTTGACAGTCACCAATGAAAAATGTGCATTCACGACGTTTACGAAGTTTGGGAATACACACGACACAATTTTGAGATTAAACTGCAGAGAAGCACCGGTGAAATTACGAAAGAGTATCACTGATGAAAACAGTTATTTTTACACCCCCCCCCCAACACGCACACACACACCATCCCGTAAAAATACAATCAAAGTTCAAGCTGTTAACTTCGCTCTTTGCCACACACATTGGTTCCTTACTTACCGATACTGATCTACACCGATCAAAATATCTCGATTCATACTACACGTTCCGAAATTACGAGCGCACTGATTTGCAGTTTTATAAAAAATTACAATTCATAATGATCTGTTCCTGGGAATATTATTCAGGAAAATCAAATTACCACTCAGCTGTGACAATTCAATTCTTTTAATTCAACAGCGTATCTCTCTTGTAGTTAGCCAAGTAAACATAAAAATTATAGTCTGCCTATATGTCTTCTGTTTTTTTGGAAAACTCGATCTTATTTGTATGACGTGTATCGAGACAAGACCTACATGAGCGACTGAATCCGCTGGGGAAATAAAATATTAGAATGGTACAGCAGAGCACAAATACGAGGCGCGTCCAGAAAGTAAGTTCCGTTTGGTAATAAAATGAAATTATACACAGATACAGAATAAATTTTTATTGCACAAAATTCTACAACTCTTAAACTACTTTTCCACACAACTGCCGAAATTTTGCAGGCATTTGTCCCAGCGTTGCACCAGATTTTGTATACCTTCTTCATAGAAATCTGCCGCTTGTGTCTTCAACCAGTTAGTTTCTTTCAGCTCGTCGTCATTGGTGAAGCGATGACCGCCAAGGTTTTACTGGATCTTGTCATCAATCGCGTGAACCAGTTCTTCTGTAACCAAAGGTGGACGCCCACTTCGTTCTTCATCGTGCACATCACTACGCCCGCCATGGAACTGTCCGGCCCATCTTCTCACCATCGAATCACTCATCGCATTTGGTCCGTAAACATCGCAAATTTGCCCATAAATTTCAGTTGGTTTCACTTTCCTCGCATTCAGAAACCGAATCACCGACCTGATCTCACAGGCGGCGGGATTTTTAATCAACGCCGACATTTCAAACAAGTACAACAAAGCGTACGTAACTGACAGCGATCTCCAAATGGCGCATGTTCTTCTTCTTGATACACATCGTCTACGGCGCATGTACGGAACTGCAATCGCAGCGCTGTAGCGGAGATAAATTGAAACGGAACTTACTTTCTCGACGCGCCTCGTATAATCTTGCAAATATCATGCTAGTTGTAAAAATTGCATATTGATATCAAAATGAATTTTAATGACATGTTAATTAACATGCGAATACGCTGTCATAAAAATAAAAAAATCAACTTTTTTGTAACAACCGCATGATGTAAACAAACACAAAGTTAAGAGTGAGTAAAAGTTTCGGACCTCAATATAGAACAAAATTCTTTTAATGCTTATTTAGAAAATAAAGATAAAGGCAAAAGAAGAGGAAATGCATAATAAAATGTGCCGGTAAGCAAATGACAGGGTTGACTACCCTGTTTTTCCATCCGTTAATAAATCTCTGGTATGAGGAAAATATCTATGGAGTGGACGAGGAAGCGACAAGTCGGAGACCGGACGAGCTAGAGCGTGCGTCTTGCAGGGCATAGAGAGCTAAATGAGTTGTTATCATTCGCTGCGGCCTGGAGTACTGACAGAATCAGCACGGCAAAACACAAGCAGTCAAGCTTGCTAGTATGTTGGATATCTGATGTTTGCAGTTGTCTCGAGTAGTGGCATGTGGATATACAATTAGGCCAAACTACACTGTGTACGTGATCGGCGTGTGTAAGTGAATGACAAGGTAGACGTCGAGGAAGGATAATACACGTTTGGCACAGGTGATATGACAGAACGGACAGCAGTTCGGGTACTGTGTCTGGTTTATTGGTTATCCGCGACACAAAACTGAGTGCATTTCAGTGTGTGGGTTGTGAACAGTTCTGTGGCTACGCCACGCCGTCTAGAGGGTTAACGACCGCTAAGCCGTATAAGCTACGTGACGGTGTTGTCAGTGATTTCTTGTGTTCTATAGTTCATGCACTGCACCGTCAACCGGCGTGTTAGATACGCGGTGCCAGTGAAGCCTTAGTTATGTATTGTGACTCATTAGAAATATTGTTAATACGATTTTATTGCAGGTACGCCTTCTGTATGTTTTGGTTAGATTGTATCTAATGGAACACTATACTGGCAGAACTAGTGTGGACCCAATTCAGAGCCAAGTACATACGTCTTGTACTTCTAGTAATGGACGAATCCTAGAGCAGGTACTTATTTCTGAAGACTCTGTTTAATCGCGAGAAGAATTGCCAGGGGAAGCACACGTTCTTAATTTATTGTTTATGTCCTGTTTGATGACTAATATCTATAAACAAAATTTGTGGTTATTATTGAAGTTTATGAATCTTGTAACGTATTTTTCAGTCAGAAGGAAGCTGACGGGATATTATTTACATGTATGTTTCATATCGGTATATGTTATGTTCTGTGTACAGCCAGGAGACTGTAAGGATTATGAAGTCATTGTCTAACGTAAGCAAAGAAATATGTGCATAAATGACGCTTATTGACTTTTTGGTATACGAAGTGAATGAAGTAAATTGTTCCTTTATGATTTGATGCTATCAGAAATTTCAATATATCTTGTACATCTTAGTTAATAAATGTTGTTAAATTTCCACATGCTAAACGGTAACTCAATCAACCGTTTCCTCCTTTTAATCGTAGCCCATGCGTTCCGCCTTAACAAAAAGGAAAAAAGAAGCTGAGGTGTCTAATTTAATACCTCGTAAGACCTCCCTTTACCCTGGCGGAGTACAGTAACTGGACTATGCATAGACACAAGTCGTTGGAAGTGTTCTTTTTGAATTCTGAGCGACTTTCTAACACACAGTCACGAAACTCTCACTGTTTTTTGTTATATACGGTAACAGTAGCGCTCCAAGTGGTCGGCAAGCGACATTTCTGTATAAAATATCGAATGAATGCTAACAGTATCGTTTACAGTGTGCAACATAGTGTTTTCAATAGGGAACGTATGTAGTGGCATAAAAACAGCAAAAAATAAAGAAATTACTCCACATTTGTCTTTATCAGGTTTCTATAAGACAGTGTAAAGGTATGTAACGCATTATTACATGACAGTTTATTTTTCGTCCTGCAGGTATTAACTGATAAATTTCATTTTGCATTAAGAACAAATACGGTTAGTAACACCATAAAAGCTGAACTTTTACAGATAGACTCATCTTTTCTTTATAGGAATGTTAGGGTTTCTTCATTACAACTCCAGACAAATCAGTGAGTGTGGAACTTAGGAAACTTGGAATGCACTGCCTGTACCATTTAATATCAAAGGCATAGCCAAATAAGTCGGTAATCGCCGAGCATTGCCTGTCGAACTTCCATGGTATAGATTATGACCCCAGACCAAGGTCCTAGCACAAAGTTCGAAATACTGGGACTCCATAATCAAAGAGGCTATAGAGATCAGAAAAAGGAAACCAAAACTGAATCGAGACAACTGCTATTTTCTTAGCAAAGCTTCGGAACCAGCTATTACCCAGATTGAGACGAATACTAAAACATCCCAAAGTGAAGTGGCTTTTAAAGGGGGCGGAGGAGAAACAGATGGAACGCCTCCGCCGGCGGAGCCCCTCCCACCCCCCTGGGAACGGACCTGGAGACATAGGAGGGAACGCCCAGACGACGGACGAGAGGAGGCGGGATCTGAACCGTGGACCACGATGGGCTCATACGGAGCGCCCGAACGAGGAGGGGGGAATCTGATATGTACCCCTCTCAGGCCGACCCCATGGCAGTACATCAGCACACCTGATGTTGGCAACATGGTCGATTGCCGAGATATTGTGTCCTATGCGCACATACACCAGGCTGTTCACCCGAGATCTATTTCATCATGAAATACGCCTGGAGAAATTGAAGAACCAAAATCTTTCATTATCTTGAAAGCAACAAAAATCAGTTTCTAAGTTTCTGAATATACTATAATTCGATAGCAATAACTATGCTTTAGATGACAGCTTATTAACTCAAGCTATCATCTTGAGACTAACACTCTTTGATCCAATTATTTATAGTTTTATTACACGCGTTCGATCAATTTATCGTGGAAATATAGACAGATCATTGTATCCTCACAGTAACTCAGCAACTCCAAGCAGCACGAATGACACTCTTGTTCTCATATTCGTGTAACTATTTGATGAATATTGGTATCTTTTGCAAGTAACTTTATATAAATATTGTGTAGTGTGAGCTGTGAAACTCATAAAGGCCATCTCATGTAATTATTTATTTATTTTATACACTATTTATGATGCTAGTAACTAGTCTCAATGTATATATAACTGTTCTGCTTAATATTGACGAAATGTTAAGTTAGTGTGGAGATGGTGAAAGTTATGTCAAAATAACATTTCACATTAAAAAATCAGTTACTTTCTGAAAAGACGGCGATCTACCAAATGCAGAAAACATTGATGGTCAAGTAAAATACTCAGGCTGTTTGGGTGGAGAGTTATTTGGGGCTATAAGAACATTTTAAACGCGTTATGTCGCGTCTTGGAAGATGGAGTACTTGCCAGAGTCGCTAAAGTTCTTCGTCTGCGATAGTGTTAGAATATATGTGGCAAGCGGCCGCTTTGTCGTGACTTTGGGAAGGGCTAATGAGTGACAGTTGTAGAACTTGAGTGTTTTCCGATTTCATTCCAGAATTCTAACAAAACAACTGGTGTGATTCTACAAGAGATTTTACGAGTGTCATTCGTCGGACAGAGATTTGATTTTGAGTTGACAATTATTTCGTGGTATGTGATAGTGACTGAGCAACAACTTTGATTAACTAGTTGACAGTTTCTTACAATTCTCATAGCTCAGTTAATGCAACATAATAAACACAAGTTGTGTTTGTGTCTGATAATATTATGAGATTTATTGCTAATTATTGCTAATGTTCGAATAAACATTATTCATCTGAGTTATCTGGAGTTGCCAAAACAATTTACAAACGTTAAAATAAAACAGGTTTCATAAACTGTTTGTTTCTATTTTATATTTCATTATTGTTTCACAATTGTTAGCCTACGCATACAGTGTTTCACTGTAGAATAAAAGGAAAAATTCTATTTGCAGTTAATGTTGTTGTTGGGCATGAAAGCAGAGGTGTACGGTTAGCCCCTGAGACTACATAGAGCCATCTCTTTTGAACGTAGAGTATATAGGCCAAAACGTGTAATTTGTGTTTGACCAATACAGCATAGTTTGGTCTACAAATAAAGTGAGCGTAATTCTGCAGGATTAACTAAACACAAAACAAAATCAGTTCATGCTCTGACGAACGCGAGAAAACAATGAGGGCCATTTTAATTTACGCTGCACGCGAAGCTTGCCACAAAACGATGAACAACAAAAACCTCGTTCAATTCCCGTGACTTTAAATTTCTCCGTGCTGTTTTCTCTGCCGTTGGCTGTTTACCCAAGCGACACCTGAAGGCAGACTGGAACAAATCACGTTTACGCTCCGCTCGCTGCTGCAGACTTAATAATGTTTCGGCAGGCGGATTCCAAGAATTTCGCTTGAAACTCTGTTGCAAGAAACCTGTTAACTCCACCTCTACCAGAGCCGCAAGTACTGAAGGGAGCTCCGATTTCTCTTGCTGAATGATTTACGATTTGAGGTGGGTGTGGTATTCCTGGATCACCTCCATCCACGCTGCAGTCGATCGCCTGAATTTTACTCTATTTCTGGAAGTACCGTATATGAAGCGACACCCCTTTGTGACTAGTTTATTGCTGTGGTAGTTCATTTAATAGTGTGTAACTGTACGGCTTGCGCTGTTGGCCTACCTTAAACTATTCAATAAGGCACCACACCAGATACTGCACAACAGAAGCGAGACCGTTTGATAGGCTTTGTTGTTTTACCATCTACTTTCGTAATTGCATCACAGTTTAATTTTTTTTACGAACAGTTTAACACCTGGAAAATAACTGCATTACACTTCATGGAGTCGACCACACGTAAAATATCTCATATTACTGTAGGATACGGTCGCTACCTTAATTAGGCATTAACTTATGTCACATTTATTAGTTGATAAAAAAAGGTAAAGCAGCCAGCAACCCGAAGACTGGTTTGAAGACCACAATGATTTACTAGGCATGGTCCTGTTTGGAGGTGGTATGCCGTTGCCTTCCTCCGACCTTCGGACTGGCTTACCCAGCCAGTTATAGGGGGACCTACAGTTTAACGTGGGTTCCGAACCACGGTATTTTTCACATGAGTAATACTGCCAGAGGTGAAAGAAGTCGAAAGTGACAGATAAAAATCCAAGGACCTGGCGGGAATAGAACCCACGACCTTTGGATTTGTAGTCTGGCACTCTACCACTGTGCATCCGAGGCGCAACGAGGCGCACTGCTAATGGATATTATTTAGGAACATTATTTACATCAATTATGCAAAAGAAGTAATAACACTTTTCACCAATTTAACTAACCTGCTATGGAACAAAATCTCTATGTGCATTAATTCACTTATGCTTAGTATCTTTTAATGGTATCACATTGTACACACCATTATTTGTACTGTAGTTTTACACTATGACAAAAATTACACTAACCATTAAACTTTAATTGAACATTCACTCTGCACGAAATACGCTGATAGTCAGTTTAAAGTATGAGTCTATTATTCTGCACAGTAGTAGCAAATAGCTAACGTGATAAAAAAGTATTTACTTATCTTCCAGATAATAAGAATTCTAAAAAATTCACTACTTTATACTGCTGCATAGTATTAGTAACCAAGAGTCTGTTGTGTAATAAAATTAATAAAATATTGGTAAGAAATCAACTAGAAGTGAGTTTTGTAATGACGTTTAGATAATAAAGGAGTAGCCTGATTTCGTGCACTGTTATTCGTTTACTGTTTCAGTAGAATGTTAACTTCCAGAAGTAACTTCTACTTTTCAAAATGTTAAAATGTTTATATTATTATTAATCGACATATTATTTTAATATACTCCTAACTTAAAAATTTTAGCTTTGTAAAATATCGTAATGTTATTCAGATCAGAAATTAAGTGAGTGCTTACTTCTGTTTGAAATATTTTACTGTGATGTTCTCCAGTGTCTGAATATGTTACCCTACTGTCACGTATTTTCATGGAGACCTAAAAGAAGGTAAATGATTCTTGGACTATTGATAATCTGTGACTATAACTTAATATAACTCATTAATTTTTCATTGTTCATCACTACGTTATCGCACAATCAACGTAGTTAAGTTACTGTGAAGTACAAAACTTCAAAACACAAATCCATTCTCACGCAGTACTCATTTCTTATTTATAGGTAATTAAATGATGAACAGTAATTTTGTTTCCTTATATACAATTCCCAATTTATGATTTAAGTCGTCCAAAGCACAAAGTTATGTAATGTTAAACTTTCGCACAGAAAATTCATCAGCCATCACTGGAGTACTAAAGTGTACGTAATATGAAAATATACAACCACAGAAAATAGTTCATGAGGATACTCGGTAAAATTCACTTTATTAGAAGAAGACATTTCCTATGAGAATGACATTTGAAAATAACGTGTAAAAATTCGAATTAAGCCCCTACAACAATTGCGTTAACAACACGCATACACTATGAGATCAAAAGTATCCAGACACCTGGCTGAAAATGACTTACAGGTTCGTCGCACCCTCCATCGATAATACTGGAATTTAGTATGGTGTTGGGCCACCCTTAGCCTTGATATCAGCTCCCAGTTGTGCAGGCATACGTTCAATCATGTGCTGTAAAGTATTTTGGTGAATGGCAAGAAGGTTTTTAAAACATCAATGTAGGCCTGTGCTGTGATAGTGCCAAGCAAAACAACAAGGTGTGCAAGACCCCTCCATGAAAAACACGATCACACTAGGTCAGAATTTTACTGTTGGCAATACACACAATGGCTAACGACGTTCACCGGGCGTTGGTCATAACCACAGCTTGCCATCTGAAATCCATAATGTCTACCGTGACTCGTTAGTCCACACAGCGTTTTTCCACTGTTTAACCGTCGAATGGTTAAGTTTTCCACACCAAGCGAGGCGTCGTTTGACATTGACCTGCCTGATTTGTGGCTTATGGGTATCTACTCGACCATGAAATCAAAATCAAATGTTCAAATGTTTGTAAATCTATCAAATCACACTGCGTGGTCATCAGTCCGTAGCTTTACAAACTACTTAAACTAACGTAAAGTAACCTAAGGACAACACCGCCGGCCGCGGTGGCCGAGGAGACTGAGGCGCTCCAGTCACGGTCTGCACGGCCACTACGGTCGGGGGTTCGAATCCCCCCTCGGCATGGATATTTGTACCGTCCTTAGCCTTAGCTAGTTCGTAAGTAGTTTGTAAGCTTAGGGACTGATGACCCCTTAGTTAAGTCCCATAAGTTCTACAAACATATGAATATATGAACATATGACAACACACATACACCCATGCCCCAGGGAGGACTCGAACCTCCGACGGCGAGCAACCGCGCGCTCCGCAGCGAAGCGCTTAAGACCGCTCGGCTGCTCCACCGCGGCACCATGAGATACGTTTTCTCCTCCCGGCTGATGTAATTCGGAATTCCTGCTGACGGTCTGGATAGATGCCTGACAATTACACTGTACGACCCTCTTTAAATGTCGGCGGTCTTTATCAGTCAACAGACGGGGTCGACGTGTACGCTTTCGTGCTGTAGGTGTCCCTTCACGTTTCCAATTCACTATCACGTCAAAAACAGTGGAACTGGGGATATTCAAGGGTGTGGAAATTTTTCCTACAGACTTTTGGGTGTCACTTGTGTCTAATCACCTGACCGCATTCGAAGTCTGTGAATCCCGCCGAGCGCTTCGATCTGCTATCTCACGATGTCGTTGATATGGCATTAGATCGCAGCGCAATTAATTTAATTTGAAAAGCGTATATTTTTAGTGGTGCACGGACACTTTTGATCACACAGTGTAAATGTGAACTGCAGGCCTATCACAATATTAAACTTTCATACTTCATCTATGGTGGCGAGAAGTGTGCAGTAACGTGAATCACCATAATGAATATACACACTCTACTGGCTCCTCATAGAACGTGGAAACTTCAGTCTTCTTTATGTGAAAAAGAGAGTCGCCCCGGCCTTGCATTGGTAGCATTAATTAATGTAAACCTAATGACTACTGGTGCTCGGACGGAGGAGATCATGTGACCCAGTTTAAGCAGTAATATCTATATGTGGAATGCCTTGCTAAGACAAACAAGTAAAATTTTATTTAAGACAAATGGCAAATTATATTTCTTTTAATAATATATCTTAAGGCCAGCGGATAGACAATGTTTTCTATCTGTTTGAAATAATAACGAAAAAAATTTCATGGTGTGTCAACTCTGGAGCAAGCCACATACAAATGGCCGCGTGGATAGCATGAATGTTCCAGTTTTAAGACAGCAGTATTCAAGGATTGGGTACGTGCTTCGTTGATGGTAATAGCAAAGGCAAGACGGCAAGGGAACAGGAACCGCTTCAGTTCGATTTATAAATCGTTGGAAACCATTGGTATACGTGTAATCAGTCTATCTATGCCTTTGATCTGCCACCGATTATTCTTACCTCAATTAAATTTGGTGTCAAATAAATATTGGAAGTTCTTCGTTTGTATCGAGCTGTTCTTCTGTTACTGCAATGCTGCCACATGGATCACCAGCGTCGCTTTCGTGACTGTTAGTTTTGGAATTAAAAAAAAAAATTTGTTCAAATGTTTGTAGGGCTTATCGGACTTAACTACGGGGTCATTAGACCCTAAACTTACAAACCACTTACGAACTTTTACTAAAGACAGTACAAACATCCATGACCGAGGGGGGATGGGGACTCGACCCGCCGACGGGGAACGGCCTCGCTCATCGGAGCATAGCACCTCAATCCGCTCGACCACTCCGCCGCGACTTCGTTTTGGACTATACATTAACAGTGCCGTTATTGTTGGCTGTTTCTCCGATAGGGGGGCTACTGTCATTGCAAGGGCCTCACGTAAACTGTGATATCAGTGTGTAAATATGGATTAAATAACCTGAAGGTCGTATAAACGTGGTATTGATTCTGCTGAATCACATTATTTAGAACACAGCAACCAATAAAATTATTATATGAAATATGGTAAAGTTTGTAAGGGCTCCTATATGTACGTAGAATCATTATATATACTATTTCTCATCGGTGTTTTCATCGTGCGTACGTCGTACCTCCCGTATTACTTGCCCAAAATTAATGATTGAGGTACCATTTTCAAGGTTTCGTTCTCCACTAATGACGAAAAATACACAGATTGTTTAGAAATAAATTAATAAAAACTTTATTTAGAAAAATTGTATTGTTCATACAAATTAAGATGATACCCGGCGAACAATCGTAAATGGGACATATATTTACGGTTTCTCTCATCAGCCACCGCGCCGAGTATCAACTTAGTTTGCGCGGCCGATATAAAAGCAATCCAGAAGGTGCCATCTATTGACAATCTGTTGAACTAACATGACTGACAGCTTTTGCAGTTGTTTGGATTCTTTATGCAAGCCAAAGACTTCCTTTGGTGCATGCGTTTAACAGACGATTGGGTTACACATGTCGATGTAAATCAGGGTTTATCACATGATTTCGGTTATTCACGTCTATGTAACGACGACAAATAGATAAATAATTTAATTTAACTAACAGGCATGACAGCTTTTTCACCAGTTTGCTCATTCAGTGATATTTGTGTTTGTGCTGAAGACACAAACAGCCAAAATATAGTTTTAAAAGAAGAAAATGTTTCAATGTTTGTATAACTTATGGGACTTAACTTCGGGGTCATCAGTCCCTAAACTTACAAACTATTTATCAACTAGCTTCTACATCTACATCTACATACATACTCCGCAATTCACCGTAAGGTGCGTGGCGGAGGGTACACTGTACCACTACTAGGCATTTTCTTTCCTATTCCACTCCCAAATTGAACAAGGGAAAAAAGAATGCCTATATGCCTCCGTACGAACCCTAATTTCTCTTATCTTGTCTTTGTGATCTTTACGCGAAATGTAAGTAGGCGGCAGCAAGATCGTACTACACTCAGCTTCAAATTCCGGCCCTCTAAATTTACTTAACAGAAATTCATGAAAAGAACGTCGTCTTTCTTCCAGCGATCCCCAATTGAGTTGCCGGAGCATTTCCGTGACACTCGCGCATTGGTCGAACCTACCGGTAACAAATCTAGCTGATCGCCTCTGAACCGCCTCTATGTCTTCCTTCAAACCGATCTGCTGCGGGTCCCAAATACTTGAGCAATACTCAAGACGTGGTCATACAAGCGTTTTATATGCGGTCTCCTTTACAGGTGAAGTACATCTTCCCAAAATTCTCCCAATAAACCGAAGTCGACTGTATGCCTTACTCACAACTGTCCTTTCATGCTCGTTCCATTTCATATCGCTCTGCAATGTTACGCCTAGATATTTGAACGACGCGACGAAGCTCACTACTAATGCTGTATTCGAACATTATAGGACTGTTTTTTCTACTCATGCGCATCACCTTACATTTTTCTACATTGAGAGCTAGCTGCCATTCTTCGCACCAACTAGAAATTTTGTCTAAGTCAACCTGTATGCTATTACAGTCAGTAACAGACGACACCCTCCCATACACCACAGCATCATCAGCAAACAGCCTCAAATTACAACTTACTCTGTCCATCAGATCATTTATATAGATAGAAAATAATAGCGGTCCTATCACACTCCCCTGGGGCACGCCTGACGATACTCTCGTCTCTGATGAACACTCGCCGTCGAGAACAACGTACTGCGTTCTGTTACTTAGGAAGTCTTCCAGCCAGTCACAAATCTGTGAACCTATTCCATAAGCTCGTAACTTCGTTAGCAGTCTGCAGTGCGGCACCGCGTCGAACGCCTTTTTGAAGTCGAGAAAAACACAATCCGCCTCTTGTCCTTCGTCCATGACTCGCAAGATGTCATGTGAGAAAAGGGCAAGCTGAGTTTCACATGAACGATGTTTCCTAAACCCGTGCTGATTCATGGAAAGAAGGTTTTCCGTTTCAAGAAAATTTTCTACATTCGAACTGAGAATATGCTCCAAAATTCTACATGAAACCGGTGTCAACGATATTGTCCTATAATTGTATGGGTTATTTCTCTTTCCTTTCTTATACACGGGAGTCACCTACGCTTTTCTCCAATCACTAGGAACTTTGCGCTGAATTAAAGATTCGCTATAAATGCAAGCTAAGTAGGGGGCCAACGCCGCAGAGTAGTCATTGTAAAACCGAACTGGTATTCCATCCGGACCAGCAGACTTTTTCGTATTTAGCTCTCTCAGCTGCTTCTCTACACCGAAAATACCTATTGCAATGTCCCCCATTTCGGAATTAGTACATTGATCAAATGATGGTATATTTGTGCGGTCCTTCTGCGTGAAAGATTTCTTAAAGGTTAAATTTAGAACTTCAGCTTTCCGTTTGCTTTCTTCTATTATTGCCCCGGAATGATCAACTAGTGACTGTGACTGTGACTGTGACTAGTGCTTATGCTAAGGACGGCACAAATATCCATGCCCGAGGGGGGATTCTAACCCCCGACCGTAGTGGCCGTGCAGACCGTGACTGGAGTGCCTCAGTCCCCTCGGCCACCGCGTCCGGCTTAAAAGAAGACGTGTAAAATAAACAAGTTTTCAAAAAATTGAATGAACTTGAAAATGTCAGCATCTTATTTTTTATTTGTTTCACAGTTAATCATATTGTATTGAATTACATAAATTTTCATACAATGAGACTATATTTGTTACTACTATTCAAAGTTTATTATATGTACTTGCAGGTACCTCTTCTCAATTACTATCTTATCTATCTGTGACTGACCAGGATAGAGTGTGAATTATTCGCACGAGTCAACTAGTTTTATTTTACTTTATTTCATAGATTTTTAGCAGCTTTTGTG
Organism: Locusta migratoria; assembly: GCA_026315105.1. Lineage (NCBI taxonomy): Eukaryota > Metazoa > Arthropoda > Insecta > Orthoptera > Acrididae > Locusta > Locusta migratoria. Next base: position 145,367,325 of record CM048746.1, read on the forward strand.
CGCGAGCCTACGGCTGATACCATTCGGTTACGAACGGCTAGGCAGCTTGCTCACAGTAAGGACAGTTGTACTGTAGTTCCCATGGCAGAAACGCAGCATTTAGCTCAAATCAAATGTTCAAATGTTTCTAAGGCTTATGGGACTTAACTAAGGGTCAGCAGCCCCTAAACTTACAAACTACTGATGAACTACCTTATACTAAGGATGGCACAAATATCCATGCCTGAGGGGGATTCGAACCCCCAACGGCGGACGGCTGCGCACACCGCAATAGCATTTGGCGGTGGTAGAGGAGGTGGGGTAGCGAAAGCTCCAGAAGGCTACCTATTTGGGATCGTCCGTTGCAACCGCCGCGTCTCTAACAATGGGTGGAAAAAAATACGAAAATGGCTGTTTTTCCTGCTTGGCGCTTGCGGTGAATGCGGGCCACCCCCATGGAAATGGCGAGTCGCGAGCTGTTGTTATGGTGAGCGTTGTGCGCATGGTCGGGAGGTGCGACCGACTTATCGCGGCGTTCACTAAAGAGGAATATCGTTGCACGCTTTTGGTAGAAAGGGGAAACGAATATTCGTTTCTGTGGCATGCACGTCCTTTTCATTTCTGGTACGTATTTACAAACATACCGTCCTGAAACTGGTTAGAGATGTGAAAAATATTCTGTACATCTACATCTGTACTCCGCTAGCCACTTTACGGTGAACATTCAGTCTCCCTTCACAGGTGGTGGCAAACGCTGTAAATGGTTTGCTGTTTGCCATGGAGATATAACATGAAGCATCAACAGAAAACACGCGTGAAGACTATGTGATGTGCGACACGGTAGTTAAACTTCTAGACGAGCATGTAAATAGCGCAGACATGTGGCTAGAAACAACTGCAACACTCGATATTGCAGTCTATGAATCTACAGACGGCGAAGAAACGGAAGAAAGTTGCACACATGAAGACTCTTCGAGTGATAGTGTCACGTACCATTATCAATTATCTCCGAAAGCAACACCAGCAGCTACAATTACATTATCAGACAAAGAAAAAGCGGTGAAGTATTGGTTGAACGAAAGTAGTAAGAAACGACTACGTATCAGTACTGTTCAAAATAGGTATCGCTTTGTCCGCTCTGAACGTGAATTGTATAGATGGAAAAAAGAAGTCGCTGGACGACTAAGAGTCGACTGGAAAGTGCGACGCAAATAAATGCGCGATTTTTGAGCAATTTACCGATGTCAGACGACAGTTATTGAGTGTCAGCGACACAACATTGCGTGATAGGGCGTTAGAGAGTGCCAACGCGATAGGCGCTAAAAAATTTACAGCTTTTCAACGTTGGATTAGTCGCTTCAAAAGATCACATAAAATTGTGGCACGAGTAATAGCAAAATTTGTATCGAGAAACAGGGAGGAAAATTAAGTGACTCAAATGGAAATGATAGAAGCTTTTCTACGACTGCAAAAAATAAGATCGGCAGTTTTAGTGAATCTTACGTTTACATTGGTCAGTCAGGTTTTCAAAAAGAAATACATGTGAAAAGAACAGTGTCATTCAAAGGGGAAAGACATATTGAGGCAATTGCGCAGTCCGCGACTGCACTCACCCATTCATACACTATAATGCCCATAATTGTAATGGATGGTTCATAGCTAACTAAACTATATGTGTGACTTCAAGAACCAACTGGACGTATTGGACACGTGTCAAACAAACTAAGTTCTACGCAAACAATCTTGTGGTAGCGCATCGAAGTCTGGAAAAATGGGAAATGATAACGTTACACATTTCATGCGTCATGCTTTTCTTCCGTTATACGGGAACAAATCTCTTCTTCTAGATTCGTGGTCAGGTGATAAAAGTTCTGATTCATTAAAGGCTGTATTTCGAGATCACCCTGAAAAAGAAGAAGAGGTACTTCAGATTCCATCCGGCACGACGAACGTAATTCAACCGTTAGATAGAGAATGTTTCTGTCAGTGGAAGGCGTTTTACAGAAAACTAACATAGAAAATTATTGTGTTTAAATCACTGCAGTTTTTGTTTATCACCGTGACAATATTCTCAAGTTGCAATCAGTCGTACATTATCAGTTTTCCTCTCCCACGGTTTCAGAATGTGATTAAATATGCGTGGTACGCCTCCAAATATATTGATATTAGGCCTGATTCCTTCCTAACACATGCCGAGTTTTGTCTACTGATGTCTAACGTCTGTGATTCGCAGGGCTGTCATATGTCGTCTTTGCTTGTATGTTCTTAATGCACAAAAAAACCTGTTTTGAACATTGTATCAATATTTTGCATTTTTGCGGTAATTACAAGAAATAAAAGTTTGACGTGTTCTAAACAGTATATGTTTTTGTCTCTATTTCATAGCTATTTGGAAAGAATATTGTAGACAACATATCAGCTCCATTTGTCAACGAATTTATTATTATCGTATTTATTAATTATCGTACTATCGCTTCCACTGGGCGAATCAGTTCTCTCACTGCTGTGGCAGGAGAGCGGCGCGTAGCTAATGCCACCATGTCCCTAGATTGCGTTGGTATAACGTAGCGAGAGAGGTCAGGGTTGTACAACAGGAAGTTATAACCATGCGCCAATAATCTCGTACTTCATAAAAGTTTTTACAGACTTGCAAGTCACCTAACAGTCTGCATACAAACATCCTTCAATGTTAACTTACAGTGGTAAAAATAGCAACGCAGGTTTCGATATGACAAGTCTGACCATTGCAGTGTAAGCCTGGGAAGTACGGAGAATACGGCACGAATCAGACAATGCTTTGGTTGTGTACGGCCTTTAGTAATTTACTAGTGGTCATGTAGGAGCTGATCATTCCATAATCTTTAATAATGTTCAGATAGATAAAAAAATGAATTACAACCAACATTTACGAATACTGCCCAAGACTACGATGTTTATAGACGGCCTCGGCTACGCACCGCGGTAGTTAGCGTTAAGACCTAGCCTGGAACTGTCTCATAGGAACTATGCTCTCAAAATCAGCTGTAAAATTATAGTTGTTAATTTCAATTCACTAAACAGTCTTGTATTATGGTGTGTCTAGTAATAAAGCCCAATAATTGGCGGATATTATTTACATACATTTTCGTAAGTAGTTAATATTTCAGCTTTCTTAATAGCATCTCCATCAATAGTCCAGTGTGCTGTATAGCTGCGAAGGGACTACGTCATCGAGAGCACTTCTTACGGAACAGGTAGGAGGAACGCATACCCGTCGACTCAAAGGTGGATCAGCTTAGCTTGCAGATTCCGGATCGACAGTGTGGACCCGTAAATCCGTACACCCCTACACCATCTTCCACGGACTCCTAAATACATCTACATTTTCAATATAGATTTAGTCATTAGGAGGGAATTTACAGAGCCAAAGAGTACATAGCTTCTTAATTATTGTTCAATATTCGAGTAACATTATTCTATCCAATAAATATCTTCACTGATCGCTACAAAACTTCACAGGACCATCCGTAGGACTAATTTGAAGATTTCATGACCATTTCATCGAAATTCCTCCAGACATCTTTGAACCTACAGTGAACATATATAAACACATCGATTTTATAGATATAAATAAGCCACCAAATAAATGCCAGTACAACAAGTGTACTTATCACATAATCCACTGCAATTTAACAGTCTTCTCGAACATTTTTTCTTCAAAATATTCTCTAGATGTGCCCTTGAGCAAGTAACAGTTGGACTACCTTCAACCTCATGTCTTGCTAGTCACTCCTACTATTACTTGTCATGTTCGAAACACGCTATCTGGCTGACACGCTTTTACATTCCACGTAACCAGATCCCGTTCTCTGGGAATCTACTGAGGATTTCCATTCGTGATTCATTTACAAAAAAACCTAAATCAGGACCTCTAGAATTGTATTAATTGTATCATTATTTGATAATTTAATTAATACCTAACATTTAAGGTTAATAGTTTATGACAGTATTAAAGTGACAGATATATCGTAGAAGGTTCGAGAGAGAAAACAACGGACAACACTTACGTTTGGAAGAGAATGAGACAGGAAGAGGGAGACCAAGAAGTAGTATACGTGAAGATTTCAGGTACAAAAATCTAAGGACACACACTGTCCCAGAGCGGAGAAAATCTCCGATCGGACCGGGAATGTAACCCACGCCTCTTGCGGGGTACTCCACCATGCTATCGACTAGACTGTTGTTGGATTTTGAAAGGGACTAAGCTACAACGGTTATCAGTTCCTTGTTCCAGTCGTAGAGGTACAAAAACATGTTAAACTACCTTAAGTATAGGCGTTAGCTCGTCAAAATTTGAAAGTAACAAAAACGAGAAAGAATTAAAAAGGCTTGTACACAATACCAGAGTGTTTAGGCTAGATAATCACAGAAATAATAGTATGGTATTTAAGCGGGAAATTGCTTAAAACATCTCTGAATACATCTGGCGTCTGGTACAGAAAACGTAAAATATTCGTTTTGTTTACAAACGGCTGCCGCAGAATGACCTTCATTTTCGGTAGATTTCTGACATACCATCAGTGAAGAAAACATCTCGAATGGAAGCGTCAGCATGCTAACTGGATGAGTGAACAGGGATCCTATTTTCTATCTGTAAATAAGTTCCTATTTGGCCTGTAGAGTCTGTGGTGTTTTGTTTATTACTTACATGTTGCCCTATGAAAGGCAACAGGCGGATTGTGTTTTTCTCGACTCCAAAAAGGCGTTCGACACGTTGCCACACTGCAGACTGCTAACGAAGATACGAGCTTATGGAAAGGTTCATAGATTTGTGTCTGGCTGGAAGACTTCCTAAGTAATAGATCGCAGTTCGTTGTTCTCGACGGCGAGTGTTCATCAGAGACGAGTGTATCGTCAGGCGTGGCCCAAGGGAGTGTGATAGGACCGCTTTTATTTTCTATCTATATAAATGATCTGATGGACAGAGTAAGTTGTAATTTGCTGATGTTTGCTGATGATGCTGTGGTGTCGTCTTAAACTGATTGTAATAGCATACAGGATGACTTAGACAAAATTTCTAGTTGGTGCGAAGAATGACAGCTAGCTCTCAATGTAGAAAAATGTAAGGTGCTGCGCATGAGTAGGAAAAACAACCCCATACTGTTCGAATACAGCATTAGTAGTGAGCTTCTTGACGCTGTCGCGTCGTTCAAATATCTAGGCGTAACATTGCAGAGCGATATGAAATGGAACGAACATGTAAGGACAGTTATGAGTAAGGCGGACAGCCGACTTCGGTTTATTTAGAGAATTTTGGGAAGATGTACTTCACCTGTGAAGGAGACCGTGTATGAAACGCTTGTACGACCACGTCTTGAGTATTGCTCAAGTGTTTGGGCTCCGCAGCAGATCTGTTTAAATGAAGTCATAGAGGCGGTTCAGATGCGAGCAGCTAGGTTTGTTACTGGTAGGTTCGACCAATGCGCGAGTATCACGGAAATGCTCCGGCAACTCAATTGGGGATCGCTGGAGGAAAGACGTCGTTGTTTTCGTGAATTTCTGTTGAGGAAATTTAGAGGGCCTGAATTTGAAGCTGAGTGTAGAACGATCTTGCTACCGCCTACTTACAATTCGCGTGGTGATCACAAAGACAAGGGAAATTAGGGCTTGTACGGAGCCATATAGGCATTCTTTATTTCCTCGTTCTATTTGGGAGTGGAACGGAAAAGGAAATGCCTAATAGTGGTACAGTGTACCCTCCGCCACGCACCTTACGGTGAATTGCGGAGTATGTATGTAGATTTAGATGTTTATGTATTACATATACTACAGCGCTGTTTGCTCAAAATTTTTATTAGAGCCTCCAATGAAACAACTGTTAGAAAATTCTTAATAATTTCGATTTTTGCAACAAAAAGAATGACTTTGTATAGTCTACTGCTGAGAGACAAACAATAAATACTTCACACTTCGCCATGATGTATGTGACCACGCTTGCCTTTCCGCTCGTATCAGCGTATTTTCCACTGTCGTATATCTGTGTCTCTGGACGTGGCTTCCAGCGCTTCCCGCCATCACCCCTCCCCCGCCCCCTCTATCTCCTCCCTCTGCTCACACGACGCCGGCTCAATCCCCCTTCTAGGGCAGCCGCCGTTGCAACAGCCATCAAGAATGCATTTCCACAGAGCGCCGTACCGAAAGCAGAGCGTTCCATTTTCCGCAGCCGTGCTGCCGAGATCCTGGGTTCTCGTAGCCACCGACAGCATTACTCCCTCCGGTCTAGTATGTGGCAAAGAATCCTCGCTCCCACATGTAGCATACACAGCAGTCCACCAAGTGATGCGGCCGTTCTTTCATTACAAATAAGCACTTATAATATAGGAAGCAGACAGACTTCAAACATATTCATGTCACGTATGTGTAGTGACTTCAAATGCGAAGTAGTTTTTCTGAGCCCTTTGTGATACCGCAGATTCTACCCGATATTTGTCCATATACAACATTTTTAAGTGAACCTGCATCCATTGTAGGTCCTAAATTGGTTCAAGCTGTTATAGACGCGCGGATCTACATTGCGGTATATAGTTACGCAGCCTTTTCCGGTATGACTGTACGGTAATAATCTCAAATTATTTGAAGACTACTTTTAACTTTAACGAACGCTATATCACTGCAATTGTCTTCTCAAGAGCTGTCGAATGCAGTTATAATAAGTTAGTGGTTTCAAAAAGAAAGAAAAAATTTCGAATCCACCCTCGGGCATGGATGTGTGTATTGTCCTTAGGTTACTTTAATTAGTTTAGGTAGTTTGTAAACGAGGGACTAATAACCAAGCAGATAAACCCCACAGAATTACAAACATTTGAACATTTGAATTTGAATATCTCAGTTGATACCACTGATAAACCATTCACCAAAGAAAATATTTGTGCCCCTCGACGCTTTAGTACGTGCCAGAAACCGTGTTTCGATATTTGAACAATTGTTGAAATAAAATGTGTGTTACATCTTACGTGACTCACCCTATATCCAATATATAAAAATGTTTGTCTGTATGAGTTCTATGTGTTCATAAACCATTCATTCGATTGCAATATAACTTTGGCGAACTGTTCAACGTTCGCTCACGAAGGTTTCTGACCCAAAAACAAAAGAGCACGACACATAGGAGACATGACGTCTTAAATAATGAGAGACCACCGCGTGAGAATTCCCAGATTTATGCGTCAATTATTGGAAAATGGGAGTAGTTAAGGACCTGCAACATAGTTTGCATGTAATTTCTGACGTTTATGAAGCGTTTTGTAACTGACCCCCCCTCCCCTCCCCCTTAACATGGTGAAACGAAAAGACGTCTTCTGCTCACAACAGCTTCGCTGTAGATGCATCAGACATGATCTTGTATCAAATAAAGTTACATTACAGATGTGCATGTTACTATTTACTTTTGTCTGTAAGTCTCCCTTAATTCTCTTGCATCCGAAGTTAAGCAATTTGTTTTCTTAATCTCTATCTATATAAAAGCGAAAGGCCACTCACTCACTCACTCACTGACAAAACACGAAATATCGAAAACTACTTCACCTATGAAGCTGAAATGTGGCAGGAATGTAGTTTATAGGTAGAAAACGTCAACTAAGAAAGTATTTTGTGTAAGTTGCATGGCGGAGCATACTTCTACTGACTTACGAAATCTACAGTTTAATTCCGATCTTCACGAAATTTCTATATTTATTAATGGTGTCATTCCATTTACTGTATGGAACTGTATGTACTGTGTTTTATCAAACTTTAATGACAGCTTATTTGCTGAGAACCACTTAATGATTTTCTGAAAGACGTCGTTTACAATTTCTTCAGTTAGTTCTTGTCTGTCAGGTACGACAACTATACTTGTATCATTAGCAAAAAGAACCAGCTCTGCATCTTCATGAATATAGAAGGGCAAGTAGTTACTATATATTAAGAACAGCAAAGGGCGCAAGACCGAACCTTATGGCACTCCATTTTTGATTGTTCCCCTGTCTGAGGAATCATCTGTTTTTTGCATATTATGTGAACTACTGATGTCAACTTTCTGCACTCTTCCTGTTAGGTATGATTTGAAACCATTTATACACTGCCCCATTCATACCACAATAGTTTATCTAGAAGAATTCCATGGTTTACTCAACCAAAAGCATTGGAGAGATCACAAAAAATTCCAATGGATGATGTCCGGTTATTTGTTTGTTGAAAGTATATACAGCACTTTCAGTTGAAAAACTGACATTTTGTTAGAACTTTATTTTTACCTATGTGTGAAGCTACTCTAGAATACATTAGTCTTTCAAGAATTTTGGATAAGCCTGTCAGAATGAAATTGGGCGGCAGTTGTTGATATCAGACGTATTCCCTTTTTTGTGCAGTGGTTTAACAATAGCATATTTCAGTCTATCAGGAAAAACACCCTGATTCAGAGAACTATTACATATATCCTACTTATTTCTTGAGAACAAGCTTTTATTACCCCGATGGAAATACCATCAATTCCATGTGAACTTCTGCTCTTGAGAGAATTCATTCTTTTCTTAATTTCAATAGGAGAGGTTGGTGGAATTTGTATTGTATCAAATTGAGTTGGTATGGCCTGTTCCATTAACTGCCTAACTTCTTCTACTGAACATTTAGATCCTATTTATCCACAATATTAAAAAATGATTATTAAAAAAAAAACTTCTGACTTGTTAGTTGTAAACTTTTCATTCGCTTTGACAGTAATGCTGTCTCCATGTGCTCTTGGCTGTCCTGTCTCCCTGGTAATAATATTCCAAATGGTTTTAATTTTGTTATCAGGAATACTAATCTCAGACTTGATGCACATGCTTCTGGAGTTTTTACTAACTTTCTTATTGTAGTACAGTAATTTTTATAATATTTGACTGTTTCTGGATCATTACTCTTTCTTGCTATTAGATACAGTTCTTTTTTTCGCTTCCTAAGCCGTCGTATGTTCGCACTATTGGTTTGTGTGGACAGTTCTCTAAATGGGACTGTTCTATGATGTCCGCTTCCAAAGAGTGCGCATCATGATTTTCTGATGCTATGAAATCACACAATCCAGCGCATTACAACTAGAAACTCGTTACTCTTAATTCCGTTTCGAATTTCCTCTTGGCAGACTTAAAGTATGCATCGAAGAAGTTCTTTCTGGATCGTTTTTGAGGTTCCTTTGTAAAATGGTGCTTTTTCCTAATGCTATTTTAATACTGAATCTAATTTTGCACTAAAATTAATGAATGCGCGTGTCTTCTGAAAGCAAATCCCAAAGCATCACAGAAACGAATATAGTTTATTATTATGTTCGGTATGTTCCTATTTCCACAACCTTTTGGTTATGGAACGCTACTGACCCTCTGTTTGCACTGTGTGGTTAAGTGACTATATTTACATTACTTAGGCTTGCCACATTCAAAACATTGATAACGTGGACCGAAGAACGCGTTTCGTAATTTTGTAATGAAGTTGTTCAATGGCACAGAAACCTTGCTTAGTCCACGAAAGATATCCTCCAAATAATGAACAATGAAAACGAAACAAGGCGTATCTCGCATCGCAGCCATACTTGCTATACAGCTTCACAGAGTTAAATTTTCATTTTAATTGACGACTTTTAGTTTTAACTGTCTGAGAAATTCCTAAACAGGAAATCAGTCTTTCTAGCCTCTACATTTCTAATTCATCTTCAAACCTGCTCAAATTGAGGGTTTCAGAGAACAAGGAAATTTGATGAATCGTTATTTCACGTTATTACTTGTTAACACTCGGGCGGCAGCGCCAATTATCATAACTTCAGCAGCAGCGCGGTGCAGATTTGCTACCAGTGTGTATTCCGAGTTACAAACCTAATATATAGCTACTAAGTGATCGCAATGACAAAAATAGTTTAATTTACAGGTAGAAATGTAACATTTTTTAGTATCTGAATTAGTATATCAATTACCTTCGGTGTATAAATATAACAAACGTAATATTATTCCGAGAGTGCACAATAATCATGTATAATAGAACCAGCAATACTATCATTTTCTCTTTCGTTACTTCCCTGTAATTTCTGTTTCTTGAGTAATTAGTGTCAACTTTTTTTCTGTGTTATGTGGAAGATAGTACACAAAATTATCTCATCAAACACATTATCATCTATCATGAATGATGGAGCTTGCGTCTCTGACCTCACGCCCCTTGCATTCCCTCGTGAACCCGGGAATATCTTTATGATATTCTTTTTCATTGTTTTGGAGTGCTGCTTGTATGGTAGTTTACTCCACAGAGTGGTTCTGTCTCTAATATCAGATACATTGCGTCAGAAATATTGTTCTGGGCCGGAACTAGTATTTACATTTGAACGATAGTATCCTGTTCATGATCTGATGTGCATCTGACATGCTGTCTATCCTGACCCGACAATTCTATGCACCTGACACAGAAACGCATAATTAAAATCTCGTAATACGAACACATAATTTATTTCCTTGTTGCTTATGACAACTTTTCACATCACAATTTGTTACTTTTCGAAAGAAGTGTATTTCTTCATCTGATAGACCCATACCACGTCTACGATACCTGAAGATTAAATTATGTAGTAGAGTAACACTCATTTTCGCATTATGTAAAGCTTAAAAAGGGTTAAAAATGAGATTGACGGAAACTGCAGCATGGCTAATTAGAAGAAACTTGGGGACCATTTATCGAGAGTAAAAGTTGTATTTACATAATAAATTGTGCATTCTAATACGTAAGGTAAAATTTATACAATAAATATTTACTAGAAACTGCCACAAATCCATTTGCAAGGAAAACTAGACAACACAAAACAATCCAAAACTACTTACATGACAGGCAGCGTGGTGCAAATCTGCTCCCAGTGAAGCACTCCCTAACAAAACTTTTTTTGGGTGTACACAGCCGTGCTCTAGATACTCAGAACCTTCACTGACATCATTGTTACGGCTTAATTGAGGAATAGCTAAAGAGAAATACGGTATCTCCATTATTGGGACATCAGTAAGTATTTAAAGAAAACTGGTAGCATATTTACACCAGCGCTGCCGCTCGAGGGTTAATTGAGCCTCGATATTCACTACAACCCACGCAAAACAATGGACTCAATGCACAGTTACTTCGCTCACAACTACAAGTGAACTGGTGAGAAGGTTAGAAATTCTTTGTTCGAAGTACGATCAATTCCGGCCCTCTTCGGAAGAGTTTGGACTCTGTTTCTGTGGCTATCAGGGTGGCTCGGGAGGAATATGTATACACTTGAGACTCGTATACGAGAAAACTGTTACCAAGCGTTGCCCCCGCACCCCGCACGCCACCCGAGGCACCCTAATCTGTGTTTTAGGGTCCGCCGAAACCCAGTCGCTGTCGGTGAACTTCAGTCCACTCGGGGGCGTTTGGTGCGAAATAGCCCTAGCATTTCAAAAGAGATATTGTAAATGGAGCGCTATTTGTATTTGTATACTTGTATACTTGTATACTTGTATAGGAAGCTCCAAAAGGAAACAGATCTTAACAAAATTACTGCTGGGTGTAGCGCAAACCTACATACTTATACAGGAGCCGCCTCCGGTATTGACACATGGTGCATGGACTGGCAACTGAGCTTCAACAGAAAGAAGTGCGAAGTGCTGCGCTTACATGGAGTGAAATATCCTTTATTATATAACTCTGCTGTAGTAAGAAGAACCCTGGAACCATTTACTTCCATAGAATATCTGGGAGTAGACATCAGTGGTATATTATGCAGAGATTAATACTAGCCAACAGAGCCTATTTTGTTCTAACAAGACTTCTATCCTCAAGGCTCCTGACTCGTACCACTAAATTAACTATCTATAAATCACTTATACGACCGTGATTATATATGCCTGTGAAACCTGGACACTAACAACTACAGATAGTGAAATACTGGACGCATTTGAAAGAAAGATACTCGGATGAATTATCGGCCCAATCTGTGAACAAGGAAGATGGAGGAGGAGATACAACCATGAGTTACATACCATATACAAAGACCAACCGATCAGAAAAATAATGAAGTCATCCAGATTGTGGTGGGCAGGCCACGTGGCTCGCATGAATGTCACAGAAGTACCAAAAGTATTATTACAAGGAAAGCCAGGAGGGCAGAGAGGACGTGGTCGACCAAGAGCCAGATGGGAAGATGGAGTAGTCGAAGATCTTAGGAAGATGAGCTATAGAAACTGGAGAGTATTGGCAAAGGACAGAGAGAAATGGAAGAAAATTGTAGAAGATGCCAAGGCTCATCATGAGCTGTAGAGCCAAGAAAGAAGAAGACATAAGGGTTGATTTGAAATGGAACGACCACATAAAACTAATCGTGGGTAAGGAAGACGGCAGACTCTAGTCCGCCAACAAACGAAGTAGGTTAAATAACTCTCTTTCGGTCAGCGCTTGGGTACTGATCATTGCTGTTCATCGTTGTGGCATGCGTACCAAGTAGGATTAATAAACGACATTGAGAAGTTTCAATGAACCTCCACTTCATAGCCCTTTTCCTCGGAAATTCGTGGAGAGTGCACTATAAAACTCGTATAAATGGGAATCCTGACGCATATCATTAACATGGAAAGTCTCATTGCAAACAAACTTTCCGATACCGGAAGACCTCCTTGTGAGAATTTAGACGTCTATAGCCCCCAATTTCGAACTGTAACAACAAATAATTTGTCTACTTCCTGCATCCTATATGCACGTGTTTAAATTTCCCTGTCTAGTGGTTTCAAAGCCGACCAAATCATACGCAAGAATTTTTGTACATAGGAGACAATAGTGACTGAAGACATAGGCAATAGATTGTGAGAAAAATAAAGAGACAGTGCATATGTCACAGAAAAAGAATGGGAAAGCGACAAATGCATGGAGAAGGTGAGTTTGGTAATCCTACGGGAGCTCGAGAGATTGGACTGAAAGCAGTGATAGTGGAAGAGAGAGACAAAAGAAAGAAAAAATGGGAAGAAAAGAAGGTAGTTGGAGAGATAAGAATGAAAGCAGTGGTGATGAAAGGAAGATGCTGTCTATGGAGACTGCAATAATTTGAAAGACTGGGTAAAGGTGTTCAACTTGTTGGCGTTAAAAGAGCGCGAATATGTTGGCATGCAAAATTATTTGGAAGGATGGAGGATTAAGCATTCAAGCAGCTGGCTCCCCAATCTTCTGTTGTTCAAACAGCGACATGTTTGCCTTTTTTAGCTCCGACAGTAGCATTCTTCAAATCGTTTCCTTCTTGTCCTTGGAATAGCAGGGTGTGCTACTCATATACGAGGCGCGTCCAGAAAGTAAGTTCCGTTTGGCTATATAAAACGAACGGGTACAGATATAGAAAAAATATTTATTGTACAAAAATCTACAACTCTTAAACTACTTTTCTACATAGCTTCCGAAATTTTGTAGGCAATTGTCATAGCATGGCATAAGGTTTTGTGTGCCTTTTTCATAGAATGTTGCCGCCTGCGTATTCAACCATGTGGTAACATGTTCTTTCAGGTCGTCATCATCGTTGAAGTGTTGTCCACCAAGGACAGATTTTAGGTGTAAGATGAGGATTACTGTAAAAAAGATTTTTTTTTCACGATAATGCCTGACCTCACACAGCGAATGTGACCAAACAATTCTTACGGAAATTTCAATGGGACCTGTTTGATCATCCTCCATACAGCTCGGACGTCTCTCCTAGCGACTGTCATCTCTTCTTACACCTAAAATCTGTTCTTGGTGGTCAATAATTCAACGATGATAAAGAGCTGTTAACACATATTTGAATACACAGGCTGCTACCTTCTGTGAAGGATGCTTGCATAAACTTGGGGCACACTATGACAAGTGCCTACAAAATTTGGACAGTTATGTGGAAAAGTAGTTTAAGAGTTGTAGAATTGTGTGCAATAAAAATTTCTTCTGTATCTTTGTACAATTTCATTTTATTGCCAAATGGAATTTACTTTCTGGACGCACCTCGTAGAACAAATTCTGTTTATCATTAAAAATGTAACAACTTATTTCTACGCCGCGATAAATTTTTACACAGGATATGACAAATAACCATATTATGTTCAGAAGCTTTTCGAGAGTAGAAGTAAGGTAAATGTCCAAATTAAATTTCTCGCAGAGTATTGTTCTTGAAATGTAATGTTAAGTTTTTCGCATTAGACAGAAGTGGAGACGAGACTAGGGATCTTCCGTCGGACATGAAACCAATATCTCCAGAATGTAATGGGGTATTATTGTGCTCTCAGTTTTAAATAAAATTTCAGTATCTCCTCTGAATTTCGTACACTGATGTGTCTAAGCTACAATCAAACACATGTAAATTATACGCATTGTCAAGCCACAGAAAAGCGTGGTCTGGTGCAGCTAGTCACAAATAAGTATCACGACCAAATAAGACCTGGATTAGGAAAAAATGTATTACGGCAATGACTTCGTTAAATTTTAGGTTTCACTTCTCAAATGTAAGTAAAACAACAACACCTGTATACGCGAGTGTACAGAGGGAAACGTGTAAATATACACGACCCCATTTCCGGCACATAATTCAGGCTGCCACTGCTCGCAGCGAAGCGCCGAAGGTGCTCCCGTTGAGGATGAAATTTATGGCGGGCCCTTACTGTGCCGACAATAAATGAGACCTCTGGTCGCGAGTCATCTGTCACTCGCCGGAGACTACTCGATTTAGCTGCTGTGCTGCTCCCCAACATATAGCGCATCGCAACCAAGAAAAAGAGCTTCATTTCACTGCAGCAACATTTTGTTGTTCACACGTTCACTACTTTGGGGTAAGGTTTCTTGCACGCAGAGCCACAGTTTTTCAATTTTGACATGCCATTTTAAAGTTTTATGTATTAACTTCTTCACATGGAGTTAAAGCTGTCCTTGTCTAAAGCACATGGCACTTTATTTTACTTTATAATAACCTTTATTAAGTGTCCGACACCTTCTGAAAAAGGCAGAATTAATTCATCCGAAACCTGGTCAAATTTAAACAAACCTATTCAGTGAAACTAGTTGGCTGTTATTTGTCTACAAATTGATATACTGTTAACATCTCAGAACAAGCATTTCGTAATACCACTTCTACTCATTTACCCACTTGGTTATGTTACTCCAACGACTAAGTACATTTTACTCAAACTGTATTATTTTTAATATAGGTTTTAACATTTTTGTTTTGAATTAAATTCAGGAGGAAGTCAAAGATTTTCAGTTTCAACAGTGCAACTGATTGAAATCTGATATGGTTTTTAAGTGCACCATTTTTATTTATTTATTTTGAAAACAACCGCCTCGAGAGTTTTTACTTCAAATATCAGTTTCAAGTGGATATTTCGAGCTGTCAACATTTGCGAATGATTCTTTGCATCAGTAATAAGCACTTCTTATGTGACGTTTTCTTTTCATGCATTTTAAAATTTTGACTGTACTTTCATTGCGGCGGTCAAATAATGTTGAATATTGCGCATCCTATATAAGTTGACTGTCGCATAAAATGGGCTGAAGATATTAAACTACCTGTATTACAAACGATAACAGTAAGCAAAGATGTTTCATGTGCCAGGGAAGACTACTTTGTTAATGGTTTAATCATTTTTCTTGTCCTAAATTTTGTTGGTTTATGATGTACTTCTGAAGTATCTCGCCGCGATGGAGTAGCCGAGCGGTCTAAAGCGTCTCGCTGCGGAGCGTATAAACTAGTTAATGGGTTTCATATGGCGTTGGCGAAATAGTTCAAGCAGTAGCTTACCAGGCTGTCATGTGTATGATGAGGATTAGAACGTTCCTAAAAACGTTAGTTTTATTATTTGTTATAAAAATTATAGCAATTTTAAATTAATTGTATAAAATATTATCAATTACATCACTAACAACTTTACTTCATTTATGAAAAGATACTTGCATCAAATAAAAAAATTAAGTTTTAATGTTTTGTTTTTAAAAATTCGACTAATTCTAAATGCATTTTAGAATTAATTTAGGTCGAATAAAGGGTCAAATACTATTGTCATTACAGTTATATCACAAATTTAGGCGATATTTTGAGTGTATTGCTATCTTGCTAAGTCCCAACTTCAATGGAATTTTCGAGACCTCGTGGTCTTCTTGTAACTACGATCTCAATTCGTTACTCGTTTCGCATCACCTGTTGCAATATTTTGTGATCTCTCAAAATGCTTTTGATTGTGTAAATCATGGAATAATCTTCTAGATAAGCTTAAATATTGTGGTATGAATGGGACCGTGCACAAATGGTTTAAATTTTACTTAACTGGAAGAGTGCTGAAAGTTCAAATAAGCAGTTCAAATAATATTCAAAAGACAGTTAATTCCTCTAACTGGGGAGCTACCAAAATGGGGTCCTACAAGGTTCAGTCTTGGGTTTTTTGCTGTTGTTAATGTATACTAATGATTTGTCATTCTATATTCACTTAGATGCTAAGCTAGTTCTTTTTGCTCATGACAGAATATAACTACCATTCCTAACAAACACGAATTAACTTGCCGGCCGCGCGGTGGCCGAGGGGACTGAGGCGCTCCAGTCACGTTCTGCACGGCCACTACGGTCGGGGGTTCGAATCCCCCCTCGGGCATGGATATTTGTGCCGTCCTTAGACTTAGTTAGTTCATAAGTAGTTTGTAAGTTTAGGGTCTGATGACCCAGAAGTTAAGTCCCATAGCCTATACAAACATTTGAAACGAATTAACTTCTTGTTGTTGTGGTGTTCAGTCCGCATACTGATTTGATGCAGCTCTCCACAGGAAGCGAATACACGGGGATCGGGGGCTGTGTGGCGTGGACTGGGCGGTTTTTTAGGATAGAAGGTTTAGGGAAAAAAACAAAATGGGCAATCTCAAAGGGAGCAGGTGTATCAGTAGATCTAGGAACTATCGGTATAACAGTTGTAAATTGTCGTAGCTGTGTCGAGAAAGTACCAGAACTCCAGGCGTTAATAGAAAGCGCCGAAACGCACATCACTATAGGCAGTGAAAGTTGGCTCAAGCCGGAAATAAGTTCAGCAGAAGTATTTGCGAAATATATAACTGTGTTCAGAAAGGATAGATTAAACAAAATAGGTGGAGGCGTGTTTGTCGCCATCAAAAGTAGTCTTTCGCGTAGCTAAGTTGAAGTTGATAGTTCCCGTGAGATATTATGGGTAGAGGTTGTACCTGAAAATCGTAAGAAGTTAATAATTGGTTCCTTTTACCGGCGTCCCGACACTGACGATAAAACAGCAGAGAGGTTCAAAGAAAACCTGAGTCTGATTACAAAAACATACCTCACTCACACGATAATAGAAGGCGGTGATTTTAATTTACCCTCGATCTCTAGGAGAAATTATATATTTAAATCAGGAGGTACACATAAAACATCGTGTGAAGTTGTATTTCGAACAATTAGTTCATGAGCCAACTAGAATTGTAAATGGATGTCAAAAAACACTTGATCTCTTAGTAACAAATAATCCTGAGCTCATAACGAGCATCAAAACGAATACAGTTATTAGTGAACCCAGAGCTGTCGTAGCGAGATTGAATATAGAAAGTCCCAAAGTTACCAAAAATAAATGAAAGGTATATTTGTTCAGGAAAGCAGATAGAAATAAAATACATTGCTTCTTGAAAGACAGCTTCCACTCGTTTCTAACACTAAACGTAGGTGTAGACCAGATGTGGCTCAAATTCAAAGATGTGGTATGGACAGCAATGGACAGTTTTATACCAAATAAATTAATAAAAGAACGAGGCGATCCCCCTTGGTACACAAAACAGGTCAGGACACTGATGGAAAAGCAACGGAAAAGGCATGCTAAATTTAAACGAACACAAAATCCCCACGGTTGGCGATCCTACACAGAAGCTCGATATTTGGCGAGGACTTCTACGCGAGATGCCTACAATACTTATCACAACGAAACATTTTCTCGAAATTTTACTGATAACCCAAAGAGATTTTGGTCATATGTTAAAAAAAACGGGGGCAAAACACAAACAATACCTTCACTACGTGATAGTAATGGCGATACTGCCGATGACAGCGCTACTACAGCAGAGTTAATAAACATAGCTTTTAGAAACTCATTTACCTAAGAAGACGAAACCAATATTCCAGATTTCGAATTACGAACAGAGGCCATAATGAGTAATGTAGAAGTAGATATCATCGGAGTAGTGCAACAACTAAAATCACTTAACAAAAACAAGTCTTCTGGTACGGACTATATACCCATTAAATTTCTATCTGATTATGCTGAAGCGATAGCTCCTTATTTAACAGAAATATACAACTGCTCTCTCAAAGAACGATTGAAAAGTTGCACAGGGCACACCTATATTCAAGACAGGCAGTTGGAGTAACCCACTGGACTACAGGCCTATTTCATTGACGTTAATTTGCAGCAGGGTTTTGGAACATATCCTGTATTCAAATATTATGAATTAACTTGAACAGAATGATCTATTGACCCAAGGTCAACACTGATTTAGAAAATATCGTTCATGCGAAACACAACTAGCTCTTTATTCACACTAAGTGATGGGTGCTATCGACAAAGGTTCGCAAATCGATTCCGTATGTCTTGATTTCCAGAAGGCTTTTGACACCGTACCTCATAAACGGCTTTTAATCAAATTGCATGGTTATCGTATATAAGTGCGCCACGGTTGCACAGTGGTAGAGTGCCAGACAACAAATCCAAAGGTCACCGGTTCGATCCCCGCCAGGTCCTGGGTTTTTTTATCTGTCACTTTTCACTTCTTTCACCTCTGTCAATATTGCTAATGTGAAAAATACCGAGTAGCACCGTGGTTAGGAACCCACGTAAAATTGTAGGTCCCCGTATAACTGGCTGGGTTAGTCAGTTCGAAGGTCAGAGGAAGGCAACGGCAACCCACCCCCAAACAGGACCATGCCTAGTAAAGCACTGTGGTGTTCAAACCAATCTTCGGATTGTTGACTGCTTTACCTTTTATGGTATATAGGCCCAAATTTGCCAGTGGATAGAGGATTTCCTGTCAGAGAGGACACATTTCTTAGTAATCGTTGGTAAGACATCCTTATTAGGTGGGTTCACGGAGGACATCGAAGGAGACCAAATAAGGGCAGCTCGTTTGCGATTTATTTCATTCATAAGTTAAACTAACCTAAGGACAACACACACATCCATGCCCGAGGGAGGATTCGAACCTCCTACGCGGGAGGCTGCGCGGTCCGTAACGTGGTGCCCTAGACCGCTCGGCTACTCCCGCGGAGGCTCTGGATGATGTAAATCAATGTATATCTATGTGTGTTTACATAGTACCCAAATCAGGGCCAGTAAATACAGTAAGTGTGAATTTCTTCGACGCCAAATTTACCGATGGAATACGTGAATACTATGTTGTTCCTCCTGCTGTGAATCCAATACAAAGTGAATTTCTAGCGTATAGAAGAAAATTGTTTGCTAATAACTGTACTGCTGCTAACCCACAAGTGGTGGAAAATAAAAGAGAATGTAAACCTTACTTCGATGTTGATTATATATTGTACCATTGGAGTGAATAGAATAAAATGTATGCTAAGAAAATCTGTTTTCATAACGTGATATCCCCAACTAATCCAAATTCATTGTCAAGCACACAGACGTTCGTCTGTATATATACCCATTGCACGCCTGTACTTGATATAGTAACATGCTAGCGTGGGTGAAACATCACTCTAATTTTGTACTTGAAGACTGGTCTGTGGGAGAAGGAGAAGAAGATCGTAAGAAGAATGAGAATGCTGTACTTCTTCCAAATAATATACGTGCGATAATTGTAAGACCATCGAACTGTGGCAAAAATATTCTCATGACACTGATAACACATAGACGGAGTCCGCTTCGAACATGTCTGCATTTTCTCGAAAACTCCCTTACAACTTAAAGACCAGCTGCTACACAAGATACTAAAAGGTTTAGATGATGTCACATACACCACGTATAATCAGAGTGCTCATATCCCACCTCCAGATAACATAAAATCAAAGTCTTCATATTTGACGAAGTAGCTGTGGAAAACCAAGATCAGATTCGACGATATTTTTGTTTCGGTAGACATATGGGTTTTGATGTTTTTTATCTGAGTCAGACATATTCTCGAATCCCCAGACAGTTGTTGCGGGATAATGCGAACCTCATTATACCATTCAAACAAGATAATTTGAATGGAAAACGTATGTAAAATGTTCAAATATTTTTAAAGCTTAAGGGACTTAACTGCGGGTTCATCAGTTCCTAAACTTACAAACTACTTATGAACTACCTTATACTAAAGACGACATAAACATCCATGCCCGAGGGGGGTATTCGAATCCCCGACGACGAACGGCCGCGCGCACCTTAACACGGCGCTCCAGTACGCGCGGCTAATCTGCCGCGGCTAGAACATATTTGTCAAGCCCATGTAGGAACCGACATGTCATTCAATGAGTTTGTACAAATTTATGCAGATTGCTGTATTCATTCTCAGTATGGGTTTCTCCTTATAGACAAAACCAGAAAACTGAAGGATGGCAGGTATAATCGAAACTTCCAAGACTCTTTTTTTTACATAAATAGCTCTGAAAAACGGTGGCTACATAATTGCACACGACGCCATGGATAAATTTGCACGTATGTCAGGCGCTCTTGGTGTGCAAAGACAGAATATGCGTATGTATATGGATGTGAAGATAAAATGTGAAGTTGAAGGAGTTCGTAAGGACCTAGTGGAATATCATGACCGAGCCAAAGAGAACTTGCGCAAGGAGTTATTGACGTTTTATTCACGTGAGCTTGATTATGTCCGCAATCATCTACTAACCTTCTACGAGAGTAAAGTTGAATAAGTGCCCAGTCATACAATGAAAGTGTTCAGAACATGATTAGAACCTTATCTGAGGGATTAATGGACTTGATAAGAAAATTAAGGACCTAGTCGTGAAAGTTAATTTCTTTGAGAAGGAAAAAATTGAAGCGGATGCACTTATTATTGACAAGAGAGCATACAACTCTAAGTCCTGTTTAGTACACGTCGAGATGTCAATCGAGCAAAAACTTATCCAGGTGTTTCCACACCTGGATTCGGGAGAAGCTACGGCTGTAGCGTTTAGTACAGTTGACACAAGATCATATGTTACGAGAAACCTTTAAACCAGTTACAGACTCTCTCAAACAAATTTCTGTGGACATCAACAACCTTGTTTATAACGATGGAGATGACGATAATGGTGTTACCGAATTTTTCAACAACCACAACGAGTTAATTATAGACAAGACATATGGTGTTAGCAGAGTAAGACCATATATGCTAGGTACAAAACCAATAAGATTAACCAAAAACACAACACAGACTGGTGACAAAGAGTTTAAAGAACAGGGTCTATTGAATCTTATATTCTTGAAATCCGCGAGAACATCAAACTATTCGTCTACAGATCTCAACACTTATCGAGAAATAGTGCTGCTGGCAAACCTACATAAGGCTGTCGAAACCGAAAAGCGTAACCTCTATAAAATACAAAAAAGTTATAAAACACATATTAGATAGCGAGGGGAAAAGTAGTATTGAATATGGAATTGATATACAACAAAAAAGAGTGAGCGGTCAAGCCGCAGACTATATATACTACAGCCGACCAGACGATTTAGTAGATCGGTTACGACTTCTGATGGCAATACAGCGCACTCGAATGAGGTTGTTTCAATAATTTCACAGCTTAGAGAGAGATGTATAATCAAATAAGAATGGAAGCAGTGGTTGATGACCCCCATAAGCCTGCACGTAAAACGTAACCTCGCAGTTAGCACTGAGAAAAAATAAACAGCTATGGTCAAAATGTCGTTCTGCAATTACATAAAAGCTGATATGCCCCATCTGTTCAACATTCTCAATAACCTCTCAGGCCTGTGATGATCAAAGGTATTGATTACTTGTGGCAGATTGATCTTGTGGATATACAACAGCATTCTAGTCTGAATAAAGGCTACAAATATATTCTAATCGTCATCGATTCATATTCTAAATTTGCATGGGCACTACCGCTGAAATCGAAATCTGGTAAGGATGTTGCAGGTGTGGGTTTGAAAAACTGTTGCAGATTGGGACGAGCAGGTGTCCTAAAAATCTCCAAACAGACCACGAAACTGAATTTTACAACCAATATTTCAAGAATGTGATGAATCGATATAACATAAACCATTACTCAACATTCACCCATTTGAGAGCAAGTATTGTGGAGCGTCTAAACAGAACAATAGAAACACTAAATTGGAAGCTATATAATCTGCAGGGATCATACAAATGGACTGATATTCTTCCTGAAATAATAGCTCAGTAGAGCCGGCCCAACACCGCACAGTAACAGTGAGGCCTATTAATTTTCGTGATAACGAACTTCTACACACAGTATATTTCAGAATTAAATTGGTTTAACACCACAGACAAATATTTAAATTTGGAAACTTTGTGCCTATTTCAAAACACAAAATCACCTTCGAGAAATCATACCTTCCAAACTGGTCAACGGAGATATTCACTGTTTCAAAAGTGCAAAGAACGAATCCTAGAACTTATATTCAAAAGGACGGCATAGGAGAAGAAATTGCAGGTTTTTTTTTTTTTTTTTTTTTTTTTTTTACTCGGAAGAACTGCAGTAGAGTTCTAAGCCAGATATGTTTCTCATAGACAGAGTTCCGAAACGTCGTGGGCATCGAGTATTAGTTAAATGGCTCGGTTTCCCAGCTGCGGAAAACAATTGGATTGAAGCGGACGCAATGCTATATGACAAGATAGCTCTGGCAGGACATTCGGATGTGAGTTCTCTAGCGGGCGGTGTATCACCTATTGCCAGAATGGTCAATAACGCGAAAAACGCTCAACAGTATCTGGAGGAAGCTCGAAGACATAACCACATGATGGAAGCAGCAGCTCTCTGGAATGGACTCTACCTGAAACCGTACTAGGAAAGACTGGGCCGCTTCATAAGTGGAAATAATAATTAAAAAAGTCCCTGTAGTAATACTGCCAGACAAACCTCTTACAAATATAGATCTAGTAAAATTTGTTAAAAATAAGCTCAATATTCCAACATTCAGAGGCGTGTTTATGCGGAACACATTACTAGAGACTATGTAGCGATCAGGAGAATGTGCCATTGTAAACTTAGATTTTGCCGGCGGACCTGGAACTCACTGTGTTGCATATGTTTAAAAAAACGATGACACCGTCTTTTACTTCGACTCATTTGGGAACCTCCAACCTCCTGAAGAACTGCAACGATACTTTACAAGCAGAAGAAACGATTTCTACAACTTCCGACGATATCAAGAGTTCAATACTTATCTGTGTGGTCATTTGTGTATTATGTTCTTCATAACATACTCGAAGAAGAAAATATAAATAGCGCCGTCCTCAATACCAACTCATCTGTCGAGCTTTAGATGTGATCTCATACACTCTGACATTTAAAGAGCATTCGTCCGTATTACGTGCAAATTACTTTTCGCCGATTGATTTAAGCAATGGTTAGTGGTGTATTGCTCTGATTGGTCTGGAAACATATGACAGCATTCCAAATATCACAGAATCTATCAATAACCTGAAACTAGAAGCTGACGGTCAACAAGAGACTTTAATAATTCAACTGGGTGCAAATGATATTGACGTCATAAGGAGAGTTTTGGAAGAGTTTAGGAAGGGTATTGATTTACGTGCAAATACAAGTACTCTGAAGTCTGATATACGTACAATCATTGCATCAATGGACTTCAGCTGGAAAGGATCAACAGGACCTCTACTGGGTTTCACAAGAGGTCAGGTTTTGAAGAAAGATTCTGAAACATTCTACACCTCTGATCTGGCTGTGAATATTATACCAGTCTATACAGTTCGTGTTGAGTGCAGTGTTGTAACTAGCACATACCTCAACAATAAACTAGTTCATATAGCAAACGGATTTTTCCCGGCAGTTGCTTTAGGGTATAAGATTACTGAAACCCCTCACAACGTCATCCACCTCCCGGTGACAGTTCAGACATCGGATTATTTGGATCTACGCATTGTAGACCAAGATGACAAACTTGTCGACTTTTGCGGTGAGGAAATTATTGTGAGGCTGCATCTGAAACGATATGGGGTTAAAGTATAAAACCTCAGTGCGCACACCACAGCACGACACTTAGCATCAAAGCACCAAAGCGATAACACCGTCAAACTATGAGTTTCTTAAATCAGTCGGTTTTAAGCCCGTCAACTATGTCGCTCGATATATCCATCCAGTCAGAAACAAAGAGTTTACTGCCAGTCGCTAATATATACTACTAACATAAGTAGTGTTGCCCTCTTCAGTGCAAATCTGTAAATTTTGCCGGAATCTAAACAATACAGTGGCATGTTTAGTTCAGTATTTCAGTCAACAGAGGGCAGTTAGTGAGCAAAATCCTACACGCTCTCATATAAGGACGCAGGCCATGAGAGGGTTAACTTTAATATTGCGATGTTTTCTCAAATTCTCCATTGTTTGGTCGAAAGTTACATTATTCCTTAATTTGTAAACTGCTTTTCCAGAACCTCTAGTGACCACTTCAGATAATTCACCTATAATAAGACTCAAGGTGAAATTCTCATATCATTCTGATATTGGGTCAGTCAGCGTAATCACTCCATTATCCCCCCAAATGTAGAGGTTGGATGTTTCCTCTACAACACCGTCAACCCTTGGAGGATGTGTCAACTCACAACACAGTACAGCGCAACACTTAATGGCGTGATGACGTTCAAATACTTTGAGTTGTTCCCTTTCCAGAATGGTTCTACACCCTTTTATGAAGGAAAATGGGTCACTTAGTAACTGTACAAATATTTAAGTCTCTGCGTCTTGTTCGGACGTGATAAGCGTACACCGAACAGAGATTCATATTAATATATATATATATATATATAGATAAATCGCTATCCGATCGCCATAAAACCGTGCCTAAAGCCTTCCCCGGGTAGACATTAGTAACTGTACAAATTTTTAGCTCTTTATGTCTCGTGGTTCTGACGTGATAAACGTACACCGAACAGACATTTACATTTATAGATATAGATTTAGGAGACAATCTGAATAGCTCGTTTAGACTGTTCGCTGATGATGCTGTCGTTTATCGGTTAGTGACGTCAACAGAGGATCAAAAGCAACTGCAAAGCGATTTCGACAAAATTTCTACATGGTGCAAAAATTGGCAATTGACACTAAATAAAAAAAGTGTAAAGTAATACACATGACCACTAAAAAAATCCGCTGAACTTCAATTACACGATAAATCGGTCAAACCTTAAGGTCGTAAATTCTACCAAATACCTAGGAGTTACAATTACCAACAACTGTGACTGGAGAGAACACAGAAAATATTGTGGGGAAGGCGAACCAAAGGTTACGTTTCATTGGCAGAACGCTTCGAAGATGCACCAGCTCCACCGAAGAGACTGCCTACATCACACCTGTGTGTCCTCTCCTGGAGTACTGTTGCCCCTTGTGGGACCCCCACCAGGTGGGACTGACGGAAAACATCGAGAAGGTTCAGAGAAGAGCAGCTCGTTTTGTTCTATCACGTTACGGGGGGAGGGGGGAAGTGTCACGGAAATGTTGCATTGTTAAATCATTAAAAGAAAGACATTATTCATTGCGGCGTGATCTGTTTGTGAAGTTTCGATCATCGACTTTTACTTCTGAACATGTAAATATTTTGCTAGCACCCACCTACATAGGAAGACATAACCATCCCAATAAAATAAAAGAAATGAGATCGAAAACGGAACGATTTATGTGTTCTTTCTTCCCGCGCGCTATTAGAGAATGGAACAATAGAGATAAGTTATGAAAGTGGTTAATGAACCATCTGCCAGGTACTTAAATGTGATTTGCAGAGTATCTATGTAGATGTAGATGTCTTACCGTTAGACCACCGCACTACTAACGCTTAAGGCGCCTTGGAATAGTCTAAGTACGATTTTCCTCCAAGTCACAAACTTTCATGCAGCTTCTGTGTTCCAAAGATAATTGCCACTACAACCAAGGCTCTCCATGCAGCGAAATAGCACCTCGACAATGGACATATTGGAACAATCCTGTTAAGGTGATATAAATATCAATTTAATACAAATAAACAATCCCTGAGACGGATTTTCGTCTCGAATATGTCAAAGACATTATTAATAAATAAACTGATACTTATATCACCTCAACAGGATTGTTCCATTATGTCCATTGCCGAGGTGCTATTCCGCTGCATGGAGAGCCTTGGCAGTAGTGGCAATTATCTTTGGAACGTAGAAGCTGAGTTAAAGTTTGTGACGTGGAGGTAAATCGTACTTAGACTATTCCAAGGCGCCTTAATCGTTAGTGGTGTGGTGGTCTAACGGTAAGACGTCTGCCTAGTAAGCACGGAGGTCCGGGTTCGACTCCCGGCCGCATCACAAATTTCAATTCAATGCTTCAGATTTATCAATAATGTAGTCTATTTTGTTCTGTAGACATAGTACACAGCTGTCCCTCTCTGTATTTAACGTGTATAATTGCCTGAGTACTTGATATATTTGATTAACGTGTCAACCAGCTGCAGCCGCCGCGAATGGCTATGCGCGCCAGATTAATAGCGCACGCCTCTCTAGAACTTATCGGAAGGCCGGCAGCAGCGTTAAGTGGCTCGCCGTTTCCAGGTTAACTGGTCGGCGGGTTCGGTATTCTGCGCGCGCGTAAAACTTCCGACTGGATGCGAGGTGCCGCGAAATATTAACCGGCCGCTGCCAGCGTAATCGCCGTTATCCCGCGCGCTCACTGAGACCGCCTCACGGCGCGCGCGGCCTAATATTAACCGGCCGGTGTTCTGCTGCGACCAACGCAAGCCGCAGCCGGAGCCGCAAACATGTCACTCGGCGCCGCCAAGTACTTACTATACGACCAGCCCGATTTTTCGCACATCAAATCGTTTGTAGAAATTTATTTATTTACAGGAATGGCTGTGGGAGCCATGCATACGAGTTTCGACATTTCTGGGAGGCAGAGGCTTTGGCGTATGCACTGGCCACATGCTGCTGTGCTCCCATTGGTCAATGGTTACGTCATCACGTGGTGGGAAGTGGTGGGAGAACATGTGGCAGTCGGGATGCTGCGGAGCGCGCGGTTGCTCGTCGTGGAGCTTCGAGTCCTCCCTGGGGCATGTGTGTGTGTGTTGTCCTTAGGTTAGTTTACCTAGGTTTAAGTAGTTTGTAAGCTACGGACTGATGACCACGCAGTTTGGTCCGATAGATCTACAAACATTTGAACAAACATTTCGTATTCCACTTTTCCATTCGTCGGTAAATAATTCGTATTATTATTTTGCAAGCTACGGACTGATGACCACGCAGTTTGGTCCGATAGATCTACAAACATTTGAACAAACATTTTGCAGTCGGGATGTGGAAGACTGAACACATTCAATTGTAAAAGTATAATTACAAA
This sequence comes from Locusta migratoria, assembly GCA_026315105.1. NCBI lineage: Eukaryota > Metazoa > Arthropoda > Insecta > Orthoptera > Acrididae > Locusta > Locusta migratoria. The sequence continues at coordinate 145,394,827 of CM048746.1, forward strand.
AAAATTAAAGTATGACTGTAATTACAGTACAGAGTAATTGTAAATAAATAAATAAAATATCGAATTTGCATAATTAATCAAAAATTTGCATAATTAATTTGATATCATTCCCCTTGATGCCGAATGCTCTTTGCCCTATTATTATCGCCTGATTTTCTGACATCACCCTTATTTTAGTCTTATTAACGTTCACGTAATACTTTCCTTTCACGATGCTGTACAAGTGATTCAATTGCTCTTCCGGATCCTCTGCAGTCTCTGACAAAATTACTATGTCATCGGCAAACCGCAAAGGTTTCAGTCCCTCTACCTGGACTTTAATTCCCTCTCAAAAAATCTCCTTGCATTCCTTCACAGCTTGCTCAGTATATAGATTGAACAACATTGGGTAAAGGATACAACCCTGTCTCACTCCATTCCGAACCTCTGCTTTCCTTTCTTGCCCTTCGACTCTAACAATTCCTGGCTGGTTTTGTACAAGCTTAATATAACTCTTCGATCCCTATATTTCACCAGTGCTATCTTCAGAATTTGAAAGAGTGTATTCCAGGAGTGTATTCTTCAAATCTACAAATGCCAAAAAAGTAGGTTTGCCTTTCCTTAGCCTATATTCTAAGATAATTCGTAATGTATTGCCTCCCGTATTCCCACATTTCTCCTACATCCAAACTAATCTTCCCCGAGGTCGTATTCTACTTTTCCATTCGTCGGTAAATAATTCGTATTATTATTTTAAACTGATAATTCTGCAATTTTCAGATTTGTCTGCACTTGCTTTCTTTGGAATTGGAATTACAATATTCTTCCTGAAGTCGAAGGGTATTTCCCCCGTTCCATACATCTTGCATACCAGATGAAACAATTTTCTCATGACTGACTCTCCTAACAATATCAGCAGTTCAGACGGAATAGCATCTATTCCACGGACTTTGTTAAATCTTTACGCGCTCTGTCAAATTCCTCTCACAGTGTCATATCTCCTATCTCATCCTCCTTCACTTCGTCATCCATTTATAGAATACTGCCTTCAAATTTAATTCCTTTGTATAGTCCCTCTATATATTCCTTCCATTGTTCAACTTTCCCCCGTTTGCTTTGTACTGGTTTTCCATCAGATTTCTTGATATTCATACCGCTGCTTTTTCTTGTCTCCAAATACCTCTTTTATTTTCCCGTAGGCGGTAACTATCTTTTCCTTAGTTATACATACTTCTATGGTTCTGCATTTGTCCTCTAGCCACTCCTGCTTAGCCAGTCTGCACTTCCTGTCAATCTCGTTTTCAGAAGTTTGTACTCACATTTTCCTGTTTCACATGCTGATTTTTTATATTTTCTCCTCTCATCAATTAAGTTCAGTGTATCCTGTGTTATCCAGGCATTGCTATTAGGACTCATTTTTCTGCCTATATGATCCTATCTCTCAAAGCTACCCAGTCTTCTTCTACTGTATTATTTTCTCCCGACTCAGCCAATTCTTGCTTAATGCTCCCTCTGAAACTCTCAACCACTTATGGTTCCATCAATTTGTCCAGATTCCATCTCCTAACATTTCTACCTGTCTGCAGTTTTAATCTGAAGCTCATAACCAATAAGTATCTGCCCCTGTATATGTCTTACAGTTTAAAACCTGGTTTCTAAATCTATTTCTTACATTATAAATTAAGTCAATCTGGTACCTTCCAGTGTCTCCTGGTCTCTTCCCCATATAGAGCCTTCTTTCATGATGTTCAAACCAAGTGTTGGTAAACATTAAATTGTGCTCTCCACAAAATTCTATCACGCGATCTCCTCTTTCATTCCTTTTTCCCAGTCCATATTCACTTACTACATTTCTTTCTCTTCGCTTTCCTACTACCGAGTTCCAGTCCCCCATTAAAATCAAGTCTTCGTCTTCCTTAACTTTCTGAATGATTTGTTTTATCTCTTCATACATTCCTTCGATATCCTCATCATCGGCTGAGCAAGTTGGCATATAAAGTTGCACTACCGTGGTCGGTTTTGGTTTTGTGTCTATCTTTACTACGATAATCCGTGCACTATGCTGTTCATAGTAACATACCCCCATTCATATTTTCCTATCCATTATCAACCTAGCACCATCTGATTTTATATTTATAACCCTGTACTTACCTGACCGAAAATCCTGTTCATCCTGCCACCGAACTTCAGTAATCCCTACCATATCTATCTTTAACCTATCTACTTCTCTTTTCAAATTTTCTAACTACGCGATTAAGGGTTAGAACATTCCACGCTCCGATCCGTACAATGTCTGTTTTATTTTTCTTGATGGCGAAATCTTCTTGAGTAGTCCCCGCCCAGAGATCCCAATGGGGAACTATTTTACCTCCGAAGTATTTTACCAAATAGACGCCATCATCATATATTCATACAGTAGAGCTGTATGTCCTCGGAAAAAGTAACGTCTTTAGTTTCTCCTTCCTTTCAGCTGTTTGCAGTAACTGCGTGGCAAAGCCACGTTTGCTGATGTTGCAAGGCCAGCTGTCAATCATCCAGACTGTTGCCCCTATAACTACTGAAAAGGCTGCTGCCCCTCTTCAGGAACCACACGTTTGTCTGGCCTCTCCACAGATACCCCTTCGCTGTGACTATACCTACGGTACAGCTATCTGCATCGTTGAGGCACGCAAGTCACGCAACATCGGTCGTGTCTGTGGTTAACTTATACAGTTTTACAATAATTTGATTATACAACTGCCAGTGATGTCTTTAAGAAAATTGTCAACTAATCCTGTACCAATGTACTGTCATTAATCTTTGATAATAGTATATACAGTAAATGTCGTAACATCATTAATAAATATCGCCTTTCAATATAAATCTGTAGCTAAGGTAGAATATTCAAAAATTTTACGTGTTTGTATATACTAGGAATTGAATTGGAAGAAACACATCGAAGGTCTACTGAAACGTTTGAGTTCAGTTACTTAATGCTATCAGGGTGATTGCAAAGTTTGGTGATATGCATCTAAATTAGCTTACTATACATATTTGCTTTCATTGCTTCGTATGGAAATTTTATTCTGGGACTATTCAACATTGAATAAAAAGGAACTCTTTCGACAACAACGTTTAATCAGAATAATGGCTGGATCCCACCTAAGATCACCCTGCAGACATTTAAGGATCTAGGGAATCTCAAAGTAGCTTGACAGTGTAGGTAGTCACTTATGAGATTTGTGATTAACAATAGGACCCAATTCAGAGATAATAGCAGTGTGCATAGCTACAACACTAGAATGAAGGATGTTCTTCATTATTCAGGATTAAATCTAACTTTTAACAATGGAAAGTCCGAATGGAGTGTCAATAATGAAGGATAGGTAACACCTCATCGTAAAGAGGCTCGCTAAGCTGCTGACATGCACGAAAATAGCTAAACACAATTACACAACATAAATTTTCGACCATGGCCTTCGTCTGAGAAAGAAACACATACAATCGCGCAATAACTCAGACAACTGTGCACACACAACCACAATGTCCGGACACTCCAACGCCACAACCATCAACCTTTGGCACAGAAAGGGGTGAGTTATGCTGCCACAAAAGTCTTTTGTCACTTAGCAACTACCATCAAAATTCTGACAGAGAGCCAACTAGTATTTAAAAAGAAATTAATTTTTTTTCTGAATGGCAACTCATTCTACACTTTAGATATATTTTTAGAGACAACTTAGCATTTCGCTAAAAATGTAAAAATGAAATAAAATAAAAAATAAATTTAAAACTAATATGTTCTACATCATTGCGAAATCTCGTATTTATGGTCTATAAAATAAGTATTAATCTAGTATAATCTAATCTTTTAATCCGCTTTTGCTTCGCTCTTTTGCTCCCACTGTTATTATGTCACTATTACTGGTCTCACTCTCTCTCTCTGTTTCTTTCCCACTGGCACCCTCTTCTATCATCCAAAGTCTCTCTCTGATGATCTCGTTCAGCACAGAAATGTACCAATATGATCAAATGCCATAGGAATTGGTTATTAAGGTGTAATGATGACTGACACAAATGGTTTCCACTTTCTTACCAGAATCTCGTAAACAGGAACGTATATACGATTACTAAATATTTAAACATTTGAATCGTTTCATGGCATGAAAATAAATTCAACGAAGTTGAAAATGTCCGAAAGACACAATTTTTTTTACGTTACCGGCCGCAATTTTACGAATTCAAAGTGTTGAAACATTTCCATCGTTTCAGGACAGAAGACAATTTCAATTTGGATGCATGATACTCTGCGAGAATCCAGTATAGGCTGTGAGCAAGAGGAACTAATAGGCAAGAGGCAGTACCATCGTAGCGTGCTATAAGGTGATAATTTGGGTTAGAATGAGGCGTGCCTGGACAGCTTCATTGGGTAAGGCAACTGAAGGGCCGAAGGAAAAACCCGGGTTTGAATCCCAGTCGAGCAGAAATATTCAACTTCCTTGTTGAATTCATTTCAGTGCCATGACGCAGTTGAATTGTTTCAATATTCAGAATTCGTAAAATTACGGCCGTTAATATGAAAAAAATGTATCCAGCCGTACAATGTGAAAAAATCAAATGAAAATTCTGTTTGTCGACTACATTTCTTAAAATCGGATGGTATGTTTCATAGTGCTCGGAATGCCGTCACTGCATAATTCGGATTTATCTTGATATCGGAGAAATATGACAAATTAATTGCTCAAAGAGTACATTGCTTTGGGTAATAGTTTAGATATTGTCCACGGCATAAAAACGGCTAATAACAGGATTTTCTAATTTCGTACGTAAGTGCGGCAACATAATTTGGAAATCGGCAACGGATAAAGATACCGAATCAATTTAAAAAGTGGACTGAAAATGGTTTCTTGAATACACATGCTAAAATTTTCGTGAATTTAACATAAAGAAGTGGCTATTCCCACAATTCGTAATTTCGGTACCCAAATATCCTCGTTTTTCATAGTTTTGTCAGGCATCGGCCATGAACAAATGGTGCTTTTATGAGCCGTATGAAGCTTGCCGTAGATCACACTTACTGTAAATAAAACCAACCTACCTTTTCAGTTCGGCTGAGCTACAGGAAGTGTGCAATTTTTAAATTCAAAGCCTGACCTGTAGGAAAGCAACATCATACCGATATTTATGTTTACATATGATGACTAGGCCAAGGTCAATTCAAAACACTTCATTCCATATCTCTTACGCGTCGCTTTCGAGTATATAAATACCGCCCAATGTCGTGCACCGTACAATTCCAGTCTTCGTGAAGCATGAAAGTATATAATTTATAATAACAGTAGTCCTCTATTCCCGTACTATAACGCCGCGTTGTGTTATCAAGAAGCAAAACTGCTACTCACGGCGAAGATCAGTGCAATTCATTAGGGACAGCTTTGAAGCTAACCCTTTGATTTCTCGGAAATGTCAACAACCGAGTCCATTGGAAGATCTACGAACACAGAGGGCTTAGTATGTTGTTTGTGTGACAAGCCATCGGGGTCGGTTCCATTAACAATTAGCTTTGTCGCTGGGTTTGTTATGCAACTGCGCTGGCGCTATGGGCCGTAGAGCTAATGGATACCCCAGTGCTATGTTAAATCTCTCTGACCTGTACTCTCACTTCAGACAGATTGACATTTCAAGCGAAACGAGTAATCAGGATGTTACGTGGACGAAAGTGAAAGGTCATGATGCAATAATGACATACCTGTGACTTTCATTAGTACGAAACAGACAAGCTAAACACGTTGCGTTACTTAACCTTTCAAACTGATTTGTGCCTTAGTATAAAACACCGTAATTAGGTTCTACTACTCTCTTGTAGCATGTTATCAAGTCAAATTATATATTTGTTAACTGGAAATTATATGTAGCAGCTCATATAAATATCATCCTACATCTAGTAGAAACAATTTGATTTTTTAAATTGTAGATCGATACAGTCAGCGTGTTACACTTGGAATTCATCCAGTAGGTTTTTTAATTAATATTATATATGCTAGGATGTACAATGTAGTTCGAAACATATTCTTTCAGTCTTAAGGGGAATCGCTTGGTTTAATCTTCCCATTTCGAATGAGTCAACTCGCCCAGTTTGTTTACCAAAATTAACATATAACCTCAAATAATATGTTGTGACATGATCTTAAGTAATTCTCAGTTAGGTGATATTTTACATTGACCTTAATCTTTGTTTCAAAATCTAAATAATTTAGAGATTCACAGTTTTGTCACACTTATTATGACCCAATCAAAGATTATTAATTGAACTCTAACTAAGCTATCTTTGGAATACATGCAATTTGTGATGCGTGGCCTACAACGACTCGAGACATTTCACTTTGTTGTGAGAGTAGATATGTGTACAATAAGTACATCATAAGTCTGAATATGTGTGTCGAAATAGCTAAATGTTTTGTATGTGATATTCAATCAGAATGGCCTTTGAGTGAGTCAGGGGATGAAAATCAGATGGTCCTGATAATAATCCCGATGTACATGACATTCTTGATACTTAATGTGATGTTGATAATGTTCCGACTGGAAGTGGAGAGAGAGATCCGAATTCTGAATGCAGCAGAGTAAAGTTAATGTTACTAATATAGTTGGAGATGTATGTAAGTCGCGTAACGGGCAGTGTGGCCTACAGATCCACCACCAGTCAATAGCAGGGTGTATAATAAATATACTATACATTACTGTGTTTTACGAGTGTACTATGAATGTTTAAGACAGCGTCGTATTCTAATGGCTAGCATGCTGGGTACCGCTGCTGTGGTCGCAATCTCTGCTGGAATGGGTGACAGAGAAAATTATGTAGCTTGTATTGCATTATCATACAACCGAGAAATAGAGTTGAAATAGCTATCATTAAAACAAATGCGTACGTCATCTACAATACATCAAATATAATTTCATCAACAGTGATTTTGAGAAAAATTTGCAAACTGGAACCACAAATGTTATAAATACTCATGTGTTAGTTTTGGAATTACCTTGTATAAAAAATAAATACATGCAGTCTACTTTATTATCCTCTAAGTCGTCTCCTTTAGCTGTAATCGCTGCCTTGCAAAGCGAGGTACTCTTGCTTGTAGCTTCGTTAAGATTTTGTCTGTGATAAGATGCCATTCTTCTTGTAGTCTGCTAGAGAGGTGATTACCGTTGGTGGCAGGTCTTACTTTAATTGCTTCATTTAAGCAGTGGTGGACTAGTGGAGGGGGGAGCGTAGGGGGCGGACCGACCCCGTACTCTCGCCTTGGGGGGCCTCCAAATACATCGAAAGCACTTTATTTTATTTTATTTTTAATTTTTTGAGCGCCTTTTGCCTCTCGTTCTGGGATTCCAAATCTCGGAAGCTATTTTTCTTAGATTGTCCCGTTCGTCTCGTCTTGCGAGGGCCTCCAGCAAATCTCAAAAGTTACTTTATTATAATAATACATGTATTTATAAGTGGACGGTGGCCTCCTTTTGTTCTGCAGCCGACCTGGACCTCCGACAGCCTCAGTCCACCACTTTTTCCAAGTGATCCCACAGCAGTTCAGTAGGTTTACAATCAGGAGATTGAGGTGGCCAGGTCATATTTTTCAGTTCCTTCATATTTCTACATTTGACAAATGAACTTAACGCAGCTTTTTCAGTATGTTTAGGTTTGTTATTTGGTATACGACGAATTCCAAGCCAATAAAACACCTTCCAGGTGGATTTGCGTGATAATGTAGAAAGCGATTGTAATCCTCTTTCTTCATTACAACGTTTATTTGTACAACATTACCAGCCTTGCCACCACAAATATCCCAAGACTATGAGTAAATCAATAACAAGATTTACGTTTGAGGATACACAATGACAACCGGCAAACAAACTAGTCGTTTTGTGCCGAAGACTTCAAATTTGGATTCGTTAGTGAAACTAATCTTCGTCCACTGTTTTATAGCCCAACTTGCATGTTTCCTTGCACAGTGCAGCCGCTTGTTCCTATTAATAGCCATCAGTAATAGTTCCTTCGCTGCTACGCAGTCGTTATATTTCATTGGCTGAGGACGCCTTTTCACAGTACTTACACTCAGTGGAATGAATTCTGCTTTTAAAACTGGTACTGTTTTCAATCGATCATCTTTATTGTATTCAAATGTTCGAATGATTGTTAAGCTTGAGGGACTTAACAGTGAGGTCACAGTCCACAAACTTACAAACTACTTATGAACTACCTTATACTAAAGACGGCACAAACATCCATGCCCTAGGGTGGATTCGAACCCCGATGGGGAGCGGCGTCGCGCATCGTAGCATAGCGCCTCAATACGCTTGGCCACGCTGCCGTGGCGTTTACTTGTGACTCCTATGTTTGTTTTTTTTTTTTTTTTTTTTTTTTTTTTTTTTTTTTTTTTTTTTTTTTTTTAGTAATTATTCAGCAATCAGTCGTCAGAAATATAAATTCTTTATTTGTTGGCAAATCCGGATTTCGACCACTGTGTGGTCATTATCAATGCTTAAAATAAAATAAAAAACTTAAAATATCTCTACCTCCATGTAGGAGGTTGTGTTTGTACTAAGTACAAACACAACCTCCTACATGGAGGTAGAGATATTTTAAGTTTTTTAATTTATTTTAAGCATTGATAATGACCACACAGTGGGCGAAATCCGGATTTGCCAACAAATAAAGAATTTATATTTCTGACGACTGATTACTGAATAATTACCACAAATCAAATACAGTCGTGGAGCACCCAGTCCAATATGGAATCAAGCCTCCTATGTTTTTGTCATCACTCTTTAACGTGAATTGTAGCCGATCTTTCGAGGTCTGCCTGTCCATACTTTGGCTAGTATGTGCATGCCTTTGCAAGGTATTATGACCACATTCCCAGGAAATGTATTATTAAAGTGCTAATTGCCACTTAGTAAGGCCGGCTACACGTAAAGAGACTATTTCAGAACGTATTACTGTCAAAAGTTCCTCTATCCGTCTCATTATCGATCACCCACTCTCATGAACCACAGACATTGACGAGGTGGGGTGGCTTGCGTGCCCCAACGATACAGATTGCCGTACCGTAGGTGCAACCACAGCGGAGGGGTATCTGTGGAGAGGCCAGACAAACGTGTGGTTCCTGAAGAGGGGCAGAAGCCTTTTCAGTAGTTACAGGGGTAACAGTCTGGATGATTGACTGAGCTGGCCTTGTAACATCAGCTAGTGAGGCTTTGAGATACAGTTACTGCGAACGGCTGAAAGCAAGGGGAAACTACAGCCGTTACTTTTCCCAAGGACATGCAGCTCTACTGTAGAATGTATGATGATGGCATCTTTTCGAGTATAATTTTCCGGAGGTAAAATAGTCCGTCATTCGGATCTCCGGGCGGGGACTACTCAGGAGGATGTGGTCATCAGGAAAGACTGGCGTTCTTCGGATCGGAACATGGAATGTCAGATCCCTTAATGGGATAGGAAGGCTAAATATTTGAAAGGTAAATAGATAGATTGAATTTATTTTTAGTGGGGAGTAGTAAAGTTCAGTGGAAAGAGGAACAAAAAATGTTCAAATATTTGTAAAGCTTATGGGACTTAACTACGGGGTCATCAGTCCCTAAACTTACAAACTACTTATGAACTACTTACGAACTAGGACGGCACAAATATCCATGCCCGAGGGGAGATTCGAACCCCCGACCGTTGTGGCCGTGCAGACCGTGACTGAAGCGCCTCAGTCCCCTCGGCCACCGCGGCCGGCAAAGAGGAACAGAATTGCTGGTCAAATGAGTAAAGGATTATAAATACATAATCATTTGGTGGTATTACAGGAACAGGTCTAATAATGAATTAGAAAATAGGAATGCGGATAAATTACTGTGAACATCATCGTCCTCTTGATACACACTAAACTCTGAACGCAGTTGTACACGTGAGAACTAGCTCTTCCGATGATGAGATTGAATAATTAATTGTATGGGAGGTAATGGAAATTATTTGGACCGTAAAGGGAGAAGAATTGCTCATGAACTATTGGTTGAAAAAATAAAACTGAAGAAACGTAAGAAAATATGGAGATGGGACCTGGAGATATTAAAGGAACCTGAAGTTCTTCAGAATGTCAAAGGGAGATTTAACCAACAATTGACAGGATCAGGGGAACATAAAAGAGTATAAGAGGAATGTTTAGCTTTAAGAGATGAAATAGTAAAGGCAGTAGAGAACCAAATAGGTATAAAGGCAAGACCAACAGAAAATTCTTCAATATCAAAATAAATGCTGCATTCAATTGAAGAAAGGAGAAGATATAAAATTGAAGTAAATGAAGCAGGTAAAATGAAGTACAGACGACTATGAAACGATATTGATAGGAAGTGCAAAATGGCTAAGCAGGAATGGCTAGAAGCCAAATGCAGATCTGTATAAAAAAGTATAACTAGCGGAAAATAGATCCACCTACAGGAAAATAAAAGAGACATTTGGAGTGAAGGAAAACAGCTCTATGAATATGGAGAACTCATATTGAAAACCAGTTGTCAGCAAAGAAGGGAAAGCTGCAATTTTGAAGGAGTACTTGGAGTTGCTTTACAAAGAAACTGAAATATGAGTCAACATTGTAGGAAGAGAAGAGGAAGCAGATGAAGATGAGAAGTATTTGACAGAATTCTGGAAGACGCGTAACCCTAAACAAGGTCCCTGGAGTAGACGACGTTTCCTCAGAGCTAGTGAATTCTCTGGGAGAGCCAGCTATGACAAAACTTTTTTACCTGGAGTGTAAGATTTATGAGGCTGGCGAAATACCCTCAAACTTGAAGAAGAATTTAATAATCCCCGTTCCAATGATATAAGGCGCAGACAGATGTGAAAATTACAGAACCAACATTTAATAATCATTGTTGCAAAATTATAACATGAATTATTTACAGAAGGATGGAAAAGACCTTGGGGGCGATCGGTTTAGATTTAGGACAAATGTAGGAATGTGGGAGGCAATACCCAATTTACGACTTATCTTAAAAGACGTATTAAGGAAGGGAAACTATATTTCGAGCTTGTGTAGATTTGGAGAAAACTTTTAAACGTATTGATGGGAATGCACTTTTTTCAGATTCTGAAGTTATCAAGGGTAAATTACAGGAAGAATATTTACTACTTGTACAAAAGCCAGACCTCAGTTATTAAATTCGAAGAGCATGAAAGCGAAGCATTGGTTGGTAAGGAAGTAAGACAGGATTGTAGTATCTCTCCAGTGTTCTTCAATCTGTACATCGAACAAGCTGTGAAGGACAGCAAGGAAAAATTTGCAGATGAGATTGAAGTTCAGATTGAAGAAATAAAAACATTGCGTTTTGATGATGAAATTTTAATACTGTCACAGACAACAAAGGTCCTGGAAGAGCAATTGAACAGTATGGACAGTGTCTTGAAGCGAGCGGTTAAGATGAACATTAACAAGAGCAAATCAAATTTAATGGAATGGAGTCCAAGAAAATAAGGCGACGCTGAAGGAATTGGAGTAGGTAACGAAATAATGAAGGTGGTAGATGAGTATTCTTACTGGGGCAGGAAAATAATATACGACAGTAGCAGTACAGAGGATATAAAATGCAGAATGTCAATGGGAAGAAAAGCGTTTCTGAAAAAGAGGAATTTACTAACATCAAATTTAAAGTTAAGAGTAAGGAAGTATTTTCTGAACGGTGTGGAGTGTTGCCTTATTCGGGAGCGAAACATCAGAATATTTTGAAATATATGTTCGAGATTCATACGAAACATAACTAGCTCTTTAATCACACGACAGGGTTCTCAAATTGATACCATATTTCTTGATTTCCAGAAGGCTTTTGACACCGTACCTCACAAATGGCTTTTAATCAAATTGCGTGGTCATGTTTTATAGCCCCTAATTTGCGACTGGATATGGGATTTCCTGTCATAGAGGACACAGTTTGTAGTAATCGATGGTAAGGCATCGACTAATACAGAGGTGTTATCGGGCGTTCCACAGGGTAGTGTTATTGGTCCTCTGCTGTTCCTTATTTACGTAAACGATTTAGGCGAAAATCTAAGTAGCTCTCTTAGGTTGTTTGCAGATGACGCCGTCATTTACCATCTAGTACAATCTATCTAAAGATCAAAACGATCTTGAGAACAATGTAAATAAGTTATCACGATGGTGTAAAAATTGGTAATTGAATCTAAATAATGTGAAGTGTGAAGTCGTCCACATGAGTACGAAAAGAAATCCGTTAAACTTCGTTTACAAGATAAATCAATCAGCAACACTAAATACCTAGCAATTACCATTACTTCAGGCTTAAACTGGAAAGAACACGTAGATAATGTCGTGGGAAAGCCGAACCAGAGACTATGTTTTATTGGAAGAATTACTAGAACCCTTAAAAGATGCAACAGAAGTACTAAAGAAACTACATACACTACGATTGTCCGTTATTTTTTTTTTTTTTTTTTTTTTTTTTTTTTTTTTTTTTTTTTTTTTTTTTTTTTTTTTTGGTTGGGGTTGTTGCTGCCCAGTGTCGGATCCTTATCAGATGGGTCTGACGGAGGATATCAAAAGAGTCCAAAAAAGGACAGCTCATTTTGTATTTTCTCGATACAGGGGGGACAGCGGCATAGAAATGATACAGGATCTGGGATCCTGGGAATGGGAATGCCAAAAAATTTTGTTGACTCACACTTACATACTTTATAAATTTAGAAATAATACTTTAACATCTACAATGATTTTGTACAACTTTTCAGTTTCTGTTTCGCAGTGAAAAAATGATCTAATTCGGACCTCTTTCTACAGGAACCTGATTGGTAATCCACAATCATTTCTTACTTTAGTCGAATCAGCTTGTTTATTTGGGAAACCGAAATGATTTTTAAGTAACGTCCAGTACATATGTTAATATGTAATCATCACATACAAGAGGATCGTATTTCTTGATGTGGTGAATGCAACTCCGCTTTTCTAGACTGCAGGCATTATTTCCGGGTTTTGTATTATTTCAGTTAAAGACTTAGTGCGACTTGTATTAGCTCAGTGACACTCTAGTTTTCAGTACAAACCTCTGATTCATTTTCATTTACAGATAGGGTGGTGCCTTGTACTGCAACCGTATCAGGTTTTTCAATAATAATATTCCGCCATAATTGCATCACATTCTCAAGTCCTGTAAGCATGAAATTTAATCTTACTCTTTCCACTGAGACGTCGCCTCCAGAAAGACAACCGTGTACATTTATTTCTCCTGGGACAGTGCGTTCAGTATCCAAATTTACCCAAGGTACGTGCGAATAAGTAGCAGATCAGGAGTATTGTAAAGGTCTTTTGACTATGATCGCTCTAATAGAGCTTCTTTGAATTTACTAGACGTACTGTAAAATATATCATATTAGCAATCTCAAGAACTTTCCAATAAATGGGAGTGTGCATACGGACGATCTTAAAATATCTACTGCAGTACAATATTATAATATATATATATATATATATATTACTGATTTCAAAAATGCTCAAATGTTTGTAAATCTATCGGACCAAACTGCGTGATCATCAGTCCGTATCTTAAACTAAGGTAAACTAACCGAAGGACAAACACACACACCCATGCCCCAGGGAGGACTCAAACCTCCGACAGCGAGCAACCGCGCGCTCTGCAGCGAGGCGCCTTAGACCGCTCGGAATAACTGATTTGATGTAAACAACTTTCTGCCTTGTTTCTCTCTATAAGGACTACTTTTCGTACATCAGTAAAAAATTTAACGAAAAACATTCAGTAGAACACATCGAAGAATTAAAATTCTATTTTGAATATGAATATAAATCTTGTCGTCTTTGATATAAAACGGCGAAATTGCTATTTGTAATTGTAATGCTTGGCTATCGCTTAAGCGGAAATCTATCAACACAACTATATAGGCCTGGTAATCTATACTTCTGGCTGTCATATGTTGAACAACTGTAAAACTTGTTTCATTACTGTGGGGTTAAGAATTCAGTTGTTACTGCAGATGTTCCATGAATCCCTTATGTCAGGAGCTAATATTTCAATTACGACCAAAACCTAATTATTTTGAATTTATTTTAATTTTACGGGACAGTATCTGGCACTGTTCGTTTGCTGCTTTTTTCCAATTACTTGCAAGCTTGATGTTTATGTGAATTGCCATAAGCTAACTTCCATGTTTTCGTAGATAATGTATTAAAGGTATTACCTACTAAAATGGTCATAGCGGACAATGGAATACGTGTTCCGAAGCGTGTTTAATATTTCATAATACCTAGATGACACTTAGAACTTACGGAATTAAAAAGTATTGATATTTTACTCTCGTCGAGCAGCAACGGGTTCGGTTGTTATAGCAAATGTAGCACCAAATCCTGCAACTGATTACCGTCGATTAAGTATCCAGTAGCCGCGCGGAGCGGGAGCGTGGTCTAAAGGCGTCATGCTATGGGCAGCCGTTCCCGCCGGAGGTTCGAGTCCTTCCTCAGACGTACGTGTGTGTGTGTGTGTGTGTGTGTGTGTGTGTGTGTGTGTGTGTGTGTGTGTGTTGTCCTTAGTGTACATTAGTTTGATGTCTAGGGACAGATGAGCAAAGCAGTTTCGTCCAATAGGCATACAAACATTTGAAATATCCAGTATATTTAGTGACCATTTCGCGAACTTTCTAAAACTACTAATAGAATTAATTTTTGTCGGCTTTCTGCCATCAATAATCAGTTTGGCTATTTGAAAAGTCACAACAGTCAGTATTCAATATGCATCAGCAAAGAGTTATAAGTACTTTCCTAATTGACAGGTCATTATGTTGTTTGATTACCTAACTTGAGGTTTCGTGTGGTATACTACATATATTAACTTTTTTTTTTTTTTTAATCCTTGGGGCCAGCGGCGCTATACAGGTCATATAAATACATTATTTTTAAAATGGTCGAAAACTGCTGCTAGGTTGAGATGATATTTTTATTTTATTTACACTGATTCGGCTTACAATACTCCTATTTTCCAGTGACCTGCGGAGATGTAATTATCTTTACAAAGCACCTACGTATTTAAAACTACAGAACTTATGCTGCATGTATAACAAGTTAGTTACATATGTATAGTTTGAAAGGCTGTCTTATAACTGACAAAAGTTTTAGTTTTACATACTGATGTCAAAACTGTGAATACAATTTAGTATGTCATCTAAGAGCCTATTTCAGTTTTTTTTCTCTGTAAGGACCTACCTTGAGTCAACACTGGTTCCCATTTTTATACTCAAACATCTTTCACTGCAGTTGTTGCATCGTCAGTCGGCACAAATGCCTCTCCTTCAGTTTAATATCTCTGATATACATTGAGACATAATATGTTTCTAGACAATGATTTATTATTAGTTACTTTTTCAGGCTCTTTTGTGTATGCCTTGTGTTACAGTTCCTGCTTGTGTGCCCAATATAAATAACTTTACAGTTCTGACATCAGTTGGGAAATATCTGATATGATTTGTTTGTCTTTGTTGTCTGTTATTCTTATTTTCTTAAATATTCGGTTGTCACTATTTTAGATATTTTTCATCCTTGTTTTCTGAATATAGTTACTTCTTATACTAAAGACAGAACAAACATCCATGCCCGAGGGGGTAATCAAACTCCCGACGAGCAACGGCCTCGCGCATCGTAGCATAATGCCTCAATGCGCTCGGCCACTCCGCCGAGGCGTGTTTATGTATATATAAAGTTTTTGTGGGTATGTGTTTATTACTCCGGCTAGGTGGTATGTGGACGGGCTCCTCAAGTTAATGACAGGGCGAATTGACAATTTTTTCTTGTGGACTTGCTGTAAGCTATTTAATGTGGGGACCTTCAACATCAAGATCATTTACATACTAAATGGTACAGAGGTCTACTCACATAGATAGTTACACATTTCCTATTTTGATTCCCTGAACCAGCTGTCATGCACCTTGCAACAATAACTCAGTATAATACAACATCAAAATTGGAAATCTTATTCCAGGTGAGCGACTACGTTCGTCTACAATATTCTCGTAACCATTGGGAAAAAGTAATTTAACCACAGTAAGCTCAGGTACAATCAACTGATGACAACTTCCCAACTGCACTCACTATGATTAAAAAACCACTCCACATAATTTCTGTGCAGAAAGTACACAAGAATCATCACCTGCAGGGAAAATTATCTTTACGTTTTCAGTACAGAAAATTTGCTCTCAACTCCGAATTCCGTGGTATCTCACCTAATTTCTCTTTGATTATCAAATTTTTTGGAGAAATTGCCTCAGGTTTCAAACCTGGTGTTAACTGTTACATTGTCTGTACAGTTCCTAAGTCCTTTTAAGCAAACTAAATCAAACCTACACCAAAGGAGAAGAATTCCATATTCCATACTTGAAATTACTGCCAGCATTAATGCTGCCAGCATTAGTAGCGCTGATATTCTCGGAGTAGTGGAGCAGTGTTAATCATTTAATTTAAGAAATTTGTTCCTATCAGAAATGTATGCTGATTAGGTTGCTGATATGATAAACTGATAGTCATATGTAGCCACTTGCTCAACAAAGTATCTGTACACAAAGTCTGGAAAGTTGTACAGGTCAAACTGACGTTGAAAAGAAGAAATTAAAAGCAACTCACTTGATTAAAAGCCTATAACATTGATGTCGATTTGGAGCAAAGTTTGGGGACATATCCAGCACTCAAACATCATGAATTACCTACAGAAGAACGATCAGATTACGCAAGGTGTACAAGGAGTTAGAATGTATCGTTCGCCTGAAACATAACTAGCTCTTTACTGGTGTTACTAAGATATCAAATTGATCCCACATTTCTAGATTTTCAGAAGTCTTTTGACACAATACCTCACAACAACGGTTTTTTTCAATACGGCGAGATATACCTATGAATTTTCGAACTCTTAATTTCCTCTTAGGAAAGCGAATATTTAGTACTGGATCCCAGAAGCGTATGGAGAAACGATCATCATAAGAAATACTCGAAATCAGAGCCCGAACGGAGAGATGTAGGTGTACTTTCATCCCGCTCGTTATTCTAGAATGGTATGGTTGGTAATTAGTATTGTGTTGGTTCGATTAATTCTCCGCTAGGCTCTTAGATGTGATTTGCACAGTACCCAAAGCACATGTAAATGTAGATTTAAATGTTCACATGTTTGTAAATCTAAGGGACTTAACTGCTGCGCACCTAGGCTTACAAACAACTAACTTTAACTTACGCTAAAGACAAATCACACACACACCCATGCCCGAGGGACGACTCGAACTTCTGACGGCGAGCAACCATGCGCTCCGCAGGAAGGCGCCATTGAGTGCTCGTCCACTCCGACACGGCTAAATGT
This sequence comes from Locusta migratoria, assembly GCA_026315105.1. Lineage (NCBI taxonomy): Eukaryota > Metazoa > Arthropoda > Insecta > Orthoptera > Acrididae > Locusta > Locusta migratoria. Next base: position 145,412,176 of record CM048746.1, read on the forward strand.
AGATACAAATGGCGAATCTTCAGCTATTTCACTATTGGTTGACCTATCAGTATCTCCTGATTAACTTAGTGAGTCTGATTCATCAGAAACAACTGACATTTACCGAGAATAAGAGGTTCTAGAATTGAATCAAATGGGAGTACATGATACGTTTCCGACAGAGACGAATCAGAGTCTTAGCACTACGTTATTTCATCTTATTGGTGGCGTAACTTTCTTGGTAGCTTGATCATTATGGGGTACTGCTCTTTTATTGACAGTAGTGTGATACAAGAGGGAGGGAGCACATTAAATATATGCGCACGATAAGCGCACGAAAATAATATTCTTTAGTATCCGTCGAAATTCAAGTCACTTCATTTATCAGAGGCCGACAAGTTTTATAGTTTTAGTGGGTGAAATGAAGGTGTATTCTTCTAAAGCTCAAGCGCAAAGCACCGAAGAGGTAACAGCTTGGCTGTAAATGAGCCTTGCTAATCGGAAACCCATTACCGTATTAAATCGAAAGCAATTAAAGAGAACGTGCAGCACACCTCGTTGCCTTTCAGGTATAGAGGAATAGGGAGAAGAGACCGGTATTATCAGCGATTTGTAAAAGAAATTCTCGGATATGTAAATGTTAATTGAAGTGCTACGTTTCGGAGTGCTGGTCTGCATAATGAGATCATTCATTTCTAAAAATAGTTTAGTTCACTTAGCGTTGGCAAAAAAATACAGCTACTACCTTCTTTTTTGCTTAGAGTGGCCTCCTTTAGACCACACTTGTACAATTGTTGGGCTTTGTTCAGTACTGTCGCATCATCTGCCTGTGTCACGCCTTTCTTCCTTCACACCTTTTTGTAAAGTCCTCAGACGTCCTTCAGTGTGCGTCTCACGGACTGTCTCTTGTGATCAGTTACATTCAGTTCTTTAATGGCCTTCTAGCTGTTTGTCAGCCAAGTGGTTCGAACATTTTTGCCAGAAGTTTAACAGATTGTCTCTTCAATCCGTTTGGAGGCAATCTTGCAACATGGCTATAGAAAGCTACCCTTGTTTTTCTTGCATAGTCAGACAGATTCTCGATATCTTCGTAGACATCTAAGTTGTGTCGTCTTTTTAATACCTCATGTTCATCTACATTACCTAGGATATTCCTCTCTCACTTCCAATTTCTTCATCATACATCTCCTGTATATGGAAAGACATTCTATATCATACAGTGCTTCTGGTCGTAAGACTGATCTGTAGTGCTTATGTTGCTTATAGGCATTTTTTGTTGTAGGTGTACGTAGTCAGTCTATAGGCTAGTTAATAACTTGTTGACTCTCATGGATAATGATGTTTTTTCTGGTATGCTAGCTCCAAATCATTCGCGAGATATTTAAATTTCTCACTACTTTTCTTGCTTACCTGTTCTAGTAACATCTATGTTATCTTTTTTGAAGTTGGTAAATAACTCTGTTTTCTGCAACGACACATTAAGATCCACTTTGACTACCTGTTTGCTATTTGTTGCCATTTCGAGAGAATCAGCAATCACTGGCATGTCATGTGCAAAAACCAAGTAATCTACAATCAGTCCTCCGTTCTTACGGCCCAGGTAGACACCACTCTGATCACCTAAATTGGTCAGTTCACTTCTCCATTTTCTTACGCCCTTTTCAGTGACACAGTTGAAGGGAAGTAGGGAGAGTCCACTTCCTTATGTCACTACAGTTTTTATTTCGAAACTTTCTGATGTCTCACTTCTAAAATTTGATCTACAAATTTCTAGTTTCTGGAGTATTTCGGTGTTTCTCTGTCAACGGAGCCGTAGCCTTTCCTGAAATCAATGAAGATGACGAAAACCTTGCGTTTTCTCACCTTAGAGTACGCCAGTACAATTTCAAAGTAGATGATTGGCACAGAATTGGGTCTTCCTGAAGCATCCCTGATATTCACCCATTTGACTCTCCAGTTGACCTTCTGCCCATGTTGGTAACTCTTTGGAGAAAATCCTGTATGTTATGGGCACAAGAGAAATTCCATGGTAGTTTTCAGATCAGTAAACGGATGGATCAGAGCACTGTTCCTATCTGATGTTAATTTCTCTGTTTCCCAAATGTTCTGGATGACCTCGGTGCCATGGAGGAAAGTAGTGCGTTAGGATAACACCATCACAGCCGTACACAAGAATCACCATAAATTTCAGCATACTGCTCTGACGCACTATCACTTTCGCAGCGACCCATAATGAAGTAATTAGTTGGTTTGGCGTTTCAGTTTTGGCTCGTATGATGCGACCCATGTTTCAACCAGTGTTACGATACGCTGTAAGGAAGCCTCTCCTTCGCGCTCATAGCGCTCCAAGTGCGTCTGAGCAGCGTCGTAACGCATCCATTTCTGCATTTTCGTCATGTGATACTGAACCCATCGCGATGCCATTTTTCGCATGCTCAGACACTTAATCTTGATCCAACTCCGTTGTTCTCGTTTTGAAAATATAGTGACGCTGTTATGTGAGACCGTTCGCTCACAAGTGACTGTGTTTTCCTCGATTATGCGCACGCTGGTGACGTGGGACGGGCGAGTCCATCTCCTCGGAGGTATCGTAGGTATGTCAACAAGGTGTGCTGTCAGCGACAATAGTAGATTCCACTGCATATTGTCTCCACAGCAGTGTTGCCACTATTTGAGTTCTAACCCCTGTAGAAACCTACTTTGTTCCACAATGTTCTCCCAATTTTTCTTCGTTTTCTTAAAATTCCATTTCCCTCTGAGTACCTTACTTTGGGTTATTGCATTGTCACAGTCTTCATTCCACCACGTATGCTTCCTTCTGCTAGTGAAGGGGGCGAGTTCATTGTCTGCCTTACAGGAGCCTCCTTCTGTTGGTCCAGCTGTTGAATACTGTACTGTCCATTCTCTGGCTTATTTTTTGTTGGTTCCTATTTATTGATTTCGACTCGATTTTAACAGGGACCCGCCACTGCTCGCACCTAATCCTAGTTCAATGTGCGGTATCACTCGCTGTATATCTAGTAAAGCCATCCTATCCCTTTAAACAGAGCTAGGAGTCCCTTTATAGTTCCTTGTTAGACACAATTTCTTCAGATCTGGTCGTTCTGAATATTCTGTGTCTCTTGCTAATCAATACTGTTTATTCGAAGGTTAGGTGTGACGCAGATTTCTCACCTTCATCACAGCTCCTACATTTACGGTCTTCTTCCGTTATGCCAATTCTGTGTAGGTGAGTTTTGAATTTCCCATGCACGGCCATCAGTTCAACCAGGAGTGTGACTCTTGGCCATGTTCTCATTCCCAATTTCATCGTGTAAAAACGCAAAATGAAGTCCACAGGGATTTGCCGCGGTGGAGTAGCCGAGCGGTGTAAAGCGTCTCGCTGCGGATCGCGCGGTTGCTCGCCGTGGAGGTTCGAGTCCTCCATGGGGCATGGGTGATTGTGTTGGCCTTAGGTTAGTTTACCTAGGTTTAAGTAGTTTGTAAGCTACGGACTGATGACCACGCAGTTTACCACGCAGTTTACAAACAATTGAAATTTGAAATTAATAGGGATTTAGGTGAGATTTTGTGTTGATTATCAGAATGGCTTTGAGGCTGTGTTGTAGCAAACTAATTTTATTGTTGGACCTTTTAGTTATTTGATACAAAGAAAACTTTTTGTAATAAGAAAATTCAATTACGTTTCGTAGTTGAACGTAGTCTTACTTTGGACAGGCATTTAGAGTTATCAATGAAACTTCCGTAGCTGTGCAGGTTTCCTTAATTTAATCTACTTTGTTTTGTTTATTTTTATGTTTTGATTAATATACAGTGCATTTTATTCGATTCTAGTTTAGTAGGTCGAACAGTTTTCATGGACCCCTACCTGTAGGTTAAACTGTCGTGCAATGCGTGAAGATCCGTATTACTGTACTAAAAGGGTCAAACACGAGATTATATTGTCCAAACTGATTGTTCTGTATACATGTCTTTAACTACCAAAAAGCTGTATAGCCTCACAAATTATATTCATTTGATTTTCAGTAAAAGGAGGATAATGTGTACAACAAAATAAAGAACGAGAGAAGGCTTTGTGTAGGGAATTTGTTAGTCGGTTAAGTAAATAAATAAACATCATACCTAAAAATCCGGGAGAGGAAGGGAGAAAATGACTATAAGATAAACGCAGTGACAACAGTACTTGGCAGAGGTGCTCCACCAACTTTGTGACTTTTCCATCTTCAAGTTGTGCTGAGAGACTCCTTTTTAAAAGTCCACTGTGATCACCAATTGCAGCTGGTCATTGTTCTCCTACTGAAAGAATTTCAGCTCTCATTCAGCAAACCATTCCAACAGATTCAACTTTTCATCTTCCCTTATCAAGGATACCAACCACTTCTTCACTGAATCTCCCCCATCTCCACACCTCTACCTCATTGATCCTTACTTGTCACTGTTTGACGCCACTTTCCTATACACCAACACTACCACTCTCGAACACGTACCCCAGATAACAAACCTAATATCTCATTCCTCATAACCAACTATATCCTTTGACAGAAAAGGGCAAAATCAAATATGAGGCACAGTCGTGGGTACATCCTATGCTAACCAGTCGATGGGCCGTCTGAAGGAATTGTTCCCAGCATCCCAAAACTTTAAACCACTTGTCTATTTCAGGTTAATTGGCGATATTTTTATAATCTGGACTCACAACCGGGACACCTTAACCTCCTCCATTCGCTTCACCTGCTTTAGCGCAACCTACCTTTACACATTCCTTGACGTTAACCTCAACCTAACTGGTTACTTCCGACCAAACCAACAACTAATCACAAAAAGTACCTACACTTTGACAGTGAGCATTCCTGACACATAAAAACCTCCCTTACACTCTAGCTACCCATGGATATCTGCAGTGACGAGAACCAACTTTCTCAATATGCTGAATGTCATACAGAGGCTTCCAAAGACAGAAACTACCACTAGACCGACTCTGCGGACATATTTCCCATCTCATGTCTCCATACAGTCCAAAACCTCCTTCCACCAATAGTAACCAGCCCCAAAACAGTTTTCCGCTCGAAAGCCAGTCCTGCGCCAAGGTTCTGAATCTCAGTCATCACACCCAGAAAAGAGACACCATTTCCTCATAGCGTCCCGTCACCCATCGGACCTCCATAACATAATAATCCATCCCTCTTCCCCTGACGCTGGCATTGCATCTAGTGGAAGAACCCACTGCTAGACATGCAAAATTCACAAACTTAGCACTTCATATTCCAGTCCTACCCTATCATAGCTGGCTCACCTGCGAAAGCAGACATGTAGTTTATCTACAGGGTTGCAAGCACTGCATAGCTTTTTGTATTTGTATAACTACTAACGAAGACGAAGTGGTGGAAGAGCAGATAGGAGATACGATCCTACGAGAAGAATTTTACAGAGCGCTGAAAGATTTGAGTCGAAACGAGGCTCCTGGAATAGATGATATTCGGTCTCAACTGCTGATATCGTTAGGAGAGCCAGTCATGAAAAAATTGTTCTACCTGGTATGCAAGATGTATGAGACAGGGGAAATACAATGCGACTTCAAGAAGAATACTGTAATTCCAATTCCGAAAAAAGCAAGTGCAGACAAATTTTAAAATTACAGAACTATCAGTTTAATAAGTCATGGTTGCAAAATACTGGCACGAATTATTTACAGACGAATGGAAAAATTTGTGGAATATAACCTTGGGGAAGATCAGTTTGGATTTAGGAGAAATGTAGGAACACGGGAGGCAATACTCACATTACGACAAATGTTAGAAGATAGGTGAAGGAAAGGCAAACCTACGTTTTTAGCATTTGTAGATTTGGAAAATTCTTTTGTCAATGTCGAGTGGAATACACTCTTCCAAAAAGCGTTTCTGAAGAAGCGAAACTTGTTGACATCCAATTTTAATTTAAATGTTAGGAATTCCTTTCTGAAAGCTTTTGTCTAGAGTGTACCATTGTATGGGAGTGAAACTTGGACGATATGGAGTTCAGACAAAAACATAATAGAAGCTTTCGAAATGTGGTGCTACAGATGAATGATGAAAATTAGATAGGTTGAGCATGCAACTAATGAGGATGTGCTTAACCGAAATGGGGAGAATAGGTGTTTCTGTCATATCCTGACAGAGATATGTTGGTGGGACACATTCTGAACATCAAGGAATCGTCAACTTAGCATTAGAGGGAAGTGTGTGGGGTAAAAATCGTAGCGGGAGAGCGAGGGACGAATACAGTAAGCAGATTCAAAAGGCTGTAGGTTGCCGAACTTATTCTCAGATGAAGAGACTTGCACAGGACAGTGTAGCGTGGAGAGCTGCATCAAACCAGTCTGCGGACTGAAGACCACAACAACCACAACAACATAACCACTAACTAGCTGTCTACTAGGATGAATGACTATCGCCAAACTGTTGTCTAAACAAGGTAGACGAACCTCTGACAAACATGCAGCAGAGAGTGCGCTTGATATGAATGGCTGCCCCATAACCTGAGGGATCTCTATCATTCTCCCACCATCTACTACCTTTTTCTGAACTACATAGATGAGAGTTATCTCTGATCCAGAAATCCTCCGCCCTTCCCCTCCCCCGCCCCCTCACTATTACTGCCTCTACTATACTACACCTCTCCCACTCTGTGTGCTGTGTGTATTATATGTGTTTGTGTATGTGTGGTATGGGTATAATGCTTCCCTTCCCTCTTCTGTGTTCCCACTCCATTCCTAAGCTGCATCTCTTCTCACTCATTTTGTACTTACGTGCTCCGTGCTGTCTGCATCCCCAACAACACCTTGCCACCTTCCAGTTCCCGGTCCTCAACCCTTGTCAATCCCCTCACCGACGAGTGTGATTCTGAGTGCCACGGCCGGAGGTGACGGTTGATTGCGAAGTACGCCGTGTGATTGTGTGAATTACCTCTCTTTTTCTGATTAAGGCTAATGAACGAAAGCATTAGTTACAGGTGTATAGGTGATTTTTTGTACGCCTGCCGCAGCTTGGCGGAAGTCTTTACGATAGCTTGTAAACTATTGTCATTACATTCTTCGGTTCCAGTCTGGACTTTACATTGTCAGATTAGTTTTAGTCAGAGTGGATCTCATCATATTTCTTTAATATTCTTCAAAAATGAAACGCCAAGATCTCGAATAAATAATTTATTTATTAACGAACGATTTTGGGAACGGTGCCACCACCATCTGGTCATTTACATTTTATAAGTTCGTCATCGTATTTAAGTGTAACATAGATAGCACTTATCGTATGAAATGTCTATGTGCTGTGTCGCACTTATTATTTTATCTCCACTTTTTAAATACAATGACCAGCTTATAAAATATATATGACCAGATGATGGTGGCACATTCTTCCGAAACCGGTCGTCATTAAATATATTATTAATTCGCGATCTTTGGGTTTGATTTTTAAAAAATAAAAAAAATATCAGATCGCCTCCAAAACCTGCAATGTCGGGTAATGTTAAGATTTCTTTAACATGGTCCGGTTACACATAAAATTTTCATAGAGAGGGCACAGTTACGTAATGTACAACTTTATACAAACATCTCTGGACGTGGTACACGATGGCTTGATTTCTACTGTTACAGAGCAACAAGCTACCGTGATGAGTTGTTAGAAGTCTGGGTAAGTTTTATTGTAGTATACATCACTGCGCTGCCTTATACGACGAAAATAAGAAGGAACAATGAGACAACATTCAGTCTGCAGCGAATTTTCACGTCCAAGAAGCACGTTGAGATATTTATTATTCACGCCCAATATCGACATGATACTAATGAAGTAGCCGTTTCTTACGCTGTGTGATATTCTAGTCGAAGAGCTTAGCCATTTATAGCTAAATAAAATATTCCGTAACTGACAGAAATAATAGTTTCTTGCGTTTACCTATCCAAATAAACACCCGAAACACTTATTGTTTTGCAAGTTACAGGTAAATACACCTTCCAGAAACTCGCCGTATAAATATACTTCGACGGTTCCTTTATTGTTGCGTATAACAATTCCTAGCATAAATATTACTTTCTATTATTCCAGTTGTAGCGGCAGACAAAAAGCGTGAACGTTCTCCACACGTAATGCACCTCTAAGAACTATCCGCCGACGGTAAATATTAAAAATTACTGCACGAGCTGCGGCGAGGAATCTGAACACACATGTTGTCCAGCAATAGATGTGTTTACATTTTACTTCACTAGCACTGCCGTTGTTCATGTGTACCGTCTCATTTTAGATATATGAGTAAATATGAGAAGTCCAAGAATACATCTGTTACCCATAACATGTCAGACAGAAAACAAGAGCAGAAAGTTTTTAAGTACATAAAGAAGGCTTTAATATTCTGTTGCAGACTTCTCAAGCTATTCCGTAAATGAGCAAATACTTTTGTGGTAGCATGGTTTCTGTGCCAAAGTTCAATTAAACCTTCAATAGTGAAGATCATTCTTTCTCCTACTGTTATAGTTACGCACACTATACTATTAAAATGGGTTGGATTATTAACAGTAAGGTTCATAAGTATATGTGGTAAGGTTACTATGAAGATGATAGTAAGTTAATTTGCTGAGATGTCTATCATCAAAGTTAGTAATAATTCTAATATAATCAAACGTTTCAGCAGTTCATCAATGTGTTTCTTCCTGATCATTTCCTCGTCGATGCATGCACCTCGGTTCTTTTAATACTCTGATTTAGATACATGTTCCTGTATAATGATGCAGCCAAGTCGTTTCCTGTACAGAAGCACGTATACTGTGTATTATCAAAATTTAACACGGATCTGTTTGGAGAGAACCATTTAAAGATTTTATGAAAGGCATTTCGTTAAAACTTCAACTGTTAATTCTCGTTAGTCATGTCTGATATAATACTTGTGTCGCCAGCAAAAAGCACTAACGACACATGTTTGTTAATATAGAATGATAAATCATTAATATGTTTCAAGAACAACAAAGATATTTATTCTAACTGATTGCTGTTGTACACCCTGGATTGGAAATCATTTTAAGATGCACATTATGTCAACCACTTATTTCAACTATCTGGACACTTCCAGTTCAATAAATTGAAACCATTTGTGCACTGTTTCATTCATACTGCAATAATTGGGCTCATCTAGATCTTACTTTACACAATCAAAAGCCTCTGAGAAATAACTAAAAATCTCATGGCGTGGTGTTCGGTTATTGGGAGCATTCAATATTGGATCAATTAATGCATATATAGCATTTTCTGTTGAAAAGCATTTCTGAAAACAAAGAGAACTTTTTATTTGTACTTTATTTTAAACAAATATGTGAAGCTACTCTCGAATAAATGTTAATTTTTCAAGAATGTTGAATAGACAGGTGAGAAGTGAGGTTAAGTAGTATTTGTTGACGTCCCATTTTTATACAATGGTTTTACAATAACATAGTCAGTCTATCGGGGGAAATACCTTGCTTCAGAGAGCTGTTAGCTTTGTGGCAGAGAATCCTACTTAATCTGTTGCGAAACAGCATTCAGTTGCTAGAAATGCGATCAATTCCATGCGAGATTCTACTTTTAGTGACTTTACCACCTCTTATTACTTTTAAAGAGAGAGGTGGGTTAAATTTAATTTTTATCAAATTGTGTAGGTTTGGCATCTTCCATTAACAGCCTTGGCTATCGTATTGAATTTCTAGATCCTTTTATTCTCCCAAACATTTTAAAAAATTTTATTAGCAAATTATTTATTTAGTTTGATGGTAATACACTCCTGTGTCTCTGGTTGCCCCGTTTTCCTTTCAATAATATCTCAAACTGTTTTAATTTTACTGTCAGAATGATTAATGTCAGGCATGATACACTTGCTGTTTGACATTTTACTTACTTTTATTAATGTATCGCAGTTGTTATTAGAATATTTGACTGTTTCTAGGTCATTACTCTTTCTTGCTATTAGAGCAATTCCCTTTAAAGGTGACACGATGTATATATTTCTTTGGTAATTTTCTCCGCAAAGAGCAGCGGTTGGTCGTGCATAGATTATTCACTTCGTTGAAAATGTCCTACTCTAATAATTAGCCAATCTGTGTCTCTAGATGTCAGTTATTGCGAAAACGTTGATTGTTCAGGATATTGAAGATGAACTGACCTCTTTATTGTGTCCCATATCCGTTCGTTGGGATTGGGCAGTCTGGATGGACTTATCACTCTCTGGGCGTGTTCATAATTTTTTTGAAACCGATCGTGATCCGTTGAGACATGGAGACGTGTCGTTTCTTATCTATAACAATTTCGCCGTCATCGAGATACATGAATCTGGTATTGCTGCAAATGATATCCAAGAAGCCGGACACACCTAATGATCGTTTAAGGAGACAGTGTCTATTCCACATGAAAATAGCCCACATCATTATGGAGCCACCATAAGCTAGCACAGTGCGTTTTCGACATTACAGTTCCATGGCTTCGATTCTTCTGGCAGTACTCGAGCCTTTTTATCAGCTCGTTTCATATGAAATCTATGCTTGTTTACAAAACTGCCGTTTTCCAGTCTTCTACGGCCACACTGTTACCCCCACGAGCCGAGGAGAGTAGTCGCTGGTGTGATTATGTGTTTAGCAGATGCACTGGAGTCGGTCGTCTGCTACCATAGCCCATTAATGAAACACTTTGACTCATAGTCTTAACTGGGTACATTCGTCGTAGGTCACATATTCATTCTGAAATTATTTCTCGTACTACTACATGTCTGCCTAAGTCTACAAACGCCACCGTTCTCGTCCATTAAGCGTAGGCCGCCGCACTGCGTTCTCAAAGATAAAACGAAATGCCTTAAATTTGGTAAGCCACAAACAACATTCAGAACCCCATTTTATATGACATTAAAATCCTCGTCATGGAACAAGACAAGGGTTTACGTAGGGACAGCAGTGTAGGACAGTAACGTCTTACCGTTTTTAGGCTTCGGTGGCAGTTTTATAAAACACGAATCGATTCTTCACAGTTATGTACAACGTATGCGAAACTATATGTCAACGCTTCATAAACACAACGAATATAATCCAGGGAGGCTCTCAGACAAGCAAGTTCTGCATACATAGTTGTTATGCCACAAAAGAACTTCGCTGTTGAAATATATTAGTTCTCAGTCTGGATATGTAATTTTATCTTGCTTGTGGAACGACAATTCTTGTATTGCTCAGCATAACTGCTGCATTCATCAAATCTTCAGATGTAAAGTCGGTAATATCTTTTGTCGTCTGTCTGATATGGTTTCAAGGACGTATCTGGTACAAGCTAAGATAATGTGAAGTTAATGTCAAGGGTGGATGGTCAGTTCAGAAGCCGCGGTCGCAGCCAATAACCATTACCTGCGACGTTCGCACAGGGAAATCTGAGTTCCAACGCTAACAATCACAGTAATGTATCGCCAGGGGGCACTAGACGCTACGCAACCACAGTAGCGGATTTGTGATGTTCAGCTCTGTAGCCTTCGCTGTGATTAACAGTATACAACCCGACTGTAATATCAGACTATGTTACAGGGGGCAGATCATTCCTACAATGGGATACGCCGAGGGTAGGTTACTTACAACGGTATATGTTTCATACACCCTGCATGAATTACTTAATGCAGTTCCTTAGAATTAGAAAAACTGAAAGCCGTTTAGATTTACTAAGTTTTGGGTTTTGAAGTGGTGTACTGTTTATTTAAATCTGATAATAGCGTTAACGTAAGTATAGAAATACAAGATAGACCTTCTGGGGTCAATTGAGGAAAAGAATTAATAGCTTGGTATGGGCAGGTAAGAGTAATTTTAAAAAAATATGATACAGTTTTTTGATGATCAGAATCTACTAACATTTCGTTATATGTCTTGACTGAAGAGGCATGTGCATTAACCGTAGCGGTTCGTTTGTGTTTCATCCAACCATCTTTCCTTCATTTTGATTCTTACGCAGGAGGTTTTCTTTCCGTATGCCTTCTATAGTCGAGATCGTCTGCTTCCGCCACTTTTGCCGCTGTTATCTGTTTGGTTTCGATTGTTGATATCTTTACCGGGTGATGGCGAGTCAGGCTAGCGTGACAGACCGGGTTGCAGAGTGGAACAGCAGTCGAAGTTGGAGGAAAGCTGCTGCCCATACAAGCGTGGGAACAACTAGATGACTGCGAACAATTTTCTACTGTCCGAACGGTATACGATTGCTGTTCTCGTAAGCACGAAAGAATATGACGGTGCCGGTCATGTTTGTGAGAAAATCGGCTGAAAGAAGTGACTTGCTGACTATCTGGCAAGATAAGTTTATCTTTTGGACGTAACTGATTGCCGCTATGTTAAAAGTGAAGTTTAGGAGTCCGCGAGTGTTGCTTCATGTATAGGCGTTGGCAAACACGCGATGAATTACACAGGTGAAGGCGGCCAATCAGGAGTCGCGTTCGGGTGGCCAATAAGATTTCTCGTTTCATGTGCAGTGATTTTGGCATCAGTTTTAAAATTTTTCTGTGACATTTGTGTGCAGCGTTATTGCCAGTGATTTCGCAATGAATTTCACTGATCTCGTCATTAAAGAATATACGCTTTATTAAATATCGATATCCATTTTGGTATATTTTAATATTTTGTGCTATGTGAAATGATTTGAAACGGATCGTATTTTGTTGATATTTAGAATTCACGAGAAATTTTCGGAAATTAATTAATGCTGTTGTTGCTCTATGGTTGACAGGTTGTCGATGTACCGTTGTTCGATCAATAAATCAACTATCATCGTGTAACACTGCCCTCGGAATCCGCGATAAGTTTGCGGAAATAAATTAATGTGTTCTTGCTCTATAGTTGACAGGTTCTTGTATGTACCTTTGTCCGGGCAATAAATCAGCATTTTAAGACATGTTGAGGTAAAGTACATAGTAGTGCCATTTACATACAGTAAAATGTAACCAATTCGAGTCGTTTACTGCATGTCCACTTCGACATTCCCACAGAATGTTCATAAAAAAACATTAAAAACGTGTTAATATTAATTTTCAAGGACTTTATTTTAAAAATGAATCACACGATTTGTATGTGGAACATCACACACTATTCACCACGTTTCTTCACATGCACTACTTTTCCGTTCATATTTAATACTTTCTTGTTTCTTGCACCGTAAATTGAAATACGTGTCACTCTCTCAAGTAATACGACTGATATTTGTTTTTCCAGTGCCTTGCAATACGTGAATAATTAATCTTATTAAATTAGTGTTCATTTCCCTAAAAAAGAAAAGGCCGTTCTGACATTCCACGCGATGTCCATATGAAAAGGCTGCAAAATCATGCATTCGCAACAATAATAAAGTCATTGGTGGAAATGAATTTGACTATAAAATACAGCCAGATTGCAGGTTTCTTAGGAAAAAAAGGCTCTGAAACTATATGCAAGAGACTTTTTCCTTCATTATTTTACGCTCAATCTCCATTACAGAACGTAAAAGTAAATTTCACATTGACTGAACTGCAATATGTAAATCTAAAGGTCTTTACGTCCACTACGCCGATTTGTTTACAGAAATATTGAAAGTAGCTTGTTAAGTTTTCTAAGTAAGATCTCGGCCAGTAGAGATCTGCAAATGCGAATTAAAACGCTCACTGCTGCTCTAAATTGTTTTACGAGTGGCCACAGTAGTTGCGCAATGGAAATTTATCTTTTACGAGTGACCACAGTACTTGCACAATGGAAATTTATCTAACTGTTCAATTCTTAAGGGAGGAACCAACGCTTTAACAAACACAAAATTAATGTAAAAAAGGAGTAGATAATTAAACATGGGATGGGTAGCATGAAATTATAAACCAGAGGTTTGATACTTTAAATCATTATATTTTCATTAAATGAACAAGCAAATAAATGTGGAGAGACCACTTTAAGCGCAATAAAGCACACCTTGCACAAAAGTGAATTACTAACATGAAGTTACTTCCCATAATGAAATTGTTTCTGTCCTTTATGAATATGGAGCTAATTTTGGAGGAAATTTGTAAATACACAGTGGATGCGACACATTACTCATGCGGCAACACTTGATAGCATCCGTGGTGGAGCGGCCGAGTGCATTGAGGCTATATGCTATGATGCGCGATGCCGTTCCTCTTCAGGGGTTCGAATACCCTTTCGGGCATGGAAGTTTGTGCCGTCTTTAGTATAAGCTACTTCATAAGTAGTTTGTACGTTTAGGGACTGATGGCCCCGCAGTTAAGTCCCATAAACCTTACAAACATTTGAACTTTTTAACTTGATAGCAGCGGCGAAAGGAAGCGTGAGCGGCGTTTTGACGAGATAGCGGGTGTCTTGAAGCACTAATTAAAAATCACTATGCACCAAACGAACTCATATGCGGGGAGGCAGCGGCAAACTATTCGTAAGTACCACGTGGTGTGCGACTACAGAGAATTACATAGGATTTACAAAAATAAATTAATTTAGAATTAGGAATCAAAGCACGCGTGAGGATTCATATAGAAGAAAGCTAGTATTAGTAAAAGCATGGCTGAAGGCCAAAGTAAAGTCCGTTACGAAAACACGCGCTGCAATGACAGGAAAGACGGAATCAAACCAGAAAATCTGAGGAATATTTAGCATATTCGCGGATACAGACACGACGCGTAAACGTTAGTTAAAAAACAGCAAGGAACTTCAAACATAATAATTTTACACGTGTATTCGAACTTGAGAAAAACCGGACACAAAATCATCACCGGAATGAGAATTCAAATACTAAATTTGAACTGAATTACTCGAGTTCTGTAAATAAAGTAACACTTCGCCTCGCATAGCGAAGGAATTACTTAAGAAAACTACCACTGATAAACCAAGATTGCCTGATCACAAGAAGGCGAAGTTCTAACAACTTGCCATCCACTCAGCATGATTCGAACGATGGTTGCAGCAAGAGTGAAACATAAGGCCACGCCAGAAGCCTTCCCCTGCACACACTGGATGTAGAGCGCGCTAAAAGCAAACAGAGCACGTTCAGAGCATAGTGTCTACCAAACATCGCTACCTGGACAATATAATCGCCTCTTATAGAGCTCCAGAGAGGTCTCCTTTGTCACCTCTTTTGATCATGATTATGTTGGTACTACACTAAGAACAGGCCACCTCGCCATATTGCCAAGTAAGACGACATGCGAAGACATGCGTTCTTAATTAAAGTAAATGAGGCCCTAAGCGCGAGGCGGCGACTATAAGCTATTGCGCGGCAATCAGTCAATATTATAAGCAACCTTGCACATTCATATGAACACACAAGTGTTAAACATGGGGCATTGATCATTAATAAGGGAATGAAATAATTGACATACAAATAGGCAATATTAATGGTGGAGAAACAGTTAAGAATCATGAATAACTTAATGTGGAACACGACTAAACATTCAGTGGAAGTGTTTCATTATAAAGACTAAAGCTATTCGTAATTGGCCGCGCGAACGCGACTCCTGATTGGCTGCGGTGTCGATGCCGACGTCTTCACATAAGACACCACTCGCAAACTCATAAACTGTACTTCAGCCGCCGGTGTAGCACACATCTTCTCGCGGCGATCTTGGGTTAGATTTGTGACAGTGAATTCGAAGTCTTGCATGTTCTAAACTTCCGGTGTTTAGTTGGTGATATCGCCGGTGTCTGCTGTGAAGATAAGCTCTGTTCATTCTATCTTTGTATGGTTTGTGCCCTTTCATGTCGGTGTTGCTGTCCAGCGCTGGGGAGTAATTTCAGTATAGTAGATTTTGCGGTATTATTACCTCTAGAATTAGGCACTGACGAAGTTGGGACTATTTGTCCCGTGACGCAATGCCAGCGGGATGTATAGATCACAGCAAGATCTGTTTTTCATTTTCGTGTTTGTCCCCCTCCTCCTCTCCCACGTGCGTTCCCATCGTATGTGGTGGACGACATTTCCCCATCAATTTGCAGTCGGTGTGAGTCGGATGTGGTGGCGTGCTCCGTCGCTCTAGGCCTAGGTTACATTGCATAACACTGTCCGATTGGAAGAACAAACTGTAGAGCCTGTCATCTTGTGCATAGTCGATAACGTAGCTCCAAAGCAATTTTTTGTGTTCAAGATGTAAATTTGAAATTGTCTTCTTTCATTGCCTGTTGTAATTGTTACAATAATTGTTAAAGCTATTATTAAGCGCGGTGAATGAAGGCCTGTGTTTTCAAGTCTTTACCTGTGACCTGTTTAGTTAATGTGACTTTAGTTCTAGTGGCTTCTGTTACTTGGTTCTGCAACCTCATAACAATATTATTAATTGAAATCTTAGACCTTTAAGTCAATATTGTTTGTGACTCAAGATGTGTTTACTGCTCTGTTTGTAACTACTTTCCTAAAGCTTACCCTATGCCTTTTGATTTGCTAAATTTTTCTGTACTTTTCACAGAGCTTTAATTGTGGTTTCAAAGAAAAATAAATACATCACCATCACTTGAAGATAAACTTTGCACTGTATCCACGAAGTTGACTACCAAAGTAATGCCCATTCTCAACCAGTTATATTATTGATATATATTCTGGACAATTATTATTCATGTCAAGTGAATTGTTATATTTTGTTCAAATATTCTTTTATGTTTAATTACAGTTCTTGCTGAGTTTAAAAGGGAAGGGATCAAATGTATGTAATTAAAGAACAATTGTAGTGAAATGCATGACCAAAATACCGAATGGTAAATTGAAAAGTCATGACCTCCCATGTCTTTAAATTTCCGTTTACTCTGTATTTACACACTGCAGTGCACAAAACAAAGCTCATGTTCGCACATTGGCTTAAGAGTGAGAAAAGGGCGATGTATATCAGATTTTGAGCAAAAGGACACCATTTGTTCTTACAATGATAATGTAAATCTTTCCCATAGCCAATCTCCTAACTTTCTTGATCAAAAACTTTAAAATGTTAAGAAAATATTTCACTGAAATAAGCATGTATTATTATTTACGTATTATTTTAATATATGATATATAAGCGTTTGCATAAATTTTATGATTAAATCTTGTGACAAATCAAAGTTACAAAGATAAAGGTTACGTATATCAAACATTAAAGCAGTAGGTTTATAAAAACCCTACTGCAGTAGGATACAACGTTGTGATAAAATTTCGGTGAAGAACTTTGACAGTAACGATTTTGGACATACAAACATTAACATTTTATGTATATAGTTTGGGTTCGCTCACTGACGTAACGACTTTAATGAACCAGTATTTTATATTTTTGAAAACATTGCTTTTACGATAATTTTTAAACATAAAAACAATGTAGAGTCCAATACTGACTTTTTGTCTACTAGTATCGATCCAATGTTCGGCCATCTTCAAGATTGAGTGGAACGGCGTAGGAGCTCGAGTGCCTCATGTGCTGTCACTGCTCAGTTTCTGCTTCGTTCCACACCATCTGGAAGTAACATCCTGAAGATGGCCCAATATTAGGTCCAAACTAGATGGTGATAAGTAGTCACTCTTGCGCACTAGACTGTTTTTATATAAACAGTATTTTGAATGTTGTTTTCTTTCCGTAAACATCTGCTCGATCAGAATGCTATTCATAGCCTCTCTTTTTGAAGGCAGAATCCAAGTTCGTCTGGAGCCAGAAAGTCATCACTGTGTTTCACGGACTATTGTACCATCTTTTGCCTTGCTTCGTGGCGTATTATCTTGTTGAAAAATATCACTTCTATTGGGAAACGCGAAGGGGTGTACGTGTTCTGCGACCAGTGAGAGACACATTTTGTCTATTACAGCGACCTGCCCGAGCACAACAGATTCCATAGATGTCCACGTGAATTACTCCCCGAGCATAGTTGAGCCGCTACCAGCTAGAGTTAGTTCCGCAGATTAGGTATCAAGGAGTCGTTCCCCAAAAGACGGATTCGCACTCTCCCATCGGTTCAATGAAGAAGGTATCGAGAATCAACAGAATTAGCCAAGCTCTGCCCCTACGCCAACGAGAGTAGGCGACTGTCACGTTCCCATTCTAGTCGTAGTTACTGATATTGTGTTGTTAGAATATTTTTCCTTTTGTGGGTCTCTTGCCACCCCTTAAACCCTGTCGAAAAATAACAAAACAGATGGTTCTGAAACTGAAAGACTCTTTGCTGGAAATGAACAGGAATGCAACAGAATTATAAAAACAGGGAAACTTCCACTCCTATGGAGGGAGCAACCCAAAACCTTTGGGCTGAATTTCCATTGCCCGATAAAGTACAACAAACATATATTTCTTTTGTGAAATACAGAATTCCAAATCGAAACGATGCGTTTTTGAAGCATGAGTAGTGGCTGCGGAAACCCAACACTATCACTGCTGGGTGCACCGTGTGTTCGGACACTTGTACTCTCCCATCATTTAAGTCTGATGTCACTTGCGCCACAATCCGCCGCCTCTTCTGTTTTACCAGTTTGCGCAGCGTACGACATCTAGTATCTGTAATTAGGTGTGGTCCCCAACGTGGATTCACCATGGTTTCGCCGACTGCGGAAGACACTCGCCGCAGCATTCCTCTGATAGGGTGAATATCGGACAGTTTCAAAACAAAACTTCTGGGCAGATTAAAATTGAACGCCGCAGCCGGGATTTGAACCTCGGACCTTTGCGTTTCGGGGGCAAGCGTTCTACCAACTGAGCTTTCCTGGCACGCTTGACGGTTCGTCCGCACAACTTCTGTTGGTTCCTCGCCTCCTACTTTCTTAATTTCACATACGTTCTTCTGCGAAAATTGCAGGAATAACACTCATGGAAGAAAGGATATGGTGAAACGTGCCGGAAGGCATAGGTAGCAGGTTCGAATACAGCGAAATTTTAATCTGCCAGGAAATTTCATATCGGCGCACTCTCCGCTGCAGAGTGAAAGTTTCAATCTGGAAACATCCCTTTCGCTGTGGCTAAGCCATGTCTCCAACATATCCTTTCTTCCAGAAGTGCTAGTTCTGCACGATTCGCAGCAGAACTTCTGTGAAGTCTGGAAAGTAGGAGGCGAGGTACTAGCAGAAGTAAAGTTGTGAGGTCGCATTGTCAAGCGTACCTGCATAGCTCAGTCGGCAGCGCACTTGCCTGAGAAAGGCAACCTAGGTCCCAAATTCGAATGCTGGTTCAGTTCACAATTTTAATCCACCAGGAAGTTTCATATCAGCGCATGCTCAGCTACAGAGTGAAAGTTTCATTATGGCTTCCAAAATGTTCGTGCTGAAATTCCGGGCCATCACAAGCTGTCCACAGTCAGATACCGATAACCGCACAGAAATGGCCGCGAGGTTTAAGGTGCAATGCAAGGGATTGCGCGGCCGCTCTCTGCCGGAGGCTCGAGTACTTTGTCAGGCATAGGTGTTTGTGTTATTAGCACACTTTGTTCAGGAAAGCAGACAGAAGTAAAATAAACTGCTTCTTGAAAGACAGCTTCCACTCGTTTATAACGCTAAATGGAAGTGTAGACTAGATGTGGCTCAAATTCAGAGAGGTGGTATCGACAAGAAAAAATCAAATGTTCAAATATTTTTATAGCTTATGGGACTTAACTAAGGGGTCATCAGTCCCTAAACTTACAAACTACTTATGAACTACTTACGAACTGGGACGGCACAAATATCCATGCCTGAGGGGGGATTCGAACCCCCGACCGTAGTGGCCGTGCAGACCGTGACTGAAGCGCCTCAGTCCCCTCAGCCACCGCGGCCGGCCGGTATCGACAACAATAGTTTTATGCCTAATAAATTAATAAAAGGAGGAAGTGATCCCCGTTGGTACACAAAACAAGTCAGGAAAGGCATGCTAAATTTAAGCTTACACAAAATCAACAGGATTGGCGATACTACACAGAAGCTCGAAAGGACTTCAATGCGAGATGCCTACAATAGTTATCACAACGAAACATTTTCTCGAAATTTGACTGAAAAGCCAAAGAGATTTTGGTCATATGTTAAATAATACTATAGGCAATACACAAACAATACCCACACTAGGTGATAATAATGGTGATCCTGCCGATGACAGCGCTACTAAAGCAGAGTTACTAGACAGCTTTTAGAAACTCATTCACCAAAGAAGACGAAACCAATATTCCAGAATTCGAATTACGAACAGAGACCAGAGTGAGTACCATAGAAGTAGATATCATCGGAGTAGTGAAGCAACTAAAATCACTTAACATGAACAAGTCTTTTGGTCCGGACTGTATGCCCATTAGATTTCTATCTGACTATGCTGAAGTGATAATGCCTTACTTAAGAAGGATCTTTACCAAAAGATTGGAAAGTTGCACAGGCCACACCTATATTCAAGGAAATCAGTAGGAGTAACCCACTAAACTAAAGGCCTATTTCATTGAAGTCAATTTGTAGCAGGGTTTTGGAACGTATCTTGCATTCAAAAATTATGAATAATGTCGAACAGAATGATCTCTTGACCCAAGGTCAACACGGATTTAGAAAGTATCGTTCATGTAAAACACAACTAGCTCTTTACTTACACGAACTGACGAGTGCTATCGATTACGGTTCTCAAATCGATTCCGTATTTCTTGATTTCCAGAAGGCTTTTGACACCGTACCTCACAAACGGCTTTTAATCAAATTGTGAGGTTATGGTACAACGCCCCAAATTTGCGACTGCATATGTGATTTCTTGTCAGAGAGGACATAGTTTGTAGTAACCGATGGTAAAGCAGCGACTAAAAAAGAGGTGATATCGGGCATTCAACAGGGTGGTGTTATTGGTCCTCTGCTTTTCCTTATTTACATAAAAGATTTGCGAGAAAATCTAAGTAGCTCTTTTAGGTTGTTTGCAGATGACGCCGTCATTTACCGTCTAGTAAAATCATCTGAAGATCAACTGCAGAACGATCGGAATAAGATACCACTATGGTGTGAAGACTGACAATTGACTGTAAATAATGACAAGTGTGAAACTGTGAAGTCGTCCACATGAGTACGATAAGAAATATTTTAAGCTCTACAAAATACCTAGGAATTACTATTACTTCAGACTTAAACTGGAAAGAAAACGTAGATAATGTCGTGGGAAAGGCGAACCACAGACTGCGTTTTATTTGCAGAACCCTTAAAATATGCAGCAGAACTACTAAGAAAACTGCATACACTATGCTTGTTCGTCTTTTTTGGAGTATTGTTGCCTATTGTGGAATCCTTATCACGTGGGTTTGACGGAGGACATAGAAAGAGTCCAAAGAAGGTCAGCTCGTTTTGTATTGTCACGATACAGGGGAGACAACGTTACGGAAATGATACAGGATCTGGGATTGGAATCATTACAACAACTTCGCATATCGCTGCGGCCTGGGCTACTTACGACGCTCCAATCGCGAACATTCTCCTCCGAATGCGAAAATATATTGTTGACACCCACTTGCATCGGTAGAAAATATCATTAGAGTAAACTACGAGAAATCAGAGCTCGAACGGAGAGGTTCAGGTGTTTCTTTTTCCCGCGTACAATTCGAGAATGGAATGATAGATAAATAGTATAAAGGTGTTTCGATTAACCCTCTGCCAGGCACATAAATGTGATTTTCAGAGTATCCCATGTAGATGTAGAAAGTAATTGGTAAGTGCAGAAAAGATGAGGTCAGCAGTTTGCTCACTTGACAAACATTTGAAATTCAGATAGATCGCTGGCCTTCTCCGTTCTAAACACGCACAACACGCTCACTGATACCACGTACACCGTGCTTGTGTCTGACTAACAGCCTCTCCTACTCACGGGGTGCTGCTATTGTCTCGAGGGATTTTGCCGGCTGCGGTGGCCGAGGGGACTGAGGCGCTTCAGTCACTACGGTCGGGGGTTCGAATCCCCCCTCGGGCATGGATATTTGTGCCGTCCTTAGTTGTAGGTAGTTCATAAGTAGTTTGTAAGTTTAGGGTCTGATGACCCCGTAGTTAAGTCCCTTTAGCTTAACAAACATTTGAACATTCTCGAGGGATTTAAATCGATGGAAGGTAGGTCGTTATAGCTTCTAGCCGAACTGTGTATATAAACCCGTTGTTGCCTACCGTCAATGAGAAACCACTTGAGCGATAGTTCGACATCATTCATGAGACAAAGTTGACAAACTTTTATATTTACAAACTGGACGGTCATAATATTGAACAGTGACTGTTATTTACGTTGAATTCATCAATTTTGGTTAACGTTACATGACCATGATCTCACTTTTTGCGGCACTTTCACTAACGCAATTAGTACAGTAAAATGAAGCGTTTCAATTTCATCTTGAAATCTTTCCTCATTTATTTGTTTTCAAAATGTTCAAATGGGACTTAACTACGGGGTCATCAGTCCCTAAACATACAAACTACTTATGAACTAACTAAGACTAAGGACGACACAAATATCCATGCCCGAGTGGGGATACGAACCCCCGACCGTAGTGGCCGTGCAGACCGTGACTGGACGCCTCAGTCCCCTCGGCCACCGCGGCCGACATATTTGTTTTCACAAGACCTCCTGAGCATAAAAGTGTAGTTATTCTTTTGTAAATGTAAAAAAAAATCAGTATTCCAAAGTGAAAACTAACTTTATGCTTTAAACCAATGCACACTGAACGTGGACACAATAAACCGTTGCTATCTTTATAAATCAAGACCTGAGATTAAAAGACTAGGGAAATGACAACCAATGTGAAAATAAAGATTTTTTGAACCAAGTCATCATGGAGGAAGACGGTTCGTATGTATGCCCTTCATAAATAATATTATGATGAGTTTTTTCCAGCAAGTCCATTAGATAGGCAACGCGTATGCTGCTTGTTCATAAGTGATTGCGTACCGCTCCACGGACGTGGATAATGCGGCTTCGATTTAATCCCACTATCTTTCCACGGCGTCGGGCGTAATGGGATGCCAATATTGAGTGCCGACAATAAATTTACGTCTTGCTTTGGTGTACAGGGGCTTGCCCAGAGAGGATAAATCTTTAATAATCCACGCACCTTCGATTTACGAGCGTGCTTTAGTGCGTACGGTGGCTGCCCGGTGTTACCTCACTTAAAGGTTCTGGATTACTGAAAAGCCTTTACCGCAGCCGTAAGCTATTAAAGAGTGTAAAAAAAAACACGAGAGGGATTACAGAAGAAGAAGAAGAAGAGAAAATGAACGTACTGAGGAAGCAGACAGTTTCCATTCTTGGGAGGAAATTTACTGTTGCTACATATCTCATCTGAAAGATCAGTATATGTAAACCAAATTAAGGAATCAAACAACCGAGAACCCGGTTTCGCACGGTTATGTATTTATTTGCTACTCTCGCCATGCCCTCTTCTGTCTCTCTCTATCTCTTTCTGTCCACCTCCTCCTCCCTATCTCTCTGAGCACCTCTCGAAACCCCTCTCCCCACACGTAAATTTGTCTTCGTTTCGTGGTGTTTAGCAGAACAGCGTCAAATTTTATTGCAAGAAACCCTTTGTTACGTACTATACGATGGGCTTGTGAATTATAAAATTATCATACATCAAGACATACATAAAGTAACACGCTTTCGTAGTAATTCATAAAGCAGTGTCAAATTCTAGTCAAGTATCCACTGCCGTTCACCGTAAAAAGCATAGTTTGTCGAAGTCTTTACCGTAAGTACCCCCAACTCTGCACCATAAGAGGATATGTAAACATTAGTGAACATGCACATGCTTAGCGGGTCAAGTATGCCAAATTTTATTAAGATTTGAATACAACTGTACACATATACACAATACATACAAACAAACACTCTACAGCTAACTATGTGACAATCCGATATTGCCTGTTTTTTTCTTGATTCAACATCCTCGTTACCCCATCTCGCCTCCCCTGATCCCTCACTGTTCATTTAAATATTACATCATTGAGGAAAATGAAATACCTCTAGAGAGAGGGGGCAACGGAAATAATAGAATGTGCGTGATAAATACACTGCTGACCATTAAAATTGCTACACCACGTAGATGACGTTCTACAGAGGCGAAATTTAACCGAGAGGAAGAAGATAATTTAACTTCAAAATTGATAGACTACTATAATTGTAGACAGTCATCAGTTTGAATTAAAGTTAATGAATTGGCTTTCCTTCAGTCAATGAAGTTATTTCTTAATTAATATCCCCCTTTGCATTGTACTTGCTGATATTTGTCAGTCCTGTTAATTAAATTCAGGGATAAAAAATTGTGTATTTAATTTAAATAAAATACAGGGTAATATTTTGATGTCGTTTAAATACCCTTTATATATTTTGTATAAAACTTTAACAATGAGAGTTATATTCGATCGTTTCATAATTTCCATTATTTATACTTATATCTATTCTGACACTTAACTGTTAACCGGTCGTACACTGGTATTACAGGACTCTATTTCCTAATAGCTACGCCTGGATTCTCTATTTGCGTGCGCACTATTAGAATAACAAAACTTTCTTGAACGACAGGAGACTTTCGTCAGTACAAAAATTCTGAGTACAATGAAAGCAGATATAACCAATTTATGAAGTATGATGAACACGTATGTAATTTTGTACATTCTGTTATCTTGATCAGGAGTACTAAAACTAATGTCATTATTTGCTGTATAAAACTACTGGACGTAAGTAAAATATGTAAGAAATTAATTTAAGAAATTATAACACTTGTCCGAAGAAGAAAAATAAAATGAAGTAAAAAGCTTTGTTGGCAACTTTCATCAAAAGTACCTAAACATATGGCCTTTCTTGTAGCAATTTCAATGGAATAAATCCTCTCTTTTTAGGTCTAAACCTTTAAAAGTTATCTAAAAATGATCTGAAATACTCTATTAAGATCACTGAACCTCGAATTTTGGTATATATATACATTCCTTTGTTGATGGGATAACAGCCGAAAACAAACTCGTAAAAACACTTTAGAATATTCTACAATTTCTTTGACTTTCATTAAATATGTTGGTGTTCTGACTTATTGTAGCTTTCCCATTAATCTTATTTTTCTGAAATTTGGCACAGTTTCATCCTTGTACTTGCAAACTAAGGTGTGGTAATGCTAACCCTGTAACTTACAATAGAGACACACTTCATTTGCAGTGTTTTTATACTTTCGAAGAACAAAACTGGTATTTCACTTTTAATTTGTGAATTGAATAAATTATCCATTACCGTTTTGCGTTAATCAACACTTAAGTGTAAAATTTTATACCTTAATATTATGTGGATTGGATGTCATGCAGCGGGCAAAAATCCCGTGACATTCGAATGGCATATAGGAAAGTATGGAAAAGTGACTTTCACAATGTGTTGTATAGACATCGCAGGTTTCAGCTAAGCAGAAGAAAACTACGTTTGACAACACTGTCACGGGAAGGCTGCATGAATTTCTATGCGCAACGATTAAATCAGAAAGCGCACTACATCTACATCTACACTCTGCAAATCACATCCAACTGGTTGGCAGCTGTTTCATCGAATTATCTACATACTATTAATATACCAGTCCACTCTCTAACCATGTGGATGAAAACAGGAAAGCTGAATCTCTCCGCTCAGCTCTGATAACTCGTGTGCTGTATCTTTCTATTTGGTGGTAGTCAAAAACATATTTTCTCATTCGGAGAAGAAAGTCGGCGATAGAAATTCCCTAAACATGTCACCGCAACGATAAACGGCCTCGTTGTAATGTTTCACACATCAGTTTCTGTACCATTTCTGCGATACTCTCTCCCTGTATCGCGATAGTACAAAATGAGCTGTCCTCCATTGTACCCTTTCGATGTCGTCGGTCAGTCCTACCTGAGAAACATCGCACAGTGCTCAGTGATACTCGAGAAGAGGACGGATAAGCGTAGTGTAGGAACGAAGGAAAGAAGGAAGCTTAGGGTTTAACGTCCCATTGACAGCGTAGTGTAGGCAGTCTGTTTAGAAGTATTGTTGCAGTCTCTACGTGTTCTGCAAATAGACGCTATTTTGATCACCTTCCAAATGAGATTCATTTTAATTTATGTATGTCGTAATTATAATCCCTACACATTTAATTGAAGGTTTTATTAAGTAGATGCAGTTTTAGTACACTTCTTCAAATGTTTGTATATCTAAAGGACTTAACTGCTGCTTATAAACTACGTAATCTAACTTATTCTAAGGACAACACACACACACAAATCACCGAGGGAGGACTCGAACCTCCAACGGTGAGCACCCACGCTCTCCTCAGCAAGGCGCATTGTAGTGCTCGACCACTCCACCGCGGATTAGTACCCTTGTCGACAATTTGATACATTTCCTTCCCCAAAGAAAACTAAAAAACGAAGATTGGCACATCAGGGGGCGTAACAAACAGCGCCTCGTTTACGGGGAAAGGTGAAGGTAATTGCTCAAAAATTAAAATAATGGGACTTAGAAGATGCTGCCCCCTCTCAGCGTGGACAGAACAAAAACCCAAACCAGGGTACACGGTCGGGATATCTCACTGACGACTACTCAGAACGCGTCAACATCGAATGCGCCGCAGGATACGTGCCTTCAAATTAATGAGGACGTAGGTACTACTTTTATAAAAGAGTGGGCGGACGATGTAGAGACAGACGACACTGATATAGAAATGAGGGACGTTCCAGAGGACCCGAGTGCCTCAAGTTCCACGTCGGGAGATAGCAGACACATCGTGAACGTTGCCATAGGTACCCAAACAATGGAAACCGACAGCGCCTCTCCGTCCCAGCAGAATGATAGTAATTAATCTGCCATCTTTACACTCCAAGTAAGGTATGAACGGCTTGCAAGCGTACAAAATTGTTACGCTAAATCTCAATAAGATCCGCAGTTCCTTAAAGTTGAAAAGTTTACAAGACTTTTTGTACGCTGCTGAAATTGACGTCGCTATGCTTCAAGAAGTGGCCGACATCGAATTAGATCAAATAGCCTTAACGCCTTATAACGCCTTAACCAACCCTGGCTACGGAGACGACCTCGTGACTGCAATACTACTTAAAGAAGGAAGAATCGTGAAAAATGTGGAAAGACTTGTGTCCATCAGAGGGATCGCGGTTTCTTTTAACAACAATAGGCTAATTAATGTTTACGCGCCATCCGGATCAGGTAACAAACAACGGCGGGCGGATTTTTTTAGACATGACGTGCTTCCCTTCTTTGCATCGACTTGTAACGAAATCATTTTCGCCGGTGATTTTAACTTTGCGCTGCATCAAAGGGATCAAATCCCAAATTTTAATCCTTGTGTGTAACTTCGGAAGATCGTTCAAGACCTCAGATTAATTGACACTTGGGCTTTCTTGTACGGCGAAGCGATCGGCTCCACACACATCAGCCGCCATTCCGCTAGCCGGCTTGAAATAATCTATGTCTCACAGAATGTAACAGCTCAACTTTTACAGTCCGAAATATGACCCACTAGTTTCTCCGACCATGCAGCCTACATATGTGCCATTAACATGTCAAAAGAGGAAACATATCGAGGTCGCGGGCTGTGGAAATTAAACACCGCGCATTTCCAAGATTTTGAATGTCGCGAGGTGTTTCTAGCAACTTGGCAAGCATGTGAGCTTAAATTTCATAAATTCAACTCGGCGATCGATTGGTGGCTCAAATGTGCCAAACCTCACTTAAGGAGAGCATTAATGTGTTATTCCCGTGAGAAAAACATGTGGTACAAACGAACCTCGGAATTCTATTTCCAGTGTCTCCGGGATCTTTATAAACTCGATGCCACCGTGGTAACAAATTTTACGAAGATAAAAAAATACAGGCGAAACTTCTATCACTGAAACGGAAACAGCTTGAAGGTGTCAAAATCCGAGCGAAAGTTCCGAATTCGGTACAGGATGAAGAGGCTGCAATGTTTCACATGATACGAGAAACTAAACGGGCCAATAGGAAACTTTTAACAGCAATTAAAACCAGCACTGGTGAGACTGTGACCAAACAAAGTGTTATAAAGGCTGTTGTACAACAGTATTATTCCGATCTACTGTCAAACAAACCAGTTGACGGGAACGCTTTCGCGGATTTTACACCACATTTGTCACGACGCCTCAGTACAGCGGAAGCAACTCAACTGACAGCTGAGCTGACGGAAGACGAGTTAGGGGATGTCGTCATGCAGAGCCCGAGGAACAAATCGCCTGGGAGCGACGGGTTACCGGCAGAGGTTTATCTAACCTTTTGGCCGCAAATCAAGACCAAACTACTTGCTATATGTCACGAATTATTGGATCCTAACACCGTCATTCCATCAGAATTTCGTGATGGGATTGTTGTGTTACTGCCAAACAAACCGTTCAGCAATTCCCTTAAGGACTTGAGATCGATGACCTTACTGAATGGAGATTACAAAATTTTTGCCAGAGTCCTCAGCCATCGCCTGAAGTCGATCATGAGTACGATCACGGGACCCTACCAAACAAGTGTCGGGAGAGACAGGTCGATTTACGAAACGCTCACAGACTACCGAGATACCATAGCAATCGCCCAGTCTTGTAAATTAAAATGTGGCATAATAACGTTAGATCGTCAGTATTTTGAAAAATTTGTTTCACAATAGTACTTCACGAATTTTAATTAATGGTCAAATCGGTGAAGCATTTCATATTGAAAGTTCCGTAAGACAAGGATGTCCGATGTCGGCAGCTTTATTCGCCATCGCCATCGAACCACTGCTCGCCACGCTAACGCAGCAACTGCAAGGCCTGGTTATAAACGGACAGAAGATCGTTTGTCGCGCATACGCAGACGACGTGGGATTTCTAGTCGTCAATACCCAAGAAATAGACTCCTCGCTCCACACTATTAAGAGGTATGAGGCTGCATCTGGAGCCAAACTTAACTGGGACAAATCTGGCATTATGAATATTGGACGCGGATTAAATATGCAACACCACGCGCAACTGAGAGAAATAACTGGCATGAGATGTTTAGGTATACAGTTCCGGAAGAAGCTGCAGAACACCATTGCAGTAAACTAGAGAGGGTTACTCAACAAACTCAGAGCATGTGTTCAACTTCACAACATGAGGCAGTTGAATACGTTACAAAAAGTACAACTAGTTAACACCTACATCACATCGAAAATCAACTATGTTGCTAAAGTGTTGCCCATTCCGAGTGGCATCGCACAAAGGATGTTGTCAGCACTAGGTCATTTCGTGAGCCGAGGCAGCATATTTAAAGTTAAATATGAGACCTTAACACTTCCGATACGTAACGGTGGGTTAAATCTCACAAACGTCTACACAAAGACACAAGCGTTGTACATCAGTAGTACATACAAGCTGTGGAAAACATCCCCGAACAGTTTAATTACCCATTCTGCTCACCGAAATCTCACCACCGGACCTAAACTCTCCAGTTGATGTTCACCACATACCACCTGCACTGTACCACGTACGGAATTTCTTATTGGAATACAGCTACGTTCGAAGAAGGATAGCCGAAAAGAAAATAACAGTTACAAAGAAAATCTATAATACCTTGATAGAAACAAAGCCTAACAATAACATAGAAGATAAATACAAGGATCACAACTGGCGCGTAATTTGGGATAATATCCACTCCCGCAATTTGCAGTCTGTCGTGCGATCGTCTTGGTACTCCGCTGTGAATAGAAAAATAGCGACCAATTCCAAGCGGTACTCCATGCATTTAGCCGACTCCCCTCTGTGTAACTCATGCCTTCTACAAGATACTGAGGAGCATCGATTTGTGTGCGAGAGAGGTTTGGAAGGTAGTTAGGCAGCTGTTGGCAAGTATCACCAGAACATCTGCCGCTACTATAACACCAGTAGACTTCCTTACACCTGACGCGGTCCCCTACCCACAGACCAAAAGGAATTCAGTAAAATGGGTAAAAGGACACACCGTTTACTATATATTCAACAGCCAAAGTCCAAGTAAACAGGACTTTGTCATGTACTTACGGATACAACATCAAAAATTACAGGCAATTCCCAAATATGGTAAATATTACGGAATTTTTTAACCAAAACAATCAGTGAACAACTAATGTACTAACGTACGATTAACGGTTCACTTTGGAGAAACAGAAATTACATTTAGTTGAAATGGAACTTGATTTTATATAGAATGACCATAATTCAATCCCACGAAGACACGAAGTAATAAACAAGAAACGATGTACACCTTGATTCACCAATTCCGCAGCCGGGAAACTTCCGCCGTGACGCTTTTCGGAGTTACAGAAGACAATATGAGGTACTAATACCCGCTAACGGAGAAGACACAGGAAAAGAAATTAAAATAGAATCACCTACGGAAACGCACAGCACATTTCGAGAAGACGAACTCCGATAGGCAACCACTGAGCTGAAGTTAAACGTGCTAAAATGCCAGTAAGCGTTCATTTATATGTTTATTTTCAGAAACCCCTTATTTTCAAGACGGAAATACGTCGACTTTTGCATCTTCTTTTTCTCTGCTGTCAAAGAGACACACATGGGAAGACTTTTATTTTTAAGTATCCGACAGCAGCCACTTTCTTTCTTAAAGGCAGATGAAGCCGACGCCGATGAACGCGGTGTTGGCGAGCGGATGGACGGGTTGAAGGGGAGGAAGGAGACCCGAAAAAAAAGAAAATTATAAGACGTCTGGCCGGCCGCGGTGGCCGAGGTGACTGAGGCGCTCCAGTCACGGTCAGCTCGGCCACTACGGTCGGGGGTTCGAATCCCCCCTCGGGCATGGATATTTGTGCCGTCCTAGTTTGTAAGTAGTTCATAAGTAGGTTGTAAGTTTAGGGACTGATGACCCCGTAGTTAAGTCCCATAAGCTTAACAAACATTTGAACATTTGAATAAGACGTCTGCCTAGTAAGCATGGAGGTCCAGGTTCGATTCCCGGCCACAAGACAAATTATAATTCAATGTTTCAACTTTATCTATAGTGTCTTTTAGTTATATTTTAGGTCGTTTGAAACATATTAATTTAATTATCCTATATTTCACGACGACACATCTCACCACAGCATTAGCGGTTCGAGACAACAAAGTGAGGACATTTTAATATTTTTTTTTATGTACAAAAAAATCCTTTGATGCGCAATCGCAGTTTTCCATTACACAGCGGGCAAACACGGAATCGCTGGCGCGGTTGTTTTCGTTTAAGCCAGCCAAAGGGGCATCGGCGAGCAGGGTGGGCCGCTGTTTGCCGTTCGCCGAGTGCCGATCCGCGTCGCTCGCATTGTAAACGCCGCCTGTTTGCCAATTCCGCTGTTACCGCCGGACAACACGAAAATTCCGCGATCGCTGCGTCGGCGCGAAACGCAACCGCAAACAGAGAACAACATTTAGAGCTTTATTTTTCTGAACTCGCGAGCACCCATGTTTGGACGTTTTCAGGCTGTCTAGTTGTTCAACGTTTTCTCTTGTACACAGCATTTCCGAGTGCATCTAGTGCCACTGTGTAGAAATGTAAAATACGGGTCCAACTGAGGTTGCACTGTATTGCGCTAGACGTAAATTATTCATACGTGAGCAAAAAGTAGGAACATTTCGTGTCTGAACCACTACGTGAGTTTCTGCAGTTTTAGATATTTCCTTAGAAATAACTGAAGCTCGTTACTAATCATCTTCTTAAATTATCTTAACCAATTCAAAACTGTGTCTTGCTTTATTACTGTATTAGATTCTTATATCTTCAGACAATGTCATTCCTATAGCAGATTTATGTTTTTCATTCATCGTTGGCGATGTATCGAAGCGCACGTCCGATCATTGACTTACTAAAGAAGGACTAGACCGCTCGCTGGCGCTAGTGTTGCGTCCCAACATTGAACGTGACAGAAGCCGCGATTTGCAGGGAAACAGTTCTTAAACATTGTTCGTCGGTGTAACAGTAAGGAAGGAAGGAAGCTTAGGGTTTAACGTCCCATCGACAGCTTGGTCATTAGAGACGGAGCTAACGCTCGGAGTTTTGGTTAAGGACGGGGAAGGAAATCGGCCGTGTCCTTTGAAAGGAGTCATCCCGTCATTTGCCTGGAGTGATTTAGGATGGCAGGGAGTGGTTGAACTACCGCCCTCCCGAATACGAGTCCAGTGCGTTACCACTGCGCCACCTCGCTCGGTGTAACAGCAAGAATGGTAGCAAAGACAAAGTCAGAAAAAGTGTTACATTTCACAGATCAGTCCATTACTTGTATACCGTGTAGTATTTGCGTGGAGAAATAATAAATCATGAGTGTTTGTTTTTGTTTAGCATTCCTCTTACAAATGATTATTTAGAACTGATAAAAGTACTTCGTTGCATGTCAAGTACTTATATTTTATTTGCATATAAATTACTAAAAATAATAACACGATTAATGTACTAAGCTGAGATGAATGAGGAACTAGGCGTATAAGAGGTATTTAGATTGTTAATCATATGTATATGATGCCGAAGAAGGTCGAATAACTGCTTTTAGATACTCATCAGGTGGTGATTGTACTTCGTAAATGCCCAAATATTTTATCGAATATTGCATACTCGGTCACTTTGAGAGGTACTACCTCTGTTAAAAAATAATGTGCGAATGAAATGCCTATTTAAAGTTGTATGGCTTATTGCACTTATTCATACCCAAATTCGAGGAAATTGAAAGGAACATTCTTTGTAATATGGAAAGGAATGTAGACAAAACTATGCTATGCAAAAATAAGCTTGCAAAAGTGCAGAGTAGTCGACAAAAAGTAAACAGGAACTGATAGAAAATTACGTGGATTAAATAATAATCTCGGTCTCTGCTACTTTACAAGTTTCATGGAATTATATCTCGATGCAAAATCGCTCCACCTTCTCAGAAAAGATCCTCACATCATTAAACTTCGTGTTTCTATGCAGACGTATTTCGCAAATTGGGAAACTTCATTCATTTAAGAATACTTCTTGAACAGACTGCAGTACTCAGTATTTTTTAAAAACAAACATGCGTTTATTTTGTGCTTCATTTTGCTCCTGTTGCGTGTCATGCACTTGAAATCACAACCACAGTACTAGGATTCTTCCCTGAAAATGGCGGCGGTAAGCTGCTTCAATTCGGGGACAGTTGCCTCGCTTCTCCCATACGGCGTGGTAGAGGCTTGCCTCTGATTGGGTGAGTCAAGAGGTTTACAAATTCCCCTTCTAGCTTGCTTGCCCCTAGCTCCACACCAACCATTCAAGCAGGTTAGACTGAAGTGACGTAAACACAAGACGTAAACACAGGAGTGTAGGTATACCGATGCGCACTGGGTAATGCGGCTAATTCTGTTTCCCGCAAGCCCGGCCGACTTGGGTTCTCGTAAGCCCACGAAGCTTCACGGGAACCATTCAGCTTGCTGCACCTAATAACGGTTGCGCTGTTAGGTTAGCGCGACGTAGAGCAGGCAGGTAGACAGACTGCATTGGTGGTAACAGTGGGAGCAACAAGATGAATAAGTCGAACTTCAGCGAAATTGAGAAAAGTTCAACAACTTGTGAATACATAGTAGCATCAAAACACAGCACAAGTGCCGTATAGGAAAAGTTTTCGTTTTCTAAGAGGTAACTTCGAATAAATCGGTAGGTGTGTCACAATGCAAACTGTGAAAAGCTATTAATTACTCATACGGGAACCTCGAGTATGCTACGACATGTTTCCTAATTTGTCCAACAGTTGTATCATTCGATAAATATTTTGAAAGACGACAGTGACTGACAAGTGTGTGGAATTATGTGCTAAGGACCTGAGGGAGATGGCTTTCTAAATTTAATGCGGACACTGATCGACATGGGGAAAAATATGGATCAGTTTATATTAAAAATCTTATGCCTTCTAGAGTGACAGTAGCCAGAAAATTCCACACCTTAGCTGATAAAGTACGCAGCAAAATGCTCCCAGACGTGGTGCATGCGATTCATTCTGGTACATGGGCAGGGACAATTCATCTAGGGACAGACAATTACAAAGGGGTGCTTTACATGTCCATCACAATGATTACATAAATTTCGACTGGCGTTTGCAAAAATATGTGCTGATGTGCTCTGCATTTCCTGAATGTCCAAAAACTGGCACCAACATTCGAAACGAGTTGGAAGAGCGCTTAGAAGGTGTTTCTCTTAAAGATATAGCCAAAATTATCTTTGTCACAGACCGCGGCGTAGTGAGCAAGTTCTTTGAGGTGCTATGCTGGGATGCGCGAGGCCGCTTCCCGTCGGGGGCTCGAATCATCCCTCGGGCATGAATGTCTGTGTCGTCTTTAGTATAAGGTAGTTCATAGGTAGTTTGTAAGTTTAGGGACTGATGACTCCGCAGATAAGTCCCTTAAGCTTGATAAATTGGACGTTTGATGTTTGTCACCGACCAAGGAAGTAATATTGTTAAAGTTCTCGACACAAATAAACGTCTTCTATGCATGGCTCATCGTATAAACACCGTCTTGTAACATGTTCTGAACGAACAGTTTTTGAAAGAAAATGTTCCAAATATAGTAGCCGTTCTTAATACAGTGCGGAGTACGGTTTCCTGTTTCAAGAGAAGAGGTCTCTGTGTCAGATTCCATGCATCCTTAAATCAGTGTGTTTCAACTCGTTGGAATAGTTATTTTGGCATGTTTGTATCAGTACATTCTCAGATAGATTCAGTGAAAGCTTAGATATCGAAGGTGCCTGTGATAAGATGCTGGATTATTACCACCATATAACTGGCCAGCTTATAGGATTTCTTAAGCAATTTAAGGAAGCCACAGTCGATTTAGGGTCTGACAAGGAGCCAACTCAACGTTTAGTACTAACCGTGGTTTTATGCCTTAAGAGTTCACTGTAGTCTGCAGGATGACGATGAAGAGGTATGTAATTTTATTCCATCCGAATATCATAGAACTGCTAGTGAAATTTCAGTTTTGATAAAAGTGTATTTTCAGAAAATGAAACCTTCGAAACAAGTCATAGGTGCTTTTCTAGAACAGAAAGAGACGTCGAAAATGTAGAAAAGACAAAATCTTATGACCTGAAGTGAATATATATAATATTGACTAGTTTTTTCATGCCCCAAATAAAATAGGTAGGAACTTTTCATTAATTTCCTTAACACGACAATGTTGCGCGCAGGATAAACTGCTACGTAGCGTAGCACAGCGGTAAGGCGGGCAGACAGGTAAGTTTTCCGTAGCCTGCTTGGGATGGGTTCAGCTTGCCTTGGCCGGAAGTGAAGCAGCCTGCCCGTTATGTTGACAATACGCGACGGCCTCCCTGCCTGGCCTCCAAGGAAACTTGGAAAGCTAAAATCAGGAAATGTATGCCTCTGGATGAGTCTTTGGCGGAAAAGACCTTGTAAAAATAACTAAATGAGGGCGCTCCACGTGCGGGACAGTTCGAACCTTACGCTGGACGCGGTTATAGAGTGGAAAGTTGAAGTTGACTGTGGCTTGTACGGATACATGTCCAACATTACATTTTTGGTGCATAAGTTAAAGATATAGCAGTCAGCAATCCGAAGATTGGTTTCAACACCACGGTGCTTTACCAGGCATGGTCCTGTTTGGAGGTGGTATGCCGTTGCCTTCCTCCGACCCAACCAGTTGTAGGTGGACGTACAGTTTAACGTGGGTTCCGAACCAAGGTGCTACTCGGTATTTTTCACATCAACAACACTGCCAGAGGTGAAAGAAATCGAAAATGACAGATAAAAATACTAGTAGCTAGTGGGGAACGAACCCACGATTTTTTATTTTATAGGCTAGCACTCTACCACTGTGCAACCGAGACACATTGCGTATTAATATACCACTTGTTTATCAAAATATGCCGGCTTCACGGTCCGGTATACTTTAATATGGAAACGAGTTCTGCAGTGTTTAAATTCGGCGAAGGAATGGAAAATACGTTTCACAGACACGTGGAATTACTTAGATTTATAATATCAAGACAGTTAAGTCAGAGAACTTATATTTTCAGAAGGGATAGATCACTTAATTTCCATATTTTTATGGGTGCCTAGATGTTATTTTTGGCATGATGCACTTGAGACTGAAAACGGGCGGCTAAATACATTTCACCTGAAAATTTAGGGCACTAGAACGCATAGTTACTTTAGCATAATAACCTGTAGTTGGTTGTGAGCAAGCAGTTATGGCAAATTTCTTTAATTGTTGAAGAGGGACTTCATATAATAAATAAGCGACCAAACCGGATGGAATTTATATCATAAATACACACAAAAATCCACGTCTGTCTATATATTTTATTCGTTACTATTTTCTAAGTAAAAGAATTAAACAAATTGTATAACTCACTTTTAAAATCCTCAGCGTTTCCAATCCATATTTATGTACTAATATCACAGTATAGCATAGTATATTTAAAAGTTTGCTGGCGGACTGACCGGAGATTAAACATGACATTAATTTAAAAATTAATCTCTCATAAGGGAGCCACTCTGTTGTATAACGCTAAACCTAGCTCAGCCACACTTTCAATCGCGACAGTGCCGTGAAAGTTGTTACCTACTGAGTTTATAATTAACATTCTACGTAATTAACCAAATAGTTTCTGTAAATTTTGTGTTCCAGGAATTAATTTCTAAAACACAGAGAGACATAAATAATCGTGAAATAAATGTAAAAACAGCTGAATGCCGCTGATTCCGTGATACAAACAATTTATTATTATAAATACTAGTTAAATCCGGCTACGCTTCGCTGTGGCTCACTCTCATATGAAATAAATAGAAAAGGAAATACTGTAACTCATGTGAACATAGAATCACCGAGAGAATTCTTCAGTCATATCGATATCGTTCGTTAGGCTACTGTGGCTACGTGAAACGAAAGTTATAAAATTTATAGTTTCACAGATACTCATTTTATATCCATAAGGTAGATTACATATTTTGTCGTTCCTTTTCTCCAGATCAGTTTACCGACTGTGGACCATGTGACGTATAATTCACCTCAGTAAAAAGCTAATGTTTTCTACATTATTTCCATCTATTTCCCATCCGCTATGTCTATCTCCTGCTTCCCCCACTATATGCCTCTTCATCCTCCTATCTAATCCCAGACCTCTGTTCATCACTCCCTTTCCTTGTACCCATCTTCAATCTCCTCCTCCATCTATCACTATGCACGTATCGTCTTTCACTCGTCGTACCTATATAAAATGAAGAAATTAAAAATTAGGGAATTGCTTAAAATTATTTGTTATCTGCTGGAAAATATCACAAAGTTACTGTTACATAGAATTAAATGAAATAACAGCGCCTATAAACAACGTTTTGTTCAGAATTTGTTCCTACAGTGTTTTTTTGTACTTACACTGCTAATATCATGATCTATCTTGCTGAAAATTAACCATTAAACAATAATGTATCTAAAATTCGTACCCACGAAAAGTTGTTACTTTAGTGTCGCATTTTTACCATTTCACCTGAGCGGTATGCTAGGGAGAAATTGGTACCACTTCAATTTTCGACGCTCACTTATTTGGCAACTGCAGAATTTAAAGCGTGATCAGAGCAATAAATATGAAAACATCTGCTTCCTTTTGTCTCTCTTAATGACTACTTATACACATAGTTTTCGTTCTGCGTCAGGGATAATGTTGTCAAAATCTCTTGACTGCTATTTGAAAACTCAGTTACATACAATGAGGCTAATAATCTTCCACGTTTACCATGAAATATTACATTAGCACTGAATGCCGCAGTTGCCGTAAGTAAAACTAAACCTTCATTTCTACGTAATTCTACGATGGTAAATGTCCAGCCGGCCGCGGTGGCCGAGGTGACTGAGGTGCTCCAGTCACGGTCAGCACGGCCACTACGGTCGGGGGTTCGAATCCCCCCTCGGGCATGGATATTTGTGCCGTCCTAGTTCGTAAGTAGTTCATAAGTAGTTTGTAAGTTTAGGGACTGATGACCCCGTAGTTAAGGCCCATAAGCTTTACAAATATTTGAACATTTTTTTGTAAACGTCCATCTTTTGTCGGATGGATGTAGAAACGCATATTCGTATATATCGATAGAGGCACAGCTACCTGAGTTGCAAACATTATTAGAAAGCATCCGGTTCCCGAGCGTTACTCGGGAATGTTTCCTATAACATATTCGTAATTCGAAAGAGATTCTTTTCAGACTGAATATTTTGAATGAATCTTTTTTGACCATAAAACAACAATTTAATGCAGGTCCTTCTGTGTCGTTAATACTTTCTTGTACGAACCACTGTCAATAAATGAATTATCCTTGTAAACTGTACATTTCGTTGACAACATTGCTGCTCTACGCTGCTCGCACCGTAAGTGAAATTTAACTGAGCAACCAACAACAGAGGCTGAGGGGAACATTCCTTTGTGTTTACAATTTAACCGATGATTAAATCTGTGCTTGCACTCTGGTTGACAGGTTGTCCTAAGAGAAACTTACTTATCCTCATGAAGAACATTCTGTACCCAACATTACCAAGCTAAGTTGCCGCCTTGTGTAACATTTAATAAATTCAATCAATGCCTCAAAACTGCAAAGGTGACGAAATTACATCTGTTACTCCATATCCCTGACGTTTGTTATCCAGTATCACTAATGATTCTTATCGGGGGATACTATTTGGTACTCAGGGAATCGATATGTTCACCGAACATTGATTCGTCGAGGGGAAGAATCGTCCTCCGAATAGTCCTACTTTCTAAGCGACTTTGTAGGCGACTCCACTGCGGTCCAGTGTTGCCAACAGTTAAAGTGAGCTTCTCACCAGATGAAAGTGCAAAACCACTAGAAAACCACTAACAAAAGTGCCCCTACTCTCAAAATCGCTAAAATTTCCACTAAATGTTTTAAAATTATTATGAAAGAAAACATTAAGTATATTAGTAATTAGTTTCCTTTATACTTAAGTAATAAAATATTCCCAATCATTAGCAGATGCTCTGTCTTATTCAAAAGGCCCAATAGTGACTTGATTACAGATTCGTACAGTAAAATTAACTTCTGTCGTAAAACAAAGATTTCGAGGCAAAATATTTGCGTTGTCACGCTATTAACATTGCCGAGATTCAGCATCCTTTTCCTATCTCGCAATGCAGCCGGGATAGCAACTAAAAGTTGCTGAGGGTGTTCATCTTACACTGTTGGCGTCCTTTAAGAAGCGATTTTTTCATATTCCGTCCCTAAGGGGATGAAACCTTTTTTGAATGTATTATCCAGTCAATTTTGTTGCTAGACCTACATAAATTAGTGTAGGAATTCTTGGTAGGAATTAACAGAAGGCGTCTTTCAGCTTTATCTGAAAATCGGCCATTAAGGGGGAGAAATATGGGTTGGAAAGATTTTTGAAAAGTGATGCTATTGAGACAGTTTTGATGCCTGAACTATAAACGATGGTATTTGGAGTTTTGGTTACAATTAAAACTGTACGTGTATATCTCCTCTTCCCCTCTTAGAAACATGTTTAAGTTTATGTTCAAAATCTTAGAATCTCAGAAAGTTCTTCACCGAATGCTTTGAAACAGTGATACAAGCAAGTCGGTTAGAATACAGGAGGCGCCCTTACGATGAAAAGGTGTAGCTTCCTCCGCCATATTGCTAAGTTTTGGAGAAGTGGTAGTATTGTAGAGCTAATGTGCTATGTCACTTAAAACACGAATAAATCGCCCGTCGGTTTTGCCGTGAGTACAACGTGTTACAAAAGTGCAAAAAAGCAGATAAATATTAAGTTTTCAAATGTATTATGATAAGTATTTAAGGAAAGGCAAACCTACGTTTACAGCTTTTGTAGATTCGGAGAAATATTTTAACAGTCTTAAGTGGAATACAGTCATTCAAATTTTTAAGTCAACGGGGGTAAAATATAGGAAACGGAAGGTTATTTAAACCTAGCAAAAACGAGACAGCAGTTTGATAGTCGAAAGGAACGAAGATGAAGCTTTGCTTGGGAAGGGAGTAAGACAGGGCTGTAGTTATTCTCCAAAGTTATTCAATTTGTACATTGAGCAAGCCGTGAAGGAAAGCAAGGATAAATTTCGAGAAGGAATTAAAGTTCAAGGTGAAGGAATTAAAAGCATTGTGTTTAGCTGTTGGCAATGTTTGGATTGTCGTCTTGTACATGAGTAAAACATGGACGATAAATAGTTCAGACAGGAAGATTAAAGAGTCGTTTGAAATATAGTGTTACAGGAGAATGTTAAAGATTAGATGGGTAGATGGCGTAACTAATGGGGCACTGAATAGAATTGCGGAAAAATGGAATTTTTGGCATACCTTGAGTAAAAGAAGGATCGATTGGTAGGTCTTATTCTTAGACAGGAAGCAATCGCTTTTTTTTACTTTAGGGTAAATATCGCAGAGGTTTGAAGAAATAGATTGCAGTAGGGTGCAGAACTGCAACAACGTTTATAATTAGCGTATAATAATAACTGTACCAACAAGTAGTGAAAATTATATCGACTGACCTCTCTGCTTTCACTTCGTTATTATAAAAGTCATTGTTCAGTGAGTTGGTTTCCTGTTTTCTAACCATATGCTGTTAAAGATTTTGCTTTTTGCTTATCTTCAGCAATAAATCTTAGAAAATTGACTTCTACAATCAATTTGTCTCCGTAGAATAGTAGAATAGTGTCTCCTGTTCAACCTGCCATTCACCTAAATACCTTTTGCTACTGATAGTCTCTCACATTTTTGCGTATTTTGCATAGCGTACTTGAAGAATGTGTTAATTTTCCTTATTTATCTTCCTTGGCTTTTTTTTAGATACTCACACAGTGTATAACACATCGTTCCTTGATCTCATCTTTTATTTATGCAGAATGAATGTATTTAAGTTATCTTATTCAGACAAATTATAACAAATATTTTCACGAGATTACTATTTCTAGGTACTGCAATTATTCTAATGGTAATTTACATTGAGATCATATAGAGAATTGAATAATGCATCGCCGGCCATGGTGGCCGAGGTGTCTGAGGCGCTCCAGTCACGGTCAGCACGGCCACTACGGTCGGGGGTTCGAATCCCCCCTCGGGCATGGATATTTGTGCCGTCCTAGTTCGTAAGTAGTTCATAAGTAGTTTGTAAGTTTAGGGACTGATGACCCCGTAGTTAAGTCCCATAAGCTTAACAAACATTTGAACATTTGAATAATGCATCAATTTTACATATTTGGAAAACAGTTTTAGCTGAACCTGTTTCTCACTTTCACTTGACTGTACTGCTGTCTCTTTTTATTTTGTGATCCTTTCACTTCATATATTGATATGTTTAAACAATTTTTTGAAGTTCTCTGTTTTCTAGATACTACCATCTTACGATCAACCAAAATTTCTATATTTACTCCACTATTTATAGTTCTCTTATAAAATTTTCCAGCAAAAATTTGGAAAGGTCTGCACAAAACATTCTTGTGTCCGGCCTGTGATACAAATTTTAGGGGATTAGGAACTGTTCCAGGAAATTAAACTTTCCACCATTTGTTTAGAACATTCGCTTACTTATTTGCAAGAAGTCCATGTCTCTCGAA
The DNA here is from genome assembly GCA_026315105.1 of Locusta migratoria. Classification (NCBI taxonomy): domain Eukaryota; kingdom Metazoa; phylum Arthropoda; class Insecta; order Orthoptera; family Acrididae; genus Locusta; species Locusta migratoria. The sequence goes on from CM048746.1 coordinate 145,453,621, forward strand.
TTAAATGCCTTTTTAAAATTTGTATTTCTGGCAATGTAGCTATTTGAACGATGTCAGTCATGAATTATGCTTCGTTCTTGGCGTTCTTCTTTAGTGACTGGGTAAGTAACCAGAAAGGCGAAGAAACAATGCTCTGTAAAATTAAAATTATAATTTTTAGTTTTTCATCGCTATATGCTTACAGCAGCTGTAAATAATGATTTAGCATTATTTTTATGCTACTGTGAGGTTAATCATCCAATGCTAAAAGAATAAATAGCGAATTGTAAAGATTAATCAATGGTAATAGCAACATGATATGTTTCCAGACAATGCTGTTAGGCTTGTAGTACCGTTTAACCACCCGCTCATTTTAAGAAGAGACAGGAAAAGTTATTTGGTGAATTATTATCAGGCTAATGACAGATACATCAGATAGAAGAGTAGGAAAGTGTTTTGCCCAACAACAGTGCAGATGCCTGAATTGTAGTACGAAATTCGGACGTTTGAAAGATATCTGGAAACATGAAAACATGTTTTTCTCCCAAGAACGACACGAGAGCTACAAGACACGGTTATGAAACAACAAACATTCGTCATACGTGTAATTAAAAGCCGGCCGCGGTGACTGAGGCGCTCCTGTCACGGTCTGCACGGCCGCTACGGTCGGGGGTTCGAATCCCCCCTCGGGCATGGATATTTGTGCCGTCCTTAGTATAAGGTAGTTCATAAGTAGTTTGTAAGTTCAGGGACTGATGACCCCGTAGTTAAATCCCATTAGCTTAACAAACATTTGAACATTTGATTTTGTAATTAAAACTTGTCATTGACCGTACAGCCAGAATCCGTGGAACAAATAACTGACACGTCGTTTTTTTTCACTGTTCACGTCTCTTTAAATGAGACGTAGTTTTCGAAAGAGAACACCGTCTATGAAAGGAGCGTTTTGTTACCACTTTAGTCCAGTCAATGAGTGCTCAAAAGAGGGGTGTAAAGTGAATGGAATATGCGAGAATTTTTGACTTCAGGACTTTGTTAGGGATAGTTAGGAGGTGAACGTACTAAAAGACCCCGCCCCTGGGGGTGAGCTAAAGCGGGGGTGGGGGTGGAAAGATACATTTTTTTTGTTTTTTCGCTTATATCTCGAAAGCGGTCCGCTTTAGGAAGAAAATGTTCCAAATAAAAATGAAAGATGATTAAATTTGCTATAAAATTGTTTCTATACACATTAGTCGAATTCCCAACGGTTTTCGAGATATACGTTACTGAAAATCGACAATTTCGGAAAAAGTCATTTTTAACTCACTAATTTTGTCAAACATTTACTTCTAGTGACCTACTCGATCCTTTCTCTGAAAATTTGTCAGAAAGAAAGTTGTAGAGCATTAAATTTCCTTCAATTTGATATGCGCATTTATTACGTCATTTTAAGATGTGCGCTCAGTTTCGAGGTCCTAGAAATGAGTGTTTTGAGAGGATGTGACTTTTATGTCTTATGAAACGTGCTAGCATGGTAAAAGACAACACGTTAACAATAACAAGGTAACTGGAATTGTAAGAGAACACCTTTTTAGAATTATAGCTTTTATGATAATATTATGAATCATACAATGAATGTATTTACAAGCACTGATTGTGATTCAAAATGAATCATTGCAAAGCAACATTTTCATTTTCATGAGGATAAATGGTCGATGCTCATTTATTGTCACCTGCGGTGGACACGCCTTCAAGGTCGCCGGTACCTAACGCCCGGCAGAGGGTTAACGATGGGGAAGCCCCACGAGGAACATCGAAGGCCTGCCAGTGCCACTGGCTCCTTCCAAGAGACTGGACAGGGGGGTGGAATGGAGTGTTCTCACTCACTTCTTACTTCAGTTCACTTCAAAAGTTCTCCAAGCATAGAAAACTTTGTATGTCGGCTTTTCGTGATATTTTTCATTTACTAATGAAAATGTTGACTATGTAGTCAGCGTAATTGCTACTCGGTGTTTTCATGTGATGAAACAATAGATGGACCAGATGTTGGTGTTATCACAGTGACAAAAAAGGAATACTATCACTCATCAAAGCAATTAGAGGAAGGGGACATAGCAATGGCTCATCTTTAGAAGGTTTGGACATCCTTCTGATTCATAATGAATGTCGAAAAAATTACATCCGGCCGCAATCCATCAACGCTCATTTAAAGAGACAGGCACTCTCATCGTCCTTTTGTGCCAAAAGTGTTGATGGCGAGCAAAAGAAGCCCAAGGAAGATATTTTTAGTTATTTTCTCACAAAAGGATGCAACAGAACTGACATACAAGTGACGAGTATGGACGCTTCTCGAGATAGACGTAATCAGTGGGGAGAGGAAGCGATGAGGCATCTTTCCACCTCAAATGATTTAGTTGCGGACGAGGCTGTGTATCATGATGAATGTCAGTTGGAATTTGTGAGTCGTTGTACATCAGCTGTAACTGGAAAACTCGGAACTATTCCACTAGAAGCATACATTACGATGAAAGGAGGTCTACGAAATGTGACCGTGGCACACATTGATATACCAGAGGAGCCGCCACACCCTGCACCAAACGACATTCCAGAGTGGAAGGGACACAAGCGATGTATAACAAGAGGAGCAGGAATTGAAAATTAAGGACAACGGCCATTTGTTATTCCTACATGTATTTACAGGCTGTGACACAACATCCGCAGCGTATTGCAAGAGTGAAGTGGGGTTTGTCAAAATGCATCAGAAGTTCAAAATCATACAACATGCTTCTGAGATATTTTTCCAATAATTCTTCTTTTTCCCGACTCCATTCAGACAGCGGGAATCATGAGTACCGTACTCTCTCATGGTATGGAGCTCCAGCCACCAAGACATCCCTCAACGAGTTCCGCTACAAATCATTTATGAAAGCAGCTGGGGACATGAAGCCTAATCTCTGAACTCTCCCTCCAACTGAAGGAGATGTTAAGCAGCATCCATTCCGAATGTAGCACCAAGTACGACTTTGGTTAAGAGAGGAACCGAAATGTGGAGCGCCGAATTGGGGTTGGGAAAGAAGGAATGACCAACTAGTTCCGAAACTCTCAGAGTTAGATGCTGCTCCTGACGATTTCTTGAAGATAATTATTGTCGATGAACGTAAGATTGTGACAGTGGAGGTGTGGTTCCAGAAAATCGTTGTTACAGTGCTGTGTTACATGCCCAAACTGCAAGGGCGACTGCAACAACGGAATCTGAATATTAATTAAGGATGAAGATGGAGACAGTGACATCGAGACTCTACCAATCTTGTTGGATGACGTCTCCACTACTGACTAAGGTGAATGACACTCGACCATTCCTCAGAAAAATGAAAATTTTGCATTCAATGCACTTATTTTTCATTTTGAATCGCTATTAGTGCTTGTAAACACTTGCATTGTATGATTCACAACATTGTAATACAAGTTATAATTGTAAAAAGGTGTTCTCTTTCAATTGAAATTACCTTCTTGTCATTGTTAAGGTGTTGTTATTTACCATGCTAGCACGTTTCATAAGACATAAATGTCACAGCCTCTCAAAACACTCATTTCTAGAAGGACCTCGAAACTGAGTGCACATCTAATAAATGATATAACTTCTGATTGGCTGAAGATAAGGTAACAAATGTGCATATCAAATTCAAGGAAATTTAATGCTCTACAAGTTTCTTTCTGACAAATTTTCTGAGAAACGATCGAGTAAGTCACTAGAAGTAAATGTTTGACAAAATTAGTGAGGTAAAAATGATTTTTTCCGAAATTGTAGATTTTCAGTAACGTATATCTCGAAAACCGTTGGGAATTCGACTAATATGTATAAAACAATTTTATAGCAAATTCAATTATCTTTCACTTTTATTTGGAATATTTTCTTCCTAAAGCGGACCGCTTTCGAGATATAAGCGAAAAACCAAAAAATTGTACCTTTCCACCCCCCTCCCCGCTTTAGCTCACCCCCCAGGGGAGGGGACTTTTAGTATGTTCACCTCCTAACTATCCCTAACAAAGTCCTGAAGTCAAAAATTATCGCATATTCCATGCACTCTACAATGCATTCATTGACTGGACTACTTGTTAGCTTGGGAACATGTATCAACCATCACCTTTGTCAACTAGGCGACAATTCCGAGCTGAAGCGCCAAACAATACAATCCATCGGCTGCAATCATGTGATTGGTTTCGCAATTAGCGGTCCGTCAGTTGTCATTTCTCGTACGTGTGTGGGTGTGTATGTCTCTTGATTGTCTGCGCATATCTGCGGGAACACAGCAGCGCCATGTAGCATTTGCGCTTTTTATCTGCCTCACGCCTGGATGTTAATAGGCATCGTCATTTCAAATGAAGAATTGCCATTATGAGCATTTAGGAACTACTGTCAGTGGCTACGTTTAGTAATCCATTAATATGTGTCGTAGTACAGACTCCATTACGTTTGGCGCTGCATTACTTACTGTTGTGAAACATGTCCCAATAATGACAATACTGAGCTCAACATCGACAACTATTACACAGGCGTGTTAATGCCGCAGATATTATGGTAAGAATTTACGCACTCTCGTGTTTCTTCAAAATATTCGTATTGGTATGGAACCTAAGTAACCCATAAATCATCCTGATACAGTATTAACGTTTAAGTAAAAAATTGGGTCAAATTGTTATAGAGCGAAATGAAATCAATGATTTTTAATGTACTGATTCATGACGTAGGCAATGAATCGTATTTCATTTCTTGTACTGAACTCCATTGACGGCTGACCTTAAAGGTGATTGTGAAGAAATATTTGAATTGAATATATCACTTTCACGTGTAGGATAACCCTAGCGTAATTAACGTTCACGGCGTTGTGCCAGATTTTAAAATAGGCACTAGTGTTACTGAAAACATCGTAACTATATCAGTCAAATGTCGAATGTAGAGTCATGCTTCGAATATAATATTCGATTTAATGTTGAATACACTCTGAAGTTCTTTGCTTCCGTAATTTTTATGAATCGAAATTTTGACTCTTATAAAGGTCAACATGAATAAAATATGATGCTGCTGTCGCTGATTTCTTTCCTTTTACTTTTTCTTAATGTGTAAAATGTAGTCACACAATTACAGTGTCACCATTATTTATAACTATATTGCTATACTGTCTAAATAATAAACAATTACGTCTGTACAGATAAAATGTGCCAAACAGGTCCAATCCCTCAGGTAGGAAACCAGGGGGTGGGAGGGGTTGGTCAGGATATAGGATATATACATTATTAAGATGGAAAAATAAAACAAACTAAGCCTAAATGCAATTGGTAGCAATGACTATAATGTTGTGGAGGGGGGTCCAAGGAAGTGGTTTAAGGCGTGGGAGGCCCATCATCACTTTATGGTGTCCCAATATCGTTCAGTCCGCCTCCAGTGCTGTCATGATAGCCGCTTATGAAGACTGGAGACATGTCATGTTCGTGCCAATGATGGTCGTACGCCTAAGTGATGTCGTCCAGGGGAGTGGGAAAATCTGGAGTATACGCAACAGAGGCAAACTGGGCCGACACCTGGGATCGTAGTGTGGGAGCCATATACTACACTGACCGTTCTATAGTTTTCGTTGTGGGAAAATTGAGCAGTACACAGTACATTGAAATTATCATTAAACACGTCTTGCCAACGTTAATGCTCCAAAAATGGGATGTGCTATTCCAACAGAACAATGCACGTCCACACGTATCCCGTAAAACTCAACGTGCTCTTCTAGGTGTACGTCAACTATCCTGACCAGCACCATCCCCAGATCTAATTTGGGACCGCACGAAAAGTCATCTTGGCGCGGTCTACACGGCCGGCAGGAGATCTGGTCCAACTGAGGCATCAGATGGAAATTGTATGGCAGGCCATACCGTAAGACTTCATTTGGCACCTCTATGATCTTCACGAGTAATTGCACCCTGCATTGCTGCAAAAGGAGGGTATACACGATACAACGGACAACAATGTGGATATTGAGGTGACTGTACTGACGTGCGTATGGTTCTGAGTGCGTGAACGTGTGTTGTATACATCCTCAAGAATGTGTCAATAGAATTTCGCTCTGCGGGGAATTCGTGGTGTTCTTTTTGCATTTTCCAGGAATGTATTATGGTACACGTTCAACTGTGTTACTTTGTGCTATCAATTTTGATACAGTTTTGTGCATGGCTGTGAATCAGTGACTGTTACAATACAATTCAACTTTTAGATGGCAGCCCTCAGTCGCAAAGTACGAATATAATCGTTGGCAGCAGAGTCATTACAGCTCCTAGTGACTGCTCCGCCTGGGCACAATTTTTAGGAATGACTATCTGATTATGTCAGATATTTTTGTATTATTTTAGATCTTGACATGTAGTTTTAACTTACTCGTCTTCGTCTGAAGAAGGTGCCCATAGCGGCATTGAAACCTGGTTACGATTACATTCGTACTTTGCGACTAAGGGCTGCCCCTGAAATGTTTAATCAATTTTGATACGTCGCGGAGGTTTATTTACACCCAGAATAGTGCACTGAGCGCTAGTACAGACTTTTTATTAGACTATATAATCCAAGTTTAGAAAAATAAAGTACTATTCGTTCTTAAACAACTTCTGCCTCAACTCATCTATAAGGGCCAAAATAGTGGCTAAGTTGGTCTTGTTAACTCTTTGGTGTTATATTGCATTTGAAAAAGAATTGACATAAATGGAACGTTCATTTCATTTCTCTAGTGTCCTGCACTCCATGAATCCTTATTCAAGTTACTGCTGTGTATCCATTGTGGAATTGACATGATTAAGGGGGCCAAATCATTTCTCATTGAATAAGCTCTGACTTACTATAAACTGTGTTGTAGAACCTGCCTCGCTCGCAGGACGGATAATCTAGTTTCGCAGTGCTAGTACAAGCTTCCTAGGGTTTTATTTGCGGACGGAGAAGTTAATACTGCTTCCTCCCACAAGTTCCCTAAAACCTCCACATCCTTGCGGATGCTTTTGCGTAGCAATGTGCGTTTGTCCCGCCCTACAGTACGCACGAGGTACCGTAGTTGCTGTCCAAGTCTTTATGGATAGCATAGAGTTCTGACTAACTTGTTGTCTTCTATAGTTGTGTCCCCAGCGCAGAAGACAGCACATAGGTCGTTGGTTCTTGTACAGCATACAAGTGAGGCTAAAATAAGTTCTGTAGAATGGAAGCATAAGAAGGGACTCGTGAGATTTTTAATTGTCAGGGATGCCATTCATTAAATAAATAATAAAATATGAACAACTATTGTTAATACGATACGGCCTATGCTGCCCGTAGGTCATGTTGAGACCTCGATTGTTATCACAATTATATAAAACGTTACTCATGACCGGCGCGGTCAGGCGCGTATAGTGGTCAGCTCGAGACTGAAACTGCGGCGCGTTGCGAGAGGGCACCTGACGCTCTATTTCGCGCCAAAACAGGGCCGTCGCGCGCCTTCTGCAAAATCGCTATTCTCTTGTTACAATAAGAGAAAGCACCTTAAACTTTTAAACTGTAAAAATCTAGCCTGTCCTTGAGAGATATTTATCACAAATTCTCAGCTCTGAATAATTAATATTTGGTATATAATAAACAAAACTAATTTCAAAAGAAATCACGTGACGTGAAATGCAGCAGTCAATGCGAGGAGAGTACCAGTAACATAGGCGGGCTTTCCCACGGGAACCAGCACCTACTGCGCCATATGCTACTGCTCCCCACCCCACATTTCAACATATGCTGCACATCTGTCTTTCTTCCGCGTTTAAGGCACGTACAATGTTAGCAAAGAAACGGCCAGCGGCCAGAAATATGAAGTGGCCATAGGCCAGGAATATCACACTAGGTGTCGAAGAGAAATGCGGCAGTGTTCCTGTGAGCATGTGCGCGCACACTGACATAGCTGCGAACTAACGTAGTTATCAGTGGCGTAGCTACTACACCAAGGGCCCCGGGGCAAAAATGATGTTGGGGCCCTCTCTAAACGAAAACTATACCACAGGCGCCGACTTTTGAAAATCTTGGGGTATGCTCAGTGGCGTTTTAAATAGGGGGGAGGTGGTTGCCAGCCTGTAGCCCCCCCCCCCCGACAAGTATTTCTAAAAATAAAAAATAAAAAAAAAATATTTTAGAAGTATTTATTCTTTTTTGCTTTATCTGGTGTTAATTTAGGACCATTTTAATCTCTGAAAGGAGAAAAGTAATTTTTTATTACACAGTTAAGAAATTAACAGCCATTGATTTCAATTTCACGTTTCAGAACTACTGGGCGCGTTTTGCGACCATTTGAACCCGTTTTCCCGTTGTAGTAACTACTAACATCATTTTCAGAGTTTTCGTCGTCTGAGACATGCGTATCAGATAATCATGTGCCTGTATTATGAATACTGTGTTCACTAACGCAATCACTTACATCGGATCGTCTTCTTGGCTTCATTCTTCTGCAAATTTATTTTCTATTCAGCATTATCAAAATAGTCCATAAACACTTCTGCTGTCATACCACGTCTGTCGTTACTAAAAGGTTCACAACCCATTGTTACTTCACACAACAATTCAGTAAGCAGTATGAAAAATGACAGGACTTACACTAACACGATTCCTTGAAGACAATTGACTTCTAAGAGAATACATAACGTTAAATTAGTAATATACACATTTATTTCTAGTTATTTAATACAACAATTAAAGGTTACCGCCTTCAGTTTACGATATTGAACTAACAAGCAACATTCCATTAACATTCGGAGTATTTAGAAAATGATCACTTCACTCACATGTTAACGTGAATTTTAATGCCTACGAATTCAATTACCTGTTTGTTTTAGATAAACTTTTTACAGCGGTGTATTACAAAAGCCAGCCGCCCATCAATGAAATGAGAGAGTCGAATTTAATTACAATCAAGAAATATAACGTAAAGAAAAAAATAATACCAAAATTTTCAGTGGGGTATGCCGAGCATACCCACTCAAATTTTGGAGTACGCTTGAGCGACCGACCATACCCGTAATCGGCGCCTATGAACTATACAGATGCAATATTACTTCATCAGGTCGTTACCGCTTACTGGAAGACATAATAAGGCAAACCTAAATACTCTTAAATAAATAACTGTGTGTCACGCAGCAGATAATATTTAATCGTACTCTGTAATATAATAATAACTGTGAAAGGTATTTATGCTTTCAAACAGAAACTACTGGATGGATTTGGATGAAATTTTGGAGAGAGATAGAGTTGGACCTGGGTAGGACATACAGATAAAACTACCATGGAATAGTTTTCGAAGTTGCTCCATACTAGGTGAATGAAGTCGCAGGCAGAAGCTAGTAAAAATGAACAATGAAGTTTTACTCAACCACGAAAATATTGCCCCCTGCCGCGAATCAAACCATGAACAGTATTGTCACACACTGCTAGTAATTCAGCAGGTGGCAGGGTGCACGTCTTAGCGGGCAAGCAATACCTCTTTAAGTTTATATTCTGAGATGGGAATAATTTTTGGATTTCACTTCGTGCGTTTGAAGTTTTTTGGCAATGTTCAAAACGTTAAAAGTCTAAAATCCCTCATTCAGCTAAAATATTATATACAGTAGAACGTCGATTATCCGAATTGGGGGACATGGATGTCCGGAAAACCGATTATTCGTATAATCGAACTGTACACTTCTATTGACAATAAGAAGTACTGTACAGTAAATGTGTTTATACAGTATTTGGAGTCGCGCGATCCTTCACATTGCTCCGAGCGGCACGCCACCAACACTTGGAAGTCTCAGCTGCTGCTGTGGACAGCTCTGATGCTGCAGCTACTGTACTTCTGCCGACTGGAGCGTGCCGACTGTTGTACTCAGCGACTGTCGGCTTGGCCTGTCAGCAGGCCCCACTAGAAGCAACGTTCCGTTACCCTGTGGCCCTGTGCGGCTACTGTGGCAAACTTATTTTGACGGGATGGGGAATTGATGGACGGTAGGGTGGGAAGGTAATAAATAAATAAATAAATAATTTAAAAAACGACTCTCTACTGTAACTTTTTCCGAACTTTGCTCACGGAGGCCGAGGGGCCCCTTGACCTCGGGGGCCTCGGGGCACTGCCCCGCCTAGCCCTATGATAGCTACGCCACTGGTAGTTATCCTTCCGCCGCTCCGTTCGCACTTGAGTTTGGTCGCTTCCGTTGGAGATACACTGGCGAGGACGACGGCGAGCGGCCCTCTGCTAAGCCCTGCTCACAGCGCGACAGAGATGAATCGCGCTTCCCAGGCGCCCATTGTTTCCAAGCATGCGCTGCTGTCGACGGGAACGCTCTGCCTCCATTTCCCTGATTCCACCTCCCCTCCCCCCTCCTTTCCACTCCATTTGCCGCTACAACTGCAAGCTACGACTGCCAGCGTCTCGTGAATTCAATAGTATTGTTCAGTGTTGCTGAATAAATTCAATCATCCATCTTCTTCTCTTAAAAATCCCTTCTGAACAAACGTCCATAAACAGCGCCGAGTTTAGGGTCCAGCGACCCGGGCGTTCGCCCGGGGCGCCGAGGCCCAGGAGCGCTGCGTAACGCCAACATATGGCCAATAAAACGTCGGTGCCGTACTATACCATCAGTATTACAGTTTTCAAATCGTCCATCTTGCGAATATAAAATATTATTCAATCTCGTTCAACATACGTCGTTAATCACACAAACGCGCGCTGAATTCAGGATATCAGAAGAGAAACGCGCTGAATGCAATCTTCCTATTGGCTGCATCCATCCATGTTTCACGCGGGCTTTGACGTCTGGGAGACGGATCTACCAAAGCGCATCTGTTATTTAAGAACTGCAAAAAGGAAACGCCCATGCAGCCGCACCATCTCTCGTGCACCACAGTAACTAATAGTAGCTGCCGGTCCAAATAAAGGAAAAGACGCACTGTGAAATAGTAATTACATTTGAAATTAATTAATTTGAATGGCTTCTCACCGAATATTTGTGACTTAATGCCTCATCTACAGCAATTAATAGATCATGCACAGTTTTTATGGAGAATGTTCCCCTAACGTATTGAAATATTACAGCGCCACCCAAGACGAGTTGGACTGCATATGTTTGCAGCGCTATGATTTACACCCACGTCTCAGTAACTGTGGGTACGAGGCGGAGGCAGGGTTCGTCTTTCCGTGGTGAATCATAGCGACTGAAAAGAGAATCGTGACGGGGACAACATTATAATTTCCTGGTACGTTTAAAAATATTTTTATCGTTTAGTTCACGTTTTCTTTTCCAGTTATATGCAGTGATAGGTGATTTTACTTACTTGTTATAGATCTAATATTATGGTCGCGAAATTGAGTAATGTCTACGCCATAATTTGCCAAATTATTAAATCATACCATAAGAGACAGAAACGATTAAGAAAAAGCTTTCTGGTTCAGAAAATCGGTAAAGGAAAGTTGAAAAAGAGGAAGTTTTTGAATAAAAGAAATAGCACATGAATATTGGTAAATACCTAAAAGGAAATTCTAAGCCAAGTACTTCAGACATTGAAGCAGAAGTTCATGTATTAGCAAATATTTCTTTAGACTAAGAACAATTAGACACAAAAAATGAACGCTTTCATGGCTGTAGCTGAGCGGACTGGTCTGGGCTTCACGCAGCGTGGGAGAGGCGCCAGGGTGGCCGGCACTGTTGCTGCCGCGACACAAAAATGTGTGTGGAGAAAAAGCATCTTGTAACCTTAGAGACACTATCAAGCGGCTTCTGTGTTACTGTGTGATGTTTTCATAGCCGCGATAAGTATTATTGTGTACGATTTAGCCGTATTATCGACGTGAGATTTGCCGAGAACCCATCTCCACGACGTGAAATTTTGTGGATTCGTTTCGAACCTCCCCCACCCCCCGCCATCCCAAAAACCTAACGTAATTTCTGGTCGCCCCCTAAGGCCACTCGCCCTTGGCGCCTGGATGGGTAAGACAGGCACTGTCCATAACGCATTGAGGAAAATCAACTTGCCTTCAGTAGAAACAGTTTTTCGATAAACAGTACTTCGGCATCGTTAATGTGTTTCACTAAAAGGCGAAAAAATAATACCAGCACTCAATAGGGTTCAATTCTGGGGTATATAAAAGATTGTTTGTGACACTTGCGACAAATGTTACATTGGTCAGACTGGACGCACTTTTAATGGAGGAATAAAGAACACACTAGAACAACAGAAAGCAGCACCTCTACATTCAGCAAACACCTTAGAGATAACAACCAAGAACTTAAATAAATTAATCAAGCTTTGAAAACTTTACACACACTACCAAAAAGTAAGAATATGAATATACTTGAAGAAATTGAAATTTACAATGAAATGATAAAATCTCCTGTTAATTTACTCAATGATCATTTAGAACAAAAAGTATTTAGATAATTTTAAAAAAGCATTTTGTTATAATCACTGCCCTCTGATAATCTAAACTGCAATATTCCTGAAATACAAAATGAAATACTATATGGCACCCTTAATGTTACTTGACATCACTGTGCCCCCCCCCCCCCCTGCGTTCCATCTTTTACATTCTAGATTGTAGGAGGTTCTTACAAACTCCTACCATGATGTGGTTTAATCACATTCAATCTTATTCACATAATCACTCCTAAGGGATTCTGTTATTTTATACTAGCTACATTCACATATTCTAAATACACCATGTAGAATCTCCATGTAACTTAGGTTAGATATTGTGGATTGGATTATGCACCTTACAAGAAAATACATATAAGGTAGTCCTATGCATTAGAAGCATACAAATACCTGTACATACTATGATGAATTTTTATATCAATGTAATACTATAATATCTAAGTAACATAGTTATTTTATCACTGATTTTCTATATAGTACAGTTAATGTGTTCTGATAATACAGTTAATTGTATAAGCTAATCTTTATTGCTGGACTATATGCAACTTTTTAATTAAAATTTATAGAATGCATATCTGTTCCTATGACTGATGTATAGATTAATATAATTGATGCGGACGCTCTGGTGACTGTACTCACGTGTATACGGCTCTGTCTGTGTGATCTTGTGTTGTATACAATCTTACGAATATGTCAATAAAATTTCCCTCTTCTGGGTCTACGAATTCATGGTGTTCTTTTTTCATTTTCCAGGAGGGTTGAAGCAAAAATGTCTCAGTAAACATACGTCTGCAAATGAGCCATTTGCGAGCTAATTACGGATATATTGTTCCAAGCCGCCACTGATGGCATTTTGAACATAGTCCTAGTTAGTACAAATTAATTTGAAATTTAGGCTTTATTATTACATTTACATGCATTTAATTCACATTTCACGTATGGGTTACATTTTGCATGAGGTGTACGAAGTTTCTTCCTTCCATCTCGATGCAATACTGTACTCGTCTCTGAAACTAATGTCGTATTCTCTCGAAAACCCCTGGATCATTTCGTAATTCTTGACAAGCGTTACAACTCTCCGCTAAAGTTCTTCAACTGTGTTAACGGGTGTGCTTTACACTTAGCTCTTGAAGCGACCAGACACAAAAATCCAAATGGCTTAGATCAGATGATCCTGGAATCCAAGGTACAGCTCCACCTTGACCTATCCATCCTTGGCCGTATCTGCGCGTTAAATTACGTCTCATAGCAGTGAAAAAATGAGCCGGAGCTTTATCAGGCATGTACTACACACAAACTCTAACTTTGCTGAAAGGGAAAATCCTGAAACAATTCTATAAAATGACGCCGCAAACACCTGAGGTACCTTCGTCCATTAGGTTTTGGTGGAAGAATGCGTGACCCAACCACACATTCAGTGTGAACCTCTGCTGATGTGGTGACTCATGAACAGCATGTGGGATTATTTCACACCACTAATGTGTATTGTGATAATTAAAAACACCATCGCGTGTGAATCCTGCTTCGTCTGCAAATAAAATGTTATATGCGAAACGAGAGTTGACTGCAGTCTGCTATTGCATCCACTGACGAAACATCACTCTAGGAACAAAGTCCGTATCAATGAGACATTGAACTCGTTGGAGGTTGTAACGTTACTGTAAACTGCGATAACTGCGATCTAAAATTTTCTGTACTCTACTGTGGCTAAGTATAGACACTTGTATGGCAATTGCTCTCGTCGAGATTCCTGGAGAGAGCTGTACAGCTTCCATCTCCTCTACCTCAGGCGTAATGTGAGAAGGCCAACCTTCTGCTCTGCCACGAGCAAAACCTACACGTTCTGTCAGGCGTTGTAAATGTACGACTTTCGGGGAGTCTTCGATCCCAATATGTTTGTTAGTACAAGCGTGCAGCCTCCCCTCCCAATCGTATATGAAATGAATATCCTCATACTCTTCATTACTGTAAGACTCCATTGTAACTACAAAACTGCCCAAGTGGCATTCCAGAGACACGGAAGTAACGCAGGAAATAACAAGACATTTAAAATGCACAACTTAGTTTGGTAAATTGCCGATAGCGCCAGTCGCAAACTTGGCGAATTCAGGTGCTATGCCGGCCATGGAGCGACCCCTGTCGACAGGCAACACTCACGACACAGCGATATTCCGGAAATACTCTCAATAGGCTGCATTTTATACTATACTGAAAGTCTATACAGGAAGTATAAATGAAACATATTGGCATCTAAATCAAGTATTTGCAATTGGTATACGGATTTTCATGTATACATAGTTCATTCTCCCTCCGCCCCCTTCATCCACCATACCCCCTCCCCGTCGTTCACTGGCCACACAATTGGAGCACTGACGTTATTCTCTTTTGTCGTATAGTAGTCTACTTTCCAAAAGATAAGCATAATCACAGCTATCATTATGTCAGAACAAACTGAGCCATAATCAGTTGTTATAGTAGTAAAAGAAATGTGTTTGAAACGTCCTGATATCTACAGTACACGTCATACGAAAAATAACAAAACTTGTAATTGTCTTCCAACACAGGAGAAGCTCTTAATAGGTTTTGTGGTGGCCCGTAATGGGCACACATGCTTCACATAGACATGGCCCGCTCTCTACCAGATGGTCTAAGATTCTTGGCAATCGATGCCATTCCACCGAAAGGGCAAGGTGCCAGTCTTGGAGGGTTCTTGATGGGTGCTGCCGTGATGCAGTTGGTATCCGCAATGCATCCCAGGTACGTCCTATAGGGTCCGTATTCGTAGTCCTCGCTGGCCAGTCCACCTAAGCAGCAGTGGACCTTTTATCTTCCCTGAAGGACCAACCGCACCTCTGAAGACTCGAAGAGTCGAATATGTGCTAGCAGTACCTCCCCTGTACTTCAGAGTGGCAACAGTGTTCTTCGGACCACTGAGGAAGATGTGCAGGTCCTTTCTGCCATTTCACATGATGTCCCCGCCAATCGTACTGCTCCCTTTCCAGATTAATGTGGAACGGGAATAATTTTGTAATCTGAAGCAGAATTAATCTGTGAAGACACATTCCTCCATTCACGGTTCGCTTTGGATGTTACTAACTCAACAGTAAACGGGCCCATCTCAGTGCTGTAGTGAATGAGACGCTTACCGCTGGAATTTTGGCAAACAGGCCTGCCATTCTGAGCTCCCGGTACACAGTTTCCTGGAAAACTTCAACCACTGAATCTACTACAAGATCAGAAGACAACTGTCGTGCAGTGTATTTTGGTTTCGTTGGGTTTTAAGGCCAGATATCGGTTCTTCTGTGATTTTGTTGGTTACTATATATTTCCAGTTGGGAAGCCCCTTTGTCCTACAATCAGCTTGTCTGGTACTTCACTGAATAGAATAGCAATGCTGTGTGCGCCGGATCTCAAATATCCCGCTCCACTCTTGACAATGAAAAGAATAAGGGGGTTCTGCTATGGGGTAGTTACTAGAGCTGTGAGAGCAACGAAAAAATGCTAATCCGCTACTAAAAGAAACAGTGCTCCTTCCAAACGTATCGTTACTCTCGTTAGTAGTGCAACCTAGAAATAAAGCCGCTACACTGTCTTTGAAACCGTGAAAAAAATTAACCGTAAATACCACTTTAACATTTAAATTTGCCACCTAGATACTGTAAGTCTACTATTTGAGACAATCATACTACTGAGGAAAGGATTGTTCAGTCCATTTCCCTCGTGATTATAATGCAATTGTCATAGTTATTGATCAAAATTAGCGAAACCCACCTGCGACCTCCACTTTATGTACTGTTCCCGCACTTTACTTAGAGGCTTGGAATGTCAGAATAAATCGGAATATTTCATGACGAAAGCCAGTGTGACCGATCGTAGTAGTCGCACTACATTTGCGACTGTTGTACTGAGTTATGTGACATTAACAATTAAGATATACCGTCATGAAGGAAAATGTGTAGATAATAAATTTTCAGTACATTTTACAAAACTTTTTAATGGTAGACAATATCAAAAACAAATAATTAACCATTAAATTGAAACATTTACAGGTAAAAAACTACAATAAAAGCGTTAAAAGCGGACGTCAAATCTTCGAGGAGTAATATACAAACAGGGACCAAGAAGTATAATCCAAAACGTTTAGGAACAAAAATAGTCATCTAAAATCGTAAAGCAACGTAATATGTACCGGGTGTTCAAAAAGTCAGTATAAATTTGAGAACTTAATAAATCACGAAATGATGTAGTTAGAGAGGTAAAAGTTGACACACATGCTTGTAATGAAATGGGGTTTTATTAAGAAAAAAAAAAAAAAATGTTCAGATGGCACAGGACAGCAAATCGTCAGTGACTGCTTCCGTGATGGGTGAAAGGTACGCCGATATGTTACATAATCGCATCATCCCCAGCCTAGCTGATAAACACTTGCTCGAACGTACGATTTTAATGCAGGATGGCGCTAGACGCGTGAAAGATCTCTTGCGCGCGTCGTTTGGTGATGATCCTGTGGTCAGCCGCCACTTTCGTCATGCTTGGCCTCCCAGGTCCCAAGACCTCAGTCCGCGCGATTAATGGCTTCGGGTTTACCTGAAGTCGCTAGTGTATCGTGATCAACTGACATCTCTAGGGATGCTGAAAGACAACATCCAAATGTTGAAATGTTTTTATAGCTTATGGGACTTAACTACGGGGTCATCAGTCCCTAAACTTACAAACTACTTATGAACTAGCTAAGACTAAGGACGGCACAAATATCCACGCCCTAGGGGGGATTCGAACCCCCGACCGTAGTGGCCGTGCAGACCGTGACTGGAGCACCTCAGTCCCCTCGGCCACCGCGGCCGGCAGACAACATCCGAAGCCAATGCCTCACCATAACTCCGGACATGCTTTACAGTGCTGTTGACAACATTATTCTTCGAATACAGCTATTGTTGAGGAATGATGGTGAACATATTGAGGATTTCCTGTAAAGAACATCGCCTTTGCTTTGTCTTAATTTGTTATGCTAATTATTGCTTTTCTGATCAGATGAAGCGCCTTCTGCCAGACATTTTTTGAACTTTTTTATTTTCGTTCTAATAAAACCCATGTTATTCCAAGCATTTGTGTCAATTTTTACCTCTCTATATACATTACTCCGTGATTTATTAAGTTTTCAAATTTATACTGACTTTTTGATCACCCGGTACTTCGGCTTCGTCACGGATGTCTATGTAAAAACTGTTCTCATAATAAATAGTACCACAGAATTTATGCATTCTCCGTGCTGATTTTCGTTACAGAGTTCGGATTGTTACGGTAGATGCGAATAACGAAATGTATTCATGAGTAACGATTCAGTATTTCGCACCAGCCAAACTATTTGTTACTCAGTAATATATACGGTTTCCTACGGCTCTAATGGTTCCTCGTGGTCGACCTGGTTGATTTGATTTGATTGATCTAATTTTCGAATGCATTGCATTGGAGAGTAAAAGGCAGAGAACCTTTGGGTCAAACAGACCCGAAGAAATTGTCTCTAATAAAGAACTGGTAAAGGGAGTCCTTGCACTGTTCAAGTGCATTGGTTGGCTTTACTAGATATACAAAGAGCGATACCGCATAATAAACTTAGTTTCGGTGCGGGCAGTGGCGGGTTGTACCAAGACTGTTTTGGATTCCCTGAGAAAATCAAATCAAACCAGTTGATCTGGTACTGGCCTGCGACGAATATCCCCTGTGTCTCGGAATTGTCTCCAATGCCTGGAAATGACACTTTGTAACACACTCAAGGCTACTGGGACATCGGTCTGTGTATGGGTTGCTCTAAGGCGGCTGAGTATTCTACTCTGCAGAAAAGGGTTCAGATGACGTCGTTGTTCTTTTATGATGTCTGTTTCATTATGAGGCTACACTCCGCTTAGTGTAACAGAACAATTACGAGTGAGAAATTAGTGTTCCAAGGCGCTGTGTTGTTCACTCTGCAGTTACGCCGCTAGTCAAATAAGTGAATACTCATTTTCCTTTGAGAGTGAACGCAAGTAGGTGATACGTAAATAATGAGTGCGACTATCAGCGTTGTTGTTGTTATGGTCTTCAGTCCGGAGACTGGTTTGATGCAGCTCTCCACCCTACTCTATCCTGAGCAAGCCTTTTCATCTCCCCATAAGAACGGCAACCCACATCCATTTGAATCTGCTTACTATACGCGTCTGTTGATCTCCCTCTGCGATTTTTACCCCACACATTTCCCTCCAATGCTAAATTTACGATTCCCCGATGTCTAAGAAAGTGTCCTACCAAGCGATCCCTTCTTTTAGTCAGGGTATGCCAAAAATTCCTTTTCTCACCAATTCTGTTCAGTACCTCTTCATTAGTTATGCGATCTACCCACCTAATCTTCAGCATTCTTCTGTAGCACCACATTTCAAAAGCCTCTATTCTCTTCCTGTCCGCACTGCTTATCGTCCATGTTTCACTCCAGTACAAGGCAACACTCCACACAAATGCCTTCAGAAAAGGCTTCCTTACACTTAAATTAATATTCGATGTTAGCAAATTTCTCTTTTTCAAAAATGCTTTCCTTACCATTGCCACTCTGCATTTTATATCCTCTGTACTGCGAACACCGCATGTTATTTTACTAGCCAAGTAACAAAACTCATCAACCACCTTCATTGTTTCGTTACCTAATCTAATTCCTTCAGCATCGCCTGATTTTCTAAGACCGCATTCCATTATTTTTGTTTTGCTCTTGTTAATGTTCATTTTATACGCTCTCTTCAACACACTGTCCATTCCTTTCAACTGCTCTTCCAGGTCCTTTGCTGTCTCTGACAGAATTACAATGTCATCAGCCAAACGAAATGTTTTTATTTCTTCCCCCTGAACCTTAGTCCCTATTCCAAATTTTTCCTTGCTTTCCTTCACCGCCTGCTCGATGTACAAATTGATCAGCGATCGCTCACATTTCCTCTTTTCAGTTTCCGGTTTTCCTAATTATGGTTAATTTTTGGACTGTAGTGTAACAAGAGCTTTACCCTTGTCGTTTATTTGCGCTTGTCACGAAAGATACTGCACTTTTTCTCTTAGGGAGAATTATCTGTAGCCTGCATTCGTTATTGCAATGACTGTGACAAATTGGACCCCGTATCCGTGCGGTATGCCCTTTCACTGGCAGCGTGGCGTAGTGCAGTGCAGTGCAAGGCACACACAGTCAACGGAAGGCGCCAATAGGTGGCCTTAAAGTTCGTCACGGATGTCTATATAAAATACTGTTCTCGTAATAAATACTACCACAGAATTTATGCATTCTCCGTACTGATTTTCGTTACAGAGTTCGGATTGTTACGGTAGATGCGAATAACGAAATGTTTTCATGAGTAACTATTCAGTATTTCGCATCAGCCAAAGTATTTGTTTGCTACGGATCTAGTGGTTACTCGTGGTCGATCTGGTACTGACCTCCGACGAATATCCCCTGCTTCACAGAATTGTCTCCAATGCCTGGAAATGACACTTTGTGGCAACTGTCAAGGCTACTGGGACATCGGTCTGTGTATGGCTTGCTCTAAGGCGGCTGAGTATTCTTCTCTACAGAACAGAGTTCAGATGACATCGTTGTGCTTTTATGATGTGTGTTTCATTATGAGGCTACACTCCGCTTACTGTAACAGAACAATTACGAGTGAGAAATTAGTGTTCTAAGGCACTGGTGTTGTTCTCTCTGCAGTTACGCCGCTAGTCAAATCATTGAACACTCATTTTCCTTTGAGAATGAACACAAGTAGGTGGTAGAAAATATTGAGTGCGACTATCAGCGATCTCTTACATTTATCTTTTCAGTTTCCGGTTTTCCTAATTATGGTTAACTTTTGCACTGTAGTGTAACAAGAGCTTTACCCTTGTCATACATTGGCGCTTGTCACGAAAGATACTGCACCTTTTCTCTTACAGAGAATTATCCGTGGCTTGAGTTCGTTATTGCGATGACTTTGATAAATTGGACCCCGTATCTGTGCGGTATGCGCTTTCACTGGCAGCGTGGCGTAGTGCAGTGCAGTGCAAGGCACACACATCCCACGGAAGGCCCCAATAGGTGGCCTTCAAGGCCGTCACGGATGTCTATATAAAATACTGTTCTCATAATAAGTAATATCACTGAATTTATGCATTCTCCGTACTGATGTTCGTTAGAGAGTTCGGATCGTTACAGAACAAATACGAGTGAGAAATTAGTGTTCTAAGGCACTGGTGTTGTTCACTCTGCAGTTACGCCGCTAGTCAAATAATAGAATACTCATTTTCCTTTGAGAGTGAACACAAATAGGTGGTAGCAAAATATTGAGTGCGACTATCAGCGATCGCTCACATTTACTCTTTTCAGTTCCCGGTTTTCCTAATTATGGTTAACTTTTGGACAGTAATCTAACAAGTGCTTTACCCTTATCATACATTGGCGTTGGTCACGAAAGATACTGCACCTTTTCTCTTACAGAGAATTATCCGTGGCTTGCGTTCGTTATTGCGATAACTGATAAACTGGACCCCGTATCTGTGCGGTATGCCCTTTCACTGGCAGCGTGGCTAGTGCAGTGCAGTGCAAGGTACACACACCCTACGGAAGGCGCCAATAGGTGGCCTGCTGGTGCTCGTTAGGGGCTGGGCCAGCGTCTGCATTAATTAGAGTGACCCTGTGTCTCCGCGGCCGACTGCATAGAGTAAACAGCCCGATGTGGGCAGTGCCCGCGCTTTCCGTTCGTTAGCGGCAGTCTGCCGGCACAAAGGCGGACCCACCGTGCATCACCGTAAGTGACTGCGCCCGCGCAGATGCCCGCTGGAATTTACATTGCCGAAGTACAAGCCTACTGCACCAAACTACTTGCTTCACCCGTGTTCCTGCTGTTTTACGTGGACGCAGTTTCACTTACGCTACCTAAACACGAACGCTCTCGGAAAGGTACTTTACTTGTTAGGAGACAGTACAAGAGTAAATAACTCCAGACCAATCTGTAATCGCAGTCAGTAACAGCATTTTACAGGATTATTCCACGCACAAAATT
The DNA here is from genome assembly GCA_026315105.1 of Locusta migratoria. NCBI lineage: Eukaryota > Metazoa > Arthropoda > Insecta > Orthoptera > Acrididae > Locusta > Locusta migratoria. Next base: position 145,475,062 of record CM048746.1, read on the forward strand.
GTGGGGAAAAAACAGAAGGAACTGTTTCTTATTCTACATCTACATATATACTCCGCAATCCATCGTAAAGTGCGTGGCGGATGGTACACTGTACCACTACTACGTATTTCCTTTCCTTTTCTACTCCCAAATAGAACGAGTGAAAAACGAATGTCTATACGCTTCCTTACGAGCCCTAATTTCCCTTATCTTTGTGATCATTACGCGAAATGTAAGCAGACGGCAGGAAGAGCGTTCTACACTCAGCTTCAGATTCCGGCCTTCTAAATTTCCTCAACAGCATTTCTCGAGAAGATCGTCGTCTTTCCTGCAGCGATCGCCATTTGAGTTCCCGGAGAATTTCCGTGACACTCGTACAACGGTCGAACCTACCAGTAACGAACCTAGCTGCTCGCCTCTGAACTGCTTCCAAGTCTTCCTTTAAACTGACCTGCTGCGGGTCCCAAACACTTGAACAATACTCAAAACGCGGTCGTACAAGTGTTTTATACGCGGTCTCCTTTACAGATGACGTACGTCTTCCCAAAATTCTCCCAATAAACCGAAGTCGGCTGTCCGCTCCACTCAAAACTGTCCTTACAAGTTCGTACCGTTTCATATTGCTCTGCAGTGTTACGCCTAGATATTTGAACGACACGGCTGCATCAAGAAGCTCACTACTAACTTTGTATTAGAACATTATGGGATTGTTTTCCCTACTCGCCTTACATTTGTCTACATTTAGAGCTAGCTGCCATTCTTCACTGCAACTAGAAATGTTGTCTAAGTCATCGTGTATGCTATTACAGTCAATTAAAGACGTTACCCTCCCATACAGCACAGTATATTCAGCAAATAGCCGCAAATTACAAGTTATTCTGTCCATCATATCATTTATATAAACAGCGAATAATAGCGGTCCTATCACACTCCCCTGGGGCACGTCTGACGATATACTCGTCTCTTCTGAACACTCGCCGTCTATAACAACGTACTGCGTTCTGTTACATAGGATAACTTCCAGCGAATCACAAATCTGTAAATATAAAAGCGCCGATTTCGAGCTGCGAATTATTTTTCTAGACACGTTTAGCCGTTTTTTACCCCAAACCATCCTCAGCAGGTCTAGAAATAAAGGCTTTGTTTCTAGGTATAGTATTTTCAGATTATAATCAGTTCACGTCTTTCTTTAAGTAAATAATTTAGTGATTTTAATGTCTCGTTTTTCAGACGTGGGTTTTATGATTCTTTCCATATGGTCACAGGCTGATGTTGCACAATTGTTCCACGAATGTTAATTATGTGCACTTTGAAACATGTATTGTGAAATTTGTGCAGTGTTGAAACACGTATCATTGGAATTTGTGTATGTTTGACTGAGTTTTGTTATCTCTGATCTGTAACACATCAACCTTCTCAGGATGTGGTGTGTCTTTGTCAAAGAATTTTAGACTGTAGGCTGCTCTGCAGTAGTATCAGTTCAATGGTAGAGTTGGCAGATATCAGTTGTACGGTAGTGTTGGTAGAGTTCAGTAGTGGCAGCTGCTGTGTGCAGAGGCTCTAACGAGTTATGTGAAGCAATCGTACATAGAACTTGTGACTCAGAATTATCGTTTATTCGAAGGACAGACCTGACTACTTTTTTTACATGCTATTTCGAATATGAAGGGCAACGTGTAACTAATTTTGTATCGCACTCACAACGTAAAATATGGACAAAATATTACATAAGTGGAACAACTATGTGACGGATATTATGTGAAGAACCGCAAAACCCAACATCAAAAGACGATGACGTGCGAATGTAATGATTATTTTATTTCATACATATGTAGCTGCAGACCATGTACCATCTGCGGACCATCAACAGACGTTTCATAGTAAATACCAGTCAAAACAGGCCAATGTTGAAACACAAATGCCTCTCCTCATCGCGAGAAACAAATAGTAAAATGTTTGTAAAGTTATGGAACATAACTGCAGTGGTCATCGGTCCCTAAACTAGCAAATTACTTGAACTAATTTATCCTAACAACAACACCAACATTCTAAATGTGTGAAATCACTAGGAGATGTAGACAGTTGTAACAAATGGATGTTTGGTGTGGTCGTGTGTCCGCGTGGTTAAGGCGACCGCTCGCTAAAAGCGATAATACCGGTTTCTTGTCCAGGTCCGGCACGAATTTTCATTGGTCTTCAAGTAACAGGTCAGCTTCAGAACTGCAGCGAGTCACAACTGATTGTTTAATTTTATACTTACATTAAAATTAGACGCTAACTGTTTATAATGTAAAATTACATCAAAACGCTGATTTCTAAAACCTACTGAACACTTATTGTTATAGAAACAAGCGAAACAAGTCTGGAAAAGTAAATAAAGTGCCTCTCGGCACAAGCGAATGTGAACACTGCCTGTAAACAGGTAATAACCAGAATGAAACTTTCACTCTGCAGCGGAGTGTGCGCTGATATGAAACTTCCTGGCAGATTAAAATTGTGTGCCGGAACCGGGACTCGAACCTGGGACCTTTGCCTTTCGCGGGCAAGCGCTCTACCGACTGAGCTACCCCGACACGACTCACGATGCCGCCTCACAACTTTACTTCCGCCAGTACCTCGCCTCCTACTTTCCAAACTTCACAGAAGCTCTCTTGCAAACACGCAAGACTAGCACTCCTGGAAGAAAGGATATGGTGGAGACATGGCTTAGCCACAGCCTAAGGGATGTTTCCAGAATGAAACTTTCACTCTGCAGCGGAGTGTGCGCTGATATGAAACTTCCTGGCAGATTAAAATTGTGTGCCGGAACCGGGACTCGAACCTGGGACCTTTGCCTTTCGCGGGCAAGCGCTCTACCGACTGAGCTACCCCGACACGACTCACGATGCCGCCTCACAACTTTACTTCCGCCAGTACCTCGCCTCCTACTTTCCAAACTTCACAGAAGCTCTCTTGCAAACACGCAAGACTAGCACTCCTGGAAGAAAGGATATGGTGGAGACATGGCTTAGCCACAGCCTAAGGGATGTTTCCAGAATGAAACTTTCACTCTGCAGCGGAGTGTGCGCTGATATGAAACTTCCTGGCAGATTAAAATTTTGTGCCGGAACCGGGACTCGAACCTGGGACCTTTGCCTTTCGCGGGCAAGCGCTCTACCGACTGAGCTACCCCGACACGACTCACGATGCCGCCTCACAACTTTACTTCCGCCAGTACCTCGCCTCCTACTTTCCAAACTTCACAGAAGCTCTCTTGCAAACACGCAAGACTAGCACTCCTGGAAGAAAGGATATGGTGGAGACATGGCTTAGCCACAGCCTAAGGGATGTTTCCAGAATGAAACTTTCACTCTGCAGCGGAGTGTGCGCTGATATGAAACTTCCTGGCAGATTAAAATTGTGTGCCGGAACCGGGACTCGAACCTGGGACCTTTGCCTTTCGCGGGCAAGCGCTCTACCGACTGAGCTACCCCGACACGACTCACGATGCCGCCTCACAACTTTACTTCCGCCAGTACCTCGCCTCCTACTTTCCAAACTTCACAGAAGCTCTCTTGCAAACACGCAAGACTAGCACTCCTGGAAGAAAGGATATGGTGGAGACATGGCTTAGCCACAGCCTAAGGGATGTTTCCCGAATGAAACTTTCACTCTGCAGCGGAGTGTGCGCTGATATGAAACTTCCTGGCAGATTAAAATTGTGTGCCGGAACCGGGACTCGAACCTGGGAATTTTAATCTGCCAGGAAGTTTCATATCAGCGCACACTCCGCTGCAGAGTGAAAGTTTCATTCTGGAAACATCCCTTAGGCTGTGGCTAAGCCATGTCTCCACCATATCCTTTCTTCCAGGAGTGCTAGTCTTACGTGTTTGCAAGAGAGCTTCTGTGAAGTTTGGAAAGTAGGAGGCGAGGTACTGGCGGAAGTAAAGTTGTGAGGCGGCATCGTGAGTCGTGTCGGGGTAGCTCAGTCGGTAGAGCGCTTGCCCGCGAAAGGCAAAGGTCCCAGGTTCGAGTCCCGGTTCCGGCACACAATTTTAATCTGCCAGGAAGTTTCAGGTAATAACCAATTACCAAAAGATAATTTTTTTTTAATCATCATTATATAAATATGGAAAATCGAAAACTGAAACACCGATTCATAATATATATTGTACAAGAAAGCCAATGAAGCTTATTACATTCGAAAGGGGCTTTACCATAGATGTGCATAAGACAAAACTTATGTATGTACGCAGCAGTTAAAAGTGCTTAACGGATGTAAAAGTAACGTTGTAAACACAGTTTGCTGAATTTGGAACGAAATACGCGAAAACGAAAATTCTAATACCAATTTCAATACAGCAAAACCTTAACTTTTCCCGGCGTAACGAATTTTTCAAACAACTTACGGGTATGCTGCCGGGTGACATCGTCGACCACCGCGAAACATGGAGATGCAATGGGAAGCCCGTCGTTACATATTGTGTCCAATTTGTTTATGAATTTCGAGGAATGTCCTTTAGAGTCAGCGACCTTGAAACCTGCGGGTATTTTCAGATATGTAGACGACACTTTTGGCGTTTGATCTCACGTTAGTGAGAATTTAAACGGTTTTTTGGAACACCTCAATTCAATCCACCCGGATATTCAGTTCACTACGGAGGTGGAAGAGAATGGCTGCCTTTCCTTCCTTGATGTGTTGGTCAGAAGGAAGGTTGATGGTACGTTGGGACATGCTGTTTATAGAACGCCTACTCACACTGATTTGTATCTGCGAGCTGATAGTTGTCACCACACACCTCTGCGTGAAGGAGGTCTTCGTACCTTGGTTTAACAGGGCGCACGCCATTTCAGACCCTGAAAGTTTGTCAGCTGAGTTGTCCCATCTCGAAGTCACATTTCGTCAGAAATAGTAAGAGCCAGACAAAACGTGCGATACACTTTCAGCCTACTGTACAACGGGTGAGTGACAATAGCAATGAAGTGGCACCTTAATCTATGGCCTTTTTGCCTTACGCAGGAAGCATTTCCAACAATATTGGCCGTATTATGCGGAAATATGATGTGAAATGTGTTTCTCGACCACCTAAGATAAAGGCCCTGTTGGGATCGGTAAAGGATGATATGGGTTTGCTTAAGGCTGTTTATCGTATTCCTTGCAGTTGTGGCATGTCATATAATGGTCAGTCAGTCAGGACTGTGGAAGATCGGTGTATTGAAGATTAACGTTACACACGCTTAAAACAGCCAAAGAAATCCGTTGTTGCAGAACACTGTCTTGACACCGGTCATTCTATGGAATAAAACAACACAAAGTTTCTGCCATGCACTTCCACCTATTGGGATACTGTTATTCTACATCTACAGCTGCAAACATACTCCGCAAACCACCCGACGGTGTGTGGCGGAGGGTACCTTGAGTGCCACTATCGATTTTCCCTCCTACTCCAGTCACGTATTGTTCGCGGAAAGAAGGATTATCGGTATGCCTCTGTGTGGGCTCTAATCTCTCTGATTTTATCCTCACGATCTCTTCGCGAGATATACGTAGGAGGGAGCAATATACTGCTAGAGTTCTCGAAACTTCGACAAAAGCCCGTACCGAGCGACAGAGCGTCTCTCCTGCAGAGTCTTCCACTGGAGTTTAATTAACAGAGCGCTGACGTCCTTCCAAATTTCGAGAACGGCAGCTTATTTTTTTTTTTATTCCTGTTTGTAAGAATTCGTGTACAGTGCCATATTTTATTTCTTTGAATCGTCTGCTCCCATTGCACATCAAATTTAGCTTTAATTGCCGATTGCAAAGTGGTTGGATATAGCTACAAAGTTGAGGTTCATTCAGAAGATACTAAAGACTTCTTCGTAGCTTGGTTTATATTTCTGGAGCTTCTTCAGTTTTTGAGGCGTTTATATGTGTATATTTATCTTAAATGTTGTTTTAATAATAATGATTCGTCAGATTAAAATTATAAAACATTCATTTTGACGTCATTCCAGAAACAAGGGCAATATTGCAAAACTAATGGCGTGATAGTGAAAAAAATCTCTTCTAATGATCTTGTGCAGTTATATGGAGGTAATTAATGGTTTCTGAGAAAAAAGTTAAGCCAAAAATAATTCCGCGATTTCTAGGTTAAGGAAGTTGTTTAAATTAAACTAGCAAGCGACCTTATTGAAAGAGATGGTGGTTTTCTGTTTAAATTCTGCTTGGAATCTGGCACTCTCTCTCGTCAAAATACAGAGTGTCAGAATTAATGCTGCCTCGCCAGTTGATTAATAGTCACTATCGATATTTTTAATGTTTGATCATTTTTGGCTATGTTGACTCTGTAGTGACTTACACTGTCTGTGTTATCTTCCTTGTTTACTCTTAGCAAACCGAATTATTAAATTCGCTTGCATATTGCTTTCTTGAGTGTAGTTTGACCTTGAGAATAGCAGGGTGTGCTTCTGTCGAAATATCGGCGGTGATCGACGTCACCCGGCAGCATACGCGTAAGGTGTTAGAAAATTGTCAATATAATTATGCAATAATGCCAGTGAAACTTATACAGTTGGAAGGCGCTTTTCTATGGCACGCAGCAAGAATCATGTGTGTAGGGAGCCGTTATGAATGGTAAAAGGAAGTAGATGCTTTCATATCACGCACTCAAAACTTCAACTGTCATAATAAGTTAACGTCGAAAATTTAAGTTCTACTAACTTCTGTCCTCTGTACTGACCAGGTGATATGGTGTAAACGCCAGAGGAATGTAGTAACTTTGGTAAAATCTCATTCCATGAACTCTCGTGTTTAAACGGTACATTCTCAGTAACATGCGCATACCAGGCAGCTACAATGTCACTGCTTCTGAGGCAGTGATGTCAGCGCAGGAAATCAAAACATCGGAGTAACGAAGACCGTAAATAACGATGTTTATCGGTGTTGTTATTGGTTCAAAGACTAACTTTGTGACCATTTAGTATCGCAAAAATTGAAGTAATTTCATAATTTTAAATTTCTTCATTTTGAAAAAAGACGAATAAAAAGGGAAACTAAGTGTAGGGGAGGACGAATAGACAAGGCGGAAGGAGAAGGTAGATAGAGGAGAAAAATGTTCAGTTTTTTGTAAATCTAAGGGACTTAACTGCTGCAGTTATGTCTCTAGGCTTAGAAACTTCCTAAACTAAGGACAACACAAACACCCGTGCCCGAGGGAGGACTCGAGTTTCCAACGGTGAGCAACCGTGGGCTCCACAGTAAGACGCCTTAGAGCGTTCGGCCACACCACCATGGCTAGACAGGGGAGAAACGAGGCGATGTACAGAGATGATAAAAACTAGACGGACCCAGTGGAACATTTGAACATGAGTTTTACTGTATCTCTCTTACAGTATACAAGCAAAGTTTGAACATCCAACTGGAGCTGGGGCTGAGGCAAATTGTGCGAACTGGTTAATTTCTTTCCAAATCATTGTAAAACGTTCTCAAATTAAAGCTGAGATAATGGTACCATATTTTCCCCGTGCAGATATTTTTTTTTTTTCTTCCTAAGCAACTCAGCTCTGTACACTTGTACGAATCGGAGCAAACTCTGCACGAAGGCACATAAATAGTTTCAAGTATCTGTTACTATCGTAATAGTCGATGTAAACAATGAATAGTACTGGATTATCTGTCTGGGAGATTCTTTGGTTCTGTGTAGCAGCGCTGGCGTGGTTCAGCTATGTCTGGCAGTCAAATCGTAAGAATTGTGTTTGAAATAATATGACACCGGATTTATTAATTTGTAACATCAGATATGCGAAGGATATATTTTTCAAATTTGACTTCAGCGAGTTGGGGACACATTAAGATGGTTTTAAGATGAAGACGGTTTTGAAAGAAGAGCTAAACAGGGTTTTTCTTTTCATTTTGTGGCGTTGGTAATTTATTTATTTACGTACACAGGCATTGTTCAAACACTGACAGGAGCAAGAATAATTTCCTTTTATTTGAGACCATCTCATAGCATACAAATACTAAAATATCAAGTCGGATCCATCATTTCTACCAGATCACGTAAATTTATTATTTAATACAATGTTTGAGAAAACCTAGATTATAGTTAAAAGTAGAACTTCTTATTGAAAATTATTTGCAGCTTGCACAATTGTATTACGAGAGTAGTTGTCGCCATTTGAATATAAGTTTATGCTGTCTTCAACTGTCGCATATCGCCAGGGACACAATATTCTAACTGAAATAAATACGATTTATGTAAATACAGTCATGGTTCAGTGAAATAGGTAACTGGAGTTCATCGGTCAGATACGTAATGAATTATTCTGTTCTGATGAAGTGTAGTTACAAAAATAAGAAGCATTCACTTCCAACACGTCGTCATGAACTTAGACAATCAGTATTGTAGATGCATTTAATAATGTTAGCTACACAGCATTAATTTATTTATTTCAGTTTGTTCATATATACAGTCATTCATTCGCGCACAAATTTGCAGACACCAGTCGTAATTTCAATTCGGTAAGTTCAGTGGATAAAGTGAATATTCTCTATTTGATGCCGAGATGTCACGATTTAAGATCCCGATAATTTCTGAAGGTGCCGAAACTCGTTGGACGTTCAGACCATGGTGGAACTAAAGTTCATGGTATTACCTTAGTTTCGTTACAGTAACCTTTTGAGGAAATATACTCAAATAATCGTAAAGACGGAAGTTATTTGAATTTTCATGAATAAATTATGAATCCCTAAATTACAACCTCTGCTGTCTAGTACAACTAATCTACTATGGAAGGAAGAAACTAGGGGTAGATGGATTCAGTCCTCTCCTTGTAAAGAGGGAGAGGGGTGTCAGTTATTCAGTAGAAGAAGTTCGTTGAGATCAGTACTCTTATTAACTGTAGCTGTTATGAACTGAGGGAAAAATGAGCTTCGTGGATATGCGGATATAGCTTAAGAGCGGGTGTGGTAAGGTAGTGTTTCGAATCGTTCACAGATTCGTCTTCACAAAGCCCAAACCGCTAAGGATAGAAACTTCAAATTTGGAACCGATGTTCGTCGTAAGTTTTAGATAAGCTCCAAGGATATTCAGAAATCGAATAGCTGCCATGAAATAGTGGATGAAGCTGTTTTTACATGTTTTTAAGACAATTTTTAAGCTTTAAAATCAATATGAATTAAAAATACATTATTTAGCACTTTTTGAAATTTAGTTCCTGAGGGGGTAAAATGTGGTTAAATTAATTTACGCACAGAAAATCATTAATAAACAATTATTGAAGCACAATTGAAGCTATGTGTGTAAAAATTGGTGTATTAGTTGAACACCCTTTATGATGATGGAGTATTGTTTCGTATTCAACATTCCTTTTATGATTATGGTATGTTTATTAATTTCAATTTTTTATAGCTTTGTTTGTTTTCTGTTCATTAAGCCTACATCTCTAACTTCAAATAGTCCAAAACAATAAATAGATAATAGAATGACTTTCTTCCAGCGTTGTCCTAAGCACTAGGTAAGGGACTTTAATTGTGACATAACCTTACAGAAATTGGCTTAAGGAAAGTTCTATATTTTTCAGCGATCATTCAGAAACCTTGCAAGCCAAATATATACTCGATGGTATGTACACAAGACACAATTAATTCTATTTATTTGAACAGCGTATGTCCAGCACATATAGAGGCGATATTCGTTTCTATAACACATGAAGAAATAGAACTGGATAAGATTATACACCTTGTACGTAATTATGTACAGTTAACTAGTTGTGCTGTTGTGGTCTTCAGTCCGCAGACTAGTTTGATGCTCCTCTCCACGCTACCCGGTCCCGTGCAAGCCTCTTCATCTGAAAATACGAACAGCAACCTACATCCTTTTGAATCTGATTAATGTATTCGTCCTTCGGTCTCCCTCTAGGACACACTTCCTTCTAATGCTACGTTATTTCTTGATGTCTCAGAATATGTCCCACCAACCTATTCATTCTTTTAGCCAGGATATGCCAGAAACTTCTTTTCTACCCAATTATGTTGAGCGCCTCCTCATTAGTTAAGTGTTGTACCCATCTAATCTTCAACATTCGTCTGTAGCACTTCATATCGGAAGCTTCTATCATCTTTTTGTCTGAACTCCTTATCGCCCACGTTTCTCTCTCATATAATGCCACACTCCCGACAAATGCTTTCAGAAAGGACTTCCTAACGTTTAAATTAATATTGAACGTCAAACAATTTCGCTATTCCAGAAACGCTTTTCCTGCCATAGCCATTCTGCATTATATATCTCGTTTACATCGGTCATCAGAAATTATTGTCTCGTTACCTAATCTAATTCCTTTAGCATCGCCAGATTTTCTGACACTACATTGCATTACCCTTGATTTACGCTTGGTAATGTTCATCTTATATATCCCTTTCAAAACACTTTCCATTCAGTTTCATTGCTCTTCTAAGTCATATGCTGTCTCCTGAATTCCTATGTCATCGGAAAATCGCAAACTTTTTATTTCTTCTCCCTGAACTTTAATTCCCTCTCCAAATTTCTCCTTAAATTGTTTCATAGCATGCTGATTATACACATTGAACAATATTGGGGAAAGGCTACAAACCTGTCTTACTCAATTCCCAACCAGTGCTACCCTTTCATGCCCTTCGACTCTAATAACGAGAACAATCCTTTTTCCGAAAGTCGTAGCTTGTTTCCGACAAACGTATAGATATACCGTAGGATGCTTTTTGTGGCAAGTCGATATCAGCGACACGAGTTAGCAGTTGCGCAGGTACTGGGTGGCGAGCAAGCTAAAACCGGAGGGACGAAAGGCTGAGGAAACGACTGAGGCGGAATAAGGACTTCCAGCAAGAAGATTTTTCTCGAGTTTCCGGCAACGAACTGAGTCAGACGGAAAATCGTAGCACTGCAGTAATTTAAGGAGCCGTGGGTGGCGTCCTAATTGTCTTGTGGTAGCTGATGATAAGAAATAGTAATCCGCTGTAGGTTGCACTCCCTCGTTTAGAAAGAATAGATTATTAAGGAGTCCGTTAAAATACGGTCGACGGAAGAGCTTATTAATCGAGACGGCGGCTTTCAAATGGATAAGGCACGGTACCCTGTAATTTTGTTAATTTAGAGCCAAAGGTCTATATCTACTGTGACCTCTGCTGAAAACCGTTTTCTTTAGACGGCTGCGTGAAAATACATTCCGACAGATGGCGCGAATGTAAGTACACCATTACGCAGACGCGGCCCGCTGCAGAACGCGCCAGGGGGCGCCCTGGTACCTGGTCTTCGAATCCAGCCTATTCCTACGTATTCATCATCACCTCCGGCTTCACCTCATTCACCCTGACACCAAATTTGGCTTTCCTCCTTCCTTCTCCACCGATGACCATCTCCTTCACCTTACCATCTACGTATCCCTAAACCTTGAACGGGCCTATGACCGGCTCTGGCATTCCGACCTACTCTTCAAACTCCAAACCTATGCTCTTCCCATCAACCTTGTCCGGGTCATTGCCTCCTTCCTCTCCAACTGCACTACCTATGCGCAACACCGATACCTGTTTTTTCTAACCCTCTGCTGACGTGCCCCAAGGTTCCGTTCTTTCTCCCCTCCTTTATCTCATGTATATGCCTAAGCCTGCCCCTCCTGTACACCTTGCCTTAGCTCCCACCCACCCCCGTTCCAACCGCCACCAAGAACACCTTCATCTTTTCACCACTTGGTGCAACCAGTGGCTCCTATCTATAAATCCTACCAAAACCCAGGCAATCGATGTAGGTAGCACTACTCCTTCCTTCCGCCCCCATGATGTCTACCTCCCCCTCCATAAACGTCCCATCTGCCTCACACCCACCCTAAAGCACCTGCGCCTCACCATAGATCGTGGCATCCAAGAAAATGCCCCCTTCCGCCTCCGCCACCTTGTTGGCCGAACCTGGGGCCTGAACCCTTCCACCAACCTCTATACCTACAAGTCCCTCATCCTCCCCGTCATCTGCGTCTTCCACCCCGCCAGGATCTCTGCCCGTTCACCCATCTTTCTACAAGTCCTTAGAGATCCTGTGACTCCATGCCCTCCACCTCGCCTTCCGTATCCCTTCCTGCCACCGTTCCCCCATACGGCTCCTTTATGACCTCTTTCCCTCCCCTACCTTGTCCGCTTTATTGAGCACATTCCTCTCCATTTCGTCTACCGTAAACTGGATCCCCCAAACCCTATTGTCCATCCACTCCTCACCAATCCCGGTCCGTTGCCACGCCATTTCCACTGTATCTCCTCCTACTTGCCACTTTTCCACCCTCCCTGGCGATGCTCTCTGCCCAGACATCTATCCCACATACTAGCTCCCTCCCCTTTCTCCTTTCTCCTTCCCCTCCTTCCTGCTTGGTCTCTCTACAGGGCCCCACTTCCTCAATTCCTTCCTCCCTCCACTCTCCTTATATTTGAACACAATACTTTATTTATTGGCCCTTCCAGTATGTTCCACTCCTTACAGCTTCCTGGGACATCCCACTCCATTCCCCTATGGCCTTGTGGCCCAGCGTTGCTTCTCCTCTACCACCCCACCCCTTTCTTCCTCCGCTACCTTTCCCATTCCTACCCTCTCTCCCTCTTCTCCTTCCTCCTTCCCCACCCACGTTTGTTATAATAATTTAACATGTACCTCTGGGTGTGACCCAACTCATCACTGGGTTTTTAACCAAATTGCGAACGGCCATCCCGCAGCCGACATCTGTGTTTTTTAACTGACCGCGACCCTCAGTGCTTCAGTGTTGCGTTTCGCCATATTTCGTCGCCTTTATGTTCAGCCCGCCCCATGACAATAAAGGAAAAAAAGTTATCTGTTGCGTAATATGCGCATCCCCCGCTGATGGCACTGGTAACGTGTTCCATGCGTAATAGCATCGTTGCGTATAAAGCCTAATGGCGCCATAACCTGCAGCTACCAATGCTGGAATTACCTGGTACCAAAGCTCATCTGTGGTTGCTGACATTGGGTGACAGTACTAGACACATTGCTACACTATACCCCACATATTTTCGATTGGCGACAATTTTAGTGATCTGGCGAGCAAGAGCAGATGGCTGACACCCTGTAACTCCAAGAAAGCACTTGTTCATGCAGTGATATATGGTTATACATTGTCTTGGGTGTCGTGCAAAAGGTTTATCCCAACGCAGTGAGCTCAAACGTAAACGAAACAGAACTGTGACGCATGACCTCACGGCGCCACCTTGAACAGGGGTAAGATGTCAAGTTGTTCTGCTACACCAAGTAAACACAAATACGAGTATGGCTACCATATGACGGTCACTTAGTTTATTGAGCAGTTAACATTGCTTTGTGTTTGGTAACATTTACATTCAATCTCTTTTGATGTTCATAATTTTCACATCGCTATCAGATGTCAGAATTTACACTTCGGAAATTATTTACGTTTCTACAGAGACTTTCAGCTACAATCCATTCTGAATTTTATTTCCTGACTAAAGAACGTACAGTGGGATACAGAAAGGACAAAACATTCATATTATATATACGGACATTGCAAGAAGGAGAGCTAAATCTCCAATCTCATTTGATGCCAAATGACTATATCTGTATAACTAGTGAGCAAATAAATTTCTGTACAAGTCATTATGCAGTAAAGTTGCTAAATCATTCCAAAGTTTTTAACTTCAGGTATTAAACTAGTTTCACTCCCTGAACCCAAATAAAAGAATCCATCAGCAGTAATTACGAAATGCGGTACGTCGTCCACATAAATAAGAATGTATAATTTTATTGCTAGAAAAATAGATAACTTAGTATCTATAGGTATATTGCGAACACGTTTTTTTCTCGGCTTTATTTTTGATTCGAAATGAAGAGGAAAACTGAAAACCGTTGGTACAGCATCATCTCTCAGAAGATGATTTGCCATTATCCTTTTGCCGATCATAAGTGTTCAAATGTTTGTAAACATATTGGACAAAACTGCTATGGTCATCACTCCCTAGACTTACAAACTACTTAAACAAAGATCAACCAACCTAAGGACATTACACACACACACCACACACACACACACACACACACACACAGGCCCGAGGTAGAACTCTAACATCGTACGGGAACATCCTTTCAGTCCGTTGCATGACGCCTTATACAGTGCGGCCATTACGCGCGGCTGCCGATCACCATCGATTGGTATCGTATACTACAATAGAGGAATGCTATTGTGTAATTATATACCCACAGTTCAGCTAGTCCAATCACACCATGTAGACGCAGATGCAGAAGGTAATGTAAGTGATTTTGAACCTCAGAGAGCACTCATTTTGTGCTAAGCGTCTGCTGCGAACAAGTTGTCGTGACTTTATGGAGAGCCACTAATGCGCGTGCATTATTTAGGCTCCATGTTAGGTGCAGGTAGCCTCTTTGTTCTTGCGACTACAAGGGGCTGAGAAAGGGCCCAGGCGGAACCAAAGCTTGGCGGCTTTTGTTGGGCGCTCGTTCGTGTCGACGGGCCATGGCTGGCACGGTGCTTGCTTTCCATATAGCCAGCCCTCTGGTCGCCAGAGGCTGCACAGTCGCCGTTAATGAATGGTCGGCCGCCCTGGACCAACAGCGCACCCCAGAATGAGGCTACGAGTCTCGCATAGGCGGCGTTAACCACAGCCGAATGACGCCGAATAACGGAACGAATAGAATCTGCATTCATTAATCAAGGCTCTTTTATCAGGGTTAGCCACATCTTCGGGAGAAATTACTTTAGCGCATTTGCATAGTACAAGGAAAATAATTCTATTAAATGCTCAAATGAAATATAATTTCTCGTTGAATAACGATGAATAGCTTGTAATTTATCACGGAAGTGTGCTTCGTTTCAAGAGCAGCTGACTGAATGTCCCAAATGCGCTGCTTGAAGTGTATATCTGAGCTCTTCCAATTTCATTTGAATTGTTTTGGTAATAAAAAGTTGTAACGTCATTTAAAGAACGTTACCCACGGACATTTTCACAGCAGTGACGTTATCAGTGACAGTGGATTTCACATTATCACAGTTTGAGAATTTGTTCATTTATCGAACATAAAATATGACGTCATAAGTTGTTAGATAGGATTTTAAACTCTCGCTGGTAAACTTTATCTCTTGCAAAATTTCTTTTCTTAAGTTTGATGTGCTCATTAAGGAGAAATGACCGCTACTTACAAGGGGACCTCCCCATCGCACCCTCATCAAATTTAGTTATAAGTTGGCGCAGTGGCTAGGCCGTGAAAAACTGAACACAGATCAATTGAGGGGACAGGAAGAAGTTGTGTGGAACTATAAAAGCTGTAAGAAAAGTACAAAAACTGAGCAGTCCATGCGAAACATATGCAACGTTGAGCAAGTTGTGACCACATGAGTGCTGTGGCTAGCGTGAGGAACTCCTTGATCGAGCTTTCCCAGAGGCGAGAATTTAAGTTTCTCATTTTCAGAAAATTATTATCTGTTCGTCCGTCCGTCCGTCCGATACGGTGTAACTGCGCCGTAGTATGCGGACATGTTCAGATGTGCTTGACATATGCAGGATTTGACAATATATACATGGAAAAATTCGAAAACGTTAAACCATATCTTTTGACAGAGCACAGGGAAAACAGTGCGACTGTGAAACTGTTGCATTCATTTGTTGCAGTTTATGTGACAAACTCTTATGTTTTCATCTCCTTTTTGGGAGTGATTAAGACATCCACAAGGAAACCTAACCCGGGCAAGTTAGGTGGGTCGACAAGAGATTCCTGTCATATGACGCACCTACCGTCACCAGTGTCATATAGTATACATCAGATGTGCTATCCTGTGGAAGAACTGGTTGATTGCTATCACATGTTTTAGGTTCCCATTGGAGAGGCACTTCCATTCGTCTGCATACCTACGGTTTTGGGGTGCGGTCTCAAAACACAGACACTAAACTCATTACAGCGAACAGAATCTTCAATGAACTGGATGACAGTTCATAATTTTGCGAAAATAAAAGAAATTAAAATTTTAATCTAGGGAAGGCTTTAACCAAGAACCTCTCGCTCCGCAGCCCTTCATGCTAACCACAGCACCACCCCGCTTCAATGCGCTTGTTCTACTCGATGTTTCCCATCTTTCGCATGAACCGTTCATTTTTTACATTTTGCTTCGTTTTTTCATAGATCCACACAACTTCCAGTTTTATCGACTGATCTATGTTCAGTTTTTCACGGCCTATCCACTGCGCCAGCTTATAACTAAATCTGATGGGGGTACGATGGGGAGGTTCCCTTCTTAGTAGAGATGGGCTTAACCATGATTTTCCGATAAAAACAATTTCCGTGATCGCTACTTTTAGATTACATTGATTCTCAACTGTAATTAATGACGGTTTTCGAATCGCTAGTTGAGGAAGATACGAAAGACATCCTTCTGCGATTTCCTCTAATAAGCTATTAGCTGCTACACCTGCTCTTCGCTTATCAGCGATTCGCTGCTATACCCGTCATTCGCTGCTGTGATATTAGTACAGATTTCGGCAAACAGAAGGGTCTTTTACCCTTTGCTGCTTAGCTCCTCTTGGCTTTTTTCTATTCGCTGGTACACCTGCCATTCGCTGCTGCCTTTAGTATACATTTCGGTCAACAGACGGCACTTTTTACCATTAGCTGCTGTTCGCTGCTATTACCTGCTCTTTAGCTGATATTCGCTGCTCTATCTGCTCTTCAGCACTCAACCGTGACTGATATCGCGGTCAGATTCCAGATCACCATGACTGTGACTTTTCAATGACCGTGATCTTTAACGAATACGTGAATTCTTGCCCATCCCTACTACTTAGATTATAAACTGTGATTGACGGCCGGCCGCGGTGGCCGAGGGGACTGAGGCGCTTCAGTCACGGTCTGCACGGCCACTACGGTCGGGGGTTCGAATCCCCCCTCGGGCATGGATATTTGTGCCGTCCTTAGTCTTAGCTAGTTCATAAGTAGTTTGTAAATTTAGAGACTGATGAACCCGTAGTTAAGTCCCTTAAGCTTAACAAATATTTGAACATTTTGTGATTGACGTAACAACAATTCCTATTCATGTATTGCGCCAGGAATCTTAAAATCTGTCCATTTGTTAGAAACCTCAAATCGACATTGCGGCCAACATTTGATATGCACTGTAGGAGTGTAAGAAGATTGCCTGTTGGAGGTCGTCAAAAAATCTCAAAATTCAGAATGCGTAATGATTTGCTCTAGTAATAATAATTTTGTTATTGAATGTTGTAGCAAATCACAACTAATGGGTCGCAACAACACTTTCGCATTGTAAGTTAGAATTTTGAATAAATAAAAAAATTGATATTAATTAACTAGTCACTGTCACAGTCACTGTAGTAATTAATTAAGCTTGGCCCTATCTGACTTAGCATTGACTACAGCCTCCAACTAGCACCTCTTACGATTCACGAACAGCACAACTTCACTAACAAATGTGTCAGAATTCATGTAGTGGTGATGGCGTGTTCGTGTTATAATCAAAATTGTAATAGCAGATAAACTCTGATTGCAATGATAATAGCTCAATACAGTGAAACTCCTTGGTGCAATGAGCTTCACAAATACTACAGTCAAAGTTCTCAATAATTTTGATATTATTGTTTAAAGCATTCAAGTTCCTTATAAAACTTTACATAAACTATTTTTTTTTTTTTTTTAATTGGTTCCAGGGCCTGGGTAGCGTACGCGTGTAACTGGCTGAGCAGAGTTTGGCATTTAACGTATTTCATAAAAAATTGACTACTGTTAGCCTGGTTACTTTCTACATAAATGAAACCAACTTTACTTTACTTGCAAACTCTGTTGCACTTTAATTACTAGTCTCTGTGGTTGCAACACGTTTAGCAATTCTTTAACTCGTCTAGCAATTTTCTTTAAAACTGATCGTAATTACTTGAAAATGATTGAACTTGTTAGTCAATGTACAGGCTTGCATATTCAACATAATCTAATAATGGTGATAATGGGGTGACTACAACTACTTACAAAATTAAGACTGGTTTAAAAATAAGTCATGTATAATTGAACCAAAGTTCTGATTGGGTTGACACTACATTTACATGCATACAAAATAAAATGTTACAAAAGTACTCATCTGCTTTCGTCGTCTTCGTCGTGAAGTCCATATAAGACAGATATGATTACAATAGGTACTCTTACTACAACAACGATCACACTCGGTGACAATAGACTTGATACTAAACAATTACTTTTCTTGCACACATGAAAAAAGATTACACTGATCGAGTATAAATAAACTTATTTCGCACTTCCTTCAATACATTAAACAGTACGCCTCTCAGGCTTATTGCAATTGCATTAAACTCGCGCCACACTGCGTCTACCGTGCCTCTGCACTATCAACAAAACATTTATGTGTTTCCTATAGCGAGTCCGCTCCGCGACTGCTTCAGCAGCGCGACACTCACAGCTACTCCTTCTGCGCCAAAGACAGTCTTTGATACAGGTTCAACATTGTCTCTGGCGCATTGCTAACTTACAACATAAGAATGTCCTTGCATTCATGCGGGTTTACACTAAATGATTCAGTATAGAAAATGACGTTACATAAGAAATATCTCTAGCATACAAGAAATGAAAAATACATGAAATAAACGAATTTAAGACAATATATACATTACTTTAAATCAAACTGTAAGATACACCAACAGGTGTACTCTTACATCCCTGCCTTAAAACACATATTTCATATAGGAAAAATTACACGACATAAAATAAAGATACATAATATTGGTTACATGGCATTACATAAGATACAAAAGTTAGAAAGTTGCATTACATCATTTACAAAATTTGATATGTTGGGATGCGTCGGTGTGTGACATAATCGGCGTATAAACCTGCAAAAAAAATAGCACTGCACTCAATTGACCTTCATGGCCGAGCTTGATAGCTCCACTTTATTGCACATCACTTCACACGCTACATTTCGTAGTCCCGTTGGATGAAGCGGTGTGTGTTCCTTTGAAGTCGCTACCGCCCATGGCTGTCGGCTGCTTTCAAGTCGTTAGCGCCGGCGGCTGACCGCGCGACGCAATTGTTGCCTTTGGTAGCGGCTGCCGCTGGCGGCACGTCTAATGTCCAAGAGCGCATTGTCGCCGCTCTGCAGGCCCGCATACCAAGGTCTCATCCACTTGTTTTGTTTATTGTGTGCTAACCTGCAAACGGGGCTTAGCTTCAGTCTTTCATCTCACATTCGCATACACAGTAATTAAAATAAATGATAAGTGATACAATACATTAATATTTACAAGTCATGTTCATCGCATCAGTCTTTTAGTTGTAGTGTAGTTCCCCTTACAATATTATAACTTACATACTAGTGATAAAATTTTTTAATGTCACAAATGTGTCTGAGTCCTACATTTTTGTTGTTCTTTATGGACACCAGTTCCATAGCATTAGTATGTTTGACTTTGTTTACACGGTAGGGTCCCAAATACCATCGGTAAAACTTCTTGCATCCGTTATCATGTGGTTTACCCAGCTTTTTGTTTCGTAGTAAGACAAGGTCTCCTTCTTCAAATTTCCTTTCTGGATATCTGTTATTATGGGTTCTGTTCCTGGCCTCAGCACTTTTCTTTAAATTCTGCACAGCTAAAGATCGTATTCTTCTTTTGTTTATACGGACGTTATTCACTGACAGCTCAATCATACTTCGGATGGGGTTCTTTGCTGGTATACCCTGTTGTATCTTGATTGGTTCGTACCCAGTTGAGGTGTGTACAAGGTTGTTGGTAACATCTTCAAATTCGTTCAGGTATAAGTCCCAGGATTTTTTATTCTTGTAGGCATACGTGCGTAAAAATCGGCCCAATTCTCGCATCACCCTCTCGCAAATGTTACTCTGAGGTCTGTACCGTGAAATGTAAATCGGCTTGATTTTATTTCTCCTCAGCATCTGCTTCCAAGTCTCGGACACATACTGAGGTCCATTATCGCTTAACACTTTCTTATCATTACGGTACTTCGGCAGTATATATTTCTCAAATTCTTTGCTGACGGTCTTCGCTGTTGCTCTCTTTAACGGCCGTATGGTCACGTATTTCGATAGTACATCTATCGCCACTAGAACATATCGATAACCACCTCTAGATTTGATAACTGGTCCGTACAAATCGGTTGCTATAATTTCATTCACCTGTGCCGGCAAAATGGCATTCCACTTGGTTTGCATTATGGTTGTACTGGGCTTCATGGTTTGGCAAATTTTACAAATTCTTAGAACTTTTCTGACCCTTCGCAACATATCTGGAAAATAAGTAACTTCCTCCAATTTTGCTTTGCATCTAACTGGTCCGCAGTGTCCGAATTTCAGATGTATGAACCAAATAAGCTTGTTTATAATTTCTTCTGGTACGTATATCTTCCAGCCTTGATCATCGTTGCCTTTCCTGAAGTATAATGCTCCTCTAAACATTTTGTGGTATTGGCGTAAATGCACATTCTCTGGATTGGAGATCTTTTGCGCTATTGTTCTGATTCGCTCGTCTTTCTTCTGCAAATCCACTATTGACCTAAAGTTTTCTCTAAGATAATTTTCAAACGGCACATTTTGTATAAGCATCACTGTTACTTCATCTGTTATTCTGTCCGCTTTGTCCTTATTACTTTCTTGTATCGGCAATCTTGACAAACAGTCAGCTATAACATTTTCTTTTCCGGCTATGTGCTTTATATCGAAATCATATTGTTGTAAGAATAGCGTCCAGCGTGTTAATCTTCCTGGCATTAGCTTGCTTTGTTTCATAAATTGCAGAGCTCGATGATCAGTATACACTGTGGTCTTTCTTCCTGCCAGAAAGAGATGAAATTTCTTAAACGCCCACACTGCCGCCAAGCACTCTTGTTCTGTGACAGTGTATCTCTTTTCTGCTGGGCTGAGTACCCTACTGGCGAAAGCTATTGTGCAATGTTTTCCCTGTTAATTAATTTGGTAGAGTTCTGCTCCTATTCCAACGCCACTAGAGTCAATTGCTAAACAAAAATCTAATGACATATCAGGATGACATAGTATTGGTGTGTTAACGAGACTTTCTTTAATTTTGATGAATTCCTGTTGGCGTTCGGGGGTCCACTTCCAGGGTTTATATTTTTTGAGTAGCTCATGCATATTCGGCGCTGCAAGTGCCTCAATTGTTGCGAATCGACGATAATAGCCCACGGCTCCCATAAATGATTTTAATTGCTTCCTCGTTACTGGCGCTGGACAGTCTCTGATAGCCGCGATCTTTTCCAAGTCTGGCTTTATTCCTTCCTGCGTAATTATATGGCCCAAGAATTTTAACTCGAACTTGCAAAACTGTGATTTCTCCACGTTTATAGTCATTCCGAACTCTCTAAATTTGCTCAGTACTTCACCCAAAAATCCAAAGTAATTATCCCAATTTTGCGCTCCAATCACCACATCATCCACGTAGACAATTATTTTGTTCAGCAGCTCCTCTCCCAAAACGTGGTCCATTGCTCGAATAAATGCGGCCGTACTAATTTTTAGTCCAAAAGGTAAGCGACAGAATTGGTATGATTTGCCATTTACCAGAAAGGCTGTATATTGCCGACATTCTTTACTCAATTCTATTTGTCAAAAGGCACTGATCAGATCTAATCCTGCTAAAATTTTCTTATCATGAAATCTTGATAATAATTCGTCTATGCTCAGGGGTCGGTCATTTTCTGCTTCAATAATTTCGTTTAATTTCCTGGCGTCCAGTACTAGACGTATCTCGCCGTTCCTCTTCACCACTGGTATGATAGGATTGTTAAAGTTAGAGGTACTCCTTTCAATAATGTTATTCTTAAGCATTCTTTGGATTTCCTTGTCTACTTTCTCTTTCATCGCGAAGGGAATAATATATGGTTTCTTGTAGAACTTCTGTTGACTGTTCACCTTGAAACTGTACTTGTAATCTTTGATACATCCAACCTTTTCTTTAAAGACTACGTGATATTGATACAGAAGCTGCTCTAGCTCGACTAGCCTCTCCTCAGGAATGTTTTCAATATTAACCACTTTCTGACGAATCCTTTGTCTTATCTCTTCCTCATCAACAGTAGAATGATTTACGTCATAATAATTAGTCTCCTCTTCTTCGTTAAGGTACACAGAGTCAACGTAATGTTGCATCTCTGCGTGTGTTTTCTCTTTCTCTTCGAACAAGTTCCATTTCGTTTTGATTCCACCCACATTCCATTCTATATATTTTTTATAATAATTAATCTTCATTTCTAACTTCCGCATCGTGTCCGCACCAATCAAGACGTCGGTCTTTAATCCTCTGACAACTAAAAATTCTGCCACTATGGCCTGTTCACATACAATAATCTCTAGCATTACTCGTTTCCGTACTTGCACGCTTTGCTTTGGTATAATAGATGATGTGTTTATATTGCAAGAGTCTTCTTTGATAATTAGCTTCTGCTTGCGGCTAATTAAGTACAAATCCTCTTCGATTGCATTGTACTGGCTTCTGGTGTCCGGTGTTACAGTAACAATCCGTTCTCCTACAAATCCGGTAATTATCAAGTTCATTTCGGTGTCCTCTTGGGTGTCGTCTTCTTCGAGTAAAAAATGTGTCCTTTCTTTGTGTGTCAATCCAAATAAGGTTTCATTTTGCTGTACCCCACTTCTTCGTCCGCTGCAATGCTCTTGATTCACGTAACTACAGTCAGACGGTTCATTTACAGTTGAGTGTTTCATTTTCACGCGTCGTCTTCTCCAGTACTCTGTGCCGGCTCGCGGTGCGTCACGCCTCATTGTTGTCGGCACGTTGCTTATACCGTAGAGATCTTCAAATCGTTCGTCCTTCTCTTTTAACCTTTCTCTTTGCCTTTGTTTGCCATGACTTGTTTTTATGTCTTCCTGGCTGCACCTGATATTAAATGTCTTTACTGGATGTTCCACTTGCTGTAATAATTCGGTGGTGTACTGGTTTCCTTCGTCTTCAACAGTCAAAATATTTGTTTTCAGATCCACGACCGCTTTAACTTTCTGTAGCCAATCAGCTCCAATTATCAACGGAATATTTATTTCTTCCACTACTACAAACTCATGGTAAAATAGTTGGTTAAGCTGATTGATTTTAAACGGCAAGAAAATCTTCTTCTTTGATTCCACAAATTTAGAATTGAAAGCTCCATATATTTTCAATCTAGTTGCTGGAAGTTCCTCTATTCTATGCAAGCTTTTCTTAACATCCTCATAAATCGATCGTGTCAAAATCGAAATCATCGACCCAGTATCAATTAATGCTTCATAATCCTTGCTTCCTATTACCAGTTTTAGTTTCGGACATGTATTGCTTTCACTCTGTCTGGCGTCTCTCAATACTCGTATTTCAGTTCTAAGCACATCTTCTTCTTCCGTTGATAACTTTTGTTGTTCATCTGACGTTCGGATGGTATTGCATTGTCTCATCTGCGGTGCTGTTGTTGCAACGTCGTGGTGGCTCCAAACTTCGATATGTTCGATGATGTCAGGAAACTCATTCTGCAATGAATCGTAATTTTCTGCTACTTCTTCCGTACAAGTGGTTACGGTATCTGCCGCTTTGTTGTCTGGTTCTCCCTGCTCATCTTCTGTCATATCCGATTCGTCACTGTCTTCCGTCTCTTCCACGTCAGTATCTTCTTCCAGTTGAACACAAGTTTTCTTATCTTGATCATTGTTGTCCAGTAACGCATCTATTGCTTCAACGAACATTCTTTCATGGTATTCTTGTTCCGTTTCTTGCCCAACTGTTGCTTTATTTATTTGCGCTGATGCGTCAATAACTTTGTTTATTTGCGCGCCCTCAAGCTTCTTTGCTTCTACAGTTGTTGTTCGTTCATTCTTGCCACGTTCAATTACGTTCGTAGTCTTGTATATAACGTCAGTTTCGTCTTCATCATCTGTCGTTATCCATTCATTATCGGAGTCTTCTTTCTTTGCATTTTCGTCTGAGCTCGTCGGTCCTTCAGTCCCCTTCAAAGGCTTTGCGGCCTCGCCGCGGGGCAAAGCAGGCCGCTCAATTAGTTTAAACAACGTGCGTTTTCTTCATGATTGTTCGTACTTTGATTACGTATTTCGTGGTTGGTGTCTCCATTAACTACTGTGCGTGCTTTTACGGCATAAACCTGTTTGTCGCGAGGTCCCGGTTTCTCGTAGACTGTTCTTCCGTCTCCTCTACTTCTATCTACATTACGTGACTGATTGTATTCTTTGGGCCTAGCTCCGGTGTTTTGTCAATCATTTCGATTATTCCTCTCTCGATTACGACTTTCCTGTCGGTCTTGTTTCGGTTCTTCTTCTCTCTGATGACGTTGCCGTCGATCATCTTGTCGGCCGTTATTGGTATCACCTCCTCGTGACCTGTCTTCCCGTGTATCCGCTTGTCGGTGCCCGTATCCGTTATCTTCACGGCGAGTACCTTCGTCCCTCCGATAATGTCGATCATCTGTTCCATTCCTATTCCCTCTGTCCTGTCGGTTGGGACGGTCTCCATTTTCCCAGGTTCGATCACATCTTTCCAAGACTTCCATAAATTTTTCTATAGATAAAACTGGTTGTACAATGAAAAGATCTCGCACACGTCTGGGCAATTTCGCTAACATTACTGAAATGAAAGCTCGCTCCGGTATTGGATAGCTAAGATACCTATTCTTATTCCAGTAATGTTTCACATATTTCTCCATCGTACTGAATTTATTTGCGTTAAAGATCGGTGCTGTGTGAATATCTTCATAAACTTCATCCTGCTTTGCTGATGACCAATATTTGCGTATTAGTTGATCCTTAAATTCGCGGTAGCTTCTGCTCTCGCTACTCAAGTCCATAACGTCATTATGAATACTTTCATGCACGTTGGACAGAACATAATTTATACACATGCGATCCGACCAATCTCGCGGTAAAGTTTGTTCGATATGATTCAAAAATTTCATTATATGGATGTCGCCATCTGATTTGAATAGTGGAGATCTGATACTACGCAAATACTTTTCCATTCGTCTATTATTTTCGATGCGCCTTGCCTCCTCATTGTTGTCAACACAAGGCAATGGCGCAACATTTCTTTGTTCCGGTACAGTTCCGTTCAAATTTATTTCGTAATGCGAATTCCCGTTACTGGTTTCGGTGACAGATTTTGTCGTTTCAAAGCTGACGTTTCCTGCAGCAGGCTGCCTCACGAGATGATAACAATTATCTGTTGCGTCATCATTGTGACTGCCAACTTGCGCTTCTGTACTAGGCGGGGTCCACGTATTGTTTTCATGTTCCACAACACGCTGGATTTCTCTTTGCATCTGAACAATTCTTTCCTCAGTGTGTTTTAATCCCTGTTCGAGTCCCGCGACTTTGTCTTTGGTTCTGTTTAACGATTTTTTAACCAAAGTGACTTCGTTACTGCACTCGGTGTGACGCTCCTCCCAAATTTTTTGCGCCTGCGTAATCTGTTGTTCCGTTTGCGTGGCTAAATCATCTATCCTTTTTTCCTGTTTACTTATTTGCTTCCTAACGTGTTCATTTTCCTTTTTTATTTCTTTGATTTTTTTACTATTTTCTTTATGTCCTGTCCAAGTTCCCGTCTTATTTCTAACTGTGATTTTTCGATTTTTTGACCAAGATTCCTGCTCATTTCTAACTGTGACTTTTCAAGATTCCGGCTCATTTCTAACTGTGACTTTTCAAGATTCCGGCTCATTTCTAACTGTGACTTTTCAAAATTCTGGCTCATATTTTGCATGAATTGCATTAACGCACTTATGTCTGCATTTCCTTGAGGCACAGCATCCCTCATTTTTGTCCTTCGCCTATCCTTTTTATTTCTGTCGATTTTCCGTTCCTCCTCACTACTTGATGACAGATCATCTGATGAACATTTAGCCTCCGATTCGTTCTGATGTTCGTCAATTACCTTTTGCTGATCACTAACATTGTCCGCGATCTCATCCATGTTAATTTTCTCTCCATTAATTACGTGACCAACGTTTATCGCTAACCTGCGATCGTTTGAGTGTCTTCAATCTGTACTACTTCTTCGAACCTCATTTTGATCACGTGTAATTACTTGTCGATCTACGTTCAAATTTGCATTTTCCATTTCTGGTAAATTTTCCATTTCGGTTACTTTTTCTAATCTTGAATCCATTGTTGATGCCTGGCTTCTACGCATTATCGCGTTCCTAGTAAGGACCCTACTTTTCTCTATTGTTGCGTCACGATGACGCTGCCCTACTGGTGCCATGTTTAAACTTTTCAACAATGTTTCAAAATCAACAACCGATATACAAATTTCAAATCCAATAAACAGTCAATCAATATACAGAAAAAAATAATAAATCAAAATTTAATGATAACTTAATTACTGTTACTTAATTATCAAATCTCTTGCCAAACCAGTTACAAACGTAGGCGCCCAAACTATCCTGGCAGTAGTGTCGCCAATTGTAAGAAGATTGCCTGTTGGAGGTCGTCAAAAAATCTCAAAATTCAGAATGCGTAATGATATGCTCTAGTAATAATAATTTTGTTATTGAATGTTGTAGCAAATCACAACTAATGGGTCGCAACAACACTTTCGCATTGTAAGTTAGAATTTTGAATAAATAAAAAAATTGATATTAATTAACTAGTCACTGTCACAGTCACTGTAGTAATTAATTAAGCTTGGCCCTATCTGACTTAGCATTGACTACAGCCTCCAACTAGCACCTCTTACGATTCACGAACAGCACAACTTCACTAACAAATGTGTCAGAATTCATGTAGTGATGATGGCGTGTTCGTGTTATAATCAAAATTGTAATAGCAGATAAACTCTGATTGCAATGATAATAGCTCAATACAGTGAAACTCCTTGGTGCAATGAGCTTCACAAATACTACAGTCAAAGTTCTCAATAATTTTGATATTATTTTTTAAAGCATTCAAGTTCCTTATAAAACTTTACGTAAACTATTTTTTTTTTTTTTTTTTTTTTTTTTTTTTTTTTGTAATTGGTTCCAGGGCCTGGGTAGCGTACGCGTGTAACTGGCTGAGCAGAGTTTGGCATTTAACGTATTTCATAAAAAATTGACTACTGTTAGCCTGGTTACTTTCTACATAAATGAAACCAACTTTACTTTACTTGCAAACTCTGTTGCACTTTAATTACTAGTCTCTGTGGTTGCAACACGTTTAGCAATTCTTTAACTCGTCTAGCAATTTTCTTTAAAACTGATCGTAATTACTTGAAAATGATTGAACTTGTTAGTCAATGTACTGGCTTGCATATTCAACATAATCTAATAATGGTGATAATGGGGTGACTACAACTACTTACAAAATTAAGACTGGTTTCAAAATAAGTCATGTATAATTGAACCAAAGTTCTGATTGGGTTGACACTACATTTACATGCATACAAAATAAAATGTTACAAAAGTACTCATCTGCTTTCGTCGTCTTCGTCGTGAAGTCCATACAAGACAGATATGATTACAATAGGTACTCTTACTACAACAACGATCACACTCGGTGACAATAGACTTGATACCAAACATTTACTTTTCTTGCACACATGAAAAAAGATTACACTGATCGAGTATAAATAAACTTATTTCGCACTTCCTTCAATACATTAAACAGTACGCCTCTCAGGCTTATTGCAATTGCATTAAACTCGCGCCACACTGCGCCTACCGTGCCTCTGCACTATCAACAAAACATTTATGTGTTTCCTATAGCGAGTCCGCTCCGCGACTGCTTCAGCAGCGCGACACTCACAGCTACTCCTTCTGCGCCAAAGACAGTCTTTGATACAGGTTCAACATTGTCTCTGGCGCATTGCTAACTTACAACATAAGAATGTCCTTGCATTCATGCGGGTTTGCACTAAATGATTCAATATAGAAAATGACGTTACATAAGAAATATCTCTAGCATACAAGAAATGAAAAATACATGAACTAAACAAATTTAAGACAATATATACATTACTTTAAATCAAACTGTAAGATACACCAACAGGTGTACTCTTACAGGAGCATTGCGATATACAAGACATAAATCAACTAAATAAATATATCCTATAATTTCAATCTGATTATACTTCCACCTCAACATCATCGTCATTATTATCATCATTTTCCATCTCAAGCATCTTATACGAGGCTAAGAAGCTCTCTGTCTCTTCCCATCTTGATACAATATTTGAACTCTCAGGTCCTCCCAGTTTAATCCAGTGCTCCTCCACCACCGGTCGTACTTCCTCTATCCATCGTCTACTTTCCCCTCTTCCTTGTGTTTTCCTTCTACGTTACGTTTTACGTCTTAGCTGTAGCATAAAGCTTCTTACTGCATACCGGTAGCACTGTAGCCTTTGTTTCCCCAGGATGTAGGCAATAGAAAACCAACTGCTTCTCTGTGTGTCTTATTTCAGATCTTGTCTCTCCTGGTACATCTACATACATACTCCGCAATCCACCGTATCACTACTAGGCATTTCCTTTCCTATTCCACTCCCAAATAGAACGAGGAAAAAATGCATATATGCCTCAGTACGAGCCCTAATTTCTCTTATCTTGTCTTTGTGATCTTTACGCGAAATGTAAGTAGGCGGCAGCAAGATCGTACTACTTTGGGCTTCAAATTCCGGCCCTCCAAATTTCCTCAAGGGAAATTCACGGAATTAACGTCGTCTTTCCTCCAGAAATTGTCAATTGGGTTCACGAAGGATTTCCGTGCCACTCGCGCATTGGTCGAACCTGCCAGTAACAAACCTAGCTGCTTGCCTCTGAACTGCTTCTAAGTCTTCCCTTAAACTGATCTGCTGCGGGTACCAAACACTTGAGCAATACTCAAGACGTGGTCGTACAAGCGTTTTATACGCGGTTTCCTTTACATATGAAGTACATATTCCCAAATTTCTCCCAATAAACCGAAGTAGGCCGTCCGCCTTACTCACAACGGTCCTTACATGTTCGTTCCATTTCTTATTGCTCTACAATGTTACGCCTAGATAATTGAACGACGCGACTGCATCAAGAAGCTCACTACTAATGCTGTATTCGAACATTATGTGATAGTTTTTCCTACTCATGCGCATCACCTTACATTTTTATAAAATTGAGAGCTAGCTGCCAATCTTCGCACCAACTAGAAATTTTGTCTAAGTCATCCTGTATGCTATTACAATCAATTAAAGACGATACCCTCCCATACAAAACAGCATCATCAGCAAACAGCCGCAAATTATAAGTTACTCTGTCCATCAGATCATTTATATACGAGGCGCGTCCAGAAAGTAAGTTCCGTTTCAATTGCAGTTCTGCACATGCGCTGTAGACGATGTGTATCAAGGAGAAGAACGTGTGCCTTTTGGAGATCGCTGTCAGTTACGCTCACTTTGTTGAGCTTGTTTGAATTGTCGGCGTTGATTGGAAATCCCGCCGCCTGTGAAATCATGTCCGTGATTCGGTTTCTGAATGCGAGGAAAGTGAAACCAAGTGAAATTTTTCGGCAAATTTGCGATGTTTACGGACCAAATGTGATGAGTGATTCGATAGTGAGAAGATGGGTCCGACAGCTCAATGGCGGGCGTAGTGATGTGCACGATGCAGAACGAAGTGGGCGTACACTTTTGGCTACAGAAGAACTGGTTCACGCGACTTTCATCTGTTCTTACATCTCAAGTCTTTCCTTGGTGGTCATCACTTCACCAATGACGACGAGCTGAAAGAAACTGTTTCCAACTGGTTGAAGACACAGGCGGCAGATTTCTATGAAGAAGGTATATAAAACCTGGTACCACGCTATGACAAATGCCTGCAAAATTCGGCAGTTATGTGGAAAAGTAATGTAAGAGTTGTAGAATTTTGTACAATAAAAATTTTTTCTGTAACTGCTTACAGTTTCATTTTATTACCAAACGGAACTTACTTTCTGGACGCGCCTCGTAAATAGAAGATAATAGTGGTCCTATCACACTCCCGTGGGGCACGCCTGATCATACGCTCGTCTCTGATGAACACACGTCGTCGAGGACAACGTACTGCGTTCTATTACTTTGGAAGTTTTCCAACCAGTCACAAATCTGTGAACATATTCCATAAGCTCGTATATTCGGTAGCAGTCTGCAGTGTGGCACCGCGTCAAACGCCTTTTTGAATTCGGGGAAAACACAATCCGCCTGTTGCGCTTCATGATGGCTCGGAAGATGTCATGTGAGAAAAGGGCAAGCTGAGTCACACATAAACAATGTTTCCTAAGCCCGTGCTGATTCACAGACAGAAGGTTTTCCGTCTGAAGGAAATTTAAATATTCGAACTGAGAATATGCTCCAAAATTCTACAGGAAACTGATGTCAACGATATTGGACTGTAATTATATGAGTCATTTCTCTTTCCTGTCTTATAAACGTGAGTCACCTGCGCTTTTTTTCAATCACTAGGAACTTTGCGCTAAATTGAAGATTCGCGATATTTGCAAGCTAAGTAAGGGGCCAATGCCGCAGGATACTCTTTGTAAAACCGAAATGGTATTCCATCCGACCAGCAGACTTTTTTGTATTTAGCTCTCTCAGCTGCTTCTCTACACCGGAAATACCTGTTACTATGTCCTTAATTTCGGAATTAGTACGTTGACCAAATGATGGTACATTTGTGCGGTCCTTGATTCATAGTCTTTACAAATCTCATTTATCTTGCTTGCATTCTGCAGTTCTCATTTTTAACAATGTATATGTACCCTTGCCGCGCATAAGGATTGGGGCAAAGTAAGTATGCTGAAATGTTAAATTTGCTACCTGGGCTTCGAACATTCTTGTTTAATTATTTCTGTGTCCTGTTTCTAATTTCTTGTTTGGTGGTGTTCTTCTTAGTAAACGTAATTCCGAGATACTAAAGAAAGAATCTGATTTATTACTCCAAGTAGTCAGTTCTTCGTCTATTTCTATTTATGTGTCCCTTATCTTCCTGATTAGGTTCTAGAATTCTGCCCAGTACAGGCGAGATGGCAGGGCTCCTCCCTGCTAGACTCCCATCTCTGTTGCAAACCATCTCGTCGACCAATTCCTGTTTGAAAAGTATTAATTGAAGTTTGAAGTAGAATATCCTGTTAGTCAACTCATTGAGCACTTTTATATCTTCCAGACAATTCCATGTCTTGTTAAGAGGGACAGTATAGGTGGCCGATTCATTATAGAAGATTCCAAGTTTTGTTCCTGTGCGAAACTCATTACCACAAAAATAATATCTATAGTACTTCGCTCTCTGTTAAAACCGTGCTGTTCTTCTTCCAATAATGGTTCAACACCCACCTCGTCGTAGCTGTCTCTCTCTCTTTCTCTTTCTCCCCCCCCCCCCCCCCTGGCAAGGTTAGGGCCTTCAGGCCCTCTCTTACACCTGACCAGGCTTACTCAGATTGAACAATTTGTGTAGTATATTGTCGCGTTGAAATGGGAGCAGGTTTGACTTCGAAGGCAACTGAACACAGCACTTATACTCAAAGCACGTTTGTTACGAACTTAACATACACGCAGCACTGACTGACTCTCGGGCAGAGTGCTCTGCTATTTATACACAGACAGAATTTACCAGAAATTAGAAGAAAAGTTAAAATAAGAAAAAAGTAGAATTTACAAGTGAACATAAGAAAAATGTAGAACATTCTGGAATTGTTAATTACAAAGATATAAATTTTTGCCGGTGGGATTGAACTGGCGTCCTTCAGCACCGCAGTCCGTGACGCCATCCCCTGCGCCACGCCGGCAGTGGGTGTACGTGGTCTCTCGCGGCAATATTACAAACATACCACCTGTAGAATAAGTATTGCAGTTAAAAAAAAGATAGTTTGTAGAATGCTACTGTTAAAATATAGATAATTATAAGAATAAAAATGTTAATAACAATGACTTTGTAAGAGATAGTAAGCATGTTTTATATTGTGAAATTCAATCCTATTGCCATTAAGGAATTGCCTTGTTATATTCTTCCAGATTTTGAGTTATTTACATCGAGCAGAGACATAAGACGAAAGAATGGTGTGACTGAGATATGGAAGAGATATAATGGCTAGAGAAAGAGAAAAAGAATGGTAAGATTCGAAGCTACGATGGAAAGAAGAAACAAAGAAATGAGAGGAGCGTAACAACGGAGGCTGTACGGTCATCAGTGTGCAAATTTGAGTTTCCTCTTGAATTTCGAGTGATTTTACATAAGACATAGATCACGGGGCAGTGTGTTCTATAGTCGTATGGAAGAGATAAAGAACGACACGGAGAAAGATTTTTTGTGTGCAAAGATACAGGCAGACGTATCCGAGTATTGCGAGTATATCGTCACTCTGCATTCAAAAAAGAGGCAACGAATCTGTATCTTATACTTACTGGTACCTCTCCAACTAATTTTATATTTCTGAATTTATTTCGTCAGTTATATAAAAGAAAATAATTCATTACATCCATGTAAGATACGTTAATGTGCGTCATGTGTACCACGTAGTACTCCCACAATCATGTGATTAGTTTCGAAATACGTACTGACGTATAATTTTTTATCAACTTAGAGCCGGCCGCGGTGGCCGAGCGGTCTGCGGCGTGTTAGTCACGGTATGCACGGTCACTGCGGTCTGGGGTTCCATTCTCCCCTCGAGCTTGGATGATTGTGCCGTCTTTAGTATAAGCTTGTTCTTAGTTTGTAAGTTTAGGGACTGATGACCCCGTAGTTAAGTCCTATAAGCTGTACAAACGTTTATTTATTTTCTCAACTTAGAAAAAGCACCTGTGGAGTCAAATACAGGTCAAGTTTTACTCGGCTCACTCAATTCTCCCAATTGCTAGTATCCTCGCATTAATACTACTTTAATTTTAGTTTATTTCGTTAAAAAACTGAAGCAGATGTGCCGTCAATCAATCTTTGAAAATGGAGATGTTGACTCCTCGTTGGACGATAAATGAATAACTTAATATTTGTGACTAACAACAAAACATTATTATTTAATAACAGCCTTATCTCAAAGTCACAGCAAGCGTATACCTCGAGTTAATGTATCTAAATATACATAAAATTATAGAAAGTATTCAATACCTTTTTTATTTACTTGAAACGAAAACAACACTGCTGCCGTTTGGAAGAAAAATGTCTTGTGCCATACTCCACTTAGGTCTGAGTGTCACGTTTAGGTAATGAAATAAGCGTATGGCAATTTTGACCGCGACATCCCGTGTGGGATTTTCGGCCGCCTTTCTAGGTCATGCCACTTAGTCGACTTGGATGTCCATGATGATGAAATGCTGTCGAGGAAAACACACAACACCCAGGGCCCTCTCGGAAATCGAACCCGGGTTCTCCGGGTGGTAGTCAGCGACGCTGCCGCCAGGATTTCAGTCGCGTCCTTCTTCCCCACGCTGTTGATCATTGCTGATTTATCTGCCTGTTATGGACACTATAGAAAATTTGTTTCTCCTCATGCTTTCAATCAATTAACAGATTCTAAGACCAAAAATGGTTATATTCTTGTCACAAATATTTGCCCCATTTATTACCACAATGTCGCCAATTCTGCCAGTGTAGTTATCCAACAACGTAAGTGATTCTGTTTCCGAAAAAATTGCGATTTCCGATGGTACGGCCTTGCAGCAACCTAACAGTACAGCTGTGAGTGAAAAAAGCAGCAATTAGATTTACTTCGTCGTAGTCACAAATAACAAGTAATTTGAAAATGGAAGTGGAAAGCCGGATGTGTACAAGTTAGATATGAGGTGAGTATTCTGGGTGTAGCATCTCGTACTCATCAATTACACACCTTTGCGGCTGTTGTATATTTCTTCTCATAGGTGAATGAATGGATAAATGAGTTAAATCCGATGAGTTGGATTACAAAACAAGGAAGGAAGGAATCTTAGGGTTTAACCTCCCGTCGACAGCGTGGTCATTAGAGACGGAGCTGACGCTCGGATTTTTGGGTAAGGATGGGGGAAGGAAATCGGCCGTGCCCTTTGAAAGGAACCATCCCGGCATTTGCCTGAAGTGATTTAAGGAAATCACGGAAAACCTAAATCTGGATGGCCGGAGGTGGATTTGAACCACCATCCTTCCGAATACTTACAAACAAGTCTCTTGATTTTCGCCTTTTTTCTGGTGTAGCAAATGAAAATGGCCTATGACCGAAATGCAGAGAGTACAATTAAGAACAATTAATCAATCAAGTGGCGGAAAATTCTTTAAGATATTTATATGGTTGTGGCTCAAAGTCAAATGTTCAAATGTTTTTAAAGCTTATGGGACTTAACTACGGGGTCATCAGTCCCAAAAATTACAAACTACTTACGAACTAGGACGGCACAAATATCCATGCCCGAGGGGGGATTCGAACCCCCGACCGTAGTGGCCGTGCAGACCGTGACTGGAGCACCTCAGTCCCCTCGGCCACCGCGGCTGGCGGTTGTGGCTCCTCAGGAGCAAATACCTGCTTAAATCGTACGTGTGTTATGATGCACAGAGAGATATGACATTGCTTTCATTTCATTCATCACCATGGAAGTTCACGGATACATGTAATGTTTCATGAACTGTCAGAGCAGGAGATCCACAGAGATTAGAATCAGTGATCGTGGAGATAGGCTGAGAGAAGGAGAGCACAAAATTTACAGAAAGCGTGGAGGGTATTATTAAAGAGAATACATGAATGGAGGGAGATGGAGGAGTAAATAAATAGAGAGAGGGGGATGAACCAGATGTATTAATGGAAGATTGTAACAAATATATTAGGAAATGATATTGTGACTTGACTGTTCCATCGTTTATTTCACAAAGAGTAGTGATGGGGGAGTAGGTCGCCGTATGAGAGGATGAGAAGGAAGGGGATGATTTGGAGGCAAAGGCAAATGTAAAAAAGGGTCTGAGGCGGTGGACCGAGGAGGAAAAAGAGCAGTCGGACAGAGAGTAGGAGGAGGAGCAGATGGTTCGGAGATAAACAGAGACTGGAATGTATAATATACCAGGCCAACGCTGGCTTACTCCACCGTCAACAGTATCCTACAACTAACTCTGCGTAAAAACACCTTCCAGCTTTCCAGCCCTCCATGAATATCGAATGTAATCCACTCATGCTCTTCGCACGAGCCAGTTCCGGGTCAGAATTTCCTTTTTGCCTGCGTAGCTGGTGAGTGCAATGTATTTCCCAGACACGTGCCCCCACGGCCTACGTACGTTAGGGTTTTGGGCTGTAGCGCGGGGCGGGTGTCGGCGACAGTTATCGCCGCGGGGTCTGGCTGGAGTCCAATCGGGCCGGCGGCTGCCAGCACCAGCGGCGCCCTTCTTTATGAGCTGCTTTTATTTTACTGCCGCAACCGAGGACCGCGAGACGGCTCGCCACGGATTCCGTAATGGGCAGGCCCTCACTGCCGCCAATGGAACGACGGGTGACGACTCCATTGTGCTGTACGTGCCACCATTTCTCCGTTTAGATGACATGTTCGTAAAAAAAGTTCCAAATAAATATATCCGTTCTATAGAAAATAGCATTTAATGACGATTAAAAATATGGCTACGTTAATCGTGTTTCTCTTTATGTATTAACTAGCTGCTAAACGCAGTATTTGCCGGGTGTATATGCATTTTTCCAGTCTCATGTGACTTCAACTAGTGGGGACGGGTGGGGAAGTTTGAGGTCCTTACTCTTATAGAAACTAGTTTCTGAAGCTACGAGTTTGAGTACTGTGGGCAGTGTAAAGCTGGTAATTTGTGTCTGACGGGAGGCGTGCTTAGGTAGTCCTTGCAGGTGCGGTGATCACTGTGTCCCCAGTGGTGTAGGGGTCAGCGCAACTGCACAGAAAGCCGGAAACCCGGGTTCGAATCCCGGCTGGGTACACATTTTCAGGTTTGCCCCTTCGCAGTTGATGTTATACTGCGAATATGAAAGAATAACAACGTCAGGATCAGCAGTGACGTCTGTTCTTTCGGAAAAAGACGTCATATACATATGTAAAATACAAATGATATATAACATTATTTTAATTCAAAACTTTACTGTGAACTGTCCACCGTCTTCTACCTTAGGACCTGTCTATTTAAGTTTCGATTTCGTGCAGATCAATACTTACATCATAACCTTGACTATATGTCGCACAATAATTTTTCAGATTTGATCATGTAAGGTTAGGAAACTCTGTGATGAATAAATAGTGGAGGAATGAAGTTACGTTGTTGTGACTCGTTATTCACATCATATATTTTCAACTACATGTCTTAGGTCGTTTTTAACCCCACATCGATTGTTGTCTGATACTAAGCAATATGTGTACCACGATTAGTTAAAATTGGTCCATTATTTTAGAAGGAGATGTGGAAAAGTAGCGGATGTTGTAGCAGTTATTGGGAAATTTCATTGTTATGAAATATGTTTCGTACTGTCACGTAAATGTGAAGATACATTCAATGGTATACGTGCCTAATGTTTGCAAAATAAGTCGTGAAACTAATAGTAAAGATGAAATAAATCGAAAACTCGTGTGTGATAATGCGGATTTTCTTGAACCAAATTGTTTGACTTCATATCTCATGAACTATGTGTCAAACTGTGACATAGTTTCAAAGGAACATTCAGTGGTATGTTTGTGTATTATCTGTGAATTGTCTTGCTACTACAATTTACAGTGTAGAAATAGTAAGTTGAAAGTCATGCCAAATCCCATTGATGTACATAATGAAAATTGGAAATGTTGTAAGTGATAAACATTTTTCCTTTCATCATTTTGCTGGGGTTGTCAGCCAGAAAATGTTTCGTAAATATTTGAAATCATGATCAAATTTTATTAGAAGTCGCTAATTGCTCAAATTGTCAAATACTTGACGAATAAAATTACGCTATCACGTGCCACAAGACGGAATTTTTTTTTATTAATGACGTTATACCGTATGAACTAAGTATCGTAGGTAGCTTTTGCAACAAGAGCAAATCATTCCTAACATTGAAGAATATTTGCATTAAATTTGGTTAAATCGGTCGATTAATATGGGAGCACATGATGCGGTAGTTTTTCACGATTTTCTTTATTTATTACGTCATATCTTCTTACGTATATGCCTTAGGTGGTTCTTACCCCAACAGAGATTGTTTCCTGATAGTAACAAACACGTGTACCAAGTTTTGTTGAAATCTTTCCAGTAGTTTTGGAGGTGCTTCAGAAAATATACATACACACATACCCACATACACAAATACAAACCAGTTTTATAAGATGTATAGATAACTTCACGGAAATTTATTTGCTTTGACCCATGCGTTTCCTTTTCCTGGTTACCACTCACCTACACAAGGAGACTTAAAGAACGGAATGCTAGAGAAATATAATATAAGTGGTCCAATGAACCCTTTACCACGCCGAGTAATTATTGTAGATGTACTTGTTTAATGGCAATAATTTTGGGAAGATGAGATTCGTCTATAAAAAAGACAGCATATAGAGCGCTTGTATGACTCCGTCTTGTGTATTGCCCAAGTGTTTTGGCACAAACACAAAATCCCCATGAATGGCGATCCTACGCAGAAGTTCGAAATTTAGCGAGGATTTATATGCGAGATGCTTAAAATACTTTCCACAACGAAACCCTTTCTCGAAATCTGACTGAGAACCAAAAGATACTTTGGTCATATGTCAAATATACTAGAGGCAAAACACAAACAATACCCTCATTACGTGATACAAATGACGATCGCGCCGATGATAGCGCTACTAAAGTAGAGTTTGCGACCTTCCTGTCGGTACTTACCAATAAGATTTGGGCAATACATAACTCAGGGGCCTAAAATGTTTATGGTTCGCTGTTTCTGTTCATAGAGGTGAGTTATGTATGTCAGCTTCTATGCCATATACAGCTAACCAGTCTGTTTAAACGAGATCAATAATTAATCTGTAGTTTATCCAGTCTATCAATCTGCATATTATGACGTGAAAATATATTTAAACAAACATAAATTAAACATCTCAATAACCAACAAAATGTATTCTAAGATAATGAAGTGATTCACTCACGAAGTAATTCTTTGTAAATGAAGTTCATTACTAATTTTGGACATGAAAATGCGGAGGTGGTCCTACTTTATACATCGCTAAATAACTGAATATTTCCCTAACTATTGTTAATGAGATGTATAATAAGTATTTCACGCACTCGAAAGTAAAAGTTCCAAATTATCAGTCGTAAATTAGTGAAGTCCATCAAACATTGCAGTCCAATTAATCCACGATTAATTACAGTATTTGTTATAAAACACAGTTTGTCATCACACGAGTACACAATTGATGACTTAGTTCCTCAGCCCTACAACGGTGCATAGTTTGCAACTTTTCCCCGGAGACTACGTTCTGCCTATATCTTCAAATCACAAGTTCGTAACGCGGATTCAGACCACCCAGCGTCACGATCTTTCACCACCACGTCCAAGTTAAGAGTTCGAAAGCATGCTCTCCCTGCACCCAAAATTGTGTCCTAGTGCCTCATCTTTTAAAATACAGTTTCCCTTCCAAAATATTATACATTTGAATATCACAGAATTAAATACTTTGACCACCTCCACTAAAAAGTTGTTTTCATTTAAAAACAAATATATATTTAACAATAATAAAAACGGTTGAGACTGAAGCTCTTTGCTCAGGTAGCGTCTCACTGTTCAAATATACTGCCGACGAGGGTATATTGTTACACAATTAATATTTCATTTATCACGGC
Source organism: Locusta migratoria (assembly GCA_026315105.1). Taxonomy (NCBI): domain Eukaryota; kingdom Metazoa; phylum Arthropoda; class Insecta; order Orthoptera; family Acrididae; genus Locusta; species Locusta migratoria. The sequence continues at coordinate 145,513,758 of CM048746.1, forward strand.
TTTTTATACCCATTAATTCAGTTCTTCTCCACAAATACATATAATTGTTTATGTATATATTATCTGCTGCATATCTACTACTTTTAATCGGCCGTGAAATATTTAACAGGCAGTCTACAACGTAAAACGAACGTTACTAAGAATACTATTAAATATAATAAAATACATATATAAATGTAATGCGCTTTTCTGGGTTCATGTTTTGTGTTTCTGTGGTTGAATCTACGTTCTGACACAAGAATATTACTACCTCAATGAAAAGCAGAACAAGAGAGTAAAATAAAGTTTATTGAAAGAATACGGAAATAACTTCTTTTAAGATAGGTAGTGTGGTGCAATGTTGCCAATTTGCTTCTCCTGAATCCATTCATTTACTGTATGATCATTCCTTCATTTTATATGGATTTTTAGAATAATGTGTGTGTGTGTGTGTGTGTGGCTATATTGTATTTCATTGCAATCTGGGCTAGCCACCCAAGCTCTTCCTAGACAGTCGCTTCCTGTTTCCGAGCACATTAGGCATTTCTTTCAGTAGGTCCAAATTGTTAGCTGGCCAGCTGGGGAACCCAACAGCCTAACAAAACCTGTCTTTCACATGCAAACAATCAACTTCCTCCTGTATCTGTAATGTCACAAGTTACTAAACACAGCTTTTCGAAATTCATTCTCCAAAGAAGACGAAACCAATACTCCAGATTTCAAATTAGGAACAGAGGCCAGAATGGGTAACGTAGAAGTAGAAATCATCGGAGTAGTGAAGCTACTGAAATCAGTTAACAAGAACAAGTCTTATAGCCTGGACTGTATACCCACTAGATTTCTATGTGATTATGTGATGTGATAGCTCCTTACTTAACAGCCATATACAATCGCTCACTCAAAGAAGGATCTGAACCAAAAGACTAGAAAGTTGCTCAGATCACAAACGCAGTAGGAGTAACCCACTAAACTTATTTCATTAACATTAATTTATAGCAGCGTTTTGGAACAAATCCCGTATTCAAATTTTATGAATTATCTGGTGCCGCGCGGGAGTAGCCGAGCGATCTGGAGCGTCACATTAAGGATAGCGCGACCTTCCGCGTCGGAGGTTCGACTCCTCCTTCGGGAATGGATGTGTGTGTAGTCCTTATTTTATATTAACTTAGTTTAAATAGTTTGTAAGACCAGGGACTGACGACCAAGTAGTTTCGCCCCATAGAATTACAAACATTTGAACATTTTTAATTATCTCAAACAGAATGATCTATTGACCCTAGATCAACACGGATTTAGAAAATATAGTTCATGTGAAACACAGCTAGCTCTTTATTCACATGAAGTGATGAGTGCTATCGACAAGTGTTCTCAAATTGATTCAGTATTTCTAGATTTCCAGAAAGCCTTTGACACCGAACTTCACAAATGGCTTTTAATCAAATTGCGTGGTTATGGAATATCGCCCCAGATTTGTAACTGGATAGGGGATTTCCTGTCAGTGGCCATGTCTCCTGTCCCAGTTTCCTGGGTCGCAGCTAAAAACCCATCTCCTCCACTCACCATCAACCAATTCCAGTACCTATAGAAACATTGTCGTTTCGAAGGTCTAACCCTCACTAAAAATCTTAAGAACCCAAAAGAATGACAAAGATCACAATTCTCTGAGTGAGGGATACTGTTTATAGCGCGTCACGAACAACTCCTGTGTGAGAAGGGTAACGGTATTCACATCGGCACCATGTGGGAATTAATCTCAAAGTATGAACTTTATTACAGTGCGATTATGCGGTTCTGCGGTCGTCTTTCACGTCCTCGTTTGTTTGTGTGTGTCTGTGCGTGGCCGGTGCGCTTGGTCGCCCCAATCCTCTACAGCGTGCACCACTTCTGCCGAATTTTATGATTAGGGTAAAAAATCATGCAATTTTTTATAATTAGGGTCATAAATAGTACAAAGTTTTAATTAGGGTCGTAAATTAGAGTCATAAATCATGAATGTGTCCCAGTTATCCCAGAAACAGCCCTCGTAAGGTCGGTAATCTTCAACTTGAGCTCAAGAAAGGCAGAAGGAGTAACCAACTCAACTATAGTCCTATTTCATTGACGTCAATTTGCAGCAGGGTTATGTAACATATCCTGTATTCAAATATTATGAATTATCTCGAACAGAACGATCTATTTACCCAAGGTCAACACGGATTTAGAAAATATCGTTCATGCGAAACACAACTAGCCCTTTATTCACACGAAGTGATGGGTGCTATCGACAAGGGTTCGCAAATCGATTCCGTATTTGTTGATTTCCAGAAAGCTTTTCACACCGTACCTCACAAACGGCTTTTAATCAAATTGCGTGGTTATGGTATATCGCCCCAAATTTGCGACGATAGGCTTGTCAGAGAGGACACAGTTTTTAGTAATCGATGATAAGGCATCGACTAAAACAGAGGTGATATCGGGCGTTCCACAGGGTAGTGTTATTGGTCCTCTGCTGTTCCTTATTTACATGAACGATTTAGGGGAAAATCTAAGTAGCTCTCTTAGGTTGTTTGCAGATGACGCCGTCATTTATCGTCTAGTAAAATCATCTGAAGATCAAAACCAACTGCAGAACGACCTGAATAAGATATCAGTATGGTGTAAAAATTGGCAATTCACTCTAAATAATGAGAAGTGTGAAGTCGTCCACATGACTACGAAAAGAAATCCGTTAAACTTTGTTTACAAGAATAAATCAATCAAAAGTGAAGGCCGTAAACTCCACTAAATACCTAGGAATTACTATTACTTCAGAGTTAAATTTGAAAGAACACGTAGATAATATCGTGGGAAAGGCGAACCAGAACTAGAAAATAAATTGCATACACTACGCTTATCTGTCCATTTTTGGAGTATTGTAGTCCAGTGTGGGATCCTTATCAGGTGGGTTTGACGGAGGACATCGAAAAAGTCCAAAGAAGGGCAGCTCGTTTCGTATTGTCATGATACAGGGGAGACAGCGTTACGGAAATGATACAGGATCTGTGATTGGAGTCATCACCACAACGGCGCTTATCGCTGCGGCGTGGGCTCGTGGGCTACTTGCGAAACTCCAACCGTCAACGTTCTCCTCCGAATGCGAAAATATATTGTTGACTCCCACTTACATAGGTAGAAATGATCATCAGAATAAAATACGAGAAATCAGAGCTAGAACAGTGAGATTCTTGTGTTCTTTCTTCCCGCGCGCTATTCGAGATAAATAGTATAAAGATGGTTCGATGAACCCTCTGCCAGGGACTTAAATGTGATTTGCAGAGTATCCCGCGTAGATGTAGATGTAGGGAGTGATGGACGGGGGTGCCACCCCTGTTATTCACCTCCCTATTGTCCCAGTAGAGGACGTAGCACACCTAATTGCAGTCCCTTCACAAAGACTGGAGGTTTATTCCGCGTAACCAGGACGCGCAGTGTGTGTAACATTACGCGTCGGGACGTGCTTGTTTTGTTCTCGGCCGACATCAGCGAGAGCAGCAACGAAATTCACCACGCAAGGGGCAAATCTGGCGGCAGCCGTAAAGCCAACACCAGGCCGCCGCCGACCGCCCCTATAGCACCCTGAGGGTAAGTTCGCGAGGGCAGCTCGCGCCGCGAAACACACTTTACGAGTCTCCCGTTAATTCCCGCCTCGGCCGCTGCGCAGGCGAGAAACAATCCGCTCCTTCCCTCCCCCCCCCTCCACTGTTTGTGTATTATGACACGAGTTATTGTTTTAATCTGTTTTCCAGTAATAGAGATATACCAGCGGGTTCTTCCTCCACTATGAAACGAATTCTTGTGATTTCACTCCGAATCTGTTGCAGCTAAAACAGTCCCACAGAGAGCATAAAATGTAAAAGAAATGCATTTTTCACAATTCAGTCATCTCACCGCTAAAGTTGTAAGATCTCGAGTACAATCGAATCAGTTCATATACGAGGGTCGTCCACAAAGAAAATTCCGTTTCTGTTTCTATCTGCGGCAGCGCTACGATCGTGGTTCCCGGCATGCACGGCAGTTACTCTGACTCAAGGAAAGGCATTTACGGCATTTTTAGATCGCTGCTGCCGATGTTTTCTTTGTAGTACTTCTTCATAATGTCAGCCGCAACTGAAAATGCCGCTGCGTGTGAAATCAGATCTGTGATTCGTTTTATAAATGCAAAGAAGATTAAACCAAAGGAAATTCATCGACATATCCTCGAGCTTTAAGAAATGAATGCAATGAGTGATTCAATGGTTAGAAGTTGCGTCAGACTGTTAATGAAGGACGAGATCAAGTGCACGATGAAGAACGAAGAGGACACCCGTGTGTGGTTACTGGTGAACTAGTTCACACAATTGAACATAAAATTAAGCACAACCGTAAGCTTACACCGAATGCCCTTGCTATGGAAGATCCACTAATCTCACGATCACTAATTCATGAAATTGTTGCCGGAAACTGAAATTTCGAAAACTTTGCTCACGTTGGGTACACGAAATTTTATTGAACAGCATCAGAAAAAAAACGGATGGGCAGTGCATTTCAGTTTTAGACACACTACAATGAAGAAGGCGATGGTTTTCTTTCTCTGATAGTCACAGGGGATGAAACTTGGGCATCGTACAACACCGCTAAAAGGAAATGGCAATCTATGGAATGAAGGGACAATTCATCCCTAACGAAGGTTAAAAGTCATGTGCACTATTTTTGGGACAGAAAATGCATTTTTCTGATTTATTTCTTACCACGAGGTCAAACAATCAATGCACATGGTTACTGCGAGACCATTACGAAATTGCGCCGTGCAATGCAGGCCAAGCGCCGATGATTAGTGTAAAAAGGTGTTGTTTCCTTCCACGATAATGCTCGACCTCACACTGCCAATGTGAACAAACAACTCTTACGGGAATTTCACTAGGACGTGTTTGATCATCCTTCGTACAGTCCGGACCTCACGGCTAGCAACTTTCACCTCTTCTTTCACGTAAAATGTGTCCTTGGTGGTGAACACTTCAACGATGATGATGAACTGAAAAAAAAAAAAAAAATGTTACCACATGGTTGAATAAGCAGGCGGCAACCTCATGAAGGAGACACACAAAAAATTGTGCCACGCAATGCCAAGTGCCTACAAAATTTCGGAAGGTATGTAGAAAAGTTGTTCAACATTTATAGATTTTTGTACAAAAAATTCTTTTTCTGTATCCATATTTCTTTCTGTATCTGCATCGTGTTCCAGTTTGTAACAATCACTTACTCGAAGAACATCTATAGGAAGTGAAGCATAGCGACAATTATTTATTTTAAAGTTTTTTTTTTTTTTAATTTTGTAACAAATGTTAAGCAATTGGCTAAGCTCTACTGGCACTTCAGAATGGTACATTAATCGATAACGGTAGCTTTGAGCTAATAAATTACGCAGCTGTTGTCAACATGTCATTTTAAGTAACTATCACAGAATGGCATTGGACGAAAATTAAGGTAAATATTTGTTTCATAGTAGGTGCTTGATAACATACTTTCTCAAGTGTGTTTGACATTGGAAGAGAGATCATCCTTCTACGTTAACGAATTTGTAACATGTCAAAACATTCAAACAAAGATTCCGCAAGTTTTTACACATTGAAATTTAAAATATGTAAATTAATGAAATGCAGCATCCAATTGCTTGTGGTTATTTATTTTTAACTTTAACGGCCGGTTTCGGGCGCTTGAGTTCCCTTCTTCTGGTCTATTTTTGTACTGTTGCTTAATAAATATACTTCTTCCATCGCTTTACATGTTCTCATTTGTCAGGTTACATTTCACGTATTTTAGTTGTGAGTTATAAAATACCATAACTCCCTGATTTCAATTTACTTCGATAATCGGCTGTTGGGAAATTAAATTACCATGAATCAGGTCTTAGTTAAATAAATCTCTTTTAGAAACTTTTAGAGGAAATTCTCCGTTCCTAAAGTTACTGAAGGAGGGGAAATATCTTTTACTGGCTTATATGCCCGTGCTTCGCAACGGTTGTTGAAGAGGAACCTGTGTATATCATAGTTTTTTGGGGTTCCGGTCCTAGGTCAGCAGAAACAGAATCCTTGTTGGATCGTTCTGTTAATAAACTCAGTTCTCCGAGCCAAGATGTCAAATTTAAGTAGAAGTTATTGATGAAAACGATGAATGTTCATAAATTTTTTCACACTAAAAGTGAAATTATTTTAAGTCCATACTCGGAAACTATGTAAATTCAATGTTAGGTTGTGTTCATAAAATTAAGACTGCATTTTGGCGTAAACTTCTGAAAACACTTCTATCGTTGAGACGAGAAATAGAAATAATAATAACAACGCCTTGTATTGGTTCTGTGATGTAGTTCTAAACTGTTTATCTCTCACATTAAGTGCATTATCTCTAGTGACAATCACAGAGCACAAATATCTTTGTGTGAGCATTCAGATGCGCAGAACATTTTTTGTGTCCTCAACATTAAGGTGGAAATTTCACGTGATATTGGGAAAAATCTACTAATCGATGACTTTATCTTGGCCTTATTTTGCTCCGTTAAGACGGATGATTATGTGTAAATGGCCCTATTAGCGATTCTTCCTCAACTTTCTTGTTGCTTCTGTGGAACATTTATTTAGATATTATTTCATGTTACGTGGTTGCTCTGCGAAAAGGAGGTGAGGATTCTTTGCAGCCAATTCGGTACAGACTAATCGTAAGAGCAAATAAATGTGTGGAAAGAGTGAATTTGTCTCAATATCACGTGGTAATTCCAGCTTAATGTTGAGAAGATGCACAGAACAGAATGCTCATTCCATAAATATTTCTACTCTATGTACAATTTACAGGTTATACCCGTCGAAAGATGCACTTCTTTCCTTTCCATGACATTGCAAAGCATATGGGATACAGGTAGGAAGAAAAACAAATTTTGTGCCCTACCTGGGTAAAATTTTACTTGCAGTGGCAGCGGTTTAGATTGCTATTGTTAGCAACGATCTATTCGATTTAGGAGGATGATTAATTTACTGACCAGAACATCATGAATTATTTATTTAATCGTGAACATAAAGAATTACCCCCCTCATTCTACGTGACTGATTTTTGAAAAAGCATTCAACAGCCATTGCCAACATCAGCACACAACGCCGACGCCGTAAATAAAATTGTACCCCTTCTTCTGGTTTATTACACCATATTTATGAGAATGAAAAAATTCGCAGCAACGCCATAATTAATTATTTGGTGTACTATGTAAATAACGTCGCCTCACTTTGTCCTTTCCTGTACTGTGGCGTTTTCGAGGCATTCCTAAACAGAACGCACTCAAAATGTAATGAGAATACACCGAAATCAGAAAGGGAACTACATAAATTCAATTTTCCTTGCAAGAAATTCTTATGTAAATTAGGGCATCTATAGATGATTAGGAATGTCGTTATGTTTTAAATTCAAATATTCCCCGTCAAAAGAAGCAAAGAAATGTCGTTAAGCTGTGAAAATACAAAGGGTTATCAGCAATATCAGTTTGTATATGCGGAGATAAGATTGCGAAACTTAATTGAAAATACTTCTGTTATTGAAGGAATTCACGCAAGATGATTATGTAATATTTCTTTGCAGTCCTAAAAATCCTACAACACCTTTAGTGGTTCGTTGCTGTTCTATGGCATAAACTCGAAGAAAAGAAAGAAAAAAATTGCAGCAGTGTCAACTATCAGTTCTGTGGTGCATTACGTAACTAACAGGTCCTCTATTTGTTCTGTACTGTACTGCACCGTTTTCCAAGCATTCCTAAACAGATTGGACTCAAGATGCAATAAGTACGCACCGAAATCAGAAAGGAAACTACATAAATTCGTGTTTCCTCGCAAAAAATTCTTAGTAAATGAAACCATCGATAGAAGCGAAGGAATTTCATTACGATTTAAATTCAAAAAATACCCGTGGAAAGAATCACTATTGTTCTTCCCATAGCATTGCAAATAGACATTCACAATGTCTTTTAAACAAATGATTAAATCATAATATCTTTACTGTCTGTGATACGATTTTAATTATTGAAGCCTTTATGTAACCGCACTATATGCTCAAGTTACGTGTGAAAAACGCATGAAAACTAGCCAAGTGGTTTTGGAGATAAACGTGTTCAAAGAGACAGACCGACATGACGGTCGTAGATAAAAAAATTTCAAATTACGATAATCGTTTTTATTTTATTTTTATTTTTTTTATTTTCGTGATCCGATTTTTATGAAACGAAGACTATATGTTGTCCAGAGTTACGCTCAAGTTCTCTGTGAAAACCCCATGCAAATTCGGTAATTAAACAACGTTTTGTCCGATGTTAACTGGTTTTCCATGGACTAATCTCCTGTATTTTACAATACTTTATTCGGATTGATGTTTAATAGTTATATGATTACATGTGAACTGAATGTTGTCATGATATTTGGAAACAGATATGGCAGATGTATCGTTTCCACGTCACTCTCCAACTATGTTACAGTAGTATAAGAGTCTTTTTCACACATGATTTGCAAGTGATTTATGTAACACGTAACGCCATGGTGAGCAGATGCCAACCGATTTGCGTATGGCGATCAGTGTCGGTAGGATTTCGAGGTCAACCACGGTGCATCAATTTGGCCTCACACTTTCAGTACTGTCCAAGTCGTCCATCTGATTTTCGTTCAACCAACACGTCTAAGAAGGGTAGCTTCCCGTTCTTCTCTACTGCCACTGTAAATCTTATGTTGGAGTGTATTCCATTCAAATGATCCACGAACTGCTACAGTGTCTCACTGCCGTGTGGCGATATTAAAAATGTATCGTCAACATACCTATAGAAGCAAGATGGACGAAAGGGAACACTGTTAAACGCTCGTTCTTCAAAATCCTCCATGAAGAAGTTCGCAATGGCTGGTGACAGTGGCGAACCTATGGCTGTTCCGTCAGTACCCCAACATAAGATTTACAGTGGAAGTAGAGAAGGACGGAAAGCTACCCTCCTTAGACGTGTTGGTTGAACGAAAATCAGATGGACGACTTGGACACTCTCTGTACAGTAAGCCGACGCATGCAGACTTGTATCTGAATGCCCGTAGCTTCCATCATCCCACTCAGAAGAAAGCTATGCTGAACACCTTGGTACACAGAGCAAGGATTATTTCAGACGAAAACCACCTTGACTCTGAGATCAACCACCTGAAGAAGGTCTTCAGAAAGAATGGCTATTCCTCCCGTGATATTAGGTCCACACTGTCGAGGAAACCTAGACAGGATGCTATTTCAATAAATCAAGAGGACCAACACATCGCGCGGCTTCCATTCTGCGGTGCAACAAGTAGTAACATCGGAAGAGTCCTAAATAGGCAGGGGATCCAACCTGTCTTTCGTCCTCCCAAGAAGATGAAAGAAATGATGCCACCCGTCAAAGACAACCTCGGTCTGAGAGTGCCGGGAATATACAGTATTCTGTGCGAGTTGGCAAAAATTAGGTGGGGCAATCAATAAGAACTGTTTATGAACGCTGCGTTGAACATCAGCGTCACCTGAAATAGAGACATTTAGAGAAATCTGCGATAGTTGAGCACAGTCTGTTAAATAAACACCGGATTTTGTTTGAAGAAACGAGAGTACTGGCTCACGCTTCCAACTACTGGGATTCTGTCATCAGGGAGGCGATTGAAATCAGATTATGTGACAATAATATCAACAGAGACTCCGGATATGCACTCAGCGATGCATGGAAGCGCGCACTGGAGAAGGAACAGAGGTTGGGTACCAGAACCTTTAGTACTTCCCGCAGATTACCGCCGGCTGCGAGATATGGCGCTGCTAACAACGCGGAATAAAGTGCGCTAGAAAACTCTAGGTGGTTAGATGGCACCACCCGAGTAAGCGCCATTACCGCTATGGCGTAAGCTAGCCAATGAGAAGCCGTCTCCTGGTTATATAAGCGGACGCCTCCAGTTCACGGCAATCTCCGAGGGTGGCTTCCGCCACCTACCTCTCCCTGACGACGTTCTCCAAAACCGTCCCGACATCTATCCCTCCTTCCAACTTTGACCCCTCTCCCTCCCCCTCCCCTTCTACTCCCGCCCCCCGCTTGGTTCACCCCCTGCTTCTCCACCTCCCCAGGAGCTCCTTCCGGTTTCTCCCCCTCTCCCTTTCCCCACCTCCTTCCCCTTCCCCCCGCGCCTTCTCCATCCTCCCCCCTTCCCCTGCAGGGCCAGTACAGTGCTGTGTTTTTTTAAGTGTTCAGTGCTCCATATGTATAGTGTTTCGTCGCCCAGTGTTTGTTTAACGTTGCTTACACCAGTGTTCAGTGTTTTTTTTTTTTTTTTTTTTTTTTTTTTTTTACCTCAATGTCGCCGTCTTGTTATGTCTCGTCGTCTGCAGTGAGTGTTTTTTAGCCACCGTCTTGTTTTAACAACCATAGATGTTCTGTCCGCTGTCATATTGTCTTTTAACATTCTCCCAAAATTTCATCTTGTCATTGTAAAAGCGCCATTTTATCACCTTTAATTTTTATTTTCTGTTTTGTCCATTGTTTATCATTCGCTCGGCTGTAGAGCAGCATCATCAGCTGCTGCCAGCCTGCCTGTAATTAGGGCATAAAATTCAATAAATGAAAAAAAAAAGTTCACGGCAGTCAGTTTTACCCCTGACGACGACTATGGAGGATATAGTCGAAAGCTTGGGCTCCTACCCATATTTGACGCGGCAAGAACACCGATAGTATTTTACGCAAGAACTACGTCGCGAAAGATTTCGTACTCATATTAGTTTCCTCTACGGGGAGGACACAGCGCACGACGTCCGTCAACTGGAGAAGATTGGCCTAAAACAGTCACAGCTGCTGAGTAATCTGGCTTTTCTACAACGCTGCCGTGACAAGGAGGTAGTACCAAAGTTTGCAGTTGTGAAACATCACATCCGAACTGCTGCAGTGAACAGAATATTACGGAAGACAAGCCATCAATCGTCAAGGAAAGAATACGTCACACCAGGTATGAACTTGATGCCAACGCTCGCACCTTATACAGCTGCCATTTACTTCTGTCTGCTGTTCTGTCACCTTGGGACTGGGAAATGGTCGACATGACTTTGGCTGCATATCATAGATCTAATTTAAGCAAGATAACGGAGAAACAGGCCGACAAATTAGTTTGCCTCAATCGGGAACAAAGTGTTGCAGAATCCAAAAATGATAACCGCACTGTCATCAATTTATCCGACAAGGAAATGGATGAAGCCACCATTTCTGTCCTCAGTAAAGGACTGAACTTTGCGCCTGCTCCTCGTAAGATACCAGGGCCGAGATTATCAGTGGAGTGGAACAAGCGGTTCGACACCTTCCTGAAGAAGCTGCAGATGATATGAGGCTCGCCACGAGTCGGATTTTAGCAACAGCCAAACCTCCAAAGTCCAATTTAAGTAGAGAGGAGAAAACGGCGCTGAAATCATAGGAGAAGGACAGCGATTTAATTGTTTTACCTGCTGATAAGGGGAATGCTACAGTCATCCTCAATACTGTCAACTATCACGAGAAAGTGAAAGTGTTATTGGAAGACACCACATACCGGCGTCTCAAACGTGATCCCACAATAACACGTAGTAGGAAGACAGTGGAGCTATTGAGGACATCTGGCCTCTCAGAAGAACTAGTGAAAAAACTAAGACCTAGAGCACCCAGGCCACCCAGGTTGTACGTTTTGCCTAAGGTGCATAAGGATGGGATCCCTCTAAGACCGATTGTCAGTGCCATTGGATCACCCACTTATCGGTTGGCCACATACTTAACAAAATTATTGTCACCAGTAGTCGGCCACCGTTCTCATCATATTAACAATTCAAAAATGTTTGCTGACATCATAAAGCAGATGAGGATAGGCCAGAATGACATAATGGTCAGCCTCGATGTGGTTTCTCTTTTTACGAAAGTTCCAGTGGAAGACACATTAAAACTGCTGGCTGCTCACTTCTCTCCTGAAATTTTGAAGTTATTTCGGCACACTTTGACGACCACTTATTTTTTGTATAGTGGAAATTATTATGAAATGACTGACGGAACAGCCATGGGTTCGCCACTGTCACCAGCCATTGCAAACTTCTTCATGGAGGATTTTGAAGAACGAGCGTTGAACAGTGCTCCCATTCGTCCATCTTGCTTCTATAGGTATGTTGACGATACATTTTTAATATGGCCCCACGGCAATGAGTCACTGCAGCAGTTCGTGGATCATTTGAATGGAATACACCCCAACATAAGATTTACAGTGGCAGTAGAGAAGGACGGGAAGCTACCCTTCTTAGACGTGTTGGTTGAACGAAAATCAGATGGACGACTTGGACACTCTGTGTACAGAAAGCCGACGCATACAGACTTGTATCTGAATGCCCGTAGCTTTCATCATCCCACTCATAAGAAAGCTATGCTGAACACCTTGGTACACAGAGCAAGGATTATTTCGGACGAAAACCACCTTGACTCTGAGATCAACCACCTGAAGAAGGTCTTCAGAAAGAATGGATATTCCTCCCGTGATATTAGGTCCACACTGTCGAGGAAACCTAGACAGGATGCTATTTCAATAAATCAAGAGGACCAACACATCGCGCGGCTTCCATTCTGCGGTGCAACAAGTAGTAAAATCGGAAGAGTCTTTCGTCCTCCCAAGAAGATGAAAGAAATGATGCCACCCGTCTATTGTAGAGGCAGAATTATCCATTGTTTTCCCCTGCAACAAACACCTGAACGCAATATGTCCTCGAAAATAACCGTTTGACCATGACAAACGTTTACTTCATCTTTCTGTGTTTCAGGCTCATCTTACAATACACATCTTCTATTAGCGATATGTGCCCCAGTCTCTGGTTATTACAGAGCACCTTTACACTTGAAGCTGCAATTGCAGATGTGCAAATCTGTTGCATCTCACAATGTTTTCTATATAAGTCTGTCCCAGTAATTGCGGCGGATGCCCTGCTCGTTCAAAATCGAGGGCTGAAGCTGTACTGTTATAATTTGGTGCCACTTGTCTGTTCATCTTATGCTGAAGTTAACACTTTTGCATTTCCCAGGATGCCTTTTTGTTGCAATTCTTGACACTTTTACACTGTCACACAGTAATTCTTATGCCATCTAATTTGTACTTTGCATCCTTTATTTTAGTAAACCGTTAAGACCAACCTCTAACTACCACCCCCAATGGCTTCCGACATCACAACTGCTTAACATAACCGACTTTGATGACTTAAGACATTGAAACTGCTGAATTGTTCTGCTATGTGTTCCACGTTTGCTCTGGACCCTCTGTTCAATGACAGTGCTGGCTTCTTATCATTCCCTTCTTTGTTCATCCTGTCAGAATCCTTGCGTCTACCTTTGTCGAACAATTCTGGGCCTGTATCTGATCATGCCCTTATATGGAAGCCCCCAGATTTACATCACGTCACTGGTGTGTTCTCTTATTGCACCAACTTACAGCTGAAGTATTGCACTAATTATATTCTATAAAATTTTCTAATATTATAATTTGTTAGGCAACCATATGTCATCTCCCTTCTTCTGAGGGTATCATCCGCCTTCATTGATGGCATCTAAGAGCATACTCCAATGGCCACTGACCCAAATGCTCTGGACTAACACCTCGAACTGGTGGGCTCTGCTGGCAACATGGAGTTCGAGCCGCACTTAGATGCTCTTCTCAGTGTAACGAAGAAATTTTATAAACCGACAGAACGTTTGCAGGTTCAGCGAACCAGCAAGTAGAGGAGCGTTGCATGTATACATAACCCCAATGTGTCTTTACGAGAAAACGACCTTAGGTGAGAATTGGTGATTACGACAGTAGATAATTATAGGAGGGGGACTGACATTTCTGCACATTGGCTATTTACAGCGGCACAGTCCCCTCCAAAGTCAGCGAAATCAGCAGGAGTACAACAGGGGTCGGTGCTTCGCCCTGTTCTCTACACTCCCGAAGTTCCGAAATTCTCCCATTTTCAGATGGCCCTATATGCTGTTGACACAGGTGATCGATAAAATCTTCAAATTTAATGTAACGCCCTGGGGTTCTGGTCTACCTACTAGCCTAAAGCTAGGCCGCGGTGATCATGTGGTGGATGCTGCTACCAAATTTCTCACCTGACTCCATTATGGTAAGATCCATCCCATGGTCGCTGACAGAGAAATACCTGGGGGATTATTTTATAGCGCCAACTCACGAGGCTTCTGAATTCCACAGACATCACGAAAAGGTGGCGGATTTTCACCATGTCCTCTACCCGAATCTAAATTTCGATTCACCGATCTCCACACTCTATGGCGTCACAGTTTTCTTGCCTCTGGTCCGACCAGTCCTCGAGTATGTAACTATGGTGTGGGCCAACGCGCCGTAGTTCTCCACATACAGTTACTTCAGTAAGTGTAGATGCAGGTGATTAAATTCTCCAAACGCCGTCCTCGGTACTTCCTGACAGACCGGTCACTCCCCAACATTTGGATCCCACTTGAATTCTATATGGAGAAGACACGAAAGAATTACCAGTTCTAAATAATTAAAATCTTTCTTCGACATCAACACTCGTTTGGGATCGTATACACCTTTCAGCTACAATTCTATAATGAAATCTGAAATAGGTTTATTTCTTAAACTGGCACTCATTATTCCTTGCAAAAGTTGAGGTGGCAACAAAGCGGCTATTTTTCATGACGATTCTAACTCTGTTGCAAACAAATCACTTCAGCTATCCAGGCAGATCCTCCTTCTTGGAGACTTAAGAAGCTCGAACAGGCCAAGTATTTTACTTGACCACAACTGGTTTTTTTTTCCATAGCCACTTTCTCATTAGCCGATCGTCTCGTTAGCAGATCTCCATCATACTAACTAAACATTTTCAAAATTATGCTTTCTTCAGTGCGAAGGCACTCCTAGGCCCTTACTCTTATGGGAATCAGTTGAAAAGAACTACGAGTTTGACTTCTAGTGGGCATGGTAAAGTTGAAAATTTTTATCTGACGGGAGGCGCACTTGAGTAAGTCAGCGCAACTGCGAAGGAAACAAGAGACCCGAGTTCAAATCAAAATGTTCAAATGTTTGTAAATCTATCGGACCAAACTGCGTGGTCATCAGTCCGTATCTTACAAACTACTTAAACTAAGGTGAAATAACCTAAGGACAACACACACATCCATGCCCCAGGGAGGACTCGAACCTCCACGGCGAGCAACCGCGCGCTCCGCAGCGAGACGCTTTAGACCGCTCGGCTACTCCACCGCGGCGACCCGAGTTCGAATCCCGGCTGAGTACACATTTTTAACTTGTCCATTCGCTGTTACTGTAATATATATATATATATATATATATATATATATATATATATATATATATATATAAACTGTGTTACTTTCATGCTGATAGCTTGAGATAATAAGCTATCATGTAAGACACAGTTTGTTGGTTCAAAAGTAGGCAATGTTAAGTTTCATTTCGCCATATTGAGAAATAACGAGCACTAACTTTGTGGTATGTTGGTTCGTGAGGAGCGCTAAGGTTTTCTGACATCGCAGATGGCTTCGTCATTCATGGCAACTAAAAACTTCTAACTTGAGAGGGTGTTCAACTTTCAAGTATCCGCCAATGCGTCAATTATGACATCTTTCTGTCGCTGCTTATTGGTGTCGCTGGTGTCGCTTTTACCGATTTTCGGTGATTCGACATTGTCTATGAGTGTTTTACATGAAGTAGTTCTGGAGGCGAACCCGGCCGAGGGAGGACTCGAACTTCAGACCGGAAGCAAAAGCGCGACCCACAGTAAGGCGCTATAGAGTGCACTGCAATCCGCACGCGACATTTTAGTAATTCTCCAGGAATTCGTCTTTAACAAGAAAAAAGAAAAAAGGTAGTCACTTGATCTCCACTGAAAATACTTTGTAGTCAGTGTGAACATACTAGTAGCATCGCGTGAAATAATGACAGAAAAAATTAGTACGTACTGTTGGAGTCCAAGTTTTCGACACTTTGATTTTGTTGCCCAATATACTATGTTCACACTTGAAAAACTTTATAGCCTTGACCACAAATTTCAGTTTATTGAGGCCTTACGCATTTGGACGTTTCGTCATTATCGAAGGCTACAAGAAGACAATGGAATTAATATTTATCAAACATTTTGAAGAAACTTAAATGAGACCACTATCTTTCACATTCACCATATTTTTTTTTTAATTATTAAAAAGTAAAACTAAAACATTCCTTTTAAAATAATCACTGTCAAAGACATAGTCAACCATAAAAGAAATTTAAAATTCCCCCTTAACATTCCTGTAGGATGGTTAAGTGTATACTAAGGTCAGCAGATCGGTCAGTTATTAAGCGGAAAAACCGCTAGATAGCGATGTTGTCATTCTACTTCTCTCTCACTCACATACGTGCATCCCCTCCATCTGTATATATATATATATATATATATAGTGCTCCACAATATTTTGTTTTTGTTAAGTTATACAATTATAAACTATAAAACTTTAACAATCAGTGAGTACTGTACAAATATTTTTCTTTTACATTATACAATTTTATGAGTGCTACACAAATATTTTTTCTGTCATACTATATTTTGACACCGTTAGGGAAGATGGTGTCACTTAACAGTAAATTGAAATTTGTGATCAAGACTGTAAAGTTTATTTCAAGTTCATCAAAATGGCCACGTCTTACAAATGGCTAATGGAGACAGCAAGGAATATTATGTTTATTTTGATACACAAAAGTAATTGATTTACTCAATAGTTAAGAATTTAAAATACTTTGCGTAATTAATTATGTTAACTAATATGTCACCTTTTAACAAAAGATAGCGGAATCCCAGTGCTGTTGAACAATTAGACTGTGATACTGTATTAACTTTCTAATCTGTAACACTTTATGTGCCGACTGCAAGTTCGTCACCTGATGCGGCTGCTTTGAATCCCCGCGCGCAGCCTTCCCGCGCGCGCTGCTGTGTGGCGCGACGTTCAGAATTCAGCTGCCGACTTCTGTGGACCGCCAACGTCAAGAGCGGAAGCATGCCGCCAGCCTGACTGTCGATGGAGGACTGATGCGAATGAAGACGGAGGCCCCTGGAATGCGTAGTGGCGCTGTACGGTGCTGTCGTGGTGCCGAGCGAACTCGGTCGGTATAAGTGACAGTGTGGATAGTTACTGATCATTAACACTAGTTTGAGTTCCAGCCGGCTTTTACGGTTAGGAAGGCTTGTGGACAGGTGCCCGAATGAGCTGCAAGTTTTATGTTTGTCTATCTTAGCGCATACTAGTTCGAGAAAGTTCCGGATGTTGTACACTAGTGTGACTTTATTAGTAATACACTGACTTGTTCAGAAGATTTGTTGCGTGTCCATTTTTAGCTATCATTAGGTTTTTGCATTTTTGTAGTAGTGAAGATGATCATGTTGCTAGCGATTAATGCGCATCACGCTAGTGACTTTCACCTTTCGTGTAAGGATTCCGTGAGTGACTAATCCGGTACTAATCTGTCGCTTTATCGAGAAGTAAACGGTTTCTTTGGCAACCAATAAAGTTCACTTTAATAATTTCCACGCTTTGTTATCTAAAGTTATCTGTGTGATTTATAAAATTTAAATCAATTATTCTCACCTGTGTTGTATAGGCCTCTTTGGGCAGTTATGTAATTTAAATCTGCTGTAACATTTTATTAAGTAAGAGTTATGAATCCCTTTATGAGATCTTTATTGCCATAGATCGCTTATTGATTTTATATCACTAGTTTAGACCCGTTAAAGAGTCATTACAAAATCTTACTTGTCCAGGCATGTTAAGAAATATACTACAGATGAACCAACATCATGGTGGCAAGTTATAAATGATATGCACATCATCAGTTGAATATGCCTTTGGGTTATGTTGTTCAAGACCCTGTGCTATACTGTGCCACATGTCTAGGTAGTGTGTTATCACAGTGAAAACTGTAGATGGACAGTTTTCACTGTGATGTGGCACAGTATAGCCCGGGGACTTGAACAACATGACCCAAAGGCATATTCAATTGATGATGTGCATACCATTTATAACTTGCCACTATAATGTTGGTTCATCTGAAGTATATTTCTTAAAATGCCCGGACAAGTAATATTTGATAATGACTCTTTAAGGAGTCAAAACTATTCATATAAAATCATTAAGCGATCTATGGCAATGAAGTTCTTGTAAAGGGATTGATAATTATTACAAGTAGAAGATCGCCTCCTAAAAAATATGCTGAATAAGATGTCAGGTAATTATAATTTCATTTAGTGTTAATACCTATTCTTTCAAATAATCACTTACGTTACTTTGAGGAAAAGGCTTTCTTTTGATAGTCATTTTGAACCATCATATTGAAATGTGTTTGTGGAGAATAGAAGTTGTAATGAAGATTATGTTTGGACGTGATATATTACTCCCACCTCCTCCAGACCTTCCACCTAAAGTTCTGATATACTTTCCACAAAATCATTTTTGAAAAACAACTTGTGATTGATACTTAATGACAAACTGCAACATTGCCGATTTGTGTACCATTATGCCATTTTAGATGTGAGCCAGTCTTCAAATAGCCTGTGCGAAGCTGAAGATCATTGTTATTTGGAGAATAACATTACGAACAGCAAGTATGCCATCCAACATAAGCGATGTACCGCAGTCGCATTTTTTACATTCAAGTAGATATCTTCACCGTAAACCATGTCTGTTTTTATTATCATCAGAGTAGGATGAAGTACCGGTACTTAATCTGCAGTTTGTAAATCTAATGCTTTAAAACTTATTCAATACCAAGAAATATTTTGGGATATTGTTCATCTGTTTGTTGTTGCAGCCGGCCGCGGTGGCCGAGGGGACTGAGGCGCTCCAGTCACGGTCTGCACGACCACTACGGTCGGGGGTTCGAATCCCCCCCTCGAGCAGGGATATTTGTCCCGTCCTTAGTATTAGCTAGTTCATAAGTAGTTTGTAAGTTTAGGGACTGATAACCCCGTAGTTAAGTCCCATAAGCTATACAAACATTTGAACATTTTGTTGTTGCACGTAAACGTTTTGTGACTCACTGAGTTTTGCACTGAATTACTGCACTGTACCTGTGTCGAACATTCTGCGATTTAATGTAGCATGTACGATTCTTTTCTTCCTTGAGATACGTTCTGTGAGACCCATACTGGTCAGAATATTAATCTCATGTGCTGAAAGTAAATACATTATAAGCAAGGTGTTAACATCAATGGTGTAGATTAATTGCAGTTACAATTTCAGGCCAGATGGGATTCAAATGACGCTACCGAGTTCTTCGAGGCTACGAAACGTAAAGGCAGGAATATCACAAGCTCTGCCACAACATCGTTCTTATATACCTTGTATACCCGATGTCACCGTTATCTGTCTTCTGAGCAAACACAATCCTTTGTATTTTGTTACTGCGATGTATGTTACTGCTATAGCCCAAAATGCATATTAACTTGATATGGCTGTATTGGACGAGAATGCTCAGTGCAAAACAGGTATTTCCCGTACGAGCAACAGCGCACTTTGTTTCGTTAACTGTGACTATCTAGAGCCATCTTTACCCATGAACGGAGTCATCCAGCAGTGATTCGTCTCATGAAAATTACCATCATCCCCACCCCTCTCATCTTTAGTGGGAAGATGAGTCGCCAGATAGCCCATCAAAATCTGAAGAGAAATCATGTACGGAAATGCGTAGAAGTTGTGTAGAACTGTGACAAAATGCAAAATAGAAAGTTACCGGTCCAGATGCTAGATTTACAACATAGAGCATAGAACCACAGCCGTCACGTCGTGCTCTGGTTGTGATGGCGATGGATTGCGATCCGGTTGGTGCACGATGAAACCATTTTTTGCCTTTGTTTTCCAACTTTTTGCTTTTCATAAGATTACCAACTGATCATTCGGTCACTGACATCTTTCCGTAGACTTGTCAATTGACCAATGTACAATAGATATACGGGGTGATTAAAAAGTCAGTATAGATTTGAAAACTTTATAATTCACGGAGTAATGCAGATAGAGGGGTAAAAAATGACACACATGCTTGGAATTACACGGGGTTTTATTAGAAAACAAATAGAACCGCAAAGTATTGCTAGACGCGTCAAAGATCTCTTGCGCGCGTCGTTTGCTGAAAAAAATGTTCAAGTGTTTGTTACGCTTATGGGACTTAACTACGGGGTCATCAGTTCCTAAACTAATCAACTACCTTATACTAAGGACGGCACAAATATCCATGCCCGAGGGGGTATTCGAACCCCCGACCGTAGTAACCGTGCAGACCGTGACTGGAGCGCTTCAGTCTCCTCGGCCACCGCGGCCGGCCGTTTTGTGATGAGCGTGTGCTCAGCCGCCACTTTCGTCATGCTTGGCCTCCCAGGTCCCCAGACCTCAGTTGTTGCGATTATTGGCGATGGGGTTACCTGCAGTCGCAAGTGTATCGTGATCGACAGACATCTCCAGCGATGCTGAAAGACGACATCCGACGCCAATGCCAATGCTTAACAGTGCTGTTCACAACATTATTCCTAACCTACAGCTATTGTTGAAGAATGATGGTGAACATATTGAGCATTATCGTAAAGAACTTGGTCTTTGCTTTGTCTAATTATTAATTTATTATTTATTAATTTTCTGATAGGATGAAGCGCCATCTGTTGGACATTTTTTGTGAGGGAGTGATCACATTAAAATAAACACATGAATCGGGTAAGCAGGCGTATCTCACGTGACAGTTTTATATTGTTAATGCCTAAAAATCGTAACAGCTGTAATTGCCCAAGGCTACGTAAAACAATGTAGAAGCAGCTCCACATTGCTACCCCTGGGTCTGCGCCATTGGTGTGGGTGGGTGGCATCTGAGCATCATAGTGGCAGCGTAAAACGTTTTTAATAGAAGATTTCGTTGTAAAGTGGATGGCCGTGTGTTGAAGGACGTCCGAAAGTGATGTGTACAACTTTTGTGTTTTGTATGTTTGACATTTTTAAAAGCAAGGAGGTGATCTAAATTGTTAAATTTTTGAGAAATATATATGCCAAGATCGCTGCTTAAAATTTTATTTCAAATAAATGGTTTCGACAAACTTTCTTATCATCTTTAGATCTCTACATTAAGAAAGAAGCACCTATCAATACATACTGTGCCGTCGTAAATAGTGTACGGAGACGGGCTTGTTTTATAAATGTAGAGATCAGAAGAGGACAATAAAATTTTTCGAAACGGTTATAGGAAATAAAATACTCAAAAGAAAAGAAAAAAAAAAGAAAAAACGATCTTGGAATACACAGGGGAACGGAAACGACAAAATGAAGGCTGACCAGGACGACAAGACATTATTTGTGAACATTTAACATTACATCCATTTTTTCCAACTATTTTGTCATTCCACTACCGGTGTGAAGAAGTCGCACAGGTCCTGTAGTTATTTCTACCCAATGCGACAACATAATGAATTAGTGGACGGGTTTTGTGATGTGGAGTTTTCCTTTATCAGAGGAAATCAGAGAATTCGGATTCAGAGCGTAACAGAGACAGCACGGCTATCGGGTTGGTGGAGAAATCGGAGACCAGGGAGCGGACGAGCTCAGACTGTGGAGACGTTGATCCGAGCAGCTGCGGCGGCGTTCTCCTGGGACTGGAGATTTAGAAGCAGGCTGGCAGCGCCGTCTAGCCGCAGTGCTGCGCCGAGGCGGGGCGCGCAGAAGGTTTGGACAATGCTGCTGCTCCAGGGCTGGATTAGGGGTAGGAGGAGCGGGAGGGGCAAGGAACAGGATAGTCTTGGCTGAAGGTCATCCGCAAGGTTTTGGCATTTGTAAAGATCTGTTAATTATAATATAATCCTGCGCATGGCACGCATAATATCAAAGAAGTTACTGTCTCCCGAAACTCGTCGTCGCTTCGCTGTGGTGCACTATGATAAGAATGGAATATAAATTGAATGATTGTTAAGGACAGGGAATCAACGACGAAATACGTCAAACAAATCAATATTTGAAACTTCCTGGCAGATTAAAATTCTGTGTCAGAACCGGGACTCGAAGCTGGGACCTTTGCCTCTCGCGGGCAAGCTCTCTACCAAGTGAGCTATCCCGACACGACTCACGATGCCGCCTCACAACTTTACGTCCGCCAGTACCTCCTCCTCCTACTTTTCAAACTTCACAGAAGCTCTCCTGCGAAACTAGCAAGACTAGCACTCCTGGAAGAAATGATATTGTGGAGACGTGACTTAGTCACAGCCTAAGGGATGTTTCCACCATACACTTTCTTCGAGGAGTGCTAGTCTTGCAAGTTTGGAGAAGCACTTCTGTGAAGTTTGAAAAGTAGGAGGAGGAGGTACTGGCGGACGTAAAGTTGTGAGGCGGCATCGTGAGTCGTGTCGGGATAGCTCAGTCGTTAGAGCGCTTGCCCGGGAAAGGCCAATATTTACTCCGATTTGTGTTCCTCTGGTTAGATAGCATGAAAGAAAGGAGAAAAATGTCCGCTAAAACAATTATTATTTAGTGTGAAGTTAATGGACTGACAAAACGTTTTGTTTGTCGTTTTTCTGCCTTAACATACAGGCCGTACGATTTAGCAACTATGAATCAAGAGACATATAATTGCACTTAACAGAAGCATTGTTTTCATTTTTCCTTCTGTCCCCACATTCTTTTCCCCTCCTCCTCCTCCTCTCTCTTTCCCTGAATACCTCCTCCTCCTGTCTCTCACCGATCTCCATCTATCTATCCGCCGACTTCCATTTCTCATGTCTTCTGTCTCCTCCTTCCTCTGTTCATCTCCTCCTCCGTGCGCCAATTTCCGATACCAATAAAAAGAAAATTAAGGATTTCCTTGCGATTTTGTAGCGACAATAGAAAATCATAAACTCATTCTTTTGGAATGAGGATCAGTGCCTGGTTAGAGCCCTGGCAAGGAAAAAAATTAATGTTTCCTCTTGTCATTTCAGTTAAAACATTAAGCTACTGCCGAGAAAATGCGATATGTCATAGTTGATTGTGATTTGATAACAATCTGATATCGTTCTGGTTTCGAACCCTGTCCAATCCAAAGCTTAACCTCTCTACATTTCAAGTAACTTGTAAGGAAGCAATATTTAACATCTGTCGTAGTTCGTTAACAGGGCAATAGATGCTAGATCAATTAACATTTTCTTACGTTATGTAATTTAAAGTTGATATTTGCTAACTGATACTGTCTAAACCAAGGTATATCACTCTCTGTATGCGTAGTCAGGAATGACTGTTACTTTTCGTCATTCACGAAGTCTTTGCTTAGTCTGCAAGCCCTGGGTTTGAATCCATATTCAGAACTAGACGGTTCGTCGTGTCGTTTGAAGTTCATACATATACTCAACTATTTGCTTGTAACTTAAAATTTTAATGTCATTTTGTGTCAAATAATAAGTACGGTATGTTACTTTCAACAAGCAATCATGAATACGACGAAGTTACTACGTGCATTACCTAACTGACGTATTAATGAGAGTGGTAACGTTTCAGGTATGTCATTTCGTGTAATCAGTGTGAGCCTACAAGCCTTAAGGACAGTCTTATCTGTGGTAAGGTGTTCCCTGATATTTGTAGGAACGTGAAATTACTTTACATCTCGGGTTATTGCAATACAAACTTGTGGTGACTTGTTGGAATCATTTTCAATATTCAAACGACTGTACCGAGGAGCCAGAGCGGATTAGCCGCGCGTACTGGAGCGCCGTGTTGCGGTTCGCGCGGCCTTCCGCCATCGCGGGTTCGAATCCCCCGTCGGGCATGGATGTTTGTGTCGTGTTTAGTCTAACGTAGTTCATAAGTAGTTTGTAAGTTTAGGGACTGATGAGCCCGCAGTTAAGTCCATTAAGCTTACCAAACATTTATTTTATTATTTATTTATTTATTCCTTTTGTACCGAGGAGCGATTAGAGTACCTGCGACAGCTGCGTAATGAGGGTGCATGCAAATCAAGCGAAATGCAATTCGGATCGTTCGGATACTTTTGATCGTGACTGTACATGAATCATCTGTTGACATAAGAGATTGCGTGGAAGACAGAATGACTGGCTGTGATTTTCAGCCTAGAACTGAGATTCTGCCTGCACACAAATCTGGTCTTTCCCGTGTACTTCGAGCAATGTGGTATAGAATGTATTCATCTAAGGTGCACTGACCGAGTTCCATTCATAATGGGCTGGAGTGAGGTAAGTAACAACACTTGTTCACCTTTGGTGTTTCTGGAGGGAACGCTGACCAGCACCAGAATGTGCAGAATGTTGTATGGACTGTTCTTTTGCACATTTTTGCAACAGGAGTGTGACGTGTTGCTGAGAAAATCATTATGCTCGCCCAAACACTTGGCGTAAAAATTTCCTCTGCAACACCTGCAGTAACATCCCTCGCCAATAGGATCACGGTACTTATCCCCAATCAAGCTCATGTGTGATATGATAGGATGACTACGACACGCACGACTCACCTACTCTTAATCCTTGCAGAAACGCTTGAGCAGATTGAGCACGCCTGCGATAAAGTATTCCTATACACTGGGCCGTTTGAATAAGAAAGAACATATGCTCCAGGGAAGATTTTACGAGCAAAAGAACGTTTAAGTTCTCAGTTTCTCATGAATAAATATTTCGAAGCATGTGCTCTGAGCAGGAAGTTCATTCTCGGTATTTCCCCTACTTCTTGAGTAAATTATCCGAGTGTCATGTCCATCACAGATCAGCTGTTCAATCGTGTATTTCTTTAAACTAGCACAGTCAGGCAAATTATTCCTATGTGTACATATTAGTTTGTTGTGCAGCAGCATATTATTAAGACAAAATATGTAAATTTTACGAAAATTTATTCTCCTGACAAATTTTTGTCATGGGAGAAACTTTGCAATTGAAATTGGGTTAGCACAATTTGCGAACGAAATTTTAGGAATGCGTTTCATTTATATCTGTATGAACGTGAAACTCTGTCAGAGCTTTCTAAAAAAAGATACTTTTGTTAAATATAACACACGATGGTCTGCTCAAAAGCGATACGCCGTGCGATTTTGTTACAGGAAACAGACTGCTAGGTATTAATTAAGCAGTTATTAATTTTACTGTCGTGTATACTTACATCTAACATAAGTTACGATTAAGAAGGCAGAAAACTCATCTTAAATAATCCAAATGATTTAGGTAGAATGAACAAGAGCGGTAGAAATGTACTTCAGTATCTTGTATTGCAGAAGTATTTTGTGATACAGTCTGTGAAGTTCTGAGATGCACTATCTTTCCAATTAACGTCATGTCGTCTTATTAATAGACCCTATTTAAAAACATACAATATTACTTTGGTATTTATTTACAGCTGTAAAAATACACTCCTAAAAACAGGTAAACACGCAGTTCAATCTACTTGTGATTCATTTCAATTTCGGCAATGAAATTTCTCCTCTGACTTTACCCCGTTACTGTATTACAAGCTTGAAGTGTCACACTTATGACAATTGTGAAGGAAGTGACTCGACAGGAAAATGTTTTCTTTGCATAAACATTTTAGTTCCTTTTGTGTTTCTTCAGACTAGCCTACGTAGAAAGGTACTTTACCTGCGTTCTAAGCAACACACATATTGTCATTCTTCTCATAAACCACATTAAAAAGTAACCTTAATAAAAGTTACTCAGTAAGAGGTATGCTAGAGAGCTCACTTCACAAAACGGAGAATATCCTTCGGTGTCGAGAAACTTCTCTTTTTATTCATACGAAATTGGAGAATGTTCTCAGTTGTGATCAACTTCCTCCACCCATTTACTCACGTTGAGAACATAATCGGTTAGTATATTCTCCGACTCGCTTTATTCATAAATAAATTCGTAAACTGTTATTACTGTGAACCGAATACGACCGCGATACGTCTAATGTATTTTTCTTTTCTTTCTTTATAATCGGTTTGCTTCACAACTGTTAGCAGCAGACGTGTGATAACTTTTTTGAGTCAGTAGCGCATGGTCTCGTCATGTCTAGAACTATAGTTCTGGACACTGACTTGAAGGTGATCGTTTAAAGCTATTTAAAAGCTCAATATAGGAATCTGGATAAGGCTTTCTAACTTAAATACATACACAAAGGAAACAGATCATTCGGCGTCAGCAGATTTTTTAGGTAAGAGAAAATCAGCATGCCGCCTTTGTTCACGCTCACCAAGATCACTTCGCTGTCTTCATCTGGGCTTGCTTGGAAGGCGATAATCTGGTCGGCCGATACGTGTTACCCTGACGAAACCTTTATACCGAAAACTCTGCCAGAGTTATTGGAACATGTTCAAAAAATGTTCAAATGTTTGTTAAGCTTATGGGACTTAACTACGGGGTCATCAGTCCCTAAACTTACAAACTACTTATGAACTACTTACGAACTAGGACGGCACAAATC
Source organism: Locusta migratoria (assembly GCA_026315105.1). NCBI lineage: Eukaryota > Metazoa > Arthropoda > Insecta > Orthoptera > Acrididae > Locusta > Locusta migratoria. The sequence continues at coordinate 145,540,204 of CM048746.1, forward strand.
CATGCCCGAGGGGGGATTCGACCCCCGACCGTAGTGGCCGTGCTGACCGTGACTGGAGCGCCTCAGTCCCCTCGGCCACCGCGGCCGGCAGTGTGCGACGGAAATGTGGTTCCAATATGACGTTGCATCTGCGTTCTTACATACAGTGCGAATGCATTTGGATCAAACTTTTGTTAAGAACTGTGTAACAGTACCGCCCAACGAGTAGCACTCAGTGATTGTTTGGAGAAATGTATCAAGCTAAATTAAATACACCGCAAACACTGACCTTGCCAAAGCACATAATTGTTACACTCTTATCTTTTATTAATTTTGGTAGCAGGTGATAATGATGGGAATGTATTATCTGTATGAATCTGTAATTTAGCAAATTCATGTTAAACAGCCGTGAAGCTAGGGCTCATCGTGGGCTGGCCAGCGGGGACCTGGTGTGTGTGTGTGTGTGTGTGTGTGTGTGTAGGGCGGAAACGGCCGGCCTGGGGGTGAGCTTAGCGTTCTCTTGGAAATGCCGTGACGTCAGAAGGAATTCACCGCGCAGCTAGCGAGGCGATAGCGTATTGTATACCATAAAATTAAATTTAAAAACAAAACATAATTAAGGCAGAGAAGTGCGACACAGTTTCTGAAAGGGTTTCATATGATACGTACAGAAACGCACAGACAACCCTTCTTTCAAATACATATAAAAAATTTTAATAGACTGAAAATACGGCAATTTAGTGTTTAGTTAAAAAAAAAATCATAACTTGTAAACTATTTAAGATACAGAGGTCAGCGATGGCTCACATAAAAGGTCTCAACAAGACGCATCGCCTGATTTGCTTACAGTCGACGTAAATAATACTGATCACAAGAAACCTAATTCATTAATACGATCGTATAAATTTTTTGTTAAAATAAAGTACCAGACAGATACACGACCAGCATGGCAGTGTTTGTTCACAGGGGATTATTAGAAAATGATTCTACCATAAAATCACATGGTTTAAATTTACTTAAGCATGTTTTATTTCTTTAAACAATTAGTTTGTGGTTAATCGCTTCATAGGAGAAATGAAATGTTAATTACGATCATCAGTTTCACGTTTATTTGTGCTTAGTGTAAAATTTAAAGATGCATATGTATGAATGTACGGTATAATTGTAAAAGCGTTGTACGTTGGCGAGGGGTAGCAATGGGGAAGTGATGGATGGGTTTCTTCAGTCGACAGGTATTAAGGTTGGGCGGTAGGCCCACGTCGGGCAGTCTGTGTTTGGCTACAATTGTGACGCCGAAGCTATCCTGGACTGTGCCGCGACCTTCGGAAGAGTGAAACTTTGAAAGTTTTCAGAGTGTAAAAGTGCGGTGTAACTTAGAAATATTTATCAAGTGAGGCCAGTTACTGTTAAACTTGCAAAATTTCTTCTTGAGTTGCCGAGTGCTACGTTGAATTTGAAGATTGCAGCGTGTAAAGTTTAGGCACTGTGACTTCAATACATTTCCGATGGAAACTGATTGTAAAAGTGCATCTTATCAGGAAGTATTAACATTCATTCATTCGATATCTGTTATGGAACATTGTTTTTGTCAAATAAACTGTGAATATCAAGATAAATTATTCGAGGTCAGGCACAAACTAATGGAACATTTTTATGCAATGAACAGTAGCCTGGTAGGCTAATTCAAAGTCGGGGGGTTCGAATCCCCCCTCGGGCATGGATGTTTCTGCCGTCTTTAGTGTAAAGTAGTTCATAGCTAGTGTGTAAGTTTAGGGACTGATGACCCCGTAGTTAAGTGCCTTAAGATTAATAAACATTTGAACATTTTGGGCTAATTCAAAATATTTTCGGCAAAGTAAATTTTGTCTAGGGGCTCACGAGGTATATTAGATACGCCAACGTACAGTAATTTTACCGGTGACAGTTTTTTGATCAGATAAATAAACAGACTACTTGAAAATTTAAACAAGTATTGTGAAAGGTATTTGTATATAATGCACCTTTCTTCTGAATTTTAGTTGTGTTTTAATTAATCATCTGCAGGTGGGGACTGTAGACGAATTTGTATCATCCTCGAGACAGAGCATAACTTAGTACAGTGAATTTGTTAGTGTTGGTTAATAAAAGATTCTCCACAGACAACCCTCATTAAATAACCTCGCAACTGGACAGAGCACTGTGGTCCGGTGGCGTGTCCACCATGTCCCCCAGACTTGACGCCCACTGATTTCTTCTTCTGGGGCCACGTGAAACCTGTTGTCTACGGAACACAGATTGAGACTGACGAAGAGTAGATAGGGCGAAATGTGGCAGCCTCCAATGCAATATCCAATTAGCCAAGTGTGTTTCAAAGAGTGCGACAATCATAGCAGCTTTGTTTCAAGCAGGAAGCCACATATTCGAGCTCTATTTGTAACTGTTGTCATTTAAAGGTTACAGTCCTTCAACTCTACTTCTCATTTACCCTGCTGTTGCAAATACATTGAAGACGTTGCCTGCAAACCCGCTACTGTGCCGGCTCTGATAGAATGTTGTGTGCCTACCGTCTTGGTGGCGCGAGACGGTATACAACGACGTCCAGCGTCGTACGCTACGGGTTTCGTACAAGGGTTGCTGTGTGCCCACTACCAGCCCTCTCACTTTCAACATTTATTTCAGATACACCCTGTGTAGTAAGGGATCTTTCGTTCTATATAAACGCTAAACATTAGACTTGTCTGAGACTCAATTGCCAATCACTACACCATGCGACAATTCGTTACAGCTACTTCTGCATTTCACTACACTCTTCCAGTTACGACCTTCCTGTCTGTACTCACCAATAAGAATTGGGAAATATATAACTCAGGGTAGTAAACGGTTTATGGCTTGTTGTCTCTGTTGATAGCGGTGATTTATGTATGTCAGCCCTAATCAGCTACCCAAATTGAAATGAGGTCAATAATTAACCTATAGTTTAGCCAGTCTATCAATCTGCAGATGATGACACGAAAAATATATTTAAACGAACATAAATTAGAGCTCTGAATAACCAACAAATTGGATTCTAAGTCAATGTTTATAACAGAGTCATTCGAGAAGTAATTTTTATAAATGGAGTTTATTACTCTTTTCTGGACATGAAAATGCAGAGGTGGTCCTACTTTATAATCGTTAAATAAATGAATATTTCCCAACAATTTTTTATGAAAGGCACAATACGTATCACATGCATTAAAGGGTAAAAATTCCAAATTATCACTCGTAAATTAATGAAATCCATCGAACAATGCAGTTCGAAATTAATCCGCAATTAATTACAGTATTTGTTATAAAACACAGTTTGTTATCACACGAGTACACGACTGCTGAATTATCACAGTTCCACAGCCGTACTATCGTCCTTAGTTTACCACTTTTCAACCAGAGACTAAGTTCTGCAGTCACAGTCCAGTAAATTTTTTATGTCCACACATGCCCATCTCTTCAAATCACAAGTTCGCAATGCGGCTTCAGACCGCCCTGCATTACAATCTTTCACCACCACGTTCCCTTCGAAAGCGTTCGAAAGCGTGCTCTACCCGCTCCCAAAACTACATCCTTCCGCGCATCCCACCACATCTCCAAAACACAATCTCCTTTCAAAAACATTATACATTTGAGTATCACAGAATTAAATGCTTTAACCCGCTCCCTACAACTGTTATTTACATTTAACAGACAAATACATATTTAAGGGAGAGGATATGGAGGCCAACGGGAACGGAAAACAGCTCTTGGATTTTTGTTCCAGTATGGGATTAGTTATCACAAACTCCTTCTTTAGCATAAGGACATTCACCGCTATACGTGGGAAGGAAGGGGAACCAGATCTATCATTGACTATATAATAACAGACCAGGAATTCAGGAAGACAGTCAAGGTCACACGTGTTTTCAGGGGTTCTTTGATGATACTGATCATTATTTAATCTGCAGTGAAATTGGTTTTGTGAGGCCAAAAGAGCAGAAAGTCAGGTCCATGTGTAGAAGTATAAGAGTGGAGAAGATTTAAGACAAGAACATTAGGCACAAGTACATAACAATGATCTCGAAATGGTACCAGTTAGTTGAATGTAATCATTTACAGTCACTGGAAGAGGAATGGTCAAGGTACAGGGACACACTACTGGAAGCAGCTAGAGAATGTCTTGGAACAGTAGTGTGTAAAGGTAGGAAGAAGCAGACAGCCTGGTGGAATGACACAGTCAAGGCAGCCTGTAAAACGAAAAAGAAGGCATATCAAAAATGGCTCCATACTAGAAATCAGGCAGACAGAGAAAGTTACGTTGAAGAAAGAAACATAGCCAAACGGATAATTGCAGAATCCAAGCAGAAATCATGGGAAGACTTTGGAAATAAGCTAGAATCTCTGGGCCAAGCCGCGGGAAACCATTTCGAAGCGTAATTAGCGATCTTCGAAAGGGAGGGAAGAAGGAAGTGTTTTGGACAGGTCAGGAAAACTGCTAGTCAATCTTGTGGACGCCTTGGGCATATGGAGGGAATATTTTGAAGAATTGCTCAATGTAGGTGAAACGTTCAATGATGTATCAGATTTTCAGGTAGAATGGGATAGGAACAACGAAGGAAAGAGGATCTCACTTGAGGAAGTGGAGAAAATGGTCAGTAGATTACAGTGCAATAAAGCGGCTGGGGTGGATGAAATTAAGCCGGAACTCGTCAAATACAGTGGATTATCAGGTCTCAAATGGTTACACAGGGTAATTGAAAAGGCGTGGGAATCGGGACAGGTTCCGTCTGACTGGACGAAAGCGGTAATCACGCCAATTTTCAAACATGGAAACAGGAAAGATTGCAACAAATATCAAGGTATCTCTTTAATTAGCGTTGTAAGCAAAATATTCTCAGGTATTGTTGAAAGGAGAGTGTGAGTATCGAGGACAAGTTAGATGAAAATCAGTGTGGGTTTAGGCCTCTTAGAGGCTGTCAGGACTAGATCTTTAGCTTACGGCAGGTAATGGAAAAGTGCTATGAGTGGAACAGGGAATTGTATCTATGTTTCATAGATCTAGAAAAGGCTTATGAACGTGTTCCTAGGAGGAAGCTAATGTCAGTTCTACAAGATTGTGGTATAGGAGGCAAACTTCGTAGACTGTCAGGTAGCAGTTAGAGTAGATGGCAAATTAAGCTCATGGTTCAGGGTAGTTTCAGGGGTAAGACAAGGCTGTAACCTGTCACCACTGTTGTTCATACTATTCATGGATCATATGTTGAAAACAGTAGACTGGCAGGGCAAAACAAAATAAGCAATCTCGCACATGCGGATGACTTAGTTGTAATGGCCGATTCGATTGAAAAGTTGCAAACTAATATTTCAGAGCTCGATCAGAGGTGCAAAGATTATGATATGAATATCAGCATCTCCAAAACGAAAGTAATGTCTGTGGGAAAGAGATTCAAACAAATTGAGCGCCAAATAGGAGGAAAAAAGTTAGAACAGGTAGACAGTTTCAAGTACCTGGGATGCATTTTCTCACAGGATGGCAACATAGCGAAAGAACTAGAATTGAGGTGCAGCAAAGCTAATGCAGTGAGTGCTCAGCTAAGATATACTCTCTTCTGCAAGAAGGAAATAAGTACTAAGACTAAGTTAGCAGTGCACCGCTCTATCTTTCGACCAACTTTGTTGTATGGGAGTGAAAGTTGGGTGGATACAGGTTACCTTATTCATAAGATAGAGGTTACAGATATGAAAGTAGCAAGAATGATTGCAGGTACCAATAGATTGGAACAATGGCAGGAGGGTGTCCATAATGAGGAAATCAAAGAAAAGCGGAGAATGAACACCATAGATGAAGCAGTTAGAGCAAACAGACTGAGATGGTGGGGTCATGTTACACACATGGGAGAAGCAAGGTTACCTAAGAGACTCATGAGCTCTTCAGTGGACGGTAAGAAGAGTCGAGGTAGACCAAGAAGAAAGTACTTAGATTCGGTGCAGAATGATTTTGAAGTAAAAGGTATAACATCAGACGAGGCATCATTGTTATGGAGGAATTTTATTGGAGGTACTACACTCCAGACTGAATGCTGAAAGGCATAATCAGTCTCTAGTGATGATGATGATGATGATGATGATACATATTTAACAATACCAAAGTCGATTGAGACTGAAGGTCCCCACTCCCCACTCAGCACAGTGTCCCACCGTTCAAACATACTGCCATCGACGAAATATAGTTATACAATTAATATTTAATTTATCATGGCTTTTTATCTGTAAGGGAAATTGAAATTGTAATTACGGCGTTTGATTATCCCAAGACTCCGCAATCCATTCATATAATTATACAGGGTGTCTCATGAAAGACGCCTCGCAGAGGTCCGCGAGTTGCACGGCGCGTTTGCCGGCTGCTGCCGCTCCGCCTGCCGGTCGCCGCTATGCGTGTTCTGGGACACTTGGCAACAGCCTATTGAGGTCAGGTAGAAACACCGTGCTCTTGTGGTCTGTACTGCGTGTATTGAGTTTGGTGTCGAGTTTCCTTTCAGTATGATATACACGAAGGATCAACTAGTGTTTCTTCTGTTGAACTATGCAAAAAGAGAATCGTATGTGGAATGTAGGCTAGAATTCATACGGAAATTTCCCAATGAATGGACAATACGCAGATTAGTGAAGAAATTTAAAATAGAACTGGATCTGTGTTAGACGAACGAAGGTCTAGGGGAGGTAGTGTTCTAACCGAAAATAAATTAGACGAGTTAGAGGAGGCCTTGGAAAAATCTCTTCGTTGTTTGGCATATCTGGCGGCGGTGTCAAGAGCATCTGCTCACAGAGCAGTACACAAACTGAATTTGAAGCCATACAAAATAATGGTAGTGCATCAACTCATGAACTCAGATACTATTGATCGACGTCATTACTGTAACTGGCTGTTACAGTATGTGCACGATGGGGAAGTTGATCCTGAGATGCTTTATTTTTCTGATGAAGCAAGGCTGCATTTGTCAGGCTACGTAAATTCGCAGAACAATCGACGTCGGAGTTCAGAAAATCCACATGAGTTACATCGACAATCTCTTCATGACGTGAAATCTGGAGAGTGGTGTGCAATTAGTGCAAGACGAATAATTGGGCCAATCTTTTTTCACGAAACAATTCTGGCAGGTATGTGAACAATACACTGCATCCATTGTTTCAAGAACTTTCACCCAATGAAAGGCTGTGAGGTTATTTCATGCACGGCAATGCAAGACCACACATTGCCAATGCGTCTATGGCAGCAATACGGCTTTTGATGATATGATAGTTGACTGGCCTCCTCGTTATCCAGATATAAATCCCTGTGACTAGTATCTTTGGGGAATGTTAAAAGACAAGGTGTATGCAAGCAATCCCCATACACTCGAAGAGTTCGAAGACAACATCCAACTAGTCATTTGCCAGATTGTGGTAGCCGAAATCCGTCGAGTGTTTGCAAATGTGTTGAAGAGATGTCAGACGCTCTTTCCATAGAGGGACACTGTTTTGAACATTACTGTAAATAAAGGTACGCTTAGGTTACTCAGATGGCAGTGTTTTTAGACTTTAACTCATTGTATGCACCCACGACACAACAGAGTCCGAGAATTGGGCGCTGCCGTGGCCGGCGGATGTGGTGGCGGCGGCCGGGAGCCGTACCACGTGATCCGCGGGCGCCTGGCAGGCGTCTTTCGTGAGACCCCCCGTATTTGCCGTATGATCATTCACTCATTTTATGTGAATTTTTAGAATAATTTGTGCAGCTATATTGTATTTCAGTTGCAATCTGGAATAGCCGCCCTCGCTCATCCAAGACCGCCGTTTCCTGTTTCCGAGCAGATTAGGGTGGGATTTCCCTAAAGACCTGTCTCCCATTCACTAGGTCCAAACTGTTAGCCGGCCGGCTGCGGAACCTAACAGCCTGACAAAATCCGCCTTTCACATGAAAACAATCAGCTTGTCCCCTGTATCTGTAATGTCACACAATGCTTCTCGATAAACTACAGCATCAGCCACAAAAGCCTCATTGAACTTACGATCCTATCTACGATATCATTGTGAAAAGTAACGGTCCTATTATACTACTCTGGGGCACCAATAACGCCACATTTACGTCTGACGTCTTCTCTTCGTTGAGAGTGTCATGCTGCTTTCTGTAAGCTAGGAACGCCACATTCCAGTCACACGTACGCTCGGATTTCGTCCATCAGACGACGATGCGCAACAGTATCGGACGCTTTGCGGAAATCAAGAAACACGGCATCTACATGAGATCCTGCCTTCTGGATTTCGTGGATGAATAACGCGAGTTGTGCTTCACATTATCAGTGCTTTCGGAAACCATGAGGATTTCTACAAATAAGATTTCCGGTCTCAATAAATGATATTTTAACGTAAAATGCGTTCCAAAATTCTGCTAGTGACATGTCGGAAATATAGGCCTATAGTTTTTCGAGTCTTATGCACGACTCTTTTTTGTAAATAGCAATGACCGACGGTTTTTTCCAATCATTGGGAATTGATATCTCATCAGGTCCAGGCACCTTTCATTTTCTTGAGATTTCAGTTGCTTTCCTATCCGTCTGACACTAATTTCAAAATCTGCCATTTTGTCGAACTACTTCGAAATGTTTTAGACAATTCTGGAAAAGGACATTTAATATATCTTCCATTTGTGTGCCATCCTCTGAACATTATTGTGGTCACAGAGCATCTGGATATCTGGTTTCTACCAGTTTACCGATTTGACTTAGGACATATTGCTTAGTGTTTTCTGCCAAACCGGTACACGAACTATTGCCTTCACAGTCGTTGAACGTCTCTTAAGCTAATTTTAACTTTATTTATATTGTCTGCTAGACATTGGTTACGTTTATATGAATATATAAACCATCCCCATGAATGACTGAAGGAAGCAGTGTACGGTATTGTGCGCTTTTTTCCGGGTTTTCGATGCAGAAACGCCTTTGCTTTCATGACGCAACACATATAATTATTCATCGGACCATACCACATACCTCCAGTGATCAAGGGTCTAGGTTTTATTATCATAGCAGCACTTAAGTCGTCTCTTTGCGCTGGTTCCGTTATTGTCTTTAACTACTAAAGACCTTCCATGAATATTAAGTTTCAACCTTACTGTTTTATTGAAATAGTATTACTCCAACGAAAGCAGTTTTTTTGCAGTCGCTTTGCGGTGGTAGTTTAAAGCTGTCTGGTCAAAATAGTTCCCAATTCTCGTCGATGGTTGACAGTTAACTTCGAGTTCTCGCCCACTGTTACTCTTCCCCAGTGATTAGCTGGTATTCTGTCGCTAGTGATACAATTAAACTGTGTAGCCTCCTTCGTCACAGATGCATCAGGTTCGCGTCTTTAGAGACGTCGTAGAAGACTAGCGAGAATCTCTTGGTAAGAGATCAAAGAGCGTTGGAGGATATTAGTGGGGGTTACGGCAGATTTCTTGGGTGATGATCAGGTTGGCTCTACGAGAAAAAGAAAGACACCAAAGTCGTGACGAAGCGCCTTATAATGGAAACAACACTGGTGCAAAATCGAAACACGTTGGTATCTGTCGACGTAGAAAAGGATCCGATAGTGTAAAATGTACTACGTAGTCCAAAATTTTAAGGACACTGGACTAACATATGGCAAGTAACGGGTGATACGTATATACAAAGTAAAGTTAGAATAAGTGAGACAAATACAAGGTATGAGGTAGGACTGCAGTCATTAACATTCTTTCTTCAATATATAAATCGGAAAAATAATAGTTCAAATAATTTACAAAACATAAATGATATGGGTTAAAATACAGGATGAAAGAATATCAATCCTCATATTCGATTATGACATTATACTCTTGGTCCAGGATGAAAGAATATCAATCGTCAGATTCGTGATAACATTATAGTCTTGAGTCCCAAGAGGCCTCACGGTTGTTTCGTGAGTACGTGTGAGGCAAGTACGGGCCCCAAACTAACGCAGTCTTCCTTCCTTCTTTACTTCCCGGACTGCATTTCCTTTCCTCCTCCCTCCTTTCCTATCCTCACTCCTTCCCCTTTCCACCGGCGTACTGATAACCTTTGCAGTTTAGTCTCCCTATCCCAACCAAACAACCCAACCCAACTAGCAAAGATGATATAAAGGTAGACTAGCATAGAAAGAGAGGGTATTCATAGCCGAAAAGAATCTACTCATGTCAAACATACGACCTAACGTTGAAGAATAGCTTTGTATGAAAATAAAACGTGGGTCGTACGAAAACGGGAACAGAAGATAATCGCTGGATTTGGGAGGTGGTCCTATAGAAAAATGTTGAAAATTTTGTGGACTGATAAGGTAACAAATGAGAAGGTTCTCCGTAGAATTGGCGAATAAAGGAATAAAGGAACAAATCGACATCACTGATGAGAAGTTGAAAGGGACATCAGGGAATAACCTCGTTGTCACAAGAAGGGGCTGTAGAACGTGTGGAGAGGAAAGAAGCTTAGAGTTTGGCGTCTCGTCGACAGAGGACTGGAGGGTAAATACTGTAGGGTAGAGACGGTCATTTCAGCCTTCATGCTCGCTCGCAGCTCGTCCCTTCCTTGCGCCAGAGTCGCAGTGGGAGGGAGGGAGTGGGGGCACTGGGGTACTACGATTTATCCGCAGCCACCCTGCTACGAGTTTCCTTTGCGCTAATGAGACTTCAAATGTTCCAATGTGTGTTAAGCTTAAGGGACTTAACTGCGGGGTCATCAGTCCCTAAACTTACAAACTACGTATGAACTACCTTATATTAAAGACGAAACAAACATCCATGCTCTAGGGGCGATTCGAACCACCGACGGGCAACGGCCTCGCGAACCGGAGCATAGCGCCTTAATGTGCTTGGCCACTCCGCCGCTGCTCTCGTCAGACTCGTAGACCCGTAACGCTCTTAGGATCTCGCAGCTCCGCTTCTTACAATGACGATGAGAACGTTCTGCGAGTGTTACCAGACGGAAAGTACGTTCTGCATTAGGTAGCAAGCCGCATTATTTCCTTCTGGGATAACTTAAAGGTACCAATGTAATAAGAAGATTGTGTCATTTCATATTAGATGTAAGCGGTACCCACGTTAATATATCCGATTTTTTTAAGTTTATTTTATAGCCATTTAAACAAGAGTGCCGAAGATTTATTTTCATATTAATAACCTTAAAACCAGCTACACATTAAACTAAAACGTTCAGTTTGACTGAGAATATTGTTACATATGCCCACGTTGCGCGCTCTCGACAGGATATTCTTTACGACAGACATATTGAGTTAAACATTTTGCAGTCTTTGCGATAAATTTCTTTCACAAGCTCATCTATGTCTACATCCACATATGTACTGTACATACTACGCAATGGACTTTAAGGTGCGTGGCGGAGGGTACCTCGTTCCACTACTAGTCATTGCCTCAAATATCCCACTCCAGAATAGAACGAGGTAAAAACGAATGGCAGTAAGTCTTCCTGTGAGTCCTAATTTTATCTTCGTGTTTTTTACGCGAAATGTAAGTTGGCGGCAGCAGATTCGTTCTGCAGTCGGCTTCAGATTCCGACCTTCTAAAGTTCCTCAACCGTGTTTACTTCTAGTGGTCACTTCTGTTTAGGACGTCTTAGAAAAGGTGCGATTTTGTATTTAATAGTGGATATAAATCATGTCTGACAGATTTTTGCATACATGATTTGAACCACCTCATTATCGCAAGTTCAGTTAGGCCTAATTAGTGACACACTTCGCTGATTGTACAGTTTTCTGACGAGACATCAGCTCCACTGAATCAAAGTTTATTAATGAGCCTGCTATTAAACACGACATTTTCTGTAGAGGGTTCTGTTTTAGGGGTTTAATAATATTGTGGTGAGCAATGTTACATGTCGTTATCCGGCTAGTTTTTTTCTTGTTTTAACCACATTATGACAATTTGGAATCTGCATTCGGTTTTAGTAAGTTCTTTAGTGTGACCATAGTAATTGTAAGTTTAATAACACGGTTAACGCTAGATTTCCAGAAAGTTCGACGTACAAATTACACCCTCTGGTATGTAAATCTTTGCCAGAAATAAGATTGCTTTTCTACTCACAAAACACAGAATGAGACTGCTTGTAGATAATTAACTAATGAAAGGCGTACACGTGACTACACATTACGCAGGGCAAGAACGCCTATATAGTGTTTTTGTGTATGTTATTGTTGCCAACACGAGTATTAGATACTTTGCGACACAAATAAAATCGAAGTAATAGTTCAAACTGTCGTTAAAGACATATTTCATAGGTTTTTTCTTAGCCCAAGTGGAGCACTGTCTTTCAGAACAACGGACTTCATATTACATAACACAAAATGAAACATTATAGAGATCTCCAAACACGTTGTACAGAAAACCACTGAATGTATTACGAAGGTCAGTAAATCAGTTATCAACCTAAAGATTGAATACCGTGGTGCTTTAGCAAAAAAGGTGCTTTAGGTGGTATGCCGTTTGCTTTTCCAACATTCGAATTGATTTAAAAAAAAAAATGTTCAAATGTTTGTAGAACTTATGGGACTTAACTACGGGGTCATCAGTCCCTAAGCTTACAAACTACTTATGAACTACCTAAGACTAAGGACGTCACAAATATCCATGCCCGAGGGGAGATTCGAACCCCCGACCGTAGTGGCCGTGCAGACCGTGACTGGAGCGCCTCAGTCCCTCGGCCACCGCGGCCGGCCGAATTGATTTAACCAGCCATTTACAGGAGGACCTACAATCAAATTCAGAACGCTTAGCATGTTGTGCGTTGGTATTTTTCACGTTTGAAAACATTAGCAGAAATTTTCACTCTGCAGTGGAGTGTGCGCTGATATGAAACTTGCTGGCAGACTAAAATTGTGTGCCGGAACCTGGATTCGAACCTGGGACCTATACCTTTTTTTCAGCGCACATTCCGCTGTAGAGTGAAACTTTCATTCTGAAAAATCCCTTAGTATGTGGCTAAACCGTGTCTCCATCATATCCTTTCTTCCAGGAGTGCTAGTCCCGCCAGTTCGAATGAGGATTTCTGTGAAGTTTGGAAAGCAGGAGCCAAAGTACTGGCAGAAGTAAAGTCGTGAGAACGGCCTGTGAAGCGTGTCAGGATAGTTCAGACGGTAGAGCGCTTGCTATCTATAGGCAAAGGTTCCAGGTTCAAATCCCGGTTCCGGCCTACTATTTAAATCTACCAGGAAGTTTCATTACAAAAAATGAAAGACGTCATAAGTGGGGGATAAACATCCTAGGAATGACCACGGTTCGAACTTACAATTTTTACATTTGCAATTCGGCAATTTACAGCGAACCAGAGAAGCGCTGCCTAACATTGTTCTATTTTATGCATGTGTTCTCTTAGAGATACAAATAAAATAAATGCCGATTACTTTTTCTTTCTGATGTTTTACAGACATTCCTGTTGTGACTGGAAATACATGGATTTTTTTCCACTAGATTAACAGAAATGAATAATGAGCATAGTTACAATCGTTTTTCAGAAGTTCTTCAAAATTAGTATAAAGCCGAAGACTTGTATGGGAACACATACATGCACACACACACGCGCTCGCGCGGGCACACAGGACAACATACGTTAGATGTTCCTGTTGTAGTTCTAAATCATTTTACAGTCCTTCTTGCAAAGTTTAGATTTTATAAAAGGCCAACAATGAACTATTGTCCTATGGGTGTTAGCTGTTCTTGTAGTCCTATTCAAATGAAAATGTATTGGTGAAATACAGCGACAGTGGATTAAAAATATGTACTGACGCAGCTAATCTCGCCGTTATATGCAGTCGGCCTAATATGCGGTTAAGGATACTATAATATATTAGTAAAAATATGTAAACATAGTTAATTATATTTCTTGAAAAACTAAAAATATTACTCATTAGAGCCCTGAGCAGATCGACATCAGTACTATCAGACTAGCAGACAACCAGACGAAAGATTTCCATTCCCTGTTATCTAGTGTAACGGTACTGTTCTTTTCTCTCTCTCTTTTTTTTTTATCTCTGCTGTCGTTAATGATCAGTAATTGTCTTTTGTAAGATTTATTATCGCTATATTTTTACACAGAAGGAATATTTTCTCAAGAGGCTTCTTTTTATTATTTTTTTTATAAAACACAGTACAGCTGTTACTACTATTATTATTTTCGTACGCCACATTCTAAGAGACTGTGAAACAAAGATTGGAATACATCCAGCGTATAACTGAGAAAGCGAATTGCAATTAATGTACTGAAATAAATAAGTTGCTGCAGGAGGGGAATATTTGGCGCGCGGCATGGAACCACACATGAAACCGAAGACTGCAAAACAAAACTAAAAATTTAAGAGCTTTGTTAATTGACGCCGAATAAAGTTTATAAATGCGTTAGCTATTGAAAGCAATTCATTATTACTGTACCGAAATAGGATTTACCGTCCCTCTGATATCAATTCACGTTAGTCCATCGGCAAAGGAAACTATCAGTTGGCATTGGAAGTTTGCATTAGGAATTCTTTTCTTCCCCATCAGTGTCCAGTAGATAGGACCTTACGTTTGATCCCTTCGCCGTGCTAAAACGAAACGTAAGTAACTTTTCGTTTATACCTTGCGCCTAAATATGTCGCCACTCCCAAACCCTCTCCATCTTCGCTGAAAGTTTGCAACATCATCACGGAGACACAATATATATTCCCTGTCGCAACTCTGCCCCTCTGCCCGCTATCCCACACCATCCGACGTTCCGAAATGAAACAAAGGTATCTCATACGTGGTCGGATAACTGCAGAAAGTTTATTTTAACGTATGGCAAGAGATACGGACAGAGAGAGAGACAGAAACAGCTCAGTTTTCCAGTCACGCTCCATGTAGCCATTGCGCGGACGAGATGCGATGAGGAGTTACGGTCGCGGAGCCGGCGGCATTTCAGAAATAGCACGCTGGAAGCTGTTGGCTGGTTATCGCTTCCGGACGAAAAACTGCGGATTGCCTGCCAGATGTCACGTGCAGGCAATACATACTTTCTTCGTTCAAACAACCATAAATACTTACTGTTATATCTCTGCACGTACGAGTCAGTAGAAAAATGATACCTGGAATTTCTTCTTTCTTATTATCTTGCCTTGAAGCCATAGTACATCTGTGTCATGAAATACTGAGGCAAATCACACATCAACCTGTCAATTATATAAAAGTTTCGTTCAGTAGGACTTGCTTCGGTACTACCTTATCACGTATTTAAGTACAGGAAATCAAGGAAATACCGCGGTGGAGTAGCCGAGCGGTCTAAGGCGCTTCGCTGCGGGGCGCGCGGTTGCTCGCCGTCGGAGTTTCGAGTCCTCCCTAGGACATGAGTGTGAGTATGTATGTGTGAGTATGTATGTGTGAGTATGTATGTGTGTGTGTGTGTGTGTGTGTGTGTGTGTGTGTGTGTGTGTGTGTGTGTGTGTGTTGTCCTTAGGTTAGTTTACTTCAGTGTAAGTAGTTTGTAAGCTACGGACAGATGACCACGCAGTTTGGTCCGATAGATTTACAAACATTTGAACATTTGATTTGAAACAAGAAAATACGACGCAAGAATTCGACTACTCACGTTCCAAATTCACAGAATAACATACCTGCGGTATATGGGGTAAACTCGAAACAAGAACGATGAACTGAAAACGCTTGGGCAAATAGCCATAGCACATCGTTATGATACGGGCCTAACCAAATGTTCAAATGTTTGTAAACCTATTGTACAATAGGTCATCAGAACCTACAGACAAATTACATAAAATAGCTTAAACTAATCTAAGAACAACACACACAACCATGACCCAGTGAGAACACGAAACTCCGATAGCCGGAATTTACGCTTCAAGTTCGAATGACGGATATAGCCTTCCGCCGCGAACTGTGGATAATAGCTTGTAGGAATAATGACATTACGGACAAATATTGCAATTGTGGTATTAGATGAGCTTCTTCCGCTACATGACAGCTATCATCTGGCAACAGAGCGTATTCTGCGCTAATTATGACAGTTTGCAGTATTGATAATATGGCGTCGATTCTTTTCGGACATTTCTGCAAGATCAAAATACCATTGATTGACAATAAAGGTTGTAATTCTGAAACATTTTGGCCGTTTTAGGGCACTGAAATAAATTCATTTATGAAGTTGAAATTATGTGCTGGACCGGGGGATTCGAACCCGGATTTCCTGCTCGGACCAACGGTCTCCTTAACCAATTATACTATCCAGGCACGCTTTCTTCCACACCGAATTATCAATTTATAGCACACTGCGATGGTAGAGCTTCCTACCCGTTACTTTTCTTGCTCGCAACCTACGTATACTGGACTCAAGCAACGGATCGAGTATATGAAAGTGTCCACATTGAAATTATCAGTTGGCTGCTAGGGGCATATTTTAAATTTGCACATCTTCAGGGCGCAAAACTGCTGTAATTAATAATTATATATATATATATATATATATATATATATATATATATATATATATATATATATATATATATAACTATGCCAAAGATCGCTTTGTTGTAATTTTTAATGTTACATAACAAGTTTCACTGTGTAGTTGCCGTCTTTAGATGCCCCTACAAAAATACAAAATTTTGTACGCATATGTTAAATTCTTCTTTGTATTTTTGTTGACGCATCCGAAGACGGCAGGTAGATTGGTGAAACTGGTTATGTAACAATAAAAATTTCAGCAAAGATATCTTGGTACTATTTTCACTATTTTATACTCACTGATTGGTCGGTCACATGGACAGGGACGTGGTTGAAAGAGATGAACGTCCACAATGTCGGAATAGACAAAAAACCTTGCGAGCTAGTTAGTAATAAAATGGAATTGTGTTCCACTGTTCCGCTCCATCGATCCATCATTACAAAGTATAGCGTTGGTCTTGATGGCTGTGAACCACACGTCTCATTGTTTAGAATAACACTCATTTGTACCTATTATCGAACCCGATAATACTTCGCAATTGCTAATGTGTATGGTTAGTGGATACACAAACTGATTCGCAAATCTACATCTACATCTACAACCATACTCCGCAAGCCACCTGACGGTGTGTGGCGGAGGGTACCTTGAGTACCACTATCTATTTTCCCTCCTATTCCAGTCACGTATTGTTCGTGGAAAGAAGGATTGTCGGAATGCCTCTGTGTGGGCTCTAATCTCCCTGATTTTATCCTCACGGTCTCTTCGCGAGATATACGCAGGAGGGAACAATATACTGTCAGACTCCTCCGTAAAGGTATGTTCTCGAAACTTCGACAAAAGCCCGTAACGAGCGACAGAGTGTCTCTCCTGCAGAGTCTTCCACTGGAGTTTATCGATCATCTCCGTAACACTTTCACGATTACCAAATGGTCCTGTAACGAAACGCGTTGGATCTTCTCTACCTCCTCTATCTATCCCACCTGGTACGGATCCCACACCGGTGAGCAGTATTCAAGCTGTGGGCGAACAAGTGTACTGTAACCTACTTCCTTTGTTTTCGGACTGCATTTCCTTAGCATTCTTCCAATGAATCTAAGTCTGGCATCTGCTTTACTGACGATTGACTTTATATGCTCGTTCCATTTTAAATCCCTCCTAATGACTACTCCCAGATACTTTATGGAATTAACTGCTTCCAGTTGCTGCCCTGGTATAGTGTAGCTAAATAATAAAGGATCTTTCTTTCTGTGTATTCGCAGCACATTACAGTTGTCTACATTGAGATTTAATTGCCATTCCCTGCACCATGCGTCAATTCTATGCAGATCCTCCTGCATCTCAATACAATTTTCCATTGTTACAACCTCTCTGTATACTACAGCATCATCCGCAAAAAGCGTCAGTGAACTTCCGATGTTATCCGCAAGGTCATTTGTGTATATCGTGAACAGCAACGGACCCACGACACTCCCCTGTGGCACACCTAACTCCTACTTCAGAAGACTTCTCTCCATTGACAATGACCTGCTGCTTTCTGTTATCTAGGAATTCCTCAATCCAATCACACAATTGGTCTGATAGACCATATGCTCTTACTTTGTTCATTAAACGACTGTGGGGAACTGTATCAAACGGCCTTGCGGAAGTCGAGAAACACAGCATCTACCTGAGAACCCGTGTCTATGGCCCTCTGAGTCTCGTGGACGAATAGCGCGAGCTGGGTTTCACACGAACGCCTTTTTCGAAACCCATGCTGATTCCTACAGAGCAGATTCCTAGACTCGAGAAATGTCATTATATTCCAACATAACACATGTTCCAAAATTCTACAACTGACCGACGTTAGAGATATAGGCCTATAGTTCTGCACATCTGTTCGAGGACCCTTCTTGAAAACGGGGATGACCTGAGCCATTTTCCAATCTTTCGGAATGATGTGCTGTTCTAGAGACCTACGATACACCACTGCGAGAAGGGGGGCCAGTTCCTTCGCGTACTCTGTGTAGAAACGAACTGGTATCCCATCAGGCCCTGCGGCCTTACCTCTTTTGAGCGATTTTAATTGTTTTTCTATCCCTCTGTCAGTCATTTCGATATCTGCCATTTTGTAATCTGTGCGGCAATCTAGGGAAGGAACTACAGTGCTCTGTGTAACAGCTTTGGAAAAATACATTTAGTAATTCTGCCTTTAGAGTGTCATCCTCTGTTTCAATGCCATTTACGTCACAGAGTGTCTGGACACTTTGTTTTGATCCATCTACCGCTTTGACATAAGACCAAAATTTCTTAGGATTTTCAACCAAGTCAGTACAAAGAACTCTACTTTCGAATTCGTTGAACGCCTCTCGCATAGCCCTCCTCACGCTACATTTCGCTTCGTGTAATTTTTGTTTGTCTACAAGGCTTTGGCTACGTTTATATTTGAAGTGAAGTTCCCTTTGCTTCCGTAGCAGCTTTCTAATTCGGTTGTTGTACCACGGTGGCTCCTTTCCATCTCTTACGACCTTACTAGGTACATACTCATCTAGTGCATATTGTACGATGGCTTTGAACTTAGAACACTGTTCCTCATCACCATCTGTACTTAAGATAAAACTTCTGAGCTGGGCCGTAAAGTACTCTAAAATCCTCTTTTTGTCACTTTTTCCGAACAGAAAAATCTTCCTACATGTTTTAATATTTCTATTTACGGCTGAAATTGCCAATGCTGTAACCGCTTTATGATCGCTGATTCCCTGTTCCGCATTAACTGTTCCGAATAGTTCGGGTCTGTTTTTCACCAGAAGGTCTAATTATCTGTATTCAATGAGGAATCTCTTGTTTTGTGTTACGCGTAAGTCAACCGATGTTACGACATTTCACTGCTGGTATTTATTTCTAGAGAAATAAACCAGGAACTGACATCAATTCATTGTTTACAACACACCAAATTAATGAGAGGAGACATCAATTCTATTATTGTATCACAACAAAGATCTGATTGGAATTGATAAGACAATAAAACGTTGCTTTCAGTTGTATCCTCTGTCAACCTACACTACCTACTCTTCATCCTTCTCCTCGTCCTTCTCCACCTAGTTCTGATATAAACCACGGTACATCTGATTCAGAACAAATTCCAAGTCTTAAGTATTTTTTCCAATCGCCAATTAGTCAATTTCCTCCTCGCTTAATTGCTCAGCTGATACTCCCAATCTCTCTAGTCATCTGCTCCTCCCATGTGTCCAGTATTTTCTCCCCGCACTGTCTGTTTTGATTGTGGCTCTTGAACGTACTCTCTCGTGTAAAGGATGCTTCATCCGTAAAAAGGTACACAGTTCAGAAATGCCGATTGTTAGGTACACTTCAGCAAAAACCACTGGCAGATTTTAATTAGAGTGGGAAGTGGTCTGGCTTATAGTCTTGAAACTTCTAAAAGCAGTAGGGATTCAATTCATCTTGATGCCACAAATGTCATATTGTGGAATGGTGTACACCAATTGATGTCTATACTATCTGTTGAACTTCAATTGTCAAAGCGTGCCAGCCGTAGACCTTCACATATAGTTCATTGCCAAATTGAAATATGGCTGCTTCGGAATGTTATTAGAACAAGAAGTGATAATACGTTTCGATTCCATTGCCACACCATCCTACTACACCGTATGTAGATATAAAGTTCAAACTAAGAAGTATGCTTTGAATTATTGTCACGTAGAAACTAAATGATATGCGTTTGCCATATTCCAATATGACGGACAACGCGAAATCTTGTGTAAAGCTTATGAATGTCTAGGCACGCAGCAGTTGTATGCTCAGAGACCAGAATTATAGATCCAGGTAACATAGAGATCGTGCAACGCACCGTGAGTTTGAAGAGAATGTGCTTTTCAAATCTTCAAATTTTTGTACAACTTATGGGACTTAACTACGGGGTCATCAGGCCCTAAGCTTACAAACTACTTATGAAATAGCTAAGACTAAAGACGGCACAAATATCCATGCCCGTGGGGATTCGAACCCCCGACCGTAGTGGCCGTGCAGACCGTGACTGGAGCGCCTTAGCCCTTTCGGCCACCGCGGCTGGCGAATGTGCTTTTCAGCAGTACTAGCGATTTCTGTTCAATTCTGGTGTACGCACGTTACCTTATCGATCACGTTCGTCAGCCCTTCGAGTTTTTCACACCAAATGATTGCAAGGGTTTCGAAGTAGGTCTTCGAGTTATATGTGAAATAGCAAGAACGTGCCAGTGGAAAGTTTACCTCAAGCAAACCTGTCTCTCTTAGGCGCCTGTGGATGGCAGCAAATAGGCGTAGATCTGCCTCGCAATGATTCGGAAACCGCTGAACGTGTAAAAGTTGAGGAGCGCGAGCATTTCCATCCGCCATCCAGTAAGACAGACATGGCCAAACAGCGCCTCGCGGGCGCGGGCACCCTCGTTGTGCCACGCCCCTGCCCCGCGCACTGTGCGCAGCGACGTATGGGGCACTAGACTAGCGACACACGGTCGCGGCCAGTGTACTGCGCCCGCGGGGCGCGGGCGCGCCTGCCGCACAGAGACGGAATCCCCAAAACGTGGCCGAAACCCCAAGAAGACGTTTAATTCACACAAAACTCATCAAACGGGGAGTTTTTGAGGTAGGTTATTACGAATTTGATGGTAAAAATTGTCTAAACAAACTAGCGGAGCTAATATAGCAACGTGACCCAATAATAATTTATTAACAACAGTGTATATATGATATTTAGACACTAATAATTAATACACTGCCAACACGATTTGTTTATTATAACAAAACTAGATGACCCAGTAAACTTCGTATTACTTGTGAATATAAACCATATTAATATAAATCACATACATTTTACACCCAGGTTTTACAGAAGCACCATCAGGTAGTCTAAGTATCGGATCGATAGTGTGCGTCACTTGGAAGCAATTGTTATATTTTTGGATGTTGGCCAAGAAGTGTTTAGAGTCATTTTCCATCCCAAAAAGTATTGAGTGTAATGGACCAGGTGGTGGGACCAATTGTGGCAATTTTACTTTACCACCAGCACAACATAATCCTGCCATTCATCGCTGTATTTTAAAACTTTACAATGTTGACAAATGATTGAAATTTCCTCATCTGTTACAGATTTGTCGGCACTATAATCTTTTTCCGGATCGTAAGAAAATGCTCCTCGTTCCAGGTTCACTGGAGCGTCTGCCGAATCGATCGATTTCATTATCTCGTGCTTGCTGTTGTTGTGATCAATGTGCCGGAACTCGTTCCGTTCTATACATATCAACTTCGTTGTAATTCACACTACAACGCAAACCTGCCATACCAATACGACTGTTAACATATCATTCTCTCGCTGTTCATCAGTGCGGTTAGCGAGTGAGATAGCTCGTCGCACATTTGATTGACGTCGACGATCTATTTTACGTCTTTTCTCTTCGGCATTGTGAACAGTATCAGATAATAATGTTAGCGTGCAGTGATAATGGTAACTATAATGCTGGCAGAATGACAAATTTTTTGTTTTTGTTTTTGGTGTTAGTTTCATTGTGCACTTTGCATATATTTGGTGTATGTGTAACCTTTGACAATTACTTTGACAGTTCATATACGGGTTCAGATTATGTAAAGCGAACTTTACTCTTTTAAAGCATATTTCTGAACGCACCCAATACAATATCAAGTTATTATTTTACATGTTTTAAATCTGAATTTTCCTCGCAATTTTTCCACATTTTATCACTGTTTAAACCTTCCCTGAACTTCCACTATTTTTCAGAAGTCATAATTAACTTTTAAAAATTCGTTGTCGCTTTTGTAAAAAGTGCATAGAACGGCAGAACAACAGAAGTACCTGTCATTATTTTACATGTTTTAAATGTAAATTTTACTCGCAATTTTTCCATATTTTATCACCGTTTAAACTTTCCCTGAACTTCCACGAATGTGACATGAACATTATCCTGGACATGTGTGCGTGATTTGCCCACTCTTTCCGCCCACTATCGAGCCGATACTTAGAATATCTGATGATGCCTTTATAAAGCTACTGGGTCTAAAATACACATGATTTAAATTAATATTGTTTATATTAAGAGGTAAGTGATACGAAGTTCACCGGGTCATCTAGTCGACCCGGCAATGCTTCGCAATTGCTAATATGTATGTGCTCCAGCTTTGAACGTCAAAAGTGCAAAATTTTATCTCAATCGTACGAATGATATTGATATCCCAAAAACAAGAGCTCATTCAGTTTCCACAAATTTTCCTATTTTCTGGCCAACTATTCCAAACGTATACTTCACTCAAACATTCCTCTCGCTTTCAACGTCGAATGATTAAAATTTTACCGCAATCAGATGAATTGTATTGACATTTCGTAGAAAAATCTCTCTACTTTTTTTTTATTTTCCAATTTGCTGGAAACTATCCGAAATTTTTATATCATAAGAACGTTACTCTTACTTTGAACGTCAAATATGCAGAATTTTATCGCAATCAGACGAACGACATTGATATCCCATTGAAAAAAGCTCTTTCAGTTTCTCGCTAATTTCCAAATTTTTCCGGGTAACTTTCCGAATTTTTAGTTCATAAGGACGTTCATCTTTCGTTGAACGTCAAATGATGAAAATTTTATCGCAAGCGGATGAACGGTTCTCAACTTATAGTATTGAGTACATTTAGAAACACATTGAAAAAGAAACTTGGTTTGAATTTTGCCACTTTCCATTTTAACTGTCTCTACTTTTTTTTTTTAGTGAAAACTTTTCAAAGACCATAACCCCTCTCCGTCGTGCGAATAGTCAGTTATAGTGCTGAATTCAATCAAACACACATTGACAAACGCACTTTCGGTTTTTCTCCAATTTTCCAATTTTCTGGTAGATTTACGAAAAAAAAATTTCATACAAACCTCGTCCTATTAAGCCGTACTGAAGTGATGCTCTTACAACCATGTTGCAATTTATTTCGGTTTTCAAGACTAAAATTAGCCAAATTGGTTCACCCGTTCTCCAGTTTTAGCGAGACTAACGAACAGCAATTCATTTATATATATATAGATAACAGAATATTTGTCTAAAATATATATGCATTGTAATTCAAATCAAATGGCTGATAAGCTTAAGGGACGTAACTGCGTGGTCATAAGTCCCTAAACTTTCAAACTATTTATGAACTACCTTACACTAAAGACGACACAAACATCCATGCCCGAGGGGGGATTCGAACCCCCGACCGTAGCGGCCATGCAGACTGTGATTGACGCACTGCTCGGTCACTGCGGCCGGCCATTGTAATTCAATAATATATTGAAACAATCTTCAATGTCGCTGACAGAACACAAATAATGAATGTTATAGTGTAGCTAATAAGGACAATCATTCTTAACATAGAACGCTGCATCGACCGCGTTGTGCTATGAAATGTCGCCGCACGGGCACTTGTAAATATTCATTAAGCAAGCGAAATGGCAGATTTTTGCAGCTGATTCTTGTCAATTCCATCAGACAATTAATCAGTCTATAGTCTGAGAGTTGCAATCCCGCTGTATATTGAGGTATATGCTACTTTTGCTCTAGTTTGGCAAAGCATGGTCGTTGTGCACAGGCATCGGAAAAATATAATATAAATTGGATAACCTGAAATTTATACCGATTTAGAGTACTAATATTTTGTGCATACCTCTAGCAACCATTTCCAGCTTGCAGAACTGAAATTATTCACTTCACTACCAAAATATTCACCCACAAATCGAGAGTAAATTTTCCTTGCATTCACAGCGCCGCGTGTTCTCAACGAAGGTCTCTTTTGAAATGACGTAACTCGACAGGCATCGAAGACGGCAACCTCTTCTTCTGGAATGAGATGCACCAATTCTTCTTCTCCCCAACCCACCCATCAAAATTCCGAAGATCGAAATTTCATTTTTCGGGATTTTGGCCACTTTTAAATGGATTTCGTCCCACTGTGCGCTGGGCGGAAATTTTGGCCGCATGTCTGTCCTTTGCGTCCATTAACAGCACTCAATTTCCTGTCACTACCGTCAATGCATAATCTGTGAATGAGTCATGTGAACGGTCAAAAGCAACGCTTTCACGTCCAAGTAAATAATGGAAAACCGTTGTGTTGTCCCGCAAGGAATATCTGCAACTAATAATGTAATGTTTGTAAAGTCTACGGGACTTAACTACGGGGTCATCAGTCCCTAAACTTACAAACTACTTATGAACTACCTAACACTAAGGACGGCACAAATATCCATGCCCGAGGGGGGATTCGAACCCCCGACCGTAGTGGCCGTGCAGACCGTGACTGGAGCACCTCAATCCCCTCGGCCACCGCGGCCGGGTATCTGCAACTATGCCGACTACAGCGTTCACGTGTAAAGGCCAGGAACCGTCAACCGGACGTTCCTTTACCTTGGTGAGACTAATGCAATGAAAACGGTGCCCTGTAGTTCCGCTACTGTGACGACTCGGATGGCATGTTATGTGCCAACATTTTTGGCTGTGCGTGTTGCAGTTAAACGACGCCTAGTGCCGTAAAAAATGCTTGTTATGTTCCACTCAACTAGCTCTCTCATTTTCTACACTCATTTTAGATACATCCTGCTTAAGTATGCAATAGCAGGCCAAACCGTGGATACAGTTACTTATATAAAATATCTGGTAGTAGATAAAATAATAATTTCAAATGGAACGTTCATATAAAAACATTACCAGGTAAGGAAGATGCCAGACCGAGATTCATTGTTAAAATTGTCAGAAAGGATAGTTCGTCAGCAAAGGAAGTATGTTCCAAAAGTCTCCTCCGTGCAGCGCATGAGTATTGCTCATCAGTGTCCCATCCGCACCAGATGAAATTAATAGAAGACACAGAGATGTTCCAAAGATAAGCAGCACTCATGTTACTGGCTTATTTACCAAGTGCGAAAATATTATGGAGATGTTCGGGAAACCTCTAGTGGCAGACGCTGCAAGAGAAACGTTATGTATCGCGATACGGGCTTCTGTCGATGATCCAAGAGCGCACGTTTCATGATGTCTACCAAAATACTGCTTCCTCTTTCATACATCAGAGAGATTAGGGACCGCACGGAGGCATACAGGTAATCAATTTTTTCAGCGAACGCTACGCGACTGGTATTGGAGGAAGTGATAATCGTACCCACAGTAATCTCTACCACGCGGTGTGAGGTAATTTGCGGAGTTTGGATGAAGCTGTTAGTGGTTTTTAATTGTTTCTGTCTTTACCTTCATTGGTCGGATAACTGTGGGTCAGTAACTGACCATCCTCGACAGCAAATTGCTTACTGTAACCATCTTACTCCTAACAAACTCTGCCATATTCCAAAATGATAATCAGGCCACACTTGGGCAGAAAATTTCAGGCAGGCTTAGTACAGCTTCAGGAAATTGGCAAATATCACCACTGTACACCACAGTCGCCATGTCTCGATATAACTAAACCTTTGTGGGGGGAGTTTTAGTTTTGGAGCAGAGCGTGAGGAATTATTTTACATCTCCAGCATAGTGGAAATAATTGGCGAATTTTTGTAACAAGAATGGATAAC
Source organism: Locusta migratoria (assembly GCA_026315105.1). Taxonomy (NCBI): domain Eukaryota; kingdom Metazoa; phylum Arthropoda; class Insecta; order Orthoptera; family Acrididae; genus Locusta; species Locusta migratoria. The sequence goes on from CM048746.1 coordinate 145,566,226, forward strand.
TTTCTGTTGCTAAAACATAAAGACGCTTTACGAATCCCTACCTGGAAGAGTTGCAACTTTTCTTAAAGCCATTGGTGACTAAATACTTGTAAGTATTGTTACTATGTTATGTGACCCAGTCTCCTGCAATTTATGAGGATAGGAGTGTTGCTGCAGTGCATGTGGTCTGCCGCAGTGGGGCTTGAAATCGAACGGTATTAGGTTTAAAAACGTTTAAACAGTGTTCACGCGGCGGTACTCCCTTCTTCTCCCGAAATTTTTCGGGCCGACGTTCTCTGGGTCAGCGGGTAGACGTCGAGTTGCCCACCGTTGCGACAGTCATCGAAGAGTTCGCTGAACCAGCCACCTTTTGCTAGGACTTGCTGGTGTCTGCTGAGGTGTTGGTCTGCTGGGCGTTCGGACGTCTGTGTCTGTGTGTGTATGTGTGTGTGTGTGTGTGTGTGTGTGTGTGTGTGTGTGTGTGTGTCTGTGTGTCTGTGTGCGCGCGCGCCGTCTAGCTGGATCGTCCAGTAGATTAGATTAGTGCTTGTTCCAAAGATTATGAATACGACATTTCGAAGTGATGTGGAATTTGTCAGTTTAATAAAATGTAACTTTCTATGATATTTCAAAACATGCATTCTCCTATTTTTTAATTATAAATATTAAGCTCAAAATATTAATTCGACCATTCAAATAATCACATGAGAAAACCCGTTCTTTTGATATTGGATTGTTTAAGTTTCAGTTCGTCTGGAATGTGGTATGATACTGTTCATCTGTTACAGTTTCACACAGTTCACTTGTAAACGTCGACAGCTGGAGGTATGGATATTATCTCCGCCATGTAATTACGTCACGTCCGATGATTGGTGTTTGGCATGCGCCGCTCTTTCTGTCAGTCATCCTGATGCGAAACTGAAAATATTAAACGCAACATCAGATCATTTGGTTAAAGCTATTGGCCTCTGCTCCACAAACATAAATAAATGAATGAATGCATGTGGGATGTATCCGTTTATGTTAATCATGTCACATTAGGATATTGTTTTCTATTGTAGTTGGTTACAATCTGAAATCCAAATGTTCAAATGTTTGTAAAGTTATGGGACCTAAATGCAGTGGTCATCGGTCCCTAAACTTACAAACTGATTGAACTAACTTATCGTAAGAACAACACACACACATCCCTGCCCAAGGGATGACCCTAAGATCATAAAGATAATTTACCGATCCAGTGTGAGAGAAAAGTGTGGAAAACTATTATGACACTGCATATTCAACTATGCTGTCCTTTCCATCGCAAGCTGCTTTCAATCTTCCGAAGGATCTTTAGCGCCACTAAAGGTTACTGTATGACCTTCCGTAAAAGAGTCACTAGTAGAACATTTAAATTCAGCGAAAAATTGATTCAGATTAACAGTTGCAAGATCGTAGTCAATTTATGTATGTGTGTGCTGTTAAATAATGTTATATTACCTCACTATTTACAAGCCTTCAGAGATACTTATCTGTTATTTATATGAAATGGGGAATACGACTCATTTTTCTCACCGCTGGCCATTAAGTCCTTCAAACCTTACATAGAACTTCTGCTCGAACTGTTTGATTTACTCCATGAATTACACATTTTAGAAAGTTACTGGTAGTGCGACTGCTAATTAAACACGCTTTCCCGAAACTATGAGAATGGTGAAAAGCGTCAGCAATGCAGAAATACTATTACAAAAAGTATTTATGAATCGAGAGTGGGGAAACTAAGTACGACTGAAAGTATAGTAATGAAGTGGCAAGAACATTCCACGTTCCATTTCACACCCTAAACATTTTCAAATCTTTAGAAGTATATGTCACCCATCTTATAGACATTAAACTAGGTAGCAAGCCTCTGTGAGACAAACAAAACAAATATTTGCTGAAATACACAAATCTATTAGTGAAGAGGCAGTTAAAAAATGAAAGGAAGTGTATTACAAATCGTCTCTAAAAGTATCATTCGTATAAAACTTAAATTACTATATAGAGCCGTACGGTCTCCGATTAAAAATACTAATCACATCAGAACTCCATAAATCTGCTCATCACATTATACCTAGACACTCTCATTTAATACCACGTTGTTTCTGTATATATCTTCTTAAATCACAGTGATTATACTATCCATTAGGTTCAAGTTACTGAGAGAAAGCAAGAAAATAACTATCTTCATGTGGTGTATATACAATCACTAATGGTCCTATTTACAGATGTTACTATTTCCTATTAATTTCGAGGACTAATTGTAATAACATAAACGAGACGTGTTGCAGTCGCAACTACAAAGATTCTAAAGATGATCGTGATGGATCGAAACATGTAAATGAAAAGAAAAGGCACTTGCAACTGTATACTGATAATTACCCAATAAATTATTTCAAATAAAAGTAAATGTTAGAAAATTATCCATTCATAAATACTATGCTAATGAGATCTGAATATTGATACCTGGGAGAGACGATAGAATAATTGTAATCAACATAATTCTTGACCTGTGGAAGAAAACCAAACAATATAAGTTAAGGAAATCAATGGCTGGCCAATTTATGTTGGACGTAGAGTACAGATACGGTTACTAAAGCGACTGACCCAACTATTAAAGTGGATACAAATCCTAAAGCTAAGATCATGTTCATGCTTCAAGAGCAAGAATAAAACCCGCAGGAAATAAATAGGCTTTTGAAACAACAGTTAAACGAACAGCAGCAAGAAAGGCGATTTTTGAGGAACTGGCAGGAAAGATGATTTTAGAGGAAAAACATCAGGAAAGAGATAGGATTTTGCAGAATGAAACAGCAGTAGATAGACAGACTTTTGTATCTGCAGTTACAATGTTCAAGCGTAAGCCGAACGGTTCAGAACACAGGTGCTAAACAAACCGCAATCATACAAATGCAAGAAGCTTATGGAACTATTCCCAAAACCTTAACTTTCTTTGAAACTGTTTCCAAAAACCACAGTCTGCACAGACCACCCTAGTAAGAAATATTACAGACTTATCTAAGCAGGTGTAATAATTGATCTCAGAGAAAGAGATAAGTATAAATTAAAAATTTAAAGAACACGAACAAGCGATAGTAGAGGATTTAAATGAATGGTTAAATGAAAAGGATAAACAAATCACAGAAAAACTAAACCATGTAGCAATTCAACTTCTTAGCCAACAGATAATGTTAACTAAAGATTACATTGTTGATGAAGCTATCGATTTGGCATATAACTAAAACATGGTAGATAATCTTAGGTTAGTGCCTTTGATCTCAGTGCGTTCTGCTTCTCATAACTTGACAAGGAATAAACCTTTTCAGACTCTGTAACTCGACAAATGAAGGCCTCATGCTGTTGTTTTTATGTGTAGTTTATAACTTGGACGGAAATTAAATTCTCCTTCACTTCTGCACATATGAATGTTGAGGCTGCCCTTTGGGCAGCAGACTATGAAAATATATGTACCTCTTTTGAACAATTAGAACAGGCGATCCTGAACAAGTATTGGTCGCCCTGTGTTCAGGAGAGATTAAAAAACGAAGTATAAACTCGTAAGCCCTTTTCCTACGAGAAAGCTACACTTAAAAAATACATATAAAGTTACCTCGATATAACTAAATATTTTGGCGAACCTGTGTCCCACAAAGTGGTAATCCGTTTTCTGAAGCGAAAGCTACTTATAACATGAAAGAAAAGTTACTTTACGTACCTGAGAAAGTTGTATCGCCATTTTTGGACTCTATAGCGTTATTGCATGTGGTAGAGACCTCCACAATAGTAACCACAATGAAAACATGCAGGTAATGGAGATAACAGCAATAACAAATAACAACAGTAACCCTATTAATCCATATACAGGACAACGAAATGGTGGACAAGTTTAACAGATAGAACCACAGTAATTTTTATCAAAACGGGTCTCCCATCTCAAACAACAGGTATCATCTTGGTTACCACATGACCTGCAATCAAATGCAAAATAACCACAAGCCTAATGAAAATTTCAGACCAGTTCAGAATCAGAGCAGAAAGTTTGCGGAAAGTCCACCCCAACCCATCGAGACTCTACAAACCAGAACCGACCGTTAACGACCGCTAAGGATTGGACACCGCAACAACATAGCGGTAGAATTGTTGGTTTCTGACACTAACACACAGCAAGAACAGCTGTATCATTTACTAACTATGTATTTACCTGTCTTTTAAGACTTTTTTTGTATAAGATAGATGTGTTCCCTCATAAAATGTTTCGTACAATAATTATTTTGTTCTGTGAGCCAAAAGTCAAGGATATCAAAAATTAACAACCATTTGAGGTTGGAGGTAAGATCCTTTTGAAATTTCAGTTTTCTTTGTTCTGTGTTTTTACTTATCTTCTGGCTCACAGAACATAATATATTGTGACAAAACATTATTATGTCGACTATGCATAGGAGAAATTAGTATTATCATCACAATACAAAGTACCCATTACTGCCAAGTCACTGTACGTGAGCAACTTTTATACTAGTTCTTTTTATTACAAAGAATTAGCTTACATTTAGCATTAAATGTGTCACTCTTTTTACTCCTATATCAAAAATCAATTAGATTTTCGAAAGATTGTTTGAGCAGAGATTATGGTATCTGAACTCCCTGCGAATTCAAAGTTATCTGTATTCCGTGAAAGTGTGGATTGCAAATAACCAGCTATCTGAATATCTTCTTTAATTGAAAGTAAATTGAATAAGCTGTTCGCTTTTTAAAAAAATATTTGACTGGACATAACACATACAAAGCTGCAATAATATTCCGAATCGATATGACAGAACTTCGAAAGCAATTATTACTTGATTGGAGAATAATTACCATAAAAATTAATTTAAAATTAAAATGAAAGACATCGGACAATTATAAATGGTACTCTAATTAAATTGGAGATTCTCAACAAATGGGCGCTGTAATTAAAAATAAAACTTACGATTTATCAGTGAAGACGATAAACCGTACTTCGAGCTACATCAATGCAACATATTAACAAACTAATCAAGGATATATACTCCACAGATCTGGTCCGTGGCATTAGATTTCCTTAAATTAATGCCTTACACTACTTTGAATCCTTTTGATGATTATTCACAAAGCAATAAAAATTACAACACACTTACAGAGTGTCTCCTCTGTTTGAATTGGTTTGCTAAATGAAGACAAACTGGAGAGCGGTTTCACGGAGGTGACATATACAATTGTCTTATTCATTGCTCTTTGGCCACTGATATTAATAAATTACATTCAAAATTGCATACATTATACATCTTTGTCATAATCGTTACATTCGTCGAGTGTTACGAAACAAGATTTTTCACTTGGCATTGTCATTCGTATAAATAAATTTACACAGGAAAATAGTAACGTTAACAGAGAAAAATCGTCAAAAACATCGCAATTTCTCAGGGGTGGTATTACACAGTCCTCATCTGTGATTTCTCGAAGATCTGTTTATTTGTTCTTTGAGGATTCAATCTATTCGTGTGAACACGTAATATCAGTCGTATCTTCCTTTCTAGCTGTTTCCAGATCTTCTGCATGCTCATACATTTCCTTACTCCATTATTCTTGGGCCGCAGATTCTTCCTGTATCATCCTTTCGACTTTTCGGAGCTTTTCCAGGCTTGTTAATGTTTGCCGATACTATTACAAAGAGTATCACTGGCTATTCACGGCATTACAGAGCTTTATCTTTGCACTGATTGACAAGACTTTTATTGAATAAAATTCTTGAATATCCGTCTCCAGATCGCTTATATTTTCTAAAACATTACCAGTTTCGGGACAGCTGCCCATCTTCAGATCAAAATTTTAAAGTTACAGAGTAACCAGTCCTGTAATGAACGAATGTTCACACTTCGTCAGATTCTACAGTTGTATTTCGATCGTGATGAAATTCTTAAATATGATTGAACAATTCAGTTTATCAGTGCAGTATTAATATATTCAGATAACCTACGATCATTTCAATTAATTAACGTGGCTAAACAGCTAATTTTAAGATTTCGGCGAAGTTTCGAATGAAATAAAATTTCTGACAATTCTAGCAGCTCTCTCTGGAAGTTACGTTACATTTTTCATGGTGATAATCATCAAAGAAACATTTAACACATAAATATTGTTCACACCATGTGAATTATATGTATGCAAATTAAAGTAAGAATTTTTTTTAAATATTATGCTTCAGTGGAAAGCATACTTCATTCAGATTTTTAAATGACTGCTTTTCGGCTGTTGGCTTTGGTGCATGCCAAGCGTACCGCATGATTGGGGTGTAGCAGAAGGAATTTGTTTTTACCAACGTACGTTTTAATGCGAAGTTGAAAATAAAAACAAAAATCTAATATATATAAATTAATGTTTGTCTTTTCGTTTGTATTTTATACAGGGCCATACCATATATCCGATAGCGAAAAAAATTTGTCCACTCATTGCTTGCACTCGCGCGAAGGTTATAGGCATACTAAGATTAACTTCGTATGGTGCATGGCCGAGGGTGCTTTACAATTAGTTAATTTGTTACTTACGCCTTCACGCTGAAATGGCTGGACAGATATGAATGAAATTTAGTACAGAGGTAGCTTATACGCTGATTAATACATGGGCTACATTTCGTAAGCCACCCTACGCTGCGTGGCGGAGTGTACCTTACAATGGGTTAATATGTTTGCTACTCAGTACTGAAACAGCTGGACGGAATTGAATGAAATGTGGAATGAAGATACCTTATACCCCAATTAATACATGGGCTACCTTTCATAAGCCTCAATAGGTGCATGATGGAGGGTGCTTTACAACAAACATCCAAATTTTTTGACTTAGTGACCCTGAAAGTTACCACAAGAAAGTATCTTCATGAAGGAGATTTTTATAATCTGCTTGCCAGTTGATTTAGCATGGCGGCTTTGAAGCCGTTTGACTAGTCAATATAAAACGTGGCGCATATATGTATGTTTTATATGTAGGAGGAAGAGGTCCGTGGAGGAGGAGACGGACAGAAAGAAGAGGTATCAGATGGACAGTGAGAGGAAAGGAGGAGAGGGATGGAGAGGGGTGAAAGGAGAATGATAGTGGGTTAAGAGGAGGTGAACGGAGAGAATGTAGATGAAAGGAGAGAGAGAAAGGAGGGAGATAGATGCACAGACAGAGAAGAAGGTGGACAGAGAGAGAAAGGAACGGAGAGATGGACTAACTTAAGACTGGAATACGTAACTACCAGGGCGACGCCGGGTTTTCAGCTAGTTAATAATAAATTTCTTAAGTGAATATGTTGTGTCTTGATTTCTGCATAAATTAAAGTAAGTGGAATAGAACAGGGAAAATCCAAACCAACTCCAGTATTAAGAAAACCAGATAAAGTAGCAAAACAAGAAACGCTTGCCACAGTCGAACATTAATCAAACAAAATAAGCTTATAGTGGCACTAGGCCAATATGATAAACAAGAATAACAAAAATCTGAGAACTACATTGAGATCTGATGAAGCTAAAGCCAGTGTATGAACGGTATGTAACTGGCCTAGCGGTAGTGCACTTTTGTCCTCACTCTGTTGGTGCACTTATAAAGCCGGCAACCGCGGAGAACTACACTCAGTCGCACAGTTCTGATTGGTTGAACACAGTCAAATGCGTCTTCTCACGACGTAGTGCCCTAGTACAACGCCGTCTTGCGGGATGTTCTTGTCATCGTCGTTGTTGCTTTGGTGGCTGTTTGGGCTTTGGAGGGTTGTCGGTGGGAGCGCCCTGGAGAGGTAGGCAGCCCGCCAGGCATAGAAGCTGCAGGATGGAATGTCTAGCTATGCGCGCCGATGCCCTGGACCTTAGCGCCGTTGAATGGCGTTTCCTGGCAACGGTTTCTATGCTTATTTTGTTCCTCAACACGCTTTCTATATCGCCTAAAATTTTTTTGGTGTAATTGGGTAATTATGAAACACATTGACATATGGAAGAGACCCCCATCTCAGTCTTCGAGCCGCGGCGGATTAGCCATGCGTACTGAGGCGCCGTGCTGTGGTGCGCGCGGCCGTTCGCCGTCGGGGGTTGGCGTACCCCCTCGGGCATGGGTGTTTGTTTTGTCCTTAGGTTGCTTTACATTAGTTTAAGTAGATTATAGCCTACGGACTAATAACCGACGAGTCCGATAAATTTACAAACATTTTGAAAGCCGACCCCTTTATTCATTTGAACTACCCTGCATGCAAGTAACCTGCTTCCTCTGAAAATTTATCAGGGCGTTCACGTGTTCCTCCCGTAACCTGCAGTCACCACTTGAAACCATTTAATTATTAGTTTTAATGACACAAATTAATCTTGTGGTATCAATATTCCACTGATTAATGTAACCTCAATATCGCAACAGATAACGCAAGTTCCGAATTGTGGCTACCGGCTATGATTTTTATTAGGGCGGTCGTACTTTCAGTTTGAATCACCACCACAATCCAAATAGACATCTTTTTATATATATAATAGGACCTAAAAGGTGGGCGAAGATACAAATTAAATGAGAAGATGGGAAGAGATGTAAACTTAACGCAATTTCTTCGAACTAGCAAGTTTACACTAAACATATAAAGAGAACACAATGATGTTACGTAATCCTGGCGACTCGGTAGGTGTAAAAATATTTAAAATTACTTGTCTTACTAAACGTATTGGATTTTGTAGTGAATCGTCTCATACAGCTGGAACGGGGCACAAAGGGAGCAAATTATCCAGTCAAACACCATTCAATCTCCCTACATTTCATCCTCGAAACACTAGAAACAGGATGTGACATGCTCTACGGAAATTTGTAATACAAGGTGTTAAACTACGTACTTCCTAAGAGATACAGCACACAGGTTCCCTGGCAATAACAGCCTTTTAATCACAAGTTCCGAGACTTCGATTAACATTCGCGAATAAGTTAAATCACCACAAATAAAATAATAAATCAAATATATTTCAGGAGTAAATGGCCTCCGTTAAGAAGAACATAATTCACAACAAGACCGATACTTAAGGACGTTGCCAAGCCACGTACTGTCACATAAACGTTAATATCCATGAACTAAAAAAAAAAAAAAAAAAAAAAAAAATCGGGACAAAATTACCCACCGATATTGAAACATTAAAGTCGATGCACTGAAGTTGCTTACAGGGGATATGCTACTATACTCAAAGTGAAAAGGAAGCAAATGGAAAATGGTGGGAAATAACTGCAATCATGAAGACTTCCACCAAGAATCTATTGATTTCGGCCGATGGAGTTGATGGCCCATGATCGATTCAAATAAAACTTTAGACTGTTGGCAGAGGTTAACATCGCATACTGCCAAAAAAGGCAAAATTTACGAGATATATCAACAATTATTTAAACACAATAATTAAGAAAAGTTACTAAAGCACAGTTAAGGTGATTTGAAAACACAAAATTTTCAGATAACAGGAAGTGGCGAGAACATATCCCCAGCACGCTCGTTACAATGCACTAAATATGATTCTACCCCTGACATCGTCATTTATTTTGTAATACAAATACACACATTTGATCATGAATAATTACTGCCTGATAATTATGTGAAACTAAAAATTGAGGGCCTGAAACTGATGGCTCAAGTCCTACACGAAAGAAACCGTTACAATTTCAAGTCCCATATTAGACCGAATTTCTACGTTAAAATTCACATGAATTTGCATCTCACACATGATCTCGCGATAGAATTATGGTAGTTGCAGCATTACCGATCGAATAACTCAATGACTACGATAAGGCACATTTGCGATACTCACACCAGACCTTACATACGTCCGCTCGGGTCGAGGATTCAGCCAACTATAATGGCCGACACCTCTCCTAACCGCTCTTCAGTTTCAGGTTGCTCGGCGGAGCTCTCCCAATGGCTGAAGGCATAACGTGACCCACCGCTAACGTGACAACATACTCGTTTCGCGTTCTGCAGGATAGCAACCTCCGGAACCACAAGAAAATCTCCGCTGTTCCCCTAGCAAGCAAATGTTGGTTATCCTACTTGGAACTATCCGCTACTTCTAAACCACCTACAATCTCATCTCACCACCTCTTCCACACTTCCACACTCACACATTCACACACACACACACACGGGAAGGGAAACGGGAGCTGTAGAGTCTGGCTCCTTGTATTTTCTTTATTCAATTCAATTCTGCGTCCACTGATCTCTAATTCAAAACTGCACTGTATCAAAATAATAACCTGAAATGCCAAGTTCGTCTAAAATAAAAGATGCAACCAATCTGTTGATATTAATAAAAACGAATAAGGACTTTAGTAGGATAAAGTAATGAAGCGAACTAAAAGCACCGCTTCAATTTGAACATATGAAGATCAGTCTTTGACGTCGATGTGCTGCCACAGGACGAAATTCTGTAAGACTTTATTTTTCTGGCATGTGAGGAATAGCGCTGCGTAGCGTCGGTGCGGGAATTTCGCTTCACCCTGTATATGTTGTGAGGCTACTGTGAAGATTCCATAAATAACAGTCTGCAAGATGATCATGGGGGGTGGGGGAGACTCAGCAATATTCTGATGACACGATTTTGAGTGATATACATTTTCACTCGGTGATAAAGTCCCCAAAATATGGTGCCATAAGAGAGAATTGAATGAAAATAGGCATATTACGCCACTTTACTGAGTTGTTCATCACCAAAATTTGCAAAAACCTTAACAGTATAAGTAACTGCACTCAAAAGTTTCAGCAATTCATCAATGTGCATCTTCCAATTCATTTTCTCATCTACGTACACACCTTCTGAAAAGTCTTATTCAGCTACAAATTTCTTCATATTCACGGAATATAAGACATTAACAGCAAATGGGTAAAGTTGAAAATTGTGTCCCCAGCCGAGATTTGAACACGGGTCTCCTGCTTTCTAGGACGTTGCGCTGACCACTACAACACTGGGAACACTGCGCCCACCACCACTGCTCCGAATTACTCAAGCACGCCTCCCCCATCCTGCCCACTAGAAGTCAAACTCGTAGTTACTTTGTACTAATTCCAGTAAGAATAAGGACCTAGGAGTACCTCGGCACTGAAGAAAGGATCATTGCCCATCATCGGAAAATTATATATACAAATTTTTGTCCAAAGGCTATATTTATAAATGGTATCAAGCTATTTACTACCGTTTATATTATGACCATTTGCATAAAACCACTTAATGATTTTCGGAATGAAATTGTATACTATTTCTTAAGTTAATTATTATGATTACAACACTTATATCGTCAGCAACAAGCACTACGTTTGCATATTTGTGAATATAGAAAGAAAAGTCATTAGTGTATTAAGCACAGCAGAGGATCCAAGACCGATTTTGATGTGTCCCCAGTTTTAAGAAACAGGTGATTTTGGCGCGTTATACGAACCTCTTATTCGATTTTTCTGGACTCTTCCAGTTTAGTAAGAATTAAGTCACTAGTGCACGGCATTGCGGCGGAATAGCCGTACGCACTTAGGAGCGTGATGCGGTGCTCGCTGCCGTTCGCCGTTCAGGTTTGAGTCCTCCCTCCAGCATGGGTGAGAGTGTGTGTTGTCCTTAGGTCAGTTTAACTTAGTTTAAGTAGTTTTTAAGCCAGGGACTAATAAATAAGCAGTTAAGTCCCATAGATTTAGAAACATTTGAGTGAACGGCCACATTCATACAATACTTAAGATTATCTAAAAGAATTCCATGATTTACACAATCAAAAGCCCTCGAGAGATCGCAAAAAAATCCCAATGCGTGATGTTCGGTTGCTCAAAAAAAAATGAAAAGTTGATCACTTAAATTACGTATATAATTTTAAGATGAGAACCCCTCTGTAAACCAAATTGACAGTTTCTAAGTACTTGAATTTTTCAAATATGTTAAACTACTCTTGAATCCACAACTTTTTCAAGAATTTTTGTATAGAGCACTGAGAAGTGAGTAGTAGTTGTTGACATCAGACCTATCCCCTTTTATGCAGTGGTTTCACTATAACGTACTTCAGTCTGTCGGGGTAAATACCTTGCTTAAGAGAGCTATTACTTATGTGTGTGAGAATCCTACTTAATGTGATAGGAACAACGTTTTAGTAGGCTGATACAAATGACTTCTACATACGAGCCTCTAACTGTCAGGAACTTTATTATTTTTTTTTTTTTCTTTCAAAGCTGTAGGTATGCCGCTCTAGTAAACTTCTAGATCGTATTTCCTCCAAAACATATAAAAAAATCATTAAAATTTTCTTATCATCTGACTTTCTATTAATAGATTCTTCATTCCGTTTGATGGTAATACAGTAATTCTCTGTTTTCGGTTGCCCTGTTTCCCTCTGAATAACATTTTACGTTGTTTCTATTTTATTATCAGAGGCACTAATCTCGGACATGATACACTTCCTTTTGTACTTTTAATTCCTTTTCTTAATGCAGCACAATTATTTTTTGATATTTGACTATTTTGGTGTCATTATACTCTTTCTTCCTAGTAGATAGAATTCCCTTTACCGTTTACAAGATGTTTTGTTCAATCGTAAGACACGATTATTTACATGGTTTCTTACTATATTCTCGGAAAAGTGCAGCGGTTGGACATGGCATGGACTAGTTGCAAATTCCCTGCAGGAATAATTAGCCATACTTTTTCTGCAGATATTACTAATAGCGAAAGCGTTGATTGTACAGGATATTGAACCTGAAATAACCTCTTGATTATGTTACATACGTGTTCGGTAGGATTCACGCCGGGCGATTTGGATGAGCAGATCCACTAGGACGCGGCAACTAGATGACGGAGCTGTATCGTTTTTAGCGTTTCTTAAATTTCTCAGAGTATAGTTTAGTATTTTCGTGGTGTAAACGCTTTTACAGCTTTTATGCCACAATGGAAAAGAATTATGTCAAGGCCGACGGCAGAAACCTCCCTAAGGTTGATGCAATTATTGGTATTTTCATTCTTCAAAAACAATCCAAATTTTTACGTGTCAAATATAAGAAACGTGAAAACTGCATTATAAGTAACGCATACCTACATTTTAAAAGTAATTATTGCTAGAGATATGTTATGCCTTTGGAAAAAAGTACCCTACTTGTTGGTGTCAGCAGACTTACTCTAAAGTCAACATGTTATACAGTAAAGGGAAAAATTTTACCTGCTATCCAGGCGGCCTCCACGATTATGTTGGCAACATCAACATCAAGATAGAAAATCTTTGCCAGGTTGTATGGATCATACAGAATGGCTTGATTAGAGTATCGTACAGACCATGAAGTAAATAAACAATGCTGTTCCTGCTCTATGATTGATAGGTTCTGGCATGTACCGTTGTCGGGCGAGTAAAAGTAATTGCCCTTGTAAAGCCAAGATTTCATGACAAAATATTGGCGTTGTCACGCGATTGTCTAATGGCTTTGTCACACGTTTCTCGTTATTCAGCATCTGTTGCCGCCGAGATAGTTAGTAAAATTTAACTTAGTAAAACCTACAGTTAAGGGAGTAATTTAAATTTTACCTACTTCAATACCGTTAGCAAGGTGTAACATATACAGTATCTCTAAATAAATGCATTTTGGGTAACACTTTTAATCGCATTTACACTTGCATATTAAGAACGTTTACAGGCTAAATGAATCGGCGCATTAAAGACACCCCCCATATACGTATTTTACGATAGGGTATGTCGCAGTAAAGTAACAAGAAAGGCGATGTCAATGTATAAAACGTTTACACATTATTGAAACGGCTGTTTGAATAAGATTTACTGTCGATAAAAGTGCTTTTACGGGAGATAAATATTCATTGCTATACTTTATAGTGGGCTAAAACAATATCGTGTTCTACTTTCACCAAATATATTAGGAAACGGCTTTAATTACATATACATCGTAGGAATCTGACCTTATGAAGTTTAACTTCGCTAATTTAAACATCATCTCATTAACCTGCACATAATACTACATTACACCTTTGCAGTAGACGAGAATATTTAACAGTGAACTAATGGAGTAATATTAATCAAAATTATCCTCACAGAAATAAGCACATGAAGAGGTCGTTATTTCATGTAGACCTCTTCGAGCGAGTGTCAACCACATTTTTCGCAACTTCTCATGTTTTTGAACTTGCGAAAACAATTTTTCTGGTGTCTTTATAGATGTATTGCTACAGTGCGTAACTATGCAATTGTAGGTCATTTTGCGAACGTAAATCCCTAAATAATTTAACACTATATGTGTATCTTACGAGTGCAGCAAAATCGTGGTTTGTGACGTCACACGCATCACGTGACTCAAATGTAGCGTTTTAGCGGGCTTTCAAATTATTTGAATTTCATTTTTTTATATACTGAAATTCACAAGATAAAAATTCATGTTCGGAGCATAATATGACATAATTAATATCTGGCGTTTCCCAGGGATGTGTTATAGGACCCCTATTATTCCTTATTTTTATAAACGATTTTGGAGACAATCTGAGTAGCTGTCTTAGGTTGAGCTGTCACTTACCGGTTTGTAAAATCATCAGAGGGTCAAAAGCAACTGCAAAATTATTTAGATAACGTATCTGCAAGATGAAAAGAAATGGCAATAGATCCTTAATAACGAGAAGTGTGAAGTCATCCATATGACCACTAAAAGAAGCACGTTAAACTTCATTTACACGATAAATTATTCAAAACTACAGGCCGTAAATTCAACTAAATTCCTAGCAGTAACAATTAAAGACTACTTAAATTGGAAAGACCACATTGAAAATATTGTAGGGAAAACGAACCAAAGACTACATTTCTTTGGCAGAACACTTATAAGATGCAACAATTCTACTAAAGAAACTGCCTACACCACACTTGTGCGTCCTATTTTGGAGTACTGTTGCGCATTCTGGGATCCGTACCGAGCACGACGGACACACGATTTAGAGAAAGTTCAGAGAAGGGCTGCTCGTTTTGTATTATTGCGATATAAGGGCGAGAGTGTCACAGGAATGATGCACGAGCTGGTGTGGAAATCATTAAAAGGAAGGCGTTACTCGTTGCGACGTGATCTATGAAATTTCTTTCACCAACTCGTTCTTCCGAATGCGAATACAAAGCCACGTACTTGATTTTTTTATTTTTTTTATTTTTTTATTTTTTTAACTGGGTTAGTTGATACGGCATCAATATTCCCAACAACACTCGTTACTACCAAACTAGTGTCGTCAGCAAACACATATATCTTAAACAACCTGTTACACTTGAAGGCGCTTTAACATCATCGATCGAATATTGTTCACTTGGCCCATTCATCGCTTCTCAGTGCTCTATCCCGCTGAACTCTGTCATCGTATTTCGAACATCATCTTACAGGACCACTCCCATGAACCACAGACATTGCCAAAGAGGGGTGGCTTGCGTGCCTCAATGATACAAATAGCCGTGCCGTAGGTGCAATCGCGGCGGAGGGGTATCTGTGAAGAGGCCAGACAAACGTGTGGTTCCTGAAGAGGGGCAGCAGCCTTTTCAGTAGTTACAGGGGCAACAGTCGGGATGATTGACTGAGCTGACCAGGTCATGTGGATTTGCCACACAGTTATTGCGAACGGCTGAAATCAGGGGCAAACTACAGCCGTTACTTTTCCCGAAGACATGCAGCTCTATTATATGAACAGATGATGATGGCATCCTCTTGGGTCAAAAATATTTCGGAGGTAAACTGGTCCCCCATTCGGACCTCCGGGCGGGGACTACTCAGGAGGATGTTGTCATCAGGAAATACAACACTGACATTCTACGGTTCGGAGCGTGGATTGTTACATTCCTTAATCGGGTAGGGAAACTAGAAAATTTAAAAAGAGAAATGTGTAGGTTGAAGTTAGATATATCAGGGTTTAGTGAAGTTCGGTGGAAAGAGGAACAAGATATCCGCTCAGGTGAGTAGAGTATTATAAATACAAAACCAGTTTGGGGTATTACAGGAGTAGGCCTTGTAATGAATAATAAAATAGGAATGCGGGTAAACTACTATGACCAACACAGTGATCGCATTATCGTAGTCAAGATAGATACGAAGAGAACACCCAGACGATGGACTCCTCCGATACGACTTGTCAAATGATCTGGAATGAGATTGGGAGCTATTAATATCAATGGGGATTACACTGGGAAGAAGGTAGAGCTGGCGAATGCTTCAAGAAAGATGGGGTTAGATGTCTTAGCTGTTAGTGACGTTAGAGTAAGGGGAGAGAAAGGGGACCAAGTCGCAGAATACAAGGTGTACCTGTCAGGAGTCAAAGTAGGAAGATCACAGTGGGGTGTAGGGTTTTACATCAGGAAAGCAATCGAACCCAGCATAATTGCAATAAGGTATGTAAATGAACGACTGATGTGGAAAGATTTGGCCATCTCCAGTAAGAAAATTAGGATTCAACCATGAGGCGTCCGGAGCTGAAGCTCACGAGAATATTGTTCTTCATAGATATAGAAAAGGCTTATGACCGTGTTACTAGGAGGAAGCTACTGTCAGTTCTACAAGATTATGGTATAGGAGGCAAACCTCTGCAGGCAACTAAAGGGCTTTACGTAGACTGGCAGGCAGCATTCAGAGTAGATGGCAAATTAAGCTCATGGCTCAGGGTAGTTTCAGGGGTAAGACAAGGCTGTAACCTGTCACCACTGTTGTTCATACTATTCATGGATCATATGTTGAAAACAATAGCCTGACAAGGCGGGATTAAAATAGGAGAAAACAAAATATGCAGTCTCGCATATGCGGATGGCTTAGTTGTAATGGCCGATTCGATTGAGAGGTTGCAAACCAATATTTCAGAGCTCGATCGGTAGTGCAAGGATTATGATATGAAGATTAGCATCTCCAAAACGAAAGTAATGGCTGTGGGAAAGATATTTAAACAGATTGAGTGCTAAATAGGAGGAACAAAGAACAGGTAAACAATTTCAAGTACCTGGGATGTATTGGGATGACAACATAGTGAAAGAACTGGAATCGAGGTGCAGCAAAGCTACTGCATTGAGTGCTCAGCTAAGATCTACTCTCTTCTGGAAGAAGGAAGTAAGTACCAAGACTAAGTTAGCGGTGCACCGCTCTATCTTTCAACCAACTTTGTTGTATGGGAGTGAAAGTTGGGTGGCTACAGGTTACCTTATTCATAAGGTAGAGGTTACAGACATGAAAGTAGCAAGAATGATTGCAGGTACTAGTAGATGGGAACAATGGCAGGATGGTGTCCATAATGAGAAAATCAAAGAAAAACTGGGAATGAACACCATAGATGAAGCAGTTAGAGCGAACAGACTGAGATGGTGGGGTCATTTTACAGGCATGGGAGAAGCAAGGTTACGTAAGAGACTCATGAGCTCGGACGCGAAAGGTAAGGGAGAGGAAAACGTAATTTAGATGGAAGACAGGAATTCGGTAGTAGGTAAAGGAAGGGAAGATAGTAGGTGAATATGGTCAGGGCAAAATGAATGAAACAAGAAGCCTCTTGGTAGAATTTTGCACGGAACATAAGTTATAACAAACACCTGGTTTAAGAATCACGAAAGAAGATTGTGTGCGTGAAAGAGACCAGGAGACACCGGGAGGTAACAGATAGATTTTATAATGGTAAGACACAGATTTCGGAACGAGGTTTTAAACTGTAAGACAAACCCGGGGGCAGATACAAACTCTGACCATAAGTTATGGTCATGAATTGTAGGCTGAAACTGAAAAAAACTGCAGAAAGGTAGGAAAATAAGGAGATGGGACCTGGATAAACTGAATTAACCTGAAGGTCTTGAGAATTTCAGAAGGAGCTTTAGGCAACAATTGACAGAAACTGGGGAAACTAAGACAGTAGAGGAGGAATGGGTAGCATTGAGAGATGAAATAGTGAAGGCAGCAGAGGACACAACAGGTAGGAAGACAATACCCACAAAAAATCCTTGGATATCACATGACATACTAAATTTTATCAATGAAAGGAGAAAATATAAAAATGCCGGAAATGAAACAGGCAAAATCGAGTACAGCCTACTAAGAAATGAGACTGACAGGAAGTGCAAAATGGCTAAGCAGGAGTGGGTAGAAGGCAAATGCAAGGATGTAGAAGAATGTATAAATAGAGGAAAAATAGATACAACCTACATGAAAATGAGAGACATATTTGGAGATAAGAAAAACAGCTCTATGAATATCAAGAACACTAATGGAAAACCAGTTCTCAGGAAAGAAGGGAAAGGTGAAAGGTGGAAAGACTATATAGAGAGGTTCTACGAAGGAAATGAACTTAGAGACAATATTGTAGGAATGGGAGAAGAAGTAGATCAGGATGAAATACGAGATACTATACTGAGAGATGAATTTGAAGGACCTAAGTCGAAACAAGGCCCCTGGAGTAGATGTCATTCCCTCAGAGCTACTGAAGACATGAGGAAACTATTTCACCTAGTGCGTAAGATGTATGAGACAGGCGAAGTACCCTCAGACTTTAAGCAAAATTTAATAATCCCCATTCCAAAGAAAGCAGGCGGAGACATGTGTGAAAACTACAGAATTATCAGTTTGATAAGTCATGGGTGCAAAATATTAACACGAATTATTTAGAGAAGGATGGAAAAGCTGGTAGAAGCCGACCTCTGGGAAGATCAGTTTGGGTGCCAGAGAAATGTAGGAACACGGGAGGCAATACTCACTTTACGGCTTATCCTAGAAGATAAATTAAGAAAAGACAAACCTACATTTCTAGCTTTTGTAGATTTGGAGAAGGCTTTTGTCAATGTTAATTGGAAAAAACTCTTTCAAGTTCTGAAGCAAGCAGGAGTAAAATATAGGTAGTGTAAGGTTATTTGCAACTTGTACAAAAACCATACAGCGGTTGTCAGAGTTGAATGGCATGAAAGGGATGCAATGGTTGGGAAGGGAGTAAGAAAGGTTTGTAGCCTTTCTCCAACGTTATTCAATTTGTACATTGAGCAAGATATAAAGGAAAGCAAGGAGAAATTTGGAGAAGGAATTAAAGTTCAGGGTGAAGAATTAAAAACCATGCCTTTTGCCGACGACATAGTAATTCCGTCAGAGTCAGCAAAGGACCTGGAAGAGCAATTGAACGGAATGGACAGTATGCTGAAAGGTGCATATAAGATGAACATTAACAAGAGTAAAACTAGGGTCATGGAGTGCAGTGTAAGAAAATCGGGTGATGCTGAAGGAATTAGATTAGGTAGTTGAGATAGATGAGTTTTGTTACTTGGGTAGTAAAATAACAAATGATGGTCGCAGTACAGAGGATACAAAATGCAGAATGGCAATGGGTAGAAAAACGTTTTTGAAAAAGAGGAATTTGATAACATGGAATGTTGATTTAAGCCTAAGGAAGTCCTTTCTGAAGGCGTTTGTGTGGAGTGTTATCTTGTATTGGAGTGAAACATAGACGATAAACAGTGCGGCCAGGAAGAGGATAGAGGCTTTTGAAATGTGGTGGTACAGAATAATGCTGAAGATTAGGTGGGTGGATAGCGTAACCAATGAGGAGGTACTGAACAGAATTGGGGAGAAATGAAATTTATGGCATACCTTGACTAAAAGAAGGGATAGATTGGTAGGACACATTCTTAGACATCAAGGAATTGTGAATTTAGCCTTGGAGGGAAGTGTGTGGGGTAAAAACCGCAGAGGAAGACCAAGAGATGGATACAGTTAACAGATTCAGACAGATGTAAGTTGCCGTTCTTATGTGGAGTTGAAGAGGCTTGCTCAGGATAAGGTATTGTGGAGGGCTGCATCAAGCCAGTCTCCGGACTGAAGACAACAACAACAAACATCGTACAAGATTCAGTGATTCCCTCTTTGACAAGCTACTCTCATACTTTAACAAGGGAACCTTCCGACCTCGGAAATTGAGTTCGGGATGAGACTTCGCAAGTTAGTAGTATACCTCAAGAGTGTAACCCACCATAAAAAAATTGAATAGCAGAGCCAACCATCCAGAATATTATAAGCGAAAACGGCTGTAAAGTTATACGTGTGGCTCACATAGTCGTCAATTTTGCCGCTACTCTAGCACAGTGAAAAGGCTGCGCTTGTAACGGATCTCATTTCCACACCGGCGATCAATGTTTGATAATAACTTATGGTATATTTTTTACTCCGCTTTTTTCTTCCTTTAAAAATATATCTACTGTCATTGCCGAATTTTAATGGCTACTTTGCAGGATTTCTTGTGAAAAATACGTTGCCATAAATCTAATATAATTTTGTATCCCAACATGTACTGTGTATTATTGTACAAACAATCGTCCTTCAAAATCCCAGAAATATATGAAAAAATAGTTTTCCATATTTACTGGTGTTTGTATGTGAAATACGAAATCGACAATTAAAGACCGAATTTGAAACAACATTTAATGTTGTTTCACATCGGAAGCCTCATTCCGAAAGTTTAAAAGTCTTACTTATTGTCTCATGTATACTATGTTCGATGTTCCTTGTAGCATCTATGCAACAAACTAGTAACAGCAGAGTAACTGCACATTAGCCATGATCGCTGTTGTTCACAGAATTTGCACTTAAACGCCGAGGGCCCTTACCTTATCTGTTTAAATAGCCAGTTGTTGCAACCTCCTCGTGACCTACCTGTATTTTTATTTAAATTCATAATTCATTAATTGTTCTCGTTTGTAAGCTCTCGAAGCACATCTCTTAAGACATTTACTTGGTTCTAATAGAAAAGCTCAAATTCAAAGGTTTAAATGTTTGTAAATCTATCGGACTCAACTGCTGGGTAATTAGTTCATAGCTTCCATACTAATTAAACTAAGGTAAACTAACCAAAGGACAACACAAACAACCATGCCCGAGGGGGACTCGAACGCCCGACGGAGAACGGCCGCGCGTACCTCAGCACGGCGCCCCACTGCGCACGGCTAATCCGTTGATTCGGGTGTACCGCCGGTGATCCGCGTCTTTCCAACACGATTTTTCGACACCGTAACTCGACGTTTTTATCAGGTGTTCCCAGAGACTGATCGACAAGCTGACTGTGTCCTATATTTATGCCTAGGCGGCGTCTGGTGATTCCTATATGGTCCGCGCCCAGTGTGCTCCAGTCTGACAGTGGCGTCTGACGTAGGATGATCCATCGTCGATCCGCGCCCAGTGGCGCTCCTTGAGCGTTCCAGGCACGTTCGCGGCGATTCTTTTGCTGTTGGGGACCACTATAGAATGTTATCGCGGCCACGCTACTCTCCTGGACTTCAGAGTACGGTGTACGCCTACGAGGTATGTTACCCGTCGCGTCAGGCTGCTGGTGGGGTGGCGCGCCCCCGAAATCACTCGGGGCGTTGGTTGTCGTCTGGAGCCCTCTCCTTGGTTCTGTGTAGGAGGTGCCTTTCTTCCGTTGACTTTGTAGCAGTTCCAGAGCCGGATTCCAAACAGTACTGAGTCGATACCATGCGTTCTAGTTTATCAGTTCATCCCCATCTTGATTTTCAATTGACTCAATTACAATGCTAATCACCAACCTGGGGGTGTAAGCCAAGATCTTGGTTTTGTCGTAATCCATGGTATGGTCCAACTCCATACAATGCTCTGCTACAGCAGATGCAGTGATCTGTCGTAGTCTGGTATGTTTTTTATGTTCCTTACATCTTATTTCAACGGTTCTGGTGGTTTGACCGATATAAGACATACCACATTTACAAGATATCTTGTAGATAGCCGGTTTTCGTAGTTCCAGATCATCCTTGACGCCCCACGATGAACGGCCTAATCTTGTTTGGAGGGCAGAAAACCCTTTTGAATTTGTCTTGCCTCAAGATTCTACTGATCTTGGCATATATAGGGCCTGCATATGGTAGGAAGGCTACATTCTCGGTCTCTTCTTATTCTTGTTCTTCTTCTTCTCCTGTTGTATCTGGGCGTCTGGCAGGGTGTAGCGCCTTGCGGATGTCTCTGTTCGATTAGGTGTTATTCGTGAATGCTCGCTGCTGTCTGAGCCGGAGAATGTTTTCGCTCGATGTACGAATGTTCTTCTGAACTGGGTGATGGCAACTGTCGACCTGTAGATACAGGTCAGTGTGTATCGGTTTCCTGTACACACTGTGGCCTAAAGTGCCGTCTGACTTCCTCTTCACCAGGATGTCCAGGCCTGCCGCGGCCTGTCTGTCGTCGGCGTCGCTGTAGACACTGCCTACGTCACGCTCAGCGCCTTCTGTGATTGGCTGGAGCCCTGCAGTGCGATGCGCGTTGCGCGGCAGCGGCAGCGGTTCAACCAAGCCCCTAGCACGCCGTAGCGGAGAAGCGAGGCAACTGTCCCCGAATTGAAGCAGCTGACCGCCGCCATTTGCAGGGAAGAATCCTAGTACTGGGGTGGTGATTTCAAGTGTATGAGACACAACAGAAGCAAAATGAAGCACAAAATAAACGCATGTTTGTTAAAAAAAAAAAAAGTACTGAGTAGGCCCTACTGCAGTCTGTTTAAAAAGTATTCTTAAATGAATGAAGTTTTCCATTTTCCGAAATATGTCTGCATAGAGACACGAAGTTTAAGGATGTAAGGCTGTTTTCTGACAAGAGATATTTACATGATTCCATGAAACTTGTAAAGTAGCAGAGAGTGCGATTATTCTTTAATCCGCGTAATTTTCTATCAGGCCCTGTTTACTTTTTGCCGACTACTCTGTACGTTTTGCACGCTTATATTTGCATAGCACAGTTTTGTCTACATTCCTTTCCATATTGCATAAAAGTTTTCTTTCAACTTCCTCTAATTTGGGTGTGAATAATTTTAATTGCCCATACAACTTTAAATAGGCATTTCATTCGGAAATTCCTTTTTTAACAGATATAGTATCTATCAAAGTGGCTGAGTATGCAACATTCGATCAAATATTTGGCCATTTACGAGGTACAATCACCACCTGTTAAGTATCTAAAAGCAATTATTCGACCTACTTTTGCATCATACTTATATATGTTATTAACAATGCTAATACCTCTTATGCAACTAGCTCTTTATTCAGCTGAACTTAGTACATAAATCGTGTTAGTATTTTTAGTAATTTATTTGCAAATAAAATATGAGTACTTGACACGCAACAAAGTACTTTTATCAGTTCTAGAGAATCATTTGTAAGAGTAAACCTACGCAAAAACAAAGGCTCATGATTTATTATTTTGATTTATTATTCCACGAAAATACTATACGGTATATAAGTAATGATTGATCTGTGAAATTTAACCCTGTTTCAGTCTTCGGCTTTGCTACTATACTTAGTGTTACAATTAAAAGCAGCACACGAACGAATAATGTTTAAGCAGTTTCGTTGCAAATGGCGGCCTATGTCACGTTTAGTGTGGAAACACGACACTAGCGCCAGCTAGTTCTTATTTAGTAAGTCTGTGGGTTCAACATGCACAAACCGCACTGCTCAGTCTGCCGCGAAGCGTCATAGAGGGCGTTCCCGTGACAAACCTGCCGCTGCCGCGCTGTTCACCGCTCGCCAGTCACTAGTGGCAACATGGCCGCGCTCGCGTATTAGCTCCGCGCGGGTCGTGTCCACGCAACCGTGCCGCTGCCGCGTGCTCTTCCGCGCAGCAGTCCCTAGTGAAACTGGCCCTTCGTAGGTTTGCGGTCGCGGCATGACGCTGGTCAGATAAATCGCAATTACGTGTGAATGTAGGTAGATATCAGTGTGGCTACTACCATTTAAAAAAATTCTCTGTTGTTTTGGCTCCATTTCACTCGCTTTAATATATGGTCTAAAATGCATAGAACACTCAGCTGTTACACGATATTCAAATCAAGTGCACATACTTGACGAATAGCGTCAGTTGAAAACAAGTGTTACGAATTACGAAAAGGTGAAGGTTTTATTCGAAAACTAAGACATATTATCACAATGTGTCCAAAAATTTGATTTTTGACCGCATACTTTCATCCTGGTTTCAGATCTCAACACTGCAGAAATTTTCGTCTGCCCACCTACGAGACGCCGACACTCAAACCTCCAGTTAAGAACAAATTACGTCGTAGAATATTTATAAAACAGTGCTTTTAATACAGGTCATGAAATTAATTACTCCACCTTCTGGACTGTGGGTTCGTTACCTTTCCCCATCGTCTCGACTTTTTTTAGGCTTATTGCGGTTTGACAGAAGGCAAGTGACTCGCATCACAGAAGTTCCAAGAGGCATCTTTAATGATCCGCTTATGCGGCGATAGTGAGTTTTACAACACGCAAATTTTTATAAGTACCTGTTTTAACTACTGGTAACCTAGCAGGATAGAGCTAGTATTCTGTAGTGATATAGATTTCTAACTGTTTTGGGCGGAAAAAATGCCGTACTGAAAATTCTAAAAAAAAAAAAAAAAAAAAAAAAAAAAAAAAAAAAAAAAAAAAAAAAAAAAAAAAAATTGAAATGGAAGGTCGTGAATATGAATTAAGTGGCAAACTATTTGAAAGTAAAATATTTTGCAGAACAAGCAACCCACAGAATTTGACGAATAGTTACATTTTGCGGCATTATCGAAGATCTCGTAGTTGAGCTGAAATAAAATTACTTGTAAACCGCGCAACTATTTGCCGACATTGGGTAGTGGTTCGGAGAATTTAAAGTCAAGGCTAGTGTAGCAATTTTAGTTAAAGGGGAAATTATTCATTTAAGAATTGCAGAGAAAGATGGTCATTGACAAACAATCGGACTTCAAAAAATTTAATGCAAAAAAGAAAAGAAAATGATTGCAGGTTCTATGCCAATACAATGTTGAAAAATACGGAATAAAATTTGGAAAATGGAGTGGTATGCTGCCCGAGATACACAATTTCAAAACATGCAAATCCCGAACCATACAACATCGTAATAGTTTGACACAAATGAAAACAGCTACATGGATAGCGGGAGGGCGAGGTAATATATATATATATAGCTTATGGGATTTAAGTACAGGGTCATCAGTCCCTAAACTTACAATCTACTTATAGACTACCTTATACTAAGGACGGCACAAATATCCATGCCCGAGGGGGGATTCGAACCCCCGACCGTGGCCGTGCGGACTGTGACTGACGCGCCGGAGAGCGCTCGGCCACCGCGGCCGGCTACTGGGGG
Organism: Locusta migratoria; assembly: GCA_026315105.1. Classification (NCBI taxonomy): domain Eukaryota; kingdom Metazoa; phylum Arthropoda; class Insecta; order Orthoptera; family Acrididae; genus Locusta; species Locusta migratoria. The sequence continues at coordinate 145,591,337 of CM048746.1, forward strand.
GTTTATTAATGAGTAACAGAAAGCAAATAAATTTCATCTTTACCTGAATCGGCTACAAAGAATATAATGATGAACAGAACAAAGCACATCCAGCTATTCACAGACTGCGTTAGAAACGGAAGTGAAATAAACAAGCTTTCGTCTTACGTCCTCGCAGGAAGGAATAAATGAAGGTATTAATTACAAGTACTGTCTGATACATGAAAGAAAAATAATTACGTTGGCTATCGATTAGCGGGGGTTCAGCAGTACTGTAATCTTAAAATTCGCATATTACTACTGGCAATACAGTACATTTTATCCCGTTACTGCACGTTCAGAGATTTTTCTTTACTTTACGGAAAAGAGACTACAAGGAATTGAGACGCTTTCGGTTGCCATCTCGTGGGGGTTAACAGCACGGTATCTCTGTTGTGAGACTTCCAGGCACCAGTTACACTCCGGCCAGCGCGCTCGCATAGCGACAGCACGCGGAGATCCTCGGCGCCGAATCTCCCAGGGAAGTTGCGGGAGCAGTGAGAGGCGAAGCAGCACTGCAGCTAATTCAGCAATTTGTATGCAGGACTGCGAGGCCAGGGAAACGATTCGGACCTGTTTGCTGCGATAGCCCAGTTAAGCGCGCGAAGAAGCCATCCCTCATCCCCGGCGAGGCATTGTGCCAGGCTGTGGGGTGTGGCGAGCGCCACTCCCTGTGTATTGCGACTCACGGGCGCGTGACAAGTTAACAGCCGCGCGGGCTCCTGGGTACAGTCTGGTCTGCTCACCACGGAAGTCTGCCTTACCCCTTTCTTTCTTTTTACAGAATTTAATGTACAGAAGGGATCAATCCGGATCCCATCTTTTTACGTATATAGAGTGTCCGTATGTTTGTGTGTACGTATTGTACACAAATCTACTGTTTTCTTTCTATGTTAAAGAAATTTAGCACACTAACTATTTTGATTGCTATCTTTCTTTGTTTGGGGACAGCACGTATAATTTGGTGCATTATGCAAGACAGCCTTATTTCTTACACAGGGTGAATCTAAATTCGCGCACTCGGGCTTCCCAGCACGATTCCTCACGTGCCAACAATGAAAAATGTGTCCCACAAAATTTCATCCCCTGCATATTTCCGCCAGTAAATGGACGTCTCAGACAGAGAGCCGGCCGCGGTGGCCGAGGGGACTAAGGCGCTCCAGTCACGGTCTGCACGGCCACTACGGTCGGGGGTTCGAATCCCCCCTCGGGCATGCATATTTGTGCCGTCCTAGTTCGTAAGTAGTTCATAAGTAGTTTGTAAGTTTAGGGTTGATGACCCCGTAGTCAATTCCCATAGACTATACAAACATTTGAACATTTGAATCAGACTGAGATGTCTATGTGTTTCATACGTCAGTGTGTTTCATAATTACACCAAAAAACTTGTAACAGATGTATTAGGCGTCTTAAGGAACACAATGAGTATGGAAATACATACCCAGAAACTCCATTCATCGACGCTACGGAGAGCCGAAGTTACAGGCACCAGCTCCTGCTGCAATACCTCCCCTCCAGCAACGTCGACTCTCTGTAGCGTCATTGGATGACGTTTCCCGGCTGTGTTTGTATGCTCACTTTGTTCCTCAAGACACCTCCCACATCCGCTAGAAGTTTGTTGGTGTAGTAGTGTAATTCTGAAACACACTGACCTATGAAACACACAACCATCTCAGTCTGAGACGTCCATTTACTGCCTGTAATATGCGCAGTAATAAATTTTGGAACAGACATTTTTTATTGCTAACATGTGAGGAATTGAGCTACGAAGCCCAAGTGCCCGAATTTAGATTCACCCTGCATATTCTCAGATAAGTATAACATGTTTTTAGAAAAAAGTAGATGGACAGAGAGGGAAGGGTTAAGGAGAAGTACTAACTCAAGGCTGGAATAAGTAAATAAATAAATACCCGGGCAACGCCGGGAACTATAGGGACCTCATTATGGCCTGGGATACTCATATATCACTGCTATGAAACTTGATTGATCACCTTATTCTCCGGATCTCAACGCAACCGAAATCTTTCTGTGAGGCTATATAAAAGACGAGGTGCACAGTAATAACCAGAGAAACAAGGTAGCACAGGTAAAATATAGAGAACTAAAAGTTAGATACAACTTGTAGAAAACTAGGCAGCAGTTGTAATAAGATGGGCAGGAAAGGGACACAATGGCTGGAAACAGAGTAATTGAACGCAATGGACAGCGTACAGCTGAGCTGTACTCAGTCGCTACGGCAGCGGCTCTGTGGCTCTGAGCTGTGAGTTGCACCCCCACTAACTAAAGCAGAGCTGGGCAATGAGCGAGCTCGCGCTTGCTCAGTGACCGGCGGCCAGTGCACACGTGACCAGCAGCAGCTCTAGATTTTACGGTAACCGGCTTCTTAATAGAAGAGACTTATTTACATTTCGCGTGTGCTTTCTTTTGCAGCTCTTTATACTTTAGTATGCTCGCGTGTTTGTTTATTAAGAATCGCGCTTATTTGTCAGTTCAGTAACTGATTTTTTTTTATTTGTCAGCCCGCGTATATATTTTTCAGATTCGCCGTTAATAAACAGTTCAGCGTTAGGTTTATATTTTGCAAAGCTTACTGCTTATCAAACTACTGTGTCATCTGACGTACTTACTTGGAAGAAACAAAGGGTTTTAGAATGGCTAGGAACTGTGACTGCTGCGAACGGATGGAGGCAGAGTTGGCGACTCTTCGCTCGCAGCTTCAGGCGGCGTTGGCTTCGCTGGCAACGCTTGAGACTGCGGTGGGTGGGCGCCGCTGTCGTGGGCCGCTCGCGGGGGTGCAGCAGACGCCCTGTGCGTCTGTTGTGCCCTCCGATCGGCCTGCGGCTGTGGCCAGCCCGCTCACTGCCCGCGAGGAGCTAGCCCCCCAGTCCGTGGTGGACTGGGAGGTCTCCTCAGCGCGTGTCAGGCGGCGTAAGACTTCCCGAGGGACCGAAGTGGAGGCGTCCCCGGTTAGTCTTGCCAACAGATTCGAGGCGCTGTCTGTGGCAGGGGATGTTCCTGACGCAGATGGTGTCGCTTGTCCTGTACTCGCCCCTCTGCCTTCAAGATCCGGCCACTCACAGAGGGTGGGTTTGTTAGTAGTTGGGAGCTCCAACGTTAGGCGGGTAATGGAGCCCCTTAGGAAAATGGCTAGTAGGGAGGGGAAGAATTCCAATGTGCACTCCGTGTGCATACCGGGGGGAGTCATTCCAGATGTGGAACGGCTCCTTCCGGATGCCATGAAAAGCACAGGGTGCAGCCAGCTGCAGGTGGTGGTTCATGTCGGGACCAATGATGTGTGTCGCTTTGGATCGGAAGAGATCCTCTCTGGTTTTGAGCGGCTATCAGAAGTGGTTAAGACTGCCAGTCTTGCTTGCAAGATGAAAGCGGAGCTCACCATCTGCAGCATTGTCGACAGGACTGACTGCGGACCTTTGGTTCAGAGCTGAGTGGAGGGTCTGAATCAGAGGCTCAGACGGTTCTGCGACCGTGTGGGCTGCAGATTCCTCGACTTGCGCCAAAGGGTGGTGGGTTTTCGGGTTCCGCTAAATAGATCAGGAGTCCACTATACTCAGGAAGCGGCTACACGGGTAGCGGGGGCTGTGTAGCGTGGACTGGGCGGTTTTTTTAGGTTAGCTGGCCTCGGGAATACACAAAATGGGTTTCAGTCTCAAAGGGGGCAGGTCAGACACGGGAAGAAAGCAGACCTAAAAACCATTGGTGTAACAGTTGTAAATTGTCGTAGCTGTGTTGGGAAAATTCCAGAGCTCCAAGCGCTGATAGAAAGTACTGAGGCACAAATCGCCTGAGATAAATTCGGCCGAATTTTTTTCAAAGGGCCAAATGGTCTTCAGAAATGATAGAATAAATAAAACAGGGGGTGGCGTGTTTATTGCTGTTACAAACGGTTTATCCTGCAGCGAAATTGAGGCAGATACTTCCTGTGAATTGGTCTGGGTAGAGGTTATACCTGACCACCGGAATAAATTAATAATTGGATCTTTTTATCGGCCCCCTGACTCAGACGATGCGGTTGCAGAAAGCTTGAATCATATGTCAAATAGGTATCCAAAGCATACTGTTATAATCGGTGGCGACTTTAATTTACCCTCGATATGTTGGCATAATTACGTATTCAAAACCGGGGGCAAATATAAAACATCGTCCGAACTAGTTCTGAATGCTTTTTCTGAAAACTACTTCGAACAGTTAGTTCATGAACCCACTAGAATAGTACGTGGTTGCGAAAATACTCTTATTCTCCTAGCAACAAATAATCCCGAGATAGTAAAGAGCATCAAAACAGATATAGGCATTAGCGAACATAGAGTTGTAGTAGCGAGACTAAATATCGACATTCCCAAATACACAAAAAATAAACGTAAAATATATCTATTCAATAAAGCAGATAAAAATTCGCTTCACGCTTTCCTGAGTGATAGTCTCCAGTCCTTCAAAACTAAAAATGCGAGTGTAGATCAGTTGTGGCTTACTTTCAAAGACATAATATCAGTAGCAATCGAGAGATTTATACCAAATAAATTAATAAAAGAGGAGGCTGACCCCCCGTGGTACACGAAACAGGTCAGATCACTGTTGCAGAGACAAAGAAAAACGCATGCAAAATTTAAAAAGACACAGAATCCGCAAGACTGGCAATCATTTACTGAAACTCGCAACATGGCGCGGACTTCAATGCGAAAAGCCTATATTAGTTTCAACAACGAAATCCTGTCTCGTAATCTTGCAGAAAATCCAAAGAAATTCTGGTCATATGTGAAGTACACTAGCGGCAAAACACAAACAATACCTTCACTACGCGATATCAATGGTAATACTACCGACGACAGTACTGCTAAAGGCCGGCCGCGGTGGCCGAGGTGACTGAGGCGCTCCAGTCACGGTCAGCACGGCCACTACGGTCGGGGGTTCGAATCCCCCCTCGGGCATGGATATTTGTGCCGTCCTAGTTCGTAAGTAGTTCATAAGTAGTTTGTAAGTTTAGGGACTGATGACCCCGTAGTTAAGTCCCATAAGCTTAACAAACATTTGAACATTTAGTACTGCTAAGGCAGAATTACTAAACACAGCTTTCCGAAATTCTTTCACCAAAGAAGACGAAGTGAACACTCCAGTATTCAATCCAAGAACAGCTGCCAGCATGCAAAACTTAGAAGTAGATGTTCCTGGAGTAGTAAAACAACTTAAGTCTCTAAACAAAAATAAATCTTCCGGGCCAGATTGTATACCAACTAGATTCGTCTCAGAGTATGCTGATGCAATAGCTCCGTACTTAGCTATAATTTACAACAGATCACTCAGCGAAAGATCCGTACCCAAAGACTGGAAAGTTGCCCAAGAGACTCCAATATTCAAGAAAGGCAATAGGAGTGATCCCCAAAATTACAGGCCTATCTCATTGACGTCGATTTGCAGTAGGATTTTGGAACATATACTTTGTTCGAATATTATGAACTACCTCGAAGAGAACGACCTATTAACCAATAGTCAGCACGGATTCAGAAAGTATCACTCTTGCGAAACACAGCTTGCCCTTTATTCATTTGAAGTGTTAAGTGCCATCGACAAGGGATCTCAAATCGATTCCATATTTCTGGATTTTCGGAAGGCTTTTGATACTGTACCTCACAAGCGGCTTCTAATGAAATTGCGTGCTTATGGAATATCTTCCAAATTGTGCGATTGGATTCACGATTTCCTATCAGAAAGGACACAGTTCGTTGTAATTGACGGTAAGTCATCGAGTAAAACAGAAGTGATATCTGGCGTTCCGCAGGGAAGCATTATAGGTCCCATACTCTTCCTCGATTTAGGAGATAATCTGAATAGCTCCCTTAGACTGTTCGCGGATGATGCTGTCGTTTATCGGTTAGTGAAGTCAACTCAGGATCAAAAGCAACTGCAAAGCGATTTAGACAAAATTTCTACTTGGTGCGAAAATTGGCAATTGACACTAAATAAAGAAAAGTGTGAAGTAATACACATGACCACTAAAAGAAATCCGCTGAACTTCAATTACGCGATAAATCAGTCAAACCTTAAGGTCGTAAATTCTACCAAATACCTAGGAGTTACAATTACGAACAACTTTGACTGGAGAGAACACACAGAAAATATTGTGGGGAAGGCGAACCAAAGGTTACGTTTCATTTGCAGAACGCTTAGAAGATGCACCAGCTCCACCAAAGAGACTGCCTACATCACACTTGTGCGTCCTCTCCTGGAGTACTGTTGCCCCTTGTGGGACCCTCACCAGGTGGGACTGACGGAAGATATTGAGGAGGTTCAGAGAAGGACAGCTCGTTTTGTTTTATCACGGGGGGGGGGAAGCGTCACGGAAATGTTGCACGAATTGGGGTGGAAATCATTAAAAGAAAGACGTTATTCATTGCGGCGTGATCTGTTTGCGAAGTTTCAATCACCGACTTTTAGTTCAGAATGTGAAAATATTTTGCTAGCACCCACCTACTTAGGGAGACATGACCATCCCAATAAAATAAGAGAAATCAGATCGAAAACGGAACGATTTAGGTGTTCTTTCTTCCCGCGCGCTATTAGAGAATGGAACGGTAGAGGAAAGTTATGAAAGTGGTTAATGAACCCTCTGCCAGGCACTTAAATGTAATTTGCAGAGTATCTATGTAGATGTAGATGTCGGAGCCGCCTGCCTGAGCGGGAGCAGAGCCACGTGCAGCTGGCGTCCATCACGTAGTTCCTGCTGAAAAGACTAGATGGAGTTATGCGCAGCCATTGCGCTAACATAGCTGTAGAAATGCACCTGGCTGAGTGCGTTATAAAATATAAAGGTAATAGTGCAAACTTTTAGTATCCAACTCGAATGAACAGATTCCACTGCTAGGGGTTTCTCCTGAAAAATGCTATTATGTTTATAAGTAAGTAAATTATAATACTGGAAAATCTTCTCTAAAACGTCCAGCGCCTGCAGCCGAGCCGGCAAATATCTTATAAAGATAAGAAAGATTTTTTGTTTTGTTTCACAAGACACCGATAACAGTTTTATCTGTTAGTTCGAATTTTGTACTTCAGGGTTTTCGTTATAATCTATGATATTACGTTATGGTACAGTACACTGTGGAGTTGAAATGGCTAGTCTAATCGGCACGGTAACGCGGCATTCTACTTTCCAGTTCAACTCTAGTTGGGAGTGTGACTACTTGTTCACCGAAAGCGAAGGAGGAGCAAAATGTTTGGTATGTGGTAAAATACTAGGCATAAAAAAGTACTGTTTAGAACGCCACTATAGAACACATCACTTCAACCAGTATGAATGTGCAGAAGGTGAAATGCGACTTATTCTTCTTAATAATCTACGAGAGGGAGGAAGTAAAGTAGAGGTATGTATTATAATGCTGTACCTACTTACGAGATAACTTAATCACAGTGTTTTGTTTAATACCGGACTCTCACGGAACTACGTGCACCAGCAAGCATGCAGACCTCAAGCGGCAACTAGGATAACTACCGGCCGAGCGCGAACGCTGCTCTTTTTCCGGCCCGAGCCGGAGCGCTGCTCATTGAGCCGATTTGTGCCCCCCTCTGAACCAAAGGAACTAAAGTCAGTTATGTTGTAGACGTGTTTTCCAGCACAGTAACATGTAACCGCAATATCATTATACCAGGCAAAATGGCTTTCACGAACTACGACCTTTGGAAGTGATGTAAAGGTTCCAGAGACAAACTACGCAATGAACAACATTTTTAGTGCAATGTACAAAACTAAATGTCACTGCAAAACAAAGTATACACCGAAAAGTAAAAACATTATCCCCAAACTATTGTAATTGCAACGTATTGTTAAAATATCATTGACACGTAGTGGGTCGAGTCGAGTTCTTCTATCAGAGATCGGGTACCCTACCGTACTGATAATCCGCTCTCTAGCTGCGTTTGAGGCGGGGACACAGTTTTTTGCCAGTACCCCTGTCTTAGGAAGCAGAGTGATTTTGCGTTTCCACCATTCAAGCGGATCGTCGTCATCACCATCAATTAGTGCCGAATAAAAGTCAACTTCATTGGTGGATTGCGCCTCGCGCATTTCACAGTCCTGCCATTCCGAAAACATGCAGTTCACGCTTTTGGCTGGTGCACCCGGCTGACATTGTTCAGACGGCCCTAAATAATTATAACACACACATCACTGAAACAGAAGGAGCACCATAAATATGTACAGCTGTCTAAAGTAAACAATTGGAACAAGAGGATTAGACTGGCATATTACCCTGCCGATGGAAGAAAGTGCGGATCCTATATATTGCACAAAAGCTTGCATGCGTTCGTTATTACTTAGATAAGAAAGACTACAGTGGCAGTGGGGGATATATGAATGCTGCAATTGGACAAATTCCCGTTAAGGTCTCACTCACATTCGCAGCAGTCACGCACAGGTCCAAAATGCTACGGGAATATGTATTAACGGGGTGTAATAGAGAGAGAGATGCACAAACCTAACCTAAAGGGTGTACTTCAATATCGGAGTATTTAAAATCAATATAAAAGACGGACAAAGTATTCCAGGACGTGAGAGTGATAAGAGGAATGGATATAAAATATAATCATTTTCTCTTTGAGACGGCAAGTAACACCTATCACTAAACAGGCAATAACAGCCCACAAAATGGGAACAAGAAAGAAACATAATGGGAAACGCATTTAGTAAATGATCTTAGCACAGAAACTTTATATTAACCAAGTATAATAATCTATGCCTATCCATAACATATGAGTACACACTATAAAAAGCGAAACTGAATGGCTATTTCAACTGGATAGCGGGAACAGCTTTCGAAGCACCTGGGAAAGGAAACAATTCCAAAGTAATAGAGTAGCGTACGTCATACATTTATTCCTGCTTACCTGGACCCAATCTTTCATCACAGATTTGACGCAGAGAATTTAAAGTCTTATTCCTCTCTGTAAGGGACAACATTTTCAGTTGTCGGAAGGGAGGGGGGGGGAGCACAAAAATGTTGCTATTCTCTGCAGTGTCTGAAGTTCCACTTTCCCTTCCATGAGACAGAGGCAACACTCTTTGAGCACTCGTAGCACCTACAGTAACATAAGATAATACGACAGTTGTACCACCTCGCTAAATACCGGTGACATTACTACTGGTGCTTGCGACTCACTGTAATTTGCATTCGCTGGACACGCACCGCATGGTAAAGAGGAAAACAGGATTGGCAATAAGTGAAAGATACGTACCTCTGTGTCGTCAGGCCCTGCTTTGCAACGACTTTTCAGTTTCTGCAGCCATAACACAACAATCTCAATTGTAGGGTACTTCTCGCCTTCGAGCACGTCAGTTGCTTCTTTGAATGGCTTCAAAAACGTTACGAAGTCATTAGAGTTCCGTTGTTGTAACCATTTAGTTTCTCAGAGACGCCTTTTGCCGCAAGTGTCTCCACGATTTTGTCGTATTGGCTAACTACAGCATTTAAATAAGCTATTCCACCTCGTCTCCGTTTCTTGCTTCAGGCCTCTAGTCAGCACCTCGCTCGGTGTTTCCTTTCCCGGGTGCTTCGAAGGCTGTTATTTCGATCCAGTTGAACTAGCTATTCAGTTTCGCATTTTGTACTTTACCATACAAGTCATTATACGTAATTAACATAAAGTTTCTATGGTCTTTCTTACTCTCTTGTTCCTGTTTAGTGGTAGATGTTACTTGCCGTCTTAACAGGTCTACACCATAACATATTTAAGGGGTGAAACGGTCCCTCCAAAATAGGGTAAAATAGAAAAACCGTGATAACTTAGAGATTAATGAAGCGATTTTAATGATTTTATTGCAATGTACAAAAGTGAAAGTTACCGTACAACAAAGTATACATTCCTCTTGTCACTCTCAAGCCATGTAATACTTTGTCCGTCTTTTATATTGATATTAAATAAACGATATTGATGTACACCCGTTAGGTTAGTTTTGTGCATCTCTCTCTGTTGCACCCCGTTAATATATATTCCCGTAGCATTTTGGCACTGTGCGTGGTTGCTGCGCCTCTACCTTTTCCGAGTGAGTCCTTAACTGGAATTTTTCCAATTGCAACATTTATATATTCCCCACTTCCACTGTCGTCTTTCGTATCTACATAATAAAGAAAGCATGCAAGCTTTTGTGCAATATATAGGATCCGCGCTTTCTTCCGTCGTCAGGGTCATATGCCGGTCTAATCAACATATATTCCGTACCTGTTTTAAATCCTCTTATTCAAACTGTTTACTTTACACAGCTGCAAGAATTTATGGCGCTCCTTGTGTTTCAGTGATATCTGTGTTGTATTTATTTAGGGCCGTCTGAAGAATGTCACCCGGGTGCACCTGGCAAAAGAATGAAGTCCACGTTTTTGGAATGACTGGACTGTGAAATGCGCGAGGCGCAATCCACCAATGACGTGGACCTTTATTTAGCACGAATTGATGGTGATGACGACGATCTGCTTGAATGGTAGAAACGCAACAGTACTCTCTTTCCTGAGGTAGCTGTATTGGCAAACAGTATTTTGTGTGCCCGCCTCAAATGCACCTAGTGAACGCACTTTCAGTGCGGCAGGAACCTGTTCTCTGATAGAAGAACTCGACTCGATCTACAACGTGTCAATGATATTTTAACAATACATTGCAATTACAATGCCACTAACGAATAGTTTGGGGATATTGTTACTTTTCGATGTATACTTTGTTGTACGGTAACTTTCACTTTTTTACATTGCAATAAAAACGTTGTTCGTTCCGTAGTTTCTCTTTAGAATCTTTACATTACGTTCAATGTTGTAGTTAGTGAAACAACCTTTTTGTCGCGTTTGCGGTGTAATGATATTGCGGTTACATGCTACTATGCAGGAATACACGTCTACAGCATAACTGATTTTAGTTCCTTTAGTTAGCGGGGCTGCGTCAGACGCAACAGCAGCCCAAATCTCAGAGCCACAGAGCCGCTGCCGTAGCGACTGACAAGGAAACCTATCCAAGTGTTAATCTCCGATATTTATGAACTTTGGATTTGTTATAATACATGAAAAACTGGGGTCCCCGTATTTTTATTTTCATTTATTTATTAATTTTTAATGCGGTGTGAAAACATATTTAAGTGGTGAGACGGTCCCTCCAAAATTGGGGTAAAATAGGAAAAATCGTGATAACTTAGAGATTAATTAAGCGATTTTAATGATTTTTTGGTATGAAAATATCATTTGATACATTGCAAGGGGAGTGACAATTAGGGAGGCAACTACCTCTAAAGTGACTAATTTTTTGTGCTCAAAAAATTGTTTTGATTTAATCGAAGTTGAATCTATGAAATTTGTCATTTATCGAAAGATACTTTCATACCAAAAATCATTAAAATCGATTTACTAATCTCTAAGTTATCGCCATTTTTTTTTATTTCAGCCACTCCTTAAATATGATTTTCCGCCGCTAAAAGAATTACATGTCCCATAGTTTTTCATGTATTATAACATATGTAAATTTCATAAAAATCGGAGAGTGACTTGGGTAGGTTTCCTTGTGAGTACAGCGGAAGCACTACGCTGTGTGGCCTTTGCCCGCCCCGCCCCGCGCAGCCTCGTTCGAGTGTCAACACGCTCGCTCCGAGCGTACACGGCGCGCCACCGCCGAGCGTTGCGCACTCGACCGAGTACGATCGAGCGAAACCGGCGGTTTGCAGACTTCTAACACTGCTATTGCTTTTGAATTCGTTGTGATTGGTAATAACAAATTTCGTAAGTGAATATATAAACTTGAAGCTACTGTGAAATCCCTAGCTATTCAAATAAGGGTCTGGAAGATGATGATGGATGGGCTCCAGCAATAATTCTGGGTAAAAAAGTATTCATTTCACAAAAGCGTGAAATACCCCTGAAAATGATGCCATACGAAACCAGAGAATGAAATAGGCAGATTAAGCTAATTTACTGAGATGTATATCTCCAAAATTTGCGATTACCCTAATAGCATAAGTAGCTGAACTCAAATGTTTCATCAGATTTTCAATGTGTTTTTTCCAGTTCAGCCCCTCATCAATGCACAAACCTAAAAATATTGAATATTCTACCTTTGCTACAGATTTCTGATCGAAGTCTATATTTATTAATGGTGTCATTCCATTTACTGTATTTACAGTGTTTTTTTTTTTTCAAAATTAAGATAGTCCATTCGCTGAGAAGCACTTAATGATTTTCCGAATGACGTCGTTTCTAATTTCTTCAGTTAGTTCTTGTCTGTCAGGTGTGATAACTATCATCAGCAAAACGAACCAGCTCTGCAACTTCAAATGTTCAAATGTTTGTATAGTCTATGGGACTTAACTACGGGGTCATCAGTCCCTAAACTTACAAACTACTTATGAACTACTTACGAACTAGGACGGCACAAATATCCATGCCCGAGGGGGGATTCGAACCCCCGACCGTAGTGGCCGTGCAGACCGTGACTGAAGCGCCTCAGTCCCCGCGGCCACCGCGGCCGGCTCTGCTACTTCATGAATATAGAATGGCAAGTCATTAATATATATTAAGAACAGCAAAGATCCCAAGACCGAACTTTGTGGCACCCTATATTTGTTTCCCAGTTTTAGGAATCAGCTGTTTTTTTGCATATTACGTGAATTCCTTATGAAAACATTCTGCACCTTCCTGTTAGGTATGATTTCAACCATTTGCACACTGTCCCATTCATAACACAATACATTAGTTTATCTAGAAGAATTCCATGATTTACACTAAAAAAGGCTTGGAGAAATCGCAAAAAGTCCCGACGAGAGATGTCCGGGTATTCAGTGCATAATTTTAATATTTCATTGGTCAAATCATATATAGCATTTTAAGTTGAAAAGCCTTTCTGAAAACCAAACTGACATTTTGTTAAAACTTTACCTTTACCTATTTGTGAAGCTACTCTAGAATACAATACTTTTTCAATAATTTTGGATAAGGCTGTCAGAAACGAGATTAAGAAGTCCAGAAGCATGTGCATCATGTCTGAGATTAGTAACTCTGATAACGAAATTAAAAAAAAATTGGAATATTATTAGCGGCCAGACAGGGCAATCAAGAGCCCAGGGAGACAGCATTAATGTAGGACAGTAGGTTTATAATATTTGACTGTTTCTGGGTCATTACTCTTTCTTGCTGTTAGATACTTTCCTTTTTCGGTGACGAGATGTTCTTATTCCTTTAGTAAGCCTTGTTTTCTTATCATTATATTTAACTATTTTCTTGGGTAAACCATTTTCAAATACTGTTACAACTGTACCATGCGAGCGTGAAGGTCGGGGTGAGAGTTTAAAATAGAGAAAGATTTTTTTTTTTAAACTCACAACCACCAGCTGCGAACCAAATTCCCAAACATGCAAAAACACTGGAACTGTGATTGCGACTGTTTGACTCGTTTTCTAAGGGATGATATCACATGTTCGCAGCTTTCCTTCCCTGCATATGATTAACAAAACAAATTCATAATAAAATCAAGTTCATGAGAGAAAAGGGTGTACTAACTACTATTTTGAAAACACGTGAAAGTTCACTTTATGTTGTTTATTTCATAATATTTGAACCCTGTGGCTGATACGTCTGTACGTCGACACATTTACCAAATAAAGTTATAGATCGTGAGCCCCCAGACAAAATGAATATTTGTCGCGAATTGTTTTCACACCACGTGGCTGTCTCAAACACCGTTTATGTTCATGCCTATGCGACGACACGTGTTACATTAACAAATCACAGTCACTTTAATTCAATGTGATGCACACTTTGATCGACCGGCTAAATATTCACAAACACACAGTAGCACTCGATTCAACTTGGTGCAGTCTACGATGAGCTCCCACACGTGGCGATTGCCACACACAAATCTGTAACCTCCACCTCGAGGTCCACATGCCAACTGATGCAGAGCGACGCCACCCGGCCAGCTCACCACGAGCTCCGGAGTCCTCACTTCCTGCCCTCACGCGCGCGCGTGCCAAAAGCTCAACTGCCGGGGTTTTTTCCCCTACGTCATCAACTTCCGCATGTGAGCTGTTCTAACAGATTTGCCAATGTACAGCGCTCAGCCAATACATTTCTAAAACTCTACTTAAAATCAAAATAATTACACTACACATTAAATAAATTGTCTTCTTAGGTTTTTATATTGGTATAAACATACTTTGTACTATTTATCATAATCGTGCAATTTCTTATGTCACAGATAAGTGATTTAACTGAATACTTTAAGATAAAATACACAAGATTAATTGAAAATAAAATGAGAAATAGTTAATATATTATTTTTATAAACAAACATCGCCATGCTAGTTGTGTAACTGTCTTGTATTTATTGGTAATTTATTACTTTTCATTGTCAATTAAACATATTACGTCAGATGTGACTATATCAGCTACTGTATTGTTTATTTGTCAACAGGCTATTTTGTAATGAGGGCCTTAAAGGTTCCTAACTGCATCGTATTACTTCAAATGCCAGTAGTATTACAATATTTGTGCATTGCACTGGGTCTGGCACTCGCCATTATCCCTCTCTCCCCTCACCGGAAACGAATTGGAAAATGCTAATTTGGAACAAGCCACCAACGTCAGCCTGCTCGCTGGCCTCCCGTCAGCTACAAGCACACAGCCAATCTCAACATGGAGAATTTCTACCTTTGGCCTAACTATAAATGTTGTCACCCAACTGCGTACATACATTGCTACCATAATTAATAAGATTAAAATTGTGTAACATTTAGTGCATTGGCATGGTCAATGTTTGCAGTGAACTTCATACTGTTTAATTATCAAAAGCTATTAATTACCAATATTTCTATTGGGCGGTAATCTCACAACCATGAAGTAGGTTATATTTTAAATTAACATCATCTGTCTTGTACCCCTCATCCCAGTCTAACTGCTGAAATTTCTAATTGTTGAATCGTTAACTGAACGCAGAACTTCGGAGGGCTGGTTTGGATTACAGAGATGAACTATGTTATTTATTGTAACTAGCTGTGCACCATGATCAGAAAGACCATTCTCGGCAGGACAAGCATTTATGTTTATAAACTTAACTTGGTCTATAAAAAAGTAATGCATCTATGTGCTGCTGTCCTTTACTACCTGAGTAGGAAAATCAATTACAGATGGCAAATTGAAAGAACCGAGTAAGACTTCCAGGTCATCGTTCCTATTACATTCCTTTAGTGAGTCAACATTGAAATCCCCACAAATAATATTTTGTTTTCCCTTATCTGACAGGCAGCACAACAAGGCATGCAAATTTTCCATAAATAACAGAAAGTCTCCTGAAGGGAACCAATATACTTTTATACTTCTAAAAGAAGGACCATTATTTAGTTTAAGCTGACAGGCACATGCTTCTATATGTTGATCTACACAAAACGTCTGTTTCTGAACATTTTACACAGTGATAACTTTTGATTTGGATGGCAACCCCTCTTCTCACCTTATTATCTCTATTCACATGTGCTGCTAGTTGTAACCGCTTATGTTTATCTTTTCCATATCCGTGATGCTCAGATATGCATAGTATATCTATTCTCTGATTCTATGTCATGTAAACAAAGCAGAAGCTCATCTACTTTGTTCTTTAATCCCCCGATATTTTGGTGAAAGACAGTAACATTGCCGGCCGCGGTGGTCGAGAGGACTGAGGCGCTTCACTCACGGTCTGCACGGCCAGGGGTTCGAATCCCCCTCGGGCATGGATATTTGTGCCGCCTTAGTATTAGCTAGTTCATAAGTACTTTGTAAGCTTAGGGGCTGATGACTCCATAGTTAATTCCCATAAGCTATACAAACATTTGAACATTTTGAACATTTGCTAGTAACATTATTTTTTACTTTACTTTTGTAAGACTCAATTTTATTCTTTAATCCCCCAATATTTTGGCGAAATGTGGTAACATTACTTCTTACTTTACTTTTGTCAGTTCATGCAAGTTCTGAGCATTGGACCCTGGTCTTAGCCCAAATAAAGAGGTACATTCATGAACTGCAGTGTCCTCTCTTAAGGTTTTTGCTATTAAGCCAGCCAGTTTACCCTTCCCTTTCCTATTGAGGTGTAGGCCATGTCTTGTGAAGTCCCACCTATCTTTAGCCTCAACAGGAACCAAGCCAATGTCGTCAGAGTGGCCGCCTTACGCAACTGATCTAACTTCATATTGACCCTCCTGACCGAGTGGTTCAATTGGGGCAGTCACCAGACCAACATTTGTGTAGGTCGTTGCAGAGACTATTTTCACCCGGTCAGACTCAATACTGTAGCCCTGATCCCTATCGATACTGTTTCCCACTCCACACACTACCACAAAATGATCATTTTGAGTTAAATCCTCTACCACCTGGCTAAGTCATGCGCTGGGCTTGAAAACTTTTGTGACCTGGTACCTGTCCCCCAATTTTTCCTGCAAAATCTGGTCCACACCTCTTCCATGGCTGATACCTAGCAACATAACTTTCTTCCTACTTTCTACTTTGTTGGTTTCCTAATGAAATTCTGTTGCATCTTAACTACTCCTACTTGTACTGGAGCCTCTGCTTTATTAAACTGCGATAGCAGGGAAAATCTATTGCTTGTGCTAATTGAAAAACTGTCAGACACTGTTTCTCTAGCCCCTTTTCCCAGCTATCACTTCCCACCTCTGGTTACCCTCCTCCCCCTTAACCTCATCAGTTCCTCCATCGCTCTACCCAAAACAGCCTGAAGGGCTCTTAAAGCCCACGAACAAAAGTTTTTCTTTTATTTCTATGGGGTTTTAGTAATAGTGAAAAGTCGGTTTTGTTTCCTTACTGCTTTTAGGCCTAATTTCCGACTGTGCATAGTTAGCGTGATACCTCCGTTTTAAGTTCATTTTCTAATAGTTTCCATACATATCAGCGTCTAATACATAATTATATTTGTGGTTAATACATATATTACCGTTATCAAGGAAATCTCGTAATTAATTTGTAAACAATCGTGAATTCCAAGTGTATTAGCTGCCGTAGGTAAGTTAAATTGAAATGAAAATGTCTGTGAAGTTTAAGGGACTTAACTGCGGGGTCATCAGTCCCTAAACCGGCAAACTACTTCTGAACTACCTCATACTAAAGACGTCACATAGGGACTGATGACCCCGTAGTTAAGTCCCATAAGCTTAACAAACATTTGAACATTTTGAAGACGTCACAAACATCCATGCCCGAGAGCGGATTCGAACCCTCGACGCCTCGCGCATCGTAGCATAGCTTCGAGCACCGTAGCATATCCTCGCGCACCGTAGCATAGCGGCTAGGAATGTTAGTTCAGGGGTTTCATGCAGCTGTTGTGACCGCAGAAAAACTATTTGTAGAGATCCAGAAAGGATCTATTCATATACGGACAAGGCATTTTTCACAAAAAAAATCTGTAAGTCCTAAAAGTAAGAATATATATTCCTTTTTTCAAACACCAACGTCTTTTGCTCACTGCGTGCCTACACTTGTTGCAAAAAGTAAGTTCCTGAACGTGAGCTTTGTAGAGTTACAATTAATCACGTTTTTAAGAATTGATGACCCTTTTTTTATAATTCTATATATCTAACAAAGAAATTCTTACTTCTTATAAAGCGGTCAATAGATCCTTTTAAGGACTACAAATATCTCATGTAACGTTTTCCGATCAGAGCTTTAGTTGTAAACTTTATTAACAATGGTCTATTTCGAATTTGAGAATTTTTGGACACGTTCGCCATCCCCAGGTATCCGGATGGATGTATCACGCCCTCAAATACCAACAGGTTGCCCTCTCTCAAAATCCCTGATTTGGCGGTACCGAACGGCGAGGTGGCGCAGTGGTAACGCACTGGACTCATATTCGGGAGGTTGGTGGTTCAAATCCACCCCGGCCGTCCAGATTTAGGTTTTCCGTGATTTCCCTAAATCACTCCAGGCAAATGCCGGGATGGTTCCTTTCAAAGGGCACGGCCGATTTCCTTCCCCGCCCTTACCCAAAACTCCGAGCGTTAGCTCCGTCTCTAATGACCAAGCTGTCGATGGTACGGTAAACCCTAAGCTTCCTTCCTTCCATTTGGCGGTGCGTTCTGCACGTACGTGTGAGAGGCATCGTGCATTCTGCCCAAGTGACAATGATCCGTTATCTTCGGTTTATAGTGAAAACGAGGGACATAGGCATATTTTATCGGTACGTGTTCTTACGTCGCGCAATCGATGTTGTGTTTGAATCCGCGATCCGACATGTGTCAAATGCTTATCACCTTTTCAGTTCATACTAATGTACAGATATTGCGAATTTTAACTTTTTACGTGAAGTTTTTTAGGTGGTCTGGTTTCCTGAACAAAAGTGTGCAAATATTGTTACTGAAGCTTCTATTCCCACAGATGCAGCAGCTGTGGACCTGTTCATTAACCCCGTGCAGCTATAACGTCATCCTATGGAAGTGTGGTGTATGCTGATTGGAGTAACTATTTGCATTCTGCAGTCTCTCGTTTTACTAGAGATGGAATTGATAAAATATGGAAGAATTAATTTTCAAAGAAGCATCTACCAACATTGTTCCTTTAAAGGTCACTCAACTGTAGACTTTCTGATCAGATTGGACTTTGCTTCTTCATCAAGTATTTCGTAGCCTTGTAGATTATTAATATAGAAAAATAAATAAATAAAAAAATAAAAAATAAAGGGACAGTAAGGGAAGCTACAGAAAATGAATGTCTTGAATGTGGTTGAAAAAAAGATCGCACTGACCTATTTTACGGCCCACTTTAGATTTGTAGTTTTATAAGTTTTTGCAAACATTTTGGACCAAAGTAATAATCTAAATAATAATAAATTAATTAATTAATTAATGAGAGTGTCTGAAACTCTTTTAGGAAAAAATATTTCAATAGTGGCGGGTTTCGAGCCACCGACCTTTCGCGTCATAGTCCAGAACCTTGCCCACTACAATACGGCTATAAATCAAAACATGACTTCTTTAATATCATATTATTCATGGTCGTTGTTAACTGATCTTAATATGTCATATGTAGACATTAGATTATCATTTATCGTACGGAGAACGATGTGTTTTTGTTAATTCCTCAGTGTGTCGTTGCTTTGAAATGACAAGGTGTAACTTACAATAAGAAAATCATCAAATATGCGAGGAATTTCACGTGACATCTCCGAACGGCTGATTTTCGTTAATTCAATGGAGGGTGACAAATATCCGTTATTTTTGCAAATATGTCTCAAATGATAGGAGATATGAAAAAAACATAAGGGAGCTAAGTTGTAGAGAATTTTATCCTCTACCAATTAGGTTATTCAATTTTCGTGGCAGGTGAACGGTTCGTTTGCAATTACAATTATATTACAAACGTCAGTTTTTGGTTTTACTGCCGTATATTTGTCCGAAAAATTTGAAAAAGGGAGGTTCTGGTCTCTGGCGGCCTACACTAATGTCTGTAAAATTTGATGCTGAATGGTTGAACGGACAGACAGACAGACATCCCAAAATCGCCGTTATTTTTGCAAATATCTTTGAAACGCTACGAGATACGAAAAAAACATAAGAAAGCAAAGTTGTAGAGAATTTTCTCCTCTACTCATTGGGTTATTCAATTTTCGTGTCGCATGAATAGTTAACCTTTTATTTTCATTTAAATTTCGAACTGTCAAAAGACGATCGCAAAGGCCCACTTTTAGTGTTACTACCGTAACCTAAAGTGGGGCCAATATGTTCAGAGTAAGGCACACATGTTAAAGGTAGCCCTGTTCACAAGTTTTCTGAAACAGGACAATGTCTCACTGAATACAGCCATTGGACAAGAAATTTACTTGCTTCACGACAAGTCGGTAAAAAAAATTAATTTACACATTAAGAAAAATGAGGATCAGTCGTCAAAGAGAGTTCACAGATGATAGATAAGTAGCCATGAGTTATGCAAACGATCACGGAAACTGGTGTCGGACCAAAGTAGACATGGGTTACATTTACTAGTGTCATTGTTGGTTTTTCCCTACCAGTACTATATTGTGTTTTTGCATGTTTTGTGTGTACGTGAGTAAAACGGCTTCGAAACGCAAGGAAGTTGTTATTTAGATGACAAAAAGTTAGAAGTACTGAACATAATAGAGAAAGGAGAACTAATGGAAACCATAGCTGCACAATACGGTGTTAGGAAATCTAATGTATCATTCTGGAAGGTGAACCTAAGAGGAATTGAAGACTTCTGCTTCAAAATGATGACTAACGATAGTATGCAGAATAGCTGTACAATAATGAAACAAAAAGTGAAACACTCTTCATTTGGTGTGAGTGAAGGGGACATGATGTTCCAACATCCGGCCCAGTTCTACAGGAAATGGCGCTTAACAGCAAGCCGACGGTGATTCTAACTGCACTGCCAGCCAAACTTGGTTGGAAAGATGCGAAACTCGTCATGGAATACGTCAACTGACAGTGACGAGTTACTTTTTCTGGAGATACACTGACTACAGAAAAATTCAAAAAATAACTATTTCTTCCGAAAACTTAACTTTATATACATAGTTAAACAACTTTCACAAAGTTAAAATGTAGGTGTTAAAATTGAAGTTGTCTGAGTGAAAGGTCGTTGTTCCACTTCAGTTGTTTTTCATTAGTGTCGTGGAGACCCGCACAACCGGTTCCACAAGTTTATAGTTGCATCTTCAGGTGCAATTAAATATTTTGCATATTATTCCTATGGCGGGTAACGGGGATTGATGGTCAAGTTTGTTTGTCACGTCGCCTAAATAACAAGCTAAATAATTTTTACCAAACTGAGGTTTCAATGTTTTTTACTTAGAATGACGCGAACCTGATGGTAAACTGATTTTATGTTAGACGAAATGAGGGAAGTTAATAGTGTTCGGACCTGACCATTAATCCACGTCGTCCACGATAGGAATTATATGAAAAATATTTAATTGTACCTGAAGATGCAGCTATAAAGTTGTGAAAGCAGTTGTGCTGGTCTCCACTACTCTAATAAAAAACATCTGAAGCGGACCAAGGGCCCTTCAACCAGACAACTTCAATTTGAACACCTACATTTTAACTGTGTGAAAGTTCCTTAATTATGTATAAATATTTTAGCTGTGGTTGCTCTTCATATCAAATTATTTGAGATTTATAAAAGCCTACGCCATCGTGCTCCAGTAAAACGCCACATAAATTTGAAGCAGAATAATGCAAAGTTGTCATCTTCAGCCCTTATTTTCTTCGCAACTTCTCATTTAACAGCAGCACACCATTCGTCCTTAAAGCTATAAAATTAAAATTAAATCGTGCTGTGACTTAATTAAACTCAACCAAGGCGCATCACGTGCAAAAAATAAAATAAAATAAAATAAAAATGCAAGGCAGCTTTATAGAGACTATTATCCGGACTGTGTGGGACCGGATGTAATCTGGATCGTCGAAAATCCGGAAAGCTTACAAGATATAGAAAAATGTATTATGTACTGTAATAAACGAACAACTTTTAATTTGACACTCACAAGAGACATTTTCGCTACTTAAGCGGTATATGTACTGCATTCAAGTTTATTTACTGTAATAGTGTGTAAGTGCGTCGAAAATTCATTTGTTTTGGTGTGGGGTAGGATAGATAACAATAACATTTAGCGGTTGTCTTTTTACTTTAGTCTGTCGTATTGATCTGTATACTATCTGGATATTTAATTTCAGGTGTCTGAGCGTGGGAGCAATAGATGTTTCTTGCCAAACTTAAACATGGACGCATGTAGGTAACTAAAATAAGAAGAGAAAATACGTTTCAATTCCACTTCATACTAGCCTGTCAAATCGAATATTGCCATCAAGTTCAAAACAAGTAATAATGAAGCAATTCCTTGTCACATACAAACTAAACAGAACCCTAGATTCTACAGGTAATCATATAACAATTTTAGAAAATGCCCTTCCGAGGCTGTTACCTGAAATGGTCCTCCACGATACTTCCAAAGGGGAGTCAATAATTAAATCACTAAAGACTAAGGACTCTTGTGGATATTATGGGGTATCTAGCGGAATTCTAAAGTACTCTTCTCCATATGTTAGCCCAGTACTAAGCCATAGTTGTAATTTCTCCTTTCAGAATGGTCAGTTTCCTGACATATTAAAGTACTCAGTAGTGAAATCACTTTATAAAAAGGAAAAAGGAATAATGTAGACAACTATAGACCTATGCCGCCGGTTTTTTCTAAAGTTATTGAAAAGCCTGTATATTCAAGATTAATTGATCATTTCAGTTCACACAATTTGTTGTCAAACGTAAAGTTTTGTTTTAGAAGTGGTTTAACGACTGAAAATGTTATATTTTCATTCCTCTGTGAGGTACTTGATGGGTTAAATAAAAGGTTACGGTCATTAGGCGTCGTATTTGATTTAACAAAGCCGTGTGATTGTGTTGATCACAAAATAATGTTGCAGAAGTTGGAACATTGTGGAATAAGAGAAGTAGCTCACAACTGGTTCACCTCTTACTTTAATAACAGACAGAAGAAGGTAATTCTCCAGTGTTGAAAATAGCTATGACGTACAATCGCAATGAAGCACAGTTAAGTGTGGGGTGCCCAAGGGTACTGTTTTCGGACCATTGCTGTTTCTATACCTTCGAGTATATCAGGTGATTGTAAAATATTTTCGTTTACTGATGATACCAGATGGTAGTGAAGGATGTTATACGTAATATTGACACAGTATCAAATAATGCAGTTCAAGAGATAAGTTCATGGTGTGTAGAAACCTAGTTGATGTTAAATCACAGTAAAACTTAGTTTTTACAATTTCTAACGCAGTATTTGACGAAAACTGACCTTTTGATTACACATAATGGGCATATGATAAGTGAGACTGAACAATTTTAAATTTCTAGGTGTTTGGATGGACAGTAAGTGTCGTGGAAAGCCCATGTTCAGGAGTTTGTTCCAAAACTAAATTCCGCTTTATTTGCCATTAGAACAATATCTAAAATAAGTGATTTTTCAACACGAAAAGTAGTGTACTACGATTAATTTCACTCAATTATAACGTACAGCGTTATTTTTTGGGATACCTCGAGTGAAAAAAGGATATTTTTCGCTCACAAACGGGCGGTTTAAGCAATATCTGTTGTAAGTTCACGAACGTCATCTCGACCCCTTTCCAGTAGTCTGGGAATTTTGACACTGGTGTCACAATACGTTTTTTCTTTAATGTGGGTTGTTGTTAATAATATCAGCTTATCCCCACGAGTTAGTTGCTTTCACTCGGTGAATACTATACGCTAGTCGAATCTACATTTGCATCACACCACCTTGATACTTGGAGAAGGGTGTCCAGTATTCTGCAGCATCCATTTTCAATATGCTGCCAGGAGAACTCAAGAATCTTAGCACTAACCCACAAGCTTTCAAATCTAAATTGAAAAGTTACCTCATGGATCACTCCTTTTATTCTGTCGAGGAACTCCTAGAAACGTTAAGCAATTAAGCTAATTCATTTTTTATTTCTTTACTTAATCTTTTCACTTAGTCTTAAGATAGTCGAGGGCATAGGACTACTTAAAAATTTTCTATTACCATTCTTGTGTTAAACTTCATGTATTGACTTGTTCAATGACCATGGAGTCGTACTCTTCAGTTAGGTCCTGCGGAACAGAAAAACATATTATTATAATTATTATTATTACTAATAATATTTCATTTTAGGCTCTCTTGGGCCTGCAGCATTGTAAATGTCATTTAAAGACGTCATGCAATGAAATTCCAAATGCTGCTTCACATATTTATTACACTATAGCACCTATTTATTGCGTCGTAATTTTGTTAAAGCAATATTTGTTCTGATTTACGACTGCTTTAACAAAATTACGAAACAATAAATAAATAAATAGCACGAAAACCATTGATGTATGTGGATGTCACGACCATCTGACGTCACCTGAAGATAGCGCTAAAGCCGTAATAGGCCTATTGTATAGTAAATATACTTGTATGTAAATAAGAATTTGGAATTTCATTGCATGACGTCTTTAAATAATAAAATTTTGTTTTTCAAATTTAAACATGGAGGGAAAAGAAGCAAAATCATCTGAAAAACATGTGAATGTCCAGGTACGCCACAGTTCTATGCTCAGTGACCATAGTTATTCATCCAAGTTGTATAGCGATCGCTGTTAAAATTGAATATATTTTTCTTTGTTGGCAACGTTGTCTGAAAAACTAGAATGGCGGGGGGGGGGGGGGGGGGGAACTATGAATTTTTTGCCCCCGTTGCAAAAAAATGAAGATGTGGGTCTGTAGCCAACCTGACAGAGGGAAGGAGGGGTAGGCGGTATTGCTGTTCCTGTCCGCCGGCAGCGACTAACTTCCGGCTTTGAGGTTGGCTGTCTTGAACTCGAGCGAATTACCAAACCACGGACAACTCGTCTCCCTCCGCCACCGCAGGTTTCCAAAGACAACTTGAATTAACGGCCAGAGAACGTAACTAGATTATGCCATGGCCAGGGTTATCTATACCAATTAAATGGAGAGTGGAAAATTATCTTGTCCACTCAACCTGATGCTCCTCTATCTAAACAATAAATCTATAGAGTCTGTGGACCTGGGAAAATTAATTTAATAGTAGTAATGCACACTGAAGTTTGAAGGATTAATACACTCCTGGTTATTAAAATTGCTACACCAAGAAGATGACGTGCTACAAGCGCATATTTAACCGATAGGAAGAAGATGCTGTGATATGCAAATTATTAGTTTTTCAGAGCATTCACACAAGGTTGGCGCCAGTGGCGACACCTACAACGTGCTGACATGAGGAAAGTTTCCAATCGATTTCTCATACACAAACAGCAGTTGACCGGCGTTTCCTGGTGAAACGTTGTTGTGATCCCTCGTGTAAGCAGGAGAAATGCTTACCATCACGTTTCCGACTTTGATAGAGGTCGGATTGTAGCCTATCGCGCCTGCAGTTTCTCGTATCATGACATTACTGCTCGCTGTGGTCGTGACCCAATTACTGTTAGCAATACGGAACGCCTTGCTGCATCCGAACGGCCTCGTATCACTAGCAGTCGAGATGAAAGGAATCTTATTCGCTTGGCTGTAACGGATCGTGCAGCCACGTCTCGATCCCTGAGTCAACAGATGGGGATGTTTGTAACACAACAACCATCTGCACGAACAGTTCGACGACGTTTGCAGCAGCATGGACTATCAGCTCGGAGACCATGGCTACGGTTATCCTTCACGATGCATTACAGACAGGAGCGTCTGCGATGGTGTACTCAACGACGAACGCGGGTACACGAATGGCAAAACGTCATGTTTTCGGAAGAATCCAGGTTCCGTTTACAGCACCATGATGGTCGCAACCGGGTTTGGCGACATCGCGGTGAACGCATATTGGAAGCGTGTATTATCATCGCCATACTGGCGTATCACCCGGCGTGATGGTATGGAGTGTCTTTTAAATGTTCAGATGTCTGTAAATCTATCGGACCAAACTGCGTGGTCATCAGTCCGTAGCTTACAAACTACTTAAACCTAGGTAAACTAACCTAAGAACACACCCATGCCCCAGGGAGGACTCGAAACTCCACGGCGAGCAACAGCGCGCTCCACAGCGAGACGCTTTAGACCGCTCGGCTACTCCACCGCGGCGGGGTGT
Source organism: Locusta migratoria (assembly GCA_026315105.1). Lineage (NCBI taxonomy): Eukaryota > Metazoa > Arthropoda > Insecta > Orthoptera > Acrididae > Locusta > Locusta migratoria. The sequence goes on from CM048746.1 coordinate 145,617,027, forward strand.
CATTGGTCGGTCACCTCTTGTTCGCATCGACCGCACTTTGAACAGTTGCCGCTACATTTAAGACGTGTTACGACCTGTGGCTCTAACCTTCATCCGATCCCTGCGAAATCCTATATTTCAGCAGGATAATGCACGACTGCAAGTTGCAGGTCCTGTGCGGGACTTTCTGGATACGGAAAATGTTCGACTGCTGCCCTGGCCAGCTCATTCTCCAGATCTCTAACCAGTTGAAAACGTCTGGTCAGTGGTGGCCGAGCAAACGGCTCGTCACAATACGCCAGTCACTACTCTTGATGAACTGTGGTATCGTGTTAAAGCTGCATGAGCACCCAAGCCATCCAAGCTCTGTTTGACTCAATGCTCAGGCGTATCAAGGCCGTTCTTACGGTCAGAAGTGGTTGTCCTGGGTACTGATTTCTCAGGAGCTATGCACCCAAGTTGCTGAAAATGTAATCACATGTCACTTCTAGTATAATATATTTGTTCAGTGAATACCCGTTTATCATCTGCATTTCTTCTTGGGATAGCAATTTCAATGTCCAGTAGTGTAATTAATTAATTGATCATCCTGTGTTTTTTATCAGTTTGAATTTAATTTGGAGTTATAATCTGTGCTCAGAAGTAAAGGCCGCACGAAATAGCTGCGTGATGTAAGGCGTGATGCTACGTACTAGGCGGCTGATCGCGCCGTATTTTTGTGTCCTCTCTGGGGCATGTGTGTATTTGCTGTCCGTAGTGTAACTTAGTTTAAGTGGTTTATAAACCAAGGGACTGATCACCATAGCAGTTTGGTCCAACAGGGTTTACAAATAACTGAACGTTTCTTGCCACGTGTCATTCATGCCTCTCTAAGTTATAGCATTACACTACCTATGCGTTCATTTTAAGGAACTTCATATCCCAATTAATATTTTGTTTATATTAATGATCGACGGTCAAGCAAGATCAGAGAGATGGCTGAATAGACAGAGCCGGGGCACGACAAGACTGACACAAAGGATGGAAGGAGGAAATGCATAGAGGTGGCTGGCGGAGGAGATATAGAATGGTGTGAGGGAGGGGAAGACGCGGGAGTCGAGAGGGGGATTATATTTAGGATGTACAATTAATCCTCATACAGCCTTAGCAACCCCAAAGCATTACCGCCTGAAATTCTCAGGCGTGTCAAGGCCGTTATTACGGTCAGAGGTGGTTCTCATAGATTTTTCCTGATTTCTCAGGGTCTATGCACCCAAATTGCGTGAAAATGTAATCACATGTCAGTTCTAGTATAATATATTTGTCCAATGAATACCCGTTTATCATCTGCATTTCTTCTTGGTGTAGCAATTGTAATGGCCAGAAGTGTAATTAATTTATCATCCTGTATTTTATATCAGTTTGAATTTAATTTGGAAGTATAATCTGTGCTCAGAACTTAATGTCGCGTGAAACTGCCGCGTGATGTAAGGCGCCCTGTTACGTAGTAGGCGGCCCGTCGTGCCGTATTTTCGAGTCGTCGCTCGGGTATGTGTGTATTTGTTGTCCGATTTGTAAGTTAAAGTGGTTAGTAAGTGTAGGGACAGATCACCATAGAAGTTTGGTCCTACAGGTTTACAAATAATTGAACTTTTCTCGCCACGTGTCATTCATGCCTCTCTAAGTTACGCATTCATTTTAAGGAACTTCATATCCCAATTGATCTTCTGTTTATATTAATGAACGTCGGTCAAGCAAGATCAGAGAGAGGTCTGGACAGAGCCGGGGCACGACAAGACTGACACAAAAGATAGATGAAGGAAATGCATAGATGTGGAAGGCGGACGAGATATAGAATGGTGTGTTTGAGGGGAAGAAACGGGAATCGATAGGATGATTGTTTAGGATGTACAATTAATCCTCATACAGCTTTAGCAACTGCTAAGCATTACCGCTAGAAATGGGATAATTTCCGAACAAAAGGAGAAAATTTTTCCGTTGTAAATAACGTCGATATCGATACACTGAATGTTGGAAGGTCACAGTGCGATAATGGACTGCACGGTCTAGCAGGCTTTTTGTGACGATACCCTCCGCGCCTGACAGCGCGGCAGCACGGCGCAGCGCAGGTGGCGGGTGGGTGGCGGCGATTGCAGGCGCGCTTTGTCGTGCTGCGGGCAGTGTGGCGGTGGAGCGGCGTTAATGGTGAGGCCGGATAACGATACAAAGCCGGCAGGCGAGGGCGAGGGGCGAGGCCGCGCCGCAGACCGCCGGACAGCGCGCGGCGCTCTGCCAGGTGATCGGCGCTCCGCTAGCCACACCGCGATCCACCGCCACGCAGTCGTACCCACATTTGCCATTACAGACCGACGTTATTGCATTTTAATCCCACAAGCAGCAAGGACGGGCAAAAATTGCCCGTACCTTTTTCTTTTTTTAAAACATCATAATAAAAATTATTTATGGGCCTTTTTCTACTTTCTGGAAACATCCCTTAGGCTGCGGCTAAGCCATGTTCCCAGCATATCCTTTCTTCCAGGAGTGCTAGTCTTGCATGGTTCGCAGGAGAGCTTCTGTGAAGTTTGGAGAGTAGGAGGCGAGGTACTGGCGGAAGTAAAGTTGTGAGGGGGCATCGTGAGTTGTGTCGGGATAGCACAGTCGGTAGTGCGCTTGCCCGCGAAAGGCAAAGGTCCCAGGTTAGAGTCCCGGTTCCGGCACGCAATTTTAATCTGCCAGGAAGTTTCTTTTTCTACTTGTCTCTCACCTTAGCCGGCCGCGGTGGACGAGGGGACTGAGACGCTCCAGTCACGGTCTGCACTGCCACTACGGTCGAGGGTTCGAATCCCCCCTCGGGCATGGATATTTGTGCTGTCCTTAGTCTTAGGTAGTTCATATGTACTTCGTAAGCTTAGGGACTGATGACACCGTAGTTAAGTCCCATAAGCTGTGCAAACATTTGAAGATTTGAAACTTCCTGGCAGATTTAAGTTGTGACGGAACCGGGAATCTAACCTTGGACCTTTGCCTTTCGCGGGCAAGCGCACTACCGACTGTGCTATCCCGACACGACCCACGATGCCGGCTCACAACTTTCCTTCCGCCAGTACCTCGCCTCCTACTTTCCAAACTTCACAGAAGCTCTCGTGCGAACAAGCAAGACTAGCACTCCTGGAAGAAAGGATATGGTGGATACATGGCTTAGCCACAGCCTAAGGGATGTTTCCAGAATGAAACTTTCACTCTGCAGCGGAGTGTGCGCTGATATGAAACTTCCTGGCAGATATTTGATTTTTGATTTTTCTCTCACCTTATAAAGTACTACACTACATTTTTATTGGTACAATTTTAAAAACAGCAAATAAAATATAGAAATTTTGACCTATGTTGGGACTCCATGTGACGATAATTGTTAGTGTCTTCCCTACAACCACCAAGCATGGAGAAAAAAAGGTATTATAAAATCAGTGTCCATCACCTGTAATTTCATTATATTCCAGCTATTTACAAGCCTAACAGAAATAATAACTGCTGAAATTATTCTAAATAATAATGTATAAACAAAATTTCACAAGACTGCGAAAGTAACTCTTTCGTCCTACATTTGCAGGAAATCCAATACGGCAGTACTGCAATAACGATAAGACAATGTACATATGTTTGACAGACAACAGCTGATGGCAAAGAGGAAAAAATAAATCCATTTTACAGGATTCACAGCTTATTGTAATCGGGCAAAATTTGCCCTTGCTTGGTGCTCCGTGTCACCTAAAGTACCTTGGTCCTGCTAGGGTTAATATAATCAAAAACACGCTGTAGTGATCTGTCTTTTCTGTGTAAAGTACACGGAAAGAAAAAAGAGCATTTATTTATTTATTTATTTTAACACGTAGAAAATAATGAAACTTCAGCCCACGTCAGATGATGCGACTCGGTTTTATGACTATCGGAATAAAGTAAAAGGGGTTCGCACGTACGTTACGCACTGGATTTTTGTTCGAACATTGTGCCTACGTCTGCCTGGGCACTGCAAGCATAACAATTGTCAGTGGAAATATGTGCTACAGACATGCAGTTTTTCACTGCATTTTTTTCCCTTCGACAATGCGTTTGTAACGGATATGCACTGTTAACATACAGAAAATTTCTTAGGTTAATTTGTCTTAAAATATTATACTGTGAAATCTGTTACTACTGTTTGCTCTCGAAATATAGGGGTTATTTAAAAATGAGAAAACTCAAGTGGTCAACTCAATTTAATCGAAATTAATCTCGCGGTAATTACTTCACAACAACCTGATTCAAACTTGTCTGCATGTCACACACTTAGTGATATAAATCACAACCTACATACAGACTAGTAGCAGGAGTCATTTCACCTGACTTCGCAGCCATCAGCCATTGCCTCCCCCCCTCCCTGCTCCTCCGGCCACATACTCTGGCTACCGCCTCAAAAATGATGATCAGAAACGTAATATAAGCAATTTTCTGTACGTAAACAGCGCCTTATCTAAACACGTAAGACTGCATTAAATTTAACGTTGCCAAATAGTCACCATTAGCGCAATTAAAAAAACCTATTCATTCTGGCGACAGTTAATTACGATATGCACTATGTACGGTTCAGTAGGATAGCTTGGATACGAGTAACCAAAGGTGGAAAGAGGTGAGTATGAACGAAGAAAAGCACAATAAAAACCGTTTATTAAGTGGTTACAGCAATATAATACGTACATTACTACTTCAAAAACCTTATTCAATAGATCAGTACTCCTGTGTATAAACAAGAGTTTTCGTTTTTATTAATATATATCAACAGCTTTTTTATTATCTTGATGCAATTTTCCGTACTGCACAATGGAGGAAACAGGCACCTGTGGCCGGCCGCGGTGGCCGAGGTGACTGAGGCGCTCCAGTCACGGTCAGCACGGCCACTACGGTTGGGGGTGTCGAATCCCCCCTCGGGCATGGATATTTGTGCCGTCTTTAGTCTTAGCTGGTTCATAAGTAGTTTGTAAGCTTAGGGACTGATGACCCCATACTTAAGTTCCATAAGTTGTACAAACATTTGAACATTTTTGAGGCACCTGTGGCACATAATTTAGGAGATATGTTGTCTTGAGCAGTGATATGCGCAAAATATACAAACTACTGATAGTAAATAACGAGACTGTTCATCGACTACTTGACAATGAGAGCACATAGCGACATGGAATAAAATTTTTATTTTCAAACCTTCAAACAACTTATTCTTGCTGACAATCCCAATAAAGTGATCAAGGGAAAGAAGTTATTCGATTATTATTTTCCGTTTCTCGTGAAGTAAAACTACGGAATTCGGCATTTTGTCAGAAAGCACTAACATTGATCGCAATATATTTTGCAGAGAAAATGCACAAAAAGTGTCTTTTGTTTTACAACATAGTTCCGACGATTGAGACTCTTCCGATTTTTTTACTATATTTATGTATATAGAAAACACCTGTCATGATGTTTGTCCGCGATAAAGACCGAAACTAATAAACATGTCTTAAAGAAATTTTACACGCTATCTGTGATTTGATCCAACTTAAAAGACTGGATACATTTCATCTCAATTAATAACCTCAATATCATATTGGAAATTAAATGTTGTACTCTAGGTTGATTACGTATCCAGTAAATACCGCTCAGTTTCGGCTTGAAGACTAGGCTTGTGGTAAAGCGCTTACCAACAGAGCGAAACGTCACATGATAGAAACTGACGCGGATCATGGATTCTGTAACTCTGTGGCCTAGCCTTCACCTTGCAACGATGTGAGGAGCCGTCATAAATGACACGTGGTTCGGATTCCACGTTTTTGCGTAGGTCCTCTTTTCCCAGTTGGATAAGTGGGGTAGGTAACGATCATTTAAGCAGCTGAAAGTGGCGCAAACGTAAAAGAATATTAGCAGGCCACAGAGCCACACGAAATATCTGAAGTATGTCATTTTATTCCGGTTGAGCTGCGTATTATTATTTTTTTTAAATGCCGCGTAATAAATAATGTCCATTCGTTTGTTTGTTTGAATATTATACTAATCTGAATTTATTTTCGATTTCCATGAAATTTTGCATACTTGACCTTCAAAACAAGAAGACGAGCAACGTCTATATAAAAGTCTCATTGAATACATCATTACTGTTGGAATCGGGACTGTGACTGGTCAAGATTACGTAGAAAGTAGGATACCAACAGCCGTATGTTTAACAGAAACATTTATTCCCTAACTACCAGTTTCGGCATTCCAATATGCCATCTTCAGGCCCCTAAATCGGAGTATTATATCCATTAAAGAGGGATCGAAACTGGTTGTATGGATTTCTAGCTCTCAGTAAGAACCAACAACAACTACTGTGACAACAAGGACTCTTTGACTTCAGTTATTGTTGTTACAGTTGTTGTTGTTGTTGCTAGAAATCCACACAACCAGATCCCTATTTAATGGATATAATACTCCGATATAGGGGCCTGAAGATGGCATAATGGAATGCCGAAACTGGTACTTAAGGATAATTGTTTCTGTTACACATACGGTTATTGGTATCGTACTTCGTACGTAGTCTATATATAATTACATATGGTGCGCGCCAAAGGATAATTTACTTGCAGAATTGGACTCCAGTTTCATTAGATCTTGTACACTTTAACAGAAGACGAAGACCACAGTGTACGTAATATTTCTTATGTTGCACGGCGAAGGATACCTTGCAAGGGAAACGCCACCGTTTGACCTTAAACCGTGAAAGTTATCGCTTGCGTGTTTCCGTGGAGAAGGATATTTCATATTCCGCAAGACATCGTAGGATGCTTGGCACAGGGTTGCTTGAAATAAACTTCGACAGCACTTCACCGATAACTATAAACGTTGTCACATATGTATGATTGTTCATCGCCATGGGGAGGAGGAAATGACTCAGAGAGGCTGAGGGGGAGATAGAATAGGAAAATGTGGGCCGAGAGAGGAGGAGGGTGAAGCGAAGGAGACGGGCCCAGGGAAGCTTGGAGATGCGCTGAGAGGACAGTAGGAGCTGAGCTGAAGGGGAGGAAATAGCCCGAGAGAAGGGGAGAAGAGAAGATTGAGAGAAAGGTGGGAGAGCCAATGATGGACAAGTGACTGGAGCAGGTGAAGGGAAAAAGTGTAGAAGATGACGATAGAAAGAGGGGGGAAGGATGAGATGGATGAATGGAAGATTGGTATAAGTACATATAGTAGCATATGTTATTTTGAATTGCAGATACCAACTGAGAAAGGATGAAATGGGCAGAAAGAATTGAAGAGAGGTGGGTGGTTAGAGGTGGAGGCGAAAAGAGAGGATGATGCAGAGATAGAGAGAGAGAGAGAGAGAGAGAGGAGGGAAGATGGATGACAGAAGATTCGAGTAAATAAATACCTGGGCAACGCCGCGTACTATATGTATAAGCTTCTCAGTACATGCGGGTGTTCGTAGACAACAGAAATAGGAATGGAATAAGTTCTTTCACAGTAATGATTATTCTGGGTTGCGTGGCCGTGGTCCATGAAACATTTCTGTACCTAACGTTTCGTTCAGAGCTGCGCTGGACATTCTCAGAGGTGCTCCTGGCTGTGCTGACTCACGGCCATAAAACGCGGAAGAATAATCAAGAACGGAATAAACTTACAAATCAGAGCGTGCTATAATAAGGCAATTATTTACACCAAAATTTTCATTAACGTGTCTCACAATGAAGTAGTTACAAAAACAGGGCCGGCCCCAGTGGCCGAGGGGACTGAGGCGCTCCAGTCACGGTCTGCACGGCCACTACGGTCGGGGGTTCGAATCCCCCCTCGGGCATGGATATTTGTGCCGTCCTTAGGATTAGCTAGTTCATTTACAAAAACAGAAAGGAAATTGCGTTTAGCATGTGTGGAAAACAGCGGTGAAACAATTTTGCAGTGAAGTAAGTCGCGGCAGTAAAGGACTAGTCAAAATATCGCGGAACAGGACACAGATCAACAGGTCGCAACCTCAACAGGCGTAGGCCACAACTTCAGGAACTTGTTACTCGATAGACACTAGAAGGGACTGCGTGTTACTGTCAGCATGTGCTGCTCAATAATGAAGCAGAAATAGTCTGAAAGTCATTCGTTTAATCCTCTGCCAAACATGTAAGAACTGAAGAATTCAAACACAGTTGGTAGCTACCTTCTTATTTATCACAATTACTTAACAAATTATTTCGTAAAACATACAGAATGTCCTGCTTTACTTTTCACCCCAGATATTTTTGTAACAAGAACAGCAAGAACGACGTATGAATTGTAAATACTATGTGACCCTCTAAAACGCGCAAAAATATTATTTTCAACATTAACTTACGTTTTTAACGGATAACCCATTTCGTTTCTTATGAAATCAATAGCAAGAAAAATTGCCAAAAGAATTCCGATGGTTATATCGCAATAAGTCAGCAATATCCCGAGATACTGAGAAGCGAACTGCCTGCTTCAAATACATGAAGCGGGCAGTTACTGCACGTTCCGAAACTCAGAAGTGAATCTCAAGCTGTCCGTAATCGTACGGTAGCGGTGCGCAGCATTTATTGCAATCGTCAACGTTGCCTTTCAACATTTCTGGATGTAAATGGCGTGTTGTGATGCAATCAACACCAGTCTTGTTGCGATTTTTCTTGATATTGATTGAATAAGTAATATAGGTATGCGTTCAAAAAAAATTATATTGAAATTAATATTTAAATTTTAGAAGTTTTTACAGTATCTACTACATAAGCCCGTGCCGAAAGTTAATGCCGGATTAAGGTCGTAATTATTATCATTTTTTGTTGTTGTTGTTCTTCCAGAGATATCGAGGATGAGAAATTTGCGTGGGGAATCCTCTCTCTCTCTCTCTCTCTCTCTCTCTCTATATATATATATATATATATATTACGTCTGTGAAACTTGGTGCCGATCGGTTGAACAGCGCGTCCTAAAAGTGTAAAATTTCAAATCGCCGTTATTTTTGCAAATATCTCTGAAACAAAGCAAGATACGAGAAAAAAACATTTGAGAACAAAGTCTTAGAGAAGTCCCTCCTCTACACATTCGTTTCTTCAATTTTCACATCAGATGAATAGTTAATCCGTTATTTTAATTTTGATTTCGAGTTGTAAAAAGGCGATCACATATAATGCTATTAAAGCCAATCCCAACAACTTACATAATAACAATGGTAAAACTAATCTATAATCAGACAATTTGAGGGCTATAATTTAGGTAGCCCCAATATTTAAAACAACTGTCTTAAACGCTGGAGACTGGTTGAACGGAAGATATTTTTTGTTTTTTGTTTTTTTGTTTTAACATTATAGTGAATTCTCTTCCCATAGTTTTATCATTCCATTTTATATTTAATAATTCATTCCAAATTTTCTTTTTAATTTTGCTCAGGCTGTCCTAGTAGAAGCCTACAGTGTGCGTAACTGTTCCAGCTTTGTCTGGGTACTTGTTTTACCCACTCCTGTGTCAGCCCATCTTCTTCTTCCCCTCCTATCCGTCCCCTTGTATCCCAGCTTCTTTTCCATGTAGCACTATCCTTGTGACGAACTTACTTACTTTCCGCGTTTATTCAGACACAAAATTTCCTGTAAATTTCGACTGATACCGACGTATCATTTTCTGAAAGAAGTGTGGAATGTTTGTCCAGATTTGGCTAAATAAAAATATGATTCAAAATATGGTCTAATTCCTGAAATTCATCCCATTTACCTGCTACCTCCGGCAGTAGCCGCCACCTTTGGATGCTTTTCTTGCATCTTGATTTCCACACCCTAATACAGAGCGCTGCATAGGGCTGATCGCCACCGAGATGTACCTACTGGAAAATTTGATCACGGTTTCTGAAACGGATCCTCCTCTTTGCTATTTTACTTCCTTCTGGGATTCCTTCCAAAACTAGAGTTCTTCTCATGAAACATTGCCAAGACTTCAGACGAAATGCAGCTCGCTGGTGCCCAAACATTGGATGCCGGATATTTTCTCATTTAATTATATATATAGGTCTGCTGCGATATCTTTTCGGATATTTGGTGGTGTTGTACCAATAAGTGTATACAGTTTATCTACTCATGCTGGCTTCTGACATCCCGACATAATCCTCGAGTTTCTTTATTGCTACAACCACCTGCTTTGTACTGTAACATGATTGGGGTGTGTTTGATGGTTTTGACACCAAATGACAAATGTTCTTCATATAGACTTCGTCTATGTCAGGATAGCGACTCTTAGTTTCCTTCCATGTGGGATGTGACCTATGTACTCAACTGGGAAGATGGGGTGGCAATGGAAGAGTGGTTCAGTATAAGAAAACATTTTATCGACACTCGTGCTTACAATACAGCCGGAGGCGAGTGGAGTGTGCGTACGTGCCTTATCGCGCTTGGTAGGCGTCCAGCTGATATTAAGAGTCCTGAAGTGGCTGATGCCGCCCTCTCGCTGAAGCCAGGGTGGAGTAGCTGAGCGGTCTAAGGCGCCTCGTTGCAGAGCGCACGGTTGCTCGCAGTCGGAGGTTCGAATCCTCACTGGGGCATTGGTGTGTGTGTCTTGTCCTTAGGTTAGTTTACCTTAGTGTAAGTAGTCTGTAAGCTACGGACTGATGAGCACGCAGTTTGGTCCGATAGATTTACAAACATTTTTTTTTTCTCTCGCTGGTGCGGCTGTCTGCCGGCCGCTGCCGCCTCAGCGTTGTGTAAGGTGACGTGTTGCTTCCGCGTCAGGCCGCGGTCCTCTTGTTTCCCAGCGCCGTCGCCGCTGCCGCGATGGTCGTACAAGCTGGGAGAGGCCCGGGAGTTGAACCCGGGTCCTCCTTCACCCACCGCTGCTGCTTCGCGATCCAGAGGGTCACAGGTGCGCTTCAGGTGTGGCCGCGTCCTTTCGTCCACACCGCGCCGCTGGGTGAGCAGCTAGATGCTGCCTTACGGCGCCATGCGTTGGTTCGACACCCGTTGCGCTACTGTCGAGGCCGGGACCCCACTGCCGTTGCGTCAGGCTGTGCCGCAGTTATTACGCAGGCTGCATCTCCCGTCGGAGATGCCGTATTGACCGTGATGATCGGCTGCTGGTCGCGCTGCGTCGAAGTGCTTACAGCCTGCGACTGACTCAGTTTTGCGATAACAATAATAAAAAATGTTGTCGGCGAGTAGCACAGTCCGGCGGCAAGTGACTGCTCAGCCGTGGCTGACTCACTCACTGCCGATCCTGTCTTTCCGCCTGTATTTATACGACGAGGTTGACCCCGTCGGCCTGTGTGGCATAGCTGATCGTTGCTATACGTGACCGGTTTTCTACTTCCGATCGTGTACGCCCCAGTCACTTGTTCCTTTAAGCAACACAGCTGTCTTGCTGTAACGCAGTACAGCGCCCTCGCTGACCCACTTGCATCACCGGAAGCTTCGCCGAGGTGCTCCACTTTATTTGCTGAAATAATAAACGTGCTTGTTCCGCTCTACTTAAAGTCACATGCCTGCTTTCAACACAGCACCGCTTCCATGTTCAACTTCTGCATCAAAGTTCACTCGCCACTAGCCAACGTTTTCATATTAAATGTATTTATTCTCCCTACCTCCTACAGTATGTAAAGAGCTGCTCCATCCTGGTGCAGCGTATAGCAGCTCACTGTACGTGGCTGAGCACTCTCGGTCCACTTCGGTAGCTTCCTCAGCACATTATTGTGAAAACTGGCCTACCGTTTGTTATTTACTCAATGCAGTTTGAATGTCAACGTACTGTGCAGTGTTATTACTAACTCGTCTGGTGTCTGACAATGATTAAATTGTTCACCTATCAACCTATATTTGGTTTTCTACAATATGAAACCTTAACTTTTCCCGGCGTAATGAATTTTCAAAGAACTTATGGTACACGGCCGGGGGACGACGTCGACAACCGCGATATTTCGGCAGGAGGACGCCCTGCCATTCTCAAGGCACAACTGCACTCAAGGAATCAATGTGCAAGCGTATTTAATACCTCGGTTTTCAAAGTGTAAACAAGGAAGTTAACCACACAGTACAAGTCACTGCAGACTCAACACAACCAAAGATGACCAAACATCAAAATTATCGATAGTGACAGTTAATCAACAGTTGAGGCAGAATTACTTTTGTCCCTCAGTTTTCTGACGAGACACAGTTCCGGATTGCAAGCATAATTTAAAGAAAAACCACCATCTCAGTTTATAAGGTCGCTTGCTAGTTTAATTTCAACAGCTTCCTTAATAGCATTATCCCAATAGGTGGAAGTGCATCCCTGTTTTTGTATTCCATAGGATGACCGGTGCCAAGACAGTGTTCTGCAACAGCGGATTTGTTCGGCTGTTGTAAGCGCGTGTGACGTTCGTGTTCAATACACCAGTCTTCCACGGTCCTGATTGTCTGACCATTGTATGACATACCAAAACTGCAAAGAATACGACATACACCTGCCTTACGCAAACCAATATCATCCTTTACGGACCCCAACAGGGCCTTTATATTAGAAAGTGGTCGAAAAACATATTTATAATCATATTTCCGCAAACTACGACCAATCTTGTTGGAAATGCTTCCTGCGTAAGGCAAAAGAGCCATAAATTTAGGTGCCATCTCATTACTATCGTCACTCACCCGTTGCAAAGTAGGCTGATAGCGCAACGCATGTTTTATCTGTCTCTCACTATAACCATTCTGACGAAAGGTGACCTCGAGATGGGACAACTCAGCTGACAAACTTTCATGGTCTGAAATGACATGTGCCCTGCGAACTGATAGTTCACAGCAAGCTGATGGTTGTTACCATCCAGCTCAGCGTGAAGGAGTACTTCGTACCTTGGTTCGCAGGGCATATGTCATTTCAAACGATGAAAGTTTGTCAGTTGAGTTGTGCCATCTCGAGGTCAACTTTCGTCAGATACAAGCTTTCGAAATGTGGTGTTACAGACGAATAACGAAGATTACATTGGTAGATCACGTAACTAATGAGGAGGTGTTCAACAGAATTGAGGAGAAGAGGAGTTTCTGGCATACCCTGACTAAGAGAAGCGATAACTTGGTGGGATACATTTTGAGACACCAAGGAATCGTCAGCTTAACATTAGAAGGAAGTGTGTGGGGTAAAAATCGTGGGAGTCCGAGGGACGAATACAGTATGTAGATTCAAAGGGATGTAGGTTGCCGAATGTATCCTCAGATGAAGAGGCCTGCACAGGAGAGGGTAGCGTAGAGAGCTGCATCAAACCAGTCTGCGGACTGAAGATGAAAACAACAACAACGTGCTGGAAAGCGATAAACGGTTTCACTTTCATCATTTTTATGGGTTTGTCAGCGAGAAAGAGTTTCATTAATGCCTGAAGTTAAGGATCAAGTTTTTCTTTAAATAAATTTCAAACGTGCAAACCAGGTCCCGTCGACGTTCTGCAACGATATTTCGGCCCAGTTACGCCCAGCTATCTTCAAGTGAGTAGACAAGTGCAAAAGCCGGCCGCGGTGGCAAAGGGGACTGAGGCGCTCCAGTCACGGTCTGCACGGCCAGTACGGTCGGGGGTTCGAATCCCCCCTCGGGCATGGATATTTGTGTCGTCCTTAGTTGTAAGTAGTTCATAAGTAGTTTGTAAGTTTAGGGACTGATGACCACGTAGTTAAGTCCCATAGACTCTACAAACATTTGAACATTTGAACAAGTGCAAAAGAGCTCTAATGCAGTCACGGTATTGATGGTTGACAAACCTCCAAGTCGAATTGGAACACCTGGAGAATGTGACTAATGAGATTGTCTACACTTTTTGTCAAATCAAGAAGGTCATGCACAACTGTAACAATAAGAAGCAACGTACCGAGAATATTAATGAAGATTACAAATCAATTACAGTCTTTACTTGTGCAGGAGATTTCTCATGTAAAATAGGTAGAGTTCTAAGGAGAAATTAAATCACGGTTATCTGCCGTCTTCCTTAGATCAGTTATAGATTATTTACAACTGATAAAACGGGTGCTTCTGCATAATAGGCCAAATGATACATACAGTTAAAAGGAGTGAAAATAAGTCGAAAGATACACCTATCATCTGCAAACTTATTAATAATCAGTAGCAGAACACTGTGTCCTTGGGACATGTAATTTAATATAACAGAAATTTTCACTTTCCAGTCTCTTATGTTCAGCGTTTAAAGAACAGCTGGAAGTTCGTCTTTCCTACAATCTGTTAAATCGTGAGAATGGATTTCAGCTGGACAAAAATTGGTATCCTATAATTAATACCAGGTTTCTCACAAAAGGCGCCTACCAGGCGTCCGCCGATCGCGCTATACGGTTCCCGGCCGCCGCCATCGCATCCGCCGGCCACGGCAGCGCCCGACTCTCGGACTCTATTATGCCGCTGGCGCATAAAGTCTAAAAAACATTGCCATCTGAGTAACCTAAGCTTACCTTTATTTACAGTAGATGTTTAAAATGATGTCCCTCTATGGAAAGAGCTGCCTTACATCTCTTGAACACATTTGTGAACACTCGAAGAATTTCAACTCACAAACTCAGATACTGTTACTCGACGTCGTTACTGTAACTGGCTGTTACAGTCTGTACACGATGGGGAAGTTGATCCTCAGATGCTTAATTTTTCTGATGAAGCATGGCTGCATTTGTCAGGCTACGTATATTTGCAGACCAATAGTTGTTGGAGCTCAGAAAATCCACATGAGTTACATCAACAACCTCTATATGACGTGAAAACTGGAGTGGGGTGTATAATTAGTGCGAGGCGAATAATAGGGCCAATCTTTTTTCACGAAACAATAAATTCTGATAAGTATGTGAACAATATCCTGCATCCATTTTTTCAAGAACTTTCACCCAACGAAAAGCTGTACGGTTATTTCATGCAATGCAAGGCCACACATTGCCAATGCTTCTATGACAGCAATACCAAGTTGTTTTTGATGATAGGCTAGTTGAGTGGCCTCCTCATTCTCCAGATCTAAATCCCTGTTACTTGTATCTTTGGGGAATGTTAAAAGACAAGGTGTATGCAAGCAATCCCCATACACTCGAAGATTTGGAAGACAGGATTCGACTAATCATTTCCCAGATTTCTGCAGCCGAAATTCGCCGAGTTTTAGCAAATGTGTTCGAGAGATGTCGGGCCGCTCTTTCCATAGAGGGACATCATTCTGACCACCTACTGTAAGTAAAGGTAAGCGTGGGTTACTCAGATGGCAATGTTTTTTTAGATTTTAACTCAATGTGCCCGCGGCACAACAGAGTCCGAGAATCGGGTGCTGCCGTGGCCGGCGGATACGGTGGCGGCGGCCGGGAGCCGTACCGTGCGATCCGCGGACGACTGGCAGGCGTCTTTCGTAAGACACCCTGTATTATACAGTCACAGCGTAATCGACTTTATCAACTGACAATAAATGATATTCTTCCAAAAACGAGGGCAGTACATACAACTCGGTTTTATCACGTATGGCTAAACCTAACCTAAGCACTAAAAGATGGCTGGACATTTTGCATGTGCAGTCACCAGCAAAAATAGCGTTTTTGTAATGGAGCTCTTCAGTAGTTTTCTAATCAAAGGAAAGTGGCGGAGATCTTTGGGCCGAAATACCGTGGAAGAATGTCGACAGGGTTTGGCTCCACATCCGAACATTATTGGAAGGAGAAATACGGCTGGAAAACTGCAAAAGTCACACGAGTAATTGAAGCAGGTAAGAACACATATTCTCAGATAGTGCATAACATCAATAGTTCATTATTCACAACTCGTATGATGAGACAATGTTTTGTGAGATTTATTGTTTATGACGTCATATTTCCTGAACTATTTGTCGTAGGTATTTTTACCCCACAACGATTGTTTTCTGAGGCTATGGAATAGTATACCATTTTTTTTGGCTTGGAATAAGGCCATTTGTTTAGGAGAATATGTGGAACATACAAACCTAAACACATAAATACATAATTACATCTTATAATATGTATAGATGTTGCCAAAGCGATGCCAACTTGACGATGCTCCAAACAAGAAGTTTCGACGCCATTTTTCAGGACTTCATGAGATGTTTAAAGTGAGTTAATGATGCCATATCGAACGAGTAATTTCACCTCAATTTACCGCCGTCAACCTGTCAATTTATGGAAAGATCGTGTAGCCTCCTCTGAAACACATCTCAGCACTTCTATTGACGCCTTTGGGATGAAGATCAGAAACACAACACTTAGAGATAAAAGCAGGTACTGTAACAGCACATTATTATCGAGGACCAACAAATGATGATATTGAGAAATATACATTAAGGAGAAGATACAGACGTTGTCCTCATCATTTCATCATTATTGACATGCTATAAAGACTAGCACCAGGCAGGCAGCCAATTTGCAATGTGCGTTTCAGTCTAACGGCCATAAATGGTACACGGTCATCAACGTCATCTGGGTGAGTTATATCGTAGAATACTGATTAATAAGAATTTTTAAAAAGGGGAAAATTTTTGCGGCCTCTCTGGCTATAATGGTGAACCGTTTAACTACCGTCAGCACGAGCACTCAGCCGTTTGATCAGAACCCCGAAGTATGGTTACATCTACCAAGTGGAAACTTATATACTACAAGTGCCCACTGTTAATGTACAATGAATTTCAAAGGATACAACGTTTCAGAGTTTGAAAATCGTAACTTTTAGTAAGCGGAGTACAAGAATTTTGGACGTGCTCACAACTAGAAAGTTACACCTGCACAAAACGTTTTCATTGTCTTATGAAACAACAACCACCAACTTGCACTTTTAAGGTTGCGAAACCAATTGTGAACCTCATGTAAGATCATAGTATAGGTAATGCGGTAGGAGTCATTTTTTATTATTACAATTATTATTATTATTATCATTATTATTATTATTATTATTATTATTATTATTATTATTATTTACAATTAATAAATAAAAATTGAGAATCTTCTTGGAAGATTTTTGACATTTTATTGATGTAGTCGAGAATTTTGTTCAAATGTCTGTAGAGCTTATGGGACTCAACTACGAGGTCATCAGTCCCTAAACTTACCAACTACTTATAAACTAGCTAATACTAAGGACGGCACAAATATCCATGCCCCAGGGGGGGATTCAAACGCTCGACCGTAGTGGCCGTGCAGACTGTGACTGACGCGCCGCAGAACGCTCGGCCACCGCGGCCGGCCTGTTGTCTGAACTTTGATTCTTGTTGTGTAGGTTCGCTTCCGGCGACCACAGTTGAATCATTCCCGGGAGTCTCACTTTGAGCATTTGAACTTTGCAGATAGTGCATATTTTAAGATTTCGTGTCGTAAGTTGGACTTGCCGATTTGCAGTTGTGAACAGAGGCTGTTAGTTAAATATCGTTTCTGCTTCACAGAGCGAATGAATAGGTTTCCTTTTCCCTCGACTCAGCCAGTCTTTTGTTGATGTTAAAGTAAAGCCAACGCAACTTCGTATTGTTATTAGTCAATTTTTTTTTTTAACTCTTGCTTGGAGGATCACATTTTATTCGAATGTTTGTGTAATCTTTCGTTTTCTTTGTATGTGACAGGATGAATTATTATGGCAATATAATGATATGGTAAAATGTTAGCTATATCTTCTTTGAATTCCGAGTTTCCCAATCATTCACATTTTTTGAGGGGCGAACAGTTGTGTTAGTTAGAGAGGGAGTGTACCAAGTAAATTTGGTCTCCATTGATGGTACCTCCCCCTGTGATATTGCTCAGGAATTAATAATAATATATGTTCTTGACCATTTTACCCGCTTCATTTTCTGTAATTTTATATCTTCTCCTTTCATCAATTATATTTAGTATTTCCTGCGACATCCAAGTTAGTTCTGTAGCTCTTCTCTTTTTACCTATATGGTCCTCTGCTACCTTGACTATTTCATCTCTTGTAACGTTTAATTTTCCCCAGCTTTTATCAATTGTTGTCTAATGTTCCCTCTGAAATCTACAAGAACCTCAGGTTCCTCAAATCTATGCAGGTCCATTCTCCACATTTTATTTTCCGACCGTTCAGTTAATAATCATTGAGATATGGTCAGTCTTAAAGTTATTAATCTGTTTCCTAAATCTATCTCATATCGTTATAAAATCTATCTGGCACCTACCGGTGTCTCCTAGTCTCTGCCATGTATACAACCTTCTTCCATTATTCTTGAACCAAGTTTTCATTACTATTAAATAACGTTCCGTACAAAATTCTACCAAGCGGCTTCCTCTTTCATTTCTTTTTCCCAGGCTATATTCACCTTCTATGTTTCCTTCCCTTTCTTTTTCTACTACCGAATTCGAGTCTCCCATCACAATTAAGATATTCTCTCCTTTAACTGCCCGAATAGTTTCCTTTACCTTTTCTTACATCTCATTGACCTCTTCATCATCATCAGAGATATAAACATGTTCTACTGTGGCCAATGTTGGCTTCGCTTTTATCTTGATAATGCGATCACTGCTTATAGCATTTTACCCGAATTCCTATATTCTTATTCATTATTATACATACTCTTGTAATATCCTCCACTGATTTTGTATTTATAATTCTGTACTTGCCTGACCAGAAATCCTGATCCTCTTTCCACCCCACTTCACTAATTCCTACTAAATCTAAGTTCAACTTATCCATTCAGTTTTCAAATTTTCTAACCTCTCTACCCAATTAAGAGATCTGACATTCTACGCTCCGATCCGTAGAATGCCAGTGTTATGTTTCCTGATGATGATTTCGAAATTTGTTTAATATACTTGTGAAGTTTTCTAAAAATAAGTGTGTGATTATGCGAAATCAGACAGCATTTCTTTGTAGAAAATTCTTAGTTATAGTTGGACGTAAGATATCAGAGGGTGCAGGATCTGATAGGGAGTAATAATGACTTCAGTTGTAGCTTTTAATAAGTTCTCTACAAGTAGGGTAGCGGGAGTTTGCACATGCGACACGTGTTCCGGACTTCGGAAACCGCTGCAATCTACGGATCCTCGGAGTAGACGTCTCTGCAAACGGTGAGTGAAACGGCTAATTCCCACTGCAACGCCTTAATTTTAAAATATTTGCGACGGTTCTGAATAAACATAAATTCAGTGAAATGGTATGATCATTATAGGAAGTGTTGTCAATGAACTGTTATTGGCAATTAACTGTGACTGTTGTGAACAATTAGCATTATGGCAAGTTCTATTGAGAAAGTGAGAGAAATTTTAAAGAAGGACAGATTAATAGTGTTTAGACGGTGAAAAAGGACTATAATATTTAATAGCTTTGTCGACAGAAGCTAGTGATTTTACTAGTTTTGATAAAACTTTTCAGAGTTCAATGCCGATTGATAGTCTAAAGAAGGAGGCTAATGTTAAAATGTTGAAATGTTTGTTAAGCTTAAGGGACTTAACTGCGGGGTCATCAGTCCCTAAACTTACAAACTACGTATGAAGTACCTTATACTAAAGACGATAGAAACATCCATGCAGGAGAGGGATTCGAACCCCCGGCGGGGAACGGCAACGCGCATCGTAGTATAGCGACTCAATGCGCTCGGCGACTAAAGTTAATTGGGATTTCAATGCACAGATTTTGTTGATGCTCAGTGAATGAAAAAGAGATAATAAAGAGTTAAAGGTAGAATTAGAAACAAAGCATGATCGAAATTCGAAGAGACTGGAACAGTTATACGATGTGGTTAGTAATTTGGGAAGTGAAATCACAAAATACAGTACTTTTCACAAAAGCACGAGGTGCTCTGATCCAAGTGCAAAACTGAACACAAGATTGCGAAACGATTACCAGGAATTTAAAAGTGAAATTACCGAACAGAGCAAACAATGACAATTATTAGTGACCAAAACTCAAGCGACAATTAGTGCTAAAAATGACGAAATTCATAAAATCAAGGAAACCTCTAGGGGCAAGAAAGAAAACATTGTTAGACTAATTGATGGTTTTCAGAAGCAATGTACGGCTCTGGACACCGAAGTTAATGAAATTAAACCAAAGGTGCAATTACTTGACAATTGATTATCACCGCTACATAAAGATGCATTACGTGAAGAAATCAGCACGTTTATTCCCTAAACGAATCCCAGTTTTTATGTACCTCAAGTAATTGTTGAAAATTAAGTGAATGTTCGCAGATTCCAAGATTATGACCAGAAGAAAGGATTACATGCTGTCGCATTTGTTAAACAATTGAAACACGCTATTTCCGAGACTCTTACGTTACTTGTGTGAGCCATATGAAGGGCGAAGCACATGTGTGGGGAATTAAAGCGTCAGAAAATTATTTCATATATTCAGAATTTGAAACTGCATTGGCCGGCCGCGGTGGCTGAGGGGACTGAGGCGCTCCAGTCACGGTCCGCACGGCCACTACGGTCGGGGTTTCGAATCCCCCCTCGGGCATGGATATTTGTGCCGTCCTTAGTCTTAGTTAGTTCATAAGTAGTTTGTAAGTTTAGGGACTGATGACCCCGTAGTTAAGTCCCATAAGCTATACAAACATTTGATTTTGAAAAACTGCATTCCTGAATCAATTTTGGTCGAAGGAGAAGCAGTGGCACCGAAATGTAAAACTTTGATGGCTCCTGATTATGCGCAAAACTGTTGGACGCTGCGCGAATATATTCAGAAATTGCTGGATGAAAATTCTTACTTAGATGACCTGGTGACAGAAGAGGAATTGATGTTAATTTTGATATAGAAATTGCCATATCCCATCAGAGAGTAGTTGAGGCTTTCTCCGCAACTTAAAATGGAACTAATTTGCTTATTATCTGATCGCACAGAAATGCTGAATTCCGAGAGCGAACAAAGAGGCCGGAACAATGAAGACAGGCCACATAACAATAACGAACTCCCGAGCCCTGATTTTTACAGTAACGGGACATCTGATAGAAATGACAGGCGTGATGACTAGCCACGAAGAAGGGATCATGATGATGTGCAAGACAGATCTAACAGAAATCAACTATCATAGCAGTGTTATGGTAATAGTGATAGGAGAAATAATCATTCAAATAGAGAAGACAGAAGACGTCAGCGAGCACCTGAGCGAGAGCTAAGTCGCGATCGTAATGAGAGAAATCAGGGACCGGTAAGCTAAATACAGTTTCGGATGTGAGCCGCTACGAAACTAATTTGTTGAGAAACTGGTCAGACATCAGAATGAATGGCATTTAATATGACGGCTTTAATGACATTTGCAACATTTTCTGTAAATGGTGTACATATTGTAAGTCCCGTTGGCAATAAGAGCTAGACCATTAAAGGACAAGCACTATTAAAGTTTCGATTTTCTGTCGTAGAGTATGAGTAAAGTGTGCTATTTGTGAGATCTCTAAATGTGGGATTAGTTCTTGGAGTAGAGTGGTTAGCTAGCACGGAATGCTGTGTTGATTGCGAGAAGAGTTGTCTGCGAACGAAGAAGAAAATTGAAGGGAGGAAGATTGCATCTAAAGGATTTGTTTCTGATGATGGAAATGACGCTGCGTGCGAGCATATTAATGTGATTGTTGTTGGCGGCATTCCGGAGGAGATGTCGATTCCAACTATTCCAAAAACGAATTGGGGCTGCTCTTGCTGGGATTCACATAAAAATTTGGGATTTACTAGCCTTGTCGCAAGAGCAAAGAAAAGAATTATTTGAAATACTGAAAAGTTATGTCTGGTTATTTTGCAAGATACCTGGTCTGATGAAGAGATATGTTTGCAAAATTAATGTGAAGGAACATGAACCTTATCGCAGTAAGTCGAACTCAATACCTTTCGCGAAGCGATCAGCTGTTGGTATAGAAATAAAGCGGATGATAGATAATCAAATTATTGAACGTTCAGACAGTGAATATTCCAATCCCATTCATGCGTTGCGAAAAAGGATGGCAAAGTGCGACTTGTTCTAGATGCCAGAGCAACAAAACGCGTCATTTTACTATAACGTGACCACCCTGTTTTGGATATTTATTACAAAAGTTTAGCATTCATCTGGCATGTAGCTACTAGCAGCTTTTATTACATGAAGACAGTACAAAATACACCGCTTTCCTACGTAATAGATCATACCAGTTTCAAAGACTGCCTTTTGGTTCATCGATTTCATCTGCAGCTTTCATGCGTGCTTTGGACGAAGTTTTAGGAGAATAAATTTTGGAGAATGTAGCTTTGTATGTGGAATATATTTTAATTAGTGCCGGAACGCGGGAAGAACATATGAAAATTTTACAGCAAGTACTGGATGCTTTCATAAGACCGGGTTTGAGTGTTAATCTCGCTAAGTCAGAGTTTGCAAAGCCACAAATTAAATTCTGGGGACACACAATTTCGACAAGAGCACAGTTTACAACATGAGAATATTAAACCATACCAGGCACTAGAAGAGCAGTGAAGTAAAATATTGCATGTGTTAAGTGCAATGGACACGATTTATGACTGTAATGTGTAATTCTGTTGGAATGTAATTGGTAATTACTGTGAGTGATTAAGCAAGTGCACTTCGCGTGTGAAGATACTCTGTTGCTCCAATTTTCTACGTGTAAACAGTGTTTATTGTGATCGAACAGATGCAGCGACGTCGTCGAGTGGCGTCTTTGCGAGGCCATTCCCCACGATTTTACAGGAATCTTGGAAGGAAGGATGGAAGGAAGGAAGGAAGTTTAGAGTTTAACGCCCCGTCGACAGCTTGGTCATTAGAGATGAAGAAATCTTCGAGAGCTATGAGTCCGCAGCAGATGCGATGCCACGCCCCTTCATCTAAAAAAACTACATAGCGTGTGAAAGCGAACTTTCCCCTTTTAAAAGAAAAACGGCAGGCTATTTTTGCAATGTGTATCGAAAATATGCAGTGTTTATAATATATCTTCAGCGGCGACGGTGCCACACCCATCACGTGCTTGTGTACACTGCTTTTGTGTGGGACTACCTCTTCATGTCCTATTTAGGGACAAAGCAGAGTACTACAAAAGTGATCATTTGTCTTTTTTTTTCTTACTGATGTGAATGTGTGTAACCAAAGAATTTGCTTATGTGTTCATTTCTATTTTATGAGGTGTGTAAATATTTTCTATTTATCTGTATGTGTAAGTAGTTTCTGCCAAGGGTAATCTAGGATTTCTTCATTTATCTTAACAGTACTATTGCTTTCTGAATTGCTACATGTTACTGATGTAAATGTTATTGGTGATTTTGAAAGATACTGTGATGTTACACCTATTACTGACAATGTTTATTTTATTATGGACTGGAAGTGCTTACAAATTTTGCTGTAGACTTTTATGTAAATAGTAATGAGGTGTGTTGTAGGTAAAACGTGCTCATGAATGCACACCTTCTTTAACACTTACCTGTTTATTCGACGTTTTGGATGACTCATACCATTGAATTACTTGACAATGATGAACCTTTGTTGATGATGATCATATAAATATTGTGTACATTTTAATTAACAGTTTTACTGATGATAAATTTTACAAACTTTTCTTCTGGACCGTGCTGTGGTGAGTATCTAACATCAGCCTACATTGTTACCTATTGTGTCTTTTGTAGAACAATTTTATGAAGCTAATTAGAATGTTCTAGGGGCCTGTAGAATGCTTGTATTTACTCTTTCACATTGTAAAGAGTTGTTGTGGATGCTGGAGTATTAATTAACATGGACCCCTTATAACACACAGCTTAGTAATGTACTGCTATATAACATGCTGTGTATACGTTTTTAATGAATTTATGTAGTTTTTATACAGAGATTATTCATGATATTGCAGTGAAAGTTTTGAAACATGTCCACTGAATGTGTGGTCGTGTTCCACTTTGAGTTATGAACTGTAAAGAGGTCTGCTTTCATTACTCTAAAGTGTTTCTCCACTAATAATTTTGTCTATCTGTACATCAACTATTTTATTCATTTATTGATGATCAATGCCCCATGTTCATATATGTTTCCACCCGTGTGACTGAACTTATGTGTTCGTATGAATGTGGAAGGTTGATTTTAATATTGACTGACTGCCGCGCAATGGCTTACAGTCGCCGCTTAGCGAGTTAGGCCTCGTTTACTATAGTTAAAAACGCATGGCTTCCTATGTCGTCTGCACTGCCGTCTGTTAGGTAGTCAGAGACATCCTTACTTGACAAGATGGCGAGGTAACTTGTTCTTAGTGTGGTACCAACATAATCATGGACGAAAGAGGTGACAAAAGAAACCTCTCTCGAACAGTAGTAGAGGATATTATCTCCCTCAGGTAACGAGGGTTGGTAGACAGTAGTCTTTGAACGCAGGTGCGATCAGGGAACGCTCTGCGCGTGGCATGAGGAAGCACTTTTGTTGCAACCGCCGTCTTGAGTATTTCGTCGAATCATGCTGAGGGGATGGCATGCTATTGTAACTTTATTTGTAACTTTATTTGTGATCAGGCAGTCTTGGGTTATCAATGATAGATTTTCTTAAGCAATTCTTTCGCCATGCGAGACGAAGTGTTTGTTATTTTTCAGGACTCAAGTAATTTAGTGTAAAGTTAGTGTTTGTATTTTCAACCTGGTAATGATTTTTGTGTGTGGTTGTCTCAAGGTAGAATACGCGTGTGTGGCCTTCACCCTTAGTATGTTTTAATTCCTTGGTGCTTCTAAATAACGTTTTCGTGTGGTGTCTGTTTCCGTGAGCATGCTAAATTCTCTCTCAAAATTTCTGGATAGATTCCGACTTTCGTAACAGTCATTATTTCGGCCTTCAGCCATGCTCTTTATTGATATCAGCTTTCTTCTGTTGAATTCTCGCGTGTGCTATACTTATTTATTTTAAATTAATTTCTTTTTGTAAATTCTATGTAATTCACCGCGTTCGTACACCACTTGGTACTTAAGGATACTATGCCGCTGCCTTCCCGCAAATGAGCTTCGGAGCGGGGAAAAGTGTGGAAAATGTCCGGAGTGGCAAGTGTCCAGACACCACCCCGGCAATGTCTTTGGGCCATGTGGGTGACAAAGGATAACTGCAAATAAACTTTGAAAGTATTTAAAAGACTATTATGGAAGCTCACACGTTTTTTTATACATGGTGGATGGTGAAGATGAAGTAGAGAGGTGGAATGTACAGAAAGAGGGGTAGAGCGTTGGGCAAACATGAGGGAAGATCTACATCTACATAGATACTCTGCAAATCACAATTAAGTGCCTGGCAGAGGGTTCATTAACCACTCTCATAACCTTTCTCTACCGCTCCATTCCCTAATAGCGCGCTGGAAGAAAGAACACCTAAATCGTTCCGTTTTCAATCTGATTTCTCTTATTTTATTGGAATGATCATGTCTCCCTCTGTACGTGGGTGTTAGCAAAATATTTTCACTTTCAGAAGTAAAAGTCGGTGATAGAAATTTCGTAAATTGATCTCGTCGCAACGAATAACGTCTTTCTTTCAATGATTTCCACCGGAAACCGTGCAACATTTCCGTGACGCTCACCCCCCCCCCCTCCCTGTAACATGATAAAACAAAACAAGCTGCCCTTTTCTGAACCTTCTCAGTGTCTTCCGTCAGTCCCACATGGGTCTGGGCAACAGTACTCCAGGAGAGGACACACAAGTGTGATGTAGGCAGTCTCTTTGGTGGAGCTGGTGCATCTTCGAAGCGTTCTGCCATGAAACGTAACCTTTGGTTCGCCTTCCCCACAATATTTTCTATGTGTTCTCTCCAGTCAAAGTTGTTCGTAATTGTAACTCCTAGGTATTTGGTAGAATTTACGACCTTAAGGTTTGACTGATTTATCGCGTAATTGAAGTTCAGCGGATTTCTTTTAGTGGTCATGTGTATTACTTCACACTTTTCTTTATTTAGTGTCAATTGTCAATTTTCGCACCAAGTAGAAATTTTGTCTAAATCGCTTTGCAGTTGCTTTTGATCCTCTGTTGACTTCACTAACCGATAAACGAAAGCATCATCCGCGAACAGTCTAAGGTAGCTATTCAGATTGTCTCCTAAATTGTTTATAAACACAAGGAAGTGTAGGGGACCTATAACGCTTCCCTGGGGAACGCCAGATACCACTTTTGTTTTACTCGATGACTTACCGTCAATTACTACCAACTGTGTCCTTTCTGATAGGAAATCGTGAAACCAATCGCACAATTCGGGCGATATTCCATTAGTACGGAATACGTAAATTTGCAGACAATACCCTGTTTTCAATCAGTTAGAAATAAAATTGGTTGTTTTCGTTCTATAAGCGTTTTGATTTTCATTACTGTCTTATTGTCCGTCTCGATTCACTGCCCTACCTTTTCCAGTACGCTGGGGTGTCTGTAGAGCTGGTATAAGACACTTTCGCCGATGCCGACCCATTTTCCTTGTAAAGGGGAACAGGAAGCTACAGTAAACATTCCGGCAAATTTTAATCAAACAAATTTGCTGCATCTTTGACGAAGCCAAACTTGTAGCGCCGGCAGAGAGCGGAAGTATCGACGCGCTCGTGGGTGGCGGGCGGGTCGGGCGGACTTTGGCTGCCTCTCCCTGCCCCCGCCCTCCCCCCTCGCTGCCCCACACTCCCTCCTGCGCCACCAACAACACTCTCTGGGGACCGAGCTGTCTGGAGGCGGCAAAGCCGGCTCGTAGCGAGCGAAAGCCGCGCGGCAAACCGGAAAACCTACACCTCGCGCCAGAATTGAGATCCCGTCACAGAACGCAAGGCGCGACGCGGCGGAGCCTAACCCTGCTGACTTTGGTGCCGGCAATGCACAGGCCGCGCGGGACGAACTGCCACATTATGCCGTAATGGCGCATTTTAAGTCGAGAGACGATAACTGGAAGGGAACCCTCGAGGACCTAGTAATACTGTTACCTTACCTACCGCTGAGTAATGCGTCTATATTTTCAATACCTTGAAGGACTTCTCAGACGATCGTCACAGCGCGATATGGAAACTAATAATTTAAAAATTAGGGGGAGACAAATGATATAAAAGTGCGTGTTGGGAATACTGTTGACAGCGTGGTTGTTCTGCAAAGGAATGAAGAACTGTTCCTGCTGGTGTCAGTGAAAAATTTACTTTGTGAGATGACTGTAGTGAGGTGCACCATCTACATCTACATACTTACTCCGCATTTCACCGTAAGGTGCGTGGTGGAGGGTATACTGTACCACTACTAGGAATTTCACCAAGTCTAATATCAATTGGGAGAACAGCTCCTCGAAATACAGCTTCGTGTCATAAGGCAGCTTCGTGCATTTCATTGGTGTCTTATGCTCAAGCAGAGATTCCTGACTAAAATACATTGAAACATAAAAATAATAAGAATAATAAAAATAAATCAATAAAAAACACTCGTTTACAACCATACGAAAACGGCACAACTGTTTAGAGCCAAATAATATGTGGTGTGTCTACAAAATTAGGTAAATGGTTTCATATCTGAACGGCAACTTACATTATGCATTTTGAGGAGACTTGAGAGGAATCAAAATGTTCAAATGTTTTTAAGGCTTAAGGGACTCAACTGCGGGGCCATCAGTTTCTAAATTTACAAACTACTTATGAACTACCTTATACTAAAGACGACCCAAACATCCATGCCCGAGGGGGGATTCGAACCCCGACGGCGGACTGCTACGCGCACCGCAACATGGCGCTCCAGCACGCGCGTCTAATCCACCGCGGCTTGACAGGATTCGATGAACAGCATGCAGTGCGTACTGCATGCGACTGCTAGTGTAAAACTGTTACGACCAACTGGTCAATGTGAGACCAAATGTAAAAGCGCCGCCGACCGCGGTGGCCGAGGGGACTGAGGCGCTCCATTCACGGTCTGCACGGCCACTACGGTCGGGGGTTCGAATCCCTCCTCGGGCATCGATACTTGTGCCGTCCTTAGTCTTAGCTAGTTCATTAGCAGTTTGTAAGTTTAGGGACTGATGACCCCGTAGTCCTATAAGTTCTACAAACTTTTGAACATTTTTGTAAAAGCGCCATGGAACATTGTGTGAACATTTTCTCTAACAAATTGGGGAAGACAGCAACGAAGACACATTCAATGTTCGGGAAAACTTACGACAGGTTGAAATCCTTCCCTGAACGGAGAAGTGCCGCGTTGTTCAGCAAACACATTTGACAATAGAATTTTGAGAATACAAGAAAGCACTGGCCTTTTTAAAAGATGGATGGCATCTATCTTAAAAAAAATAGTTCATTAGACCACTTATGAAATGAGTACATCCGTTACAAAGTAATTTTTTAGTGGCTGCATGAACTCTGACAGAATTTTGGCTGGTACATCCGCAAACAACTAATATTAGTTTGTCACATAACAGTTTGAAAACTCAAGTTCATGACATCTTTTACCGGACAAAACACAATATCTCGTACCAAACAGTGTTGCCATAATTGAAGAAAATGGAAACATTGCCATAGCCCAGAAAGACCACAATTTCTTAGCTCAATGCACTTCTACCCCTGAGAGTTATATTAAAATGACTCTCGTAACGCCTACCACTACCTAAGATTCTGCCTAGCACTTATATACGATAGCGAATTAATTCGACTAAGACTACTTCCACCTTAAGGTTTTCCTTTAACACTTGTTATATTCAACACTAGTACGTATCAATGAACATAGTTCTCTGGCAACAGCACCATTAACATCTGCAGTCTACAGATTTATTTATTTATTTATTTGCCGGCCTAGTGGACTGAGACGCGCCAGTCACATTCTCCTCGGCCACTACGGTCGGGGGTTCGAATCCCCCATAGAGCATGGATATTTGTGCCGTCCTTAGTGTTAGCTAGTACATAAGTAGTTTGTAAGTTTAGAGACTGATGACCCCGTAGTTAAGTCCCATAAGCTATACAAACATTTGGACATTTAACCGTTTTTTCCCTGATTTCCTGAAAAAAAAGCAGGGGGAAAGAAAAGCTAATGCAGTGAGTGATCAGCTAAGATCTACTCTCTTCTGCGAGAAGGAAGTAAGTACCAAGACTAAGCTAGCAGTGCACCACTCTATCTATCGAACCAACTTTGTTGTATGGGAGTGATAGTTGGGTTGGATACGGGTTACCTTATTCACAAGGTAGAGGTTACAGATATCAAAGTAGCAACAATGATTGCAGGTACTAATAGATGGGAACAATGGCAGGAGGGTGTACATAATGAGAAAATCAAAGAAAGACTGTGAATGAACACCATAGATGAAAAAGTTAGAGCGAACAGACTGAGATGGTGGGGTCATGTTACATCCATGGGAGAAGCAAGGTCACCTATGAAACACATGAGCTCTGCAGCGGAGCGTAAGAGGAGTCGAAAATGTTCAAATGTTTGTTAAGCTTATGGGACTTGACTACGGGGTCATCAGTCCCTAAACTTACAAACTACTTATGAACTAGCTAATCGTAAGGACGGCACAAATATCCATGCCCGAGGGGGGATTCGAACCCCGATCGTAGTGGCCGTGCAGACCGTGACTGAAGCGTAAGAGGAGTCGAGGTAGACCAAGAAGAAAGTACGTAAATTCAGTGAAGAATGATTTTGAAGTAAAAGGCATAACATCAAACGAAGCATCAATGTTAGTATTGAATAGGAAATCATGAAGGAATTTTATTAGAGGTACTATGCTCCAGACTGAACGCTGAAAGGCATAATCAGTCTCAAATGATGATGAAGAGTTTTTTCGTTCCCAGAGAAACACAGTACATCGTTTTGCATGAATAACAATCAGACTGTCGATAGTACTTACTCCACTTCTTGTTCAGTACACAAACTACAATCAACAAGGGCAGCAAAACGTGCTGTATAACTGAAAATCTAAATTATTCTCAGCGCAACTGAAAGGCTTTACGTAACATCACTTACGTTCACGGGGCATGGAACACTTAACACAGCTTGTCTTTACAGGGTACACATGTTTTAACGTGCCGTATAACTGACAGCATTCACCTGCGTCAGCGTATAATATCATACAACTTAAACAATACGCTTAAACCGCAGTTTTCGAAATATCTCCATGCAGGTCATTGGCTGTTAATTTCTCATACTCTCTTTACGCAGATGTATCTCAGCATGCCCTATAATCCTACCAGACACCATGCATCAAAACGGAATGACAGCTCGCTAAGACACACACACACACACACACACACACACACACACACACAAACACACACACACACACACACACACACACACACACACACATCACTCCCGACACCGACTGCCCATCCGTCGTCGTCCAAAACCCTTTCTCCGCTAGATGTCTCCACCACCGCGCAAGGTAAAAGTCATACGAAGATGACACAGCCACAAAGATAGCAGTGTGCCATTGCCGGCACAGAAGCAAACAACCAAAGATGAGCCACGTCCAGGTCGCCTATCGACTAGGAGGACCACAGAAATGATCGAGAAAGAGGGACAAATGCTGGTGCAAGACCGGTGACGGACTCTCAGATTGAGTACAGGGCAAAAGGGTATCAGTAAGGACACGGTGCACACACTAGGCCGCTATGTTTAGGGTAAGCGGAAGATCTGCTCCCGATTTGTGCGGCACAAACTCGCAGACGAGCAAAAAGCAAAAGCGATGGGAACTTTTGATGATTTCATTTCTATGTGTGACCAGGCACCATTGTTTCTGAACACCATAATCACGGTAGATGAGACCTGGTGCTACCAGTTTCATTCAGAATCAAAATGGCAATCAATGTCACGTTGTTCACCGTCTTTGTGGCAAAGAAAAATAAAACCGTCAGATCAATCCATGATGAAAACACTTAAAAATAGATTGTTCAATTTTCTATGTAAGATCTCGGAAAATTGAGATCTGCAAATGCAGCTTAAAACGCTCACTGCTGCTCTAAATTACTTTAAATTATTTTACGAGTAGCCACAATAGTAGCGCAAGGGAAATTTATGTAACTGCTCACTCCTTAAAGTAGCAACCAACCTTTTAACAAACACAAATAATGTATATAAAAGGAATATACAATTAAACAAGGGACGGGAGGCATGAAATTATAAAGCAGAGGTTTGACACTTTAAATTATTATTTATTCAATAAAATGTTCAAATGTTTGTAAATCTATCGGACCAAACTGCGTGGTCATCAGTCCGTAGCTTACAAACTACTTAAACCTAGGTAAACTAACCTAAGGACAAACACAAACACCCATGCCCCAGCGAGGACTCGAACCTCCACGGCGAGCAACAGCGCGCTCCGCAGCGAGACGCTTTAGACCGCTCGGCTACTCCACCGCGGCTATTCAATAACATGAACAAGCAAAATGTGGGGAGACCAAATAAGTACAATAAAGCTCATTCCTTGTAGAACAGTGAATTTAATTATAAAGTTACTACCCGTAATAAAATGGTTTCTGCCCTTTTCGGAACATAGCTAACTTGGGAGGAAATTTGCAAATATGCAGTGGATAAAGGAAAGCACACTCATTCACTGAAAGACACGCAATGCTTGCGACACATTACTCAAGTGGGAACACTTCATAACAGCGGCAAACAACGGTGTTTTGAAGAGATGGCGGGTGTCTTCAAGCACAATTAAAATCAAACTATGCACCAAACAGACTCATGTGTGTGAAAGCAGTGGCATATTATCCTTAAGTTTCAAATGTTTGTAATCCTATGGGACCAAACTACGTTGGTCATCAGTCCCTAGACTTAAAAACTTCTTAAACTAAGTTAAACTAGCCTAACGACAACACACACACCCATGCCCGAGGGAGGATTTGAACCTCCGACGCGGGAGTATCCACATGGTGTGCGACCACAGTGATTTACATAGAATTTACAAAAAGCAAGTAAAGCACATGCGAGATTTCATATAGAAGAAAGCAGGTATCAACAAAAGCATGGCTGAAGGCCGAAATAATGACAGTTATGGAAGCACGTTGTGCAATTGATCATACCGAGATAGGAAAACGGAATCAACGAAGAAATTACGAGAAATAATTTAGCATGCTCGCGAAAACAGACACCACACGAAAACGTTAGTGAAAATCAACAAGGAATTCAAACATACTAAATGTACACAAGGACTGAAGGCCAATACACGTGTATTCTAGCTGGAGAAAATCGGTCACAAAATCATTACTGGATTGAAAATACAAGTACTAAATTTACACTGAATTACTCGAGTTCTGTAAATTAAAAAACACATCGCCTCGCATAGCGAAAGAATTACTCAAGCATGCTATCCCCTCAGCATGATTTGACGAAATACTCACTTCGGTGGTCGCGGCAAGAGTGCTGCTTCAGGCCTACCACTCCACGCACCAGATGTAGGGCGCGCTCAAAGCTATGCAGAGTGCGTTCAGAGCCTCTATCAACCCTCGCTACCTGAAGGAGATAATACCCTCTACTAGAGCTCCAGAGAGCTCTGTCACCTCTTATGACCATGATTATGTTGGTACTACACTAAGAACAGGCCATCTTTGCAGCTTGCCAAGTAAGAGTGTGTCTGGCTACCCAGCAGACGGCACTGCAGATAATATACGAAGCCACGCGTCCTTAACTAAAGTAAAAGAGGCCTAAAGCGCGAAGTGGCAACTGTACGCCAGTGCGCGGTTGTTAAGAACAACCTTCCACATTCATACGAACACACCAGTTCAATCACACGGGTGGAGACGTATATATACATGGGACATTGATCATTAATAAAGGAATAAAATAATTGACATACAAATAAACAATATTAATGGTGGAGAAACACTTTAGAGTAATGAATAACTAATGGAGACGTTTATATACATGGGACATTGATCATTAATAAAGGAATAAAATAATTGACATACAAATAAACAATATTAATGGTGGAGAAACACTTTAGAGTAATGAATAACTTAAAATGGAACAGGACCACACAGTCGGTGGACGTGTTTCAACACTGTATCGCCTTCTTCGACAACAACGGCACCATCCGCGAAAATGGATGCTGCTTCATGAAAATGCCTCTGCACACTGCGTGATCCGTGAGCGACAATTCCTGGTGCAGAAGATGGTAGCTGTCCTTCAAAACCCTCCGTACTCCACCGTTGTAAGAAACCCAGTAGGAAACCCCACGTAGCCACTCATCTGGCTCCTGTGAAATTCTTGTTTACCCACTTGAAGGCTGCCATGTACGGGGAAATTTTCCGGACGTGAATGCCATAAGAGATAGTGTGACAGCCTTCCTACGATCTATCTCGCAGGAGGCCTATGCTGATGGTTTCCACAAGATGTGAGAACGTTATCAAAAGTGTGTTGAAGCGGATGGTGACTATTTTGAAGGGCAATAAGGAACAGTGTGCACACAACATGTATCCAAAAATTTTTGTGAAGAGATGGTATATAAAAGCATACATTCCAAAGTACTTTTAATTTTGTGTACGACATAATTTTTAGGTAAGTCATTAATTTCTTTTAATTTCAGGATACTGCGATACACCATCACATCTACATTTCCTCAAATACAATACTTGTGCAATAATAATGTTATAGGTATTACAACGTCGTACTACAATAATACCGAATTTAACATGAGGAAGCTCAAACGTCGGCTGGCGATCGTTTATTATTGGCAGTTTTCAGTCGTGTTGGCGAGGAAGAGAATACGAACTGCGCCTCATAGTGAACGCGCCGTGACTAGTGTAAGGGGACAGTCGTGGGGACAGCTGAAGTCTGCAATTCTGTGGTAAAACGCAAAATCGCACATGCGCGGGAATCGTGATGCAGTTCAGGGTTAGTCCATAGGTAGCAACACCTCTCGTCTGTCAAACGAGCGGTTGTTAATAAAGCGGTTGATAGTAAATCAAAAATCATTATAACGATCTATCTTGAAACTAGCTTAACCAAATATTACTTACAAGTATCTTAATAGTACTTACAAGTACTATTAAGATGTATATTTAGGTTTTTGCGCAAATTCTGTAAATTTGAATTAGAGGACACTTACGTGGTTTCCAGGTATAAAATCTGGATTTTTAATAAATAAACGATAATAATTGTAGTATTAGCGGCAGTATGGTATAATTAGACTTAATTAAATAGTTAATGAAACCACAGGATCAATAGCACAGTGAATAATATAAGTTTTTAATACTGAAAAACCAAATGTAGAAAAGCTTAATATATAATGCAAAAACTACGATATGTACAATATTTTTGACGCCATATTGTTTCAGCGGAAAATTTCCGTTACATGCTATCATCAAATGTATTTATTTCATTTGTATTTTGTGTAAAAGAGGTAATTTTGTGAAAATAAGTTACTGATTTCAGTGTATGCCAGCGAGGGTACTTACAGGGGCCATTGTCCCTTGTTAAAGGCAGTCATGTAGTGTCAATTTAACAGACAAGACGTGTCGTTATGCTGGGTGGCTGTAGAGTCGCTTGAGTACTTGTCAAATTTCAGCGAAGTGTTCTAGTGTGGAACAGAATATTTGTACTGTCGTGCTTCGAGAACTTTCATTTTATTTTGCGTCTGTGGAACTTAGAAAAAGTCTACATTGGTGCTTCGTGGACTCTTATTATATTCTATTACGGTTTCTCAGGATTGTTGCTAGACTATAATTTTTATTTAACGACTGTGCGACTTAGAAACTATTCAGTCAATTTCTTGGTGTAGCGGCGTTAAGGAACTCAGCATTGCTCTTACCTCATGTCTAACAAACATTTACTGATGGATATTAAGTGGAATAAACATAAATTTAGTTAAAGTGAATGTGTCGTTTATGTACTTTTTTTCTTTTTGTTCCTGCCTGCATTTATTTAAAGCTAAACATTTTGGGGATATTGCAGCAGGTGTGGCTGGCTCCTAGACACGACGCAGCCTGTTTGTAAAATAAAATAGGGTCTACAGTCGCACTTCACGGAGCCCCATGCAAACATAGGCTGTGAATGGGTGACTGTTGTTGTTTTATTTTTTTGTTCGTGCTGTAGCACTGGGGGCTCAAACTAACTGAAAGAAATCTATATAAATGAAAACGCGTTACCCCATTTATGAAAGCGCATCACTTGAGAATGGCTTCACCGATTCCGCTGATCTTTTCTTTGTTCTGTTCGTAATTCTCATTACAAGGTTTCTATGAAAGAAAATTTTTGAAAAATCTACCGCAAAATATCAGAATTTTATAGAAACTGAAAGTACGCTGCCAGCACGGATCATTTTCTAGATTCTCCAACAATCAGCTTATTCATTCGCTATTCGCCAGCAACCAAATACGCCGTAATGGATCGAACAAGTACGCCAAGGGGTTAGAATAAAAGAAGATGGTGTTATCTATGCTGAGAATAAATGACAACCATAATCTTCCTCAGTAAGTTTAATGTACCTGAAACTAAATTTTCATATGGAGTATCAAAATAATATTGTTTACTGTGAAGAGAAAACATCTAAAACTTCATTGGCTATTTCAATATTTGCCATGATTGGTCGGCTTCATTCAGACGATCCAACGGCTGTTGCCAACATAGCTATACCACGCCTAAATAGGGAGAAAAAGAGAGATTGGGTTTGTATCCCATACAATTTAGCTACTGCGAAGCGTTGCCGGATTTGCTAGTAACTGATAAAATTGTGCCATCCTGCATGGAATAGTGTGTTTATTCTTAGTTTGTGTTTGGAAAATCCGTGTGTAAGCTCGCACTGGTAGGATTAGACGTTGCTTCACTTTGCATCAGAGAGCTTCCATACGCCATTGCCTTGCATTGTTATAATGTCATAACACGTAAGTTTTAACACGAAACCAGGAAACACGCTGAATTGAATATGGTCTACTAAAACTTGAGACCGAAGTTTGTGGCATGTAGCATTTTGCCTGAACGCCCTTCGATAGTTGCTTGGCTTTCTCATTTTAAATAGTTATTCTTCATCAGACGTATGGTAAAGGGCGTTCCGCGCTTACCTACTATTATGAGTTTCATTCAGAACGCATCGTGGTCGGATGTTGTTTTTGTATTCCATTGTACAGAGTAGCAATGCTAAATATTTGTCATATAATAGTGATGGGATAACGATAATCGGAATTGGAGGTTAATATGACAGGACGCCAAGAAATCAGCAGGAAGTATGTGTCAGAAGTATGACAAAGCTCTTTTACTAAGATGGAATCATAAAAATATTATTTTATAAATGCTCGTAATTTTGATGCATTTTCAAGCAAAGAAAATTTGCAGAAGTTTAAAACCAAAATAATTTCCAATGATTTCATCGTTTCTGAAGCTGATAAATCAGACATTATAGCACTTTTAAATAAAAGTGAACCAGACTTCCAGTAACTACTGAAAGATCCAACTGCTAGTTTCAGTTAACAAGTTTTTCTTTCCGAAAACAACAGACAGCACATAAAATAAAAAAATAAAAAAGCTCCACGTGTTGTTTGATAGCGCTTGTTCCTTATTGTCTTATAGACTACTCTTTCGGTTTTCGCCGCTGGTGGCGTCGCTAGTTTTCCTCCTTCGTTTGTTCGTGTTGTTGCGAGGTATCTGGAGGCCGCTCGGGTGGTTATTAGTCCAAGCATTCGGTGACTGTGAAATGCTAAATTTGCAGAAATTATGACCTGAAAACAAAAAATATGAGCGTGTAGGAGTTTCTATTTTATGAAAGTGGAGCATAGATGGCGAAATTTGCCGAAAAAATTAGCAAACTGCCAAACATCCGGTTTTTATTAAATAAATAGAAAAACATATATATATATATATATATATATATATATATATAATGACACAAAATAAGCCGAAAAAACATATATATATATATATATATATATATATATATATATGTTTTTTTCGACTTAATTTTTGTCATTATTGTGGTAAATAATAAGTTTGGAAACGTGAATGTTGTCGAGTTATAAGGAATCTAGCTTTGAATGGATTTCAAGTTTTTTTGATATATATCGAACCTTATAACATCAGTCGATTGGTACTAAAACGTAATCGACAGATAATCTTAAGGGCTACAACTTTCTATATATATATATGTTTTTTGTTTTTTTTTGGAAAAAATAAATTGGCTGGATTTGGTCAGGGGAGCGATATTTGATATCACACTATTAAATATTATTTTTATTTATTTATTTATTAGATTTTGTTAATTATGAGTATCAAAGAATTACTTTGTGAAACTTGCACTTTTTTGGGCGCGTTTTCTTCAACTATTTTAAAGAAATATGTTGCTGACAATTTTTCACAGATTTAAAACAAATAATGTATCTTTATGACCTCTAGAGTCGAGGTAAATATTATTCTTTAAAAAAATCTAATGGACGTAATTTACTTTTTAAAGCGATGTGCTTCATGGAGATTAATATTGAATACTCGTGTAAGTCAATAGAAATACTTGGATGTGTTGCATTGTTCTATAGTGTTACTAATCGACTCGTAAAGTGAAGCGTGAAAGCGCGCAGTGCCTTGGGCCTGAGCGGGCGAGCGGATGAGTGGCAGAGTGTCCTTTGGAAAGGGTGGTGGGGGGGGGAGAGGGGAAGGGCGGGAGAGACTGACGCGTGTTGTCTCTGAAAACATTGTAAACGGCTAGCGCTTTTAAAATCTTTTATATATTTTTGGAAACATTTTTATTTCCTTTGAGAAATAACGTCCCTCTACGTCATTACTAGCTGTAAACCCGGCTTTGTCCGGGTGTTTATCTATCCTACACTCTCGTATTGCACATCCCCATCCCCTATCTCTTTGCATCCACCTCATTCTCTCTCATTTATCTGTTCGTTTCCACCTTTCCCTCTCTCTGCAAAGTTTTCTGCGAGGTACCCACTGTCATGTACCATACAACTATTTACGTACCCAGTGATCTCCCTCTTGGTTTCAAGTTCATACGTGCAAAGATTCATAAAGATTGGAGCAAAACTATACATTTTGTAAAATTCCATAAGTTAATTACCCTCCACCAAGCACTGAACAAAATGTTATACAGGCAGTGACATTCCTCTTGTTTTTAGAGTGTGCAAAATTTGATAAATATCGGAAAAAAACTACAGATTTCTATGGAATAGAGACGCAGGGCCACATTGAAAAACGCCCTTTATTGTTCTCAAATATTCCAGTTTTATTTTTGCAACCCTTGTTCTCACAATAACGAAAACAACAATTATATAACTGAATCTTATGTACTTTTCAGCGCTGATTTTAAAAATACAATACAATCAATTTTTTCTATACCGCTAGGTTTTCTCACAAAAAAGAAATATGTTTGGGTATAATAACAAAATGTAAGCAATTTTATACTGTTTCCAGCGTTATAAAATTTTATTTTATTTATAAATAAAGTTCTAAACTACATTTCCAGCACACTTCTATTTCTCTTCAAGCTCTTAAGTCCTTAAAATAAAGCTTTCGCTTTCTGTCGAAGCTTCTTTTATTGCTTTTCCGGCTGTGGACTCGTTGAGGATCATCTCTTTTGTCATACAGCTATGATGTTTTCATTCCATCTTCCTTGATATCTTCTTTCCATTTCTTTGATTTCTTGCTGGAATGTTTCGCCCTGCTCTTCACTTACATCACCAAGGTTTAGGAAAGTAGTCAAAATGTGAGTGGAGGAAATGAACTTTAAAGCTCATTTTACAGTCCAAACTCTTAAAGTGGTCGAGCATGCCTGCAACGATTGTAGTTTGTATCACTTGTGTGTCCTAGGAAACCGGTAACAACTAACATGAAAGATGAAACTTCCTGGCAGATTGAAATTGTGTGCTGGAACCGGGACTCGAACCTGGGACCTTTGCCTTTCGCGGGCAATATAAAAAATGTCCATACTGCCTTTGCTTTTATTTCCATTTTGTCTACAAAGTTGGGATCTGCCATTAGTTTTCTAATGTCTTGTCCGTCGAAGATTCCTTCCTTTAGCTTTGCCTCGTATAAACCAGGAAACTGTACACAAAGGTATCTGAAACACTCCCCTTCTTTTGGCAATGCCTTAAAAATTGTCTTGCCGGCCCCAACTAAATGTGAAGTGGTGGAAGTAACACGTTTTTTTGGGTCCAGAAGGTTTTTCTTTTCAACATTTTTACCCTCTACCTGTAAGGTTTTTGTCAAGGGGGGGGGGACTTCTTTTTATGTAGTGTTGTTTCTGCCTCTACTGTCCCATTCACAGAGAAAGCAAGAGAACTTTGTATGACCACTTTGTTGACCAAGCAGCATTGAAATCAGTTTTAAATCACCACATAGTGTCCATTTGTGGTCTGAATAGCAAAGTTTGCTTAAAACTACCAGTTCAAGATTTTAGTAACATTCTCTTAAGTGTCCCTAGTGACCAACTCGAATGGAAGCATACTTGACGCCATTGTGTAGAACTACTTTAAGGCTTATTTTTGAAGTATCAACAAAAAGTCTCTAATCATCAGGAGCATATTCAATTTTGAAACGTGCCATACGTACAGCAGCATCACTGTTCACAAGGTCGCCTTCTTGAGAGAAGAAAGATTCAAACACTTTATTTGATGTATATCTAGTATAAAAACGGCTAAATAACTGTTTATGGATATTCTAAAAACCAAAAATCAAACTCACTGGAGTGTTTAAATACGTATAAAAATATCGAAAATAGCTAAAACTAGACAAGCTGTTTGTGGAATACCAGTACGTGATGTAATCACGAAATCAGCGTTGAAACACTATAAAAATCACTTATTAAATCTGAAACAATGTTTAAGTCGCAGATATGTGTTATTTCTTATGTTTGTCGATCCCAGTAGGTTTGTTAACGGAGCCCCAGGTGTTAGCAGCGCCTAAGGTTTATGCTCTTCTTATAAATTTCGCTCGTATTTGCTTGATGGTGGTTTTACCTGCCCACTCTCAGTGTTATTGAAATTTAATATTGAATCAAATGATAATCCTCGTGTTTAAGTGTTTCTGGGGCTTTCGGCTGGCGTGTGCCCTTATATTTCTCCGTAACCTACCTGAGGTGCAAGCGTAATATTGGATGGTGTACATTCTCCCTCCGTGGTTTTCTGTCCACCCACGGTCGTATTTGTGACAGGTAATTTTGAGTTGCGACGCTCCGGATGCTTTCAGATTTTGCAACTTCTCCAAACTGTTTGGTTGACCTTCAGTGGCCGGTCTGCAGCCCCCCCTCCCCCCCTGACCCTCCACGAACCCCCCCAGACCGTGCTGTAGCTCCCTGCAGACCCCCCTCGAACCCTCTCCAGACCATGTTGCAGACCCCCACAGACTCTCCTTGAAGCCACCCAGACCATGCTTAGGCAAATAGAAAAGCGCAATACTGCACGGTGACCGGCGATCAATTTTATTTTATTTATTTATTTATTTATTTATTTTCAGAAATCACGATCCTGGATACGCCACTGTTGATCTTCCTTATATTTCCTTGTCCTTCCGTCGCACGTAGTTAGCCAGCTTAATGAGTGTTTGCCGAGCCATTGAGAACCCGAACACTAGCACTAGTTAGATGACTATGCTGACTAATTGTTAAATTGAGTTATCTTCACCACTGCTAGC
This sequence comes from Locusta migratoria, assembly GCA_026315105.1. Lineage (NCBI taxonomy): Eukaryota > Metazoa > Arthropoda > Insecta > Orthoptera > Acrididae > Locusta > Locusta migratoria. The sequence continues at coordinate 145,657,414 of CM048746.1, forward strand.
CATATTGCTTACGGTGTTATCGAACTTAGATAAGCTGTGAGTGTAATTGTTTAAATTTTATATGTTGGTAGTGGCGTTTTAGCGGCTTGTATTCTACTACTCTCGAGTGGCTATTGCGTACATACGTTTGTTTTAATTAAATCCTGTGCTGATCTTCTTTTATTTATTTATTTATTTTTTCAGTTTTCTGCTTGCGTGGATCTAGAGTCTATAGGCATTGAGAGATAAGTGATTGTGTATTTTCTTTCCTTTAAACATTGATTGATATCATTTTTAGCGTTTTTCGGGCATCAGCCGCCTTTGGTAAAGATCAGTGTTTGTAAGCTGCTCTGTCAGTACAAGTTGTCATCCGCCATTTGCTAGTACCTTTCGTGGCACTGAAGGATAGTTGATATTTCGGTTCAAGTTTTTGAATGGCCATATGTGACAGTATTTAACCATTGGTTTTTACGTTAGTCTAGATTCATTCCAGTTAATATTTTGGGTAAATTTGTTTTACTGTTTCTTTATATGTTATTAATGAGTGCTGATCAATTGTTGTTAAGTCTGTTTTGCTTATTAAAGAAAATGGTTGTTTGCACAAGCTCTGATTGCCGTGGTAATCCCGCCCAATCATTCCACCATTAATTACTGTCATTATTACTTTTTATTATTATTATAAAAAATGAAAACCTTACTTTTCCAGCACTCAATCACCTCTCAACGTATGTATCTTTCCTCCCTACTTACGCTGAAGGAATGAAAAATAAAAATGCCTCTATTCTCATAATATAAATAGATAGTAAAAGGGGAACAGTATTAGATCTAACCTTCCGCTTTTCCCACAGTAATCGCTATGTCTGCGGAATTTCGTTTGGCACGCTCTATCGCTGTACTGCAAGGTATGCTTGATGCTGAGATTTCTTGCAGTAACGTCACGATCGTCCGGTTTCCTGGCCTGGGGGAAATTGGCACCCAACTTAATCACCTAGAACGTGAGGTCAAAGATTCATCGATAATTCGGAGGGCAGAAGCTCAATCAACTAATTGCCTGATTACACCTTGGCCGATTTCCAGAAGTCTTAGTGTAACCAATTACAGATTCGCAGGCAATCCATGTCCCTGAAGCTACACGACGCAGCATGCTTGAAATTTAGTTGATTTGAAACATCCTGACAGATCAAATTTGGTAGCCGACTAACCTCTAAACCGAGACGTTTGCATTTTGCTGGCAAGCGCTCTACACACAGAGCTACCTGTGCACGCCTCATGGCCCCGTCCTCACAATTTCGCCTGTATCTCCTCTCCTTTCTTCAGAACACCTCCAGAAATGAATCGTGCACTGGTAGCTCAGTCAGTAAAGAGCTTTCCTGAGGAAGTCAAAGGTATTGTGTTCCGAATCTCACAAGGTTTTAATCCGCCGTGTTGTTTCGGAACGGAACGTGATTGAAGATGCAACTGACCGGGCAGTGGGAACACTACCCTTATTCACAGAATACATTCCATGTTTGACAGCCTCAAGTGCTCCGGGAGTACTGACTCACAAAAGAAAAATGGAATCGCGGGAGGTAGGATTCAATGTGTTCGACTGTGCCGCGACGCGCTAAACACATGGTTAAGTTTCTCGTCCCACACTCCACGACCATTCAAACAGGAAACGTATACTACATCTACATCTACATATACATGGAATACTCTGCAAATCACATTTAAGTGCCGAGCAGAGGGTTCATCGACTTACCGTTACTATTTATCTCCCATTCCATTCTCGAATAGCGCGCGGGAAGAAAGAACACCTGAATCTCCCCGTTCGAGCTTTGATTTCCCGTATTTTATTCTGATGATCATTTCTACCTATGTATGTAGGAGTCAATAATATATTTTCGCATTCGGAGTATAATGTTGGCGATTGTAGTTTCGTAAGTAGCGCACACCGCAGTGATAAGCGCCGTTGTTGTAATGATTTCCATCCCAGATACTGTATCATTTCCGTAACGCTGTCTCCCCTGTATCGTGACAATACAATACGAGCTACTTTTCTTTGGACTCTTTCGATGTCCTCCGTCAAATCCACCTGATAAGAATCGCACACTGGGCAATACTCCAAAAAAGGACTCACGTGGACGACTTCACACTTCTTATTATTTAGAATCATTTGTCAATTTTACACCAGATTGTTCTGCATTTGATTTTGATCTTCAGATGATTTTAATAGACGGTAAATGGCGGCGTCATCTGCAAACAACCTAAGAGAGCTACTTAGATTTTCCCCTAAATCGTTTATGTAAATAAGGATAAGATTGGCGCATAGACCGATAAAATGTTGGATGTATCGTCACCAAAGAAGATAAATGGGAATCCCTATCAGTACTATTCTCCACAGGAAGTGACTTTTACCATGTCAGGTTTACATATTAGCAAAAGGAATAGAGATTCACAATTAAAGTATTTTTTGAATAAATATAACTAGATACATTGCATTACAAGGTGCAGTGTACAGTGCATATTCCAGTATCAAGTCAAATGTTACCGACTTAAGTAAGTTTAAATTATGGGGATGAGCGACGAACGATAGTAATTGTTGCTTAATATTTAATATGCAAAACGAACGATCCACTTATCTGGGGGGCACGGCAGTGCGCACGGCCGTTCCATCCTATCCTCGAAGCAGTGGACGGCACTTTCGAACCCCTGTATCTCCATTGTGGATACAGCCAGAAGCTTGAATTTTCGTTTAACAAGAGAATTTAGTATAACTAGCTATATAATCAAATTACACTATTCTACACATTACAGTTTACGAAATAATAGCAGTCGAAAATCGCTAATTCTTCCACTGACTGACTCATCGATCATCAAAATTCTAAGGTACTTCTAGCAGACACACAAACGTCAAATTTTGTATTTAGATAGTGTTTAGTCTGTAATGGAAGGAAAAATCCAAACATCTATAAATATTAATTCCATTCACTTGATGGAACAATATATGCAAAATTGGGATTTTAAGCATTGTATTCGTAATTGTCTTGTGGTAGAGCGATGGCTTCACGTCCGAAAGGTCGCGGGTTCGATTGCTGGTTCGTTACGATTTTCTCATTTATTTATTATTATTATGTTTACACAGCCATCACCTTTCTACTAAGTTAAGAGTCGTCAGAAATGACATGTGGTACCTGATTGGAAAATGAAGAATAACTGGTAAGATATAGATGAAATTGCTTTAAATGGAAACAGCACGTACCAATAACACGTACATTATAGGTTGATTTCACTTATAAATGAGAAAACTGTTCTCATAATGCCGAAAATTCCGTCACATTTCGCGGGGCTAAAACGTTAGACCTGGAGCAAAAACGTTACATATTGTTTTCAAATCATAACACGGCAGAGGGAGGGAGACGCCAATGTACGCGAACTTGAAAATTGAAGTTCTGATTTTCTACGATAATTTTATCATGAGGCAAATGAATCTTCGAAAGATTGTTTGCTGTAGATGTGCATACTTTAATAATCATGAGTTTACATAACCATGAAGAGTGGTAGAACGGAATAGCTGTTTTGAAAAATTAAATTCTCCATCACTAATAAAAAGCGAACATCAAAAACTGAAGTGCTACCAACTGCTGCCATAGGGATTATCAATATTAGAAAAAAGTCTATGGTAACATCAATGTTAACATTAGTTCAAATAAGTAGATGTACGATGAACGTCGAAAAGAAGACATCGACGACCGAGAATATTAATGTTTTCGGTGCTAAAACAAACAAACCTCGGCAGAACCAATGACATACAATACTGGACTGGCATTACCGAATACAGCATTATTGGTCTCCCTGTCTCTTAAAACAACGTATCAACAATTATTTGTGTACAGATAAAGATATCCAAGAAATAGGGATAAACTGATATAATTACTCCACATTTAGAATTTTGACGTAAAGGCTAAATTTTACTTACAGCGTGGGCGTAGTTTGCAAATGCTGGGAACGAAATGTTCGCTTTATGATAGGTACGTACAAGAAACTATCAACTACAGAGCAGAAACAGAATTTATTATTTACTTCATGGTCAACACGAAAGACTATGTCTCTCATTCTACGTGACTGGTTTTCCGAAGTGACTCATTCGTCGACTCTGCCAAGTTCAGCACATTACGCCGCCACTGCCGTAAGTAAAATTCTATCGTGTACTAGACAAAAAACGTTGTATACAAAACAGAACAAACATTTATATTCTCCTATCTCATTTGTGGCTTGACATCTTAGGTCATTTTCAGATCATCGAGTTGAAATATCGATAGTCCGATGTTTTCATCGAGGTGTCATGGACATATATTAACTGTAAGTGTGTGATGGTATAAGAGTTGTATGCCTGTGAATAGGTCTTGGCGTCACGTTAAAGATTCTTTATCAAAGAATATTGGACGGATGTGACGAGGAGATTAGTGCAATATATTAGTGTTAGTGCGAGCGCTAGAGTGCTGAAAAGTCTTAATCAAAGATGAAAATTAGTATAATATCGGTGTCAGTGCGACCGCCAACGTGCTGTCAATATGAATGCTGAAAATAGTTGTATCAAAGCCTCTGAGAAAAATTAAAAGAAAAAGGGATAGGGAGTGGGCTTTAAGAAAACCTGTTGCTCATGTACAAGAAATGATACCAGAGAAGAAAAGGAGGAGGATTGTCTCCAAAAATAAATAGACCTTCATGAAATAGAAGTTATTAAGTTGTATCTCAGAAATATGTGGGGAATGAAATACGGAACTAATGCAGCGTTCATTTTACTGTAATTTCACTAAATAATTATGTCAAGAGTGGTGGTACTGATTAGTAGAAAAGTAATTGAACCGCGGGCGGTAATACTCAAAGTGATTGAAACAATCGTGACAGAACACTCATATGGTTAATAATGGCAGTCTACAGCCTCGATGTTTTTTGAGAATATCGTTCTTGTGGCCAGAGCTATAAAATACTTTTTTTCCCTTATACTCGACCGGTTTCGGTATTTTCTGCCATCAACAAGAGATTAAAAAAGTATTATACATCAATAACAACAAGATAACCTGTTTTCGAATATCAAATTTACAGTGATTATTTCGACTGCTTCTTGAAACACTCTACTTTACATTAGTTTGAAATTATTCCTCCATTTTGTACTTAAATATTAAGCAATGGTTAAGTATAAAACGGACCAATAGTTTCAAAATGATGTAAAATGATTTCAAGAAGCTGTCTCAAATCTCTAAATCTGATGTGGCCATATTCGAAAAAAAAGTTATCTTGTTGTTATTGATATATAATATTTTGTTAATCTGTTGAGGGCAGCAACGCCGAAACCGGTCGAGTAGATGAAATAAAAATATTACACATATCTTTATACAAGAACGATCTTTTCATATGGTTAAGGCTGTGGGCACATCTTCCACGAGCATTCAAACGAGTCCACGATATATATATATATATATATATATATATATATATATATATATATATATATATATATATATATATATATATTTGATGATTCACGAAGTCGTATCACATCTTTTATTTCGTGAACGGTTACACATATCGAAACGCTTTCGGCACGTGCTGGAGCATCGAGGGAAACATATATTTTTGTTTGATGAACGGTTTTAGCACAGGTATCAAAGAGATATGGAAGCAAGTACCATTTTCAACGGAACCGCTTACTTTTTATGACTGCATTCGATAGCTCTTGAAAAGACATTTGCAGTGATTGAGTGACTGTCAATATTGACGAAATGTCTGGTAAATAAACCGTAAAATAGCTTAGAAATTGAGGTAACGGTGGCCGGGATCTGCTTTACCTGGGCAAACACCGCCAAGCGGAGCTCTCGTGCTTCGTAGTGTGAGAATGTTTGCACATCTGACTCTCGACTTGTGTGCACTGCAGGCCGTTCATTTCCAATCCACGATACATTGCGTGCAGACATGTAGACAAATGAGAAGAGATTGGTTATTCGGGCTGTCCCATTTATCTTGACTACCCAAAATATCTCTGCAACAACAACAGCTTTTGTGAAACGACTTTCACCGGTTTCAATGTCAATGAATGTAAATACATTGATACTTTCTAAACCGAAAGCATATTTGTTTTTAATACAAACATCTTTTTGAAGGGACACCCTAAATTATTTCTTCAGGAACCTATAGCACGACAAATCACATAAACAGTGGCGTTGATTGCATCGCATTCGCCGATTGCGAAGTTGACGAAATACGGGAAACGCGCTGCTAGCGCACGTCTCGCAACTCAGGTGAGAACCCCATGCTGCTCATTTCTGTATCCCATCCTCGTCGCCACTTTTGTGTCCCTGCCTCGTCACCGCTTATGTGTCTCGTTTCCGTCGTAGGTGTCGGTGGCCGAGTGGTATGAGACCGACACAGGAATAAAGATAGCACGCTGGAGCAGGTACGGAGGGGAGCAGCCAGAAACTAGAAACACTAGAGTAAATTAGAACGAGATATATATTGCACAGAATTTATAAAATACTTAACTTTTACACAATTCAGTACTGCAGAGTGCTGATACATAGTTGAGTTAGAGGCCTGCCTATTGCCTGTCCAATAGCCAAGTCTTCACTGGTGCCTATCTGATTCCGAAGTGTTCGCTGGTTCCTATCTCAGTCCGAAGTGAACGATGTCGTTCAGTGGTGGCCACGAGCGGAGTTGTAGCAGAGGGCGCTCGTGGCTGATGTCGTAAGAACGCCGCGCCGTGCGTGCATGGCGGCGCGCGGCGGAAGTAGGTGGCGCGCACTTTGGACTTGTGCGACACCACACTCATGAAGTGCGTTACCGCGCGTTTCGCGTATTTCAAGCGCCAACTTTGCTTCGCAATATCTCGGGATGTAACTGGCGTATTGCGAAGCAATCATCGCCTTGTTTATGTGAATTGTAATGTTATACATTGCTAATTGAAATAATATAGCGTGTCCATGTATTGACATATAAGTTTGTGTTGAAACACATATGCTTTCGTTTTAGTACGTTTCAGAAATTGACATTCATGAGCCTGTCTTACATTGATACCGATGAAAGTCGTTTTACAATAGATGTTGTTGTTCCAGAGATATTTTTTGTTCTCAATAAAAATGGGAGATCCTCGTATACCTTTATATGGCGAATGTAAAAGAAACATCGTGCAAACAATACAGTGGTATAGGTCTTGCAGGAAACACTTAGACGCCAGTGCGCGCAGGTTGCTTCCACGTGATAACCAGAAGAGAAAAGAAGACCGCTAACGAAAGAGAAGAAGCTGTCCAGGCTACGACGCTAATGAATCCGCACAGTGGCACGAGACATATTGCCAAGGAATGAGGAATTCAGCCACACGAGTGCATGACACAGTTTCCATTCCTGTCATCGGCCATTACATCAAGAACTCAGCGACCGTGGTTTCGAACGTCGAACAGAATTTTTCCGCTTTGCCCTTCAGCAACTGAGAGACAACAGTACGTTTTTCCAGCGTATTCTCTTTACCGATGAAGCAAAGTTTACTAACAACGCTAAATGTAAGTTTGGATATAATACACTACTCGCCAACAAAACATCCACATTCGCAACATTAAGAAACATCAGCGGCCATGGAGCATAGGCGTATGGTGTGGCATCATAAGCAATTGTATTGTGGGACCTTACTTTACCCAGGCGTGCTGAATGGACGTTAGTACGCCTACTTCCTTACGGATGCCAGTTTTCATACAGGAGGTACCACCGGATATTCCAAAGTGTATGTTGCTACAACACGACGAATGTCGAACTCACTTCTCCCGTTTTGCTGGAGGAAAAGTACACTTATCTTTGAACAGGGCGATATTCCGTTCTAAAAAGGCCTGCGAGGTCCCCCGATCTTCCCCTTGATTTCTTTCTGTGAGGGCCACACAAAGATGAAGTCTTTCACGAAGCCACAACTACGTAAGACGGAATGCGTTGCCGAATCGCCCGTGAATGTTCTAACATATCATCTTTCGAACGGCGATTTCAGATTTTCCTTTCAGTCCATTGTCAACATTTTGAACATGTTCAACCAAAGGATAAAGCTATGTTTCTGTAAGTTAAAACAAATGTTATGTGCTTTGTATGGTTACCGAAGCGTTTTAGCAAATGTTTATTATAGTTACGTGTCTACGATATTGCATGGTAGTATCAGATAAGTCGACAGCTTGTGACACTGTCACTACGCACTTACGTTTAGCGTGAAACGACGTTTCGTTAAGAAGAATATTTATTTCGAGATATGCAGGTCACAAAATAATTCTTGATAAAATGTTTTGTTCCATTATTCCTTATATAATTCAGATTTTTCATACAGTAGTTGTTTTTTTAGCAGCGTATAAGACATCCTTAGTTTTGAAGAGTGAAGAGGTGATTCTGTTTCAGTTCACGTACATCTGCGAAGATAAACAAATCCTGGGTAGTTTTCTCAGCCCTTTTTCATACAGATTCTACTCTACGTCTACAAACCTACAACATTTGTACTTGCATCCTCTGAAGGCTCAAGATACTATAGTCGCGCAGGCCTATGTCATGTTATATACAATTACGCAGAGTGGTCCAGGGCGCTTGTATGGTAGTGTTTGCACTGCTAACACCGATTCCGGCCACCACGCCCTCCGATTACAGGATATTTATTAAAGTTGTTACGACAGGTTTTCAATGTCAACATTAACAAACACTCGATCACTGTAATTTATTGTCTTCTCTAGAGCTGTAACAAAAAGCAAGCAGTTCCGTTAAGAAACTTACATGCTGCAATATCTCAGTTGTTACTGGTGCTAAGACTGTTCACCAAACAAAAATGTATGTGCCTCTCGACGCTCTAGCATTTGCCGCCAACTACATTTCGATATGTGTAACCATTCACGATAAAAAGACGTATTACATAACACACCATTTACATACATATATAACCCGCAGCACTCTTCTCTGCAGAAACTACGGTAATTTATGGTCACACGAAAATAAAAGAAACCGAAACTGGAAACAAAAATTCAGGGAAAAATACTCGACCAATTTCCCCTGAAGGAATTTGTATAACAATAACGACAAGAGAGATTTACAAACACACAGACCCAATAACTAACACCTTTAGAAAGATAAGGTCCAAATTCTATGGAGATATCACAGGATGGGCAAGAACAGGCTTACAAGACAAATTTATGAGATAGTTAAAACTAGCAAAAACAAAAACAAATGGATAAAGAAACAGAGGAAGACATTAAAAAAAGTATGAGTCGCTCACAAATACATCAACAAACGAGAGCAGTTCAGAAACATCATAAATGAACATACATTTAAATAGGAACACGCTGAAAAAAAGGAAGTAAATTGTCAGAAGAACGCAAGAAAGAACTCAGCGACTGTATAAAGAAAATTCGAGGAGAAACGTGGAAGAAGAAAAACAACCGTGACTACTTAATTTCAATCACTCTCTTAATAAGCAATAGTCGACAATAATAAATAATAATATTTAACATCGTCGAAAGCCCTTCTAAATTAAATAGGGAAACAAGTAAGATCTAATATAGAAGAGATTTATGAAAGTCAGATCATATGCAGAACAGAATCTTAATTTAAAAACCTTTTTGATAGAGTTACAAAACAGAAACACTGTATCTTTCTAAGACTTCAGTTTCGACGACTCAGTTGACTGAGAAGCACTATTTCCAGAATGAAACTTTCGCGCTGCAGCGGTGTGTGCGCTGATATGAAACTCCTGACAGATTAAAATTTTGTGCCGGAACCGGGACTCGAACCTGGGACCTTTGCGTTTCGCGGGCAAGCACTCTACCACTCAGCTATCCCGACACGACTCACGGTCCCGCCCCACAACTTAAATTCTGCCAGTACCTAGCCTCCTGCTTTCCAAACTTCACAGAAGTTTTCCTGCGAAACATGCAAGACTAGCACTCCTGGAAGAAAGGATATGGTGGAGACATGGCTTACCCACAACCTAAAGGATGTTTCCAGAATGAAACTTTCACTTTCCAGCGGAGTGTGCGCTGATACGAAACTTCATGACAGATTAAAATTGTGTGCCGGAACCGGGACTCGAACCTGGCACCCTTGCCTTTTGCGAGCAAGCGATAAGGCCAAGGTCCCAGGTTCGAGTCCCGGTTCCGGCACACACTTTTAATCTCTCAGGAAGTTTCAAGTACTATTTCATGTACTATACTGGAATAGCTGAAACTACCACAAGACTTGTTGAAAAAACATTCACAGATATGCCATCTAGAATTAAGTTTCAAGACAAAATCTTTGAACCGTTCCAAATCAAAGTAGGAATTCCCCAAGCGGACTGATTGTACCCAATCCACATCAACTTAGTTTTAGATAAAATAGTTAAAACATCGGGAAAACACATTTGAAATACGACTAATAAAAGAAATATGGGAGAAGGGAAGAATAAATTTTGAAGTGAGAAATTTAGCTATCTGGTGAGATTGGTAACTAAAACGCAGACTGACTCAATTGTTATGCTTGTTTTATTACATGAGACTGCTGAAAAGACTGGGCTAAATATATCTTAAGAAAAAAGACGAAAATATAAATAAAAACATAATGAAGGACACATTATGAAAATAAAGTAGGAAAAATTACAAGAGTTGTTAAATTTAAATATCTCGTTGAATGTATCTTATCCAAAGGACTAGACAACACAACAAATATAGAAATAGTTAAGAAGTTAGAATTTGTATATAAATTAACACAATACTACTACATTGTAGACCAAGACACGTTTAACAATGTAAATGCTTCTCCTGTTAAGAATGGTCTTCTGATAATGGTGCACAGCTAGTAACAGTACATGACAGCTCCATTCAGTAATTCGAAAAAGTGCTCCAGAGTTGTGCGCGCGATTAATAACCTAACAATTAGAAATTTCAAAGAAAGCCTGCAGCAGTTAGACTGGGATGAGGTTTAAAAGGAAACTGATGCTAACTTAAAATATAACTTATTTCACGATACATTTGTAAGGGTATTTGAAAACTGTTTTCGCCATAAAGTAGTTAAATAAAATTGTAAGAAACCATGCAAGAAATCATGGATTACTAAAGGAATAAAAATATCTTGTAACCAAATAGGGGAACTATATCTATCTGGAAGAAAGAGTAATAGCCCAGAAACAATCAGATATTATAAAAATTACTGTGCAACATTAAGAACAGTTATTAAAATATCAAGAAGCATAAAAATTACTGTGCAACATTAAGAATAATTATTAAAAAATCAAGAAGCATGTGCATCATGTCTGAGATTAGTTTCTCTGATATTAAAATTAAAACAATTTGGAATATTATCTAAAGGGAGACAAGGCAAACAAGAGCACAGGAAGAGCGTATACCATCAAAACAAATGTAAATTTTAGTAACAAAAAGTCAGATGTTGCAAACATTTCCTTTAGAACTTAGGAAAATAATAAACTCTCTCAAGAGCAAACGGTCATATGGAATTCATTGCAGTATCTGCAAGGTATTGAAAGTTTGTTCCCAAGAGATAAGTAGCTCTTTAAAGCAGGGTATTTTCCCTGATAGACTGAAATATTATATCTTTAAACCTTTGCATAAAACAGGGGATAAGTGTAATGTCAACAACTACCGCCCCATCTCACTTCTAACATTTTATCAAAAAATTTTGAAAAAAAATTGTGTTCTCCAGTAACTTCACACATTAGAAAAAATAAAGTTCTAACAAAATATTAGTTAGGTTTTCAAAAAAGCTTTTCAACAGAAAATATTATATATACCTGCAATGTTTAAATATTAAATGCTTTGTTTAACCTGACATCATCAGTTGAGACTTTTTGTGGTCTTTCAAAGGCTTTTGATTGTGTAAATCATGGGATTCTTCTAGATAAGCTTAAGTATTTTGGTATGAGTGGAACAGTGTACAAATGGTTTAAATCATACTTAACTGAATGAGTGTATAAAGATGATATAAGCAGTTCACATGATATAGAAGAAACAATTAATTCCTGAAACTGGGGAATTATACAAAAATGGGGTCCCACAAGGTTCGGTCCTGGGTCTTTTGGTGTTCATCATATATATATATATATATATATATATATATATATATATATATATATATATATATATATATATATTAATGAGTTGCCATTCTACATTCACGAAGATGCTAAGCTAGTTCCCTCTGCTGATGATCGAAGTATATCTACCACACCTGACAAACAGGAATTAACTGAAGAGGTTCTCTAGAAATACACTCTCATTAAATTTGGATAAAATCCAGTATATATGTAATTTCATACGGTAAATGGCATGACATTTTTATTCAAACGCGATATCCTTCTGACCTTGCATTGAATGTTTTCCATTAGTGTGAAAATGCCTTCGTCGCTAAAAATTAATTGATAAAAATTGCCATCCCATCCTCATTCAATTGCTGCAACTGCGAACAAAACTGAAAACGCTTGTCCTTGTTGTCGTCATTGAGCTTCTCTACTAGCTCCAATTTGATTGGTTTCTGTCGCATGCGACTGTCGATCGAGCCGTTACGAGTTCACGGAATGCACGACGCACCAATCTCTTTGGACACCTTAGGAATCTCTCTTGTATGCGCGACACATTCACTTCACTCACACTGAGACGTCCACTTCTCTTTGCCGGGCACAAGCAAGCCGTCGTTACGAATTTGTTGTGCCAGTGGTATAAACCTTCCTTCTTGGTGGCTTCTTACCATACTTGGTTCTAAATATCCGATCAACAGCTGTAGCGCACTTCCTCAACTGATCTCGCCACATTTGCATATAGAGCTGACGATCGGCACATTACCAAACTACGCTGTGGCTAGTATTATTTAATTTTTATTAATAATACTTATTGCCTTAATGATTATTAATTACTTGTTCACTGGATAGCAGAGTAAGGAGTAAATTTGACTCTAGGGTTTTGACTGTACGAGTATTTTTACAACACAGTTCCACATTATTTATATTTACTGCGGAAATATATTTCTACTACTGGATATAAATTCATTGTAGTTGTATAAAATGCTTTGTGGAACCTATCACCATTAATACGCAAATTTCTTTATGATGTTCAGATTTTTTAATCACTGTTCAATTGATTCTATAGGAAATTATTAACATTAAAGATCTTGTCCACAATTGAAATCTACACATCATAATACATATATATGAAGGTGCCCTATCAACGATGAAGTTCAAGTCAACGATGAACGATCAAGTACACTGTAGTGTTCCAGAAGAGCTGAAATAAAATTATTAAATCATTACTAAGCTGATTACCACGCGACCCTGATTTATTAGAGTTACGATTTTTATGGGTGTCACGTAATGGCGGCAGGATGCTGCAATCCAGGTCGGCGATTGCAACAACTACTAAGATTTGCTGAAAATCCGTCAAATCGCGTATAAATACTTCCAAATAAATTGAAATCGAAACACGCATTTTAATAGATATATCTTAATATATTTACGCAAAAAATTGTATTTATACACCTATTTTTATAGATCGAATCCATTAGTATCGAACGGTCTAGCGACACCTGAAATTATACATCTCTCTCATTAGTCCTACCACAAAGAAATACTGACGCACAAGAAGAACAATCTTTTTGTTTTACTAATATTTATACATTAGTAATAACATAGAGAATAATACGTTTGCTATAATTACATTATAGTCGCTGCATAGTTAAAACATGAAAGTCTTTGGTGGCTCGTTGGGTTTACACAAGTGGCACATAGTAAATAGTCTCTTCTTACACATTTTACGTAATATCACTAGATTTCATCGTCGAAAAACATTAATTAAAACGGGAGGACATTATATGGTGTACACGAATATAACCTGTCATGTTTTTTTTTTTTTTTTTTTTTTTTTTTTTTTTTTTTTTTTTTTTTTTTTTTTTTTTTTTTTTTTCAAACTGGCATATAAACAGTACAGTGTTTGGTTCTTGTGCAATAAATAATGGAACGTGTTCCGGGACATTATATACACCCTGTATATATTTATTTTTTAAATCATTATTTGAAGTCTTAATTGTGACAAGAACGGTTTCTGTTCATTATTGACTGTTCGGTAGAGAAACAATGCCAGAAATATTGGCCTACGACGGAATCTTTCAGGATGACGAGAAATCACCAACATGAACAATCAAAGTGATTCCTCCGAAATGTACTCCACGTGTTCAACCCTGTGACGTCTCCTTTCAAGACAATTAAAAAATTTTATGTAGCGTTTACAGAATTCCGGTTATCTCGCTGAAAATAATAGAGAAATAATGTCTCGTGACGAGTGTATAAAGATACAGTCAATAGCCCTTCATAGCTCTCATCGCCATTTCTTACGGAAATAATACGATATGCCTGGTATGCTTCGAGGCTTAAGGAAAAAAGGCAATTATCAGGAATGTGAACAAAGTATGTTTTTCAGTAGATCTTTTTAAAATAAAGTTGATTTTGTAAACAATCGACTTTTATAAATTAAGCAAGATGCCAAAATATTTCTTTTAACGTTTTTACGACAAGTACCATTCTGCTACTTGCACATAAAATACTAAATTGATAATTTTTTTAATAATCGACACTCCGCAACGTGGTAATAAATTACATCCATTAAAGTGCATTGTGAATTATTCTACTTTCTAAAAAGAAAATACTGATATGAGTGTAAATTGCATTGTAAGTAACTGTGGTAGCCATTTCATAAACAAACTGGAGTTATGTGTGATTTAATCAATAATACTTTGGGCCATTAACTGTATGAAACGTAACTACTTCCAGGATCTAACCCGACTCTATTGCATCCTAGGCTAGCACACTACTGCCTGAGCTGTTTCGTCGACGTAATATACTGTCCACTTTGACTGGTATATGACGTCTACATGAACTGCGCTTAAAACGTTAGAGCCCTTTTTTCTCTGAATGTCCTGGATATTGCGCCTTAAAATCCCTGTGTGTAGGCACCCTTGAAGTATGCCACTAACCTGCAAAGTGTAATCCAGAACAGAATATGCGAGACCTGAAAGTCCCCCTTCTCAGTGTTAAATACGCAAGCAGTGTCGCCCTCTTGTAAAAACAAATATAATACACTGTTTGGTGTTCATATTATCTTCTTCACCCGATGTATCTCAGTTATGGTGGAAAGTAAAATCGGTTCACTCACAGCGACTAATTCGCTTGCTCATTCTCCAAGCTGATTGGATAATAGAACATGCTGTGTGAATTTTATATACTGAAACAAAGAAATATTGCACAGGAAACTAAATGAGCACTTCTGAATTTGTATGTCATTAGCATACAGGGGGCTAGCAAGAACAGCTCCTATTATGCGTAAATATTGTTGAGATGGTAACTAATTACGTACCAGGAATTCAGTAGAAGGTATGGTCAGGCGAGACATTCTATCTACAAACAGTGCCAGTGGGGGCGTTTTCCCTAAGTTTGCAGTTGGCTCGATTTGAAGCATCACGCCTGAGTTATTGTGGGGCTCAGGGTCCATTCAGGAGTGCTCCACCTCGCTAAACCCTTTAAATGCCTTAACAGTAGCGGAACATTCTGAGGAGTGTGCAGTTAATGAATACCCAGGAAGCAGTGAGGAAGCAGTGAGAGAGCAGTGGGCGTAAAAGCAATATCGAGCCAGACACCCACGTTTCCAGTACGGGAAATGTATCTCTAATAAGCGTCGAATGACGGAGGTGCCACGTAGGGACTGCATCTGTTCGTATCTGCCGCTAATAATTGTGCCCACTCAGTTTCATCTGCAGCGTGAGTCTGCCGATAACACAAAAGTTCCTGGCAAAGTGTTCTTCGAACCACTTCCATATTATTTATCATTTCATTCTCGAACAGCACTCGTGAAAGAAATAACACCTAAATCTCACTTTTCGAGCTCTTGTCTATCGTATTTTGCTTTGATGATCATTCCTCCATATGTAGGTGGGCGTCAACAATCCATTCTCGCATTCGTAAGAGAAAGTCTGTAACTGAAATGTAGATCTCGCCGCAGACTGGTGTTTCGCACTTTAATTCCGCCATCATTTCTGTGGCACTCTCTACTCTGTTTAGTGATTAACTGAAAAGCCTTCCCTTGTCCTGCACCAATCTCATATAGCTCAAAACGTTCAAATGTTTGTAAAGCTTATGGGACTTAAATGCAGGGTCATAATTCCCTAAACTTACAAAATTCCCTAAACTTACAAACTACATTTGAAGTAACTTATACTAAAGACGACGCAAACGTCCATGCCCGAGGGAGGATTCGAACCTCCCACGCGAGAGGCCGCGCGATCCGCAACGTGGCGCTGCAGACCGCTCGGCTACTGCCGCGCTGCTATTTCCAATTGCTATACATATTTATTTTTCTATTTACGCATTTATTTTACCTGGCAAGATAAACCAGCCTTACTCGAAGTGAACAATTTGTTTAGTACATTACAGACATACAATGTGTAATACAGAATATTACTAGAATTTAATTGTAACAATAATACATAGATAATTTACAAAATCAGAAGTTATTATGAAAACAATAACAATGACAATAATAATAATGATGACTTTGCAAAGGACAATAGGCATGTCTCTTGTGAGCAACACTCGTATTACCTTTTAGGAATTGCCTCATTATGTTCTTACACATTTCGTTACTCACATCAAGCAGAGACATAAGACGATAGAATGTGGTGAAAGAGATATAGAAGAAGTAGATTCGTTAGAAGAAGAGAAATACATTGGTAAGACCGAAAGCTATGATGGAGAGAAGACAGAAATAACTGAGAGGAGGGTAACAATGGATGCTATGCCGTCGTTAATATGTAAATTTTGACTTTCCTCGTGGATGGCGAATGGTTTAGGGTAAGAAGTAGATCACATGGCAGTGTTTTCCATTTCTGTATGGCTGATATCGAGAACGACACGGTGAAGATTTAGTGTTGTGTGAAGGTACAACGAAGGTGCTAGACGTATCCGATCTGGAATGATGATAGCTGCTCAATGTGAGCAAATAAGTTTTGGGAGGACTGGTAGCTGAGAAATTGATGAAGTAATCACAGAGTTTGAAAATAACGCCACTTATGCGGGCGCATCAAACCAAGCTGGGTATATGAACGGCTGATATGATCGTACAACCGTATATTGCACACGTACCTAACGTAGGCATTCATCACTAGCTCTAGGCGTCTCGAATTTTCACTATTTGTGCCGTGTTGTAGTATACATGACAATAGCAAAGATTTGGCAAGAGAAGTGTTTGGATTAATTTTTGTTTACTTTGGGTTGGAAATATTTTTCTAAATGTTTGGACAGCCGCACTGCAGCCAGACCAGCACCTCCCACAACGGCTGAATATTGCAATGGAAAAATGGCTAAATTTCCCTCAATAGTTGGTTGATACTGTCCATGCCACGAAGTGTGCAACTGTACTAAACGTCCGAAGTGATAACGCACCATACTAGACGGCAAAGAGAATGTACTTTGCGGTATTATGGTAGCCCCACGGTGCCCCTCTACGTAAACACTATGTGAACCTCAAGTTGAGAGTTGAGACACCAAAATATCGTACTGCATCACTCACATATTACTACTGTAACCAATATCTGAATAAACTACGTTACCATATGTGTATTTTGTATGTTATCTCATCTGATACCCTAATACTGTATAATACTTTGGACGATTCTTCAATTAATAAAACAGGATGTTCAGCTTGGTTTGGCATTTCTGTCTCAAGAATTACATTAACTTCATTTCAGTGATTTAATTGAACTGTGAGAGTGTCAAAAAACTATCTTCTGCCAATCAGTTCAGTTCATACAACTACTGGCTTCTCCAGATTCTCCATCAATCATTTCACTTGTTTTCACTCGCGCAGAGTCTACCATACGGATTTTGTTCAAACTGCAACAGCGTTATAGCTATGGAAATGGAACTGCTTCGGTTTACAACGGAAGACTTGAGACTAAAGCTACACACGGACCATCGCCTTCGTTGTGTAGTTTCTGCTGCGGAGCAAAATACTGACAAAAACACGTAGAATTTTATACACGACAACCACAATATCCTTCACCCCATTATTGTTATTAGCCCTCAAGCATCATGGTTCACAATGGGAGACTAAAAATTACTTCGATATACAAACAATATTTGTTTGCGAAGTGTGGTTTTCCTGCAGAGTGAGATACATAGAAAAAGGCCTCCATTTTATATAACAAATTGTTGCATATACTTGCTTACGAGGTCTCTTCAAAACTGACGCTGAATTGTTATACTTTATCAAGAACATGCGACAACATGAATAATTATTTTTCTGGGTTCCGATTTGAATAATTTTTTTTATCGATTTTTTATGTTGATGGCCATTGCTAGTGAGAGATGTCATAAATCTTAGTTGACCCTCTTTGGAATCATTAATTGTGTATCTGTAAATAAGAATGTATTTTTCGGTCAATAATTTTGTAAAAATATTTTTGCTATGCTCTGTTCATATTGTGGAGATTTGTGAATGTTGTAATATTTACGGAGGTTCAAGTTTTATGACAGGTAAATTGGAGACGCAATTACTTCAACAGTTGCTATAATTTTGTCTCGGATGATGTACTAAATACATTAGCAATTTGGTGGCTATTTTTTCATTCATTTCTACGCTAAGGAGAAGTTTTTGGCCACTACGTACCAAGAGCCTAATGTTGTACTGTGTTATTATGGCCAGCCGCATTCATCGGTCGCTACTGCACTAAAGGCAGAGTAGTTTTATTTAGAATTATATGCAGTCATGGACCTCACATTTGTATTTATTTTACACAATAAAGGCACTAAAGGCGAAGTAGTTTTATTTAGAAATATATGCAGTCATGGACCTCACATTTGTATTTATTTTACACAATAATTTCCAGCACTCTAAAAATAATTCTACCTAGTGATTATCTTAAGTCACGTTGGGTCCTATCCTGTAAACGAGTATATCCGAATGTCTATAAAGTTCAATCACGTGTAAATAGTGCTCATATTTGTTAATTTAAAGTGCACCGATATTCTTTAATTATTAGATCCCTGAAGTGTGTAACATATTAGCAGTAATAAAGAAAATTTACGACTCCCCCCCCCCCCTCCCCATTGGATTTCACAACTTGGTGATTACTTTGCTAGTGGTTTATATTTCGGTGATTTTAGATATTTTTCTGGAAGCTAATGCAGAAATTGACAGATTTTCAAAATCAAAATAGGTAATTTCAAGATCTGTTTGAGATTTAGTCAAACAGTTAGAAGTACAGTTTTAGGGCCACCACTTTCACTCTCAGTAAAACTATAACAAAAAAACGGAGTTATAGTTGGTAGGATACAATATTTAACAGTAAAATAAATAGTAAATTTATAATTTGATGATAATACTTTCCAATTCTACTTTGGAACTTTAACTTATAGTAGGATTGCATATTGGCAGACAGCAGAACAAAAGTGTTTGCGCATAAAGTAGAGAATCAAAGAGTATTGCACTAAATCAAAAGCATTTGACAGTTTTTATTAATAATTTTGCAGTATTCAGAAACAGAATCATTTAAATATAGAATCATGCTGTCATGCTGTACCATCAGTAAATTTATTTGCAACTTTTCATATTAGTGGTTCAATAAAACAATATTGGGCAGTTACATGATTAATGTGAGCTACGGCTGTCATTATAAAAAAAACTGCAGTTTTGTTTAACTATAATTTGTGTGGTAAATTTTCAGTATTGCACATCTGTGTGTTTTGAGGATTTTTACGTTAGATGTTTCTCATTGAATCAGTTCTATAAAAAGGAAGTGATCAGTCAGTGAAGTATTAACAGTGATCAATGTAGGTTTATGACTGATTTATGCATAATTCGGATGGCGACCGTAAGTTGTTGTGTAGTTTTAGTATTTTACTTCGTCATTGTAGGAACTGAGTCTGTCGGTTTCCATCTTACTCCTTGTATTATAAAACTTTTGAGCAAAGAAATCAAAAGTCCGATACTATTGTCTGTTAGAATTTCATCCCGGTCAATTATAAATCCTATCACAGGGTCACAGTATTCTTGGTGAAAATTGTGTGCTGTTTTAGGTAAGTGGCTACTAATAATAGATCCTTCTACGCTGTTTTCAATTCGGAGCTGCACACTAACTTGCACTATGAGTCTGTGAACCCCGGCTAGCATGTCGCAAACACAGTTCCTTATACAGTACATAGATGCTTCTCATTTAACCGACCACGTAAAATGGCCTATCAGTTCCAGTAGTAACACGAGGAAGCAAGTACATTGGTTGACTGTGGTTTTCCATTGTCTAGAAAGTCAATTCAGAAGTTGAAATCATAACCGCTTGTTACTTTTGTCAGGAGGGAAAAAGAAAGTTTCCAGACGTCTCGGAGTGAACCATATCGACGATAATCGTAAGAGGAACAGGAACTGTCTATGACTTGCAGAGCTCTTGCCTCCCAAAGGCCACCACAGCTACCACCGCAACTTCCGGATATCATATGGAAGAAACTATGAGAGGAACGCCACTATGCTGAATAATGATTTTGACACGAATATCGTATTTCGACTCAAACTGTACGTACATCTACATATACATCTACATACTACCTTTTACATATTACCTTTTATTTACATTCTTTTACATGTAATCAACCTGTATAAATAATGTTATTAACTGTTCATCTGTAAAAATCATTATTATGTTATAGGTAACTCACATGTAAAGAAATACTGTATGTGTAAAACCCTGGTCCGATGTAAGAGAGGGCCTGATGGCCCTAATCTGATCAGGCTAAATAAATAAATACTCCGCAATTCACCGTAAGGTGCATGGCGGAGGGTACACTGTACCACTACTAGAATGCCTATATGCCTCCGTACGACCCCTAATTTCTCTTATCTTATCTTTGTAAGTAGGCGGGAGCAAGATCATACTACACTCAGCTTCAAATTCCGGCCCTCTAAATTTCCTCAACATAAATTCAGAAATTCACGAAAAGAACGTCGTCTTTCCTCCAGCGATCCCCAATTGAGTTGCCGGAGCATTTCCGTGACAAACCTAGCTGCTCGCCTCAGAACTGCTTCTACGTCTTCCTTTAAACTTATCTGCTGCGGGTCCAAAACACTTGAGCAATACTGAAGACGTGGTCGTACTAGCGTTTTATACGCTGTCTCCATTACAGGTGAAGTACATCTTCCCAAAATTCTCCCAATAAACCGAAGTCGGCTGTCCGTCTTACTCACAACTGTCCTTACAAGTTCGTTCCATTTCATATCGCTCTGCTGTGTTATGCCTAGATATTTGAACGACGCGACGACATCAAGAAGCTCACTACTAATGGTGTATTCGAACATTATGGGATTGTTTTTCCTACTGATGCGCATCACCTTACTTATTCTACATTGAGAGCTAGCTGCCATTCTTCGCACCAACTAGAAATTTTGTCTAAGTCATCCTGTCCGCTATTGCAGTCAGTTAAAGACGACACCCTCCCATAAACCACAGCATCATCAGCAAACAGACGCAAATTACAACATACTATGTCTATCAGATCATTTTCACGTCTCCATTAGAATCAGTTTAGTTTATTCTGCCGATGACATTACTTCAGAACCTAGATATCTCCACCGAATCCAGTTTTGAAGAGTGTGGAATGTTTTTGTCCTGTGTAACTGCGATTTCTATCAGGGACTCTAAACAGCTTACCTACACTCCTGGCTATTAAAATTGCTACACCACGAAGATGACGTGCTACAGACGCGAAATTTAACCGACAGGAAGACGGTTCTGTGATATGCAAATGATTATCTTTTCAGAGCATTCACACAACATTGGCCCCGGTGGCGACACATACAACGTGCTGACATGAGGAAAGTTTGCAACCGATATCTCATACACAAACAGCAGTTGACCGGCGCTCCAAAAAATGTTCAAATGTTTGTAAAGCTTATGGGACTTAACTACGGGGTCATCAGTCCCTAAACTTACAAACTACTTATCAACTAGGTAACACTAAGGACGGCACAAATATCCATGCCCGAGGGGGGATTCGAACCCCCGACCGTAGTGGCCGTGTGGACCGTGACTGAAGCGCCTTAGTCCCCTCGGCCACCGCGGCCGGCCGGCGTTCCCTGGTGAAACGTAGTTGAGATGCCTCGTGTAATGAGGAGAAATGCGTACCATCACATTTCCGACTTTGATAAAGGTCTGAAGGAACAGCTCCTGTGTGAAGGGAGAAATAATATGAAATCAATACTATTACTGCTGCTTTTATGGCTGTAACTGATAATACACACCCCGCCACTGAATCAGAGAGGCTCCGATGTGCTGTTGTGTATCTGTGTGGTATTTCGCGATGTGATCTTCAGCAAGTACCTCAGGACTAGCAGGATACAACACCCACTGCTACATCACGTCAACTTTGGCAACAGCTGGAAGCAGCACGTACTGGTATATACATAGTTTCAGTCATTCATGCAGAGGCAAAACTGTACGACCCCATCCAGGATTGATATCATCATCGTAACAGTAAATGGGAATGTATTTTCAACCGCGTGATCGTTATACAACATGCTATCTCCCAAACAAATTTGGCTGTCCTATCGTCTGTCCTTCTTGGTGGTGCCCAAAAAATACTCTCACTTCATGCTAATTGATCAGAGGGGTTATTGTTGTGGATTGCCTATTTTTATCTGGTTGGAAAATTGTACAAGTACTAGTAAATTTATAGATGGATTATTATTTATTATTTTCTTATCGTATGGCAGTGCAGACACATAAGGAAAAAACAGACAAATCACTAATAAAATAAACGTTAAGAATAAAAAACCAACATTTATAACATAACCAACTTCAAAAATTACAAACAATAATAAAATCTTTTGACTCTGGAGTTGTGAACAGGAAGTCGTCTGGGCACCCATTGTAGAATCTTCTGGGACACTCTTCAACAATATGGCTGATAGTCTGCTTCTCTCCGCAGTCACACTGAGAGGATTGTTGTTTACCCCATTTGCACAGGGAGTAAGCACATCTGTCATGACGAGTTCGAATCCTATTTGCGTGGTACGTCAAAACCATGTGGCTTTTGTGTGATACAAGGTATGTTATGATTTTGCTATGCGTTCCATTTTTCAGACAATGCGTTTGTGATACTGTACACAGGTCCTAGCTGTTCTTGTTGGTGGGTCCCTAGATCGAATCCTATTAGTGTTTGCAGTCTCACTGTCCTTTCTGTGATCAGTTGTTCCGTTATTCTCAGCAAGTGAATCTTAGTAGAGATAACTAGCGTCTCACAACAGGTCGTCTCGCTTAGTTCGAGGCGTCGTCTCAACAAGTTGTCTCACGTAGGCGTAATTTCGTTTACGGCCTCTGCGTGGAGCTATTAAAATACAGGTAACAAGGTTACTTAACAATATTGACTCCATAGTGTAGTTTAATGTAAAGGACTTACGCAGCGTCGCTTGGCGCCACGCATATGCAACATTACGGAGAAGCTTTAGGCAACTTTGATCCGAATTTCTAACTTCAGCGTCACAACTGGAGACAATCACGAATTTTCAAAAATGACTAATTTCGTTGCGTGGTGCCACTTAGAGAGATTAGCCTTTACATACAGACTTAAAGACCTAAAAAAGACTTTATTCATGTAAATGAACCCGACGAATACGTATTTATAAAGAATGAAAGGATGACTTCGGAGGCACTAACGTATTGTAACTCATTGGCGTAGTTGAAGCTTCCTGATGGACACATCTTCTGCACTATCTGAAATAAAAATTAGAAAACCCTCTAACCGGTTCTAATTTCAGAAGTATTGTTAAAACAGTACAGATTTTAACATTACCGGTTCCTCTCAGCATTACTGATTTCATTCCTCGATCAACATTAAAAAGTCAAGAAAATTGAACACCCAAATTCCGTATTGATGTTTAAATCCTCCATAAATGAGATGTGTCAATTTTATGAACTAGGAGGGTGTAGTCAACAAGTTCGTTTTCATTCTTGCACATTTATTCACAAATTTCATTCATACAATAATGAATTAAGAACTGTCTTACACAACTAAGTAACACATTGGCACGTCTTCGACAGTATCTGCGCTTTGACGAACAGTGATAAGTTTCATCAATAGTCACGGTTTTTAATCAAATAAATCTTTTTAGCTTCAGCAAATAATAATTCTTTATTATAATCCAACAGAATGCCAGTAATGGGTGCAACTGGTTTAAGTATTTAATAGGGAAAACTTAATATATATTCCAAGCCACAGTTTCTTGTAAAAAGTCTTTTAATGACCTCAGTGCTCAACCTTACTAAAATCAACCTGTAGTATTACATTAAAAAATTTTCATTCGATAAATAATTTATTTACGATGCTTATCGCTGACCACAGCTTTCTCTGATAGCTAATTACGTTCGTCTTATATTTTTGATGTTCATCTATCTCTTATGAGCTGCCCAGAACACATTTTATGCACTTGGTCTTTCATGTTTCCTACCTCATTGAGAACAGTCGCAGGTCAGGGACTTCTCCATTATTAATTGTAAGTGTGTGTAAGATAGTTTTTCTTACGAAGTATGATGAAAATATATTTAGTTACGTATAAATCTTTTACTTATTTCAAATGACCCACCTTTAATAATTCATGAAGTGTTTCTATTTTTCCAGCAGTTATCTTGATTATGTAACATGATACTTGGAGCCATTGTTGGACTTCTATCTGTAATTTACTTGATTTACTTCGAGATCTCATTATTTGTAATTTTCATGAATGTGACTTTCTAGTAATGCCTGCAAAAAAATCTTCGGAATTAAACGAAATCCGATCGATTTAAAGAGCCTTTTGTCACGAAAGTTAACTTAACATTTTTTAACGGTAATTCAGTTGGTACAATCTGCTCCAAGCCAACCAAGCATCATTTTACACAATGCAGCAAGAGTTTTTACAGCTTCATCTGCTACATCCAGTCAACACAATCATCATGGTAAGAAAGGTCATCGCGGAATCTGCTAGTTTCTTTGTGTAATATTGTGCTCAGCTGTTGCTTTCATTCCAAATAACTACTGCCGCTAAACTTTAAAGTCAGGTTCCGCTTCCTGTTTTGAGTCTTCTATCTATAAAGTTACCTCAATGTGTCAGATCCACCAAATTACTTTCTTGTATTATTGTACCGTTAGTGAACTTTAATAGCGGCTACGAACAGTAACTACTACTCCAACACCTGATCGGAAAAGAAAACGCAATATTACATAGGGAATTGGCAGACCGAGACAGGACCCGGTTACTTTCAAATAAAATTTTATAACATATCTATTATAAACTTGATAACCATAGTTTGTAATTGTTGTAACATCTGCCATTGTTTGATAACTAATCGGTGTTTGTATTTATTTTCATACGCCAACAAATCACTGAACGAGAAATTTCGATTGATTGATGGACTTTAAATGAAGTCAATAGTTGAAATTCCGAACCTAAACTGATGATCAAAACTTACGACGCTGCCAGAACCGACTGCAAAAAAGGTAAGATCAGACCCGTTAATACGCTTATTTGGTACTGCAGAATTTCTGTTCAGCTTTCACTTTTACCCGTATAAGGATTGTCATTTCAAATTTTCCCAGTAATTAGTTAGTAATTAACAGTGCTGCTAGGAAAATGGCCATGATGGCTTCCCGGTCTGTCCTTTAGCTGAGCGATTCTTACTTGTCTCTCTGAAAACTTCTACCCCGAGCGTGTGACGATTAATTTTACATTATTAAATATATTGTTGGATAGCAAATTAATATTATATTCATTGCGTGTGACGATAGTTGCCCCCTCTATTACAAAAAATTTTTATGCTTAATTACTAGTATGGTCAAGACCCGTAAGCAAATGAGCAACATAGATCCCGATAAAGACACCATTGTTTCCCAACAGACTGGTCAAATTACTAATGAAAATATAGAAAACCGAACTCTTGAAATGATTCCGCCTAATGTAGAACTAAATCCTGAATCTAATGCGCGTGAAACAGGCCCTTCTACACAAAACAGTACTTCAACAATAAATATTACTGAAGACTTATTCAAACGTTTTGAAGTTCTTTTTGTGAAAATGTCTCAACAAATGGACGAAAAGTTTCAGTTGAAACAAAACGCAATTGGCGAAAAATTTCAGTCACAACAAGACGTGGCACAAAATCAGATTTCACATTTAACAAACCAAATATACCAATTTCAAGATTCCACTAAACAGAATTTGCAAGTGTACAAAAGTCTACTCAGAACTTGCAGGAGTTACAAAATTCGACTAGGTGAGTCGGACACTAATCATTGTTAAATTCTACATTTACCCTGTTAATAAAAAATTATAACCTGACATAAGGAATAACTTATCTTACATGGAACCCCTCACTATTGTGTCTACAGGTGGATGCCAAATCCAAAACTAATTTGTGGAACAATCTTATTAGCATTTATTCCATAAAAATTTGCATTGTTTGTAGTTGTGTCAGCTTTTCAAATAAAACTGTTTCGATTCTTCAACAAAATAACCGACTCTCTGCAGACGCAGCATATTTCCTGTCATAACCACTACAAACCATTCCGTCTTACCCACACATAATCCACGGACGTGCGTCTTCCTCCATAGCGATACAACAGCGTCCCTCATGGATTATCATCTAATTTCTGTTGGCGATCTACCGCATACGAAAACAATAATGTATGAAACCTGGTATACAAATAAGACAGGTACTATTACACCTACATTATGATTTATTAATGTAAGTTATAGTTTACTACACAATACAGCCTCACTTACTGATAGTCCATCACATGATACGGTCACTAGTTAGTGACAGAATTAGAAAAGACACCCTATCACGTGTTGTGAGTACTGAAATATTGTTGGCCTTCCTTGATTACATATCGTGTCAGCACTATAATACGTTATATTTACGTTGACGTAAACTCTTTTACTAATTCATAATAAAATTGCATGAATCCTCAGATACTTAAATTTTCTTACAGGAGGTTCAGTATTGGATCTGAGGCACTTGCTACTAAGGTGCTGGTCTATGAAACTCTTTTGTTCCTGACGTTTCGTCCAAGACTGCGTTGGACATCCTCATAGGCACTTCTCTTCCGCTGAGTCTTGCTGACTCACTTGCGAAAGAGGAGCGCCTCTAAGGAAGTCGAACGCAAACTTGGATGAAATGTCAGGAACGGAAAGAGTTTCATAGACCATGACCATACTACCCGAAAGGTTTACCAGCGACAATGTCATCCGTTCGTGAAAGCATTCTATGATTTCTACTAAGCACCTTAATCATCGCGACCATGATCAGCTACAGCGGCAGCATCAGAATCAAAAACAGTGTTTTCGTCATTATCTCATACCAGGTGAAAATAGGGGTCCAAATCGAATGTTTGTAGAGCTTATGGGACTAGGGGCCGTCAGTCCCTAAACTTACAAACTACTTATGAACTAGCTTATACTGAAGTCGGCAGAAACATTCATGTCCGAGGGGGATTCGAACCCCCGATCGCAGTGGCCGTGCATACTGTGACTGGGACGCCGCAGACCGCTCGGCCACTGCGGCCGGCAATAAGGGGTTGTCTCCTATCTCTCTGTTCACATCCTCCTCGCTTCGTTCATCTTCTTCTTCATTTCTCCTCTCCTTGTCCATCTTCTCCTACACCTCTCCCCGTCCATTGTCTCCTCCCTCAGTCCATAACGTCCTCCCCCTGTGTATTTCCTGTTTCACATGTGAAAAATTTACGTATATTTACTTTCAAGGTGATCTATGAAAGAGGGCCGAAGTCTGTTGCAAGGTACCTAATGCACTGTAAAATACGGTTGCTATCGACATATCAAAAGTTTTTCCATTAAACCATACATACATGTGCCAACTTCCATGATGATCGGTGAAACGGTGCTTAAGTATGTATCTGTTATTCATTGTGTGAAATCTTATGTTTGCAATTATGTGCCCCTTGTTTTGAGGTAAATGTGCAAACTTTCATTGTGATAAAAATTGTAGATTGATGTCGAGTATGTAAGTAAAGAGGCCGCCCCCATGCACTTTATTGTTGTTGTTGTTGTTGTGGTCTTGCGTCCAGAGACTGGTTTGATTCAGCTCTCCACCCTCCTCTATCCTGAGCAAGCCTCTTCATCTCCTCCTAAGAACGGCAACCCACTCCCGTTAGTATCTGCTTACTGTAGTCGTCTCTTGGTCTCCTTATGCGACGTGTATCCCACACATCTCCCTCCATAGCTAAATGTAAGATTTCTTGACGTCTAAGCAAGGTATGCTAGAAATTCATTTCCTCCTTATTACTGTTGACTACCCATGCACCTCACGAAAACGAAAATATTCATATGCTCTGTAAGTCAAGTATGCACAATTTCATAACGATCACATTAATCACAATATTGGTGCATCAACCGAAATGTTATGCAGACTCTGACGTTTGTCTTTTTTATTGCCAACTGTGGCAAATTTCACCAAGATCGGAGTAAGACTGTTCGTTCGTCTTAAAGTCTCTTGTAACGTACCAACGGTCATATACTATCAAGTAAACTCCTTATACGCCAGTAAAAAAATTATGTAGACAGTAGACACCATTATCCTTTTTGTTGAGCTACTGTGCAAAATGCCATTAAGATCAGTATAAAATGTCATTTAGATCGGTATACATTGATTTCAAGGTCTAAATAAATAAATTAAAAAAAAAAAATCTCCGCTATGCAGAGAATGAAATTTTAACGTGAATGTGGCGTTCGTCTTGTTTTAAGTGTGCAAATTTTTCAATATTGGAATAAAATTGTGGAGTTATGTCTAAGTCTGCAAGTAAAGTTCTCGCCGCAATGGACAGTACGGAATTTTCTGTAGACAGTGACCGTCACTTTATTTTGGAAAAAATTCATATAGAGCAGAATAAAATTGTTGATTTTGCCGAAGCGTGTTATAAAGAAACATCTTAATCCACGATACAACTGAGAATGTAGACTGTGACCTTCCACTTAGTTTTAACGACAAGCATTCAGTTTTTATTTTTATTTTTTTTTATTTATTTATTTTTTTTATTTTTATTTTTTATTTTTTTTTCAAAATAGGAATAGAACAATAGGTTGGTATCGATGTCTGTAAAGCCGCAGCGGAGTGTCCAAGCGCATTGAGGCGCTAAGCTTCGATGCGCAAGACCGTTTCCCGTCGGGCGTTCGAATCCCCACTTGGGCATGGATGTTTGTTTCGTCTTTAGAATATGGTAGTTCACAAGTATTTTATATGCTTAGGGACTGATTACCCCGCAGTTAGATCGCTTAAGCTACACAAACATTTGAACATTTTGAAGTCTAAACATCCACCATACAACATACGAAATTACATATAGACAATGACCTTCCTATTGTTTTGATGATCAAATGTGGATATTTTTTATCAAGATTGTAACAAAACTGCAGATTTGGGAATACTGACACTGAAACGTTTGGATCGTCTGCTTGACGTACAAAGAAGATAATTGTTTTAAGTATGACATCATGGGAATACTGACACTGAAACGTTTGTATCGTTTGCTTGACGTACAAAGAAGATAATTGTTTTAAGTATGACATCATCAGTAAACTCCTTCATTAATCCCATCATAATTTATGAGTTATAGGCAAATGCGACGTTTTATCGTGATCCAAAATGTATCAGTCACAGAAACGTGAAGTCTGGCAGTGAGGGCATTCAGCCTTCTGACAAACGTCTGAAGCACAACGCTTGATTCCGCAGCGGAAAGAATCACAGGCGGAAATCGACTGAGTTCGACCGCCGCCCATCTCGTTTGGAACAAGAGAGGCGAGTGAAGAGGGCACGGGAGGGGGGGAGTGACCGAGGGGGAGGGGGACAGGGGGCGGAGATAGCATAGGCAGGGGAAGGGGAGGGGAGATCGTCAACACTGCGGGCCGTGGCAAAGCAAGCCCTGCGAGGAGACCTTATCTCTGTCAAAGTCTGTAATGAGAGCAGCCACTGACGGTCAAAGGAAAGCCTCCGGCGATAACCGGGGTAGGCTGGGACACTCATCAGAGAAGGACAACTTGTACTACTAATTAGAAGTCAAGCCCATGTGTGAATTCACTTCCAGGACTAATCTGCAGCCGGCCGCGGTGGCCGAGGTGACTGAGGCGCTCCAGTCACGGTCAGCGCGGCCACTACGGTCGGGGGTTCGAATCCCCCCTCGGGCATGGATATTTGTGCCGTCCTAGTCCGTAAGTAGCTCGTAAGTAGTTTGTAAGTTTAGGGACTGATGACCCCGTAGTTAAGTCCCATACGCTTAACAAACATTTGCACATTTGAACTAATCTGCAACTTTATGTTGTCTGTATGTGTTGACCAAACTATGCTGTGTTCGATAAACACAATTTACGGTACTGGGCTATGTAGGGCTCTCTTCAAGAAATACACGTTGAATTAGTTGCAAATAGTACCTTATACCTATAAACTAATGCTGAAACATTCTATGAATTGAGGACCACGAATTTATATTTAACATGCAGTTAACGACGTGTAAACATACAGTTAAGAACATGTAAGAGATTTCCATCCAGCAAATGCATAACGTATGAAGAAGAGGAATAGCAGAGGTTACCACTATTAAATTCCTGGGATTACAATTTGATAATGAATTCAGTTTGGAGGTGTACACCCTAGAACTGCAGAAACGACTTAACGAATCTGTAATTGAAATATGAGTCTTTTCAGACATAGGAGACATAGAAATAAAAAAGCTTGCTTACAAATGTTCAAATGTTTGTATAGCTTATGGAATTTAACTACGGGGTCATCAGTCCCTAAACTTACAAACTACTTATGAACTAGCTAATCCTAAGGACGGCACAAATCTCCATGCCCGAGGGAGAACTCGAACCCCCGACTGCGCAGTGACTGCGCAGACCGTGACTGGAGCGCCTCAGTCCCGCGGCCGGCAAGCTTGCTTACTTTCCTTACTTTCATTCCATAATGTCATATGGTATAATATTTTCGGGTAACTCTTCAAGTCAGGCAAAAGTTTTCAGAGTCCAAAAGTGTGTAATACGTATTATTTGTGGTGTGAATTCACGGACATCCTGCAGATGCCTCTTCAAAGAACTTGGTATATTAACTACTGCCTCTCAGTACATTTATTCCTTAATGAAATTTGACATATTATATCCCTTTTACCAAGAAACAGCTCAGTTCATACCTACAGTATTAGGAACAAAAATGATCTACTCAAGGACTAAAAACCACCTTATTTCACACAGGGGTCCGCTACTCAGGAACAAGTATTTTCAATAATTTACCAGCAACCATAAAAAAATTTACCTACAAGTAAAGATCAGTGTATGAGGAGCCGAAAAGACTCTATTCGCCACCTCCTATTCCACTGACGAATTTTTAAATACAACCAAATGATGTATGTATATGTATTCATACTATTAGTATTATTATATTATCAGCTTGAAAAAAATGTATGTATCTGTATTAGTATTATTATACATCTGCTTGAAAAAAAATTACGTGTTCCACAGCCACGAGGATCTCCTCAACACGGATGTATGTCAGAACAACTAATCTATTTAAAAATATGAAAATAATAAAAAGATAATACAAGACAGAGCGGAATGACTGGGTTGAGGTTAATAAAAACTATTGCTACTTTGCACAATTTATTAACAAATTGGAGGAGCTGAAGTTGACTTTTCGAATAAAGTTGACTTAAGTGTCTTCAGGAAATTCAAAGAAAAACGAGTTATGCCCATGCTCTATAATAATTAATCAGCAGCACAGACTTTGAAAGCAAACCATATTGAATGCTAGACGATACTAATTTTTTTTTTTTTTTTTTTTTTTTTTTTTTTTTTTTGCAATTTTTCTTAGTTATTTAACAGATAAGGCCATGCTTAAAATTACGTTAACCATACAAAAGGTTACAACAGTTGCAAGATAACAATATTAAACACAAGAAGGCAAGGAAAAAATCTTGACAGGAACGAGGACCACTTCACAATTAAATATAGGACATCAGATAAAATTAGTTCACAATATAGATATGCACACTGTGCAAACGGGCATTTAATGTTCGGCGATGCCCTGAGAACACCTGCCCCAAAGACTACACATAAATGCAACATCAAAGCAGCTGAGGTGGTTAGAAGCAACAACCATTAAACACGAACTTGCATGAGATCCAATAAGACAAACTGAGAGACAGTAGCCGCGCTGGAGTGGCCGAGCCGTCGAAAGCGCCTTGCTGCGGTTGCTTGCCGTCGGAGGTTTGAGTCGTCACTGGGCCTGGGTGTGTGTGTGTTGATGTTTAACTTAGTTTATGTATTTTGTAAGCATAGAGACTAGTAACCAAAGAGATTGAGACCCATAGATTTAGAAATAGGTGACGGTTAACATTACAGTTAAAATACATCAATTAAAACGAAAGACAGATCTGTCTAGGTTGAGAGGCGGCGGTTATCATGAAATTAAAAATTGAAACGGCAAATATACAACCCTCCCTTCTAACCTAAAATTTAGGAAAGTTGAAAGGTGGGAAATAACAGCTTTCAAATATTTGTAGTCTGTCATGTTGACCAGCTGCTTAATTTATTAGCTGAAAGCTACTGGTTTCGGTTAATACATCATTATCAAGGGCCAGCAGAGCTTAGACAGTTGCTTACAATCTTGAAAAAATTTTAAATAAATATTTTGCATTATACTTTACATACAAACGATCAGTCACTGGAAAAAAAAAAAAAAAAAAAAAAAAAAAAAAAAAAAAAAAAAAAAAAAAATCTAGCAAGTGAAGTATAATCCCAAATATTTTTTTTTTAAATTGTTCCCAAGTTGTAACATGTTACGTTAATCAACTGGCTGAGTTATGCTGGCTCTTGATAATGGTTATGTTAACTGAAACCGGTACCTCTGAGCCAATAAATCATGTAATCAACAAGACATCCTACACTAAAACAAACCTAAAAGAGGACACCAAGACGCCGAGTTCCTGCTCCCCTCCCCCCCCCCCCTCAAACACAGACAGCCGAACCGCCAAACCAGCGATGGCCTGAACTACCCACAACTGAAACACCGTTAGCCGCAACTATATTTGGCCTCATTGCGGCCAGTCAGACACACATAATCGATAGATACAACAACTTTTTTCATTACAGCTACCAAATTATGGTTAAAGAACCCACATTCACAAACGTGAATGGATAGTTCGAACCGCGCAAGCATACCGATGGCTTCACTCTTGCCCACAACGCCGTCCAGTCCAATGAAGCTGAGAGCCCGTCATGTCAGAAGGCCGGACTTGCGTAGAGAGTTCACATCGAAGTCCTGGTGGTGAACGAATGAGTTAACACAACTGATCCGTAAGCGGCCCAGCACACACACAGCCCCGGACCTCCAGCCACACTCCTAGCTCGATTCCCCAAAACGGACTCCTCTGTTGTCATGACTGAGTACGGCAGCTGTCAACTGCCACTGCAGTCGGCCTCCCGGCGCTGTCACAACACGATCGCCTCACCAGCCACAAAGCCTAAGGCGGCCCAAAACACTTTTCACGGCTGATTGCTGCACTCGTGTGAACAGCTGAGGGATAATAGCAACAATAATGCCCTCGGTGTTAGCCTAACTAAACCGCTATCGACCCTAACAAGCCATAGAACTGTACATGCTCGAAAGGTAATCATAGAAAGCGCTGTAAAATATGTTGTTGTTGGATTTTGGTAGGGACTAAAATACAAAGTTTATCAATCCCTTGTTTCATTTACAGAGATAAAACAATGTGTTACGCTTAGGAGTGAACACGTGAAAAATAAAAGTAGAATAGAAAAACGAACAAAGGATTAAAAAGTCTAAACACGCTAGCAGAGTTTTTAGGCTGGGTAATTACAAAAACAAACGTAGGACATCTAGCCACTTCTTTTACACGTTGAAACCACCTATCTAATAGTGTTAAGCAAGTGCAGAACACATAGATAACAGATACTCAATGAATTTTATATGGTATGATACAATCCACACTCACGAATAAAATTTAATACAGAATCAACCATGGAGGCATCGTCAGCAAAAGGATCAATGCGTCCGCCGCTGTGTGGCTAAATCGGAGCAATCCAATAAGATTGGGCGACCGTTAAGTGTGCACCACAGCGACACTGAGGAGGGGCCTCGCGAAGGAGGTGACCGTGTGTCAGCCAGGTATGGCCAATACGGATCCGGCAAAAGCGACTCCCTGTGAGAAGCCCTCAGTGAGTACTTCCATGCAGCGGTGGAAACCTTGACAACACGAAGCTTGTTCTGTTTAGTACTCTAAAACCTAACGATCTTGAGGTGTATGTGGGACCGGAGGTCTGTTTACGGGAGGCTAACATCCAAGATCCGTGAAGTGGTGGTCTGCTTGGCCAAATGATCGACGTATTCATTGCCTCATGTACCGATGTATATCGATGGAATGGCTTGACTTGCCAAGGGTGAGGAATGCGTCCTGAATTGACCGCACTAAACGGCGTTTAGGAAAGCACTGGCCTAGGGTCCGCAAACCATTCAGGCATTCGTTACAAATGACAAACTACCCACAGGGGAAGTTCAGAGATGTTCGAGTGCCCGTAAAATTGCGACCAGCTAGCGCTGAAGACGCTTCTTCCACAAGACAAGGATCGCTATTAGATATTGTCACTGCAGACAAATAGATTTTGCGACGCAAATTGATTCAAGCAGCGCTAGGAGCTGGCGACGGACATTCGTCGGTGTCATTGAGGCCTTCTTGTCCCGGGGATAGTCCGACCTAATCTGCAGGCGAGGGGTATGTGGGATGCGAAGAGTACTGGAAAGGGGCAGGGAGGGGAATGGTGAGAGACGGGAATGGAAAGGACCGAGATATGGAGTCCCCACCTGGCGGTAAAATAGATCGTCGTAAGGAGCACATACCGATGCGCTCTTGAATAACGCAACCCAAAAGTAAATGTTGTAAGGAAGTGATGCGAAACAAGGAGCGAAAGCTATTATTATATGAACATTTCATTAACAAAGAACAACGCAGACACTCCCGCGCTAGTGACAGGGCACAGTCGAACAGGAGGGACGCACAGGATCAAAACCAGGAGCCACCACGACTCAACCTTCCCACCTAAAACCTGAACAAGGGGATACAAAACATACACGATCTTTTTATTGAAGATCACGTTAGGCACAAAAGTGCTTTAAAATATACAAAATTTCCGAATCGGGGAAAGAAAATCGAGTCTACGCGATTCAGTTTTGGCTATCATTTGCGTAACAATAATGACATATAAAATAAAGACTAACGATTGATTATTAAAAGAGGTTATATTCTATCTTTGGCGAATGATGAAGGTAAAGCCAGATACTACATCTGAATAATGTTTATTCAAACACATTAGAATAATAACAGCAATGTCGCCCAAGTAAGTAATCATTCACTATGCTTAGATAATTTCGCTATCACACAACATGAAATAACCGTCAGCTAAAAACGGTTATGCCTTACTCTTATACGGTGGGTTGCAACTAAGCTGCATTCAGCTTCCTGTCTCGACAAGCTGTTAATCAGATATGTCATCTCCTTTTGATGTTACCCGTGGACGCCCTTGGGCGTGCCTTTTTAACGGTTCCTGTACCTTGAACTCGCATCCAGGTTCTTGAAAGTACACTCTCCAATATCTGCAGTCACCTCCTTCAGTATGTGTTACGTCCTGCGATCCGCAGGAAAGACAACTACTGCTGAAAATGATAACTGTTTATTAAACAAAAAGCCTTCTGGGCGGACCATAACAAAACGCAAGGAAACATATGGCCAGTACAATCGTGAAAGCATCACACAGACAACTACTATTGACAAGTGGTGCTAGGCCAAAACAAATGCAATACTACGACACGATAACTGCGGTCTACGCTGAGTGCCTCTGAAGCTGGATCCGGCGTAGAAGGGGCTTGTAGCTGGGTATGCACTGGCTCTCCACACTCCGTCGGTGTGCTTATGAAGCCGGCATCGGCAGAGGGCCACACTCGGTTACTATGCTGTCATTGGCTGGGCACTGTGACATAGCTGACCGTAAAGTAGTGCCGCAGTACAGTGCCGTTCCTTATGCAGATGGTCGTTGGGGATGTTTATGTTTACGTGTGATCGTTTACGAAAGAAAGCTAAGCAGCCCGCCTTGGCTGTCTGTTATGTGGGAACTCTACACGGTCAGGGACTGCCACAGCAGTATGTGTCCCGCTTCCAACCTTCCTATTGCTCACCATGCCATAGCTGCATGTATGTCACTTGTTGGTGCATTGCACTACCTGCTCACTACACTGTCTGAAGTCAACAGCTTGTGTAATTCAATTGGTAAACAAGTCAACACCAATCCCCTCTGCAACAATTTTCTGTTATTATCACTATCTCGGTTGGCGTGACGTT
The DNA here is from genome assembly GCA_026315105.1 of Locusta migratoria. Lineage (NCBI taxonomy): Eukaryota > Metazoa > Arthropoda > Insecta > Orthoptera > Acrididae > Locusta > Locusta migratoria. The sequence goes on from CM048746.1 coordinate 145,693,841, forward strand.
TTTGTCTCCACACCGTAGAACCGACAGATGGACGACGAACCATTTTAGTTCATTCCGTTAATAAGAATACTTCAGAACCTAAATATCTCTACTGATCCCCTAACTGTTTTTATAACACCCACAATTACGACTCGCAATTCGTAAGAAATTTCAAAACAAGTATGAAACCTCTCACCAAACTACGAAAAGCAACTGCTAATGTTACACCCTTTTACAGGATTTTGTTATGACCGTGAAGTGGGCACTAATGGATAAGGAATCGTTTATGTGACTGCCTTTCCTAAGATTTTGAATTTTGATAGGTAAAGGATGTGCAGAATTAATGTCACCAGGCACGATGTAAACTAAATTATTAAAGAAAAAGGGCGCCAGCCTAATGAGGCAAATATGTACTAGCAACTAACTGTTATAAGCACTCTTGTTTTAGGCCCTCACCTGGTACTGAAGTACATGGAATTTTGAAAATGGACACTCTATAGATAAGTAAATCACCAAGAACACTGAAGCTAGATCACTGCTATAGCAACTAAGTGGTTCAACAGATTTATAAACAAACAGCATTCACTTATAATGGACACTATGGATTCAAGAACTGTGGTCTGATTAAGTATGAGAAATGTAATACAAACTATTCTTTCAGTGAACTATGGAAACATAATAAATTTGGATTCTTGTGAATTGCTTGACAAAGGTGGTAATCTAAAAACTTTGTGCAGCAAGTTAAGGGGAACAAGATTCTGTACTATTGCTGAAATCTTTAAGCACAAGTTTCTGAAATTTATCTTTTCAAGTAATATTTCCTTTCCTACTGAACTGAATGATTGTTATGGAGGTTTGACTAAAGGCAACTAGAAATTTTCACAGATAATATGTACACTTTAGGGGAGAGCATTAACTTTTGTACATAATGTCACTGTTCTTCACAAAACATTTTATCAGTATCAAGAACAATGTATACACACACCTTACCTTGCTGAACGACTCTAGTCTTAAGTTACAGTAATGGATTCTTATGCAATGAATGATAATATACTCTTCTGTTGTTTTATAATTAAATATCAAAGCCAGCAGTATAATTTTTGGTAGCAACAAACTTTGTATCTGAAACTATTGAAATTTAGTTAAACGCTTATTATTTCTGAAATTATCTTTAACCAACAGGTAAAAAAAAAAAAAAATAGTGCCAATACTATAATAATATGAGGAAATGGCAACTGGCTGCTGTACAAAATTTATCATGTAAATGTCTCTATAACCACATCTTGTAAAATGGTCTATAGCCACACTTTGTAAAATGATCAAAATACTAAATTATATAAATGACACTAATTAAAATAACTACCAAAGACACTATTTGAAATCACTTTTCAATTTTTAAAAATAGGACACTCGGAAAAGTATTAACTACGAAAGGACCCTGTCTAGGTACAATGATCATAATAAATCGGGGTGCTTAACATAAAGTTGAGATAAATGCTGATAATTATTGGTTAAACACTTTGCTGGTTCATTACACTACATGATAGGAAAAACTTTACTTGTTTGTCTTGTAGTGGTGGCGGAGAAGACGTCGAAGTTTCTGGTGGTAACAACTTTTTGTCTGTAAGCGTGGCCTGCTTCCATAATAGCTTTCAACTCACAAAACTTCTTCTTGGCGTTGAAAAAATACATTTTTAGCTCCATATTAAACGGACAGCTGAAATAGGACAACTCCGGTGACATCAAATGTTCAAATGTTTGTTAAGCTTATGGGACTTAACTACGGGTTCATCAGTCCCTAAACTTACAAACTACTTATGAACTACTTACGAACTAGGACGGCACAAATATCCATGCCCTAGGGGGGATTCGTCCCCCGACCGTAGTGGCCGTGCTGACCGTGACTGGAGCGCCTCAGTCACCTCGGCCACCGCGGCCGGCCCGGTGACATCCAAGGAGAACTTGCGGTTACTTCCAGAAATATATGACTCAACAATCCACAGTTCGTCACGAAGGTGTTACCACTACACTGCCCAGAATTCGACTCTTCTTTTTTCACCTACAGACCATGTTACTCGAAGATTCTCCCGCCAATCCCACCTTTTACATCACGCGCACACACAGTTCCGTTTCACACCAGCTGCAATTCAGGTTATATATATATATATATATATATATATATATATATATATATATATATATATATATATATATGAGCCAGCGAAGTATAAAGCTTGTTAAAAATTATTTGAAAAACATTGTTATAATATATATATATATATATATATATATATATATATATATATATATATATATATCACCGGGCCGGCCGCTGTGGCCGCGGGGACTGAGACGCTCCAGTCACGGTCTGCACGGCCACTACGGTCGGGGGTTCGAATCCCACCTCGGGCATGGATATTTGTGCCGTCCTTAGTCTTAGCTAGTTCATAAGTAGTTTGTAAGCTTAGGGACTGGTGACCACGTAGTTAAATCCCATAAGTTCTACAAACATTTGAATTTGAACTAAGAGGGTCAAACAGATAATATGTACACTTTAGGGGAGAGCATTAACTTTTGTACATAATGTCACTGTTCTTCACAAAACATTTTATCAGTATCAAGAACAATGTATACACACACCTTACCTTGCTGAACGACTCTAGTCTTAAGTTACAGTAATGGATTCTTATGCAATGAATGATAATATACTCTTCTGTTGTTTTATAATTAAATATCAAAGCCAGCAGTATAATTTTTGGTAGCAACAAACTTTGTATCTGAAACTATTGAAATTTAGTTAAACGCTTATTATTTCTGAAATTATCTTTAACCAACAGGTAAAAAAAAAAAATAGTGCCAATACTATAATAATATGAGGAAATGGCAACTGGCTGCTGTACAAAATTTATCATGTAAATGTCTCTATAACCACATCTTGTAAAATGGTCTATAGCCACACTTTGTAAAATGATCAAAATACTAAATTATATAAATGACACTAATTAAAATAACTACCAAAGACACTATTTGAAATCACTTTTCAATTTTTAAAAATAGGACACTCGGAAAAGTATTAACTACGAAAGGACCCTGTCTAGGTACAATGATCATAATAAATCGGGGTGCTTAACATAAAGTTGAGATAAATGCTGATAATTATTGGTTAAACACTTTGCTGGTTCATTACACTACATGATAGGAAAAACTTTACTTGTTTGTCTTGTAGTGGTGGCGGTGAAGACGTCGAAGTTTCTGGTGGTAACAACTTTTTGTCTGTAAGCGTGGCCTGCTTCCATAATAGCTTTCAACTCACAAAACTTCTTCTTGGCGTTGAAAAAATACATTTTTAGCTCCATATTAAACGGACAGCTGAAATAGGACAACTCCGGTGACATCAAATGTTCAAATGTTTGTTAAGCTTATGGGACTTAACTACGGGTTCATCAGTCCCTAAACTTACAAACTACTTATGAACTACTTACGAACTAGGACGGCACAAATATCCATGCCCTAGGGGGGATTCGTCCCCCGACCGTAGTGGCCGTGCTGACCGTGACTGGAGCGCCTCAGTCACCTCGGCCACCGCGGCCGGCCCGGTGACATCCAAGGAGAACTTGCGGTTACTTCCAGAAATATATGACTCAACAATCCACAGTTCGTCACGAAGGTGTTACCACTACACTGCCCAGAATTCGACTCTTCTTTTTTCACCTACAGACCATGTTACTCGAAGATTCTCCCGCCAATCCCACCTTTTACATCACGCGCACACACAGTTCCGTTTCACACCAGCTGCAATTCAGGTTATATATATATATATATATATATATATATATATATATATATATATATATATATATGAGCCAGCGAAGTATAAAGCTTGTTAAAAATTATTTGAAAAACATTGTTATAATATATATATATATATATATATATATATATATATATATATATATATATATATATATATATCACCGGGCCGGCCGCTGTGGCCGCGGGGACTGAGACGCTCCAGTCACGGTCTGCACGGCCACTACGGTCGGGGGTTCGAATCCCACCTCGGGCATGGATATTTGTGCCGTCCTTAGTCTTAGCTAGTTCATAAGTAGTTTGTAAGCTTAGGGACTGGTGACCACGTAGTTAAATCCCATAAGTTCTACAAACATTTGAATTTGAACTAAGAGGGTCAAACAGAGGATCAAAAATTGATTAATTTTTTCAAAATACCGAAAAAGGTGTCTCTTTAGTTCTGACCAAGAAAACGTATACCATTGTTTGTGGTCGTAACCTCAAAATTGCCTTATTAGCAAATGATTTTCGAAAAACATCCCCTCTCCAATTTAACCCCCTTGATGATTGAATTTCCAAAAATACCGAAACACGTGACTTTTTAAACCTGATCAAGAGTCCAAGTTTCGTAGCTATAGCTCGAAAATTGAGTTAACAGCAACATATTTTTGAAAATCAATTTTTGCATCCCGTATTTCTCCCCCTTTTAGTGTAATTTCCAAAAATACCGAAACACGTGTCTTTTAAATTCGAACCCGAATCGAAATTCGAAAATTTGTAATTTTAACTTCAAAATTGCCTAAATAGCAACAGATTTTCGAAAAACACCCCCTCTCCAATTTAACCCCCTTGATGGTTGAATTTTCGAAAATACCGAAACACGTATTTCTTAACGTCTAACCAACTTTACAAATATCTATTTTTGTAGCTCTAGCTTCAAAATTGTATCAATAGCAACGTGTTTTCAAAACGAATTTTTGATCCTCTATTTAACCCTCTTACTTGTTGAATTTCCAAAAATACTAAAAGTCGTGGATTTTTAATCCTGACCAAGATTCCATATCCAAAGTTTCGTAGTTGTAGCTTAAAATTTGAGTTAAGAGCAACATATTTTTGAAAATTAATTTTTTGCGTCACCAATTTAGCCCCTTATTTGTCGAATTTCAAAAAATGCCGAAACACGTGTCTTTTAAATTCGAACAGTGAATTAAAATCCGAAATTATGTAGTTCTAGCTTCAAATTAGCCCAAATAGCTACGTATTTAAAAAAAAAGTTTCATCCCCTATTTCACCCCCTCCGGGGGGATATCGAAAAATCGCTTCTTAAATGAACCTACAGAGTACGACCAACACGCTCTACAAGTTTCAAGTTTCTATCTTCAGTGTTTTGGGCTGGACGGTGATGAGTCAGTCAGTCAATCAGTCAGTCAGTCAATCGGAACACTTCCTTCTATATATAGAGATATTTTTTAGAATTATCCTGAGTAGAGTAGGAGGGTGCAGGAAAGGGAGACAAAGCGTGGGAGGGAAGAAGATGCGTGGGGGCGGAGAGAGGGTGCGCGTTATATATATGGAGGGTAAAAAGGACTAAAGTGATAGGTGTCAGGACGGAAGATGTCATCAGAGCATGTGAGGAGTGTGAAGGATTAGGGAGGAAGGGATGCATTGGTACATGCGTGGCAGGGCCCAGGACACCAGGGGATGACGGGATTCTACCTTGCAGGATACGTATACGCTGCGTATGTGTTCCAGGATATTGAGTAGTTGCGGGAAAGGGATGAGTCTGTAGAGGACCCACGCAGGGGAGGGGTGCGGATGCAGTAACCTTGGAGAGGGCGAAGTGCTCCAGGATTTCGAGGGAGTTTATAATAGGTGGGGGTGGATGATATCCAAGCGGGATGGAAGCTGCAACAGAGAGAACGTGTTAAGGAACGGTAAGTGTAAAGGACGGTGGATGGGTTGAGACCCCATTTCCGGCTGCAGAGGTATTTGAGCAGGTTGAGGCGGGAGAGGTATAGACGTATCTTCCACTTGTCTGTGTTCCACATCACCAAGACGAACACGCCATTTATTGGCGGCCACGCCCTTTACACCTAGGATGCCAATCTAAACAAACCTTTAATGGACTGTCCAATGACAACCCTTGGCCGGATGACAGATCACTCGACTTGTCATACAGCAAAACACACAGCCAATCGCAGACCGAGCTGCAGTCTGCGCCCTAGACTTCGCCTCCCATCAGCATTTTTCTCGCTGCATGGGATGGAGTAGAGGGCTTCGCTTCGGTACTGCTTCGAGAGCTTTACGTGAAAAATAAAAAATAAAAAACTATTGTCCAGCCTGTACAACACCAAATTCCGACACTCCTGATGCGTGTGAAAACAGCCTCGCCTCAAGTCTCAGCTTCCTACAACTCACCTCCCTCACCACTGCCATGAGTAACCGCAGAAACGGAATAACTAAAGTACTCTAATGAACAATTAAATTAATGAACAAGACACACACATATCTCCCAACCCACTACCGTACGTAGAAATCAGAAAATCATTACATGCAATACATACCTGTGATCAGTCATTAAAAGTAATAAGACATAGGGGAGACGAAAAAAATTGAGAAATAAATTGTAAAAAAGAACCACAACCTTTGAGTTTTCTGTTTAATATTGTCAAAATGTTAAGTCAGTGTGAAAGTGGTCGAAACAAATCTTTCGTGCTACGAACGCTGCTACTTTTGCAAGGGATGGCGATCTGCCAATGGGAGCGTGGTTAGGACAGATCATGTAAATTATTACACTGTTCGTGAGGAGAGCTATTTGGGGCTGAAACAGCACTTTCTATCGTGTCGTGGAAGAAGGACAACCTGCCCGGGCAGCTGAAGAGTTTAATTTGTTTCAGTGGTTAGAACATGCCTGTCAAACAGTCGCTTTGTTGTTGTTGTTAAGCTTATTGGACTTAACTACGGGGTCATCAGTCCCTAAACTTACAAACTACTTATGTACTACCTTATACTAAAGACGGCACAAATATCCATGCCCGAGGGGGGATTCGAACCCCCGACCGTAGGGGCCGTGCAGACCGTGACTGAAGCGCCTCAGTCTCCTCGGCCACCGCGGCCGGCAGCCGCTTTGTCTGGGCTTAGCTAGGCTATAATGAGTGCCAATATAAGAACGTCACCTTTTCCGATTTAAGTACGGAATTGTAACGGAACACTGTGAAAGACGTTGGTTGTGGTGGTTATAAATTGCAAGTTAGTTGTAACTAATTTTCTAACTGAACTCGTAGTAAACAAATTAAGTAAAAGTATTCTATCATGAAATATCCTGGCTGTGACACCCATATTCGTAATTCGGCTGCAAATACAACTCAAATACACTATCAACTGCAAACCACCTAAATAAATTACTACAGTCGTCGCCAGATAAAATCATTTACAGCACACAAAAGATTAAACTCACTTTCTGGCAATGGCGACAACTTAATAATGGCTGCTCCATGAACAGAAATTAGATTAGCTTTTGTTTCAGCGCGTCGGAAATTTATCTGCTTAATTCGTGAAGCGAGCAGCCAAATGTTAGCAACAACACAATAAAATCACAGAATTCATTATTAAGAAAAACGAGAGGTGCGAAATGAAAAACACAGGGAGTAATTAATTTTAAATTATATCTCTCTATTCTGAGAAAAACATAGGGTTAGGGAAGACCAGATAAATTACAAGAAATGCACCACCCGTATAATTTAGTTACACAAGTTACTATTACTATTGGCCATAATAAAACTTGAGTCTGCCCGTATATAAACGTGGAGCTATCTGGAGAATATTTTCAAACACACAGGAATTTATCGAGAAAAACACACACATTGAAAAAACTCAATCACACGCCATTGGTTAGCGACACTTACTCAAACTGCAATCCTATAACGGCGATGCTAGCAGCAGCAGGAGAGATGGCGGTCATCTTGATTACACAGATAAAATTAAACTGATTCCCTAGCGGATTCATGTTCGTGGAGGCATATGCAAAAATCACTAACTGGCACATGTAGTACCGAACTACGGCCACTACGGTCGGGGGTTCGAATCCCCCCTCGGGCATGGATATTTGTGCCGTCCTTAGTTGTAGCTAGTTCATAAGAAGTTTGTAAGTTTAGGGACTGATGACCCCTTAGTTAAGTCTCATAGACTCTTAAAACATTTGAACATTTGTATTAAATAAAAAAAACTATTTACAAATTAAAACAAGAAAGCAACCAACTGGTTCTCATGGCTGCAGCCCGACACAGACCGCTGCGAACGCACGTTGTGCGATGGGTCTCACCTGGGCAAGAAACTCAAAGAATAGTGCGTTCAGCGCTATTCACTACCATCTTTACCCTTTCACACCCAGTGTTGCCATACGGCAACGTCATCTTTATCTATCTCTCCAGCCACAACCATTTGCCCAAAGATTGTGAACAACACTGCAGGACTTTCGACAATTCATTGTAACTAGGTTGTCCACCATTACCTCGAGGAAACATTGTTAGAATATGTTAGAATATGTATCGTTGCTTGATGCCTTAGTTGGAGTACGTGCAGCAAGACTTTCAAATAATTATATCAAGGTAAAGGAAACAAAATAATTTAAAAAATTCAGTACTAAATAATTGCCCAATGTCTAAATTAGTAATAAACTGTTTGAAAATATTATAAGTTACGCTAAAGGAAACATATACTGTCCAATGATGCCATATGCAGTCATCCCAAATTGCCCTCCGAAAATTAAAAATAATAAAAAATTCTTTGAATAATACATTATTGGAATCTAATGTATACAAACACGCAAAGAAATATTTTTCTTCATAAATTAATAAAATTTGGGTTTGAAAGGGTTAAGCTACCAGGGAAACGCTTTTACCTCCCCTAACAGCTCAGAGCGGCTTACTCAGGTAACCTCTCAGGTGTACAAAGGTTGTAACAACCTTAGCAGAACAAGAACGACAGGCCATATTCTCTACAAACACTGTCTTTGCCTGCATCAGAAGGCTGAGCAGACGATGAATGAGGGCATGCACTACTAACTACAAGACAAGGCTCTAGAGCCCGAAGCACTGATTGCTAGCCATTGCACAGCAATTATTCAATGTTCAACCTTCCATATTCACTTAAATAAACAAATACACACACACTGGAAGAAAAGGTTAATAAATGTTTGGGGAAAGAAAATACATAGCAATTTAAATAAATTAATTAGCATCATAGTCAGTTAATGTAATGAGTCAAATACACAATAGATGAATTTTAAATTGACCAATCGGGTGAAATAGCATATGAAACACGGACACAAATTCGGTGCACGTGTTTCAAGTGTATGAGATTCTACATGAAGTCGTAAGAGTTATTTATTGGAGCAAAGCATAACCATTTTGAGCTTACGTTTATTTCGTGTTGTGTGATAGCGAGATTATCTGAGCATAGTCCATGATTGCCAACAAATAACAGTCCGAAATCGCCTTTAGGAATGTGGCGTCTATGCACTGAGACGCATGGTGTCTGTCCCATTAAAACCACGGCACAGTTTAGCCCACGGAAACTGGGCGGAGGATGAGTTCACAGATGAGTCAAGATTTTTTGTGTTCAGTCGGACAATCATCGTTCCCTCATCCGGAGAGAACATGGAACTCCAAATAATCCTAATTATGCGCTGATAACACGACCATATAACTGAAGTGTACGAATGGTTTGGGCAAGAATCAGATGTATGGACAGAGGTCCGATGTCGGTAAGAATAGCGCTTCGACTTCTTTGACTGAACACAAAATCTTGAATCATCTGTGAACAGAACCCAGCGACTTTGGTTGCGACTCCAGTCCTTATTATCTCCCGCCCTGCTTCTGCGAGCTACACGATGTCGTGGTTTTGATGGGACACACACCACATACCTCCTAGCGTAGACGCCACATTCCCGAAGTTGAGTTTGGACTGTTTGTGTTGATATTGCGCGTGCTATTGTTGCCTCGAAAGTGCGTTGCTGCTGAGTTGCATTCAGCCACCTGTCTCGACGGGCTATTAACCGGACATCACGGTCATCTATTGCTGTTGTAAGCCAAGGAATACCTTGGACATGTCTTCCTTTCAAAAATCTTTGTAAAGCTTAAGGGACATAACTTCGGGGTCATCAGTCCCTAAACTTACAAACTACGTATGAACTACCTGACACTAAAGCAACACAAACATCCCTGCCCGGCGGGGGGATTCGAATCCCCGATGTCGGACGGCCGTGCGCATCGCAACACGGCGCTCCAGTACGCGCGGCTGTCTTCCTTTAATGGTGCCAGTTTGAAATTCTGTCCAGTTCCTGGTAATTACATTTTGGGAAATCCAATAGCTGTAGCCACCTCCCTGTGTCACAACCAGCAAGAACAGAATAACATAGAGAGGCCTTACAATGACAGTGAAATGAAGCCGGCTGAGAACGCGACACCCAACCAACATGGCGTCCGAGCGCTAGCCGGCCACAGTTGCGAGCACAGGGTAGTTCATTGAGTTCGCTGTTTGTTAATCCCTTTCTCATATATTTTAAGGCGTTAGTTTTTCACAACCTGTAGTTGTGGTCTTCAGTCCGGAGACTGGTTTGATGCAGCTCTCCACAATACCCTATCCTTAGCAATCCTCTTCATCTCCACATAAGAACGACAACCTACATCTGTCTGAATCTGCTTACTGTATCCATCTCTTGGTCTTCCCCTGCGATTTTTTCCCCACACACTTCCCTCCAACGTTAAATTAACAATTCCTTGATGTCTAAGAATGTGTCCTACCAATCTATCCCTTCTTTTAGTCAAGGTATGCCAGAAATTCCTTTTCTCCCCAATTCTGTTCAGTACCTCCTCATTAGTTACGCGATCCACCCATCTAATCTTCAGCATTCTTCTGTAGCACCATATTTCAAAAGCCTCAATCCTCTTCCTGTCCGCACTGTTTATAGTCCATGTCTCACTCCCATACAAGGCAACACTCCATACAAATGCCCTCAGAAAGGACTTCCTTAGGCCTAAATCAATATTCGATGTTAACAAATTTCTCTTTTTCAAAAACACTTTTCTACCCATTGCCATTCTGCATTTTATATCCTCTGTACTGCGCCCATCATTTGTTATTTTACTGCCCAAGTAACAAAACTCATCTACCTCCTTTATTGCTTCCTTTCCCAATCTAATTCCTTCAGCATCACCTGATTTTCTTACACTGCACTCCATTACCCTAGTTTTGCTCTTGTTAATGTTCATCTTATATGCACCTTTCAGCACACTCTCCATTCCATTCAATTGCTCTTCCAGGTCCTTTGCTGTATCTGACAGAATTACTATGTCATCGGCAAAACGCAATGTTTTTAATTCTTCCCCCTGAACTTTTATTCCTTCACCAAATTTGTCCTTGCTTTCCTTTATAGCTTGTTCAATGTACAAATTGAATAACATTGGAGAAATGCTACAACCCTGTCTCGCTCCCTTCCCAACCACTGCATCCCTTTCATGCCCTTCAACTCTGACAACCGCTGTCTGGTTCTTGAACAAGTTGTAAATAACCTTACGCTCCCTATAATTTACTCCTGCTTTTTTCAGAACTTTAAAGAGTTTATTCCAATCAACATTGTCAAAAGCCTTCTCCAAATCTACAAAAGCTAGAAATGTAGATTTGCCTTTTCTTAATCTATCTTCTAGGATAAGCCGTAAAGTGAGTATTGCCTCCCGTGTTCCTACATTTCTCCTGAACCCAAACTGATCTTCCCCGAGTTCGGCTTCTACCAGCTTTTCCATCCTTCTGTATATAATTCGCGTTAATATTTTGCAGCCATGACTTATTAAACTGATGGTTCTGTAGTTTTCACACCTGTCTGCACCTGCTATCTTTGGAATGGGGATTATAACATTTTTCTTAAAGTCTGAGGGTACTTCACCTGTCTCATACATCTGACACACCAGGTGAAACAGGATGGTCATGGCTGGTTCTCCCAGAGACTTCAGTAGCTCTGAGGGAATATCATTTATTCCAGGGGCCTTGTTTCGACTTAGGTCTTTCAGGGCTCTGTCAAATTCTTCTTTCAGTACAATATCTCCTATTTCATCTTCATCTACATCCTCTTCCCTTCCTACAATATTGTCTCGAAGTTCATTTCCTTTGTAGAGCCCCTCTATATATTCTTTCCACCTTTCAGCTTTCCCTTCTTTGCTGAGAACTGGTTTTCCATCAGTGTGCTTGATATTCATAGAGCTTTTTTTTCTTATCTCCAAATGTTTCTTTTATTATCCTGTAGGCTGTATCTATTTTTCCCCTATTTATACATTCTTCTACATCCTTGCATTTGCCTTCTAGCCACTCCTGCTTAGCCATTTTGCACTTCCTGACAATCTCATTTCTTAGTCGTCTGTACTCCATTTTGCCTGTTTCATTTATTGCATTTTTATATTTTCTCCTTTCATCGATTAAATTTAGTATCTCCTGTGATATCCAAGGATTTTTTGTTTGTTAAGCTTATGGGACTTAACTACGGGGTTATCAGTCCCTAAACTTACAAACTACTTATGAACTACTTACGAACTAGGACGGCACAAATATCCATGCCCGAGGGGGGATTCGAACCCCCGACCGTAGTGGCCGTGCTGACCGTGACTGGAGCGCCTCAGGATTTTTTTTTTTTTTTTTTTTTTTTTTTTTTTGTAGGTCTTTCCTCCCTACATATTTTGTCCTCTGCTACCTTCACTATTTCATCTCTCAAATTTACCCATTCCTCCTCTACTGTTTTATTTCCCCCCGTTTCTGTCAATTGTTGCCTAAAGCTCCCTCTGAAATTTTTTAAGAACCTCAGGTTCCTTCAAATTATCCAGGTCCCATCTCCTTATTTTCCTACCTTTTTGTAGTTTCTTTAGTTTCAGCCTACAGTTCATAACCAACAAGTTATGGTCAGAGTCTATATCTGCCCCTGGATATGTCATACACTGTAGAACCTGATTCCGAAATCTATGTCTTACCATTATAAAATCTATCTGATATCTTCCGGTGTCTCCTGGTCTCTTCCACGTATACAACCTTCTTTTGTGATTCTTGAACCAGGTGTTTGTTATAACTAAATTATGTTCTGTGCAAAATTATACCAGGCGGCTTCCTCTTTCATTCCTTTTGCCCACACCATATTCACCTACTATCTTCCCTTCACTTCCTTGTCCTACTACCGAATTCCAGTCTCCCATAACAATTAAATTTTCCTCTCCCTTAATTGTCTGAATAATTTCCTTTAGCTCCTCATATATTTCTTCGATTTCCTCATCATCGGCAGAGCTAGTTGGCATATAAACCTGTACTACTGTTGTCGGTGTTGGCTTCGTATCTATCTTGACAATGATAATGCGATCACTGTGCTGGTCATAGTAGTTTGCCCGCATTCCTATTTTCTTATTCATTATCAATCCTACTCCTGTGATACCCCCAACTGATTTTGTATTTATAATCCTGTACTCACCTGACCAGAAATCCTGTTCATCCCGCCACCGAACTTCACTAATCCCCACTATATCTAACTTCAACCTAACCATTTCCCTTTTTAAATTTTCTAATTTTCCTACTCGATTAAGGGATCTAACATTCCACGCTCCGACCCGTAGAATGCCAGTATTGTCTTTCCTGATGATCACATCCTCCTGAGTAGTCCCCGCCCGGAGATCCGAATGGGGGACTATTTTACCTCCGGGATATTTTATCCGAGAGGATGCCATCATCATATGTTCATACAGTAGAGCTGCATGTCCTCGGGAAAGGTAACGGCTGTAGTTTCCCCTTGCTTTCAGCCGTTCGCAGTAGCTGTGTGGCAAAGCCACATTAGCTGATGTTAAAGGCCAGCTCAGTCAATCATCCAGACTGTTGCCCCTGTAACTACTGAAGAGGCTGCTGCCCCTCTTCAGGAACCACACGTTTGTCTGGCCTCTCCACAGATACCCCTCCGCTGTGGTTGCACCTACGGTACGGCTATCTGTATCGTTGAGGCACGCAAGCCACCCCACCTCGGCAATGTCTGTGGTTCATGGGAGTGGTTTCACAACCTATTGTTGCCATAAACAATTACAAATTTCAGCTATGGATGGCAAATCATACTATTATATAAAATAGAAGCACATTTTTCCTGTGTCTGTCCTTTAACCATTTGTAACTCGAGGAGTAGCGAACGTATCGTCATGGGGTTTCTTTTAATTTCTTCTTTAGAATCGTGGAATAATCTTACGCTGTATTTAATGTCAATACGAACATTTGAATAAAAAGAAAAGAAAAAAACACTATAGTCACCGCTGGAGACTAAACTATAAGAGGTAGGCCAGTGCACATAGTAAAAACTAGCAGAACTCGCAAACATCCACATAAAAAAAAAAAAAAAAAAAAAAAAAAAAATGTCCCACATTTATCACTTTTCTTTTCTAAAGCGCTGGCGCCAGATAGCATCAGACCACAGATTTAGTGATTGTGGGAGATCTGTAAAAAACATATGATCTCGCGGTGTTTTATGTATATAAATCGCTGTGAGTTCTATAATTCTTTATTATGTACTTTGGTGAAGATCTCTCTCTCACGAAAGTGCGGAAGTGGTAAACCATTCTACGTTATTATTCTTATTTAAATTATTTTTCATTTTCGTATTGGCATTTAATATAGCCAACGATGAACACAGGATTCTACCGAAGAAATTCAAAGAAACCGCATCACGATAGGTTCTGCAGTTCTCGAGTTAAAGTATTTTAAAGATTAAGCCGGAGCGGCTCATCTAGTTCGTAATAAAATAAATAAAAAGTATTAATTCATAATTCTTGGATACCGAAAATTGTATCCAAAATTACGTATGTTTATCAATATTGGTCACAAAGTACAAGGTCAGTGGGCAACAGAATCTGTGCTCGCTGGTGGGCAAGGTCGCTGAAAGTAAGGAGTAGAATTTGAAAGGTTTCGCTGCTCTATTCCAAATTTGTGAGAAATTTGCTTAAGTAGAGAGAAAAGTTCATTTCATTATCTACAACTTTCTCGCTGACGAAACTTGCCGGACCACAAATCAAGTAACATGGCAGGCGACTAACTTTTCCATGTTACAATTTTTATTTCATATAAAAGTAATAGTTTGAATTATTGTTTTTATACCAACTCATGTGTTTGTATTGCCACTGTGTGCGTTTCTGCTCAATAGAGTGTCTTTAAACGCTTCTGAAAGCGGTTTCACTGCACAGTTAGTTTCATGTTGTATTATGGTTGCTATACTTCTGCGAGGCTTCTGTCGGTTCTGTTTACGTAAATTAACATCAATAAACTTGCTGTTTGTCGGTCTGTGACGATAATTTTAAACTTCGCGGCAAGTTTTTAGATTAACTATTTAAGTTATCTACTGAGTGTAACTAATAATGTGTATTAAAGAACCATTACATACAGTTAAGAGAAATACCTTGTTGCTCGCTGTTGATTGCAGAAACCGCAGTGAAGATGGCTACATGATGCTTGTGTTCCCAAGGAATGCAGAAAGACGAGTGAAAGATAACCGTTAAGGCGACTTATGGAAACCAACGAAGTTTTCCTGTCAGTGTGACGTAAATATTTTCTGATTTTCCCCGCCCAATGCAAGAACGGCATTCATCAAACTCATTAATAGTATTACTGTCTGTGCATTTCCCCCATGGTGTAGGGATTTAGTACTGAATTCGTGATGTGAAGGTCGCGAATTCAATTCTGGTATGCAGTAATTTTTGTAGTCTTTTGTTAGTTCATGATTTTGGCTTTTGACCAGTCGTGCTACAAGATATGTTTTAACATGGCTTTGCACCTCTCCCTTGGCTGGGAATGTAACGTGAATAAGGGGGGGGGGGGGTATTGACTCGTTATATATATTCACTTTCCTTATTTGAGTCTGTTCCCGCTCTTTCAGTAGAGATAATATCCGTATTTTTCCGATTTTGTGTAGTACTGTGTTCCTAAAAGTATGTAAAGAAAGACGGTTTTAGTACAGGAAAATGTTCTAAGATTGCCAGAAACACTTTAAATGCATTATAGGGGAACAGAAAGTGATAATAAAACACTAATTTGAGCGAAGGATAGGGAGACAGAAAATCTGAAATAACATCACTTTCTTCGGTATACATAACAAAAATACCTCTCTTTGTTACTAATCAACTGCCAACTGTTACCAGAACATCTTAAAAATGCTTCACAAGATTTATTTGCTTACTAATATATTAGGCCTACATAAACATAGATAAATGGCTTTTTCACGACGCACTGGAGATTAAGATAGAAGCTGTGCTTTGGCCACATGGATCAAACTTATGCCTTATTTCTATCGTTAGGTGGCTGCATTTCGTCGGTCATTAACGATATCTTTAGAACTTCGCGGAAACTTTTAAAATTAAATGTTGATCTGAAGTGTTTTACTGACTGTAATTAATAATGTGTACGAAACACAAGGTAGTATGAGAACAGTAGGAATGATCCCAAACACGTTGAATATTAAAAACGGAGTGCGACAAGGGGATGCATTGGCATGTCTTCTCTTTAATGCCGCCCTGGATAGGGCGATGAGAAATCCAAACCTTCTGAATACGGGAACGATCTTTTATAAATCACTGCAGATACACATAGATATAGTAGCAAGAACCCAAAATCTAATGGAGTAGACATTTACGGCTCTCTAACAGGCTAGTTGGAACATGGGGTTAATTATTAATGAACAGAACACACAATATATGGCAGCTGGAAAAGCACATAGAGAAAATATGCCAAATGCAATAACAATGGGGAATTATAAATTCGAGAGAGTTGAACATTTCATGCTCGACAGCTACCCATCTAAATGATACCTCCTTTGAAATTAAGCAGAGATTAATACTAACCAACAGAGTCTATTTTGCCCTAACAAGACTTCTATCCTCAAGGCTCCTGACTCATACCACTAAATTAACTATCTATAAATCACTTATACGAAAAGTGCTTACCTATGCCTGTGAAACCTGGACATTAACAACTAATTATAGTGAAACACTGGAAGCATTTGAAAGAAAGGTACTCAGACGAATTATCGGCCCAATCTGTGGAAGAGGAAGATGGAGGAGGAGATACAACCATGAGTTATATAGAATATACGAAGACCAACCAATCAGAAGGATAGTGAAATCATCCAGATTTAGGTGGGCAGGCCACGTGACTCGCATGAATGACACAGAAGTACCAAAAGTATTATTACAAGGAAAGCCAGGAGGGCAGAGAGGACGTGGTCGACCAAGAGTCAGATAGGAAGATGGAGTAATCGGAGATCTTAGGAAGATGAGCTATAGAAACTGGAGAGTATTGGCAAAGGACAGAGAGAAATGGAAGGAAATTGTAGAAGAGGCCGAGGCTCATCATGAGCTGTAGAGCCAAGAAAGAAGAAGAATTAATAATGTATATTTGGTAATCATTTAGGACATTCAAGAGAAATGTCTTGTTGTTACTGTATTGGCTGTAAATTTGTTGTAATATAATGCTTGCTGCCCAAGGAATGAGACAGTGGGCGGTGAAAGTTAACTGAAAGAAAGCGATAATCGTAAAGGCGACTTACGGAAACCAACGAATTATTCCTGCCTGTGGAAGTAAATATTATCTGCCTCCCCCCCCCTCCCACAACACCTCCCAATACAAGAAAGGCATTGATGAAAATAAGTAATAAAGTTACTGTCTGTGCAATTCCCGCGTTATGCAGTGGTTGAGTTCTGAATTCGTAGTATGAAAGTCGCTAGTTCGAATCCGATACACTTAGCTGTGTAATATTGGCTACGAGATGTAACAAGGAAAAAAGGGAGGGGTCGGGACTATTGTCTCAGTGTAGATATTCAATTACCTATGTTAAGTCTGTTTTATGTCGTACTGTGTTCCTAAAAGTATGTACAAAATGACGTTTTTGGTATTTCCCAGTGTAGGAAAATGTTACAGGATCGACAGGAACACACTTAAAATGTATTATGTCGCAGCGAAATGCTATAATAATGTACTAATTTCAGCGATGGATATGCAGACAGAAAATTCTGAAATAGCATTTTTTTGAGGTACATAACCTGAAATACCTTTCTTTCTTGTTTATCAACTGCTAACTGCCATAACATCGTAAAATATAGTATTAACACTCGATAGACATAGAAGCTGATCCACGAGACTTATTTGCTTACAAATTTATTAGGTCCAAATAAATATAGATTAATGGCATTTCTTTAGCCACATACTGATTAATAAGCTAGAAAATGTGCCTTGGTCTCATGGGTTGACCTGATGCCTTATTTCAAACATTAAGTGGCTGCATTTTTGCCCCGGTCGCTACCTAAATACACGTCCCCTCGTAATTTGGTAAAAACATGGCGGCCACCGGCCGGTTGGCCACCCTCTTCCTATATGAATTATCTCGAACAGAACGATCCATTGACCCAAGGTCAACACGGATTTAGGAAATATCTTTCATGCGAAACACAACTAGCTCTTTATTCACACGAACTGATAGTACTATCAAGAAGGGTTCGCAAATTTATTCCGTATTTCTTGATTTCCAGAAGGCTTTTGACACCGTACCTCACAAACGGCTTTTGCTCAAATTGCGTGGTAATGGTAAATCGCCCCAAATTTGCGATTGGATAGGGGGTTTCCTGTCAGAGAGGACACAGTTCGTAGTAATCGATGGTAAGGCATCGACTAAAACAGAGGTGATATCGGGCGTTCCACAGGGTAGTGTTATTGGTCCTCTGCCGTTCCTTATTTACATAAACGATAAAGAGGAAAATCTAAGGAGCTCTCTTAGGTTGTTTGCAGATGCCGCCGTAATTTAAAATCATCTGATGATCAAAGCCAACTGCAGACCGATCTGAATAAAATATCACTATGATTTAAAAATTGGCAATTGACTGTAAATAATAAGTGTGAAGTCGTACACATGAGTACGAAAAGAAATCTCTTAAACTTCGTTTAGAAGATAAATCAATCGAAAGTGAAGGCCGTAAACTCCACAAAATACCTAGGAATTACTATTACTTCAGACTTAAACTGGAAAGAACACGTAGATAATGTCGTGGGAAAGGTGGACCAGAGACTGCGTTTTATTGGCAGAACCCGTAAAAGATGCAACAGAACTACAAAAGAAACTACATACACTACGCTTAACCGTCCATTTTTCGAGTATTGCTGCCCAGTGTGGGATCCTTATCAGATGGCTTTGACGGAGGACATCGAAAGAGTCCAAAGAAGGGCAGCTCGTTTCGTATTGTCACGATACAGGGGAGACAGCGTTACGGAAATGATACAGGATTTGAGATGGGAATCATCACAACAACGACGCTTATCGCTGTGGCGTGGGCTACTTACGAAACTCCAACCGCCAACGTTCTCCTCCGAATGCGAAAATATATTGTTGACTCCCATTTACATAGGTAGAAATAATCATCAGAATAAAATACGAGAAATCAGAGATCGAACGGAGAGATTCCGGTGTTCTTTCTACCCGCGCGCTATTCGAGAATGGAATGGGAGATAAATAGTGTAATGGTGGTTCGATGAACCCTGTGCAAGGCACTTAAATGTGATTTGTAGAGTATCCCATGTAGATGTAGAAATAGACTCCCTATACAGGTGAGGTGGAGGTGAACCAAGGCCACGTTACCTGGACGCCTATGTGTCACCCCGTGGTGTACACGGCCCTTTAGCTCAGCCAGCCCCCGGCCGTGTTGTGTATGTCCCGCGCAGCCGGGCCCGGCATAATGAGGCCCTAGCCGGCAGCAGCCAGCCGCCAGCAGCCTGTGTGCCGGACGCCTGGGCCGGCGCTGCCTGGCGACGCGCAGCTGGCGCACGCGCCGTCGCGCCGCCCACCGACGCCGCGCGCCGCGACGCCGACGCGTCTCCAGTCGCCCGCCCGCAGCCGGCAGCGACGCCGAAGCCGACGCCAACAGCGACGCCAGCGCCGGGCAGCCACGCCGCGGGACCACACGGCGCGCCCGACCACTCTGTGACGTCACACCGCACCTTGCTCAGCGCGCAGCTCTTCACGGCGAGTGAAGTCTCCGCTAAATACATCGCACTCTGCAAAAATCTCTAGTGATCATTCTGGATATTTGCTAATTAATTATATACAACTGTCTCCATCTCTCTGTGCTGTAGCGAACAGAGAAACGAAACCGTAACTAGTCTTCTCCGTGTCGTGTGTATCGTTGTGTTAAACATTGAAGAAAAAAAATTAAAGACCATCTATGGTCAGCTCAGTACACAACGCGGCAGAATTTTCATTTAAATTCAGAAGAAATTCGAGTTAGAATGTTGTAAATCCTGCAGTACTACTTTGGAAACATTAAACGCTGTTATCTCCTGTGTTTCATTCACAATTAAAGACAAGAATACAGCCAAGGTGATCTACTGTTTCCCCATGTTCAGCGAATGTCTATGAAGTACAGATATCGCTTCAAGGTGATCAGGTAGTCATTTCACAACAAAACCTTTACAAATTTCATAAAACTTTGCTATTCCTGTTTCCAGAATCTACGAAAATATTACATTTGCAACAACACGTTGGCTTTGCTAATTTGGCGTGAAATATTTCTCTGATTTTCCTCCTTCACAATTTACTCAAACTTTCGCACAATCTTCATTATTCACGACTACAGGTGATTTATTTTTCTCCATAAACACTTCCCAAGTTCAACGTAACTGACTGCTCCAAATGTTGTGAACTATCACGGCGCATCATATCCTTTATTCCGAGTGATTTTGATAACTGCTGAAAGATTTTGTGACTACTTTTCTAAAAATGTTAATGTGAGAGTGACACACCGTTCAAACTGACGTAATTTTCTGTGACCTGTTCTTCTTATCAGTGGCTGCTCTTAATATAAAGGGTACAAACCGTCAGCGTCGTTTTAAAAAAACTTTTCACTTCTGCCAAGTAATCATTTTCTTTTTACACGGAAGTTACGTCACTAAATGAAACTGACTCGACAAATTGAAGATAATGCATTATTTATGATACGACACGATAATATTGATGCTTTTATGGGAAGTATTTGTGTGATATCTACTTCTCAATTTCCCAAAACGTTTTCGTTCACTTTATATGCAACTTCACAAAATGAACCATTATTTACTGAAACACTTGCAATGAAAAACATGCACACTTGCTCTGATGACTATAGTTATATTCCACCTGTTCTATGTCTCTGATTTTGAAGTTTGTTTCAAAGAATCGTAATTTCGTGCGGTTCTAGAAACTTGAACGCAATAGTGAAAGATAATTCATTGTGACTCCGTATCTTGTAGACCCATATTTTATCAGTGGCTTCTCTGAATACTAGAAGTGAAGTGAACATTAATTCGAAACAAAGTGATGGTAGCTTAAAAATTGCGACGTTTTCCCATGAAGTTATGAAACAATGAAATCAAACGTGATATAAATCTGTGCTGAATTTTAAGTAAACGTCTTCTGCGTTAATGAGATCGGAACGCAGCACATAGCTGGTCAGGGAAGCAATCAGTGGAACTGTAAATACCAGTTAATTAGGTTCCGTTCGGATTCCCCATTTGTCTGTGTTGTCTTTGCTGCTATTGTGACGGGACAGCGAATTCGGATGAAAGGGGAGACCGCTATAAGCTACCTTGGTTACTGCCAAAGAAGCAGAATAGCCGGCTCTAAATAAAGGAAGTCCTTCTGGAGTCTGAAAAGCGTCGCCAGCAATCCGTGGCCTGGCGAAAAGGACAACAGCGGTGTCTGCAGCTGCCACAGCTGTGCCTGACAGCTTCCAGAGGCTCTTAACGCAGCCACTGCTTTAGATGGCCGAGGACTCTGTAAACGGATGCCTCCGGTGGCTGCGAAAGCTGCTGTCGAGGCAAAACAGAGTCGGTATTTCCCCGTGAATGTGACGCAAATAGTCCGTAAAGGCGGTTTACGGTAACCGCTCCGCGGCCGTCTGCGGAGAAAGTCACTGGGTTCTCTTCCAGGATAACGATTGATATTTGTTGCAGAGGTATTTACTGTGAGACCATTACAAGTTGATTTACTGCAGTTTAGCAACCAGTCGCACGAGAAATATTTACGAAGCAGGTAAAGTAATTTGTGATTTACTGTTCTCTACGTGACTTCTGTGTTTGTGTTAGCAAGTATGTTGCTCTGACGCATGAATGAGGCACATTTCGTAGTTTCTTGTAATTGATATTAACAGTTATCTTTGGAAGAATTTTCAATGTTTTCTGTATTACTTTGTTAAGCACGTACAATGAAAGTACTCGCATATCAGAATAAATGCATAAAGAGTCAGTTACAAGAAACTGCAGTGCATATAATGTTCGAGTAATTTCGGTTCTCACTTCCGTGGTAACTGTTATAAAACGTAAACGTTTATTTTCTTTATTTCTACATCTTGATTTAATGTCATCTGAATGAACCTTAGTCATTGTCCAAATGGAATTTCTGATTGCTGAGTTGCTGTTCAGATTATTATTTCATCTCTCTTTAATGGACCACTAGAAAAGTAAGAAAAGAAGATACAAAATAGCATTCGTATTTGTTTAAGATACTATTTTCTTTTAAAAACAAATTGATTAGTCTTCCTGCTTAAAACTCTCCCTGAGTAGAAAGTTGCTATTGAGAATATTATTTAATTTCGCTTTAATGGGGCAGTAGTGATTTGATGCAAATGGATATTACAGAACATTCTTATTGATTTGATATAAACTATTTTTCCCAGAAAATGTTCAACTGATATGGCTGCATGAAACAGCCTCTGCAAACTGCCAGTAGAAAATTACGTAATCCTAATTGATATTTGTTTAAGATGAACTTGTGTTTCTATAACTGTTCAGATTTGTCCGTGTGTTTGGAACTGTTCTACGAGTTGAAGCACAAGTAGTAGTAAACTGACAATGATGGATATAAGTGCATTTGTATTTATTGAAAACAGATACTTCTTTCTAAAGAAATGTTCAGTTAATGTATCTGCTTGAAAGTGTCTGCTCCAAACTGATCACTAAAGCTAGAATCAGTTGCATTTTTTAGAAGATATATATTGATTTAAGAAAAACATTTGATTCACCCGTGTATATGAAACTGTTCTACGAGTTGAAAGGCAGGGGTATGAACTGTCGGTATATGGTGATATTAAAGATTTTGACAAGTTTTGAAACGTAATGTACGCAAGTCCGTCGTTTGCGAACAGAACCTGCAACGATCTAACATTCACATTCTGACATCTGCCGAAGATTAAGAAAGCTTTCGAAGTGTTTCGTCGCAGGAAACTGATTTATATTTGTACAGAAATAGAAAAGAGAAAATCGTATGTATGATGATGATAGATATTGTAGGGCCTATGTCTTCAGATACTTTAACCCCTTCAGATGGATCTTGAAGAGGAGTTGGTGTATGAACTTCACTATAAATCGCCTGCTTGTTGTAATTATTGAGCTTAAATTCTAATAAAACCTATCTAAGCTTCGGACTCTTACCTCATATCTACATATCAAATGCACCAAATACTGAGGTATGCATGATTGTTAATTTGCACTACGCTACTTAATCTGTGCCCGATTGCACTGAGGTATGACAGGAGAATGAACTATATACAATTGACAAGGCTTAAATTCTATGACAGTTGGCAACCCTTTTAGATATTTTAGTGACACGTGATGACTGATTCACAGAAATATGTCGCTCTTCAAGCGATAAGTCAGTTGTGGTACATCGACGATTAGTTTAGTTTCCTGTGTGGATTCTGAAGAAAATTTTTGTGCTCAAGTTGAATTATTCTGTGGTCGATGCCATTGAGAAGTTTTAAGCTCTTGGACGGCTGCCAAAATTTTTAGATAGTTCATTGACTCATGGGAATTAACTGACAGAATTATGTGGCTGTTCAAGAGATATTTGAGTTGTGGTTGGTCAGGGAATAGTTTGGTTTCTGCTTTGGCCTCTGAAGAACATTTGTTTGTGCGTACCCGGTGATTTTTTTCTCTGGTCGAGACAATGTCTGTTGCCGTAGGAGGACACACACACACTTTGGGGGCGGAAGGGAACTATTCATTGTACGGGACGTCCAACCAGAGTTCGGACTTGGGCGAGTACGACATGGCGGACGACATAATCTACAACGCGTTCGTGCAGGCGCTCTTCTGCGTGGTGTACACGACCATCTTCGTTCTGGGCCTGGCGGGCAACGCGCTGGTCGTGTTCGTGGTGGCGCGCAACCGCGCCATGCACACCGTCACCAACGTGTTCATCGGCAACCTGGCGCTGTCGGACGTGCTGCTGTGCGCGCTGTGCGTGCCCTTCACGCCGCTCTACACCTTCCTGGGCAGCTGGGTGTTCGGCGGCGCGCTGTGCCGCGCCGTCGTGCTCGCGCAGGGCACCAGCGTCTACACGTCCACGCTGACGCTCACCAGCATCGCCGTCGACCGCTTCTTCGTCATCGTGCATCCGTTCCGGCCGCGCATGCGCCTCTCCACCTGCGTCCTCTCGCTGGCCGGCATCTGGCTCTTCTCGGTGGCAGCCACGCTGCCCTACGGCCTGTACACGGTGCTGCGCGCTGAACCCGACTCCAGTTCTGGCTCCGGTTCCGTTTTCGGTTCCGGCAACGGTTCCGCTTCCGTTATCGGTTCCGGCAACGGTTCCGCTTCCGTTTCCGTTATCGGTTCCGGCATCGGTTCCGCTTCCGTTATCGGTTCTGGCAACGGTTCCACTTCCGGTTCCGCGTCCGGCCCCAGCTACTACTACTGCGAGGAGAGCTGGCCGTCGGAGCGCGCGCGACTGGCGTACGGCGCGGTGACGGCGGCGGCGCAGTTCGCGCTGCCGTTCGGCGTGTCGGCCTTCTGCTACGTGCGCGTCTCGCTGCGGCTGCGCCGGCGCGCGCGCCACAAGCCGGGCTGCCGCTCCGCGCGCAGGGACGACGCCGACCGCGAGCGCAAGCGGCGCACCAACCGCATGCTCGTCGCCATGGTGGCCATCTTCGGCCTCTCCTGGATGCCGCTCACGCTGCTCAACCTCGCCAACGACGTCTTCACCTCGTTCGGCACCTGGCGCTACTTCAACCTGTGCTTCTTCCTGGTGCACGCGCTCGCCATGAGCTCCACGTGCTACAACCCGTTCCTGTACGCCTGGATGAACGACAACTTCCGCAAGGAGTTCCGGCGCGTGCTGCCCTGCTTCCGGCCGGAGGGGTCGGCCGCGGGCGACCGCGCGGCCCTGGCGCCGCGGCCGTCGTGCGCTCCCACCGGCAAGACGCAGGACACGACGCTCCCCGCGATGGGCTCTGAGCAGCAGCAGCAGCAGCAGAAGCAGAACAGCGACAGTGCAGCCAACGCCAAAGATGGCGCCATACCCGCAGTCTCGGGTGAATCCGCCACGTACTCGGCTCATACCAGCGAGGTCCGTCTGCAGATCCAGCACACGGAGCAGACTGGCCAGGACGACGATCACCTGCTTGACGCATCTATCTAGGTAAGTGACCTCTGTACATGTGTTAACTGACATTTCAGAGATGCATCCTGTATGCACTGCTATTATAATACATAAATTATATTTCAGACTTCTGAAATGTTTCAAGTTACCAAATTATTTTAAAGATTACCATGAGTTCATTTCAGGACTTTTTAACCCATTAAACCTCTAACTTACCATCTCTTTTCCTCTCTCCTTCTTTCTCTCACCATTTTTTTCTGACACTCTTTCTTGGCTATGTCTTCCTCATCCAGTATCTAGCTTGCCCTACCTCTTCATTGCCTATTCCCTGTCTGTCTGTCTGTCTGTCTCTCTTTCTCTCCTTACCTCCCTCCTCCTTTCACCATTCCTCTCTATTTCATTATCAGTTCCCCCTCCCTTGGGTATTTCATATTCCTACACCCCATGTCTCTGGACATCTCTGGACGTGTCCTCGTCCTTTTCATTGAATTTCATCCTGCCAATCTATCACCCCCATGTTTCTACACCCTCTTTGCCTCCTAATTCACTCTTTTTCTCCATCTCATTGTTCCCTTTCTCTTCCTTTCCCACCATTTGCACTCTCAACCACCTCTTTCCTCCCACTTACAACCACTGAAAATGTTCATTTCCTCCCTGCCCTCTGTCTCTCCATTTCCCTCTCCCTCTATCTCCTCCTATTCTATCTGCTGTCTTCTCTCCTATGCATCCTGTGTCCATTCCTTGTCACCCCACTGTAATCCTTCCATTCTATCTGCCCGTATCCTTCCACCTATTTTGTGGAGGAACACACACGCACAGAGATAGATAGAGAGAGAGAGAGAGAGAGAGAGAGAGAGAGAGAGAGAGAGAGAGAGAGAGATAGAGAGAGAGAGAGAGAGACGAGAGAGAAAGTTACTGCCTTTTTAATTATTTAATTAGGAAAAACGTGATTAAATGACTGTATTATTTATATTCAAAGATTCTGTCTTACTTCCCAAGTACATGTAAGAACCTAGATCAGTGATGATTCCAGGATGAATAGAAATAAAATTAAGAATTCATAAATTATATGAATAATTCTTATAAGCCGCTACCAGTGGCAGTGGTACTTCTCTCTCTCTCTTCTTCTTCTTCTTCCTATTTTTTTTTTATTTTTTTTATTTATTTTTTTTTTTTTTTTTTACTTGACTTTTTCTTAGTGTACGGGAAAAATACCACAGATTAGCGGAGAAATGTAGCACAGATAAAAGTATGTATAGAAGTTATTGGGGGATGCAAATACGTTTTTCTCGACCCATAGCTGTGACGGGTAGGGGTAGTGGGGAATGGAGTAAGACATCTGTGCCCATCAACTTGTAACCGTCGAATGATCATGGGTGCACTTCCAGTAAAATTTCTTTTCGATTGCCGCGGCGGAATCGCCGTGCACACTTGGGTGCCGTGCTGTGGTGCGCGCGGCCGTTCGCCGTCGGATGTTCTAGTCCTACATAGGGCATGTGTGTCTGTGTGTGTGTGTTGTCCTTAGGTTAGTTAAACTTAGTTTAAGTAGTTTGTAAGCCTAGGGACTAATAAACTAGCAATTAAGTCCCATAGATTTACGAACATTTGAATGTTACTTTTTAACTGACGCATCACTGAGCCGAGTGGCAAGAGTCAGGCGTCAACCAAATCACATCTGCTTCTCCAGGCGCTCCCTGACTAATACACTATGACTGCATAATGTTCACAGGCTGCATATCTGTGCTGACGTAGCCTGCAGTGTGAGAAGCGGACCAGGAGGGGAGGGGAGAGAAAGTGATTTCAAGGAGCATCTACACGCTGTGATGTGCCTTCTCTTGCACTACTAACTTAGTAAAAATATGTTTTGTATAAATAGGGCAAAACTGTATTAACAATTGAAGTTAGAGTTTTCTAAACAAAAATTATGAAAATAATTTTCAGATTCTCATTATTTCGACTAGTTAATGGCTTCAATTTCTTCGGAATTTATTGTTTCATGTCGTGCATTGCTTTTAATGCTCTAGGCGTTTATGATGTTTTCCCACTAAGAAATGTAATTAATACTTTCTATTCATAGTTACTGTAACTGAAAAGTAGCAGTATTATCTCAGTTGTTTTGAAGTTGTCCCTGCATGGTTTTCCAAAATGTTCAAATGTTTGTACAGCTTATGGGACTTAACTACGGGGTCATCAGTTCCTAAACTTACAAATTACTTATGAACTACTTACGAACTAGGACGGCACAAATATCCATGCCTGAGGAGGGATTCGAACCCCCGACCGTAGAGGCCGTGCAGACCGTGACTGAAGCGCCTCAGTCCCCGCGGCCACCGCGGGCGGCCATGGTTTTCCAAATTCAGTTACGTATTTCTGGCTTCTTGAGGCATTTTATTAAATAGTATCATGAATGAAATAATTATGTTGAACTCGGGAAAGGTTAGTTAGGATGTACGAGAATCTTAGCAACTCAAAGCAATATTCACATCAAATAAAATGTTTGTAAATGTATCGGATTCATCTGCGTGGTTATTAGTCCGTAGCTTACAAACTACTTAAACTAAGTTAAACCTAAGAACACACATCCATGCCCGAGGGAGAATCCGAACCTCCCACGCGGGAGGCTTCGCGATCGGCAACGTGGCGCTCCAGACCGCTCGGCTATTCCCGCGCGGCAAATATTCACTTCTCGGCTTATCTTAGAAGATAGATTGAGGAAAGGCAAATCTACGTTCATGGCTTTTGTCGTTTTGCATACATTTTTCACGATGTTGACTTGAATAAAATCTTTAAAAATTTTATGCTATGTGTAGATCTGTAGTTACAAGACACTGAAGTACATAAAAGGGCTGCAGACTTTCCGAAGAGGTTAAGAAAGGGTTGTAGCTTTGTCCCAATCTTGTTGAATCTGTGCGTTACGTAAGCTGTGAAGGAAAGCAAGGAGAATTATGTAAACAGTAATTAAGTTCACGGAAAAGAAATAAAAACTTTTCTGTTTGCCGATTACAACGTGATTGTTTAGGCGACAGAAAAGGACTTGGAATAGGAATTGAACGGAATGGACTTTGGCTTCAAAGGGAGAGAAATATTAACAAGAGCAAATAAAGCGTAATTGATTGTAGCTGTATTAAATCAGGCGATTCTGAGAGAATTAGGAAACGAAAGAATAAAGGCAGTAGATGTGTTTTGTTACTTTGGCCACAAAATAGCTTCTGATGCCCGGAGTAATGAAGATGTGCAATGCGAAATGGTAATGAGTAGAAAAATATATATGAAGAAGAGTAATTTGTCGACATAAAATTTTCATTTAAGTGGTAGGAAGTCTTTTCTAAAGGTCTTCGCCAGGATTGTTGCCTCATAAGAGAGCAAAACCTGGACGACGGCTAGTTCAGACAAGAAGATTATACGAACGTATAAAAATTGCTGTTACAGAATGATGCGAAATATTAGAGTGCGCATGTAATTATGTGGTACTGAACCGAATTTAAGTGAAAAGAAATTTTTTGGCATGTCGCGACGAAAGGATAGGATCGATTACTAGTACACATACTGAGAAATTATTGAATCGTATATTTAGTAGTGGAGGGGATGTGGTAGTGAAAGCAGCAGACGTACACCAAGATGCGAGTACAATAAGAGGCTCAAATGGATCCGGATTCCCGTCCATATTCAAAAATGAAGAGGGGTACACAGACAAGAGTGAAGTGGAGAGCTCCATTTAACCATTGTCTGTATTGAAAACCAAAACAAGGACTGTTTTGAATGAAATCTGGATCAACAAATTCCATATTTGTCATGAGTGATTGCTTTGAATTTGTGTTTCATAGCTCACAAGTTTAAGAGTGAGTTCATAAATATCAGTGATGAAAGTAAAACACTGATAATTTCTTTCAAGCAGTTTTCAGTCAGATTATTCACACACGAAAAAACTGCCCATATTTGATTTGTTAGTGACAACACCTTATGATATATCGTTTTCTGCTACTTTACATTCTAATTTAAATAAGCGTAAAATTCTAAGCACTGAATGAGTCATGGGGCTTTCTTGTCTCCAATCTTCTGTGACGTCAAACCGTTTCAAACTGGGATAATCAGAATGGGAATAGGTGAGAAGCAAACTGGTATTGACGCTTCATTTGTTAGGTGGGAATTTGTTGAATCATAGACACACACCCTATTAGCGAACTGAACACTGAAAAATGTTGGCAGGAGTCGTGCGCTGGAGGTTCCGGAGCGACGACTTCAGCTCCAGACCAGACGTTCCAGGATTAAAAAAAAAAAAAAAAAAAAAAAAAAAAAAAAAAAAAAAAAAAAAAAAAAAAAAAAAAAAAAAAAAAAGTTCAAATGTTTGTTAATCTTATGGGACTTAACTACGGGGTCATCAGTCCCTAAACTTACAAACTACTTATCAACTACCTTATACTAAGGACGGCACAAATATCCATGCCCGAGGGGGGATTCGAACCCCCGACCGTAGTGGCCGCGCAGACCGTGACTGGAGCGCCTCAGTCAGTAGACTCCTAACCCTATTCATCCACATGTGCGTCACATCTGATAGGCTACGCAGCAATGATCATTTATGCAATATGCAACTCCGCTGAGAAAATCCACTACTACTGACAATATGAGGATAAGGTGCACCTCTGCTTCACCTTTTAAGGCATGTCTGAACGTGTAATTTCTTCAACGGTTCAGATGCAACAGTAGTAAAAAATCACACGAATTGATGGGTCCTATCGACAAAGGTTGGCAAATCGATTCCGTATTTCTTGATTTCCAGAAAGCTTTTGACACCGAACCTCAAAAACGGCTTTTAATCAAATTGCGTAGTTATGGTATATCGCCCCAAATTTGCGATTGGATAGGGGATTTCTTGTCACAGAGGACACAGTTCGTAGTAATCGATGGTAACGCATCGACTAAAACAGAGGTGATATCGTGCGTTTCACAGGGTAGAGTTATTGGTCCTCTGCTGTTCCTTATTTACATAAACGATTCAGGGCAAAATTTAAGTATCTCTCTTAGGTTGTTTGCAGATGACGCCGTCATTTACCGTCTAGTAAAATCATCTGAAGATCAAAACCAACTGCAGAAGGATCTGAATAAGATATCAGTATGGTGTAAAAATTGGCAATTGACTCTAAATAATGAGAAGTGTGAAGTCGTCCACATGACTACGAAAAGAAATTCGTTAAACTTTGTTTAAAAGATAAATCAATCAAATGTGAATGCATTAAACTCCACAAAATACCAAGGAAATACTATTACTTCAGACTTAAATTGGAAAGAACACGTAGATAATATCGTGGGAAAGGCGAACCAGAGACTGCGTTTTATTGGCAGAACCCTTAAAACATGCAACAGAACTACAAAAGAAACTGCATTCACTACGCTTGTCCGTCCAGTTTTGGAGTATTGCAGCCCAGTGTGGGATCCTTATCAGGTGGGTTTGACGGAGGACATCGAAAGAGTCCAAAGAAGGGCAGCTCGTTTCGTATTGTCACGATACAGGGGAGACAGCGTTACGGAAATGATTCAGGATCTGGGATGGGAATCATTACAACAACGGCGCTTATCGCTGCGGCGTGGGCTACTTGCGAAACTGCAATCGCCAACATTCTCCTCCGAATGCGAAAATATATTGTTGACTCCCACTTTCATAGCTGGAAATGATCATCAGAATAAAATACGAGAAATCAGAGCTCGAACAGAGAGATTCGGGTGTTCTTTCTTTCCGCGCGCTGTTCGAGAATGGAATGGGAGATAAATATTATAATCGTGGTTCGATGAACCCTCTTCCAGGCACTTAAATGTGATTTTCTGAGTATCCCATGTAGATGTAGACTTGAATTAGTGGCTCCCTTTATCGCCGACCAGCAAACATATTGAATCTTAGAATCACGGTAACTACTCTGACTTTCAAGTTAATTTGTAATGATCAGCAACCTTCACTTCCCTAAACTTTAGTTTTGCCGTTTGATTGATATGCAGCTTAGATAAATTCATCTTGGAGTTTGAAAAGCTTTTCAATCTTCGTGTTTTCTTACAAATAAATTTGCTTATTAGGTATGATCCGCCTTGAGCAAACACAATTGCTTTTAGTTTCAGTCAAACATGTTTCGCTGGCGTTGCAGCATCATCAGTGGGATATTTATTTTATAGGCCCTACTGTCTGTCAAATGAACAATGAAATGATTGTTACTTCTTGTACGTTAAGTGTAGAAACTACCGGTAATTGTGATACTAATATAAATCGTTTCTTATTTTTATAGGTATACTAGGCCTACCTTAATACCACATGTAGTTGTGTTTGTGGTTCTTTAACTCACAAAACATCACTTATTTTTCACAGTTTGTCATCTGCAAACCAAAACGTGTGTGCTTAATGGTTTGCAGATGGCAAACTGTCAAAAATACACAGTGATATTTTGTGAGTTAAAGACCACAAACACAACTACATATGGTATTAAGGTTGGCCTAGTATATCCATAAAAATAAGAAACGATTTATATTAGTTTCACAATGACCTGCAGTTTCTATACTTAATGTACAAAAAGTAACAATCATTTATTGTTCATTTGACAGACAGTATAAAATAAATATCCCACTGATGATGCTGCAATACCAGCGAAACATGTTTGGGAGAAACTAAAAGCAATTGTGTTTGCTCAAGGTGGACCATACCTAAGTGTAGATAAAAGTTGAAATACAAATAGTACTCAACTTTTGCCTTACTTGATATTGACAATTAATCATAAGCGAAACTTACCAGGAATCTAATCGTGCAATATTAATTTAGTTTAAATTACAGGTACTTTTTCTCTTCGTAAGTGATATTTATATTTTTAAATAACTATATCGTGATTCCTCATTTTGAGACACAGTGGTCAAAGTTTCATTGGAACAGTGAATGGGTTGGTTTGACAAAGTCGATTCATGGACTTAACTCTAACACACTTCCGGGATTTCTCTACTTTCTATCAGATTGTAAGTGGTAGTAAATTATGATCGTAATGGTGAGTCCAGATCACTAGCAGCTTTCTTGATGCGTGTTGGCTTTTGAGATGGAAGGCACAGTCTTGTCTTTTCGTTGGATTTGGCTACAGTCGGTTCTAATTATAGTAACCATTTACAATTTATTCTCCTTATGCAAATTCAAATGATTCTTATTTTACTACTAAAAGGCATCATCTGCGTATGAAGCTCTTTTTTTATCGTGTTAAACTAAGTTCTTCGTTGGTGTAGATGTTGAATAGTACGGGAACTACGTTGTGGGAGGCCATCGGTTTGGTTTCTCCTTCTGTTCCTCTGATCTTGTAATTCAACAAATAACCTATTTTTAAGAAAGCAGTCAATTATTTGTGTGAGTCTGTAGTTTTTTGTTACACCAGTCACTTTACGAAGTAATATTCGGTGGTTCTGCATGTAAGTTATATTTAAAGCGATATAAGCGATTGCTCTTTTCGCAGTGTGTGTTGACTCACTACATCATACTCACCACGCTTCATGCGGTAAGTCCGGCTGGCTTCTACCATCTTACCACGCTACCAAGTACATTGCTCATGTGTTCCGAAACGCCGAGTGCGAAAATGCGATGTTTATTCTATCGATCGTAGAGAAGAGAGGTAAAGTGTTTTGTATAGCCCTTAGACTACCAATTATTTGTATACCTGTCGGAAGATCTAGTATACTGACAAACTATATATGCCAGACAAACTGCTGAATGTCGGTTGGTGCCGGTTATGGTGCGCTTTATACGGTATCTAAATGCAGTATGTTTTAATAAATAAGGAAGGAAATAAGAGAGGAAAGAAGGAAGGAAAAAATTAGGATTTATTCTCCCAATGACATCAAAGTCAAAACAGAGGATACACACGCTATGATAGTTTTCTTCAGGAACTAATGTACTAACTCGCATTCTAGTAGTTGATATGTAAATTACGAAAATTACATCTAAACTAAGTCTTGTCATTTATCATTTACACCAGCGTGATGACGAGAATCACATGTGAGGAGGTAAAATTCCCTACTACGTTACAAATTGTTAGTGTAATAACACAGTGTACACAGGCGAATTTGATAAAGTGGGAAGTGATCATGGTAGAAAAAGTACACAAAATATGTGTGCTATCCACAAAATCACTGAAGAGGAAGTGTACGCAAAAAGAAATTATGACAATGCTACCAGTACGTAACTATGTAAAAAGAGTCACACGTGACTAGAGAATGTAAAAACAACCAAGAAACAATGGAAAACCCACTCATGATGGCACAGAGGTGGCGAAACTAGTTTCGGTGTAAAATGAAACAGTGTTTTGCATATCAGGCGGACCACATACTCAGAAATTTATACTGCAAACACGGCAAGAATAAGAGCTGAAAATCGATGAAAATGTTGAAAACTTAATTCCATGCATATATGATATTAAACGATTATTATGTTTTCCGTTTGTCGTGACCCATAGTATACATCGTCCCGAAATAGCGATAACGCAAAATTTAATTCATCGTAAATTCGTACACACTCCTCGAACCGCGTGCACAAGAAATAATCAAACAATTTGATCGTGTACACTTCGCGGCATCGCTCGTAGCAACGAATCATGCATTTGTACACTCCCATAGTTAAAATGCTGCCCAGTGTTCAGATATATTCACGCGGTCCCTACGCCACATTTGGGACAGTTTCCTAACGTTGGACAGTCCATAATCATACCAGTGCACCGATTGCTATGAAGCGTATCAATCGGTTTGTAATGTGGAAACGTGACATACTATTTTACCACCTCCCATCTGATTCTTCCCATCACACCAGTCTGAATAAGACATCAGCGACGTAATTTGCATTTCATTGCGTAATGTGTGTGTACGTGGCTGATATGTTACAATGTTAAGTAATTTCAATTTACGTGCACATTTATTTAAGGGTCCAAATGAGGCTGAAGTGACAAAATATTTGTCACATAAAGAGTATTCTGATGTCGCTGAGCAGCTCAAATGTGTGTAGAGATGACATACGATCACTATGAAGCCAATCATACAATCTTTAAGGTGGTAGACTTGTTTACCACTTCATAAGAAATTGTTCAGTCACACCAGTTAAATAATATATCACAAAAATACTTCAAATGTAACATAATTAGTATTTCAATGAGTAAGCTCTGCTGTCACTTGCTATGATCATATGTGTTGAGAGACGGCATACTGGTGACTATCATCCAATTTGTAGAGTGGCAGAGTATTTTGCTACCTCACATGAGATTTTCCTCATCGTGCTGGTGTAAATGATACATGACAAGACACACTTCAAATACAATTTTCTTAATTTGCATATCAATTTACGAGTACAGGGCTGACATGTATCAGTACTAATTAATCACTTTCCAATTTGCTTTCACATACATTAAAGTAGTCAGATGGGACTGAAGCGACAACGCGGTCAACTCGACTGTGATCCCGAAAACGCAAGACAGGAACATCCACTTTGTAACGCCAGGTGTCAGTCAGGGGAGTAGAACAGGGCCATACAACTTGTTTTGCTCTGGATTCGCTAACACAGAAAGCAAGCAGGCAGGTTGTCCCTAACCGCGAGAAACGCAATTTAGCAGACAATGGTAAGGCTAAGCATTACAGTTCTCAAGGAAATAAACAGTGTGTGTGTGTGTGTGTGTGTGTGTGTGTGTGTGTGTGTGTGTGTGTGTGTTTGTGTATCACACACACAACACAAAACTCAGTTGTTGATTGCGAGTGGAGCACTATAGAAGGGACACCGACACATCCATTGGCAGAAGGAAAGTAAGAACTCTCCCATTGGCTGACACGAATGTTGGTCAAACGTAACGACATGGTATCGAGTACAGAGGACCGTGACAATACTGCCAACTGGACGGGAACGATGGTGCCTCATTTCAATGGTTCTATGGAAGTCATCCTGTTGATGTATAGAGTGCTCTGTCTGGCAGCGAGGTAATTTCTTTTTGAACACTTAAGGCTCTGTTCAGCCATAACTGCGCTGATTTACTCTTATACCTCCCCCCAAGTGAAGAAAATGAGGTGACCTGATGTCTTGTGAGAACAGACTGGGCAATTTTGTGTATTTCTAATATAACACAGTCTTGGGTGCAATAATTTACTTTGATGTACGCGTTTCATCTTTTTGCGGCACCAGCAGAATCTTTAATAATATTTTATATCAATCAGCCTTATAAAATATTTGGTGCTAAAGACTGGCAGCATCAGTATTTAAACGTTGTCGCGTATGTCTCTAAATGCCACTGAGTAATTAATGAGTCTGTCGTTGATTCAGAGCGTTTTCTGTCACGGGACAATGTAACTACATCACAACAGAACTAACACAAGTTAGTTAATAAACTGGTATGGACTGAGTAACTGTAGCCATTGTACAAAGCTGTTAACTTTCGATCAAATTGTACATTAGTTCGTTCTGAGTTGTCATTCTTATTCCACTTAGAAAGAAAATCGTAAAATATGTAAAAATAACTATTCTCCTAACAGTTTGAAAAATCGTCTTAAAGAAAACTTTCTTCTAAATTCACAAATCGAAAGTGGAAGTTATAAAATAAAATTACGTTGCAGCAAGACTTCGCCAATTCTGTGTTAATAGAGATAAATTTATGTCAATTTTGAACAAGTTTCTCTGTATAAGATTTTCCATGCAACTCTCTTCAATTATATATTATATTACATTTAAACCTGAATTCGTAATCAGTGAATGAAACAAACAATATTGCACATCAGATGACAAAGAAAATGATTAAAACAGGTATGAATTTAAAGTACGGACTCCAGCAGTAGTTTGGGTTTAATTAGCAAATGAAAGTTGGCACTAGAAAGTAATTTTAATTATAAACGTTACACAAGCTGAAAGGATTCAGGTAATAACCAGATACTTTACCGCAAAGAGAAGATGTTGACTTTACTAATGATATAAACTTTTACAATCAAATATTGTGATTGCTACATTCGAAATGTGAATTGTCGAACTGCAGGCATACTTTCAATTTAGTGATATTTCCTAATTGAAGTAGTTTCTGACTTAACTAATTATCACCGATTGTCCATACTATTACTTATTTGTTGTTTCAGTGCTCTTACTTTGCATTCTATTTCAGTTTATAGAATGAATATTCAAATGGTGAGGATATTTCGCCATATGCCAGACACATCAGTTTTTATTAAGGATCACTAATAACTGGCCTCCTTGCCAACATATTTATGAAGCATATTGAAAGTCAAATATTTGACAAAATTGTAAAGCCGAAGCATTATAAATTACTATATTGGTACAGGTACGTAGATCGCATATTTTACCTAGTAGATGAAACACACACTCGCATAGATAAACTGCACAAGGATATAAATACTGTCCATCAACACATCCAGATCACAAATGAGACAGAAACAGATCAAACACTAAACTTCCTTGATCTCACAATACACAATAAAAACAGACATAAATTCAGAATTTACAGGAATCATTCTAATCATCCAATCACATACAAGGAATTCAGTTTCAGATATCTGCTTCACAGATTCAACCGATTACCCACGAATAAAAAGAATTACACAGTAGAACTAAACACAATAACAAAAGCAACAGAGAATGGCTATGACGCAAAGGCAATAGATTGATTATACAGCAACAGACAACACAAAACTAACACCCGAACAAGGTCAAACCAAACACAGTGCACACCAAATCAACAAACAGTAAACAAGAAATGGCACCTAATGACATAATATATAAAAACTTCACACATAATAGGAAACATATTAAACAGAAAAGAACTCAAAAAGAATACAGAACAAATAACACAATGCAAAAAAAAAAAAAAAAAAAAAAAAAAAATCCAGAAATTAACCAACATTAACAAATATGACCAATCCGACATCTATCAATTGTCCTGCAACTGCTGTCTTTCCGTATATGTGGACCAAACACGTAGGAACTTCAGGACAGGATACAGTGAACATTTAAGAGCGTTGAAAAGAAACATTTCCCTCTCAACGTTTACAGAGCTTTTAATATCAGAAAGTCACCTCCCTACAAACATAGAGAATGACTTAGCAGCAATAGCAGCAAATGCCTATACCATAAATTAACAATATAAGAAAATTGTCGCATACAAAACGCAATATCACATGGGAGAACTATACCCAAACAATACACTTAAACTGTATATATTTGCCACAATAGAGGAGATGTACAAATATCCTTCATCCAACCGCCCTCATAACTAATTCTCTCTCTCTCTCTCTCTCTCTCTGTGACACACACACACACACCTACTCACTGTTAACTAATATCAACACCACCACAAAAAATTTAATAAAACCTAATAAACCTAAATATCAACAAACAACCTTAAACTTTCCCTCACACACACAGACATACACACACACATACACACACCCACACACACACATAGACACAAGACACACACACACATACAAATATACTTATATACGATATGTAAACATCAAACAACCGTCCACAATACTGCAATACTCCTGCACTGTCTGTAAACACATATACACAACAGGACTCTAACAGTAAACACTTGAATCTCGGACGCAAACAGACAAATGAAGCATCCAAACAACAAATGAATATCGGTCAGCCGAATCCATATGCTAAATGTAAACATTATCGTAATATACGATATCAATATTAAGTGCAAAACAAGCTTAAAAAACCATAAAGAAAACTCGATAAAACAAAGAACCAAGAAAAATAATAGAACAACAATACAAAAGACAAGATTTTTCTAACTCAGAATTGATAAACGATAAATATAAGCTGTTTGGTTTGCCTTGCAGATGACAAGTTGTACAAAACTAGTACAAGGAGCTATAAGTACTTCTCTGTGTGATTTTAACGTAGCCTAATGTAAGATATGCATATGCAAAAACCTGTGAAAGTCGTATTTCCAGGCCTAATTTTGGGGAAAACTAAAATAGGTAATTCCGTCTGCAAACTCTACCTACAACACTGTTAAAGATCTTGTAAAGAAACTTTTAGTTGTGTATCAAAAAGCCATTTTGTACAGTGCTAATATAATTTTCAGACAAACAATAAAAAAATCCCACTGAAGATGCTACAAAATGTGCTGAAACATATATGGGAAATGTAACAAAAATTTAAGTGTGGCATACATCCTCAACATTATTTAAGTAGGGAAGAAAGAAGAGCATCAACAACAAAAGATGACTGAATATTCAAAAGTTGAGAAAAAATTTAGCTAATCCTTGCGAGTACAAAATGAAGTAGATGCACTAGGACGCTGGCTTTGGATTGTCATAACTTGGCCCTACAAAAAACCACAATGATAAGCATTAAAGTAAACCTATAAATATTGAATTTTCCAGATAAAGAAGCTCAAATGACTCAGGATAAATCCTCGAGGTCAAAATCGCAAATTCATTTTATTTTACGACAACTTTCAGCTCTTGAACGAGCCATCTACGTATCTTAGATGCGCTTGGAATACGTGGTTGTCGTCATATATAATAGCCAATGAAAACAACATAGCCATCACATAGCGAAATAATTTTTCATTCGTATAAATGGTAAAAGAATTTATGGCCAGGAAGAACGTTTCTTATTACACCACATCTGAAGATGTTCATAAAAAGCCGCCACCATTGTGTTTTAAATTACATAACTAAACAGGTGTAAGGAATATAGCGGCTCAGGTGGAGACTAATATAAGGATAGTATTTTTTTTTCTTCACAATTAAGTTCTCAAGGTGGCTCGTTAGAGAACTTGACTAGTCATTAAATAAAATAAATTTGCAAATTTGACATAGAGAATTTATCCTGTTATATTGAATGACAGATCTCGTCTCAAACCGTTGACAGTGTCAACAAACATGACGAAATAATTTGTCAGTACAGTACTATAACTCTGTCTGTCTGTCTCTTTCTCTGTCCACATACACACACACACACACACACACACACACACACACACACACACACACACACACAGGCGCGCGCGCGCGCGCGCGCGCACGCGCAACCACACACATGCAAATGCATGCACGCTAGCTCGCTTTTTCGTTCGTAAATTGTAAGTCGTTCGTATTTACATAGTTCTGCTTTGTTTATTTAGCCTCATTCTCGTCAGTTGCAGTAATACAGTTTCTACAGTTCAGGTTACTGACTTTTGCAACTGTAAATTACTCTACTTCAGACCAGACGCATTTCGCTTTATTATAAAGCATCTTCAGTGGGCAAGATTTTTTATGTTGCACTATTAATGTATTTCATGTAGCACATTGCCACTTGCTGTCACTATCTACAGTATACTATTTACAAATTCTTTTTAAGTTACGAAAACTCGCCCGCCAGGATTCAGAATTGGCTAGTCTTCGTAAAAGTTTTAAAAAAAAAGTGGAATTGTAAATAGTATAATGTAAATAATGACGATACGTGGCAAGTGCTACATGAAATACATGAAAAGGGCAACATAAAAATCCTGACCACTGAAGATGCTTTAAAATAAAGCGAAACGCGTCTGGTCTCAAGTAGACTGATTTACAATTGCAATAGTCGGTAACCTAACCTATAAAAACCGTCCATATTTAGTTCCTTCTTTTGTTATTGGTCTCATATTTTAGTAAGGTGTCGTTCTGATAGACATCTACGTATGTTACCTGTTCTTCTATTTCCAGTAATCATTACGCTAAAGCGAACCGATTCATCGCTTCTTCAGCCCAACTACGCGCCCTCAAATCTGGCCGATGACCTGCTTTAGAAGACAGCTCTCAGAATGAAGTGGCACTAAACTTCACAACTTAGGTTCCTTTTTCTCTTCCGACCACTTCACTGAGTGGCGCCAGGCCACGTAATCGTACGCTCAAGTGGCAGATCAGCGGCGAGCCGCAATCGATCATCCCGTAATGGGAGAATAGGTGTGGTCCAGCTCTCACGCCTCCGTATGTCCGCACATGCCTGCGTGTGTGTGCGTGCGTGCGTGCGTGTGCGTGTGTGCGTGTGTGTGTCAGCTGCTCCAACAATTTAGCAGGGCCCGCCTAAGTGATTGATGAGGCTGCTCGTGCAGGTCGCTGCTCGGCGAACCAGCTTCGCGGAGACTGCAAACATTTTCATAAAATCGTGCTTCTAAATTTCAGAAAATGGTTGCGGCAGAGTTTATAATATCGTAGAAGAAAATAACTTCGAAGAAGGATTAAAGGAAGATTAGAGGTTTAACGTCCCGTTAACAGCGTAGTCATTCTTTGCGGACGCGTCACAATGCTAGTTCTATACTGATTTTTGAGTTGTTTGCTCAGGTTTTTATTAGAGGGGTCATCAAGCCCCCTCACGGACTCGCTGAGCCACATCGCCAACTCCCACTAGACTACGAGGACACGCTTACCGCCTTACCCACGCTCTCCACTTACAACACACTAAATGTTCAAAAGTTTGTAAATCTATGGGACTTAACTATTCTGTTCACCAGTGCTTACACTAACGTATGTTAAGGACAACAGATACACCGATGTCAGGAGGACTCCAACCTCCGATGGCGAGCAGTGCTGCAGTGCGCAGCTCGAAGCCTTAGAACGATCGGTATATGCACCGCGGCTCACAACACACTACGATTTCAGTTACCCTTGTCCATCATTACACTTGCTCAAAGCTCTATCAGTATTTCTACATCCACAAAGAAGGTGTCATTTGCCTAGTCTAGGCATAGAAGAATGAAGCGACATCATTGATTGACATCAACAGCCGTAAATACATTAATCAAAACAATTCGGGGGTCTGGATATCATCCACATTCTACATATAGGTACGTTTTTTATTCAGCTATTAGTTACAATTGTAATTTGTGTGTATTAAAGTACACTCTATTTTTATGCCTCATTCTTTACTTGTGGTTTACATGGCGTTTAGTTAAGGCGAGGCACCATTGGACAACCATAACGTGAAAAAGTCAATCTCGTTGCTCTGTAAGATGATGTGTGAAAACCTCGGACAGCCAGTACTGTTGCACACCTTCGTGGGATGGTCAGTATGAGTAATGAATAATAACACCGTCAACTGTATTTTAATTTTATTATTTACTACCAAACCCGGCAATGCTTCGCAGTATCTAATGTGCATCGGATATATAAACTAATTTCTACCCTTCTTCTCACTGTGTCCATCACTTCCTCCCTCCTCTATTTCCCCATCGCCCATTGCCCCCTTCCTTTGTCCATCTCCTCCTCCCCCTATCTTTTTCCATCACATTGACGCCACTCCCTCTTATCCCATATCATAAACCCTCCTCTCTGAATCTATATCATACCCCTTTTTTAAATCCATTTCACTCCACTGTTCTCTACCTCCTCCTCCCCATCTCACTAATCTTATTTATTATTATTACAATCGGGACCTTGATTGGGAATAAAAGTCCATAACTTGAAATGAGATTATTAGACCTTTCGAGCTGCTCTGAGGTTAGTAGCTTTAATGGCCGTTGTTTTAATGGTTGTATTCTACGAACAGGTATCATTATAAATTGAGGCATCAAAGAAACTTTCCGGTTTTATGTTAAAAATGACTGGGAGAAGGAAAACAAAACCGCCCATTTTACAGCACTGCTTAGCATGTCTCTCTCGCATCGTGCAGAATAGAAATGTTTTTCATAACATGAGAGTTTCTGAATTGAAAACGAAGTAATTGTAGTATGATCATACTTTGATGATAGAAATTCAATATGAACAATTAATTGAAATACAAAAAGTGGAATGGAAATACGGCGTTTCGGAAGTATTTGTGTTGCGTTCATTGTAACGATTGTTGATGATTTTTTTTTTTTTTTTTTTTTTTTTTTTTCTTGTCCGGAGAGAAAACGAACAGCGCAGATGCAACTTTCGAACACGTCACGCACTACTGCCTGTGGGAAAAACACGGCGATTCAAGATTTCTTCCACAAACTTACAAAGACAGGCCTTGCGTTCTGTTAATCGTCATTGCGAATGCAAGTAACGGGAAACTGGTGACGCTTAAATTGAAACGGCAAGTCGATTGGAATTTGTGGTATTCTTGCAATCAGAGCATCCTCTCCTTAGCACTGTCCTGTGATTGTCGTTGCTTCAATCACATTGCTCATCAGCTTCTTCACACATGCGTGATATAGCTATGCCGGCAACAGCTATTAGAACGTGGGAATGAAGCCGAAAGCTTGAGATAGCCAATGAAATGTTAGATAGCAACAGTTGTTTTCTCTTCATAGTAAACAATATTATTTTGATAATCAGCGTAATAATTTAGTTTCGGGCACATTAAACTTACTGCGGAAGATGATGGTTTTCATGTGTAAGATTGAAATGAACTTCCATTATGGGAATAGTCCTGCAAATGCTAATTACTTATGGCCACGAGAACAATCAGTCATGTTTCCATGAACGAAAGACGTAGTACTCATAAGAAATAGGCAAAATATCATATTCACACAATTGGCTAACAGCGATGTCACCCAATTCCCGGCAATCGACGGCTGTTGCCAACATTCCAGCTAGGTTTGTGTCGCAGATTTAAAATTAAACACGATCTGCAGTTAATGAAGTAATCATGTACCTGTTAATGGATTAATCATGCTTCAATTTTAAGAAATTTGTGTTACGCCGCAATGGAGGCATTATTCTAAAAAAAAATAAACCACGATCAGTATTCAATTTGTTAGTAACACTCAAAAATACCAGGAACTGACATCATTTCTATCTTTGCAACACTCCAAAGATATGATCACCACCGATAACGCCATAGAGGTAAGAATATATGGAGGGACTTTTAAAGAAATGTTTCATGTTTAATCTGTCTGGCTGTTTTAACCTTGAATGCATAACGCCATCTCCATTTACTCTAACCTCTAGAGATGGCCATTGTAACCCGTTTCGAAACTATGTTTCGATCGCGCAAATGTTTCAGTGTTTCAAAACCGTCATGTTTCATGGTATCGAAACCGTCGTGTTTTATTCTGCTCGGTTTCGGATCACATTCGCAGTCGTCTCGAAACTGATCCGTCCTGCCGGTTATACTGTTTCAAAACAGCGGTGTTACATACCAATAACAGAGGAAAGCGGAACCGCCAAAAAAATGTATCGAAACAGCAAAAGCAGTGCATCTAGTGTAGGGGTAAAATTCTGCCTAGCATCCCGACGAAGTCAAGCGATTATGTTGGCAACATTAACAAATTGGCTGAAACTCTTTGCCAAGATATTAATTTTCTTAGAAATTCACACAGAATGATTTGATTGTTGTTTCGTACAGACAAAAAAGTAAATAAATAATGTTGATGTTCACGGTTGACATGTTCTTATATGTACCCGTATCCACACAGTACAAGTAATTGTCATCGTAAAACGAAGTTTACATACGCGTTGTCACGCGATTGGCCAATGCCAACGTCACATGATTGCCAACATCAACACGTGAGACCGCCAGGACGGTAATTAAAATTTAACCGGTGCAGGAAATACAAAACTGCCGCGGCATCTGAATAAAAGTTTAAATTTTTCTCCTATACTTACTGTCCTCTCACTATGTTTGTGGTTCTTTAGCAAAACTTATACACTATACATTAGCTATGGTACAATATACAGGCCCATAACATTACACACTGTTCCACGGTTTCGAAACGTCACATTGCTTTTGTTTATGTATTTGCATCTGTATTTAATTGCCTTAACCGAGTTACAGTACTCCAGATGAATGTGGGCATTAAATATTTTGCAAAGGAGAGGTGAGTATGGAACGACTCAGCTGTTCTCCAGTACGACTTCTCAGTTTCATTGTGATTGTATGTCCCCCATCCTGGGGCGCTCTACGTCTGTACAATGGATATACATTCTAGCTCGTTTGGGTCTCTTGTAACAGTGGTCGAGGATACTTTTTGCTGCATTTTCTATCGTTCATGCACGGAGACATAGGGTTCAGCATTCCGCAAGGACTGTGTAGTAGGCTCTTAGTGACTGTTTCAAATAGCTGCTTGACCACAATGGAGTCAGGTAACTCTGCTGATATCAGTGCACCGATTTGGTGCGGCCGCAATTTCTGTTTTAACCGTAGCAGCAATAGCACATGCGGCAAGTCACGCTTTTCCAACTCAATGGAATACATGAAGCACTGTACTGCACCAATAACTTGCCCTTTCGTAAGGATGACCATAAGCTTTTGTACTTTAATATTAAAAAGGCGCGCTACAATGTCATGACGATCTGTCGGTTTCTGCCCGACCATCAGATCTTCCCTGATTTTAGCCCAGACGGGGTTGCACATAAAGGTGATAAATAAGTCCGGTCCACCATTGTTTCGGACGAAGGGAAACGCGTCCTGAATATATTCGTGAGGATATCTCGAACTATTGACAAATGATAACGTGAGAGTGACCATCTGACGTAAGTTGTTCGTATTTGGG
Source organism: Locusta migratoria (assembly GCA_026315105.1). Lineage (NCBI taxonomy): Eukaryota > Metazoa > Arthropoda > Insecta > Orthoptera > Acrididae > Locusta > Locusta migratoria. The sequence goes on from CM048746.1 coordinate 145,738,484, forward strand.
GGAGACCGGTGCACATCAGTCATAGGGGAGGATGGCCCAGTCTATTTATTTCATACAATAGACGCTAGATCGTCGTTGGAATCAATCACAAAGTTGGTAGCACTGTCCCTCTCCTTAGACACGGCCAATATCGCAGGCGGCGAAGTTTTGTACAAGCTGTAGTCCTTAATTGTTTTTGTTCGTGTTTCAGTAAAATTTTACTCGTTGGTTAACGTGTGTTATTTAACTTGCTTTAGGCACAAGGGGGTGAGTAGTATAATAAAACGTCGTACTTTAAGGATTAATTATATATGGCGTATAGACTTAAATGCTTCAGTGAGTTTTCTAAAGAACAGAATTTATTGTAAAGATGACGATGGGCAGGTTGGCCCAGAGAGGACGGGCACGATGGCCAGCCGAGACAACCTGTCACGTCCTAAAGGAGCTGTACTTCTTTAAACTCGACGTAAGGTTTGTTAAATTTAATGATAATAACGTTTTTAATTCTTTAACTTTATTAAATTATCAATATAATTGTCGAAGTTAAACATATATTGATACGTTTCAGAAGTCCAAAGCTCATCATATTCCCGAGATAAAAAGCGTTGAATGAACGCCAACCAATAAATTTTATTTTAATCTTGAACAGTGATCTAAGAAGTCAGAATCTCGTTCATTTCCTTGTTTTCAAAACATGAGTTACAGCTCTAGTTTAAACCTTCGTTTTATTTGTAGTATTATAAAAATGATCATATATTATAAAAGAATGAAAAGGGAATGATTTCTGAAGACATGATGCTAAAAGCAGTTTTAGAAGTAAAAGAAAAGGAAATATCTTTGAGGACTGTAGCGAAGACCTTGGGATTCCGAGAAAATCGTACTGGAGGTAGTGTGCTAAGTACAGACAGACAGACAAATGTTCAAATGTTTGTTAAGCTTATGGGACTTAACTACGGGGTCATCAGTCCCTAAACTTACAAACTACTTATGAACTACTTACTAACTAGGACGGCACAAATATCCATGCCCAAGGGGGGATTCGAACCCCCGACCGCAGTGGCCGTGCTGACCGTGACTGGAGCGCCTCAGTCACCTCGGCCACCGCGGCCGGCGACAGACAGACCTCATCTCAGTTTGCACAGGTAATTGAAACTCAGGAAACAGAAACTGAATTTCAACCCTTCTCATTGGACCAAAGCACTGGAAAGAAATCAGATCACAGGCTGTAAAAGATTGTGATAATGATGAAGATGAGGAAGAGCCACAGTGCCTTTTTGAAACAGTTAACTGGAGAACAAGGAATTTAGCTCACGAACTGTAAACGTTGGGCTCATCAGAGATCATGAAAAGTGAAATCCGTGGACTATTTTATGAGTGTTAAAACTGTGCCGATCCTTTGAATCTGGACATTGATTAAAGTTGACTGATTTGTATTAAGACACTATAAATCGTTTTAAGTTTAACCTGTCCTGTTTTCATAGTCCTTAATATTAAGCAGTTAATTCAATATTAATCTTGATATTATCTACATTAAAGTATATTTATTGATAACTGTTACTTTCATTTTGATTTCCTAGTTATGCTTACCATAAGACTACATGGATGATCATGCCCCAGCCTCTGGGCCAACTTACCCCTAGGTAGGGGTAGAATGGGCCACTTGACATATCTGCTGTAATTAATTTTTTTCTAATACTTTGATTGTTATTTGCAAGCTTAATAACTGTCATCCAGATTCAGTAAAGATCTCTCTAATATTTAACAATAATGTCATAAATTTAAATATGTCAAATGAATTAATATTCACAAAATAAATAAATAAATGGCCAACGTGCCTCTGTCTCCGCTACATTGGTATCATTAGCAATTGCGTCTTTAAGATTATCGTAATTCTCTATATGCAGCTTTCTTTGGTTTGGCGCTATGCACCTTAGACACTCACTTTCCATCATCACGCACATGTCTACAAAAAATTTGACAAAAGTACCCTACACCGTAACGACAAGCTGAGGTCGTGTTCGCAGACCATCAGGTGAAATGCATAGAAATCTTTACATATAACGTTTTTGTCTGGCTTCGGTTGCTCAGTCGCGGTATTCATTTGAGGAATACTGAAATGATTTCCTTCTTACCCTTTCCAGAACATAATGAGCTGTCTTAAACTAGTGCACCAATACGTTGTGATCATGCAGAACTTTCTGAATTTTCTGTACAGTCGAGCGTTCAACTCCATTAATAATTTGACACCGTCTATTAATCTCTCTCTCTCTCTCTATCTCTCTCTCGTCAACAACCATAAAGTAAATTAGCAAAAATTTAGCTTCATCATTGGACGAAGGTGAAAGGGACCCAATTTTATGGTGCACTTGTTCCTGCGCCGTGAAGGTCGGCATGGCTAGAATTCTATCTGACTCAAAGAAGGTCATGTGAAAACATGTGTTACATTTCCATATAAAATTTAGGAACTGCTTTGATTTGTCAGTGTCTCCAGAAAATAATTGCTTTAAAGGATCCACCGGCTCTTCTAACGTACGTACGAATACCTTGCCCCCAGAGCAACACATTCCTGCCGTTTCCTCCTTCCATTTAAGTGCCCCGCAAAATCTACAAGCCTTGTTTATACGGTCAATTTTGATGAGTCTGTGGTTACTGTAATCCGAAGTTGGATCATACTCGAAAGCACAATTTTTTACGAAACCCCAAGTTGTTGTTGTTATGGTCTTCAGTCCGGAGACTGGTTTGATGCAGCTCTCCACCCTACTCTATCCTGAGCAAGCCTTTTCATCTCCTCATAAGAACGACAACCCACATCCACTTGGATCTGCTTACTATACGCGTCTCTTGGCCTCCCTCTGCGATTTTTACCCCACACACTTCCCTCCAATGCTAAATTTACGATTCCTCGATGTCTAAGAATGTGTCCTACTAAGCGATCCCTCCTTTTAGTCAGGGTATGCCAAAAATTCCATTTCTCACCAAGTCTGTTCAGTATCTCTTCATTAGTTATGCGACCTACCCACCTAATCTTCAGCATTCTTCTGTAGCACCACATTTCAAAAGCCTCTATTCTCTTCCTGTCCGCACTGCTTATCGACCATATTTCACTCCCGTACAAGGCAACACTCCACACAAATGACTTCAGAAAAGACTTCCTTACATTCAAATTAATATTCGATGTTAGCAAATTTCTCTTTTTCAAAAATGCTTTTCTTCCCATTGCCACTCTACATTTTATATCCTCTGTACTGCGACCATCGCATGTTATTTTACTACCCAAGTAACAAAACTCATCTACCACCTTCACTGTTTCGTTACCTAATCTAATTCCTTCAGCATCACACGACTTTCTAAGACCACATTCCATTATTTTTGTTTTGCTCTTATTAATGTTCATTTTATACGCTCTCTTCCATTCCATTCAACTGATCTTCCAGGTCCTTTGCTGTCTCTAACAGAATTACAATGTCATCGGCAAAACGCAATGTTTTTATTTCTTCCCCCTGAACTTTAACTCCTATTCCAAATTTTTCCTTGCTTTCCTTCACCGCCTGCTCGATTTAGAGATTGAATAACATCGGAGAAAGGCTACAACTCTGTCTTACTCCCTTCCAAACTGATGCTTCCCTTTCATGCCCTTCGAGTCTAAAAACTGCAGTCTGGCTTTTGTACAAGTTGTAAATAACTCTCCTTTCCCTATATTTTACTCCTACTGACTTCAGAATTTGAAAGAGTGTATTCCAGTCAACATTGTCAAATGCTTTCTCCAAATCTACAAAAGCTAAAAATGTAGGTTTGCCTTTCCTTAATCTATCTTCTAAGATAAGACGTAAAGTGAGTATTGCCTCCCGGGTTCCTACGTTCCTCCTGAATCCAAACTGATCTTCCCCGAGGTCAGCTTCTACCAGCTTTTCCATTCTCCTGTACATTATTCGAGTTAAAATTTTGCAACCATGACTTATCAAACTGATGGTTCTGTAATTTTCACACTTGTCTGCGCCTGATTTCTTTGGAATGGGGATTATTACATTTTTCTTAATGTCTGAGGGTATTTCGCCTGTCTCATACATCCTACGCACCAGTTCAAATAGTTTTGTCATGGCTGGCTCTCCCAGAGACTTGAGTAGCTCTGAGGGTATGTCATCTACTCCTGGGGCCTTGTTCCGACCTAGGTCTTTCAGGGCTCTGTCAAATTCATCTCTCAGTATAGTGTCTCCTATTTCATCTTTATCTACTTCCTCTTCCCTTCCTACAACATCCTCACTAAGTTCATTTCCTTTGTAGAGCTGCTCTATGTACTCTTTCCATCTTTCAGCTTTCTCTTCTTTGCTGAGAACTGGTTTCCCATCTGAGTTCTTGATATTCGTAGAGTTGCTTTTCTTGTCCCCAAAGTCTCTTTTATTTTCCTGTAGGCGGTATCTACTTTTCCCCTTCTTATATATTCTTCTACAGACTTGCATTTGGCTTCTAGCGACTCCTGCTTAGCCATTTTGCACTTCCTGCCAATCTCATTTTTTAGTCGTCTGTACTCCATTTTGCCTGTTTCATTTACTGCATTTTTATATTTTCTCCTTTCATCAATTAAATCTAGTATTTCCTGTGATATCCACGGATTTTTTGTAGGTCTTGCCTTTCTACCTATTTTGACCTCTGCTGCCTTCACTATTTCCTCTCTCAATGCTACCCATTCCTCTTCTACAGTTTTATTTCCTCCTGTTTCTGTCAATTGTTGCCTAAATCTTCCTCTGAAATTCTCCAGAACATCACGTTCCTTCAATTTATCTAGGTTCCATCTCCTTATTTTCCTACCTTTCTGCAGAGTTTTCAGTTTCAGCCTACACTTCATGACTAACAAGTTGTGGTCAGAGTCTATATCTGCCCCTGGGTATGTTTTGCAGTTTATAACCTGGTTCCGGAATCTATGTTTTACCATTATAAAATCTATCTGATACCTTCCGGTGTCTCCTGGTCTCTTCCATGTATACAACCTTCTTTTGTGATTCTTAAACCACGTGTTTGTTACGATTAAATCATGTTCCGTGCAAAATTCTACCAGGCGACTTCCTCTTTCATTCCTCCTGCCCAGTCCATATTCACCAACTATTTTTCCTTCTCTTCCTTTTCCTACTACCGAATTCCAGTCTCCCATAACAATTAAGTTTTCCTCTCCCTTAACTGTCTGAATAATTTCCTTTAGCTCCTCATATATTTCTTCGATCTCCTCATCATCAGCAGAGCTAGTTGGCATATAAACCTGTACTACTGTGGTCGGTGTTGGCTTCGTATCTATCTTGACAATGATAATGCGATCACTGTGCTGGTGATAGTAGTTTACCCGCATTCCTATTTTCTTATTCATTGTAAGTCCTACTCCTGTGATACCCCCAATTGATTTTGTATTTATAATCCTGTACTCACCCGACCAGAAATCCTGTTCATCCTGCCACCGAACTTCACTAATCCCCACTATATCTAACTTCAACCTATCCATTTCCCTTTTTAAATTTTCTAATTTTCCTACTCGATTAAGGGATCTAACATTCCACGCTCCGACCCGTAGAATGTCAGTATTGTCTTTCCTGATGATCACATCCTCCTGAGTAGTCCCCGCCCGGAGATCCGAATGGGGGACTATTTTACCTCCGGAATATTTTACCCAAGAGGATGCCATCATCATATTTTCATACAGTTGAGCTGCATGTCCTCGGAAAAAGTAACGGCTGTAGTTTCCCCTTGCTTTCAGCCGTTCGCAGTAGCTGTGTGGCAAAGCCACATTAGCTGATGTTACAAGGCCAGCTCAGTCAATCATCCAGACTGTTGCCCCTGTAACTACTGAAAAGGCTGCTGCCCCTCTTCAACCCCAAGTATTAATGGAAAATATGCACCTACGTTCAAATTGTCGTTGTGCAACAGCTTGTCGGCGTGCGTCTGGTTCTTCGGCTGTCTCAGAAACACGAAGAGGTGCAGTGCGTTCGGCGTTCTGCTGACGCCAAGTATCAGCTTGCACAGCGGTTTCAGCCGCTCGAACAATTGCCTGCCGCTACGCCGTCTCAAATCTCAGCTTTTCAGCAACTACCGGCGATTGTTGGTGTCTAGCTACCTTCATAGCTCGAGCGCGTTTAGAGCTCCGAGATAGATTTGAATTGCGTTTGCTAGGCATTAGAAACTTAGACAGTAATACTTAAAATGAGGAACTGGTGTAGTAAAATATCCTACCTAAACAACAAAATGTAATAAGTAATTACAATAACAACAATACAGTAATCGAAAACATATGCCAAGTAAAGGAACGAAATAAACAGCAAACATAACGGAGAAAAGGGAACCAGCGAAACAAACAACGAACCTAACTGATAAATTATCGATATCTCACAAATAAGAAGTAAACTAATGAAAGAAACAATTATGACAAGTAAAGTGACGAAATATACAACAAATCTAACAGAGAAGTGAACTGTTAAGATCCTACAAATGCCAAACTAGCCAACAAAAGAAACAACAAATCTAACGAATAAAGAAACTATCGTGATCCTATGCATATGAACTAAACGAATGAAAGAAACAATAAATATAACAGGAAAACAAACCAAAAAGTCTTATAAACCAACGAAATCACCAGAGAAACTACGAATCACTGAAGTATAACCAGCAAAGTCACGTCAAAGTACTAAAAGCAAACGTTGCCATGCTATAAACAATCAAAATCACCAAAGAAACTATTACTCATTGAAATCCAAAGAGAACACAATGTTGAATAACTTCCATAACATCAAAATGTTCGAACATCTATAGCTGAAGGTGACAGTCCAATACAAGGAGAAAACAATATTTAAGAATCTGGATAATATCACAGCTGAATACATATTGTAAGTCCTCGGATATATTTTCATGATTATACATTAATTGTCACAGAGTAGAACGTTGATTGTATCGTAAGGTAATAGTTCTGCACTTATGCATTCTTAATAAAAGACTTGAATAAAAAAAAAAAAAAAGGCTGTATGTATGAAAATCATGAATCTGAGAAAAAAATGGAACTACATGAGGATAACGGTTCGGAACACAGAACGTTTCATATGTTAACTGCAGCAGGTGTTACACCGCCTGCCATCTGTTGAGTACATTTGCTACTACTTTCGTTGCAGTTGGCGCTATTTATACGTGGCATTTTCCGCTTTTCACACATAACAGGGCTTGGTATCTAGATCCCATTTCACACAAAACATCAATGTTTATTCTTGTCATGGTACTTAGAGCATATTTTATTTAAAGTCTTCAATTTATATACGCACTTCATTTGCTGCAACAGGTGAAAATGAGCACAGTAGATTTCTTGTAATTATATGCCAGTTAAGCCCTACTGGCAGAATCCCAGAATCTGTCTACAAATTCGAAAGTAAAAAAGATAACAGTAACAAAGAATAATTTACATATAGTAGTACACAAACCAGTGCCCAACATGACAGGAATTTATCAAACGCTTTAAACCGCGACCGCACGGCGGAACATAACATATACTACGTAGCACCTATGCTGTCGCATTAGAAGCTTCTTACGACCTTTACGTTTTTGTATTCATATTTTTCAAACAAATAATTTTTGTTACAGATTATAGTGTTGATTGTATCGTAAGGTAGTAAATGGAACTACATCAACGTACCAATGAGGACAAAGGTTCGGAACAGAAAACTTTTCACATGTTAACTGCAACGAGTGTCACAACGCCTGCCATCTGTTGAGTGCATTTGCTACTACTTGCGTTACAGTAGGCGGAAGCATCTTACAATCATTACGCATTTCTTTTCATATATTTCACGTAAGGAACTTGTAATATACATTTTGAAAAGTAGCCTGTTACCCAGTCCAGGATATAAGCAATCAATATAAGAAATTTCATCTAAATCAATGCTGCTGTTTTTGCGTGATGCGGTAACAAACATACAAACTTCCACATTTATAATATGTATATTATATTATACATATGCTAATGTATTTTAGTGAGGTACTGGTTACAATTATAATTTTTGTCCGGTAAAGTACAAATTTTACTGTCTAACCCGTTTAATTCCAGTTTCCATGGTGTTGACTTAGAGCGAGGTATTATGGGGCCACCGTAATAGTGAAAACATCATTCTTGTTGCCATCCAATATTGTGAGTGATCACCTTCGTCGGCCAGTGCAGTTGCACACCCTCGTGGCATGGACGGTATGAGGTTATCAAACATTTCTTGAGGGATATTTGGCCATTCTTAAATGAGTGCAATATCCAGCTCTACAACCGTTGTGGAAGGTGCTGGTCTGCCTGCAAAGCGTCTGCCAAGTGGATCTCTAACATGTTATATCGGGTTAGTCGGTTGTACATGCTTGCCTCTACTTTCGTTCGATTCCCTCAGCTTCAAGCATGGTTTTTCACCAGTGCAACTCTGCCTGGGCGAGCGTTATCGTCCTCCAGAAAGAACCCGTCTCCTACGGCACCTGTGTAGGACATAACAGGAGGTCCAAGAATCTCTTCTTCTTTAAACCTCTGAATAGTCAAAGCGCCATTCTGGACGACATAGCAGTCCGTACGTCTGGCAGTACTGAATCCTACACACACCATTCGTCCAACTCCATGATACAGTGATGTTTCCTGCACATAAGCAGGATTGTTTCACGTTCACTCCAAATGTGTGAACGACGACTGTCTGGCTGAACACAAAATCTTGTCACATATGTGAACAGAACCCGGCGCCATTGGTTATGACTCCTATCCTGACGTTCCTCCGCCCAGTTTTTGCGGGCTAAACGGTGTAGTGGTATTAATGGAAACACAACATAGACTTCCGTGCTTAGAGACCACATTTCTTAATACGATTTCGAACTGTTTGTGTTGATATTGCTGCCTGAAGGATGCGTTGTAGCTGTGTACCATTCAGCCTCCCTTCTGGACGGGTTGGTAGCCGGAAATAACGGTCATATCTTGCTGATGTTGCCTGTGGACGACCTTGCCTTGCCTCCTTTTAACGGTTGCTGTAGCCTGAAAACACGTCCGGGTGCTGGAAATTACACATTAGGCAACAGCCGCAGCCATCTCCTACTGCGTATATCTGATACCAACTCCTTATGTAATTCCTTTGGTAGCGTAAGCAAAACTCTATACTAACGCCTCTGCAGCAATTTTCTGTTATTACCACTATCTCGGTTTCTGTAACGTTGTTGCCTCCGATCAGTGGAACAGACTGAAATGCGTCGAATCACTTTATTTCATTCTACCCATGGAAATTTTTCAGAATTTAAATATCTGAACTGATCCCCTAATTGTTTTGAGCTGTGTACATGGAAAACCAGCAAAGCTAGTGGGCTTCCTGGCCAACTACAATTTGACACACACACACACACACACACACACACACACTCAGATACTTGCACTTCATAGCTCGTTCAAAACATTTTGAAGCTTGCCCCATATTAAAATTTTGCTTTCCCCATCGCTAACTTTGTTAATCAGAATCAGCAGTGATGGAAGGGCTCAATAGATTACAAAGACACTATATTAGTAAGAACATTTCACTGAGATATATGGAATGGGTGGTTTTTCAAAATATGTATTTCCTCAAAAATATGCTTGTGCTGGAGTTTCATATGTGTCTATCCGGTCATATGGGCTACATTTTCTGGTGGAATGAAGGCATATAAGCAACTCTACAAATTGACATGGAAGACGCAACGTTACAGACAAGTTAAAAAGTAAGTCGAAGATAGTCCCAAACTTTTGTACGTTGTTTTTCAAAAGTTCATAGAGGTTCTCACAACTAGAAATGACTCACTGAATTGTAGATATTTAAAAGGAGAATACGGAAGATCAGTTTCATGACACAGTATTCAATTACCTTCTAACTAAGTTTTTCTCCCAAGGCAAACTTTCTGTCAAATGTTGAAATGTTTGTAGACCTTATGGGACTTAACTACGGAGTCATCAGTCTCTAAACTTACAAACTACTTTGGAACTAGCTTATGCTAAAGACGGCACAAACATCCAACCCTGGGGGGGGGGGATTCGAACCCCAGACCGCAGCGGCCGTGCAGACCGTGACTGGCACGCCGCAGACCGCTTGGCCACTGCGGCCGGCAAACCTCCTGTCAACGTGTGGATTGGTGGTGAAAGACTGTTCGCTCAGGGAGGATGCGAGGCGTGAACTGGGCTCCTGAGAGATGGCCTTTAGCTGTGCCTATGTCAGGAGCGAAGAGGCACAAGGGAAATGGTTTGCTGACCTCAATATGCAGTTTTCGCAATAGGGAATGGAGCGGGGGTGAAGGAATTACTAGCCACTTGCGACTGGCTCTGACTGGATGGTGGGTGGTAAAACAGGTTCGTCACTGTGACACGATATGCTGATGAGAGGAGTGAGAAGGTGGAGTGGAAGGACATCTACTGCGTGTCTGTAACTTTCGAAAATAAATCTGAATTATATGACTTTGATATGTTGCGAGTGACAGAGCAAGCTCATTAACATAATGCTGAAAAAAAAGTGGAATAAAATTACATCATAGAATGTTTGGTGGGGCCAAGCCACACAGGCCTCCAAGCATGACAATGTTATGGAAGCTGATTTTCAATGATTGTGGCCTGGGGAAAGGACATATTGTCATCCTTAAAAATTATTTCGTTATATGGTAACATTAAGTCCATGGTTGGTTGAAAATGGTATCCATGTATAAGTAACCATTTAAAGTCAACGATCGGTTCAGTTCGACCATAGGACCCAATAGATTCCATGCTAAAACACACCTCACCATTGTGAAGGAACTGGTAATTTACACATCACTTTGTTGACACTACGGGTATGTGGCTTCGTCGGATCTTCGCTACACACCCACCCAATCATTAGCTATTAACAAATGAATTCTGGAGCGATCTGAGTGACAAAGTTTTCCAGTCCTCTAGGATCCAACCATTATTGTGACTCCTATGTCTCGGGATGCTGTGGGAGGTGGAACTTGACTAACATGGCTGAAGACATGGGTTTGTAACTAAAAGAATTAATTAATCCACATATAATTTTTTCACAATATGCAATGAATACTTCAATTTTCTGTGCTTGTGGTGGTACAAAATTCTTCCTGTTAACACAGTTCTGCAATGTCTCTCTAAGAGTCATGGCATTAGTACATTCCTGACCATTAAAACTTACTACACCACGAAGATGACGAGCTACAGACGCGAAATTTAAGAAACAGGACGAAGATGCTACGTTATGCAAATGGTTAGCTTTTCAAGGCGTTCATGCAAGGTTGGCGCCGGTGGCGACACCTACAACTTGCTGACATGAGGAAAGTTTCCAACCGATTTCTCATACACAAACAGCAGTTGACCGGCGTTGCTTGGTGAAACGTTGTTGTGATGCCTCTTGTAAGGAGGAGAAATGCATACCATCACGTTTCCGACTTCGATAAAGGTCTGATTGTAGCCTATCGCGATTGCGGTTTATCGTATCGCGAATTTGCTGCTCGCGTTGGTCGCGATCCGTTCACTGTTAGCACGAAATGGAATCGGTAGGTTCAGGAGGGCAATACGGTAAGCCCTGCTGGATCCCAACGGCCTCGTATCACTAGAAGTCGAGATGACAGGCATCTTATACGCGTGGCTGTAACGGCCCGATTCCTGAATCAACTGATGGGGACGTTTGCAAGACAAGAACCAACTGCTCGAACAGTTCGACGACGCTTGCAATAGCATGGACTATCAGCTCTGAGTCCATGGCTGCGGTTACACTTTACGCTGCATCACAGACAGGAGCGCCTGCTGTGGTGTACGCAACGACGAACCTGGATGCACGAGTGGCAAAACGTCATTTTTTCGGATGAATCCAGGTTCTGCTTACAGCATCATGATGCTCGCATGCGTGTTTGGCGACATCGCGGTGAACGCACATTGGAAGCGTTTATTCGTCATTGCCATACTGGCGTATTACCCGGAGTGATGGTATGGCGTGCAATTGGTTACACGTCTCCGTCACCTCTTGTTCGCATCGACGGCACTTTGAACAGTGGCCGTTACATTTCAGATGTGTTACAACCCGTGGCTCTACCCTTCATTCGATCCCTGCAGGATAATGCACGACCTCATGTTGCAGGTCCTGTACGGGCCTTTCTGGATACGGAAAATGTTCGACTGCTGCCCTGGCCAGCACTTTCTCCAGATCTCTCACCAATTGAAAACGTCTGGTTAAAGTTGACCGAGCAACTGGCTCGTCACAATACTCTAGATGAACTTTGGTATCGTGTTGAAGCTGCATGGGCATCTGTAACTATATAGGACTGTTTGATTCAATGCCCAGACGTATCAAGGTCATTATGATGGCCTGAATTGGTTATTCTGGGTACTGATTTCTCACGATCTATGCACCCAAATTACATGAAAACATAATCACATGTCAGTTCTAGTATAATCTATTTGTCCAATGATCTGCATTTCTTCTTGGTGTAGCAATTTTAATGGCCAGTACTGTATAAAGCAGTAGTCTACGATACATCAGTATCATCTAAAAATATAAAGGACAGTACACAAAATCATTAATATCATATGATACAGAATCTCTAGAAGGCTAACGTTGTTAAACGGTTAACTCTGCTCTATTTTAAATCGCTATAGTTTTACACTATCATTAAATTACACTGCTACACATAGTCGGAAAATGATTCTATTTCAAAATGTTCAAATGTTTGTATAGCTTATGGGACTTAACTGCGGGATCATCAGTCCCTAAACTTACAAACTACTTACAAACTGAAACTTCCTGGCAGATTAAAATTGTGTGCCGGAACCGGGACTCGAACCTGGGACCTCTGCCTTTCGCGGGCAAGCGCACTACCGACTGTGCTATCCCGACACGACTCACGATGCCGCCTCACAACTTTACTTCCGGCAGTACCTCGCCTTCTACTTACAAACTAACTAATAGTAAGGACGGCACAAATATCCATGCCCGAGGGGGGATTCGAACCCCCGACCGTAGTGGCCGTGCAGACCGTGACTGGAGCGCCTCAGTCCCCTCGGCCACCGCAGCCGGCGTTTCTATTTCATCCTCTTCTACTGGCGCACTGGTTGAAGGCTGGTTGGTTTTGAAGTTATATGCCTCATTAGAACCACTAAAAAGAAAAAAAAAAAGAAAGAAAAAAAGGAGGCACAAATTCTTATTTGCCGCCAGATTTGGCGCTTAGCGCTGGTTGGAAACAATATATTTGCGGGGTCAAAGCTTAAAATTCGCTAAATGTAGTGGGAAAAGCATTAACTTGGCAGCCCTGGACGTTCGCCGCGGCCCCGAGTTTTGAGGCGTGGACTGTCCTGCGCAGCCCCTGGTCCCAGAGTGCCGGCATGACGTCACTAAGAGAGCCGTCAGCGGCAGGTGGCGAAGCCAAACAACAGCAACAGCGCTGGCGCCCGCCCGACTGTTGCGCGCTGGACTGGGGGGAGGGCGTGTCTCAGTGCACTGTAGGGGGGGGGAGCTCTTCCAGCGACTTCCGAAGCCGTGCGTCCGCCACTAGACTGGCTACCAGCGGCCCAGTGGACGTCTTTATGTGTACGGACTCAGAAGGTATCTTTCAGCAGACGTTAGATGCTGCTAAAATCCTCCCCACTCATACCTGCACGGCTCCCCGCGCCCGGCTCTCTACCCCACCACCCCAACAGCTCGTCACGTGACGTCCAACTCTGGCCACTTTTGAGCTGCTGTATTTTGTTCACTTTTGTATTGTCTCCATATATTGCCTTCTATTACAATACACCATTTGTAAGGAAAGACTCAATGTAGCTTTATGATAAACACAATATGTTATTGCTTGAAAGTTAATATTACTGAATGTATAATATACTAAGAACAGTTTACAACTCACCGCAAAGACGTGGCGACGAACTGCGACAGGCACATACAAAAGACACATACACACATACTTTCAGCTATAGGCCATGGCCTTCTTCCGAAAATAGAAGCAAGCCCAGTGTCCGAGGGAACTGCCGGGCGCCGTGGCTCAGCGCGCCCGGTCAGCTGAGCTGAGCCAAGAACACAACGATCAAAAACGAACATACATGATCAGCGTCCGCAAAGAATAGAACTACACATAGAGCAAAAAAAAAAAAAAAAAGGACCAAGGCACTCCAGTCACTGTCTGCATGGCCACTACGGTTGGGGGTTCGATTCCCCCCTCGGGCATGGATATTTTTGCTGTCCTTAGTATTAGCTAGTTCCTAAGCACTTTGTAAGTTTAGTGACTGATGACCCCGTAGTTAAGTCCCATAAGCTATACAAACATTTGAACATTTTTGAAGAAAACAGAACACTCACGCAATCACACAGACACACAACACAGTCATACAACCATCACCTCCGGCTGCCACACTTCGAATCACGCATTGCAGCGAATCGGGGACTGGAGAGGAGGGGAGAGGAGATAGAAAGGTTACGTCATGGTGGTGGGGATGTGTTAAATGGGAATAACGAGATGCAGCTTAGGAATGGTGTGGGGAGGCGGGTGAGGGGAGAAAATAAAATAAAGTAAATAAATATATATACAAAATGCGTGCACACTGCAAGTACACAAGACCGCATACACACACACACTCACTCACACCGCTCGCACACGCGGAGGTGATGGTTCAAAAAAATGTTCAAATGTTTGTAGAGTCTATGGGACTTAACTACGGGGTCATCAGTCCCTAAACTTACAAACTACTTATGAACTACTTACAACTAAGGACGGCACAAATATCCATGCCCGAGGGGGGATTCGAACCCCCGACAGTAGTGGCCGTGCAGACCATGACGGGAGCGCCTCAGTCCCCTCGGCCACCGCGGCCGGCGAGGTGATGGTTGTATGACTATGTTGTGTACCTGTGTGACCTGTGTGATCGCGTGAGTGTTCTATTTTCTGAAGAAGGCCATGGCCGATAGCTGAAAGTGTTTTATGTGTGTGTCTTTTGTATGTTTATCAAAGCAAGACTTATTAGTCTCCAGGGAGTTATTGCGATCGTTATATGAATAAAATTCTTGAATATCCGTCTCCAGATCGCTCATATTTTCTAAAACATGACCGGTTTCGGGACAGCTGCCCATCTTCAGAGCAAAATTTTGAAGTTACAGAGTAACATGTCTTCAGATCAAAACTTTGAAGTTACAGAGTAACCTGTCCTGTAATGAACGACTGTGAACATTCCTTCATTACAGGACAGGTTACTCTGTAACTTCAAAATTTTGATCTGAAGATGGGCAGCTGTCCCGAAACCGGTCATGTTTTAGAAAATATAAGCGATCTGGAGACGGATATTCAAGAATTTTATTCTTTTGTATGTGCCTGTAGCAGCTCGTTGCCACGTCTTTGCGGTGAGTTGTAAACTGTCCTTACTATATTATTAACTCCAACCTGGACTATCCATTATTATAATACTGAATTTAAGTAGATTTAACAGCCTTTTTTGAAGGATGTGCACTTTGTTTCTGTGGTTATTGATATGTATATGGAGAGCAGAGGGTTGAAGGTTAGAATCCCGTGGGATGTTTAAATTTTTTGTTGTTGCATCTTTTGCATTTGTAATGCATTATAATACTTCTTTACGTAACAGCAGTATTTTCTGTAATTTTCTGTTAATTACCAATGACAGTGTGTTCACTCTCACTAGTGATTTCTTCCATTCAAGTGCTTTTTTTCATCTTCACATAACACATGTTATTACTTCTCATTCCTGTAATAAAAGTGTGTTCTTCAGTATTCGAAGTCGTTTGTCTACAAGAGGTACCAGCTCCCAACGATCGTCCTCCTCTCTATCCATCTTTATACCCACCAGTTCCCTCATTGCTTCCTACAACTATCCCTGGAAGGAATTAGATTTTCCTTTCCTCAATACAAATATTCGTACAGCATATTCTGCGGTTCCAGGAGAACCTCTTCTGCGTTTCTAGAAGATGGGCGATATGTTGCCATACTCCCGATCCCGAAGAGCTCCAATATTTCTCACAGTCAAATTCTACAGAAGTTTTAGGTTCAGTTGTAAAGAATATTTCAATTTTCTCAATGACGTGTGATTGGTATGTTTACATACAGCGAAATTGTATTTTGCTGTTCCGCTGATTTAGGGCAGATTTAGAAACACAGTATCAGAAAAATGAATTAGTATTTATTTTGTTGTTAGAGAAAACTTTTTATAAAGATTGTTTGGTAATGTTTTTAAACGCTTACAACTAAGAAATATAGTGTCTACAGTCGGCGTCACATACGAAGGCGGCCCAATTTCAGCCGTACTGCGCATCCTCCTCCATTACCGCAATGACAGCCAATAATGTTCATTCTGTAGCCGCATGGCTGGCCGCGAGTTACACAATGTTTCTCCCGCAGGCCCAACTGTTGGCGCTCGGCCGTAGCTCCTTCCTTCTACGCTTCCCCTATCTCTCCGCCTCTATTTAGCGGAAGTGCCTTCTTATATGAAGCCAGGTATAACTAGTAAATAATACGAAACGTGTTGATAAATGACAGTTTTATGGTGACAATAGAGACTACTGAAACTAACAGCTGCCTCGGTTTAGCAATGTTTATACTATTAAGAAAAGTTAAGGAGATTCTCTGTGTTGCAAAATTACGCTTTCTGTGGGAGAATGAGCATTTCAGATAATCGAGTTGTCTGAGTCAAGGAACGACCGGTATAGAAAACGCTTTTCACTTGTAACAAAACAGTAGCTCAGATAATCCACTTTAGATTATAGATGCTTCTATTTCGTTAATACACAGCGCCTTTAAACATGTTATACTTGAGAGCTGGAACTGTGCACTAGGAGCTGAGAGTGAAGGCAATAGCAATTCTACCATTGGCAATATTTTTGTTCATTCTTCGTTATTAGAGGAGCACTCTGTCAGAAGAATAGTAAATGGCCTATCAGGCCACAATGTCTAAATTTTAATTCTAAAAAGTATTTGTTCTCAAACAAATGTTAAACATAATCACCAACTACTTAGAAAAGTTAATTCAGTTGCAATTGAAACATTTTTAAGCCTAATTAAGGAGCAAGAATGGCAGGATGTTTATAGTGCTGATAATGCAGATGATAAATATAATACTTTCCTGAACACATTTCTGACGCTGTTTCAAAGTTGCTTTCCGCTAGAACGCTCAAAGCAAGATACTTACAGTAACAGTCAGCCAGGCTGGCTGACAAAGGGGATAAGAGTAATGTTAGAAGCAGTCAAAATGAAGATGCAGTAGCTCATTACAAACAGTACTGTAAGGTTCTGAAACAGTCATTAAGAAGACAAAAAGTATGTGGTATGCAAAAAGAATAACAAACTCTCGGGATAAAACCATCTGGTCAGTCGTGAAGGAAGTGTCTGGTCGGCAGCAGTAGATAGAAGATATAAAGTCAGTGCGTAGTAGAAATGTTTCTGTTACTGACAGGTTAGATATATGTGCTGTGTTCAATAATCACTTTCTGAATATAGTAGGTGAATTAAACAGAACCCTAGTTTCTACAGGTAATAATATAACATTTTTAGAAAATGCATTTCCGAGGCTGTTACCTGAAATGGTCCTTCATGATACTTCCAAAGGGGAGATAGAGTCAATAATTAAACCACTAAAGACTCAAGACTTTTGTGCATATGTTGGGGGGTATCTAGCAGAATTCTTAAGTTCTGTTCTCCATATGTTAGCCCAGTACTAAGCCATATTTTGAATTTTTCCTTTCAGAATGGTCAATTTCCTGACAGATTAAAGTACTCAGTAGTGAAACCACATTATAAAAAAGGAGAGAGGGATAATCTAGACAACTGTAGACCTACTTCTATGCCATCGATTTTTTCTAAAGTTTTTGAAAAGGCTGTATATTCAAAATTAATTGATCATTTCAGTTTACATAATTTGTTGTCAAACGTATAGTTTGGTTGTAGAAGTGGTTTAATAACTGAAAATGCTATATTTTTGTTCCTCTCTGAGGCACTTGAAGGGTTAAATAAAAGACAATGGACATTAGGCGTCTTCTTTTATTTAACAAAGGCGTTTAATTGTGTTGATCACAAAATATTGTTACAAAAGTTGGAACATTTTGGAATACGAAAAGTTGCTCACAACTGGTTCACCTCTTACTTTAATAATAGACAACAGAAGATAATTCTCCACAGTGTTGAAAATGGCTATGACGAACAATCGAAATGGGGCACAGTTAAATGTGGGGTGCTCCACGGTTCTGTTTTGGGACCATTGCTGTTTCTTATTTATATAAATGATAAGCCTTCCAGTCCACTCCCATGAACCACAGACATTGCCGAGGTGGGGTGGTTTGCGTGCCTCAACGATACAGATAGCCGTACCGTAGGTGCAACCACAGCGGAGGGGTATCTCTGGAGAGGCCAGACAAACGTGTGGTTCCTGAAGAGGGGCAGCAGCCTTTTCAGTAGTTACAGGGGCAACAGTCTGGATGATTGACTGAGCTGGCCTTGTAACATCAGCTAATGTGGCTTTGCGACACAGCTACTGCGAACGGCTAAAAGCAAGGGGAAACTACAGCCGTTACCTTTCCCGATGACATGCAGCTCTACTGTATGAACATATGATGATGGCATCCTCTCGGGTAAAATATTCCGGAGGTAAAATAGTCCCCCATTCGGATCTCCGGGCGGGGACTACTCAGGAGAATGTGATTATCAGGAAAGACAATACTGGCATTCTACGGGTAGGAGCGTGGATTGTTAGATCCCTTAATCGAGTAGGAAAATTAGAAAATTTAAAAAGGGAAATGGATAGGTTGAAGTTAGATATAGTGGGGATTAGTGAAGTTCGGTGGCAGGATGAACAGGATTTCTGGTCAGGTGAGTACAGGATTATAAATACAAAATCAGTTGGGGGTATCACAGGAGTAGGATTGATAATAAATAAGAAAATAGGAATGTGGGTAAACTATTATGACCAGCACAGTGATCGCATTATCATTGTCAAGACAGATACGAAGCCAACACCGACAACAGTAGTACAGGTTTATATGCCAACTAGCTCTGCCGATGATGAGGAAATCGAAGAAATATATGAGGAGCTAAAGGAAATTATTCAGACAATTAAGGGAGAGGAAAACTTAATTGTTATGGGAGACTGGAATTCGGTAGTAGGACACAAAAGAAGGTTGTACACGTGGAAGAGACCAGGAGACACCGGGAGATACCAGATAAATTTTACAATGGTAAGACATAGATTTCGGAACCAGGTTTTACAGTGTAAGACATACGCAGGGGCAGATATAGACTCTGACCATACTTGTTGGTTATGAACTGTAGACTGAAACGGAAGAAACTACAAAAAGGTAGGAAAATAAGGAGATGGGACCTGGATAAATTGAAGGAACCTGAGGTTCTTAAAAATTTCAGAGGGAGCTTTAGGCAATCATCGACAGAAACAGGGGAAAACAAAACAGTAGAGGAGGAATGGGTAAAATTGAGAGATGAAATAGTGAAGGTAGCAGAGGACAAATAGGTAGGAAGGCAAGATATACAAAAAAACCTTGGATATCACAGGAGATACTAAATTTAATCGATGAAAGGAGAAAATATAAAAATGCAGTAAATGAAACAGGCAAAATGGAGTACAGACGACTAAGAAATGAGATTGACAGGAAGTGCAAAATGGCTAAGCAAATGCAAGGATGTAGAAGAATGTATAAATAGGGGAAATAGATACAGCCTACAGGAAAATAAAGGAAACATTTGGAGATAAGAAAAACAGCTCTATGAATATCAAGGACACTGATGGAAAACCAGTTCTCAGCAAAGAACGAAAAGCTGAAAGGTGGAAAGAGTATATACAGGGGCTCTACAAAATGAACTTCGAGACAATATTGTAGGAAGGGAAGAGGATGTAGATGAAGATGAAATAGGTAATACTGTACTGAGAGAAGAATTTGACAGAGCCCTAAAAGACCTAAGTCGAAACAAGGCCCCTGGAGTAGATGATATTCCCTCAGAGCTACTGAAGTCTCTGGGAGAACCAGCCATGACAAACCCGTTTCACCTGGTGTGTAAGATGTATGAGACAGGCGAAGTACCCTCAGACTTTAAGAAAAATGTTATAATCCCCATTCCAAAGAAAGCAGGTGCAGACAGGTGTGAAAACTACAGAACCATCAGTTTAATAAGTCATGGTTGCAAAATATTAACACGAATTATATACAGAAGGATGGAAAAGCTGGTAGAAGCCGACCTGGGAAAAGATCAGTTTGGGTTCAGGGGAAATGTAGGAACACGGGAGGCAATACTCACTTTACGGCTTATCCTAGAAGATAGAATAAGAAAAGGCAAACCTACATTTCTAGCTTTTGTAGATCTGGAGAAGGCTTTTGACAATGTTGATTGGGATAAACTCTTTCAAGTTCTGAAGCAAGCAGGAGTAAAATATAGGGAGCGTACGGTTATTTACAACTTGTACAAAAACCAGACAGCGGTTGTCAGAGTTGAAGGGCATGAAAGGGTTGCAGTGGTTGGAAAGGGAGTAAGACAGGGTTGTAGTCTTTCTCCATTGTTATTCAATTTGTACATTGAGAAAGCCATGAAGGAAAGCAAGGAGAAATTTGGTGAAGGAATTAAAGTTCAGGGGGAGGAATTAAAAACATTGCGTTTTGCCGACGACATAGTAATTCTGTCAGATACAGCAAAGGACCTGGAAGAGCAATTGAACGGAATGGACAGTGTGCTGAAAGGAGCATATAAAATGAACATTAACAAGAGCAAAACTAGGGTAATGGAGTGCAGTCTAAGAAAATCAGGTAATTCTGAAGGAATTAGATTAGGTAACGAAACAATAAAGGAGGTAGATGAGTTTCGTTACTTGGGCAGTAAAATAACAAATGATGGTCGCAGTACAGAGGATATAAAATGCAGTATGGCAATGGGTAGGAAAGCATTCTTGAAAAAGAGAAATTTGTTAACATCGAATATTGATTTAAGCCTAAGGAAGCCCTTTCTAAAGCCATTTGTATGGAGTGTTGTCTTGTATGGGAGTGAGACATGGACGATAAACAGTGCGGACAGGAAGAGGATTGAGGCTTTTGAAATATGGTGCTACAGAAGAATGCTGAAGATTAGGTGGGTGGATCGCGTAAGCAATGAGGAGGTACTGAACAGAATTGGGGAGAAAAGAAATTTCTGGCCTACCTTGAGTAAAAGAAGGAATAGATTGGTAGGACACATTCTTAGACATGAAGGAATTGTGAACTTAGCATTGGAGGGAAGTGTGTGGGGTAAAAATCGCAGAGGAAGACCAAGAGATGGGTACAGTAAGCAGATTCAGACAGATGTAGGTTGCCGTTCTTATGTGGAGATGAAGAGGCTTGCTCAGGATAGGATATTGTGGAGAGCTGCATCAAACCAGTCTCCGGACTCAAGACCACAACAACAACACTTGTCTACATTGAGATACAACTGTCATTTCCTGCACCTACCGTCGATTCGTTGCAGAGCCTCCTGCATTTCAATACAATTTTCCATTCTTACAACCTCTCTACATACTACATCATCATCCGAAAAAACCCTCAGTGAACTTCCCATATTATTCTCAAAATCTTTTATATATAGCGAATTGCAACGGACCCACGACACTCCTCTGTGGCACATCTGACATCACTCTAATATCGAAAGACTTCTCTCCGTTGAGAATGACATGCTGCGTTTTGTTATCTAGAAATTATTTAATCCTACCACACAATTGGTCTGATAGTCCATATGCTCTTACTTTGTTGATTAAACGACTGCGGGGAACTGTATTAAACGCCTTGCAGAAGTCAAGGTCACCCTAGCAGTGCCGTGTCTACCAGGTAATCAGTGCGTGCTGTTTCACCGAGCTATATGTCAAAGTAATGTTTCCCACTCTAAATTCTCCTGCTCTATTTGCATACGATTTCCCATATTGCCTAGAAGTTGAAATTAAAGAAAAAGTAATTATAAATAAATGTTTCTGTTAATTTCCTGTACCTCTATGTCACTGTAAACGCCTCATCTGCTTGATAGAACTTTTTTTTCTATGATATTTTTACAAAGATATTTTTCTGCTAATATAACTAACATGCGATGTTAAGAAAAAATGAGAAACTCTTTGACAGTGTTTCGTAGAGAGAACAAGCGTCATAGATAAACGTCAGGTAATGCTGCTCACACAGGTCCAGATCTAGGCCATAATTCTGAAACTAGAACAGCTTATGGAAACTAGGGTCTGGCAGTATCCAGTGATAAGGCTAAACAAACCAGTTCGTACAGTGATGATTCTGTTAATACGCGTACTCATAAACAACCTACATCATCTTTATTACCTCAGAACTAGCATCAGTCGCTCCCCACGGAAATTACATAACTTTATTTGTCCGAAATTTCATAGATTTAGCCATTTATGATCTGATAATACTTAATGCATCATGCAAAGTCTAGTGCGACATCCTTAGCTGTCTGAAAACGCATCTGGACACTTTTTTAGCTTCTGGTAGACCTGGTGCAAGTGTTCATATTTGTGATTTTCTCCATTAACAGGATGTTCTTTATAATAACTGCATCTTTACAGCGAACAAATACTTTCACTGTGGCCAGACGGCGCAGGTAAGTTTTTTTTACCACTGCTGTTAGATGCGGGGTTAGCTATCGCCCCTGAAAGCGAGTAGCGATACGCCAGGTGCGAGCGAACAGCGCAAACGCCTCGAAACTCCTGGCGCTCTGCGATATGCCAGCGGCGTGTAGCGAGGTGGAAGCGGCGAAGTGCCTTAACACTGGTTCAGAAAAGTTACTTCCATGTCTCAGAGAATAAAAACTTTTCAGTACTTACCACAGAACATACACCACTAGTCAAAAGTTTTTGATAACCTATGGATTTGTGGTTAAGACAGAGATTTAATTTTAAATAATCTATCACAGCTCTCTTCTGATACTAAAACAAGCATAAACATTTAAAGACGGACTGACTCGGTTGAATATTTGACCGGTTATCCGTATGGTGCTATGCTGATGAGTAACCAAAACAACACTGACATGTCTTTATCCAAGACGGTCCACTCGAATAGGCCTCATACTTCAGCTCTCTGTGTATCAAGCAGTTCACATTAGTTTTCAGTACACTGTGTGCATGCTAGCAGTGCGTTTGTGTATCTGATCATATGCATACTATACTACCTCCAAATGGAACGGAAGCAGGAGATTCGAATTGAAAACGTGCTGTAACTGAAGCTCTGCAATAGCTACAAAAATTGGCGAAGCCCTGTCTACGGTAGTGTATAGGTTGCAGCGGTTCAAGTAAACCAGTGCCAATGCAAGTGTTTCGCGATCTCGAAGACCCCTTGTAACATCATACAGGAAGGATCAGTTCAAAATGTATAAAGAGTAAACGTCAGAGGATTCGTACGGCACCTGAAACAGCAATGGTCCAAGGTGTTATTCACGGATGAATCCAAGTTTGAAGTATTTGGAAGCTATCGGCGAATGTTTGTTCGTCGACTTCGTGGAGAACGCTTAGTCAGTGTGTAACACCTACGCTGAAGCATGGAGATGGAGATGTTTTGTGGATGATAAAGTAGGTGATCTCATCCGAATTAATGGAACATTAAAGAAGGAAGGATATCACAGGCTACTGATCAACAATGCAGTTCCATCTAACAAGAGGCTTATTGTTCGTGGGTTTGTTCTGCAGCAGGATAGTGACCCAAAACATTCTTCTAAATTGTGTAGAGGGTATGTCAATAGAAAAGAGAAACGCGGGGAAATGAAAAATATGATTTGAACGAATCACTCACGAGACCTAAATCCCACTGAACTGTTATGAGATGAACTTGACAGGGAGGTCCGAAAACTGAGGCCCACTGATGTTGAAGAAATATGGAATAATTTACAGAGCTGTTGGACTGCAAAATCTGCACAAACAACACAAAATCGTATTTCCAGGTGCAGCTGTTCGGAGGGCAAAGAGTAAATATTCTGAGAATGCAAATACATTAACTATACTGTATTATACTTAATGATAGAGAGAGAAATTGTACTTTTTGTAGATCTATTTAGATTTACATGTGTTTGTACATTAAAAAATCTAGTTTTGTGCATAGGTGATCGAAACATTTTGACCTGTATTGTACATACTCATAGACAAACACATACGAAAAATTGGTTAAAAAGGATAAAAAACCAAATAAGTAAATAAACAAAAAATAGGTTATTAACGTTATGACTTTTAAGAACAGCAACTGACGTTGCGTAGAGACGGCGTTGGACGCGTCACGTATCACATGTACAACGTTATATCTTCAGAAAAGAGTCAGAATCGATCTGATAATTTTTCAAATATAGTTATTTCCTTTATTATGGGGCCGCAGGAAAATATATATCGTAAAACGATATTATAAAAACGTTTAACCTCCTCATGAAGCTAATAGTTTATTATTTTAGCGATATCTGTTTCGGCCTTAGGCCATTTTCAAGCAATTTTGGAACGAATTTACGAAGTTTGGATTTAGATAATGTTTCACATAAATTCGAAAGATAAATATGGTACAATAAACGTTTTTATGTTACAGGCAGTATCTACCTGTCATTATACTTATCTTTCTGGTGCGCTAATTTAACATATGTACTTATTGTGTGCAGCTATTATGAACTTTTAATATACCTTTATAAAGTTCTTAATTAATGGTATATCACAGTTCCATTGAAATGCTGCATGTTTACAAAGATATTGATTTCGTAAGGTTTTATTCTTTGACCATGCAATAGTGTATTCCTGGTTTCTTGAGATGTTATTTTTGAAGCTTTATTCCTTTGACTGTATCATCTGTGGTTGAAGTATTATTGGTAATTTCGTACTATCTTTGTATATGAAATAGTGTTTATCTGGATTTATCCATTATCCAACATTATAAAATCGATAAAATTTTGTAAATAAATATTGTGTTTACAATGTGTGATCATTTAGAATTTCGTTATGGAATGCTTTTGTGTAGAAGTAAATTTCTAATTCTTCCAGGATATTCTTATTTGTCCCTTTGGATATTTTATGTAATATTTGCATTGCTTTTTGAATATCAGTGGTGGTGTACTTTTCGGTCTTTCGGTGCTGGTAGAAAGTGGATTGGTTGTTATCTGTTATGTTCCCTGAATCTAATCATGAAATAACGTCCTGTCTGGCCGATATAAAATTTCTTACAATAATCACACGTAATTATGTAGATACTGGGCTATTAAATTTTGCTGTAATGTTATGGCTTTATGTAGTTTCACGTTTAAATTATTATTTGTACTGAAAACAAGTTTTACTTGTGTTTGCCAGAAAATTGCATTAATTTCGTTCGAGATATCTCCTATGAAAATTGTAGGGATGTACGTAAATTTTATATGCTGTGGTGTTTCTCTGTCGAGAGTTATGTCTCTATGTATGGACTTTCTATCTTCTGTGCATCTGTTATAAATTTTTTTGAGCACACCAGATGTATTTCGCAGCATTGGCCGTAATGTTTTATTTTAAAAACCACAAATCGATTGCGATCACATAATGATCATCTTCAGTGTCCTTCAAACGAGCATATGAATGCCCTGAATGTAACTCCAACGTTGCAGTTACATTCAGGGCATTCATATGCTCGTTTGAAGGACACTGAAGATGATCATTATGTGATCGCAATCGATTTGTGGTTTTTAAAATAAAACATTAACGGCCAATGCTGCGAAATACATCTGGTGTGTTCAACATTGAGTGGTCGTGGAGCACCTCCAAGTAATGGATTCGAACCTCAAAATAAATGTTTTAGATTATTTCTGGGTTCAAATAATTTATGTGTGCTATGTAATTTAATCTTTGGATTTCTTTTTCAATTTTGTCTTTTTCTAAAGGTAGGTTGTTTAATTTATTTACCATGGAATGCAAATAGGCATATTTGCGTGATGTGGGATGACATGAATGGCGTTGATTATATTGTCTGATGTCGTTGGTTTACGATAAATGTCAAATGAATATTGGTTGCAGTTATTGCTTATTTCCAATTGAAGGAAGTGTTTTGAACCATTTGTTTCCTATTCTTATGTGAATTAAATTTTGTATGTAAGTTGTTAAGTGTATTTCATCAATATCTGTACCAGTTACTTTTATTAGCATCAGCATATCACCCACATAACAACAGTAATATATATGGTTAAATTTGGATAAGTAGTGAAGAATTTTTCTTCTGTTTGGTGTAAAAATATGTCTTCTAAATTACCAGCTATTGAGATTCCCATTGCTACACCATCCTTTTGGTTGTATAATTTCCCATTAAACTGAAAGTAGTTTTGGCATAAAATGAAGGTAAGTGTATGTACGAGTTCTTCTGTTTCCATGATTCATTTTTTTTATCTGAGTTGGTTTTCTTTGATAATTTGTATGGTTTAATCATTTCATCATGTTATGTCGAAAGACACAAATTTACTGTTTGGTGGTATTATAATATTTTTATTGTCTTTGCGACTATTCAAGAATTTTTGTGGGTACATTTATTATTGTATCTATATAGTTTTGTAAGTAATGTGTTCTTTTTCTACTTATGAGATAGGCTGGGCTATCTATACAGTTTACTATACGACGTATAGGTATATTTTGTTTATGTACCTAGGGTCGGGCTCGAAGGTTTGGTTTTTAGGGTTCATACTCGTCATTGATTTATTTTCAAAATGAGGTATCAGTATGTAATTTTTTATACTTCGTTTAGTCTGAGCAGCAAATTTGTTAGTAGGGTTGTGTGGTATTTCAGATATATTATTCCCATTGAAGAATCTTTCAAATCTCTGTATTTATTCTGTTTTATTGATGATGACGACACTTTTATCTGATTTTAGTGCTAAAGAATTATTTGCTATTAATTTTTCATTTATTTTTGTTTATATTTTTTGTTGGTTTAATTCTTTCTTGTGGAATTTTTGGCTGTTTCTTTCTCTGTAATTTTAGCTACTTTTATTGTGAGTTCATTTTACTACCTAATGCGTATTTTTTCATGTATACTGCAATTTTCCTAGTTTTGATTGTATGTTTTATCAAATATTTATTTAGAGTTGGTTTAATATTGTATTTAAGATCTTTTTTAAGTAAATTTGATTCTTCTTCTGAAATTCTATGTCTGTTAATATTTTGATTCATGGATAAAATTGGAATGTTGTGTGTTGCTGTTCATATATTGGGATTTCTTTTGTGTTTGTAGCAATTTAGTAAATTTTTTATTGCCTGTAAGTCTGACCTGTCTGCTTGTATATTCATTATAATACTCAATAAAATCATACATCACATCAAAGACTACAGGAGACAACTATTACATAATTGCAAATAAACTACATACATTTGTGATGTAATTATGCAGTTATGTAAAAGTGTGTCTTCTGTAGTCCTTGAGGTTATGTAAGATTTTAATGAGTATTGAAATGCGTATACAAGCAGACAGATCAGACATACAAACAATAGAAATTTACTAAATTGCTACAAACACAAAAGCAATCCCTATATATGAACAACAACACACAAATTTCGAATTTTATGCATGAATCAAAAACTCAACACACACAGAATTCTCAGAAGAAGAATCAAATTTACTCAATAAAGTCTTAAATACAATATTGAACCAACTGTAAATAAGAATTTGATAAAAATGTAATCACAACCAGAAAAATTGCAATAGACATGGTAAAAATAACCACTAGACAGCAAAATGAACTCACAATAAAAGTAGCTAAAATTATAGAGAAAGAAACAGCCAAAATTTCCAACAAGAAAGAACTAAATGAACAAAAAATATTTACAAATCAAATGTTCAGATGTTTGTTAAGATTATGGGACTTAACCACGGGGTCATACGTCCCTAAACTTACAAACTACTTATCAACTACCTTATACTAAGGACGACACAAATATCTATGCTCGAGGGGGGATTCGAACCCCGACCGTAGTGGCCGTGCAGACCGTGACTGGATGGCCTCAGTCTCCTCAGCCACCGCGGCCGGTAAAAATAAATATAAAAAAAAATAGCAAATAATGATTTGGCACTAAAATCAGATAAAGGAAATTGTATCATTATCATCAATAAAAATGAATACATACGTCGGAAAAGAAGTTGAATATATCCTTGCCTGCTGAGGACATAGTCTTGAATTTTTAAAGGGAGGTGGTGACACCGCATCTGTGTCCCTAGATGTCGCAATACGTTATTCTAAAGCGGCATATTCAAATTTCAAGGGCTATGGTTTTTAAGACGTTTCGTACCTTCTCAACACCCCTCGTACATAAGTGAACTTGTACTTTCTTTTGCCTGTGTAACCATAGGAGTTTTGATTTGTGGACCTATGGAAAAGCACTGATGGAAAAATACACTCCTAGCCATTAAAATTACTACACCACGCAGATGACGTTCTACAGACTGGAATTTTTACCGACAGGATGAAGGTGCTGTGATATGCAAATGCTTAGCTTCTCAGAGCATTCACATACGGCTGTTCTGATGCCTCGTGTAAGGAGGAGGAATGCGTACCATCACGTTACCGACTTTGATAAAGATCGGATTGTAGCCCATTATTATTGCGGTTTATCGTATCGCGACACTGCTGATCGCGTTGGTCGCGATCCAATGACTGTTAGCAGAATATGGAGAGCAATACGGAACGCCCTGCTGGATCCCAACGGCCTCGTATCACTAGCAGTCAAAATGACAGGCTTCTTATCCGCATGGCTGTAACGTATCGTGCATCCACGTATCGATCCCTGAATCAACAAATGGGGACGTTTGCAAGACAATAACCATCTGCACGAATAGTTAGACGTTTGCAGCAGCATGGACCATCCACGCTCTGTTTGACTCAATGCTCAGGCGCATCAAGGCCGTTATGACGGCCAGAGGTGGTTGTTCTGGGTACTGATTTCTCAGGATCTTTGCACCCAAACTGCATGAAAATGTAATAAAATGTCAGTTCCAGTATATTTGTCCAATGATACCCGTTTATCATCTGTTTTTCTTCTTGGTCTAGCAATTTTAGTGGCCAGTAGTGTACATAATTCACTTCCTTCTATAATCTTTTTTTTATTTCTAAAATAAATAGCGATGCATTGATGAGTTGAATAAGTTATGTTTGTTTCGTTCCCTCCAGTACAGGAGTTGTTTAGAAAAAAAGAAACAACTGCAAAAATTCCAAAATCCGATTTCCAACACTTATTATCCCTCTCTAAAGTGATCCCACCTTATTCCAAACTTAATGAACATTGTTGACACTTGATCCTTGTAACAAGAGGGAGGTCACTGTCCACATTTCGTATGCTGCTTGACAGAAGGTGCTGCTCTTACTGACTTAGACATATAACTAAAGTTTTTATTTTTTCTTTAAGAAATTTTGCACACTTGATCATCAAAACAAGAGAGTACTTTACAACGGGTCTTGACTCCCATTTACCAATTACTAGTAAGTTCGCTCATGTATGAACCTTTTTCATGAATATATATGAATCGCATGTCAGCGTATGGTACATGGCAAAGTGAAAACGCCGAAAGTTGACGTATATACATTTGATATTTGGAGGAGAAGAAGGGGCAGAATGAACAGACAGATGTGTCTACGATTAGGGAGGGGGGATAGATCGAAAGAGGGGGAAGAGTTGGTGGACAGACAGATGGAAGAGGAAGAGCTGGACAGAGTGCAGAGAGAGAGAGTATGCAATAAATACAAACTCAGACAACGCCGGATTATCATTTAGTTAATGTTGAAAATAGGTACTTCAGTTTTCATTTTCAGGTATAATATTATGATTAAGAAGACGGTTAGTAGAGACTAATCCTACAAAGGCTGGTATACGGTGCATCTCGATATAGGAAAGGTCTGAGGTCCCACTGCGGTGTCTCGGTCCAGACTCTGATTGGAAAGGCGAGGTCAGCCGACACGTGAGTAATCCCAGAGCGACGCTGGAGAACTGGCGATGAGTGCCGCTGCGCCACTAAAAATAGCCGGTGCGCAGAGGTACTCTCGAGGGTCTATTTCCGCGCACGTGACGTCGCGGAAGGGGAGGACCTCTGGCGGCGGTTTAAGTGCCGTACAGTGGTTCCGGTTTCACCGTCGACCTTCATCCAAGGCTTTTGAAGGGACGCCTTGCACGTTAGTGTGACCGCAGTAAATATCCGAGCAACAGGTAGCCTATCTTTCAGGTGAATTGGCATTACAGTGGTTAGCAATCTCATTCGTTAAAAGGGTCAAATTCCATTTGTGAGTTATTAAAAAAATATATGTTCTAGAACCGTGCTTTCAGCTAGCTCTTTACTCACATGATGTGGTGAGTGCTATCGATAAGGGATGTCAAATAGATTCCGTATTTCTAGATTTCTAAAAGGCTTTCGACACTGTATCTCACAAGCGTCTTCTAATCAAATTGCATTCTTATGGAATATCGCCACAGCTGTGCGATTGGTTTCGTGATTTCCTGTCAAAACGGACACGGTACGTTGTAATTGACAGTACGTCATCGAGTAGATATCTGGAGTTCCCCAGGGAAGTGTTATAGGGCCCCTACTGTCTCTTATTTTTATGAACGATTTAGGAGACAATCTGAGCAGCTCTCTCGGACTGTTCGCGGATGATGCTGTCATTTATCGGTTAGTACAGTCATCATATGATCAAAAGCAACTGCCAAATTATTTAAATAAGATAGCTGCATGATGCAAATTTGGCAATTGACCCTTAATAATGATAAGTCAACCATATGACCACTAAAAGGAATCCGTTAAACTTCAGGTACACGAAAAATCTGTCAAACTTACAGGCAGTCAATTCTACTAAACACCTAGGAGTAACAGTTGCGAACAACTGAAATTGGAAAGCACATACAGAAAATCTTGTAGGGAAGGCGAACCAAAGACTACGTTAGAAGATACAATAGTTCTACTAAAGACACTGCTTACACTACACTTGTGCGTCCTATTTTCTACAATTGCTGCGTATTGTGGGATCCACACTAGGTGGTACTAACGTACGATTTACAGAAAATTTAGAGAAGGTCAGCTCGTTTTGTATTATCGTGATACAGGGGAGAGAGTGTCACGGAAATGATGTATGAGTTGAGGAGGAAAACATTAAAAGAAAGGCGTTATTTCTTGCGGCGAGATCTATTTGCGAAATTTCTTTCGCCTACTTTCTCTTTGGATTGCGAACATATGTTGTTAGCACCCACCTACATAGGGACACACGATCATCATAAAGATAAGAGAAATCAGATCGAAAACAGAAAATATTAATGTGTTACTTTTTCCCACGAGCTAATAGAGGGTGGAACTGTAGAGAAATATCGTAAAAATGGTTCGATGAACCTCTGCCATGCACTTCAATGCGACATGCAGAGTATCCATGTATATGTAGATGCAGATGAAATAAATGGAGATCACATACGACGATGTTGTTGGTGTTTGTATGGTCTTCTGTCAGGACACTGGTCTGATGCAGCTCGCCACCATACTCTATCCTGAGCAGTCGTCTTTATCTCTCATCTCCTCTCGCACAACCGGAGATTACGTTTATGTGACCTGTACGATTGTGGTAATGATCTTTTTTTCTGAGGGGGAGCCGATAGTTTAAACGTTGTATGTGTGTGTTTGTCCTTTTATGTTCCAGTCGCAGCTCGTCGTTACGTCTTTGCGGTGAGTTGTAAAGTGTCTATATATAATTTTTAAGTATATGAATACTTTCAGGTAGTCGTTACATTATAGATTGGTGTGTTTACCGAGACATACAGCAGCAAGGGTCACTTTGGGATGCACGATAGCGCTCTCGTCGGACACGCAGCTAGGCGCTGACATCTGCCTGCATGACGTGAGCTAGCGCAGCAGCTGAACAGCGAACTGCCTGGCTGACTTGACTAGTTCAGCAGCGCAGAACCCACCAGCAGCGCCTCATCACGTATGCATTGCATTCTGGGATCGGGGAAAGTGCGCCGACAAGACCAACACGCTGCTAGTTCATCAGTCGCGCGCAAACCGGCTTCTTGTCAAAGACCTAATGTGAGAAGGTGGCTCACTCCTATTACACGTAGTTCACAAAAACACAGCTAAGTATTGCGTGTATGATTTATGGCAGCCGTGGAAGTCGTACAACCGTTACGGACATTACGTTTGTAGAGCTTGTGGGACTTAACTGCGGGGTCATCAGTCCCTAAACCTACAAACTACTTATGAACTAGCTTATACTAAAGACGGCACAAACAGCCATGCCCGAGGGGGGATTCGAACCTCTGACCGCAGTGGCCATGCAGACCGTGACTGGCAAGCCGCAGACCGCTCGTCCACTTCGGCCAGCTTATTATGACATCGCCCTGGCGTCGTTTAATGTACCGCTTGCCCTCTTCGCTTCATAGCGTCGAAATTACTATGAGATAAACACAGAGGCCCCAAATATGTTATATTCTAGCTTCGAACAGAGGAAACGTATGATAAATTGAAGGAAGTTACAGATCAGTATGCAGCTCCTGAACTGTCAGGAAGAAAAGTGCAGTTATGTTCTTTAAAAAGAAAACTTCAAAGGTGGCACGTTCATAACTATACGACATGCTTAATGTAGAAGTAGGTATCCCTACTACAGCAACTCAAATCAATAAATAAGTCTCCTGGTCCCAATTGTATATCAATTAGGTTCCTTTAAGAGTATTCTGATGCAATGGCCCCTAGCAATACCTAGCTATCATATACAACCGCTCGCTAAGCGAAAAATCCGAACCCAAAGACTGGAAACTAGCACGGTTCACTCGAATATTCACGAAAGGCAATAGGAGTGATATGTAAAGTTGTAGGCCTATATCATTGACGTCGATTTGCAGCAGGATTTTAGAATCTTTACTTTCTTCAGACATTATGCACTAGGTCGAAGAGAACTATATATTCAGCCCATCTATTCAGCTCTTTACACCTTTGATGTTATTGACAAGGGTTCTGAAAAACGATTCCATGTTTCTAAACTTCCGGAAGGCTTTTGACACAGTACCTCACGAGCATCTGACAAACAAATTGCGTGGTTGTGGAATATTGCCACAGTTGTGCGATTGGATTCGTAAGTTCCTTTCAGAAAGGACACAGTAGGTCGTAAATGACGGAAAGTCATTAAGTAAAAAAGAAGTATTATTTCGCGTTCCCCAGGGAAGTGATATAGGGGGCCTACTGTTCATTATCTTTATAAATCATGTAGGAGGCAATGGGACGAGTCCTGTTAGACTGTTCGCGGATGATGCTGTCATTTATCGGTTAGTAAAGTCAATAGACGACCAAAATCAACTGCAAAATGACTTATATCAGACATCTTTATGGTGAAAAAATTGTCACTTAACCCTGAATAATGAGAATTCTGGAATCATCCATAAAAGCACCAAAATCCGCTAAACTTCATTTAGCCCATAGCTCACTCAAATCTACAGGTCATTATTCAACTAAATACATATGAATAACAATTACGAACAACTTAAATTGGAAAGAAGAAATAGAAAATGTTGCAGGAAAGGCGAACCAAAGGCTACGTTTCACTGGCAGATCACTTAAAGGATGCAACAGTTTTACTGAACTAACAGCGTGAACTACACTTGTGCGTCCAATTTTGATGTATTGCTGCCGATTGTAGGATCCTCACCTAACTTGACTGGTGGACAGTTGAGAATGTTCAAAGAAGGGCAGCACGTTTGTATTATAGCGATATGGAAGAGAGAGTGTCACAGAAATGATGAACGAGATGGGGTGGATATCATTAAGAGTTATACGTTGCGTCGACTTTCTCTACTGAAAAAAAAAAAAAAAAAAAAAAAAAAAAAAAAAAAAAAAAAAAAAAAAACACTACTAACCATTAAAATTACTACAACAAGAAGAAATGCCGAAGATAAAAATTCATTGGAAAATATATTATACTAGAACTGACATGTGATTCCATTTTCATGCAATTTGGGTGCATAGATCCTGAGAAATAAGTACCCTGAACAACCGCCTCTGGCCGTAATAACGGCCTTGATACGCCTGGGCATTGACTCATTCAGAGTTTGGATGGCGTGTACAGGTACAGATGCCTATGCAGCTTCAACACAATACCACAGTTCATCAAGAGTAGTGACTGGCGTATTGTGATGAGCTAGTTGCTCGGCCACCATCGACCATCGACCATCGATCCAATTGGTGAGAGATCTAGAGAGTGAACAGGTCAGGCAGCAGTTGAACAATTTCCGTATTCAGCAAGGCCCGTACAGGACATGCAACATGCGGCTGTGCATTATCATGCTGAAATGTAGAGTTTTGCAGGGATCGAATGAGGGGTAGACCCACGGGTCGTAACACACGTGAAATGTAACGGCCACTGTTCAAAATGTCGTCGATGCGAACAAGAGGTGACTCAGACGTGTAACCAGTGGCACCCCATACCATCACGCCGGGTGATACGCCTGTATGGCGATGACGAATACACGCTTCCAATGTGCGTTAACCGCGATGCCGCCAAACACGGATGCGACCATCATGATGCTGTAAACAGAACCGGGATTCATCCGAAAACATGAGGTTTTGCCATTCGTACACACAGGTTCGTCATTGCGTACACCATCGCAGGTGCTCCTGTCTGTGATGCAGTGTCAAGGGTAACCACAGCCATCGTCTCCCAGCTGATAGTCCATGCTACTGTAAACGACGTCGAACTGTTCGTGCAGATGGTTGTTGTCTTGCAAACATCCACATCTGTTGACTCCAGGGATCGAGACGCGGCTGCACGATTCGTTACAGCCATGCAAATAAGATGCCTGTCATCTCGACTGCTAGTGATACGAGGCTGTTGGGATCCAGCAAGGCGTTCCGTATTGCCCTCATGCACCCACAGATTCCATATTCTGCTAACAGTCATTGGATCGCGACTAAGGCGAGCATCAATGTCGCGATACAATAAACCACAACCTTTATCAAACCCAGAAATGTGATGGTATACATTTCTCCTCCTTACACGGAGGCATCACAACAACGTTCACCAGGCAAAGTCGGTTGACTGCTGTTTGTGTATGAGAGATAGGTTGGAAACTTTCCTCATGTCAGCACGTTGTAGGTGTCGCCACTGGCGCCAACATTGTTTGAATGCTGTGAAAAGCTAATCATCTTCTTCCTGTCTGCTAAAATTAAAAAAAAAAAAAAGGTTCAAATGTTTGTGTAGCTTATTGGACTTAACTGCAGGGTCATCAGTCCCTAAACTTACAAACTACTTATGAACTAGCTAATCCTAAGGACGGCACAAATATCCATGCCCAAGGGGGGATTCGAACCCCCGACCGTAGTGGCCGTGCAGACCGTGACTGCAGCGCCTCAGTCCCCTCGGCCACCGCGGCCGGCTGTTAAATTTCGTGTAGCTCGTCATCGTCGTGGTGTAACAATTTTAAAGGCCAGGAGTGAATTTTGATAGCTTTGACCAGCATAAGGAGACAAGATTATCACTATAAAGTAAGGGAAATTAGTTCGAAATCGAAAATTTTTATGTGTTCCAGTATTAGAGAATGGAGCGGTAGTGAAATGTTATAAAAGCTTTGAACCCTCTGCCATGCACTTCATTGTGAGTGGCTGAGTATTTATGTACATGTAGACATGTTCATTAGGATATTCTACAGAAGCAGCATGTGATCCATGTCGACTCAATGTTGAATGTCAAACCAATACTGTGGCGCAACACCAGTTAAGAGTCCATACAGGGTAAGGTATACGATGCGCAGAGGCGAGTTTTCGTCCGTAGCGCCGAGCGAATTCATTCCTTCGTTTGGAAAGGGAGGCCGCGTCAGTCCACTTTCGCCTGCCTGCCATTGAGCTGGGCACTTCTGTTCCCCTCCGGCGCTCGCTCACTGCTCCGGCCGCTACCCCCACCACTACCGCTGTCCCCAGGCTTGCCCAGCCATGTGCGCATCTACCGGCCAATTTATCCCGTGTGCACTCTACCAGTGAATTGTGCCTGTGGCACTCGCTTTCGCTGTGGGGTGACGATTTGTGCACACGTGCACGACGACTCACTAACAAATGTAAGCATCATAGCATTAACTCAGTAAGTTTGAAAGATGTTAATATAAATGGCTGACTGTGATTTATTCATACGGAACAGTGATACATGTGAGGAACACAGTAGTTTGGAAGTGCAACGGGTGTCTACAGAATGGTTCATGGAAGGCCAAAGGACATTGAAGGACACATCTGCATCTTCATCAACAACAGTGCATCAGTAGAACAGTGGAACACATTGTATAATATCTCAGGTTGTAGTTTGTCGTCGTTTATTAAGTGATGCAGTATGAACACATCATCCAGCTCTCTGCCTGCCATTGGGTAATGTACTGAAATATGCTAGACGAGAATGGTATATGAATCGACCTAATTTAGAAAAGGAATGGAATTACATAGTGATTTGGACTGTTGAAGGTTGTCTTTGTTTAACAATGATAGCCGCATTTTTGTTAGCCACAGACAGAGGGAGAAGTCTCAGAATGACTGAATTCTCACAGGCATTCAGTGCCAAATCAAGGCCTTATCTATAAGGTCATATAGGGTAAAACCACAATTGATTTTTGTACATGGCAATGTGACTAGTTTCGCCTACGTGAACAACACCACAGTCTAACATACACAGTCGCAACACTCACTGCTGTGAAAGTTGTTACCAACTGACACTAGTACTCTTAGCCGTCGACAAGCTGCTGAAGAAGTGAAGTTAGTTTATAATTATTTTTGTACGTAATACCCGAAATATTTAGTATAATTTTTGCTTTACAAGCATTACTAAAATATCTAGAGACATACATAATACGGAAATTAACGCAAAAAAGCAGCCTAATATAACTGATTCACTGGTATAAACAAAAACTTCGTTATGAACAGATGCTTATGAATATGTGTATATTTGCACTGCATTCCGCTGATGTTAAGTAGGATATAAACATAAGAGAAACGTAAATTTCTATTGTGGTCTGTTCTTATTATGACAGGTAGTTTATTACATTTATCGATTCCGTGTGGAGTCTAACGATCACACATTTATACATCTCACACGTCTTTTTTTATACCCGCATATTCATTTGAGTGTAATTACTTTAGCTTGAAAACCAATGATTCAAAGATTCTTGCTGGTTGTGGTTCAACTGTAGCAACAATTTTGGATTTTGGTTCTTTTTCGTTGGAATACAGTTTGATGGCATTTGCGTTTTATTCCCACGTCAGTGACGATTTTCCTTCATCTACATCTGTGGTGGCTGATTTGGTACGTTAAATGCTGTAGTTATTGCATACTGTATACGTTTGCTTCCTTCTACCCTCACCGATTTTACTGCAACTGTAGAGAACAAATCTTACCGTTCCTGACTAGTAAAATGACGTCTTTCTGTCAATGGGCAAGTCTTCTTTTGTTTCCTAGCCATTTTTTCTTTTTAAAAGAAAATGATATTATTGAGTAAATGCTTGTAGGTTCAAGATAATTGTAAATAAACTGTCTTGTATTGTACCGTTTCTTAGCTAGTCAGCAATCTTTGGAAACTTTAGAAAGATAAATGTGGAGCTATTTTTCAGTTTCTACCTAAGTATTTTTATGGTACTACATACGATCCACAATGGAGAAAGTTGTAGCTTGAGAGCCGATTGGAGCGCTGCTGTCGCAGTGTATAACAAAAATCTGCATGAGTGTCGTGGCTGTATATGTTAGACTCTAGCCATACTCCTTCTGCACGGCACCCCAAGGGGGACTGAAACATCCTCTTGGCGTCAAAAAATTATTTTTTAGATTAGCGATTTTTTAGGGTTATTTAAGGGGAGACGGAGGTGGTCAAATAAAAAAAAATACGATTTTTTTTTGCTATTAACAATTAAGTGAAACATTCCTCTTTAATGCAAACTTTTAATTATTCTACTCGTCCTTTTCTTCCGCACCTGTACAGGAAATAGTCGGGGCCGTTGAACTTATGTAAACAACCTCTGGTGACTTCTTGGGTTCTCTTGTCCTGGCGTCGAATATTTCCGTGTTTTACCCATTCAGTCAGTGTGCAAGGGTTGGCTGGATTGTTTTCTATGACAAATGAAGCGCTAAGAGCGCCAAACATCGTATCTTTGTTATTGTTTCGATTACGTTAGTGTTGCGCCTGTTGATAGTAATATTATTGTTATTGTGTAAAGCGTTCTTCTGGTTACTATGCCACGTTTTAGTCGTCGTGTATATAAGAAGAGGAAGAACGAAGGGAAGAGAAAATTAACACTAATACCGATTAGTGATGTTGTAATTGCCGCGCGGGAGTATCCGAGCGATCTGGAGCGCCGCGTTACGGATCGCGCGGCCTCCCGCGTCGGAGGTTCGAATCCTCACCCTGGAAGGGATGTGTGTGTTGTCCTTAGGTTAGTTTAACTTAGTTTAAGTAGTTTGTAAGACTATGGACTGATGACCAACGTACTTTGGTCCCATAGAATTACAAACATTTGAAATTTTTTTATGCTGTAATCACGGAAACAATGCGTAATTCTGCTAAGCAAGACATGGCTGACCAGATCCCTGAGACATCTTCTAGCAAGAAGTTGACTGGTGGAAGTGACAGATTTTGTGAATATGTGAGTGACAGTGATAATATTAATGAAGTACTGAATATTGAACTGTTATCTTCTGTGCTGAAAGAAACTGTCCTGTGCAAAATGTGTTCAAGTATAGAAGTGGGACTAGAGATAACAAAGCAGTTCGTTTTACCTTATGAAATGAATATAACCTGTACATGTTGCAAGTATGGAGTGACTCTACAATTCACGTGCCAGTCTCTTTAGTGAAAATGCGCGATCTAGAGTGTTCGATACGAATTTTCGACTTGTGTATGGCCTTTTATGGATCGGAAAAGGGTCTGCTACTGGTAAACTGTTCTGTGGTATTATGAACTTGCCATCGCCTCCAAGCAAATTTGTGAACTGGTAGGGTCCTCTGTTGAGGATGTTGCTTTGAAAACCATGAAGGAAGCAGTGGAGGAATCTATAAAAATGAGAGGTGGTTCTAGGGACTTGGTAGTGGCATTAGATGGTTCCTGACAAAAGAGGGGACATAAATCTCTGAATGCGGTAGTAACTGCTACTTGTGGTGATAGTGCGAAAGTTATAGATGTTTCAATCTTGTCCAAACATTGTAGATGCAAAAATAAATTCAAAGGAGAGCACAGCTGTACGTATGAGGCAAATTTTAGCGGAGCAATGGAAGCGAAAGAAGTGAAACAAATTTTTGAGCGTTCTGTTCGGTTCAGTTCGCACATACAATGTTAGGTATAAATACTACCTTGGGGATGGTGACTCCAAAGCTTTCAAGACTATAGAGGAACTGAAACTTTATGCACATGAATTTGTAGTTGAGAAGTTCGAATGCATTGCGCATGTGCAAAAGTGTATGGGTGCACGGCTTCGAAGGCTCAAACAAAGTTTTGGATCAAGCAAGCTCAGTGATGGAAAGTCAATAGGAGGGAGAGGAAGACTTACTGATGAGGTGATTGAACGTCGACAGAGATACTATGGGTATGTAATAAGACAAAATACTAGTAATGCTAGTGACATGCGAAAAGCGGTGTGGGCATTGTTCGTTCATACTGCCTCTTCCAGTGAATGCCCTCAACACAGCCTGTGCCCAAAAGAGTGCTGGTGCAAATATAATGCCAAAAAGGACTATGATCACAAGCATGGTTTACCAACAGCTGTGATAAACATAATAAAACCAATTTTTCATGATTTAGCACAGCCAGAATTGTTGCACAAATGTCTACACGGAAAAATACAGCATCCTAATGAGAGAGTAAACAATTTAATTTAGACAGTGGTTCGTAAAAGAGTGTTTATAAGCATAAAAACACAACACTTCGGCATTTATGATGCAATAGCAACCTACAACCAAAGAAACTGAAGTATTGAATGCATTAGGATTTCAAACTGGAGTGAACACTGTACGAGCACTAAGAAATTTTGACAGAGAGACGGTAAGAGGCGCAAAAATAAGAGAAATATGATGGAACAACAGACCAGAAGAGGACTAAAACGGAAGCTTTTGGAGGATGAAGAAGAAGACCGTGATAATCCTTCCTGTAATGCAGGAATGTGTTGAAAAGCTTTGATAGCCATTTCCCGTGATTTACAATTTTCTAAATGTAAGGAACATTTGCTCAAAATCCACTAAAACTGGGGAGATGAAATTTATACAGCATTCCTAGTGGTCTACCTTAAATTGTAACACAGCCATTCAGCAATATGTTCGGTAATTTCAATTATATTAAATGAAGAATCTGAAAAAAAACGTTGGGTTATTAATAAAAAAATATTGAAAGGAAACTAGAAAAGATACTCCAATATCCCTCCATCATAACTGCAGTTCTAAACCACTCTATTTGTTGAAAAATTTTCAAATTCTTAGTTTTGGTAGATTTTTCATAAATGTTCCTCAAACTTTGTGATTTTTAACGTGGGCAGCATAGACACCTCCGGCTCCCCTTAAAGGTTTCTGGCGGCAAATGTAGGGGATTTGTACCGCCTTTATTAATAACTTTTATTCGTTGTCAGTTAAAAGAGAACTTTTCAGCGAAACATACGTATGTCTAATTACAACAAAATGTTACAACCATGTAGTGACTGGTTATCGACGTAATTTTCTTTAACGTCTTCTCAAGCGACTTTTCTACGATGAAAGTGCAATGCACAATTTTTCACTGCTTATGTCACTAATGTTCAATACGTTACTCGTAAACAACTGTAACTCAGCGTAAAATGAAAAGCTGTTTCTAATTGATTGCCTGAACGACACTCCTGATCGGCTTCCTTCGCCTCCCGTCATTCATAGCGCCACTAACAACACAACACGTCGAGCAACAAAATTTAACCTAAAAAATCTATTGTATTAGCAAGATCAATAAACTCCAGAATTATTACGTTGGAGTAGAATCATTAATATATATTTTTTTCGTGTTTGTATCTTTCAAGAGCAGCAAGCTTTTCAAGTACACGCTTATTCCGAAAGTGGCAGCACATATGTTTCACCAGAGTCGTTTCTAACGACCTGCCATTTCATAGTATTTTCCTCCTTATTGTGATTAATTCAGCAGTCTTAAACAATAGGGTTATTACATTCCGCTGAAGCTAAATGTTCAAATGTTTGTATAGCTTATGGGAATTAACTACGGGGTCATCAGTACCTAAACTTACAAACTACTTATGAACCAGCTAACACTAAGGACGGCACAAATATCCATGCCCGAGGGGGGACTCGAACCCCCGACCGTAGGGGCCGTGCAGACCATGACTGGAGCGCCTCAGTCCCCTCGGCCACCGCGGCCGGCCCGCTGAAGCTAGTTTCATGTTCTTAATATGATAAGTCTTTTAGAGAATATGGTTAATAACTAGTCAATCATAGTATATGAGTGTATAAAAACCACACGCATGACTCATGAAAATGTCAAGGTATATACCACAATCTATTTCTTAACAAAATGTTATATTCGGAAGGGGGTCTAACACGTAATTCTTATCCAATTACACTATTTCAGTGTTTTCGTGCGAAGAAGAGGGTTCAAAAATTGTTATTAAACTGCGAAAAATATTAAAGATTTTCGAAAAATCTAGAGTATTTTTACTTCAGAATGTCGTCTTTTTTTTAATAGCATTTAACGACGTTTGGCGGGAACGAGTTGGTAACGCTGCTTCTGGGTGTCTGAGAATGTCAGCCATTTTGCCCTGGCCTGCGAGGTCACAAGACTTGCGGCTAAATGACGTGTTCAGCGCTGCGAGGTGATGGCAAACACCACAGATGAACCAGCGTTTACAATAATGCAGCATGGATGGCTATAACACAGCCCGCCATTCGCGCCTTACACTCGTCGAAGCAAGTTATCAGGGACCATGATGAACCCTATGCATAACAGGCAACAGGACACATAATGACCAAAGTACTCATAATGACTTCACAATGAACCGATGTAAATATTCTGTAAAAACGGATTCCCATTCTCTATTCTAGTCACTAACGAGAGATGTAATTTTTGTGACTCTATTAGAATACTTTCTAGGAGGCTCAAAGAACTCAAAAATTTTCTTTACTGAATTCAGACCAAACTAGTGTAGTTTAAAATACTTATAGAAGGGAACATCGCAAAGCCGGTTAGAAATTTCTTCATGCGACCAAAGAAGTCTGACGGGTTAAAGTACGTTGTACAGTACAGCCTCTCCCACCCAAAATGGGCAAATGTTTCA
Organism: Locusta migratoria; assembly: GCA_026315105.1. Lineage (NCBI taxonomy): Eukaryota > Metazoa > Arthropoda > Insecta > Orthoptera > Acrididae > Locusta > Locusta migratoria. Next base: position 145,780,687 of record CM048746.1, read on the forward strand.
CCAACAGGAGCACCAAAGTGGGAGCAAGTATGGATATGAAAGAGCTTGACACCCTTCAATTTTCACACTGTGACGCAACTGGACCAAAATTTTGATGTAAACTGAAGCTTTCATAACGATACCAAAACTAGCATAACGGCTGTCATGTGAGAAGCTTTCAACGCCACTTAAAGTAATGTTTTGTGTGCCGATTTCGCACAAAATCACAAGTTATTTTATTTTTACGTCAAATCAGTCTACGGGTCAAAACCATATAACCAGACGCACTGACAGTATGGAGTTGAATAGACGATGACACCTAAGGGAGGAATTTTTAATGTCTTTTTTCCAAAACATCCGAAGAATGGCAAAATATCAGGTATTGAGTGTCAGTGGGAAAGAAAACTGAAATCGCTCAACAAACGCCACGGACCTGATGGGAAACCAATTTCACGGAATATGCGAAGGAATTTCCCGCCTTTCTAGGAGTAGAGTATCAAAGATCTCTGGAGATGCGCTGTGTTCTTGACGAGTGGAAAAAACACTGGTCATTCCCCGTATACAGGAAGGTTCGTCGATAAGATGCGCGAAACTATAGAGCAGTTGCAGAATTTTAGAATTCACTTTTTTGTTTCCCATCCTCGTCGCCACTTTTGTGCCTCGTTTTCGCCGGTTAACCTGGGTGTCGGTGGCCGAGTGGAGAATAAAGGACGCTCGCGTGTGCAGGTGCGGAGGTGTCCAGCCAGTGGGACAGCAGAAACTAGAAACACTAGTCTAAATTAGAACAAGATATATTTCATAGAAATAGTTTAATACTTAACTTTTAGATAGTTCATGACTGCAGAATGCTGATACATAGTTGAAGTAGATGGAGGCCTGCCTACTGATGATTCCTACTGCCTATCCGATAGCCAACTCTTAACTGGTGCCTATCTGATTCCCAAGTGGCTGATTCAGCAGTCGTGGCTACGAGCGGAGTTGCAGCAGAGGGCGCTCGTGGCTGACGTCGTAAGAACGCCGCGCCGTGCGTGCATGGCGGCGCGCGGCGAAAGTACGTGGTGCGCACTTCACACTTGTGCGACACCACACACTTTATGTCCGAATATTGTGTATTTTTGGTGATCGTAAATCGCCTTTTTAGGAATCAGCACAGTTTTGAATCCAACGGTCATGTAATACACAATTTGTACTATTCATGTACGCAATCCAGATGGCAGTACATACGGGATCGCAGATAGATGCCGTGTTTCTTGACTGACGCAAGGCGTTCGATACCGTTCTGCACCGTCGCCTGATGAACAAAGTACCAGCACATGGAATATTAGACCGCATGTGTGGCCGGCCGCCGTGGTCGAGTGGTCTGCGGCGCGCCAGACGTCCTGCACGGCCACTACGGTCGGGGGTTCGAATCCCCCCCTCGGGCATGGATATTTGTTTCTGTCCTTAGCATTAGTTAGTTCATAAGTAGTTTGTAAGTTTAGGGACTGATGACCCCGTAGTTAAGTCCCATAACCACTACAAACATTTCTGAACCAAACTGTGTGCATGGATTGAGGCGAACCTAGCTAACAGAAAGCAGCATGTCGTTCTCAACAGAGAGAAGTTTTCAGAACTTGAAGTGATCTCAGTCGTGCCCCAGTAATTATAGGACCGTTTCACAGTATACAGAATGTTTCACTAAGTGTGTTTGCCTCTGTAACTAATAAAATAATAGGTGACGGGAAATTTTAATGCGGTAGGTCAACACAAGAAATGTTACACTTTCTGCAAAGCTCTGAACATAGCTTATTGTATCATTTTCCAAAGAGTTACAGCACAAAGATATAATTTTTTAAATGGAACAATAGGTTTTTCTATCGTGTATTGGATTCGTTTAAACCAGCTGCGTCCAAATCAATTTAAACCACATTTCTGTCACAGTTTGGGAGCTACAGCCCTTCAAAGTTTAGGAGGCGGAGGCTACAACAGCGTAGCTTACTGGCTGGTGGTCATGAGACAGTGGGCCGTGCACCAGGGAATAGGCACTCGGCCAGTCGGCTACGCTATCGCAGCCTCCGCCCCCGGAACTTTGAAGGGTTGTAGCTCCCAAACTAACAGTGATAGGAATGTAGTTTAAATTGATTTGGACGCAGCTGGTTTAAACGAATCCACTACACGATAGAAAAAACTATTGTTCCATTTAAAAAAATTATATCTTTGTGCTGTAACTCTTTGGAAAATGATTCAATACACTATGTTAATAGCTCCGCAGAAAGTGTAACATTTCTTGTGTTGACCTACCGCATTAAAATTACCCGTCACATATTATTTTATAAGTTACAGAGGCAAACACACTTAGTGAAACAATCTGTGTATAAATGAACTCGTAGATAATATCGGAAGTTCAGTTAGGCTTTTTTCAGATGATGCTGTAGTCCGTCGGAAAGTCGGAACACTGGAAAAGGGTACATCTACATAGATCTACATCTACATAGATACTCTGCAAATCACATTTAAGTGTCTGGAAGAGGGTTCATTAACCACTTTCATAACTTTTCTCTACCATTCCATTCTCTAATAACGCGCGGGAAGAAAGAACACCTAAATCGTTCCGTTTTCGATCTGATTTCTCTTATTTTATTGGGATGGTCATGTCTCCCTAAGTAGGTGGGTGCTAGCAAAATATTTTCACATTCAGAACTAAAAGTCGGTGATTGAAACTTCGCAATCAGATCACGCCGCAATGAATAACGTCTTTCTTTTAATGATTTCCACCCTAATTCGTGCAACATTTCCGTTACGCTTTCCCCCCCGTAACGTGATAGAACAAAACGAGCTGCCCTTCTCTGAACCTTCTCAATGTCTTCCGTCAATCCCACCTGGTGAGGGTCCCACAAGGGGCAACAGTACTCCAGGAGAGGACGCACAAGTGTGATGTAGGCAGTCTCTTTGGTGGAGCTGTTGCATCTTCGAAGCGTTCTGCCGATGAAACGTAACCTTTGGTTCGCCTTCCCCACAATATTTTCTATGTGTTCTCTCCAGTCAAAGTTGTTTGTAATTGTAACTCCTAGGTATTTGGTACAATTTACGACCTTAAGGTTTGACTGATTTATCGCGTAATTGAAGTTCAGCGGATTTCTTTTAGTGGTCATGTGTATTACTTCACACTTTTCTTTATTTAGTGTCAATTGCCAATTTTCGCACCAAGTAGAAATTTTGTCTAAATCGCTTTGCAGTTGCTTTTGATCCTCTGTTGACTTCACTAACCGATAAACGACAGCATCATCCGCGAACAGATATGTAGCGGTGATGTGCAGCGTATTGCATAATGATGTAGGAAATGGCAATTAAGCCTAAACATAAACAAGTGTAAAGTACTGCGTTTTTCACAGAAAGAAATATCCGTTATTATACATACAACTATGCAATAGCAGGACAAACGCTGGACGTAGTTACTTCCATAAATTATCTATGAGTAAATGGCCGATTTGAAATGTGTCGATTTCATAAAATCTATCGTGGGTGAGGCAGGTGAGAAACTGAGATTCATTGGAAGAATCGTCAGCAAGTGAAGTGCACCAACTAGGTTATACAACTTTCTATTGGCCAACGCTTGAGTATTGTTCATCAATGTAGGATCCGTACCAGGTAGGGTTAATTGAAGACATAGTGAAGATTCAACAGAGAACAGCACGCTTCATTACGGGCTCATTAAAGTAAGCGCAAAATGCGCTACGTTCATGATTATGAAACCCCAATGGCAGATGCTGCACGAGAGACCATCTGTATCGTGCGCTTCTGTCAGAGTTCCGAGACCGTATTTTCAATAAAGGAAGGTAACAAACAGATGTAATCATCATAAAACCTAGATAAATGATCACTGAAAGCATACGGCATCGTTTGCATTGGTTTCTACAAACAATCACGTTTTTGAAGCGAAAACCTCAAACTAAGCTTTAATTGCAGCTAACTGCTTTTTACATAGAAACATGGGGCTGGCTCCATCATGATCTGGTAATATCGTGGTATTCAACTACACTCGCTGGCATCTTCGACAACACTCAAATATGTTCAAATGTTTATATACCTTATGGGACTTAACTACGGCGTCATCAGTCCCTAAACTTAAAAACTACTTGTTGTTGTTGTGGTCTTCAGTCCGAAGATTGGTTTGATGCAGCTCTCCACAATACCCTATCCTGAGCAAGCCTCTTCATCTCCACATAAGAACGACAACCTACATCTGTCTGAATCTGCTTACTGTATCCATCTCTTGGTCTTCCCCTGCGATTTTTTCCCCACACACTTCCCACCAACGCTAAATTAACAATTCCTTGATGTCTAAGAATGTGTCCTACCAATCTATCCCTTCTTTTAGTCAAGGTATGCCAGAAATTCCTTTTCTCCCCAATTCTGTTCAGTACCTCGTCATTAGTTACGCGATCCACCCACCTAATCTTCCGCATTCTTCTGTAGCACCATATTTCAAAAGCCTCAATCCTCTTCCTGTCCGCACTGTTTATCTTCCATGTCTCACTCCCATACAAGGCAACACTCCATACAAATGCCCTCAGAAAGGACTTCCTTAGGCTTAAATCAATATTCGATGTTAACAAATTTCTCTTTTTCAAGAATACTTTCCTACCCATTGCCATTCTGCATTTTATATCCTCTGTACTGCGACCATCATTTGTTATTTTACTGCCCAAGTAACAAAACTCATCTACCTCCTTTATTGCTTCGTTTCCCAATCTAATTCCTTCAGCATCACCTGATTTTCTTACACTGCACTCCATTACCCTAGTTTTGCTCTTGTTAATGTTCATCTTATATGCACCTTTCAGCACACTGTCCATTCCATTCAATTGATCTTCCAGGTCCTTTGCTGTTTCTGACAGAATTACTATGTCATCGGCAAAACGCAATGTTTTTAATTCTTCCCCCTGAACTTTAATTCCTTCACCAAATTTCTCCTTGCTTTCCTTTATAGCTTGTTCAATGTACAAATTGAATAACATTGGAGAAAGACTACAACCCTGTCTCACTCCCTTCCCAACCACTGCATCCCTTTCATGCCCTTCAACTCTGACAACCGCTGTCTGGTTTTTGTACAAGTTGTAAATAACCTTACGCTCCCTAAAATTTACTCCTGCTTTTTTCAGAACTTTAAAGAGTTTATTCCAATCAACATTGTCAAAAGCCTTCTCCAAATCTACAAAAGCTAGAAATGTAGATTTGCCTTTTCTTAATCTATCTTCTAGGATAAGCCGTAAAGTGAGTATTGCCTCCCGTGTTCCTACATTTCTCCTGAACCCAAACTGATCTTCCCCGAGGTCGGCTTCTACCAGCTTTTCCATCCTTCTGTATATAATTCGCGTTAATATTTTGCAGCCATGACTTATTAAACTGATGGTTCTGTAGTTTTCACACCTGTCTGCACCTGTTTTCTTAGGGATGGTGATTATAACATTTTTCTTGAAGTCTGAGGGTACTTCAACTGTCTCATACATCTTACACACCAGGTGAAACAATTTTGTCATGACTGGTTCTCCCAGAGACTTCAGTAGCTCTGAGGGAATATCATCTATTCCAGGGGCCTTGTTTCGACTTAGGTCTTTCAGGGCTCTGTCAAATTCTTCTCTCAGTACAGTATCTCCTATTTTATCTTCATCTACATCCTCTTCCCTTCCTAAAATATTGTCTCGAAGTTCATTTCCTTTGTAGAGCCCCTCTATATATTCTTTCCACCTTTCAGCTTTCCCTTCTTTGCTGAGAACTGGTTTTCCATCAGTGTCCTTGATATTCATAGAGCTGTTTTTCTTATCTCCAAATGTTTCTTTTATTTTCCTGTAGGCTGTATCTATTTTTCCCCTATTTATACATTCTTCTACATCCTTGCATTTGCCTTCTAGCCACTCCTGCTTAGCCATTTTGCACTTCCTGACAATCTCATTTCTCAGTCCTCTGTACTCCATTTTGCCTGTTTCATTTACTGCATTTTTATATTTTCTCCTTTCATCGATTAAATTTAGTATCTCCCGTGATATCCAAGGATTTTTTGTAGGTCTTACCTTCCTACCTATTTTGTCCTCTGCTGCCTTCACTATTTCATCTCTCAATTTTACCCCTCCTCCTCTACTGTTTTATTTCCCCCCGTTTCTGTCAATTGTTGCCTAAAGCTCCCTCTGAAATTTTTAAGAACCACAGGTTCCTTCAATTTATCCAGGTCCAATCTCCTTATTTTCCTACCTTTTTGTAGTTTCTTTAGTTTCAGCCTACAGTTCATAACCAACTAGTTATGGTCAGAGTCTATATCTGCCCCTGGGTATGTCTTACACTGTAGAACCTGATTCCGAAATCTATGTCTTACCATTATAAAATCTATCTGATATCTTCCGGTGTCTCCTGGTCTCTTCCACATATACAACCTTCTTTTGTGATTCTTGAACCAGGTGTTTGTTATAACTAAATTATGTCCTGTGCAAAATTCTACCAGGCGGCTTCCTCTTTCATTCCTTTTGCCCAGACCATATTCACCTACTATCTTCCCTTCACTTCCTTGTCCTACTACCGAATTCCAGTCTCCCATAACAATTAAATTTTCCTCTCCCTTAATTGTCTGAATAATTTCCTTTAGCTCCTCATATATTTCTTCGATTTCCTCATCATCGGCAGAGCTAGTTGGCATATAAACCTGTACTACTGTTGTCGGTGTTGGCTGCGTATCTATCTTGACAATGATAATGCGATCACTGTGCTGGTCATAGTAGTTTACCCGCATTCCTATTTTCTTATTCGTTATCAATCCTACTCCTGTGATACCCCCAACTGATTTTGTATTTATAATCCTGTACTCACCTGACCAGAAATCCTGTTCATCCTGCCACCGAACTTCACTAATCCCCACTATATCTAACTTCAACCTATCCATTTCCCTTTTTAAATTTTCTAATATTCCTACTCGATTAAGGGATCTAACATTCCACGCTCCGACCCGTAGAATGCCAGTATTGTCTTTCCTGATGATCACATCCTCCTGAGTAGTCCCCGCCCGGAGATCCGAATGGGGGACTATCGGAATATTTTACCCGAGAGGATGCCATCATCATATGTTCATACAGTAGAGCTGCATGTCCTCGGGAAAGGTAACGGCTGTAGTTTCCCCTTGCTTTCAGCCGTTCGCAGTAGCTGTGTGGCAAAGCCACATTAGCTGATGTTACAAGGCCAGCTCAGTCAATCATCCAGACTGTTGCCCCTGTAACTACTGAAGGGGCTGCTGCCCCTCTTCAGGAACCACACGTTTGTCTGGCCTCTCCACAGATACCCCTCCGCTGTGGTTGCACCTACGGTACGGCTATCTGTATCGTTGAGGCACGCAAGCCACCCCACCTCGGCAATGTCTGTGGTTCATGGGAGCAGAAAAAAAAAACTACTTATGAACTAGCTAATACTAAGGACGGCACAAGTATCCATGCTGGAAGGGGTATTCGAACCCCCGACCGCAGTGGCCGTGCAGATCGTGACTGGAGCTCCTCAGTGCCTTCAGGCCGGCTCGACAACACTCCAATAACTATGACTAACATACAGTTGAGAATCATATTCCAAAATGACAATGCAACCACACAAAGCCAAAACTGTCCTGCTTTGTACAACATCAGAAAATTGTAAAATATCTGACTTTGACACCAAAGTATCCATGTCTTAACATAACTGGACCATTATTGGTATTTTTAGAGCAGAGCCTGCGGACTGTATTAACTGGTCCAATATCTTTGAGATGCCTGGTGGATGATTTGGTACGAGAATGGATAACATTCTGTTGGAAACTGTAAAGACACGTGTCTGTTCCTCGAAGAGATGCAACTGTTCTCAAAGGCACAAATTTTTAATGTTTTGTAATCTAAGCGACCAAACTGCTGACGTCATTGGTCCCTAGACTTACAGCCTACTTAATCTACTAAAAGTATCCTAAGAACGAGACACACACCTATGCCCGAGGGAGCACTCGAACCTCTGACGGGAGTGGCAGCATGATCGGAAACGTGGTCCTGATTGCATGGCCATTCACTCGTGGCTTCTCAAAGGCAATGACGAGCTAACTTTATTAATAAATATTATATCTATGTTAAGTGTTCATATCATCTTTGGCCCACTTTACGTTAAGCCTAAGTGGGCCTTTGCGATCGCCATTTGCCAGATCGAAATTTAATTGAAAATAACGCCGTAACAGTTCATCTGATACGACAACTGAATACATGAATTTGTAAAAGAGAATTCTCTACAACTTTGCTCTGTTATTATTTTTTTCTTTTTTTTCTCATATCTCTCATTGTTTCAAAGATATTTGCAAAAAAATAATGCCGATTTTACGATGTCTGTCCGTCTGCCTGTTCCCACTTTGTAGGTCGAATCGTTCAACCGATCAGCATCAAATTTTACAGACATAATTGTTGGCCGCCAGAGACAAGAACCTCCCTTTTTAACATTTTCGAACAAAAAAATACGTTAGTAACACTAAAAAAAAGCCGTTTGTAATACACGTAATTGCAAACAAACCTTTCATATGACACGAAAATGGGATAATCGAATTTGTAAAGGAGAAAATTCCCTACGACGTTCCTCTCTTATGTTCTTCTCGTAACTCGCACAGTTGAGAGATATTTGCAAAACTAACGGCGATTTGACAGCGTCTCTGTATTTTCCGTAACCCAGGCGTTAGGAAATGTTACGTAACATTCGTCGCTCAGAACTCTCTCTGGTATACGGCATCTTACATCCTGTATTTTATGATTTTCATATTACAGGGTGATACAAAATGCTACGGCCAAACTTTCAGGAAACATTTTTCACACAAAGAAAGAAAATATGTCATGTGGAAATTCCGGAAACGCTTAATTTCCATGGTAGAGCTCATTTTATTACTTCTCTTCAAATCACATTAATCATGGAATGGAAACACAGCAAGAGAACGTACCAGCGTGACTTCAAACTGAGTTGGTTTATGGTCTAGGAGGCGATCCAATATGATATTGTAGAAAGATATAAAAAAACCAAGATCGCTGATCATCAATTTTTATTAAAGACGACCGGTTTCACTGAACTATGTCAGCATCATCTGGTCCAATAAAATCATTTTACAAGGCCATAAACTGTTAAAAAGGAATTACGGAAATTTAAAACATGCATGTCATTATAATAAAATGACATGCATGTTTTAGATTTCCGTCATTCCATTTTAACAGTTTGTGGCCTTGTAAAATGATTTAATTGGACCAGATGATGCTGACATAGTTTAACGAAACCGGTCGTGATCAGTGATCTTGGCTTTTTTATATCTTTCTGCAATTTCAAACACTTTGTTACAGGAAATGTTCAAAATGTCCTCCGTTGCGAGGATACATGCATCCACCCTCCGTCGCATGGAATCCCTGATGCAGCCCTGGAGAATGGCGTATTGTATCACAGCCGTTCCACAATACGAGCACGAAGTTTCTATGTTTGGTACCGGGGTTGCGTAGACAAGATCTTTCAAATGCCCCCATAAATAAAAGTCAAGAGGGTTGAGGTCAGTAGAGCGTAGAGGCCATGGATTTGGTCCGCCTCTACCAATCCATCGGTCACCGAATCTGTTGTTGAGAAGCGTACGAACACGTCGATTGAAATGTGCAGGAGCTCCATCGTGCATGAACCACATGTTGTGTCGTACTTGTAAAGGCACATGTTCTAACAGCATAATGATAACGTGCTCCAGTGATCGTAGGTAGAAGAACATGAGACCCAATCAAGACATACTAAAATGATCTCTAACATGGAAATTAAGCGTTTCCGGACACATGTCCACATAACATTTTGTGTGAGGAATGTTTCCTGAAAGTTTGGCCGTACCTTTTTGTAACACCCTGTATAACTTATGCTTTGTCATTTCAAAGCAGTGGCGCACTGAATAATTAACAAATGTCCGTCATCCACACTACGACAAATTGTAATCTAGTGTCTAAAATGTTATTTTAGCTGTTTTGAACAGCCAGCAATGGTGCGAGAATTAATAGGCATTGTCGTAAGTGTTTGACGTCGTGTAGTGGGTAGTGCGTTATGGTGCGATGCAAGTGGTCAGTAGATCGAAACCCACCACTTCCATTTTTTGTTTTTTGTTTTTTGCCTTGGCCCCTAAAAGGGTTTCCAGCTATTTTAATAATTAAATAGAGCTTTTCTGCAATTTTTAGAGTTCTGCAGATATAACAGTGCTCCGTCTAAAATGTGTGTTCTATTTCGTGAACATTCCGTGAAAAACGTAACAACGAATTGAACACTGGTCTTCTGAAGTATTTGCACAACAACGGGGAGGATACTGTGATTATGAATGTTGTAACCCACGTTTAGATACTGGTAGTTCCATATATAAATGGAGTCCTAGATTTCTGTGGCAACTGTAGTTCCTTAATGAAACGGAAGGAAAGTGTAGACATCGCAACAAATTAAGTTCCTTTTTTTTCTAAGCAATTATTCGCTACTTATGTAATACGTTGAAAGTTATTAAATAGAATCAATTCTTATACCTAAATGTTTGCCTCTGGCATGGTTGCTATGGATGCGTATAACGTAGACTGCATTACCTTTTTTTGTACTTCAGATGTGACTTTGTTCACGTTACTTTCTTCTGCGCGAAAATAAAGAGCAAGTATTCTGTTTCAAACCTACACTACTTTTCTTTTACAGCTACAATAACAAATGGAATAAGTGTGATAACTCTCTGGATTCCATATAACTCTAGTACTTAATCTATATACATCTATATGGATCTCATGGTATGTTCACAAAATAGAACAAATGCACTTACCTTTGAACAACTCGGAAAGTGGTTGCAGAATATAGTTGTCCTGAACTAACAAGAGTGTGTGAAAACCCTTTAGGGATCACGACGGAAAAAAAAGAAGAACTTTCGTTCATGTTCGTTCTGGTTGTTTTTTTCTTAGAGATGACTGTGAGACCTCTTTTTTTCTTCTATTTTCATTTGTTCTTCGGTTCGATTGGTATTTTGGGGACGTTGGTTTTTGTTTTATTTTGATCGTTTCGTCGTTTTATCGTTACAGTGAGCGTCGAGCTCGCTGAGCCACCCTACAACATGTTCGTGCATCATAAACTGATTCTCCGCCCATTACGCTATGCCAAACAGCTGCAAGAGTAATCCGTAATTCTCATACCATGGATGGTAGGTGTTATCTCCAATCGTGACATTTTTAGACATTTCATTATAATTCATTGTCCTAAGAGTGACGTCTTTTTGACAATTTTCAGTGTGCCAATGCTTTGAAATTGCAACGTTTAAGTTATAATAAGAAAATCACAAAATACACAAAGCAATGTGGCATACTCAAAAGAGAGTTTCGGACAAGGATTCGGGAGATGGATGTCACGTCACTGATTTCCGTTCGCCAAATGTACGCTACGTTCCTTCCAGGCTGTAGTCATTCGTAACCAGTACAATCAAAGAAATTTATAACAAATTACGAAAGCCACAAGGTAATGATATTTTAACGGAAAAATAATGAAAATGTGGGAGAGATATTAAAATAATAGTTTAAAGAGATAAAAGTACAAAAAAGGATGTTTGTCAAAGCTAAACTTAAATTTCAGATAATTTTAGCTCTTTGTTAGAATACGGTAACAAAGAATATTACGTGTTGTGTGCATATATATTATCAAAACAGAAGAATCGTAATCGAATCGTCCATCAGTTTTTATTCTTTATATTTTCCTTACTGTTGTCCGAAATATTTGCAAAAAGATCATAAACCTGAAGGCAAATCTAAAGTGGGCCGTAAAACACGACAGTGCGATTTTTTCATTGCCTGTTTATCTTAGAGAATGACGATCATCACAATACTACAAGCAGCCTCTCCCTTTGTTGTAGTAACGCATGTCGGTGACATATCCATATTTGAGTGGTGGTTTTCACGACTGGGTTGACGAGTGCACACTTTATCGCGTTGCGCACAATTAGAAAACTGGACCATTTCGACTGTTGTGCAATGAATTTTGGAGTTTGCCATCGGGAGTAAGGGCCACACTCCCAACCGCTCTGTGAGCTGGTCTGCTTATATAAACGCGGCCGCTGTGGATCGAAGGTTCCGGAACTCGGCACAAACGGCCGTTACTCTGAAGCCACGTGCAGCTCTGTTATGGGTCGCTAGTCCGACTGCCAGAGGCTCCTCGTTGTTTCGCATGACAAACGTGCTACGCACAATTCACACCGTTGATAGATTCCAATTTATTGCCCAACGCTGACGTCGTTACAGAGTGCCGGGAATTTGGTAATGAAATGCATCATACATTGAAATCAGCCCTGTTAACTCTTACACATTCAAGGAAGTTTCAGATATAAGCAATAACAGCTGCGGCGGAACACGGTCGTATATGAGCTTTTAGATATTCAAATCAAATGTTTCTAAATCTAACGGACCAAACTGCGTGGTCATCATTTCGTAGCTTACAAACTAAGGTAAACTAACCTAAGGACAAACACGCACAACCATGCCCCAGGGAGGACTCTAATAACCTCAGACGGCGAGCAAAAGCGCGCTCCGCTCGGCTAATCTCGCGGGGTTTTTCGATATTGCAGACTGAGTTGTTCACTTGTTAAGGCTCTAACAGAGATTACAATTTCTTTCTTCTTTTTTAGAATGAAGCATTTAAATTTGTACCTCTCACTTTCTCTTTCGAACTGAGATGTTTACGTAGGGTAACCCACAAACAGTAAAATAATGACATAAATGAAACCTCAACGGAATGTATAGCATTGTATTTACATTGTACTTTCACCTTTGAACAGCCAACTTACGCATAGTTCATGAGCAAACGAATAAACACACACACACACACACACACACACACACACACACACACACACACACACACACACACACACATACAGACGCTATTCATGTAAAATTAAATAGTACTAGATCTAACTACAAAAATAAATTAAAAAGCAGATCAAATATTTCGATATAAATCAATTTTGAACATAAGTGCCATATAGTTGCGGATGACAGTCAACGAGGAGCTATATAGATAAAGTAGGAAAACTGTAACGACTTCAATATGTAAAAACTAGGTATATATACATATAAAAATTCTAGTACAAATTTCTAATTAACTTAAGAAACTTATAATAACCTGTACAAGTTAAAATATTTCTGTTGCACAATTTAGGTCAATAACAAGACCCACTGAAGGCAGATACTCACAGAGAAGAGACTATTGACTGCTTTGCTTCACGGGGATGAATCTATTCGCTTTTACAGTCCTAAGTATTCGATAACAAATTAAAAGTCCAAAACTATAGAGCTATTTATTTATTGACAGATGAAACGCAAAAAGTCACTTCTTTTGTAATCAAACACATTCTGAAATAACATTTTTTCAGGTAAGACCATTATGTTGCAACGTCATTCACTAAAGCAGTTCATGAACCTTTGCTTGAATAAAAGCAGATACACTTCATGGCATGCTGCGTACGAGTTCATTTAAGCACTGCTCGTCTAATTTAGCCCATATTTCGATGACAATTCTCCTATAGAAACTCTGAAAAAAGTACTTCTTGATCGAGAGATGTAAAGTACTTTTATTTTCTATGCTCTACAGATTTCGGCCATTGCTGTCATCAACAGCATGTAAAATATTTTGTTTATCTCCTGTTGGTGGCAGCAATTGCCGAATTCGGTTGAGCATCAAAAATAAAAAATGTTATTGCTCTGGCACAAGAATAATTTTTCTGAAATGCATCGCGGTTGTTGACTGCTACCTGAAAACAACATTCCTATAGAAACCATGGTTGGTCAGACCGTGTTAGCTATTTTCAGATTATCCCAATTATGTTGAAAGGGATTCATTTTGGGGGAACATGCAGACCAATCCAATCATGAAATACTTGTACGATTGATGAAATCGTTGTCGATACCTGCAGGATGGACCTGGCAGTTGACGTCCATAAATGTGAATTCTTCCCGGAATACTGATAAAACGGTTCAACAATTGGTTGCAGCATTTTATCCCTTTAATTGTGGAAAATTAAGCGTCCCTTTATTGGCACCTACGGGGTCCTAAACCTCCAAATGGTTTCCACCCAGAATATCACTGAACCGCTAGTTAACTCTTCTCGATTGACGGCATCCCTCTGGTGTCTAGGCTCCCTCTACGCAGATTGTCTACGTTCGATTAATACCACGTAAATAGACACGAAATCTTGATGGAGGTATGCGACCATGATGATAGTTAATATCCTCAGGGTACCTGGTAAAATATACGTCATAAATTATAGAATTCGTAGTCAAATACAAAATTATTTTTACACATAACATTAAAACGTAAAACGAGGACAACGTGAAAGAAGTACATACCATGTGAAATAACAAAATGGCATTACTGTGGCGCAAACTAACGCCTACAAAGACATAAACCATAACAATAGTAGAGAAAATTCTAGAGACAACCATACAGTAAATGCGACATAAAGTCATAAGTCATAAGGAAGGCTAATCATATTTTTAAAACACCTCTGACAATGTTCTGGATTTGTCGAGCTGTCTATCCCATTTTAAATGAAATATTATTTTCTGTCACCTATTTTATTTTGCTTATGTTGTTTTAACTTCGACTACATAGTGCTTGTATAGCCTGTCATGATTAAGAACAAAACGGCTTAATAGCTGGCAAATTAATGATATTTTTTTTTGTTTTTTAAAAACCCTATGTACAACTGTTCTTTTAAAACGTTTCATATTTTGTATAATAAGTGCACAGACGCCGTATGTAATTAATATGCATAACCTTATGTGATATGGCGCCACTATACGCCTTGTAATGCCACCTGGTAGCAAGAAATGTCTACCTGGACAGTACAGAATGTGTTAAAACATGTAGTCTGCTTTTTTATGTATATCAAACAACATCTTACATCTGTTCACGTGTGTACATGGCACGGAAGAGGTATAACACGAGGTAAATCCTCATTTTCAATATGAAATGTAACTTACTACTTGTTCTGTCATGTGAGAAATTTTGTTATGTTTATAGATGCTAATCTGATGATGGTAAACCCGAAACGCGTCATTTTTTAGGGCACGCTATACATGAAGTGTGTGTGACCTATAATAAAGAATTTGCGACCTAACCAGCTTCACAGCAGTACTTCCCAATTACCACCATACTGGTAGTTTTCTAAACATATAAGAATGAATGAAGAGGAGAGAGTCAAAAGAAATGCCTGCTCCAAAGGACAGCAACTTCTAAACTAATGTGAATTAAACAAAAAATTACAATATAGAAAAGTACAGATCAACTAAAATATATTTTTCTTACTCTATCCTGAATATGTCTCTTCATCTCCTCATAAGAATGGCAACCCACATCCATCTGAACCTGTTCCCTACATTTGTCTTTTGGTCTCCAACAGCAAATTTCCTCTCACACGTGATCTTTAAATGCTGAATTTACGATTCCTTGATGTCTAGAATGTGTCCTACCAATCGATCCCTTCTTTTAGTCTATAATTACCATGATACATATCACTTGTGGTGGTACCAGATTGCTCAAGAAGGTATGTAGATGATGTTCAACAATATGAACATGACACGTATGGAAGTTGGTATTTCTTGACTCCTTACAGAAATTTCATGTAGGACAGTATCTCAAGTCGGCATCTGTAATTACTTGCACACCTCACAAGATTAGCTACAATGTACACTGTAACCTACATGAAACAATAGTTCCAAGTATTTACTCATTCTGGAAACTTTTAGTGTATTCTATCGTTGTATAATTGTCAGCCAAATACACGCACATATGAAAATAGTTTGTACTTCATGTCATTAAGACTGCAAAAATTTGTGGTTTGCAAAACGAATAGTTAATTCCAAGGATATATTTGTAATCATATGGTCAGTCATGAAGGAAGTAACTGATCAGTAGCACAGAGTTGTGAATATAAGATCAGTCATGTACATTCAGACACATGTACTTTCTGAATGTAACAGGCGAATTAAACACATGTTTAACTCCTGCGGGCAATCAGTCTCTTAGAAAATAATATTCAGAAAATGTTGCCTGAAAAAGTCCTCGTATGGATACTGCGGGGTACTAGCAGAATACTAAAGTCCTGTTCTGCATCTTTTAGCCCAGTAATTAGCCATATTTTATTTTCGGAATGCTAAGTTTAAAGTACTCAGTAGAAAACTCTCTTTACAAGGAGGATAAAACGAATAATGTAGACAATTTTGACATTTGCCAGCGGTTTTTTCTAAACTTATTGCAAAGGAAATTGATCATTTTGGTTCACATAATCTGTCGTCAAGCGTAGATTGAATTTAGGAATAACCAACTGAAAGTGCTATATAATTATATCAATGAGGGGCACTGTAAGGACTAAATAAAAGACTGCCAATGCCAGGCTTCTTCGAAACGAATACCATTCATTGTGTTGATTAGAAAACATTGTTGCAGAAGTTACATTATTGAATGCGGGAAGTAGCTCAAAACTGGTTCAGCTCTTAATATAGCAGAGGGCAATTGTCAGCAGAGCTAAAATCGCTATGGTATTAACTCACAATGCTGCACATTGAGGGGCGTCCAAAAGACTGTTCCGCGGCCAATGTTGGTTCTTTTACAGTATCAATAACATGCTCTATGCAATAACAGGTAATTATAAAATATTTCTGTTCGCAGATGACATCAGCTTGGTAATAAAGGATGTGCTTTGCAGTATTGATGCGATATCAAATAATGCAGTTCAAGACTTGTTGAATATAAATTAATGCTAAGTCACTGTAAGACCAAGATTTTGTAGTTTCTAACACAGAATTCAGCATAAAATGACATTTTGATTACACAGAATTGATATACGGTAAGTGACATCGTACATTTGAAATTTCTAGGGGTTCAGTTAGTAAGTGTTTGTGGAAGGCTTATTTTCAGCATCTTCTTCATAAAGTAAATGTTCCGCTATTTTTCCATTAAAACAATGTGTGTAATAAGTCATAGTTCAACATGAAAAGTACTCTGCTTAATTTCATCCGCTATTGGCGTATGTTGAAATTTTTTTGGATAGCTCTTCTGAAACAAAAAGGGTATTTATGGCGCAGAAATTGCAGATTCAAGCTTTATGTAGTACAAACACCGTTCAATAGCTTGGGAATTCTGACAGCAGCCTCCCAATACACATTTTCGTCAGTGCCTTTTGCTGTTAACAATTTTAGCTTATTCCCAAAAGTTTGTAGCTTTCACTTAGTTATCACAAGGCAGAAATAAAGAAATGCATTTCCATTGCACTTCTTGACCCTTGTGCGGAAAAGCGTGCATTATTCTGATTCATCAAAAAATTGCAGAAATCTTAGTACTAATCCGTACACATTCAAGTCTTGACTGAAGACTTTCTCTTCTGTTTCTATTCTGTCGAGGAAGTCCTGGAGAAACAGAAGATGAGCGGAATGGCCATGTGGTCTAAGGCGCAATGCTATGGACTGACTTGTCGCTCCCGTTCTCTCAACTAATATTGTACTGCCAAAATGACGCATCAGCCATCTTTCATGTTAAACATACCTTATTTCTCAATACTGTAATTCGTATAGTAGTCCGATTGTAATTGCGACTACTAAATGGCACCATTGAGGTAACGTGTACTTGTTCACAACTCCACCTCGCAAACGCCAGTCCGATGTCTCCGTGCAGGCGTGTAGCCCGTAGTGGCTAGCTTTGCATGTCCTTTTTTTTTTTTTTTTTTTTTTTTTTTTTTTTTTTTTTTTTTTTTTTTCAAATTTATGACGTAAGCTTCACCTCTCATTTTGTAACCTTTATTATGTGACTTGTAAGTACTGCTTCAATGCCCTACATCAAATTAGTACTTCCATTTTATTTTTTTAAAATAAACACTGATTTTTTGTTTTTGTTAATTTTGCAATTTCATATTATAGGTGTTAATTAGCATTTTCAGATGAAGGCAATCTTAGCTATTGCCGAAATCTGATAAAATAATCTTATCTTCGCGACCGAGAGTTGCACTTTTATCCTTTGTAACGGTCGCTGATAATTGCATCCATTTAAATTTAAAAATTTAAATTTGAATATTTACATTTGTATAGTTTTACAAATTTATTATATACGTTTTACACATGTACCAGAGAGCGTTCCAGTGGGTACTAAAAACCACGTGTTAATTCTAATGAAACATTGTGTCCAAATTTCAACGCTATCTGTTAAGTAGTTTGGGAGACACCCCTACTAGGAAATTTTATTATTGACGCCGAACTTTACAAGCTCAGATGTTCTAAATAAATACAACTTTAGTGATCTAGGCGGTTTTTCTATTCTCATTGAGGATAATGAAGATTTCATACTCATAGTAAATTCGTTTCTATTATAAAAAATTTTGGAGATTTGATATTCTGAGCAATGGAACATTTACAGTGGTATTACTAATATAAAAAATACTTTGATTTTTTTTCAGAGTGTTACTTTGAATAAATATGTGCCATATATAAATAGATGTCATATATGTATTTAAATAAATTTATAGTTGGAAAACGTTGTTACATAAAAGTCTCAAAAGTTATAAATCTGTTGGCTACACTTCATATGTTAAGGAAATAGTTATCAAAAAACCTTTCTGTGCTAGAAAGAAATCATTAAAAAAATTCGAATTAATCTGTCAAGAATTTTCTGAGATTAAAGAGTTTTTATTAACGTAGATGAAACGAAACGCGTAGGTTGACAAAGATCGTATCTTCCTGTAGTTCCATAAATTGACTAAAAATACCCTCTACAATTGTACAGGACCAGATGGCCACACTGATGAAGTTCTAAGAATGAATCTGCTTCATTATTGTACGCAAACCAACTCCTGGAATTTTACAAGCGGCCTCTGATCAGCAGTTTCATCTTAACGAGCATACCGTGTGGTACCGCAGCCCCTCTTGACGCCCCAGAAGCGGCCTGCGTCAGGCTTCCACACTTGTGCCAGCAGAAGGTCTCGGGTGACTAGCTTTAGCGAGAGTCGGTAAACCGAGAGCTGAAGGGCGGTGCATACATTACCTTGCGCTCATGCGTTGAATACGGGTGTAAATCACGCCGGCAAGTTTTATCCAGATATGCTACACGTAACTTGCTATATCTGTCAAATATTTGAAGAACTGCTTTTTATTGCGAACAGCTGTATACATTAAACTTAACTTCGTCAATCATAAATTATGTTTTTGAAGGTCTTAAATGTTTGTAAAGCTTATGGGACTTAACTACGGGGTCATCAGTCCCTAAACTTACAAACTACTTATGAACTACTTACGAACTAGGACGGCACAAATATCCATGCCCGAGGGGGGATTCGAACCCTCGACCTTAGTGGTCGTGCTGACCGAGACAGGAGCGCCTCAGTCACCTCGGCCACCGCGGCCGGCGAAGGTCTTAAATATGTCATTCACCATTTAAATAATAAAAACAGAACAAGTTACTTATTTTTTATGTTCAGCGAAACGCGTTTCGAGAATTTATTCTCAACTTCAGATGCGTTTCGTTCCATAGTGCGACGTTACATGTCTTCACGTGTTGATCAAACGAAGCTGTATTGGCCAAAAACAACATACACATACTGGTATACAGTAAAGTGTGGCAACACTGCGCACTTTAGTTTTAGTTAGCGTTATAATGGAGTAAAACGGCCACTACGGTCGGGGGTTCGAATCCCCCCCTCGGGCATGGATATTTGTGCCGTCCTTAGTGTTAGGTAGTTGATAAGTAGTTTGTAAGTTTAGGGACTGATGACCCCGTAGTTAAGTCCCATAAGCTATACAAACATTTGAACATTTTTGAATGGAGAAAACTATACAAGTTACAGTCATATTTTAACTGCCAATTCATCTGACTTTTGCCTGATATATAACGGAGTCCACAGATCAATGTATATGCTAAACTGTAAAAAGTAATGCAAATGTGCAGACTTACCCAACTGTGGGGTAAGCGTGTGTTTCTAGTGGGGTACGTTTGCGCGTTATTATTAAAACTAAGTATCACTAAATCCATTTTCTTTATTTAATTGCCCCTTGTTTCTCAGCATATAATTAGGACTTTTAGTACAAAATATGCTTAATTGAGAAATTGTCGAGCTTGTGAAAGAGAACTCGAAGGAAAATATTCCAACTGGAGGAAAAGCTGTTTAACAGAGGTCACAAATTAAGTATCCAGAACATTCATAACAAGAACAGGATTCACGCCACCACTCCTCGGATTTTAGACACTGAATCCAATTTCTGTTGGGTGATTATTGTACTTTTCAGTACAGCCGGGACAGTGATAGTCCGTGGACTTTCCGTCGATCTTTTTACTTTTTGCTTTCCTTTCTTTTTTGTTTGCTTGCTCAGAATCAGTTTTCTCTTTCGTTTCTTCATATCTTGTTTCTTTAGTTGGTATTCCAGTTGCTTTTTGAATCTTGTCCCAGAGACTATTTCTGATACCTTCCATTTCTTCTGTAGTTTTTGTAAATCTTTTGATTCTGGCAAAGGGGAAACGTAGCAACTTGGTCCTGCTTGTGGTTCATTTGTAGGTGTCTGTGAAATTTGGCTCTGAGGAGATTCAGCTTGAATTGTGAATGCATCATTAAAAGTGTCATACTGATCTGTAACAGATGAAGGCAGGAAAGCTTCCTCGGTGAATAAGTAGCGATCAGTTGCATAAATGCCGCTTATTCTGAAGGCCTTTGGTGTCTTCGTCATTGTGGCCGTCCTTTGATAAGCAGTTACTAACAATTCAGCAACACATTCTTGTTTAATTACATATCCAGCGTGATTAATGAGTCACTGGTCGAATTCTTGTGAATGAAAGTCCTTTATCGGCTTGAAGAAGCAGCGATCCAGTGGCTGCAGTTTGTGGCTTCTGTTTAGAGGAAATATAAGGATTACTATTACAAAAAACAGTCTTGATCGCAAAAATTAACAGTTTCTATTTACCGGTTTCGACCTTATGTAGGTCATCTTTAGGCAGCCGAACAGCCCAGCCGAGTCCAGCATTGGCCACATGGGCTACATTTTATTCCGAAGATGACCTACATCAGGTCAAAACCGGTTAATAGAAACTGTTAATTTTTGAGATCAAGACTGTTTTTTGTAATAGTAATCATACCAAATATATCGCTGTTTCCCTCCTCTGACAATGTTGTCAAAATTAATGAGAAATATAAGGACATGAATGTTATGGTTCCAGCAGTAAAGGACTGCATTCATTTCAAATATGACGAATGATTGTTCAAAACTGAATCGCTGTTTGGAAAAAGGAAGAAAGCCCACTCACCACTATTTTGAGAAAACTAAGAAAAACTTGTTAACACTTGAAATATTGTTCCAACAGTTTTATGATCGATTACGAACTTGTAGAACTAAATTAACTGCACTAAATGACGAGTCGTTCCAACGCCTTAGATAAATATTTTTGAATCAGAATTCTTTGGAAGTTGCTGGACATCATCCTTTTTCCTATAAACTATTCAATTAACAAAACTGGATTTCCTTTTGTTGGGTGTGTATGTTTCTCTAAATGACGTAACCATGTGAGACTCAGATCTGAGTTCATGCACCCAATGTCAGAAAACATAATTTGTGACCCAGGACGGGTACAATTTTTCCTTCCTCCATTTTTTCCGAGTAAATATTATTCCTGGTGGGACGCAACTGTCCCCCAGCTCACATACAGCAATAACAGTTATCAGCTGTTCTCTTTCTCCTAATGAAAGTTTGAGTACAGTTTCTTACCGCATATTGGTAGCACTTTCGGAACTTTACTAGGAATGGTTGTGATCCCTGAGTCATCTATTTTAAATATGCGACGAAGTTCAAATTTATATTTTTGCATTAGTGTCGATAGATTATCGAAGACGACGTTCGCCGCCCGCGGTGGCCGAGGGGACTAACCCGCTCCAGTCACGGTCTGCAAGGCCACTACGGTCGGGGGTTCGAATCCCCCCTTGGGCATGGATATTTGTGCCGTCCTAGTTCGTAAGTAGTTCATAAGTAGTTTGTAAGTTTAGGGACTGATGACCCCGTAGTTAAGTCCCATAGATTATACAAACATTTGAACATTTGAAGAAGACGTTCGTTTGCTGTTGAAACCCATAACACGCCCGAGACTAGTTTTCGGTGGGGTTCGAAGCCTGAGGTTTCGTCTCTGCATGGGATCATAAGACCGGTCCTTCCCGCCACCTTGGTGTTTTTGACAAATTTCTTTTTTATATTATTCCTCTCAGAATAGTCATAAACTAATCATCTGGAATCTTTGAATGTCATTCCATTATAATATTTATCTAAAGCTCTACTGTGTTCAGCGAGTTCCAGTTCTTGCTCATCATTAACAGTTCTTCCAAAACTTCCCAGTCTGTTCACCCCAAAATCATGAAAAAAAGCAGGGGTAGGAGTATTAATTTTGTCTTTAAGTAGCCAAGAGACCCAAAATAAAAATAAGGATCTAAAATGGCATCATACCTCCTTTAGGCGATTTCTGAAGGCAGCTTCACTTATTCCAAGCTCCGTCGCTAGATGTCACTTAGACTGCGTTTTTCAAGCCCACTTCTTCAGTTTCCAGCATTTCTGGAATGCATGCCTTCCGTTCAACTTTTCCTTTGTAGACGCTACAATAGAAAAAATTTCTCTTTTAATACGATGTACAATATCGACCTGTAATATCAAAAACTTTTCTAGCTTCACAACAACGAAGGAGGTAAGCCGATGGGTAAGATTATGCACTGCGCAGTTTTACCCCACCCGTAAAGAGTAAGCTTGCCCCTTAATACGAGACTGCAGCTTTTGTCTGTTCATGGAAACGCTCTGCACGAAATTATATGTCTCAATATATCACGAGACTGACAATAGATCGTAGTATAAAATTAAACATCGTGAGCTGGTTATTTCCTGAGGTAGAGCTTATTTCCGCAAGACACCATTTTGTATAAAATAATGCAAAACATTTCTTACCGCACTGCGCAGCCGTTTGCGCTACGACAACAACCAAACTATGGCAACAAAGAGTCAGCCACAGTTTTGTGCCCTGCAGAGCAGCCAACTGCTGGATCTTTAAATCTGAGATATATGCTTTGCGCAGTCTTACCAGCTGCGCAGGCTTACCCCAGTCTACTCTATGAAGGGCTCTTGAAAAGAAACATGGCTCGATGTAGTCGTAGGGTCGAACTGTATATGTCTGCTTTTATTCCCAGGCATCTACAATAGCTGCATAACGTAACTTTTACCTGTGATACTTCAGTCTAACATTCTATGCATAAGCTAACTTTTGGAGAATAATAATGAAGCATAAAATGCAGATAGCTTATAAATCAATAAAAGACATTATATTCTAACGTCTGCAAAATATGTAGGCAATGCGAGATAACTCGGTTGAATAATGTTCATTAAAACACATGTATTGCTCTAAAGGAAATGGTCCTACAAAAACAAAAGTAATAAATTGGGACGTCACGAGATTGTGATTAGTTTGAGTGATTTGCGAGGTGCAGATATGTGAGGAAAGGGAAGACAGGGGTGGATTGGCGGATCCCTCCGAACAACTACTGAAATGTGCCCTAAAGGAGATCTGGCCTATAGACAAACAAATACCAACCAAAATATAATGAAAATTGGGGAATCTAACTACTTAATCAGATGCAGGTTTAGAATGTGACATAGTTCAGTCACCCCTTTTGTTTATACATATACATACCAATTTTAATTATTTAATGCAAGTATTCATATATATTATTTAATTTTATATGCTATATGGATCCATTTATAGTGCCCTTGGATACCCATGTAACAGGCCAGTACCCTTTCTTTTTGTCATTGTTGGGAAATAAATAATTTCGTCACATTTCATCAATCGTCAGTTTGGTTGATGTAAGTGACTACCTAAGTGTAGTGGTCAGAGCAACTGCCGAGAAAGTGGGAGAACCGGGTTCGAATCCCAGCTGAGTACACATTTTCAGCTTTGCCCATTCGCAGTTGATGTCATATATTCTGTGAATATGAATGAATAACAACTTCTGGATCAAAAGTTACGTATGTTTTTTCGGGATAGACGCCGGTGACGGGCAATGATCCTTTGTGGGGAAAGGTAGACAATTTTGGAGCCCTTACTGTTACGGGATTTAGTACAAAGTGACAAAAAGTTTGAGTACTGTGGGCAGGAAAAGGCTGGAAATTTGTGTCTCACGGGAGGCGTGCTGAGGTACTCCTTACAGGGTCGTTGATCACCGTGTCCCCAGTGCAGTCTGCTTGCGGCAGGCGAGCTGTGTGGGTGTTGTTTACGTCCTCGCTGCGGCCGGTTGCGCGCTATTCGTGTGTGATGAGTTGGAAGATCTTGCGGCGTAGTAATAGCTGTAGGTAGAAATGAATAGAACATAAAATGACGGAACCCCTTCGACGAAATACTTTGAAGTTGACATTCGATGAACGCTTTTTGCCGGCCGCGGTGGCCGAGGAGACTAAGGCGCTCCAGTCACGGTCTGCACGGCCACTACGATCGGGGGTTCGAATCCCCCCTCGGGCATGGATATTTGTGCCGTCCTAGTTCGTAAGTAGTTCATAAGTAGTTTGTAAGTTTAGAGACTGATGACCCCGTAGTTAAGTCCCATAGACTATACAAACATTTGAACATTTTTTGATGAACGCTTTGCGAGACCCAAAGCTTTTGAAGTAGAAGCCTTTCTAAGGGACGTTGTGAAGCTGAGCTTTAACGAAACAATAGGAATACATCTGTCTATCGTCAGTAGTACAGTTTATGTTAAAATGATTAGTACTGCATGCTGTGCTAAAGTAATTGAACAATGTGGAGGAACTCTAAAATTTAACCACTGCGACGGGAATGTCGGTGTTGTGAGAATCCATCATGCAGGATTTACCACTAAAACAGTTCGAATCTTTGAACTTCCCTTTGAAATTACAGCGGAAGAGATAAATTTAGTCCTTAGACCTTACGGACGAATTATCAGTAATGTTGCAGAAAAATGGACGACATTTCAAACTTTCCCCGTCCTCAATGGCGTCAGACAAGTAAAGATAGAACTTCGAAAGCAAATCCCCTCGTATATTTATGTATGCAGGTATAGAGCGATCATGATATACGACGGTCAGCCACATACATGCTCCGCCTGTGGACAGACTGGTCATGTACGAACCGAATGCATACAACGGATGGTGACGCAGCTGCCGGCGAGAGCCGATCGCCCCTCTGACGATGACGTCACTGCCAGTAACGTACTCCTCAGCCATCCGCGCACCACAACCCAGGCATTGAGTGAAGCAACGAACAACCCCATGCGACAATGAGACGCCGGCCGCGGTGGCCGAGGGGACTAAGGCGCTCCAGTCACGGTCTGCACGGCCACTACGGTCGGGGGTTCGAATCCCCCCTCGGGCATGGATATTTGTGCCGTCCTTAGTATTAGGTAGTTCGTAAGTAGTTTGTAAGTTTAGGGACTGATGACCCCGTAGTTAAGTCCCATAAGCTATACAAACATTTGAAAATTTTTTGAGACAGTGAGACAAACGATGACAACTAATGCCTACCAATGGAGGTCAGTAATACTGAAGAAACGCCTGTTCCTTCTTCCAACACAACGGGAACAGTCATTGACGAAGAACTGGATCCTTCCCTAAAAACACAGGAAACGGCGGTTAGCACCTCCTGACGCAGAAGACAAAGCACAGCGGAAAAAAAAATCTAACATCTCAACGGAACCAGCAAACGAAAAACAAAGAAGACTCACGTGATATGGAAAATCCTTACCAACAGGGCGATGAAGTAGACAATAGCACACGGAAAGTGTATCATAACAAAACTCCGACTCAGCAATGTCCTGAGCACAAGTCGCCCGCCAAACTGATCGATGTACCTGGGCGGATGAAATTTTATAATTTCCGCAAGACGAGGAAATGAAAGAAGTTATAAATAGAATAACCGCCTCGTCTTCCCGACGGAGAAACGACGAATAGAAGGAAAAGTCACCGTCACGTACGATGCAATAAGAGCATGGGGTATCGACTAATATGAGCTCCAAAATTCAGCACATATAGTACGTCGATATTGCTGTGCAAGCCTACAGGGTCGGGACGATAAATATAAACAAAATCCGCAGCCATCTCAAACTTAAGGCCCTGCAAGACATGCTGTACTCCGCCGATCTCGACATCGCCTTGCTGCAAGAGGTGACAGACATTAATTTAGACCTCATAACAGGTTTTAAAGTAATTGTGAATCCAGGGAACGAAAGAAGGCATAATCGTGAAAGACGTTGAAAATTACCTAACGCCAGAGGTATCGCAGTTACCATCCGTAACACGAGACTGATCAATGTGTATGCACCATCTGGCAACAGCAACAGAAGACAACGTGCAGAATTCTTCAAAGACGACATAGTGTCTCTCATCCGGGGCAGATACGAATACACAATTTTAGTAGGTGACTATAATTGCGTCTTATCTGCTAAAGATCAGATATCAAATTTTAATTATTGTGCAGA
The DNA here is from genome assembly GCA_026315105.1 of Locusta migratoria. Lineage (NCBI taxonomy): Eukaryota > Metazoa > Arthropoda > Insecta > Orthoptera > Acrididae > Locusta > Locusta migratoria. Next base: position 145,807,184 of record CM048746.1, read on the forward strand.
ACTCAACGCTAGAGTCACAGACTTCAAGTTGATGACACTTGGGAGCACAAGAAGGGAAAACGGCCTGGCTTCACGCACATCACCAGCCACTCAGCAAGCCGCATTGACAGGATCTACGTGTCCGAGAACCTGAAGACGCGCATTCTGCAAACCGAATTATGGCCCAGCATCTTTTCGGACCACACAGCTTAAATCTGTACCATAAATTTACAAAAGCAAGAAACCTACAGGGGAGCCGCGGTGGAGTTAGCCGAGGCCGGCCGCGGTGGCCGAGGGGACTGAGGCGCTGCAGTAACGGTCTGCACGGCCACTACGGTCGGGGGCTCGAATCCCTTCTCGGGCATGGATATTTGTGCCGTCCTTAGGAAAAGCTAGTTGATAAGTAGTTTGTAAGTTTAGGGACTGATGACCCCGTAGTTAAGTCCCATAAGCTATACAAACATTTGAACATTTTGGAGTAGCCGAGCTGTCTAAAGCGTCTCGCTGCGGAGCGCGCGGTTGCTCGCCGTGGAGGTTCGAGTCCTCCCTGGAGCATGGGTGTGTGTGTTGTCCTTAGGTTAGTTTACCTAGGTTTAAGTAGTTTGTAAGCTACGGACTGATGACCACCCAGTTTGGTCCGATAGATTTACAAACATTTGAACATTTGAACCTACAGGGGACGTGGTCTGTGGAAACTGAATGTAACCAATCTAAAGCATCCAGCATGTCATGAGGCATTTAATGAAGTATGGACAGAGTGCGAGAAAAGTTTCCCTTCATACCCCTAGGCACTCACTTGGTGGATGAAATGCTCGAAACCCATGGTCAAACGAGTGATGATAAATTACTCTCGTGAGAAAACAGCCTGGCACAGACAGACATTTGAATTTTACTTCAAAGTTCTCCGACATTTATATGCGTCTAATGCGTCTGTAATTGACAACCAAGCAGAGATAAAAAGAATTCAAGCCAAACTCCTTTCATTAAAACGCAAACAGCTCGACGGTTATAAAATAAGAGCAAGGCTTCAAAATGAAGTGCAGGGCGAACACATATCAATGTATCATGTCATAAACGAAAGAAAAGCAAAACACAGAAAAATAATAACCGAACTACGATCGACAGATGGTAGCTCACTGACCCTGCAACATGAAATCAATTCACAATTATTTCACCAACTTATTAAGTAATACACCGACGGACATAACTGCTCAAAATGACCTTACAATAGGAATGACACGACAACTTGACCAGGAAGAATCAGAGAGCCTTTTAGTTGAAATAATGGAAGAGGAAGTTGAAGACGCTATAATGCGGAGTCCGAAAAATTAATCTCTTGGGCCCGATGGAATTCCGGCCGAGCTTTATCTGACATTCAAACTTAAGATGTTACCCAAGCTCACGTGCATATGCAAAGAACTAATGAACCCCAACACCCACATCCCGAATGATTTCAGAGAAGGAGTAGTCGTGCTAATCCCAAAAAACCCTACAGCACAATCAGTAGAAAATCTAAGACCTATTACCTTACTGAATAGCGATTACAAATTATTTGCACGCATCATGAATGAAAGACTGAAATCAGTAATGAATGCCGGCATCGGTTCATATCAGTCGAGCGTAGGAAAAGACAGGTCCTTTCACCACAAAATCTGCGATTACATGGACATAATTCCAATCGCAGATACTTGTAAACTAAAGTGCGATCTGGTCTCGTTAGATTTTAAAAAACCATTCGGTAGAGTCAACCATGAGTACCTCTTCCACATCATGTATATAATGACCTTCCCGCAAAGCTACATCAGAATCATGAAGAACCTACTAAATAATGCAACCTCTATAATAATGGTAAATGGTCAAACCAACAGACCTATAACGGTAAGAAAGTTCAATAAGACAAGGCTGTCTCCTGTCCATGTCGCTTTTCGCCGTAGCCATTGAACCCTCGCTTTTACGAATCATTGAAAATTTGCAAGGCATATTACTACGCGGGCAAAATATTATCTGTAAATCTTATGCCGACGACGTCACGGTCCTGGTCAAAGACAATAATGAGATCGCCCAATTATTAGATATCATGCACGAACTTCCGTCTGGCGCCAAACTGAACAGACGAAAATCCGTAATGGATATCGGACGAGGATTAGGAGATCGCATCCAAGGGGAAATGAAAAAGACTGCCACTGTCCTTGCAGGATCGGTGATCACTGTGTACCCAATGGTGTAGTGGTCAGTGCAACTGCCTAGAAAGCGGGAAACCCTGTTTCGAATCCCTGCTGGGTACACATTTTACGCTTTGCCCATTCACAGTTTATGTCATATATTCTGATCCAGCAGTTGTTAGTTTTTCATATTCACAGAAGTGACGTCTTTTCTTTCGGAATAGACAAATTTCCAGTCGAAAGCTCATTTGTTGACTGACTTACTCTCCACGCTACTAGTGTGGTCTACCCAGACTTCAAAGATATTACGCTCTCAGGCGAGTGGTGTCAAATGTATACCAACATGACAGATATGAATTACATTATAACTCTCCAGATTTAGATATCTAATATGACAGGGATATTTTAAAACCAACAGCCAATCGTTCTCTAGGCACAAATTTTGCTACAATGCCCGCACACGCAGTCCAATGACGACCGTTCTCGCGTAACACGCCCCACATAGCCGTTTGCGCGGTACGTACTCCTAAGTGGGTCGGTCACTGATCGGAACCTAACGGTATATCTCGGTGTGGTCCGCTGACCGCCACTGCGGCCCTCTCACTGTGTTATAGATGGGTGCCTTCCCAAAAGGCTCATTCTCCGTCTCACATGGATCTGACACCTCTCTTCTCCTCTGGTGCCACCCAGAAGTGCTTTAGAAACGGACAGGATTCACTGGCTTGGCCTCTCCACAAACTCAAATGCATAAATATATTAATAACCCACTGTCTCAAACGAATCACTTTTACCAATCAAGCAGGATCTTGTGTTTCCGGACGATACATAAAGTTTTCTTCCAGCCCCAAGGAGTTCTCCACAGGAACCGTCCATAGCAGGCTTCTGCCCTACCCACATTCTCATTGGTAGATAGTCATTTAGTCACCTTGTGACTAATTATCAGCAGTATAAATAATTTATAAAATAAATAAATAAACCAGAAGCGCCCCCCCCCCTCCTGCCAGCTGCTAGCAACAGACCGACTGCTTGTTGGGAAGCAACTAACCGACTACTTGCTGGCAAGCAACGTTCCACATACTTATGTCTTCACCATAATACTAATTGTCTTAGTGCTATGAGGTGAGCGGTTCAATCGTTAAGGATGCACTTGCTGCTGTTGACCTTGAGAGACCCTTCTTCGTCCAGTTCGGTCGCCGTTTGTGCAAACTTTCTGATGTGGTGCTATCGATGTCCGTAAATTTTCCAACGTTATTGCATGCTTGAGATCAAAAAACCTTTTGGAAAAAATGCTGAAGGTCCGATATTTCAAAGTAAATATGAGTTTACAAAATAGCAAGTCAAAAACAGTAAAATACCGGAATCCCCCCAAGGATCCGTATTAGCTCCACTGTTTATAATGCTTACATCAGTGACATGACAAAAACTAAGTCTCGGAAGTTTTGCTACACTGATGACATGGCTATAGCAACTAAACGGAAATGGCTATAAGAAGGTGAAACAACTGTAACAGATGACCTAGAATTACTAATCCAGTACTGTAGACAATGGAGACTGTGACAAATCGAAATAAAACAGAAACCTGCACCTTTCATTTAAATAACTAGCGGACAAAGAACTAATTATTACTTTGTGTAAGAAGCGAATTAAACACATTTCCGAAATATTTAGGATTTACTCGGGACAGGTCACATACCTTCAAGAAACATTTGGAACCAACTTGCTATAAATTGAAAACCCGAAACAACACCATCATCAGGAGATTAGCAGGTACCACATGGGGAGCAGAGGGGTACCGAAGCACTATCACTCGTATACACGTTGGAGAGTACTGTGCTCGAGTGTGAAGTCGGAGTAGCGGTGGGAAGAAACATGATGTCCAGCACAATGAAACCATGAGGACGACAACAAGGCGTAAAAGTCGACCTCACCTGAATGGCTTTATGTCATTTCAAACATTATCCCAGCATAAATCCGAAGACAACCAGCAACGATTCAGGAATGGTAAACTATAAATCACCCAGACAAGGCAAGATTGCTAACGATTCACCAAAGTAATAGATGACCGCTGTTGGTATCGCCTGAATTTAAGAGCACATATTTGGGAAGCAAGGAAACTTGTACAAGGAATGACCAATGACAGCCACAAATGCTTGAAACCCAGTGGAACAATAGTGACGGGAACCACCACAACATAAATGACTCCAGTCCACAACTTCCAGAGATGCAATTTCCTCGTACAATTTGGTGCCAGAATAACCGGGTAAGAACCGCACACGCAGAATCCCAAATGTTCATATGTTTTTAAAGTTATGGGACCTAACTGCAGTGGTTATCGGTCCCTAAACTTACAAACTACTTAAACCAACTTATCCTAAGAACAATACAACCACCCATGTCCCAGGAAGGACTCTAACCTCCAACCTGGAAAGGCCGCGTGCCGAAGCAGGGCGCCTCAGTGCGCACGGCTATTCCGCCGTGGCTGCAAAATCCAAATCAATGGTCTACAAGTGGAGTTCCACTGACAACCCACCGTGTGACTGCGAAACATCCGAACAAATATTACAAGATTTCTCGTTACGAAGAGAAATTGCTATTGAGTGGCTGTCTCGTTTGAACATTACTTGATAGTTAATTGTGGCTGCCATTCAATTTTAGTTCAGGTCTCATTTAATAATCATTGGTGTTTGTTTGGTTTCTATTATTATGTATATCCACATATTATGTATTCTATTTATATCTTACGTAAATTAAGCATATTAATACCTTATTTGCACTTAAAATGTTACATGATAAATCAGTAACGACAGAAAAATGATTCCCCGGTATTTCTGTTGGCTTCTACCCCCACTTTATTTGCTTAAATCTTATGTATAAAAAATATTTTTTTTTGTCTTTTCGTTCTTATTTTATGGTCAACCATACCGTACACCAGATTTCAATAAAACTTTGTCAACCCATTGATTGCACTCGCGCGAAAGTTATAGGCATACAGAAATTAACTTCGTATGGTGCATGATGGAGTGTGCTTTACAATTAGATAATTTGTTTCTTACGCCTTTATGCTGCAATGGCTGGACGGATATGAATGAAATTTGGAACAAAGCTAACTTATACACATTAATACAAGGGCTATCTTTTGTAAACCATGGTAGGGTGCGTGGCGGAGGGTACCTTACAATGTGTTAATAAGTTTGCAACTATTTCGTGATGAAAGGGTGGACACATTTCAATGAAATTTAGAATGGAAATAGCTTATATCCTGCATTAATACATGGACTACCTTTCGTAAGCCTCCGTAGGTGCTTGGCGGAGGATTAGTTTTAACAAACATCCAAATTGTTTGACTGGTCACCATGAAAATAAGCACATAGACGTATGTTTTCATGAAAGAGATTTTTTATAATCTGCAAGGTACTTGATTTGGCATGGCGGAGGGTACTTTGCAACTTTGAACCCTACGAACCCGTTTGATCAGTCACTTTGAAACTTGGCGCATACATGTATGCTTTTCATATACAGGAGGGAGAGAAGTATGTGGAAGAGGAGACGGACGGAAAGAGAGCAGATAAGGAGATGGAAAGAGAGAGGAGGGAGGAGGAGAATGAGAGGGAAGATATGTAAGGAGGAATAGGTGAAAGGAGATGAACAGAGTGAGGGGGAAGAGGAAATAGACAAGAAAAGGGGCCAAATGAGTCGGGGAGACTGGGAAAAGAACAGGTGAACAGAGAGAAAATGAAGGAAGGAGTGAGCGACTAACTTAAGACTGGAAAATTAAAGATCCTCGCGATTCAGGGTTTTCCCTAATGACATATAAAATAGACCAGATTCTGATGAGTATACATAATACATAAACATAATATTTATTCGCCAGACGAATAGCGTAAATAAGTTTGTAGTGGTGTATGAAGCATCATGAACCTCCTCAAGACCCATAAAGACATAATTTGAAACTAACATAAATCATAAAAAGTATGATAGCTATATCTATAAATGTGAATGTATATTCGGTGTACGTCTATCACGTCTGAACCACAAGACATAAAGAGCTAAGAATTTGTACAGTTACTAATGTCTACCCGGGGAAGGCTTTAGGCACGGTTTTATGGCGATCGGATAGCTGAATATCTGTTCGGTGTACGCTTATCACGTCCGAACGACAAGACACAGAGACTTAAATAATTGTACAATCACTAATTTATGCCTGAGGAAGGTTTTAGGCACGGTTTTATAGCGATCTGGTAGATATTTAGAAATTGAAGAATATAACGCGAAATGCGGAACAATAATTACTCTTTGAAAATGGTTTTATTGGTTGCATTGTTGAGGGTTGATAATGATAAAAGGGTGGTATATATTGTGATGGAAACTTATCGGTGTATATAAAATTCTACGTGTGTGTGTGTGTGTGTGTGTGTGTGTGTGTGTGTGTGTGTGTGTGTTAATATTTCGCTCTGCAGCGAAAACTAAAGACCGCAAACGAATGGTCTGTGTGTAATTGTTGTCCGAAGCCTCCCGTTGTACACCATAGCAGATCCATGCCGATACCTATAAGGGGGTAGAAGGTCGCAAATTATAAAAAGAAATTCGGACTGAAGGCCAGCGATGACGTTTGCGACTCTATAGCAAGGAGGTTACATACAGCGAAACGTGATGCCACAGACCATATCTTTGGTCTATGCGTGCTACAATGTCTTTAGCTCTTTCTCTGTAAGGATAAGCATACGAATAAGGAAATATAAGAATAAATAAATAAAGCAGTAAAAAAGAAATTTCTTTTAATACATCTCTTTAAAAAAACGTTTCGCGCATTATCTGTCATAATATTACAATCAACCAACACGCGAGCGGAGCCGCGGGTTTAAGCTAGTAATAAATGACCAATAGTATTCCTGTAAATTAATTTACGTCAATTTGATTTGTCGCAATCGCGCTTATTCTCAATTGACTCTGAACGCATTATTCACTTCACTGCACTTTGCACTCGCGTGTCGGCGTTATCGTCCGCAATTTAGCAGTCACTAAGGAAACACTGCGCGAGCGCCATTTTAATGCCTGCGTCGGCACGCATGCTATTCTGCAGCCACCGTCCGTTTCGGGAGATCATATCTGTCAACGTACACCGCGGTGTAGCTACCAGCGAATGAAACCCCATAGAGCATGCACTGAACGCCTTCCCCAGTGGTATCGATACATTCACAAATCAATATATCAAAGGAACAAATTTCTATATATGCTCCGTACAATTTACCCAAATTTTACGTTTATAAGTGTAACGTACTTTACTGTATAAAAATATCTTTGTAATTAAAGAACACTGTAATTGTACAGTAAAAGCGGCACAGTACTTGTAAGTTGATAATCAAAAACAGAATTTATAACATTAGTATTGAAATCACACCCAAGTATTTATATCGTTTGACTTTCCGCTTGCAGTATTACATCAAAATAGCCTCACTACTCCAGAGAAAGAATCCCATACACGAGAAACATTAAAATAAATATAAGTTATGTAATAAATATAAATTATCTGAAGATGAGAATAAATTTTCAATATGAATTGTGGTGAGCATAAAAAACACGTAACTCGTTATTTAAATTGTATATACATTTAACTTCATTCTTACCTTGTCTCTCTTTTTGCAACCATTTTCACCAGAAGAAAAGCTCCGCATCAGATGGTTCAAAAACGTTTACTACTCATGGTTACCAAACATAGGTATCCTTGTTCTGCCGATTATAAACCTGCTTCAGAATCCAAGGATGTCGTTACTTTTAGATACATGCTGAATATCTTCTTTACACGTTTACTTAGCAGAATTCTCGATGTTAGATTGCATACCTACTTCACTATCTCCAGAAGGGCTTTTCAATTTGTGTAGCGAAAAGTGTTCTCAAATAACGCAGACTGTTTCAAATCACAATTTTACTACTTATCTCAGCATGAAAGTAAACTGGTAGAGCTTTGAGGGAATGGTAAGAAACTGAGCCTCAGCTAACTACCATTAAATATAAAAAATTCATTGCAACATTTTAAAAATGATAATACTTGATTTAACCTCAACGTATATAGAAACGCAAATTTCTGAACAACAATAAACTATCACAAAACTTGACAGTAACCAAACAGTTCAAAACGTCAGTTAAAATACGCGAAACTTATAGACAATAGTGTTTCATAAACAATAAGTATTCCTTTTAGAAATCAACAGAATTACTCAACCAAATAACAACTGTAACATTTGGTTAAACTAACCAGCGCTTCATGCAAGACTGTAAAGGTAAATAAGTCGGAGTGACGTTTTTTTCTTTTATTATCGAACCAAGTAAATATATTATAATTGACAACATGAAAAATTTACTCAACTTAAGAGCCTGGCGCCCAGAAAAACACCAATAACTGGAGACACAATTGAACAGTCGCCTGACGTATTCCTCTTTCAACAGTGAACCAATAGCTTTTTTTTACAATGCACAACAAACAAAGTTTGGACAGAACACCTGAAACACAGAATCCGTTACCACAAGCAACTGACATACATACTGTTAACCACACTCATAGGTATTGTAAAATGTAAACTTTCACGGCCGGAATGGTCAAAATTACTAAAAATTTCCGTGCTGTTATGCCGTGTTCTATACCCTCGCATACGTCTCTCCTGTATCACAGTATTGTTAGTATGCTGTTTACTACGATGAACGATATTGTGGTTAAAACGCGAACTAAAATGTCCACCTCATTAATAGAAAAACTAATGTTAATAAGACTAACAACTGTAGTTGCAAACTTTTAATCACAGCTACAATGTATACTGACAGTAGTACTAACTCAACAAAGCTTATAATGTATGCACTCTGCTCTGAGAAATATTACGTTCTTTCTTGCTCAGTAACAACAGATAAATGTTCAATAATCTTCTAATTTACTACTTGAGGAGTTTGTTCAATATTGCATTGAAGAATCAAGCACTGTGATTTTTTTATGATTTTAGTTATTTGTATTCTTCACGACTTTCGTATTTAATCATTGGACTTTGCACCTATGAACTAGCCGTGTAAAATTTGCTGAAAGATTTTGGAATAATTACATATAATTTCATACGAAAAACTCTTCCTATTCAAACAGACCCTCATATATGCTTATATGACCTACAGTCTATTAAAAAATCACAATTCTTGAATATTCAGTGCCTAACAAGGGACAACTTTCCTCATTTTACTCAGCTTCGGAGACGAATTTGTGAGTCAGAGTTTTACATGAAATGGGAAAATCGCGAATCGAAAATTGCATCTGCGCAGTTTTCGACCTCTTCCACGTTTCCATGGTAATACTATGTTGGTGGAGGGAGGAAGACGAAATACGTTCCAACTATAGAGAAAGCTAGTCTGTACAAACATGCAACGACCTTCGGGAAATCGTGAGGTAGGTTGCTGCCACGTGATCGCACGTCTTACGTGCTAAAGGGAACATTGTACAAGACTACTGTTCTTTTGAGTTGCTAAACTGAGGCATTGATTACGCTTTAATCCATGTCATTACCAGTGGTGATTTATCATTGTTGCTTGCAAGCAGAAGATATTTTATATCACATTACCTCACTGCATTCTGTGTTACAATACAAGTCTTGTCTATCCACATCAGTGTAGCATGTACTTAAAGAATTGTTTTGTATTGAAATTTGTCCCTGTTAAAGCAATGTAACTTCGTAACGTGTATTTTGAATATTGTTAATAAGAACTAGTAATGAAACTTTTTCAGTTTGCAAATTTCTGTACGGCCCATACGACAGCCAATAGAAATCTATATAAATAAAAATGAATGTCCGCATGCATGAAAGTGCATCACTTAACAATGGCTTCACCGATTTTGTTGATCTTTTCTTTGTTGTGTTCGTAGTACTCAGGACAAGGTTTGTATGAAACAAAATGTTTGGAAAATCTACCGGAAAATATCAGAATCTGATAAAAACTGGAAGTATGCTTACAGTTCGGATCATTTTCTAGATTCTCCAACAATCAGACTATTCATTCGCTAATCGCCTAGCGATCAAATACGCCGTAACGGAGCGTACTGTGCTAAAACGCCAAGGGGGTTAGAATAAAGGAAGATAGCTTTACCTATGCTGAAAACAGGCATTGCTTGAAGCAAGGGAACAATTAGGTGATCTACCGGAAAATATCAGATTTGAGAAGAACTGAAAGTACGTTTTCAGACGGATAGATTCACATCGAAAAAATGTCCCTTCATTATTACAGTGCAAAATCCTACCTAAAATTAATGACAAGCCTATGCACGCAATATTAAAGCAGCCAGAACAAAGTAACATGAAACGTTCTTTCTTTAGAAGCCCCTCCGTATTATACTTACCTCTATGGTGTTATCGGTGGTGATGATATCTTTGGATCGTTGCAAAGATAGAATTGATGTAAATTCCTGGTAGTTTTGAGTGTTGCAAACAAATTGAGTACAAATCGTGGTTAATATTTTTGACGCCTCCTTTGCGGAGTAGTAATATCGGTTGGCATACGCGCAGTGCAATCCTACTACGTGGTAGTATAATCAATGAGACTGACGAAGACCGTACACAGCGCTTAGAGGTAAATCGGAAGGAAATTGTCAAGCGCGATCTATTATGACTGTATGACCATGCTACAATAATATCAACTCAAAAACTATCAAAAAACTTATTCTTTTCATCCTCCACTCGTTTACGTGGTTGCGGAGAAGATCCATACAATGTACTCCTACAAGGTTCTCTACACACGGATCACATAAGCGCACTTGCAAGAAACCTTGATTTAATCGGACGACATAGCAAAGTATAAACTACTGTATGATTTGGTCAACAGTCCCAATATCCAGATGTGATCCCCTACGTTTCCACTCTATTTCTCCTGGTGAGAAGGGCTTACCATTTCCTCCATACATCTTGCAACTAAGGAGGGCCTCCCGAATGCCTTGGTCTTTTCCGGGGGTATTGGGACCAGTTTAATTTTTCTCTGGGACATTGCCCCAGACTTGAAATGGATTAACGGGGGAGCACGAAAGCACTCACGGCGATCAAGGATCGGACGCCCGATTTACTCTCGTAAACTCGTGGAGCTGCGCGGTAACCTATGTGTCCTAAAATCTATCAAACAGATATAAACATGTTATAAGAAGCATTTATATCTGCTCGCTGCGAGAAAAACATGCTAAGCTGTACTGTAAAAATGTGCGCTTTTGTTTTCCTTTTCCCCGTCATTTTTAACATATAACAGGAAAGTTGTTTTTATGCCCAAATTTACTGTCATGCCTGTTCGTACAATAAGACCATTAAAAGTACGACCGTTAAAGCTACTAACCTCACAGATAGAGCAGATCGAACGGTCTCTCTAATAACGCGATTCCAACTGATTTACCCACCCATTTTCATTTCTATTCGCAATCAGGGTCCCGATTGCAATAACAAAACCGGCCGCGGTGGCCGAGGAGACTAAGGCGCTCCAGTCTCGGTCTGCACGGCCACTACGGTCGGGGGTTCGAATCCCCCCTCGGGCATGGATATTTGTGCCGTCCTAGTTCGTAAGTATTTCATAAGTAGTTTGTAAGTTTAGGGACTGATAACCCCGTAGTTAAGTCCCATAGACAATACAAATATTTGAACACATGATTGCAATAACAAACAATAAAATCGGAGGAGGGGCGGAGGAGATAGAGAAAGGTGGAATGAAATGGTTTTAAAAAGGGGGGATGATATAGACGTAGAGAGGAGGGGGAGGAGACTGACATGGTGTTAGATAAGAGGAGTTGTGTGAAGATGATGGAAAAAGATCGGGGGAGGAGGCGATGAACAAAGGAAGGGGTGATATAGAGGAGGGAGGAAGGGATACAGACAGTCAGAAGAAGACGAGAGATTAGGTATATGTATCCCATACACATTAGCTACTGCGAAGGGCCGCGGTGGAGTATCCGAGCGGTCTAAGGCGCCTCGCTGCGGAGCACGCGGTTGCTCTCCGTTGGTGGTTCGAGTCCTCCCTGGGACATGGGTGTGTGCGTGTGTGTGTGTGCGTGTTGTCCGTATGTTAGTTTACGTAGTTTGTAAGATACGGACCACGCAGTTTGGTCGGATAGCTTTACAAACATTTGTATTTGTACTGCGAAGCGTTGCCGGGTTTGCTAGTTAACAGTAAAACTCGAAAATTCGTACGCTGCTGCTGCGCCTGCACAAAGTGACGGACAGAGGTCCATTCAATTTTATTCGGTGTGGCTGCCCATGTAGAACAAGAAAATGCAAACAAATGAAATTCGAATCAATACGGACTACTGCCCTTTCAGCATTCATTAATTCAATGAAAAACGCGAAAAATACAGGACTAAAGGACTAACGTACCACCAGATGGCAAAAAGTGCAGAACTTTCAGACTTGGAGTGCTCTTGTCGCGTGTGGTTTACGACCTCGCTGCTCCGAAGGCTTTCGAGGTTTACGACTGTTGGACAGGTTCATTTTCAATTCTCGTAAATCAAGGAAGGGAAGGAAGGAAGGACGATTAGGGTTTAACATCAAATCCCCTTGTAAATCAGTCCTGGTAATGTTTGATAGCGACTTGTGTTTTCACTTGCGAAACGTTTACACACTCTATACCTTCTTCAGAAACTGAAGGAAGTTTACGTAGACTTAGATATTGTCAAATTTTCATGCGAGAACATAAAATATTATGACAAAAAATTGAAAAGTATGTAATTATCAACAAGTTTCGCAATGTAACAGATTCATCTCAGTCAAGGCCAGAGAATGCCCAGCGTTTTGTGTCTATTGCAGTGAGATTGCGTGTTAACAGCGTTCCCACCTGCAGCAGCAGATCCATCACGCTTGTCACGGACTGATTAATAGAACAGTCAGCCGACCTGACAGTGGTTTCCAGTGATTCACTGCCGCAGGGCAACACAAATTACTGAGGAGGATGTTCTCTAGGGGGGAATCGGAAAGACTGAAAGAAGAACAACAGTGGCTACCACAATGCCTCCAGAAAAATTTACTGTCAATTTCATACTGACTTTCATCTTTATTTTTAACAGTAAATATTGCATGTAACTTATGGTTTGTAAGCAACCGGTTAGTAGTCGCATACCATGTGTTGATTCGAAAACAGTAACTGCAAGGTCTAATGTAATATATAAAATAATGTTGTTTGGTTTGTCTTTTTGTTCTATTTTATACACGTCCATTGGACTGAGGCCTTGCCTTTCATAGACATGTGGCACGCAACACCACTGAGGGCCAGTTGCAGCAGGTTGTGAAGAGGCAAAATATTTAAATGTGTGTATATGCTTATGGGACCAAATTGCCAGAGTCCCTAAACTTACACACTACTTAAACGATCTTTCATTTTAGACAACACATCCACGCATGCGCGAGGGAGGACTCGAACCTGTGACGAAAGCAACCCCCCCCCCCCCCAATGCATGACATGTCACCTTGGACCACGCAACTACTCCACGAGGCTGTGAATAGGAGTGAGGATAATGTGAACCATCCAACAACGTCTTTTCTATTGCCAGTACAGTTGAGACTTGCTGGTATTGCTGATTATGTAAGGCAACTGTGTTGAGTTTTTCTGCTAAATTTAAGTAATATTATTCCCTTCATATTTGTAATGAAATTTTTATAGTGGTCGCATTTGCTAGACATTTTCATCCCACGAAGTTCGCTCACATTTAAATTGTAAACGTGTTTGTATTTCATATAATGATTTGTCTACACTCTACATTAACCACCAACTGAGCAATAGTAGATAAGAATACAGCAGTGTCGTGTTACCTCTATGACGCCATGCTCGTCTGGTGATCTAAATATTGTTGATATGTAAGATAACCTTAGACTTGTGATGTGCGTGGTTTCAGGCTCTTTCCTTTCCTCAAGTGCAGTGACAAAATCACAAAAAACACTTTGAAACAGGAGAACGAAGACTGAAAATGAATAAGCGCTGAATTGAACATTTACCATCTCCGAAATTTTGTTTCTGAATTAATGGAAGCCGTGGCGGAGAGGCCGAGCGCATGCTCCGATGTGCGAGGCCGTTCCCGTCAGAGATAACACTAAATCTGGAAAACTACTTCAGCTACGAAACTGAAATTTGGCAGGAGTGTAGTTTATAGATAGTAAACGTCAGCTAAGAAAGTATTTTATAATAGATGCATGGCGGAGCATACTTCTCCTACAGACTCACGAAATCTACAGTTTCATTCCGACCTTCAAAACAAGAGGAAGGTGACCGTCGACGTTAAGTTTCAATCGATGCATGGGGGAGGGTACTTTGCAACACAAAAATGGATCTCTAAATACCTTGGTCGCGCCATAACTTGAGAACGGCTCGACCGATTCCACAGATATATTTTTTTTTTAATTTTATTTTTTCGTTATTCTCAGAACAACGGTTATATTAAATAAAACTGGCAAATTTGAGAACAACAAAGTGCGTTTTTCATTGTTACCCTGGGCTTCTATTTTATACAGGTCTATAGTTCCGATATTGATGAAATTTTGAACTCTTGACATTAAAAACCAAAGGAGTGTAACTGTCTGCATAAAATTTCGTTCGGTGCATGGTGCAGGGTACTTAACTTACGGACTTTGACAAAATGCATAGTTTTGCTCCAATCTTTACGACTTTTTGCACACATGACCTGTAAACCAAAACGAAGATCACTGGGTACATAAATGTTTGCATGGCACATGACGAAGGGTACCTTGCAGAAAACTTTGGCGAGAGAGGGAAACGGAGAAACGAACAGAGAGATGGAAGAGAAAGACGTTGGTACAGAGGGAGGGGGGAAGGGTGTAGGACAAAGAAACACCCGGCCAACGCCGGGTTCACAGCTAGTTTCTAATAATCTCTTAGCACCTAAGTGCATCGTATTGTTGTGGCCAGGTGTTCTTACTCGGCATTTTACTGAATGTAGTATACAGCATACATTAAAGTGTAATACATGACAAGGCTGACGAATTTCACGCAGTAACTACAATCACTCTCGCCTTCTACTTTTTTGAATTATGTGCAACAGCTATCACAATGGCACAGAGGAGGCGATGAACGCTGCAGCTGTTCGCTTGCTCCACGAAAATGTCGACGCACTCTAAAAGAGTGTCTCAAACTGGCATGAGAGTAACATTTCATCTCCTCTGCGATAGAGCTACAAACCGTTAGAACGGACTCAGAAATATTTGTGGCAGGTTATGCTTCTGTCTCAGAAGAGCAAAGACAATGCAAAATAATTTTGTAATTATATCTTCAAAGCGCAGAATAATATATGATCGGAGCTCCTTATGATTACTAAACCAGTTTCGTCAGGCTTCGAGATGTCGATAAGCAAAACAAAATCGAGGGTTATACATCTAACGAAATTCATGGGGTACATTTATAAAAAACATAACTGGGAAACAGCACATGTTTGGGCGAAGGGGAAATAAATGCTGCGTTCCTGACATAATCCTTAGAAGATTCGAAAAGTCTACTAAGGACAATTCCAACCCTACGTTGGTTCGATCTCTTCTTCAGTACTGCTGAGCGTGTGAGACTATTACCTGACAGGATAGAGGGAGGACATCGAAAAAGTGATATAGCGGATTGTGTAGTATAATAGATTTGGAGACGGGGCTGAAGTTTTCCTTTTTTTTTTTTTTTCTTTGTGGTTGGAGGAGGCAGAAAGAAGGGTGATGAGTTGGCGAAGCAATATTAAAGCAACAGCGTTTTCACTGCTGCACGTTTTTACACGAAATTTAAGTCAATAACCATCTCTTCCAAATGCAAACAGCTTTCGTACCCACTGCCGCAAAATGTATGATATTACAACTGTAACAGTAACGTAAGAGTAATTAGATCTTGCACATAATGATTTTGGTACTTGTTTACCTCGAGCTTCGTATAAGTGTGAAACAGCCGAGAAACTGAAGCGTTTCTGTGAACCATTTATGAAACACTTAACAACGAATAACAGGTTTAAACAAAGTACATCAGCAGAAGGTAATTTCCTTCGTGCAGAACTTGTTTTTTCAAAGACATTGAGCATACTTTACAAGTGCACAAAATTTTAATGTTATACTACATATGTACATTTTACGATGTACCACCAAAACTGTATAATTTTACAACTCGTTTAGTTATCTAGGTTGAATACATATTTTCTAAAGCCTAGATCTAATGCAGAGTGCGTGTGAAACAATAGTTTCCTGCGTTGTATGATGCCTATCTAGGTTAAATATTATGTAACAGCTACGTTTATTACGATTCCTTTCTTTAACTTCCTTAAATATTTGAATGAAATGTCAAAAGATTATGTGTCTGCTCCTATTATAGCAAATTAGCTCTAGCTGTCTATTCTAGAGATTTTGGTAGGTTATTTGTGAATTTCGATCCTTCTAGGGATGAGCTCGGATTTAGGCCTTGGTCTTTGCTAGCCATAGCTCGAGAGCTATGGGCTATCCATGCTCTACAGCTTAAAAGTCGTTTGTGTTTGATAAAAGTGGCACTGTTTCTGTTAAGTGACAGTGCCCGATAAAATTCACAAATACATTTTTTGTTGTGGCTTTGACTATAAAATAACTTGACAAAGCAGAGAGACATAGTACCTTCCTTTGCCCTGTTAGAATAATTACAACTGGCATGCAGAATGCAGTTATTTACGTGTATGTGGTTTTATTTAATGCGCAACGGATAACACTTTCAATTGTACAGTAGTTAATAAATCAACTGTAATTAAACTCGTAATTTGTCGACAGATTAATTTCATGAGTGAGAATCAATGTGAGCAAATGAAATGTTCAGATTTGCTAACTAGCACCAAATACAAGTTGCCAAAGTGTACATGCACAATTCGACTTCGAGTGCCAACAAACCAACGTGCAACTACTCTAATATTTTTGTCACTTGAGTAAATATTATATCAAACAAAGAAATTTAAGGTTAATGGGATACCAAAATCACTGCCCTTGACAATTTGCCTATCTGTACAACAATTACCATACTGATTCAATGATATAAATATGTCCTACAAATCTGGTAATGTTTTCAAAATATCACACACTGCAAATATTTCTTTTCTCATTACGTGATCTAACTATTTCTCTTCTCATTAGAAAAATCACTTTGTTATTAACATTAAGTTACCTAATAATGTGAACTTCCATTAACACTCAGAAAATCTCTATGAACTTCACTGGATTAAGAACAAACACAAACATCCTGCTCTCATTAATAGACAAACTGATCATGTCAAAAATGTCTACACTGCACTGTTCTAATTGACACTTATAAATTTAATAACACTATTCTTATGCAACACTATCACAAGAAACAATTATCTCTATGATCAGATCGGATTGAAAATTTGATTACGAATTGGTGAAAGGAAAGAGGAACTGGTAAAATGACTCAGAGATAAATGATAAATGAAAGCTGCACTAAACAGTATTCTTTAGCAAAAGACAAACACCAACTACAAAACTTCAAGTACAAGCTACCATTCATAACAACAGAAATGTACAAGTTTTACCTTATTAGTGGCAATATTCATTAACATCAGCTTCCTTACAAAAAATTACAATCTACAGACTTGGCTGCGACTGTTTAAAACGGCTAAAGCCTTAAAAATTCCGATTTTTACTCCTCGGGACTTGCACACCGACAGACTTACTCGACAGTTCTACAAGGACTTCTACTCATCCACTGCACTCTACGACAGTCACACAACGACTACTCTAACGCAACAACTGCGAGTGGAAGACACACTCCAAAGATAAACCAAAGTATTTGACTTGCAGCAGAGACGTGCAAATGACTTCAGCATATTATATCGACTAATAAAATGATACAAAACATTACATAAATTTGTTTTCTATAGGAATATAGCTTAAGTTTCTATAACAAAATATGTTCAAGGCTGAATGCCAAAACAATTAAGTGAAAATTATATTACGTACTCCTTTCAAGCTGAGTGGCTGGTCGGCCAGATCTAACTTGGCAATGGCGCCTAGGCAAGGCAGGCCAAGGCGATACAGAAGCAATCCAGCTGGCGGTGGCACGACAACAGCCCCCTTGGCCCACACTGAAGTGCTGCCTCTGCCACTCAGTTTGACGTCATTATGTTCACTTCCTCTACTAGCATCAGAATACGAGTGGCAAGCGGAAAACACGTCAGGCAGATTGTGGAAATGGCTCACTAGCAGAGGTCATCTCGAGATGTCGCTCTTACATGAAACTGGAGGATGTCATATCATATAAACTGGTAGAAGGAATGGCGTGCCATGTGCCATTGCATCCATAAGATGGAGGAATTGCAATGAATGAGGCGCCACCAACAGAGCTTCTGGCTCAGCCAGGAAGAGAGTGAACTCACAACAGGAGGACTGGGAGATAGTCTCTAAGAGCAGAGAAAATCTACGCGAAGCAGTTCCAGTGACACGATTCGTCAAAGTTTGAGGGACACTGACTACACGCACGACGGTCCGCCGTGAACCAAGAGCTCAGCGAAGAAAATGCACTACTAGCCATTAAAATTGCTACACCAAGAAAAAGCGCAGATGATGAACGGGTATTATTTGGACAAATATATTATACTAGAACTGACAAGTGATTACATTTTCGCACAAATTGGGTTCATAAATACGGAGAAATCAGTAGCCAGTACAACCACGTCTGACCGTAATAACGGCCTTGATACGCCTGAGCATTGTGTCTAACACAGCTTGGATGACGTGTTCAGGTACAGATGCCCATGCAGCTTCAACACGATACCACAATTCATCAAGAGTAGTGACTGGCGTATTGTGACGAGCCAGTTGCTCGGCCACCATTGACCTGACGTTTTCAATTGGTAAGAGATCTGGAGAATGTGCTAGCCAGGGCAGCAGTTGAACATTTTCCGTATCCAGAAAGGCCCATACAGGACCTGCAAAATGCGGTCGTGCATTATTCAGCTGAAATGTAGGGTTTCGCAGGGATCGAATGAAGGGTAGAGACACGGGTCGCAACACATCTGAAATGTAACGGCCACTGTTCAAAGTGCCGTCGATGCTGACAAGAGGTGACCGAGACGCGTAACCAATATCACCCCATACCAACACGCCAGGTGATACGCCAGTATGGCGATGACGAATACACGTTCCCAATGTGCGTTCACCGCGATGTCGCCAAACACGGATGCGACCGTCATGATGCTGTAAACAAAACCTGGATCCATTCAAAAACTTGACGTTTTGTCATTTGTGCACTCAGGTTCGTCGTTGCGTACACCATCGCAGGCGCTCCTGTATTTGATCCAGCGTCAAGGGTAACCGCAGCCATGGTCTCCGAGCTGATAGTCCAAGCTGCTACAAGCATCGTCGAACTGTTCGTGCAGATGGTTGTTGTCTTACAAACGTCCTCATCGGTTGAATCAGGGACTGATACGTAGCTGCACGATCCTTTACAGCCATGCGGATAAGATGCCTGTCATCTCTACTGCTAGTGATACGAGGCCTTTGGAATCCAGTACGTCGCTCCGTTTTGCCCTCCTGAACCCCTCCGATTCCATATTCTGCTGACAGTCATTGGATCTCAACCAACGCGAGCAGCAATGTCGCGATACGATAAACCGCAATCGCGATAGGCTACAATCCGACCGTTATCAAATTCGGAAATTTGATGGTACGCATTTCTCCTCCTTACACGAGGCACCACAAAGGTTCACCAGGCAACGCCGGTTAACTGCTGTTTGTGTATGAGAAATCGGTTGGAAACCTTTCTCATGTGAGCACATTGTAGGTATCTCCGCCGGTGCTAACCTTGTGTGAATGCTCTGAAATGCTAATCATTTCCATATCAATCTTCTTCCTGTCGGTTAAATTTCGCGTCTGTAGCACGTCGTCATCGTGGTGTAACAATTTTAATGACCAGGAGTGTATTTTATACCTGCTGGATTTTGAAGAACTTCAACTCAGGGCGTTGTGGGAAAACGTTATTTTCACTGACAAGAAAATGGTTTCCACCAGTACCGATAGTCCAAGAGTCGTTTACAGGCCGCATTGGACTCGCCATTGATGCGAATACGTAACCATGACGATAAGACGTGGGCGGATTGTATCCTGTTTGGATTGAGGAGCAGGAATTCTTCATAGAATACGAGAAATCTTTGGCAATGAACAGTACACACACATATTTGAAAATGTGGCGTTTCCGTCAGTACATATGCTTTACCAAGAAGGGGACTTCTCAATGCAAGAGGACCATTATCCCGGCCACAAGACTGCATTTATCCACTCATCCAACGTCAACTTCAGCGTCAACGTCATGGACTGGTCACTGTGTTCAGCTGACGTGAATTCCATGGAGAATATATAGGCTGAGGTCGCCAGAACGTTAACAAACTATTGGCCACGAAACCAGCTCTTCAGGACTGCATTCTGGAACCCCGGGAGGAAGTTGTTCTTGAGGCTGTAACGTCTGACAGTTTATAGATTCTTTGCCAAGATGCATGATATAAATAAAAAAAAAACGAGGGATGCTGGACAAAATATTAAGTCCTCAAAACATTTTGTTACGTCTTCTCTATTTTCATTTTTCTTTAGTGAAAGCCAGTGGAAGATCACTTGGGAACAGAAACAAAATGTTAATTTTTCTTTGAGTTACCTTTTTAATTGAAGTGTTTTTAATATGCACTTTGTTTATTAATCCATTTTTATTTCATTTATACCCTGTCCCCATACATAAGAGTAATCAGGTTGCCGGCCGCGGTGGCCGAGGGTACTGAGGCGCTCCAGTCACTGTCTGCACGGCCACAACGGTCGGGGGTTCGAATCCCCACCTCGGGCATGGATATTTGTGCCGTTCTTCGTGTTAGCTAGTTCATAATAGTTTTTAAGTTTAGGGACTCATGACCCCGTAGTTCAGTCTCATAAGCTATACAAACACTTTTGTATTCAGGTTAGATGGAAATTTCCAATGTAATTTCTGTTATACAAAATACGTCTCGCTTCCCTTCCATCCAGTAAGACACCCTCCGTCCTTCACAAAATATACAAACGATTTCGTCTTGCAATTATTCACTGCTAAATTCGCATCTACTCTCTCTCCCTCTCTCTTTGTCAATTCTTTTTATAACTACTACAGTTACATCTCCAAAATGTTGTAAACGAATCTAGTGGCTTCTTTACTATCAGTCTTTTCTGTGAAACAGTGTTCTTTCATGTCTCCTCACCTATAATATATTCTCAGTTCTGTTAAACATTCCTTTCTTTTCTGTCGGTCCTAAAATAGAACTAACTCTTTCACTCCTCTCCATATGTACAGTACATTCCGCCGTCCCTCCTGCTACTCCTCCCTTGACATCTATCTCCATCTACCTGCATACGCCGCAATTCACTATTTTGTGTCTGGCAGGGGGTTCATTGAACCACTTTATTTCTCTCCCGGTCTTCTCTAAAAATCGTACGTGGGTATAAAGAACAAAGTAAACCTCGTCGTGCAAGCATTGATATCTTCAGCATAATGGCTATTTCTCCTCGGTATGCCAGCATTAAGCAGAGGAGGATGGGGATTGGAATTTAGGGAAAACACCCCCGCAAGTTTAAATGATTTCCATTCTCTTTTACCATACCCGTCATAAAATCGCGCCTATTTTTGTGATAATACAAAACGAGCTGCCCTTCCTTGAACATTTACGGCATCTTCCGTCAGTCCTTCCTCGTATCCCACACCGCGCAGTTCAGGAAGAGGACAGATAGGTGGGTCGTAGCCGGTCACTTTCATTAATTTGCTGCACCTCCTACCTACTCTATTCTACCAGTGACACACAGTCTTTGGGTTACCTTCCCCACAATGTTTTCTATATGACGGTTTCAATTTAAGTAAGCTCCTTGGTGTTGCCTTCGAAGCGGCGGATCGACCGACCGCATTGAGGCGCTATGCTACGGTGCATGAGGCAGTTCCCCGTCGGGGATTCGAATCCCCTCTCGGCCATGGATGTCTGTGCCGTTTTTAGTATAAGCTAGTTCATAAGTAGTTTGTACGTTTAGGGACCGATGACCCACTGTAAAGTCGCTTAAGCTTGACAAACAACTGAACTTTTGGTCTTGCCTTCCATGTCGCATTTCCTACTCGGGACTCCAAGGCATCTCATCACGATCCTTCAGGAAGAGTACGAATGTAAACTATGTTTATAGTTCTTAGTGGATAGCTTGGATATTGAATGCTGTAACCGAATGTGATTAACGTCAATATCTACAAACCTAGAACGTAGAGAGTTCCAAGGACACCGTACATTTCTTTGAGTAGTCGGGAGTTTTCAGCGACGGAAGTGTTGCCATTAGATCGGTTCATTCAGTTGTCCTAGCCGCGACGGAACGGCCGAGCGCATTGAGGCGCTATGCTACGATGCGCGAAGCCGTTCCTCGTCGGGGGTTCGAATCCCCCCTCGGGCGTGGATGTCTGTGCCTGTCTTTAGTATAAGGGACTGATTACCCCACAGTTAAGTCCCATAAGCTTAACTATCATTTGAAATTTTCAAATAAATAAATTATATTAAATTAAAAGTAAAATAAAAAGTTCTAATGTTTGTAATACTTTGGGACCAAACTACGTTAGCCATCTGCCCCTGGTCTTAAAATCTAGTTAAACTATGTTAAACTAACCTAATGACAACACACATATCCATGCCCAAAGGAGGATTCGAATATCCGGCACGGGAGGCCGCTGGATCCGTAACGTTGCGCTCCAGACAGCTCGGCTAATACCGCGCGGTTTGAACATTTCACTTGTCCTAAGTAGCTCTCTACTGTACATTCATCGGTTCGCCGCACGTGGACTGCACGTTGCTACGCAAGCGTAAACAAGACCTAGGGTCGGGTAAACAGGAGAAGCGCCCGAACTGTGTCCTGTGACAACAGCAAAACCTCTACCGCGAGCAGCTGTGCCACAACAAAACAATATTTGCCCGCGTACGTGATGAGCTTACGTGTGTCACATCTAAGGCGGCTCCAACCGTGCTGGTGACAGATGGGGTAGGCACGAGGAAAGAGGAACGTAAATTAAAGTTGTGGGGTTCTCTGACTTTTCAGTGTGTGTGGTCACAGTGTCGGGGTAACATATGTTCGTTTGTAGTAGCATTCATATATTTATAATTTGAAAAGGTGAAAAAACACGTCTGGGTGATTGGTGTTGTTTATAGGTGGCAGTATACAGCCGCGATCTACTTTGAAAATATCATTCTTGTGCCAGGGCTGTGAAATACTTTTATTTGTGACGTTCGACTGGTTTCGGCAATTTCTGCCATCAACAGGAAACCAACAAAATATTTTACATCAAAGACAATAAGACGACATTTTATTGAGTACAGCAACGTGAAATTTACAGTAAATATAGCAACCGATTCTGAAAACCTGTTCATTTTGTACCATGTAGTAGGTATGGACAGATTTATAGAAACGGTCGCTATATTTACTGTAAATTCGACGGTGCTACACTCAGTAAACTGCTATCTTATTGTCTTTTATGTAAAGTATTGCGTTTATTTCCTGTTGATGGCAGCAATTAGCCAAACCAGTCGAACGTCAAAAATAAAGGTTTTTTACAGCCCTGACACAAAAATGTTTTTTTTTTTTTCAAATTATATCTAGGTGACTTTATTTTCTCCCGAAACACCTCTGACAACGTACTGGAAACCCTGGTGGAGAAAATAAATTCATGGATTTAGATAAATGAGTCTTATGGCCTGAAAGTCAGGTCTGTAAAACTTAGTGAATGGAATGTATAACTCCCTTGTCAATATAAGAATCTATAACGATCAGGCATCATTTTAGGCGGCACACTTGTGAGAATTCTACATCCACATTCCGCAAGCCAAAACAAGGCGTCTGGTGAAGGGTACTTTACTTACAAGGGTCGCTTCCTCGTTTCTCTGATCAAGTAGCGTGTGCTTAGCCGGTAAAATGACTAAAGGGAAACCTCTGCGTGGATTTTTAATGTCTAATTTCAGCAAATGTTCGTAAATCTGTGGAACTTAACTTCTTTGGTCAACATTCCTAGGCTTACAAACTACTTAAACTAATTTAAACTAACCTTTAAACTAACCTAAGGACAACACTCACACACACACACACACACACACACACACACACACACACATGCCCATGGGAGGAATCGAACCTCCGACGGCGAGCATCCGCGCGCTCCGTAACAAGGCGCCTTAGAACGCTCGGCCACTCCACTGGGGCTCTAATTTCATCCGCTCGGTCTTCTCAATAGATACATGTAGGAGGAAGCAATATTTGGGACGATTCTTTTAGAATAATAGGCTCTCTGAACTTTGCCTCTGCACAGGACTTTGCCAACCATCTCACTGTTTATTTACGTCCTGGAATCTTTGAGATGCATATATTATACCCTACATATTCAACAGACTTTATCTAACTGAACATATTACGTCCAATATTATTTAAAATGGTGTTTTTTATGATAGTAGTGCAAAAATATTTTCCGTCAGAGATAAACTCTCAACATGGGCAGTTTACATAATTTTGTTCTTGATAAATCAGATTTGCTTATATGTATTGGAACACAGTATATTACAATAAATATAATACAATTTGGAACTTTTATACTCCCATTTTCATAGGACTTACATACACATATTATCCGTGAGACTGCTGCGGCGGAATAGCCGTGCGCACTGACGCATCGTGCTGCCGTGCGCACGGCCGTTCGCCGTCGGGGGTTCTAGTCTTCCCTCGGGCATGTGTGTGTGTGTGTGTGTGTGTGTGTGTGTGTGTGTGTGTCGTTCGTAGGTTAGTGTAACTTAGTTTCCCTAGTTTGTACGCCTAGGGACTAATGACCAAGCAGTTAAATCCAATAGATTTACAAACATTACATTACATCATCCGTGAGACTGTTTCTTGGTATGAAATGTACTTAGTGTTTACAAAATACGATATTCGAGGTACTGTTATATTGAGTATATTGAATTTCCCAGAAGATGGAGCTGTAGGTATATACATTGATCCAGCAGCATGTCAACAGTTTGTCCGTAAGTGATAAACATTTTTCGGACAGGTAGGTGTAACAATGATATCTGTTGCTATTTCAACTTGTACAGTATTCATGGACAGTTTTATTTTGAATAAATAATTTTCTTTTTCATCATGCTCTTTTTAAATACTTTATAGCCTCAAGTAGATGGATACATGGTAGGGGTATCATCCTTTAAAGAATGATTAGCATAAAATTTTGCTGTTTTTCTTTATCCTTACATCTTTTTTCCTCCTGTGAGGGGAAGTTACCCAGAATGTGACACCATATCTCAAAAAAGTTATTTCGCGAACAAACTACATCATTGTAACTGTTTTACTACTTGTGTTGTTCCGTGTAATTCTCATTTCACGGATCATTTTTACATAGTTTAGGATTTACGAATAAGATTTGAACATTTGAAAATTTTGAGGGACAATAGTTGTGAAGTTATACATCACCCAGAAGTTTTAGATGTATACACCGATAGATCAGGCAGAAACTTCACACCGTATAGACAAGGACGACTGCCATTTAGAGTCAAACACGTAGCCTGGTAGTCATCGTCTTTCTACGCAAGCGCAATTTCGCACAGAGGACGAGTATCGATTACAAATGTACTACGCTGGGTAGTTCCAGAGAAGTAATGAAACGTACTTTAAACACAGGCCCATTTTTGCAGGACACGTAGGGCGTAGACCGAATAAAAGAATGGCAGGAAAAAATTGTCCATGTAGGACGTACATGCAAGATGTGAACCATTACGTAAGTTGTTGACATAATCCACATCCAAGACGGTCTCCTCAATACGGACCTACGGAAGAAACAGCTAGTCTAATCTAATACAATCTAATTCTGTACCATGTCTGCAAACCTCAGACATCAAAGGCCGATAGAGGTAGAGGAACCTTTATAACAGCTTGTTTTAGAAATTTGTGGCCACCTTGTACAAATCCGTAATATTGGTTGTCGTCAGAACATTATGTATTTGTGACAGGAAGACATAAATATTAAAATCATCTTAAGTGCTATATGATCGACCTACCAAACTGAAAGGTGACAATAGTGAAATAAGCAATGGAAAACCAGTGGATAATGAGGTTTAGGGTTCCGGTGACAATAATAACAAACAAAACGATTCATTTCTTGTCAGAATTGCTCAAGCAATTATGTAGACTGTTACAAATAAAAAACTGAACTAGTGATTTGTACCTTCAGGCCAGTAGTAAGACAGAAATAGTTCACAGAACAATAGCGAGACTTTTACGCTACTACACTAACTTGTTAACACAACTAGTGGGCTATGCCTCTTAACCCCACTGTGTGAAATAATGGACCGCAGGCGCTTGTCATATTGTGCGATAAGTGAAGAAATGGCGAAAGATAGTAATCTTCTCACAATAGTCTCACTTTTTATGGCTACTGCCGGTTTGAAGTGAGAAGTTAAAATTCCAGCTGTTTAAAGCTGTTAATATTCTCTAAATGAACAGACACCATGCTTCCAATATCAAATGGCCATTTCTGTGCAAGAGCACAAATATGTCTGATATTGCAGAAATAAAGCTGAGAGCATAAGCAACTAATGGTCACTGGGCACTACTATTATAGTGTGCAATAACCTGAGAATTTGTGTGCGAAGGGAATTGTTACCGAATAGCTCAATTGGTTAAGATGACCGCTGGCACAAGGTGGGACATCTGGATTAGCATTCCAATCCACTTCAGATTTTTCAAATTACTTATAGAACTTTCTAAAAGTCGAAATATATGAAAACTTTAAAATCGTAAATATACGGCTTTTAATGTCCGCCAATTAT
The DNA here is from genome assembly GCA_026315105.1 of Locusta migratoria. Lineage (NCBI taxonomy): Eukaryota > Metazoa > Arthropoda > Insecta > Orthoptera > Acrididae > Locusta > Locusta migratoria. The sequence continues at coordinate 145,834,154 of CM048746.1, forward strand.
GTGTGTCTATGCGCTTTGTGGCCAAAGAGATGGCAGTAATTTACATTTGTTACGAGCAGGACTGGAAGAGTGAACTCCAGAGCATGGAGTTACAAGGGGCAGAGTCTAGTCACCAATGGTGCTCTGTGTTATTTAACTGTGTCCACCTTTCGATTACCAGCCATCATAAACGAAATATGGTACATACTTTAATCTATGCACAACATAACCACTTAGAAATTCTACCCACAGAAAACGTCACCTTCTTTACCAACACGGTTGACAATTGAACAGCACGCTAGACTCTACGTTACTCTCTTCCCTAGACCAAGTTATTGCCGCTTACCATGAAAGAACTCATGCGGAGTGTGGGAAAATACAACAGACAGCAGGAGAAACAGTCATTGGGTCATCAGTGACAGCCGCTGGTATATTTTCTGCTACAATAAGAGTTGTCCAAATCCCATCCCTGTCAACCATCAAACTGCAGGTCGAAGTAACTAGTCACGCTACCGAACAGCACAGCAATGAAGTCATCACGACATATAAATGAGTTACGTGAACATTGTAAAGTGAATGGAACAGAAACTGAACTGCAAGTAAAATTCACAAATTCTGACGATGTGTTTTATAAAAGTAGTGGGTACCGCTGTAATTTTAACCAAATTTGAGGTCCAATTATTTTCCGTAGACGGGAGGAATGTAATACACTACCGGCCAATATAATTGCTACATCAAGAAGAAATGCAGAATATAAACGAGTATTCATTCGACAAATATATTATATTAGAACTAACATGTGACTACACTTTCACGCAATTTGGGTGCATTGATCCTGAGAAATCAGTACCCAGAACAATCACCTCTGGCCGCAATAACGGCCTTGATACGCCTGGGCATTGAGTCAAACAGAGCCTGGATGGCGTGTACAAGTACATATGCCCATGCAACTTCAACACGATACCACAGTTCATCAAGAGTAGTGACTGGCGTATTGCGACGAGCCAGTTGCTCGATCACCATTGACCATACGTTTTAAATTCGTGAGAGATCTAAAGAGTGAGCTGGCCAGGGCAGCAGTCGAACATTTTCCGTATCCAGAAAGGCCCGTACAGGACATGCAACATGCGGCTGTGCATTATCCTGATGAAATGTAGAGTTTCGCAGGGATCGAATGAAGGGTAGAGTCACGGCTCGTAACACATCTGAAATGTAACAGCCACTGTTCGAAGTGCCGTCGATTGGAGACAAGGGGTGACCGAGACGTGTAACCAATGGCTCCCCACACCATCACGCCGGGTTATACGCCAGTAGGGCGATGACGAATACACACTTCCAACGTACGTTCAACGCGATGTCGCTAAACACGGATGCGACCATCATGATGCTGTAAACACAACCTGGATTCAAACGAAAGAATTAAGTTTTGCCTTTGTGTACCCAGGTTCGTCGTTGCGTACACCATCGCATCTGTGATGCAGCGTCACGCGTAACCACAGCCATGGTCTCCGAGCTGATAGCCCATGCTGCTGCAAACATCATCGAACTGTTCGTGAAGATGGTTGTTGTCTTGCAAACGTCCCCATCTGTTGACTTAGGAATCGAGACGTGGCTGTACAACCCGTCTCAGCCATGCGGATAAGGTGTCTGTCATCTGGACTGTTAGTGATACGAGACCATTGGGATCCAGCACGGCGTTCCGTAGTGACCTCTTGAACCCACCGATTGCATAATCTGCCAAGAGTCATTGGATCGCGACCAACGCGAATAGCAGTGTCGCGATACAATAAACCGCAATCGCAATAGTCTACAATCCGGCCATATAAAGGACGGAAGCGTAACGGTACGCATTTCTGCTCCTTACACGAGGCATCACAACAACATTACACCATCCATTGTCGGTCAACTGCTGTTTGTGTATAAGAAATCGGTTGGAAACTTTCCTCATAACAGCACGTTGTCAGTGTCGCTACCGGCGCCAACCTTATGCGAATGCTCTGAAAAGCTAATATTTTGCATGTCACAGCATCTTCATCCTGTGGGTTAAATTTCGCGTCTGTAGCACGTCATCTTCGTTGTGTTGCAATTTTAATGCCCAGGAGTGTAGTAGAGGCATTGTTGTGAAATTTAAGTCTAAATAATACATAAAAGTGTATATTGGTGTGTAAATAATGAGAGTAAAGGAATGTAATGTAATGTGGAAGAACCTTTACGACGGCTTACCTTGGCGTATTGCAGTAGTCAGCAGTAACCACGAGTGTAACTAAGAACAACTGAGCATCGAGGACAATAGTGCAAGTTTATGTGGACATACGTACCTGCCCTGTGGTCATGCCGATTATAATGTCTTTCACAGTTGTTTTTCTGAACTGCCAGGTTCTTGAGATTCCACTGCCGCGGCAGATTAGCCGTGCGTACTTGAGCGCCGTGCTGCGGTGCGCGCGTGCATTCGCCGTAGGGGGTTCGAGTCCCCCTTGGGCATGCGTGTTTGTGTTGTCCTTAGCTTAAGTAGTTTGTAAGCTACGGTCTAATGACCACGAATTTGAGTCCGGTACATTTACAAACCGTTGAGCATTTTTTTGATATCCCACTAACTGGCAGAAAAAAGGAGTATAAATCAGGAGGTACGTGCACTGAAGGATCAAGGGCCAACCCAGTGGCATGGAGTGCGGTGGATAGCAGTAGGGCGCAAAATCTCAGCAGAATGCTAACTCGACAGCAGCGTAACATGGCCGTAACGCAGCCATTACCTCTGGACACTGGAACTACTACCCGACTGACCAGCACAGCGCTGGTGCTATTTCGGCCTCGCCAGACAGAGCGTCACCTAAACAACTGAACTACGAAGAAGGGCACTGCTCTTTGTCACCACTGTTGTCACTCACCGTCGCCCACCGAGCCTACACAATTGGCCGTAGCCTGATGGATGCACTATTGGGTCACAGGTCAACACTAGACACACTGCTATTTGCCACCACCTGACTTGTAGCTTTCCATTACCAGCGCAGCTAGCTCAGCAGCCACTGCCGCCCCACTGTGACACGCACCCTTCCTTTAACAACGAGCTATAGGGTATATGATTAGAAGAAGATGCATTTGAATCCCAAACTGTAATTACTTAGTTATACCACAGTCTAACATATACAGTCGCGACACTCACTGCTGTGATAGTTGCAACGACACTAGCTCTCCTAGCGGTTGGCAAGTCGCCGAGGGAGTGACGATTGATTATAATTATTTTTGTACATAATTAACGAAGCAGTTGCTATACTTTTTGCGTTACAAGTATTAGTAAAACATCAAGAGACTTGCATAATACGGAAATTAATGTAAAAACACCCGAGTTTAACTGATTCAGTGGTATAAAGAACGTCTTCGTCATGAACAAATACTTACAAATATGTTTATATTTGCAGCTTATTCTGTTGAAAGTAAGCAGAATATAATATAGGAGAACCATATATTTCTATTACGGTCTGTTCTTACAGTGAGAAGCCATTTTTGACGCGTATCAATTCGATGTGGAGTCTGATAATTCGCACACTTTTACACCTCATTCGTCTTTCTTATACATGCATATTCTTTTGAGTGTAATTACATTAGCTTAAAGAGACATTTCTTTATTATTCTTGCCGTTTGTGGTTTAGCTGCAGCAACAACTGTGAAATTGGGATCTGCTTTGTTGGAAAACAGTTTCACGTTTTATTGCCATGTCTGTTACGTTCTTCCTTCAGCTTCAGCTGTGGTGGCTGGTTTGGTACGTTTAATACAGTAGTTACCGCATTCTATATACGTTTCCTACGTACGACACTCACTGATTTTACTGAAACTGTAATGAGTAAACGTTAACGTTCCTCAGTAGAAGAGTGACGTCTTTCTGCCAAAGAGCAGGTCTTCTGGTGTTTGCTAGCCACATTTTTATATTTTATAGAAAATGAAATTATTTATTAAAGGCCTATAGATTACAAGATACATGTAAATAAACTGCGCTGTAATTTACCATTTCGTACCTTGTAAGGGAGTATAGGAAACCTAAGAAAGGCAAATCTGGAGCTATTATTACGTTATTACGTATTCTTATGGGCACTACATACGTTCCCTAACGTAAAAAAATTTAAAATTAATGTAAACGATTCTATTCATACGCATCCAATATCATATTCAGAAATGCAGCTTTCCGACCGCTTAGAGTGCCGCTATAGCAGTATATAACAAAAGTCTGTAAGAGTGTCGTGACTGTATATGTTAGACTGTGCTTATACTTTTTTAAAGGAATTCCTCAAGAAACGCTCTCTTCCACTATCTAGTTCCTTAGAAGAACAATAATTACGCCACTATCTCATATTTTTTGTATATAGACTACCTTTTCACAGTCAATAATGCTCGACCATGTAACTTCACAATTCTAAATGGAGGAACAAAGACAAAAGCCATGTAACATGCACATGAAATATGTATGTAACTGCAATAACATACATGCTAGTGCAAAGATATATCGTATTCCTCCCAACCCATTGACACTATGGTTCATGCAGGTTGTAAATTCATCTTTCCTTTTTGACCTACTGCTGTGCAGGCAGGTGGAACACTGCCATGCCTCGACATGTCACGACCATCACTCAATTTCCGACAAATTAGCCTCCACATGGCACTCACTCCGGGACTGACAGAGAGCCTGTGTAGGGACAGAGAGAGAGAGAGAGAGAGAGAGAGAGAGAGAGAGAGAGAGAGAGAGAGAGTGGCCATTAGTATGTCACAGCTCATTGGCTGAGAGCTCAGGACGACATGTTCTTACCAGACTCGGCCGGCTTTTTGTGTGTGGGAGTAGCGCCCTAAATACTACTGACAGCGATGTCACTGTACTGTTATTTAAGGGCTGTATTACGGTAGGCACTGAAGCACTTTTTCACCTTTCCTGTCGTTTCTATTTATCGTAAACTAGCTGAAAACCCGGCGTTATCCGGGTATTTATTTGTTGCTACCTTGAGTTAGTACTTCTCCTATGCCTTCTACTTGTCCATTTCCTTCTTTCTGAAAACATTATTGGAGAATATATAAGAAACGAAGTGTAAATAACAATTAAATTAATATAATTAATTTCACTCATTTTTGAGATAATGTCGCTGATAAAGCGGGACTGAAAAATATTCCTATGAGATTGCAGAAGTCTATGCACTCACCGTTTATCAGGAAAGTAAGTAGTGTAGATCAAATCACACGTAAAAATGCACTAGTTTCGAAGAATCCAATCACGAAATTCAACAATAATGATTGTAATAATATCACAGATCGATCGCTTGATGTAACACGCGAAACGTCAAATAGATTTTTTTAAAGAGACCTATTAAAAGAAATTTTTTTACTGCTTTATTTGCTTATTCTTATATTTTCTTATTCGTATGCTTATCCTTACAGAGCAAGAGCTGAAGACATTGTAGCACGCATAGACCAAAGATATGGTCTATGGCATCACGTTTCGCTGTATGTAACCTCCTTGCTATAGAGCCGCAAACGTCATCGCTGGCCTTCAGTCCGAATTTTTTTTATAATTTGACGACTTTCAACCACCATATCTTCCAACGCCTTATATATATCGGCATGGAAACTGCTATGGTGTACAACGGGACACTTCGGACAACAATTACACACAGACCATTCGTTTGCGTGCTGTAATTTTCGCTGCAGAGCGCAATATTAACACCCACACACACGTAGAATTTTATATACTTTCCATCCCAATATACTCCACCCTTTTATCATTATCAACCCTCAAGCAACAATGCAACCAATAAAACCATTTTCAAAGAGTAAATATAATTTTCAAAGAGTAATTATTGTTCCGCATTCCGCGTTATATTCTTCAAATTAATAAATATCTATTCGATCGCTATAAAACCGTGCCTAAAGCCTTCCCCGGGTAGACATTAGTAACTGTACAAATTTTTAACTCTTTATGTCTTGTGGTTTAGACGTGATAAACATATACCGAACAAACATTCACATTTATAGATATAGATTAACGTGGTGTTGGGCGGTCGTTAACGATAAGTTAAGAACTTCGAGCCAATTTTTAAGATTAAAGTTTATATCAAGTGACTGACTGAGTGCAATTAATAATGAGTATTGTATAGTGATTAAGAAAAGTCAAGAGAAACGCCTGCTATTTTCGCTGTTGACTGTAAAATACAATTTTTTTAATTTTTTATTTATTTATTTATTTTATTCTAATTTTATTCCCCGGGGTGAGGCGGGCTGGCAGCTCCTCAGTCTACAGTATTACGTAACATGAAAGAAGAGACAAATATATGTTGTTGTTGTTATTGTTGTTTTTGTGGTTTCCAGTCCGGAGACCGGTTTGATGCAGGGGCGAGGTGGCACTAGGACATGGTTCCGCAGTCATGTTAAAACATACCATGTAGCACGACGTGTGAAAAATCAAAATCCACGAACTAACGAAAAGCTAGAAAATACTGACCAAAATAAAAGCTATCGATTACCGAATTCGAACTCGCAGCCTTCATATTACGAAATCTGCACGCAACCGCTAAACCACGTGGGAAATGCGTAAACGCTTATTCATTTACTAACTTTCATGACTGCCTTTCTTGCATTCAGCGGGGGCAGCGGAAATAATTTACTTCACACTAACGGGAATAATTTGTTGGTTTCTATTAGTCGCCTTTACAGTTTCCGCTTTCTAGATTGACTTTCACTGCCCACTGTTTTCTCTCTTCCCTCATTGCTTGGGAACAAAAGCGTCATATAGCAATTTTCGCTTCGGTGTTTACATCTGTGTGCAGGAGTGTTGTGTTTTCGCCGATTTACGTTGCCTTTGTGTTTATAAGAAAAACGCTTTTCACTCCATTTTACGCAGCATATTTTCTTCCATTTTTCGCCATGTTTATGTTTTTTATTCTCCTCTTTGTCCTACTTTATATTTGTGTTGTTGAAAGATTTAGATTAGGTAACGAAACAATAAAAGTGATTGTTATTTGAACAGTAAAATAACATATTATGGTCGAAATACAGAGGATATGAAATACAGAATGAAGTGAAGAAAAGCGTTTTTGAAATAGAGAATTTTGTTAACATCGAATATTACTTTAAGCATGAGGAAGTCCTCTCTGAAGGAATTTGTTGGGACGAAGAACAGTACGGACAGGAAGAGGATAGAGGCTTTTGAATGTGGTGCTACAGAAGAATGCTGAAGATTATGTAGATGGATGGCGTAAGGTATAAGGCAACAATACACACAAATGCCTTCAGAAAAAACTTCCTTACACTTAAATTCATACTCGATGTTAACAAATTTCTCTTTTTCAAAAATGCTTTTCTTCTCATTGCCATTCTTCATATCATCTGTACTGCGGCAGTCACAGGTTATGTTACTACCCAAGTAACAAAACTCATCTACCTCCTTCATTGTTTCGTTACATTATCTAATTCCTTCAGCATCGCCTGATTTTCTAAGACTGCATTCCATTATATTTCTTTTGCTCTTGTTAGTGTTCATTATATACGCTCTCTTCAACACACTGTCCATTCCATTCAAATGCTCTTCCATGTCCTTTGCTGTATCTGATAGAATTACGATGTCATCAGCAAAACGCAATGTTTTTATTTCTTCACCCTGAACTTTGATCCGTATTTCAAATTTTCCTACCTTTCCTTCATCGCCTGCTCGATGTACAAATAGAATAATATCTGAGAAAGGCTACAACCCTGTCTTACTGTCTTCACAACTAATGCCTCCCTTTCATGCCCTTCGATTCTAATAATTGCAGTCTGGCGTTTGTACAAGTTGTAAATAACTCTCCTTTCCCTATCTTTCTCCGTATTTTACTCCTGATGACTTCAGAATTTGAAAGATTGTATTCCCATCAACATTGTCAAAAGCTTTCTCCAAATCTACAAAAGCTAAAATGTAGGTTTGCCTTTCCTTAATCTATCTTTTAAGATAAGTCGTAAAGCGAGTATTGCCTCCGTGTTCGTACGTTCCTCCTGAATCCGACTGATTTTCCCTGAGGTCAGTTTCTCCTGTAGATAATTCGTCTTAAAATTTTGCAACCATGACTTATTAAACTGATAGTTCTGTAATTTACACATCTGTCTGCACCTGTTTTCTTTGGAATGGGGATTATTACATTTTTCTTAAAGATTGAGGATATTTCGCCTTGTCTCATACATCTTACACACAGGTTAAATAGTTTTGTCATGGCTGACTCTCCCAGAGACTTTAGTGGCTCTGAGGGAATGTCATCTATTCCCAGCGCCTTGTTTTGACATAGGTCTTTCAGGGCTCTGTCAAATTCATGTCTCAGTATAGTATCTCCTATTTCATCTTGATCTACATCCTCTTCCCTTCCTACAACATTGTCTTTCAGTTTACTTCCTTTGTAGAGCTCCGCTATGTACTCTTTCCACCTTTCAGCTCTCCCTTCTTTGCTGAGAACTGGTTTTCCAGCTGTGTTCTTGATATTCATAGAGCTGCTTTTCCTATCTCCAAATATCTCTTTTCTTTTCTGTATCCATTTTTCCTCTACTTATACATTCTTCTACAAATTTGCATTTGGCCTCTAGCCACTCCTGCTTAGCCATTTTGCACTTCCTGCTAATCTTATTTCTTAGTCGTCTTTACTCCATTTTCCCTGTTCCATTCACTGCATTTTAATATTTTCTCCTTTCATCAATTAAATTTAGTATTTCATGTGATATCCAAGGATTTATTTAGGTCTTGCCTTTCTACCTATTTTGTCCTCTGCTACCTTCACTATTTCGTGTCTCAATGCTACCCATTGATCTTGTACTGTTTTATTACACCCTGTATCTGTCAATTGTTGCCTAAAACTCCCTCTGACATTTTTAAGAACTTCAGGTTCTCTCAATTTATTTAAGTCACATCTCGTTATTTTCCTACTTTTCTGCCGTTTTTTCAGCTTCAGCCTACAGTTTCGTGTGTAGACTGTCAAATCCTGCATATGACCAATCAAATATGAACATATACACATACTATGGCGCAGTTACCCTGCCTCGGACGGACGGACAGGCAATAATTTTCTGAAAATGAAAAAATTAATTTTTTTTTCTGTGGGAAGGCTCGAACCAAGGACCTCTCGCTCCGCAACTCCTAACACTAGCCACAGCACCACGGTGCTCCTGTGCTTAAATCTGATCGACGGTGCTTATCTTTCGCATGGACAGCTCAGTTTTTATATTTTAATTATTTTTTTCATAGTTCCACACACCTTCTACCTGTTATCTCGACTGATCTGTGTTCAGTTTTTCACGGCCTATCCATTGCGCCAACTTTAAATCTGACGGGGGTGCGACGGGGAGTATCCCTTGTGAGTGGTAAGGGAAGTTACATGCCGAATGTCTGTCAGATTACATTCAGTGATTACATGTGACAGGTGAATTCGAAGCCAGAGACGTATGAGTAGTCGAGCTCATTTCATCAGTTCAGCTTACTGGTATTGCATTAACGTGGAGTAAATCTCAAACAAACGTCATACCTCTTGTGAACATGTTGTGCTATAAATCCTTTTTATAGGTTTATAAATGGATCCACACTGTGTAAACTAATGTGTGTGTTTGTTTATCTACAGACTAGCAAACACTAACCTCCTATAGTCAACTATAATAGGCAGTTCGTTCCCTGGTACAGTAGACGATGAGTTAAAATTTAGTTTAGAACACCCCAACCTGCACCATCATAAATCCCATTGCGAAAACGAAAGCTCCTTAACAGTGTAATGGCGGCATGAATAAAATGTTACCCAAGATACTGTGTCCTTGGAATTAAAATCTGTTCGTGTAAAAATATCATGTACTCACTCTTATTAAATTTCTCCTTCTTTCACTCTTATATCAAATTTTATACACTGTCATTACGTTCCTGTTTTTGGTGATGCATTTAACTCTTTGTTAATTTATTCTATTACATAAACTAAGATTTTTACAACTCTCAACGCATTCTTCACTTATTTATTACTATCGTAAACCAAATCATCTGCTCTCAGCACTCTTTAGAACTCCTCCCAGTCCAAGTCACTCTATCAAATTCATCTCCAAACCCCATATATGAACCGATATCTATTTCTCTCCATACACTTTTATTCGATAAATGAGTTATGGATTAGAAATGAAACCTTAGCACTAAAAATGACATACATGTGTCAGTTCTTATGTTGACCAGTGTAACGGTATCTAAGTGTACTGTAACGTAGCCTCCTCCACTCACCATACGGTGCAAATATAGATACGTGTGCCATCGTTTACGATGATCGTTCACTCCGAGTCGATGTATGTTTCAAGAACATGTTAAAATATATAGATATGCCAACTTATATAACGATTGGTCAATCGGGGTAAAGTCTAATAATCGCGTAACTGTTAACAACCATTCTTACATATGTATTAGGAAAATAGTATATCTTCAGCTGAATGATTGTTAGACCTTAGTTTAAAAATGTAGTGTAATTTTGGTTACAAATTTAATTATATATACATATAAAATCACAATCTTCATTAATATATCGTTTAAATATGTGACATATATCGGTTTATCACATTTTGAAGTCTGTAATAACCAAGTTTCCGAACGTTAATTATAGCTTCACGAAGCAATACGGAGTAAATCAGTCAGGAACTTTCCGTTACGTTTGGTAATCTACGTCTTGACTCTATACATTTAGAATTGTACATACTCCACGGTACTATTCACCGTGAGATCTGAAACAGCTGTACAGCAACGTTGTATTAATTTTATGGCCTTTGATTCGAAAGGGATATTAAATTAAATTCTATGATCTTACTACCTGTCGTTTATCGAAAAGTATTTCGATTCTAATTTCAGTCATTGAAATCCATGTAACTTTAACAGTACACAGATAGTCGCTTTCGTTCTGTTTATGTTTTCGAATTGAAGATGATTCTCATTTTATTTGTAATAACAAGTACCAAAACATTTTTACGATCTATACATACCCATGCAGGTATCGTCTCAAATTGCAGTTGTGATTAGTATGACACCTACGGTAATTATTTATTACAAGTAACGTGTTGCAAGAGGAATGTCACCTTTCTGTACAGATTTTTATGCTGCAGAATATCAATGAAAAAGGCTGTTCTAATTTTCAGTTTTAGTACAACATGGTAAATGGCGTAACCATCGTAATTTTCATTTTGTTGTTGCTGTTAAGGAAGTGCCTAAATGTTAAATCGAAATAACTAAGCGACGTGTTTCGTTTCAACAACGGACATTGTAAAGTAATTCTCAACTGACTGTACGTTAGTTCGAAGGTCGGAGGAAGGCAGCGTCATACCACTTCCAAACAGGACCATGCCTAGTATAGCACTGTGGTGTTCAAATTATTCAGATTGTTGAGCGCTTTACCTTTCACAAAGATGTGCTTAGCTTCAGATGTTTAATATATATATTAATTAAATATATTTACTTATGTGTCGAACTATCTGACGTCTGAACGTTTCTAAAACTTGGGGAGGGTGGAATGGCACGTACACATTCACTGCAAGTTTGCAAAACCTAGGTGCGTGCTGTTCTGATTATTCCATGTGTAGTCAATTCGTCATGGTGAAAGGGAATTAGCTGGAATAAACTATTACAAAAACAATTTAATTTGAATTAAGAAGATAAATTTTGAATTTCTACACTTGGTATGTTCTATAATCGTTGGGGTACTTTATCAGGATTAGGAGAAAATATTTTCTCTATGATGAAAATGGTTACTTGTGTTGGACCTGAACTCCCAGCATTCATCTTCACTAGGGAATCGGAAAATAATTTGTATGAATATAAAATTTCACATTAATTTTACCAACAGAAAAGCCATTTTGAACACTTTCCCAATTAAAAGCTAGAAGTTTCATGTCAATTATATTTCTGAAACGTGTAATTTCGGATCGTCTTTGGTGTTATTTTCTGAGAGGAATAATTCAATGAGAATTTTTCGTTATTGGAAAAAAACCAACTGGCGTAGTCAATGTGACTCACTATTCTTTTCGTTAGCTCATAACATTTATTTCCCTGAAAATATTTTAGCAAGAATCAAAACACCAGAATTGGAAAGAACAAAACATAGATCACATAGCCCAGTGTAATAATGGAAATTATTACTCGATGATTAGACAGTTCCTATACTCACCACTACTGGCTGCAAAATCTACTCTTAACCGTATCGAGACCATGTAACCTACCATTCTCCAATCGTTTGCCTCATGTTCCTACTTGAATTTCGTTAAAAAAAAATTTCGTTAAAAAAAATCATATTACTGTTTCGTAGATAGTTACAGAATTAGTATGCAGAATCACTGCTTTGAGCATACCTGCTTCATATCACTTGTCATTTATTATTTTGTTTGAAACATTGGCATTTAAGCCAGGATATATAGTACTGATTATCCGTTTAAAAGCAGTTTAAAGTTTACAATCACAGTTGTTTTCCTCGTCTTACTCGGACTTTCATATGAGCCAAGATAAGATCATTTTTTCAAACAATTTCTATGAAACATGCCAACAAAGTTTGTTATTTCCATTATTTCCATTTAACTTTCTTGATTTGTCTAGTGATGTAATTTGTTATATTTAATATGTCACTTGTTTTATCTATGTTGGTAATTTTACGCTGCTATTTAAATGGGACAATTCACAGCAGTGTAGTTATAGATATAAAACAGCGGTCATTTCTGAAAATTAACAATGATTCTCCTTACACACCAGTGTAAAATCTTTAAACCTTAAATTTCGTAGCTACCGTATATATCTTTGTAGTCTCTCTGATGATGGCATCACAGTGGGAAATCGGTTATTGAAATTATAAGTATTATAGAATAATAAATATTGTAGAAAATTACACAAATGCCTTACTTGTTTCATTCACAATGTGATATAGCTGCTCTCAGATGCAATATTATTCTGTTTTGCTGACCAAATGTGCTGCAGCAGTTTAGTATAGCGTCGCATTGCCCTTTTGCCGTTGTTTTAAATGTTTGTATACGTGGGTATGGCGCATAGCGGACAACTTTTTAACGGTGAACCTATTCACACTGTTGTGTATCGCACATGCGATCCCGATACACGAGGCGCAAGCGAGTAGTAGCGAGCGCAACACGGACAGAGGGGTTAGTATTTCTGCTGTCAAAAACAAATTCCGCGACGTAATCGAACACGTTTATTTCCATGAATTTCAAATAGCCGCTACCGTTGACAGTATGCAATGGTAGTCAGATCTTCTCAGTGTGATATACAAAGATAAAAAGGGAGGAGGGGCAGAAAATATGACACGAAACGCAGAGTGTAAAGAATACGTATAACTTACAAGAAACTACTTCGAAAAAATCCCTGACTAACCTTTGAAACATTTTCCGTATACATCTATTTCACTTCATTCAGACTCTCCAAGGATGAAACACGGACAACTGACAACAATCCAGAGGTCCACTATGTGGCACTATACACTTTCTGCTGTACCCCATTGAGTGCTGTTTTTGCTAATAGTAGAACTCGGGCATTTGGTGTGTAACATTTTTAAATGTCATTATTTTTATGTTTGGTACCTTAATATGCACAGATTTGATAGTGTTAGTTCACAGACGTAGCAAACTGATTTTTCCCTGTCTCTGTACCTGGACCGCAAGTGACGGTCACCTGGTCATACCAACGTTTTCGGTAGCAGAATGACCTAAATCTATCTCAGGCCGTACCGCAGCCCTTTACCACTGATTTCACATAACATTCAATGGCCATATTTAAATGTGTACTATTAATATAACTCCCTCGTATAATGTTTCCGAAATGATATTTTGACTTTTCGTGGGAGTGTGCGCCGATATGAAACTTCTTGGCAGGCCATTACCTCACATCCTACGTTCCAAAGTTGAGAAAAGTTGTCCAGAAAACATTCCACTACTAGAATTCCTCACGGGTCGGGATAGCTCACGCCAAAATCTCCAGATATTGGTCAGAACGGTACGAAAAGTTGTGTATCGACAGAATATCAACAAAACCTACAATATAATTCGTGCTATGTGCTGCCGTCCAGGAGAAAGTGCATAAACTATAATAACAATTAACACCTGATCTACGGAGTACGAGAAAAACGTAACTGAGACAGCGTATTACGTCGACATCATGCAGCCAACTTGGTAGAGCGTTAGTCATACCGAGGGTCTTGAGTTCAAGCCCTACTCATACTACCTAGTTTTACTGCAGTACGTTGGCAATTGTTATATTGGTCAACGTGTTCCTGACAATTAAAAGGACTGTTCGGGTCTTATAGCAATGTGTTATCGACAGTTTGATTTTGCTTCGTTTATTTGAAAGTAACCACCTGTAATATTTATTGGTAGTTTCACCGAATAAACAAACACAAAGGGAACATAGAAAATAAAAAATCACACGTGCAGCAGTATTTATGGTAATAATAGTAACAACAATAACAATAATAATAGTGGTAATATAAATAATAAGCATATTCAAAGGAATAATACTAGTAATAATGAAAATAATAATAAGCACATAAAGTTCAGGCATGAACACGAACAGCACCACAGATGCAAAGTGTCATTCATTCATGAATAACGGATTCACATTGGTGGCTATACAGGTAAAGAACACATTTGAAGAATCCCATATTTAACCATCCAACCTGTAGATTGCAGATGCTTGAGTTGGAAACAGAACTGCGTCGACGTGACTAGGTTCATCAACGAGTATCCAGCAACCATTCGCGACGACGAGGATTATAGAAACGCGGAGAACACAATTATTATTATTATTATTATTTTACGTGTCTAGGACTTGGATAAACAAAATGATACAGTGTAACTCAGTAAGTAAAAGTACATTACAGGAATACAAGTCATTAAATTAATAACATAATACATTTGCCAGTCTGTTAAATGGATCGCGAGCTCCAGAATTCCGCTGTTTTAATGGCCTTATCATTTGCAGCGTAGAGATAAGGTGCAAGGATCGGGCAGGTTCCTGCAGACCAGCAGATGTGTGGTTCCTGTGGGTCGCCACACTCACAGAGTTCATCTTCGGTGGTGAGGTCCACTTCCTTAAATTCGCCTTACACCGTGACACTCCTGTCCTCAGTCTGTTCAACGTCTTCCAAGTCGGGTGAAAACCCGCTGCAGGTTCCTCTTTAGTGTTCTCCCTCTCCCTTTCGGTTAGTGAGTGTTCCCAGACCTCTGTTAGACGAGTTCCAGGTGCTGTCAGAATAGCTGTTGTTGTGTCCATGCAGCTCCTTCTTGACTTCAGCCTAGGTCTCTGTGCTTCATGACCGAACAGGGGATGTCTAGGCTCGTTTCCTGCTTCTTCTTTTCGATTTCTGCGATTGTTTGCGTATGTAAGGTGGCGCTATACCCATGATTTGGTAGATTTTGATGGCTGGAGTTGGTCTCAGGCAGCCAGTCACAATCCGTCCAGTTTAGAATGTGTGGAATTGCGCCAGATTGGTGCAGCGTATTCTGCTCCAGAAAACCACAGCGCCAAGGCAGATGTACGGAGCACGTTAGTCTGTGAACCTCTGGTGGTACCAGTGAATTCGCATATGATGTCACTTCTGGCAGATGCTTTTAGCTTTGTTGTCTGACAGTGATCTTTGAATGTCAGACTACGGCCGCTATTACTCCCAGATATTTTGGCATAGTTGCTGACCTCTCCAGCTAATACTTAGCTTACACCCGGCTTCCCGGCACAGACCTGGGTCTTTCCGGGGCTTGGCTTTAGATGGTAATCATCTTAATACAGGTCGAGATCTACCAGGGCTGCTGTCAACTTCGTCTCCACGTTCTCGAAGGTTTTGCCTTGAGCTGCAATAGCTGTATCATCTGCATAAATAAATGTTCTTGTTCCAGGGTTGATGTGTTGGTCGCTGGTTGTACAGCACAGGTGCCAGTACACTACCTTCAGGGAGACCATTCTTCAAGGTCCTCCATCGGCTCTTCCTGTTATGCAGAGTAACAAGGAACCACACAATTGAATGTATGTGAGTGACTGCAGCTTAAGATGATTGGTTGTTGAAGACTAATCTCTTCGGATGAATCCCGAGCAGCATCGAACATTTTGCGAACCATGTGATTGTATATTCTGAAAAAATTAAGATCTGGCAATTAACACATGGAGCTCGTGTTAGGCGGATTTGTTAGTGTTTGTTTATTATATGAAACTACGAATAAACCGTACAGGTTAGCTACTTTCAAATAAAGGAAATAACACACTGCAATAAAATGAGTCAGGAACACGCTGCCCCATATAACAATTTCCATTAAAAATAGACGGTATGAGGCTGGCTTCATGTCCGCCGGCTATGACATGCCGAGATCTTGCAGCAATGCTTTTCGTCTATTTCGTAGGTCCGGAGGTCTGGAGGTTTGGGTATCAATAGGTACATCAATTGCCCGCAAAAGCTAAGGTTCTGGGATCGAATAGCACTGGCACACATTTTCAGCCTGCCAGGAAGATTCATATCAGCGCGCACTCTAGTACAAAGTGAAAATATCGTTCTGGTAAAGCGCCTAAGTGTGGGTAAGCAGTGTCTCCAACACATTCTTTCTTACAAGAGCGCTAGAACTGCAAGTTTCACAGGAGAGCTTCTGTACGAAGCGTTGAACTTGCCAGCGAAAGGCGAAGATCCCGGATGTGAATAGTGAACCGGCAAACTGTTTTATTTCACCAGGAAGTTATACACAATGCTTTTCGGTACACTGTCGTGAGTTACATCCAGAAATATTTGCACTTAAATATGTTATATCCCGTTGTGTACAAATTTAATTTTTCTACTCTATAATAAGACACCAATACCACTGTGTCCCTCGTTATTCTGCTTGTTCACATTAATCTCGAAACATTCTCAACGAATACCGATGGGGTCTCTCAAGAAACATGGCTAATCTTTGAAATCTTCGAATTAATGTCCATAATTGTTGATGTTTACATCTATATTATTTTCGTAACTGGCTTTTGCGGTGAAATATTCTTGGGATGGTTGTTAGGCAGGCTACAAGGCAGGCTAAATAAATATCAGTCTTACTATGGGAATGGAAGCAATAGGAAGAGATACCAAAAATTGTTCTCATTTTGAAATTTAAACAGTTCCATTTTATTTCTAAAATAGCAATTCCATCCGATTAAAATTCCTTGAATTACAATCATCTCGTTGACACGCAGTAACTTCATTAATAAGATCAAAAGTTTAAAGATATTAGATTCCAAAAACCAAGTTAAGGAAATTTATGTTCAAGTAGAATACATAATAGTGAAACATCTCAGGACAGGCCCAACATGACCGCAATACAAACACAAAAACATAATGAACATTCGGCAATTTTTCTTTTTTTTAACACATGGAAGATTTGAAATACATTTAACAGGAAAATATATCTTGACTAGAGATTAACTATGACGTAAAACGTTTATATGGATCACACCCCCTTTCCAATGGGCAGTTGGCACGCTATCATATTACAAACAGCTTCTCTTACAAACGTCTCATCACATAAACGCCTCTTGCTACCAAGCCTATTATCCGGGAATTCACCTTATTGCAGGCAACAAATAAACAGTAAGATCAACGTGACAGCCGTCTAGCACCCACATTTTCAATAAAAAAAAAACAAAGATAGGATACAATTTTTTCAGTCTATTACAAACAATTAAAGATCACACCATACCGTTAAAGTGCTTTGATCATAACCTGGAGGTACATAACTAGGCCATCCAGACATGTAAGATCCCATTGCCAAGGCAAGTATCGCGTTTCACAACACTCGCAGATAACAATCCCTGTTCAAACAACACCAGAGGCTAAAAATGATCAATAACTTTACCGTAAATCACATCAGATGTACGAAAAGTATGTTTATGGAAGGGAGAGGTGTTCGTGGAGCCCCTGTGACGTCATGCACGAACGCCTCTAAGAATAACAAGATAGAAAATGAGGTAAAGCGAAAATTACTAGCCACTCGATGAAAGCACTTACTACTATAAGAGAAATCACCTAGATTGAACTACACTGCCCTCGTAGATCGCCCAACGCAAAGCGTACATAAGAGTGAAAAAGAAGAGACATGGAAACACTGCTTCCCTTTGAATGCCCCCAAGAACCATGGTAGATACGATAGCGTGAACCGCCACAAGGCAGAAAGAACTGCTGGATCACTTAGATATCCAAAGGACCAAACAACAATTCAAGAATAGCGATAAATAAAATAAATCGCAATTTGCGATTAGTTATGGCTTCACTGTTCTAGGTTTAGTTGGAATACCAAAGAGCGGCGAATGAAAATTTGTGTCCGACCGGTATTCGAACCCGGGGTCTCCTGCTTACGATAAAGATGCGGTGACCACTCCGCCACCAAGGACAAAGTGGCCAGCCCGACTGCAGGGGACTCTTCCCTGCATGTATCCCACCCACACAAATCTCCAGTCGCCACGCTGTCTCTTTCCATAACAGATCGCAAATTGCGATTTATTTCATTCATTGAACGCTGTAACGTAGTCAAAAATATATAATTGTATACAAGCCGAGACTGGGCTCCTGACTTCATGGTCTGTTCTCCCTGGTGGGAATATAGTATTGTAGCTGCGAGCATTCCAGAACAAATAGGCTGTGGTAATAAGAAAGAGACAACGTGGCGAATGATTTGGTTGTGGCGGTAGACGTACAGGGAAGAGCCCTTTGCAGTCGGGGTGGTCACTGTGTCCTCGGTGGAGGAGTGGTCAACGCGTCTGCCTAGTAAGCAGGAGAATCCGGGTTCTAATCCAGGGCGGACACAAATCTTCATTCGCCGCACTTTGGTATTCCATCTAAACCTAGTACAGTGAAGCCATAACAGATCGCAAATTGCGATTTATTTTACTCATTGAACGCTGTAACATCATCAAAATATATAATTGAAGGGCATAATCTCTTCAATATGTCAATTATGATCACGGAATATTTAGGTGCCATTTACGTGAACGTAAATCACTGCCTAATCCGCTAAGAGCAGCACTTGCAACTAAGGAGGATTACAATGCCAGAAGGAAAGCACCACCACCTGAAAACTGCTGCCCAGGCCAGCACATTCACCAGATCTCTCTCCAACTGAAAACGTCTGGTCAATGGTGGCCGAGCAACTAGCTCGTCACAATACGCCAGTCACTACTCTTGAACTGCATGGGCATCTGTACCTGTACGCGCCATCCAAGCTCTGTTTGACCCAATACCTAGGCGTATCAAGGCCGTTATTACGGTCAGAGGTGGTTGTTCTAGATACTGATTTCTCAGGATCTATGCACCCAAATTGCGTGAAAATGTAATCACATGTCACTTCTAGTATAACATATTTGTCCAATGACTACCTGTTTATCAACTGCATCTTCTTGGTGTATCAATTGTAATGGCCTGCAGTATACTTTTTTTTACCTGTAAGTTAGGTAGTTTACTTTTGTACTTCTCCTAGGTGTGACTCTCTGCAGTTTGTTTATGTATGAATAAGTTTATATCTTTAGAAAACGGGTTGATTTCCTGATTCATTTTAATTACCAAAGGAAAGTACTTATTCTATACTCCTGCAGTTTATAATTATCAAACAAATGCACAACTTCTGCATTATTATGATACTGATCTGCTCATAAGAACTGCAAATTTTTTACTCTTCGTTAAGTCTGCAGGAAAACATGCCTCATTGCTTGAATTAGATTCAAAAGTTCCCCTGACACAACCTGTCTCTCAAGCGAGGAAGAAAACGACTACATCTACATACATAGATTGAAGTTCCTAACTTTTAAAATAAATTAATATGTTTTTCACACCTAAAGATTAAATTTTATAAAAGGTATATATAACGTGGATTGTCAGGAATAATGAGCCAAATGAGATTTTCGTACAAATAGTGTAATATGAGGATATTATTATCCAAATTAACCATCGCAATACCAGAAGAGTAACGTAGTGTGACAATTGATCAATAAATGGCGCTGTATGTGACAGAATACGTAAATGCGCACTGAAGTTGGTATATTACAATCTTCCTAGGGTTTTATTTGCGGACGGAGAAGTTAATACTGCTTCCTCCCACAAGTCCCCAAAAACCTCCACATCCTTGCGGATGCTGTTGCGTAGCAGTGTGCGTTTGTACCGCCCTACAGTACGCACGAGGTGCCGTATTTGCTGTCCAAGACTTTATGGACAGCATAGAGTTCTGACTAACGTGTTGTCTTCTATAGTTGTGTCCCCAGCGCAGAAGACAGCACACAGGTCGTAGGTTCTTCTACAGCATACAAGTGAGGCTAAAATAAGTTCTGTACGATGGAAGCATAATAAGCGACTTGCGAGATTTTTAATTGTCAGGGATGCCATTTATTAAATAAATAATAAAAAAAGAAATTAGCAACTATTGTTAATATGATACGGCCTATGCTGCCCATAGTTCATGTTGAGACCTCGACTGTTATCACTATTACAAAAATCTTAACTCATGACCGGCGCGGTCCGGCGTGTATAGTGGTCAGATCGAGACTGAAACTGCGGCGCGTTGCGAGAGGGCACCTGACGCTCTATTTCGCGCCAAAACAGGGCCATCGCGCGCCTTCTGCAAAATCGATCTTCTCTTGTTACAATAAGAGAAGGCAACTTAAACTTTTTTAACTCTCAAAATCTAGCCTTGAGAGATATTTATTACAAATTCTCAGCTCTGAATAATTAATATTTAGTTTATAATAAACAAAAGTAATTTCAAAAGAAATCACGTGACGTGAAATGCAGCAGCCAATGCGAGGAGAGCACCAGTAACATAGACGGGCTTTCCCACGGGAACCAGCACCTACAGTGGTGTGGCCACAGGCCAGGATTATCACACATCCCCTTCCTTCGGAGATTTCCAAACTTGGAATGTTCTCGAAGACAACAGACAAGTTGGAAATAAGAAACCCTCTAAATTTTGAAAAATAGTACCCATTATCTCTCAAGAACTTACATAAATCTTCAAACCATTACTTCTGAATCTCCCCATCTAAATCAAAAATGATTACACAAAAAGGTACAGAAACATCAACATTAAAACCCTGTCTAAATTGAACTTGGGCAGCTATGAATTAACTAACTTTACAATATATGAAACTACTTGTAAATGTTGATATATACCTAAATATCCTTCTGAAAATACACACACAAAAACTCAAAGTTATAAATTACTTAACACATTGTATGAAAACGTGCAGAAAATAAACGATTGAACAACAGATAAGTAACACTGAATAATTACAGGAAATACAGCACGCTTAAAGCCTCTCAATAGTTGTGATTTGAATCGGCGCATTGCCGTCCATGGTTACAAAATTTATTGGCACTTGCCATTTGAATATCTGACATTTAAACTTTCGGCTCATGGCCGCTTATAACACCAACTAAATTCTCGGCACATTGCTGTCCATCAATTCCACCACAACACACAGTACATAGCCTTACCCAAAATTACTAACTTTCGGCGCATTGCCGTCCATCAAAACCACACAACTCCGATTGTTGACAAAACAAATGAAACTATTTTTGGCACGAGGCCATTTATCACTTATATCGGCACAATGCCGTCCACCAAGCCTATCAATTGCCTACTCACTTTCGGCTTTGCAATTTTGACACACGCATTGAGTGCAAATTCAACACTAGGTACTCATGACCATGACTTTATACTTTTAATAAAATTTCTTATAGCCTACATTGCACTGCTGGCTTCACACGCTTGTACATACAAAGGATATACTTAAAGTGGTACATAAAATTTATGCATACAAATGCATTTATAAAATCAAATTAATGCAGACATTTTGCATATTGAATCGAGAATAATACACATTCGTGTTTGGTAATTACCGATAAAGTTGAAGTTGAGGTCATTGACCTTTCCCATATTTCTTCAGTTACCTATTCTGTCATACATTTACGTTTAATTATCTTTTGTGACACACTTCAAGATACATTCAGTCATATATATATATATATATATATATATATATATGTTTCCTAATTGGGTCACCTACCCTTCATTCATTGACAATACTCTGTTGTCAACAAGTGTTACCTCCATTCACATATTACAATTGGCAACACATGCCATGTCTAATATTTAATATCGTACTGTTGGCAAATAGATGTCATGCTTATATTCACTGTAATAGGCTATATATAGCTTGTCATAATGTTTAATATTTAATGCAAAATGCAGATCACAGAAATCAACAGAAACTATTTGCTGCATAAAGGCAAAATATAATTCCGACTGACGGATGGTGGCTTTCATTGACAGCTTGTGTATGATATACATATTCCATAGTACGTGTTGTTTATCGCTCTGATGTGTTATGATTTCCTGAGGTTTATGTGGAGGCGAAACAGGTCAAAATATCATACAATTTATACATATACTTATACATAGATGTGTATGTGTAAGAACATAGGACAAATGTATTCAAAAATGGTGCCATTTCTGCTACTGTGTATTCCTAATTTTAAAAATGTAGAGTGAGGCACACACTGCGTCCCCTACCTATTTTCAATATCCACAAATGACGACTTCACTGTCGCCTGAAACACCACATATATAATCATAACGAGTCTACTTCCAGGCCGGATCTACCAGTCACCTGTACTTGACCCCCTGTTATCACCTAACTTCATTCTTAATTATGAGCCTATTTTCAGGCCGAATTTATCAGTCACCTGTACTTGACCCTACTTACTACCTTACTACATTCTCAATAATGAGCCTATTTCCAGGCCAAATTTATCAGTCACCTGTACTTGACCCTACGTACCACCTTCTCAATCCTTGCTTAAAACTACACATAGCAGACCATACACCTCGTTCCTCATACAATTCATAATAAAACCATGTTTTACATTGCCTATGTCCAACAGCTATTTTCATTAAGTGCACTCACCTGTTGTTGCGCCGTCCTCTTCTCAGCGTCATTTATTACATTATAATCATCAGCGTAAACAATCTTAGAATAAATTAAATAAAATCCACCAATAATGTAGTCAGCTATTTTCAATGTTATGTTTCGTTCTGAGAAGATCTGTGACTGCCACTTAACTTTGTAAATGTAACTCGTGCTATGCAGATGTTTACTGCTGAGTTACAATATTTACCGTACTCCATATTCATTACATACTAACATTAAGCCAAATTCAGTACGTATTAAGTCTGTAAATCTCATATTCTTGCTTACTCATGTCAAATCCTGTGTTTATTTACTCGCCTAAATTAGTGTTTTCGTGCAGTCCGGTATTTGGATAGAGAACAAAGTAAAGACGATAGAAAAGAGTTCTGACTGAATAGTAAGTGGAAGAACTAACAGCGTGAAACGAAAGGAAGTAAGCTGCTAGTTGACTAGGGTACCTGGTAGCCGTCAGTTACCTGGCAAAGCAAAGAGCGCTGTTGCCCCCTGATGTATGGATAGAGAAGAAAGTAAAGACGATAGAAAAGAGGACTGAATAGTAAGAGGAAGAACTAACAGCATGAAAGGAAAGGAAATAAGCTGCTAGTTGACTAGGGTACCTGGTAGGCGTCAGTTACCTGGCATAGCAAAGAGCGCTATTGCCCCCTGAGGTACATGTACCAATTTGTGTATGAAGGCAGATGTTGATATTTTCAGACCAAAAGGCAACACTCTGAACTGACAACACCTTCTTCCATATGTAAAAGCAGTGTATTTGCAACAGTTTTTCTTTTAGCTGTGTTTGCCAGTAGCTAGCAGTCAAGCCCATGCTTTTTAATATCTTGACTCCATGAAACTTCTGAACAAGTTCCTCAATTATTTTGGGCCTGATTTTAAATTTATACTTGGTGTCTTTCATGCGGCCTTCAGTGTGTATATTATTTTGTGTACTTTCAGACCAATACTGACTGAGAAATGCGGTAACAAATTCTTGATATGTTTTACAAATGTGTATAGCTCCTGTTCCCCACGAAATTGCATCACCTTCCCATTTGCACGCTACGAATTTCATCTTTTGTTGTTCTGTCATGTTATTAGGAATAACACCATCGAACTGCCTGATGAAAGCAACAGGATGTACACTACCTGTCTTTGAAAAATTTTGAAATTTGTATGAATAAGGATCATTTGCAACATCAACTATGTTACTTATACCTTCCTTACGTTCCTGTTCCACCCACGCTTCAAGTTTTCTCTCAAGTTCATTTTCATTGGTACTAATATTTTCCACTAAATTACATGAATCGGGCAGCTCATTCAGTTTCTGCTCGATCTCTGTTAATTTACTGTGAGGTGCATCTGCATTACTTGTACATGATGTTCCTACCTGTGACACTTTACTGTCAATTAATGCTACATTTCTGTTCATTTTTTCGATGTCTGATTGCTGTGACAGATATCCATCTTTACATGTTATACTAACGCTAGCCTGTTCCTTTCTCAAACACACTACCTTATTTGTAACAGTATACAGCGTGTCACTATTAACCTGTAATCTTTCGTTAATTTTGCTTACTTCAGAGTCCACCCTGTGCACTACGTCATTTTTACAAATTTCAAAATCTAATTGTTTAAAACACTTTTCTGTTTCTTCTTTATTATTAATTGCTCTGTTTTCTAAGCCCTGTAATTTATTATTTACACTAGCCATTGGTGTACGTATTTCCTCTATCACACGGTCTAATCTTTCAATGTTTTGGTCAAGTTTTGCTACTAACTTATTCATGCCTTGTTTTTGTTCTTTAATTTCATTCACCAACTTATTCATGCTCTGATTTTGTTCGGTTTTAATTTCATTTGCCCAATTATTAATGCTTTGATTTTGTTCTTCTTTGTTTTGATCTAACTTAGCAAGCATGTTATGATTTAATTTAGCTAACATATCACTAAGCATTGATATAATATTATTGTCAATACCAGTTTCCTTATCACCACTACTTTCTACTGACAACGTATCAGCTGAAGCTGTGCTATAGCTTCTGTCACTTGATACCTCCATCTGCTCCTCTGTTATGCAGGCGCCAGACAAATCTTCTCTGACAGCTGCATCCAGATTTACCACGTCCGTATGGTTAGGAGCGACAGATTGACAAACTTGTGTATCTCTCTGCACGTCACTTACAAAATTTTCAACAGCACTTTGTTCTACATTATGTGTGCTATTGATCTGATTAATCTCCATATCCTCGATAATATTAGATTGCAATTCACTCATATTCGCTACAAAATATGGACTGACATTGTCACCCTGCATCTGAGGTAGTTGACCTGAATGATCATTACCTGTATTTTGAACACATTCTCCGTCCCTACTTCTGAGATAATACCTAGTCTTTCCCTCATTTTCCATTTCTAATATACTTTTTACGCTAGTTTTTAATTTCCAAATTTAATTAACAGACATACACAATTAATTATAATTTACAGGAGTTGGCACTTACACCACCCCACATTTCAACATATGCTGCACTGCTGTCTTTCTTCCGCGTTTAAGGCACGTACAATGTTAGCAAAGAAACGGCCAGCGGCCAGAAATATGAAGTGGCCACAGGCCAGGATTATCACAATATACACACTTGGTTGACGGCTTCTATAGACCTGGTAGACGGCTTTTCCTCTTTTAGCGTCTGAGACGGTCGCCATGACTGTCTCAATGCAAGATCGCGCTGTGCTTGTAAAGGTATTTTGCAAAGAATGATGACTGTGCACAAGTCGCTCTGCAGAAGTGCTGGACACTGAAGGGTTTGAAGAAAAGGCTTTGGTCCGAAGACTGCCGTGGGTCCGGATAAATGATTTGGGACGGCTCACTATCTTTTCTGAACGCCATTTGGCCCTTTTTTTAAAATTTGGACTGAACGTATTTCCGGCTTTAGCCAGCTATTGGAACCTATTATGATTTGAGGTTCAGTGCTTTCTATTAGTGCCTGGAGCTCTGGTAGTTTCCACACACAGTTACGATAATTTACAGCTGTTATGCCAATAGTTTTTAGATCTGTGTTCCTCCTGTGTTGACGTGTATCCCTCGAGATCCTTTCTGTGTGTTCCAGAGAACCTACATCCTAAAAACGTCCAGTCCACGCCACACAGCTCCCGTAACCCGCGTAGCCTCTTCCTGCGTGTAGTGGACTGCTGACTGCAGTACCCGGAACCCTGCCACCCGATGGCGCGAGTCGATGAATCTGCAAACCGCCCGGTCGCAGAACCGTCTGAGCTTCTTATTCAGAACTTCACTCCCTCTGTACCAGAGACCCACAGTTGGTCCTGACAAGTATGCTGCAGATGGTGAACCCTGCTTTCATCTTGCAAGCAAATCTGGCAGTCCTTATCAATTCAGATAGCCGCACAAACCTGAGGGAAACTCTTCAGATCCATAGCATCACTCGTCTTTTGTACCGACGTGAGCCACCACCTGCAGTTGGCTACACCCTTCATGGCATCCAGAAGGACCTGTTCCACGTCTGGAATGACTCCACCCGGTATGCACAGAGAGTGCACGTTGGCCTTCTTCCCGTCTTTGGCAGCCATCTCTCTAAGGAGCTCCATCACCCGCCTAACGTTGGAGCTCCCAACTACGAGCAAACCCACCTTATGGAAAGCCCGGATCTAGCACGATGAGCGACACCATCCGGATTGCGAAGTCTTAAACAAATAGAACCTCAAACCTGTTCGCAAGACGAACTGGGGAGACCTCACAGACGGTCCCCCGGAATGTCTTACGCCGCCTGCCACGCACTGGAGCTACCTCCCACGTAATGACCGGTAGGGTGTCTGCCACATTGTTGGCAGTATTAGGGCATGTTGTTGCCGCAGGTCTATCGGTGGACACGCCGGGCATCCGTTCGGGCTCCGAGACCGACCAACAACAACGACACAGCCTCGAGCTGTTCAACCGAGGTTAACACAACTTGAAGCTGGGAACGAAGTGTCACCAACTCAGACTGCATCCGCACACAGCTGTCACAGTCCCTACTCCTGATTACAGTACCGACAACACAAAGGAAGACTACAACGTTTCTTAGAATGCGAATTTGAATCTAATATGCAGAAGCAGAAACGAAAACGCATAGATAAAAATCAAAATACCATATGTCGCTTTTAATCAGAAGTCGGTTTCACTTACGAAATATGAAGGCGGTGTGTTGCAGCTGGCAGCTAAACAGACACCTGCTGCGGAGTGCGTGATTGCTCGCCGTCGGAGATTCGAGTCCTCCCTGGCGCATAGGTGTGTGTGTGTGTGTGTGTGTGTGTGTGTGTGTGTGTGTGTGTGTGTGTATAGGTGGGTGGGTAGTGGGTTGTGTGAGTGTGTGTGTGTGTGTGTGTTGACATTCGGTTAGTTTAAGTAGTTTGCACTGATGACAATAGCAGTTTGGTCAATGGGTTTACAAACATTTGAACATACACCCATGCGCACGGAGTAGTACAGTTTGTTTAACCTTTTCAGATGGGCGATTTGCAGCAATCAGTCTTTATGCTTAAAAATACTTATTTGTACTTATTTCTTATATTAGTATGCTAAGAATGTACATTCCTTTAACAGCCAAAAACGGCATATAGAACACTTATCACAGTTTAATAATTTAGATGCAACTTTAGTGTTGCCATTCATGGCGTTTAAGGGAGTACACATGCTTAGCATACTGATATAAAAAAAATTATGTATTGAGAATGGCAAGCCACTTGCCGAAATCTCGATGTGCACAAGAAAGCAATTTTTAAAAATTAACGACTGATTGCTGGAAATCACCTATTTGAAAATCTTATACAGTCGCGGTCGCAATAAACCTTCTTAATGGAAGCCAATCTGATGAAGTTTGTTTAACATCTTACTTATACATTAGGCATTGTTGTATGATTCATTTGCCATGTGTAGTCGACCACTATTAAATTATAATGATTACAACGTAGTACGTTGATAAATTTTCACAATCTTTATTTTTCTTGTTCCTTGCGTTTTACTCCTCCTCCGATAATATTCCGTTGCAATTTGTTTTCATTCTCACCAGTGCAGTTATTTTTACAGCATTTTGAAAGTTCTTACTTTAATTATAATCACCATGAACATGAACAAATTATCTGGCATGTTGTACATTTTTATTAGAGTGAACTACATTATTTTCTAAAGGTCTCATGATTCTCTCTTACCTATGTTTAAAAATAATACGATCTCTATTTTCCTCGTTCTTCTGTTCACAGAGTTCTCCAAGAAGGCAGTGAAGTGTTGTCATAGATTGGCAGCACATATGTGTGGATGTACCTCTGCCTGCGTGGAGAGGGCGTCAGCTGACACCCCACTACATCAGGGATGTAGCTATTCTCCAAAGCAATGATGACTACAGATTTATGAAATCTTCAAAACGAAGAGAGGGCCTATATGTGCCCTTCGGTCAAGATTCGCTTCAGTCTGAATGTTGTTATGAATTCTCTAAATACTGTAGATGAACTTTCATCACCGATTGGGCAAAATATCTAAATTCAAATGAAAATGTATATGTTCTATAATACATAAATTGTCGTGTACATACTGATATACGTCCAGTGAACATATTTTCGCTTTGTCGTTTGCATCATGGTCAATATGTGGAAACCACGCCATAGGTTGGCTAACTGTTTCTGTCAGAAATAACATTTGCTCTATAATCAATGTGAACAGAAAGTATTATTTGTTGTTTTAAAATAAAAGGTGTATTTTAATGTTAAACCTAGATCTTACTACCAAACGACATTGTAAGGTACAGTTTTCTCAATACAAAGAATGACCACAATCAAATTCCGTTTCACTCAATACTATTCTCCAGCCAGCGAAAAATGGAACACCTTAGTAGACATTTATCACCAGCAATGTACTGTGTGCCAACGAACATGTTGTTGAGTTTTTCCAAGTTCTTTTTCAGTTTACGATGTAAACCATAAGATAAAGTAGATATGCTATCAAATAACGCTTCACATGTTTTATTATATCTCTTATAGATATCAGTATGGAGGTTGTTGAATAACTTAAGCATATAGACATGATGTAGAAATCATTCCAACACGTGGAAAATGAACATGCTATTAATCAATGGAAACGAAAAAGCAGGTTAAAACTGAAACACATTATTAAAAAATAAGAAATTTCTGCCTCATTTCAATTCATTTAGAGTCCATTGGAACACTGGTAAAAGTAAACTGACGTACTATACATGATCAACATCCACGATCCAATTCTCACAGAATATGAGATACCAACTGAGTTAACGGTTTTCTGTTTACATCTACATATTAAAATCACTAATATTCGAGCTGAATAACTTTAAAACTCAAGAGTTACATTCTTTTAAGATGTACTACTGAATCCTAACATTCTTGTAAAATGCTTCACCAACATAATATGCTTCATTATGATTACTTTATACCGTAATATATTCTCATATTTGTTACCCTTAAGGCAAGGTAAGTGCAGTTAATTTATAATCTTCTCAACTATAAGTGTCCAAATGCGACAATACTCACTAGTTAATCTAATACAAATATTTCAGTTTTCCAATTCTTGTTAGCGAAGAAAATATTCTACAGCTTTTTAGTACTTCATCTATAAACTCAGTAAGAGGTCCATACTTTCAATAACGGTGAGTCGAAGGATTTCCATAGTCAATAGATAAGTAGAAAGTTTTTAAATAAAAATTTACATACAGATGGTTCAGTTACAAAATACTTTCCCAAGTTACTGTTAAACTGTATGTCCAAGGAGCAATAAGGTAATCATACGCTACTGAGCACGACACTGAAGAAGAAAATATTTTGTGAAACGGAAGCCGTGCACTTCTTGCTGACCACAAGCTGTACAGGCTCCGTATTCGAATAACCTGTTTATCTCGCAGATCTAAGTATCTGATTGCACTCCCTGACACAATAACTCTGATTCCCAAAGCCACCACACATCTGTATTTCGGTAGCACTAAGTGAAAAAGGTATGGTTTTTTCTGCTTGTTGTACACTAGCTGTGATACAAAAGTTACCCCAAACTGTTACCTACATAATATCTCTATTGGTCATTTGCAGGATCAGAAAATGTTACCACTAAAACAGCACTTACAGAAGAGATGAAATTTGTAACCATCTCCCTACAGGATTATTCACTGAATAAAGCTACATTGACTGAAAAATTATTACTTAATGACTACAGCACATTTCCCTGCGTAGTGATAACAAAATGATTGGTATTTTCCCCGCTACAACAGTTTTTGCACGTGTGACCTCTTATCATTTAATTAGTGCAGATATACTACTGCCATACTCACACTGACGTGGATATTTCCTAGTTCTCTTGCCGCTTACATTTACGGTAGAGTTATAATTGGTCCAGTTATTACTGTTTGAAACTAACAGATTGCCTGAGTGATCTTCGGGCGCGTGTAGCATCTTGTTCAACTCTGTGTGCAGCGGACTGCCTAGACCACAATTAGCCTAGTTACCACCAAAGTAGTGATTACGTGGAGGCTGTCAAAGGGACTTCTGTTGCCTGGTTCTCCCGCCCCAACGGTCCGCTCACAATGATGTTAATTGTGATATTGGGTGAAGATAATATATTCGCAAACGGCGCTTCGTGTTTCTCTACAAGCAACAACAAGACAATATTGCCGTAGCAAGTTTTCATAAGCTTATGTAGCTTACAGAAAATGCGTAAATTTAAGATTTCACTTAAGTGATACCATAGGACATGATTCTTTAAGTATCAAAACCATTTCGATCCAATTTCATAAATTATACAGGAGAGGGGACAAATATTTTACTTGCGCCTTTCGGTTCCTTATGTGTAATTTTTGACATGTTCTCATAGATCAAGTTTATTACAGGGTTTCATACAAATTTGACGTTTCTATTTTGTTTTGTTGGCATATATATTAAACTTTAATATGGAGTAGTGCAAGTATTCAAAAATTCGCGTTAATGCCATCTTCTATCATTTCATTGCGGTTTTTATTTCATCTGAGGTAAAATATCTACCAGAATCAAAAGAATTGTAGTTAGAAGGAATAAAATAAAATGTCGAGACAAGTCATTGTATCTGCTTGTGTAGAGATACTGCACAGGGGTTCCTTAAGGAGAAATTTCAAGTTAATATATCTTTATACACTTTTTATTTCAAATGAAGTAGGTAAGTAAATTTGTACTGCGTGCGTAACGAAATTAGTTACAAACTAAGGCGTATAGATTCTTCCTTTACCATGCAAACGTCACTAGAGATATTCGTAACTGTATTATGACATGTCCCATATTCATGCCTTCCGTGTTGATGATGTGGCGCATAGGGAAGGTGGAAATCAGCATGACCCGCTGAAGTGTCTGAACATCGATGTTGTCGATAACGTCCTGAACGCCTACTAATCAGCTCATGGATGGTTTCTCAGTTTTTGCTGCACACCTAGTCTTTAATATATTTCGACACATACGAGACAAGCCCCCAGACAAAACAAAACAAAAAATGATGGAAATAAAAAAGAAGTTTGGGCTATATTCCCACATATAACATTCATAGACGACAAAACCCATGGCATGTGATCGGGCCACCTCGCAGTGAGTCTTCATGTGGGTACCACATGGTTATTACTCAAGGTAAGAACTACAACCAAAGAGCATTTTTTTTTTCATATAACTAAAACCATAAAAATATACATAGGGATCTTATTAACACAAGTTTATAAAAGAAATTTTAATTTTCTAGGTCACATAAACTACAGTAGAGGTTTAACTTTTGTATATGCAAACGAAAAATGATCATGCACTGTCAAAGTATAGGGTTACGGAATTGACGCAAGGGCCTGATCGACTGATATACAAAGAGCTTTAATTGTCATTAACCATCACAGAGTAGGCGAAGCTGAGAAATCAGTGTTGAAAGTTAGCAAAGAAGGAAGAACAGGAAAAAGTCTACAAAAGAAATCGTACGAATAACAAATGTAGAAAGAAGGTGAGTATGGTCCTGTAATGTGTTACTGTTATTTGGGTTAGATAGAGAAAAAAGTTTTAACTGTAACTTCAATTTTCTGCAATTAAATATTGTTACGTTCTGGTACACTTTGGTTCCAAAATATTTTCGACATGTGGCTGAAAATTTGTACACTACCACAATACAAACTTAACTGAAACGTAGACTATTCTTATGACTTAAAATTGGAAACAAAATACTTTTGAAAAAATTATAATAACACAGTTTTCTGTATTATAAATCATGACAGGAAGAACTTTTTAAACAGTAATATCTTCTTTAACGATGACATTATTAAAAAAAGTCACGAAAAAGTCAAGTTTCTACTTTTTTATTTTACGAAATATACAGTTAAGTGATACACAATTAACATGATTTATTTCACTTGCAATCAAAATACAGTTTGAAAGAGAGCGTGCGTTCAAAAAGTATTATTCATACATCAAAATTTTTCCAACAGATATCTCATGAAAGGATAAGCGTTACATGCAACTACAACTGTTACTCTGTGAGCTACAGTATTGGCAAATCTGACTTAATTTTCAAGATTTCCACTTGTGTAGATGTACTAGTCCTTTTAAATACATTTATTGAACAATACAGGGAACGGTTCACTATCATTGGATGTAAGTTGATTTGTGATGCACAACAGCTGTTTCGGCAGTAAGTGCGTCTACGTCGTACTGTTTTGGGTTGTACGTAAAATCAGGCGTCACAGTCGTAGTAATATTTCATGAAGTTTACATGGTTAAACGTCTTATTTCCGTGCTGCTATGCTTTTATCCAGCGTGACGGGGTATTTCGTCGTATAAATTTCACATATTTAATTTTATACATTTTACGAGAGATGCACCAAAGATATTCACATTTATCGAGTAGCTGAAATTTACGCGTGATGATGGCAAACTGCCGAAACAACTGTTCTGCATGACAAATTAATTTATAAGCAGTGATATTGCCCCGTTCCTTATAATGTCATTTCAGGATATACATTTCAATATAGGGCCGACAATCAGGAAATTTATTAATTGACCAATATAGGACACTACCATCAGCGGCCTACCGGCTCTCGGATAAACCTCCAAGAACCGAGTTAGTTCTCCGGATCGAAGCCACTTGACCGGAAGCGTGACAGCGGCTGCTTTCTTTGGAAAGGTCAATACCCTCTGTTATCTCCTTGAGCAAGAGACTTCGGGCAGCAAGAGAAGTGCCAGCCACCTCGGAGTGGTCATCTGTATAGCGTACCTGAAAAGGCCGTGGATGGCAACATAGTTTCGAAACGGGAAGTGCCAACAAACCTTCCTGGATCGCTGAATTTCCTTAAAAAAGCGATAGAATCTTATGGATGCAGCTGTACGTTTCTTTGGATCATATTTATGACCTCTAGTTATTGTGTGTAACCCGCAGTGAGGAATATGGTACCACGCTAACGAACTATATGACTACTTAAACATTTGTTTACTAGAGTTTCGAATTAAATAACACGAAATCGAAGACCTGTAGCAAAAGTTGTTTTTACTGAGAAAACTGTTAATATGTTATACAGAAATTTCAAAGTATACAGGGCGTCCCTCATAAAACGTTACGCCTTACGTCTGAGGTTCAAGTAATACTTTAACTGTTGACAAGGAAAAATTAATAATAATACTACTAAACAGGTGGTTTATACAATACTAGCTTTTATCGGCTGCTGAGCTCGCCGTGGTTTCCATAGATATATAAAAAAGTTTCTAGTTTTCTAGGCTGAATATACACCTCGTGCAGAATGGCAGTAAACACCCTTTCTTCATCGAGATGGAAAGAAATTAATCTACCCTACGACAAATTTCTGCATGATTTTCGATTAATTATTCGTTATAGTAAAACAATCCACTATAAGGCTTCTATTCTTTAGGCGTACTAAAATATTAGAAAATAAAATAGCTTTAAAAATGAAAAACATGCTTTAATAAGATAACTAATTACAAAAACTAATAATGTTGAATTATTTCGATTTTACAAAGTTTAAAGGCTTAACAAAAACAGGTTAACAGGTTTCTTTTTACAGTGTCATTCAAATTCCCTATTCTACATCTACATACATACTCCAAAATCCACCGTAAGGTGCGTGGCGGAGGGTACACTGTACCACTACTAGGCATTTCCTTTCCTATTCCACTCCCAACGTGGCGGGGGGTACACTGTACCACTACTAGGCATTTCCTTTCCTATTCCACTCCCAAATAGAACGAGGAAAAAAAAATGCCTATATGCCTCCGTACGAGCCCTAATTTCTCTTATCTTGTCCTTGTGATCACTACGCGAAATGTAAGTAGGCGGCAGCAAGATCTTACTACACTCAGCTTCAAATTCCGACCCTCTAAACTTCCTCAACAGAAATTCACGAAAAGAACGTCGTCTTTCCTCCAGCGTTTCCCAATTGAGTTGCCGGAGCATTTCCGTGACACTCGCGCATTGGTCGAACCTACCAGTAACAAACCTAGCTGCTCGCCTCTGAACTGCTTCTATGTCTTCCTTTAAACTGATCTGCTGCGGGTCCCAAACACTTGAGCAATACTCTAGACGTGGCGCACAAGTGTCTTATACGCGGTCTCCTTTACAAATGAAGTACATCTTCCCAAAATTCTCCGTTGGCTGTCCGGCTTACTCCGCAAGCCACCCAACGGTGTATGGCGGAGGGCACCTTCAGTACCACTATCGGTTCTCCATCCTATTCCAGTCACGTATTGTTCGCGGAAAGAAAGACTGTCGGTATGCCTCTGGGTGGGCTCTAATCTCCTCATAGATATACATAGGAGGGAGAAATATACTGCTAGACTCCTCGGTAAAGGTATGGTCTCAGAACTTCTACAAAAGCCCATACCGAGTGAAAGAGCGTCTCTCCTGCAGAGTCTTCCACTGGAGTTTATCGATCATCTCCGTAACGCTTTCACGATTACCAAATGAACCTGTAAGGAAGCAGGCTGCTCTCCGTTGATCTTCTCTACTTCGTCTATCAACCCCACCTGGGACGGATCCCACACCGGTGAGTAGTATTCAAGCAGTGCGAACAAGTGCTCCGTAACCCACTTCATTTGTTTTCGGACTGCATTTCCTTAGGATTCTTCCAATGAATCTGACTTCTGCTTTACCCAAGATTGATTTTATAAGGTCGTTCCGTTTTAAATCACTGCTAATCTACTCCCAGATAATTTATGCAATTAACTGTTTCCAGTTGCTGACCTGCTATAGTGTAGCTAAATGATAAAGAATTTTTCTTTCTATGTATTCGTAGCAAATTACACTTCTCTACATTGAGATCCAATTGCCATTCTATGCACCATGCGCCTATTCGATGCAGATCCTCCTGCATTGCAATAGAATTCGCCATTGTTACAACCTCTATATATACTAGAGAATCATCTGCAAAAAGCCTCAGTGAACGTCCGATGTTATCCACAAGGGCATTTGTATGCATTTCTGAACAGCAATGGACCCACGACACACCCCTGTGGCACAACTGACATCACTCTTACGTCGGAAGACTTCTCTCCATTGGGAATGACATTCTGCGTTCTGTTATCTAGGAACTCCTCAATCAAATTACACAATTGATCTGATAGACCATATGCTCTCACTTTGTTCATTAAACGACTGTGTGGAACTGTATAATACGCCTTGCGGAAGTTTACACGTCATCTACCTGAGAACCCAGGTCTATGGCCCTCTGAGTCTCGTGGAAAATTTGGAATAGCGATTAAAGTTCAGGGGGAATAAATAAAAACATTGTGTTTTGCTGATGACATTGCAATTCTGTCAGAGACAGGAAAGGATCTGGAAGAGCAGTTGAATGGAATGGAAAGTGTGTTGAAGAGAGCGTATAAAATGAACATTAACAAGAGCAAAATAAAAATAATGGAATGCAATCTTAGAAAATCAGGCGATGCTGAAGGAATTAGATTAGGTAACGAAACAATGAAGGTGGTAGGTGTGTTTTGTTACTTGGGTAGTAAAATAACATGCGAGGTCGCAGTACAGAGGACATAAAATGCAGAATGGTAATGGGAAGAATAGCATTTTTGAAACAGAGAAATTTGCTAACATCGAATATTAATTTAAGTGTAAGGAAGTCTTTTCTGAAGGCATTTTTGTGGAGTGTTGCCTTGTACGGAAGTGAAACATGGACGATAAACAGTGCGGACAGGAAGAGAATAGAGGCTTTTGAAATGTGATGCTACAGACGAATGCTGAAGATTAGGTTGGTAGATCGCATAACTAATGAAGAGGTACTAAACATAATTGGTGAGAAAAGGAATTTTTGGCATACATGTTATAATGATATCACAATAAAAGCAAAATCCAAGCTTCCAACAATTTATTTACACAGCACTTTCACAAATGCACAGTTTAGACAAGTCATACGTCGGTAGGTCTTCCTTGGTATGGCACGCCAATCTCGTAGAAATGCCCCAGGAATCAAGAGCCGGAAGTGGTAGTTCACTATTGAAGTCCTAGTAGCACTAAGGTTGGCACGTCCATAACTCAGTCTTCCTGCAAGCAAAGGTATCACAGGCGAAGGCGAGAGTACACTGGGTTGCTTAGGCAGGTGCGGCCGCCTATATTCGGTTCTTGTATTTCGGGTGTGAGCCAGTGGACGTCTAGTGTAGACTCACTTCCATCTCGCAACACTTGCCCTCTAGCGGTCCAGTCGAAGTGTACCGTGCGGCCGGCCGGCGAGCCTTCGGTCTGCGCGCCTTACTTCCCTGTGTGGCTTGTGCTGCAGGCCGTCTACTTGGCGTGGCGCCAGCTGCTGAGTTGCCGGCCGGCGGCGGCGTTGTAGCGGATACCACAATACCCTGACTAAAAGAAGGGATCGCTTGCTGGGACACATTCTTTGACATAGGTAGTCGTTAATTTAGCATTGGAGGGAAGTTTGTGGGGTAAAAATCGCAGAGGGAGACCAAGAAGCGCGTACAGTAAGCAGATTCAGGTGGATGTGAGTTGCCGTTCTTATGAGGAGATGAAAAGGCTTGCTCAGAGTAGAGTAGGGTGGAGAGCTGCATCAAACCAGTCTCCGGACTGAAGACCATAACAACAACAACGCTCTTGTAGAGACCTACGGTACACTACTGCAAGAAGGGGGGCAGGATCCTTTGCGTCCTCTGTGAAAAATCGAACCGTTATCCCATCAGGTCCTGCGGCCTTTCCTTCTTTTGTACGATTTTAATTGTTTTTCTATCCCTCTATCAATTATTTCGAAATCTGTCATTTTCTCAACTGTGCGACAATCTAGAGATGGAACTACAGTGCAGTCTTCCTCTCTGCAACAGATTGCGACGTTTAGTAATTCAGCCTTTAGTGTGTCATCCCTTGTTTCAATACCATTTTCGTCACAGGGTATCTGGACATTTTGTTTTGATCCACCTACCGCTATGGCATAAAACCAAAATTTCTTAGGGTTTCCAGCCAAGTTGAACGTGTCTCGCATAGCCCCCCTCACGCTAAAATTCGCTTCGTGTAATTTTTGTTTGTCTACAAGGCTTTGACTATGTTTATGTTTCCAGTGCAGTTCCGTTTGCTTCCGCAGCAGTTTCCTTTCCATCTCTTACGTTCTTGTTCAGAAATGTTCAAATGTTTATATAGCTTATGGGACTTAACTATGGGGTCATCAGTCCCTAAACTTATGAACTAGCTAATCCTAAGGACGGCACAAATATCCATGCCCGAGGGGGGATTCGAACCCCCGACCGTAGTGGCTGGTGCAGACCGTGACTGGAGCGCCTCAGTCCCCTCGGCCACCGCGGCCGGCTTACGTTCTTGCTTGGTACATACTCATCTAATTCATATTGTACGATGGCTTTGAACTATGTCCACTGTTCCTCAACACTATCTGTACTTTGGGTAAAATTTCAGTGCTGAGCCGTCACGTACTCTGAAATCTGCTTTTTGTTACTTTTTCCGAACAGAAAAATCTTCCTACATCTTTTTAATATTTCCATCTATGTCTATGGCACTTATCACTACATGTGAATAAAGAGAAAGCTGTGTTTAGCAAGAGCGATACTTTCTCAATCTGTGTTGACTATTGAAAAAGTCAAATGTCTGTAAATCTATGGGACCAAACTGCGTGGTCATCAGTCCATAGCTTACAAACTACTTAAACCCAGGTAAACTAACGTAAGGAGAAACACACACACCCATGCCCCAGGGAGGACTCGAACCTCCACGGCGAGCAACCGCGCGCTCCGCAGCGAGACGCTTTAGACCGCTCGGCTACTCCACCGCAGCTGACTATTGATTAATAGATTTTTTTATGTGGAGCTTATGGGACTTAACTACGGGGTCATCTGTCCCTAAACTTACAAACTACTTATGAACTAGCTAATACTAAGGATGGTACAAATATCCATGTCCGAGGGGGGATTCGAACCCCCGGCCGTAGTGGCCGTGCAGACTGTGACTGGAACGCCGCAGCACGCTCGGCAACTGCGGCCGGCTAGACTGTTCTCTTCGAGGTAGTTCATAATGTTCGAACAAAGTATATGTTCCAAAATTAACGTCAAATGCCTGCAAATCGACGTCAATGAGATAGGCCTGTAATTTTTGGGATCACTCCAATTGCCTGTGTTGATTATTGGAGTGACCTGGGCAACTTTCCTGTCTTTGGGTACGGATCTTTCGCTGAGTGATCAGCATCAACATACTCTGAGAGGAATCTCGCTGGTGTGCTATCAGCCCCGGGAGATTTGTTCTTGTTTAGTGACTTAAGTTGTTCAACTATTCCAGGAACATCTAAATTTCGCAGACTGGCAGCTGTTCTTGGTTAGAACTCTGGAGCGTTCACTTCGCCTTCTTTGTTGAAAGAATTTCGGAAAGCTGTATTTTTTGTGTTTTGCAAGATGTTATTTATTGATTTGAAGATATGGGAGAATATTTGCATTTAGAAGAAGCTATTATATCTTTGACGTTTGAAACTTATTACATTTGTTACAATATTTTTAACGGGTTTGTATGTTTACTTAATACTATCCAACTCAACGTGTTCAATCCGTATTTGCACAGTAGTGTCTAAAGTGAATGTCCAGTAGTAAGTGAACTCCTTCAAGTCACATGCAGAAGGTACTTCACAAGTCTTTTTGACGTGGAAACACTCGCAGCAAGTCAACTTCTGCGGAAGTAGCTTCCGCAAGTCAGTGGATACAGCAACCACTTGCCAAATTTTCCAGTTGTTGAAAGTTTTTATTCGACTTCAAGATGTTTTGTGTTGTGTTTAAGAAACAAAAATGTCGATAATGACGAAAATCCTATGGAATTAAGAGAAAACGAAGATGTTGATAGAGAAATTTGGGTGCTTCTCAGAACTGTGGGATGAAAAAGACATGAACTTCACAACGAAATTTAAACATTTACGTCCCTGCATTCAGTTCTTCGAACACTTTTTTCCTCTTAAACTTTCGTTCGTTTTGGCCCACTTTAGGTTACGGAAGTAACACTGAAAGTTGGCCTTTGCTATTGTCTTTTGACAGCTCGAAATTTAAATGACAATAACGCCTTAACCATTCATCTGACACGAAAATGAAATAACCAAATTTTTAGAGGAGACAATTCTCTACAACTTTGCTCTGTTATGTTTTTTTTCATATCTCGTATCGTTTCAGAGATATTTGCTAAACTTACGGCGATTTTGGGATTTCTGTCTGTCTGTCCATAACGTGTTCCCACTTTTTAAGTTGAACCGTTCAACCGATCAGCACCAAATGTTACAGACATAATTGTAGGTCGCCAGAGACCAGAACCTCCGTTTTTCAAATTTTTCGGACAACAAATACGTTAGTAATACCAAAAGAATCCGTTTGTAATATAATTGTAATTGCAAACCAACCGTTCATCTCACACGAAAATTGAATAACCTAATTTGTAGAAGGAAAATTCTCTACAATATAACTCTCATCTGTTTCTTTCATATCTCGTATCGTATGAGAGATATTTCCAAAATAACGGAAATTTGACAGGTTCCTGTACGAATCAATTACAATCCTTTTTCGGAAAGGTATATCCCAAGTCCTCGTCGACGCTGTGATGCAGTACTGTCTTGGACATGGATTTACAAAAAAAAATATTCCATTGAATTTCCTTTTCACGTCTTTTTTTAAAACATTAATAAATACGATATATTGTGCATAATTTTCATTTATTTGCAGTGTAAGTAATGCATAAATTGACATATAAAAATTAAAAATAGTTTTTCATACTAGGATTCGAACCCAAATTGATAGCATCATTGATTACCGATCTGACTTCTTCCCAAAACACCAACCGCAGCTTTCTGACAGCGTCCACTTAAGTGTCATACAGCGTTACAGACCCGCGCAAGAAATGCTATTTTTTCCTAAACGGTTGGCCATCTGGAGCTCCCAGTGCTATCACATTCATTTCTGGCCATGAACTGCATAATTCGAATTAGGCGATGACGAGTAGGCGTCTTCTCCTTGTGAGACAACCACATGGGGAATACGTTTGGCAACGCTGCCTCTTGCGGGCTGTTTGAATCTGAGCGCCAAACGACGTGATTGGCTGACTTCTAAGCTAAATAACTCGGAAACGGCGCTACGTATCAAATTTTTTTCTTAACAATTATGTCTCGGTACAACCTGCCCTACAACGTCCTGACAAGCTTTTCAGACATTTTCTGACCACCCTGTATATACAAACTACCGCAAAGCATCTATCTCAGTGGGACATTGAGGCTTTGCGGTCGTTTGTTCACATTCGTTCTGGGTTGTTACTCAGTTTCCTATTACAGATGAAGTTGAACCAACACCGTCTGGAGAGAAGGCCTGTGCACTGCCGTGCGACGTCACGTCTCGCAGAGTAGGTCGCGATCGCGTAGCTCACTGGCTGGCTGATGGGGCACAGACCACCGCCTCACAGCGGCCAGCCAGTGAGCTACGCGATCGCGACCTACTGTGAGTGATGTGACGTGGAACGGTAGCGCACAGGCCTTCTCTTCAGATGGTGAAAAATCTTTCGTTTTCTCTCTTTTCATTGATTCTTCGGTTTGAACGGGTACTTGTGATCGTTGGTTTGTTCTCTCCTATTTTGATCGTTTCGAGCTACCGTGCCAGCAACCCTCTGACGGAGCGCGCTGAACCACAGCGTCCTAGAAAGTTCCGAACCACCCTCGAACATGTTTGTACATCACAAACTAGTTCCTCGTTTATTGCTATAGCGAATAGCTGCGAGAGTAATCCGTGATTCTCGTACCGTAGATGGCAGGTGTTAACTAACTAAACAACATTATATTATAATTCATTGTCCAAAGAACGACGTCTTTTTGATAAGTTTCAGTGCACCATTGCTTTGAAATGAGAACGCTTGAGATTTAATAAGAAAATCTACAAGTAGAGAAAGCCAGATGGCGTACGCAAAAGAGATTTTGGGGCGAGGGATGTCACGTACATCAATTTACGAATGCCAAATGTACGCTGTGTTCTATCCAGGCTATAGTCACTCGTCCGAACGCCAAATGTACGCTACGTTCGTTACAGGCTATAGTCATTCGTAGCCAGTACAGGCAAAGAAAATTATATTTGAACTACCAAGGCAAGACAGGTGATAATATTTTAACTAAAAAATGAAAATGGGTGAGAGATGTTGAAATGATTATAGTTCAAAGAGGTAAAAGTTCAAAAAAGAGTATGTTTGTCAAAAGCTAAACTCAAATATCATATAATTTTGGTTAAAATATGGCCAGAAAAAATATTACGTGTTGCGTGCATAGATATTACAATAGTAGAGTCGTAATCATATTGT
Organism: Locusta migratoria; assembly: GCA_026315105.1. Lineage (NCBI taxonomy): Eukaryota > Metazoa > Arthropoda > Insecta > Orthoptera > Acrididae > Locusta > Locusta migratoria. Next base: position 145,875,898 of record CM048746.1, read on the forward strand.
CGCGTTGAAATGGGAGCAGGCTTGACTTCTAAGGCAACTGAACACAGCGCTTATACTCAAAGCATGTTTATTACGAACTCAACATACACACAGCACTGACTGCCTCTCGGGCAGAGTGCTCTGCTATTTCTACACAGACAGAATTTACCAGAAATTAGAAGAACAGTTAACATAAGAAACAAATAGAATTTACAAGTGAACATAAGAAAGATGTAGAATATTCTGGAATTGTTAATTACAAAGAAATAAATTTTTGCCGGGGGGCGGGATTGAAATGGCGCCCTTCTGCACCGCATTCCGGGACGCTATCCCCTGCACCGCGCCGGTAGTCTGTGTTCGTGGTCTCTTGCGGCAATATCACCATAATTTTCCATTATTTGGATTATTATTTTTTTCCGAAATGTTTGCAAAAACTTATAAAACTACAGATCTAAAGTGGGCCGCAAAACACGTCAGTGCGACTTTTTTCTTTAATATTAGTAAATGGATCGACGGTAGTGTCTACTCTAAACATATCTCACAATATGACCCTGATGCAAACACTTCTTCAAGTACTTGCAGCAAGTTCCTTGCCTAAGCGGTTTGTAGAAGAAACTTTCACGAGCTTTTGATCTAATGTAAAGATATCGGCAAGTACTTGGATAAGTTACTTGCGTAAGTTGCTGGCTAGTGGACACTCGCCTCAACAGAGATTGCCGCGACGCTCACTGCCGTGAGAGTTTTACCGCCTCACAGTTGGAACGCTACTAGCACACCACGCAGTACAATCAATGTTTGTCTCGTATTTGATCGAAATATAGTTGTTTTGTGGCTCATACGTAGCAACAATCCAAAATTTATTCGGTGCCTGGAAAGTTTAATTACATTTCATGTTTTGTTATTATGTCTCTGTGATTTCCCTGGAGGTGCAGCTCGCGCCGGCCTACTGTTTGCAGCCATGTAGGCGCTCAAAATGAATGTACCACCGTATGTAACACTATGGGCTGAAATTGCGGTGGTCATCTAACCTCTTTGGCCTGCACATACTTCCAAATGCAGCGGTGATTACTTACAGTTCTCACTGCTAACGGCCAGCAATGTAATAACAGCATTTGATTTGATTTTCTCAGGGAAGCCAAAACAGTCTTGGTCCAACCCGCCACTGCCCGCACCGAAACTAAGTTTATTGTGCGGTATCGCTCCCTGTATATCTAGTAAAGCCAACCAATGCCCTTTAACAGTGCAAGGAGTCCCTTTACCAGTTCTATATTAGACACAATTTCTTCGGGTCTGGTTGTCCCAAATGTTCTGTGCCTTTTACCCTCCAATGCAATGCATTCGAAGATTAGATGTGATGCAGTTTCATCACCGTCATCACAGATCCTACATTTAGGGTCCTCTTCTGTTGTTCCCATGTGGGTGTTTTTTGAAATTCCCATGGCCTGTCAGCAATCCAACCATGAGTCTAATCTCTCTCCCGTTCAGGCCCAGGATTGCAGAGCTTCTTTTAAAATATGGCTTTGGCACAATTACCTTGTCATGTTTTTGTTGACAGACTTTGGTCCAATATTCTACGTGCTGTCTTCTGAGCCAGTTACGTAGCTCCAATTTGATCATTGCCTTGGTGATTGTCAGGACAGGTTCCGGTGCAATAAGTGGAGTCTCTGCCCCCATCCTGGCTAATCTGTCGGCATGTTCGTTGCCACTGATCCCTGAGTGGCCAGGGACCCACAATAGGTTTACTCTATTGCTTTCCCCTAGCTCCACCAGACCCTGTGACATTCTGCAACAATTTTAGAACTTGTTGCAGGAGCTGCCAGTGATCTCAGGGTTGCCTGGCTGTCTGAATAGATATAGATGCTACGGTCTTTGTAGCACCTACGCAAATTCTCCTCCACACACGCCCTGATGGCAGTGATTTCGGCCTGGAATACTGAGGCCAGTTTCACTAGAGAGATGACGCCCTCCAGTCTTGGCTGCACCCCGTATACCCCGACCTCAACGCCTTGGTCCGATTTTGACCCGTCAGTGAACCAGACAATATCCCCCGTACGGTGTCGAACTATTTCCTCCCACTGCTCCCTACTTCCAATTGTTATAGTGAAAGGCTTGTTGAAGCAGTATGGGGTTATAATATAGCCGGCTGGCATTTCCCCAACCTTTTCTATTTTTACCTCACTCACTATTTTAGTGTGTTATTCTGGATATCCCAAAGAGTTCCAGTTTTTGACAGTTTTGCACCAGCCGCTGCCTCCATCCTGACCCAAAGGTGTAATGGGGGCATATCCAACATGGTTTCCATCCCAGCAGTTGGAGTGCTGCTAATTCCGCCTGTTATGGCTAAGCAGGCTAATTTCTGCACCATACCAAGCTCCTTAGCAGCAACCTACTGTTCTACCTTCTTGCACCACACGACAGCATAATTTAGTGTGTGCATCTGTTACCACTGTGAGTCGCAATCAGCCGTTAATAACCTGCGGCGGCAGACACTAATGCCTTTGTTAGCTGTGTGTTCGTCCACAGACGACTGAAGAAAACTGTGGATTGGACAGATGAGATTTGATTTTAGTTGGCAATGCCTCATGGTAGAGTTCGAGTGCGGCACAGACCCCACTAACCCATGGTACCAAGCTGTCAACGACGCACTATGGTAGCTGGTGGTGGCTCTTACGGTGTGGGCTGTTTTCATGTGGAACGGGATAGTTACTATGGTACAAATAAATCGATGGTTTACTGAAAATTGACTTCATGTTTACAAACACTCTATGGAATTTTTATGTCTGACAATGTACAATGTTTTCCAGCCACGATTGCATAATTTATAAGGACATTTTGGTCAATTTCAAGAAATTATCAACAGACATTTACACATACGGCATGCACAGAGAGAGATCATGGAGTGCAGAAACTGATGCACCATCACTTTCGCAATCATGGATGGGTGTATAGACAGCAAGGCTGAATATCCAAGCAAGGGATTTCCAACGACTTGGGTGACGAGAAATTTTATTGCGGTAGGTCAACACAATAAATGTTACACTTTCTGCGGAGCTATGAACATAGTTTATTGTAGCATTTTCCAAAGAGTTACAGCACAAAGATATAATTGTTTAAATGGAACAAAAGTTTTTCTATCGTGCATTGCATTCGTTGAAACCAGCTGCGTCCAAATCAATTTAAACTACATTCCTATCACTGTTAGTTTGGGAGCTACAACCCTTCAAAGTTTAGGGGGCGGACGCTACGACAACATAGCTAACTGGCTGGTGGTCATGAGACAGTGGGCCTTGACCCAGGGGATATCGACTCGGCCAGTCAGCTACGATATCGCAGCCTCCGCCCACGGAACTTTGAAGGGTTGTAGCTTCCAAACTAACAGTGATAGGACGCAGCTGGTTTAAACTAAGGCAATGCACGATAGAAAAAACTATTGTTCCATTTAAAAAAATTATATCATTGTGCTGTAACTCTTTGGAAAATGATACAATAAACTATGTTCATAGCTCCGCAGAAAGTGTAACATTTCTTGTGTTGACCTACCGCATTAAAATTTCCCGTCACCTACTATTTTATAAGTTACAGAGGCCAACACCATCCCACCAGCCCACCCTCTCTCCTTGTCTATCTCTCTAATTTTTCGTTAGACGCTGTATACAAGGTGCAAATATTTCTGAAACTGACTCAGGTCATTACACTGAACAACATTACATGAGGGTGTTTTGTCATTTGAAAACATTTAAATAAAGCTAGTGAAATTCTTATATTTCGAGTTCGGGCAGTATCCGCAGCTATGCGTAGTGCATGGACGCGTACATTCCCCGACATCAGGGGCCAAGTAGTGCAGTACGTCTAGTGGAGAAAACTGTGAAGTTTAAAACGTTCGATGTGAGGTTGTGGTGGAATTAATGCTGTGAGAACAGGCTATGAGGCGTGCCAGGGTAGTTGAATCAGTAAAACGATTACCCACGAATAGCAAAAGGCTCTGGGTTCGATTCTCTGTCCGACATACAGTCTGCCAGCAGATTTCATGAGACGCATACTCCAATGCAAAGTCGAAATATCATTTTGGAAACATTATATAAGTGTATTTTGTCATTGGGAAACAAATATAGCTATTTTATGTCGTATGTGAGGCAGTACCTAATGCCGAGAACGGGGAAGCCTATATTCCCTGAGATCAGCGATAAAGCTCCGCTGTACGCCTCGAGATAGTGAGAGTGAAGGCTACTCTTCTGCAGTGGAAATCAGTATTGCCAGGCGTCACTCACTTGCGGCACACATACGAAGAAACAAAAACATCAGGTTGTAACGTTTGTGTTTGTTCAGTGTGACTGCTATTCGCCGTAGAGAAAAAAATAACTAACACACTGACATCTCTACATATTAAGGTACCGCATATAAGAATCTTTGCACTTATACGTGTTACGCCATGTACTACCATGCGCAAAAATATCCGAACGACCTGAATTGCGTTTCGCCTGATGTGCATGCAACACAACTAACGTACGTGTCTTGCGGGTGCTCTGCTCGCTCCGCGGTATAGTCGTTCGACTATTCATAATGGATCCACTACAGACAACCGCTCTTTATGGCAATCATTCCAGTTGTAAATTAACACCACGATTTTGCAAATACAAGGAAACACGTTATTAAGTCATTAACGTTTATTAAATCCAATTTATTACAATGACATATCTTAAGTATTATCATACTTATTACAGTCTCATATAACAAACTCCGTCACATAAAACATTAATTAATCCTTAAACAACATTTAATATTGTTACAAACAACAGATTACACTATAGTATCGGAAATCCTAAAGTCCTGTAGAAATTCGAAGTACTTTTGTTCTCTAAATAGTTTTCTCACAATTGCGGAACGTCGTTCCACTGGCGAGCGGATTTTTATTAACCGAGTGTAGAACTAACCAGATAATAAAAACTCAATTAACAGCAACAAACGCACTATGGAAACTTCAATATCAACTGCGTATCACCGACATTTTCTCCGTATTCATACCTGAACAAATATTGTACACATCTTGGAACTTGAATTGATATGACAAACTACCTTGTTCTGGAATCAAACCAACCACCTGTAGCCGTAGCTAACTAAGCAATGCATTCATGTCTTATAGATACTTGATTATGCCTAAGATTGTCACAGCTGACGAAGCATAAAGATGTGTGAAATGTTGGAGGTTTCCTCACAAATATCAAAACGCGCAAATCAAATCATATAAAATGCCAATTCTAAAATATTTTTATTTATATATATCTTTCTGAACCAGGAACTTAATAATCACCGTTATGTCCCTAATCACAAGTACCCAGACTCAGTTCTGTGTGCGACTTACATACGAGGCTGCTCCTGTCGGAGGTTTGAGTCCTTCCTCGGACAGGGGAGTGTGTGTTGTCCTTAGATTAGTTTAAGTAGTTCTAAGCCTAGGGACTGATGACCACAGTAGTTTGGTCCCATAGATTTACAAACCTTTGATTTTGAGTTATATACCCGGTATCTAAATGGAAGATAACTAAGTGAAGCCAGATGTTAGTAGTCTAATTATTTCACCAGCAGCGGGACGTTTGAATCTGTAGTCAGGATATAATTACGTTATGCGTCACCGGGAATCGAACCCCGAACCTACCGGTGTCCTTTCTAAGCACGAATGGACGTTAAATCTCAAATGTTAACTCAACAGGAATGACGATGCGTGCGTGTCTGACTAGTAACAACAGCACATATCGTTGTTATAATAATAGTAATAATAATAATAATAATTTCGTATGGCTCAGAGTCCTGGTGTGTGTCATCCAACTATGCGCCACTTCAGAGACTTGCATGTCCCTAACCTGCCCCAATTATCCAACCGGGAAAGGCGACCTACAGTTTAACGTGGAATCCAAACCACGTGTAGTTTATGACACACATTGTTGAGACGTGAATGCTGGGTTAAAACACAGATTGCAAAAACCGGTGATCTGACTAGGTTTCGAACCCGCGACCGTTCAGTTACCATTCAAGCGCTTTACCCCAAGACCACCGCAACACCTTAGCTTGCGTAGATAAGGCACGAAGAGACATTCAAAATAATTTTTGTTAGTAGTCCAGTGTGCTCTATCTAGGGCGTCAAATATTTTATGAATATTTTGTGCTGGATCTGGATTCGAATCCATATACGTGCCTTTCGTGGAGACCTAGAGGAGTCGGCAGTCTTGGAGAAAGCAACGAAATGATTCAACTATATAATTCCGAGAGGGTCGAGTGCGAAAAAGAGGAGATCCGAATTAGAATCCCAGTCCAGCACCAAAATTTTTAACGTCTCAAGTTAAATTCAATACGAGACACGTGACCTTAAAGGTCCATTGGTTTTTAAAATAGAATAAAGTTTTGTAATATAAGAAAAGCTTTCTAACGACAGAGTTACTGGTTGCCGTGCATTGTGCCTGTTACTGGCAACGATAAATCGGTTCTGTCCGAGCTGATGGCGAAATAATTCGGTTTAATACGGATTGTTAACTACGGCGCAACTTGACGTTCTTCACTTGGTGTTACAAGAGGTGAAGTAGACATGATCGTGCCAGTTAAAAATATACACCAATAAGGTGCAATCGAACGCACACATGACAGATTGTAAAGTACAACCGGTCCACCACACTACTACGTCAATGTAACGGAAACTGCACTTAGCATATTGATTAGACGCAGTTAAGACAATTTGGTGCTCAATGAAATGATTAACAATAAGCAAGCATCTGACACAGAAATTATACTAGTCTCATGTTAAGACTTTTTACTCATTTTTGAAAGTAGTTGTCCAACCGTCAAGAAAATGTGTTTCTCAACAAATTGACTTCAACATGGTTCGGCGATAGCTTTAACTCTAAAGGAATTGGTTTCTACACGCACGGAATCGGTAAACCACCTGAGCATTGTAAGTCACTTTCAGAGTATATGTGAGAATGCCGTCCTGGAAACAGCTAAACACCTTTTGACTGAGTAGTTTTGTTAAGAATTCCCTATTGATTTTCAATCTGGATACCTGTAGCTCTGTCAGAGAAGAGCTAAACATATTTGCTCTCACCACGATTGGCATCGAAATTTGACAGCACATTCGTTTCGCAGTCGACTACGTTACCCGAAGGCTAGCGAGGACTTCTGGTTTTTGGTTCCTCCTTACTGGCAGACAAGTTAGGAGACCAGATCAGGCGTAACTTTAAAAGAAGAGATTGGTTGCAATTTTCGTGTGGAACGAATTTCCTGGACCCAAAAATATGAATTAATAACTTTATGTCACACGTTAAGTGAAAATCACTCAGATTATTGAATGGAAATGACATGAAAAATCAAGTGAATTTATCGGCTTAATTCTGTGCTTACCAGGAAGTAGCTCCCCGCTCACAGAGTTGCCAAGCGTACTCTGCTATGTTGCCAATTCTCCATTAGACTAGCGACAGGCAGAATACGTTTGCTGGGCGTCCGTGTTCCTCGCGCTACCTTAGCGCTGACGGAGATAGCGGCTTCGAAGGCGCGGCGCGCAGCCTGCCACTGTGTTGACTGAGAAGAGATATACCCAGCATAGAAGAATAAGTCTTCATCGATTTCTTTAACTATAGCATCACGAGACGTTATTAACATTTTCTGCACAATACTTTTTAATGTTATACACCTGAATACTGTTTTACTTATGAATTTTTTCGTTGGCACCACCTCTAACTGCAGAAATGTAAAGATAGAATTACCCTGATTACAAAATGCAAACTTCACAAACATATTTCATAAGTTTCGAGCACATAGTTACCAATCAGACGAACCGTACAAATAAATCTTTTCCAGTGATTGAAAAATAGATCATCCGCGAAAAAATTAAGCATCTGAACAATTTCAATGATAATTCGATTCAAGCTTATAAGTGACAGGAGAAGCATTTGTGATAAGAATATGAGACAAGAAAAAAAAGTCGCGAAAGTAATGTTTAGAATATGTAATTCATTCTATAAAATCGAAAGGGACCATAAGTATGGTCTACTCGTAAAGATTACAGTGTAACTGCTGGTGATGCTGTTTAAATAAAAGTGAAAAGCATCTGATGAATGAAATCTCCAGTCTCCCAGAAACAGAGAGGTGCGAAAGAAACAGGAAGAGGTTGCCCTCAGAGTGCGTGAGATGGGATTACTGTATAGTATCTCGCAGTTGGTGAAGTTTGTTCGTAGTTATAGTCTGACGCCCACCGCGGACAATAATTATCGATATGTAATTGTTACAATACGCTGAAATGTTGGAAAGATGTCACTTTCGGTGACTAACTCACTGGAAAGCGATCATTTTCATTTTGTTTTAGAATGAGAAGTGATATTAACGCCTTAAAATAGGTCCTGTATTTATCAAATGGTCATCCGATGCAGTTGTTTATCGGCTTTTACTTGAATGTCACGCAGAGAGCGACGTTTAGCTCTGTAACAACTGCTGACTTCTTAAAATACCACAATAATATGGCCTTGCAGAGGTGGGGTGTTTTTGAAATTGCCTTGGAAAGTCGTTCCCTCCAGAGGACTGCACCAGTTCACGCGAAAACAAGAAGGAAGATTAGCGTTTAACGTCCCGTCGACAGAGTGGTCATTAGAGACGGAAGTTCATCAGAGAGGACTTCTTTTCCCTAGCTTTTACAGCAGTCTACCTTCTACAAGGTCCGATTACAATGATCGTCTGTAGAAGTTCACTATAGTTAAAGGGTTAATTACTCATTTGGCATTTAATATCTGTGTAGGAGCGATTTTACAATCATAGGTCTTACGGAAGAAATGATTTATGTTTCATTTCGAAATATTTTATTAATTTCACCATCCTTACTTCTTCTAATTTTGTTGCCTTACCAACATTCGAAATTTTCATGTTAACTAGGTAAACCTGGCTACGCTTTACTGTAGCTCAGTGTGGTATGAAATGAATGGGACAGTAAGCAAAAGTATTCTTGCTAACATAGACGTACCAAGAAAATACATCAGTGTAATGAGAACATAATATTGTGTTCCCCTTTTCCTACTTACACATTGAAATGGGTTACCAAATCTGGAATGTGACATATATAGTAGGCTATTATGCTATGTTTAAAATTGGGTTCGAATTGTTTTCAATCTGGATGATTGTAATGTTCAAATAGAATTTTCCGTCGTTGTTCTTACAAAACATTTGTTATTATTTTGAAATTATAGCATGAATATAATTAAATTTCAAGTTTAGGTAACGTGATCAAAAACGCTCTGTTATTGGCTTAAGCTCTGGTGATTTCACACAACACGATGAAGAAGAAGCCATATGCGTGTTAGAGCAGTGTTAGCGAAGGTTACAAAATTTTTCCTGACTTTTTCTGTGTACAATTAAGTTACTTGTGATGGAAAACGCATTTATAACTTTTTTGTAAGATGGGAGAAAATTATGTGAAGTCTGATAGTGAAAAAACCTTCCGAAAGTTGATGCACTTAAGGTATCTTAGTTTCTCGACAACAACCCAGATTTTTACGTACCGTAAGTAAGAAAGGTGAAAGTTGCATTTAAAGTAAAATATAAGTATATTTGTTTATGTCAACAGACTGACTCTAGTCCAAAGATACAAACTATTACACACCATAAACGTGTGTAAATATGGATTGCGTCTTAGATTAAGTCTTCCTTTTTCTACCAAATGCATTTCACATTTAAATTAACTCTGTTATAAAAGCCACTGCAAAAATTACACGGTAAGTGCGCTACTACGTAGTTACATTTCCGATTCCGATTAATTCATGTGTATACGCAATTTAATCTTGCGCGCTAGCCACTTTCCACAAATTACTATGCATTTTTCTCGTGCTGTTTGGTTACAAAGAAATTTGTCAAGTTAAATCGGAACTTGTTAGGCTAAAGAAGAATGAAATTAAAAGGATAGCTAACTTGGCTTACGTGCCAAAATTAAAATATTCCAAGAAAAAATGTCGAAGTTTCGAATAGACTTAATCAGTTCCACATAAGCTTGGTAGCGATGCGGTTCCAGTATCGTTCACAAATTTTGCATTCCGTGTTCAAATCCAGTTGGTTTCAGTATATGCGCTAAAAAGGCGTTTTTGAGACAAATTGTTGATGTCTTTATCATATACCGAAACACTTCCTCACCGAAGTAAATATTGAAAAGACAACCATAATGAAATTTGTACTTTCACCAACTACGTTTGTAAACGACTTAAAATACAAATATTTCGTGAACACCTGTTTCACAAATGTAAACATCAGTTCACTGATGTGTACACAATAATACTATACAACTGCCGGCCGCGGTGGCCGAGGGGACTGAGGCGCTTCAGTCACGGTCTGCACGGCCACTACGGTTGGGGGGTTCGAATCCCCCCTCGGGGATGGATATTTGTGCCGTCCTTAGTTGTAGCTAGTTCATAAGTAGTTTGTAAGTTTAGGGACTGATGACCCAAGAAAAAAAAAACAAAAAAAAAAAAAAAAAAAAAAAAAAAAAAAAAAAAAAAAAAAACTGTACAACTTTGCGGCTGCAGAGCATGATTCTTAATACCGGTTGTGAACTAATAGAATAATAATTGTTGTACGGAGTGTTTACTTACATCAAAGTAATCCTCCTAAAATTAAACGCACCAAGTGACCGCTATCTGATTAGGATCTCTACGAGGGAGAATAAACTACATTTTATGCCTTTATCATTGCTTGGAACATGCAAAATCATATTTTCTAGATTTTTATAGATTTATTTTTACAGTTCGGCACTACGCAATATTTGTAGACCTTTTCCCAAAATACGAATGCACAGATAATATACCACTGTTAGTGATTGTTACAACAGTTGTTTGTTTGTTAAGCTTATGGGACTGAACTACGGGGTCACCAGTCCCTAAACTTACAACCTACTTATCTACTACCTTATACTAAGGATGGCACAAATATCCATGCCCGAGGGGGGATTCGAACCCCCGACCGTTGTGGCCGTGCAGACCGTGACTGGAGCGCCTCAGTCCCCTCGGCCACCGCGGCCGGCATGTTACAACAGTAGGAACACACCATGTGGGTTGAGTTTACAGGCATCACATGACTCAAAAGAAGCGTTTTAGCTGGATTTCAAATTATATTTGAATTCCATTTCCGTTTGTTTTTAAAGAATACTGCAATTGACGAGGAAAACAAGTAATGTTATAAAATGTTCAAATGTTTGTAAATATTTGGGACTGAACTGCCGCGGTTATCAGTCTAGGCTTACAAACTGCTTAAACTAACGTAATGCCGAGGGGCGACGCTATTTCCGAGGAGGAGCAACCGCGCGCTCCGCAGCAAGGCACCTTAGAGCGCTCGGCCATTCCACCGCAGCTCATGTTATGAGCGTAAGATGATATGATCACCCATTTAAGATGATTACCAGAGAACAGTCAAATACCCTGTTGCCCTTGAGAAAAGCATTTGCTTTCTGAATTCTGTCTACCATTCCCCATTCTCTCTCTCTCTCTCTCTCTCTCTCTCTCTCTCTCTCTCTCTCTGTCTCTCTCTCTCTCTCTCTCTCTCTTACGATCTGCCTCTGTCTCTTCGTCCCCTTCTTCCTCCTCCAGCTCCTCCTCTTCCCTCTGTATATCCCGCAATCCTGTCCGTCCTATACTTCCTCTCATTCTGTCTTCCCTCTCTTCTTCCTTTCTCTCTCTCATCGTCTCCTCTTCCTTTCTGCCTCTCTTTACCTCGTCATAGATTCTGGGAATTAAGGAAATAAAAACGTAAGGACTTCATAGGATTATGTGATAAGAAGGTGACGAGGAAGCTTCTCTTACAGATAAAGAAAGCGAAATAACGAATGCAATCAGCAATGTTATTTACAGACTTTATTACTAAGTTGTTTTGATTTCCACTGCTGACCAGATCGTAAAACTAGATGTTGTGACATTGTAGTTTAGCGTTGTACGAGTGTTACTGCAAATAAACCATTTAACCGAAACGTCTATATAATGTGATTTCACGAAACCTTACTACTTTTATGTGTCATTTCTACCATAAAACCGGATCGGTAACAGGCCAGAAGTTGGTATTATTTTAAAACTTCGATTCAGTAATCATTATTGGAGATTTCAGTGCTCAATAGAAAGGCAACATCACTCTTAACGGCAACGTGTAGAAATGACTTTTAATTTCGTATCATGTAAGTTTATGTTGCCTCCAGGTATAATTAGTATTAAATTCGGTATTTCACTTTTCGTTTTCGACTATTTGAATTTTGACTGTTCAGTGATACAATGGCGAAAGTGTATAGTTTCCATGTCTGTTTGTCCTACTGTTTTTCAAGTGATTTCCTTAAATTATTCTAGGCAAATGGCAACATGGTTCCTTTTCAAAAGCATAGCCAATTTCCTTCCACATTCTTAACGAAACAATCTCAGCTTGGGCTCCATTTCAAATAACCACGACGTCGACAGGATATTAAATCCTAATCCTCCTTTTCTGGTTTCGTAAATTTTACGTGATACTCAACAAAGTCGATGAACAGGTGTATTGGACACCAAGTTAATATGAACAGGGTCTACTCCAAAAGCGTTACTTAGATGTTTTAATGGGCTTTAAGATTAAATTACAGTAGGCTTTGACCACTGAGTTATATTCGACTGCAAGTTAGTGAATATGGGGATGTAGTGGACCCAAACGCTCGAGTTTGCGTCTACCAGCTGGCCTTTCAACACTTTTAAAAATGACACCTCTCTTATGATTTTATCTGTACTGGTACCCTGCCTACATCTAAATAAACAGAACATTAATAAATAAAATGCCTTCTTCACTTAATAAAAAAGTAAATAGTTCTTTCTTTGATGCCTTCATTGGCATCGACGTCATAAGCCTTCTTAATTTTCATGCTGGTTTTCTTAAAGTTCGTATAATAATTTAGGATGAAATACTTTATTACAGAAGGGTTTAAATTAACACAAAATAATTTTTCTTTTCTTCGAAGTAATGTAAATCTTCAAGAAAAATAATCGAGAAAATAAGACACTTCCATTTAATATAAACAAAGCTTTGTCTCTGATGACAACATAATTTAGTATCGTGTCCAGTTTCCATTCTCCTCTACAACTGCACTTAGCCGCCGGGGAACAGAGGTAACTAGTTTTCTTAGAAACCCACTATTCTGCGACAGGTCTTCCCATGCATCGTGAACTGCTTCAGATAGCGCTGCCTTCGTTGCTGGCGTAGGTCTTCGGCTGCTAATAATCTTCTCCATCTCTGACCACACGTGCTGTATGGGATTGAGGTCAGCATCTTTGGGAGGCCAGTCCTACACATCAACGTCTCCGTTCACTCGAAACCACTGTTTCACACTATTTGCGGTGTAGTCCGGGGAACGGTCATGTTAGAATATTATTCTGCCTTCCGGAAACGTCTCACAAACAGAACGAAGCATTATGTTATCTAGTATTTCACAGTAGTAACTACTGGTAGGCGGACGATCCAGTTCCCACAGAATGCCGCAACCATTTGCCGACATCCATCCCCAAACTGTGACAGCAGATCGGCCACACCTTTGCCTCTGATGGACATATTTTCTGTCGAATCTCGGTCCAGTTGGACGAAACACATGGACAGAACCCTTTGGTGCTGTGGAAAATACCTTCTCTGCTCCCAGAATGAAATTGGTTTGCTTACGTAAGCCAGATGCCAGTACGAAGTTTAATCTGGCAGTCCTATGTTGTTCTGTCAACATTTCCTTTATCGCCTATTTTTGTCCATATCTTCCTTCCTCGTTGAGACTACGGTGGATGGTCTATCTACTTACAGGTAGTTGTAGAACGTTCCTAATTTCGGTGCTGGTGCGGAATGGGTCTTCATCACTGCAGCGGAGTATATCATTGTCTTGCTCCTTTGTCATAGTGCGTGGACGTCCGGGGCGACGATGACTATTAACATGGCCTTCATCTGCCATCCTCTTCACCCACAGGTGTATCGTGGATTTGCTGTATCCTAGAGCACGGGAAATGGCGCTGATACTGTATCCCTCTTAATAAAGTGCAAGAATACGACATATATCAAAGCTCTTGAGTTGTGTCATTTCGCAAGTAAGCACCTATCGACAAGACAAGAGGAAGCAAGTGCCATACGATGTGGAAACACTTTCTTTGCCCCAGAAGTCAAATTCATTCCCAACTACTTGCTCTGAAAAAGCTTTCATAAAAAAGTTCCTAGTATTATTACGAATATCGTAGAAATGAATTTCGTCTCTAAATTTCATAGTAGTAATACTGACAGTGTTTCTGAGATTAAAAGTAAAATTTAGATTGTCACGGCTATCGTATCTTCTTAAGAAAGTGTGTTACCTCACGTATGACATTATACAGTCAGTAAGGCGAGTCTATTCGAATGGAAGCTTTGCGTAGTGAGTAAGACGGTAAGTTCGTAATCTGTCATAAATCGACTCATATCCCGTCATGCCTATTAATTTTAATTCGTTGTAAACAAAGTATTCTTTTTTGTAAATGTAGCGTTCCAAGTATTCATAACACATACATTTTTGCATACGCCTTCCGATACTCGGTCGAGGAAGGCAAGGAAAAAAATACACCTCAGTTTGAGCATTAGCTCTGCCTTCGGTTGATAATCGTTTTGCATTTTTATCTGTACCGCACTTTATGGTCTTTATTTCAGCTGATGATTTCCATAGCTACAGAAACACAACTTATGATACTTCTTACGGCAAAATACTTATGCTATCAGACGAAAAGATTAATCTGGCCCAGACCTCATCCTACCCTGACAACGAGCTTTTCTTATTAAGGAAATATGAGAAAAATCATCTGTCTGGCCCGGTAGTCTCGGGGTGAAGCGTTTGATTAGAAACCGAAGGGTCCCGAGTTCGATACCCGGTCGGGCCTCGGATTTCTTTTAAGTCTGCGTTTTATTCCGGCCTTCACCTCTTAACGATGTGAGGAGTCGCCAGAAACGACACGTGGTTCGGATTTCACGATAAGCTGTAGGTCCCATTTCCCCGGTTGGATAACTGGGGTAGGCTAGGGACACGCAAGTCGCCGAAGTGGCGTGCAGTCGAAAGACTTGCACCAGTCCAATGAGCCACACGAAATTTTAGCACGTTTTAAGAGGAAATGAAATTCCTTCGCAAAATTTCTTAACAGCGTGAACTAGTCGTTTGTGAATCAATTACCGGGTTTATTTCTCTGGTTAGTAAGTAAATCTACCAGGAGGTAAGGACGAGAGAAAGGTCTCGAACTGGAGAGTACAAAAATCAAGTAAAACAAACAATGAAGTTGCAGTTTAGGTCAAGCATATACAGAAATGTAAGCCGCAGTACAAGTAAATTCTCGAATCCTTATGCATTGCATACACGCGCAATAAGTGTTGTAGTGTTGTTATGGAGCCAAATAATCCAATGCCGTACTTCCCGGTAAGAAAGAGCAGAGGTTAACAGTTTTCACTACATCAAACTGCTTCAGCTGACGGGACTAACAAGGAGAGGGTCAGACATGTGTATATTTTTAACTGGCTACTTCACCGCTGGTAACACTAAGTGAAGAACGTTAAGTTGCATCGTAGTTAACAATCCGTATTAAACCGAATTATTTCGCTATCAACTTTGACAGAGCCGATTTATCGTTGCCAGTAACAGGTAGAATACATGGAAATCAGTAACTCTGTCGCTCGAAAGCTTTTCTTATATTACAAAACTTTATTTTATTTTATAAATCACTTGTCCTTTAAGGTCACGTGTCTCGTATTGAATTTAATTTGAGACGTTAAAAATTTTGGTGCTGGACTGGGATTCTAATTCGGATCTCCTCTTTTTCGCACTCGACCCTCTCGGAATTATATAGTTGAATCATTTCGTTGCTTTCTCCAAGACTGCCGACTCCTCTAGGTCTCCACGAAAGGTACGTATATGGATTCGAATCCAGATCCAGCACAAAATATTTCATAAAATATTTGACGCCCTAGATAGAGCACACTGGACTACTAACAAAAAATTATTTTGAATGTCTCTTCGTGCCTTATCTACGCAAGCTAAGGTGTTGCGGTGGTCTTGGGGCAGTCTCGTCGCGGCTACGGCGGTGTGCGGACCTCCGGCAGAGCGGCGCGCCGTGGCGAGTTTGTTTACGTCTGCGCGGTAAGTCGCGTGCATACAGCGTCGTCCTAACTGTAGAGAAAACCATGAAACCATGAATCAGACGAAGAGAATAGATACCCTGAAGTTTGCCTTTGACACGACTCACCCTAGACCGAGCTCTTTCGAAGTAGAAAATTGGTTAGAAGAAACCGCTAAGATATCTGCCGATGAAGTAATTGGGATTAACTTTTCTATCGTCACTAGTGTTGTTTACCTTAAAGTTATCAACTCCGACGTATGTGATCGAGTTGTCGCAAGCAGTGGAGGGGCTTTGAAATTTAAATACAGGGATGGTGCTGTCGGTGAGGTGACTGTCACACATGCAGGACTTGGCATTCGGACGGTGCGCGTATTTGAGCTGCCCTTTGAAACAACAGCGGAACAAATTAATGCGGTCCTTGCGCCGTATGGCAGGGTGTTGAAAAATTTTGCGGAGAAGTTCTCTCCGAGCCATAAATTCCCTGTGTTAAGCGGTGTGCGACAGGTTAAGATCGACCTAACAAAGCATATCCCCTCTTACATAACTGTAGGCGGACACCGTGGAATTGTTATGTACGATGGACAGCCGAGGACTTGCGCTGGCTGCGGCGCAACTGGCCACGTCAGAGCGCAGTGTTTACAACGCCGCGTGGCGCAGATACCAGCCGGGGAGGCCGCGCGTCCCTCCGTGACCACGGCGCTGCCCCTGACTTACTCGTCGGCGCTAACTACAGTGCAAGCCGCGACCCCACCTTCAGATGTACCGCCGTCAGACGGCAATGATAAACCTGATGCTGCGCAGACAGTCACCGAACGCGTACCTGCAAGTTCAAACGTTGATGTCCTTTCAAGTGCCGAGATTTACTCAGACACACACATGGAAATGAGCGATGATGCAGGACCGAGTGAACCAGACCGCGAACAAACAGGTTTGACTGAAGCTCTCCCTATACCTGGGCCTAATGAAGTACGGGAGTCGGTGGATCTTGAATCTATTGATGAGAACGAGTCGATGGAACAACGGACTTCTGATACTGATGGCTCGGAGTCATCAAAGGGATCGTCCACGATAAAGAAGACTAAGAAACGGAGACGAGCCCACCAGGGTGCCAATCAAGTCGCCCCATTACTGCGGGAAAAAGCAAAGAAGATTATAAGTAAGATCCGCCATGAAAATTCTGTGAGTGCTGATGTAAGTCAACCGGTCTCGGCAGGAATGGATGTCGAGATGTCTGCCTCTTCTGAATCGATTTCACATCAAGGTTCGAATGGTGGCACAGAGTCTATCCTGGTTTCACAACTAGCGCTGACCCCATCTGCAGAAATAAGACAAGCAGAGGTTTTGCTTCAGTCAACATGTTCCAAATCCTGGGCAGAGGAAATGGAAGAAACAGAGGCGAACGCAGACACAGCCGCGGTCCAGAAATTGGGAACGGAACCCTCTACCATCTCGACGGAGCAGACTACAACAACAAAAGTTGGCACGATGGTCACCTCGACTGAAGCCCAACCGCCTTCTATTCCCAGCCACCCTAAGAGGACAACTTAACTGCTGAAAAACCTTAAACCCATGAATCAGTCGCAAGCTTATAAAATAGCCACTCTCAACATCAATAAGATCCGGTCAGGGTTGCGACTGTCCATGTTACAGGATCTCTTACGTGCTGCCGACATTGATATCATCTTGCTTCAAGAAGTGACTGCCATAGAACTTGAACGACTTGCCGGATATACGGCTATCACCAATCCGGGAAGTGGAGCGGATCTCGGAACAGCTGTTTTGGCAAAAGAAGGCATCATAATGACTGATGTGGAAAAATTACCGAATAGCAGGGGAATTGCAGTCACGGTTCACCGTACTCGCATAATTAATGTGTATGCGCCATCCGGCAGTAGCAACCGGCGGGGCAGGGCAGACTTCTTTACCAGTGAAATTGTGCAGCTTTTTGGAAGGAATTATGATCACCTAATACTTGCAGGTGACTTTAACTGTGTGCTGCACCGTAAAGACCAGACGCCCAATTTTAACACATCGATGGAACTGAAACGTATTGTCAATGATCTGCGTTTAATTGACACCTGGGAACACCTGCACGGCAGTTTACAAGGATTCACGTACGTCACGAGCCACTCTGCAAGTCGGCTGGACAGGATATATGTTACCGAACAACTTAGTTCCGCCGTCCTACATTCCGAAATTTGGCCGACAATTTTATCAGACCACGCCGCATATATATGTACAATAAACATGTGCAAACAAGGCACATACCGGGCCAGAGGCACGTGGAAATTAAATAACTCCATTCTCCATGATGTAGAATGCCAGCGTGCATTTAATGACACATGGAGGGCATGTGAAAGTAAAGCAGCACAGTACAACTCGGTGACGGAATGGTGGCTCAAACATGCTAAACCAAAGATACAGAGAATGTTTCAGACTTATTCACGGGAAAAGTATTACTGGCAACAAAAGACTACAGAATTTTACTTCTCTTGCTTACGAGAGTTATATAAATCGGACGCGACGATATTTGACAATTACGTACAAATAAAGCGTATAAAAGCAAAACTTGTGAAACTTAAACGACAACAGTGTGATGGGTACAAAGTCCGGTCTCGGTCCGATAACCTCATAGAGGAGGAAGAACCTTCAATGTTTCCCGTAATACGCGAGACTAAGAGAGGCAAAAGAAAAATTATAACGCAGCTCCGGTTACGTGACGGGACCACCCTCGTGCAGCAACAAGACATAAAAAATGCAATTCATACTCACCTGGAATCGCTGCTGGCAACGGGAAGCAACGACGCAATAATGCAACAGGAGCTGTTACGCAATCTTCAAGGGTCATTAAGTGATGCACAAGCCGAGAACCTTGTTACAGACATTGATGAGGAGGAACTGGAATATGCCATCCAACGAAGCCCCAAAAACAAGTCACCGGGCCCTGACGGACTGACTGCGGAATTCTATCATACTTTTCGAGAACAACTGCAGCCAAAATTATTAGCTATGTACAATGAATTGTTGCAGCCACATTTTAATCTGCCTCAAGAACTGGTAGAAGGAATTGCAGTTTTCATCCCTAAACACCCAGGAAGCAGACATATTGACGATTTTAGACCTCTGACTCTCCTAAACTGTGATTACAAAATCGTGGCACGAATCTTTGCCCGTAGACTGAAACTGTTGCTGAATACAGTAATAGGCAGATACCAGACGTGCGTGGGTCTTGACAGAAAAATCCAACAAAACTTATGTGAATACAGAGACGTGATTGCTACAGCACAGGCTTGCAAAATTCAGTGTGCCCTAGTATCACTTGATTTTGCAAAGGCATTTGATCAAGTGAATCACCAGTACCTCTTGAGCACCATGCTTGCTATGGGTTTTCCGCAGCGCTTCACGAACTTCATAGGTGAAATTCTTAGTAAAGGTGTAACACGAGCATTAGTGAATGGACAGCTCACAAAAGAAATTAGAATAAAGAGCTCGGTGAGACAGGGCTGCCCCTTGTCAATGGCACTTTTTGCTATCGCCATTGAACCCCTGCTTGCGACACTAAATCAACGTCTACGAGGCTTGACAATCAATGGAATCAAGATAGCCTGCAATGCTTACGCGGATGACGTGGGGTTTTTAGTCACGGACGACCAGGAGTTAGTAGCAGCTCTCCAAATCGTTAACAAATACGAACTTGCTTCAGGGGCAAAGTTAAATGAAAGAAAGTGTGGTTTTATGAACATAGGATGTGGGGTTGCAGTACAGCACCATGGATACATAACTCCAGTCTCCAAACTGCAATGCTTAGGAATCGAATACCGGAGTGACATAAGGCACACGATCGCTGTCAATTACAGGAATCTTCTCGCACGTCTGCGTGCATGCATACAGAGTCACTACATCCGAAAACTTGATGACGTACAAAAGGTTACCCTCGCCAACGTTTACATAACATCGAAGATCAATTACGTTGCACAAGTTTTACCGATGCCACACGAGACAATGAAACGAATTATGTCAGCTTTGGGTCACTTCGTCACTCGAGGGTACATCTTCAAAGTAAAATACGACACGCTCACTTTGGCCATTTGGGATGGTGGATTAAATCTTACGCATGTTGCAAATAAGGCACGGGCGCTATACGTGTGTAATACATACAAGATCTGGAAGAACTCACCAAACAGTTTAACAGCCCACCTGTTAAACGAGATCACGCCTACCAGTCTGCAGCCTCCAATCAACGTCCGACATATTCCGAGCGCTATGTCGCATTTTCAAACCTTTTTAGTCGACTTGAGCTACTTGCAGCTAAACATGCCAAATGATGAGCTCATGACGGCGCATAAGGTTTATAAGAAGTTAATGGAAAACAAGAACCGGAACGTCATTGAACAAAAGTATCCCAACCACAGATGGCCAATAATCTGGAAGAACATCCACTGCCGTGATTTGACAACTGCGGTCAGAGCCTCCTGGTATCGCTTAGTGAACAGGAAAGTCCACAACAACTCCAAGCTATATTCCATACATTTGGTGGACTCACCACTGTGTGCAACGTGCAGCTTAATGGACAGCGATGAACATCTTTTTGTGTGCTCCAAGGTGAAAGACGTCTGGAACTATATTCGTAAAAAGCTTGCAACCATCACAAGAACATCGATTCTTCGTATTACACCTGACGATTTCTTGTACCCAGATGCTGTTCCGTACCCTAAAACAAAACGGAACTCAGTTAACTGGCTGAAAGGACACTTCGTCCACTATTTAATGTCAAGCACGAGTAAAGGCGAAGAGGACTTCTCCATGTATATAGTCCAGCAACTTCGCAAGTTATCCCGTAAACAACATTACAAGCGACACTATGCAAACTTTTTAGAAGCAGTTTTCAGAGAAGAATGTAGGAATTTCTGAGAAGCCCAGACATTTAAAAACATGGAACACGAAGATAAAAAGTAATTTGATGTCCTTCTAATAAGAGCGTTTATATCCCTTTATTTTCTGTTAATGTTAACTTTTTTTTTTTTTCAATAAGTTTTATATTTAAATGGCGAGAGGACGCCTTTCCTTTAATGATGTACTAAACATCCCCCTTGTGGATTAATGTCTATTATCATTAAAATAAAAAAACTGGCTACTCACGTTTCACGAGTTAAGAGAAGATAAATAAAGAGAAAAGGCAAAGAAGTTAACTGAATTGCAAAGAAACGATAGAAACGGTAACATTAATTTTTCGAGAAGACGAACTCGGATGCGTTTGGAGAGCCAGGAAAAAAAAATATCAGTGACGGAGGCACATCAGTTTTATTTTGTTATCTATGGAGGAAGATTTTGATTTCATCGTGGAAGCGATCCACTACCTACGCCTGAAGAAGAAGAAGAAGAAGAAGAAAAAAAGAAAAAAAGAATAAAAAAAAAAATGGGGTAAAGCGCTTGAATGGTAACTGAACGGTCGCGGGTTCGAAACCTAGTCAGATCACCGATTTTTGCAATCTGTGTTTTAACCCAGCATTCACGTCTCAACAATGTGTGTCATAAACTACACGTGGTTTGGATTCCACGTTAAACTGTAGGTCGCCTTTCCCGGTTGGATAATTGGGGCAGGTTAGGGACATGCAAGTCTCTGAAGTGGCGCATAGTTGGATGACACACACCAGGACTCTGAGCCATACGAAATTATTATTATTATTATTACTATTATTATAACAACGATATGTGCTGTTGTTACTAGTCAGACACTCACGCATCGTCATTCCTGTTGAGTTAACATTTGAGATTTAACGTCCATTCGTGCTTAGAAAGGACACCGGTAGGTTCGGGGTTCGATTCCCGGTGACGCATAACGTAATTATATCCTGACTACAGATTCAAACGTCCCGCTGCTGGTGAAATAATTAGACTACTAACATCTGGCTTCACTTAGTTATCTTCCATTTAGATACCGGGTATGTAACTCAAAATCAAAGGTTTGTAAATCTATGGGACCAAACTACTGAGGTCATCAGTCCCTAGGCTTAGAACTACTTAAACTAATCTAAGGACAACACACACTCCCCTGTCCGAGGAAGGACTCAAACCTCCGACAGGAGCAGCCTCGTATGTAAGTCGCACACAGAACTGAGTCTGGGTACTTGTGATTAGGGACATAACGGTGATTATTAAGTTCCTGGTTCAGAAAGATATATATAAATAAAAATATTTTAGAATTGGCATTTTATATGATTTGATTTGCGCGTTTTGATATTTGTGAGGAAACCTCCAACATTTCACACATCTTTATGCTTCGTCAGCTGTGACAATCTTAGGCATAATCAAGTATCTATAAGACATGAATGCATTGCTTAGTTAGCTACGGCTACAGGTGGTTGGTTTGATTCCAGAACAAGGTAGTTTGTCATATCAATTCAAGTTCCAAGATGTGTACAATATTTGTTCGGGTATGAATACGGAGAAAATGTCGGTGATACGCAGTTGATATTGAAGTTTCCATAGTGCGTTTGTTGCTGTTAATTGAGTTTTTATTATCTGGTTAGTTCTACAATCGGTTAATAAAAATCCGCTCGCCAGTGGAACGACGTTCCGCAATTGTGAGAAAACTATTTAGAGAACAAAAGTACTTCGAATTTCTACAGGACTTTAGGATTTCCGATACTATAGTGTAATCTGTTGTTTGTAACAATATTAAATGTTGTTTAAGGATTAATTAATGTTTTATGTGACGGAGTTTGTTATATGAGACTGTAATAAGTATGATAATACTTAAGATATGTCATTGTAATAAATTGGATTTAATAAACGTTAATGACTTAATAACGTGTTTCCTTGTATTTGCAAAATCGTGGTGTTAATTTACAACTGGAATGATTGCCATAAAGAGCGGTTGTCTGTAGTGGATCCATTATGAATAGTCGAACGACTATACCGCGGAGCGAGCAGAGCACCCGCAAGACACGTACGTTAGTTGTGTTGCATGCACATCAGGCGAAACGCAATTCAGGTCGTTCGGATATTTTTGCGCATGGTAGTACATGCCTCGCATACGTACTGATTACATTGAAACTTTACGAAAATTGGTTGAAGCTGAGCTGTTGATTATTACTCTAGTAAACTGAAGAGAGGAAATATGTAATCCAAGCTTAAATATTTTTCAAAAGTTATAGAAGAAGGTTATGAATGTTGAAGCTGTCATAAAGTTGTTATGATAATCTATTAGCTCATACTAAAAATGTCTTCCAACTTTAATTACTTCTCTGTACCGTGACGAAATTACGTAAAATTTACTTTCCTACATTTCGAAGTAATTGCATCGCAAACTTTGCTGTGCGAGTTAGCTTGGTTGAAATATTTTTCTCACATTTTAATCAACTTATACGAAAATTGAGATGAGCTTACTAATTGCTCATCTGTTCTTTTGCAATAGCAATTTAAAGGCCATAATACTATTTCTCTTAAAAATTGAAAAGCCTAACGAAGTTTTTTCCAGACGAACAATCCATATTCGCGTCGCTTAGACGTCGTTATTATTACTGTCTGATTGTTACATGGTGTGTTTACGGTATATAGATTCGTGTCTGTGGAGTACTTTCATTTAACTGCGAATAAGAGAAACGTTACCAAAATATATGTGTGAGTTTAACGGTACTGTAATGAAATATCGCAATTGCAACCGTATTTCACGATTCGTTTTTAAGGTAATTTTAATTGCGAATAAACAGTTCATCTGTCATCTGAAACAGCTTACGTGCAGGTTAGTCTGGTTCTATTTTCAACCCCGAAACTGACACATCCTACAAATCACTCGCTATCCGTTCGCTTATCAACAGCACAGAAACAACATCCCCATGAACACAAAATTGCTAGTGTTTTGATCTCTTGCAGTCAAGAGTAGCATCTAAAATTGTAAGTCTCTAACATTGTATGAACAATATTTATTTCATGAAGTGGCGCTGCAGTAACGCGAGAGACACATATGCGTCTCACCTAAGCGCGCCTGCAGCAGCAGAATAAAACCTACCACAACGCGACAGCCGCATCTCACTGCGCGTAGCACCGTCTGTTTCTGGAAAAACTGGCTCGCTTGCCGCCGTACGTCATCCACTCCGTGCATCTCAGTCATATTCCAACTGTTCAAAGAACAAAAAGGGGAAAAAAACTGCTGATAAGGAAAAGGTACCCAACATTTGTCATTCGTATATAATGGACACGTTGCGTAATTGATATAACGGAACTTTTTTTCTCTTTCTCTACTTATGAAAAAAAAAATTAGTCTCTTCCTTTCTGTAGAAGTTGCGCATTTGCCTCTCCAAAGCCACGAGGGAGCCCATGTAGCAATATCTTCAATATTTCTAAGATAAATGTGTTGTTGACGTTATCGAAACCGTACTCTTTTCAAAACAAACTTCTGAACCGTTTTTGTCTTTGACATTCAATTTTTTATCTCCCTTCTTGGAAAGAGAACTAGAACACAAAGCAGTCCTTACGTTGTGATTCTTCAGTTTCTCCCGGCGTATTTGATGATCAAAATATCCACGAGTGTACTGCCGGTCTATAGTGTCCAACGGGCACGTTGGACACTATAGACCGGCAGTACACCCGTGGATATTTTGATCAGTCCTTACGTTGTCTTTCACAGTCTTCGGTTGTCTTTCGAGGTTTCAGCTGCATGCTGAATATGTACATATAATAAATGTAAAAATGAGTTTACAGCAGAATTAGTTATCTAAATAAACTCCCATAGACACCCATTAATTTATTTCGCTCGTTTTATCCCATTAGATGTTAAATTGCTGGTTTCAGTAAGTTTCAGTTAAGTTTCAGTTAAGTTTTGCCTTAGTATGAGGTTTGCACATCATCTTTCTTCTTACAGTTCATGTGAATATTAATGACGTCTAATTTCACCACTCAATTCGTACCATGATTCTGGTAAGAGAACTTGCACATTATGAAATATTTTTACCAAGTCCAATAATTAGAACAGTTTTCCCGCGGCGTGAACAGACTTTTTGTGGTCATTGACTTATTGTTGCATGAAGCATAAAATGGTCAAACATCGTTCTACGGTAAGAAGTTACCATGAAATACCTTAATATTTCGCGCTTGTTGTCATTTTAATTGTTACGTCCACCATCTTATTTCCGAGAGTAATGGCAATTTTCACATTTTATTTCTTTTCTCTTTCTCGGTAAACAAATTATTCTTGTTTACGTACCTTGACCTACACAGACAATAGAGCCAATTATCATTATACAATATATGTTCGATCGGTTCATGTTGGGCGATCTGGGTGTCTAAATAATTTTCTGCCTTTTACATCATGCGTACAGGATATTAAAGAAACATGTAGCTGCACGTACTGTACATATGGCTACCCCATGTCTTTTATGACAAGATATGGACTAATTTGGAGTACTCTCAATTCTGAGAGACAGTTTTAATTTATTCTCTCTTTTTATTTTATCCTGACACTGAGGACGCTGTAAAGAAATGCAATAAGTATAGAAAATAAAAGTACAGGGGAAAGAAGAAAATCTGCAATTCTGTCAGAGATAGTCGACACTACTTAGAACAGCTGATTGTGTTAGATGTCATATTGAAATCAGCAAATAAAATGAATATCAGAAAATTGAAGCAAATACTATGGAATTTATCTGAAAACACCAGAATATGCTGAAGAAACTACATTAGGAAATGAGATGCCAAAACTAGTAGCTTCGTTTTTCGATTTGGATAGTAAAAATATCTGCTGATGTCCAAAGTAGCGAATATAAAACTGCTTGAGATGACATCAGTTGTGGCAGATAAAGAGTTTTGCGGCCCGCTCCAAGGATTCTGCATATTCCCTTCCTAATACCTGTTATTCATGAGAATCCACAGTAGTGACGCAATAATCTGATGAGAGAAAAAAGACTCTACGATCCCTAAGGAGCATTTTTCTATATGATCTGTTCGCATGGAGGGTTAGTACTATTACATTTTTGGAATCTTACGAGGGGTGATCAAGTGAAAAGGTGCGAAACGACAATGTGGGTTTTACTGAATCCTTATTCAAAAGTAATTAGCAGAGGTCTGACGACAACTATCGCAGTGTTCAACATACCGAACTATTCCCTGCTCCCAGAATTCGCGTGGCTTTGACAAGAGCCAGTCCTCCGCTGTGTCCTTCAGCTCGTCCCCGGAGTTGAAGCGCTTTCCTTTGAGATGTTTTATTTAACAGATGGAAGTCACGGGGTTACATGTTCGGATTGTAAGGCGGAATGCTCAATCTGCTACCACTTGAACTTGGCCAGTGCACTTTGTGTGTCCTTGGAGACTTGTGGGCGGGCGTTATCAAGGAGCGGAATCACTCCCTCCTTGAGCAGCCCAGGCTGCAAAGTGTCTCACAGTACACGTCACTGTTAATGGTTTTCCGTGCTCGAGGAATTCGATGAGTATCGCACCTCGCACGTCGAAAAAGACGGTGAGCATCACCTTGCCTTCCGAGGGCACTGCTTTGAATATTTTAGAGGGAGGCGACGAGGCATGCTTCGCGTCCATAGATGTCGCACTACGTTACCACAAAGCGGCATATTTAAATTTCAACCGGTTTGTTTGTTGTGACGTTCCGTAACTTTTCATTTGAACACCCCTCGTATTTCATGAAATTTTGTATCTGTGGTGAAAAACATCTGTAAATCACGTTTGTATTGTTTTTATGTGTAATACGCCAGCCAGAACTTAAAGTCCATCAATGTTAAATTTTATGTCCCTTTATTTCAGGAACCCCAGCAGCCATTGATAAGAAACTCTTACAAAACATTAAACCGTTTGTTCTAAGTCTACTAGAATAATTGCGTTTCAGCCACTGCGTTAGGAAACACAATTTTTTAATTACACGGTTAAAATTTGGTATACTTTTTTGTATGATAGCCTGAATAATTTTATACATAACATTATGTTATTATTTAATTCATTAGACTCAGGATATGTATGTTATTACTCCCTGAAGATTTGAATACTGTACTCCAAGTGGTTCCTGAGATTCAGTGAAAAATGTAAGAGAAAATGTGAATTTTCAGGAACGGCTTCTAAAGTTTCCAAAGACTTCAACTCAGTTAATTTATGCTTACTTTTATTATTTTAGACACACAGAAGCACCCTTCATTATACTTTATACCATACTCTTGATCTATTTCGTTTTTCTTCTTTTCTCCTTTCTGGACACCTTAATGGCCAACTATGCTACATACTCTGCTTTATCAATGCGAACCTTGTCCACCTGTCAAGTTGTCTGATGCAGTTTCCTCCAGGTTAATTCCCTTATGGTGTAGTAATTTAACCCTACCAACATTAAAAGCAATGACAGCATCACTGACCCACGAGTATAGCGTCTTCATTCCGATATAATCATTTTTTAATGATAAATAATCCATATAAGATTTTTGAACGACTCATTGGGATTTTGAGTCTGACCATGCAGACACTTCTTCAGTAATTCGGATTTGACAGGTTTCTGTAAACAGTACTTATCATATCCATGATGCAGCTAGTATGGAATGTTCATAACTACATGAACCGTTTGAGTACTGGGGATTGTGGTAATTACACCATGAATTAGGTACAGAAGGGCGAAGGTTTTGGGCTGGGTTTTCTTCAATTGGCAGTCTGTGGAAGAAGGTAGCCCATACTGCCTCCTTCATTTTCAACAAATCCTTAGTATTATTTCTAATGGCCGTCCCAGAATACTGCTGTAGATTGTCTGTTAGCCTGCCTCATGCTTTTATCTTAAAAAAAAAATTTGACAGTGCTGCCAATGCACCTGTAATTTAAACTTTATAACACAGAAATGAACAGCCTTGTATATAAAAAATTACTGATTTTATTAGATCTTGAAGTAACGCATGTAAAAGTTTTAACATTTTCAATCGTTGTAGGTTAAATTAAAAAAAAAAAAAAAAAATAAATGAAGTACTTCCCATGTGAGTTTATAAGTGATATATATTGTAACACTACATCGTGGTCGTAGCATTAGGATCACCATTTTCCGTCGTTTGTAAATATTTCATTATTTTTACGAGGCAGAAATTACGTATTGTTCTAAAATTTAAACAAATCAATTACCATCTATGTAAATCACACTAATAAAGGCTATATACTAATATAGTCAAAACACCTTAAATTAAGGTTATCTTTTGTAAGAATATAGTATAAATAATACCCGCAGTCGGGTTACTCTCTCTCACTGTACTTTTCGCTCTCTGTATGTTGGGTTCTCTGTAAACTTGCCTTCTATGAATTAAGTTTTCTCTGAGTTTTTGTGCAAGTGCATTTGTTGTAAGCTGTGTTATTTGGAAGAATGTAGAAACGAGTGCAATTTTTAATTGTAAAAAATATGTCAGTAATTAGAACCATTCATCGCATAGATAATATCTTTGACTTTCAATAGGTCGCTAAATGTATGTGGAACAATAATTTATCAGTAACGTAGAAAAGGAAATTTACCTAAAATCTAACCTGCAAGGTCAATCCCATAATCAGACATAAACTATTCCTTTTGTAACTGGCTTCGACATAAATGAAGTATCGGAAAGTTTTTTTTTTTTTTTTTTTTCAAATATTATCTTATCAAATTAAAAGCCCTTGAGAAAAAAAATCTTCATGTTCAATCATTACAAAAGTCTTAAATTAACAGGCTCAGGAAAAAGATAGATACGACGCAGCGTATCAAGTTAAATAAGAGACAGTATTTTATTAGGAAAGATTATCAGGCATGCCAACCTACATTTCATACAAGCAACCCAACTAAAATTTAGAGCCTTTTCATCCACGACTAATTACCACCAAACTAAAATCAATAGAAAGAAGTCGAGTTACAATATATATAATTTTGTTCGGAGAATTAAAAATTTCATAAAGGGATAAAATCAAAAAATGTGAAAAATGTCTGTTGTAATTCACTTTAAGACAGTACATCGTCGGAACGGGTAACAGCGACGTCGCGCATTGTCATTGAAGCATTGAGGCCTGGTATGTCACTGGAGGTAGCTTGCACAATATCTGCACACATTGCCATAAATTCCGTGGATGGGGTCGGTGAGGTCAACCGCCCCATTCAGTCACACCCCAGATATGTCGACTGGTTCCATACATTCAAGATGGGGCCAACACAACAAATGCATTTCGCTACTAGCTCCTCGAGTCACTCACTCACATTCCTGGCCGTAGGACATGGAGCATTATTTTGTTGAAAAATGACACTGCATTTGAGAAACATGATCGTCGTGAAGGAGTGCACTTGGTCAGTTAACGGTACTTCTCCCGTAGTAGCACCTTACAGGAGCACCTCTGTACCCATGTGGGCCCTCGTGAATGTTCCCCAGTGCAGCCATATTGTCTTCATCTCGCAGTATAGGCGTCAAGGACCTGTTCTCTTGGAAGACGACGAATTCGCACCCTCCCATCGGTAGGATGGGAAAGGTATCCCAATTCATCAGACCATGCAACTGCCTGCCATACGTTCAATGACGATCATCACGTGGCCGTTCAATAGTTGCCGATGTCGTGTTGTTAACTATGATGCGTGCATGGTCGATGGCTCTGTATTCAACACACTTGTACGCGACCAGACATTGAAGTTAGTCCCATCATAGTTCGTCGCTTACTATTCTGTTCAGCCTCCGACGTCCGATATCCTTAATGAGCAGTGCTCATCCACCCCTCGACGTTTGACCGTTGTTTTAACATGGTTTCGCCATCTGTCGAAAACGTACACTACACCCGACGACTTGTACAGTTTTCGACATGCTCGTTTCGAGCCTCCGGGCCATCACAATCTGCCTCGGTCAAACTAAAATAGATCACCATTCCACACCCGGACAGCACGCTCACTGATACAACAGAACCCTTGCGTGGCTTTTCTCATCAGGTTACGCTACTGTCGCCTGGAAGGGTTTGTAGTGATAATAAGCAAGTGGTCATAAATGTCCTTTGATTGGAAGTTTTTGGTAATGTTGCACGTTTCTTTAAATGTGATTAGGAAAAAAAGTGCTATTCATTTTAATGGACACTGGTTCTTGGTGTCTCATTTTCCTAGTAATCAGTGGTGATTAACTTCGCTGATGTCCAGTACATTTCTTTTTCTTGTTATAACAACCAGATCGGAGCGAGATTGGACAGAAAGGTCTATGGACCCTGAAAGATCGTCGAAGAAAAATTGAATTTACACGCAATTCCCCTTCTAAGTATCATTAAAATAACATAGCTCACTTTACAGACCTGGGATTTGAAAATAGCTAGATTCAGTACAGGTTCAAAAGATTGACGAACCAAGGGAGATGCTTTCAAACTAATAATTGTAGACAATTTGTGAATTGACCAAGAGAAACAATTTGTGAATTGGCCCAGAGAAACAACATTATCGAGCAAACAGTATAACATGTGATTATAAAATATTTTTGTTTGCTGATGATACCAGCTTGGTAGTGTAGATGTTATTTGTAATATTGATACAGTTCCATATAATACAGTTCAAGAGATACTTTCATGACCTGTAGAAAATAAATCGATGGTAAATCACCGTAAAGCCCAGTTTTTACAATTTCTAACATACAATTCAACAGAAAATGACATTTTGATTACACATAATTGGCATACGTTGAGACTGAACAGTTCAAATTTCTAGGTGTTCAAATAGATAGAAAGCTGTCGTGGAAAGCACACGTTCAAGATGTTGTTCAAAAACTAAATTCTGCTTGATTTACCAATAAGTGGTGCAAGTTCGCAAAAGTCGTGTTGACCCTTTTTCAGTAGTCTGGAAATTCTGACAATGGGGCCTTTAATTTCGCTAGCTGTTAAAATATCAGCTTGTTCCCACGAGTTACCACCTTTTACTCCATGAATACTAGACAGAAATCTAATATACATTTGGATCACACCTCCTCGACTTCTGTGCAAAACGGTGTGCAGTACTCTTCAGCACCCATTTTCAATGAGCTTCTGCAAAAGCTCTTAAATCTTAGTGCTAACCCACCCGCTTTCCAATCTAAATTCATTAGTTACCTCATGGCTCACACCTTTTATTCTGTCGAGGAACGCCTGTAATAATTGAAAAACTAAGCTAATTCCTTTTATGCGTTATTATTCTTTTTGTGTAGGCTTAAGATTGTATTTGTATGGACAACTTTTATTTTGTCCATTACGAATCTCGTGTTAAAATTCCACGTGCTGACTTGTTCCAAGACCATAGAGCCTGAATCCTCAATTAGTTTCTAAGGAACAGAAAACACTAAAAAATTGCTGCACCAAGAGGAAATGCAGACGATAAACGGATATTCATTGTACAAATATTTTATTCTAGAACTGACATGTGAGTACATTTTCACGAAATTTTGGGTGCATAGATCGTGAGGAATCAGTACCCAAAACAACCACCTTGGCTGTAATAACGGCCTTGATACGCCTGGGCATTGAGTCAAACAGAGCTTGGATGGCGTGCACAGGTACATATGCCCATGCAGCTTCAACAAGATACCACAGTTCCTCAAGAGTAGTGAATGGCGTATTGTGACGAGCCAGTTGCTCGGCCACCATTTACCAGACGTTTTCAATTGGTGAGAGATCTGGAGAATGTGCTGGACAGGACAGCAAACGAACATTTTCCGTATCCAGAAAGGCCCGTATGGGACCTGTAACAAGCGGTCGTGCATTATCCTGCTGAAATGTAGGGTTTCGCAGGGTCGTAACACATTTGAAATGTAGCGGCCACCGTTCAAATTGCCGTTGATGCGATGACGAATACACGCTTCCAATGTGCGTTCATTGCGATGCCGCCAAACATGGATACGACCATCATGATACTGTAAACAGAACCTTAATTCATACGTAAAAATGACGTTTTGCCATTCGTGCACACAGGTTCGTCGTTGTGTACACCATTGCAGGCGCTCCTGTCGGTGATACAGCGTCCATGTTAACCGCAACCCTCTATCAAAGTCGGAAACGGGATGGTACGCATTTCTCCTCCTTTCGCGAGGCATCGCAAATACGTTTCACCAGGCATCGCCGGTCAACTGCTGTTTGAGTATGAGAAATATGTTTGAAAATTTCGTCGTGTCAGCACGTTGTAGGTGTCACCACCGGCGCCAATCTTGTGAGA
This sequence comes from Locusta migratoria, assembly GCA_026315105.1. Lineage (NCBI taxonomy): Eukaryota > Metazoa > Arthropoda > Insecta > Orthoptera > Acrididae > Locusta > Locusta migratoria. Next base: position 145,908,118 of record CM048746.1, read on the forward strand.
ATGCTCTGAAAAGCTACTTATTTCCATATGACAACATTGTCTTCATGTCGGTTAAATTTCGAGACTGTAGCACGTCATTTTCTTAGTGTAGCAATTTTAATGGCCAGGAGTGTATTATTACGACTAAATACTCAAACTGGTTCTCGCGGGAAACGTTCATCTTATGCAGACTAATGTAGCTGAGTATAAAAATAGCTGGAAGTATTACAACACTAGTTCTATCCACGCAGGATAGAAATATCTTTTCGTTACGTAATAAACTCAATACAGACAATGTAACTCAGTTTCCCGAATAATGAAATTTAGCTGTCGCAGACAAAAATAGGTATAAAATTAGATGTCAGGTATGTGGCGCATCTTTATGGAATATGTGTATACAATATTATTTTCAAAAGTGAGTAAATTGTTTTCCCGGATCATTATCAAACAACCTTCTTCTACACCGTTCTCACGGCTCTGACTGGAAAAAAAGTAATACAAAGACATTCCGTCATCCGCGGAAATGGGATATGAGTACACGCTCCTTCTAATGAGAAGTGGCGCATATATTTTATTTAAGCAGACAGAAGTGTTCGCGATTATTACTCGCATTGAAAGAGGGGGACAATTCACATCTGCCGCACATCACACAGCAGGACTATTGATTATAGCTCTGTAGGTGACGCTGTAACGCCGCTGGCAACGGACTTTGTCGCAATTATTTCCACTCCAATCTCTCCATACACGATTTCAATCATTTGAGCAGAGTAGTCGACATTTCACCATTCACATCGGTGTTGATCTACATATAACCTCTCGTGTTAAATACGTCACATATTAAATATTTAAGCCTTCTATACAAGACCCATATTTTCTGCACAATGACATGCCCTGAAGCCATTGGACCCATTACTTCTAAAACGAAAATTTGAATGGAAACAAGTAGTTTGTGCACATTGCCATGCTTGAATATTATTTGTATTTGAAGGTTTATGAGTATACTAGCTGAATCCCCGCTGCTTCGCATACATAGGCTGGTTGGTCTGCACCAGTTGTTTCTTTTTAATCCTGATGAAGAATCCATATCTTAAGTTTCGTAGTTACAGCTTGAAATTTGAGTTCACAGCCCCAAATTTTTGAAAATCAATTTTTGCACCTCGTATTTCACCCCCTTATTGGTCGAATTTCCAAAAATACCGAAACACGTGCCTTTTAAATTTGAACCCCGAATCCAAATCCTAAAATTTGTAGTTCTAACTTCAAAATTGCCTAAATAGCAACAGATTTTCGAAAAATATCCCTTCTCCAATTTAACCCCCTTGATGGTTGAATTTCCAAAAATACCGAAATACGTATTTTTTAAATCATAACGAACAATACAAATACCAATTTTTGCAGCTATGTCTTCAAAATTGTCTTGACAAAATAATTTTTGATCCCTCTTTTACACCTTAGTTTTTGAATTTCCAAAAATACCGAAACTCGTGTCTTTTTAATCCTGATCAAGAGTCCATATCCTAAGTTTCATAGTTATAGCTTGAAATTTGTGTTAAAAGCAACATATTTTTGAAAATCTATTTTTTGCGTTATCTATTTTTTCCTCTTATTGGTTGAATTTCAAAAAATGCCGAAACACGTGTCTTTTAAATTCAAACCCCGAATCCAAATCCGAAAATTTGTAGTTCTAACTTCAAAATTACCTAAATAGCAACATTTTTCGAAAACCAATCCCTCTCCATTTAACCCCGTTGATGGTTGAATTTCCAAAGATAATGTCTAACCAACTATACAAATATCAATTTTTGCAGCTCTAGCTTCAAAATTGTATCAATAGCAACGTGTTTTCAAAAAGAATTTTTGATTCTCTGTTTAACGCTCTTACTTGTTGTATATCCAAAAATACTAAAAATCATGGTTTTTTAATCCTGACCACGATTCCATATTCGAATTTTCGTATTTGTAGCTTAAAATTTGAGTTAACAGGAACATATTTTTGAAAATCAATTTTTTGCGTCACCTATTTTACCCCCTTATTTGTCGAATTTCAAAAAATGCCGAAACACGTGTCTTTTAAATTCGAACCCTGAATTAAAATACGAAATTTTGTAGTTCTAGCTTCAAAATTGCCTAAATAGCTACGAATTTTCAAAAAACGTTTCATCCCCTATTTCACCCCCTTACGGACGGAATATCGAAAAATCGCTTCTTAAATGACGCCTACAGAGTAAAATAAACACCCTCCACAAATTTCAAGTTTCTATCTTCAGTGGTTTGGGCTGCGCGATGATGAGTCAGTCAGTCAGTCAGTCAGTCAATAGGGACACTTCCTTTTATATATAAAGATTATAAGAAATCGATGATAATTTTTAATAGTTTTATCAAGTTCATAAGTATAATTCTAAATCTGCATTAATTTATTGGAGTAAATTACATTATGAAAACTGCAACATAAGCCACCAATATTATTTTTCTCAAATTGGTGATTTTGGAACAGACAAAGAATAAATTATTAAACAAAACGCATCACATCATTTATTTTTTTATTTTTTTTTACAATTGTTGCACACCGCATTGCTGCGGTTCCGGCAAACGTGTTTAGTGAATTCACCTGACACTATCCTCTTTCTGTCCCTTGAAACAGGACACGTCTCGGCTAGTATCAACTGTGCTGTTTCTATAACTGCCACTGTTGTAGCACTTGTTGGAAATTATGCCAGAAACCCATTTATTTATTTATTATTACTATTTTTTAACACACACTCCTCTTGCTTCATCCACAATGGCTAGAGGAATAAATAAATCCCATATATCTTTTTGGTTGTAAGTGATTGTACCCCTTGCTGCTTATGGTAATAATTTCAGGAAATTTTGAGAAAGCGTTTCATTTTGCACTGGGAGGGATTTTACCCCGTAGCATATGAGTGGGAGCAATATATGAATTAGCAATTTCACTACTTATTTATCCTGAGATCTTCTTCTTTTCCTTCGCCATCACTACTTGGTTCTTCATCCAAATGGTTGCATGATTACCTGAGGAATAACTACATAGTATTGTTTAATATTGTCAGAGAGCAGAACTGATCAGTTGGGAGACAATTTTAAGTCTTTCACACAGCAATTAAAAATTACAATGGCTGGCGGATGCATTGGACATAGGATATGCACACTGGGCTTTAAAAGGGCGCCGCAAACACGTTCTTCATTCACAACCAAGGGATTATTCTTCCGTATTGTGAGAAATGAAATTGCATGTTCACAGCTGGGAATGAAAGTTCGCCCTGTTACAATCTTCTAATTCAAGCAAAATTTATGTCTGAAACAGTACATAAGGAGTACATGAAACGATTACATTTACAGACCAATGACTCCAGCACTACTAAGGTACGAAGTGTCAATCCATACTTATAACCCCTATTACTCCTTGGTGTAGCCTCTACCGTCAGCAATGTAAGAAACGATTCTGGCATCCAATGTATCGAACAAATGTAGAAAACCGTCTTTTGATACATTAATTCCACTTATTTTCGAACTTTCTCGTAGATCAGCAAGAGATGAGGGTTGACAAGGCGCAGATGGCTGTTGTCGTTCCATCATATTTCACACGTGCTTCATTGGAGACAATTTCGAAGATCGTGCTGGCCACGGAAGTTGCAGCATGTCATGCAGGAGGCGTTGAATTTCACACACAGTGTCAAGGTGAGCATTATCCTTTAGTAACGGCACATTACCTTCCTATTGTAAGAATAGGAAAAAATATGGGTCTCATAACAGTCTCAACGTTCCGAGCTCTGTAAGCGTTCCTTCCACCAATGTTCAAATGTTCAAATGTTTGTATAGCTTATGGGACTTAACTATGGGGTCATCAGTCCCTAAAATTACAAACTACTTACAAACCAGCTAATACTACATCTACATCTACATAGATACTCTGCAAATCACATTCAAGTGCCTGGCAGAGGGTTCATTAACCACTTTCATAACTTTTCTCTACCGTTCCATTCTCTAAAAGCGCGCGGGAAGATCTGATTTCTCTTATTTTATTGGGATGGTCATGTCTCCCTAAGTAGGTGGGTGCTAGCAAAATATTTTCACATTCAGAACTAAAAGTCTGTGATAAACTACGCAAACAGATCACGCCGCAATGAATAACATCTTTCTTTTAATGATTTCCACCCCAATTCGTGCAACATTTCTGTGACGTGATAAAAAAAAAGAGCCGCCCTTCTCTGAACCTTTTCAATGACTTCCGTCAGTCCCACCTGGTGAGGGTCCCACAAGGGGCAACAGTACTCCAGAAGAGGACGCACAAGTGTGATGTATGCAGTCTCTTTGGTGGAGCTGTTCTTCGAAGCGTTCTGCCAATGAAACGTAACCTTTGGTTCCCCACAATATTTATTGTGTGTTCTCTTCACTCTAAGTTGTTCGTAATTGTAACTTCTAGGTATTTGGTAGAATTTACGACCTTAAGGTTTGACCATAACTGACCATAACTTGTTGGTTATGAACTGTAGGCTGGAACGAAAGAAACTACAAAAAGGTAGGTGACCTCTGTGGTGGAGCTGGTGCATCTTCGAAGCGTTCTGCCGATGAAACGTAACCTTTGGTTCGCCTTCCCCACAATATTTTCTATGTGTTCTCTCCAGTCAAAGTTGTTCGTAATTGTAACTCCTAGGTATTTGGTAGAATCTACGACCTTAAGGTTTGACTGATTTATCGAGTAATTAAAGTTCAGCGGATTTCTTTTAGTGGTCATGTTTATTACTTCACACTATTCTTTATTTAGTGTCAATTGTCAATTTTCGCACCATGCAGAAATTTTGTCTAAATCGCTTTGCAGTTGGTTTTGATCCTCTGTTGACTTCACTAACCGATAAACGACAGCATCATCCGCGAATAGTCTGAGCTATTCAGATTGTCTTAGGAGACGAGGAAGAGTAGGGGACCTATAACGCTTCCCTGTGGAACGCCAGATATCACTTCTATTTTACTCGATGACTTACCGTCAATTACAACGAACTGTGTTCTTTCTGATAGAAAATCCTGAATCCAATCGCACAATTGGGGAGATATTCCATAAGCACGCAATTTCATAAGAAGCCGCTTGTGGGGTACAGTATCAAAAGCCTTCCGGAAATCCAGAAATATGGAATCGATTTGAGATCCCTTGTCGATGGCACTTAACACTTCATGTGAATAAAGGGCAAGCTGTGTTTCGCAAGAGCGATACTTTCTGAATCCGTGTTGACTATTGGTTAATAGGTCGTTGTCTTCGAAGTAGTTCATAATATTCGAACAAAGTATATGTTCCAAAATCCTACTGCAAATCGACGTCAATGAGATAGGCCTGTAATTTTGGGGATCACTCCTATTGCCTTTCTTGAATATTGGAGTAACTTGGGCAACTTTCCAGTCTTTGGGTACGGATCTTTCGCTCAGTGATCGGTTGTAAATGATAGCTAAGTACGGAGCTATTGCATCAGCATACTCTGAGAGGAATCTAGTTGGTCTACAATATGGCCCGGAAGATTTATTTTTGTTTAGTGACTTAAGTTGTTTTACTACTCCAGGAACATCTACTTCAAAGTTTCGCATGCTGGCAGCTGTTCTTGGATTGAATACTGGAGTGTTCACTTCGTCTTCTTTGGTGAAAGAATTTCGGAAAGCTGTGTTTAGTAATTCTGCCTTAGCAGTACTGTCATCGGTAATATTACCATTGTTATCGCGTAGTGAAGGTATTGTTTGTGTTTTGCCGCTAGTGTACTTCACATATGACCAGAATGTCTTTGGATTTTCTGCAAGATTACGAGACAGGATTTCGTTGTGGTATCTACTATAGGCTTCTTGCATTGAAGTCCGCGCCAGGTTGCGAGTTTCAGTAAAAGATTGCCAGTCTTGTGGATTCTGTGTCTTTTTAAATTTTGCATGCGTTTTTCTTTGTTTGTAAAGCAGTGATCTGACCTGTTTTTTGTACCACGGGGGTCAGCCCCCTCTTTTATTAATTTATTTGGTATAAATATCTCGATTGCTACTGATATTATGTCTTTGAAAGTAAGCCACAACTGATCTACACTCGCATTTTTAGTTTTGAAAGACTGGAGACTATCAGTCAGGAAAGCATGAAGGGAATTTTTATCTTCTTTATTGAATATTTTCGCTTATTTTTGGTGCACTTGGATATTTCGACATTCAGTCTCGCTACTACAACTCGATGTTCGCTAATCCCTGTATCTGTTTTGATGCTCTTTACTAGCTCAGGATTATTTGTTGCTAGGAGATCAAGGGTATTTTCGCAACCACTTACTATTCTAGTTGGTTCATGAACTAACTGTTCGAAGTAGTTTTCAGAAAAAGCATTCAGAACAAGATCGGACGATGTTTTATATTTGCCACCGGTTTTGAATACGTAATTATGCCAACATATCGAGGGTAAATTAAAGTCGCCACCGATTATAGCAGCATACTAAGGACGGAACAAATATCCATGCCCGAGGGGGACTCGAACCCCGGATCGTAGTGGCCGTGCAGACCGTGACTGGAGCGCCTCATTCCCCTCGGTCACCGCGGCCGGCCAAATACCAATGGCCGGCCGCGGTGGCCGAGGAGACTGAGGCGCTTCAGTCACGGTCTGCACGGCCACTACGGTCGGGGGTTCGAATCCCTCCTCGGGCATGGATATTTGTGCTGTCTTTAGTATAAGGTAGTTCATAAGTAGTTTGTAGGTTTAGGAACTGATGACCCCGTAGTTAAGTCCCATAAGCTTAACAAACATTTTATTATTATTATAAATACCAATGGTGTGGCTAATCTCACTCCACAACGTAAGGCCGGGGTTGTGGCCAGTTTTCCTGGATGAATGCACTCTACGTGACAGCGCTCTCTACATCTACGTCGTTCGCGTAAACGACCATCATTTGCATACAGGCAGAATTTACTTTCATCTTTAGAGACCACGACCATCCATTAGAAGTGTACCTGTCGCCACCACAGTCATGCTGGAGCGTTGTAACACGACTAAACATTGAATAACATAGGTTTCATCTTCTTTTATTTCTCATGAATATAACGCTAAAAGTATTACGCAATTACTTATGTGAATCTCATTCTGTGCATATGTTTTCATTTACTTACGTGGTTGTATTTTGTATATAATGTTAATTTTGTATGTCAATGTCAGTATTGGAAATGAAATTATATGTATATTGACGTAGTGCACATGCTGGCCAAGTAAGTGACTTTGATATTGTATGAGTAACACAATTTTTGACTGAGCGCTTTGGCCGCTGAAATACTGCGGCGCTGCAGTAGTCGAGTACTCGTTGAGAAGTTGAGTAGAGCAGCAGAAAGGTTGCCTATAGTCGTAGCGCTGCAGCACAAGTTGGACTCGAGTGCCTGTGTTAAGCAGTTGTAGAGCAAGAAGAACTTACTGATCTGGCGTAATAAGGTGCTTATGGGCACAGTGCAAGCAATCAAGAAGAGCCGGCCGCGGTGGCCGAGGGGACTGAGGCGCTCCAGTCACGGTCCGCACGGACACTACGGTCGGGGGTTCGAATCCCCCCTCGGGCATGGATATTTGTGCCGTCTTTAGTTAGCTAGTTCATAAGTAGTTTGTAAGCTTAGGGACTGATGACCCCGTAGTTAAGTCCCATAAGTTCTACAAACATTTGAACATTTTGAACAAGAAGAAGCACGCTAGAAGAAGAGTACTAAGGGCCCAAAGTATATTGCTGCTGCTCAAAAAGAACTTCTTTAAGGGCCAATTACGCCTGTGTCTGCAAGATTTGATTTTACTGTGAAGACTACTGAAATTTTTGGTGGTTCTGGACGGCTTACTATTGCTTTTGTTCGTACAAGTAATGCTAGGATGCCTGGCCTTGAGTCTTTCTGTGAGAGAGATGTTATTGCTTATCGCACTTGGAATATTTCTGAGGTACCTAGTATGAGTCATGTTTCATTTTACATTGTTTCTGATAAGCCTTTTTGTTGGAGGACCAGGAGTAGAAGACGTGTATTTTCCGCCCGCAAGCAGAAGCCGTGCGAAGCGGAAGAGATAGATGGAGCAGGGAACGCAGAAATAGAAGAACTTCGGAGGACGAAACCACGCCGCAACCTGTGACAGGCAAGGAAATAGAGCAATGGCATGGACGGGACCTGGTAAAATAGTTCACGCACGGAGAAATTAGATTGTAACCTCGATTTTATTTTGGTCATTTCAACCATTCTTGAGACATAAAAAACTTAGAAGAGTTTATTTTGAAAGTTTACACCAACCTTTAAACATTCCAAAGAAGGCACTTTTTTCAGTTCTCTATCATATATCAGGACGATGCACGAACGAAAGGTATTCACCGATTGTAATATCTTTATGGAGTATTTCTTCTAATGAAAATAGGCAACATTTATGCACTAAAGTGCTGAAATAATGGTAACAGAACCGCCAGTGGCAAACAAAATTAGAATTAGAGTACATAACATAAAAATTGTTGAAAAGTTTAAATACTTGGGAGAAATAATAACCCATAACTTGAACGAGAAACCATCATGGCAGAGTAGAATAAATAAACTTATTAAAATGCATCATGTTACCAAGAACACATATAATAAAAATGCCTCTCAATAGCCAGAAAACTGAAACACTACAAAACAGTCACACAGCCACAAATAACATATGCTAGCGAAACTATATTTAAAATAACCAACACTGTAGCAATAGACAGGCTTCTCAAAATAGAAAGGAGGATAGTCAGAACTTGCATAAATAAGAAATACCAAAAAGACGGGATTTGGAGAATATCTTCAAATGTAACTGTTTATAAAGAAGTAGAACCAGTGACAAGCACAATGAAAAAGAAACGGATCTCTTTCCTAGGACATTTGATGAGAACACCAGAAAATAGAATCAGCAGGAAGATAATTGAAAAGTTATGGAACAGCAAGAGCAACATAAAATGGATCACAGAAATCAAGGAAGACATGATAAAACTACAGATAACGATGGAAGATTTGAGAAACAAGACAGACACACTCAAGATACTTCAGGACAAACACGTCACACTACCAATAAAAATTAACAAACAGAGACTGGGAAGGGTGATTTCGGATGAGAAGAGAAGAGCACGATCTGAATGAATAAAAAATATTGGGCCAAAAAAAAAAAAAAAAAATAAATAAATAAAAAATAAAAAACAGAAGAACCTGATTCATAATATTTATGTTGACCATAAAAGTAATAAATAAAGTTATTAAATTGTCATGTTTATTTTTGAACTAAATTGTGTTAATGCACAACAAATTGTAATAACCTCACTTACGAGTTAAGGCGAGTAGTACCCTACGTGGTTGCTGGGCGCGGCAGCCAGACCACGTGGAGTCCCGCAAACAGACGAACGGGAAGCCAAGGCAGGGGCTCTTCAGAATCAATTAAGGCCACCGTCTCCACCACCTGGCTTCACGCAGCCTCCGGCCTTCTAAAGAATAATTTGTCGCCTGGTTATTAGAAGAAGGCCTCCGTGGAAGAGAAACAGAGAAACTTAACAACAGTGGGGGAGAAAAATAGCTGCCAGTTGCCGGCGTGAGAATAATTTTTCCTGCTGTCAAGCTGCCAAGCGCAATGTAATGCGAAAATTAAACTCAGAAGTCGAGACCGGATCTCGCCGCCAGCGGATAGGGTCCGTGCATTCCAGAGCGTAAGGTACACTAGAAAGCAAAAAAAAAAAAAAAAGTGGATCAGTGCTGAATGAAACCCACCTAACGTAGCTGTGCTGCAGGTCCTCTACACACCAAACCTCTGTGGATTACAGTCTTTCGAATATTCCCAATGGGTACCGTAAGAAGCAGTAGAGAACATTGCTGCTTATGGCAGTCAGTCCATATGTAATTCAATACCGTCATACAAAAAATATTTGAATACGAGTCATTAGAGACGAGACAGCAATGTAAATTTAATTTCATTACGGTATGTGACAAATCGGATACCTTATCTAACTCACTCAATGACATGGTGAGTTTTTGTTCATGCTCTGAATTTGAACGCCCTGTTAACAAAAAAAAAAGTTTGCGTTTCTGTTCGAGACTCGATTAGGCATAAAGAGACGCAAAACATTGACATTTTCATTACAAGGCCAATGCCAGAACCCAGAAATGTATGGTTAACCTTAGTATTGCACCAGGATTGCATGAAGTTCAAATTGTTGCTGAGAGGTAACGACTAAAGATATATACTACAGTGCAACTCACATGTGTCAAACGTCATAAATTTGTGGAATAGAACGCAGTACCTAGCCGGCCGCGGTGGCCGAGGGGACTGAGGCGCTCCAGTTACGGTCTGCACGGCCACTACGGTCGGGGGTTCGAATCCACCCGTTGGGCATGGATATTTGTGCCGTCTGTAGTATTAGCTAGTTCATAAGTAGTTTGTAAATTTAGGGACTGATGACCCCGTAGTCAAGTCCCATAAGCTATACAAACATTTGAACATTTTTCGCAGTACCTATATGAATCATTAAATAAGCACGATCACACATCAGATATTAAATAAAATCACAAATAGCGCTATATTTGAACTTGAAACGACGATACAATTGATTTCTTTTCCGGCAGGGCCTCAAACCCTCTGTGAAACAAGAATTCAGCGAAGAAATTGTTACATACCGACTGGAATTTGCGGAGCTCCATTTCAGGGCGTTGTGGGAAAACTTTAATTTCACAAACGGAAAAGTGTTTTCCACTAGTAACGACGGACCAAGGGTCGTTTACAGGCCTCGAGGGAAGAAGTGGGTCGTATATCCATTTCCTGATGGGGCTGGATATCTACACGAGGACCAGGAATCCTTCATAGGACAGAAGGCATCCTCAGTACGTCCACATACTGGAAAACGTGATGCTTCCGTCTGTGCGAATGCTTTATGGAGAACAGTACTTCATACTGCAAGAGGACCATTCTCCTATTCACAAGTCTGCTTTCGTCCATCAGCAGCTCTCCACGAAATGCGTCAATTTTATGGACTGGCCGATGCAGGTGGCTGACATGAAGACCATGGAAAATATGTGGGATGAGGTCGCCAGGACATTAACAGAGAACTGGCGACAAAACCAGCCTACTACACTAGACGCTCTTTGCGTTCTGGAAGCGTGGGTGGAAGTTGCTACTTCAGGCTGTTACGTCCGACTACTTATGGAGTGTAGCCCAAGACGCAGGACAGAAGTAAAGAATAATGATGGATTCTGGATAACATATTAGTGTTCCTATAACGTTTAGTTATGTCTTATTTTCTTTTTTCTTCAGTGAGAGCCAGAGGAAGATCACTTGATAACAGAAATAAAATACGAGCTAGTTTTCCTTTTTAGTTGCCTTTTTAATTGGAGTCTTCTTTTTTAATATACAGTTTTTTTATTATCTACATTTATTTCATTTATACCCTCTCTGCGTACATACAGAGTAATCGGTTTATATAACCGCTGTCATAGCATGTTATTTCAAACGCGTCTCTTTCTTCCCCTCCATCCATTAATACACTCTCTGACAATCACAAAGTACGCAAATGCAAACGATTTGGTCTTGCAACTATTCGTTGTTAATTTCTCCTCTATTCTCTCTCACTCTTTCTCTCTGTCACCTCCCTTGCATTATAATCTCAGTTGTCCTTCTGATCTATTCCCCGAAAACTTTGTAAATAAATTAGTGGTCTCCGTTAAAACAATACTGTCTCCTTTATGTCTGCTTTCTTTACTGTCCATCGGTCCTCTCTATGAAGCAGTGAGCTTTAGATCTCCGTAACTCCATCCTTCGTTCTGTGAAACATCCCTCCCTCCCTCCTACTACCTCTCCCTTGACACATTTATCTGCATTTCACAATTTTTTATTTGGTAGGACGTGTGTGTGTGTTCTTTTTTTTTTTAATAATAATTGTCGTTATTTCTCTGCCGTTCGGCTCTCGAAAAGTGCGTGGATATATCAGACAACTGAACCTTACCGTGCAAGCACTGTTGTCTTCATTGAAATGGCCATCTACTGTGACAAATCCTAGTATCCAACCTTTGAATTGGCAGAGACTGACGTTGCCCCAATCATTCCCAGTTGGATATTATAATTCGCAAATTCTATGCGACATTGTACCGGAATCCTCCTTGCTGTTTTTTAACCTCAACATGACTACTTAAGTCAACCACACGGCAAAGAATAATTGCTCGACACACTTGCCAATTGTCGGCTACCTTGACATAGACTGCACTCGTAAATTACAGGAACTTCCTTCATCGAAGTCTGTTTGTCTTCCTGCATGTGGTGAATAACAGATCTCAAAACGAAGATACTTTCCACATTTCAGATTTTCTTTTTTCATGCGTAATGGACGCTCCTCATTACTTTAAAAATGCGTAATATTCAAGTTATCGCGACAACTGCTATCCAATAATCTTCAAAAAATAAGCCCATAGTTAAATAAGCTTATAGAAAAATGCTATACCAAATCCTAATGTAGTATGTTAAAACGTAGAATAATATCATTCAAAATTTGCAATAAGGCGCCTCAAGCCACGTGGCCATCCCGTGCGACCAAGAATGTCTTACCTAACCAGACACCTTTGAGCTCTTTGGTCGTACCGTCTAATGAGTATTCCATTACGACAAAATATTATTCTAACACATCTGTAATTCGGCTTTAGGCCGGGGTAAGGTTAACTTGTAATGGCTAAGGTATGGGCCAGATTCCCACTGAGGGTAACAAACAGCCACAGAAAACCATCTGCACCTTCACTAACGCCAAGTAAAGAACGTAGGACTCTGCTTTATTTCAAAACAACGGCCGCGGTGGAGTATCGGAGCGGTCTAAGGCGCCTCGCTGCGGAGCGCGCGGTTACTCGCCGTCGGAGGTTCGAGTCCTCCCTGGGTCATGGGTGTGTGTGTGTGTGTGTGTGTGTTGCCCGTAGGTTAGTTTACTTTAGTTTAAGTAATTTGTAAGCTAAGGACTGATTACCACGCCGTTTGTTCCGATATATTTACAAACATTTAAACATATTTTTAAACAACGTTGCACATGTCCATGTGCTACTAAGTTAAAAAGAGTTTTCGTTGTTTCCTCAAAATACCAAACTCCTCCACGTCTCTACGAACGGTGCGTACCTAACTACTAGTGATCGACAATGTGAAAGTTGACGTCTCGTGGTGTCAGATGACGGTATGTGCGGGTTTGGAGTCCACGGAAGAAACAATAAATATATCAGCAGTATTACTTCCTACTATACAATAGGGAATGGCGCCGGGTTCAAGTCCATAGCGGGAAAGAATCAATTTTATCGTCGAGTCAGGTTACAGTATAACGCTATGTGTGAAAATATTTAATATCTGACATATGATTTTGCTTAATTAACAATTCATCAATGTAGTGCATTCTGTTCCACAACTTTAATATCAATGTAATGCATTATATTCCACATCTTTATGATGAAAGACATTTGTCAGTTGCACTACATTACATATCTTCAGCGTTTACCTCTCAGCAACAATAAGAGTTTCATGCACATCCTGGTGCAGTGTTAAGATTATCATGTATTTCCGCGTTCTGACATCAAAAAATGTTCAAATGTTTGTAAAGCTTATGGGACTTACCAACTACTTATGAACTAACTTATACTAAAGAAAGCACAAACATCCATGATCCATGCCTGAGGGAGGATTCGAACCTCCAACGGGGAACGGCCTCGCACATCGGAGCATAACGCCTCAATGAGCTCGGCCACTCCGCCACAGCCAGTTCTGACAATGGTCTTGGAAACCGACGCTAATGAAAACTTCAGTTCTTTTACGTCTATTTATGCCTAATCGCGTCGAGATCAGGCACAACTTTTCTTTGTTTTACAGTGCGTCAAATTCAGATCACGAAGGAAAACATATCATCTCATTAAATAAGTGTTACAACGTATCTGACTTTTCACTTATTACAATGAAATTTAATTTACAAGTGTTACTGTCACATCTCTAATAATGTGTATTCTAATATTTGTTCACGACGGTATTGGTTTGCACCTTCACTAAATACCATAAGGAGAAATAGTCTTTAGTGTCTTACGTAGTACCTAATGCGGGTAGGTAATGACAGTAACGTGAAATGATTTGACGACCTGCAACGCAGCTATGCTACGTTGGTTACATACCGTCAGGTGTGACCTCTACTTTGCAATTCAGGAGTGATTCACTTTCTTTGCTGTCAAGTGTACATAATCGATACCTTAATTACATTCCGACCCAGATACGTACTGTGGTCAGCGAAAATGTGTGGGGGCAGAAGGAAATGTTCCTGACACTCAGTAAATTATAAAATAATTGCTCTCCCTTGCTAATTGCAGAAAACTCGTTTCTGTGGTAATGGACGTGTGAAACAAGTTCCAGAGAGTCAGCAACAACATTATCTCACAGTTTCAGAATTTATCTTAATGTTTATTTCATTTTTTTATTTTTATTTTTTCTCCCTCTGAACATTAGTTTATGGATAGGGTACAGCGACCCAACACGTAGCTCGTAAACCGAATATATTGCAAATTGATAAGGTATTTCTACATTTGATTAAATGGATTGCTTGTGTGGATGGTCATCTGAAGCAGTAGCTACTATGCATCGATTACTGTTTGTTTTTCCTCTCTTGAGGGTGAAGCGTGGAATCCCAGTTACCTAATTTCGTTACCGGTAATATTAAATTTCACGCTAATGAAGTCCCTTGTCGATAGCACTCATCACTTCCTTCACTTCCTATATGGGGAAAGCGATAGCTGCGATTCACAAAGCCAATACTATCTGAATCTTTGTTTACTATGGGTCAATAGAGCTCAAATGTTCAAATGTTTGTTAAGCTTATGGGACTTAACTACGGGGTCATCAGTCCCTAAACTTACAAACTACTTATGAACTACCTTATACTAAAGACGGCACAAATATCCATGCCCGAGGGGGGATTCGAACCCCAGACCGTAGTGGCCGTGCTGACCGTGACTGAAGCGCCTCATCCCCTCGGCCACCGCGGCCGGCGTCAATAGAGCTCTTCGCAGTAGTTCATAATGTATGAAAAAAGTATAAGTAAAGTCCTGCTGCAAACGGACGTCAATGATTTAGGACTGTAATTATTGTGGATCATTCGTATCGCCTTTCGTAAATATTGGAATGGCCTGTGCAGTTTCCCAGTGCTTGGATAGGGATCTTTCACTAAATGGGAGCTTGTATGTGATAGCTAGATGTGGGGCTAATGCATCAGCATACTGTACAAGGAACCTAATTGATATTACATTTTCGTATTTGCATCGTCCTCTTTGGTTAAAGAAGTTCTGAAAGCTGTGTTCAGCAGTTATGCTTTAGCACAAACGTCATCAATAGCAACACCGTTGCTGTCGCATTGTTGAGGAACTGATTTTGTGATCTAATCTCTTTTGTGTACCAAGGCAGGTCAGCCCCTCCATTTGTTAATTTGTGTTGTATAAATATCTCAATACCTGTCGATATTATTTCATGGACTGTAAGCCCAACAGTTCTACACTCATAATATTCATCTCGGGTATCCGGCTGGACACCCGACATGAATATTATCAGTTATTACGCCGGGAAAGTCTACGCAACCAGATCTACACTCACATTGTTAGTATCGAAGGACTGCAATATGTCACTGAAGAAAGCGTTAATCGAACTTTTGTCTGCGTTATATTTCGTTCAATTTTGGTAGATTTGGGAAATCCGATATTCAATCTCCTTGCGTTAACTCTGTGTTAACTAATCATTGTTTCTGTTTTGATGCCCTTTATTGAGACCAGATTATTTGCTCGTAAGAGGTCAAGGATGTTTTCACAGCAATTTACTATTCTAGTGGGTCGGTGACCAAATTGCTCAAGGTAATTTTCGGAGAATGAGTTCAGTATACTTTCAGACGACGTTTTATGCTTTGCCTCTGGTTATGAACATATAATTTGGCCAATATATAGAGGGTAAGTTGAAGTCGATACCAACTAAAACTGTATGGTTTGGGTACGTTATTGAAATATGATTCAAGCTTTCTTTGAACATTTCTGCATTTGAATCGTCTGAGTCAGGTAGTCTGTAAAAAGAAAAAATATTTATTTATTCCAGTTTTCTGGTATAACCTCCACTGATACCATCACACCGGAACTGTTTGTTGTTGTTGTGGTGCGCAGACTGGTTTGTTGCAGCTCTCCACGCTTCCCTGTCCTGTGTAAGTCTCTTCATCTGAGAATATGTTAGGCAACTTACATCCTTTTGAATCTGCTCGCTGTATTCGTCCCTCGGTCTCCCCCTACGGTTTTTACCCCATACACTTCCTTCTAATGCTAAGTTCATCATTCATTGGTATCTCAGAACGTGTCCCACCAATCTCTCTCTTCTCTTAGTCAGGATATGCCAGAAACTCCTATTCCACCCAATTCGGTTATCACCTCCTCATTAGTTACGTGATCTACCCATCTAATTTTCATCATTCGTCTGTAACACCACATTTCAAAAGCTTCTATGATCTTTTTGTCTGAACTCTTTATCATCCGCGTTTCAGTCCCATACAATGCTACACTCCAAACAAATGTTTTCAGAAATGACTTCCTAACATTTAAATTAATGCTGGATATTTAAAAGTTTCGGTTCTTCAGAAACGATTTTCTTCCCATAGCCATTCTGCATTTTATATCTTCTTTACTTCGGCCATCATAAGTTATTTTGCTAGCCAAATAACAAAACTCATCTACTACTTTTATTGTCTCATTACCTAACCTAATTCGTTCAGCATGCCCTGATTTCCTGACATTACACACAGGAACTATCTCTTTTAATATGGCTACAAGATAAACTGCTTGTCACAGCAAAAAATACGACACCATTTGTTTTATTCAATCTATCTCTTCTGTACACCATTTGTCTCCTTGTAACAATTTCAACTGAAGTTATCTCCTGTTTTAGCCCTTTCAGAACCTATAATAATTTTTAGCTTCAGTGCTTTATCTTAGCTATGGGGTCTGGTACTTTCCCCCCACAGCTACGACAACAACTGTTAGACCAATGGTTTTTATATCTATGTTCGTTCTCTCTCTGGCCCATACCTTTTAAGACGGAAATCCTTTGTGTGTGTTCCTGAGCCCCTCTAACCTAAAACAAAAACAAGCGAAATAGCTAGTGACCTGAAATGTTAAACATAAACTCAAAACTGGATGGCAATGCAATACTAGCTCGCTCTCACGTCCGTCTGTTTGGTAGGGTTCGAGTTGGGTATGGAAAAGTTCGGTAATACCTGACATCTCTGCTGCCCTGCAGGGCTCACAAGTTAAGCGGGCTGCAACGGAAAGCGCTGCCGGCGTTTTGCGGACGGTCGGGCACAACTTAGCTGTCGGACCGAATAAACGGGAGTGGGGTTTGCGGATGGCTAAGCCAATTTTGCAAACCTTGTAAATTAACTGCCGACTAGAACTTTTAAGATAGCACGGAAATGGATGAAAACGTCTCATAAACTCGCTTTTTGTCTCATGTGTAGTGAAGGATACTTTTAGTCGCACTATCATTGCTCCAGTCTTGAAGTTGAAATCGCTATATAAAGAATCTTTCACTCTGCAGCGGAGTGTGAGCTGATATGAAACTTCCTGGCAGATTAAAATTGTGTGCCGGAACCGGGACTCGAACCTGGGACCTTTGCCTTTCGCGGGCAAGCGCACTACCGACTGTGCAAGACTAGCACTCATGGAAGAAATGGTGGAGACATGGCTTAGCCACAGCCTAAGGGATGTTATCCTTTTTTCCAGGAGTGCATGGTTCGCAGGAGAGCTTCTGTGAAGTTTGGAAAGTAGGAGGCGAGGTACTGTCGGAAGTTAACTTGTGGGCCGGCATCGTGAGCCGTGTCGGGATAGCACAGTCGGTAGTGCGCTTGCCTGTGAAAGGCAAAGATCCCAGGTTCGAGTCCTGGTTTCGGCACACTATTTTACACTGCCAGTAAGTTTGAAATCGCTTTAGTTTTATCATTCACCGCCAATTCACAAAGTCTATGTACAAGAAAAAGCTTACAAAACGTATAGAGAAACTGAAATAAACGTGACATTTGCCATTTTCTTGTTGTAGTCCCATAAAAATATTCTGAAGTTGAATGAAATTCTTTATACAAATGTTTCAAATGTTTGTATCGCTTATGGGACTTAACTACGGGGTCATCAGTCCCTAAACTTACAAACTACTTATGAACTACTTACGAACTAGGACGGCACAAATATCCATGCCCGAGGGGACGAAATTCTTTATACCTACACGACACAAAGTACTATATATATATAGATAAATGCCGGCCGCAGTGGCCGAGCTGTGTGCCGCACGCCAGTCATAGTCTGCACGGCCGCTACGGTCGGGGGTCTTTAGTATAAAATAGTTCATAAGTAGTTGTAAGTTTAGGGACTGATGACCCCACAGTAAAGTCCCTTAAGCTTAACAAACATTGGAACATACGTAAATGGAAATAAATTTCAAGTACACACTGATTATAAATTGTATTGAAAGATGAGCCGTGTACGCCAGTTTTATGGCATAGCGGTCAATATTTTTCGATAGCTATAGCATCCTGGACCAGCAAGTGAAATACTGAAAAGGCAGTGCACTGCACCGGAAGCTGATACAAACGCTTGCACGGAGACGGAAGGGGAATCGCATGTGTTGCGTGTCATTTCTATCGGCTAAAGAGCATCGTAACAAGCCGCTGACAGCTCGCTTGTACGAGCTTTAAAATTTCAATTTAAAAAAGAACGGAAGGCAGAAGTATATACGGCATGTGATGCAGCCCTTGGAATGTGTTGGGTTATAGTACGGCTCTGTTTACATCGGCCGAACGAAGCCAGAGCTGGCGGCAGCTGATAGTGGGAACAGGCCTGTACCGTAGCTGTCATGCCGATCAGTCGTTTGAAAATGGACACCCGGATATTAAGCATTGTTTCGCTGATTGTACCTCAGTCTGGATTCCTCCGTGAGCATCCAAAACACGCTTCATTTGAAGAAATTTGTGGGTATTGCCGCTGGTGCACTTGGGCCTGTTTCTGTTTGTGCTACGGTGTGTAACACGAAGTGCACTATATAGTATGGGCCGTAAAGTTTACTGTCTGTTCTGGTGTTAATAGCAGTAACGTAATTACATTGCTGTCAGTGTCAGAACTTAATTTTTTTTTCATTTCATTTTCATTTTCCTATTAATTTAGGAAGTAATTATTTATTGTTTAAAACTGTCTACTGTGTGTACTGATTGCTGTCTGTGCCGTTGTACACTTAATTCACTACTTTTTGATCAACATTTGCAAGTCCATAAGACGTATATTTGGTGTTGACTTACACACGAACCTCCAGATATCAGTCAGATCGGTACAAAATGTTGTATATCGATAGATCAGTGTGTTTTCAATCTGTGGTCACGACCCCCAGGGTGGTCGTAAAGTCTTATTGAGGGGGGGGGGGGGGAGGAGGAGGCGCGGTCAAAGCAGGAAGTACTTGCACCGTATAACAATCATACCAGTGCACCAGTGGGTACTTGGGGTTCCACAATACCAAAATTGCATAAGAAAAATGAAATTCATTTTATTCGAAAATTACGTAATTTCTAGTTATTATGATTTCTGCTACGAATATAACAGATTTTTTTACAATTTATATGCGGCATTAACGATGAATAAACGAAAAGCATGTAAAACTATTTCCACGAACAAATCGCCAAGTAAATTAATAAGAGGAAGTAAGTAATTTTGATAAATTCAAAAAAAAAAAAAAAAAAAAAAAAAAAAAAAAAAAAAAAAAAAAACAGTTGGACTTATAGCTGTACCATGAGCTCCAAGATCATCTGATCTAATCCCTTTGGATTTTTATGTGTTGGGTCATCACAGAAGCGAAGTTCAAAAAACACCCGTTAACATGTGACATGACTGCGATTAATGGAACAGTCATGCGCTACTACGAGTGGCACTCTTGCTATCCTAAGGACCAGACTTGGACGGGAACTCCCCAAAGATTTACCCAAACACGAAATAAATTGTGGAAGGCAATAGCTATGCTTGAAACAGATGTAGATTACGGCAGTAGAAGGTAATTTGGTTACTATGAAGTACGAAATTGGCTTATGCACCCAGGCAATACTAATGCTGTACTAATTAAATTTATTAATAGGATCATCCATTAACAAAAAAAAATCGGTCGCCAGCATAATGAGGCACGAGAATACCAAGCAACGATAAAGTAAAAAGAAAATAATAATAATAATACTAATAATGATAATAATAATGCAGTTAAATTTGGAAGCTTAGTACTGAATAAATGTAGGATGGAATAGTTTCGTCACCAGATTAAGAAAAAATACCAATCACAGAAATAAGACTCAAATGAAAGCAGGAACTATTTCAATTACTCTAAATACAAGTCTCGCCTTATCATTTACTTTCTAATACTATAAAGAGTACAGCATGGGTTATAGAAATGCAGTACAAGTGTCACCCATAAGCAAAATTACTGAAAAACCCATGATTTAGTAATAAAAAAAAAAAAAAAAAAAAATAAAAAAAATAAAAAAAAAAAATCCACTGATGTAACGTTTGGTGCTGTTCCTAATACTCATTATAAGTAAGAAGGAAATTAGTTATTATGACCTCTATTCAAATGCCTACATCAACAACACTGACTAATAGACATCACTTTAGAATGTAATTCATTCTGGAAACATCCATTAGGCTATGGCTAAGCCATGACTCCACCATATCCTTTCTTCCAGGAGTGATAGTCTTGCATGTTTCGCAGGAGAGCTTCTGTGAAGTTTGGAAAGTAGAAGGCAAGGTACTGGCGGAAGTAAAGTTGTCAGGCGGCATCGTGAGTCGTGTCTGGATAGCTCAGTCGGTAGAGCGCTTGCCCGCGAAAGGTAAAGGTCCCAGGTTTGAGACCCGGTTCCGGCGCACAATTTTAATCTGCCAGGAAGTTTCAGATATCACTTTGCTGAAAATTATTAAGTCTTTCTGCCTACCATGAAACAAATGACTTCTTTGATTCTGTCAAAACTAGTTGTCTTTAGCTAGCACTTTACTGAATGGGCTTATCAATTAAATGTACTAACACTGAATATAGAATGATATCACTTAAACTGTACTGATGATTTATAGAAACACTGTCACAAATTTTGGTTAATGCCACACATAAATAGACCTATCTGAACTATTTAAAAGAAATGAGCTAATTATAAGTAGTTATATGGCAAGACAGTAACTTATTCCTCCCAAAAATGCAAATATAAGCAAATTTGAAAAGAAAGGTTATCCACAAAATTTACATAATTAAAAATGGTTGCTGCTCTTAATAAAATTGGATTACTCGGATAAGAAATCTTTGCAGAAGAAGATTCCTACTGTTTTGTGACTTAGGATAAATTAAGGTTGCGTACACACTAGGTTTTTTTTTCTTTTTTTTCTCTTTTTTTTTTTTACAGAAAACCAACATCTATTGAAAATAACTAAAACACATTATTAAGATTCTCATCGACCAGTTACAAAATAACAATAATAATTGTGGCCTGTTAGTAATCCTGAGTGGTGGCAAGGTGGAGGCGCAGCGTATATAGCTCAGATTTCCTTTTCGTGCAGGCTATGTGCAGGCATTATAACAGCGATTTCCAGTAGCTTCCATTTAACACCACAGGCAGACAGTATGAATGCTGTCATTATTGTTGCATGTCCACCGGGGCTATTGAGGTAGAATGGTCTTCTGCCTGCAGTGAACAGGTATTTGGACCAGAAAACACGGTAGCACAAGTCTACCACTGCTCTTTGCCTGCGAACTACAACTGTGGCCTGGCTGTACCTTCCGACATCTTGCTGTCGTGAGCTCCAACCTAAGACTGACTATTGTTCACTACGTCAGCTGCGCGCCAACGCCACCTTTTTACTTGCAACGGAATTCCGTTCACCGTGGAATCACTACATTGTTTATGTAGCATGCTGGTCGTGAGATATTACAACTTACTTAATATTCACTCACATTAACCCTTTCCTGCCCGACGGGACAAAAAAGTTCCTGCCCTTTTCCAGAATCATAAAACAAAGTTGAAAATGATATTTGACTTGTGTTACTGATGAGATATCAGGTCCCTCTGATGTATCATATGAAACACTCGCTGGCCGATGTTGTTCAATTACTCCGCTCACAGAGATCAGCAAACAACGGACTGTCTCATGCCTGTGTGTACGATGTCGTTATGTGAGTTTAGTTGTCACAAAAAGAAACTGTTGTGTGTTCTCACGTTGGTAATTTCGTTTTGTGTTGTTTATCTAATGGAAACTGATATTATTCAAGGAATAGAGCTCTTTTTATTTATATAGCGTTCAAAAGTGTGCTTGAAAGTTTTTAGCACTGACAGTGTGTCAAAGGCATTTTGTGCATGTTATTTTTGTAGTAATATTTGTTGTTAGGTGTCAGTAATAAATGGTTCTAGTTTTGTTTTATTTTGTTTATGAATTACTAAATATGAATACGTTTCGAGGATAACTACAGTTTTCTCCCCCTCCCCCCTTCAGATCAATATCTATACTGGCATTTTAGGATAAAAATATTGCTGTATGTTTGTGGCCGATAAATCCTTATATTAACAGAGATGAGCATTTCATAATGTCTCCCAATTACATTATATCCTCTTGGACTTTGAAGTCCCATTTTTTAATTTTTATTTTTATTTTATATTTTTTGCACCAAATAAGGAAAACAATTATGTATGATTACACTAATATGGTTTTATTCATATTGGTGGAAAAATAACCAAATATGAAGTTATGTGCTCGACTATTTAATAGATTGGGCAAGAAAGGATTACACATTTAGAAAATAAAGAATTACATTACCAAAACAAATTAAATTTACAAAATAATATACTAATATAAACATGACGTAGATATTCATAAGACACACAAAACATATGGAGTACAGATATCACATACCATACAGTAGTGGGATCGATTGTAATATACATGAAATTTAGTATTTACATAAGATGAAAAATGAAATATTACCAAAATTGTCAAAAATTGGGCAATGACGTTACAAACTATATTGAGAAACGGGAGCGTAGAGCTGTAGTAGCTTGTCAAGAATATTTGTACTGATCTATGGGTTTTCGAAAGAATTATTCATTGCATCCACATGCAAGGAAGAGATTTCGAACACCTCCTTTAACAGTTAACCCATGCGTGAAACGTGAACTAAATAGAATGTAAAACCTAATAATAAAGACTAAATTTCAAATTAATCTGTACTAACTAGGACGATGTTTACCATGACGTCAGTGAGGGCTTGCAACCATACAGTCGTAATTATCTCGCAAACGGTTCGTTTGCAGACCCATGTTTACTGGGACATTTTTGCTTCTGTGTACTTTCAACCTTGTAAGACTGCGCCATACTTTTTGATAGACCCTGTATATCGTCTATACCTGCCAATAAGGTGCCTACAGTAGTGTGGTGCAATTTCTCAGGCAGTAGTGTCCTTGCGCTTTTTCTGGATGGCGAGAGTCCTATCGTACCTAAGCTAAATACTTTATTTTTATCATTTGTTTAAAAAAATATATTTTTGAAATAAAATTAATAATATAAAATATTATCAGTTACATTTTATTTATAAAATAACGGTTACGGCTAATTAAAATTATAATATTTGCTATTTAGAAAGTCGAATAATTCCAAATGCACCGGGTGATCAAAAAGTCAATATAAATTTGGAAACTTAACAAATCACGGAATAACGTAGATAGAGAGGTAAAAATTGACACACATGCTTGGAATGACATGGGGTTTTATTAAAAAATGTTCAAATGTTTGTAGAACTTATGGGACTTAACTACGGGGTCATCAGTCCCTAAGCTTACAAACTACTTATGAACTAGCTAAGACTAAGGAAGGCACAAATATCTATGCCCGAGGGGGGATTCGAACCCCCGACCGTAGTAGCCGTGCAGACCGTGACTGGAGCGCATCAGTCCCCTCGGCCACCGCGGACGGCTGGGATTTTATTAGAACAGCTATTGATGAGGAATGATGGTGAACATATTGAGCATTACCTGTAGAAAACATCCTTTGCTTTGTCTTAATTTGTTATGCTAATTATTGCTTTTCTGATCAGATGAAGTGTCAGCTGTCGGCCATTTTTTGAACCTTTTTTTTTCAAATAAAACCCCATGTCATTCCATGCATGTGTGTCAATTTTTATCTATCTACCTACATTATTCCGCGATTTATTAAGTTTTCAAATTTATACTGACTTTTTGATCACCCGGTATTTTACAGTTAATGGAGATAGATAAAAGGGTTCAATGCTGTTGTCATTAAAATTTCATAACAAAAGTCGGCGATATTTTAATTGTCAAATAATTATAAATATTCCTTATAGTAGCGAAGAATCGCTTTCTTCATGGCAAAGCAGAATGTAGCTGTTGCCTTGTTGTAGGTGTACCAAACAGGCATGCGATAAGGAAGAGTCAAGTAAATAAATAAAATAAACTATTTATTGTAGGGAGGGCCCCGATCGCGGATGGTCTATGTACGCTAGCAACAGTTATTATTATTTTTTTTTTTTCAGCATAGTCGTCACTGACAAGTTTGTTAGTTATATGTGTGTGCTTCACTTCAAACTTTTGCGCCCTTTTTCTTATAATTTTCTGGATAGTGCGCTTTGCAACTTCTTTCAGTAGATTCCCTTGAGGTGTACTAGTACTCTTCGAAGTCCCATCGAGAACTGAATTTGGAGACAGGAAGGTCTCCTTGTAAGAGTCTCCAAAGGCAGTGACTTCAGCCTTCGGTCGGAGTTGGTCCGTTTGTGCCTCGTCGCTGTTGCCCGCAGCAGCGCGGATCAGTGGTTTTACGGCCAGAGTCCACACGTGCGCTGAGGCTGCGATGCGAAGACTGCAGGACGGCGGCGGAAGGCGGCAGGGGGCAGAAGTCCCGGTCTCTGATTTGTGGACAATAAACCGAACGCCCGGGACAGCCAGCAGGTAGCAGCGCCGCCGTAACAGTAAATAATTCTCGCGCGTGCTGCCTGGCCCCTATATCGCTACACATCGTGAAGATTCTGCTGGCAGTACCTCTATATATCAGCCTCGCTTGCAGCGGCTCTACAAGATTTCTGCTCCACTGCAACGATTCATTTTGCATACATCCACAGCTTCTAAAACAAATTGTTTTAAAATCATATTGTCATATGCGAGAAGAATTAGACACAGCACTGAAAGATTTGAGTAGTAACAAGGCCCCAGGAGTAGATGATATTCTATCTTAACTTCTGATGTCGGTAGAAGAGCGAATTATGGAGAAATGGGTCCACCTGGTATGCAAAATAGATGAGACAGGGGAAATACCCTAATATAGTAATTCCCATTCCTAAGAAAGCAAGGGCAGACAAAAGTGAAAACTACGAAGCTATCAATTTAATAAGTCATAGTTGCAAAATAATTGACGAATTACTTACAGATCAGTTTGGATTTAGGTGAAATGTACGACTGTGTAAGGCAATATTCACATTACAACTTATTTTCAAAAAATGTTCAAATGTTTATATAGTCTATGGGACTTAACTACGGGGTCATCAGTCCCTAAACTTACAAACTACTTATGAACTACTTACGAACTAGGACGGCACAAATATCCATGCCAGAGTGGGGATTCGAACCCCCGACCGTAGTGGCCGTGCAGACCGTGTCTGGAGCGCCTCAGTCTCCTCGGCCACCGCGGCCGGCACAACTTATTTTCGAAGCTAGGTTAGGGAAAGGAAACCCTACCTTTTTAGCATTTGTATATCTGGAGATATCTTTTCACAATCACACTCTTTCAAATTCTGAAGGTATCAGAGGTAAAATATAGGGAGCGAAGAGTTATATTCACCTTTTATAAAAACCAGACAGCCGTTATTGGAGTCGAAGGACGTAAAAGATATGCAGTGGTTGGGAAGGGAATAAGACAGGGTTGTAACCCTACCCCAATGTTGTTGAATCTGTACATTGAGCAAGATGTAGAAAAATACAAGGAGAAAATTGAAGAGGGAATTAAAGCTCAGGGAGAAGAAACAAAAACTATCCTGTTTGCAAATGACATAGTTATTCTGTCAGAGACAACAAAGGACCTGGAAGAGCAATTGAAGGGAAATGACAATGTTTTGAAAGGAGGATACAGCATGAACATTAACAAGAAGATAACAAGGGTAATGGAATGTACGTTAGTAAATCAGGCCATTCTGAAGCAATTAGATTAGGCAATGAGACAATAAAAGTAGTAGATGTATTTTATAAATTAATAAAATTCAGGAACCAGTTGCTTGTAATTATTTATTTTAGACGACCGGTTTCGGATGCTTGAGTGCCCTTCTTCTGGTCTATTTCAGTATTGTTGCTTAATGAATGTAGCTACATGATATTAGGAAAATCAACACTGAGTGCAGAGATTATGCAATGACGTATTTTGTTATTTGGGTAGTAAAATAACTACTGTTGGCCGAAGTAAAGAAGATATTAAATTCAGAATGGCTACGAGAAAAAAGTGTTTCTGAAGAATCGAAATTTTCAGAAAGTTAAGAGAGATGAAAACTTGATTGTGATGGGGGACTGGAACTCGGTAGTAGGAAAGGGAAGAGAAGAAAATGTAGTAGGTGAATATGGACTGGGAAAAAGGAATGAAAGAGGAGATCGCTTGGTAGAATTTTGCGAAAAGCACAATTTAAAGATCACCAACACTTGGTTCAAACATCATGAAAGATGACTGTATACGTGGAAGAGACTTGGACACACTGAAAGGCACCAGATTGACTTTATAATGATAAGGAATAGATTTAGAATCCAGGTTCTAAACTGTAAGACATATCCAGGGGCAGATATAGACTATGGCCATAACGTATTGGTTATGAACTGCAGATTGAAACTTAGACTGCAGAAAGGTAGAAAGGTTAGAAG
Source organism: Locusta migratoria (assembly GCA_026315105.1). NCBI lineage: Eukaryota > Metazoa > Arthropoda > Insecta > Orthoptera > Acrididae > Locusta > Locusta migratoria. The sequence goes on from CM048746.1 coordinate 145,935,051, forward strand.
ATGGAACCTGGACAAACTGAAGGAACCAGAAGTGGTTGAGAGTTTCAGAGGGAGCATTAGGCAAGGATGGGCTGAAACGGGGGAAAGTAATACAGTAGAAGAAGAACGGGTAGCTCTGACAGATAGGGTAGTGAGGGCAGCAGAGGATCATATAGGCAGAAGGACAAGGACTAACAGAAATCCCTGGATAACACAGAATATGCTGAACTTAATTGATGAGAGGAGAAAATATAAAAATTCAGAAAGTGAAACAGGAAAAAGAGAGTACAAACATCTGAAAAATGTGATTGACCGGAAGTGGAGACTGGCTAAGCAGGAGTGGCTAAGAGGACAAATGCAGAACCGTAGAAGAATGCATAACTAGGGGAAAGATAGATGCCGCCTACAGCAAAATAAAAGAGAAATTTGGAGACAAGAAAAGCAGCTGAATGAATATCAAGTACTCAGACGGAAAACCAGTACTAAGCGAAGAGGGGAAAGCTGAACTGTGGAAGGAATATATAGAGGGCCTATACAAAGGAAATGAAGGCAGTATTCTAGAAATGGAAGAAGAAGTGGAGAAAGATAAGATAGGAGATATGATATTGCGAGAAGAATTTGACAGAGCGCTGAAGGACGTCAGTCGTAACAAGACCCTTGGAGTATATGATATTCCGTTTGAACTGCTGATATCGTTGGGAGAGCCAGTCGTGAAAAAATTGTATCACCTGGTATGCAGGATGTATGAGATAGGGGAAAATGGCGTCCTACATCAAGAAGAATATCGTAATTCCAATTCCAAAGAACGCAAGTGCGGCGGACAGGTGTGAAAATTACAGAACTATCAGTTTAATAAGTCATGGTTGCAAAATACTAACACGAATTATTTACGGACGAATGGAAAAACTGGTGGAATCCGACCTCGGGGAAGATCAGTTTGGATTTAGGAGAAATGTAGGAACACGGGAGGCAATACTCACATTTCGACTTATCTTAGAAGATAGGCTAAGGAAAGGGAAACCTACGTTTTTAGCGTTTCTCGATTTGGAGAAAACTTTTGATAATGTCGACTGGAATATAGTCTTCCAAATTCTGAAGGTATCAGAGGTAAAATATAGGGAGCAAAGAATTATATTCAACCTATACAAAAACCAGAAGCGGTTGTTAGAGTCGAAGGGCTAGAAAGGGACGCAGAGGTTGGGAAGGGAGTAAGACAGGGTTGTAGCCTTTCCCCAATGTTGTTCAATCTGTACATTGAGCAGGCAGTGAAGGAATGGAAGGAGATATTTGGAGAGGGCATTAAAGTGCAGGGAGAAGAAATAAAAACATTGCGGTTTGCCGATGATATAGTAATTCTGTCAGAGACCGCAAAAGATCTGGAAGAGCAATTGAATGGAATGGACAGTGTCTTGAAAGGAAGATATGAGATGAACATCAACAAGAGTAAAACGAAAGTAATGGAATGCAATGTCAGAAAATCAGGCGATGCTGAAGGATTTAGATTAGGTAATGAGACAATAAAGGTAGTAGATTAATTTTTGGTATTTGGGTAGCAAAATAACTTCTGATGGCCGAAGTAAAGAAGATATAAAATGCAGAATGGCTATGGGAAGAAAAGCGTTTCTAAAGAAGTAAAACTTGTTAACATCCAGTATTAATTTAAATCTTAGGAACTCCTTTCTGAAAGAATTTGTCTGGAGTGCAGCATTGTATGGGAGTGAAACGTGGACGATAAGGAGTTCAGATAAAAAGATGATAGAAGCTTTTGAAATGTGGTGCTACAGACGAATGATGAAAATTAGATGGGTACATCACGTAACTAATGAGGACTTGGTTAACGGAATCGGGGAGAAAACAAGTTTCTGGCATATGCTGACTAAGAGAAGGGCTACATTGGTTGGACACATTCTGAGACATCAAGGAATTGTCAACTTAGCATTGGAAGGAAGCGTGTGGAGTAAAAATCGTAGAGGAAGACCGAGGGACGAATACAGTAAGCAAATTCAAAAGGATGTAGGTTGCAGAACGTATTCTCAGATGAAGAGACTTGCACAGGACAGGGTAGCGTGGAGAGCTGCTCAAAATGTTCTAATGTTTGTAAATCTATCGGACCACACTGTGTGGTCATCTGTCCGTAGCTTACAAACTACTTAATGCTAGGTAAACTAACCTAAGGACAAACACACACACCCATGCCGCAGGGAGGACTCGAATCTCCACGGCGAGCAACCGCGCGCTCCGCAGAGAGGCGCTTTAGACTATTCGGCCACTCCACCGCGGCGTGGAGAGCTGCATCAAACCAGTTTGCGGACTGAAGACCACAACAACAACAACACATCTTCAATGAAAAAGTATATCTGACATGATATAGATTCTAAATATTTTCAAAAGTGAAGTGATTATGTTTACGTACCTTTACGATAGCTCAACTACATCCCAGACTTTGGCCTAAATCATAGTCTTTATATATCGGAAAGCATATTCACTGTCTGAATGTATCAGTTGCCTTTCTTATGTCACTTTCATCAAAAATGTTCTTAAGTTGATATCAAGTTCATATCTTGTCAAATATTGTTTCATATTGCAAAGAAACATTTTAGCCAACCAATGTCAGAAATATCAATCTTTTTCGATTCACATTTTACAGTACTGTTGCTTATCTTTCTTATAATAAAGTCTTCTTATTTTTACCTTTCGTTAAATCATCTTTCAGTTCCTACACAATAAAATATGCTATCAATTATCTCCTGTAATCTTCGGTAGTACTTTAATCCAAGCATGTCATTGTAAAGCATACTTTTTCTAAAAACTTATCTTTGGTCACACAGAAGATGATTTCACTGAAAGAACCTAACTTGGAAACGAAGACAGTTTTCTCAAGATAGAACTATCGACTTTCAATTCTTGTCTGCTTTATTTCTCAAAAAAAAAATAAAAAAAAAAAAAAAAAAATGGAAGTCCAATTAACGAGTTCCTGATTTAACTACTTGATGCCAATTGAGTTAATACTTCACTGAGAAGTAGCAGCTCCAGTTATTATAAGAAGGACTTTGAGGGACGGTGACGACGTGCCCTTTCATAGTTCAACCATAGACGACGTTGGACAGCTGGTGACACAGTGACCGGTTGCTACGTGTTCGAGGCCCGTGGGATGGTGTTTAGTTTTTACTGTGGGATGTGTATCCTATTCCCACACATATTCACAACCTGCGAAGCATTGACTGGTTCGCTAGGGAAAATAAAATTATTAACAAGGTGGACTTTTACCTTCTTTTTTTCTTATTTATTTGGCCTTCTGAGTTTTAACCTAATGTGGTCATCTACAACACACAGTGTCAATGTGCATACAATTATATAAACAAACACAGAAGTACATTTTGACAAAATGGGAGAGGGAAATCTGTTAGCGAACACCGGTGATCGTCATTGGAGGTGAGACTAATTGATAACAAAGTAGCTAAAACTGAATTACATTACAACTCAAATCATTTATGAAGCATCTTCACATCTACGCAAGCAAAACCTTCAAAATGTTCAAATGTTTGTTAAGCGTAAGGGACTTAACTGCGGGTCATCAGTCCCTAAACTTACGAACTACTTATGAACTACCTTATACTAAAGACGGTACAAACATCCATGCCCGAGGGAGGATTCGAACCTCCGACCGTAGCCGCCGTACAGACTGTGACTGGCGCGCTGTTAGACTGCCGACTGTCACCGCACACGGCCATATACCCGACGGTTGGAGCCACACAAACAACCGGGGCTCAATATACCACAGTTACTGTCATCGCATGACGATGGCATACACGAACAACAGCGCATCGAGGGAGCTTCTCGCTCCGTGACACCGGGGACGTTACAACTCGGCCGCACCACATTTAGAAGGCGCATTGCATTATGCGCAGCGGTTGTGGTATCTGCCCCTGAAACTTTGAAGGGTTGTAGCTCCAAAACTAAGAGTGATAGGGTTGTAGTTTGAATTGATTTGGACATAGCTGGTTTCAACGAATCCAATGCACGATAGAAAAAAAACTATTGTTCCATTTAAAAAATTATATCTTTGTGCTGTAACTCATTGGAAAATGATACAATAAACTATTATCATAGCTCCGCAGAAAGTGTATCATTTCTTGTGTTGACCTACCGCATTAAAATTTCCTGTCACCTATTATTTTATAAGTTACAGAGACAAACACACTTCGTGAAACATCCTATATTGTTTTTGACGTAGTTACAGCTTTCATTTTTAATGAAATAAATCGCAATTTGCGATCACTTATGGCTTCACTGTATTAGGTTTAGATGTAATACCAATGTGCGGCGAATGAAAATTCGTGCCCGGCTGGGATTCGAACTCTGGATCTCCTGCTTACTAGGCAGACGCGTTGACCATTCCGCCACCGAGGACACAGTGACATACCCTACTGCCGACTGCAGAAGACTCCCGTTCGAACCGCGGCCGGGCTATAATGTTCATTCGCCGCACATTGGTATTACATCTAAACATAGCACAGTGAAGCCATAAGTGATCGCAAATTGCGATTTATTTCATTATAAATGTGATTTTATGCTATAATAATTTTCTAATACGGCACCTGCGAACAAACACTGTCATGCTGGTCGTGTATCTGTCTTGTACTTTACATTATTGACAGATTTATACACTCGTATTAATGAGTTAGGTTTCCTGTGATCAATATTTATCTTACGTCGAATGGAAGCATATCAAGTGGTGCACCTAGTCTAGAAATTTTATATGAGCCCTCGCTCACTTCTGTATCTTAAATGATTTACATGTTATGAATTTTTCTAACCAAAGAATAAATTGCTATATTTTCATTCTATTAAAATGTTTTATATGTACTTCATAGGAGCAAGGTATGTGCGATACTGGACGTGTCGTATGAAACCCTTTCAGAAACTGTGTCACACTTCTCAGCCTTAATTATGTTTTATTTTTAAATTTAACTTTATCATATACAATACACTGTCACCTCTCTAGCATAGCTTCTCGTCGAATTCCATTCCCTCTGACGTCACGTCCTTTCCAAGCGAGCGCTAAGCCGCCCCCCCCCCCCCCACCCGGCTGTCCATTTCCGCCTTACACATACACGAGGTCTCCGCTACCCAGCCCACTATGAGCCCTAGCTTCACGACTGCTTAACATGGTTTTTCCAAATTACAGATTTATACAGATAGTGCATTCCCATCAATATCACCTTTCTATATAGATATAAAGCTACCAAAATTAATAAAAAAAAGACTGTAACAATTCTGTGCATTGGCAAGGTTAGTGTTTGAGGTGCATTGTGAAACATCTTTATATATTTTAAAAATTGTTAATGAAAATTAGCAAAGAAGAACTGCAGTCAATATTAATAAACTTCAGAGAAACTTTAGAATAAACTCATGTAAAAAACAATACCGACAGTTTTCTGAATGTCTTCTTATTGTTGATTACTTCATCACATCCCAGGGTCATTATGTGGTTCACTTTAAGGCCTAAGTAATAAACTGACGAAACTTTTCACTCTAGAGAAAGACCTGTATTTTTCGAAAAACATTTACATCACAACTGAAAGTTTACAAAAAAAAAAAAAAAAAAAAAAAAAAAAAAAAAAAAAAAAGAGAGAGAGAGAGAGAGAGACAGCTCATCACTTGTAACTGCTCGGGACGACAAGATGAGACTGACTGCTAATTAACAAGCAAAGATACTGCTCTTCCACTTTTTTCTTTTAGTTCCACAGTGGAATTTTTTTCTTCACAACATTAATTAACGATTGTCTATTATTATTAATTTTTTCTTCTTTTTTTAATAATAAAAAATGAAATTAAATGGAATTAAAGTAGAAATTCGCTTACTTTTCTGATACCCCAACACTCCATCCCTGGTAACAGCACAGCATTCAATGTATCTTGATAAATTTCTCCAAACATAATGAGTGGGCAGTACTATCACGAGATGAATATCTTCTGTAAGCAAAAGGGAAGAAGCTGAGTGAGCAAGGGGACATCCCATATTTACCAGTCTGCAGGAAATTTAAACGTTCCTGGTTAAATTTGGGACACCTGTGGTTGACATCAACTTCAATTGCAGGATCAAACTCACATGCTGCCGAATCGTAGACGTTGCTCCGATGCAGATGGTGGATAAGAGGTGTGATTGAAGCGAAGCCAAATGATGTTTGAAATCACGGATCGGTGCCGACGAGTCCTCGTAAATCACGGCCGTGTAGAAATCCGAGGATGCAGCACTGCATAAGAAGCGCCTTTCATTGTTGGGAAATGTTCCACATCTGCTGCCGCAGTGGCCGAGCGGTCTGTGGCGCGTCAGTCTGCACGGCCGCTACTGTTGGGGGTTCGAATCCCCCCCTATGGCATGGATGTTTGCGTCGTCTTTAGTATAAGTCAGTTCATAAGTAGTTAGTAAGTTTAGGGACTGATGACCCCGCAGCTAAGTCCGTAATCTTGACAAACATTTGAACATTTATGTTGCCACTATTGTTTTGCTTGTTCCTTGATAGCAGATAGGTAGTCTGGGTGTGGTAGTTGCAGTCCAGGCCAGTCCCTAAAGATGCCGCTTGTTTGGCCAATGTATCAACTTCGTCATAGTAGGAGATACTAGTGTGGTGTGACGTTACGACAATGTGCAACAACTCTGAAGCGCAAAGCGCGCTGGTTTGACAGCGGAGAGTGTCGAGAGTTGCGACTAGTAAACAGGCAATCAGCCGCTGCGAGGAGGTAAGCCGCGTCCCAAGAGCACGTGGAGACCACGCCGGCGGGCCGCGTGCAAATGGAAAGCCCGCTAGCGCACGTGACGTGAAGTCCAACTGCCACTTTTCTCGCCGAAAAACGGCATTGTCTTTATCTCCAGATACCACGCTGACACTATTAGAGTTACAGACTAGCACGTTGCAGCAAATGAAAGAGGAGATCAACAGGATCCAGATGATGGGTTTAAATCATTTTATATCAAAATTTATTCAGAAAACTGATATTTATTAACTTTGAAATATCGAGACTCTAAACTAATTCAGCCACAGTAACGAGTTAGCAAGACGCAAAGATTGGTATAACCATGTCATCTGAAACAATTACATTGCGCATAATAAAGCACTTTTAAAGAGGAATAATAGTGATTTGTTAATAACAATTAATACAAGACAGATATAAAACAGCGAGGCAATGGTAAGTTACAGGTGACATACATCACGACCTGTTTAGATTATATTATTTTTGTTTATTTTAATATGTCGTTTTTGTGTAAACTAAATTTAATTATGAATAGCAGTGGTTGTCCGTCTTTGCAACTAGAATAAAAATGCGATTTTTTCTCAGCAGACGCGTTTCGTTTTAATAACTGTAAAACATCTTCAATGGTCTGTAACAATAGAAATCTACAGTTTGTTTTGTATTTACATCGAAAACAGTTCTTAAATGGAGCATGAAAAGTAGGCCTAATGTTTGTTACTTACGGAAATTTTGTCTTCTTTTCGCTTCACATCATGGAATGCCGGTCTGTTTAATGCAATACCGCCGGTTCTTCATGCTGTGTCGTTTTCTCATTACTTTCACTGTCACTTTTTCACCGTTCATAGTTGTTTTCCACAGATCAGAAGTGTTTGTTTTTGTTTTTATTGATTCTGCACAGTGTGTTATTGGAATGTTGCCAACCTCACAAATGTAGTTCTTTCTCTATGTTTTATAATAAATTATGTTTCGGTGTATTTAGTTTTGATGTAAGCGGATTGGAATAGTGGCTGCTCCATTTAAGAACTGTTTTCGATCTAAATACAAAACAAACTGTAGATTTCTATTATTACAGACCACTGAAGATGTTTTACAGTCATTAAAACGAAACGCGTCTGGTGAGAAAAAATCGCATTTTGTATTACTATAATGTGTGTTAATTAATTGTTTATGATTGCACTATTGTTTTGTAGATTTATTAGATTAAGTATTTTAGGTAAAGAGGGAGTGTGGCGTTCTAGAAGTGTCGGTTGGCGCCAAAACTCCAGCTCCACTGCTAGTCAGTTCACTGCGAACCCCGACACGGTAGACATCTTGCGGCAGTTGCGATAGTAAATATTTGTAAAGTGTGTGCAATGTATGACTTTTAATTTTGTGAATTTTGTAAACTACTATTGACGTCAACATGCAGTTTGTGGCATCTGTATTCGTGTAATTGGTAAAAATAAAAGAGCCACTGGCATCTCTGAAGGAATTCATCGACTTCGTTAATGGTAGTTAGAGAGCCACAGTGTCCACCACATTCAATTTCAGCCTCACCTCAGAAAACTTCGAGTCTACGACATGTGCGCTGCTTATGCGCTGGGGACATCTACGAGAGAGAAGACACCAGGTTAGTCAAATATTAACTAACAACCGCCTACGGACCTCACGTGCAACGTTCGGTCTATTACAACTAGACGAGTTAGCACGCTGCTCGCGGTAGCGTGAGTCAGGTAAAGGGAAGATAGGAAAGTGTCAAGGAAACTGTCACAAGTGGACTTGATAACATACACTTTAACCATAACATTGAATGGTTTATAGATTATAATTGCTTCCTATCTCCACCCCTGCCGTAATGTATACGTGTGTGAACAGCAATGAGCCAAAAGTAGCAGGAATAATTCTTCCCCTAAGACGAAGTCAGTTTAAGAGTCTGTACCGTTACAGTGGGAAGGCACCCACAGAAAATTAACTGTCCGCCCCATATTGGTACAGCGGACAGCGGATTTATACCGACATCATATCCAGAATATAGCTGTTGGTTGTTTTTCCATCTATGGTCTTGCAAGGTTTGAAGGACACTTTGAGAAAGAGACACAATATCTTCGCAAAGGAAATAGTAGAAACAAACTTAAGTGCTTTCAGAATTAACACTGTATCCGCCGTAAATGTAGAAGCATTTGTTGGCAATTTGAAGGATTGTAAATGCGACATAAAGTCACGGAGGAGGCAGGCGACCATGATGAAAGGATTAGGTAGTACTGCTGTGAAGCTGGTTAGGTCGTAAATTCTTTATTATAGGTCACACTTCATGTACAGCGTGCCCTCAAAAATGACGCGTTTCGGAATTGCCATCATCAGATTAGCATCTCTTCCGTGCCATGAGCACACGTGAAAAGATGAAAGATGTTCTTCAATATACATACAAAGTGTGACCTATAATAAAGAATTTGCGACCTAACCAGCTTCACAGCAGTACTTCCTAATAATTTGAAGGATCTCCGAATCTGAATCTGAGGGCAGAAAAAGGCACATCCATTAGCCCCTTCTTGCAGTATTTTAGATCCATCCGTATTTGTGACACGATGACAACTGCCCACTTCTTAACACTTCCATGTTTTTGACCGATGCAATACCTCGCAGAGCTATCGACCGCGCTGTAGTTGGCAGTTAGCGACACGGCGGCTCCGGCAGCTCCGCCGGCAATCGCGAGTGGCGCGTCCAATCAGCGGGTCCGTGGTTTATAGTGGCCCTCGGCAGCAGGTAATCAATCGAGGACAGCAGCCGCAGCCCGTAATTGGCTTAGCCGCGGCCTCAGTGCGTTGCGCAATCCGCCGCCCTGCCTGCTCGCTGCCACCTGCCGCTGCCTCTGCCGCTACCGCCGCCACAGGTGGCCGAGCCGTCGTGATCAATGGCCAGCGGCCTGCCAGGGTGGCGGCGAAAGACCGCGTAGGGCCCCACTCAATGCGTCTGCCAGCGACTGGGGGCAGCGGCGGCGCCTGCAGGCAGGCAACACACTGGGCGCGGGCGTCTCCCACTTACAAGGGAATGTCATCAACTCGACTTCATATTTTCTTGTGAAAAAAATAAATGAGTTAGATATCTTTTGTTTCCCAGCCTCGTCGCCGCTATCGTGTCTCGTTTCCGTCTTAGGTGTCGGTGGCCGAGTTGAACGCGACCGACACAGGAATAAAGGATGCACGCTTGTGCAGGTACGGAGGTGAGCAGCCAGTGAGACAGCAGAAACTAGGAATCCTTCATAGGATAGAAGGCATCCTGCATTGTGCAGTACGTCCACATACTGGAAAACGTGATGCTTCCGTCTGTGCGAATGCTTTATGGAGAACAGGACTTCATACTGCAAGAGGGCCATTCTCCTATTCATAAGTCTGCATTCGTCCATCACCAGCTCTCAACGACTGGCGTCAATCTTACGGATTGGCCGCCGCAGGCGACTGACATGAAGCCCATGGAAAATATGTGGGATGAGGTCGCCAGGACGTTAACTGAGAACTGGCCAAAAAACCAGCCAACTACACTAGACACTCTTTTTTGTGTCCCAGCCTTGTCGCCGCTTTTGTGTCTCGTTTCCGTTGTAGGTGTCGGTGGCCGAGTAGAAAGAGAATAAAGGAAGCATGCTTGTGCAGGTACGAAGGTGAGCAGCCAGTGGGACAGCAGAAACTAGAAACACTAGAGTAAATTAGAACGAGATATATATTGTACAGAATTTATACAATACTTAACTTTTACATAGCTCAGTACTGCAGAATGCTGATACATAGTTGAGCTAGAGGCCTGCCTAGTGCCTGTCCGATAGCCAAGTCTTCACTGGTGCCTACCTGATTTCGAAGTGTTCACTGGTTCCTACCTGAGTCCCAAGTGAACGATGCTGTTCAGTCGTGGCCACGAGCGGAGTTGCAGCAGAGGGCGCTCGTGGCCGTCGTCGTAAGAACGCCGCGCCGTGCGTGCATGGCGGCGCGCGGCGAAAGTAGGTGGCGCACACTTTATACTTGTGCGACACCACAATATCGACCCCAGAAATTAATATCAAGTGAAAATGTGGGCCATTATTCAGATACTAGGCAGTTACAGCCTCGTCGAAGTACAGCTTTTAAATATTCGCGCGATCGCGTTTGTCCTCACTCAGCCCGCTTCACTGTGGCCGCTTAATGCCAGAACGCGAAGTGCTGTGCAATGAAGGGACAACAGCGAGTCCCCCGAAGTGTGAAACTTGGAGAGCTAGCAAAGTAGAGGAGGAAATAATAATATAAATGAAACATATGTACTGTAACTCTTTCACGTTTACTCCACTTCAATAGTGTCAGCTTTACATATAACAAAATGATGTGCATAAAAGATACTGAAAAATACATTACTTTACTCTGCTTAAAAACCGTCTCATTCGTTTCCAGTGCAGCTGTGACGCGCTGCATAAAACGCAAACTGTTCATTGCATGTATTCTTAAGTTACGGAGACGGGCGAAGTGGTATTCGACGATCTGAAATCATCAAAGCAGGTTTCACCATCACTGACGACCTCAATTCTACGCCCAAGCTCCGTTGAAGCAAGGAAAGTGCTCGACGAATCTGACGGAGGTGAAATGGCAGCATCGTTATCGTCGACGTCATCCTCTTGAAAATCTGCGCCGCTATTTTCTTCTATATTCATCACGTCTTCATCAGTGCAGTTGTCTATAATATCTGTAACGCAGTTGAAAGACACAAGAAAAAGCATGAAGAAAGAGCCATGTACTTTATTTTAGCTTGTATAGTACTCTAATAACTGCATGTTACCGGTGAACTCTTTAAAGACCTTCAATTCTGTGACACTTAACCGTTGCAGATTAATCATTCCACGGCGCTCCTGGAGGCGTCGCACGACAGCCTGTCGGTTAAATGACAACGCGAACAGAGACCACTTTCTCGACTCCGCTCACAGCACTTCGCGTTCCGGCATTAAGCGGCTGCTTTGAAGCGGGTCGAGTGAGGAACAACCCGACCGCGCGAATGTTTAAAAGCTGTACTTTGAAGAGGCCGTAGCTGCCTAGTGTCTGAATAATGGCCCAAATTTTCACGTGATATCTAGCTCATATAATTTTTTTTTCTTTCCTCGAAAAAATATATGGGGTCGAGGTGATGATGTATCCTTGTTAGTGGCGCAAATTATCTGTACATCGTAATACTGAAACTGGAAGTACACATTGTTAATATGGTAACAAGTATTACCCCAGATTACGTAAGAACTGTTATCTGGGGTATTTCACGTTGGAATGTATATTTCTTTGCTTGTTACTATATCACGCTTAACTAGGATGACCACATGTCCTGCATTTTGCAGGATACTTCTTTTCTTTGAAGCCTTATCATGCGGCCCACAACGAGGTTAGAAAGTATTTAAAATATCCTGCATTTCAATGTTATCCTGCGAAATCCGATTATCGTTTTCATCAATGGAAGAGTAATTTTTCAGGTAATCAAGAATGGGACCCGTATACGCAAGATTCTTTTTTTTTCTGCGGAGGAAAGCAATTTCGTTGATGGTACAGATTCTGTCACACATGTCTGCAAGTTTTGTTTAACTAAATTTTCTTTTATTTGTAGTAATTATATTTAATTATCAAGGTGTTTCTAAATTGTAATTGATTAAGTACTGGCATATTTCGTGGCAGCAGTCGCGGTTATACGATTAATACAAGTGAATATTTTTGGTTAACGTAGTATCTGTTCTTTTGAGTTTTAATATTGAATTATTAGGTGATTTATTTTTTTGCTCTAATTTTTGAATCTGGGAAACTTATAAAAGAAACTAGTCATAGACATCGCTCGCATTGATGAGATACGTAAAATATCCGATAGTAGTAACATTAGAAGCACCAGTTGGCAAAACTCACATAGCGGAGAGCGGGGCAAGATGGGGTGGAGGGCAAGACGGGGTTTTTGTCATTTCTACCACGACAGATATCGCAACCTAGTGGCGAATAGTTGAAGTAGTACGCACTTGCTATGCGGGTGCCTGACAGTGCTGGCAGCCATTTTGAGCAAACCATTCTGAGTGAATACATCCAAACTTGTATTCCTCTGTGCTGATATAATTTTTCGTCATTTTCAGACGTCAAAAGGTAATAGAAGTAATTGTTTCTCATACTCTTATCAATGAAAAAACAGCTTCTTCAGCAATAAATTAACGCATGCAATTACTAATTGAATATAACCTTGATGCTACAATATTAACCTAACGTAAAAATGATCCCTGGGGGCAAGACGGAGTACCTAGTGGAAGGGCAAGATGGGTTACCCCATCTTGCCCTCCCACTAGGTACCCCGTCTTGCCCCACATGACATAACATGAGCTGCAACCATGTTGACAGCCGTAAACGGTTAAAAAAAAAAAAATTAAAAAAAAAAAAAAAAAAAAACGGGAATTTGCCATTTCGTACCAAACATCTTCCAAGATTTGAAGCTTCTGGCACTACAGACACTCCTTTAATTACAAGTGAGGCCGCTAACGTTTCTGTCAATAATGACCAAGGAGTGGCTTCAGTTGGCTCACATAAGCAGTTTGTTAGAGACAAGCGATGGTCCTGTCAACCAAGTCGGTACTAAAGAGCAAGATCTGTAGGCCTAAGCCCAGGCTGCTCATTTTGGAATGATAATAACCCCAATTACCACACTACAATGAAGCAGGCTTCTGAGAACAACATCAATCAATTAAGGTTTCTTTGCTGTTTCACCTGAACAGATTGTCCCGATCCCTCATGTCGGAAAGAAAAATATCCGAAAAACAGTCCTCAAAAAAGGAAAAACTTTTGTTGTTACTAGCTCCGCTTACAGAAGAGTATTCCTGGAGAGTGCAAGTAAAGTTAAGCCTGGAAAAAGGAAGGAACAAGAAGGAAAGATTCACCTGAAATACTGTTAAAAAAAACCTCTCTGTTTGTAAAGCAAAAGTGAGAAGAATAAAAAAAACAATGACGAACTTGGCAAAGAAGATAAAAAATGGAAGAAGAAAGCGCATTAGAAGAATATGACACTGCTTGCCTGTATTGCGGCTATTTCTACTCGCAGTCAACAGAAGGATGGGTGTCATGCGTCTCTTGCAAAAAAATGGGCTCATTGTTCATGTGAGGGAGAAGAGGACGAGGATACCGAGGTACATCACGTGTGTTCATATTGCTTACAAAACGACGATAATAACTGAATAGCAATAAACTGAACTTTAACATCACACAATGTTTACTTCATGCATTTTCATTAGGTATTATAATAATTGTTTTATAAATTTCAAAACCTGTGTTCATTGAATAATTTGATTACCTTTACCTTATTCAGTATTGAGGTAACCCATCTTGCCCCACCTGCATGGGGATCTTGCCCTCACTGTAGTGCAATATGGGGTACTTGGTAAACCCTGGGAAAATATACTTTTTAATAGTAATTACTAACAATTTTGTTCCTAATTTTTTTATAAACTAGAAACACTGAAGTTTAAGGTGGAATATCTGGTATTTTATTAGAGCAATTTGTAAGCCTACAAAAAATTGTTAAGTGCTTAAGTACCCCATCTTGCCCCGTTCTCCCCTATTCTGCAACTCATTTTCTGCTCTTTGTCGGATTTGAAAGTGGATGAAAGTCGTTAGTGCATGATCTGTCAAGTGATGTTTGAGATGTAAACATGCAGAATTGCGATTCCTGTATCAGTTTATTGTAGGTGTCAATTAGAAACTGGATTTTTCTGAACTAGAATTACTGTCCTATTGTTAAAAACACAGTCTCTATCGCAAGAGAGTAATTTTTTAATTGTTGTTAGGCAACCGGTTTCAGTCTGCTTGTGATACTGTCTTCAGGCGGTCGACAGTCGATTTCTACAGTTAATGGATCCTGACCCCCCCCCCTCACACACACACACACATACACACATACACACAGTTGGCCTCAAGATGGTTTCACAAGCAGACTGAAACCAGTTGCCTAACATCAATAAAAAATTCTCTTGTGATTGAGACTGTTTTATTAGAAATAGTATGTGATTAACGATCGATGTTTCTCCAAAATAGATAAATAAAATTAAATAAATAAATACATTATAAAATTGTTAGAATTATTGTGTTGGTCTAACCTGAATTGTGAGATTCAGTGGTTCAATGTTTAAAAAAGTTTGGATTTCGTACTTAAATACATTGCAAAGGAAATTAATTGCACAAAACTTTTGATAAACTCCCAAATGTGTGGATATGTTACTAACACTACAGTAAAGATCCGGAATGCACCTCACAAACTAACTCATTTAAGATGAGGTGAAAGAGTAGCAAAACTTCATGTGTGAAATATTGATGATGTAGTGTTGGTGACTTTACACCCTGCCTCTGTACTACAAATGCGTCAACAGAACGCTTTTTTATGTAATTTAATATATGTGGACCCACGAAGAATCCGTTCTTAAGCCATTAACACTAATTATTATTACAAAATTTAGAGTTCTACAATACAATTCTGAGAAACATTAAAGTGTGAAAATTAATTCATTCATGTGAAACATACACTGGATTATGTTTCACCATACACAGAACATAACATTCAACATAATTGTATTTAACCATTATCATTTGTTTCACTATATTTAGAGTGAACATGTTGAATGGTTAAGTATTATAAGTGTTGCATATTTTTCAAGTAATTTCCAAAAGAAAAAACAGGTGACCCAAATTAGGTACTATTATGGTGCATAACCGGTGCATCCTGCTTTCTTTCTCTGAAAATATGGCCACCGTACACTACTGCTCAAGACACGAACCATCATCTTCTGAGATATGGAAGCTTGATTTTACGCGCCAGTGACCATACTTCGGCATCAACGGGACATTTTAGAGTTGAAAGGTTTCCGTAAACAAAGAAAAATAATTATCATCATCAACAAATAAGCTGCGCGTGGTGTAGACAAAGATATTCTGAATATCAAAGTACGTCTTCACCATATTGAGGTAGGAGCTTGCAGTACTATCTGAGATGAAATTAACATTATTTTGTGACACTCACATAAACCATACTTCATGTTGGTGATAAAAAATCATGTATTTCAGCAATTAGAACCCAATGAACATTTTTCTCAAAGAGGATAATACTTTATTACTTTGACCCTGCATATTTCGGCACTTAACTCGATGATAACGCCTCTCTTGAAAGTGACTCACTTCACAGGAGAAGCGGAGCACAAAATTAAAATTAATACTCATTATAAGAACAAAGGGGAGTTTTGATACTTCTGGTTCATCTTATTAGGGATTATCGACTATGACAGTACAATGCATGGTACAATCACTAGGGCCGGTCAAAACAAAATGTTCTAGGAGTAAAATTCTAACTACGTGAAAAATTTAAATAAAATACAGGACATCTGATGTATGATTTTTTTAACTTAACTGTTGCCACAGTAGCGTGTACTATCATGACAATATTATAGGTGGGATTGACATACAAATAATTTTAAATTTCACGCCCAGACTTTCACAATAAAAAACGTCACAAAACTACAATAATTTCCTTTAACTGATATACAGGAAACAAAAATTTTAGCATCCATGCCAATAACAAAGAAACGAACAGCTTTACCCCCAGAGGTTCTTGAGGTCTTTCCTCTGCAGCGACAACAACCACGCACTGCCAGAGATACAAATAAACGTAATAGATGTTCATAGATATTATTGCATATATGTTACAGTTCAGATAATACAAATATAATCTCATACAGTGGCATACAATAACCTTTCAATATTTTTAACTATCCATTAAATAACTTTTCCAAACAACAGAAATATAGCTTAAGACAATTACTTAACATTAAAAGAAACATATAAATAAGTTGTGGTATGTTAAATATTAATAACACTGGTGGAAGATTTTGACAGACTGAGAGTACAAGTAAGAGCCAGTCATATTTTAGATGCAAATACTGGCGAAGTTTTCCCACGGGATACTTGTTCACCGAACAATATGCTCTAGGTTTGACTCACACAACATACTATGTAATGCTCTCCTCAACATAGTAAAAGGTATCTCCCAGAATGCCGACCGCGGTGGCCGAGGGGACTGCGGGGCTCCAGTCACGGTCTGCAAGGCCACTACTGTCGGGGGTTCGAATCCCCCCTCGGGCATGGATATTTGTGCCTTCCTTAGTTGTAGCTAGTTGATAAGTAGTTTGTAAGTTTAGGGACTGATGACCCCGTAGTTAAGTCCCATAAGCTCTACAAACATTTTACCATTTTGATCTCCCAGAATAAAATATGAAAGAGCAAGCAAATGGCTACATTTTCAATTCTTGCAAAAACTGAAAAATATGAAAATTAAAAATTTAGATTCCCTAATTTCCTAAATTTTTACTGCTCTGGAATACATAGCATACTAAAAGTTACAAAACAACATATGACAATATAAGATATTATTAAGTCCGAAAAATAAAGCAATATCACAACTGCAGTTTATTGCCTATAATTAATGCTGAGGGTTTCTTTTAAACCTATTGAAATGAAACATTTCACATTGGTTGAAATTTAAAAAGTCATTTTCTTGTACACCAAAATCTTTTAGTATCCATACGAATAGAATCTAAAAGCCGGACTGTTATGCCAATGAAAGTTTTCTTTCCTGAAATAAAAAATTAAGTTGAAAAATTCTGCAACATTTTAACATCGAAGCAGAATGACTTGTCGTGGACTTTATCCGTCTCTAAAAAGATTTTGATACCTTAACGTTTATATGACACGATATGGCCTCTTTGGTTTTAAACTTCACTCACTTTTATTCATTTTTACCCCTTTTTAAAGGAACACTTTACACATTTATCTTGACGCGCAGACGAAGTAATGCAGAACACTCACACTGCAGCTGGGTGGTGTTCTGTAATGCGGAGCAGCCTCCGCGATGGTTATGTGAGTGCCCCATCGGACACTGCCGCTATTTACATCGACTTCCCAGGCTGCTGGGAGCTTGGCCTGATGTGGCTCTTTCCTCTCGTTTTCGACGTTCATAAACTGTTCAAATATTTGTAAATCTATCGGAGCAAACTGCGTGGTCATCAGTAGGTAGCTTACAAACTACTTAAACTAAGTTAAACTAACCTAAGGACAAACACACACCGATGCCCCAGGGAGAACTCGAACCTCCGACGGCGAGCATCCGCGCGCTCCGCAGCGAGACGCCTTAGACTCCTTGGACGTTCGTATTCTTATCTCATGTGTACATGAAAAGTTCCCAGCAAAATTATTAAAGCATCAAATTAGTACACCATAAAAGAAATTAAGAAAATTACAAAATTTTTAAACTACTTTTACAGAACATTATACTCGTTTTATCATTGCATTTATCATGTATTTGTTGCCCTTACAAGGAGACCACATGGGTGGCTGATTTTAGAATTCTCAAAAACTCTCGAGAAAATCGACTTTGAAGTTTTGCGAGTAAGCGTAAGTGCCTATCATTAAATGACTTGTAGCATCTATCAGCGTAGTACAGTATCGTTCTGGCCTTTCAAAGCTAGGATTAGTGGTTCGTATCCTGCCGTTGCATATATATCGTTCTGATCGAATACTTACACAATTTAGTATCTAATGGTAAGTTAATTTATTCGTAAATTCCTATGTTTTATAGAAGGGTGTTAATCCTAATGTTTCAATAAATAAAAGGTTACATTTTCATTTTTTACAGTATTAGTTGACGATGGTAGTCTTTGATTATTCAGTTTGTGAAGAACTGTGACACTGTTTTTGAAAAGTCATCTCCATAACTTTCCAAGCAGATGGCTTTCCAAACAGTACTCTACTCAACCATCGTTTTTCGTGACAACAAGGTTTTCAGTTCGTGTACATATACATAACCAAAAAATGACACAACATGTGGAATTAGAGATCCGAAAATGTCTTATATAACTGAATTCGAAAACGAATAAATAAATTGGGACTTAAACCATAGATCCTACGCTTGGCAGGCCATGAGGCTGCCATTTGCTTGGATAACAGAGCAAAAATTTATCACTGCCTTCACTCGACAGTAAGAGCCTACTTTCCTTTCTTTAGAGATGTCAAAGTTACTTGACATTCAAAGGTCATGTGCACACTACTCTAGTGAATCAAAGATAGTTGTGATAGATAGGTACATAGGTACTTACCTTATACCTTTATTTGTTTAAGTGTTACTTTACTGTTTCTGCGAGTTTATGTTTAATTAATGTTTATTTGTAACACTTCAGACGTTACGTGTTTTTACTCTCGTCACTACTGTATTCAAGAGAAAGATCCACATCAGAATAATTGTTGATAATTTCTAATAACAAGATAATAATTACTCAAAACGGTCGTGTTTCGTTTGTGCTATGATGTTTAGAGAGCGAATAATAACTGCATATGTAATTTTACATAATGTAGTCTTTGTTGCAAAACAGTAGATATTTTCTTTTGTAATCCTGATTTCTCTTTGGAGCTCATGAATCGTATCAATCATCAATAGCTGAAGACAAAGTCTGTTGTATACTGGGTATTATTGTCATGGTGTGGTATTTCTTTTGTCGATACTGTAGTTGTGTCAAATGTGTTTAATTCATCCTATCCTTCTGAAGAATGATAGCGAAGAACAAGGGCGCATTCAGGGGGGAGGCACAGGGGCACGTAATCCCCTCTACCCCAGACGGCTCGACGAAATATGAGAGAGAGAAAGAGAAAGAGAGAGAGAGAGATGGTGAGGAAGGGAGAGAGGGAAAGAATCTTAGCATTAGAATTATTTACGTACGGGCAGCATATAATTGAGAGTTTAAAAATACAAAATCCCTGTAATTAACATAACGTAATTTCACTGTTTGTGTTATGCTACCATTTAATTGCTTCTTGCTTTTTTTGTCAGTAGTTTACGATAAAAATAAATAAAAGTTGTTTATTGTTTCGTGATTACTTGGGAGATAAATGAGCTATTGTGTATGTTTTACTCATACGTAAATAAAGGATTTAATTAGGTAAAAGCACTGAGAATTTCAAGGGCTGCGATTAGGTTGGCCCACTCAGATGTTTTCAGTAAACGGTTTATCTGATTCTTTTCCTAGACTCTAAGAAATGGTACTCACAGCCATTATAAACAGTTTTATTTGAAGCTACACGTTTTGATTTTCCAGTTATTGGAGCAAATTAGAAATTTCAACGGCATTTTTCCTCACATCAGATACAAGCTTTTTCATGGTAGTAGAAATTCTTCTTGAAACACACTCAAGTATAAATTGCGGAATCAAATTTTCACACTGCAGCGGAGTCTGCGCTTATATATAACTTTCTGGTACATTAAAATTGTACCAGGGATTCGAACCTTCGATCTTTGACTTTCACGGGCAAGCGCTCTGCTGTCTGAACTATCCCGACACCTTCACAGTCCGTCGTCACAACTTTAATTCTGCCTGTTCCTCGCCTCCTACTTTCCAGACTTTACAGAAGTCCTCCTGCGAACCTAGCTGGACTAGCACTTCTGGAAGAAAGAATGCCGCGACGGAGCCGCCGAACGCATTGAGGTGCTATGCTACGATGCGCCAGACGTTACCCGTCGGGGATTCCAATCCGCCTCGGGCATGGATGTTTGTGTCGTCTTTAGTATAAGGTAGTTCATAAGTAGTTTGTAAGTTCATGGGCTGATAACCCCACAGTAAAGTCCCTTAAGTTTAACAAACATTTGAACATTTTAGAAGAAACGATGTGGTGGAGACATGGCTTAGCCACAGACTAAGGGATGATTCCAGAATGAGGAGTGCTATTTCTGAAAGGTTCACAGGAGAACTTCTGTGAAGTTTGGAAAGTAAGAGGGAGGCGAGGTAATAGCAGAAGTAATGTTTTGCCAGGTATTGTGTGCCAAGATAGCTCAGACGGTAGTGCGCTTCTCAGCGAATAGCAAAGGTCCCAGGTTCGGAGCCAACAATGTGAAACCTGAACTGTTCCAGACATAATGAATGTTCAAACAACTACCAGGTATGCTGACGGGTGACGTCGTTGACAACCGAAAACAAACTAGAAAGCGTCCTTATAAACATATATGGTGGTTTTTGTTAAAATTCTGCTTGGAATCCGGCAATGTCTCTCGTCAAGAAACAGGTAATCTATCAGCAACAATCGTCGGGATTGTTAAATTTTACATTTTTATTGAATTCGCTCTGCCAATTCAATTATGGATTGGGATATTCCTGTATGGGTGCAACATTTGAATGAATTATTTTTCCTTGTACGTACCACTGCTATGTATAATTAAAAAAATTCAATTACCACCATTGGTATGATTTAGTTAAATTATTACAACACAATCAGGATTGCGAACGTGAAGTCAATTTAAAGCAATGACGGACAGTTTTGCGTACAGACGACATTCTACTTAGCAACATTACATAAATCTTCGCCGCGGCGGAGCGGCCGAGCCCATTGAGGCGCTATGCTCCGATGTGCGAAGCCGGTTCCCGTCGGGTGTTCGAATCCCCTCCTCGGGCATGGATGTTTATCCTGTCTTTAGCATAAATTAGGTCATAAGTAGTTTGTAAGTTTGGGGACTGATGACCCCGCACTTAAATCCCGTAACCTTTACAAACATTTTGAACCTAAATCTACATTGCGTTGTAACATAACCTAAGCCCTCAAATGGAGGCATAGGCGGATCAAAGGGGGAGGGGGATGGCGAAGGGTCGTTCGCCCCCTCCTCTCAGTAGCACCTTATTTTTTAAATTTATTTTATTTATATTTACTTTTCCAAAGAATGCTATCTCTTCATTGAGTCTTCAAAATTGTGAGACGTTTGTTCGATTGGGCCTGGGGTAAAGAGGGATGGACGGTACTAGAGTATTTGTACTGAGCCACAGCTTAGCTGGCGATGAGAATTCATTCACCGCCCACCGCTACCCCACCCCCAGCAGGTCGTCCTGGATCCGCCCCTGAATGGAGGTAGTTTTATCTACAAAAAATAAATGAATAAATAAATAAATAAACAATGAAAAATAAAAATAATAAAAATGACCTCTAATGAATTGCCTCATTTGAGGTTTGGTTCTGCTGTCTGCTGGGGACATGCCGTCGATAGGAGTCACGTGTGTTTTCTGCCTTTGTATCATATATATGGTGCATGAATGATTGTGTCGTTACAGTGAAGTTTGAGGAGATGCCGCATACTCGTGAACATAGATCTGTCAGCGGCTTACAGATCAAAGCATCCATTTGCACTGCAGGTAGAATAGTGAGACAATCGGATGTGGAAGCGCGTGGACGGAGAACTGCACGGGATATGTGTGCAGCGCGTGGAGGGAGAACTGCACGGGATACGCCTGCAGCCGAACACATGTGCGCGAGCCAAGCAGCGCTGACATCCAGCCAAGTCGTCTTCGTATTTCACTGTCTTTGTATCAGATAGCATATGCCCTCTCAATGCAGTTGAAACTTTACAACAACTGGAGAAGTCTCGACGCGGAAAGAACATTTTGTTGCAGACTTGCGTTTTAGAATATATTTTTGCTGACTTGTCTCAGTGCAAGAGACTCTACTTTTTAAGTTCACGCCCCGACCGGAGTTTGCCGCCATCTTCGCTTCCTGAGGATAAAAGTTGGACTTTATCGTAAATCGAGCGCAGAAGCTGTGTCGCCCTACCACCAGACGTCCGAGACGCGGCCAGACTTTTCAGGCCACGGCGAGAATTCGGTGCGATCGAGAGGCGTTTGCTTTATACGGAACTCGGGGACCGCGGACTTCTCTTCCCGAACTTGAGCCAAGTTAATTAAAGGCACAGCAGCAATTCACCCAAGCGGGGGGATAATGCTTCTTATTATTTTCTGGGACCCTTCTCACAGTTTGTTATTCCAAGTGCATTAATTAGTTCTGATCATCAGTTAGTGACAGTTTTTGTGTTCGTTCTTTTCCATCATTTGCAATTCCATGCTACCCCTACATGCCAAGGCAATGTTGTCTTTTCAAATCGCTGAAGTATCATTGCGTATCCTTTGTAAATGCAGTTACGTTCATCCTAAAGTGTATCAGTTTTTATAACAAACTTCAAAGAGTGGCCTTTATTTCTATTCAGCTGATACATTTTATCTTCCATTAGTGAATTTGAGTTTCTCAATTATTTATTAATTATAATATTCTGTTACGCCACGTACTCCCCTCTCCTCCTCCACCCTCCCTCTCTCCCTCTCTCTCTTCCTTGTCCTTCTCCTCTCTAAGCCTAATTTCCTCTTATTTCTCTACCTTCGCGTCCTCTTCCTCCTCCTCTGCCTTCCATCCCCTCTATTACCCATCCATATAAGGTATGATTTGCTTTTCGTCCCAACTGTTTTATATATCATGTACAATATGTAAGAAAAGAAGAACACATGATAAATACAAAATAAGAACACATATTAAAAGACAAGACAAGAGAATGTAGTCCACTGTCGCAGAAATGTAATTTCTTATTTAAAACTCGCTGTAAGCCCGGAGTTGCCCGGTTGTCATTTATCCTACACTCTCGTAGTACACATCCTCTTGCCCCCTCTCTCTGCACCCACATCTTTCTCTCCCATCTCTCTTTTTTCTACTTTTTCGTCTCTCGGCAGAGTTTTCTGACAGGTACCCTCTGTTATGTACCATACATGTATGTACCCAGTGATCTTCCTTTTGGCTTAATGGTTATGTGTGAAAAAAATTCATGAAGATTGGAGGAAAACTATGCATTTTGTAAAATTCCGTAAGTAGAGTTCCCTCCACCATGCGCCGAACGAAATTTTATACAGGCAGTGACATTCCTCTTGTTTTTAAGGTAGAGTTTGCAAAATTTCATCAATATCGCAACAAAACTATAGATTTCTATGCAACAGAAACGCAGGGTTACATTGAAAAGCACACTTTGTTTTTTTCAAGTATTCCAGTTTTATTTCGTTCTCAAGTTATGGCGTGACCAAGGTATTTAGAGATCCATTTTTATGTTCTAAAGTATCCTTCCCCATGCACCGTATGAAAATTAAGCTAGACAGTGACATTCCTCTCGTTGTGAAGTTCAAGCGTGCGAAATTTCGTGAAGATCGGAATGGAACTGTATATTTCGTGCGTCTGTAGGAGAAGTATGCTCCGCCATGCACCTAGCACAAAATACTATCTTAAAGGACGTTCTATATCTATAAACTATATTCCTCCCAAATTTCACCTTTATAGGTGAAGTAGTTTTCGAGTTTTCGTGTTTTGTCAGTGAGTGTCTTTTCGCTTTTATGCAGATAGGGATTAAGAAACAGATTGCTTAATTTTGGTTGCAAGAGTATTAAGGGAGACTAACAGAAAAAAAAACAGTAAAATGCAAATCCGTAATGTTAACTTTATTTGATAC
The DNA here is from genome assembly GCA_026315105.1 of Locusta migratoria. NCBI lineage: Eukaryota > Metazoa > Arthropoda > Insecta > Orthoptera > Acrididae > Locusta > Locusta migratoria. Next base: position 145,959,111 of record CM048746.1, read on the forward strand.
AAGGCCTGATGCGATAGTTTTACGGTATCTACAGTGAAACTGTTGTGAGCGGTAGACTTATTTTCGTTTAATCATTTCATGTCAGTTACAAAACTCTGCATAAAAGTCGACCACTGTACGAAACAAGAGCTTTGTTTTAACATCTTATTAGCAAATAAGGTCCATGTGAACTACTGGTTACTCCCTGCTACAAAGACTTAGTCCCTGGCCCAAACTGAGAACTGACTCGTTTCAAATTACTTCAACAACAGGAAGTTAATACTACAGTGGTTAATATACATAGCAGCTCACACGTTATTACACACAGGCATTAATAAGCAAGCCACCACAATTAAATTTATCTCAGAAAGGTGGCTATGAAAACATTTATAGCGGAACGGAGTTTAGACATAAGAAAAATTGCATCTGATCTTGTTCTCAGCACTTTCGAAGAACAATATTAAATAATAGAGGGAAGGTGCTCTAAAACTACAATTTATAGGCATCTTACGGATTGTGATGAACTTAAACATTTTTATTCAGATAGAAAAGAAGCAAAATGGGGAACCAATTTTGTTAATACAATAAAAATGCGTCTCTTACAGGGATTAATTCGGACAGTGCCCAACCTGAATTATACATGATTTAACGCTACTGGAGGGGGGGGGGATTCGCAAACAACACTCATTCGCTCACACACACGCAATGTAACAGCGAAACTCGCCAAAATTAGCGTGTAGAGACTAGGCGGAAGCATGCGCCGCTATCGTAGGCGAAATTCAGCAAGTCGGAGGTAGCACAAAACACAATATACAAAAACACTTTGAAGCTAGCTCTGGTCTGTCGTGCCTATTTTGAGATGTTGCGTGTGTATACCCAAGTTAAATTACATCTGAACTGGACCGCGAGCAAACACGCTAACGGCGACACACGGCTACGTTACATGAACGCACTCCACTGAAGGTGAAGTGGTTGGAAATATGATTCATTATACAGAATCAGGATGGATTCTTATGTTGCAATCTGTTAAAAATCGATCTAGGTACTGGTTTTATAAGAGAAGTGGCGTGAATTCAGGCGACTAGTTGCAAACCCCGGAAGTCGGAACTCGGACCCACGTAGTTCCGAAAACCGATAAAATTGAATAAATTCAGTTTCCGAAAAATAAAGAAAATTAACTACAGCATGCAACCCATAGAAATGTTTAGAGTTATATAAGGAAGCGAATAAAATACAGCTACACGCGATAGGGGACGATTACAGAGACGGATGAGGCTCTGTCTCAGAAAAACCACAAATATGAAATAATTACGAAGTCGGAAAAAAACATTAAGAATTACAGCATGCAACCCATATAAATGTTTAGAATTACGTAAGGAAGCTATTGAAGGAGTTTGTACAAGGCTCAGAGAGAATTACTGACAAAGACAGAGGGAAGAAGAAATGGCAAAATTAAAATAGGCGGGGAGAGAAGATCGCGAAATATTAGTGGACATCAGAAGGATACTCGCATAGTTACTTGCCTGATGGGCATGGAACAAACAAGAGTGAAAGCTGAAGGCTTTGTTATATGAATCAGTCACATGGAACACATATCACTCACAGAAGGAAAGGATGAGAAGATTTTTACATGCACTGTACAAAAGTGAACGTATTACCTATTAGAAATCGGGCTGCACACAGCTAGGAACTATTTACACAGAGTTCATACGCCGCCACATAATCACAAAAGATTTTAACATACCAGGCCGTTATCAAACTGCAACTAGAATCACACACACACCGCGTTTATCTATTGGAAATCACGGAATTGAAAAACGAGAGCACATTTCCGCACATGATCGGAGAAAATTTTCCAAAATAATGATTCTCAGTTCACGGATCTAAGTTAAAAGTGCTAGTGAAAGAAACGATACCATCTCCAAAAACAAGAGCAGAACCAACCTTACCTCACCATAAGACCAGCACAGAATGGCCAGACCGAGCGGCCACGAGACGCGGAAAGCCACCAGAAGCCGGAAAATCCAAGATCAGCAGTGGTGGGGACGGATAGCGAGTAGACTCGCGCCGGAGAGGGAAGGCTCGCCAACTAGCTTGCAACCAAAGGGTGTGGAAACCTCTTTGGTAGTATCAGCAGCTATCGACACTGAGCCAGAGAGAACGATGCAAAGTCACCTGTCACTCCCTACGTTCAGATAGCCATAGACTCTCACACCCATTTAAAAGTGAAACAACTGCACATTCTCACAGGGACAGTGGCGTAGTGGAGAAGCCGTACTTATGTCACATTAATTAATATAATAATAAATTATTATCATAACGAAATAAGAAAAACCTAGCAATATTAACTAATATTTTAACGCATAAAATAAAAATGCGAATCCTCAAGCCTTGAATATAGTGGGGTTCAAGTTTTAACAAAATGATAATCTAGCGACATTAAATAAATTATAACTTTACAGAAATATACAAAAAAATATACAGACGGTTGCCTTTCAACGTCTGAAATTACATGCAAATGTAGTTGCAGGTCCCTAACTACTCCCATTTTCCAATAATTGACGCAGAGATCTAGGCATTCTCACGCTGTGGCCTCTCATTATTTATGACGTCATACCTCCTGGGCTATATATATATATATAGACTAGCTGAAATCCGGCGTCCCCTGGTACATATGTATCATAATCGAAAATTGGTACACATCTCATTCTCTCTCTATCCACATTCTCTTAGCTTCTCTGCCCATATTCTCCTCCATTCCTCGCCCCAGTCTCTCTCTCTCTGTCTATCTCTCTCGCTCTCATCCTCATCCCCCCTCAATCCATTAATTTCCTCCTTCACATCTCTCCACCCATATCCCCCTTTCTTTGCCAACCAACTCCTCGTCTCTGTCTAATTCCTTCTCCACCTCCTCAGTCCATTGCCTTCTCCATCTGTGAAAAATTATATAACTCCGTTAACTGTCGTGGTAATAGAAATGGTATCTGAGATTACTACAAAATAATGTCCACGATACAGCGTATCCCAGGTAGACAGAAATATTCCTCGTCTTCTGAAGATTAAGTGTGCAAAATACCATCAATGTACCAATGAAACCGTAGATTTTGTCCACGTTCGTAAGTAAAGTACCCTCTGACATGCACCATAGAAAATTTTACGTAAACACTGACTTTTCTATTGTTTTGAAGAGTATAAAGTTGCATCTGATTCGAACGAATGGTACGGCAGTGCATAAAATGTTAACTAACGTTATGCGGCAGTTACCAGCCAGTCTCACTGTTTGAGAAGTTATATGGGCTGAACTACGTGCCGTACCGTGATTATAATTACTGCAATAATCTACCGCTAAAGTTCAAGTGATATGTTTACAAAGTTCCATCGCAAATGGGTGAACAGTGCAGCAGCACATGGAATACGAAGAAACAAACAAACAAGAACGATACGATTTATTTTTTATTTAAAAAACATATAATTAAAAAATTAGAAAAATAAACCTCTACAGCCGTGGACTACTTTCGTTACAAAACTTTTAGAAACCTGTAGTATCAGAATGCCAAAATCGAGTGGAATCACTATTAGATATGCTAAAGTATCGTCACGACGCGGGGATGGCAACACGCTCTCACGTGCTACGCTACAGATTACACGGCCACGTTTGCAGAAGATTGCTGTCCTCACTCGTATTGATGGTGTATGTTGTCTATTGTAGTGGATCTGTTGCAACTTAGTGACCTCAGCGGTGGTCCCTTACGGAAAAAAATCTGCGTTGCACAATACTCGGTCAAAAAATCGTAACTATAGTTAAATATAAAAAGACAACTTATTACCAAATAACAAATCTTCAATGTACTTAAGTAGGTATCCTAATTCTTAAGCAGTTGCAAACATGCATTGCCAAAAAAAAAAAAAAAAAAAAAAAAAAAAAAAAAAAAAAAAAAGTATTTAATTATGTTAATGATTCTCTGTTTGCACATAAGTCAGAGAGTAGGCAATATTCACATTATTCAATATTAATAATAGCACAGATTCATCACTCAGTTCCCTTAAAAGTGCTTCAATAGAGTATGTAGTGGGCATTATTGTTTTTTTTTCTGTTTTATATAAGTGTGCACTTGAAGCCGAAAACTAAATGTTTTGACTAAATTAGGAACGATTCTTTGTTGTATGTTGTAGACAGTGAAAGGAGAATGCTAATTTCCACGTAACATTTTCTTTGCTTTATAAAATTTTTAATAGTGACTGGAAATGGTAAAACATCGCCCAACAACGAAATATTATGAAATTACGGAGCTCCGCCACCATCCTCCAAGTTATCGTCTCCAGGGGAAATTTGCCTTGAAAATAGGCACAGTAATTCCGGTCCTATTCAAGTAGTTTCTTAGTAACACTTTCCAGTCCTTTCAGCAAGCGAACAGGTATCTGTATTACGATAGTTAAGCATTTCAAGATTACAATTTCGAAGTAAAAATAGTAAAGAGAAAATTAACAAACATATAAAAACGAATGAAAGGATACCCTAATTTTCCTGTACATTGTTTTTTTATTTTAATTTTTTAAATTTAATTTCATTTATTTTTACTTTTGTTTTTACCTCGAAAGTGATCTTTGGTGCTGCAAACATTTCGTAGACTTGTTGTAACGATAATTTTCATTTTTGAGTCTCCCTAAGAGTATTATGTAAAGAAACCTAGTTGTAATTACACAATGCGTGCCTCCTAATAATTTCTTATCTCTTTGTCATAGCCGAAGTTACCCTGAAAATTCACTCTCACGCTCTTAAAATTAATTCTGTCAAACACGAATTCTTGCTAAAAATTACCTTTGGTTTATACATATTAAGAAATATTTACCTTATACACCTGCTAACAAATTAATACCTTACACAAGCAAAATTCGGCTGCACGTCCTGTGAAGTGTTGATTTTTTGATGCACTCTGATCAATTGTCTCACCATTGTGCTTTTAGATTTAGGGTATTGGATTTTTTCCCAGGTTTTAATAAAAATCATGATGTCGACCCTTGATATGAACATTAATGACAATTATATTTAAAATTAATTTGCATATTGTGAGATTACCGCCCATTAGAAATATTGGTAATGAATAGCATTTGTAATTAAACAGTATGAAGTTCACTGCATACATTGACCATGCCACTGCACCAAATGTTACACAATTTTAATCTTAATAATTATGGTAGCAATGTATGTACGCAGTTGGGTGACAACATTTATAGTTAGGCCATAGGCAGAAATTCTGCACGTTGAGATTTGCTGTGTGCTTGTAACTGAGGGGAGGCAGCGAGCAGGCCGACGTTGGTGGCTTGTTCCAGCTTAGGATTTTCCAGGCTCGTTTCCGGCGAGGGGAGAGAGGGAAAATGGCGAGTGCCAGGTGCAGTGCAGTGCACAGCGTGAAATAAAATATTCTAATACTACTTGCATTTGAAGTAATAAGATGCAGTTAGGAACCTTTAACGCCCTCATTACAAAATAGCCTGTTGACAAAAAAACAATACATTTGCTGATATAGTCACATCTGGCGTAATATGTTTGACACTAAAAACATAATTTCATTATATGAAAAGTAATAAATTACCAACGAATACAAGACAGTTACACAACTAGCATGGCAATGTTTGTTTATAAAAGTAATATATTAACTATTTCTTATTTTATTTTTCAATTAATCTTGTGTATTTTATCTTGAAATATTCAGTTAAATCACTTATCTGTGATATAAGAAATTGCACGATTATAATAAATAGTACAAAGGATGTTTATACCAATATAAAAACCTAAGAAGACATTTGTTTAATGTGTAGTGTAATTATTTTGATTTTAAGTAAAGTTTTAGAAATGTATAGGCTGAGCGCTGTACGTTGGCAAGTCGGTTAGAACAGCTCACATGGGGAAGTTGATGACGTAGGGAAAAAACCCGCACTAAATTAAAGTGACTGTGTTTTGTTAATGTAACAGGTGTCGTCGCATAGGCATGAACATAAACGGTGTTTGAGACAGGCAAATGGTGTGAAAACAATTTGTGACAAATATTCATTTTTTCTGGGGGCTCACGAGCTGTAACTTTATTTGACAAATGTGTCGACGTACAGACGTATCAGCCACAGGGTTTTAAAGTGGTGTAATAAACAACATAAAGTGATCTTTAACGTGTTCTCAGAAGTAGTTAGTACACACTTTTCTCACATGAACTTACTTTATTATGCATTTTTTTGTTAATCATATGCAGGGAAGGAAAGCTGCGAACGTGTGGTATCATCCCCTACAAAACGAGACAAACAGTAGTAATCACAGTTCCAGTGTTTTTGCATGTTTAGGAATATGGTTCGCAATTGGTGGTTGTGAGTTTTAAAAATTAAACTTTCCCTATTTAAACTCTCACCCCGATCTTCACCCTCGCAATATCTGTGATTTTGCATATTTGCATAGCAGTGGACCGTCTCTGACGAGTAAAAGTATCCACTTAGTACGGTTTTCCCTTTTTTTGATGTGACGTCATACAGCCTATGCCTATCTTAAAGTGACGAGGTGCATCTTCTGAATTCTACGTGACTTGCTGTTAGTTTCTTCAAAGCAGAAGCCAAGGGTACAGTGTTAGATAGCCACTGTGCAATAAAATTCAGTTGGAAGTTGATACAGAGTTGCGCAACAACAAGTTTTCACGGTTATACAGTCCCTAAACTTATAAAATACTTATAAAGTATCTGATACTGAAGACAAACAAACATCCATGCTTGAGGGAGGATTCGAACCCCCGACGGGGAGGGCGGTCAGGAGAGGGAGGTTGTGGCGTTGTCCCTGGTATCTTCCCTTGTTAGTAATTCTTTTGGCGCCCAGGCATTGTCTCGCAATTTCGATATTTAGTTGCCGCCTTCAGCCATCGGTGGCGCTGCGCTGTAACGACAGTGCGCCGGAATCACGAGGCGTGGTTCGGTAAGGGAGAACGTGCAATGGCATGCTGGCTTACTAGCTGTGATGTGAGAGAGCCCGTCGATTGGTGGCCCGGAGCATAACCAGTTTCCATTGGCTGGATCCAAACACGAAAGAGCTTACTCCGTCGATTTGAACTTCTAATGGAGGCTTGCGTGAGCTGCGATATATGGAAGTTCGGAAAGAGTACGGAGCGGAGTTGAATGGAGTGTTGAACCTCTGAGGTGAGGGTCGCAGTTTGCCCTGTTAGCGGTGCAAGCGTGTCATCGCCTTGGACTGGAACTACTTGCTCGGGATGCAGTCTGGATCGGCTGCTACACTCCTGGCCATTAAAATTGCTACACCACGAAGATGACGTGCAACAGACGCGAAATTTAGCCGAAAGGAAGAAGATGTTGTGATACACAAATGATCAGGTTTCCAGAGCATTCACACAAGGTTGCGGCGGTGGCGACACCTACAGCGTGATGATATGAGGAAAGTTTCCAACCGATTTCTCATACACAAACAGCAGTTATCGGCCTGGCCTGGTGAGACGTTGTGTGATGCCTCGTGTAAGGAGTAGATATGCGTACCACCACTTTGATAAAGGTCGGATGGTGGCCTATCGCGACTGCGGTTTATCGTATCGCGACATTCCTGCTCGCGTTGTTCGCGATCCAATGACTGTTACCAGAATATAGAATCGGTGGAATCAGGAGGCCAATACGGAACGCCGTGCTGGACACCAACGGCTTCGTATCACTAGCAGTCGAGATGACAGGCAACTGATCCGCGTAGCTGTAACGGATCGTGCAGCGACGTCTCGATCCCTGAGTCAACAGATGGGGACATTTGCAAGACAACAACCATCTGCACGAACATTTCGATGACGTTTGCAGCAGCATGGACTATCAGCTCCAAGACCATAGCTGCGGTTATCTTTGACGCTGCATCAATGACAGGAGCGCCTACGATAGTCTAAGCAACCACTTACCTGGGTGCACGAAAAGTAAAACGTCATTTTTTCGGATGACTGAAGGTTCTGTCTACAGCATCATGATGGTCGCATCCGTTTTTGGCGACATCGCGGTGAACACACATTGGAAGCATGTATTCGTCATCGTCATACTGGCGTATCACCCGGCGTCATAGTATGAGTTCCATTGGTTATACGTCTCGGTAACCTTTTGTTCGCATCGACGGTACTTTGAACAGTGGCCGTACATTTGAGATGTGCTGCGACTCGTTGCTCTACCCTTCATTCGATCCCTGTGAAACCCTACATTTCAGCAGGATAATGCATGACCGCATGTTGCACGTCCTGTATGGGCATTTCTGGATTCGGAAAATGTTCAACTGTCCTGGCCAGCATATTCTCCAGATCTCTCACCAATTGAAAACGTTGGTCAGTGGTGGCCGAGCAACTGTCTAGTCAGGATTCGCCAGTCACTACTCTTGACGCACTGTGGTATCGTGTTGAAGCTGCATGGACATATTTACCTGTACACGGCATCCAAGTTCTGTTTGACTCAATGCCCAGGTGTATCAAGGCCGTTATTACGGCCAGAGGTGGTTGTTTTGGGCACTGATTTCTCAAACTGCGCGAAAATTTAATCACATGTTGGTTCTAGTGTAATGTATTTGTCCAATGAATATACGTTTATCACCTGTATAATGGAGTTAAGTATTGCCCCTTGTTGTCTCGCGAGAGGTGCAGAGTTTTCAGGCAGCCGTGCTTTCTACATCTACATGGGATACTCTGAAAAACACATTTAAGAGCCTGGCAGAGGGTTCATCGAACCACCATTATACTATTTATCTCCCATTCCATTCTCGAATAGCGCGCGGGAAGAAAGAACACCTGAATCTCTCTGTTCGAGCTCTGATTTCTCGTATTTTATTCTGATGATCATTTCTACCCATGAAAGTGGGAGTCAACAATATATTTTCGCATTCGGAGGAGAATGTTGGCGATTGGAGTTTCGCAAGTAGCCCACGCCGCAGCGATAAGCGCCGTTGTTGTAATGATTCCCATCCCAAATCCTGTATCATTTCCGTAACGCTGTCTCCCCTATATCGTGACAATACGAAAGCTTCAGTCATCGTAATCCTCTGGAGTGCAAGTGCTTCTATTAGTGGGTTACGTAGTGACTTTTCACGTATTCGGCAACTTAGATGCTGTGTGATATTCCAGTGTTTAACGCAAATTGTGTACTGTTTATAGCCCTTTTTAAGTAAACCAGCGCTTTCTTTTGCTTTGTTGCAGCCTTCGGTGCGGTAGGTACCCAGTTTGTTGGTCGTGATCAAAGAGAAGACTTTTTTACTTGACTCCTCTTTTCCTTCCCCCACGTAAGATTTACGTGGGAAGATCTGCGAGGGTTTTGTTTTTGGTTTGAGATCATTGTGGTATTGAGATTATTCCCTGCATTGGGTGGGTCATAACTCCCTTGTTATTCCATCTGGTCGCTTATTTTTAGCGGCGTTGCAGCATGACGTCACGGACTGCTGAGGCTGGACGTACACACGCTACTTAGGAGTAGGGACGTTTCTACCAAGACACTCTTCTGTAATCACCCTTGGTTCTGGGTTGTTGTTACAGGTATTTCGGGCGACATCATAATAAAAGTTTCTGACAGCACGGTAAGTAGTAAGAAGCCCTTGGTGACTTTATTGAACTTTCCGCCTATGATCGCCTATCAAGTTCGGTGTACGCTTATCACGTCCGAACGACAAGACGCAGAGACTTAAATATTTGTACAGTTACTAGTTTATACCTGAGGAAGGTTTTAGGCACGCTTTTATAACAATCTGATAGCAATTTATTTAATATAACGCGAAATGCGGAACAATAATTACTCTTTGAAAATTATATATACTCTTTGAAAATGGTTTTATTGGTTGAGGGTTGATAATGATAAAATGGTGGAGTATATTGGAATGGGAAGTTATTGGTGTATATAAAATTCTACGTGTGTGTGTGTGTGTGTGTGTGTGTGTGTGTTAATATTTCGCTCTGCAGCGAAAACTACAGAACGCAAACGAATGGTCGGTGTTAAATTGTTGTCCGAAGTCTTCCGTTGTACACCATAGCAGTTCCACACCGATAGCTATAAGGGGGTGGAAGATATGGTGGTTGAAAGACGTCAAATTATAAAAAATTTGGACTGAAGGGCAGCGATGACGTTTGGGAGACTATAGCAAGGAGGTTACATATAGCGAAACGAGATGCCACAGATCATATCCTTGGTCTATGCATGCTACAATGTCTTCAGTTCTTTCTCTGTAAGGATAAGCATACGAATAAGGAAATACAAGAATAAATAAATAAAGCATTAAAAAAGAAATTTCTTTTATACATCTCTTTAAAAAATCGATTTGACGTGTCGCGCGTTGCTTCAACTGATCGATCTGTGATATTATTACAATCATTATTATTGAATTTCGTGATTTGATCTACACTACTTACTTAACATAATTTAATTTTTTTTATTTGAATGTTGATTAAAATGTTTCGACATCTACATCTACATGGGATACTCTGCAAATCACATTTAAATGCCTGGCAGAGGGTTCATCGAACCACCATTATACTATTTATCTCCCATTCCATTCCCGAATTGCGCGCTGGAAGAAAGAACACCTGAATCTCTCTGTTCGAGGTCTGATTTCTCGTATTTTATTCCGATGATCATTTCTACCTATGTAAGTGGGAGTCAACAATATATTTTCGCATTCGGAGGAGAAAGTTGGCGATTGGAGTTTCGCAAGTAGCCCACGCCGCAGCGATAAGCGCCGTTGTTGTATCATTTCCGTAACGCTGTCTCCCCTGTATCGTGACAATACGAAACGAGCTGCCCTTCTTTGGACTCTTTCGATGTTCTCCGTCAAACCCACCTGATAAGGATCCAACACTGGGCAGCAGTACTCCAAAACCGGACGGACAAGTGTAGTCTATACAGTTTCTTTTGTAGTCCTGTTGCATCTTTTAAGGGTTCTGCCAATAAATCACAGTCTCTGATTCGCCTTACCCAAGACATTATTTACGTGTTCTTTCAAAATTAAGTCTGAAGTAATAGGAATTCCTAGGTATTTTGTGGAGTTTACGGCCTTCACTTTTGATTGATTTATCTTGTAAACAAAGTTTAACGGATTTCTTTTCGTATTCATGTGGACGACTTCGCACTTCTCATTATTTAGGGTCAATTGCCAATTTTTACACCATACTGATATCTTATTCAGGTCGTTCTGCAGTTGGTTTTGATCTTCAGATGATTTTACTGTTTGTTTCTAAAGAAGGTATTGTATTTCATTTCATCCTTCGAAACCAGTCTCATGCATACTACTGAAAGATAGCTCATCTATCATAATCAACCAACATGCGAGCGGAGCCGGGGGTTTAAGCTAGTAACTTATAATAGATAATCAGTACTGAGCTCCTTGCGGTGGTGGCGTGCTTGTGTGCAGCGGGCGCCACACGAGCGCCGAGCAGCTGGGCCTGCGGTTTTGGAGGGAGTTTTGCTTTGGGAGCTCCAGAGGAAGGTTCCGAGGACTGTGTCCGTACTGCGGGGACGTGACTTCGACGGGCGTGACTACTCTGATGGATTCATGTGGTCTTTTGCAGCACGAGGCTCTTGATGGGCTACTTTGGGTCCAGTTATCTTCTGAATGTTTCGAGAACTAGTCAGTACTGGAGTTGGAGTTTAACACTGGTGTGGGCTTCCTGTCGAAACATACTGCATTTGGTGCCAGAAAAGGGGGTGCGTCCGTGTGATGAACTGTATGCTTAGACGTGCCTTTTGTCTGTTGCAGAACGAGGCTATTGGGTGTTTGTGCACACGTGCATGCTGTCAACTGTGAGGGCGCAGAAACAACGCACGAGGAGCAGAGGCCAAGGAGTCCTGGAATTTTCGGCAGATCCTGGAGTACACCAGTAGAAAACGTTAAGTTACGTAAAGTGCAACTGTTTAATTTTTAATAGAGCAGAATGAGTTTTGCACCCCTTCAACGTGGCAAAAGTGTGTTGTGCATTCCGGTTTAAAGTTAAAATTTAAAAGGTCTAGCTAGTTTGATTGTGTTGGTGCAACTCAAATTTTGCGTGAGCCAGCAATTCCGATTAGCACTGTGACTTGATTTGATTCCGAACGGCAGGCTGCGGTGGCCGAGGTGACTGAGGCGCTCCAGTCGCGGTCTGCACGGCCACTACGGTCGGGGGTACGAATCCCCCCTCGGGCATGGATATTTGTGCCGTCGTTAGTCTTAGCTAGTTCATAAGTAGTTTGTAAGCTTAGGGACTAATGACCCCGTAGTTAAGTTCAAATGTTCAAATGTTTGTGCAACTTATGGGACTTAACTACGAGGTCATCAGTCCCTAAGCTTACAAACTACTTATGAACTAGCTAAGACTAAAGACGGCACAAATATCCATGCCCGAGGGGGGATTCGAACCCCCGACCGTAGTGGCCGTGCAGACCGTGACTGGAGCGCCTCAGTCACCTCGGCCACCGCGGCCGGCCCGTAGTTAAGTCCCATAAGTACTACAGACATTTGAACATTTGATTTGATTCCGAACGAGGTTCTATTCATGGAATTGTTTTGAAAATGCTATAATTTTGAAGTGTGAATTCCTGTTTACATTACGTTACGTTGTTGGATGTCCTGTTTAACACAGTTCTATTGATGGAATTGTTTTCTAATTGCTGTAACTTTGCGGTGTGAATTCCTGTTTGGGTTAACCGTTTTGAACGTATTGTTTAACACATTCGATTCATGTAATTGTTTTCTAATTGCTATAATATTTGAAGGGTAAATTCCTGTTTTCGAACTTGAGCTTAACTCAGTTATTGTCTTTGGAACAATTTCTTTGATGTTCTGTAATAATAATAAAGACTGTTCAAATGCTGAATTACATTTGGTGTAACCCCAGGTCAGCACTCCCACGTTTCCCTGTCAGCGGAGCTACTGCTTCGTTTCAAGTACTATCTAGTGAATTAGCAGTAAAAGCAGCCATTCTTTAAATGGCACCTTCGAAAAGATCGAAAAAAGTTTTCCAGTTGTTCATTGAGGAGTGTCAAGGGATTATCTATATACAGGGTGTTTCAGTAAGCGTGTTTGCCTCTGTAACTTGTAAAATAATAGGTGACGGGAAATTTTAATGCGGTAGGTCCACACAGAAATATTACACTTTCTGCGGAGCTATGAACATAGTTTATTGTATGATTTTCCAAAGAGTTACACCACACAGATATAATTTTTTAAATGTAACAATAGTTTTTTTCTATCGTGCATTGGATTCGTTGAAACCAGCTGCGTCCATATCAATTTAAACTACATTCCTATCACTGTTAGTTTGGAGCTACAACCCTTCAAAATTTCGGGGGCGGAGGCTACGACAGCGTAGCTGACTGGCTGGTAGTCATGAGACAGTGGGCCGTGCGCCAGGGGATAGCCACTCGGCCAGTTAGCTACGCTATTGCAGCCTCCGCCCCCAGAACCTTGAAGGGTTTTAGCTCCCAAACTAATAGTGATAGGAATGTAGGTTAAACTGATTTGGACGCAGCTGGTTTAAACGAATCCAATACACGGTAGAAAAAAATTACATCTTTGTGGTGTTTCTCTTTGGAAAATGATACAATAAACTACGTTCATAGCTCCACAGAAAGTGTAACATTTCTTGTGTTGACCTACCGCATTAAAATTTCCCGTCTCTTATTATTTTATAAGTTACAGAGGCAAACACACTTAGTGAAACACCCTGTATCTCACTTTATTCGGAAAATTGGAAATTTTATAATGAGTCAAAATCCGCCGGCCGTAGTGGCCGAGGGGATTGAGGCGCTTCAGTCACGGTCTGCACGGCCCCTACGGTCGGGGGTTCGAATCCCCCCTCGAGCATGGATATTTGTGCCGTCCATAGTATTAGCTAGTTCATAAGTAGTTTGTAAGTTTAGGGACTGATGACCCCGTAGTTAAGTCCCAAAAGCTCTCCAAACATTTGAACATTTGAGTTAAAATCCGAAATGTTATATGTATTTATCCTGCCTCGTAGCATACAGCATTAGGTTAGTAGTTTCATTAGCTCTTCTTTACGTCGCAGGCCGCTGTAGGCCGCGGTGGAATGAGGCGGGCGGCGCGGCCAAGCCGCCCGCGGGACACGCCGCCGTAATTGGCTCCCCCTGCGGAAGCCGGGCTCAGATAACGGCCGGCGGCGAGGGCGGCCGCGCAGGTAGGCCACGGCGTGACGTCACGCAGGCACCACCACTCACCGGGGCGGCGGCCTCCTCGCATCAGGCGAGCCGCGGCGTCGCACAGATTACGGTGTCTGATCCTTGCAGTCTGGACGGTCGGCGTGTAGCATTACACTAAATAGGTTTGGAAAACATACTTTCCTTATTTGGAAAGAACAGCGAACTTATAACTATTTAAAGATAAAAATAACAGTCTAGTTCGCAAATTCTGACAATTTATTACGCTCACCGCTTGAAGATCTACAACGAAAGGTTTGAAGATGATCTAATCTTAGATCGAAACCTGTTACCTTAGTAATAAATTGTCAAAATTTGCGAACTAGACTGTTATTTTTATCTGTAAATTATACTAAATATTTTCGGAAAAATTAACTGCGACCCTTGTCCCCAGCGTATCCGTTCTCAGTTCAAAGTAGGAGAGACGGGAGCACGTTAGCCACTTTATTTATTTATTTTTATTAATATTATTTAACATATTTAAATTTATGAAATTATTGTTAAATTTTAGATAGGTCTTTAGTGAATCTGGATGACAGTTACTAAGCGCGAAAATGTGAGTTAAAGCATTAGAAGCCGCGGTGGGGTAGCCGAGCGGTCTAAAGCGTCTCGCTGCGGAGCCCGCGGTTGCTCGCCGTGGAGGTTCGAGTCCTCCCTGGGGCATGGGTGTGTGTGTTTGTCATTAGGTTAGTTTACCTAGGTTTAAGTAGTTTGTAAGCTACGGACTGATGACCACGCAGTTTGGTCCGATGGATTCACAAACATTTTGAAGTAATAGAAAAAATTAATTACTGGTCACATGTTAAATGGGCCAATCTGCCTCTTCCTCGAGTAAGATGGCCCAGAGGTAAGTATAACTAGGAAATCAAAATAAAACTGTTATCAAGAAATAAACTTTAATGCATACAACATCAAGTTAAATATTTAGTTAAATGCTTAACATTGAGGACTATGACAATAGGAATTATACTGACTTAATACAAACCAATCAACTATAATCAGTCTCCAGCTCCAAAGGATTAGCACAGTTTTAACACTCATAAAATAGTCCACGGCTTTTATTTCTCACGCATTTCAGATCAGCCCAAGGCTTACAGTTTGTTCACTGAATTTCTTGTTCTCCAGTTCACTGTTTCAAAAAGGCCTTGTGACTCTTCCTCATCGTCACCATTATATCATTATCACCATCTTGCCTCGGTTTTTATTAATATTATTTGCACTTTATGCCACTTGAATTTGATTTGGATTATTTCATCCTCTTATTCCTCGCACTTCTTTTTTGAAAAAGAGCTTTCTTTAGCCTGTAATGTCATTTTTATTCGGTTTTCTTCCAATGATAAAGTACAATGGAAAGGGTTGAAATTCAATTTCTGTTTCCTGAGTTTCAATTGCCTGTGCAAACTGACATGAGGTCTCTCTGAACTAATCATGGTATATCCAGTACAATTATCTTGAAATCCCAACGTCATTCCCCTTTGATTCTTTTATAATTTCGGATCATTTTTATGATACTACCAATATAACAAATGTTTAAACCAGAGCTGTAACTCATGTTTTGAAAATAAGGAAACTTGTTGTTAAACCACTAGTTTGAGACCACTGTTTAAGATTAAAATAATATTAACTGGTTCGCGTTTATTCAACGCTCTTTATCTCATGAACATGACGATCTTTTGACCTCAGAAACGTATCAGAATATGTTTAAATTCCACAACTATGTTAATAATTTAATAAACTGGAAGAATTATCAACATTATTATCATTACAAATAACAAATCTTTCATCGAGTTTCAAGAACACCTACGGGACTTAACAAGTTGTCTCGGCTGGCCATCGTGCCCCGTCCTCTCTGGGCCAACCTGCCCCATCGCCATCTTTACAATAAATTCTGTGCTTTAGAAAACTCACTGAAGTTATTAAGACTGTATGCCTTATAGAAATAATCTTTTTATTATACTACTCACTCCGTTCCGCCTAATGCAAGCAAAAGTTGAATAATACACATTAACCGACGAGTATAATTTTACTGAAACACGCACAAAAACAATTAAGGACTACAGCTTGTCCAATATTTCTCCGCCTGCGATATTGCCCCTATATAAGGAGAGGGACACTGCTACCTACTTTCTGAATGCTTCCTAAGACGATATAGCGTCTATTGTATGAACTAATTCGATTGGGCCATCCTGCCCCCTTTACATCTGCCCACATTTTGTTTCGATAGTAAATTTTTTCACAGATTTGGACAGAGATGGGAAGCGCTCTTCGTCTTTTACTTGTACATTGCGATACTGAACGGACGCCTTTTCTTTTCTCTGGAAGTAAGTGTCAGCCCGGATTTTTTTAAAATTGTAATTAACTCCCTTTTTTATATCAAGTCAAATTTCTTATTTCTCATTTCAAAATGACTCATCATTTTAACGAAATAACTTCTCATTGTTTTCAGCAAGGCGCAATCGAACGTAAAAAGATGCTTGACCACTATCACGGGTTGTTTCACGATTGAAATCCATTTTGCTCAATTTCCTGTCATTTCAACATTTTGCTCATACTGGTTTTGAATTTCAGAGCCTGCAATCAATGTGTAATTGCTACGAAGTCCGATATTGTTCCGATTTGTTCGCCTATTTAAACAATTTTTAAGGGGAGTCAGTAATTCGCAGTAAACTCTTTGAACTGTACATTTGTTTGTGTTTGACAACAACAGTTATCCACTAGCCGTGTTTGTTGGAAGACCAGTCTTTGAAATTTGTGTTTTTAACGCTGTTCTTACTTTTAATGGTGGCTGTACTGTAAGTCTACGGGATTTGGCACATCCTGGAATATAACACTACTAAAAGTGTGGTGGACCAGCTGCGTATCATGAAGGCAGAGATTGCCACAAACAATATGTCAAAACAAAACTGATCCAAGGAAGGCAGCACTGGGTGAAGAAGATCAAGGAGGAGATGAGAACTACCATCCACGAGGATTCAAACATATTGGTTACGTATCAGTTAGCTGTATATTAAAATTTTTAAGTTGCAAAAGTATTTAAAGACTAAAATGGGGTTGTGGAGTAACTTACGCCAACTTCTGAAATATTGTAATCTAGTAAAATAAATAATATAATTAAAATCTGATTTTTTTATTTTTTTATTTATCCGAAATCTTTTTTAAAACTGCACAAATAATTAGAAAAGTTATACGTTTAAAGTGGCTGTCATCTTCAATGCTTTTAGGTTCAATATCGTATGTAAACACAATTTCTCCTTAAAATATACTTTGTGTAAACGTCAACAACAATTAACTATGGTTGTCGTAAGAGGTCTCGGCATTTTGTAATATACGTTACTGAAAACTTGTTTGTATTGCTGCGAGTATGATGCAGGATGTTGTTTTCTGGTTTTACACATAACGTATACATCTTTAAAAAGCAATTCTTATAATAAGACAAAAAGTTTAAAAATTTTGTATTATTTCGGATGTTGCTTAGGGTAGGTACAAAATGTCGACGTCCCTTCCTTCCAGTACTGAGGTTCGTGGTATATTGGTATGCGATATTGTCCATATATATGAAAGATTAAGGGTTTAACATCCTGTCGACATGGTGATCAATAGAGACGGAGCACACAGTAAGATAACTTTAGACTGAGATAGGGGAAGGAAACCACTTCTGTCCTTTGATAGAAACTAGCCCGGCATTTGCCTGTAGTGGTTTTGGAAATCAATGAAAACAAATCTGGATGCCTGGAGGCGGTTTTTAACCACATTCCTTCCGGATGAAAATTCTGTATGTTACAACTGCACCATCTCGATCGGTCGTACATGTTGTAAATTTCTTGTAATATTGTTCCGAATTAATATGTATTTTGTACACCGTTTCTTCATAGGCGCGTAAGTTAAGTTTTTGCATAATTTCACTATTATCTTTGAGTGCCTCTCCGGGGGTCACCACCTTGACGAAGCACTGTCCGTGCGCGTGGAGAGGCTTGCGTATCCGTGTGAAGCTGAGGGCTATACCGAAGGTAGAGAACCTACTGCCGGAAAGGCCTCAGCTGATGGATCAGACCAAGTGTGTCCCACGACGTCCCGTTTTCCTTATCCTCTCCCAGTCCTTTCCCAATTCCTTTCCCAACCCAAGGTGTGATGCGATCTGTGCCGAGGGGTGCGTGGCACATGGTTGGATGTGTCTCGAACGGAGCCTCAGGGATACCGGGCGACCTCCCTGAGTAAGTAGCCTTGCACCGCGCGAGGTTATCGTGGTGTGGACCATATAAATCCCCAAATCTCGTGGGACTAAGATGAACACAGAGAAAGAAAGTATTTTAAAAGAATCTGAGGGGAAATCTGAGACCTCAGATACTCAGACATCGGGATCAGGAACGATGGAGTGCACTCATACTTCTGAATCAGGGTCTAGACCTGAGCAAGAAGTGGGAACTGTAACAGAGAAGTTGGACCAGATTAGGATTAAGGCCTTGTCTGAGGCTCAGAGGAGGAAACTTCTCAAGGAACAGAACCAAAAGGAAGGAAAAGAATGGCTGCCTAAGCATAAGTGGAGGGAATCAAAAGGGCTTGAGCCCAAGATCCCCAAAAACAAAATGCCTCAGGTTGAAGGGGATACACAGACCCCCTCGACGTCAAAGACAGGTGGCAAGAGGGTTAGGGAGGAATCTAAGACTACTTCCTCTCTGGACAAGCGTGATCCTAAAAGGCTGAGGCAGGAAATAGGGAAACAGACCTATAGTACTGCAGTCTCGGACCTTAGACTGGCTGTTGTCCAAGAAGGATACCCACTGGTGAGCATCACCTCGCAGCAGGAGGAGCTCGTGCAGATGGCCCTCTTTGAAGAGATTGGGGGGAGGGGACGCTGGTCCAGGACCCAAATTCAGGAGGTTCTATCTAGATCGCGGTGCCCTCATTTTTGTCTGTGAGGGGGAGCACTCAGCAGAATGGCTTAAGGACAAGGTGCCCATGATATCCCCGTGGGAGGATGCCCATGATATCCCCGTGCGAGGATGTCAAGACAGCAACCGAACTCCTGAAGACCGCAAAGGTATCAATATGGGTACCAAAGATCCTTCAGGATGTCCCTCCGAGAAAATAAGGGTCCAGAACCCAAAAAAACTCGACAGAGGATTGGAGGGACGAACCCTGGTGGTGGAGGTCGGAGAGAAGTCCCTGAAGGCAATGCGAGAGCAACGCCTGAAACGGTTTTTAGGGTTCTAGCAGGTCGCCGTCAAGGTAATCAAAGACCTTAAAAGCAATAATAGCAGCAAAATGGGGACTGGAAGTGCTGCAGATAAACCTGCAGCACAGTAAAGGGGCCACTGCTGCCCTGAGCCGTCTCCTGGGGAGACAGGAGGTGGACGTGGCCCTGATACAAGAACCCTATTTATACAAAGGGGGTGTATCGGGCCTCGGAGGTACTGTAGGTAAGCTGATTTATGCTAGAAATCTAAAACACTCCAGAACATTCATTTATGTTAGAAATGGAATACCTTTCATACCAATGATGGATTTGTGTTCCAGGGACTTGGTGACCATCAGGATGCAGCAACGTGAGGAAGGTATCAAGAGGGAAATTGTTTTGGCCTCAGCATACCTTCCTTACGAAGACAGCTCTCCTCCTCCTTTGGAAGTGAGGAGACTGACGGAAGCCTGCCATCGACAAGGTGACGAACTGTTGGTGGGATGTGATGCCAATGCCTACAATCTTTCGTGGGGCAGCAAGGACACCAACAGTAGAGGTGAGCACCTTCTTAAATTTCTCCTATCTAACAACTTGGAGATCCTGAATAGGGGTGATGAACCTACATTCAGGAATAGTAGAAGGGAAGAAGAATTGACATAACTTTTGGTTCCATGATGATGGGAAGTTACGGCAAACAGTGGCATGTGGTCCTGGAGCCATGCTCATCAGATCTCATGTATATTAAATTCAAGGTTGAAATGGGAACCAGACAGACCATGGCCTATAGGAAACCCAGGAAAACAGACTGGGAGACATATAGGAGAGACCTTGATTTCAGCCTATCGGAAATTAAAACTTAGATAAGGAATCCAGCAGAGTTTGAGGAAGTAGCAGAGGCCGTAACCTCTGCTATAGTGACCTCATACCAGGACAACTGCTCAATCTCCAAGAAGTACACAAATAGGAGTGTGCCTTGGTGGAATAATAACCTGGAAATGCAAAGGAAACAGGTACGAAGACTGTTTAACCTTGCGAGGCGCAAAGGACAATGGGAAAAGTATCGTGAGGCCCTTGCCATCAGACGGGCAAAGGAGGCATCCTGGAAGGTATTCTGTGAGGAAGTGGAGGGCACGGCTGCTCAAGCGAGACTTCATAAAATCCTCACTAGGGTACCAACTAATCCAGGAGGAACATTGAGGAAGGAGGATGGGGAGTATACAAAGACAACACATGAAACGCTGGAACTGCTCCTCAAGACTCACTTTCTTCGATATTCTCTGGGGGATAACTCAGACCAGAATGCGATTCCTGAGAGACAACGGTTCTCAGGTATTCGCAAAGAGGACTGGGATCTGGCCAGGTGTTCCCGATGGGCGCTGGGAACATTTCAACTGTTCCAATCACCTGGCCCTGATGGAATCTTTCCAGCTCTCCTGCAACAAGCGAGAGAAAATCTTATTAGATTCCTATGCAGGTTATTCAGGGTTAGCCTAGCAGCAGAAATCATTCCCAATGCCAAGGATGTGAGACCAATCAGCCTGTCCTCCTTCATTCTTAAGGCACTGGAAAAGCTGGTTAATGTGCATGTTGGGGAAAGGAGGTTAAGTAGGGCTCCTCTACATTCAAATCAACATGCATATCAACCAGGTAAATCATGTGAGACAGCTCTCCACCAACTTGCTGGGAAGGTGGAGAAAGCACTACACTTTCAGGAAATAGCCCTCTGTATCTTCCTGGATATTGAGGGGGCTTTTAGCAACAAGACCTTCGATTCCATGGTTAGGGCCGCAGAGGTGCATGACCTAGGGACCACTATATGAAGGTTGACTAGGGCCATGCTCAATGGAAGCAAGGTAGAGGCTACCATGATGAATGAAAAAAATGGTAATCAACACCACTAGGGGTTGCCCGCAAGGAGGAGTTCTTTCCCCTTTATTGTGGAATCTAGTGGTGAATGATCTCATTGGAGAATTAAACTCTAGGCAGTACTTTTCCCAAGGATACGCAGATGATCTTGTCATAGTAATACTTGGCAAATTTGCTGACACAGTGAAGAATATGGCACAAGGTGCATTGGACATTGTGCAAGACTGGTGCAGAAAACAGGATCTGGGGGTTAGTCCTAAGAATACTGTTGTTGTACCATTCACAAAGAAGCATATACAACATTCAAGTTGGAATCTAAAGCTTTTCAATGAAGCGCTACCTGTGAAGGGGACAGTGAAATATCTAGGGGTTACCCTAGATGAGAAACTGACATGGATCCCCCACATTAGGAATATTTGCTCCAAGGAAAAAGGTACTCTTGTAAGTACCAGGAGAGCCTGTGGCAAAAATTAGGGCCTGAGCCCCAAGGGTATACACTGGATATACACCACGGTGATTAGACCCAGGATCACCTATGGGGCGTCGTGTGGTGGAAGAAGGTAGAACAGCAGGTTGCTGCTAAGGAGCTTGGTAAGGTGCAGAGACTAGCCTGCTTAGCCATAACAGGCGGAATTAGCAGCACACCAACTGCTGGGATGGAAACCATGCTTGATAAGCCCCCATTACACCTTAGGGTCAAGATGGAGGCAGTAACTGGTGCCTACAGACTCAAAACTGGTAACAACTGGAACTCTTTGGGATATCCAGAATCACACACTAAAATAGTGAGTGAGGTAAATATAGGAAAGGTTGGGGAAATGCCAGCCGGCTATATTATAACCCCATACTGCTTTAACAAGCCTTTCAGTATAACAATTGGAAGTATGGAGCAGTGTGATAAAATGGTTCGACACCGTACGGGGGATATTGTCTGGTTCACTGACGGGTCGAAATCAGACCAAGTCGTTGGGGCCGGGGTATACAGGGTGCAGCCAAGACTGGAGGGCGTCATCTCTCTAGGGAAACTGGCCTCAGTATTCCAGGCCGAAATCACTGCCATCAGGGCATGTGTGGAGGACAATTTGCGTAGGTGCTACAAAGATCGTAGCATCTATATCTATTCAGACAGCCAGGCAGCCCTGAGATCACTGACAGCTCCTGCAACAAGGTCTAAAATTGTTGCAGAATCTCACAGGGTTCTGGTGGAGCTAGGGGAAAGCAATAGAGTAAACCTATTGTGGGTCCCTGGCCACTCGGGGATCAGTGGCAACGAACATGCCGACAGATTAGCCAGGATGGGAGCAGAGTCTCCATTTATTGGACCGGAACCTGTCCTGACAATCACTAAGGCAATGATCAAGTTGGAGCTACGTAACTGGCTCAGAAGACAGCACGTAGAATATTGGACCAAAGTCCATCAGCAAAAACATGCCAAGGTAATGATGCCAAATCCATGTTTTAAAAGAAGCTCTGGAATCCTGGGCCTGAACAGGAGACAGATTAGACTCATGGTTGGATTGCTGACAGGCCATGGGAATTTCAAAAAACACCTACATACAAGGGAATAACAGAAGAGGACCCTAAATGTAGGATCTGTGATGACGGTGATGAAACTGCATCACATCTAAGTTTCGAATGCATTGCATTGAAGAGTAAAAGGGCACAGAACATTTGGGACAACTAGACCCGAAGTATTTGTGTCTAATAAAGAACTGGTAAAGGGACTCATTGCACTGTTCAAGGGCATTGGTTGACTTTACAGGGAGCAATACCGCACAATAAACTTAGTTTCGTTGCGGGCTGTGGCGGGTTGGACCAAAACTGTTTTGGCTTCCCTGGAAAAATCAAATCAAATCAATTTCTGCGTGCAAAAATATATCTTTGGTACTCTCTGAGCGCAGAGAGTTCAAGTTAGTCGTTTATTGAGAGAGCTAGTAGCAGGCAGCAGAGAACAGCATGATTCACTGTCAATGAATTACTTGGAGCACGTGATCGAAATATCTGTCAGAGCAATGGTGTTTAAGTACTTGTTGTTTGTAAATGGGGAACGGTAACCAGTTGAGGTAAGCGCGCGCGCACCGCAATTGTAGCGGGGGTGATGACATTTGTAGTTTTGTCCCCCTTAAACATCCAAATAACAACAACAACAACAGCAATTGTAGCTGTCCTATTATACAGGAGAATTTTGTATTCCGCATTTATGAACAGAAACAAGGCTAGGCACCACTGAAAGGAACTTTTGTAATTAAATATGGTCACCGTAATGTGACTGTATTAACAATCGTGCTCATTTGTAAATTTTGTGCAAGTTTTCACCAATAATTTCAAGCTTCATTGTAGACCTTTGTAATACTATTAGTCACTGTAAATTTTTAGAGACGATGTTAGATAATTTAGTTGAAGAAAACCGAAATATTTGTCCGTTTAAATCATTTACAGTCATGTAGTTACTTTTTCTCAGTATTTTATTCATCTTTATTTGCTCATTTTCATGTTGCTTTGTCGCAAGACAGAATGCTAGACAATATTACCTTTTATGCAGATATTTATTCGTGTAGGCCGTCTATGCAACTGAATAACGCGTTTTGCTATATGCTTTTCGCCTTAATTTGTAAGGCATGTTCAGTGGCCTGTAGTGTATACATGACTATGTTTCACAATAATTCGCCTTTTCATTTTTAGTATGTTAGGTTAGAAACAGTTCAGGTGCGTTATCTAAGTATAAGTAATGATATTCTGATGATATTACGTGCAGTGTTTGGCATATGCTGGTAACTTTAGGTTGTTTTTTTCTGTTATTCCATTGGCGTTTTCGTCATGCACTTCATCACTATGCATATACTATGTTGTTTGTGTTGTGTTTTTGTTTTGGATAGTGTTGTAAACTGTTCAATATGCGTCTGTCCACACGCGCGCGCGCGCGCGCGCGCGCGCGTGTGTTTGTGTGTGTGTGTGTGTGTGTGTGCGTTTGTTTCCAATGTAATTGTGGTACGTAACTGCACCAGCTGTTGATATTTTTATTATTATATTTTGTGTCATTTAACGACTGTAACTCGTGTAGGGAGTGGGGCTGAGGGGCGAGAGAGATTGAGTGAGAGATAGATAGAGAAAACGTGGTGGGTTGGGAGAAATAGACAGAGAAAGAGTCTGAGGAATAGGGAAAGAGAGAGAGAGAGAGAGAAAGAGAGAGATGTGAGATGTGGGTTTATGTGTTTGTTTTACGTCTGGTGAAGTATTTTTTCCCCTTCCTTATGAAATGGTATGTGTGCCTTTGTGTACTTTTCTCCTTAATTACTGTCTCATTTCTTTCATTAGATTTAGCAGTGAGTTTTCATTGATGTTTGTCTGCTTATTTATTAATTGCTTGTTCTCAGCTACAGCTTTCTGGATATGGTAGTTTTCTTGTGTTTGTAGAAGAGGTTTGTTGTGGTTGTTGGTCCATATAATTTTCATGTCTATATTTGTTGCTTAATGGTTGTGGTTCGTTTTTTCAAGTGTTCGGCAGTGTATAATGGTTTGTTTCATATTTCCAACATCTGATGTACTGATGTATTCTTTGTATCGAGATTTGAAATAATTTTGTCATTCCTATGAACTCTCCATCACAGCTTTGGAATTCAAGTTTGTACATTCCGGAACCTTGGAATTAGTCTTTCTTGATTTTTGGTTGTAGATTTGTTTGTAGAGATTGGACAGTTTTACATGCTATGTTGAGTCCTTCTTCCTTCAGTATGTTTCTCATTCCGTATGTTAATTTGTTTGAGTATGTCAGGGTGTTCCATTTGGTTTGCTTTTGCGTGATGTTGTCATTGTGAGTGTTCGTATTTTTGTGTTGTGTATTTCCTGTTTCTTGGTTGTGTTGTTTCGTATTTGTCTTTTAATTTTGTGATTATGTGTCTTTGATATTTGCGTGTCGTAACGATTGTTCCTTGCTATTTGTATAGTTGCGTTCATTCCTTTTTCATAGCTTTTCTTGAGAGGGATTCTATTTAGACTATATAACATGTGTCCAAATGCAGCAAATTTCTGGCTTTATGTTAGAATTCAATTTGTTAAAAATAATTATTTGCTGTTGCTCCTGTGCTGAAACACTTTCGCGAGAAAGGCGTTATCCATTGTAGTAATAAGTGTAAAATCACGACTCTAAATTTCGACGACAATACTATATTATTCCCTGTGATGTAATTTCATCTTGGTACAAGAGGATACGATCTAGTTTAATAATGTTAACGTAGCGGGGCTGTTTCATCAAAACTCAGACTTTTAAGCAAGTTAAAGCCTTAACTCAAGGTCGACCGAACGAAGTTCATTAATGATAGCAAGTCAAAAAATTTTGAAGAGAACCCGTACTTTAGGTATCACGTGTGGCTGGAAGCGTATATTCTAAAATGGAAGTTATCACTGTTACTGGGAACTGTGTTGTGGCCCTCCTCTTCATCGAGTAATATTACAAAGAAGACATCCAACGTTAATGGAGGCTTACAGCTTAGTCCGGGTACTTCATCATTTCACTGGGTGGGAATCTGAAATGTGATCTCCATTAACAGTTCGCTGAAAATTTCCATCCCTTTTCTAACGAGATATTTCACGGGGAGATCCCACTTGCGTCAATTCGGCCGTATTTCACTTTCGAAAATTACGTTACGTGCCAAATTGGATCTAGCTGGCAAACCGGCGTGAAAGTAGGACGAGTGATATACGACCGCGGTGCGAGATGTGAAAATGAACGCGAGACGTAGCACGTCTATCTGGAGACAATTTATCTGCTGTTTAAGCCCATCAGGGGGACTCGAACGGCCGAGGCGGTTCCGAGAACACGGGTAGAGCGACGCGGGATTAAGGAAGTGCTGGGGGGAGCGTGGGAAGGGGTGAGGCGGCGCCTGCGACGCGACGGTGCGGCAACCCGCGCAACACTGCCTCCAGCCGTCTTAGGAGTGGGGACGGGACGCGGAGCTGCAGAGAGAATAGCAGGTGGCTAATCCACAGACAAAAGACGGGCTGCCGAGCGGAGAGCTCACCCTCTCAGAACTTTGTTCCACCGAGCTTCCGCACTAACAACCTTCTTTTTTCCCACCTTCTCTAACCGCCAACGATTTTGTTCTCTAGTTTTAGGCAGTTCCTCAGCCATGAGGTCTTAACCGACTTTGTCAACGTAGGTAATTACGGTGGATACCGTATCGACCTTCGTTTTAGCAACGAATTTTCTGTGTCGGCGAAATATGATGGTTCTGTCTAAATCCTATTTAATCGCCGTGTTTAAAAAAATATCTTGGTAGGACTTATTGCCACATCTTGAATAAAACGATTTATTTCTCATTACATTTTCTGAGAACTGTGTCGCATACAATGTCTAATGCTCATTAACCTTTGTTACTTGTTTCGAGATTACTAACTTCAATGAACATATACATATATTTAAACTCTTTTCTTCTGTGGACCGTAGCTTTCAAACCACACCATTGAGGAACTATGATGTGGCATACGATTAGTTGAATTTTCCAGAGACATAGACAGTGGGAATTTTTAACAGCAGACGATAGCACGATATAGAACGCCTCTCTGGCAGGGGATTGACCAATCATCTCTCTTACTCTTTAACGCTTGTTAAATGAGCTAGTAACGAAACGTTCTTCTCTTCGGTGGATATTATGGATTTTCTCTGACAGTTCTATGTTGTATTGATTCAATACTGACGACTAATATTTAATTACCGGTCGAAACTTTCTTTGTTGATGCACCACATTTCCTTAGGATGCACCCAATAAATCTGTTTGGCACCACTCTTACGATTAATTTTTAGGTGGTGTTTCCGCTTCAGATCGCTCAATATACGTACTTGAAGCTATTTGAGCATTACTGCTTCCAGTGATTTTTCTGCATTCGTGGAGTCATACTGCACGTATGAAGTATCTATATCTGTAAATGTGACTGTCTATTCGGTGTACGTTTATCACGTCTGAACCCCAAGACATAAAGAGCTAAAAATTTGTACAGTTACTAATGTCTACCCGGGGAAGGCTTTAGGCATGGTTTTATGGCGATCGGATAGCTATTTATCTATATATATCAATGTGAATGTCTGTTAGGTGTACGCTTATCGCGTACGAACGACAAGACGCAGAGACTTAAATATTTGTACAGTTACTAATTTATACCTGAGGAAGGTTTGATGCACGGTTTTCTAAGGATCTAATAGATATTTAGTAATTTGAAGAATATAACGCGAAATGCTGAACAATAATTACTCTTAGAAAATTATATTTACTCGTTGAAAATGGTTTTATTGGTTGCATTGTTGCTTGAGGGTTGGTAATGATAAAAGGGTGGAGTATATTGGGATGGAGAGTTATCGGTGTATATAAAATTCTACGTGTGTGTGGGTGTGTTAATATTTCGCTCTGCAGCGAAAACTACAGAACGCAAACGAATGGTCTGTGTGTAATTGTTGCCCGAAGTATCCCGTTGTACACCATAGCAGTTCCATGCCGTTAGCTATAAAGGGGTGGAAGATAAGGTGGTTGAAAGTCATCAAATTATAAAAAAATTCAAACTGAAGGCCAGCGATGACGTTTGCGACTCTTTAGCAAGGGGGGTACATACAGCGAAACGTGATTCCACAGGTCATATCTTTGGTCTATGCATGCTACAATGCCTTCAGCTCTTTCACTGTAAGGATAATCATACGAATAAGGACGTATAAGAATAAATAAATAACGCAGTAAAAAAGAAATTTCTTTTAATACATCTCTTTAAAAAATAGATTTGAGGTTTCGCGCATTACATGATTTTGTCAGGAACATCAGCCGGAAAAGAAGTTTTTATACCTTGCATTCCTTTAATCCCTTCAGTTCAAAAGACTTCAGTTTTCATTTTGTCTAGCGTTTGCCATGACAATTAACAAATCTCAAGGACAATCATTAAACGTCGCAGAAATCCATTTACAGGAATAGTGTATGTATTATTTATTGTAAATCATTAACCACTTGACATAATTTTTTTATTTTTTTATTTGAATGTTGATTAAAAATTTTTGTTTCTAAACAAGGTATTGTATTTCATTTCACCCTTCAAAACCAGTCTCATACTGCACTACTAAAAGATAGCTAATCTATCGTAATCAGCCAACACGCGAGCGAAGTCGCGGGCTTAAGCTAGTTAGCAATAAGTCTCATTTTTATGTTGAAGCTTTCGTACTTGAACTTCAATCATATTTATAAATACACATAAAAATCAGTCAGAATAACACCCACAGGTCATTAGCAGACACCCGCTGTAGACATCAAAACAAAAGACAAAAGCATCCCTCTTAGCCACAGTCATGCCAAGTTGCTGGCGATTTTGGTAAAAAAGAGAAATTCAAAATGGAGTGACAGCATAAGTAGAAATTTGAGCGCAATGAAAAACGTATGAAAATGACAACATAAAAACTGTGAGTAATCTCAATAGTTAATTGTATTCAGAATAAATTAAAACAATATACTGTTATAGTTGACCATCGAAAATTCTTAAAAATAATGTGAAACGCGTTTGGTCTGAATTAGACTAATTTTTACAGTTACAAAAGATAATGCTTTAACGTAAACAAATTGCGTAAGTGTAACTGCGGGGAAATCGGCAAAAAAAGCTGTAAGATGATACACTCCAGGACAATCTACCGACAAATGTAGTCACCTTTGTTCCACCTGTGGTGCCACTTGTGGAGACGCATCGACAGTACAAGGGATTGTACAGTGGTGAATTTCCCAGTATATATTTTAATTATCTGTTATACTGTTTGCACGTTCAGAAATCATAATGTCCAGCTCTTTAGCAACAGTGTAACATGCAGATTGCGACCGGTATGTAATGGATGTTCAAAACTATAAAGTTTTCACACTATATAGACTGTTCTTTCGGAACAGACGCTGCTATATCTCAAGTGGTCTAATATCTTGTAATGGGATTCTGCAGAGTAGCGATATTTCCTCCTCTGTGTACGCAGATTCCCGTTATATAGAGACTCTGTATCGCCTTTCTTCCCCAGACCAGAGAATGGTATCACTGTGTGGCGTAACCGGTCATCTATGGCAATAAAAGTAAGTATGCGATGTTGACAAAACAATATTTCATTTAAAGTACATTGAGGTCGCTTTTCCTACACTATACAAATTACGTAAACGTTAGGCAATATAAAAAATATATTGAGACGTAATTTCCGTGATTGTTAATAATTTAATATAAATATTTTTAATCTGTCAGAGAGTTTTCTTCAATTAAGCTTTAGTGACGATCTATAGAGAAAGTGTGATAGGCTGAAAAATACTCGTAACTCCTTGTGTGTAAGAAAGAATTGTATGTCTATTTGTATTTGTTTTCCTGATGATTCATAAAATGTTAATATTCAAGACAAGAGGCACGTCACTGTACACACAAACTTTATACTGTGCATAGCAGAAGGTACCCTTACAACAGGTAGAGAGTGTTTGACCGATAATCATGAACGTTTCTACATGATTTATGTGATCCGCGGCGGGGCACCGTCCCTACACTGTGCGGGTTCTCTGGCGCCACTTTCCGTGACTATCGAAGGGATCCGCATTCAGACTGGAGTATCTTTGCCTTATTTGCGGACGTTTTGGAATTTTGCCGAGGTCTGTCAGTTGGCGTTTGAACTCCGAGCGGATGTTTTGGCCGACAGGACGGGTTGAGGTGACTTTATTTTTGGCGGAACTGTGGTGACCGCTGTGGATGGCTGCAGCTGAACTGTATGTTTAGATATTGAGAGAATTGTATCCATATTCAAATGTTGTCGCCGCTTGTCACCGAAGTCGCCAACTCTGCTGAAATTTTGCGCCATCAGTTGAGCGCAAAAATTATATATGAAAACGTACATTACTATAATTTTTACAGTGTACAGTTTGCTCAAAAATTGTAGTACAGACATTTCTAATTTATAGCTACCTGCAATGAAACTGCAAATTTTCACGGTACCCTTATTATTTGTGGTAAAAATACGAAAGATAGACCTGTTTCATAGTATTCGTAGCCTTCTTTACATAGGATTTTATAGAATTTAAGTATTTTTGTTGCAGTTTTAAATATGGAAAAAGTAGGAAAATTCACATAAGATAAAAATAAATAATAGTGTGTGTTGTTCTTTTTATCCTCTGCCAACACATATTGCCACGCTCTTAGTTTTTCTGTGTATGTTTAAAAATTTTGCTGATTTTTATTGGTCTTCCAATTCAAATGTCTCAAACAGCTGAATTATGAAAATGTTCAAAATGTAAATGGTTTCATCAATGAATCTTGACAAGATTGTTCGATGACTTTGATGTTATGAGTATTTTTTCTATCCCGTTCTATTTGTCTCATATTTCCACTCCTGTTGGACATCCAACCCATCTGAATATCATTGGGTTTGTATTTCAGTTATCTTTTATTTGCCACCACGTGAGTTGAAGTATCTATTATGTTTCGCACTGCATGCTGTCTATTAGAACAATAGCTGTTTGTGCTGAACTGCCAATTGCTATGTAAGCTGACGTCATGTCTGCATCCGGAATTACGCTTGTGCTGAGCATTGTCAGAGTGACGTAGTAAGCCAGCCAACCACAATACGTATGCATTGTGTGTTTCCACTATAGCGATTTGACGTACAGCCACCAAATGCGCATTTTTGACTTGTCATGTCACACAATACGACGTTAGCTTCACATTTTTTACTATATCTTTACGTCTGTTACATATATTCAACGGGATGAGGACTTAGGTTAAGGCTTTATAGCATCGGTAAATTATACAGCATCAGTAACTGTATTTATTCTAATCTGACTAAACTCATTATCAACATATTACTTACTTGCAAATGCAAATAAACTTATCTTTATTGGCCGGCCGCGGTGGCCGAGGGGACTGAGGCGCTCCAGTCACGGTCTGCACGGACACTACGGTCGTGGGTTCGAATCCCGACTCGGGCATGGATATTTGTGCCGTCCTTAGTCTTAGGTAGTTCATAAGTAGTTTGTAAGCTTAGGAACTGATGACCCCGTAGTTAAGTCCCTTAAGTTCTACAAACATTTGAAGATTTGATATATTTAGTGTTATTGAATCAAAGTTGTGTAGTGGTTGCTGTCTCGCAATTTTCAGGAGTTTTGTTTTCTATTAAATGGAGGACAGTATTATTTTCTTGGTTTACAGTGATAAAGTCAATGAGGTAGCAGTTAACTGCTGAAATTAACTTATTTGCTACTGTAGTAATTCTGATTATTACTGAGATATAATATATTATTATTGACAAAGAAAGACCTGCATTCGGCACATTTCTTTCAGTCTTACGTATTTTGAATTGGAACTCACAGGATTAAACAGTCAGCGCAAAGAGGAATGGAAAATCAACCGCAGACAGCAAACCTTGAGTTACGTAAAATATTAATAAGTTTAATACGTATATCTGATTAAAATCATATGTAGAGGTAGTAACACTCCAACTGTTCTTATGTTATAAGGTCATCCCAGTCTCTAAGGTTCTTTCTTCTAAATCATATTTGATCTCAGCACTTTAAATAATGGACGACTGATCTGAAAAAAATCCAGAACATTATATCACAAAATCTATCACTTACCTTTGATCTCGAAGTAGTAATGGTGACATTGCTGCCTCAACAGATAGGATTCTCCTAAAAGAACTTCTGGCCTCAACCATACAAGTAATACGGTTTTGGAATACAGATGTAATCGAGAAGTAGGTATTTATTTTCTCACGTACGTTGTCTGCAAAGCTCATCTTGACACAAAAACAAAGCTTTTTGAACAGCAGTCATACCATAACAGCTGTGTCACCATGCGTCGCACACAGATATCTGTCTGACACACTGACTTCACATGGTTGGCACTTTAGTACTCTGCTCAGTTAATATTATTGGATTACCAACGTTCTTCAATCATTCGCCTTCGGTACTAAATATTATAAATAAAGAGTTGTTTAACACATGAATTGTGTCAAGTGTACATTTGAAATAGAATTGACAACATATGTGTTTGTGTTTGGACATTATTTATGCTGTTGAAAGTTTTGGTTTAAGCATTTTAATTGATAATTGGCAAGAGAGTTAATTTTGAATATCGTAGTGCATACAACTTACTCCGCTGCAGAGTGAAAAGTTTCATTCTAACTTAAGAAGTGATTTAGCCAAAATTTTAAATGATTTTAGAAATAGTGGTCATCAAACTGTCAATTCATACATTTGATTTTCTTGGTCGCAATTTAGTATTTACATCTAGTGACTTTTGGTTTACATTACTATCAGTTATGTACTCTAAGACAGTCATACAATTAAAAAAATCGTGGTTTTCTAGCTCCTAACAAGCACTGGAAAATACAGCGCAAACGTGTGTCACAATCGTTATATGTGTCGGTGTTACTAAAACATTTCCGAACGTAAGCCATAGAAACTTTTGTAACATGTACTGTGCTTGTGGTATTTGAACCTCTCGGTCATTCCATGGTATATCTTAATATCAAGTCTGTGTGGCCTACGTGCATCATGAGTGCTGTCATCTGCTGGAGGAACTAAAACCTACCTGTCCTGTACAATCACAAAGTCATTGTATAGCAGCGCCTCTAAAGACATTAAAGGACATTCTGCCGGAAATTTCCTTTCGTGACAGAGAAGTAATCCAGACCAGTAGGTTGAGGTGAGTATTACATGTTGAGACCGTGCTGCAAATCATAGATGTTAACGCATTTTGCCTTTTGTTTAATGGTTATACCGGAAATGTGACGGAACAGGTTAAACATTGTGACAGAGTATCTCAGTCACAGTCAAAACAGAAGGCAGCTAACCGCATCACTTGCAGCTCTAGTGAAAGTGACGAAGACAGTGTAATGTATTGTTAATCATATTACAGTTTGTCTCAATATTTGGACTCAGAACCTAATGTCGCAGAGGAAACTGACGATCGGAGAAGACAAAACATTGAGAATCTATGAGGTGATCATGTGGAGGAAGGAGTACATTATCCCGGTATAATAAAGAAAATCAGAAGTGTTGGTGCACTTATTAATGTTATAGAGTCAGTTGAGAAAAATTAGAGATGGTTGACAACAAAGAATGACATCTGGTAGAAAAAAAGAGAAACCAGTTAGTAAGATTAATGCACCAATACAAAAAATAAAATTCAATATATTCATTGTTTCTAACATGTCTGAGTTCTTAGGTTTTGTTACTGTGTTACTCTATTATTGGTTTGCTTCACATTGTCTTAATAAAGGTTTTTTAAGACATTATCCCACAACAAAGAGTTTACTTCCCTAAAACAGACTTTCTCGATTACAAGTTTGTAACAGCTTCTAAAAATATCTGCTGATTATCTAGAAATGCAGATGACTAAAAGTTTTACTACAACGAAATAGCCTCAGTGGAGTGTCCCAGAGCTATAAGGCAGTTAGCTGAGGGTGCGCGATTGCTCGCCGACGGAAGTTCGCATTCTCTCTGGGGTGAGTGTGTGTGTGTGTGTGTGTGTGTGTGTGTGTGTGTGTGTGCATTGTTCTTAGGAAAGGTTTTTTAGTTTAAATGATTTGTATGTCTAGGAACTGACGATCACTGCAGTTCGGTACAATAGGTTCGCAAACGTACAGCATATGAACATACAACAAAGTACGGCACAAACTTGGACGACCTACACTCCTGGCCATTAAAATTGCTACACCACGAAGATGACGTGCTACAGACGCGAAATTTAACCGACAGGAAAAATATGCTGTCATATTCAAATCATTCACTTTTCAGAGCATTCACACAAGGTTTGCGCCGGTGGTGACACCAACAACGTGCTGACATGAGGAAAGTTTAAAACCGATTTCTCATACACAAACAGCAGTTGACTGGCGTTACCTGGTGAAAAGTTGTTGTGATGCCTCGTGTAAGGACGATAAATACGTACCATCACGTTTCCGACTTATCACGATTGCGGTTTACCGTATCGCGACACTGCTGCTCGCGTTGGTCGCGATCCAATGACTGTTAGCAGCATATGGAATCGGTGGGTTCCAACGGCCTTGTATCACTTGCAGTAGAGATGACAGGCACCTTATCCGCATGGCTGTAACGGATCGTGCAGCCACGTCTCGATCCCTGAGTCAACAGATGGGGACGTTAGCAACACAACAACCATCTGCACGAACAGTTCGAAAACGTTTGCAGCAGCATGAACTATCAGGTCGGAGACCATGGCTGCGATTACCCTTGACGCTGCATCAGTCAGGAGCGCCTGCGATGGTGTACGCTACGACGAACCTGGGTGCACGAATGATAAAACGGCATTTTTACGAATGAATCCAGGTTCTGCTTACAGCATCATGATGGTCGCATCCGTGTTTGGCGACATCGCGGCAAACATACATTGGAAGCGTGTATTCGTCATCTCCATTCTGGCTTATCATCCGGCGTGATGGGATAGGGTGCCATTGGTTACACGTTTCGGTCACCTATTGTACGCATCGACCGTACTTTGAACAGTGGCCGTTACATTTTAGATGTGTTACGACCCGTGGCTCTACCCTTCATTCGATCCCTGCGATCCCTGCGAAACCCTTCATTCGATCCCTGCGAAACCCTATATTTCAGCAGGATAATGCACGACAGCATGTTGCAGGTGTTGTAGGGCCTTTCTGGATACGGAAAATGTTCCACTGCTACCTTGGCCAGCACATTCTCTTCACACCAACTGAAAACGTATCGTCAATGGCGCCCGAGCAACTGGCTTGTCACCATACGCCAGTCACTACTCTTTATGTGGTATCGTGTTGAAGCTGCATGGGCATCTGCACCTGTACACGCCTTCCAAGCTCTGTTTGACTCTATGCCCGGGCGAATCAAGGCCGTTATTACGACCAGAGGTGGTTGTCTGGGGTACTGATTTAATAGGATCTATGCACCCAAATTGCGTGAAAATGTAATCACATGTCAGTTGTAGAATAGTATGTTTGTCCAATGAATACCCGTTTATCATCTGTATTTCTTCTTGGTGTAGCAATTCTAATGACTAGTAGTGCATATCGTACTCATAGAATTCTGGCTGCCACAGATATAAATCTGATGAAAAAACACTGCATTTCAGTTTGACGACATTATCGGTACATTGTGAGACTGTAAAATGAAACAATAAAAATATAAACGGCCTTTTTTGGAAATGACTTACTACGTTAATATTATGCGCACGTGACGTAAGACCCATAGCCCCAATTTTTTTCCTGGTGTTTCTCTGTTTCTAACGTTTCATTATATATGTAATCAATTGCGTACACTTCTGTATGTAAAATTACTTTACTTTTTATTGTAATCATTGTATAATAAAAATCAAAATTTTAGTTTTGTTGAAATAACAGTATACTAGAGGGCGTTAGCAGCGCCCATCTCTACAGCGCTGCTGCGTGTCTTTTGTAAAACAGCTCACTCACTCCGTCCTAATTTCTAGCACTGTAATGTTCAGAAATTTATTTCCAACGTACCACAGTTGCATATGTTATTTCAATCCGTATTGTGATTTCATTCACAATGCTTGGTAGCTATCTTTACTGAATATTTCATTTGGGATTGTATTCGAATTTGTATTTAATTTTAGTTTTGCACTGATTTTTTGATTCTGCATTGAAAATGGTCACTATGTGATCGAAATCGATCTGGTGCTATAGTAATGAAGCATCTAGTAACGACCACTGCTGCCTACTACATTTTGTTTATTGATAAAAAATCACCCGGAGGTAACAGCCACTGTATGTATGAGAGGTTTTTATTTCTTCTCCCACATGACGTGTATCGGTGTACTATAAAAATCATTCTCAGACGTGACTAATAAATTGCTCAAAGAGATTTTATTTTATTTTTGGGGCCATTGATATTGAATTAAATGTAAAAATGATGCCATAGTACATCGGAACATGTCATACGTGAAAAAAAGTTTTAAAAAATCCTCATAGCGACTGTAGATGTTACCTTAGGGCGCTTTTACGTTTTCTATAACACTGCATTTAATAAAATAATGATAAATCCATAATTAAGAGCAATCTTTAAGAATGTGTGTGCTTGCATGAATTTGATTTAAAAAATCATGAAAGTGTCATTATTTACGGTATGTCAATCCCCATCTCCTATATTGTTATAAGGTGAACATCATTATTCGAAAATGATCTCTAGAAGTAATAGTAGCGAGTATTAGGGGTTGAGAGGAATAAAGAAGACTGTACTGGATGTATACCGCTTCGCCTGCAGAGTGGAGCCCTTCACACTGTGCAGTACTCCACCGAATGAGCTGCTGTGTGGCGTGCAGTCGTCGCGTCGTCCTGAGGCTGTTTGGCAGGCTGCCACATCTTAACTCGGGCAGGGCGTCCTCGTCTCGTCTGGACGAGACCCGACCAGTCCACACCGCCTTACGGTGGCCGCCATCTTCTCCTCGGCAAGCTCCAAAACTGCGCTCCGCAGTGTCGGTAATGCAGTGAGTGGCACACGGCAGTGTCTTGGAGACGCGCCAGTCCACCGACTGCGCTTCCGATCGGTTCGACTGCAGTACAGGACACAGCGCCAAAGTTTTATTTTGCCAGCGTAATATTTACAGCATACAGAGGAAGGAAGGGCAGCCAGTGGCAATGCACTTCAGCAGAGCTAACGTCTCGGGTAATCACGACAGTTGTAATGTCCTTCAAATTTGATTACTTTGTTACAATAAAACTGGGTATGTAATGAAAGACTATTTCAAATGTGCCACTTGTGTAAACAGGAGAGTCCACCAAAGACGTTTATGTTCAGTAACACGCAACGACTGTAATGTAATTATTTTTAAAAATTGAAAGCTTCTCGTTGTAAGTTTATTAAGTGAAAGTGAAAGCTCGATGAAAGTTTGTTAAGTGAAAGTTTCGTATTCTTATTAAGTCTTTCTATTTGAATCAAGGAGTGTCTCTAATCATATGTGCGCAACGGATATAACAAACAAAATTAGGCCCTGTAAGTAAAACAATCTGTACTTCTGTGAACATTATTTCTGACAGTCAGATTCAGTGGCATGTGAGGACTGATTACTTTACTGGTACGTGAACATTTACATTTAAAGGGATATCTTTTTCTCAAAAAACTCAACACGTACCATACAACAAAATCAAAAATGCCACAATAAGGAAAATGAGGGCCGAGGTTGAAATAAGAAAACTTAGTAATCATTAAGTTACTTATTTAATTAAAAAAAACTTCTGTTGAGTCTTCAATAAATTATAATGGTTTTATACAATTCCGTTCCTTAGAAATATTCTCTTC
This sequence comes from Locusta migratoria, assembly GCA_026315105.1. Lineage (NCBI taxonomy): Eukaryota > Metazoa > Arthropoda > Insecta > Orthoptera > Acrididae > Locusta > Locusta migratoria. The sequence goes on from CM048746.1 coordinate 145,996,587, forward strand.
CTCTTGATACAGAATCCACTGCCCAATATAATAAGTTTGTATTCATATAGAGTGAAATAAATCAAACTCAATACAATCATTCCTGACCAATTCAACCTTTGTACAAATACGTCTGTCAGCCAGCCTAGCCCACAATCGACTCTTCTGCTCAACAGCTCACTCTCCACTACTCACTTCAGCAGTCAAAGAAGCTGCTGTAGCGCAGATGCTACATCGCAGTTGCAAAGACATTATAATGTGCAGTAGTTACAAATATGGACTGAGATTATCGATCACGGATGACTTTCACATACAAAATAGAGGCATAAGGCGGATACGTTTAGATTCACAAAAATAAAGCTAAAATACATTAATAACGAACTTTAGCCTACGGCTGCCAAATTTCAAAATATTAATATCTCTGTTATAATTAGTATATAAATGTATGTTGCTCAATAAATTGTTCTCTTTGTTCTTGTTCTTCTTGTCTGTCGATGTTGTAGCACGTATGAGAGAAACTATAATTTTACGTCAGGTGGCATTACACTGTTTTTTGATATTCGTGGAATCATTTATAAATTAGGTTTGTAATAATTGAAATACAAAATATAGGTATTAAAAATAATACTGGTGTTAATTTCAATTAGTTTTGGAACATTTTAAGCCATCTTCAAGAGATTTCTTCTAGAAACAGAGTTCCCAGTTGTCGTAGCAAACAGCCATCGACCTGGATTGCAGCATCCTGCCGCCATTACATGGCGGAAACAAAAACAGTAATTAATATAAATTTGGGTCGGTTGGTAACCAACAATTAATGATTTTCAGCATCTGCGTCAGATCGTCTGGACGCGACAGTAAACTTATATTCTTTTTATTTATACATTAAAAAAAATTAAAAAATAAATAAATAAAAAAACAGTGGTAAAGATAATTTTACGACAAAGGTATGGTATGAAGATATTCAAATTGTGACTTGTTATTAACCCTTAACGGTTACTTATATTTCAGAGTAAATGGGAAGGATGAAATACTTATCTCTTTTAATAATTTTCTGAATAGGCAGATTTTAGAAAGCAATTACAGTGAATCAGTTTTCATGTCAGGAAACTTTCATTTATTTTTCATTGTAGAGTGTAGATATTAAACCTAGGACAGTGATATAAAATTTTCAAGCTCAAAAATAAAACTATCCTAGGTTCGTTGCAGGTCTTTAGTTTCACGTACCATTTCAAATAACTACTAACAAACTTCAATGGAAAGATATGTTACCATTAGTTATGTGGAATTGTATTGTAAATTTACTCGTACAAAGTCGGAGACCTTAAGTAAAATTTAACCTTACTGAGCTAGCCGAGACTCAAAAGGAATAAAATAAATAAAATAAAATACAGAATAACCGATTTAAATAAAATAATAATAAACAAATACTATCTATTAACGAGTAAATTTACGCAGTGCACCTGGAAGAGTGGCCGAGTGCTGTAAGGCGCCTTGATGGGGAGCGTGCGGTTATTGACCATCGGAGGTTCGAGTCCTCCCTCGTGCATGGGTGTTTGTGTTTTCCAATAGTTTAAGTAGTTTGTAAGCCTATGGACTGACAACCAGAGTAGTTAAGTCCCACAGAGTTGCAAACATTTGTACATTTCAGTGCACCGTGTTAATCCGTTCGAAAACGGTTGTTGTCTGCACACCACGTATGGTATAGACTTCTCTTAATACTGTGTATTGAAGTACAGTTTGCTCATGGGTCATTCCTGAGAAAAACCATGATTTTGGGTAAAGTAACTACAAATTGTGGGGATGGCCAATTCTATAGTATTCATTCATTGCAACTCATAAACTGTTTTAAATAATTGTATTCTTAAAATTATAATCACAAACCATGGTTTATTTATTAATTTTTGTTTCGATACATTCATTCGATGCCGAAATCTAGAGCTTCTCCTTATTAACAAGAAATTCAGTTGTCATGATACTTGAAAGTTAAAATTTTATGCTGAAACCAAGTTCGAACCTGGGACCTTTGCTTTTCGCGGGCAAACGCTCTAACGTCCCCCTTTCTTTATTATTATTTTGTTCTTCTAGTACATCAGTGCTTAGCGGTCGTTTGTGCAGTTCATTCTCAGTTGTTCGTTACGTACTTGGCTCAGTTTATTATTATTATTATTATTACAGGGGGGATTCAGCCCTCTGGTCGGGCGCGATGAGCCACGGCGTCCGCCGCGGTGTTCACCGTCTGAGCTATCCCGGTATCCTTAAATTCCGTCCTCACTACTTTACTGTCCCGCAAAAGGCAAAGGTCGTAGGTTCTAATCCCGGTTCCGACACGCAATATTATTCAGCCAATAAGTTCATGTCAGCGCACACTCCGTTGCAGAGTGAAAGTTTCATTCGGTTGGCATGATACATGCCGGCCAGTAACCCGTAACGTCACGACGACGTCGGTTGCTACAAAGCCGATGTGTCAGCGCGTGCGGAAGACGGAGGCGTGTTCGCTGGTAAAGGGCGCGCTGTTACTTCGACACCATAGGACCCACCTCAGAAGTCACTGTTAATGGTAGCCCTGCAGGCGCTTATCCCGTCGATTCGGTCCTTCCTACCCGAAAACAGCAATCAACGCCCTGGGAGGCTTCGTGTTGAACAGGAACGGAAACCCGAAGTTCCTGCTATCGAATGTGGCATTTAGATTAGGGCGTTCTCTGAAGTTGCCGTGTTGTCGGAATAAACCGGACTTCCATCGGTGAGGAGCAAGTGACAGCAGCATCTGCCATCTTGACAGGAGACAGTATTTTACTGTGCTGTTGATTTAGAAGTTGGTAGAACGTCTGTAAGCTTTTCTTCCCCTTAAGGCCAGATGACGAAGGTATCATCAACATATCGCAGCCAGAATTGTAGGCCTAGCGGTACTGACTCGACAGCTTTTTCTTCTAAAATTTCCATGAAAATGTCAGCTGCAATAAGTGAGAGAGTGGAGGCCTTGGTTGCACCGTGCGTTTTCTTGTAAAATTATCCTCTCGACTTGAAATAGTTGGTTGTCAAGCAGTGCCACATTAGGTAACAGATATCTGGAGCTTATCCCTTCTATAAGATGTTTCTTCATGTCCGACACTGATTTTTCACATCAAATCTAACCATCAGATTCGTTACCGTTACATACTTTTCTTATAAAAGAGTGATAAAATATGTAGAGTCTTTTAAATACTAATAGGAGTGCTTCATCAGATGTCAAAGCTTTTCAATTCTTTTGCCAGGTTGTACGTTCATCAACATATGTACAAGGGAAACTTCCTGGACCTGAAACTGGGACCTTTGTCTTTCGCGGGCAAGTGGTCTACCGACTGAGCTATCCCGACACGACTCACAATGCTGCCACACAACTTTACTTCCGCCAGTACCTCGCCTCCTACTTTCCAAACTTCACAGAAGCTCTCCTGCGAACCTTGCAAGACTAGCACTTCTGGAAGAAAGGATATGGTGGAGACATGGCTTAGCCACAACCTAAGGGATGTTTCCAGAATGAAACTTTCACTCTGCAGCAGAAGCTCTCCTGCGAACCTTGCAAGACTAGCACTTCTGGAAGAAAGGATATGGTGGAGACATGGCTTAGCCACAACCTAAGGGATGTTTCCAGAATGAAACTTTCACTCTGCAGCGGAGTGTGCACTGATATGAAACTTCCTGGCAGATTAAAATTGTATGCCGGAACCGGGACCCGAACCTGAGACCTTTGCCTTTCGCGGTCAAGCGCTCTATAGACTGAGCTATCCCGACACGACTCACGATGCCGCCTCACAACTTTACTTCCGCTAGTAGCTCGTCCCCTACTTTCCAAATGTACAAGGGGTCAATGAAAGAGTAATGAAAATTTTCCGTCGGGTGGGCATGAAGCCAATCTACAAAAGCATCAACAAGATCAAGGATTTCCTTGGCTACTTGAAAGATGCAGCAGGCAAATTAAATAATGCTGGTGTTTACGAAATTCCTTGTGATCGGGGCTTCATGAGACCGGACGACTAATGAGGACATTAATTTCACAATGTGAAAGATATATCCGCAGTGACGGAACATCAAGGTGAGTGAGGAAGAGAACTATATTTCCGTGAATCCCGCGTGCTGGCGAAACAACCGTTTACCATAAGGAGGAAAATACGTGACATCAATATCTACATAAATACCTGCAAATCACAATGAAGTGCATGGTAGAGGGTGCATCGAATCGTTGTTATCATATTTCTCTACTGTTTCATTCTCTCAAACGTTCAAATGTTTGTTAGCCTATTGCACCAAACTGCTATGGTCGTCAGTCGCTAGACTTACAAAATACTTAAAGTAAGTTACACTAAGGACAACACACACATCCGTGCCCGAAAGTAGACTCGAATCCCCGGCTGGGTCGGCCTCCCAGTCCGTAGCACGACGCCTTAGACCACGCGACCATTCTGCACGGCTCCATTCTCTAATAGCGCGTGGCAAAAATGAATACCTAAATCTTTCCGTTTTCGATCTGGTTTATTTTATTTTATTATGATTATTATGTCTAGCTATGTAGGTCGGTGCTTACAAAATATGTTCCTATCTTAAGAGAACGAATTTTCACAATCTCGCGCAACGAATAATACTTTTATTTATTGATTCGCACCCCAATACGTGAATCATTTCCGTGACACTCACCCCTATATCGCGATAATACAAAACGAGCTACCCTTTTATGAAATTTATATATATCGTCAGTCAGTACCACCTGATGGGGAAGCCAAAATGCGCCGCAACACGTCAAATTAGGACGCACAAGTGTAGTGAAGGCAGTTTCTCTCGTAACACTGTTGCATCTTGTGTTTTGTAAATGAAACATAGACTTTGGTTTGCCTTCCCTGAGACACTTGCTAAGTGTTCTTTCCAATTTAAGTTGTTCGTAACAGTAATTTCAGTATATTTAATGTATGACCTGAACGTTTGAATGATTAATAATGTAATTGTAGTTAACGAATTTCTATTGGTGCTGTTATAATTGATTTCACACTTATTCAGGATCAATTGCATCATATATCCTATCTAAATCATTGTTCAGTTGTTGTTGCTCTTTACTAACCGGTAAATGGCAGCATTACCCGGAACAGTATAAGAAAGAGCTACTGGAATTGTCCCCTAAATCATTTATAAATTTAACGAACAGAAGGGACCCTATAACACTTCCATGGGGCACGTCAGATATCACTTCTGATTTACTAGATGACTTTACGTCAGTTACCATGTTTCTGACAGAAAATTGCAAATGCAAATACACAGCCGTGGCTATATTAAATAAGCACGCAATTTGATTAGAAGACGATTGTGAGGAACAGTGTCAAAAGCTTTCCGGAAATCTAGAAATATGGAACGTATCTGAGATCTCTAGTCGATAGTAATAAACGCTTCTGTGAGGAAACAGCCAGCTGTCTTTCAAAAGAACGATACTTTCGGAATCCGTATTGACTATGGGTCAATAGGTCGTTCTCTTCGGGGCTGTTCTTAATGTTTAAGGAAAGTACATGTTCTAAAATCTGCTTTCAAACCGACGTCAATGATATAGGCCCAAAATTTTGCTTCTCATTCCCACTTCCTTTGTTGGAAATTAGAGTGACGTGTGCAACTGTCCAGTGTTAGGGTACGGATCTTTCGCTCAGCAAGCTGTTGCAGAATATGATAGGAATGAAAGGATCCTAATGGTTACATAATCAAAACCAGAAGAGTTGGTTTTGCTTAGTGATTTAAGTTGCTTTAATATTCCATGGATATATACTTCTACATTACGCATGCTGGCAGCTGTTCTTGATTCAAGTTCTGGAGTATTTGATTGGTTTTCTTTTGTGAAAGAATTTCGGAAAGTTGTGTTTAAAAGTACTGCTTTAGCAGACCTGTAATCAGTAGCATTGTTATCGCGAAGAGAAGGTATTGATTCTGTTTTGCCGTTAGTATATCTCACATACGACAAGAATTTCTTAGAAATTTTCTACCAAATTATGCGCCAGGTTTTAATTGTGGTATCTTGCATTGAAGTTCGAGCTACATTTCGAGTTTCCGTAAAAGATTGCCAGTCTTGGGGAATTTTTTTTTCTGTTTAAATTTGACATTCTTTGCTTTTCAAACCACGGCAGGTCGACCCCATCTTTTGATAATTGGTTTGGTATAAATCTCTCAATAGCTGTTAGTATTATTTCTTTGGATGTAAATCACATCTGATCTACACTGATATTGTAAGTTTCGAAAGATTCAGGTAAGCGTTAATCTAATTTTTATTGGCTTTTTTGAATACGAGTAAATATATTTTTCGTTGATATTCTCTCTCTTGCTGCTACAGCTCTGTGTTCCGTAATTCCTGTGACTGTTTTGATGGTCTTTTTTAGTTGCGGATTATTTGCTGCTAGTAGATCAAGCATATGTTTTTAAAACGATATGCAATTCTAGTGGGTTCATGGACTAATTGCAGGAAATAGAATTCGGAGAATGCGTTCAGTACGGTTTCGGGCGATGTATTATGCGCGTGCGCGCACAGTTCCACGAAATAATCTGGGCAGTAGAAAGCGCTCCTCTCTCGCTTTGTTTTGCATAGCACCATTTACCGATTTCCAAACGCTACAGTGGTGCAGCACAAATGCAAATGGCGCATTCAAGTTCTCATATGCAAACCACAAAGAAAGCGCCAAATAAAAACAACAGAACTTTGTATCATCCTGTTAACATGACTTCATGGAACCAGATGGAGAATGAATAAACGTCAAAGGCCACACTTATACTGTATCCAGCCAGGTGGCACTTCCATGAGCTCCAGTATGAACCTCGAAATAAACATTAACACTATGGTGCCCCATAAAAATTAATATAATTGCTATAGACTGACTACATACCGATAAATTGAGGTGTCCAAAACATTTGCTGCACTTTAAAAGGACAAATGGCGCCAACATACGCCCAAGTGCATTTCACACAGGGTACATCGAAATGACATAGTTGAACTCCACAACACTAGTGCCATCCCGCTACTATCTTAATGTATATAAAAATAGAGGTGTTTATGCCTGTATTTCACTCTGCAGCCAAAACTACAAATTTCAAACTAATTGTGTTTCGTACGTGGTAGTAGGTATGAGTATCCCAATGGGCAGTATGGTGGTAGAGGTTTGATAACGATAAGGGAGTGGAGTATATGTAGAAAGTTACCGACTTAAATAAAATCCTACGTGTGGGTGTCAATATTTTCCTCTTCGGGAAAAACTACACAATGGAGAACGATCTCTCTGTGTTCTAGTAGTACAGTCTCCTGTTGTACTCTATAGCAATACTGTGTCGATAGCTATAAGAGGGTGGAAGATATAGCGGTCGTCAGCTTATATAAAATTCAGACTGAATGCCAGCGATGACTTTTGACACTATAATAGCAAATTGGTTTTATACAGCGAAACGTGATGCACATTCTTCAGTTATTTTTCTGCAACAGACCTGCGAATAAAGAAAGATAAGTGCATATTGCAGTTTGAAACGTAAAACTACCAAGAAAGATGCCAAAGCTTAAGAAAGAAATTTTGCGTCCTCAGTCTGTTTCTAAAAGACAGAAAACGGTGCTGAAAAGTGAATCTACAGACGATAGAACTTGAAGTGTGTAGACGTTGCTTATCTTTCTCTGTAGGCATCCGTGACTTTTTCGATATTTCCACCCTAATGGTGGGGGAGTGTGAAATAGGGGATGAACGGTTTAAAAACACGTTTACAGATATTTTTGGAAATTCAACCACTAAGCGGGTAAAATAAGGGAAAATCTTTTAAGGGTGGTACTAAGACTATTTTGATGCTAGAAATGCGAAAATTTGGATTTGTAACCATGGTTAGAATTTTTTTTAAAGTGTGTGTCAGTTATTTTTCTGCAACAGAACTACGAACAAAGAATGATAACTGCATATTGCAGTTTGAAACGTAAAACTACCAAGAAAGATGCCAAAGCTAAGAAATAAATTTGCGTCCTCAGTCTGTTTCTAAAAGACAGAAAACGGTGCTGAAAAGTGAATCTACAACCGATAGAACTTGAAATGTGTAGACGTTGGTTATCTTTCTCTGTAGGCATCAGTGACTTTTTCGATATTTCCACCCTAATGGTGGGGGAGTGTGAAATAGGGGATGAACGGTTTTCAGAAAATACGTTGCTATACAGGCAATTTTGAAGCAAGAAGTACAGAACTTTGGATTTAGAGTTTTGACTGGAATTTTAAAAACACGTTTAAAGATATTTTTGGAAATTCAACCACTAAGCGGGTAAAATAAGGGAAAATCTTTTAAGGGTGGTACTAAGACTATTTTGATGCTAGAAATGCGAAAATTTGGATTTGTAACCATGGTTAGAATTTTTTTTAAAGTGTGTTTCGGGATGTTTTGAATTCTGCCATGTATGGTACAACAGGGCGTGGTAAAATGTATCAAACTACTTGATTAGGAAAGCATTTTTAAAGCTAAATCTATGAAACTTTATATTCAGAAGTAGAAACAAAAAATGCAGACCATCCAGTCTATGCGTGCGAAGTAGCGGAAATTAAGGTAGTATCTTCATACAAACAAATAGAAAATAAATGTACTTCATTAACTGCCCTTATACTTCAGCAAGACAAATGGCGCGAACACGTACAAAAGTGTGAACCACGAAGAAAATGTGAAAATAAAACAGTTCTGCGCCACAAAATTAGTATCATCACGCTGCTAATACTTTGGACAGACAAATAAAATCGAAACTTAGACAACGTCCGCAAAAACTTAACCAAGAACTGATGACGCATGGTTGGAACAAGAGCCCATACTCATCCTTATTTTTAGAAAAGATTTAGGAGACACTCTGAGTACCTCTCATGGACTGTTAGCGGGTGATTCTGTCATTTATCGGTCACTAGAAGATCAAAAGTAACTGCATAATGATTTGGATAAGATATCTGCACGGTGCAAAAATTGGCAACTAACCCTTAATAATAATAAGTGTGAAGTCATCCATATGACCACTAAAAGTAATCCGTCAAACTTCAGTTACACGATAAATCTGTCAAATCTACAAGCAGTCAATTCAACTAAATACCTATGAATAGCAATTACGAACAACTTCAATTGAAAAAAAAAAAAGAAAAAAACATATTTCTTTTTCACGTGCGGGGTCTAGGGGCAACCAAAGGCTACGTTTCATTAGCAGAATACTTATAATATGCAACAGTTTTATTAAAGAAACTGCCTACACTACACTTGTGCGTCCTATTTTGGAGTACCGCTGTGTATTGTGGGATCCATAGCATATGGGTCTGACTGACGATTTAGAGAAAGTTCAGAAAATGGCAGCACGCATTTTTGCATTTTCGATCGTACAAGGGAAGAGAGTATCATGGAAATAACGGAAATGTTGTGGTGACAATTATTAAGCGACAGGTGTTACTCGTTGCGGCGAGATCTACTTGCGAAATTTCTTTCACTAAGTTTCTCTTCCGAATGCGAACATGTGAACATGTTTTGTTAGCGCTCGCCTACACAGGGAGACATGATCATCATAATAAAATAAACTAAGATAGAAAACAGAAAGGTTTAGGCGTTCCTATTACTTGCTAGCTATTAGACATGGAACTGTTCAGAAATATCACGAAAACGGCTCGATGACTTCAGTATGACTTGCAGAGTGTTTATGAAGATGTAGATAGAAGTGTAAACATATCATCCACACATACAAGTACTCATAACATCAATAGTTACTGCAACTGCACTTCTACCTCACTATTTTACTGCAACTGAACCTTGAGTTTAATCTATATCTACACCCACATCTACATGGGACACTCGGCAAATCACATTTAAGTGTCTGGTTTTGAACCAACTTTATACTATTTATCTTCCATTCTATTCTTGAATAGCGGGCGGGAAGCAAGAACACCTGAATCTCTACGAACTCTGATGTGTGCGATTGGGGTTACGAAAGTAGCCCACGCCGCGGTGATAAACGCCGTTGTTGTAATGATTATCACACAGATCCTGTATCATTTTCGAGACACTGTCTCCCCTGTATCGTGACAGTACAAAACTAGTTGCCCTTATTTGGACTCTTTCGATGTCCTGCGTCAAATCCACCTGATAAGGACCCCACACTGGGCAGCAATACTCCAAAAAAGCACGGACAAGCGTAGTGTATGCAGTTTCTTTAGTAGTACAGTTGCATCTTTTAAGCGTTCTGCCAATAAAACAAAGTCTCTGGTTCGCCTTTCCCATCACATTATCTACGTGTTCTTTCCAGTTTATGTCTGAAGAAACATTAATTCCCAGGTATTTAGTGGAGTTTAAGGCCTTCACTTTTGATTGATTTATCTTGTAAACTAAGTTTAACGGATTTCTTTTCGTACTAATGTGGACGAATTCACACTTCTTATTATTTAGAGTCGATTGCCATTTGCATACTGATATCTTATTCAGATCGTTCTGCATTTGGTTATGATCTTCAGATGATTTTACTAGACGGTAAATGACGGCGTCATCTGCAAACAAGATAAGAGAGCTGTTTAAATTTTCTCCTAATTCTTTTATGTAAATAAGGAACAGCAGAGGACCAATAACACTACCCTGTGGAACGCCCGATATGACCTGTTTTTCAGTCGATGCCTTACCATCGATTACTACCAATCGTGTCCTCTCTGACAGGAAACCCCTATCCAGTCGCAAATTTGGGGCGATATGCCATAACCACGCAATTTGATTAAAAGCCGTTGCCGCAGTGGAGTAGCCGAGCGGTCTAAAGCGTCTCGCCTGGGAGCGCGCGGTTGCTCGCCGTGGAGGTTCGAGTCCTCTCTGGGGCATGGGTGTGTGTGTTTGTCCTTATGTTAGTTTACCTAGGTTTAAGTAGTTTGTAAGCTACGGACTGATGACCACGCAGTTGGGTCCGATAGATTGACAAACATTTGAACATTTAAAAACATTTTTTTTTTTTAAAGCCGTTTGTGAGGTACGGTGTCTAAAGCCTTCTGGAAATCAAGAAATACGGAATCCATTTGACGTCCCTTGTAGATAGCACTCATCACTTCGTGTGAGTAAAGAGCTAGTTGTGTGTATCATGAACGGTATTTTCCAAATCCGTGTTGACCTTGGGTCAATAGGACTTTCTGTTCGAAATAATTCATAATAGTATTTGAATACAAGACATGATAGTGGTAACGGAATTATGCTAGAGGCGCAAAACATCGCCGGCTCGCCACACCTTTACCTGTCCACAGCAACTCGGTCCACACTCCACACCGGCTCGTCCGCAACGCCCAGCCAGAAGTGTCGACAAAGCGCGCTCCCGTCTGAGTCCAACCGTCCTCTGTCAAACTGCCCTGTCCCGATCGTATGAGGCACGTACAACAGGAAAAATGTTCTGTACGACGATGAGTTTAAATCGGCCCTATATCATTTTCTTTCCACCTTCATGTTGCCATGGATGACGCACAACAGTTTCCTTTTCTACCACAATGGAAGTGTACGCGAGGGTTGCAGTAACTCCCCACTGCACTGTGTGAAGAGTAGAAAAACTAAAAGTTCACCGATCTGACTTCTTCTATAGATGTCTCCACGCAGATGATAGCATGCAGGTCGGAGTTCTTGAAGAGGCTGATATTATTAAACTATTGGTGGGAGCTCATCTAATTACGGAATAAAACTGAAGTCCTTCGGATGCCAGCTGATTTATTTACAGAAAGCAGAAAACTAGCAAACCGCATAATAACATCCACTTGACACACATTGTCTTAATTGAAAGTAAATATAAAGTAATTTCCCTTGTTCTGAGATGATTAAACAATTTCTTATGGCCGCCTATGTATGCGACGTGTTACTCCTCCGAGTGCTTGTTCTGAACTTAAGTGTGGCGGCTCGATGCAAGGCTGCCTTCGCAATTTGCCACGCGAACGTGGCCGCCGTGCATTGTCCGTCTTATATTCATTGTTTTGTTTATTAATGCACCGATATTAATATGTTTTACCTACTCAGGGCATAGCTTGGCTTTGAGGTTTTTTTTTCTGAACTGACTTTGACATTGAATAAATAATTAGTTTATTAAATATTAACAAAAATATGATTGTGTTTTGGCGCCAATCAGCGTTCAGTGCCGGCCGCTCGGGGACTTCCCTAGAATTCGGGGAAACTTGCCAGTGCTCTTTCCCATGAGAACCCAACCTATTGTTAAAACTGTCGTGGTTGTCACCAGCTTTTACCATCTGTCGCCTACAGGTTCTAACCGGCTGTACTGAAGCAATACTCAAATATTAATATGATGGCTGCAAGCCAAAAATATTACACACGCCGCGGCGGAGCGGCCAAGTGTATTGAGGCGCTATGCTCCATTGCGCGAGGCCGTTCCCCGTCGGGGATTCTAATCCCCCCCTCGGGAAATGATGTTTGTGCCTTCTTTGGTATAAGGTAGTTCATAAGTAGTTTGTACGTTTAGGGACTGATGATCCCGCAGTTAAGTCCCATGAGCTTTACAAACATTTGAACATTTTGGATGAGGCACCAGACTCAAACCCTCTACAAATTACGAATCCTTTAACGCTTTCGGCAGTATTTCCTGGGATTAGTTCCCATTTTCTTCTGTGACCCATTGTACCATCTGATAGTCATAGAACACTCAAACTAAACAGAAAAACAGAAGTTTTTTAGGGTCGACAGCGTTGTCATTAGGTAACGGATGTTCGGGTATGGACGGGGAAGAAAATCTGCCGTGCCCTTCAAAGGCGCCATCCCGGCATTTGCCTGGAGTGATATAGAGATATTACGGAAAACCTAAATCTGGAGAGCCGGAGGTGGATTTGAACCACCGACCTCCCGAATGAGAGTCCAGTGTGTTATTACTGTACTACCTCGCTCGGTCCAAGCCAGTAGTGGAATGGTAGTGGTACTGGCACAACCTGATGACGTCACGAGGGTATCATATTAAACAAGTGTTGAAGGCCGCCAGACCGCTTGGTCATCAAAACAATCAATTGCTAGTGATACTGGCACAGACTGATTACGTAACCCATATTATCAAGTGTGGAATACCGCCAGACTGTTGAAGCATCACGAGAATCGAATAACAGTGGTACAAATTCATCCTGATTACATAACCAATATTAAACACGTGTGGAGGGAAGGGCAAGAAATCAGAGCATGAGTCATTAAAAATTGATGACGGTATGAAGCCAAATTGATTACATAACCCATATTACACACCAGACAGTTCAGACATCAAAACAAATTAAGCGTTGGGTGTTTAGATTCAAACAGCAAAATTAATTGCTCAATAAAATGTTAATATTCCCCAGCTCGCGTATGTGTTTACAATGAAATGTTACGTGAGTAAATGAATTTACTCACGTAAATTATTGTAAAAGTTTATAACAAATTGCTAAAAAATTCCCTTGCTCGTGTAATGTTTCTTACAGTTCCCCTAACATTGTTGCAAGTTTTGAGACTATGTGGTACAAGAAATGTGTGAAATCCAACGGTCTAAATCCATGGAAATTGTGTTTCGCAGCACCTGGTGCTGCCGGCATTGCGGACACATGACAAGGTCAACAGTATCGTTCAGGTATGTCTTTATAAGGTATACCGGGAGCATCCCGGTGAAGTCTATGACAGTTACAAGTCCACGATAAATCACTCTGTCTGGTTTTAGCACAAGTCACAGCTTTGAATGGTTTCGGTGATGCAATGCACACCGAGAATGTTTCTAATATTTGACCATCTCCCGTGAATGCTATCGAGACACATTTCTTAATTATGAACATTTCTTTAACATACGTTTTACAACAATTCTGAAGACTTGAAACCTCTTATTCTTGCAGTTACACAAGTGACATTGCGAGGGTGATGGTCGGGTGAGAGTTTAAAATAGGGAAAGATTAATTTTTAAAACTCACAACCACCAACTGCGAACCAAATTCCTAAACATGCAAAAACACTGGAACTGTGATTGCGACTGTTTGACTCGTTCTCTAGGGAATGATATCACACGTTCGCAGCTTTCCTTCCCTGCATATGATTAACAAAACAAATTCATAACAAAATCAAATTCATAAGAGAAAAGGGTGTACTAACTACTATTTTTGAAAACACGTGAAAGTTCACTTTATGTTGTTTATTTCACAATCTCAGAACCCTGTGGCTGATACGTCTGTACGTCGACACATTTACCAAATAAAGTTATAGCTCGTGAGCCCCCAGACAAAATGAATATTTGTCGCGAGTTGTTTTCACACCACGTGGCTGTCTCAAATACCTTTTATGTTTATGCCTATGCGACGACACGTGTTACATTAACAAATCACAGTCACTTTAATTCAATGCGATGCACACCTTGATCCACCGGCTAAATATTCACAAACACACAGTAGCACTCGATTTAACTTGGTACAGTCTACTACGAGCAACCACACATGGCGATTGCCACAGACAAATCTCAAGTCACCACCTCGAGATCCACATGCCGACTGATGCAGAGCGACGCCGCCCGGCCAGCTACACCACGTGCTCGCGTCCCGTCACTTCCTGCCCTCGCACGCGCGCGCGCTCCAAAATTCAACTGCCGGGGTTTTTTCCCCTACGTCATCAACTTCCCCATGTGAGCTGTTGTAACCGATTTGCCAACGTACAGCGCTCAGCCAATACATTTCTAAAACTTTACTTAAAATCAAAATAATTACACTACACATTAAACAAATTTCTTATGTTTTTATATTGGTATACACATCTTTTGCACTGTTTATTACAATCGTGCAATTTCTTATATCACAGATAAGTGATTTAACTGAATATTTCAAGATAAAATACACAAGATTAATTGAAAATAAATGAGAAATAGTTAATGTATTACTTTTATAAACAAACATTGCCATGCTAGTTGTGTAACTGTCTTATATTCATTGCTAATTTATTACTTTTCATTGTCAATTAAACATATTACGTCAGATGTGACTCTATCAGCTAATGTATTGTTAATTTGTCAACAGGCTATTTTGTAATGAGGGCCTTAAAGGTTCCTAACTGCATCGTATTACTTCAAATGCAAGTAGTATTAGAATATTTTATTTCACGCTGTGCACGGCACTGCACCTGGCACTCGCCATTGTCCCTCTCTCCCCTCACCGGAAACGAACCTGGAAAATCCTAAGCTGTAACACGCCACCAACGTCGGCCTGCTCGCTGGCCTCCCGTCAGCTACAAGCACACAGCATATCTCAACGTGGAGAATTTCTACCTTTGGCCTAACTATAAATGTTGTCACCCAACTGCGTACATGCATTGCTACCATAATTAATAAGATTAAAATTGTGTAACATTTAGTGCATTGGCATGGTCAATGTTTTCAGTGAACTTCATACTGTTTAATTATGAAATGCTATTAATTACCAGTATTTCTATTGGGCGGTAATCTCACAACATGCTAAACAGAACTCTGTACTTGAACGAAACGGTCTGGCTGTCTCGAAAGAACATTTACATTGAGAGAATGAATGACACCGTTGCGGTGCGAGCCTTGGCTGCAGGAATCGGTGAGTGAAGATGCTGGCGCAGCGGAAGCCGGCGTCGGCTGGAAGTGCTGCTCGCCGTGCGCTGTGCAGACAGTAGGCCTCAGCG
Organism: Locusta migratoria; assembly: GCA_026315105.1. Taxonomy (NCBI): domain Eukaryota; kingdom Metazoa; phylum Arthropoda; class Insecta; order Orthoptera; family Acrididae; genus Locusta; species Locusta migratoria. Next base: position 146,012,199 of record CM048746.1, read on the forward strand.
CTCCCGTGGAGGCAGGACGGTGCCGCTCTGCCCAGGATGGCGTGTGACGGCTGCGGGCGGCAAACTCGCGGTTTCTGCCGGGCGATGACAGGAGGCTGCGCCCCACGCAGGAGATGAAGGTAGCGCTCACCGACTGGGTCCCACGTAAGCTGCCATTGTCGCCACTGCTACGTTTCCATCTTCCGCGGCGCTAAGTCCGGCGTTGCATGGGAGCTGACTGGCTCCCGTCTGCCCCTGGTCTTCTGGTGTCGAAGACACGACCCTCCGATGACGGCTGCGGCACCTCGGCGCTTCCGGTGGTTTGGTCCGAACTCTTGTCCGTCTTCTGATGACTCTGCCGACCTGTGCTTAAGGAGGTCAATTTATAATTGAAAAGATGCTACTAGAACGTTCTTGTTGCCCCGGTGACCTGCTTACGTTAGCGTAAGACACTTTAGTAAGATGACAAAATCACGCTCTACACGTAGCCTGTGTTGTTGCAAGAGTTCCCCTTTCGGGCTCGCACGTGCCTCAGACGAATAACACTCCGGCCACCACTGTTTACAACTAATTTTCGAAACCGCTGCTGCTGCTAACCCACTGTCTGTCTGTTATATAACTTCACTTGTCCATTCAAATACAATTACCATAGTTATTTTATTATTGACACTTTGTTGCCAGCCATGTAAACCATTCCATCCCTTAGAATACAGGACATTCTGCTTGCAGGGGTAACCCCAGCTGCACTTAGTTTCTTTATCTTCAGTCTGGCGTAATGAATTGTCTGCTCTTTGAAATAAATCCAGAACTGAACACAGAGCATCTAAATCACATACAACTCCGACGCCAAGGGCCCCACTAAAAACTTCTCTACTTCGCAAACAGTCTGTAGAGTCACTACGATATGTTGCTGTGTCACCCCTCTGCCAAGGTCACCTCTCAGTACTTTCGGAGAGAATAATTTGCGTGAAGCCATGTCCGTTGATTTACCTACTGAGTGAGCGGACACCACATTCTACCTGCCGCGTTTCATACAATGAATGCGACCAGTCGGACGATTTAGAAACTAAATAAAAGATCTATAGGCTGGTTTAGACACTAGGTTTACCAAGTAAGGTATTTAAGGTAGATCTAGCCCGTCAAAAAACTTTTTTAAAAGCACGAAAGTGAAGATCACGTCAAATGACGTGATTGGCATTCAACAGAAATTTCCGTATCCCGTCAATTGACGTGATTGGCACTCGGGGTGTTAAATATTATATCGTTACACTCTCTATTGATTTATTTTACACTTTTGATTGGTACACTCTACACTACTGCTCATTGAGTAACTTGACCCGTGAGGATCTATGGAGGCAAAACCCTTCAATGTCCTCAATTACGGAAAGGCACAGACTGCTCCGTGCTGCTGAGAAAGGGAGATTTATGGACATTTTTGAGGACATGGAATTGTTTTGTCACCAAAAATCCTGAGTGGTCCACCTAACGCAGTGTGCAGATAATTACAAAATCTACCAATTCTGGGAACTATTCGAAGCCCATCTGCTAAGCCGAGGCGGAAATAACGAATCTGCTTAGGTAATGTGGTTTTTATTGTCCCCTTCCATAGCAATCTGTTTTGAGCTTTTGTGTTTTTTAGCCATTTCTACCTGGCTTTGATTATGACAATTACACTAGTATACCTTTCATGCTATTGTCATGCCACAGTTCTCAAAATTTATATTTTGAGAGTTATTCCAACAGTAAGGTCCGATTCGCCGTAAATATGTGAAAGCGGCGCCAAGGATAAAACACGCATGCCCGCCGACTCCTGGCATACCTTGCGCGTTAAACGCCGCCAGTATCGTTGTTACTGTTGCTGTGTGCTGTTGATAGTGTAAGTCCACAATGCTTAAGATACTCAATCAGCCTGACGATTGAGAAGTAAGGGAATTGATACGGTTTTTATCTGCAAGAAACATTTCAGCGCCAGAAATCAATCGGCAGATTACTGAAGAGTACCGACCTAACATAACGATTGACAATAAAGTGCGGAAGTGGAGGCGAGCCATTAATGAACGACGGGGGAATATGCACGATGCAGCTCGCTCCGGCCGACCATCCGTGATTTCAGACGAGTTGGTTCATGCGGTTGACAACAAACTTTGTGATTTCCACCTGTTCCGCTACCTGAAGAAGTTTGTTGGCGGCAAGCGCTTCGACACAGATGAGGCTGTTAAAGACTAGTTATCTTCGCAAGCGGCCGATTTGTACGACCTAGGCACTCAAAAGTTTGATGAACGATATGACAAGTGTCTAAATAAGATTGTGTAGAAAACTAGAGAAAGCCGGAAGGGATGTCAATAAAACAATTCCGTTGGAAACAAGTCTGATTCTGGATGTTTTTTCTTGTGCTTTTACTTTACTTTTGGTATATCCCTCGCACTTCTGTACAAATCTATGGCATTTTACATTTCACAGAATAATTAAACATTAAATGTGTTGAGAACATATCCATGTAAAGGGCGCCAATGTTTGTATAAGGCAACTGCTGTTAATTTTAAAATTGTATCGCTTCAGTAGTAACGACTGGTTGCGTAACACGGCTGCTGACAAACTGTACGTTTACAATGTATATAATCTTGCAACTTAAACGTGGATGTTATATGGGACTGATGACCTAGCTGTTTGGTTCCCTCCTCCCATCAACCAACCAACGAACCGTTATAATAGTATTTTGTATAACTTATTCTTTCCTATTATAGAAACACCGATGATAACAAGGAATTTAACAGATATATGTCTGCAATAAACAGTTTTTTGCGACTGATAGCCGGGTTTATCTCGGAAAAAATGTATAATATACTTTTTCTATATCAATCCATAAATTATGGTCTTACAACGCAACAGTTTTAAACAGTTCATACCTACAACACAGTAGAAGCTTTCAATTAATAAAATACAAGGGGAAAATAATGAACAGCCATTGCGCACGTTGCAGAACAATCCCTGGAAGCAGCGTGTTTTATGACAATTATCAAAGATAAATAAATTAACCTGCGTGGACGTGTAGAAAATGGGAAGAGAATAAGTGAAGAAGTAGTGTTTTAAAGAAGAGGAAAGGGCAGTACAGAATGTACAGAACTGTAGGATCCGTAATTACTCACCTGGAATAAAGTGGAATTTCACACCGAGACAAGAGTATAAATGGTTTCTCTTAACATGCTAATTGAAATTACCAGGGAAATGAAAAAAATAATTGAAGCAGTTAGAAAGGAAATTGTCTGGCACAGAATCTCACATTTAAATGTAGATCTATAACGAATTCACAACAGAGGATGTTAACTGTTCCTTACCGGAAGGAGTTTTTCATTCTGTATTGCAACTACCGTCGGGAAGGAAGTCCTTGTTAGTTCTGATGCAGAATTCACTGTCCATAACAGCGTCCAGTGTGATTCGCAAACTAGAATCCGATTTTTTCACCTGACACATTAATGTGCTACTAATTGACACTGCGACACACGCGCTAACCAAGAGTAAGTCAGACAAAACATGTGGCATGACCGGTCAAAGAATTGTTTGACACATGACAGTGCACGGCCAATGTCAGACGTAAGCAATGAAATTCTCTTTCGGTGCTTTTGGAGCGAGGTTTACCATTCACCGTATTGCCCTAACTTTGCTCCTAGTGAGCTCCCCTTTTCTCAAACATAAGGCACGGCATGGATCGCAGCGGTCTCAAACAGATGAGGTGTTCAACGAGAGCGTCACTGGGTGGTAGCTCTCAGGGGAGACAAAGAAGTGTGCAGTTGAGATTAAGTAGCTTGTGCAGAGGTATGAAAAATTTTTGTACGAAAAGTATGTTGAAAAACAGTTCTAAGAGTTCAGTAGTCTGCATTAATAAAGGTATAAATAAATGTCCGCTTGTTTAAAACTGTCGACCTCCGTGAGTTCTTCACCAACTCCTTTGACAGTTTGATACTAGCGGAACGGATTTTAAATACGTATCTCGTGTGTGCGTGTGTTTACATTTAACTTTTTCAATTTTTTAACATGCCCACATTATAAACGTAATATAAATTCATGTATGACATATTTAAAAATTGGGTATAGTGAACGTGCGCGTACTCCAGTGAAACGTAATATCATAAATGTGAAAATTTCAATACATTCGGTAGAGAACTTAGAGAGATACAAGATTTTGAAAATATCACTAATCAGGGCTCTACTACAGATGGCAGTGTAAGAGAAAGATAAAGACTGAAACTGACATTGGAGGGGGGAGGGGAGGGGAGAGAATGAACAGAGAGAGTTTGGCGAGGAAATGGGGAAATGGTTTAGAGAGGGGGAGGAGACAGCGATGGACATAAAGATAGGGCTGGAGGAGCAGAGGAACAACAGGGAGGAGATGAAGAAGGACAGAGGGAAGAGTAATTGAAGGGGAGATGAGGAGATGCACAGAGAGAGGAGGGAGGAAAGGACAAGGACAAAAGAAGAGAGAAAGTGGGGGGGATAGGGAATGGGAAGCAGGAAATGTCGAATGTATATCCAGTTCGCATTCTCAAAGTATTGTGAAATTACAGATGTGTGCTTTCTCTTTTCTTTCTGTGCATTTATCTGAAGCAGACCACAGTACCGCGTGGCCGTATGACGCTAATATCTCATTAACAGACCTACAATGAAGTGTTTTATGAAAAAATAATTGGAACTTGCTCTATGTATCGTCTTCGTACATGAACATTGATTGCTATGTGTGCTGTACAACGATTCGAATCTCAGGCGATATGAGGTACACAACGGCGTGTTAGTGCTGTAAGCGAGAAAGTGATCTGCCGCTACCCTCTTTTATAACAGGAATCATTTGACGATATTAGCTGTGTGTGAAGGAGCGCTCTTGTACGACTTGAACATTCACCATTCTCGCTTGACCTGAATCCTTCAGACTTCTTGCAGTTCCCTCGACTCAAACTAGCTTTGGAATGAAAGAGATTTGACAATATTCGTGACATCCAACGAAACGCTACGAGGCTTTTCAATACCATTCCAAAGTGTCCAGGTCACGTATCGAGAAGCTCATCGGTGCACACATGTGGGGCGTGACTATTTCGAAGGACAGTAAGATAAGTATACTTAATAGTTCATCTTCGGTAATGTTATGACTCTTGACCGGACATTATTGTCGGAAGTAATTAGCAGGGCAACGCCCACATCCCCCCTCCACCCCTCCTTTCCCCACGAAATTATGAAAGGAAAGAAGGTAATCTCTTACTGTATTTGTAGAGCTCATGCCAGGGCATTTAATTTATTACTTTTTAATTGATAACGATATTCCGAACTGCGGCGCGGGAGTAGCCGAGCGGTCTGGAGCGCCACATTGCAGATTGCGCGGCCTCTCGCGTCGGAGGCATGGATGTTTCTGTTGTCTTTAGTATAAGTTGGTTCGTAAGTAGTTTGTAAGTTTAGGGACAGGTGACATCGCAGTTAAGTCCCATAAGATCTACAAATATTTTAACATTATTGCGCAACACACTTTTCAGACAGTACCTAAGTATATAACTGAATACATCTGCAAAATGACATCACTGTACTGAGAGGTGTCAAGAACTACAGCCTCAGCGGGTTTTTATACTGTTCATGGAGGAAAGACAATTTTTTTTTTGCAGCGAGATACTTCACAAAGATTTCAAAAATATATTTTTTTTCCTCCGGACTCCGACATATATTTTTGACTTGGCTGTAGAAGCAGAAATGTCACCGTGATATGTTAAGAGGTGATTTTTTTTTTCAAGTCGTATTCAAGAAAGAGACAAGTCAATTCTATTAAACCCCCGTTGAATCGTAAGGAAAAGATATAAATGTAGATGTAGAAAATCTTCGTGACAAGTGGGTTACTACTTGATACGAGTATTGAGAACTCTACAGCAATTTACGTGTAAGTCACATGTGTTTCACGGTTTACTAGTTAATTACTGCGAGTAGCTATCGGGCAGTGTATAATCAACGAGCTGTCAATAGCAATGGAGTGACGGAAGGCAGCTGCATTTATGTACCAATGCAGACTGTTCAATACTGTTAATTATCCGCAGTCTTATTAAATGCATTCTGAACCTGGGCGCTAAAATACAGAAAAGCGTTACCTATAAAGTAGTCGAAAGCAATAACTGACATCTTTATTTTATGTTCAAATATTGCCTTGGTCAGAATCACATTTTATTAGATTCTTGTGAACTCTGTATCGCGTCTCAAGGTTAAATAATTAATTAATGATCCTATTGTATTCCAAGTAATGTCCAGTTTACAAATTGGCATCGAGTACCACAAGGATCACTAATCACACTGCAACCGGGAGTCGCAAACGCCGCGAGAGCGCCACTGACGTCATCGGAGACTGTCTAATTGGGTCGTTCAATCTCAGGGACCGCTTTGATGTTCGAAAGTATAAAGCATCCCTAAAAGATGTTCACATGATTCTTAGCTGCATTCTATTTCAGCACGACGGAACCCCGTGAATTTCGATAGACCGATGAAGAACCATCTACAGGCGAGCTATTCCGGCCTCTGGGTTGGTCAAATGGGTCAGGCGCATGGTCACCACGATCACCACATCAGCCCCCAACCATTATCCATGTGCGGTATCTCAAGATCTTTATGTAAGAAACACCTGTCATAGCGCTAAGTAGTTAGCGGACAATATTGTTGTGGCATCAGGATTTCCTCGAAATAAACCCGAAAACCGAAGGAATGAATGAGGTGTTTTATATACGAGTATATAGGGTGTCCCACTCAACTGTTTCACCCCAGATATCTCTGGCACTACAATAGATATTGAAAAATGACATTCACGGTCATGAACGTACGGCAGGGGCTTATGAATGGAGGTACTATGAAACAGTCTAAAACGTAAACAAATATTATTTTCAACAGAAATTTTTTTTATATCGATACCCCGTATTATTTCTTAGACAATAAATATCATGAAAAATTGCAAAATGAATGGCGTTGGTCGCATCGCAATGAGTCAATAAGAAAAGGAGGAACTGCTGATCGAAGCTGACGTTTGAAATACAAGAAAATCGCTGTTAGCGCGTCCCGAGACTCACGGCTGAGCCTCGGAACATGTGCTAGCAGCGCGTTTCATGTATTCCAAATGTCAACCTCGCTTCGCAGTTTCTCAATGCCATTCATTTTGCGATTTCTCATGCTACTGATTGCTTAAGTAATACTATGTGGTATCCAAGTAAAAATATAAGTTTGTGTTAGGAATAATATTTGCTTACGTTTTTGACTCGGTCATAGTAACTACTTTCATAAACCCCTGTCATACGTTCATGACCGTGAAATTAGTTTTTCAGTATCTATTGTAGTTCCATATGAAAGCAGGTAAGCAGATAGAGGATGAAGAAGAGACCGAGAAAAGAAAGAAGAGATGGACAGTGGAATGTGAAAGAGGATGTGGACTAACTGAAGATTGGAATACATAAATATCTGACCAACACCGTGATTGTAGCTATTTTAGTATTTAAATTCCATTTGGGTAAATGTTTGTGAAAAAAACTACGAATTTTACTTCTCATCTTTTCTATTCAGAGTTTTTCGGACTATTATTTATTTATCTTTTCATCGGTTTCCTTGCAAGAAGTACTGGCTATTCTCCATTCTCTTATCAGGTCATGTCTAATGTGATTTTAGTTAGTAATCAGAACCGTCTCTCAAAATTGAGATATTTTCACTTAAGAACCTAAATATTACTGTTATTCCGCTACGCCAAGAAAATTACGTTTTCGCTGCCTAATTGCTGTATCTTTGTTATTTTCAGAAAATTAGACCTCAGTTTTACAATTTCAATTAATGTTTTGCCAGATAAGTATTTTGAATTCATTGAAATCATTTTATGAGATGAATAGTTCATTCTAAATTCTCGAATTGTCTGTCTTTCGTATTGAGGCGATAAAAGAAATACACGTTTGGAAGAAGAATTTTTTCAGTCATGTTAGGCTTTCTTCCCAATACTTGGAATACCAGCATTTTATTTTATTTATTTATTTCTGTTTTCTGTAATACACCTCTTTTTTTATTTTCTAATATGGTTTTAGTTAGTAATCACAACCGTCTCTCAAAATTGAGATCCTTTGCAGCTAAGAACGTAAATATGATTGTTTAGAAGCTTTTTAAGTTATTTTACAGGTATTTAGTATTCAGTGCGAAATGTTTTTGTTATCAACTCTTTCCACAATTTTATTCAAAATATGCATTAAGGAAGCTGTGAAGAATAAAAAGAAAAGAAAAATTGGTGAAGAAATTAAAATTCAGGAAGAAGAAATGAACTTTGCGGTTTGCCTGTGACACTTTAACTCTCTCTGTGATAGCATATGATCTGAACAGCGATTGAATGGAATGAAGAGTATCTTGAAAGAAGGGTATCAGATAAACATCAATAAGGACAAAACAAAGATAATGGAATGTATTCGAATTAAATCAGACAGTGCTGAGGAAATCTGATTATGAAAGGAGAGAATAAAAGTAGCTGATGAGCTTTCACATTTGTGTAGCAAAATAAATTCAGATAGTCAAAGTAAAGAAGATATAAAATTCGAAACGACTATGGAAAGAAATCCAATTTCGCAATTCACTGACATCCAATATTAATTTAAATTTAATAAATTACTTTGTTAAAGCATTTGTCCATAGTGTAGCAATCTGTGAGATTGAACGTAAGTATTATCTTCAGATCTTCAACTGTGGTAAGCAAAAGCTTGAGGTTGTAGACGCTATTTACAGGGTATGATATCTTGTCATGGACTATAAGGATTTTAGACATGAAGTTGATAGAAGCTTTTGAAATGTGGTGCTACAGACAAACGTTCAAGATCTGATGGATTGATCGCATAACTAATAAAGAGATGCTGAGTAGAAATGGACTGACAAGCAATTTCTGACATGACAGAGACGAAATCGATGGGTGGGGCACATTCTCTGCGATATCAAGAAAACCAATTTAGCATCGGAGGGAAGTGTGTAGAGTCAAAACCGAAGAGACGAGGGAGACGACAGACGATACAATTTCTTCCACTGGTATGATAATAGAGTTGCAGGTTAAATACTTATGCAGTCGTAACCTGGCTATTCTGTACTGATTTTTTTTAAACTACAGCCCTCAGTCGCAAGTTACAATTAAATGTTACCTAGGTAACAATGTCACAAAGGACACCTTCTTCAGATAATATGAGTTAAAAAGTGTTTAAAATTACACGTCAAACCAAATACCGGGTGATCAAAAAGTCAGTATAAATTTGAAAACTTAATAAACCACGGAATAATGTAGACAGAGAGGTAAAAATTGACACACATGCCTGGGCATGAAATTTGGTTTTATTAGAACCGAAAAAAAGTTGAAAAAATGACCGAGAGATAGCGCTGGACAGCAAAACGTCAGTGACTGCGCATGAAAATTGTGTATTGAAGGAGCTGTAATGAGAGTGAGAATCAGATGCACCAGCAGTCGCAGCATGTTGACGTTACCTGAAAAAGTACTTTTAGTGAAGCTCTATTATCAGAATTAGGAATGTGCTAGTTCAGCGTTTCGATCCTATCGCCATAGGAAGAAGATTCGAACGGGTAAAGATCCGTTGATAAATGTAGCTGTGGCGAGAATGATTTCGAAGTTCGAAGCCACGGATTGTTTAGACGATAGACCCCGCAGTGGTCGAACGAGCACAAGGTGTAATGCTGCTGAGACAGTTCAGGAAGAAATGGAGACTGTAGCGAGTTCGTCTATGCACGGGGAAGTCAGCGCTCGTGCAGTCGCACGTCGCACCGGCATTCCATACACTACTGTTAGGGCGTACCCTCCATCGGCATCATGAACGGTTACCTGGCAATTTAGTGAGCGGAGGGTATTTGCGGTGTGGACGTTTTAAAGGTTGGCGGAAGATGACGATTGGTTGAGCAACGTGTTGTGGACCGAAGAAGTTCATTTCACGCTCCGAAGGTCTGTCAACGCCCGCAACTGCAGAATTTGGACTACCGAAAATCCTAGAACTGTCGTGGAAACTCCATTGCACGACGAGAAAGTTACGGTATGGGTTGTATTTACAACATCTACCGTTATGGGGCCTTTTTTCATTGAGGAACTGCGTGATTTTGGTTTTGTAACTGCTACCGTGCCGGGTGAGACGTACGCCAATGTGTTAAAGAATCGAATCATCCCCAGCCTGGCTGATAAACACTTGCTGTAACGTACTATTTTTATGCAGGATGGTGCTCCATATTGCTAGACGGGAGAAAGATCTCTCTCGAGCGTCGTTTGGTGATGATCGTGTGCTCAGCCGCCACTTTCGTCATGCTTGGCCTCCCAGGTCCCCAGATCTCAGTCCGTACGATAATTGGCTTTGGGATTACCTGAAGTCGCAAGTGTATCGTGATCGACCGACATCTTTAAGGAATTCTGAAAGACAACATCCGACGCCAATGCCTCACCATAACTCTAGACATGCTTTACAGTGCTATTCACAACATTATTCCTCGACTACAGCTATCGTTGAGGAATGATGGTGAACATATTGAGCATTTCCTGTAAAGAACATCATCTTTGCTTTTTCTTAATTTTTATGCTAATTATTGCTAGTCCGATCAGATGAAGCGCAATCTGTCGGACATTTTTTGAACTATTTTTTTCCAATAAACCCCATGTCATTAGTAGAATGTGTGTCAATTTTACCTCTCTATTTAGATTATTCCGTGATTTATTAAGTATTCAGATTTATACTGACATTTTGGGTAAATTAAAAATACAAGAACATATCTGCCGTGGACAGATAGTTATTCCATAAAATAGGAAGAGCAGCAATAGTGACTGGGGGCTGCATGTAGTCGTTAGTGACTGTTGCTGCTGTTCCTATTTTATGGAATAACTATCTGTCCACTGCAGATATGTTATTGTATTTTTAATTTCTTTGATTTGACATGTAATTTTAATTTTCAAACCGTTTATCTCATATTGTCTGAAGAAGGTGAGCTTTGTGACATTGTAATTTAGGTAACATTAAATTGTAACTTGTGACTGAGGGCTGCAGTTTAAAAATAAAATCTAATATAATGCAGTCGCTGATCAACAGGCATGCATAAAGTATTCTGTGCTGCCGTTGGGTTAACATCACAAACTGTTGTCCGGTGCAGTAGACCAATTAGGTCCTGTGGAAGTTGCCAGATTTGTGCAAACGCAAGCAGTTTGCTCTATCCACTGTGTGTCAGTATATATGCCCTATTGGATGTACGTCATGACAGGCTGAGCTGTTTGAACTGTTGCATCGGTCAGAGAGACAGCCAGGCTGCACGTAGAATTTACGCCGATTTAGCACTTGATCCGGAAAACACGTGAGCAATGTGTGACGACCTCTTATGCATGTTTACGTCCCAGCCTATCCTTCGAAAACAGACTCGATAGTTATTGATTGTTCTTTAAATTTACGCAAAATATACATTAAAACTATTTGGCAAATTAAGACTGTGTGCTGGATGGGCCTCAGCATGGGAGCCCTTCTCTGTCTGCCGACGGATCCATGAAGTACTAACATTCCACCCTCACAGCTTTATTTACACTTATGGCTTCTCTCTTTAAATTTCACCGAACTAGGTTCGAGTCACCGTTCGGGTATAGTTAGTGAAACAGAGCAGCCAGCTTAAAGATGGAAGTGGTAATGTACTGAGAAATACTATGTAGTATTTGCTCCGGCCACCACCATGAACCACAGACATTGCCGAGGTGGGGTGGCTTGCATGCCTCAACGATATAGATGGCCGTACCGTAGGTGCAACCACAGCGGAGGGGTATCTGTGGAGAGGCCAGACAAACGTGTGGTTCCTGAAGAGGGGCAGCAGCCTTTTCAGTAGTTACAGGGTTGACTGAGCTGGCCTTGTAACATCAGCTAAAATGGCTTTGCCACACAGCTACTGCGAACGGCTGAAAGCAAGGGGAAACTACAGTCGTTACTTCTCCCGAGGACATGCAGCTCTACTGTATGTAAATATGATGATGGCATCCTCTCGGGTAAAATATTCCGGAGGTAAAATAGTCCTTCATTCGGATCTCCGGGCGGGGACTACTCAGGAGGATGTTGTCATCAGGAAGAACAATACTGGCATTCTACGGATCGGAGCGTGGAATGTTAGATCCCTTAATCGGGTAGGTAAATTAGAAAATTTAAAAAGGGAAATGGATAGGTTGAAGTTAGATATAGTGGGGATTAGTGAAGTTCGGTGGCAGGATAAACAGGATTTCTGGTCAGGTGAGTACAGAATTATAAATACAAAATCAGTTGGGGGTATCACAGGAGTAGGGCTGATAATGAATAAGAAAATAGGAATGCGGGTAAACTACTATGAGCAGCACAGTGATCGCATTATCATTGTCAAGATAGATACGAAGCCAACACCGACAACAGTAGTACAGGTTTACATGCCAACTAGCTATGCCGATGATGAGGAGATCGAAGAAACATATGAGGAGCTAAAGGAAATTATTCAGACAGTTAAGGGAGAGGAAAACTTAATTGTGATGGGAGACTGGAATTCGGTAGTAGGAAAAGGAAGAGAAGGAAAAATAGTAGGTGAATATGGACTGGGCAGGAGGAATGAAAGAGGAAGTCGCCTGGTAGAATTTTGCACGGGGCATGATTTAATCGTAACAAACACGTGGTTTAAGAATCACAAAAGAAGGTTGTATACGTGGAAGCTACCCCCATGAACCACAGACATTGCCGAGGTGGGGTGGCTTGTGTGCCTCAACGATGCAGATAGCCGTACCGTAGGTGCAACCACAGCGGAGGGGTATCTGTGGAGAGGCCAGACAAACGTGTGGTTCCTGAAGAGGGGCAGCAGCCTTTTCAGTAGTTACAGGGGCAACAGTCTGAATGATTGACTGAGCTGGCCTTGTAACATCAGCTAATGTGGCTCTGCTACACAGCTACTGCGAACGGCTGAAAGCAAGGGGAAACTACAGTCGTTAATTTTCCCGAGGACATGCAGCTCTACTGTATGAACATATGATGATGGCATCCTCTCGGGTAAAATATTCCGGAGGTAAAATAGTCCCCCATTCGGATCTCCGGGCGGGGACTACTCAGGAGGATGTTGTCATCAGGAAAGACAATACTGGCATTCTACGGATCGGAGCGTGGAATGTTAGATCCCTTAATCGGGTAGGAAAATTGGAAAATTTAAAAAGGGAAATGGATAGGTTGAAGTTAGATATAGTGGGTATTAGTGAAGTTCGGTGGCAGGATGAACAGGATTTCTGGTCAGGCGAGTACAGGATTATAAATACAAAATCAGTTGGGGGTATCACAGGAGTAGGACTGATAATGAATAAGAAAATAGGAAAGCGGGTAAACTACTACGACCAGCACAGTGATCGCATTATCATTGTCAAGATAGATACGAAGCCAACACCGACAACAGTAGTACAGGTTTATATGCCAACTAGCTCTGCCGACGATGAGGAGATCGAAGAAATATATGAGGAGCTAAAGGAAATTATTCAGACAGTTAAGGGAGAGGAAAACCTAATTGTGATGGGAGACTGGAATTCGGTAGTAGGAAAAGGAAGGGAAGGGAGGATAGTAGGTGAATATGGTCTAGGCAGGAGGAATGAAAGAGGAAGTCGCCTGGTAGAATTTTGCACGGAACATGATTTAATCGTAACAAACACCTGGTTTAAGAATCACAAAAGAAGGTTGTATACATGGAAGAGACCAGGAGACACCGGAAGGTATCAGATAGATTTTATAATGGTAAGACATAGATTCCGGAACCAGGTTATAAACTGCAAGACGTACCCAGGGGCAGATATAGACTCTGACCATAACTTGTTAGTCATGAACTGTAGGCTGAAACTGAAAAAATTGCAGAAAGGTAGGAAAATAAGGAGATGGGACTTAGATAAATTGAAGGAAAGTGAAGTTGTGGAGAATTTCAGAGGGAGATTTAGGCAACAATTGACAGAAACAGGAGGAAATAAAACAGTAGAAGAGGAATGGGTAGCATTGAGAGATGAAATAGTGAAGGCAGCAGAGGACAAAATAGGTAGAAAGGCAAGACCTACAAAAAATCCTTGGATATCACACGAAATACTAGATTTAATTGATGAAAGGAGAAAATATAAAAATGCAGTAAATGAAACAGGCAAAATGGAGTTCAGACGATTAAAAAATGAGATTGACAGGAAATGCAAAATGGCTAAGCAGGAGTGGCTAGAAGCCAAATGCAGATCTGTAGAAGAATGTATAAGAAGGGGAAAAGTAGATACCGCCTACAGGAAAATAAAAGAGACATTTGGGGACAAGAAAAGCATCTCTACGAATATCAAGAACTCAGATGGGAAGCCAATTCTCAGCAAAGAAGGGAAAGCTGAAAGGTGGAAAGAGTACATAGAACAGCTCTACAAAGGAAATGAACTTACAGACAATGTTGTAGGAAGGGAAGAGGACGTAGATCAAGATGAAATAGGAGATGCTATACTGAGAGATGAATTTGACAGAGCCTTGAAAGACCTAGGTCGGAACAAGGCCCCAGGAGTAGATGACATACCCGCAGAGCTATTAAAGTCTCTGGGAGAGCCAGCCATGACAAGACTATTTGAACTGGTGTGTAGGATTTATGAGACAGGCGAAATACCCTCAGACTTTAAGAAAAATGTGATAATCCCCATTCCAAAGAAATCGGGCGCAGACAGGTGTGAAAATTACAGAACCATCAGTTTCATAAGTCATGGTTGCAAAATTTTAACACGAATTATCTACAGGAGAATGGAAAAGCTGGTAGAAGCTGACCTCGGGGAAGATCAGTTTGGATTCAGGAGGAACGTAGGAACCCGGGAGGCAATACTTACCTTACGTCTTATCTTAGAAGATAGATTAAGGAAAGGCAAACCTACATTTTTAGCCTTTGTAGATTTGGAGAAAGCATTTGACAATGTTGACTGGAATACACTCTTTCAAATTTTGAAGTCAGCAGGGGTAAAATATAGGGAAAGGAGAGTTATTTATAACTTGTACCAAAGCCAGACCGCAGTTATTAGACTCGAAGGGCATGAAAGGGAAGCATCAGTTGGGAAGGGAGTAAGACAGGGTTGTAGCCTTTCTCCGATGTTATTCAATTTGTACATCGAGCAGGCGGTGAAGGAAAGCAAGGAAAAATTTGGAATAGGTATTAAAGTACAGGGGGAAGAAATAAAAACATTGCGTTTTGCTGATGACATTGTAATTCTGTCAGAGACAGCAAAGGACCTGGAAGAGCAGTTGAATGGAATGGACAGTATGTTGAAGAGAGCATATAAAATGAAAATTAACAAAAGCAAAACAAAAGTAATGGAATGCGGTCTTAGAAAATCGGGCGATGCTGAAGGAATTAGATTAGGTAACGAAACAATGAAGGTGGTAGATGAGTTTTGTTACTTGGGTAGTAAAATAACATGTGATGGTCGCAGTACAGAGGATATAAAATGCAGAATGGCAATGGGAAGAAAAGCATTTTTGAAAAAGAGAAATTTGTTAACATCGAACATTAATTTAAGTGTAAGGAAGTCTTTTCTGAAGGCATTTGTGTGGAGTGTTGCCTTGTACGGGAGTGAAACATGGACGATAAGCAGTGCGGACAGGAAGAGAATAGAGGCTTTTGAAATGTGGTGTTACAGAAGAATGCTGAAGATTAGGTGGGTAGATCGCATAACCAATGAAGAAGTACTGAACAGAATTGGTGAGAAAAGGAATTTTTGGCATACCCTGGCTAAAAGAAGGGATCGCTTGGTAGGACACATTCTTAGACATCGGGGAATCGTAAATTTAGCATTAGAGGGAAGTGTGTGGGGGAAAAATCGCAGAGGGAGACCAAGAGACGCGTATAGTAAGCAGATTCAAGTGGATGTGGGTTGCCGTTCTTATGAGGAGATGAAAAGGCTTGCTCAGGATAGAGTAGGGTGGAGAGCTGCATCAAACCAGTCTCCGGACTGAAGACCATAACAACAACATACGTGGAAGAGACCAGGAGACACCGGAAGGTATCAGATCGATTTTATAATGGTAAGACACAGATTCCGGAACCAGGTTATAAACTGCAAGACATACCCAGGGGCACATATAGACTCTGACCATAACTTGTTAGTCATGAACTGTAGGCTGAAGCTGAAAAAACAGCAGAAAGGTAGGAAAATAAGGAGATGGGACTTAGATAAATTGAAGGAAAGTGAAGTTATGGAGAATTTCAGAGGGAGATTTAGGCAAGAATTGACAGAAACAGGGGAAAATAAAACAGTAGAAGAGGAATGGGTAGCATTGAGAGATGAAATAGTGAAGGCAGCAAAGGAGAAAATAGGTAGAAAGGCAAGACCTACAAAAATCCTTGGATATCAAAGGAAATACTAAATTTAATTGACGAAAGGAGAAAATATAAAAATGCAGTAAATGAAACAGACGACATAAAAATGAGATTGACAGGAAGTGCAAAATGGCTAAGCAGGAGTGGCTAGAAGCCAAATGCAAATCTGTAGAAGAATGTATAACAAGGGGAAAAGTAGATACCGCCTACAGGAAAATAAAAGAGACATTTGGGGACAAGAAAAGCAACTCTACGAATATCAAGAAGTCAGATGGGAAACCAGTTCTCAGCAAAGAAGGGAAAGCTGAAAGGTGGAAAGAGTACATAGAGCAGCTATACAAAGGAAATGAACATAGAGACGATGTTGTAGGAAGGGAAGAGGAAGTAGATCAAGATGAAATAGGAGATACTATACTGAGAGATGAATTTGACAGAGCTTTGAAAGACCTAGGTCGGAACAAGGCCCCAGGTGTAGATGACATACCCTCAGAGCTACTAAAGTCTCTGGGAGAGCCAGCCATGACAAGACTATTTGAACTGGTGTGTAGGATGTATGAGACAGGCGAAATGCCCTCAGACTTTAAGAAAAATGTAATAATCCCCATTCCAAAGAAATCAGGCGCAGATAGGTGTGAAAATTACAGAACTATCAGTTTCATAAGTCATGGTTGCAAAATTTTAACACGAATTATCTACAGGAGAATGGAAAAGCTGATAGAAGTTGAACTCGGGGAAGATCAGTTTGGATTTAGGAGGAACATAGGAACCCGGGAGGCAATACTCACTTTACGTCTTATCTTAGAAGATAGATTAAGGAAAGGCAAACCTACATTTTTAGCTTTTGTAGATTTGGAGAAAGCATTTGACAATGTTGACTGGACTACACTCTTTCAAATTCTGAAGTCATCAGGGGTAAAATACAGGGAAAGGAGAGTTATTTACAACTTGTACAAAAGCCAGACCGCAGTTATTAGACTCGAAGGGCATGAAAGGGAAGCATCAGTTGGGAAGGGAGTAAGACAGGGTTGTAGCCTTTCTCCGATGTTATTCAATTTGTACATCGAGCAGGCGATGAAGGAAAGCAAGGAAAAATTTGGAATAGGGATTACAGTTCAGGGTGAAGAAATAAAAACATTGCGTTTTGCTGATGTCATTGCAATTCTGTCAGAGACAGCAAAGGACCTGGAGGAGCAGTTGAATGGAATGGACAGTGTGTTGAAGAGAGCATATAAAATGATCATTAACAAGAGCAAAACAAAAATAATGGAATGCGGTCTTAGAAAATCGGGCGATGCTGAAGGAATTAGAGTAGGTAACGAAACAATGAAGGTGGTAGATGAGTTTTGTTACTTGGGTAGTAAAACAACATGCGATGGTCGCAGTACAGAGGATATAAAATGCAGAATGGCAATGGGAAGAAAAGCATTTTTGAAAAAGAGAAATTTGCTAACATCGAATATTAATTTAAGGGTAAGGAAGTCTTTTCTGAAGGCATTTGTATGGATTGTTGCCTTGTACGGGAGTGAAACATGGACAGGAAGAGAATAGAGGCTTTTGAAATGTGGTGCTACAGAAGAATGCTGAAGATTAGATGGGTAGATCGCATAACTAATGAAGAGGTACTGAACAGAATCGGTGAGAAAAGGAATTTTTGGCATACCCTGACTAAAAGAAGGGATCGCTTGGTAGGACACATTCTTAGACATCGGGGAATCGTAAATTTAGCATTGGAGGGAAGTGTGTGGGGTAAAAATCGCAGAGGGAGACCAAGAGACGCGTATAGTAAGCAGATTTAAGTGGATTTGGGTTGCCGTTCTTATGAGGAGATGAAAAGGCTTGCTCAGGATAGAGTAGGGTGGAGAGCTGCATCAAACCAGTCTCCGGACTGAAGACCTTAACAACAACATTTGCTCCGGAAAAGACGTACAAGAACTCTATTTGCACTTCAGAATATTCTTACATATAAACTGTACAGTTTTTTTCTTCACATATGAAGATGTATGCCACAACAGGACTCGAACCTGGATTTCGTGCATTTACCTCCGCCAGTAGCCTTCACAACACGACGTATTTTCTGCAATGCAAGGTAGCAGGGGTGGATGGGGCATCACGACAACTCTAAGAAAAACTCCTAATTTCTGTTGATTTATAAAAAGAACATATTACTTAAAGATGTCTTAGCGTGTAAGTAGCGTCTATAACATCAACAATTTGCTTACTACAGTCGTAGATAATACTAACTCACTTTCAATAAGGGTTGTTTGAGGGCTACCGTTACGCCTGCAACCCTCAGGCTACCACCTCCAAAATAAATCCAATTTTAGTTAACTCTTGTCGACGTTTACTCATATTTTTAAAGAGAGATTGACACATTCTTTAACCTGAAAATATTAAATAAGACAATAACTGTGAAAGTCACATTCAGTAGTTAAATTTTTGGTTAGGGTTTAAGTCAATGATTTCAACCACTACGAACATCGCAGTACTTAACATAATTTGCGTGATCTGGCCGACTAGCAAAGCAGTCTCGCATGGATAAGGGTCTAAACATCTCGTCTTGAACAATCTACTGTCTACTACAATATTTAATGTTATAGTAGGGGTCCAATCATCTGGATAAAACACTTAACAATGTATTACTCCAAGCAGTTTGATAAAAAAAAATCTAAATGGGAATGCCGGACCACCCCGGTGTTCTCGATAATTAAAGATGGTCTTACCCGCACGCTGATCAAATGTTGCAGACAACTGACGAACTTCATAATTTTTTCACAACTCACTGGCGCAGATGTCACAGATGTACATAAACATAAGAAGAAGTCAAATTTATGAATGTAATTACCAGTAAACACTCATTTTCTATTGGATAAGATGACCTGCAGAGGACAAGCAAGCCTCGGCATAAAATAAGATACTCGCTGAACGAGTCTATATGCTTTCTCTTCTCTGCTCTTTCTGTATATTCTTAAGCGCAGACCGCCGGGGCGAACGAAGGCTGATTTGCAATTCCAGAGCCGAGTTGTGTTCCAGCCGAGTGAACTTGACAACGCAGAGACTCTCTCGAAATACGACCCAATGCCGGGAGATGGTCTTAAGATTCTGGAGCCTCATAACCGCCACTGGCAGCTGTTCGGTGAGCCTCCTGCGATTCGCAGAGGACAACAATTCAGATCGAGACATCCAGAGGGTCGATAACTTAGCGCATTCGTAAACACTAGCGCCCTCACAGCCAGACGCGTTGTACGGTTGGCGACCGGCACTGAAGCCACCTTACACTTTCGCGCGACTCAGTAAAGATGCTGGAAGCTTGTCTCTGAAATCAGTTGTGCGTAGTTGAGGAGGAATATGGAAGAGTATTGTGTAGCACCACACTGTACAAATGCACATATAAAAATTTAAAAAAATGTTTTTCAATGTTCCAAGCAATGGGAGATGTAAAATGTAATTCATACTCGCATCCACACATCGAAATTTTTGTGAAGTTCATTTTAAGAAAAAACTCCATACGATAATTATTATTCTTTCACTATTAAATATCTTGCTCTGCAGCTTGAAAGGTGTAAAGTATTTTTATGTTCATATTAGTGCTCTAATGTTTACATTTCCGAAACAGCTGTTCACAATATGATACGCCTTGTATCGAAAACCATTTTCTAATGTAGTGCGAAAACACAAAAATTGTTAATCGTCAGTTATAATATTTCCATCAGTGATGCAGTATTTCAATATATGATGAATAAATCAACGACTTATTTAAACAGCTACATGGTATCATACCTATTACAAACTGTTACGAGTCACAGGATGGATTCTTCGTTTTAAACGACAGTTAATGAAACAAAATAAGACAGGAGAATTAACAGCAACATAATTGTAAGAAACAAGTACTTATTGGATTCATATTGTCCAACAACAATATTTTGCAGCTGAACTGCATGCTCTGAATAACAACTTGCCTATGCCAAAAAAAAAAAAAAAAAAAAAAAAAAAAAAAAAAAAAAAAAAAATCTAATAGCTCTTTTTAATCCATCCCTGGATGATGGGCTTATTCGTATTGGTGGACGTCTACAGTTTGCAAAATTAACAAGAGAACAACGTCACCAAATTCTTCTTGATGGTCAGCATCATTTCACTCATTTACTAATCCGGCAGACTCACAATCGTTTGCGCCACCTTGGGGTAAACATAGTGTTATCTGAGCTGAGGGCAGAATTCTGGATTCTTAGAGCTCGTCATTCAATTAAACGTGTTCTACACTGTTCCCTTCCTTGTAATATGATGAAAGCTCGCTCTATTCAACAAATAGAGGCTCCATTACCCGATGAACGGGTCTCACCATTGAAACCATTTGAAGTCATAGGCATCGAGTTTGGTGGTCCAGTATCGTCAGAAAAGGACATATAACAAAGAAAGCATATATTGCTCTATTCACTTGTGCAACAACACGTGCCTTACATATCGAATTATATTCATGTCAACTGATAAATTTCTTCAAGCTCTGCAATAGATTTGTGGAAAGAAGAGGCGTGCCTAGCACAATTTACACCGACAATGCTACTACCTTGCATTCCACCCACACAGAGCTAAAGGAGCACTGGCAGGCTCTCATGGAGATTCATTACCCCACACGCGCCTTGGTGGGGAGGATTTTGGGAAGGAATGGTGGGTTTAGTCAAACCTTGCCTGAGAGAGGTTTTAGGAAAGTCACAGGAAGATGAAGAAGGTCTCAGCATAATCCTGGTCAGCATAGAAGCAGCACTAAATTCAAGACCAATTATACAAGGATGAGAAGAAACTCAGCAACTGACACCTGCACATTTTCTTGTAAGTGAGCGAATGACAACGTTGCCCACAGGTCCAGAACCGACAGTCTGGAAGCACTTGTCCAAAGAGTTCCAACGGCAGCAACACATGGTAGAGCATTTCTGGAACAGGTGGAAGAAAGAATACCTGATCCTGCTCAAAACCTTCTATGAAACTCATCAAACTAGGACAGGTTCTGGAAGACTACATTTGGGTGAAGTACTTCTACAGGAAGATGTTCGTCCACGTCACATGTGGAAGAAGGCTCGGATAGAAGATCTTCATGAGGGATGAAATGGGAAGATACGAACTGTCACGTTACGAACTTCAGATGGGGCCATAGTCTCACGGCCCGTTCAGCTGGTCATTCCTCATGAAATTGACCGGGGTGGGGAGGATGTTGCGGGTTAACTTTTTATATATTTATAATGTTATATATATATATATATATATATATATATATATATATATATATATATATATATATTGATGATCCATGATTTATGTATTATATGATGTATTATTCTCTTAGAAATACACAGTTGTTGTTAATGATTGGAGTTACGGTGTTGTGTATTCGTAATACGCTATAGGCTACAGTCCGACCTTTATCAAAGTCGGAAACGTGATGGTACGCATTTCTCCTCCTTACACGAGGCATCACAACGATTCATCAGGCAACTCTCGTCAACTGCTGTTTGTGTATGAGAAATAGGTTGGAAACTTTCCTCGTGTCAGCTGTCGCCACCGGCGCCAACCTTGTGTGAATGCTCTGAAAAGCTAATCATTTGCATGTCACAGCATCTTCTTCCCGCCGATTAAATTTCGCGTCTACAGCACGTCATCTTCGTGGTGTAGCAATTTTAATGGCCAGGAGTGTATTTAAGTCACAGGCCAGCATGATACGGCATATGAAGGAGCAAGGCAGATCGATTATGATGACATGTTGATATCAGATATAAGTCATATTTCAGGTTGAAGCAAACAACTTTTTGTACTTCTAATTTTGTTGATTTACGAACTATTTTTCGGCTTATTAGGCCATCTTCAAGTAAACATTTGACAGACGTGGACAAAAAATTTAGTGCTTATGTTGCAAACATGTTGAATAAAGGTACTAAATTTTACCTGTAGGTGTCCTAATAAGCAGAAAACTAGTTCCTAAATCAACAAAAATTAGTAGTACAAAAATAGATTGTTGGTTATCAACACGAAACCTGTAATTGTTCTACCAAGAAATAACGGAATAATTCATTTATCAGTAGTATTTATTTTATATGACGAGCTATTGAGCAATCAAATTATGAATCACTTAATAGTTTACAACTTTTATTATAAATGAAGTACAGTAATGAGCTCAAATGCAAGATCTGATCGAGATGCATCTTTTAGTATATACTCACAGTCTCTAACATTATGGCAACATAATGCCACTTTTTTGAATTACCATAATATATTGCTTATAACAAATACCGTATGAAAACAACAGGACCAGCAAGACAGTAGGCAATTACAGCTACTGTAACACACATTCTGACATAATCATATGATTTTTCTTTATTTAAATTTGTTCTTTTGTGTATTGTTAATAATTATTGATAATCGCCCTTAATTTTTTTTTAAATAGAAAAGACTTTCGAAAAACAGTTCACTTAGAAACTGCATTGATAATGTGCAACCGGGAAAAATACATTTATTGAACTCGTATGAAATGACGGAGTAAGTTTCACCTACTTCACCGGATCTCGTACGGGAATCTGAAATGACGTGGCGTGGCATGGACCATGGGGAGCTACGGCCGTAGCGTGGGACTTGTAGGAATCTGATACGAACGGGAGGCGAGCGCCGGTAGCTAAGCGGTTTAGGTGACCGCTCGCCCCAGTGGAAGATCAGGTTCTAATTCCCGACCGGATCACATTTTCACTTGGTGCCAGTACTTTCAACGCCGTATTGGATCTAAAGTCATTCCTTTCCGTCCTCGTCCTTCTTGCAAAATATTTGGATATCCTTCTCATCTTAAGCTTCTTACTATTTTAGCTACATCAAAACCTCGAGTATTTATTTATTCGAATATTCAGTTATTGTACGTGACAACGTTAATGGCCTCCCACCATGCACGTTGCAAGGGATGTTGTGTTATTAATTTGGCCGAAATTGCATTGACAGTTTCTACACTTCGGACAGCTGCAATCGCGGACGTTCATCCTGTCTCATTACGGTCAGGTTCCTTCTGCGCTACAAATCGTTCCGTAATAAGTTTAATAATTAAGCCCCAGCACAGAGGCCACAACCGCTGTCGTCGACTTTATACTCCTCGCTTCTCTCTTCGTCAATCTCCTCCCTCTTCTCACTGTCTTTTTCTACTTACCTCTGCATCCTCCTCCTCCTCTTGCTACTACTACTACTACTACTATTATTACTAATCCCACATATTCATCCATGTACTCGTGTTATCACCTGCCTGCGGCTACCCTCCTCTTGTCTTCCTTCTCCATGCCCTCCCTCACCGGTATATGAAACTACGTGCCAGATCAGTGGTGATTGGTCGAATGGTGTCCGCCACGAATCGTACGAAATCTTAACTATCAGTTACCTTTTTATGTTTTGAAGCTAAGTACGCAAAATGTATAAAGGACCATTCGCCATGCTACATTCGAATAGATTCCTTTTCTAAAGCTCATATGCCAAAATTTTATAGCAGTCCGTAAAAAGAATGGTAGCGCATACAATACGGATCTAATAGGAAGTGGGAATGCCCCAGCAGTTTGAAATTGTTTCGATTTTTCACATGTTCTTTTGGGTTCTTTTTTTTAATTAAACAACTCCTCTAATAAAATGAACAAAAGAAAACAAAATGTTCATTGAATCATTTCTGAGTTTTAGCGGAATAAACGCACAGGAAAATTGGAAAAGAATGAAATGAACGAAAAATTAAAATTTGTGCCTCACGTACATCCGGAATAAATGAGTAATTTGAAATAAATTAAAGCAACAAGGAAATGTCCTAAATTAAATATTATAATAATTTCGCGTGGCTGCGTGGCTTAGTGCAAATCTTTCGACTGCATACACTGTGATCCAACCGGGATAAGGATACCTACAGTTTGACGAAGAATCCGAACTATATGTCAGTTCTGGCGACTCATCACATCGGTGAGGGGTGAAAGTCATGTTAAAAATCAAAGCGAGAAAAATAAATGACTCCAGCGATTTTCGAAAGTGTCACCTTTTTCTACCCAACCTAGAACTTCGCCGCTAGTCCACACTTCAGGTTCAAGAGCAACGCCTACCTGAAAACATTTCATTTGTAATAATGATAATATTGAAGTTATTAGTCGAAATAAAAAGTATACTACCTGTAAATCACAAATAAGGAACAAAATTTTATGAAGGTCAGTTGAGTTGTTCTGAAGTTACCCTCGTATGTTTGTTTCTCCACAATGGACTCCAAAACGGCGGGAACGCTTTTGATGAATTTTTAGGAAATCTTCACATTAGCCCAGTGGGTCTACTTGTGAAATTTAATAGCAATCGGATCAAGGTGTTTACTGATTTGAAGAATCACGGACTGGAACCGGAATACAAGGGATACACCGATTACACCCTTCCCAAAGTCCGTATTATCAGAAGAACGATGGAGACGAAACCAGCAATAAACCAGCTGCACATCAGACACCCGTCGGTGTTCTCTGGAGATGCTGGACAGGACCCCAACAAATGGCTAAAAGGGTTCGACCGAGTCGCCAAGTACAACAGGTGGGATCATACGATGTGCTTGGCCAACGTTTATTTCTACCTGGATGGAACAGCCCAGCAATGGTTCGAAAACAACGAAGACAAGTTGAATGACTGGGAGACGTTCCAGGAGGAACTTAAGAAGACGTTTGGAGACCGCCAGCGACAAATCCGCTCGGCGGAAGAACAACTGAAAAACCGGGCCCAACGACATGGTGAGCCGACACAATCGTACATACAGTGTGTTTTGGCCATGTTTAACGTAGTCAATCCGAACATGACTGAAGCGGACAAAATCACGCACCTGATGAAGGGAATTGCAGAAGATATGTACCAAGCTCTTCTGATAAAAGACGTCGCTACGACAGAAGAGTTCATCAAGTGGTGCCAGCGTATTTAAGAGATGCAACAAAGGAGGGTTGGACGCAAGAAGTATGACAGACTCCCAAATGTAGTCCCTATGGCCGTTGTGGAAGACCAGCAGGACTTGGCTTCTCTCATACGAGAAATCGTGAGAGAAGAATTACAACAGTGCACGGCAGCCGGGACTATTAGACCGAGCGAGCATCAGGTTATGGCCATGGATGTGAGCCCTGTAAGTCACGAGGTAGCCGACGCCGCTGAGGACGAGGTATTTCAAACATTAGCTCCTGTCTGCCCCGTCAATCGCATCCGACGTGAAGAATGGCGTCTCCCTGCTATGACTTACGCTGCAGCCGCCAAACGGCAGCCCATGAACCGACCGACGCGACCACAGCCAACTCCCCCGGTAACTATGACGCCCCGCAGAAGAACAGACGTCTGGAGGAAAGAATACAACACACCACTGTGTTTCCACTGTGAACGCCCTGGACATATCGTACGCTACTGCAGAGAGAGGAGGCGAGTATTCGATGATTATTTTGCCGCAAGACGTCAGCCGTCTGAGCAGTTCTATCCAAGGCAGTCACCTGCTGATGAGTTCAGTCGTCCTATGGGAAGAAGCCCATCGCCGTACCCTAGACGAGGTCGCTCCCCGACGCGCCGCAGCCGTTCACCGTCGCCGTACAGAGGTACCAGCCACTCCCCTAGCCGCCGCGCCCAGGAAAACTAAGCGAGGCGACCATCTACGGAGGTGAGGCCGCCGCAGATGAAAATCCTCCATGGACGACAGTCGCCAAGATGTCGGGAAATCTCATCGACGTCATAATCGACGCTGGAGGAAACAAACGTGGAACTGCCAATAGGGCCTGGACTGACCAAGGAACAACGTCAGCGGGTGTTAGGTATACTACGCCAATTTTCGGGTGCATTCACACCTCAGCAGGGGAAAAGTCAGACGAAACGGCCCACGATAAAGCACCGTATCAATACTGGGGATCATCCGCCAATTAGCCAACGTTCTTATAGAGTGTCGCCAGCTGAAAGACGGATAATTCGGGAGGAAGTGGACAAGATGCGAGATGACATTATTCAACCTTCTGAGAGTCCTTGGTCGTCTCCGGTGGTCCTCATAAAGAAGAAGGATGGCACGTGGCGATTCTGTGTCGACTATCGGCGGCTGAACAGTATCACAAAGAAAGATGTCTACCCATTGCCGCGTATTGATGACACCTTAGACTGCTTGAAAGGAGCTACATACTTCTCAACTATGGACATGCAGACAGGTTACTGGCAAATCGAGGTTGACGAAGCTGACAGGGAGAAGACGACTTTTATTACACCCGACGGCCTCTATAAATTTAAAGTAATGCCATTTGGATTACGTAATGCTCCAGCCACATTCGAACGCATGATGGACAACTTGCTTCGACACCTTAAGTGGACGACGTGTCTCTGCTATTTAGATGACATTGTCGTTTTCTCATAAACGTCTGAAGAACATCTGAGTTGCCTGTCAACTGTGTTGAAGTGTGTTCAGGCTGCAGGTCTCCGCCTCAATCCAAAGAAGTGCCTCTTCGTAGCCAAAGAGATAAAAATCCTGGGGCACCTAGTCAACGGAGATGGTGTCCGTCCTGATCCAGATAAAGTAAGGGCAGTCACAGAATTTCCAACTCCTCAGCACATTCGTGATGTGAGAAGTTTTCTCGGGCTGTGCTCATACTACCGACGTTTCATAAAAGGATTTTGTAACAAGGCACGTCCATTACAAGAACTTCTGCAGGGAGACGCCAAATTTTATTGGGATGATACAAAAGAAAGAGCTTTCCGAGCACTTAAGGAGGCTCTAACTTCCGCACCAGTGCTAGCCTAGTACGACGAGAATGCAGAAACGGAACTTCACACAGACGCCAGTGGCTATGGGATTGGTGCAGTGCTTGTACAAGTTCAGGAAGGTGCCGAAAAAGTGATAGCCTATGCGTTAAGAGTACTCTCAAAGTCCGAGATAAACTACTCTACAACTGAAAAAGAATGTCTCGCGGTTATCTGGGCTATCAACAAGTTCCGGCCGTATTTATTCGGCAAACCATTCACCATCGTGACAAACCACCATTCTTTGTGTTGGCTGACTAGCTTGAAGGATCCATCATGTCGACTAGCAAGATGGGCACTAAGACTCCAAGAGTACGATGTCACAGTGGTATTCAAAAACAGGCGCAAACACAAGGATGCCTACTGCCTTTCGAGAAATCCATTAGTGGAACACAACAGCATTAATGAAATTTCAGCTCTCACTGAATCAGATGACGTTAAAGATGAACGGAGGGAAGATCCAACACTATTAAAAATGATAGAGGCCTTGGAGAAAGGAGAACCGACCAATGGAGAGTTCCAACTTATAAACGGAACATTGTACAAGAGCAACTACGATCCACTGGGACCCAAATGGCTACTTGTTGTTCCAGCTCATCTCCAGCCATCTATTCTCAAAAATTTCCATGATGCTCCAATATCCGGTCATCTGGGATTCGTAAAGACCCTAGACAGAATCAGACGCAGGTATTACTGGAAAGGTCTCTACCGATCTGTCAAGCACTTTGTGCGTCACTGTAAAGAGTGCCAGCGACGGAAGCATGTGCCGCAATTACCTCCAGGACATCTCCGCCGATTCCGCCGGCAGCAGCTCCATTCCACCGAGTTGGGATCGATCTTTTCGGGAGGTTCCCGAAGTCGACAACCGGTAACCGTTGGATAATAGTCTGCACTGACTACCTCACACGCTACGCTGTCACCAAACCTGTGCCGACTGCAAAAGCTCCAGAGATCGCAAAATTCCTTGTAGAAGACATTATTTTGAAGCATGGAGCACCACGTGTCATGATATTTGATCGTGGAAAAGTATTACAGTCAAAACTAGTATAAGAGGTAATGTCACGGTGCGACATTGTCCACAGAATGACAACTGCATACCATCCTCAGACAAATGGTCTTACGGAACGTTTTAACAAGACGTTAGCCGACATGCTGTCGATGTACATCGATGTTGAGCAGAAGGATTGGGATACAATTCTGCCAGTCGTGACATTTGCTTACAATACCGCAAGACAAGACACCACAGGCTTCACTCCGTTTTTCCTGCTCCATGGCCGTGAAGCTGAGACGACAATGGAGACACTGTTCCCGTTCCAACCGGACGACACTCAAGATGACTATGTTAAACAGCTCATCACCAGGGTCGAAGAAGCAATACAGCTGGCTCGCATACGGACACTGGACGCCCAGGAGAAGGACCGTCAGCGGTATAGCGACAAGCACCGAGCTGTTGTGTACAGCCCAGGAGATCTGGTATGGATTTTTACCCCTGTACGGAAGGTTGGACTGTCAGAAAGGTATTGAAGCGATACTTTGGTCCGTATCGTGTCATATGCCGCCTGTCAGACGTCACATACGAAGTTGAGGATTATGAGCTGTTGTCGAAACGTCAAAAACGAAGAGACATTGTACACGTCTTGCGCATGAAGCCTTACTACGATCCTGAAGAGCAGGTAGACGACTATGGCTTCTTGTTCAAGGACTTTAAGGACGGTAATATTCCTGATGAAGCCACGACAGGAACGTCTGTCGTCGACAATCGCGGAGAAGGGAAGGATTCTCTTGAACTGTCATACAGAGAACCCATGATACGGTCAAGATCCAGGACATTGCAGCTGGCTCCACAGGGATCATAACAGCGGGTCGCTGTTTCTCCAGGAGAGGAAGCAATGCCGCGAGAGACGACGAACACCAACTGCCGGCGTGGCGCAGGGGATGGCGTCACGGACTGCGGAGCAGAAGGTCGCCGGTTCAATCCCGCCCACCGGCAAAAAAATTGTTTCTTTGTAACTGACGATTCCAGAAGGTTCTACATCTTTCTTATGTTCACTTGTAAATTCTACTTGTTTCTTATGTTAACTGTTCTTCTAATTTCTGGTAAATTCTGTCTATGTATAAATAGCAGAGCACTCTGCCTGAGAGGCAGACAGTGCTGCGTGTATGTTGAGTTCGTAATAAACGTGCTTTCAGTATATGTACTGTGTTTAGTTGCCTTCGAAGTCAAGCCTACTTCCATTGCAACGTGACAATATCACAGTATAAGAAAAGTACAGCCGCAACCGTCACTGATATGTAGATGTGCGTCTAACATTTCCAAAGACGGTAGCGATCCAAGCGGAAAGTCAATGAACCGCATAAATAACGATTGTTTTTAATTATGTTGGTAATTAATAATAATATACTTGTTACATTTTTTTATTTTGAAACCTCAGTAAATTGTCAAGAGAAATAAATGCAAAGAAGGGCGGCTCTCTCTGATTCTTTGACGTAAGTCACAACACGTTCACAAACGTTTAAAAAAAGGGTGTAAAAGCATTAACATTCGTTCCAATTTTATGGAAAAAAGTTCTTGGTAGTTTGAATGCGTTGTAATAACACGGGAAACAAAAAAGGGTTCGGCTTGATAATGTTTTTATTGAAGTGCGTTTGAATACGTAATACACACGTCAATCGGTCAACAATTTTCCGAGATTGATAATAATAACTATCAAATAGAAAATGTAAATGTCAACAATGGAAAATCCGATTAAAAGGTCAACGATGGCGTGGCACAGCATGCTGCTGAATACGGCACTTTAGATTAGATTATTTGTTCGTTCCATAGATCCGTATTGAGGAGATCCTCGTGGATGTTAAACATTAAAGTTATTTTAACAAGCTTAGAATATAATGATATTAATATAGATATATGGCTTTTAACAAGCTGATAATACAATAATACTGATAGTATGAATACAGATACATACATCATTGGGTTATATTGAAGATTTCGTCAGTGGAGTAGAAGGAGTTGGCCATCGGAAAGTATTTTAGGCTCCTCTTAAACTGGTCTTTATTTGTAGCTTAATTTTTATGGTTGCTGGTAAATTATTCAAAATATGTGTTCCTGACTAGTGTACCCATTTTTGAATTAATGAAAGTGCTTTTAAGTCTTTGTGTGATAATTTTTTTAATTTTTCCATGGTAGGACGTCGATATCCTTACTTTGAAGTATTAAAACGCCAAGATCGCTATTAATTAATTTCTTTTGCTGATGACCGCTTTCGATCCACTTAGGGTATCATCATCTGGACACTAGTGTCCTATGTTTTCGTTTCCTGTATGCGCCTTTACGAAACGAAAACATAGGACACTAGTGACCAGATGATGATACCCTAAGTGGCTCGAAACCAGTCGTCCGCAAAATTTGGCATTTTAATACTTCATAGATAATTTTTGTTCCTAGTTGGGCGTTTTGTTGGGAAAATGTATGACAAATTTCATTAAGGAAAAAATATACTGAGAGGCACTAGTTAATATCCCAGTTTTTATAGAGACTTCTGAGGATATCCGTGAATTTACTTTACAAATAACATGTATTACAGGCTTTTGGTCTCTGAAAACTTTTGCTTGACTTGATGAGTTACCCCAAATATTATACCATATGACTTTATATGTTGAAAGTAAGCAAAGTATGAAAGTGTTTTTTTATTTAATTATTTTTTTTTTTTATTTTTTTTTTATTTTTTTTTTTTTTTTATGTCTCCTATGTCTGATATCATTCGCATTGCAAATACGGTTTTGTTAAGTCGTTTCTGCTGTTCCGTGGTGTGTTCCTCCAAACTAAATTTATTATCAAGCCGTAATCCCAAGAATTTAATACTGTGAACCCCTTCTTTCTGCTCTTCTTCACACTTTATGCAGTTGCTAGATGGGAATCTCTTACATGTCCTAAACTGCATGTAGTGAGACTTTTCAGTGTTTAATGTCAATGAGTTTGCTTTGGACCATTTATTGACGGTCATGAAGATATCATTAGCAGACCTGCTTCTGACAGTGAAACTGAAGAGGGGTCATTAATGTACACAAGAAAAAGCAATGGTCCCAAGATGGATCCTTGTATAACATTACATGTAATTTCTTCCCAGTTCGAAGATTACTGACGGCTTAATTCAATAGTCCCTTGCACTGACATTCTTTGTTTCTTGTTAGCGAGGTATGAATTGTACCATTTTGTAGCAATTACCATAACTCCATAGAATTCTAGTTTACGTAACTGATGTTGTTTCACACAATCAAATGTCTTTGACAAATCACAGAAAATAACTGCTGCTTGTAATTTAGTATCTAATGAATTAAGTACATTCTCACTATGAGTGTAAATAGCTTTCTCAATATCAGAACCTTTCAGAAATCCAAACATTATGTCATTTGGGGTTAGGTGGTTGGAGAGCTGCTTGTATATTACATTTTCTAGAATTTTTGAAAATGCCATTCAAAGTGAAATCGGTCTGTAGTTTTATGGTACCTCTTTATCCACTTTCTTAAATAAAGGTTTAATATCCATATATTTTAACAATCAGCAAATGTTCCAGTTATAATATACTAGTTACACAAATAACTAAAAACTGTGCTAAATTCACAAGAACATGCTTTAATTAACTTCGTTGATATTTTATCGTAACCAATATCAGTATTAACATTAAGCAGTTAAAATTTTTCTAAAATTCTCCATTTTTGGTAGATTGACTATTCTCCTGTATACAGATTTAGGAACCTTCATAATCTGCTTAGGATATGTACCTAAAAGAAAGTGCTGCATATCATGATCAGATAGGCCATTAATTATTGGTTGTATGATGTGATTTTGTTCCTTTGATTTATCTATAAAATCATTATCAATGGCTGTCTTAGAGGATTTAGTTATCCTTGTTGGAAAGTTTCCACTATGAGTTAGATTGAAAAACATTGTTACTGACTGCAATAAATGTTTACTGAAAGACTGAATATGAAAATCTGTATTAAAGTCACCAGCATTCAAAATTTCTTTGTTTACTTTGTTTCTTTCCATTAAATAATCCAGTAGAGCTTCTAGATGATTTAGGAACAGATAAGTTCCTACGAGTGTTCAGTAAATAGTTATAGTTACTACTTACTATTATATAGAATCTGTTATGGAACTACTTCTGTTGGGTAAGCTTCTAAATGTTGCTCTAGGCAGAGTTTATTTACATCGATGTTCTTGAATGTATAGCATTTTTTAATGAATGTGGCAACTCCTCCCCTTTCCATAGCTACTCCACAGAAGTATGAAGTTAAATTAAATCCGAGAATATGTAACACTTCTATACCAGTGGTCATATGATTTCAGAGAGGCAAATTACGTCAATTACGTCAATAGTCACAGTTGAGCATGTAAGTCTGGTTGAACACCTTCACCAGACATCCATGATGGTATTTTAAATTTGTATTCATGAATCTATACCAAGATGGTGTAATTCCCATCGTTTTTTAAAATCTTTTTCTGATGATGATGTTCTCGAAACGCGTCATGAAATAAAGCTAACTGCGACCAAGACATTTCAACAATTTTTTCATACATGCCAACGTAAGGTCGCGTGTCCAACAAGAATGGATGGTTTTATGAACCAAGTGATACGTCAATAGGGTTAGAGGAATCTCTTTCATCAATACAAATGCGTAGTTCATCACTGTGGATTTCAATGGCTGCTTTACTTTCCAAGACATCAGGCTCCTCCCCTTTACCACCATCTCTTCTGAACTGTGTACATGGAAGTTATTCCTTTGACACATTCTATGGTCCCGCAACTATCCTGACCTAAACCTAACTTACCATACCTACATCGTATGGGCAACATTATTCTCTCCCGCACCCCTTCATCACCACTCATTATCCTGTAACCCTCTAATTAATGTCTTCCTTGCGACTGTGAATCGGGGCTTACAATATCGCCTTAATTAATTACTTTTTTATTCTTATCTGTTCCTTTCCTTTTTCTGCATTTCCGTTTTATCCTTCCCGCCAATTTCCTTGACTGTATTCAATGCCTCCTCTCACTTTCCAGCCTACCAGAGCATTTACCATCCAAGATTCCATACACACCCTTTTCCAACATCGTCCCCCCTCCACCCCCCCCTCCCCAAATCTCACTCGAAGTCAAAATATCTGTGGCGCTGGAGTGACTGGACATGGTGGTTGTGTGCGTATATTTATCTGAGTGACAGTGGTATTGTATGTTTCCCTTTCTGACGGAGGCCAAGTTCAAAAATTTGTGTTGTGATTGTGACTGTCTATTTTTCATGACTGTCAGCAACTCATAAAATGCAAGTGTTGATAATCGGAGCCTCAAAAACTACTGGAATAAGCTCATAGTTCAATATCCTTTATTTAAATAAGTTTGCAAATAGGTATATAACTTGTGTGTGTGTGTGTGTGTGTTTGTTTCGTGTAAGAATTTGAAGTAATTCAGTCAAGAACTTTTCAAGATGGTAACAATGTTTCGCCTTTATATACTACATGAATAATATTTATGTATAAGTTGTACCCGCTGTGTCTTATTACAGATTCCATTATGTGCAGTTTCACAATGCTTTCTCAATGGGAATTTGGTACGGGCCACATCCTACACACTGCTTCCCTTGTCTCTATTTTTCTCTGCCCCTCTCCTTATTCCCCTTCTTTTGTCCATATACATCGCCCTAGTTTCTCTGATCTCCCCTACCTCTCTCCCTCTTTTCCTCCACCACCTCCCTCCATTTCCTCTCCCCTTCGTGCATACAAACGCTGTTCCCTCTCTTTTTGTGCACTCCCACCTCTCCTTCTTCCTGTCAATTTCTTCATTACGCTTTTCCCGTCCAACTCCTCCGACCCCCCCCCCCCCTATATTTTGTCTTACACTTTTGTCGGACCAAAGGCCTTTATCATGTTAGTCAAGAATCGATACTAAGGAAGTTTTAGACATAATGCTCTGAAATTTTGACAATGAAATTTTTACAGTGTCACTCATGTGTGTTTCTATTTCCCTAATTTTGAAATATGTCATATATCAATTTATATAAATTTTATAATACGGAACGTTATTGTAAAAATTCTCAAAGTTACAATAGCGTATGGGAATAAGAATGGAATATTGTGTCAGAATGTAGTCAATCTGTGAAATTATTTTAGACATTTGAAATTTTGAACAAAATAAAATGTAGATGTCCCTAGCCCCAAATCTGTGAATTTTATTGAGCTAATGATTGGAAATTTTGACATAACGTAATGATCGTACCCTCGTTCGTTTTTATATACTTAATTTTTAATACCACATATGCATTTATATAAATTCAAAAATGGTGAAACGTTGTTACAAAGAGACATAAAAAGTTTTTCTCGTACGTTATATACCATATTATACGCAAACAAACACTCATATATTAGAATGCAACGTTGTCTCAAAAATTCAAAGTAATTGGTCAAGAACGTTTGAGGATTTACGGTTTAGAAGAAAAAAAACAATTAAACAATTAAATTACTATTTTTATTGAATAAATATGTTTGTGCTTGGTACTAAATCGGTCAAGTACTTTCGAAATATTTGATGATAACGTTAAACAATTTTTATTTTTATAGTAGTGTATATGACAAAAGATCATCTGTGGACAATGGACTTTACAGCGTTCCTTTAACATGAATTACGCCTTTGGAATGTGGTATACGAGCGTTTTCAACTGATTAAAGCAATCCTATTCAAACATGTTTAGTCGTACGTTTGAGTGAAACCCATTTAACCGCGGACAAAGCTGATGTCGAGTTGTTGGCAGAGTAAACAGTGCGTAGGCTGCGTCCGCACACGGCTTACACACCGCCATGAATCGCCGCCCGGAGGTACTTCAGATATTGCGACTCTGTGCGTGAAGTTTAGAGTCAGCTTCCAACAATATGAATTATAATATCCAGCTGGCCAGTAAACAAATATTGACGTATTATCCCTGGCATGTCAATAGCTAAGCCCTGCTCTGACACATTCCTTAAGGCTCCAAAATATGGCTGCAATCACAAACAGAAAGCCCTAGACCAAAACTATGATGTATGAGAGTACCAAAAACTCCACTAAGATCCAGGAGTATCAGTACCTCAACTGTAGTCCTATTGCAACTTTTTTCCTAGAAGATGTACAGCACTCACTCGAAATATTTCTTTATTGTAGCTGATTTATATATCGGTTACTGTGTGGCCATTGTTAAAAATACAATAGGCTAACATAAAGATTAAAAAGTTTGGTATGTTTGAAACATTTTAAGCGTTGCTAACGGTCACGCTGTGCCCAATTTCTTGATCTGCCACAATATAAAAGTATTTTAGACTGTTTGCTTTTGGACTTACTTAAAAAGTCAGTAAATACTACGATTTCAAAATGGAATCAAACTTTGTAAAAGTTTTTTAGTCCTGTTTTGATAGATGGATTATGAATTTTTATTATATTTCTATGATGCTCATGAGGCATCGACTGCTAAAACATAGACATTCAAACTTCTTTCTTTCGATAACTGGGTTATTTAACTAATAACAGGGTGATTTAATGAGGCCGTAAGCCGAAACCTTTTTTGCATTAACATTTCTATTTGTTTAACAACAGGAAAAGGACCACCAGAAGATAAGGAGGCATGGTGGTGAAAAGAGGATGTCCGGAAAGCGATAAAAATGAAGAAAGATGCAGAAAAACAACAATGGGACTTAACAGGAAGACAGGAGAATAGGGAAGCCTACAAGACTGCAAAAAGTATGGCAAAAAGAACAGTGACAAAAGGAAAGGCGGAGGCGATGGAAGAGGCTTATGAAGAGCTGGAAAGAAGACAGAACGGCAGGCAACTGCTACTGCCTGCTAAAGCAAGACATAAGGCGGCCAAGAACATAAGTGAAGCAGATAAAATATGAATCAGGAGTAGTATTACACAACACTGAGAAAATCCTAAATCAGTAATCTGAAAGGCTATTAGATGAGGGAAATGAAAGAGAGAAGCCGCGGCGAGTGACCGTTCGCATTAAGGCGCTATGCTGCGATGCGCGAGGCCGTTCCCTGTCGGGGGTTCGAATCCCTCCTCGGGCATGAATGTTTATGCCGACTTTAGTATAAAGTAATTTATAAGTACGTTGCTTGTAGTGGCCATTTGAGCAGCAGCTGAATAATATGTATTTTCACTGTAGTGTTTTTAAAGAAAACGCCTTTTTCTACTTTGTCACAAGGCACCATCAGTGGGTGTCCTGAAATATTTTCGTGTTTCTGTTTACACATAAAGGTTAGGATTTTTACATATGTACAAAACATTAAGTTTCTGATTCAAAACAGTTCGTTTTCTTGCTATAAAATGGTGTACTTATAGCACTTACTACTCCATATCAGCCTCTTTCCGGCAACCAGGTCAAAACGTACCGCTATTTTCTGAAAAACTTCGAATTTTTCGAGTTCTACTGTCATCTGCTGCCATAACTGTGACAACTGTAGTTTTGTAGTGTTGCCACCTTCGCAGCTTATTTGTGATTCAAATATTTCATTGAAAGTGTGTTGAAGGTAACTTTGTGTGTGTGAATTTTTTTTTCTTTCTTTCCATGTGTATCTGTGTGTGTGGGGGGGAGGAGGCGGGGGGATTGTGCGTTTGTGATTATGTGTTGGATTTTGTGTCTATCATATGGTCAATAATTGAAAACAGTAATTGATTTGTCAAGTTTATTTGGTCATTTAGTAGTTACTTTTTCTCAACTTTTCTTTTTTTCTTGTAATGTTAGGAGGTGTTTTTGTATTATTTATTCTAATGATCCTCAGGTCTTTTTCTTTTGTGGTGGGTTTGTGGTTATATTCTTTCAGATGTTCTGCAAAAGTAGAGTGGCTTGTCCCGTATTTCCATGCCCTGATATGTCCTTTGTATCGGGTATCAAATGTTCTGCTGATTTGTCCTACATACCTTCCATCACATGAGTTACATTGTTCTTGGTATATTCCAGATCTTTCGTAGATATCTGTGTCTTTTTCATTTTTGGGATATATTTTTGGATTGGGTTGTCTGTTTTGAGAGCTATTTTTATGCCTTGTATTTTGAAAATTTTTGTTATTTTATGTGTTAGTTTGTGTTTGTATGTCATTCTGTACCATCTTGAATGTTCTTTTGTGCTTTCATGCGTTCTTTTTTATGTGGTTTGTATTGTGTATGTTTGTGTGCTGATTTGCTGTGTTGTTGTCTGTGGGTCTGCATGTTTAATGTTTTTTGCCCTATATTTTTTTCATTTTCTTATTTTTTTTTTAATTTTTCTTCTATATTACTATTGTATCCATTGTTTGTTGCTATTTGTGTGATGTTGTCTAGTTCCTTTTGGTAATTTTCTTCGCTGAGTGAAAATGTGTTGAGTCTGTTGAGCATGTATCTGATTGCTGATTGTTTTTGTTCATGTAGTTGGATGGAGGTCTGGTGTATAATAGTATCGATTGTTGTCGGTTTACGGCGAATATCAAAGGTATGCTTATTGTTTTCCTTTTTGCTGGTTATATCCAAGAATTTTGTTTGGTTCTTAAGTTCTTTTTCTATTGTGAATCTTTTTTTTTTTTTTTTCTGTATGGTGTTTATACCTGCATGGATCTGGTCTATTCTTGCTGGAGGTTCATCAATGAGACAGAGGATGTCATCCATGTACCTGATCCAGTAGAGTATTTTATAGGTTTTTGTGGTAACTATTTTAAAAATCATGCTTTCTACATTGTTCATAAAAATATTGGCTAGGGTACCTGACACTGGCGGTGATCCCATGCGTAACGTTTCTTCTTGCAAGTAGTATTCATTATTAAATTAAAAATAGTTTTGTTCGGTTACCAATATTAGCAATAAGTGTATCTCTTTGCTGTGTTCATCTGGTAGTTGGCTGTTTCCTTTTATATTTGGTCTATGATATTCATTTTCTCATCTACTGCTATGTTAGTGTACATATTTTCTATTTCAAAGGAAAGAAGGGTAGTTGAGTGTGGGATTCTTGTATCTTTTATCAATTGTATTAAGTGTGCGGTATTGTTGATGGTTCTGTCAGCTTTCATTTGTTAGGTTTCTGATAGTACTTTCAACATGTGTCTTACAAGTTTATAAGTGAGAGCATTTTTGAAATTAACAATGGGCCGTAACGGGATATTTGGTTTATGCACCTTTGGTGGGCATCGGAGGTTTGATGCAGTGGGATTATTCTGAATTAATTTTATTTTTTTCTGTTTCATACAGTGTGTAGTCTATAGCTTCCAAGTAGTTTTTTACTTTTGTCTGAAATCTTTTTGTTGGGTATGATTTTAATTTGTTGATATTACTTTGAGAAATGAAATCATTTGTTTTCTCTACAATCCAAACTACAGTGGCCACGGTTATGGCAGCAGATGACAGTGGAACTAGAAAAATGAGAAGTTTTTCAGAAAATAATGGTACTTTTCGACGTGGTTACCGGAAAGAGGCTGATATGGAGTAGCAAGTACTGTAAGTACACCATTTTATAGCAAAAAACGAACTGTTATGAATCAGTTGTACAAATGTAAAAGTCCTAACCTTTATGTGTAAACAGAAACATGTAAATATTTTAGACACCCACTGATGATGCCTTGTGACAAAGGCGAAATGCGTATGGGTGAATTATAAAAATGAAAATACTTCATTTGCAGTAGCAAAAGACGTGTTCTTTAAAAACACCAGAATCTTTCTGTGCGTAGTTGGGTCGCATCCTGCGTAAACGTTGTGTGAAGCGGATAAAAAATCCAGCCTACCTTGCAGTGTACTTCAGTTAGAAATTCCTTGTGGATAATGCCTTGCGATGAGTATCGTTTTGGTGCGTGACTTTTCTGACGAGGTGATGTCAGAGAACGCCATTCCATGCTTTGCAGTTTAGTTTCTGGGTTTCATCGAAGACACGAGGTTTCATCCTCAGCGACAAGAAATTGATAGTCGCATCCGCTGTTTTCACAAAATCCTGTGATGCCTGTAAACCTGCCTGCTTCTGATTTTTAGTCAAGTGATGTGGCACAAGACGACAACACCTCTCCCCTTACGGGTAAGGATTTGTCGCACTGATTAACGGGTAATCTGCAGTCCATCCGGCGTCATGCGCTCAGTTAATTGGCGATCGTTCGTGATTAACGTCCTCAGTTTCCCAAAATTTCCGTCATTTACGGCGGTTGCCGGTTTTCCGGTCTTCTCTAAAAGGGGCGAACCTCTCTTACACGCACTTCACGGTCAGTGCTTGATCCCCATTAACACGCAACAGCATCGCATGAGTTTCTTTATGTGTCTTTCCAAGCTTAAAATAACTTTAAACTGATCATTTGGTCGCTCATTGTCCTGTTCTCAGTTCTGAACCAAGGTACTAAATTAGCACGTCCTCCAGCAGGTCTAACACGGAAAACCGCTCAAGCTTAACTGAACTGAGGTTGAGGGGACGTTGTCAACACCGACCTCTACACAGGTTCTGCGTTGTGATTCGACTTTGTTGCCCGATCGACCGTTCTCACTTCATTCATCGAACTTTATTGCAATAGATTATATAGTGATTTGTTGATATCGACTGGTAATATTGGTAAGTTTCCAATAGTTGAGGGTAATACGTATGCCGCCCGGGAATAGCAGAGCGGTCTGGAGCGGATCGCGCGGCCTCCCGCGTCGGACGTTCGAATCCTCCCTCGTACTTGGATGTTTGTGTTGTCTTTAGTATAAGTTAGTTGATAAGCAGTTTGTAAGTTCAGGGACTGATGACCCCGCAGTTAAGTCCCATAAGCTTGACAAACATTTGAACATTTGAATTTGGTAATACGTGTTATGTAAAATATTTTCAAATTAAATACAACTCATTATCATCAAGTTATAATATTTCACTGTAACACACATAATTACAGAATGATGTAACTTCTCTCACTTGAGACAGCCACTGTTAATTACTGGTTTCGTCTGTTTTTTACACATGAAATTAGCGTCTCAGAGATCATGTTGTGCGGCTTAATTAAACAGTGATTGGCACCATTCCCTTCTTCAAAGAGAATAAATATATACGAAGCAAATTATGTGCGGCATATACACGCAAAAAATAGGGATAAAATCACGAATCCAATATAGGATCGATCCGAGATTCCTTTTTCGCAACATCCTCGAATACGACTCGTTCTCATGGATTATGTATCACTAACTCCAGAATTCTCTACGTGGACAGCAGGATATCACATATCTCTCACCTCGACACACTGCATGAGAGACGATAAAAGATCAATGTGCTAAACTGGAAATTAACATATTATTTGACGACGGACTCTCAGATATCTCTGCGAAATGTCATCAAACCACATCAACATTCTCTGTTTACATTTCTCCCCAACCTCTCCCCCC
Source organism: Locusta migratoria (assembly GCA_026315105.1). Lineage (NCBI taxonomy): Eukaryota > Metazoa > Arthropoda > Insecta > Orthoptera > Acrididae > Locusta > Locusta migratoria. Next base: position 146,052,672 of record CM048746.1, read on the forward strand.
CCCCCGCTACATACACACACACACACACACACACACACAGTCATTTACAAACAAAGATGAAATTCTAGAAATGGTGAACAGATGGCAGCCACCCGCAAGTACTTGGAATGATTTAGTAACATAACCCAGCAGAACTCTCAGAAGAACACCAAGTTATGAATACCAAATTAAGAAAATAACACTAGGAAAAATTTGAAGGTATAGGTGCGTTTTGCCGATGACTTTTTTCCAATTCTGTCAGAGACAGCAAAAGACCTGGAAGAGCAGTTGAACGGATTGGACAATGTATTGATAGATGAATATAACTTGAACATTAAAAAGAGCAAAGCAAGGGTAATGGAGTGCAGTCTAAGAAAATCAGGCGATGCTGAAGGAATGAGATTAGGTAACGAAACACTAAATGTTTTAGACGAGTTTTGTTACTTTGGCAGTAAAATATGATGATCACAGTGCAGAGGATATAAAATGGAGAATGTGAATGGGAAGAAAAGCATTTTTTAAAAAGAGAAATTTGTTAACATCGCATATTAATTTAAGCCTAAGGAAGTCCTGTCTGAAGGCATTTACGTGGAGTGTTGCCTTGTATAGGAGAGAAACATGAACGATAGACAGTGGGGACAGGAAGATTATAGACGCTTTTGAAATGTGGTGGTACAGAAGAATGCTGAAGCTTAGGTGGGTGGATCGCGTAACTAATTAGGAGGTACTGAACCGTACTGGAGAGAAAAATAATTTCTGGCTTTCCTTGACTAAAATAAGGGGGCACATTCTTGGACATGAAGGAGTCGTGAATTTAACGTTGGAGGGAAGTGTATGGGGTAAAAATCGCAGAGGAATACCAAGAGATGAATACAGTAAGCAGATTCAAATCGATGCAGGAGATGAAGAAGCTTCGGAATATCAAGCGACCAGCTGAGGGTTCTTTCGTCAGGAATGTTTTTTCTTTTTTCTTTTTTTTCTCTTCCTCATACCACCTGCAATAAATTTATCTACATATTAAAAGATAAGCATATTAATTAACAAAACTTAATTGCGTTCCAACAACACAAATGTCACCCTATTGGCTGAAAAGAGGTTTGAGCGCTCCTGAAGTCCACCACCGCCCTCAGAGGTGGAATGAAAACTTAAGAACAACAAGTTCTTGTAACTTTACGTGTCGGCACATTCGGCTGATGCTAGTGGACAATTTGATCCCTGTAATACTGTGCCAACATGACTTGATCGACAGACCGCAAATACAAAAATATTACTATCAATTACTACACTGCTGAAATCTAAGTAGTCACGTGTAGTAAATTACCTGGACGAAAATAGTAGCGTTAACTCGTTTTAGAAACTTTTGCAGCGACAAACTGAGACGGCAAGTACAGAAATGCTATGGAAATAATGAGGCGTTGTGAATTTCACACTGTTTACGTTGTCAGACCGACATATTTTAGAAGTACCTTATCCCATTTCAAGTAGTCAGAAACCACGTATTAACATACGGCGAAACGAATTCGACGACTCCCGAACCAATATGCCACTCAGAAAATTAAATACTTTTAAAATTAATATTTTATTACACAACGTCATCAATAAAAAAGAGGCGGCATAGACGCTTCGTCAACATAAGAAAATGGTCGAAAAGCGAAATTACTGATGCTATGGAGCACAGATATGAGTAATCACAACTGTTCCTCATAGCACCACTATGTCTGTTTTTAGACGAAGTGTTTATGTTGACAAAGCACTTATGCTGCTTACTGCTTATTGATCACGTTTCTTGATGTGAGATTAATTTTAAAAGTATTTTATTCTTTGAATGGCATATCGGTTCCGGACTCAACGAATTCATATGTGCTTACTTGTTTCTGAGTACTTGAAAATGGGGTAAGGTACTCCTGAAATATGTCGATCTGACAACGAAGAAAAGAAATAGTGAAATTTACAATTGAGGTGTGGTTTGTCTCACTACTTTCTATTGATGAGATCGCCTAATGGGACATTAACTTTTCTGTGAGAGAGTATGTACAATAAAACAGTATACACAATTACTAAAGATCAGTTGCAAGACATTTTGAAAATCATGACGTACTGAAAAGTTACTGGAATAAATACAGAACTAATAAAATGTGGAGGATCTTCACTAGATTAAACTGTTACAATTAATAAATAAAAATGCTAGAGGATCTGAAAGTTCCAGACAGTATTTTCTAGAAATAATTTGACTCTTCAAGATAGTCATACGAAGTGATTGTAAAAACTATCCTAACATGACTCTTCTAAACACTGGCTAAAAACTATACTAAAAAATAGTGAATAATCGCCTGAACAATTTAAAAAAAGGAGTCATTTCTGAGAAAGAAAATTTATTTAGATTTAATAGATCATCAAAGGAAAAGTGTTTGTAACTAAGAGTATTATAGAGAAACATATGGAATATAACACAGCAGCCCATATGGCATTGACTGACCTTGAAATGTCTTTTGCCCGTGTCAGCCGTAGTAGCCTGTGGAACATTGTGTCATGGAGGTATTGTTACCACCTAATAGAGATAGTAAAACGACAATATAAATACACGTATTGTAATAAACACATGCAAAACACAATTAGCAGAAATTATTGTTAACGGCATTAATGACAAATGGAAACCTAAAGTTGACATATGAATTAAAATACCGTATGAGGAATACCTAAACGTGTTTCTGTTTACAGATAATATCGTTATTATTCAAAAGAATGACGATGATCTCCATAATCGGTATACAGGGTGAAAGAAATATAAATTTAAAGATCCTAATGATGAAACTAAAACTAAAGGAAAATATCCAGGCCGACCAAAAACTGTTTTGGGTTATTCATCTTTAGAACAAATCTACATACCTTTTGTTTCGGCTGTGCTGTAGGTTTCGAGTGTGACTCGGAAAATGAAACTAAAATAATTCGTAAACTTTAAGCTGTCTGCAATACATTGAGAGAACATTGGGCCCCACAGTACAAAATGAGACGATTCTGATTTAAATAGTGATGGCAGTTCCTGAGATATCTTACGAAAGTAAAAGTTGGGTTATCAAGAAAAAAAAAGAAAAAAAATTTAAAACTCTAACTGCGGAGATGACGCTTCCGAGAAAGAAATAGGATTGCACAAGGAGAGAAAGGATGAGAGATGGTGATATCTGAACAGAAATAAATATTTCCAACATCAAAATATTCAACAATGCCGTGAAAATTGAAAACAACATTTTCTGAAAATGCCAGAGGACGGAATTTCTTGATGCTTCTGAATTACAAAGTGAATGCCGAAAGATACTATATTGAAAGACCACGGAAAAGATGTGAATTAATTTGTATTTGAGTTCGGATCAGGCAATAGCGTAAGGCTTGAAAGGTAGGTAATGAAGATGGCAATATTCTGTCAGTTTCATATAGGTTCGGGAGTCATAGAATTCGTAGCGCAGTATCCAAGTTTTTTCACTTGTTTTTCAGTAGTTGAAATCGAGTAACGTAATTACGAAACATGTAATGACAAAATAAATGAATCAGTACGACATGCAGACGTAGTTGAAAATCGAGTAACGTAGTCTCGATCAAGTATTGAGGCAAATATACGTAGTTACGAAACATGTCGTACTGACATGTATATGTATATATACTGATTCATTTATTTTGTCAGTACGACATGTTTCGTAACTACGTTATATGCCTCAATACTTGATCGAGACACAGTTATACGATGGCGTCAAAAGCGGTTCTAGATAGAAGAAATACATCACTTTGGGTTGTCATTAAAAGAGTAAAAAGTTTCTTTCACATTATTCCGAAAGTACATATTCTTATTAGAATGTTAAATGAATCATCATGTCTATGAATAAATACGAAATGACGTCTCATGATGCGGTGCCGCTTCCGTCGGAGGTTTGACTCCTCCCTCAGGCACGGGTCTGTATGTATTGTCCTTAGCGTCTGTTAGTTTAAGTACATTGTAAGTCTACTGACCGATGACATCAACATTTTGGTCTCTCAGGTTCACAAATATTTCACATGATTCGAATCCGAGTTACGAAACTAAGATTCAAGATGAATTTATCTTGGTATAATCCCCCTCCGAATAATTCTTATATCTAACAAGTGTCACGTAGCCTACTGATTAAATTAGTATTCAAATTATAAACTGTCGTAAAACGTATAGTTCTTAACGTGTTGACGTACGACTCGATGGAGCAACGAAGGAGTGCAACGTGCGTGAAGGAAAGGATGACAAACAACCTGTTTCTCATCTTTCCTTTCGTGAAGGGAAGGAAGAAGGAGGAAATAGCTGTGGGTCTAGACAGGAGCGGCAATTTGATTTCCGGAAGATGCATACGGGTCGGCAGAGTACAACGGCCTCCCGCGATATTCCTCGACCTGAAGCTTTGCCGCCCGTGCAGGCAACAGCTGCACAACAGGTCTGACAGAATCAATTTTCCTGAGCTGGACGGCTTTCCAATATGATTCGCGCCCTCCAGTCGCGCCTGTCTGCTCCCACTGCAATATCCAGTCATGTAAAAGTTACACGCGTCCAACTCTCAAGGCCCGCGTTTCTTAAAACACATCACTTCCTTTACGTCTTCTGTGTTGACATGTACAATAAATAATCTCTATATATAAAAGGCAATGTCCCGACTCACTGATTGACTGACTTATCATCTCCCAGCCAAGTCACTGAAGATAGAAACTTGAAATTTGTAGAGGGTGTTGATCTTACTCTGTAAGCGTCATTTAAGAAGCGATTTTTCGATATTCCGTCCGTAAGGGGGAGAAATAGGGGATTAAACTTTTTTTAATATGTTGCTATTTAGGCAGTTTTGAAGCTAGAGCTGCAAAAATTGATATTTGTATTGTTGGTGATAATTTAAAAAAATACGTGTTTCGGTATTTTTTGAAATTCAACCATAAAGAGAGTTAAATTGGACAGGGAATGATTTTCAAAAATCTGTTGCAATTTAGGCAATTTTGAAGACAGAACCACAAATTTTCGATTTTGGATTCGGGGTTCGAATTTAAAAGACACGTGTTTCGGTATTTTTTTAAATTCAACCAATAAGGGGGTAAAATATGGGACGCAAAAATTTATTTTCAAAAATATGCTGCTGTTTACTCAAATTTTAAGCTACAACTACGAAACTACGGGTATGAAATCTTGGTCAGGATTAAAACAACAGGAATTTCAGTATTTTAGGGTATTCAACAAGTAAGAGGGTAAAATAGGGGAGGAAAAATTCGTTTTGCAAACACATTACTATTCAGACAATTTTGATGCTAGAGGTGCAAAAATTTATTTTTTTATTGTTGGTTAGAATTTTAAAAAATACTTGTTTCGGTATTTTTGGAAACTCAACCATCAAGGGTATTAAAGTGGAGATGGTATGTTTTTCGAAAATCTGTTGCTATTCAGCTAATTTTGAAGCTGTTGTTGTTGTTGTGGTCTTCAGTCCAGAGACTGGTTTGATGCAGCTCTCCACCCTACTCTATCCTGAGCAAGCCTTTTCATCTCCTCATAAGAACGACAACCCACATCCACTTGAATCTGCTTACTATACGCGTCTCTTGGTCTCCCTCTGCGATTTTTACCCCACACACTTCCCTCCAACGCTAAATTCACAATTCCTTGATGTCTAAGAATGTGTCCTACCAATCTATCCCTTCTTTTAGTCAAGGTATGCCAGAAATTTCTTTTCTCCCCAATTCGGTTCAGTACCTCCTCATTAGTTACGCGATCCACCCACCTAATCTTCAGCATTCTCCTGTAGCACCACATTTCAAAAGCCTCTATCCTCTTTCTGTCCACACTGCTTATCGTCCATGTTTCACTCCCATACAAGGCAACACTCCATACAAATGCCGTCAGAAAGGACTTCCTTAGGCTTAAATCAATATTCGATGTTAACAAATTTCTCTTTTTCAAAAACGCCTTTCTACCCATTGCCATTCTGCATTTTATATCATCTGTACTGCGACCATCATTTGTTATTTTACTGCCCAAGTAACAAAACTCATCTACCTCCTTTAATGTTTCGTTACCTAATCTAATTCCTTCAGCATCACCTGATTTTCTTACACTGCACTCCATTACCCTAGTTTTTCTCTTGTTAATGTTCATCTTATATGCACCTTTCAGCACACTGTCCATTCCGTTCAATTGCTCTTCCAGGTCCTTTGCTGTATCTGACAGAATTACTATGTCGTCGGCAAAACGCAATGTTTTTAATTCTTCACCCTGAACTTTAATTCCTTCTCCAAATTTCTCCTTGCTTTCCTTTATAGCTTGCTCAATGTACAAATTGAACAACATTGGGGAAAGGCTACAACCCTGTCTTACTCCCTTTCCAACCACTGCATCCCTTTCATGCCCTTCAACTCTGACAACCGCTGTCTGGTTTTTATACAAGTTGTAAATAACCTTACGCTCCCTATATTTTACTCCTGCTTGCTTCAGAACTTGAAAGAGTTTATTCCAATCAACATTGTCAAAAGCCTTCTCCAAATCTACAAAAGCTAGAAATGTTGGTTTGCCTTTTCTTAGCCTATCTTCTAGGATAAGCCGTAAAGTGAGTATTGCCTCCCGTGTTCCTACATCTCTCCTGAACCCAAACTGATCTTCCCCGAGGTCGGCTTCTACCACCTTTTCGATCCTTCTGTATATAATTCGTGTTAATATTTTGCAACCATGACTTATTAAACTGATGGTTCTGTAGTTTTCACACCTGTCTGCACCCGCTTTCTTTGGAATGGGGATTATAACATTTTTCTTAAAGTCTGAGGGTACTTCACCTGTCTCATACATCTTACACACAATGTGAAACAATTTTGTCATGGCTGGTTCTCCCAGAGACTTCAGTAGCTCTGACGGGATATCATCTACTCCAGGGGCCTTGTTTTGACTTAGATCTTTCAGTGCTCTGTCAAATTCAACTCTCAGTATAGTATCTCCTATTTCATCATCATCTACATCCTCTTCCCTTCCTACAATAGTGTCTCGAAGTTCATTTCCTTTGTAGAGCCCCTCTATATACTCTTTCCACCTTTCAGCTTTGCCTTCTTTGCTGAGAACTGGTTTTCCATCAGTGTCCTTGATATTCATAGAGCTGTTTTTCTTATCACCAAATGTTTCTTTTATTTTCCGGTAGGCTGTATCTATTTTTCCCCTATTTATACATTCTTCTACATCCTTGCATTTGCCTTCTAGCCATTCCTGCTTAGCCATTTTGCACTTCCTGTCAATCTCATTTCTTAGTCGTCTGTACTCCATTTTGCCTGTTTCATTTACTGCATTTTTATACTTTCTCCTTTCATCGATTAAATTTAGTATCTCCTGTGATATCCAAGGATTCTTTGTAGGTCTTGCCTTCCTGCCTATTTTGTCCTCTGCTGCCTTCACTATTTCATCTCTCAATTTTACCCATTCCTCCTCAACTGTTTTATTTTCCCCTGTTTCTGTCAATTGTTGCCTGAAGCTCCCTCTGAAATTCTTACGAACTTCAGGTTCCTTCAATTTATCTAGGTCCCATCTCCTTATTTTCCTACCTTTCTGTAGTTTCTTCAGTTTCAGCCTACAGTTCATAACCAACAAGTTATGGTCAGAGTCTATGTCTGCCCCTGGGTATGTCCTACATTTCAAAACCTGGTTCCGAAATCTATGTCTTACCATTATAAAATCTATCTGGTATCTCCCGGTGTCTCCTGGTCTCTTCCACGTATACAACCTTCTTTTGTGATTCTTAAACCAGGTGTTTGATATAACTAAATTATGTTCCGTGCAAAATTCTACCAGGCGGTTTCCTCTTTCATTCCTCTTGCCCAGACCATATTCACCCACTATCTTCCCTTCCCTTCCTTGTCCTACTACCGAATTCCAGTCTCCCATAACGATTAGCTTTTCCTCTCCCTTAATTGTCTGAATAATTTCCTTTAGCTCCTCATATATTTCTTCTATCTCCTCATCATCGGCAGAGCTAGTTGGCATATAAACCTGTACTACTGTTGTCGGTGTTGGCTTTGTATCTATCTTGACAATGACAATGCGATCGCTGTGCTGGTCATAGTAGTTTACCCGCATTCCTATTTTCTTATTCATTATCAATCCTACTCCTGTGATACCCCCAACTGATTTTGTATTTATAATCCTGTACTCACCTGACCAGAAATCCTGTTCATCCTGCCACCGAACTTCACTAATCCCCACTATATCTAACTTCAACCTATCCATTTCCCTTTTTAAATTTTCTAATTTTCCTACTCGATTAAGGGATCTAACATTCCACGCTCCGACCCGTAGAATGCCAGTATTGTCTTTCCTGATGATCACATCCTCCTGAGTAGTCCCCGCCCGGAGATCCGAATGGGGGACTATTTTACCTCCGGAATATTTTACCCGAGAGGATGCCATCATCATATGTTCATACAGTAGAGCTGCAAGTCCTCGGGAAAAATAACGGCTGTAGTTTCCCCTTGCTTTCAGCCGTTCGCAGTAGCTGTGTGGCAAAGCCACATTAGCTGATGTAACAAGGCCAGCTCAGTCAGTCATCCAGACTGTTGCCCCTGTAACTACTGAAAAGGCTGCTGCCCCTCTTCAGGAACCACACGTTTGTCTGGCCTCTCCACAGATACCCCTCCGCTGTGGTTGCACCTACGGTACGGCTATCTGTATCGTTGAGGCACGCAAGCCACCCCACCTCGGCAATGTCTGTGGTAAATTGGTACATGTTTTCTTCGTCAGAATTAAAAAGACACGAGTTTCGGTATATTCAGAAAATTAATCATTTGGGGGGTGAAATAGGGGATGAAACATTTTTTGAAAATACGTTGCTACTAAGCCAATTTTGAACCCAGTATTATAATAAATGATATTTGCATACTCTGTTGGAATTTAAAAGACACGTGTTGGGGTATTTTTCGAAATTCGACAATTAAGGGGTGCCATTGGGGTTCACAAATAGTAAAACCGAAGGTTCAAATGTTTGTAAATCTTAAGAGCCATAATTACGGGTCATCAGTCCCTAGGACTTGCTCACAAACTAATTAAACTAACTTAGACTAACTTATGTTATGGACAACGCCCGAAGGGCGAATCGAACCCCCCGAATCCCAACAGCAGCGCGCACCACAGCATGGCGCCTCAATACGCCCGGCCATTCTTCCACGGCTGCAAGGAGTATCACAACATTTCATTATGATAGTACTTAAGCTACATCTATGAAATATATATTAAGAGGGAGAACAACTGGTGCAGACCAACGGCCTACGCATGCGAAGCAGCGGGCGTTAAGCTAGTACCCATATATTTTGACTGCTGTATTCTTCCGCTGACTTTAAGAAATCAATAGTAGAAAAGAACTACTAGAAAAGAATTGTTTCCATAATAGCGGTCGGGAAAGGCAACTTAAACAATAAGAAAACAATCACATTATTGTCTACTTTTCCACTTACATTAGTGACAGTTACCTTTAGATACCATCTTTGACACAATTAACCTATACTACGTGATCAAAAGTATGCGAGCACCTGGCTGAAAATGATTTACAAATAAGTGGCTCCCTCCGTCGGTAATGCTAGAATTCAACTACCCTTAAGCCGTCGGCAAACGGAGCGTGTGTCTGAACGTGTGTAGTCAACGTGGCGAGTCCACCATGCGGCTGAACGTTCGGAGATGGCGCTATTTGTTCATACGAGACGTATGCCTGAACAAGCTACACGCGTCCGTAGCGCGCTCCAGCGACTGTTGTCGACGGCATCAGATTCTGGAATCACACCGTTTACGAAATCAAAAGCGTGGAATTCCTGCTTTACCTCAATTAAATCGCTTATTTCTGCGCGTGTGTATATGTTCGTTATGTTCTACTTAACTAACAACAAAATATCTATGTACATAAGACTGTTAAAAAGTTGCATGTTATGTTAATAAGTGCGGCGAATTATAAAAGTTTCATGACAAACTGTGCAATATAAAATTAGAAAAGGCCTTCACATGACGCAAACTTTACTCAAGTCTCCTTGTCTAATAAAACGTAAAGATCGTTCTTCCTTGATCACTGTTACTGTTCAGTAGTAGAATCTTCAGAACGTGTAAAATGCGAAACGTGAAACAATAAAACGCGTAGTTTACTCTAAGTAAGGTGAAAACTGTCCTGTTCATGAAACGTATCCAACAAATTCAGTCCTCAGAGGATGCGCACTTATGTTTACAGAACATCGAACATTATGCAGTATACTTTTACGAAATTTATAGTAAACTCTTTTAATTTATCAGAAAACCCTAATGTAAGAAGAAATAATATTTGCATCTGAGGAGGCTTGAACTAGCGCCGAAGGACATCTTCTACTTCTATGACTCTGTTGCCTACGCTACAGCCACTAACGTATCTGGGTACCATCGACGAAGGTATTAGACGTCTTGTATATAGTATTGGTAGATATGTTGGTTGCTGATATGTAAATTTTTTAACCACATATAAGACTTTTCCAGTCATTTATTCCAACAAGTAATACCTCTAATGACCGGTTTTCGAGAGATTGTCAATGTACTCAGTTACGTTTACTTGCTTTGATGTTAATTTTGTACGTCAGTTTTAATATTGCATATGAAATGATATCTATATCGATGTAGCAGAGACGCTAGCCCAGTCAGGGACTTTGTAAGAGTAACACAGTCACCGCGGAGGTGAGGCAGTAGTCGAGTAGTGGTTGCGCGACAGTCGTAGAGCTGCAGTAGTCGTTGGACTCAAGTGCTGGTGTGAAATAGTTATGTGGTCGACACAGGGCAACGTAATTTATCAATAAGGCGTAATTAAATGCTTTCAGGCACAGTAAAAGCAATCAAGAAGAGGCAAGTTATGTGGGTCCAAACTTCATTGCAAATATTCCCTCGCCAAGAAGTGCATGGTCTGCCAATTACTTATTGAGCGCTATAGCGTTGCCCGCTCGATTTTGTTGGAATTGGAGTGGTTTAAAGGATGCCGCCAGACGGGCTGAATTTCACTATTGGCCTCCAATGGACCGCGCGGCTGCTTAAAAAATGTTTAAATGTTTGTAAATCTATCGGAATTAACTTCTATGTTATCAGTCCGTAGTTTACAAACTGCTTAAACTAAGGTAAACTAACCTAAGGACAGGAGTGTGATAAGCAACAGATGTAAGGCATGGCCAAGGTAGTCCTTGGCTTACAACAGCAACAAAGACTGTAAATGTAGTTTACAAATATTGTAACGTTTGAACGATACAGATCACTGGTAATATGTGCATGATTCATTCTCGTGAATGTTGATTACGAATAAGAACATGCAAATACTTCAGTGCTACATCATGTAATGATCTACTGACCTCTTGGAAAGACTATGTAACTGGGGACGGCCGTAGTGCACTGGATGGGCGTGGGGAAGTGGTGGATTAAGACTCGTGGTGCCTGGGAAAATAAAATTTATTTCTTTATTGGTCTCTTGTGGTTTCTGTCTCCACTGCCCGTGACTCGGGCAGGTGTTGCGAGTGGCAGGCGGAAACTCTAGCAGATGCGCAAGGCCGACCTGCAGACACAGCTCGGATTCCACTGACTCGGGCAGACGACCACCACACCGCACCGCACAGTGCATCCGACGGAGACAGGCGCCGCTCTGCTGTACGTCTCGGGGGCGCCGACCCCCCACAGATGTATGCTGATGACGTCTCGCTGCTTATCGGTGTCGTGGTGTCTAGCGACACCCACTGAGGGAAGCCCCATCTCGCCCAGACCGCGTGATGACGTCTGAGGGATGGAGTCGCAGCCTTCGAGAGCCGCGTCGGCTGAAGGTCCTCACTTCGACACCCACTGGCGGCGCAGCGCTGCCCTCTTAGGTCGCGGTGGCGACACCCGTCGTAGAGAAGTTCTCGTCACGGCATTCTATGTCATGTACGTCCGCCTAGAACAGTGGCTATAAGTACTGCTTTTCTGCTGAGGTGTTTCCAAAACTTGCGTACACCAAGCTCCGAGGCTCTGCATAGCGTCGGCCGATGGCCTCAGGACGACGACCGTGTCGTTCCAATTTCTGGGTTACATCCATCAGCAGGCGTGTTTCGAAGCCTTCTGCTTCTGCCGCCTTCTACCTCTAGAACAAATGTTCAAATGTTTGCCGGCCGCGGTGGCCGATGGGACTGAGGCGCTCCAGTCACGGTCTGGATGGCCACTACGGTCTGGGGTTCGAATCCCCCCTCGGGCATGGATATTTGTGCCGTCCTTAGTATAAGGTAGTTGATAAGTAGTTTGTAAGTTTAGGGACCGATGACCCCGCAGTTAAGTCCCATAATCTTAACAAACATTTGAACATTTGATTTCAAATGTTTGTTAAGCTTTAGGGGTCATCAGTCCCTAAACTTACAAACTACTTATGAACTACCTTATACTAAAGACGACACAAACATCCATGTCCGATGGGATATTCGAACCCCCGACAGTAGCGGCTGTGCAGACTGTGACTGGCGCGCCGCAAACCGCTCGGCCACTGCGGCCGGCAGCCAGAACATGTAGTCGCGAAAACTACAATATAAGTCTACTTGTTTCTTGCTAAAATTAACAAATATCTCCATGCCTCTATAACTAATTTAGAAGGTTATTACTACTTAAGAATTAAGCTATCTGAATTTAGGAAGCATGACTCTAGTATACGATCGTAATTCACAGACGATAATGTTATATAACTGCGGTGGGTGGCCGAGTCGCCAGGGCGTCTTTCTGCGGAACACGCGGTTGCTCGCCGACGGAGGTTCAAGTCCACCCTCAGGCTTGGGTGTCTGTGTTATTCATGGCATAAGTTAGTTTAAGTAATTTGTATACCTAGGGACTAATAACGGCAGCATAGTAAACAGTGCTCACAGTATATATGTAATAATGGTGTTTCTTTTCTACTATAGCGATTGTAATGTTAGATTATGGAAAACTACATTTCTCAACTTGTACGACATTAGTAATGGACATAAAAATAAGTTGAACTATTCACAAAATGAACCAGAAAGCTGAGAATTTATTGACATTTCAAACTGTTGTGCCTGACTCATAGTTTCTCCAATCCACTATTAAACATGTACTTAAAATAACTAAAAGTAATAATCAAGACCTTCTGTCTTTGGTTCCATATCTTCTACCTCTTTCACATATTGTTTTCCAGAGTATAGTGCTGGAATTCAAAACAGCTAGAGGGTGTTTCGAGGTAGTTTAACCTTATGGAGATTATATGTATTTCGATAAATTTAGTTCAAGTAACTGCGGATACGCCCCCGGAATTGTCTTTGCTTTGCGTCTCTCAGTCACGAGTACAGAGCAGTTCTGTGTTCCCACGAAATTACAACGACATTTACAGCGGAATAAATGTTTCGTAAATCTGAGCGTCAAAGTCGTAAAGCACGCGCAGTGCAGCAATAAATTTAACTGCACAGAGTGAGCTGCATTGCAGACGTTATTGCCTCTGTTATGCCGAGTGAATCGGACGCCACTCCTCGTCTTTGGAGGGATTCATAACGCGAAACCGCGATGCGCCTTGTGATGAGGTTCGCGCTACAAGGCTCCGGGGACGACTGCGGGGCGGTCGTTTCGGCTGTCAGGAGCAAACTTGTCGGCACGGAAATACGTCCGGAGCCCGCAGACCGCCCGTGGAGACCAGCCGAGTGGAATTCTGGACGACTCTTCACGGTTCCAGGCGTTCCTCACAAAGAGACCGACGTCGCTGGACGTTTATACGGGAAATGTCGCACACTGATAAATACTTTTACGTTAGGTGTTTCTTAGCATAATGAAGCCTTGTGCTTCGTTACGTACGATAACAGAACTAAGCGGGAACGGCAGAGGTACGGTGAGAGCGGATAACTGAAAGACGTCGAATCTCTCATTCGCGTAGAACACTAACGAAATCCGACTTCGTTGTTTAATGATGATTGTAGAGCGATAAATTTAAACAAACCATGGCAATAACTGCATTATGAACGACACGCCGGCCGTGGTGGCCGAGGAGACTGAGGCGCTCCAGTCACGGTCTTCACGGCCACTACGCTCGGGGGTTCGAATCCCCCCTCGGGCATGGATATTTGTGCCGTCTTTAGTGTAAGGTAGTTGATAAGTAGTTTGTAAGTTTAGGGACTGATGACCCCGTAGTTAAGTCCCATAAGCTTAACAAACATTTGAACATTTGAACGACACGTAAAATTGGCAATGGTCTGATTAATGTTCTATTCCCATAGACATAAAGGTACATATCAGTTGTAAGTAAAAGGTGTTAGTCACCTCTAAGATAGTATACTTATGTAATATCAGAAAAGGGCTGCCACTCTTGATGTGTTACCAAATGTTTGTAGAGCTTATGGGACTTAACTACGGGGTCATCAGTCCCTAAACTTACAAACTACTTATGAACTAGCTAATACTAAGGACGGCCTAAATATTCATGCCCGAGGGGGGTTTCGAACCCCCGACCGTAGTGGCTGTGCAGACCGTGACTAGAGCGCCTCAGTCCCCTCGCCCACCGCGGCCGGCTGAATTGTTACATTATGCTTCTCCTAATCACGAAATGTTCAAATACTTGTAAGTATAAGGCACTTCTGCGGTTATCAGTACGTAGGCTGACAAACGACTTAAACTAATATATCCTATGGACAATATATACACCCATGCCCGAGGGAGGGCTCGAAACTCCAACGGCGAGGAACCGCGCGTTCCGCAACAAGGCGCTTAGTGCGCTCGGCCACATCACCGCGACGTTTTCCTAATCCTTTGTATGTAAAGAGTTCCTATGAATGAATCTTGGTCGGTTTTTTATTTTAATTATAACGCCTTACGATTTCTTATTAAAACATGGAATTGAGTATTGAGAAATAGGAAAAATTTCATTATATAATGTTTCTATCAGCACTGCTCATCGGCGATTGTAATAGTGAACCTAATGAAAAAAAAATTTAAATTGTAGTAACGTTATACGAGTAATTCCCATAAATCTTGTCTTTTGGATTCGGTAATTGATCTCTGTATGTAGTCGCAAATGAAGGGCATTTTGCAATTACAAATGACGTAATTCACCATGTTTGTAGTTTAACATTTGTACAATGTACTGACATCACATGTTGTTTATAGTTCGCCCTATGTAGTTGATAGTAGCCTACACAGAGAATGAATATCACGAATAAATTGCAAAGCACACAAAAGTGGATCTATGGAGGTAGAGCGCTTTCCCGAGAAAGGCAGAGATCCTATGTTCGAATTCTGGTTCCGGCACACAATTTTAATCTGTTAAAAAGTTTCATATTAGCGCACACTCCGCTGAAGAGTGACAATTTCATTCTGAAAACATCCCTTAGGCTGTGGGTGAGCCATCTCTCCACCATATCCTTTGTTCCAGGAATGCTAGTCCTGTAAGATTCGCAGGACAACTTCTGTGAAGTTTGGAAAGTAGGAGGCGTGGTACTAGCAGAAGTAAGTTGTGAGGTCGGACGGGGAAGCGTGCTGTGTTAGCTCATACGACAGAGCTTGCCCTCGAAAGCCAAGGGTCCTTGGTTCGAACCCTAGTCAGTTTTCGTCTTCATGAGCAACAAAGAGAACAAATGTTGTTTTCGTATACCTCTTGTATATCTCTATTCCATTTTTCTGTAAAACGTCATGAACCCCTACAATCCAACTTTTATTGTTCGTTCCCGCAGCAACCTTGCCATGTAGTGATTGAACCCTTTAAAATTATGTTACAACTCCTGTTTTTGAATTGCATGAATGTGTCTTTTAGAGCTGCATGTGCTATGTTAAAGATTACTCGCTGGCAGTACTGTTGCTAGTAAAAAAAAAACTCTATTTTTAGCTGCTTTAATTACGTAGGCCTCCGCAGCCAAACTCAGTAGACATAAAAGTTTTCTGGGCGTTGAACCGCGTTGTAATGTAAGATGGCTGTTACTTTAATAGACAACGTTCCGGTCAAAGTTACAGTGGCCTTCTTCTGTGTATACTGATATGAGATAGTTGTTAAGCATCACTATATTTTCTCATAACTGTTAACTGTGATTTTATGTCATAACTTTAAAGCTATCGTTGGAATTGCCGAATATTGGACACTTTATTATGATAGGATACTGAGGTGGAAGGAATGCGGATCAGCCATTGTCTGTTGCTTCTTGCATCGCGATCCGTAATTGGCGGTCGTCGGCGAATAAGGTGAGGGCTTCCGTTTCTCTCCTGTTGGCGGCGGCAGTTGCTTGCTAGGACGCTCGCGTGTTGCGTTGTCGGTGGCGACATGGAAGAAGCAACCCTGAGTCAACCTTCTCTGTTCATGTTTTTAGGATGCTTAAAAACTTCTGTGGCAAAATGTTCAAATGTTTGCTAAGCATAAGGGACTTAACTGCGGGGTCATCAGTCCCTGAACTTACAAACTACTTATGAACTACCTTATACTAAAGACGACACAATCATCCATGCCCGAGAGGGAGGTGGATTCGAACCCCTGACCGTAGCGGCCGTGCAGACCGTGACTGGCGCGCCACAGACTGCTCGGCCACTGCGGCCGACTATTTCTACGGCTTCCCTTATCTTGTGTCTAACAATCCCTGGTTACTTAGCGAGTGTTCTGGCATCGTTAAATTTTATCTTTTTGCTTGTGTTCGGCTACTGCAGATCTGGCCTAATCGAAACAGGTACGAAGAGAAATTCTCACATAACAGACGATTGATGCAACTACATCTGCTACTCATAGCTTCATTGTCGTTGACTCACTTACAAGCATGTACTACAAATGAAATTGTTGCTAGACGTCAAAAGAGGAAAACAGAGCAGCTGGAAAAAAGGACACGCAACGCTAAGCCTCGACTAGAAGCATCTCGAACAGTGCTAAAACTTGTGTCTCACTCTATTAGCAATGTAGCCTTAGAAGTACTTAGCAAGGGTCTAAACTTTGTAATCAAACCTGAGCAGACCCCCACAGAAGAAAACATGAGTCCGTGGAAGCAGCTCTGTCACCCATCTACGTTAGAAGCAGAGAATCTTCGGCAGGAAACCGTCCGATTATTATCACGTCCTAAGCCGCCGAAGCACAACCTCAGATGCTATGAAGTGCCACCCCTCACAGAACTAAAGAAGATGAAATAGTGATATTACGGGCGGATAAAGGAAACGCGACTGTCATCTTGGCCATAGTGCAGAATAAGATGGGAGAATTACTAAATGATCCCATCCATAACGATCCGAAGGCGGGCCCCACGGCTAGTGCAATTAAGGACTTAAGAATTGATGCCGACACATCCAACGGTCTCATTTTCAAAGTTCCAGTTCCTCCTTGAATTTATGGACTGCAAAATTTACACAAGGATGGGCAATGGTGGATGGAACACTCGCCTACATACAATTTGGCAAAGTTCCTAGCCTGCATACTAAGACATCTAGTTGGCAAAACTGACTCGTACGTGAAGAACTCGATACACTTTACAGAACGCATAAAGGGAGAAAAGAGGACATCATGGTGAGCTTCGGCGGAAAGTCAATGTGTATCAATGTGCCAGTAGACTGTTCGCATCCTACAAGAGCATGCCCTGCCAGGTATATGCGGCATGTTGTGTTGTCAAGAACGATACTACGAGCAAACTGAGACGTAGCAATGGGGTCTCCTTTATCGCCGTTAGCAGTCGACATTCATGGAAGCGTTCGAAACAACGGCATTTTGTTCCGCCCCTTTACGCCCACGATGCTGGTTCAGATACTTGGACGATACGTTCGCTATATGCCCACACGGTTAGATGGACCCACACAATTTCATGACCATCTGAACAAACTGAAGAAGATTTAGTATGCATTAGAAATTGAGAAGGACGGAGCTATTCCATTCCTAGATGTGGAAGTTTACAGGGCCGCGCATGAGTAGCCGAGCAGTCTGCAGCGTCACGTTACGGATCGCGCGGCCTCTCGCGTCGGAGGTTCGAATCTTCCCTCGGGCATGGATATGTGTGTTGTCCTTAGGTTAGTTTAACTTAGTTGAAGTAGTTTGTAAGTCTAGAGACTGATGACCAACGTTGTTTGGTCCCATAGGATTACAAACATTTATCACTTCTAGTTTACAGGACAATGCCTGGCACACTGGGGCACAGGGTATACCGGAAGCCGGAAGCCTACACATACTGACAGGTATCTTCACCCCCTCTCCAACCACCACCCTGCACAGAATATAATCCGCTCACTGGCAATTCGCAAATGTTCAAATGTTTGTTAAGCTAAAGGGACTTAACTATGGGGGTCATCAGTCAGTATACATACAAACTACTTATGAACTACCTTATACTAAAGACGATACAAACATCTATGCCTGAGGGAGGATTCGAAACCCTGACCGTAGCGGCCGTGCAGACTGTGACCGGCGCTCCGTAGACCGCTCGGCCACTGCGGCCGACTGGCAATTCGCCTCAGCGCCTAAGTGATGAAGGCCACAAAACAGCTGAGTTCAAAAACTACGCCGCAGTGGAGTAGCCGAGCGGTCTAAAGAGCCTCGCTGCGGAGCGCGCGGATGCTCGCCGTGGAGGTTCGAGTCCTCCCTGGGGCATGGGTGTGTGTGTTGTCCTTAGGTTAGTTTACCTAGGTTTAAGTTGTTTGTAAGCTACGGACTAATGACCACGCAGTTTGGTCCGATAGATTTACAAACATTTGAACATTTTTTTTTTTTTTCAAAAACTACGAACAACATTTGTGGCCAATATTAAAACCACAAATTGATCCACACCACCATGGAAACGAATAAAAGAAACCGCGAAAGGCAGGAAATCGACAAAAAAGCAGCCAACAGCGTGCTTACCGTATGTAAAAATAGTCGCAGATGTAATTGGTAAATATCTTCGCCGGGTTAGTATAATGTTCCACCCTGGCTATTAATGTCTGAGATTAACAAATTTACAGAAGGAAGGGGTTTGAAGTTAGAAGATCCCAATCAGAAAATTACGGAAAAAATTGTGAAAATTATTACATACATGTAAATGAAATGGTAAGTTAATTTCCGGTGGAGTGTTGTGCAGGCAGAACATTACAAAAAGAATCGAGGAGCAGTTACCTATAACAAGAGATCCATCGGTGGTTGAAATTTGGCTGTAAATGAAATTTTCATAATATAGTAACCTCTCGCCGGACAGTGGATGGGAGTTCGTCAATATCAACTACGACTCGTGTAGCAGACCGTAAAGTAAGTGACATGATAAAATTCGGATAAGAACCTTACGTAAGGCAAACACATCGGACTTCCAAAAATTTACAAGAAAATCGACTGCAGATTCTATGCCGGTAAATGATACTAGTATGGAATAAATTTTGAAAAAAAAAAGAGTGGCAGGCTACACGAAATATCACTATTCAATATTAACTAAAAACAGTGTCATCCATTGTTGCGGTGATGCAACAAGGCTGAAAGAAAGCATTATGGGCGGAGGGAGGAAAAAGGCAAAATTGATAATAAAAATTCATAAGTGCGAATTTAAGTGAGAGGTGGGATTTATTTATAAAAGTAAGATCCTCGCACAACACATATAGTTGTTTGCAGCCTGTCTTCTATAATAGCCGCAAATCAAGGATATCCAAGGTTCTGCCGCGAGAGAATAACCGTGTGTTCTGGAGCGCTAGGTTACGGATCGCGCGGCGTCGCGCGTCGGAGGTTGGAGTCTTCCCTCGGGCATGTATGTATGTGTGTGTGTGTGTGTGTGTGTGTGTGTGTTTTGTCCTTAGGTTAGTTTATGCAGTTTGTAAGTATAGGAACTGATTACCAAAGTAGTTTTGTTCCATAGAATTACAGACATATTTGCTAGGCTCCACAAAGGACAAGTTAGAGGCACTAGTCGCTGCTGGAGTATACAAGGTGGAATACGAGCGTGAGGAAGTACTCGTAGGCGAGGCAGTCAAGGCAGTGGCAACGCGCATACGCGAACACGAACGCTACATTGGATTAGGGTAACTCAATAAATCTGCATAGCCGAACACCAGCAAGGTTGCAGCAGAAAGGTAAAATTTAACGATGCCACAATATTCGCTAAGCACCCATGGATGGTTAAACGCAAGTACGGAAAGCCATCGAAATTTTTATTCTAACAACATGAACAGAGACTATGAACTCATGCTTATCCATTCCTGGCTGACAGCCATCACAAAGAAATAGGCCGCGCTAACAACACAACACGCGAGCGTCACAGTTAAAAGAAAGGAGATAAAACAATAATGCATAACAACTAGCTCACATTAGTATACGCAGAAAAAGGCCTCTTCCACCTTGGTCAAAACGTTAGTAAAGTAATAGCCATCTTACATTATGACGAGGTACAACACCGAAAAAATTTTTGTCAACAGTTTCTAGCTGCTTTATTCGTCTTGTCGACCATTGCTGTTTATTCGAAACTGTTTAAATTGAAATTTACATAATTATCTTCTCAGAGTGCAAAAGCTAGTGAATTGGCGTCTATGGCGTGTAGGTGCCTTGTCAAAGAGAAATCTTTTCGGGATACAATAAGTTGGTATTGTGTTCTTCAGTCCGGTTCCTCGATTGAGCATCCAACTCTTTCAGAGAAGCATCTTCTTCTCCTTGTAAAATCGGCAACCGACATCTATTTGAAAATGTTTATTGTATTTACCTCTTGCTCTCCCTCTGCGACTTTTACCCCATATGTTTCCCTCCAATGCTAAATTGACGATTCGTTGATTTCTAAGGATGTGTTCTGCTAATTGATCCCTTCTTTTAGTGTATATATTCCAGACGTTTCTTTTCTCCCCAGTAGCGCCTCATTTCTTACGCAATCTATCCCCGTAATCTTAAGCATTCATCAGCAGTATCACTTCTCAAAAGGTTCTACCCTCTTTTGGTCTGAACTCTTATCGTCGACGTTTCACTACGCTCCAGTGCAAAGCAATACTCCACATCAATACCTCCAGCGAAGACTTTCTATCAACTGAATTAATATTCGATGTTAACAAATTTCTCTTTTTCCCTGTTGCTATTCTACATTTCAATTCATCTGCATTGCTATCATCTTACGTTATCTTACTGTCCTAGTAACATAACTCATCTACCACATTTATTTAAAATTAAAATTAAAAGAGTCCAGATCGCAGAATTGTTTTTATTTCGTAACCTGTTTCAGTTTATTATTGGCCATCTTCATATGTATACCACCGTGATCACAGGCGGTGGCGATAGACACAGCAGGCCACACATACGTGATTTCTTTTTTTTTTTTTTTTTGTTTTTTTTTTGTTTTTTTTTGTTGTTTTTTAACTATAGTAGCAAGATAGCTGTTTATCTCCAGTATGATTTCGTAAATTACCACCTTTATTGTCTCGTTACCCAATCTAATTTCTTCAGTATCATATGAATTTCTTTGAGTACATTTCGTTACCATTGTTTTGGTTTCGTTAATATTCATGTTATTCGCTTCTTTCGATACAGTGTCCATTCTGTACAACTGCTCTTCTAGGTCCGTTGCTGCCTCCGACAGAATCTCATCTGCTGGCTCAAAAGTTTTTGGGCTTCATTATTTATATTGTAAAAGTCACATTCGACAATAAAACTTTAATGTTACACTTACTTTTACTCAAAAAATTTTAAACTTTTATGGCGTCTGTTACACTTCTACATTAAAAGTAATATTTGGTCAGAATTTTAAACGGTAATGAACCAAACCAGATACTTTTGGCGAAACGTGGGCGTAAATTTAAATTCCTGCACCTCTCCCCATGTTTGGTATTGGTCACCGTTTTATGCAGAATTAATTAGTCTAAGCTAATGGACGTTATTTCCACTACTAAATAGCTGCTCCTCGCTAATGTGTTACATATTGACTTTAGTTACATCACCTATGACCAGAAGTAGTTTGTCGGTTTTCCTGACGTTTCTCCGACACGAAAGATTAGTATTGTCGATGATTCACACTTCAAACCACCGCCTGTTCCCAACATATTACTGCCTTGCGTGGCGGTAGTGAAAAAAAATCTCATTAACACGTTTAATTATTGTTTATACTGCAGAAATAACCGTAATTAAAGAGGTAACTAAGAATTAAAAGAAATAATGGGTTCAAAACATTAATTCTCGACGACTGAATAAGAGTCCACCAGCATTTCGAGAATCAGAGCTGGAAGACTGACTGCACCTAAAATATTGTATGGCAAAATTTACAATGAAATCATTGTCGTTCGCGGGGGATATGCGGGACAAAGTTTGAGGGCATAAGTGGTGGCTTACACTCTCCTGTGTCTTGAGTAAATAACCTTTTTTTTTTAAATTACAGAATTCTCTAGAGTCTCTAACAATCACTGTGTTGTACTCTTTTCTTGGAATTTCTCAGACTCGCATGAATAAAGCGAGTTGGAGAATACAGTTCACCTCAAAATATAGTCAGCTTGAATAAAATGGTGCGGAAATCAATCTCAGATTTCATTCTCACAAGTGGAGAACAATCTCCTTTTTCTAAAGTTAACTCTCTGGTATACATCGAGCAGAGTGTTCTATAGCGGTAAAGTTTTACAGTCGTCTTTTAGTGAAAACGACAGTTTGTGTTGCTCGGAAGGCATAGATAACATGTAAACTGAGTAAGAGAGAAACTAAAGAAGATTAGACCAAGAAGCAGACAAATATGTGGTATGGGTCATAAAATGTAAATTTATTACGTCACAATTGAATCTTTAGGACATTATACATATACACTAACAAAGGATTTTACAGAATAATAGGTTTCAGGACATTTATTTTTTACTTTTTCTGTCACGCCCGAATCTGCTGTGACAGCAAGATTTCACAATCACCTTTCCTTTTAGATTTCCACCTGAACTCGAGCATAATGTCCGTGATATTCTCCCCACTGTACCTCGACAGTACAAAACGAGCTGATATCTCTGAACATTCTTTACATCCCCCGTCATATGTAATTGGTGCGAATCCCACAGTGCGCAGCAATATTCAAAAACAGGACAAGCGAGTGTAGTGTTTACAGTTTCTCTGGTGGAACGTTTGAAACTTCTAAGTGTTACGCCAATGAAACTTAACCATGGTTCGCCTTCCCTACGAAATTTTAAATGTGTTCTTTCCAATTGAAGTTGTTCGCAATGGTAATTCCTATGGATTTATTTGAATTTACAGCCTGTAACTTTGACTGAAAAATCGCGCAAAATGAAGTTTTACGGATTTCTTTTAGCGCTCATATAGATCACACTTTTAGTTATTTTGGGTCAATTGCCAATTTCCGCACCAAGCCGATATCTAAATCGTATTGCAGTTGTTTTTTTTAATCTTCAGATGAATTTAATAGATGATAAACGACAGCACCATATGCGAACATTCTAAGAGAGCAGCTCAGATTATCTGCAAAATCATTTACAAAAGATGAGAAACAATAGAGACTTCTTGACACTTTCCTCGAAAATGACAGATATCACGTTGTTTTACTCGATGACTTCCCGTCGCTCACTTTGTATTACGTCGTTTCTAAGAGGAAATATCGAATCCATTAGCACAACTGAGATGATATTCCATAATCAAGCAATTTTATTAGAAGATTTCCGAAAATGTAGAATTACAGAATCTACTTGAGATCCATTCTCGATAGCACTCGACCATGTTCACAAAAACGATTCTTCCAGGGATCAGTTTCTTTTTTAGAAGACTGATTTTGTTGTTGCTCAGATCAGTGTGTTTGCATAGTTTGGTGGAGAATCCAGTTTTACTTTGATGTCACTGAAGATGATTAATTTAAAAAGCATTTTCAAATAGAGAAACCTTGAAGGCAATCAGCACAGAATGTACTGTCAGATTTATTTTGACGAATATAGAATGTTAGCAGGAACTAATGAAGAAATAAACGATTTAATTAATTTGACGTGCAAGATATTTGAGGATCGGAATGTGTGATGATAGAAGAAATCAATGGTAGTCCATCAATTGCAAGACAATTGCATCTTTTGTAAGATGGTAATGAAATTAACTAAATAACAGAAACTATAAGAGCACCTACTAAAATATCGGTGAATTAATACTAAATATCAAAGAGATTAATAACTTACTAGTATTGATTTATCTCCTTTATACTAGTAAGTTTGTTAGCTTCTCAATCATGCACTTGCACCTATATTTTATGACAGGAGAAGTTACCAGTAAGATGTAATACTCCATCTTCACAATGTCACCACTATGCATTTCTACAATCGTTACTGTACTTAAACCCAAGCTCTGTGCACGTCTTACGCTGTTTCGGAAGTGATTGAATAAATATTACATTTTTTACTAGAAAAGTCCCTTTTCTTGAGAACCTACGGAGATGATTCAATAAAATTAATTGAGACTCTAGATAACTAACATCGCCTACTTCTGAACCCTAAATAATGTAAGATTTTGAGTGTGTGTTTTTTTTTCTAAATAAATTTAGAAATAAAAACATTAGTGGCAAAATTTTGGATCTTCTCATGCATAAAATTCTCTGGAAACAAAATTCAATTTTTTTTTCAGTATAATTCTCAATAAGAACCTAATGTGTGGTAGAAATGTCATGTTAAAAAATTGGGCAAACGTTTGCTGTATAATTAACATGGGCTGGGTATGGGACGATGCTTCACATATTGGCCCCAATAATGAACACATTATTTGGCTACCGAATTTCTACCTTCACCAAAATCGCGGCAGTAATCATCAATCATTAGTTTGTCATAGCGACGAAAGTGCTGGCAGGGCAGTTATCCATAATTACCGATGAAGTGAAGCACAGGGGAAAAAATAGAACAAAATTACACTGCATGTTCTAAACTTGAGATGACGTCATATTAGGAGGTAATTCCAAATGAAGTGCATCTCGGGAATTCCGCCTATATAACACAAACTAAATATTGCTGCAGTAGTGAAGTACTGTTTTTTTGTATTTGGGAGAAACGTTTAGTGCACAATTACATGGCCCAAATAGAAAAACCGAAATCTTGCTTGCGTTACGGGACGCTCTATCAGCGCGCTTCATTCATTCAAAAAACTTGGCATTTTCTCCGGATGTAAATGACTTATTGCGATGCAACCAACATTACTCATTTTTTAAATTTTTAATGCCTTAGACTGCATAGGAAATAATATGGGATCTCCGTTAAAAAAGAAGTTTGTGTTGAAAATAATACTTGTTTACCTTGTAGACCGGCCGTACTCATTACTTCCACAGCCCCCTGCTATATAATCGGACACAACTTTGTGCTACAATTTCAGAGCAATCGGTCAAATAGAACTGTGGATTATTAGCTTTGCACAATCAAAAGATTATATTTTTATTAATAAACGAGGGTTGGAAATTAAACTGTGGCAACACTGCTTTTGAGAAACTATGCAATGGAATCTACTACTATTGCCACTGATAGTACACGTTGCTGATATACCTACCTTACCTCCGACGAAATGGACTCAACCTTCCGTCATCACCGGCGTGCGCACAATCGAGGGAAAAAAGTCACTTGGGAGCGAGTGGTCTAACGTAATGCTGTTACTATTTTTTCGAAACAGGAACAACGGAGTTGGATCAAGATTGAATCTGTCAGAGTTCGTACAGCACGACAGTGTGTTCAAGGTGCGTGCGGAGAATCGACATTGCCGTTCAGGACAGTGGCACGTTGAGTAAAAGCCTTCAACGAAGGTCGGGCTAAGTGTTGCGTGACATGCATTGTGCAAGTCGTCCTAGCGTGTCTGACGGAGAAGTTGCAGCGTTAGTGGACAGTGATCGACGCCAGACGATTTGTGAGCTCGCCCACGAAATGCGCGGCCGCGTAAGGTGCAAGCTGTGGCAGCTCTGTTCGGTCTATGGGACTGGGAAGTACTGTGCCAGCCGCCATACTCCCCTGACCTAAGTCCTTGTGACTTGTTTCCGATTATGGAGGAACCACTTCGTGGCATTCGCTCGGGATTGTTCCAGAGTTTCGACTGGTAGTAACGCTCCATCAACACAACAGGCTCTGCTAACTGTATACTACACCTTCCACATCTATGGAAATCGGTTCTACACAAAGCTGGTGAGTACTTTGAAGGAGTAGTTGGTAAGTTTAGGGACTAATGACGACGTAGTTAAGTCCCATAAGCTCTACAAACATTTTAACATTTTTACTATGAAGGACAGTAACAGGTTCAAACATTACCACAACGAAATCCTGTCTCGTAATCTTGCAGAAAATCCAAAGAAATTCTGGTCATATGTGAAGTACATTAGCGTCAAAACACAAACAATACCTTCACTATGCGATAGCAATGGTAATAATACCGATTACAGTACTGCTAAAGCAGAATTACTAAACACAGCTTTCCGAAATTCGTTCACCAAAGAAGACGAAGTGAACACTCCAGTATTCAATCCAAGAACAGCTGCCAGCATGCGAAACTTAGAAGTAGATGTTCCCGGAGTAGTAAAACAACTTAAGTCGCTAAACAAAAAAAATCTTCCGGGCCATATTGTAGACCAACTAGATTCAGAGTATGCTGATGCAATAGCTCCGTAC
The DNA here is from genome assembly GCA_026315105.1 of Locusta migratoria. Classification (NCBI taxonomy): domain Eukaryota; kingdom Metazoa; phylum Arthropoda; class Insecta; order Orthoptera; family Acrididae; genus Locusta; species Locusta migratoria. Next base: position 146,079,142 of record CM048746.1, read on the forward strand.
TTAGCTATAATTTACAACCGATCACTCAGCGAAAGATCCGTACCCAAAGACAGGAAAGTTGCCCAAGTTACTCCAATATTCAAGAAAAGCAATTATAGGCCAATCTCATTGACATCGATTTGCAATAGGATTTTGGAACATATACTTTGTTCGAATATTATGAACTATCTCGAAGAGAACGACCTATTAACCAATAGTCAACAGGGATTCAGAAAGTATCGCTCTTGCAAAACCCAGCTTGCCATTTATTCACATGAAGTGTTAAGTGCCATCGACAAGGGATCTCAAATCGATTCCATATTTCTGAATTTACGGAAGGCTCTTGACACTGTACCCCACAATGAAATTGCGATTTAGGAGACAATCTGAATAGCTCCCTTAGACTGTTCGCGGATGACGCTGTCGTTTATCGATTAGTGAAGTCAACAGAGGATCAAAAGCAACTGCAAAGCGATTCAGACAAAATTTCTACATGGTGCGAAAATTGGCAATTGACACTAAATAAAGAAAAGTGTGAAGTAATACACATGACCACTAAAAGAAATCCGCTGAACTTCAATTATGCGATAAATCAGTCAAACATTAAGGTCGTAAATTCTACTTAATACCTAGGAGTTACGAACAACGTAGACTGGAGAGAACACATAGAAACTATTGTGGGGAAGGCGAAGCAAAGGTTACGTTTCATTGGCAGAACGCTTCGAAGATGCACCAGCTCCACCAAAGAGACTGCCTACATCATACTTGTGCGTCCTCTCCTGGAGAAATGTTGCCCCTTGTGGGACCCTCACCAGGTGGGACTGACGGAAGACATTGAAAAGGTTCAGAGAAGGGAAGCGTCATGGAAATGTTGCACGAGTTGCGGTGGAAATCATTAAAGACGTTATTCATTGCGGCGTGATCTTTTTGCGAAGTTTCAATCACCGACTTTTACTTCTGAATGTGAAAATATTTTGCCAGCACCCACCTACTTAGGGAGACATGACCATCCCAATAAAATAAGAGAAATCAGATCGAAAATGGAACGGTAGAGAAAAGATATGAAAGTGGTTAATGAACCCTATGCCAGGCACTTAAATGTGATTTGCAGAGTATCTATGTAGATGTAGATAACGCTTTTGTATCGGTTGTAAATAAATAGTTACCACTATTTAAGTTCCAACCGTTGTAGATTCGCCCTAGTGCCATGACAAACTTTTTACAGATGAGACACAACAGTGTACTGGGAAAAACGATATGGCACTATGATTGATCACTGCTTTAAAACATAGTGGTAATCTCGCCTCGGTGGCAGCTCCGTAATATTTATACTGGGGAATCATGGAGGAGGAAGCAGGATTGGCAAACATTTCAGTACTTTTCCGAGAGAAGCGCTGTCACAGACCGCCCGTCTATCACCTCGCCTACACGTGACGCGATTTGCGGTAGACGATAAATTAATTTCGGAATCCAGATGCCATGTTCGCTGTCGTGTTTACATTGAGGCCCCAATCCCTTTTGCTAATCCCAATCAAATATCGGTTTCAGAGTGTCACTTCTCTAATACTGATGGATTATGTATTGCTGCCATTCGATTCCGTCAACTCTGTGATGTGAGGTTAACAGCGCCTTCTTTTTTTTTTTTTAAGCATTTTTTTTTTAAATTAAAATTAGTTGTGTTGAAGAAGAAATGTTTAAACATCTTACCCTTACGATCCTCATTTATTACTTCAGTTAAATCACGCATTTTATGAATAATAACTGCAGTGATCTCCCTAGCGGACATTGTTTCAATCACACATTTTGGACACATAAATTCCTAGAAATATGAACAGTGAATGAGATATTGTGAATATTTAACAAAAGAACTTGCAACATTCTGGTCTATCCTTCATGGCGAAACTGATGGGGTGACACTGAAAGATTCGTGTATCATGTGAGATCTCTTTTATATGTATTAGTTTTTTTTCCGATATGTCACTGTAAAGATGATATTTGAGGTGTGTGAACTGTAACATCTATGTAATATCTGTGAACAGCTCAGATACGTGTATTTTGTATTTCTGGCCCTGCGACGCCTTTTTATTATTATTATTATCATTATTATTATTATTCATCAACGGCATTGTGCCTGCGATATTATTTTCAGAATATTCATGATAAAAGGCTTCAGTAATTTGATTTTTGTGTATGCTTCTAAAGTTTAAAGTTACTCTTCTGTACAATTTGTAACTGAAGCCCTTTATGTCATGATTGTAGACTATTTCGTGCAATATAGTTCAATTCATTTAAAATCATACACCTATTGTCCTCTTTGTTATATTTTTTTTCAAGTACTTAGAATATTTCTTCTTGAACATATTTTTGTTTCCAGAATGAAACTTTCACTCTGCAGCGGAGTGTGCAGTTTGGAAAATAGGACGCGAGGTACTGGCGGAAGTAAAGTTGTGAGGCGGCATCGTGAGTCGTGTCGGGATAGCACAGTCGGTAGTGCGCTTGCTCGAGAAAGGCAAAGGTCCCAGGTTCGAGTCCCGGTTCCAGCACACAATTTTAATCTGCCAGGAAGTTTCATTTTTTTGTTTGTTTGTTTGGCTAGTGGTATTTGGTTGTGTCGTGTACTGCACTGTCAGTGTAGGTACTGCTTATCAAGATCGGTACAAATCTCCCCTTTGTTCTTTTACTGTAATAAGTGTTAATTTAAATTAATCGTTGCGCTTCTGCTGTCAACTAACTCACTTTCGAGATCGGCATTGTCAGAGAGTATGTGTCAAAACACACAAGGATAAAGTCATAAAATGTTCGTCAACAGGAAGCTGTTCCTCTGTGACACAAAGGTTCATTTGGTCCTGATTTTCTTTTCAATAACACGAAGACTGGTTTCTTTGAGTGTCACAGAGTAATGCTAACAATGATTTATGTACTTTTGCATTTTACAGAAAACTTTGAGATTCAGAATATCTTTATCGACGCTGAACTAAAGTTTGATTATTATTATTATTATTATTATTATTTGATGGAAACCTTTCAAAATATATGCGAGTGCGAGTTCTAATCCTTTCAGATGTTGATTAATTTTTATTTTAAATCTTTACAAGAATGGCTTTATTTACTATTGTTACTCAACTCATTACATTTAATCTATTTCTAATTCTTTGTCACATCATTTTATCCGTCGAATTAAGATTTTTACTTGCTAACCACCTTCTAGATGATTTCACAAATTCGATTCAACCACTCCCTTAGTTAATTACCGAATGTTTTGTTGCCAGTAAGTGATTGTGAATGAGATTATTGCCAATAAGGGAAACTGGCTACTACAATTTACAGTTTATCAAAAATTACTCTCCTATGTTTCTTAGAGTTAAGCTTATTGCAGACTTATTTAAAATTATTTTCCTACTACTGCTGAGTGATAGTCCGATGGATGGGAGGTGAACCCGGAATGAAATTAGTCTAACCATATCCGTTTGCAGATGCTTCGTCTTTCCTTGTCCCCATATCACACATTTGGCTTCAGTGGTAGACTGACGATTCTTTTCGTCTCTAAATATGCCAGAAATTTCTTTTCTCCCCAGTTCTGATTAGTACCTTATTATTTACACGATCCACCCATCTAATCTTCAACATTCTTCAGTACCATCGCAATTCAAAGTCTTATATCCTCATATCGTCCAAACAGTTATGATCCATGTATGACTCACCTGCATGGCCGCAATCCAGACATATGTCATCAGGAAAAACTTCAAAGTTAAATTCAAAATGTTAAAAATTTTATCTTCTTCGGAAATTCTTTTCTTCCTGTTTCTATTCTGCATTTTATATCATCTCTATTCCGAATATCGTAATTTTTACTCGTACCCTACTTCCATGACGCTCTTCATTGCATTCAATGGCTCCTCCAGTTTACTTGCTTTCACCGAAAGAATTAAAATGTCGACAAATCCCTGAACTCTTTGCTTTCCTTAACAGCTTTCTGAGACGGGCTAACTTTGGGGAACGATTACAACACTGTCTTACTCCCTTCCTAACCAATGCGTTCGTTTCATGATTTTCGACTATTATACGAGTATATGCTGTCTGGTTTCTGTATTTACTTTCGCTGTATTTTACATCTGCTATTTTCACAATATTAAATTGTGTGTTATTGCAATCAACACTGTAAAAATTCTTTCTTTAAATCTATAATCGTATGTTTGTCTTTCTTTACCTATATTCTAAGATAAATCGTAATGTGAGTATTGTCCCATGTGATCTTTACATTTCTCTTTAATCCAAACTGATATTCCCCGAGGTTTTTCCATTCGTCGGCGAATAATCTTTGTTATTATTTTGGATCCGTGTCTTACTGACAAATTAAATGTTGAAAGTTTGTAAAACTATGGCACCAAACTGAAGTGGTCAGTAGTCCTTGGACTTACAAACAAGGTAAACCAACTTGTGCTAATGATGACACACGCACCCATGGCCGATCGAGGACTCGAACGACCGACCGAGAGCAAACGCGCACTCCCCAGCAAGGTGCCATAGAGTGCACGGCCATGCCAGCACGGCTGCTTTTGCTTTATTTGCAACTGGATTTAATACGTGTTTAAATATCTATCATGGTATTTCATCTGTCTCTTACGTATTACACAGTAGGAGGAATATTTTCGTCATAGCTGCCTCTCCCAATGGCGTCAGCAGTTCGGAGTCATTGTTATCTACTCCTTACTTCAGGTACTTGTTTCGAGATACATATTTCTATGCTCTTTGAAACTATTCTCGCAGAACGCTGTCTCTTATTTCACCTTCATTTATTCCCTCCTGCCATTCTACAATAGTGCCTTCAGTTTCATTTCTCTTGTACAGATCCTGTTTATATGCCTTCCACCTTTCGGCTGTCACTTCTTTGCTTAGTACTTATTTTCTATCTCGGCTATACAGTCACTTTTATTTTCTTGCAGGCGGTATCTGTTTTTCCGCTAGTTATACATTCCTCTGCGGTCTTGCATTTGTTCTGCAGTCACACTTGATTAACCAGTTTACAATTCACGTCGACCACATTTCTAAGCTCTCTGTACTGCCTTCTGCCTGCTGTTACATTTTAATATTTCCTTTTTTTATCGATTAAGTTCAATATATCATGATGTGTTCCAGGATTCCTACTAAGTATTGTCTTTCAAACTGATTGCTCTTCTGCGGCCTTCACCATTTACTCTATCGAAGCTGTTCTGCTCGTTTCATTGACTGAATGAAAATTATCTGAAATAATTTGTTACATATGTATAGTTTACCAATAGGCCAACCGAACTCTTTTCTATTATTTACATGTTATTTCACCGTATGGAACCTCATACCAAAGATTGTCTTTGAACAATCATTGTACTTGCTTTGTAATAGTTTTACGACTGACACACATTTATTAATCAAATATTTATTTATCAACAAAGTCATTATGACTGTTACATGTAACATTTTTTTCCTCAGAAAAAAAAACAAGTAACAATTTTCATGTAATTGTTTTATCAAACAATCTCTTACTTTCCTTAGCTGCTTAGTACAATAGTTAATAATTTCGTAACACTTCTTCTTATACCATCCTCCATAACGTTTATCTTTCGCCTATTTATGTGATTCATTGATGCATATCTTGCAAAATCTTTCTCGTAACATTTGTTTACAGTAACCTTTTTACCTGATTATGGGATAATTGCCAAAAACTAGTGTGTGAAAAACAAAAATTGTAGAGCATTACACCGCTGTCATGTGTTTTTATTGCTCTTTCTTCCACTGTATTACCTCCCCCCCCCCCCCCTTTTTCCGCTGAAACTCTCGACAGCCCCAAGTTTCTTGGAGTTATGCATATACCATATCCCTGTCTTTTTGCAGTTTCATCAGTTTCAACCTAAATTTCATAACCATTACCCTATGCTCAGAGTCCATATCTGCCACTGGATATTTCGTGCAGTTTAAAACCTTTATCCGAAATCTATGTCTCGCCGTTACAAAATCTGTATCTGGTTCCTTCCGGTGCCTCCTGGTCTTTTGCACGTATACAACTTTCTTTCATGATGCTTAAACTAAAGCCGGCCACGGTGGCCGAGCGGTCTGCAGTGCTTCAGTCACAGTCTGCACGGCCACTACGGTCGGGGGTTCGAATCCCCCCTCGGGCATGATTAGCTAGTTCATAAGTAGTTTGTAAGTTTAGGGACTGATGACCCCGTAGTTGAGTCCAATAAGCTTTACAAACATTTGAACATTTTGATTCTTAAACGAAGTGTTTGTTAAAATTCGAAATGATACCGGGTGGCTTCCTCTTGCATCCCTTTTGCCCAGTCCATATTCACATACTATATTTCCTTCTACTGCTTCCTTATTTTCGAAATGCAGTACCCCATCAAGTTTTCCGCTTCCTTAAGTACCTGAATAATCTCTTTTATTTGTTATACATTTTTTTATCTCAACATGGGCAGAGCTAGTTGTCATATTAACTTGTTCTACTGTCTTGGATGTTGGCTTCGTGATTATCTTGGCTACGATAATACGTTCGCTATGCTGTTCTCAGCAACTTACTTGCATTTCTATTTTCTTGTTCATTAACACACCTACCCTTACGTTATTATTTCATGTTTGTAACTCTGCACTCACGTGACCTTAAATCCTTTTTATACTGCCACCAAACTTTACTGATCACCATGAACTTCAACATATGTATTTCCTTTTCTAAATTTTCTAACTTAGCCACCCAAGTGAATTATCAACTGTCCACTCTAGGATCAGTGGAATGCCTGTTTTATTTTTGCTGAAGACTACATCCTCCAGAAAAGTCCCGCAGATGGAAATCTGAATAGTAGGCGATTGATTATTTTATCTCCGTAGTACTTTACATCAATGGGGACACTTTCATCACACATTCACGCAATACAGCTGTATATCCTCGGGAAAAGAATCGAATCTAGCTTACCCTTGCTTTTACTCGTTCACAGTAACTGTATGGAAAAACCACGTTAGCTGATGTTACAGGCCCAGATTAGTGAATCTTCCGGACCTCTGCCCTTGTAATTAACGAAAAGGCAGCTTATCCTCTTCAAAAAGTGCATGTTCGTCAGGCCTCTGCACTGATACCCCTCCGCTGTGGTCGCACCTACTGTAGGGATAGTAGGATTGTTGAGGCACGTAAGCCACCGAATCTTGGAAATGTCGGGTTCATCGCATTGCACAACTTACGTAAATTTACATTTTATTTCGAAGTGAATGAAATTCATTTTAAAAAGTTATACCTAAACTGCTTATTGCATTGATTTGTATACGGGTTCCAGACTTCACACATTTTCATAAGCCACGACTTTTTGATTTATGAATTTTTTCTGTAGACAGTTCTAATTATGTCAATACACTTAAATGCTCCTGAGATTATCCATCATTAAGTGAGCAATGTGACAGAGATATTTTATATACAATGAAGAAATTGAAATATTTATGCCAAGCCACTGCTTTTCGGTTTTGATGAAAGCTTTTATTGGTGCATTTTTATCGGACTTCCCATTCGATATCGCTGTATGTAAGTGTGTCAAACGACCATACATTGTTTGTATATTTTATATGATCAGTATTTGTAAATAGTTACGATTACATCTTAGACTGCCAGTTCTGTCAACCATACTCATTGTTTACATCCAAACTGTCAATCCAATATGTAATCGTAACTACATATAAATACTGATTTTGTAAAATACAAAAACAATGAACAAAAATTTTCACGTTTATATCCAATGATATCAAAAGAGGAAACGATGAAAATCTCACAAAACAAAATCATGGTATTTAATTGTCGAAATAGGTTTCTTGTACCGATAAAATGCGCCAGATACTATCGAAAATCTGTTTCTTGGCTTAAATATTTCAATATAACATTACGTGACATTTCCAAGACTCCGGGCGCCACACAAATCAAAATCAACATCTACATATACATGGGATACTCTGCAAATCACTTTTAAGTGCCTGGCAGAGGGTTCATCGAACCACCTTTATACTATTTATCTCCCATTCCATTCTAGAATAGCACGCGTGAAGAAGGAACACCTGAATCTCTCCGTTCGTGCTCTGATTTCTCGTGTTTTATTCTGATCATCATTTCTCCCTATGTAAGTGGGAGTCAACAATATATTTTCGCATTCGGAGGACAATGTTGGCGATTTGTGTTTCGTAAGTAGCCCACGCCGCAGCGATAAGCGCCGTTGTTCCGTTACGCTGTCTCCCCTGTATCGTGACAAAACAAAACGAGCTGAATAATTTGTCACCGTCATATTGTCAAAATGTTGGGTAACGAATACCTGTATGACATAAAAGTAAGTCTCCTAACGAAACACATTGTAAATCCAAGACAAGTCAGTGGCATGTGAAAATGGGTAAAGCCCGATACTAATTATCTAATAGAACATTTTAACCTCTTTGGTATAAACATTTAAAAGGCGTTTTGTTCAGTGTTTGAGATATTCAAGTTGCGAATCTTTATTATTATAATGTTTTGTTTTTTGTTTTGATGTACGGCGTAACAACAATGTTCGTGGGTAAAAGATGTATTGAGAGGTACTAGGACCACATTTTGTAACAACGCTTTTTAGTACCATTTGAATTCGCTACGAACAAAATTTTAGCCTTCGTCGTCGAGGTCCTAATATTTTTTTGGTTATTGCTCTACCACAGCAGCTCTGAGACACTCGTTCGAAACGCCAGCCGAAATTAAAAAGCCAGTAATTAATATGAAATTGCCCTCGCAGTGTGCAACAGATTAATCGACTCAATTGGAATTGATATGAAATATTTTGTAATTCCCAGTGTAGTCAGCAGACTGAAAGTTAAAGACGTTTCTATAATCAAGTACCCCCGATAAAAAAAAAAAAAGCCGCGGTGGGGTAGCCGAGCGGTCTAAAGCGTCTCGCTGCGGAGCGCGCGGTTGCTCGCCATGGAGGTTCGAGTCCTCCCTGGGACATGGGTGTGTGTGTGTTTGTTCTTAGGCTAGTTTACCTAGGTTTAAGTAGTTTGTAAGCTACCGACTGATGACCACGCAGTTTGGTCCGATAGATTTACAAACATTTGAACATTTGAACAAAAAAGAAATAAAAAAAATTCCTCTCATTCAGTACTTTCAGCGACTGAGAAAGTCCTCTAAAAGCCTTTAAAAGAGTTTTATTTAGCCGAGACCAGTTTCATGGCAATTTAATTTCCCAACAGCCGATTATCGACGTAAATGGAAATCAAAGAGCTGTCGTATTTTAAAGGTCACAACTGAAATACTTGAAACGTTGTTACCTAACAAAAGAAAACATGTAAAGCGATGAAAGAAGTATATTTTAAATTTCAGTCTGTAAAAACTTGCGGACTCTTTGAGAGAATTTTTTGACATGTCACAAATACATTAACGTAGAAGGATGATCTCTCTTCCAGTGCCAAACACACTTCAGAATGTGTGTTATCGAGTACTACTATGAAACAATTATTTAATTTTCGTCCGATGCCATTCAAAAACGTTCAAATATTTGTTAAGCTTATGGGACTTACTGCGGGGTCATAAGTCCCTAAACTTACAAACTACTTATGAACTTTCTTATACTAAAGACAACACAAACATCCACGCCCGGGGGGGGGGGGGGGGGGATTCGAACCCCCATCGGGGAACAGCCTCGCGCTTTGGAGCATAGTGCCCTCAATGCGCTCGGCCGCTCCGCCGCCTGATGCCATTCTGTGATAGTTATTTATAGGCCGGGATTCGCACCGGATTCTCCTGCATACTCATTCAGCCTTTATATGAAAATCATTCCCTGTATCTGGTCGTTAAGTTGAAAATATTGCAGTTTCCAGTACCACGCAAAACCTTTCGCATTCCAACTTCAAAATTGTGTCGAACTCGAGAGCACAGAAAGAAATCAGAGATAAACAGATGAGTGTTTGCCTCTGTAACTTAGGAAATAATAGGTGACGGGAAATTTTAATGCGGTAGGTCAACACAAGAAATGTTACACTTTCTGCGGAGCTATGAACATAGTTTATTGTATCACTTTCCAAAGAGTTACAACACAAAAATATAATTTTTAAATGGAACACTAGGTTTTTCTATCGTGCATTCGATTCGTTGAAACCAGCTCCGTCCAAATCAATTTAAACTACATTCCTATCGCTGTTAGTTTGGGAGCTACAACCTTTCAAAGATTAGAGGCCCGGGCTACGACAGTGTAGATGACTGGCTGGTGGTCATGAGACAGTGAGCCGTGCCCCAGGGGATAGCCACTCGGCCGGTCAGCTACGCTATCGCAGCCTCCGCCCCCGGAACTTTGAAGGGTTGTAGCTCCCAAACTAACAGTGATAGGAATGTAGTTTAAATTTATTTGGGCGCACCTGATTTAAACGAATCCAATACACGATAGAAAAAACTATTGTTCCATTTAAAAAAATATATCTTTGTGGTGTAACTCTTTGGAAAATGATACAATAAACTATGTTCATAGCTCCGCAGAAAGTGTAACATTTCTTGTGTTGACCTACCGCATTACAATTTCCCGTCACCTATTATTTTATAAGTTACAGAGGCAAACACACTTAGTGAAACACCCTAAAGTGTTGCTGTGTGTGTGTGTGTGTGTGTGTGTGTGTGTGTGTGTGTGTGTGTGTGTGTGTGTGTGTTGATGCAAGGACTGCTCTGCTTTATTAAATTATCAAAAACTTATCAAATTTCTCATTAAATGAAGTAAGCTCATAAGAAGCTAACTGCTAGTCAGCCGATGCTGATCATTCTGATAAACATAAAGGTTTGCCTGCAGCTAGATTTATCCTGAAACATACTGTAATTCAGGGTTTTGATTTCTATATCGACAAAAAAATTACATCGAAAACCAGTTACTAAATGGTTGAACAGTTTAATTTAATAGCTTCGGCTGAAAAGTCGGTTTTTCAAAAACGTTCAATTGTTTGTAAATCTAAGGGACTACACCACGTTGTTTATCAGACCCTAGGGATACAAACTGCTTAAACTACACAACGGCCATTATAATTGCTACACCAAGAAGAAATGCAGACAATAAACGGATAATCATTGCACAAATATATTATACTAGAACAGTTAAGTGATTTCATTTTCACGCAATTTGGGTGCATAGATACTGAGAAATCAGTACCTAGATCAATCAGATCTGGCCATAATAACGGCCTTGATACGCCTGGGCATTGAGTCAGAGCTTGTATGGCGTGTACAGGAATAGATGCCAATACAGGTTCAACACGATATCACAGTTCATCAAGAGTAGTGACTGGCGTATTGTGACGAGCCAGTTGCTCGGCCATCACTGACCAGACGTTTTCAGTTGGTGAGGGATCTGGAGAATGTGCTGGCCAGGACAGCAGTCGATCATTTTCCGTATCCAGAAAAGCCCGTACAGGACCTGCAACATGCGGTCGTGCATTATCCTGCTGAAATGTAGTGTTTCGCAGGGATCGAATGAGGGGTAGAGCCACGAGTCGTGACACATCTGAAATATAACGGCCACTGTTCAAAGTGCCGTCGATGCGAACAAGAGGTAACCGAGACATGTAATCAATGGCACCCCATACCATCACGCCGGGTGATACGCCAGTATGGCGATGTCGAATACACGCTTCCAATGTGCGTTCAGCGCGATGGTGCCAAACACGGATGCGACCATCATGATGTTGTAAACATAACCTGGATTCTTCCGAAAAAATGACGTTTTGCCATTCGTGCACCCAAGTTCGTCGTTGCGTACATCATTTCAGGCGCTCCTGTCTGTGATGCAGCGTCAAGGCTAACCGCAACCATGGTCTCCGAGCTGACGGTCCGTGCTGCTGCAAACGTCGTCGAACTGTTCGTGCTGATGGCTGTTGTCTTGCAAACGTCTCCACCTGTTAACTTAGGGATCGAGACGTGGCTGCACTACTTGGGATACGAGGCCGGTTTCATCCAGCACGGTGTGCCGAATTGCCCTACTGAAGCCACAGATTCCATGACAGTCATTGGATCGCGACCAACGTGAGCAGCAATGTCACGATACGATAAACCGCAGTCGAGATAGGCTACAATCCGACCTTTATCAAAGTCGGAAATGTGATGGTACGCATTTCTCCTCCTCACACGAGGCATCACAACAACGTTTCACCAGGCAACGCCGGTCAACTGCTGTTTGTGTATGATAAATGGGTTGGAAACTTTCCTCATGTCAGCATGTTATAGGTGTCGCCACCGGCGCCAACCTTGTGTGAATGCTCTGTGAAGTTAATCATTTGCATGGCGTCGTCTTCCTGTCGCTTAAATTTCGCGTGTGTAGCACATCTTCGTGGCGTAGCAATTACAATGGCCAGGAGTGTATATGAAGAACCATCTGAAGATGGTTGATAAAACTCTTCTGGGTATTGGACCGCATCGTCAATATATCAAAAATTTCACTGTCGTTTCGGCCACTATTGCAAGCGGCCATCTTCTGGGCGTTACGTAAACGTAAACGTAGCACCCAGAAGATAGCCGCTTGCAATAGTGGCCGATACGTCGGTGAAATATTTGATATATTGACGATGCGGTCCAATACCCAGAAGAATTTTATCAACAATGACAACGGCAGCGGAAGCCTTCGTTTACATCTGAAGATGGATTTGTATAAATGTGAATCCGTTCATGGTTTACGAAATAAACATTTCTACCATACTTCATTGACTTATTCCAGCAACTGAAATTGCGATATCACATCGTTAGAGTCCACGACCGGAGAAGAGTATCCAATGGCACATGTAAAACTGAGGTAAGCAATATTGAACTGTATGTTGTGACTGAGTTAGAATGGGCACACGACACTGAGAGGTGGAAAACACTACTGCATGAAATTGTCGTTTTGTGTGTGTGTATGTCTGCATTGAAACGAATTCCGTAAATTATTTAAGTCATGTACACTACTTGTATAGGTGGTTTCCGTTATCTAACTGATAGCTATAATTAAAAGGTCTGAATATGGGACCCAGTATTTAATATTAAGTTAAGCGCCAGAATTTTGTAATCTCCCCCTAAGTTAATGGATCGATTTCGACCAGACTTGCGATACCTATTCTTTACCGCCAGGCAACAGTAGTCGTGAGGTCAGAATTAACTACGAGACGACGTAACAATGGTGGCGCAGATAACTGCCATATTATGAGACGCATGAATATCGAGACGTTATTACCTGTAAAACGGGACTTTGGCAAGAAATGGAAATGCGGTTATATCGTGATTAATTAAAAATAAAAATATTATTTACACAAAACCTTAAAATGGGTATAGGCGACAATAGAAGTTAAAATTTACAAGCTGGTGACTCGTTTCGATTGTTAGTTGCAGACATCTTCCGGCCGAAGTATTAACTTGCATATTGAAAGTATTTTCGTACCTACGCATTTGTACCTAGACAGTAACACATAATCCATATTTTAAAAATATCAAAGCCTTATCGCGTTGCAAACAACAATCTTTGCATAAGGAGGTAATACATGAGCTACCAGTTGCACAATATGCAAACTGTTAAAACTGATAGTATTATATAGTTCCCTTTAAGAATGGGAATAAAAACTATTAAAATACTCTTGTACATGAGTCGGTACAACATTTCGTACATTGTCAGTCTTTACACTTCGAGTCTTCATAGATGGTAGAAGCGTTTCAAAATTTAATTAATTCATTAGCAAATTTACATATTGACTGACCAAAAGTTTTAATTGATGCACCTGGAATCCATTTGAAGATAGTAATTTACGACCTGATAAGGCTTTGATGTTTCTAAAACATACTGGCATAGGCGCTACTGGCAAAATACAAATCCATAACCACGCAAATACTTTCAATCTACTAGTCTGATGACTATGAGAAGATGATTGTAATTGACAACCGAAACTTATCACTATGTTGTACATTTTGACTTCTGTTACGGTCTAGGCTAATATTCAAATGTTCAAATGTTTGTAAAGCTTATGGGACTTAACTACGGGGTCATCAGTCCCTAAACTTTCAAACTACTTACGAACTAGGACGGCACAAATATCCATGCCCGAGGGGGGATTCGAACCCCCGACCGTAGTGGTCGTGCAGACCGTGACTGAAGCGCCTCAGTCCCCTCGGCCACCGCGGCCGGCCGGTCTAGGCTACATTACGCTTTTGTACAAATAAGTTTTTCTATTTCAATTTAATGAACGACATTATTTTAGAATTATTTATCGAACTGAAACAAACATTACACGTTATTTCAAAGATTCACAAAACTGTTCTTTGATTACAACCGCAACAAAATCATGAAAGAAATGAAATAATTTCATAGCTTACCATTTTTCCGATGGTCATGCGGTTAAACCACGGCTTTGGGCATGATGACATCACTACTTAAAGTATTGAGAAGCGTTCTGGCGGCGAAAACCAGCATTTTACATATGTGATAAGTTAGGAATTTGCACCGCATAGGAATTTGTATGTGAAGCGCTGATATTCACAAGCATACAGCTGCCAGTGAGACGCAGTCTCGTTAGCTAGTCGCTGCTAGCTCGCTTGTTACTCGCGACTTCGACCGCTGCTCGGGAGTAAAAATCTGCAGCGCAAAAGCGAGTTTCGTCTAGTCAGCGAAATGGCTGAACTAAAGTGAAAAATCGTGCTTAAAAGGTTATTTATTTAATTAATCCATTACACTGCCAGTAAAGTACTTTAATCTTTGCTATTTTCGCACGTTCCTATTTAATGACAATAATCGTAGTTAACAATATTACAGTAAATTCGTATTTTTGAGCAGTCGTCTTGAAGCACAATTCGTCGGTGCTATAAAAGCACTCTAGTTATGGTTTCATTTCAGGACTGTCTAGAGGTGGTTATGATATATATTCTAAATCATTCGTAAATGTGTCACAAATAAAATAATCAGCAAAATGGAAAATGCTCTCACCAACGCCTGACAAAAGTCGAATATTTCCTGGGTAGAGTAAAAGGTATAAAATGATAATCAGCTTCTCGACTAATCTGTCAGTAAGATAACATTTAAATAATAAAAATTCGTAATATATTAGTGATTACCTAAAGGGTCGTGATACATAATATTAAGTCCTGTATATGGTATAATATCATACAGTGTGATACTAGATGCAACTAAAACTTCAGTAAGTCGTGAAGATATATTTTTTTTTTTTCTAATTCACCCTTGACTATGGACATGACTGATTCGAATTTTGATGTGCTACTCTTCCTTAGATGTGTAGCTATGGACAAGAATGTATACTGTATCCGTAATTAAAGAATAATGTTTGTATTTATTGCGAACAAATTCAGAACATGCAAATAAGGACACAGAAATATTCCTGTTCGGAAGCAGAAAGTTCTAATCGAGCGAGTATTAAGTTCGATGTATGATCAATCTTCGTGTAAAAAAAACGCATTTGCATGAAATTTTAGGATTTATTTACGACATTCTGTTGAGAACATACAATTTGTATGTAACGTAAATTTCGACTATTTAGTAATATTATATTTCATTTCGTCATTTCGAACTGTCATCACGAAACAATCAAAATCTGCTGTAATGTGTATTTATCGACAGATTCGTTCTCCTGACCATCTTCAAATAAACTACATTATAACTGAAATAGTCGCACGGGATTGGCCGTCCGTTCTAAGGCGTCTTTCTGCGGAGCCCTCCCTCGGGCATGGGTGTATGTGCTGTCCTTACCTGTAGGTAAGTAGCGTTTAAGTCTAGGGAACCATGACCACTCCGGTTTGGTCGCATAGCTTTACAAACAGGTGAACATAACTGATATATGTAATCAAAATACAAATTATATGTTACATTCATACATTCATTTAATTCATTACATTACTATAAACAATATTTCTTGTTACTTTTCCAGGATCTAATATGAATAATTTCTTTGGTGAGGCCACGCCTGAGCAAGTGACATTAAAACTAATGTCTATATTTAGATTATTTACGTCTTTATTAATTTATCTTTCTGGTGTTTACGTTTTCTCTTCAAAACGTAAACATTGACTGTAAGTTTTATTAAGAATGGAATAAGTTGTTCTTTCCTTGTTTATATTAATTAGAAAGTCCTCCGTGTGAGAAACATTGGCATGTCAAATCCACTTCACAGTACTGAATACATTGCCCGGTGGTTTATTAATCGTAAAAGAAAATGCAAATCTCACTGGAAACTGTATTCTCTTGAGGTTGAAAGCTAGATCCGTCGTAAATAAGAGGTATTCGTCGGATGGACTCTGTTTCATTTTCTTCCTTTCCTTATAACTTTATAGAAGTCTATTGCCATAGCCTGCATCTATGTGCGCAGCAGAGCTCAAAGTTGTCAATCCTACTGTCAGCTTTTCAGTAATTTCATTTAGCTGACTAGAATTCTTGTTGCATGTGAAAGGTTTTTGCCCACCGCAGTATAAAGGATCTCATATTTATATGTTGTGTAATTTTGCAGTTATATATTCATTTGTGTAAGAGTTGTATGTCGGTAAAATCCGTTGCGAACAGAGTTAGTTTTAAAGTAGATTAAAAGCTGATGCGTGTTGGGGCGGTTTTCTATTAACATATCTGTTATTGTGCTGATATCTCATGAACTACATCTCGTACTGTGATACAATTACCAAACTACATTCATCTGTATGTGTGTATACTATCTGCAGAATTTCCTGCTACTACAATTTGTAATGTAGAAATTATAAACTGCAACTACTTACCTAATGCCGTAGTTTTAGTCCATGAAAACAGCGGAAAAGTAGTAAGCGAGAACCGTTTGTCCTTTCGGTATTTTGATGTGGTTGCCAGAGAGAAAAAATGTATTACAGTTTTGAAATTATTTTTAGTTTGTTGCAAGTCACTAAGTACTCTCATTGTCATATAGTGTATTTATAAAGTCTCTTCACTTTATGTGACAGTTTCTTTAAACGCCTATTGTTTATGACCTTATATCTCCTGAACGATGTGTCGAGTGTAGTTCGTACTCCTACAGCAAACGTTATCTCACGTAAGAAATATGTGTACCAAATGTGATTGAAATCGGTCCAGTGGTTTAGGAAAAAATGTGCAGCATTATCGTTTGACGCAGCAGTTTTTCGCGCATCTCATTATTTACGACTCTATATCTTATGAACTGTGTGTTGTAGTATAATAAAGTTTCGAAAGTACTTTCAGTGGTATACGTGTATACTGTCTGTAACATTTCTCAAGAATACAATTAATAGTGTTCAAGTAATAAATTGTAACGCCATGCAAAATGTCGTAATTCTATTGCATGAACGCTGAAAAAGTAGTAAGCGATAAACCTTTTTCCTTTCATCATTTTGCTGGGGTTGTTTCCTAAAGGTTTGAAATTATGTTTAAAGTTGATTGCAAGTCGCTAATTGTTCTCCTTCTCAAATAATTGACTGATAAAGTCACACTATAACGTGCCGCAAGACGGGGAAGTATTAATTGCTTATAACGTAATAACACCTAAACTATCGGTCCTATCGCAAAATCCTTTCTTAGCTGACGTCTTCTACCTATAATTTCCTCTGAATTATGTCGATGGTTGCCTGGTGATAAGACATAAGCCTACCAAGTTTGGCCGAAATTGGTCCAGTATTTTAGGAGGATTTGTGGAACATACGCACTTACATAAATTCATACATTTTTATAATATTATAATATACCCAAACACGTTAAAAACCATAGAATACATATTTGTTATAGACACGTACAAAATTAATCGTAATTTATACAAGTGTTAATAGCAGATCACAGTAAAATTTACTACCAAAGTTTGGAATGTACAGTTTAAGGCTTGGTGGTCCGCTTTATTGATTTTATTTGTAGTCCACAGTCACAGAGAAATATACTGTAAATTATGCGTCAGTTGCAAAGCTACTGGAAGTTATCTTAACTTGTAAGCATCACTCGTACAAACGAAAACGTCAGTTAATTCAGTCATTAGTTTATAATAATGCTTTAATACATTATGTTTGGGAATATCAATTTCTGTACGTAACGACTAGAAGTGAACTGCAACAGACAATGGACAAGTGACAAGGACTGACGTGAAGTGTATACCTATAACTTCCAAAGAGATTAAAATTTCGTCTCTCTTTCTTTTTTCTTTTTTTAATATCTTTACGCGTACTTGATTGTGAAATATTTCTTTTAGGTGAGGCAACTAATTATGTTTATGATTGCAAGGTACTTTCCACTATCCTTATGTTACGAGGTATGTTAGTACTCATTACACACTAACTGTCAAACGGTCGAGTGCTCGAAACGGGATGACCGTAAAAAATTACGCATTACTGCAGATACTGGTGGTTCCTGATGTCATTATTTAAATATCTTGAAGATGTGCATCACAGCCTACTGAATATTAAACTATTACACATTGCATAAAATACTTCATTTGCCTCCCTTATTCTTACCATTTAACTAAATATCTTTATCGCCGTCTAAATTAATACAGCAAAGCTTCTCTGACACAACTGAGGCAGTGCTGCTAAAAGTTTTTTCGATATCAGAGCTATCGGTGTGAATTCATGGGACTTATTTCGCAATTCTGAGAGAGTGGAGAAGGAAAAGGCCTCCAGGCCGTCAAGTTCTGGGAGTCGTTACCTGGGTCATCCATGTGAAAATATGTTTCAAGTTCTTCCTACGTTGGAAGTTTCCAACCGCCTCTTTACAGAAGAGGGAATGTTCTTTCTTTCCCTCCAAAACAATAATATTTGGTAGCTTTCGATACGTAGTTCATACATTCAGTGAATTCTACTATGGTCGACCGTCTTAACTTAATGTTGTTTTTTAATCTTTGAACAAGGTGAATTACATCATCAAAAGAGTTGGAACACCTTTTCTTCAACAAAAATATTTGTGTTTTTTAAACTATTTTTGCTTCTGGTAGCATGTTCGTATAGTATGTTGCATAAAATTAACTACAGTGAATTCCTGTGGCACTGCCACTTAAAAGTGAAGAGACAGGTCAAAATGAAAGTAGACATGACTGGTTCATCTTACCCATACGTGCGTGGATGACATTGGTCAGTTTACTGTCAGAAACGGGACGCTAAATAATGGCTATACCTGAAGGAAAGAGTCAAAATTACGTATTTTTATTTGGAATATATTGCAATGAATATTTAAAAAATATTTCAGTTCAAATTATTTTTCCAGATTTTTTTAAACATTAATCTATCTTTCACTTCCAGCAACGGTTACAGTTATTAGCATATATTGAACATCATTCATGTCACCTGGGAACTAAGAACAGTTTTTGGCTATAGTCTTCTTCTTTTCAGCTTAGTTTTAGGTATATCGAAAGTTATAGCTGCGGCATCAACACCCATGTTATTATCCGCACAGCATTAATTGCATCCATGAAATAACCTCTAGTCCATACTTTTGCCCACTAGAATTTCATGAATATTGATTGCCGATTTTCTCAGTTACAAAAATTACAACTTTTGCGATCTCAAAGTATTTTAATTATCAAAGTTAAATGTAACTATAGTCTAACTTCGCTACATTAAAACATGTAGTCCATCTCTCCTAAATAACAATGTTCAATCTCTCCGTATTTTCTGGGAGAAATGAACCACCCCGAGTAGAGGACTCTGTGTCGATTTCATACCTAAATGTTTGTCAAGGTCTTAGTAATGTTACTGCAACCATATTGTGCAAACGAAGGTTTAATACTAGAAGTATGTAATTACATCATAAAAATTTACATATTACCAGAAATGAGACTTTTATCTGTCTCCAGAACTAACAAGAAATTAAGCGCAACACTTTTGTACCACGTTCGTTCACAAACGGCTTCCTCATAACCGACGTGAATTGCTCTGTAACATTTGTGAAATACGCCACTGGTCTCTCTCATCAAGGCGTCCAAATCGTCGGTCTTACCCTCACTTAGCGCTAAGTTTATGTTGTACAGTACATGACACGTTTTCGTCCCTGTAACAGAAGTAATATAAATTATCATCATCCTGTAACAGAAGTAATATAAATCATCATCATCATTAGAGATTGATCATGCCTTTCAGCCTTTAGTCTAGAGCAGTCTCGCTCATAAAATTCCACCGTGATTTATTCATTGCTAAAATTTATGTGTCGTCTAATATTAAGCGTGTGACTTCAAAAATCATTCTTGAACGAATACAATAATTTCTCCTTGGTCTGCCTACTGCTGAACACATGAATCTCTTAGGTAACCTTCCTTCTCCCAGGCATTTTCACTCTAACTGCTTCATCTTTAGAGTTCATTCGCGGTTTTTCTTTGATTTCCTCATTATGGACACCCTCCTGCCATTGTTCCCATCTCTTATCTGCGATCATACTAGCCTCTTTCATACTTGTAACCTCAGCCTTATTAACAACCTAGCCTGCATTCACCTGCTTTCACTCCCATAAAATATCTATAGAAAGATACAACGGTGCACGGCTTAGTCCTGGTACTGACTTCGTTTTTGTAGAAGAGAGTGGATCGTAGCTGAGCATACACTGCTATAGTTTGCCTACGCCTTTATTCTAGTTTTTTCACTATGTTGTCATCCTGTGAAAAAATACATCCTAAGTACTTCAAACGGTCCACT
The DNA here is from genome assembly GCA_026315105.1 of Locusta migratoria. Taxonomy (NCBI): domain Eukaryota; kingdom Metazoa; phylum Arthropoda; class Insecta; order Orthoptera; family Acrididae; genus Locusta; species Locusta migratoria. The sequence continues at coordinate 146,099,723 of CM048746.1, forward strand.
TGATCTTTGTTGTTGCCGCGGGGGATTAACCGTGCGCAATGGGACACCGTGCTGCGGTTCGCGCGGCCGTTCACCGTCGGGTGTTCGAGTCCCCCTTCGGGCATGAATGTTTGTGCTGTCTTCAGTATAAGTTAGTTCATAAAAACCCCGCAGTTAAGTCCCATAAGCTTCATAAAAATTTGAACATTTGCAACTGATACCTAATCATGTAATTGAAGACGTTTGCGCCCTACTCCATAATCCCTGTTCTACTCGTAGCACTTCTCCATTATCTGCCGTAAGCTGAAGTTATGGTCCTGACAGCCTCTAAGAGGCGTAAACCCATACTGATTTTCATCCAACTTGTCCTCAATTATCACTCGCCAACAACGCTAATTAAAGAGATATCTCCGTAGTTTATGAAATCATTTCTTTTTCCATGCTGGAAAATTGGTGTGATAACTGCTTTCATCCATTCAGACGGAACATGTCCCGACTCCAACGCCATATCAATAATCCTACGTATCCATTTGAGACCTGACATTCCACTGCATTTGATGAGTTCCGACTTAATATCATCTTCTCTAGCCGCTTTACTACGGTCTATTGACTATTTTATAAAATGCATTTTTAAAACCATCCGTTGTTTATTAAAAACCTTATATATCAACCAGTTTAGTTCAGTAGGACATCTTCATAGATAAACTATACAAGAAATACAAAATAAACGTAATTAATGTGTACAAACAAAGAGAGGAAATAACTAGCAAAATTACATATAATGGGATTCAAAACGGAAAATCTTGACAACTTAACATATAGTTAAGAATACTTACAAGGTCTTAAAACTGAATGGTAAAATGCACCAAATAAAATACATCTAGTTGAGACAAACAGCAGTCGATAAAATTAAAAACATTAAAAATACAGTAGTTATCTTAGATAAAACCTATCAGTCAACACAACATAAAAGGTAAGAACAGATTATGAATAAAATGGAGGGGGCGCCTTGTGCTAATTACATTAGTCAAAGACTAGGAATCCAATTTATCGATATTGGTAATACCACTAATGGATGTGCAATATCGTTGAATGAACATCTTTATACACAAAAGTAAACAAATTTACAAGGTGCAGTCGTCAGCAAGTTACGACGAAATTTGTGTATACAAAAGTTTACAATAACAAAATAAAATGTGGTGCAGTTACAAAACAGTATCACAACAAACAAAACAAAAAAAAGATGCTATTACATCAATATATCGTGTTATAAGTGATGAAATAGAAAGTGTTCATCATAAACAGGTTACATACATCAAGATCGAAGATTATACAAACAACATTGCATACACAATTGTGCAGATCGAGTCCCACGTGAAAGAGGCAGAGCAAAACGTACCAATATGAAAATTACATATATAGAGTAGAACGTATAAATAGAGTCCTAATCGCTGTGAACACAGTAGTGTAATAAATATAAAGTGGGTTTAGAGTAGCATAATTTCTACCGGGCAGATATTGTAGCTTTGGTACAGTGTAGGAATACATGTGTTTCTTGAATTATATAGTAAGGTACAGTATACTTAGACGTGAGACTGCTTCTCGCTTACACAAGGATGTTCAGAGGGAAGGGAGCGGGGTTCCATCTTATGAAGTAAAAGTAAAATATAGAAATTTGAAATGACAGGTAGCATGTGGATAAATAAACCAAGATTCTAAAGAATCATGTCAAATTGCAGAATAATCATGTTGTAATATAGTTTCGTTAAAATGGCATAGACCTGAGGCAACATATGACTTGTGCTCATGTTAATCATGATACAGAGGTATACAATAAAATACAAACCATTAAAAGACAGTGTTAAGTCATTAAGAAATACATGTGAATTAATATGTCAATAGTTATAGGACAGCATTTCTAGATTTGATAAAAGTGAATTAGACACAAACAGGTAAAACAGAATAGAGATAAAAATTTTGTCAATTTGTAATACAAAAGCACATAACTAGTCACTTAGCAAAATTGGTGCTAATTTAAATAAGAAAATTTCACTTTACCATAATGCAGTAATGATAAGGAGAAATATCCACATTTATGTTCAAATGTTCAAATGTTTGTTAAGCTTATGGGACTTACGTACGGGGTCATCAGTCCCTAAACTTACAAACTACTTATGAACTAGATAATACTAAGGACGGCACAAATATCCATGCCTGAGGGGGGATTCGAACCCCTGACCGTAGTGGCCGTGCAGACCGTGACTGGAGCGCCTCAGTCCCCTCGGCCACCGCGGCCGGCTCCACATTTAGAAGAAAGTAAGTATCAGTATGTATAATGATACAGAGTACCAAGTGATGATATACCTGAGGTGTATAACATAATAATAAAGGAGATAAAAATAGTTGATAAAACTCTTCTGGGTATTTGGACCGCATCGTCAATATATCAAATATTTCACCGACGTTTCGGCCACTATTGCAAGCTGCCATCTTCTGGGTGTAATAAAACAATGTATTACAACATAAAAATGAACATCATAACATCATATATAAAAGTGATGCTAGGTTATAACAACCAAAAGGAATTTTAGGGTAATACTGGGGGGGGGGGGGTAAAAACTCATTACAAATCGATTAGAATCATTATTAAAATACAACAGAAAAATGGTGTAAGTGAAAAGGTGATGTTAAACAAAAACTAAGCCATATCACATAATATAATGTTCACCTGGGGCAAAGGCAATGGTAGGAAACAATGGTATAACATTACACCAACGGGTTTTAAAAAAATGTAACATATCATTAGGCCATAAAAGATGCTAAGCATTCAATGAGGATAATGGGGTTATAAATAAGGATAAAGAAGGGGGGGTAAGGTGATAAAGGTAGAGTCTTTTTGTTCATTCAAAATATCATTTGAGTGTTTCTTAAAATTACAAAAGATTTCAATTTCCTCCAGCAAATTCATGGCCAACACTTTCTTTGATTTGTGTAACAATTCCATGTCATCGTCGATGCTGCCTATTGTCTGCTTGCAAGACTTGAGATGCATACCAAGAGCTGTATTGTTTGAATGTTGATTACGTACCTTACTATACAGGGTGAGTTACCTAACATTACCGCTGGATATATTTCGTAAACCACATCAAATACTGACGAACCGATTCCACAGACCGAACGTGAGGAGAGGGGCTAGTGTAATTGGTTAATACAAACCATAAAAAATACACGGAAGTATTTTTTAACACAAACCTACGTTTTTTAAATGGAACCCGTTAGTTTTGTTAGCACATCTGAAAATATAAACAAGTACGCAATCAGTTCCGTTAGTTGCATTGTAAAATGTTAATTAGATCCGGAGATATTGTAACCTAAAGTTGACGCTTGAGTGCCACTCCTCCGCTGTTCGATCGTGTGTATCGAATTAAGTAGGGATCCAAAGGGAACGGTGATGTACCTTAGATACAGAAGAGACTAGAACAGCACATTACGTCCAAATGCTAACACCTTTATTGGTCTTTTTCACTGACGCACATGTACATTGCCATGAGCGGTGAGGTACACGTACACACGTGGTTTCCGTTTTCAATTACGGAGTGGAATAGAGTGTGGCCCGATATGCCAGGCCAATAGATGTTCAAAGTAGTGACCATCATTTGCTGCACACAAATCTATGGCTTAATGAATGACGTACACGCCGCAGTACATCCGTTGTAATGTCGCCGCAGGCTGCCACAATACCGTTGTTTCATATCCTCTGTGGTAGGCACATCACGGTACACATTCTCCTTTAACGTACCCCACAGAAAGAAGTCAAGAGGTGTAAGATCAGGAGAACGGGCTGGCCAATTTATGTGTCCTCCACGTCCTATGAAACCCCTGTCGAACATCCTGTCAAGATCAACCTAGTGTTAATTGTTGAATGCGCAGGTGCACCATCATGCTGATACCACATACGTCGACGCGTTTCCAGTGGGACATTTTCGAGCAACGTTGGCAGATTATGCTATATAAACGCGATGTATGTTGCAGCTGTTTGGGCCCTGCAATGAAGTGAGGAGCAATGAGGTGGTCGCCAATGATTCCGCACCATACATTTACAGTCCACAGTTGCCGTCGCGCTACCTGTCCGAGCCAGCGAGGATTGTCCACGAACCAGTAATGCATGTTCCGTAGATTCACTGCCCCGTGGTTTGCGAAACCAGCTTCATCAGTAAACAGGTAGAACTGCAACGCATTCTCTGTTAATGCCAATTGACAGAATTGCACTCGATGATTAAAGTCATCACTAAGTAATTGCTGATGTAGCGACACATGAAACGGGTGAAATCGGTGACGATGCAGTATGCGCATGACACTACTTTGACAGTCCACCGGCTCTCGCAATGTCCCATGTACTCTTTTGTGGGTTCACGGCAACAGCAGCTAACACACCAACTGCACCCGCTTCTCCTATGACGGGCCTCTTACGGACCCGTTTGCGTGCTACGACCATACCTGTTGCATACAGTTGGCGGTAGATGTTTTGAAATGTGCGGCACGTTGGATTCTCTCTGTCCGGTTACCGTTCTGCATACACCCTTCAGGTTTCAGTTGTATTTTGTCGACACTCGCCATAGATGAGTATCATCTCCGCCTTTTCAGAGTTCAAATACACCATGGTCACAGTTCCTACAACACTACACTATCACAGACGTCTGGTAACACACTGTACTGCAGTTAGTCTGCGTGCAAAGATGAATGCAGAATAACAGTAGCAGCAAGCGCTACATGCGGCCACTGCGACAGCTAGACCAAACCACAACAGTGCACTACAGCCACACTCGTAAACACGGTCATCATCGTAAACATGTCCCTGCAGATGCAGCTTGCTGACCGTGGACCGTGTTTGTTACAACACGCAACTGAACGTCGGAGGTTTCAAGCGTCAACTTTAGGTTACAATATCTCCGGATGTAATTAACATTTTACAATACAACAAACGGCACTGATTACGTATTAGTTTATATGTTCAGATGTGCTAACAAAACTAACGGGTTTCTATTTAAAAACACGTAGGTTTGTATTGTAAAACATACTTCCGTGCATTTTTTATGGTTAGTATTAACCAATTACACTAGCCCCTATCCTCACGTTCGGTCTGTGGAATCGGTTCGTCAGTATTTGATGTGGTTTACGAAATATATCTAGCGGTAATGTTAGGTGACTCACCCTGTATAATTCAAGAAACACATGTAATCCTACACTGTACCAAAGCTACAATATCTACCCGGTAGTAATTATGCTACTCTAAACCCACATTATATTTATTACACTACTGTGTTCACAGCGATTAGGATTCTATTTATACTTTCTACTATATATATGTAATTTTCATATTGGTACGTTTTGCTCTGCGTCTTTCACGTGGGACTCGATCTGCACAATTGTGTGTGCAATGTTGTTTGTATAATCTTCGATCTTGATGTATGTAACCTGTTTATGATGAACACTTTCTATTTCATCGCTTATAACACGACATATTGATGTAATAGCATCTTATGTTTTGTTTTGTGTGTTGTGATACTGTTTTGTAACTGCACCACATTTTATTTTGTTTTTGTAAACTTTTGTATACACAAATTTCGTCGTAACTTGTTGACGACTGCACCTTGTAACTTTGTTTACTTTTGTGTATAAAGATGTTCATTCAAAGATATTGCACATCCATTAATGGTATTACCAATATCGATAAATTGGATTCCTAGTCTTTGACTCATGCATTTAGCACAAGGCACCCCCTCCAATTTTATTCATAATCTGTTCTTACCTTTTATGTTGTATTGACTGATAGGTTTTATCTAAGATGACCACTGTATTTTTAATATTTTAATTATATCTACTGCTGTTTGTCTCAACTAGATGTATTTTATCTGATGCATTTTACCATTCTGTTTTAAGACTTTGTAAGTATTCTTAACTATGTGTTAAATTGACATGATTTTCCGTTTTCAATCCCATCATATGTAATTTTGCTAGTTATTTCCTCTCTTTCTATGTGCACATTAATTACGTTTTTTTGTATAGTTTATCTATGAAGATGTTCTATTGACCGAAACTGGTTGATATATAAGGTTTTTAATAAACAGCCGATGGTTTTATGAAAAGTCGCCTCAACAAAGCATTCTATTTACTATTCTGTCCACTTCATCCACTAATCCTGTTTCCATCATCATTCCTATCCCATTTGTACCTCAAAATCAGAGAAACGATTGAACTTTTCACGTACATTGAACAACTCTTCAAAATATTGCCAGCATCTGCCCAAGGCATCAACTGGATTCACTAGCAGCTTTTCTGACCTGTCAAAAATATTTTTTAATTCCTTCGTCCCGCAGCTTGACACAAAACTTTTAACTTATTTCCAAAGTCTTCGCATGATTTCTTCTTGGATTCTGTAATTATCTGTTTGGATTTGTTTCTTTCTTGAAGATAACTTTTTTTTGTAAGTGCGTAGTCTTCCATGGCTTGCGTCATTCTGAATAAAACAATTCTGGGTATTAGGCCGCGTCATTTTTTAAACAATTAGCAAATAAATTGCCGACGTTTCCACCACTATGTAGAGTCCTCTTCAGGGCGGTTAACAGTTAACTGTTAACCGCCCTGAAGAGGACCACTGAACAGTCGTCGAAACGTCAGCAATTCATTTGCTAATTCTTTTAAAAAATTACGCGGCCTAATACCCAGAACTGTTTTATTCAAAATAACTTTCTTTATCTGCCTGAGTTCTAGTACGGAGACATTTTTGAAACGCCTTATTTTTCCTTTTACAGGCTGCAGTGACTATGTCATGCCACCAAGCTGTCGGCTTTCTTCTGCTTTGCACAATACTGTTCCAAGACATTCTCTAGCCACTTCTAGTAGTAAAGGACGAGAGGTGTGCTTGGTAGTTTAGTGGACTGTGAGATTTGGCTTCTGGGGGTGGTGGCGGGGACAAATAGAGGTTACTGTTCAACAAATAAATTGTCTTTACTTAACATTCTCGCCTAATATTTCGAGTGTGCCAGTCGTGTGGCGGCTGCAGTTGTCGCCTGCTATGAATAAGGCGCCGGGTGGAATGCGCCACAGAGGCGAGTAGCAGGTCCGATGCCAGAGAGCCGCAGCGTGAGTCCTGCGGTCCAGCTGTGTTGCCGATCGTGGCCTACGAGAAAGACAGGCCCCACCGCAGTCGTCATCCCACGTAAGCAAGGTAGTTCCGAGCCGGCGCGATCGCTAGCTCAGTGGCTGCCTACTAGAACCAACATCACCTAGGGAGAAGGCCGCGGCGTTCTCGTGTGACGTCAGACAGAGGAGATTGCGCGCTCGTGGCTAACTGGGTAGCCGCTGGGGCACGGCCCACTATGCCGAAGCAACGAGCCAGTTAGCAATACGCGCGCAACCTGCTCTGTAGAGCACTGTACAGTACAAGCAGAACAATCCGCCATTTTGAATCCCACGTTGAAGGCGCGCATTTAAAGACTAACACTTACTGTTTTTAATATGATCTTATGGCCATTAAATATATTTTCCTTACGCAGAAAATATTACAACATAATAAATTTATTTGCTTGCATTTGACTGTAAGGGGCAAGCAACTTAAATTTAGTGATTAGATGGATATTTAGAGATATTATACATTCAATTACATTCCAAATTAAGACATATGTTGCCGTTCTAAATATTTATCACACACAGTTAAAATACGTCGTAATTATCGTATTTTCTGGTTCATAAATGGTACGTCCATATACGTTTACGATAACTAAGAGACCCATTCGAAAACAGTTACGGAACAATGTTAAATTGCGATATTGTACTTTCCATTTCCCCCTCTCTAATGTCTCGCATATTTTACACATAATATATTTCAGAGAAGACTTGATGTCAAAAATGTCTTTAATAACTTTGAATGACTGGTTTCGTTAGATAACGACTAAAATAAAGTCTCTCTGGTAGCATGCACTTTCAAATAAAGTGAGTCTTTTCTGTTAAGTTTTAAATTTATTACCTTTCATGTACGACTTCTTTTCTGTTCGCATTTTCTGCAAAGTTCAACTCTTTTTTTTTTTTTTTTTTTTTTTTTTTTTTTTTTTTTTTTTTTTTTTTTTTTTTTCAGGCATCGAGTTCGCAGCTTGGTTTTATGCCTTCATATTTCCGTATTGAGAGTCATACTTAAATTAAACACCGAACCACTGCGAAATAAAATGATTTAAAAACCACTAGCTGGGTAAAGACGGCTCCACCCTTGCATCAACTTAAAATACAATTAACAGCGCGTAGAATAGTTCCTTAATTGGTCTAAATAAAATCAAGAAAAATAGCTTACTTTAAACACACTGTATGTCGTGATATATTAACAATTTGTAGCAAAATTAATCTATTGCTTACATGTATTGGCCTTTATTTTCATTAGTACCTTTCTGTGAGCTTACCATTTCTAATACAAATAAAGAAAAATGTGTTTTTACACAGATTGTTACTCGGTTTTGGCGTCCACACTTAGCGTCTGATATTTGCAAGCCACCTTTCATGCCGATCTATATTTGAGGGAAACGGATAAAACTTATAGCGACCATGCCTGCTATTATTTGAGCAGTTCGGACCTGCAGAACCAACCATTTCACACCGTGAAACAACACAATCACGAAATATTCTCTTATTCATTTCGCTACACCACACAAAGCATACAACGCTGTTGTCGGACTGAGATTCAAAATGGCGGATTGTTCAGCTCGGTATATCTAGTGCTTTACTAATTTCCCTGACGTCACACGGGAGCGCCGCGGCCTTCTCTCTAGGTGGTGGTGCTATGACGCAGTGGGCAGTGCCCCAGCGGCCGGCCAATCGGCTAGCGATCGCGCCGGCTCGGAACTACCTTGCTTACGTGGCATGACGACTGCGCCGGGGCCTGTCTTTCTCGTAGGCCTCGGTTACCGATGGCGTGACGTCAGCGTCGGTGAACCTCCTGCAGACGCGAGGGTGGCAGCGTCTGACGTAGGAGGCGGAACGTCATCTCTGGCGGCGGCGAGCTGCCTCGTGACGACGGAGTCGCCTTGCAGCTTAAGACGGAATTACACGGGACGTGTTGTCCCAACGTGGCGCAGGCCTGACGTGCTGTCTACCTAGCTACAGCACGCTCTAAAACGACCTGCTACATCCCACGCAACGTGCTGCTCATCATGATTTGCGTTGTGACTGCAGCGCTCTCCTGCGCCCGTTGCGGACTGGCACGTAGATCATTGTGTTTGCAAAGATGTATTTTCGTAAAATTACGATCGCCGGAAAAAAAACGAAATGCTTCCTTATGCTTGCATGTGGCATGGAATACTCTTACAGAAATTGTATTTTTTTTTTTCTTCAAGAAGCACAAAGACGGTACATTTATCTGAAAGCGGTTGAGAATAATAACGAAATTTACGATGAAATCAGTTTTGGCAAAAATTCTTAAAAAAACTGTCGACGGTAAAATAAATCATTTGCACCAGCTCTAATTGTCCTGCTCTTATATTTCCATTTTCCACGTTGTACATGTTCTGCATATTCGGAAATAATAGGTTCTTACCAATACTTGTTATACACACGAGACAAAGGCTCAGCTCGACAATTTTCGTTGTGATAATGTCTGCTTTTAGTAGTGTATGTAAACACTGTTACTCCTACACTGCATCTGTTTCCGTAACCACGCCATAGTCATGTTCACTTTGCACTGTGGAACTGAACTATTCCGACACTGTACTGAGCTGCAACTTAATTCAAACACCGTGGGAATAACCGAGTGGCCTAGAACAAAAATCTCAACAAATTCTCTCGTGGACAAAGTTCGTTCTTGTTTCTAATAAATGACGTCGAATACCGAATATAATAATTGTATTAAATAAACAAATACGTTACATAAACCGTAATTAAACCAAATCGTTAAATATATCTGGAGAGTGTGGATGCAAACCTGTTATTTACATTTATTTTCCTCCGCAGCTCGCGACGCTAACCGCCACGCTAATGAGTCGGCTTAAAAAGAAATAACAACGAATATCGGATATTATACTCCAATTTGCAAGAAAGAACGAGAAACGTTAAGGAAACAAAAAGGGATAAAATAAAAATATTTCGGAAATGCACAGGTGCGAACCTGCTACAGTAGTGATGTCTGCTCCAACTGCGCTATTCCTACTATACAGTAGACGGTTCAGTACTTAGGTATACTAGGCTTCTAAAACATGTTGTGATATTTATGTATGACATAGCATCACAAAGACGCTTCTTCGGTATAATGCGTTATACCGTAGCAAAGGAACGATATTCTTTCTCATTATACTAATTATATCAGTGACACACGTTAAATACGAGAAACTTTAAAGCTATAAGAATGTAGTTTCCGGTAATTTATTGTAACAAATCATTTCTAAAATGACGCTTTTTCAAAAGTTCTTAAATATTCTGACGGTTTCAAAAAGATTATATTCATGTATGGTACGCTACAACGAAAGAAGGAACGAAATACATACTTCCGTTTGCAATATGGAAACTCGAAAGTTCTGTTAGTCATGTGAGAACCAGGCCGCTTCTCATCGGCCACGTTCCATTCCACGAAGCAAAAATCTAACATACTGGATCCTTCATTCCACGCTTCGCAGGGTTGTGGGACGTGGTATTCCACCGAGGCCTACGAGAAAGACAGGCCCCAGTGCAATCGTCATGCAACGTAAGCAAGGTAGTTCCGAGCAGGCGCGATCGCTAGCCGATTGGCCAGTCGCTGGGGCACTGCCCACTGTGTCATAGCGGGCAGCCACTGAGCTAGCGATGGCGCCGGCTGTTAACTACCTTGCTTACATGGCACGACGTCTGCGCTGGGGCCTGTCTTTCTCGTAGGCCTCGTATTCCACGCTACGGCGTCACCACTTCCTCCTCCACGTGCGTTTCCACGTCCCGTGAGAGGACGGCTTTAGGGCGGCAGCATTGACGTAGTCGAGATGTCGCGGCATGCGGCACTGGCATTAAGAGCTACCATTGACCATCGCCACAGACAAATATATTCAGACGGGAAGCCTCTGTAAGGGCCCGGTCCCACGCTCAGGGGTGTGGGGCGGGTTTTTTTTTTTTTTTTTTTTTTTTTTTTTTTTTTTTTTTTTGCAGTTCAGCAAGATGTCCCATGATGGCGTTGCAGTCAGAAGCAGCCCTTTAAACTGGCCAGAGCAGACGGCAGGTAGCGGTTGTCTCCACCACTATCTTCCCTCAAACGTTGGCAAGCCGGTCACAGCCGTGGCCTCGTGGCAGGCGGCACGAGCTCTCCCCTCAGCCTCCCCTCCACGCTACCCTTAGAAGCGCCTCTAGTGTGGTCTACCGGTACTAAGCCAGGGAACCGCCTGTCACCTGCTAGCATCTTACGGAACTACGAGGGGAGCGTATGACAATGGTTTAGGGATGGCTGCTTCTCTGTATATGTGCCATCGCACTCCATCCGACGACGACTACGTATGGAACGAACTGGGTGGCATAGTATCACTCAACGATAACGAGCTGCTTGGCGCTCTTTAAATACTGCCCTCTCGTGCTGTATTCGGTGTTGGAACATTCCAGATTAGGTCATTGCTCCAGATTTTGCGTGCGGCTTCGTCATGAGTCAGAACCTTCTAGCTCCGGTCGATGCCTGCTGGGGTGGTGACAGCGCGCAGTTTCGTCACGCGGCCGCAGCTGCTGTTAATGTAGGCCGCCGACGCTGCTGTCGACTTTCCGGCTTATCGCACGTAGTGCTCATCTGATCTTCGGACTCATCAGTTAGCTCTCTGAAATCAGATTTCACACTTCGTTTCAGGTCCCTATTCCTGTTTGATGAAATAATTGTAGAAAAAAACGTTGATAAATAAGCATCGAAAGATGTCCATTTTATTTGTGTAAAGCACAATCAGATCTTTATTTTTTTTTCTGGTTTATCCTATCGCTCTTAAGTATATCTGCTGGTTTTAGTTCCACCCAAAATTTTCCTTTCTTGTAGATACGTATTGCAAATCCTGCATAGTGTTATATTTTTGTTTACCTTGAACAGTAATAGCACACATAACTTTATTTTCAATTAATATTTGAAGTCTTGAAAGGAAAATGCTATGCAGAGGCAAGTTTCATAACAGCTGTAATAGAGGTCTTCAGTTAGATATGCACACATTCTCGAAGCTTGTGCCGGCCGCGGTGGCCGAGATGACTGAGGCGCTCCAGTCACGGTCAGCACGGCCACTACGGTCGGGGGTTCGAATCCCCCCTCGGGCATGGATATTTGTGCCGTCCTTAGTCTTAGATAGTTCGTAAGTAGTTTGTAAGCTTAGGGACTGATGACCCCGTAGTTAAGTCCCATAAGCTTTACAAACATTTGAACATTTGATTTTTCGAAGCTTGTATGTTATCGTCGATGTTGCCTATTGTCTGCTTGCAAGACTTGAGATGCATACCAAGATCTGTATTGTTTGAATCTTGAGTGTGTACCTTACTATACAGGGTGAGTCACCTAACATTACCGCTGGATATATTTTGTAAACCACATCAAATACTGACGAACCGATTCCACAGACCGTACGTGAGGAGAGGGGCTAGTGTAATTGGTTAATACAAACCATTAAAAATGCACTGAAGTATGTTTTTTAACACAAACCTACGTTTTTTATATGGCACCCGTTAGTTTTGTTAGCACATCTGAACATATAAACAAATACGTAATCAGTTCGGTTTGTTGCATTGTAAAATGTTTCCAAAAATATCGTAACTATAATTAAAATAAGACAGTCTATATCGCAATTTGTTGCGTTTACTGCTGGCAACCGGTTTTGGTTCTATAGAACCGAAACCGATTGCCAGCAGTAAACGCAACAAATTGCGATCTAGACTGTTTTATTTTAATTATTAAAATTTTCAAGATCGCAATTCCAAGCAAAATGCTTTCAAAAATTATCGCAACTATCACTGAGGTTCAGGACAGTATTGCTTGAGCGTACGTCCTTTTTAATTCCACCAATATATGAATGGCCGATAATTGGAAAAATATGCTTTATGAGTTTGACTTTTGGTGGACGATTTTGAGCAAACCGGGTACAAAGCTTTCCAATCATAACTTGATTTTTGTTTTGTCAAATGTTCAAATGTTTGTAAATCTATCGGACTCAACTGCGTGGTCATCAGTCCGTATCTTACAAATTAATTTAACTAAGGTAAAATAACCTAAGTACAACACAAACACCCAATCTCGAGGGGGAACTCGAACCCCCGACGGCGAACGGCCTCGCGCACCGCAGCACGGCGCTCCAGTACGCACAGCTAATCCGCCGCGGCTTGTCTTTTGTCCTCCACAAACATCGGCTAGGGCCTTCGGCATATGGGTATTTTCCTATTTGTACTGCATAGACTTTGAAAACTATGCTGTTGCAATTTTACAAAAACCTTTGGAGAATTTAGTTTTCTAACCACTGAAAGATTTGCAAGCGCCTGTGCTACCTTCTTTTTGCTGATACACACAATTATAATGGAATTGTAGCTCGAGCGCTGGAGCAAATGTATGCAAATGAGTGAAATACACCATCGACGCTACACTACGCCAACACGGGCAAAGTGTTAATGCTGGGTTTCTACGTATGTTTTTGCTCTCATTTCAATTACGAGGTCAATTGTTCACTGCTCGCTTCTGTGCCTAAAATGTTCTATGAACACATACTTAAATAAATCGCCACAGACAGTGTTAACTGTAGCAATAATTTACACAATCGCAGACTGTTTACTATTTTGAAAATATGTGAGTTTATTGCCACACCGGAGTGGCTGAGCGCTCTAAGGCGTCTTGCTGCAGAGTGCGCCGCTGCTCCCGTCGGAGGTTCGAGTACTTCCTCCGGCATGTGTGCAGGTGTTGTCCTTAGCGTTTGTTAGTTTAAGTAGTTTGTAAGTCTAGGGACTGATAACCACAGCAGCTTTACAAACATTTGATCATTTTATGAGTTTATTCTCTCGTTTTCTAAAAAAAAAAAAAAAAAAAAAAAAAAAAAAAAAAAAAAAAAAAAAAAAATGTTTGTATACCTTATGGGAATTAACTACGGGGTCATCAGTCCCTAAACTTACAAACTACTCATGAACTAGCTAATCCTAAGGACGGCACAAATATCCATGCACGAGGGGGGATCGGACACCCGACCGTAGTGGCCGTGCAGACCGTGACTGGAGCGCATCAGTCCTCTCGGCCACCGCGGCCGGCCCTCAATTTCTATACACAGACGAAAGTCCTGACGAATAGTGGCCGTGCAGACCGTGACTGGAGCGCATCAGTCCTCTCGGCCACCGCGGCCGGCCCTCAATTTCTATACACAGACGAAAGTCCTGACGAATATTGACACAGTTTGGAGACTCTATCGATAAATGTGAATGTCTGTTCGGTGTACGTTTATCACGTCTAAACCACAAGACATAAAGAGCTAAAAATTTGTACAGTTACTAATGTCTACCCGGGGAAGGCTTTACGCACGGCTTCACGGCAATCGGATAGCTATTTATCTATATATATGAATGTGAATGTCTGTTCGGTGTACGCTTAGCACGTCCGAACGACAAGACGCAAATGACTTACATATTTGTACAGTTACTAATTTATACCCGAGGAAGGTTTTAGGCACGGTTTTATAGCGATCAGATAGATATTTAGTAATTTGAAGAATATAACGCGAAATGCGAAACAATAATTACTCTTTGAAAATTATGTTTACTCTTTGAAAATGGTTTTATTAGTTGCATTGTTGCTTGAGGGTTGCTAATGATAAAAGGATGGAGTAAATTGGGAAGGAATGTTATCGGTGTATATAAAATTCTACGTGTGTGTGTATTAATATTTCACTCTGCAGCGAAAACTACAGAACGCAAACGAATGGTGTGTGTGTAATTGTTGTCGGAAGTCTCCCGTTGTACACCATAGCAGTTCCATGCCGACAGCTATAAGGGGGTGGAAGATATGGTGGTTGAAAGTCGTCAAATTATAAAAAAATTCGGACTGAAGGCCAGCGATGTCGTTTGCGACTCTATTGCAAGGAGGTTACGTACAGCGAAACGTGATGCCACAGACCATATATTTGGTCTATGAGTGCTCCAATGTCTTCAGCTCTTTCTCTTTAAGGATAAGCATACGAATAAAGAAATATAAGAATAAATAAATAATGTTGTAAAAACGAAATTTCTTTTAATACATTTCTTTTAAAAAAATCAACTGACGTTTCGCGCATGACATCAAGTGATTCATCTGTGATATTATTGCAATCATTGTTGTTTAATTTCGTGATTGGATTCTTCGAATCGAGTTGATTTTTACCTGTGATTTCTTATATATTCTCTGATAAATGTAACATGTTTTTAGAAAAAAGGAGATGGACAGAGGGAGAGAGAGAGGATAGGAAAAGTACTAACTCAAGAGAGTGGATAGGAAAAGTACTAACTCAAGGCTCGAATAAATAAATGAATACCCGGGCAACGCCGGGTTTTCAGATAGTAGTTTATAAATAGCGAATACTTTCGAGTAAAAATCCGAAACAATTTCACAGTTTATACGCTTTGATTGTTCAAATGCCGCTTTCGCGAGAATATATCAAGTCCGAATGTATTTCTTCGCTCAAGTTTAGCCTTCTTAAGACGAATAGGCAAAATTCGCGTCCTGTTCCAAGTCACATTTCTAACATCACGATAACCACACTTCCGAAATATTCCTCGCTAAAATTCACCAATCTTCTGAGATACTGCTCATATTCATTCATCCAATTAATTATTAAGTTTGGATTGATACCAGATTGACATGAAATTGTTTAAGTCCCGTGTGTTAACAGCCAGACGCAGACATTCGTGTAAGTCCACAAGCGAATCTTAGGGATTTTTGCACTATGATTCGTGCTGCGAACCGACAGAGAAGGTTCACCGCCCACTGCGGACCCCCATTTATACGAAGTCTGTGACCTGGACAATTCCACAAACAAGTTTCAAGTATTATATCAGTCTGATTACAGATGAAAAAGTTTTTTGGCGAGCTGCCGGATCCCTGTGTCAAACTAGCACAATATTTCGGCAACCGAACCTGTTGCCATCATCAGGTCCGCTGATGAACTGATTGCCTCGGAGCGATGTCAGCGCTTTTATCTCTTCCCCCTTCCTCCGTTTCATACGCCGTCTGCTCCCGGCGACGTCTGCTTGTGGCGTCTTCGTAGTACCTGGCTCCCTCTACCATCCGTGCCCAGCTGAGTCCACTGTCGGTATCTGCGCTGTATCCCCGCCTCCAGCCGACGTCAGGTCGTTCTGGGAAATTTTATTTCCCAAGCTTCGCGAAGTATGTAACCGCAGTCCCGAGATTAATTTGCGGTTTCCTCACTCAGATCTAGATGGGCTCTTCAATTATACAGTCCCAGGAGCTAGATGCCTGGGTCAGAGCTCTCGTATTCTTGTAGTCAGTGTCATGTAACTAAAAAAGTGTTCTGCGACTGCCGAATTGTTGGGCTTTTGTGGTCCATAGATTCTAGGAGGGATCGGTGCTTTCACTCGTAGCTTCTTACAACGATGTGGCAGGCCAGAATCTTTCAGAAGCGCCATGGTCTTCCTTTCCACTTTGTTGGTAGGATCTGTCCCGGTACATACTATCTTCTAGCAGGCATTTCATCTTCACACTGTAGCTCTGACGAGAAAGGACCACTGTGGCGTTGCCCTTGTCACTACAATAACTTGATCTTACCTAAGTTTCTGAATTGCCGTCCTCTCTCTGGTAGAGATGTTCAGTTCCATTGGTTTGGTTTTCGTGAGAACACGACACGTTCCTTGTCGTACCTCCTCAGCTATTTCAGATGGAAAAAGTGCAGCAACCTGCTCTATTGAGCTGATGATGTGTAAGATAAGTTCATTTTTAGGTGTAGGTGCAAAGTTTGGCCCTTTGTGAGACCGCGTCCTTATACGTTTCCTTAGGTGTGACATTGATGATAGTCATGCAATTGATTGTTTTTATGATATTGGCTCGAATTTTTTTTTCTGTGGTCATCAAAAAAATTTTCAAATGTTCGTATAGCTGATGGGACTTAACTACGGGGTCATCAGTCCCTAAACTTACAAACTACTTATGAACAACTTACGAACTAGGACGGCACAAATATCCATGCCCGAGGGGGGATTCGTACCCCCGACCGTAGTGGCCGTGTAGACCGTGACTGGACCGCCTCAGTCCCCTCGGCCACCGCGGCCGGCTTCTGTGGTCATCCTCTATACACCATCTACTGTGGCGCAGATGACACAATCACCCCACTCCCACGACCAGAAACTGAACTGGTTGCAAGATACAGTCTGAGTAGTTCTTGGTTAGTTGAGTCCAAGCCTCAGCATGTGAAGCGCTCTCTCTCTCTCTCTCTCTCTCTCTCTCTCTCTCTCTCTCTCTCTCTCTCTCTCGTACCTCAGCTAGACAGGCACGTTTCGTTATTCTTCTTACAGCCACCGAATCGATATGATGCGTCGGCTTAGCAGAGTTCGGCACAACAGGCTCGGCCGGAATTTCAGGAGAAATGCAAACGCACTCAGCAAACGGTTCCTCCGGTGATGCAGCTTGTCAAGTTTCTTCAAGCTGCGATACATCTTCTCGCTATAAAGGTGTATGATGTGATTCTTTAGTTTCTCCCGGCGAAATCCTAGATGAAAAAGTTCACAGCTGTGCATATCTCCTCCCTTCTTCCGCCGTTTCATATGCCGTCCTCCCCCGGTGACGTTTGCTGGCGTCGACGTCGTTGCACCTTGCTCCTTACGCCGTCCGCGCCCAGCGGTGTCATTCCTAGATGTCTGCCATTTATCTCCGCCCCCGGTCGACGTCAGTTAGTTACGCGAAATTTTATTTCCTTTCTTAACTGTGGTGAGTGAAGGTTTCCAGGCTTCGCTAAGTATGTAACCGCTGTCGAGATTAATTTGCGGTTCCATTACTCGGATGTCGATGTACCCAGTCATAGAAGCTGGACGTCTGGGTCAGAACTCTTGTATTCTTGTAGTCCATGACATGTAACTCAGGATGAAAGTGTTCTGAGACTGCCGATTTGTTGGGATGTTGTAGTCTCGTGTGTCACTGGCGTCTACGGTAGCGATCTTTGACAGTACGAAACATCTGACCAATGTAGATCTCACTACATTGGTAGGGGATCTGATACACTCTGGACGTACGTAGATCCAGATCATCCTTAATCCTGCGAAGCAAAGCCATAATTTTGTCTGGCAGACGGAAAACAGTCTTCACTTGGTATTTTCGAATTTGCTGAATAGTGGGCCACAATAAGGAAGAAAACAGTGCCGACAGCCTCCTAAGGTTTCTAAATTATTTCCGTCGGAGATTCTGTCGGTGCATTGGGTAGAGATCTCCGAATTTGCCACTCTTCCGGAAAACAGTCTTCAACTGTTCAACTGTTCAACTGTTTGTTAAGCTTAAGGGACTTAACTACGGGGGTCATCAGTCCCTAAACTTACAAACTACTTATGAACTACCTACAACTAAGGACGGCACAAATATCCATGCCCGAGGGGGTTTCGAACCCCCGACCGTAGTGGCCGTGTAGACCGTGACTGGAGCGCCTTAGTCTCCTCGGCCACCGCGGCCGGCAAAACAGTCTTCAAATGGTCCAGTTCTTCATTGAGTCCGTCAGTGTCGGACAGGATTCGTACCCTGTTTACCAGTGTTTTCAGCACACCGTTTCTCAGCGTCGAATGGCGGCAGCTGTCAGCATGCAGGATTACAATTTTTATCAGCATTCTAGTGCTATATTTAGTGTTCTTGTACATTAATCAGGTTTGGTAAAAAATACATATTAAGTTGCAATGTCATAACTGTCATAACAACTTGTTAAATGTCAGTAAACATCGTCATGTTAACCAGGAGTGTGAATGCGCTCCTATCATTGCACAGTAATGGCCGCCGCTGCGGCTCTGTTTTAGGTAAATTCATTTTTTTTTTGCGTTTTTATCTGTTTTCTCTGTTTCATACTCCGCTTATTTTACTGTACTTTTATGCCTAAAATCAATAATTCTATTTAAGATTTTTAACGTGGTTATAGCATTCCATTTACGCGCTTGGGTTCCGAATAATTAATTTCTTCCTGTTTGTCAGAGTTCAGGCTGCTCTCCGATGTAGCAGGCTTGATTCATACCAACAGCCAGCAGCTGCGCCGCGATGGAGTGGCCGAGCGCTTTCAGACTTCTTACTGCGGAGCGCCTTGTTGCTTGCCGTCGGAGTTTCGAGTATGTGTGTTGTCCTTGGCATAGGTTTAAGGAATTTGTAAGCCTAGGGACATTACCACAGCAGTTAAGCCCCTTAGATTTACAAACGCAGAACAGCTTTCAGCAGCCACTGCGGGTTTTACCAGTCACGTGACATCCAGCCGTTCGTTAGCGCTGGCCTGCTAATGGCAATGATGTGTCGCTCCCCCCCCCCCCTCCGCACACACACACACAACGCTATCGCGCATAGACTGCCGGGATCGCACTCACAAGGAGAGGGTGTGACATGTGGGTCACCGACTTTTATCAAGTTTTTCATGGACGTTCCGTATTGAATATAAAGAGACCCATGTTTCTGCTTTTTGTTAGACACTCAGTAGTTTAAAAAAAATCAAGGTCGAAATTGATGGTGGAAAACCGCTTTTTCACTGCTATATGGGAAGGTCAGGTAGACCCGTACACAAAAATGAATACTAATAAAACAACAATAAACAATTTTTCTGTGTTAACTTTCATCGTAAAATGAAACCAGTAACTTCTTTAGTCATATAACTTAGAACTAAGCATAGATAATAATTTTTATGAACTATCTTAAATACACTTTTGAATCAGTTTATTGGCACTAAAAATTTGGAGGGTAGCCCCGGACACAGCATTCAGTGGTACTCCAATTGTTTCTTGGCCTTGAAAACATACAATTGTAATAAATATCTCAAGCATCTACATAAAATCAGTTTTCATGGTACCAGTCCTGGCAATTATAGCACTGAATACAGTCTTCTTCGAAGATTTCTCCACATGTGATGCATTCTGTCTCTTTTCTTTGATCCTCTTCGGAGAGACTGAATATTTGTCTTTGCCATGAACTTTTCTTTAGTGCATTTGCGTTTTTTGTTTTTTCGGCTTGTCCTTTTTATTGCATTTCCTTTTTTGTCTCTCTTCTAAACCTTTTTTTATGTGGAGATGACCCTTCTCTTTATTAAATCTGTGAGGGATTTTCAGAGCTTCTGCAAGATCAAATGCTAATTTCAAAAACTCTTCTTATGGGTGAAAACCGCCAACGAAATTAAACAGGAACGACGAAAACTTTTTGCGCGATCAAAATTCACAGTTGCGAGTAGCTCGCTCGGTGCCTATGCCACAACTGACTTGCATGTGTTTTTACTCGACAGGGCGCGCATTTCAAAAGCAGTATTGCCAGCGCAACGTGCTTGGTTTCTTAGAAATTGAAAGGTCCGCGGTTACCCGCCGTCCGGGGATACCCGACCTTCCACTACATCGAAAGAATTTCTGAAGATGAACATTTCTTTACTAATATGTATGGGATCAAAAGTTAATAACGTTCGAATAATTAACGTTTCTGTGTTTTCATGCTGTAGCTTGGTTATTCGTAAACATGAGCGCCTATGTGAGTGCCGTTGCCGGTCGAGATCGTGGGCTTGGACTGTCAAAGCGTGGAATCAAGTTAGAGCTTCCATCGTGGCAATGTCCTGATATACTGTTTAGATAATATTATCATATTTGTAATACTTTTTTGCCTCATATTGATGTAGAGCATGGAGAAGTGAGATTAATATACAATTGACTGTATTATTTGTTGACAGCATTTCATTTGTGATATACCGGGTGATCAAAAGTCAGTGTAAATTTGAAAACTTAATGAATCACGGAATAATGTAGATAGAGAGTTAAAAATTGACACACATGCTTGCAACGACATGGGGTTTTATTAGAACAAAAAAAAAGTTCAAAAAAGTCCAAGAGATGGCGCTTCATCTCATCAGGAAAGCAATAAGTAGCACAACAAATGAAGACAAAGCAAAGCTGTTGAAACGTCCTGACAGATTAAAATTGTGTGCCGGAACCGTGACTCGAACCTGGAACCTTTGCTTTTCGCAGGCAAGCGCTCTACCAACTGAGCTATCCCGACACTATGCCGCTTCCCAACTTTAGGGGATAGCTTCGTTAGTAAAGCGCTTGCCCGCGAAAGGCAAAGGTCCTAGGTTCGACTCGCAGTTCCGGTACACAATTTTAATCTGCCAGGAAGTTTCATATCAGCGCACACTCCGCCGCAGAGTGAAAGTTTCATTCTGGAAAGATGATGTTCTTTACAGGAAATGCGCAATATGTTCACCATCATTCCTCAACAATAGCTGTAGTCGAGGAATAATGTGAACAGCCGGCCGCGGTGGCCGAGGGGACTGAGGCGCTACATTCACAGCCACTACGGTCGGGGGTTCGAATCCCCCCTCGGGCATGGATATTTGTGCCGTCGTTAGTATTAGATAGTTCGTAAGTAGTTTGTAAGTTTAGAGACTGATGACCCCGTAGTTAAGTCCCATAAGCTATACAAACATTTTTGAATAATGTGAACAGCACTGTAAAGCATGTCCGGAGTTATTGTAAGGTATTAGAGTCGGATGTGGTCTTTCAGCATCCCTAGAGATGTCGGTCGATCACGATACACTTGCGACTTCCACATATCCCCAAAGCCAATAATCCCACGGACTGAGGTCTGGGGACCTGGGAGGCCAAGCACGACGAAAGTGGCGGCTGAGCACACGATCATCACCAAACGACGCGCGCAAGAGATCTTTCTTTGAACATCTTTTTTTCTAGTAAAACCCCCTTGCCTTTCCAAGCATGTGTGTCAATCTTTACCTCTCTATCTACGTTATTCCGTGATTTTTTAAGTTTTCAAATTTATACTGACTTTTTATCACGCGGTACAGTGCACATACAATAAAAATAAGTTAAAAATAAAGTGAACTAGAAAACTTATAATGTATATTAGTATGTAATTGCAATTACTGGCTGTCTATTAGTCAGCGTTCTCACAGCCTGTGCCCACGGGAGTAGCCGAGCGGTCTGGGGCGCCTCGTTACGGATCGCGCGGCCTCTCGCATCGGGGGTTCGAACCCCTCCTCGGGCATGGGTGTGTGTGTTGTCCTTGGGTTAATTTAACTTAGTTTAAGTATTTTGTATGTCAAGGGACTTATGACTAAAGTAGTTTGGTCCTATAAGAATTACAAACATTCAAACATTCTTCTTCACAGCCTGAAGGGTGAAATTTATCATGAAACAGCCAAACTCCAAATATTTCCCAAACCATGCTTGAATATAGGAAGCTGTATTGTAAGCTTCTTTTCTGGTTTCCGATACAAAAAATTAAAAAACGATTATTTTTAGGAAGCAATGTAAACGACGATTCATTGGACCATACCACATACTTCTAATCACCAAGTGTCTAGATTTCAAGATCGTGACATCACTTCTTTCGGAGCCTTGAGATGACTTCCGTTATGAATAATATAGAAACTGCAGTCTTCCGCCGCTCGGGTGTGTCCGTGTGCCCTAAGGCGCAGGGTTGCAGAGTGCGCGGTTGCTTCCCGACGGAGGTTCGATCCTCCCATGGGTACGAGTTTGTGTGTTGCCTTAGCATAAGTTTAAATAGTTTTTAAGGGACTGATGACCACTTGGTTACATAGATTTACAAACATCTAAACATTCCTGTAGTCTCTCCGTCCGTACTGCTTTCATCGGAACTGTGATAATTCAGTGAGTTCTGAGATTTTCAGTCATTTTTTCTAGGGCCACAACTGTTTTAATAGTGGTCGGTCGTCGTCATTTATCTTGGTGTTTCCACTGCTATTGCTCTTCGTCGTTGTTTTTCTGCCACGTATCGTTTGCGCTGCCATTACCCAGACTACTGTCGCTAGTGGAACATTTAAAAAGGCAGCCGGTTTCAACAGACTGTGTATCATGGAGTTGGCGTCTTTGGATGTCCGAGACGTCAAGCATTGCAGCGATAATTTGTATCTTTGAGTTTACCTTTGCAGAACGAAACGTGTGATACACTGCAGGGTAATGTCCAAGACTTCGTATGTCACTGGTGCACTTGCGAGCTTACAAACGGATAATTTTGCATTTGATGAAGGTGTAAGGACAATGTCAATAGTCCATATAATAGTTTATAATTACAAATCTTGAGCCGCTATGTGCTAAAGCACAACTCAAACAATTTTAATCACACACAAAATGACATTTATTCCCTTCAGGGCTCCGTGAGATATGGTTGGCCTGGTAATAAATTGACTACGTTCAAGTCTGAGGGGACGCAGCATTGTCCCCAAAATATGCAACAAAATATTAATATTAGCAGGCAGAAATGTTCACTGAAAGAAGGCTAAAGTTTATCTTTTATTCTTTCTTTATTATGTGTCGTTTATTTAGGCAAGTGTTCATAAACAAGAATGTTTAAGTCTTTCACTCGACTCCAGAGTAAGCCCAACTTACGAATTCACTGGAAATGTTTCTAAGTCCAGCAACCTCTTTTAGCTTAAAATTACAAGTCCGACAAAAAAAAATTCAAAATTCCACAATGAAAAATTTTCTCTGCAAATCAGCTGAAAATCACAAGTCCCACAAACGAAATTCTTCAGCTCCACACTGGGTGTAGAAAGTTTTAATTCCACAAACGCAACTCCGAAAATTATTCTAAGTTCACTAACTTCGCCGAAAGATTCTAAGTAGCCTATCAGGCTAGTTGCTCGACATACACATACGTCACACTGTCTCGCAAATCAAAATGACCGCCTCCTTAAATACACACGTAGCGATACTCTGGAGTCAAATCATGGGCTACTCAATACAAAATACTCCTTTTTCCACTTAATATGAATGGTAATATGTTATATATCAATAAAACATATCGACGGGACGTTAAACTCCGAGCTTCCTTCCTTCCTTCCTTCCCAATAAAACATAAACCTCTGTGAGAGGTACCGGGATCGATACCCGGCGCCTCCACCAAACAATGTCGCGTTGAAATGGAAGCAGGCTTGACTTCGAAGGCAACTGAACACAGCGCTTATACTGAAAGCAGGTTTATTACGAACTCAACATACATGCAGCACTAACTGCCGCTCGGGCAGAGTGCTGTGCTATTTATACACAGACAGAAATTACCAGAAATTAGAAGAACAGTTAACATAAGAACATGTAGTATTTACAAGTGAACATAAGAAATCTGTAGAACATTCTGGAATTGTTAATTAAAAAGAAAGAAATTTTCGGTGGTAGGCGGGATTCAACCGGCGACTTTCAGCACCGCAGTCGGTGACGCTATCCGCTGCGCCACGCCGGCAGTAGGTGTCGTGGTCTCATGCGGCAATATACACGATTTCCTTAATTATTTAATAAATACGAAGTTTTCGTAATGCTCGAAAATAACATTTCTGCCCCTTATGCAAAATCCCTGGTTTTGAGAAAAAAAAGTACATACACCATTTAACATTACTGAATGACGGCTAGCAATTGAGCCCTTGTTTGAACAATTTGCTCAATGCGTTTCCAAAATACATATTTTACAACGTTATTATTTAATAACAATATTCAATTTACTATATTTCAAGAACTATTGATGTGATTTTTTCTTTATTGTTATTTTATTCCCCTCGTGAGGCAGGCTGGCGACATCTGAGGCGCTCTTCAGACTACAGAAATTATATATCTAACAAAGAAATAACAACATACAAATGAAGTAAAAAAAAAGAAAGACAACACATATAACACGGTGACACAATGGAAGACGAGCGTTGCTTAAATGGAGTGACAGGTGTGCAGTATTACATAAAATCACAAGGCGACGAAAACGGAGAAGCACGACACTTAAGCACCGAGTCACACGGACAGTTAAAAAAAAATAAATAAATAAATAAATAAACAGGTGACGGCTGTGGAATGGCCGTTCGCAGTCGCATTAATGATTTACACTCCGACGCAGACGATGCACACGCAGATGATGATGAATGTTGCGGGTGTAGATGGGGAAGGATGTGTAGATGGGGAAGGGGGAGGAAGATGGAGGGGGAATAGGGGAGGGAGCGGAGGAGGGGCGACAGGTGGATATAGGGTGAGGAGGGGCCACAGGGCCGGGAGAAGGGGGTTGCATGTCCCCAGAAACTGTAAGGTGCTGGAGAAGGGATTCCAGAGGGACTGGCAAGAGGAGGGGACCGCGGAAGGAGGATAAAGACCGAGGGGGGGGGGGGGGGAGGAGAACGGAGAGGATCAGAGCTGGTACGAGGGATAGATGTCTGGGCGGAAGGCATCGTTAGAGGGGCGGGGGGGGGGGGGGGTTGCGGAGATTGCCACGGGAAAGGGTAAGAAGGGATAACAAATGGAGAGCAGGGGAAATAGACTGAGGCGCGTTTATATGATGGCAACCAGCTA
This sequence comes from Locusta migratoria, assembly GCA_026315105.1. NCBI lineage: Eukaryota > Metazoa > Arthropoda > Insecta > Orthoptera > Acrididae > Locusta > Locusta migratoria. Next base: position 146,125,181 of record CM048746.1, read on the forward strand.
TTGTTTAGCTTCAAAATGAGCCTACAAGCTCCTTCGTACCATATCGCAGTCAGCTGTAAGTTTTAAATAGTTTGTAAGATATTGTTCGCTCGAAATCGAGTCCTCTCCAGCGGCCGCTATTAACACAGTTCTGACTGCCGGTATTTAGAGTCACGTGATCGTTACACCTAAGCGATACTTATAAGATGTGCCGCCATCTGTCGGCCAGCTCCTAAACTGGGTCGACGCATGTCAGATTGACATATGGAAGCCGGCCGCGGGGGCCGCGCGGTCTGCGGCGTGCCAGTCACGGTCTCCAGTCGGGAGTTCGAATCCCCCATCGGGCTTGGATGTTTGTGCGGTCTTTAGAGTAAGCTAGTTCATAAGTAGTTTGTAAGTTTGGGGACTGATGACCACGTAGTTGAGTCCCATAAGCTCTACTACAAACATTTGTACATTTGAAACTTCCTGGCAGATTAAAATTTGTGCCGGAACCGGGACTCGAATCTTGGACCTTTGCCAAAAAATGTTCAAATGTTTGTATAGCTTATGGGACTTAACTACAGGGTCATCAGTTCCTAAACTTACATACTACTTATGAACTGGTTAATCCTAAGGACGGCACAAATATCCATGCCCGAGGGGGCATTCGAACCCCCGACCGTAGTGGCCGTGCAGAACGTGACTGGAGCGCCTCTCATCTGAAATACAATTACCCTTCCAAAATATTACACATTTGAATATCACTTTATTAAATGGTTTGAACACCTTAGAAATATGGTATACATTTAACAAACATATATATATATATATATATATATATATATATATATATATATATATAACAACAATGCAAAATATTAGGGGACTATTGATCTATTTGCTTAGCCCCCTCAAAACAACAAAAACAAAATAATAAAATCGGTTAAGACCAAACCTTTTTGTTCAGCTTGCTCCTTGGCGCAACAATGTTCAAATATACTGCCGCCGCGGAAATGTAGTTACACAGTTAATATTTAATTTATCATGGCTTTTTATGCAAATATATTCAGTTCCTGATAGGAAATACATAATATAATTGTTTATGTATAAATTTTGTGCTGTATATATCTATTATTTTATAGTCGGCCATGATATATTTAACAGGCAGTCTCCAATACATAGCGAAAGTTACTCAGAATAATACTAAACATAAAAACATTTATAAATAAAATGCGCTTTCTTCAGTTCATGTTTTTTGTTTCTGTGGTGGAATCTATTTTCTGAATCTGAATATTACTACCTCCACGAAAAACTGAATAAGGTAAAAACAAGTTTATTGCAAAAATATGGAAGTATGGTAGTTCATTTTTTTTAGATTGGTAACGTGTGCGAGGGTGAAGGTCGGGGTGAGAGTTTAAAATAGGGAAAGTTTAATTTTTAAAAACTCACAACCACCAACTGCGAACCAAATTCCTAAACATGCAAAAACACTGGAATTATGATTGCTACTGTTTGACTCGTTTTCTAGGGGATGATATCACACGTTCGCAGCTTTCCTTCCCTGCGTATGATTAACAAAAAAATTCATAATAAAGTCAAGTTCATGAGAGAAAAGCGTGTACTAACTACTATTTTTGAAAACACGTGAAAGTTCACTTTCTGTTGTTTATTTCACAATCTTAGAACCCTGTGGCTGATACGTCTGTACGTCGACACATTTATCAAATAAAGTTATAGCTTGTGAGCCCCCAGACAAAATGAATATTTGTCGCAAATTGTTTTCACACCATGTGCCTGTCTCAAACACCGTTCATGTTCATGCCTATGCGACGACACGTGTTACATTAACAAAACACAGTCACTTTAATTTAGTGCGATGCACACCTTGTTCCATCGGATAAATATTCACAACAAACAGCAGCACTCGATACAACTTGGTGCAGTCTACGACGAGCAACCACACTTGGCAATTTCCACACAAAAATCTATAGTCTCCACCTGGAGATCCACATGCCGACTGATGCAGAGCGACGCCGCCCAGCCAGCTACACCACCCGCTCCCGACTCGTCACTTCCTGCCCTGGCACGCGCTCGCGCGCGCCAAAGGCCCAACTGCCGGGTTTTTCCCTACGTCATCAACTGTGTGAGCTGTTGTAACCGACGTCCAACGTACAGCGCTCAACCAATACATTTCTAAAACTTTACTTAAAATCAAAATAATTACGCTACACATTAAACAAATTTCATATTATGTTTTTATATTGGTATAAACATCCTTTGCGCTATTTATTAACAATTGTTTAATTTCTTATATCACAGATAAGTGATTTAACTGAATATTTCAAGATAAAATACACAAGATTAATTGAAAATAAAATGAGAAATAGTTAATATATTACTTTTATAAACAAACATTGCCATGCTAGTTGTGTAACTGTCTTGTATTCATTGGTAATTTATTACTTTTCATTGTCAATTAAACATTACGCCAGACGTGACTATATCAGCTAATGTATTGTTTATTTGTCAACAGGCTATTTTGTAATGAGGGCCTTAAAGGTTCCTGACTGCATCGTATTATTTCAAATACCAGTAGTATTAGAATATTTTATTTCACGATGTGCACTGCACTGTGCCTGGCACTCGCCATTGTCCCTCTCTCCCCTCACCGGAAACGAACCTGGAAAATCCTAAGCTGGTACAAGCCACCAACGTCGGCCTGCTCGCCGCCTCCCCTCAGCTACAAGCACACAGCAAATCTGAACGTGGAGAATTTCTGCCTATGGCCTAACTATAAATGTTGTCACCCAACTGCGTACATACATTGCTACCATAATTAATAAGATTAAAATTGTGTAACATTTGGAGCATTGGCATGGTCAATGTTTGCAGTGAACTTCATACTGTTTAATTATCAAATGCTATTAATTACCAATATTTCTATTGGGAGGTAATCTCACACGTGGTGCAATGCTGCCCATTCGCTTCTTAAGCTGTTGCTGATTAACACTACATATCAATAATTCTAAATATGTCTTTTAATTCTATTATTATCGTACTGAGAGTTATCGGATTTTTAAACGTAAGGAATATTGAAATTTTAGTTATGGTGTTTGATTCTCTTCCATCTCCTGAGTCCATTTTTATAATTATATGTGCCCAATGATGATTCCCTGATTTTTACATTATTATTTGTGGTTATATTGTACTACAGTTGCTATCTGGGAAGGCCATCATCGCTTTGAGAAGGACGCTGTCTCCCCTCCAGGCCTATTAGGTTTTCCCTAACGACTGGTTTCCATTCACTAGGTCTTAACCGTCATTTGGCTCACTGCAGCTCCTGGCTTTCCCTCCTACAGCAAGCCAAAACTCGCTCATCACTACGATACAAACAGCTTCGCCCTATATCATTAATGTCGTAAAGTGTTCTGTGATATGCACACCACAGCAAAAACCTGTAAATAAATCATATGTGTACCGAATATGTTGTGGTTGCTGTTAGATCTTCTATTCAACCCCTGGACCTTTCGCACATATCTAGTTACACCATACATAAAAGTCAACAATTTGATTTTGTGGGGCCCACAGTGTTAAAAATGTCTTTTAATGACATATTAAATTTTAATCCAAGACACTGCTATTAATAATTGATAGCTTTTATTGTCACATTGTTGTTGGTACAATAAGCTTATTTCGGCTATTAACGCCATCCTCAGGTGTTGTGAGATTTTCGTCAATTCCGTTCGATATCGTTGGAAATCGATGTGTCAAATGTCTTACACTGTTGTTCTATTTTATATTTACGTATGTTTATGACTGGATCTTCATTTGATAATTGTGTCAACGATATTATGTAAACGTTAAATATCGTTGACGCAACTGTCAAATGAAGATCCAGTCATAAATAGAAGTAAATATAAAACAGAACAACAGTGTACGACATTTGACACATTGATTTCCAACGATATCGAACGGAATTGACGAAAATCTCAAAACCTGAGGATGGCGTTTAATAGCCGAAATAAGCTAATTGTGCCAACAACAATGTACAAATAAAAGCTATCAATTATTAATAACAATGTCTTGGATTAAAACTTTAATATGTCATTACACCATACATTTTTTACACCATGTACAAACTCGGGATTGGCGGCTGCAGTGGCCAAACAGTCTGCGGCGCGCCAGTCACAGTCTGCACGGCCGATACGGTCGGGGGTTCGAATCCCCCTTCGGGCATGGATGTTTGTGTCGCCTTTCATTGTCCATAAGGAGTTTGTAAGCTTAACAAACATTTGAACAACAAACTCGGGATTGCTGGAGGAGAGGACACGGTACAAACAAAAGTCTAATGATCTTCGGTTTCCACGATAGAGACCATTCATTCAACTGTATTATGTTAAGACACTGCTGGCTAATACATGCTGTACTAGAAGGTGGTCTGGTTCCTCCTACCGAACCATTGATGTCTGGAACGTGGCTAATACATGTCTGTGCTTCAAGACACTTCGTGCCTAACGTTCGGACGTTTCTCAGTCGGGTCTTCCCTGATCGACCGAGCGTAGGAGAAGGTCCAGTTGCATGGTCTGCTGGATGGTTCACTGGATCTCAACCAGTATGGTTTCTGGTTATGGGACCATTCCCGATATGAAGACACTGGAGCGGCGTCTTCATGCAGCGCAGTTACCAATGCGATTTCAGCTCTCATGTGTCAAAGGCAGCATGAATACACATTTGCTGAGCCACGTAAAATCCATTTCTAACATCTACTGTAATTGTATCTGCATGGTACAACGCTTATTACACTGCAGTCCGTATCATAAAGTACTGGTGAATATATAAGATACCCGCATTCTCTTCGGAGTTTCTGCACGTAAACTCGTCCACAGTGCACCGGTCCCTAGAAATAAGACTCGCCTGGACGGACGGCGAACCGATGCTTACCAGAGCAGCTGCTCGGCGTTTCCGCTGGGCGCAGCACTGTCGCCGCGCCTCTCTGTCTATCTCTCTCTCTCTCTCTCTCTCTCTCTGTCTCTTTCTCTCTCTCTCTCTTTCTCTCTCTGCTACAGCTTTAAGAGGAAAAGTTGCGAGATTTATCTTAATTTTCCGACCAAATGCGCCGCAGCTGCCACAGTGCCAAGTTGAGCAGAGAGAGAGAGAGAGAAGTCACGAGCCCCGCCTGTCTGCGAGGCGCGCGGACTTTGTCCTGTGCATTTAAACTCTTTGTGTATCGTCTTTTCTGAGAAGCAGTTTAGGGAACCTCACTGTCACAGAAGCTAGGGGATCTAGTATTAGTACGCTATTGTCTAAGTATCATTTCACGGTGTTTGTCTCTACTTCAGGCAACTAATTATCTTAAAAACGTCGCTTCTCACCAGAAAAATTACAGAAAATTATAAAATCGTTCTGGGCCAAAAGTCGGTATTACTGAATGCATATCTTCCCGCGCTACAGTTAATCATCCCTTAAGCGCCCTACTGCACACTACCTTGGTCAAATTTCTGTTTCCGATGTTTTATTGCATTTCCTGACTGTACTCCAAAACCTACCTGCGGTTTAACTGAACGATTATTTTCTATTCGTTGCTCTCTAATCACCAAATATAAAGTTTGCTTCTTTGTACACAGGTAGCGCTGACGTCCTTCTAGAAGGATGCGAATGGCAACATAGTTTTTCATTCTTGTATTTAAGAATTCGTGCGCAGTGTCATATTTCTTGCATAGCCTGGTTCCATTGCATATCAATTTTAGCTTGTTTCGTTGATTACAAAGTAGTTGGACACGGGAGCGAAGTTGAGGTTCATACAGATGATAATCAATATTTACTCATAGTTGGGTTTGTATTTCCTGAACATTCTTTAATTTTTGCGACATTTATAAGTATATATTTCATCTCAAATGATGTTTTAATAATAACTACTCATCACATTAAAATTCTCAAACATTCAGTTTGCCATCCTTCGAGAAAGAAGGGCGTTATTGCAAAACTAATGGTATGATTCTGAAAAAAAAAAACTCGTATAACGATCTTGTGCAGTCATATGAAGGAAATTAATAGCTTACGAAAAAAAAATTAACCAAAAATAATTCCGCTCCATCTGGCGACTAATTAAATGTTACATTTCATTTGAGATACAAATGTAATCGTTTGTGTTGTAATGGTTGATTTTAAAGTCCAAACGTTTCTTGAATTTCTCATAGAGGAGGTCTGATTACGTTGTCCACCAGAGGACTCCAGGTCACATGAAGAATAAAATGTATCAAGCAACAAGTTAAGAGTTCCAGTTACCGGAACCTTAAGGAGATTCACATCTAATAGCATGTGTAAATCCTATCGCTTCAACAATACTGAACAATTTACACATATTGCTGGATGAGATTTATTTTTATGTAAACTTACGTTATTGCCAAGATCGCTTATTGAAACTTTTACTTAGTTTGACTGGTTTCGGCGGTTAAAAGCAATAATACCATGAAATACGTCTCCATGGAATATAACGGTCCCCTCTCAGACAAAATAGAAATTTTCGTAAAACTACTATTAAAGTGGCCTTTAGTACAACTAATAAGCTACAAACAAAGCTGCGCCACAGAGTTGGGACAAACGAAGGTAAGTATGGGAAATCGGGGGTTTACATACTGCACTGTGGAGATTGTGAAGGCCTTTATGTTGGGCAGACGGGTTGGTCATTTTTTGCTAGGTTTCCTGAGCATACTGGCAACCATAATAATACTACCTATGGAGCACACATACGGACGAGAAGGCACAAAATCCAAGACATTCGTCACAGCATGAAGATCTTGTATAAAGCTCCCCAAGGAAAGAAATCAAGTATTTTAGAATATGCAGATATATAAACATTTAAACAACACTAAAATAAATATGTGCTCAATGATCAACTGGAGACAGTAACTAACAATTTCTTCAGCATTTTTTATTATGTACAGTAAGATCAAGAATCGCCCCGCGCATGCGATAGGTACTATTGCCAAGATGTAATTATGAGAAATATCACGACCCATGTGCGCCACCTAGCGATCAGTTATATAACTGTCTGCGCGTGGACAGATTGCTAGCTCGCAGAGTTGTATGAGATGAGATCTGACAATAACATGCGAAGAAAATGAACGTCTATAGTGAGAGATGTGGGGGCTATAACGTGTGTATTTTATTATCCGATAAACAATTTTTTGTCTAAATGCAAACCCGCAACACGCCCTACAGGCATAAGTAACGTATAATAGTTGGGCAATCACGTTTCAACAGGTACGTAAACCATCCTTGTAGAATGCGTTTACTAATTATGATTTTTAACGGTTCCTGACTAAAGCGATGCAGGTGCATTTATTGATCCTCTTCTTTATTTATTTATTTATTTATTTATATATATATATATATATATATATATATATATATATATATATATATATATATATGTTCTGATGATGGCGACAAGATCAATCGAATCGGCCATTACAACTAAGTCATCCGCATATGCGAGACTGCTTATTTGTTTTCACCTACTTTAATCACGCCCTGCCAGTCTACTGTTTTCAACATATGATCCATGAATAGTATGAAGAACAGTGGTGACAGGTTACAGCCTTGTCTTACCCCTGAAACTACCCTGAACCATGAGCTTAATTTGCCATCTACTCTAACTGCTGCCTGACAGTCTACGTAAAGCCCTTTAATTGCCTGCAGAAGTTTGCCTCCTATACCATAATCTTGGATATTTAATTTGCCGAAAATATTTTAATTAGCCTACCAGGCTACTGTTCATTGCATAAAAACTTTTCCATTAGTCTGTGCCTGACCGCGAATACTTTGTCTTTATATACACATTTTATTTGACAAAAAAAAAGCAATGTCCAACAACAGATATCGAATGAATGAATGTTTATGATAACTCAGTTAACACTTCCTGATAAGATGAGCTATTACAATCAGTTTACAACGGGTATGTATTGAAGTCAAAGGGCCTAAATTTCACACACTGCAATCATCAAATTTTACGTAGCACACGGCAACTCGAGAAGAAATTTTGCAAGTTTAACAGTACTCGCCACACTCGATAAATATTTCTAAGCTCGACCGCACTTATATACTCAGGAAACTTTTAAAGTCTCACTCTTCCGAAAGTCGCGCACAGACCGGCATAGCTTCGGCGTCGCGATGCTAGCCAAACACAGACTGCCCCATGTGAGCCTACTGCCCAGCCTTTACACCTGTCCACTGGAGAAACCCATACGTCACGAACTTCCCCATTGCCAACCCTCTCCAACATACAACGCTTTTGCCAAGTATACCGCACATTTAAAACAAATACATCTTTAAACTCTTACACTAAACATAAATAAACGTGGAATTGATCATCGTAATTAATATTTCACTCCATTACATTTCATTTCTCCTATGGAGCGATTAAGTACAAATTAATTATTTGAAGAAATAAAACATGCGTAAGAAGATTTGATCAATGTGATTTTATGGTATAGTCATTTTCTAATCCGGCACCTGCGAAGAAACCCTGCCATGATGGTCGTGTATCTGTCTGGTACTTTATGTTATTAACAAATTTATACAATCGTATTAGTGAATTGGGTTTTCTGTGGTCAATATTATTTTATGTCGTTTGTAAGCATATCCGGTGATGCACGTTGTTGAGACCTTTTGAGCCCTCGCTCACCTCTGTTTCTTAAGTGGTTTCTAATTTTTTTTAACTAAACACTAAATTGCCGTATTTTCATTGTATTAAAACTTTTTATATGTAATTAACAGGAGGGATGTCTGTGCGTTACTAGACGTGGTATATGAAACCCTTTCAGAAACTTCGTCGCACTTCTCTGTCTTAATTTTTTTTTTTAATTTAACTTTATCATACACAATACACTGTCGCCTCGCTCGTTGCGCGATGGATTTCCTCTGACGTCACGACCTTTCCAGGCGAGCGCTAAGCTCACTTACTGGTCGTCCGTTTCCGCCCCCCCCCCACGCACACCTGCTCCTGCTCTCTGCTGGCCAGCCCACTATGAGCCATAGCTTCACGGTTGTTTATGATTTTTCCAAATTACTGATTTATGCAGATAATGTTATTCCTATCAAAATCACCTGTCTACGTAGATATAATGCTACCAAAATTAATAAAAGAAAAGAGTGCAACAATTTTGTGCATTGGCAAGGTTAGTGTTTCCGTTGCATTTACTCTATCTTGATAAATTTCTTTGAACATAATGATTGAGTGCTACACGTTGGGCGGTACTGTCACAAATTGTATGTAAACTCTGGATATTGAGTGTTTTCAATACATCTTTGAATATTTCAAGACGAATGGCGACTCTTAATAACTATAAAAAAGATCCATTTCCAACCATTGTTACAAACATAACATTGCTACATGTAAGTCCACTTATAAATCATCTGTTCAAAGTAAAACACATGGCTAATTTTAATTCGTGCTTTCCCTGAGAGCTAGCTGAGGTGTAGGAGTTCCAACCCCCCCCCCTTCCCCGTCGCATTAAATCCATCTATGGGGGCCGTAGGCATCTTATGTCGAATTATTCATGATGAACAGCAGCGGTTCCATTAAAAAAAGCGAGCGACTTGGCACAGTGTTGCTGTGATTTCCTTAATTCGCTCCAAGGAAATACTTGTAAGGTTCCTGAAGATGGGAACAACCGATTATGTTCCACATCACATTCAAAACAATCCCAGCTTGTGTGTCGTCCCTGATGACCATGTAGTTGATAGGACGCAAAACTCTAAATCTTCCTTCCCACTCTTCTTACTTCCATCACAAAAGCGACACAATAAAATCGAACTGGCCTGTTTTTAATTGCATATTTAGGTTTTTGCAAATATTTTTTACAAAAAATAATAATACAAAATTAAATATGTAAAAACTAGTAATAAAATACAAAATATTCAAAACGATAGTACAACATTCAACGTATAAAAATTATAATCTAATATGAAATATTCTTAAACGTTTAATTCTATATTACGTGTTAAGATTTTATTATTTTTTCCTTTCCTAACAGTTAAATTTTTAGATAATTTACTTAGTCTATTAGGCGAACATTTTATATTGGCATAATTATTTTGTGGTTAATTTTTAAGTAATTATGTTTAATTTTAAGGAGGCCCTTCGTCCACCCTTCTGTCGTATTGTTACAATATTCGTATCATTTAGTGCAGCGACATGTTTTCTTATTTTATCTTCTCTATTCTTGGATTTAACATCACATCACATTTTTTGTGTCTCATACTTTATTTCTTCAGTATACAGACTGAGTCATTAACTATTACGTTCAAGAATAATTCCAAATGTGAGACAACAGCTGAAAAGTTTGAGAGGAAAAAAAAGTTTCCTGGGACAACGGGGCCAGAGTATGACGTAGGTTTTTTGTTGCTAGGTGGAGTCGCTTAAGAGATATAAAGCTCAACTTTGTTTCTTAAGTGGAATGCTACAGTTTGTTACTTATTTTCTGATATCGGATGTCGAGACGAATCCAATGATGTGCAAAAGTAATGTCTTTGAAGGTCAACGAAGGTCAAAAAGGTGGCATGAACGTCCATTTACAGAAGTTGTTCGAATTGTTGACCATTGGTATCAACGCAGAAGTGCAATCATCTTATCATGGATTGCTGGGTATTTCGTATCACTTCGGCACTTATCGAAGCACATGCTCTGACAGTTCTCTCTCTGTAGTTGAAACTTCTTTATAAACAATGCCTTTTACGAATCCCCACTAGAAAAAAATCCAGAGGCGTCAAGTCTGGCGAACGAGCCGGCCACGACACATCTCCGCGTCCAATCCAACGATTTGGGAATCGTCTCCGCAACTCACTACCAGCCATCAGTGAAAAATGTGCTGGACAGCCATCATGTTCTTTGTTCCTAAAGGTACTCCTTCCAATAACAAATCTAATGTTCCTTTCAGGAATGTGATGTGCATCCTGTCATTAAGGTTCCTATCGATGAAATAGTGCCCTATAATTCTGTCCCTCAGAATCCCACAACACATTCACCGACCACAGTCTTTTGTGTGCAACTTGCAGCTGCCAACATGGATTTTAAGTTGCACAATAATGTATGTTAAGCAATTTAACATTTCCATGGTTCGTAGATGTAACCTCATCATTAAATAAAATCAAATTAATAAATGTGTCATCCCTCTGAATTTGACGTTGAGCCCATCGACAGAATTACATGCGACGCATACAATCCGTACCAGTTACTTCTTGGTGGAGACTGGTGTGGTAAGGTTGATATTTATGGCGATGCAGAACACGAACAAAACTACTCTGCCTCATGCCATATTCCACTGCGATTTAACGCGAACACAAGGATCTCAAACCACATTAGGATGAGTACCAATTTCCGCTTCCTCGTTAGTAACTTCCCTTTGCCGAATATGTTTCCGATACGTTAAAGGTGCAGTTGATCTCAATTCATCATACACATATTTAGATGTAGGGTGAGTACGTTGAGGATATATTTCCTCGTGTAAGTCTCTAGCTCTCAATGAATTTCGTTGGCATTCTCCGTAATTGAGAAGCATATCGACATATTCTGAGAAGGTATACATCATTCACATCCGTTTTCCACCACCGCGGTGAAGTGGCCGAGCGTTCCAAGGCGCGTAGTTGTGGGGAGCGCCGCAGCTCGCCGTCGGATAGGGGATTTCCTGTCAGAAAGGACACAGTTCGTAGTAATCGATGGTAAAAGCATCGACTAAAACAGAGGTGATATCGGGCGTTCCACATGGTAGTGTTATTGGTCCTCTGCTGTTCCTTATTTAGATAAACGATTTGGGAGAAAATCTAAGTAGAAGTAGCTCTCTCAGGTTGTTTGCAGATGGCGAGGTCATTTATCATCTAGTAAAATCATCTGAAGATCAAAACCAGCTAGAGAACGATCTGAATATCACTATGGTGTAAAAATTAGCAATTAACTCTAAATAATGAGAAGTGTGAAGTCGTTCACATGAGTATGAAAATAAATCCGTTAAAATTTGCTTGCAAGATAAATCAATCAAAACTGAAGGCCGCAAACTCCACAAAATACCTGGGAATTACTGTTGCTTCAGATTTGAACTGCAGAGAACACGTAGATAATGTCGTGGGAAAGGCGAACCAGAGACTGCGTTTTATTTGCAGAACCCTTAAAAGATGCAACAGAACTACTACAGATAGTGCATACACTACTCTTGTCCGTCCTTTTTTGGAGTATTGCTGCCCACTGTGGGATCCTTATCAGGTTAGTTTGACGGCGGACATCGAAAGAATCCGCAGAAGGACAGCTCGTTTTGTATTGTCCGATACAGGGGAGACAGCGTTACGGAAATCATACAAGACCTGGGATGGAAATCATTACAACAACGGCTGTTATCGCTGCAGCGTGGGCTACTTACGAAACTACAATCGCCAACATTCTCCTCCGAATGCGAAAATATATTGTTGACTCCCACTTACATAGGTAGAAACGATCATCAGAATAAAATACGAGAAGTCAGAGCTCGAACGGAGAGATTTAGGTGTTCTTTCTTCCCGATCGCTATTAGAGAATGGAATGGGAGATAAATAGTATGAAGGTGGTTCAATGAACCCTCTGCCAGGCACTTAAATGTGATTTACAGAGTATCCCAGATGAACAAGCAGTATTCGGCGAATATTTACTATTTGCACGATATACGAGAGAGAATTTTCAATATGTGCTTCGTTAAGTGAAAAAGTGATACGGAATACTACTCAATCTATGATAAGAAGATTGCAGCACTTTCAAACACCTTCTGTAAACGGACGTTCGTGCCACCTTTTTGACCCTCAAAGGCCTTACTGTTACACATCATTTGATTCGTCTCGATGTCTGCTATCAGAAAATAAGTTCCGAACTTCAACATCCCATTAAAAAAAAAAATTGACATTCGTATCTCTGAAGCGTTATATTCCGGCCCCCGTTGTCCACGCAAATTTTGTCCCACAAACTTTTCAACTCCTATCATGCTAACGGAGTTATTCTTGGTGGCAATAGTTAGTGACTCAACCTGTATATTTTCGAAATTTGTCGGAATTTACGTACCATATTTAAATTTTTTGTTATATTTCTATTCAGAATTTTCTTGAAGCCTTCGTAACGTTTCTTTTTTATATTTTTATATCTTTATTTTTGTATAAAAACGTACCTTACAGCAATATACTTCTTCCCTAGATGAAATATGAACCTCAATCCATTCTTCGTACCTCCATTAAATGACATGCAGCAAAGAATATAACGGTAGAGCCATATAAAGAATAGGGTATTGGTCTGATTTCTGGAAGTATTCCCAAATAGTTAATTATGTCATCTTATCCACGCAACGTCCTTTCTCCATGTGATCTTCAGTATTTTGGAAAAAGAAAGAGAGAGGAAATTAAATTCAGACTGTCTGAAAACCCGCGTAAATGTACTTTTTGAGCCGTGTTATGCCCGTGACGTCATCGGACGCGATCCAACTCCTGCTGTCGTAAACTTCACTAACCGTGATATATTGTTTCCACATTCACGTTTCTGATAATTGTTTACAGATTTTGCGTAGTACCACACTGTAAAAATGCTTCTGTTAACACTCCAAATGTCTGTTTTCGTATGTTACAAACAATGAGAAATGCGTAAATTTGGTTGATCCTCGCTCTTGCAGATCGAATTATATAAAGGTCACTTCTTTTATTTTTGTGACGATAATTTTGATGTAAGTGAACAATCCATATTATTATATTAGTTCACTATAAATCGCAAAGGTGTGAAGTATTATTGTGCAGAGATTAGTGAGCTGATGTTTACAACTGCAAAATAGCTCTTCACTTGATACACCAACAAAATTTCATTTAAAATCGTTTTCTAATTTAGTTTGTGAAAATACAAATGACGTATTGGTTGTGGGTTTCAATATTTACGTCAGTAATGCAATATTTCAATATATGATCCAGAAATCTACGATTTATTAATTAAAAACCCCTTCTAAGTAAATCTGGTGAATGTAACTAAGTTTAATATTAGGAAAAATGATTACCAATATCACTTATAATTAATTTCTATTTCAGATTATTGCATCCTTCCACGATTTTAAGACGTACCGCAAAATTTGTAACGCAGGATACTAATGGTTAGTCTTCCAGCCAGCTAAAATAGAAATTGCCTGATCACACAAACTCACTCATATATCCAAGCAATGCAAAACTCGACTGTTATTTTTCTCACTGTTGGTACCTACGCGAAAATGTTTTTTATCTTATATTCATCCTTCTTTAGCCTCTCAAGTAACGATTTAATCTGACAAGTGTCTTTGTAACCAATCAGCACGAGAAAAATATATCGTGGTATGTGGGAAGTGACCAGCGCGCAAGCTAATTACGTATACAAAAGAATTAATATAAATCACAACTGTCACAGCATTGTTCCTCACTTTTCGTATATTTTTTACAGTGACTGCTAATAACAGTATTAATTTAAAAATAAGATGTAGTTGGTGAAAAACTAAGACTAAATGTAAGATATAATAGTTTTTTTGGACTATAGTAATTCTATTGAAACTAACAAGAAACAATTTAGTTTAAATGTAAATTTATTTTACTCTGAATCCAGTTTTCATATTTTTAATTTAAGGCACGTAATAATTTTGGTTGTTTCCGAGAAAGTTGTCACTAACAGACTTCGCAAAATTCTTTCCCATTGTTACATAAAACGTGTAAATGAGTCGTTCATCAGGAAAAAAAAAACTTAACTGTACGCAGAAAAAGGAAAAAATCTTGTAACTGTTGATATTACTAATATAATACACATAGCATCGTCTTCCTGGTGTGCTATGTCGTCACCAGAGTTTCAGACAATGAGAGAGCATTTTCGATGACATGATCCCCTCTTGAAATTTAATGATTTTTAAACTTAAATTAAAGAAAATACTTGTTTTGTAAGAATAATAACAGAAAATGCTTTTTGAATGTTATCATTTCGAACCATATTCTTAACAAAGGAAATTAGCGTATTCTATCTTTTACGCGTATGTGTGTAATAACGAAAAAAAAAAAAAATGCAGCAAGAGTTACCCGATATTAAATGTTGTACAACTCCTACTTCAATTTTTATTTTGATACGGCGGACAAAAGCTGATATAGGGCAGTGCCTCCCAGTATTGGTGTCCGGTAATAGAACCAGAGGGAGCTGTAGGTCGCTGGTGGTCATCAAATACATCTGTAAAATTTGGTAACTATCGGTTGAGCGGCGAGACCTAAACAGAGGGAACCCGTTAAAGAGGGAACACGTTACAGACAGACACGCAGACATTGTCAAATTGTCGTTATTTTTGCACATATTTCTGAAACTGTGCGAGATGCGAAAAAAATAATGGCAGAAAGTTGTAGAAACTTTTCTCCTCTACAAATCCGTTTATTCAACTTTCTTCTCCGATGACCGATAATAGCTTTATTTGCTCAAATTTCTGTGAGGTCTTATGTGACCAAACTTCGTGGTCATCAGTCGCTAGACTTACACACTAATTACTTAGCTAACTTAAACTAACTTCCGCTAAGGACAACACAAACACCAATGCCCGAGGGAGGATTCGAATCCCCGACCACAGTGGCCGTGCAGCCCGTGATTGGCGCGCCGCAGACCGCTGCGTTATGTGCAATTACAATTCGAGCAGTCATAATACCATTACAGGCGACCAATTTTTAGTGTTTCTGACCTAAAAAAAGGGACTATACGATACTGGCCTATGTTGTGTTTCCTGTATAAATGACAGTTAGTGACACCGTATTGAATTCATAAGCGAAGTGATGACAAAGATAAAGCTTTAAACAAGAACATTTATAAGAAAATTTTTTACTGTCATAAATGTTATATATAGACAGACTATTGTATAGTCTGAAATCCTCCTTCTCTTGTCTTTGTGATAGTGCTACATTGTCAGTCATTGTATAAAGAAAGTGACATCATCATAATATTTCGAGGGTCGTTGTTAGTTGTGTAAAGTTATTGTAAAATGTCAGATATGGTTTCAAATAGAAATGATAATGAGGATTTCGTGTTCCTCATGGTTTAATGCCATCCAAACATACATTTTAAGTATTGTCAGAAGTTTAGCTCCACCTGCAGCATCTCCAATATCGTTGCTGAATACAGTCTTCGGCAGCCATTTTTCGACTAATTCAAATTAATAATTATTAAACGCTTCAGAAACTGGAATCGCAATCAAAATAGGATTTTTTATAATTATTTTTCAGGTTGGAGTACCATCGCGGACGGAGATGGAAAAAGTTCATGTCTCAGATTTTAATGAAATTTACGTAAGTACGTCTACGGACTAAACAGAGTGCACTTGAAGTAACGTTGGACTTTTAATATTCAAATACGGCTGTTTATCGAGTGGGAACTCAAAGAAGTGCTTTGCATTGTGCCGTCGGATATTTCTTTGTTCAGCAATAGTTAAATAAGTGACACATAATTATCGTGCTTCAGATAATTTAGTAAGATAAGCCAATGATTACTAAAGTATTTAATTTAATTTTTCAATCTAAAGTTTCCTTAGCATATTACGTAATAATTTACGAGAAAAGACATGTTTAAATATTCTTTATTAAGATCAGTTCTTTGGCATATGCAATCAATATTACACAATTTAGTGCAATCATCAGAATTTCAATAAAATTTCAGTGTAAGTCTTAGGGTTGTTTTTTATTTTATTTTTTATTCCAAGGACACCACACCCACTAATGCAGATGCGAGAGGCATGATTAGACAATATGCCAGAGGCCAAACGCAATTAAATCACAGTTAAAAAAAATGTAAAGTAGACTTTCAGAGCCGCACGTGGGTAGCCGCGTGGTCTAAGGCATCATGTTACGGACTGGGTGGCAGCCTCCGATGAAGGTTTGAATGCTCCCTCGGCGTTAGGGCTGCGTGTGTTGTCCTTAGTGTAAGTTAATTGAAGTAGTTTCTTAGTAATGATGACCACAGTAGTTTGGTCCAATAGGTTTCCAAAAATATTTGAATTATCAGAACTTGTGCTTCACAACAACAACACTCGATACATAAACCCAGAGCAAGTGTAGTAACAACGCGCGAAAGAAATCACGCATCTGTTACCAGCTTTTTCTTCGTAACCAATAAATATTTGGCTACGTCATTTGCAATGTTTTACAGGTTTTATTTTCCATTGGTCTGCGCAATAAGCGAAACATGTAATAAATAACATGTAATTATCCATTTGATCGAAGTGGACCTCTTTATACCAGATTTAAAAGGGGAATGTGTTAGTGGCACGTTATTGCTGCCGCTTTTCGAACGAACAATGAAGCGTTGATTGCCTATTGCACTAGCTTTAATCGTTTTTTCCGCTCAACCTGAGGAACACATCAGTGGACAGGAAGCGATAACTTTTTTTCCGGTGCCAACACCCACTCTCGCTCTCTCCAGATCTAAAAGAACGTAAAAAATATGATGTGGCTTCCTCACAAGAAAATGACATAAAAGTCGGTATTTCCATATTACGACTAATGATTATTTAAACGTGATTGAAACCTCTTAATTTAGATTTAAGGGAAATCTGATAACTTTAATTAGGAGCGTGACAATCGTACACCAGGCTTTTTGAAGAACATATTTCATTCATAAGAGTAAGACGAATTTTGAAACTGTCAATTCCCTTCAATCTTACAACATACCAAAGTTTCTCTAAGACAGTTTTACAAAGTCATTCACCATAAATTTTATGAGATATCAGGATAGTGTCTTACAAGTCAAACTAACTGCTTATGAAACAATACACAGAAAAGTTACCAACACAATCGTCATAGTAAATAAGAAGCCCAGATTGCGTAACAAGTCCCACAGAATAACTTCTTATTAACAAATTACAAAGTCTTTTAATCTCCCCTACTCCAACTGTCACAGCATTGTTCCTCACTTTTCGTATATTTTTTACAGTGACTGCTAATAACAGTATTAATTTAAAAATAAGATGTAGTTGGTGAAAAACTAAGACTAAATGTAAGATATAATAGTTTTTTTGGACTATAGTAATTCTATTGAAACTAACAAGAAACAATTTAGTTTAAATGTAAATTTATTTTACTCTGAATCCAGTTTTCATATTTTTAATTTAAGGCACGTAATAATTTTGGTTGTTTCCGAGAAAGTTTTCACTAACAGACTTCGCAAAATTCTTTCCCATTGTTACATAAAACGTGTAAATGAGTCGTTCATCAGGAAAAAAAAAACTTAACTGTACGCAGAAAAAGGAAAAAATCTTGTAACTGTTGATATTACTAATATAATACACATAGCATCGTCTTCCTGGTGTGCTATGTCGTCACCAGAGTTTCAGACAATGAGAGAGCATTTTCGATGACATGATCCCCTCTTGAAATTTAATGATTTTTAAACTTAAATTAAAGAAAATACTTGTTTTGTAAGAATAATAACAGAAAATGCTTTTTGAATGTTATCATTTCGAACCATATTCTTAACAAAGGAATTCCCTTCAATCTTACAACATACCAAAGTTTCTCTAAGACAGTTTTACAAAGTCATTCACCATAAATTTTATGAGATATCAGGATAGTGTCTTACAAGTCAAACTAACTGCTTATGAAACAATACACAGAAAAGTTACCAACACAATCGTCATAGTAAATAAGAAGCCCAGATTGCGTAACAAGTCCCACAGAATAACTTCTTATTAACAAATTACAAAGTCTTTTAATCTCCCCTACTCCAACTTTTCAACAGAAATACCAAAATAAAATATTATTATGAAATTAAAACAACAAACTATCAAAATCTTTTATATAATGGATAACAGAATTTATACCAGAACGCAGGAAATTCCACGACATCAGATTTTAATGGTGCACCGTTTAGATACCTGCATACATTACAAGTACTTGGTCTACCTTAATTTTTTTTCATCAACCTATAATTATATGTATAAAATCGAATAATTTTAATGAAACGGCTCAAACCGAAGCAAAAAACTTTTAAAGTCCTCCTCAAACTATCTTTGGCAATAACTATACACTATGTTCCTTGTTGTTTTGTTGTTGTATTCAGTCCTCATACTGCTTAGATGCAGCTCTCCACGCTACCCTGCCCGCAGAAAGCCTCTTCATCTCCGAATAAGAACGGCAAACTACATCTTTTTGATCCTGCTTACTGTATTCGTCTCTCGGTCTCCTACGGTTTTTACTCCACACACTTCTATCTAATGCTAATTCCTTGATGTGTCAGATCGTACCCTACCAACCTATCCCTTCTCTTAGTCAGGATGTGCCACAAACTCCTTTTCTCCCCATTTCTGTTAAGCACCTTCCTCATTAGTTACGTGATCTACCCATCTAACCTTCATTCGTCTGTAGGACCAAATTTGAAAAGGATCTATCATCATTTATCTGAACTCCTCAGTGTCCACTCTCAATTCCCATCTAATCCTACACTCCAGAAAAATGCTTTCAGGAAGGACTTCCTAACTTTTAAACTAATATTGGATGTAAATCAAATTTCGCTTCTTCAGAAACGCTTTTCTTGCCATAGACATTCTGCTTGTTGTATTTCCTTTACTTCGACCACCCAAATAACAAAACTCATCTACTACTATTATTGTCTAATTACCTAAATTAATTCATTCAGAAACGCCTGATTTTCTGACACTACATTCCATTACACTTGTTTCAATCCTGTTAATGTTCATCTTATATCTTCCATTCAAACCACTGTCATTTCTGTTCAATTTGTCTTCCAGATCCTTCTCTGACAGAATTATTATGTCATCGGCAAATTTTATTTCTCCTCACTAAAATTTAATTTATTCTCCATATTTCTCCCTGCACTCCTTCACAGCTTGCTCAATATATAGATTGCACAATATTTGGGAAAGGCTACACTCCTGTCATTTTTCCCAACCATTGCCTCCCTTTCATGTCCTTCGATTCTTATAACTGTGTCTGGTTTCTGTACAAGTTGAATATAACTCTTCGCTCCTTATTTTTTACCCCTGTTACCTTCAGCATCTGAAAGAGTGTATTCCAGTCAATATTGTAGAAAATCTTTCTCCATATCTACAACAGCTAAAAACGTTGTCCTGCCTTTCTGTAACATATCTTCTAAGATAAATCGAAATGTGAGAATTGCCTCGCGTGTTCCTCCATTTCTCCTAAATCCAATCTTATCTGCCCCGAGGTCGGATTTCATGAGTTTTCCCATTCGCCTGTAAATAATTCGTACTAGTATTTTGCAACCTTGACATATGAAACTGATAGTTCTGTAATTCTCACAATTGTCTGCACTTGCCTTCTTTGGAATTGTTATTCTTATATTCTTTTTAAAGTCGGACGGTATTTCATTTCCCCAGGCTCATACTTCTTGCATATAGTAATTTCTTCATTACTGGCCTTGCCAACGATATCAGCAGTTCACACTGAATATAATCTATTGCAGGTACATTTTTTTTCTTTTTGTCGACCCGCGACGTAGTAGCCCAGCGCATTGAGGTGCCTGCGATGCGCGAGGCCGCTCCCCGTCGGAGGTTAGAGTCCCCCCTCGGGCATGGTGCTGTCTTTAGTATACGTTAGTTCGTAAGTAGTTTGTAAGTTAGGGACTTATGACCCCGCAGTTAAGTCTCATAAGCTTAACAAACATTGAACTTTTTTTTTTACTCAAATCTTTTAGTGCTCCATCAGATTTTTCTTGCAGTATCGCATCTCTTATCTCATCTTCCTCCAGTTCCTTTTCCATTTCTAGAATACAGCTTTTATTTCCTTGATATGAGCCCTCTATATATTCTTTTTCAGCTATCCCTTCTTTGCTTACTACTTACTGCTTTTCCATCTGAGCTCTCGATATTCATGCAACTGCATTATTCTCTCCATACGTTATTTTTTTATTTTATTTTATTTTTTTATTTTATTTTCCTGTATCCAGTATCTGTCTTTTCCTTAGTTATATGTTCTTCCACAGCGTTGCATCTTTCTTCTAGTCACTCTTGCTTAGCCAATCTGCACTTCCTGTCAACCGCATTTTTCCCTGCTATACTTACTGCATTTTTATGTTTTCTCATTTCGTCAATTTCGTATCTCCTGTGGTATCCATGGATTTCTATTAGGCCTTGATCTTCTACCCATATGATCCTCTGCACCCTTCACTACTCTGTCTTTCAGAGCTACACATTCTTCTTCCACAGTATTACTTTTCCCCGTTTCGGCCAATACATGCCTAATGACTCTGAAGAAACTTTCAGGCATATATATAACCTTCTTTAATAATGATTGATAAAAGTGTTTTCGATAACTTTACTGTGCTCACAACAAAATACTACCAGGCGTTCACCTATTTCATTCTTTTCCGAAGTCGATATTCACCTACTACAGGGACTGATAACCTTTGTCGTTTAGTCTCTTTCAGAATCAAACCAACTACCAACTAAGATTCCTTTTTTCCCTTTCCTACTACCAAGGTCGAGTCCCCAATCACAACCATGTTTTCCTCTCCCTTTCCCGTGTGAATATTTTCTGCTCATACGGTTTTCGATGTCCTCATCATCGGCAGAGTTGGCGTGTAAACTATTATTGTGGTCTGTGTTGGCTTCGTGTCTATCATTGCTACTATAACGCGTTCACTATGCTCTTCATAGTAACTTATCCGTATTTCTATTTTCTTATTCACTATTAGACCTATTTTTGCGTTCCCACTGACTGATTTTCTATTTATAATCCTGTCCTCGCCCGACAAGAAATCCTGTTCATCCTGCCACCGAACTTCAGTAATGTCTGACTTTCACCTATCAATTTCTCTTTTCAAATTATTTAACTTGGGATAAACGGATAGAACATTCCACGCTCCGATCCGCAGAATGCTTGTTCTTTCTTCATCATCTGCACGGCCGCTACGGTAGGGTGTTCGAATCCCCCCACGGGCATGGATGTTTGTGTCGTCTTTAGTATAAAGTAGTTTATAAATCGTTTGTAAGTTTAGGGACTGATGATCTCGAAGTTAAGTCCCACTCCCACTACCACAACGGACAGTTCCTCCGCCTTCCAGAACACATCCCACTTCCAACCTTCCCATGTCCTTCTCTTATCAGTAACGCTATGCATCACCTCCTCCTCTTCCACACAGGCTACACACTCTCTTTCCCCGTATCCCTCTATCCCCGAGCAGTCTACTCACTCTCCCAACCCTACCACTGAACTCCACAAAGGAATATCCATCCTGTCCCCTGCCCAATTATATCACCACCAAGCTACAGTGGTAGACACACAACAAGCTCCTACCTCCAGCAACCAGATCCCACTTCCCAAAATTTCCCACTGCAACCTGTCCCCAACTGCTTTCATTCCAATAATCTCCAAGAAACCAACCACAAAATATACCAGTGCAGATCCGGCCCCCATCGCTCCCATTGCTGGCACCTCCAATCGCTTCCCCACAACTGCTGTCGTAATGGACACCACCTCACCCATCTGCTAAAAGGTGGATCCTTCCCGTACCCATCCCAGTCACATAGTTGTTTACCATATCCTATGTATGTCCATCACCTTACCAAAAATTACTGCAGTCCCCATAGTAAATCCCCACAACTACTTAAACAGTGCCCCAGTCTCACCTTCCCTCCCACCTGCAACACATGTGGTGGCCTCCACCAAACCTACTCCTACAAATGTAAGGCCAAGCCCGCTCCCGCTCAGTATGTCCATCCATTCCATTGACCCTCCCTTACACTCCTGTGCCCTCTCCCACTGTTGAGGACATCATTCGTTTTGTTACCAGGCTCGTACAGACCATTCGCCCTCATCAATGTCCCCTTACCATCCAAAAGATTTCCCTTGCAGCACATTCTGTGATCCAACTTGAGACTGTCGCCATTTTTTCCCGAAAGCACTCCATCTGCTCGCTGTATACACATGAAACCTTCTCCTTGTCTACACCTCCATCGCACGTCACAGCTCCCCATGACATGCCTGTCCTATATATTCTTCTCTATCATAACTTTCACTCCCTTCCTGCCCGCCACCTATTGAAACATACCCTCTCCGCACCGCGTGGATCCCTTCTTCCTAAATGAGAGAGAATCCGAGAATCCGAGCAATCTTGAGCGCCACTTTACGGATCGCGTGGTCTCCCGCGTTGGAGGTTCGAATCCTCCTTCGTGCTTGGATATGTGTGTTGTCCTTAGGTTAGTTTAACTTAGTTTAAGTAGTTTGTAAGTCCAAGGACTGACGACCAACCTAGTTTGGTCCCATAGAATTGCAAAACATTTGAACATTTTTGAGATGTTCCTGCATCTCCATCAGCCTGTCAGCATCTCTATATGCATACTCCAATGCCACCAGCAACTCAAAAGAAATACTAGAAACCATTTGATCATGAAAAGACGCCGGGCTTGGGGCCAGACATGCACCTAATACCTCGGTCCCCATTAATTCCTCCAAGTACTGGCAAGTCTTCCACCACTTTAATGGAGGCGCTCTGCCTCCAACTACGCTCTCCTTCACGATGACCTTCCTGACTACGCCAGTAACCTGGAACATTTCGCCTTCAACCTTTCTATCTTTTCCATCCCCATCCCACATTTGACTACTACCTCTTTCCAACAATCCATGAGCACACCACCTCCGACCCCCTTGCTCGCCCCAAGCTTCCAGTTTTTGGACTACATTCCTCCCTCGGAACCAAACACGCAAATCTCCCCCACCCTACTCACATCCATCTTCTCACCAAACGCTACCGGTTATGACTGCCTCACCTAATGGCACCTCTTTGTCTGCCCCCTAACCTACCCCTGTCCTTGCCTCCCCAAACAATGCTATGATCCACACCATTTTCTTCCCCACCCTGTTGAAATCCTGCATCCTGATGTTCCCTAAACCTGACAAGCCTTTTTCTGGAACCTCGTCCTACCATTTCAGCACCCTCACTTCATTGTTCAGCAACGTTGTGGAAACCATCCTATCCTGCCACATCAATCAGCACCTCCATTAACACCAACTCCCTCTCTCCCAATGTGGCTTCCAACCTTCGTTTTCAGCCAGAAACTAGCTCCTTCGCCTCCAGCTAAATTCTCATTGCTTGTTGCTCTGCATTATTTGTTTCGTTAGATATCGAAAAAGCCTACAACAATGTATGGCATTGCGGTCTCTCTTTCAAGCTCTAAACCTATGCCCTTACCATTAATTATGTCTATACCCTCCCTCACGGGGATCCAGTACGACCTTATAACCTTTCCTCTTATTCTCAAATTCCTGAAGCACATCCGCATCCTATATGAGAAACACAAAACAGATTCATGTAATCCTCAGGTCTCTCCCATCCTCATGAATCCCTGGCCTCTGCAATGGTATCCCTCTGCATTGTATCCGTCCCTCCCTTCACATTCATCCGCTCCACATCCTGTCCCTGGGTAACTACCACCGCCTTCCCCATGTGTATGAAGCGACCTCTCTCTCTCCTTCCTTCCTGCTCCCTCCTTTCTGCCCTCACATGGTACCCTCTACGTCCCCCTTCCCCCCTTGAGTCCTTACGCACTGTTTCCGCTCCCCCCACCGTTTTCGCCTCCCATCACCTGTGGGGTCCGTGCGAATTTTGTATGTGTATCAGAGTTGTTAAAAAATGTTCAAATGTTTGTAAATCTATCGGACCAAACTGCGTGGTCATCAGTCCGTAGCTTACAAACTACTTAAACCTAGTAAACTAACCTAAGGACAAACACACACACCCATGCCCCAGGGAGGACTCGAACCTCCACGGCGAGCAACCGCGCGCTCCGAAGCGAGACGCTTTAGACCGCTCGGCTACTCCACCGCGGCTCAGAGTTGTTACTCATCGTTTTTAAAATTATTGCAACCGCTAACGTTGACACAATAAGTCTTTGTGTTTAAATAGTGTCTCTGTCTTTCGTCTCCGGCCAGTTTGGACTGTGCAAACACATGTTTTTTTAACCGCTGTGGAAGATTTTAGTTATGAATGTCAATAATTTTAACTCTACATGTTCTGTAATACGTCTCCATCTTTTCTCCATGTCACACGTTTAAAAAAAATCGCTTACCATCCTTGTTTTTGTATTAACGAATCAACATCATTAACATCAAGTTTTCTTTCAAATAGGCAAACGTTGACGGATACCTGTGGGATGCTGATACAAGTTTATGATGTTGCAGCAGTGAGTGAAAAGTGTGTGAGTGGTTTAAACGCTTTAGAGACGGAAAGGAAGTTGTCAAGAATGAGCCACGTTCGGGTCGACGATGCACAATCAGAGCCCCAGACACATCGAACGAGTGCTACAGATTCTTTCTGTTGATTGGAAGACTTCTTTATGTTTCACCGCTTTAAATTAGTGCTGGAAGGATTACGCTTACCAACGGTTACAGAGATCCAACAACGCGTGACCTTGGTGCTTCGAGCGCTTCCTCAGAAAGCGTTTTTTGACAGCTTACAACAGCTGTACAATCGGTGTAGCCAATGGCGATTACTTTGAATGCCAATACGGGTATTTTATTTGCAACTATTGTTTGCTATATTTCCTGAGACCATTCACGGAACTTTTCAGATGCACCTTGTAAATGTCTAATACATGGAGAGCTGAAATTTGGGCTAACTGCTATGGGTGGTTGTTTAGACATTTGCGACACATGGTGCAAAAATGTTTAATACGGTAACACTCAGACTCTAGATCTCAGTAGCGGATTAAAGAAATGGAAAGCAATTATTAGTTTAAGAGAATGTCATCTTAAGAACATCTGATAAAATTACGTTGGTTCGCAACGATTAGAAGGAATTCAATTGTCATACCCACAACTCGTAAGTTTTGTAGACAATGTTTAATGAAAATATGATTAGCTGAAGCACCGTACATGAACTAACGGCGAATTTTACGCCTACTCATCTAACTCTCAATCAGTAATATCATTTATTCATTTGAACCTTTACCAGACTTTCCCGTTTTCATTCGTACATTAACTCTCAGGCAAAAAGGTTTCGGGTTGAATAATGTAATTCCACTCTCTATGTATCATATTGTGGGGAAAACGCCATGCTGATACGATGACGATTGGATGTGCGATGTGTAGCTGTCATTCCTAGCCCGTACCTTGAACAATTAGCACGAACTTATCTTTCATTAGAAAGGTAGTCTTCCAACAGGCATATACTACGTTCAGACTGCGAGATGCTTGGTGTCTTTGGAAGCACAGCAAAAGTGAGACTGTGGAGCACCTCTGCAGATCCGTAGCAGACACACACACGCAGTACAGAAATTCTCCGCCTTCTTGAGATATTTCTTCTGAAGTTTTAATGACGTGTCGAGAGGGAGGCCATTACTAACACAGCTTTTTATTTTTACCTTGCAAAGTTCGTGACAAAAATTGGAAGGAACTGCGCATGTGGAGGTGAATAAAACTCACCTAGCAGTAAATGATATACGTAATACACACTACAAAAACTGCCTAAAAAAATACCCACAGGAGTGGTCCCGTATCATCCGATTTCGGTATACAGGCATATGTGAATATGAGTAAATGATTGCATTTACAGAGCTCTACAGTGGGTAGAAAATTCAGAATGTGCATTGCTCATGCTGCGGCGTTCGCGCCAGTTAACTGACGCTAGTCAGTTAGCAGGACGTTTACGTACAGTATGAAGCACCAGCGATGCCCGAAAGACATGTTAGCCTGTCCATCAAATGAATGCATTTGACAGAGGCTGGACAATGATAATGCGTGAAGCATCGTTGTCGTTTTCTGAAATTTCCAGACATTTGGACCATCCACGCATAAGAGTTACCCAGTTTTGGAATCATTGGCTACATGAGATCACGCAGACAGGTCGTAAAGGTTCGGATCCACCAGCAAACACTACTTAGACTGGGCAACGTCTTATGGTGCAGAAAACAATGCGGGATCCCATGGTTCCGGCACCACTGCTTTCAAAAGTGTACTGAAGACCCTACGACATAGGCCTATCGGTGGCTTTCCGGACCACCTCATTGGAGGCACTATGTGTTGGGATCTTCCCGATCGATATAACTGTATAACATCGGGCTGCCTTGTACTGGTCAAAGATGGGCAGTGTAAACCTGGTGAATTTAATAACTGGGACGCTTCTGAAAAAAAAAATAGAAAAAATAAAATAAAACCCAGCTGAGAGGCTGGAGAATTAACGCCTGGCAGTAGAATAGGGGCATAAACAGTACAAGTCGGGGAGGGGGGGATCCATTCATTCTTCCCCGACATAGCGGAGAATGAAATGCGTCCTACCAGCCATGAAATGAACCACTTTTTGAGAGAGCACGGCATATATACTGCTTAAGAGAAACTGCATGTGGGGAGAGGTGACTTCCTGAACACATTGTTCTATTCTGCGGGACCTACAGTGGTATCTTAGCAGCACCAGACGCTCACACAGAACAACAAATATGCGAGGTCAAAGAGAACCAGTGAACAGTACTCAGTATACTATCAGAAAAAAATGTCGCATGTAACATATGACACATACAAAACAAACAGGTCATCCAGAAGACAACATATCCAGCGAGCAAACATAGTGCACAGAGTACACCAGCTAAAGAAACGAAATTCGGAACACGTCACGGACATCTACATGGACCCCAACACAGACACGAACAGGGACAGAGATCATCATTTAATGACAAGTATGAAAATGTCATAGAATTGTCGGTTTTTATCACCGGCAAAACAGCACTATAAACTTGTTAATAAGTAATCACATAATAAAAGACCACAAGTATTCCTTAGCAGTTAGTGTAATATATACGTAATATTAACGGTGGTTGAAGGTTGACGACTAGATGATCATCCCCAGCGCTCAATCATCAAGCATCAAAAGGTGTCAGGCTCCGTCTTCTAATAATTTCTCATTCCTATCACCTTTATTCCATTAGATTCTTATACTTTTACTTTTTAACCCACCTTAAGTTATTAAGTGAGAGATGCAATTAGAATAAAAACTAGTGGGGGATCTACAACAAAAATCGCTGTATTTTCCTCTATTGTTTACTTCTTCTTAAATGGAAGAATCCTGATGTATATACCCCAAATTAATATATTCCATATAGATATTTGTCGCAGTAGTCACAGAAACATCATGTGCGCACACGTGACTGAAATGCGGCGATATGAGATACAAGAATGAGGTCTACATTATTCTTCTTTGTTATCTCTTCAAACTCCGGTTGGGGCAGGCTGCCAGAAGCATCAGCGCCCCTCTGCAGCCGAGCGTATTGACTGCAGTGCTTTGCACGATAGGGGGCACTTGTTGACGTTGAAACACGTCCACTGAATGTGTGGTCGTGTTCCACTTTGTGTTATTCATTACTCTGAAGTGTTTATCCGAATTTATATTGTCTGGGTCAGCTTTTTTATTTCTTTATTAATGATCAATGGTCAGTTTTTATATATGTTTTCACCCGTGTGATTCAGCTTGTGTGTTTGTATGAATGTGGAAGGTTTCTTTTAATATTGACTGACTGCCGCGCAATGGCTTACAGTCGCCGCCTCGCGCTTTAGGCAACGTTTAGTAAGAACGCAGGGCTTCGTATGTCGTCTGCACTGCGTCTGCTGGGTGGGCAGAGACAAGCTTACTTGGCAAGATGGCGTGGTGGCCATGGTAGAAAGAGGTGACAAGAGACCTCTCTGGAGCTCCAGAAGACGGTATTATCTTCTTCAGGTAGCGAGGGTTGGTAGGCAGTAGGTTCTGAACGCGCTATGGATCGCTTTTAGCGCGCCCTACATCCGGTGGGCGGAGGGGAAGGCTTTTGGCGTGGCCTGAGGTTAGACTCTTGCTGCGACCGCAGAAGTGAGTATATTCGAATCATGCTAAGAGGATGGCATGCCGTTAGAACTTTGATCGTGATCAGGCAGTCTTGGTTTATCAGTGATAGTTTTCTTGAGTAATTCTTTCGCTAGGCGAGGCGAAGTGTTTCTTACTTTACAGAGCTCGAGTAATTCAGTGTAAACTTAGTAATTGCATTTTAATTCCGGTGATGATTGTGTATCAGATTTTTCCCAAGTTAGAATACACGTGTGTGGCTTTCAGCCTTTGGGTAAACTTAGTATGTTTGAAATTCCATGTTGTGTTTTCAACTAACGTTTTCGCGTTATGTAACCAGATTTTATGGATTGATTCCATCTTTCCTGTTTTGGTGTGGCCGATTGCACCACGTGCTATCGTAACGGTAATTACTTCGGTCTTTAGCCATGCTTTTACAGACACTAGCTTTCTTCTACTTCCTTACTGTAAATTAATTTCTATCGTAAATTCTCTGTAATTCACTGTGGTACTTCAGTATAGTGTGCCGCTGCCTCCCTGCACATGAGTTTGTTTGGTGCATGGTGTGATTTTAATTGTACTTGAAGACACCAGCCATCTCGTCAAAACGACGCTGACGCTTCGTTTCACCACTGCTATCAAATGTTGCCCCATGAGTAATGTTTCGCAAGCATTATGCGCGTGTCTGTGAATGTGCTTGCCTTTATCCACTGTGTATTTGCAAATTTCCTCCCACGTTACCTCCATATTCATAAAAAGGCAAAAATAATTTTATTACGGGCAGCAACTTTATGATTTCATTCGCTTTTGTACAACGTGTGTGCTTTATTGTGCTTAATATGGTCTCCTCACATTTATTTGCTTCTTAATTTGTTGAATAGATAATGATTTAAAGTACCAAACCTCTGCTTTATGATTTCATGATCCCTGTCCCATTTTAATTATCTATTCTTTTTTTAACATTAATTTTGTAATTGTTAAAACGTTGGCTGCTCCCTTAAGGATTGAGCAGTTAGATACATCTCCGTTGCGCAAGTACTGTGGCCACTCGTAAAGTAATTTCGAGCAGCAGTGAGCGTTTTAACTTGCATTTAGTGATCTCTACTGCTCGAGATCTTACATAGCAAACTTAACAAGCTACTTTTAACGTGTCCATCAATGTGTGTGCGTCGGCACCTGAACTGCACCAGCGTGGTTTGTAAAATATGGGACCATTCACCGAACTTGCATCGATATCGATAAACATAATTTCTTTCCATTTTTAAAATCTTTCTCCATTATCCAAATTGTAGTGTTACGGCGCCAGAGGTGCGAGTTTTTCTGAGTGACGCCTTACCGGCCCCATCCAATTTAGTGAAATCTACTCGGCGACAAAAAATTACTTCTGCACATCTTGCAGTTTTATGTTTCTCTATCTTAATTATTTTATTTTCCTTATATGCCATAGTTCAACTTCAAATAGCTAAATATACTTTAAAGAGTTTGCAAAGTTAAAACACGTTGGGTAGGCTCTGCATAATGTTGATTTTAGCTCGGACATAGCAGAGT
The DNA here is from genome assembly GCA_026315105.1 of Locusta migratoria. NCBI lineage: Eukaryota > Metazoa > Arthropoda > Insecta > Orthoptera > Acrididae > Locusta > Locusta migratoria. The sequence goes on from CM048746.1 coordinate 146,155,503, forward strand.
ATGAAATCCAGAGGACACTTCGCGGATGCACCCTCATAGTGATGCCACTTCTGTCCTGGTGGACTTGACGACTTTTCATACCGAGTACTTATCATTTCGTTTTAAGAAATCCAGTCTCTAAGTTACAGCTCAAGAACGTCGCTTACAGTATGTACACACTGCCACAAAAATTCCAATCTCCAGACTTTTAAAGCCTTCTTCAGCGATGAGTCAAGTGTTTAAAGGTAGAGTCAGCTTAAAAGTAAAGCAATTTTCACGCTTGTAAACGCAGTTATGGCGTGTCTACCTCAGTTTGCGACTTACTTACTGACTAACCCTTGTATAATTCAAATGTTCAAATGTTTGTACAGCTTATGGCACTTAACTACGGGGTCATCAGTCCCTAAACTTACAAACTTCTTACGAACTACTTACGAACTAGGACGGCACAAATATCCATTTCCGAGGGGGGATTCGAACCCCCGACCGTAGTGGCCGTGCAGACCGTGACTGAAGCGCCTCAGTCCCCTCGGCCACCGCGGCCGGCTCGTATAATTCCTCTTATCGAGAAATGGATAGATGTGTTGTTCACGACAGGGGGACCAAACTGCCAATGTCATCACTTCCTAAATTTTCGGAGGGGAAAGGAATGAAGATAGGAAAGGAGCGGAAGGGAAAGGTAATGTATTCCAGCGAGGAAAGAAGGGAGCAAGACTGTATTAGCTTGGGGCCCGTGCTCACCACGCATCAAACTCTTGGGAATTTGAGACGGATGGGGAGCGAGCACGGGTAGACAGGTGGTTAAGGCGACCGCTGGCCCGGAGCGGGAGACCCGGGTTCGATTCCCGGCCCGACTGACATATTCACTTGTTTCACTTCAGTGCCCTAAGGCAGCCACTGTCAATCCTTTCTTTCCTAATCCTTCCTCCTCCCTCTCCTTTATCAATAACTAGCTGCTCCCCGCGGTGTTACCCGCGGTTCAGTAGTCAGACATTAAAGTGCCAAGAAATGGCATAAATAACTACATGACTGTTTGCGACATTGTTAGCACGGAATATATAATTGTCTTGGAACGGATGGAGAGCCAAAAATCTATTGCAATACGTCCCTGTAAACGACGTTTCGAGACTTCTTGTTCTCCGAGTATATGTAGAGATTTGTAGCTCTCGATACACGGGAGCACCCTACGTAGAGCCGTCCGTGCGAGAAACATGGGGTGGCCAGATGAATACCTGCCACTTTTAACGTTTGTCCTTGACTCTAGTTTGTAGTAATCGAGAAGGCCACTTTTAATGGGAACTGTAACCGGTTAACCTGGAATGGCAAGTTTGTTGGGATGATGGGAATTCGTAGTATTAATACAGTCTCTCTCTTGGCTGCACCGGTGATGATGGTGGCCTGCACGATATGCCTTCTCAGGTCCGTGATGCGTAACCTGGTACCATTGTATAATCGTGGTGCATCCAAGTTACGCATCAATAAAACAGGCACACCCACCTTCAGCTCCAACTTGTGGGACGGCTTCCCTGACAGTAAGTAACTACAATTACAACAATACAGTAATCGAAAACAAATGCCAAGTAAAGGAACAAAATAGGCAGCAAACCTAACGGAGAAATGTAACGAAATAAAGAACAAACCTAACGGAGAAAAGTAAAGAGATAAAAAAAGACATCTAACGGAGAAACGAACTGTTGAGATCCTACAAATGCAAAGCGAACCGACAAAAGAACTAAATGCAAACGTTCGAATGCTATAAATAATCGAAATTACCAAATAAACTATTATTCATTGAAATCCAAAGAGAATACAATTTTAAAGAATTACGATAACATCACAATGGTCGAACATCTATAACGTTTCATATGTTAACTGCAGCATACCGCCTGCCATCTGTTGAGTGCATTTGCTACTACTTTCGTTGCAGTTTACGTACGCTATTTATACGTGGCAGTTCGCGCTTTGTACACAAAATAGGGCTTGGTATCAAGATCCCATTCTACACATAACGTCAATGCTTTTTCTTGCAATGGTACTTAGAGCATATTTTATTTAAAGTCTTCAATTTATATACATACTTCCTTCATTTGATACAACAAATGAAAATGAATGCGGCATAAACGCCAACATTCAGTTTTCTTGTGTATGTAATTATATATCAGTTAAGCCGTTTTGGCAGTATCCAAGAATCTTTTTGAATATTCGAAAGTAAAAAAGATAACAATAACAAAGAAAAAAAATTCACTATAGCAGGACCCGAACCATTGCCCAAAATAACGGAAAACTATTACAGGACGCGTTAACCGTCGCGGCTAAACATGACATACTCTGCAGTACTCTTCTGCTGCTGTATTAGAAGCTTCTTACAACCGTTACGTATTTCTATGGATATATTTCAAATAAATAACTTGTAATAAACATTTTGAAATGTAGCCTATGTCCTAATCCGAGACATAAGAAAGCTCTATATGAAATTTCATCTATATCAGTGCTGTAGTTTTAGCGTGATGCGGTAACAAACATGCAAGCTTTCGCATTTATAATATGTATAGGATTTGCAAATTCAATATGGCTGCGAAGCATGTGTGGTGTCATGTCCGAAAGAACAGACACCACACCAATATAACAGGAAATTAACTACATTTATAACACGGCAAGTACACCTGATTCGAGAATAACCTGACTGCATATCTAGATCATTTCACCGTCTCTTAAGAGCACAGTATCGGTGAGACGTTAAACGCTACTCCTCTTTCCTTCAGCGATCATCGACATTTTACTCAAGTCCAACAGTAATCTTACCTTGCGTAATACTATCAGTCACTCTAAATCCTGTAAATGCTTATTGCACCGGATTGAAAGTGAGTGTAAGGTCACCACCCGTCATGGGATTTTTTAATTCAACCCTTAGTGTACCTAAGCACAAGACGTCTCATGCAGATATTTAACTTAGTACAGATGTGTTAATAAAAGGACGGAAATAAGAGTGTATAATATTTTACTGAGTAATATTTATACAGTCATCAGCCGAATTAGTTATTGTAAAGTTGACACTACTACCCACAATCTTTTTTAAACCTGCTACAGCTGTTACTATAAAACAACTAGATTCAGATAAGCAGAAAAGTTAGGTTTACCGTCAAATAAAAAGTCGTGATCTTTATAGAAAGCTATATTAACTTAATGACAAGGCAGACCAAATAAAGGTTGTTTACTGTTTACATATGACTCTGAATAAGAAGGAAGTTTTTGCATTTTACTAATAGTCATCAAACTATTTTTTGATTATGGGTTCCCCTATTTCAGTCACTTTTCTTACGTCACACATATATTCCATAAAATTGCAATGACAACTAATATTTAACCACATGTGGTTAAATATACTCCACATAATCATAATGAAATTTTACCTTTAGATTTTCTCTAAATCTACTAGTGACTCTTTATCTGGTACAACACACTTTTTTGCCGTTTTGCATGATATTAACAACATCAATTATCTACCCAAATACTTCAGACTATATTCAACGCCTTCATCATTTTCATTGAATACTACTGTTGTTTATTGCAAATGAGAAATATTAAAGGAAACTTTGATGTACTACTGAACTTAGGCAGTTCGTAAGACTTTACTACTACAAAGTCACTGACAATGATACTTTATATTATTTACTTATATTTGTATTATTTTGTCGTTTCATTACTTTACTCTGAATTAAATCGGAAATATAAAGGGCATTCTTATATTATTGACGGAGCCAAATGAAAAAAAGGCATTCACTAGTATTTTTCTACTGCTCCAGGCATCAAACAAAGCACTTCGAATTATTAATCGCAACAAAAAGATATTATTTATTTTCGTGTAGGACACTCGGATATTTGCATACTAGGATAGGACCCTAGTGATCAGGATAAGTTACGACTGCCACAAAGTTTACTTAAATTGAATGGTTTTTTTAATGCACTTCTTTTTGGCTGGTACATTCCAGTTACAAAATTAAACGTACATAACCTTGTTTATATCTCTTTGTCTAGACCTTCAGTTGTATAATTGCTCTACTTGAGGCATAACCGTCACCAGACGTCCCTCTTGCTGTATGGCATAATATTCTCTTTTTGGCTTGTACACTGTGCCTAAAATTAAATGCCACTGTGGAACGGACATTATCCCGGCATCCGAGGCTATTTTAAACACACTTGTCGCAGGTAAAAGCCTACAATCTGCCGTGGGATGCTGCCTCGCTTACGCTTCGTCACACACACACACTCACTGACTGTTGTTAAACCACGCTGCATGTATTAGTGCCTGTTACTATGCGCGCCAAACACTACGGTTGGGGGTTCGAATCCCTCCTCGGGCATGGATATTTGTGACGTCCTTAGTCTTCGGTAGTTCATAACTAGTTTTGTAAGCTTAGGGACTGATAACCCCGTAGTTAAGTCTCATGAGTTCTACAAACATTTGAATTTTTATGCGCGCCAAAACTTGGCGGCTTCCACATCAGCAACGGGGAAGTACAGATACTTTTTCATTCCACATAGCTTAATACTTCAGCGAGTCTTCCGAAGGAACGCATGGTGCAGTGGTCAGCATCGCAGATCGCTCTGCTTGCGGTCCCCATTTCAAATCCCGCCAAGGGCAGAAGAAATACATTTGTTTGTATTTACTATTTCTAGTATGTTCTACATGTTTCTTATGCTTGATGTACTTGTAAGTTCCAAAACATTATTTATATGTATAAATAGTGGAGCACTCCAAGCAGGAGGCAGTCTGTACTGAGTGTAAGCTTGTGTCAGCAATAAACCTGTTCTATGTGTAAAGCGTTCTGCTCTATTTTTTTCTATGGGACTTAACTGCGGTGTCATCAGACCCTAAACTTACAAACAACTTATGAACTACTTACGAACTAGGACGGCACAAATATCCATGCCCGAGGGGGGAGGGATTCGAACCCCCGACCGTAGTGGACGTGCAGACCGTGACTGGAGCGCCTCAGTCCCCTCGGCCAACGCGGCCGGCTGTGCTCTATTCACGACCAGTCTTCCAATTCCGGACCACCCGCATGTGACAATATATACCCTGGGTTTTGATCAGATAAAAGCTTTTTACATTTATAACAATAGACGTTACCACAAAAATGTCGAACAACCAAGATACATAAAATCATTTTAAGTCAACAAATAATCCCACAGAAGTTACAAAAATAAGATACACTCTATAGTTCAAAAATGTTCAAATGTCTGTAAATCTATCGGACCAAACTGCGTGGTCATCAGTCCGTAGCTTACAAACTACTTAAACCTAGGTAAACTAACCTACGGACAAACACACACACCCTTCCCTCAGGGAGGACTCGAAACTCCACGGCGAGCAACCGCGCGCTCCGCACACTATAGTTCACAAGAAGAATTTACAATAGATATCTCGAGCTTTTATATATATCCATTACAGCAAAAATTTACTATTAAATAGTTAAAAAATATAAATATATACCGGGTGATCAAAAAGTCACTATAAATTTGAAAACTTAATAAATCACGTAATAATGTAGATAGAGAGGTAAAAATTGACACACGTGCTTGGAATGACATGGCGTTTTATTAGAACAAAAAAAAGTTAAAAAAATGTCCGACAGATGGCGCTGGACAGCAAAACGTCAGTGACTGCGCATGAAAATCGTCTATAAAAGGAGCTGTAATGAGAGAATCAAATGCACCATCAGTCGCAGCATGTTGACGTTACCTGAAAAGGCGCGTTTAGTGAAGCTGTATTATCGGAATGGGGAATGTGCTAGTTCAACGTTACGATCCTATCGCCATAGGAAGAGGATTCGAACGGGTAAAGGTCCGTTGACAAATGCAGCTGTGGCGAGAATGATTTCGAAGTTCGAAGCCACGGGTTGTTTAGACGATAGACCCCGTAGTGGCCCACCGAGCACAAGGCGTAATGCTGCTGACACAGTTCCGGAAGAAATGGAGACTGTAGCGGGTTCGTCTATGCACCGGGAATTCAGCGCTCGTGCAGTAGCTCAAAAATGTTCAAATGTTTGTTAATCTATCGGACCAAACTGCGTGGTCATCAGTCCGTAGCTTACAAACTACTTAAACTAAGGTAAACTAACCACACAAACACCCATGCCCCAGGGAGGACTCGAACCTCCGTCGGCGAGCAACTGCGCGCTCCGCAGCGAGGCGCTTTAGACCGCTCGGCTACTCCATCGCGGCTCGAACATCGCACCGGCATTCCCTACACTAGGTTGGCATTTAGGCTTATCCTGACAAAATCCATCGGCATCATGAACAGTCACCTGGCGATTTAGTGAAACGGAGGGCATTTGCGGGCGTCGGTGGAGTAGCCGAGCGGTCTTCACCGAGAAGAAGACCATGCGCCCAACGTTAAAAGGTGGTGGAAGGCGGAAAGCCCCGATTGGCTGTAACTAACCTAGCGTCCCGTAACTAGATTACCAAGTACATCTTGGGTAGAACATCTTTGGTAGAGATGAGAAGTATCCTGACAAATTTGCTTACTGAGGGGACTTTTTTTTATTTCATTTTTTTTTAATTTATTTTTTATTTATTTATTTGTGGAGGTTGGTACACGTCTACCTTGAAGTGATGATCAGTGGTTAACACACACCATTATAGCCTCGCCACCGCACACCGCACATACACACACACACACACACACACACACACACACACACACACACATACGCACGCACGCACGTAAACGTAACACAACACAATACACATAGAAGCCAAGAGATGGGAGTATGCCATGAATAAAAGTACACTATTAAGTCAGTTTCTCAGACCAATGCCGTAGAAAAATAATAAGGAGAAAGCTCTCCATCTTACCTTATATTATGCAGAGTAATAAACAAGTAAAACTAATCAATAAGGCGGAAGAGCAGTCCCGTCTCAATATGACTGGTGAGAAGATGAATACGTGTAGTATAGACGCGCAACAGAAATCTGCGCGTCTGATATACGACATATGTACGTAATATTAAATCCGACTTGGCTTTCTCTTGTGACCATCTTCAGTAACAAAATATTTTTGAAACAGAAAGGCACTCTACTTCGTAGAAAAATATTTAATTGCACTGCGTCGGGTTCTCTTCGTTAACGTAAAGCCACACCGCACTGTGAATCACTCTGAAACGCAATCCTCAAAGGAAATGAACGCCCACCGCCTGAAGAAATCCGAGTCAGGCTTGCTACGTAGGGACTTTACTTCAGCTCCAGTTTGTGATGTACGGCGCTTTGATACTGAATGGGTCTCTTCTCTCAAAGCAATTCCTTGTGCGTGGTCAAGCTGCCCAGAGTATTGCATTTCGCACACTGGCGCCCAGACTCAGAATATTTTCAAACCACTGTGTTTACTGCAGACAGACATTCTTGAACTCATCCAGTATAGCAGCTGAAAGGGTTTCCTCGGAACTTGAAATAATAACAAATTTGTAACTTTATGCATATATTTTTGTATCGCCGAGGTAAAACTAGAACTTCTTACTTCTTTCAGGATCTATTGAAACAGGTACCGAAACAGGCCCAACACGCTCATATCGTAGCACAAATGCGATACATATATTCCTGTTTAAAGAACTCTGATAGAAGGGGAACTAGTTACCTCTGTCCTCATGTTGTCTTCCGCACCAAAAATATTGGCATGCAAACATAATCGCGCTCTTTCCACACACAACACTTATACGAAGATTTTATTAGCAGCAGCTCAATCTCACAGACAGTCAATATATATATATATATATATATATATATATATATATATATATATATATATATCGCCATGTGTCCTTTGTCTCCCAATAGCAATGTCTCTCTCTTAGCCTTCATCCCTTTATGTGCATTTTCCTTAGCACTGTCTCCTTTCTTACCGCATTCACTCTGCAAGTATTCTTTTCCCATTCTTTCTCTTTCACACTGTCACTACGTTTTTCTTTCTGTTGCTGTGCTGTACTTCTCTTCAATCACAATTCTCTACTTCATATGCATTCTTGTGAATATTTCCCTCGGAATTGTAACCCCTACAGGGAATCGTGGTTAACTCTTCCAGTACCGGTGTTGTTACTGGACAACGGCGTATTAAAAGTTGATTTATACCGTATTTTGTGCATCAGTCCTTAAAGTTGTATTTTTTTATGAACAAAATGCTTCAAGTACGACATTTTGCCGCTTCGTACGGTGTGTAGCCAATTCTGAGCCATTAATCTGTCCAACTTGGAGTTTGTGTTACGTTGCTGAGAGTGTGAGAGTGAGTGTGGTTCCTTTTATTTTATTCCAGCAGTGAATTGTCTTCTCTTTGGTGGTCTGGCAAAGATTATGCTAGCATTATTGATCTGTCAGTGTTAACTATCAAGGAAAAGACGTACACGTAATAAAATACCTCGATACAAAAACGTCTGTGTTGTGCATGAAATACATGACCTAAAAGTCAACAGTTCTACCAAAAATTTTTAAACACATTTTGATCTTTACTGCACTGTTTTAAAACAAAAACGCAGAATATTTTTTTTTTTTTTTTTTTTTTCCACCGCTGACTTCATAATGTGGGACTAAAGGGTTAAAGTTCGCCAATATGGTGCATTCAAACCCACAAAACTTATTTATGCTTTCCACTCATTTATGGTTCACATTTTCAGTGTTTCCTCTCTCTTTTACGTTCACTGCCACTGTCTCAATTTATCATTTTTCTTGGCATCGCGCTTCTCTTGCCATGTTTCTAGATCACTGTAACGTCTTTTTTATTGTTGTAATAAATTTAGCAACCAGCCATTTATAATGTGTATTATTTAGCCAAGACGCGTTTCGGGTTTTTACCCATCAACGGTTGGCGTAATTATAGTTTGGTTTCATGTGTAGATGTCAACGTGTTATGATACTTTTTCTTTTTGGCTGGTATTATCGTCAAGATTAAAGTTATTGAAATTTAACAAGCTGTGAAATATTGCGGTGAATATTAATTTTGAAAAGATAGACACTGAGGAAAACATGAAACATTCCGCCATCAGTATTTAGCGGTAATAGTGGTTAGAATAAAGACAACACCAGAAAGCATCATTACAAAATAAAGTGGCGGAATCCGTTCTTTACCTCGCAGGAGAATTCAGATTGGATCGGAGTCATCAGATTGGAGTCAAACCTGGATTCAAAATTTCTTCTTTACTATAAACTGATGCTTGGTTGCATAAGCTTTAAATACTAAAGTTTCAGGACCGTGTTTAGTTCCAGTTACGATTAGTGTTTAAAATTGCAAAATTATCGGACTTCGTTTAAAGAAAAAAAGAGTTACTGCAAACATTGAAACAAAATTAACACTAAATGTGCGTAAGTGAAATTCGCGTCTCGAATGTTCTTTCGCAATCGCGAAGCAATTTACAACAATGGCCAAGTATCATTTTACGAATTATGCTGGAAACAAAGATCAAAAAAATAATGAAAAATGGGGAAAGAAATTAGTTTTACTAAATATTCGTTTCAAATGAACTGTGGAATTAGAACAATTAACAAATTAGATGCTCACACTTACATAGTCAATGTGGAGAAACCAAAAGAGAGACGTCCGATCTGTTCAACAGTAAGAAGACGAAAGGCGAAGAGCGATTCGGTTTTCTTTCCAGCTCGTTCAAAAAAATTGAAAGTCCCTTATGAAACAAAATAAGCAGAGATTTACTGTCAGAGGGAACGGATGTTAGCGACAAGAGTCGCCGATATAATCTTAATTAATCTAATTAATCTAATTTAAAAAATAAAAGTAATGCTACAAACGTCAGTTTGGAAGCAGAAGATGGTCTGGAAAAAAATAACGAATGTTTATTCAATTTTCTTCATTTTAGCGTTATTACGATTTTCTGTGCCTGAGAGCACTTACAGTCTCTTCAGTTTTGCGTGTTTAATTTTGCGAAATTTTGTACTGTAGAGTACTTAAGTTGAGAGAACAATGTAAGTACTCTGAAACAAAGAATTTCGTAATATTAAACACGGGATACTTAAGAAAATTTAATAAAAACTAGAGGACCTGTGCGAATACTTCGCTCCGTTAGTGAAATGACAAAAAGTTGGGGAAGAATGGAAGTAAAGTTTAATGTTCACGCATAGCTTTCTTGAGAATCAGCCAATGTAAGTGTTTAAAAGCGCAAATGAAAGAAGTTGATCCGCTGAGTTTTGTTATGTCATGAAGAACTGCGACCCTTAATTAGAACTGAAGATATCGAAAAACAAACCGATTAAAATATTGATTGCAAGGACAGAAGGGTACCGCGTTTGAATAAAAATAAAAGATGGAGAGACTTAAGTTAATTGTGATACTTGATGACAAATCTGTAAATGAATATCTTTTGTTTAAAACAAAAATGAAGGAAATTGGCAGGGTAGTTTGCTCTGGTCGACTCACTAGTTTTCGTAGATTCCTTTAATATATAAGATCAGCTATTTTGCCCAGGCCACCTGCAGTTTGGAAATTGATTTTTTCACCTACACATGAATCCGAACTGTAATTACACCAAATGATGATGGGTAAAAAACAGAAACGCATCTTGACCCAATAAAACACACTTAAAAAGTTGTCGGTTTCTGAATTTATTAAAATAATAGAATATAATCCACAGCCACGGAGCTGAACAATGCAAGAACAAAAATTGATAGATCACTGTAACGTCTCCTCTCTCTTGCAGTGTCAGTATTTGCTACTCTATATAAGAGCAAAAAATGCGAACATTTTCGCATGCCAAAATGTTTGTTGTAGGAGGAATGATGACTGGGGCAGATGGCTCCCAACATTTCTGCCAGTCCTTAACACAGGAAGACATTCGCCTTTTTTGTGCTCCGACAGGAGCATTTTGAGATGGCTCTTTGCCTTGCTAAAGAAAGGTGTACTTGTACGACTTTTTTTTTCAACGTTAGTTGATCATATACGTACCAGAAAAGCGTAGCGAAGCGGATGATCGGACGTTGCTACTGTGCTACCATCCCACCATAACATCTGTCAAGGCCACGTTGTACACGTTAGTAACAGATAATCTGTTTGAAAGTAAACATGGCGACTATCACTGATTCACCCGCCAGGTGTGAGGTGCGAAGCGTCACTAGTTTTCTTATGGCAGAAGGTACAGATACAGCGAAAATTCATTGCAATATGAAACGAGTTTATCGTGCACACTGTGAAAGGGTGTCGTATGTGAATGATGTAGTAAATTTCAAAAATGTTCAAATGTTTGTCAAGCCTATGGGACAAAACTGCGGGGCCATCAGTCCCTATACTTACGAACTATTTATGAACTAATACTAAAGACAACACAAACTTCCATGCCCGAGGTAGGATTCGAACCTCCGACGTTGAAGTCCGCGATATCGTAGGAAATTTAAACAGGCGGATAAGCACGCAAGTCTATAAATAATGAAGGAAACCTTGTTTCGTGAGTTGGTCAAGTGCTTCAAGACAGGCGGGGGTTTGCCATCAGTAAGTTATCTGTGTATTTTCCAGACACACCTGGACCGTCGAAAACTTTGTGCACATTGGGTTCCAAAAGAGCTATCTCAGAGCAAAAGCACAGCGCATGACTTTAGTCCTATCGTTTGTCACACATTACGCTCATGTAGGGGAGCAGTTTTTGAGCTCTGTTGTCACAATGGATGTAACGTGAGTACTTTATGACAATCCAGAATCGAAATAACACATACAAACATTCTTCTTAAAAACCCGCATAGGTCAAACAAAGTTTCAGTAACAGGAAGATCATGGCTTCTAGGATCAGAAGAACGTGTTTCTTCTGGAGCTTATGGACACAGGTATTACAATCACCGCAAATGTGCACAGCCAGACATTACATCACCTGCAGAGACCCAGCGTAAAGAAGAAGGGTTATGTGTACTCTGGAATTGTTTTGATCTATGTCAACACGAAACAGAATACTGCTGCCATAACCAGTTAGATGCTAAATGTTTCCCTGGGAACTGATCGATCACAGCAGCGGAGCGGCCGAGCGCATTGAGGCGCTTTGGTACGATGCTCGTGGCCATTGCCCGTCGGGAGTTCGAATTCCCCCCTTGGGCAAGGATATTTGTGCCATCTTTAGTATAAGATATTTCATAAGTAGTTTGTAAGTTTAGGGACTGATGACTCCGCAGTTAAGTCCCATGAGCTTTACAAACATTTGAACGTTTGAAGTGATCGATCAGCTGGCATGTTGCCCAGATCTAGCGCCTCGTCTGCTGAAACATGGTCTGCAAAGCAGCACTTTCCCACCCATAGAGTACTACAAATTGTAGTAAACACGTATCTCCATACATTGGAGAATGACTGTAATTGTTATCCAGTATTTAGCTTGAGCACTCAGTAAAAACAAAGAAGGAAAAATTTGGAGAACAAATTAAACTTTAAGTTTCAGAAGTAAGAACACTGAGATCTGCCGATGAGATTGGGATTGTCGGAGAAAACGAGGTACTCATAAGAGCAGTTGATCGTGTGAAGTTACCGGACACTGAAAAGGACTTCACATGAAGATTCTGCAAACACGACGTATTTATGATGACAGATAAAGAATGTACTGTATCCATTAACATATAGTTAGTAAATATCAAACAATAAATCAATGTCCAAAGACTTGTCTGGATATGCAACAAAGATATAAATCTGAAGGAGACGCAATGAATCAAAATTTGTGCCACGGCCTGGATTTGAATCAGGGACCTTCTGCTTTCTTTAGAGAATAAAGTGAGAATGGGATGTTTATGTTTTTTAGCCTGACACAGTTTATGAGCTAGAGGCGACATCACCGGAACATGCACTACGGTACATGGGACACTAGCGAAGATTTATATCGATAGTGAGGGAAGCAGAACTCAGTGCTATTATTTAAATGCGAACCAAAGCTTTTAGGAGACAAACAAAGGGAAAGGACGCCTGTTTAAAAGCGAGAGTGGTGGAAGACTGAGGGACAAGAGTCAACAATAGTGGGGGAATATCCACCAGCAGAGTGTAAGACAGAGACGTTTGTGAGAAATGAGAAAGATGGAGAATTTTTAAGGCGCAGTTGGAAGATTAGCGATGTGGTCGAAGCATATTGGTTGAATAGAGCAAGCGTCGATTATCTGACGCCTGATTGGGTCTGAGAGGAGACAGAATGCTACGCTGTAAATGTTCATTGGATACTGAATAAGGAAACATAGCTCTACATATATACATTTGCGAGACGAAGCATAACTTCAGTTCTTCTCCTCACCGAAGGTTACTGTTGACATGCATACTTACCTACGTGGATACCTCAGACTATAGATTAAATATGAACAGTTTGTTCTACACTTCTGGCTGCAAGCAACTTACATTGGACTTGACTGAGAACACGATGTGGCGGAATTATATTACGTAATGAGGCAATATAAGTAGTAGATGACTGTTTTATTTGGGTAGCAAAATAACATCTGATGGCCGAAGTATAGATATAAAATTCAAATTGGCTCTGGAAAGAAAAGCGTTTCTGAAGAAGAGAAATTATTTGATATCAAATATTAGTTTAATTTTTTTATGGGACTTAACTACAGGGTCACCAGTCCCTTAACTTATAAACTACGTATGAACTAACCAAGACTAAGGACGGCACAAATATCCATGCCCGAGGGGGGATTCGAACCCCCGACAGTAGTGGTTAGTTTAAATGTTAGTAAGTCGTTTCTGAAAGCATTTGTCTCGACTGTAGCATTGTACGTAATTGAAACGTGGACGATAAGGAGTTCAAACGAAAAGATGATAGAAGCTTTTGAAATGTGATGCTACAGACGACCGATGAAGATTAGGTAAGTAGATCATGTAACAAATGAAGAGTTTCTCAAAAGCATTGGAGAGAAAAGAGGTTTGTGGTCCATGCTGACTAAGAGAAGTGATAAGTTTATGGGGCACTTTCTGGGACATCAAGGAATCGTCAACGTAGCATGGTGAGCTGCATCAAAACAGTCTGCAGACTGAAGACGTAACAATGTAACTCCCGATTCGCCTAGAATAGATAAGTTGGAACTTCATGGGAATCTTAGAAGCTCTAACTGCAGTGGCAGATCAGAGTTGGTTTAGAGAGAATTTCAGATTTCAGCAAAAATACGACAGAGACATCAATCGTAGAGACTCTGAAATACAAATAGACGATGATTAGATTAGGGCACTACTCAATAGAAATAATAAACGAGTTTTGTCATTTAGGCAGCTAAATAAAATGAAGAAGTAAAGCGGGTCTGAAATACAACTTGACAATGAGGAAAAATACATCTCAGAAGAAAAGAGTTTTGTTGAGAGTGAATTTAGATTTCAGTGTTAGGAAGCATTTTCTGAATGGAGTTGTCTCGAGTGTAGCCTCATATGGAATTCAGGTACTGGCGGGTTCCGAACCACTTACCTTCAGCGCTACAGTCCAACACATTGCCCATTACGCTACAGATAACAGGAATTGCATTCTTTAATCTCATACTATCAATAGTCATTGTTAACTGATGCTTATATGGCATTTGTAGACACTAATTATCATTTATCGTACGAAGAACGACGTCTTTATGTTAATTCTTTAGTGCGCCATTGCTTTGAAATGACAACGTGTAAGTTACAATAAGAAAGTCATCAAATGCGCAACGCAAGATGGCATTTGCCAGAGACAGTTCTGGGCGAGGAATGCCACGTGACATCTGCGAACGGCTGATTGTCGTTAATTTAATGGTGGGTGTCAAATCTCCGTTATTTTTGCAAATATCTCTCAAACGATACGAGATATGAAAAAAACATAAGGGGACAAAGTTGTAGAGAATTTTCTCCTCTAGAAATTCGTTTATTCAAATATCACATCAGTTGCACGGTTTATTTGCAATTAAAATTACATTACAAACGGCTTTTTTTGCTATTACTAACGTATTTCTTGTCCGAAATATTTCAAAAAGCGAGGGTCTGGTCTCTGGTAAGAACCAATTATGTCTGTAAAATTTGGTGCCGATCGGTTGAACGGTTCGTCCTAAAAAGTGGGAACACGTTACAGCCAGACAGACATAGTGAAATCGCCGTTATTTTTGCAAATATCTCTGCAACGATGCAACATATGAAAAACATAATAGAGCGAAGTTGTAGAAAATTTTCTCCTCTAACAATTAGGTTATTCAATTTTCGTGTCAGATGAACGGTTCGTTTGCAATTACATTACAAACGGCTTTTTTTTTATTACTACCGTATTTTTTGTCCGAAAAATTTGAAAAAGGGAGGTTCTGGTCTCTGGCAACCTACAATTATTTGTGCAAAATTTGGTGCTGATCGGATGAACTGTTCGTCTTAAAAAAAGGGAACACGTTACGGACAGACAGACAGACATACATACATACATCCCAAAATCGCCGTTATTTTTGCAAATATCTCTCAAACGATACGAGATATGAAAAAAACATAAGGGAACAAAGTTGTAGAGAATTTTCTCCTCTACAAATTCGGCTATTCAAATTTCGTGTCAGATGAATGGTTAAGCCGTTATTTTCATTTGAATTTCGAGCTGTCAAAAGACAATCGCAAAGGCCCACTTTTAGTGTTACTACCGTAACCTAAAGTGGGCTAATATTTTTTTTATACATATATGTTGACTGACAGAAGGGATTGGTTGAGGGTACGTATCCCTGATACATAAAGGAGTGATAAATTTAGAATTGAATGGAAGTGTTTTGTGTGTATATGTGTGTGTGTGTGTGTATTTATTGAGGGGGGCACTGAGGTGAGGGGAGGGGAACTGTGGAGACAGACCAAGAAATGAGTTCACTAAGTTCGTGCGAAAGTATGTCAGAAAATGTTCAAATGTTTGTATACCTTATGGGACTTAACTACGGGGTCATCAATCCCTAAACTTACAAACTACTTATGTACTACCTAACACTAAGGACGGCACAAATATCCATGCCCGAGGGGGGATTCGAACCCCCGACCGTAGTGGTCGTGCAGACCGTGACTGGAGCGCCTCAGTCCCCTCGGCCACCGCGGCCGGTATGTCAGTTAGAATCTGACAGAAGAGACACCACGTACATCTCACATATTAAAAGAATCTACGAAAACTATAGTCAGCCAGAGCAAACTACCCGGCAGATTTCCTTCATTTTTGTTTTAAACGAAAGGTACTCATCCACAGATTTCTCATCAAGTATTATAATTTACATAACTCTCGTCTTCCTTTTTCTACACTCAGATGCGATTTCCTTCTGTATATTTCTTATGGGGATGTCCTTGCTGTAAACTAAAGTCAGTCGTTAGGCCGTTCTATCCAATTGATTTCCTTCATTTTTGTTTTAAACGAAGGGTATTGATTCGCATAGTTGTCATCAAATATCAGAATTAACTTACGTCTCTCCATCCTTTATTTTTATTTAAAAGTGGTATATTTCTGTCCTTGCATTGAACAGTTTAGTCAGTTTGTTTTACGATATCTTCGGTGGTAATTAAGCCACCGCGCATTAGCCGTGCGCACTGGGGCGCCGTGCTACGGTGCGTGTTGTCCTTACGTCAGTTTACCTCAGTTTAAGTAGTTTGTAAGGTACGGACTAATAACCAAGCCTCTGAATCCGATAGATTTAGAAACATTTGAACATTTTTTGTTCTAATGCAGTTCTTTTTGACCTAACAACACACAGCGGATCAAGCTCTTACAATTGCGCTTTTAAACACTTGTACTGATTGATTGATTGATTCTGAAGAAAGCTATGCGTGAAAATTCAACTTTACTTCCATTTTTTTTATTTTTTTTTTTTTTTATTTTTTTTTTTTTTTTTTTTTTTTTTTTTTTTTTTTTTTTTTTTTTTTTTTACTAACGGTGCGAAGTATTTGCATGGGTATGGGTATGGATCGTTTCTTTAGTGCTGATGCCCACCAGGCCCGACCTCTCACGAGCGTCGCCGACATTCCACAAGCACTAACTGATTGTAACGGAACGACAAACGGTACTGATAGGTTTGGCAATTGGTTAGAGAATTTATTTTATCGTAACCATAATTCACATAATGAATAAGGTTAGTTTGAAATAAATAGTTGTACTTTTCAAATGGTGTTTCTTTATAAGCATATAAATGATACGTCATTTGCATGAAATACTACTATAAAACAATCACTCATTGCACTATTTGTCACTTACACGCAAAATTAATTGCACTTTATCAAAAAGTTCATTAAGGATCAGTTTTTTTAGTACATTCGAAGAAAGCTTTTGCCATTTCTGATTGACCTTTAGTATTTCATCAGGACGTGTGAAATTCTACAACTAGCAACACTTGTACTGTTAACTAAACTTCGCTGACGCAGTTTTCAGCAAATAATATTAATTATTATTCAACGGGCAAAATTAAGCAAATCGTTTGCCAGCTCTTCCTTATGCTTACTTAGTCTCGGTAAAATAATCGATTATGAAGGAACGTGTCTGGACAATGACTGTGGTGTATAAAGACTTTAACGCGGGTTATAAATTTATAGGTTTTAGTTATGAAAATTGTTCCACTAATATACTGGTTAGCCATACATGATAAGTTGGTGGGATCTCAGTTTACATATATTGCATGGTGCTGTTGCTTAACAATTGGTGGACACAGGCTCTTCTTCGACACAAAATAACATTTGCAAATTTCGGCGCCCCATCTTTCCTCTTGATGCGTGGTCGTTGATTACTTATGCCGTTCCCACAAAATTATTTATATTGACTGTACTTCACCCAAAGGTAAAATTCTAGTGTGCCTTGGATGATAAAATCGTTGCTGAGGAAATTTTGACATCGGTAAAATACTTACACATGTTACAATTGTATGCAGTGTTACAGATTCACCGTAACTAGGGACCAATCACCGTGGCCTATGGAACTTCATTTCGTGAACCTAGGACTGAGTTTCAATTTCTTCAGGGTTTTAATTTACTTACATGTAATCGATATGCGATACTATATTTAAAGAAATACCTAAATTGTTATCAAATTGGTAATAACAGATCATTTACATACTTTCAGTATTACATATCGTCGCCTAAACTTACCATTTCCAACTTCACATAATATAGGTTTCTACTACTATTTTGAAATTTGAAAATAATATAAACAGAAGATTATAAATTTTACACATACGCTGCTAACATAAATATTCACATTGCTAAATACAATCGAACTCATCACAAGGTCTAGGTTTGACATCTTTTAGATGTGTGTGTAATTTTTGTTAATAATTTCATATATATGGCTGTCAGTGTCCAATGTCTATGTTATACAATGATGTCACACACACTTATCTAACCAAAAAGATTTTAATAATTTGTTTCCATATGAAGTAGTTATTCATGCATTACTTTTTTATGCCATCAACGAAATAACAGTACATAATCACTCATGTATTATATCAACCGAAATTTTCGTGTGTTAATTATACTTCACTACATTGCCACTGAGTAATATCTCAAAATGTTTCATTTCCTCTCTTCTGTGGACATAGTTACGAAAAACTTAATGACTTGCAATTTTTTAGTTTTATTATCATTTATTATTATATAGGTCAATACGTTTATCCTTGGCTCCATACAACGATAATCGTTCTTCTTCGGTTTAGTATTTACTAAAGTTCTGTTGATCTCGACCTAACCCTATGTTTAAGTAACATATTATAGACAGTTGTATAACATTAAATAACTGTTAGATGTTTACATTATGTATTAGGCTGAATCATGGCTCTGGCCAACAATAGATGCTCTCTGTTATAGAGCTCCAATTATTGCTATTTTATAGTAACGTGTCAAAGAGAAATGAGCAACATTTCATAAATCTAAGTCTTGAAACAATTCCAAAACTGTTTTGTTTTTGCGTCAGTTTGTTCATTTAGTATTTCATCCGGCACTTTTTAGTTCCAGAAGTATATATTTTAGTTTTACTATAGGCCTAATTCTTTTCATTTTTATTTAATATTATTACACAAAACAACTCTCTGCAATATTAGCAACCTGTTTTAATGAAAAAAATATCACATGACGAAAGAAAGCTTCTTCAGTCGAGTCACATCCAGTCTATATATTTGAATTTATATATATATATATATATATATATATATATATATATATATATATATATATATATATATATATATATACACTTTCGAAAGTCTTCAGCCTGAGTCAGTCCATTCTTTGTTCTCACATCACTTTTTTTAAATCAGAGATTTTATAATCTTTATAATCTTTCATTAGAACTGCAAAAGCTATTTTGTTTGTCTCTGTGTGTGTACTGGAAATCTAATAATGGATTATCTTCGTCTTTGTCCAATATGGACGTTAGCAGAATTTGTGCATTTCAGCTTGTACACACAATGACAAGTAAATGTATTTTGTGGTTTCTTATTTATGTTATGCTATAAATTAAATTTCAAATTTTTATTGGCCATGAACGCAAATTTTATATTTTGTTACTTAATCTGATTTTCTGTTGTGTTTGTTATTTTGTCTTGTATTTAATTTTTCTCAATTCTTTTTTCTTGCAAGTTTATTCTTAGTATTCTCATATATTTCTTCTGCTGTGATGGAGTGAATATATTTACATGTGCTGATCTTTAAATATCCTTTTTAAACAGCTTTGCCTGCTGATGATATTTTAAAAAGTTTATATATCATTGCCCATAATTTTTTTAATATTTGTGTAGATGGTATAATGAAGTGTTAATTATTCTATCACAATATTATGGTTTTCTATAAATGCAAAATGTAAGTGCACGAGTTTTATTTTTAATTATTAGATCCAGAAATTTTATTCACTTATTTTCTTCTAGCTCAAGTGTAAATTTCATCTTAAAGTACATGTTGTTAATTTTAGTCTGAAAATCAAGCATTGCCTTACTATTAACATTAACCAAAATTAAGATGCTCTCTACATATAGTTTGCAATTAATAGTTTGGTAATATCAGTGTGCAAATAAAGAAACCTTGTTTATACATTATGAACAAATTTACATACCATTGTTCCTGACAAGGCGTTTAGCGCTGTCAATCCTTCCTGATAATGTATTTTGTTATTAAATTCAAAGCAATTGAAAGTGGTGAAACTTCCAACATTTTAACAAATTCATTATTTCCTGTAAATTATAGGTTTTTTAGTCAAATCCTAATATTCTTTCCTTCCTTTAATGACAGTCTGTTGTATTTAACAAAGTTGTTTTTAATTAATTGGATACATCCTATAAGAGAAAAGTTTGTATACAAATTGGTATCGGTACTGTCAAGAGATCTGAAGATGGACTGATTGATGATACTAAATTTTTTTTCATTACCTGTCAAATACATTTCATTAATTTTTTTATTCGCAATTTGCTTTATTTACAAATAGGTTCTGTTCTGTTATTTACTAAAGGTCTCATACTCTAATTTTCTTTGTATGTTTTATTCTTTGAAAACAATTTAAATAAAGCAACATTCATTATAATAGTTCCACGTTCTTCGTATTCTGAAAATAAGAATGAAGAATTGTCTTTTATTTTTTTTAATTCAGCTTGAAATTTCGGTCTTTGGTCTTTTTCTAATTCATAAATATCATTCACTGTGGAAAAAATCTAAAGATTTTAGTATATAATGTAAATCACTAATTATTAATATGGTATTGCTCGTGTCAGCCTTTGTCATGTTGGATATAACTGTATATTTTTAATTGTTGCACGTATAGTTTTAGTTCACTAATACAATAATGTAATTGCTTGTTGCAAAACTATTTCAGTATTTAACACTCTGTTCAAATTTCATTGTTGTGGCTGATTTCACTCAGAATAACTAATGAATTATGAGTGGTTTTAGGCATACTGCATAGATCTTCGGGAAATAAAGGCAAGGTGAGATCAAGGAAGGAACGGTAGACGATCTGCATGATGTGCCTAAGTAATTCTTACACGAAGAGAGCATGGTTAAAGTAACAATGGTGAATTCAATAGATCCACTTTCACCACGTCGCCTTCAATTCAGATTTCATACCCAAAAGTCGTAACTCACCTACGCATCTGTTCCCATCTGAGAACAGTTGGTGGCAATAGCTATGCATCTCGCTGCTCTTTGCCGGTGGTGCGAATTCTCCAGTGCTGGGAGGGAGGCGGGATTCCATTTCCTTTCAGAAATCTCCTTCGATCGCGTTCTCTCTCACCAGTGCCTCGTTAGTCAGACTTCCTCTTACCAGACGTCCCTTTGAGATGATGCATTCCCTTCCTTTCTATTCGCAGGAGACGACTGAAGTGCACATCCGTCAAATGTTGCAGCTTCCAACGAGACTATATGTCGTGTCGCCTCTTCTCAGTAACAGTATTTGCATACTAATCTTCCGTAGCTTTGAGACTAGACTGATGCATTAACATTTCGGAGGAACCAGCGTTGAGTTATTAAAGTAACGACCGTGTTGTCTACGACACAAATAACACAGTGTGTCTGTAATGTCATTGTGTATCTTCAAGCGGTCACAGAAAGCCAAAGTTACAAGATGGAAATGTGAAACCTTCTCCACATAAAATAAAACTCTCGAGGGTAGCATACATGTTCAGTAAAGTTCGATATGCCTTTCATTTGTCGTTATACACATCTAAACGATATTCCAAATCATTCGAGAAATTCAAAGAACTCGAGGTCTAACTGAGTGAGTAGCGTCTCTAATTCTCTCCTTGAAGTGACCAAGTATCGTTGATATGAAAACACTACACGTTGCTTCACGTATCCCCACGAGAAACAGTCTAGGAGGTTCATGTTCGGGAATCGTGGTGGCCATGCCTTAAAAACACCCACTTCTGTCCATCGCAGGAAAAATGTTGTACCCAAGAAATGCCGAACAAATCGGCGGAATGTGGAGGGGGGCCGTCTTGTTGGAAGATGGCACATTCCCCATAAACTTGAATTTGTGGCATTACATACAACTGCAATTTGTATAGGTAGTTGTTTTATTTCAGTATCTGCTCCGAAAAATAATACGGGAATATAATTTAACCATACATGAGGGCACACCAGATGTTGGTACTCACTGTAGTCAAGAGGATTTTCAGAACTCAAAAGAGTGACGTTATATCGATGTACATGGCTACGCACATGGAATATTGTGTCATCAATAAACACTACCTCTTCAGTAATTGTTCATCGTTGTCAATCTGAAGAGGCATCTTTCAAGCAAATACGAATCATTTTAGTCTATCAGATGGTTGGATAGTGTCTAACAACTACACACTGTAATCTGTAAAAAAAGAGACGTTTCTTTAAAGTTTTATGGCCTGTAGTCTTCTTTAGGTTTAATTGTCAAACACAAATGCGCCCTGATTTCTTGGGCTTCCTAAGTTAGGTATCAGATACAGTTTCTACAATTTCGTAACTTTGCGAAGACCTGCCAGACCATTTACGCTCCTACAATATGCCAACTTCCTTCATCGGCTGATACCATAGTCTAATGTTATTTCCACGAGGTTGTCTTGCGTATTCTTACGTAATCTTCTAGATACCCCGTCATATCCATAATAGTCAGTCTTGAGTTATTTAATTATTGACTTAATCTCTCCCTTGTCAGTATCACGCAGGACCCCTCTGGCAACAGTGTCGGAAAGCTATTTTCTAACAGAGTTATATGATTGCCTGTAGGAGATATGGTTCTGGGTATTCAGGCTAAAAGATTTAGAGGAGGATAACTAACTTGCGGTGAAATGGCCGAGGGCTCTAAGGCGCCTTGCTGTGGAGCGTGCGATTGCTCCCTGTCGGAGTTTAGACTCCTCCCTTGGACATGGGCATTTGTGTGTGTGTGTGTTATGTGTGTGTGTGTGTGTGTGTGTGTGTGTGTGTGTGTGTGTGTGTGTGTGTTGTTCTTCGGTTAGTTTAAGTAGTTTGTAAGCCTAGGGAATGATAACCTCAATAGTTAAGTCTCATAGATTTACAAATATCAAGTATTAACATTAACTTCCTTCTCGAAGTATCAGCTTCAAAAATATGTAATAATAAAAAATAAAAAAGCATTGACGTACGGTATTCGCGTTTATCTTAAGGAACGTGATTCATGATCTCACACAGCATAACATTGCACATGGCAGAATTTCATCCAGCATGGTGTTTCTGATTACGAGAAATATGACATAATATGTCACTGATTTAGGATGCATCCATCCCCAGGCAGTGACAAAATTACAGTTCATATCTCGACTACGCAGTATGATTATTTGATAAGAAATCGCTTGAAATATGTCCTTTCACGACCTGCTTGGATAATTCGAACTGATTCTTACAACTGCAAAATTAAAAATAGATGCTCTTCAGAAAGTAAGATATATATTACATAAAACTGAAAGAAGCGTGTATTTTTGCTAAACAAAATTCTGGCCCAGATAGCCAAGTGAAAGAAGTATCTTTACTATTTTTCTTAGTGGAACTGCACTAAATTTAAAAGTTGTGTGTGTGTTGTGGATGTTCATTAACACAGCAATTTGGTTTACTTATGGCCCTGATATTGATGTATATAATATTAAATAAGAAACAGTGCATTAAACTGATTATGTGCGCAACGGATCTTTTAACAAAACAACTGTGGCAAGTCACCATATGAAACATACACTGACTATACTCAAAACATTTGATTGCGAGAAAGACAATAAAAAACCACAAACCACGTTCTTAATGTTTGATTGCGGGAATTGTGTGCAGATCAGTACCTGATTATCAAAATTCAGTATCCTAATCAATTGACTGCAGTGTTGCATAACAGTCATTTACTATAGCACCAATACGAAATCTGTTCCACAAGATTACAAAATAAATACTGCACTTTAAATCCACAAATAACTAATTATCAAATTAAGGAAGTAGGTTAATCTTCTAACTACGTAAATGAAACAGGAAAGAAAGGTCAACTTTGTTACTTATTATTAATAGTTGCCATTACATTACTTACATAATACAACCTTTTCCTAATGACATCAAATGCAATTACCTTCATTCCAGCGGTGATAGTAATAAAAAATACAATATATATTCCAAATACAATCAAATCAACTTGCTGGCACAGCAGCCTCTGCTCTACATCGGAGCCATACACACAACTCAACCGCTCTGTCTGTATAGTCTATGGGACTTAACTACGGGGTCATCAGTCCCTAAACTTACAAACCACTTATGAACTACTTACGAACTAGGACGGCACAAATATCCATGCCCGAGGGGGGATTCGAACCCCCGACCGTAGTGACTGTGCAGACCGTGACTGGAGCGCCTCAGTCTCCTCGGCCACCGCGGCCGGCTCAACCGCTCTCTAAGCGAGCTAAACCACAAGTCCTACTCTCTCTCTGCGCGAGCTACAATGCTATGCAATACATGATCTTTGCCAAAGATGAAACTTCACAGAGTTAAGTACACATATCGATGCACACAGTAGAAGCGATATTATACATTTTCTTGCAATCAAGTTACTCGACACAAAAACAGAAGGTACAATATTAGACATTTTCTTACAAAAATTTTTTATGGGCACGTTTCAAATTAATTAACGATCCCCATCCATAGATCTTGAATAACATATTAAATGGCGGCAACGAAAACACGGGTTACTTTTCTCTCCTCCAGAATGGAGCAAGAGACAATATATTTCATCTGACTACACAATATTTAGAGAATAAATATATAGTGTGGGAGAATTTAAATTAGGACAAAGCTTTAACGTTTAACAAAATGATTTATTGTCCAAGACATGAACAACAAAGGGGGAGAGTCCGATTTAAATATAATAAACATACACCTTACAAAAGAATCCACATTTACAAAGATTATATTGCCCTCTTACTGCCCACCTGCAATAGTAGAACTAGCGTAATTAATAATTATTTTTCAGAGGGGAGAAGGGAGGAATTGATACACATTCTCACACAAATACATGCGCCAAGCCATGCAAGTACTCACCAGCGCCGAACACAAAAAACAGCAACGCCAGCAGCAGGATGCAGTATGGAACAGCAGGTTCACTCGCGAACCAATAAAAGAAAACGTTGTTGTGTATGGTCTTGCGGCGTTGGCTCAGGGTAACTATCAGCGGGAACAACGCACGTGATAGAAGTCCACGTGGCGTACGATATAGTCGCGAAGTTCCAGATAAATTTAAAATATCGATTAAATAGGAAAATTCGCCGGCCGCGGTGGCCGAGAGGACTCAGGCGCTCCAGTCACGGTCTGCACGGCCACTACGGTCGGCGGTTCGAATCCCCCCTCGGGCATGGATATTTGTGCCATTCTTAGTATTAGTTAGTTCATAAGTAGTTTGTAAGTTTAGGGACTGATGACCCCGTAGTTAAGTCCCATAAGCTATACAAACATTTGAACATTTTTGACTACTTTGAAGGACAGTAACAGGTGCAAACATGTAACGCGTTTCCCTGACATCCTTTCTGCAAGACGCTCGGAAGGCCATTTTTCTGCGTGACATTGCACTACCGTAATTTGCTGCACGAACTTGCCTCCTTGGTGTTATAAGAGGTCAACCTTTTGCTCTGGCCCGCCAGATCACTACACTACTGTAGCCGATCTAAAATGTGTGGCATACAGTGAAACGAAGTTTGCTTCGCTGTGAACCAATGCCTAAACCCCAGACGATCTTTGCAAACAGATGATAGGCGTGGATGGCTATGCTTCAGGATAGCATTAACACCTTATACTCGTCGATGGCATCTTGTGTAGAAGGTTATCAGAGCCCCCGACGGACTCCGACCATACAGTGCAGTCAATTCTTCGAAACTTATTAATGAACATGTTCCGTGAATATGAACATACAACTTCTAGTATTTTCAAGGTTTCTCTGTTTTCTCTGAACGTCAGTGTATACATACAAGTTGCTTCTTAAATACGCCAAGAGACTTCCAGAATACGATCTTCGGTGTGAATGTTTACCGATAGAACTGAGTAAATGTGCCTCAGACATGCAAGCACGTCTGATGGAGCGGACACTGCGGTACTACAGCTGTTAACCCTTTCATTCCCCATGTTGTTCCTGGACAACAACGTATCAAAAGTTGATTTGTACCGTATTTTGTGTACCAATCCTCAAAGTTTCATTTTTTTATGAATAACATGCTTTTAGTACGACATTTCGCCGCTTGGTACGGCTTTTAGGAAATTCTGAGGCATTAATCTGTCCATCACGGAGGTTGTGTTGCGTTGCCGTCTGAACGTGGCTAAGAGTGTGAGTGTGATTGTGGTTTCTTTCATTTTATTCCAGCAGTGAATTGTCTTGTCTATGGTGCTGTGGTGAAGATTATGCTAGCATTATTGATCTGGAAGTGTTAACTATCAACAAAGAAAATGTTCAAATGTTTGTAGGGCTTATGGGACTTAAGTACGGGGTCATCAGTCCCTAAACTTACAAACTATCTTATACTAAAGACGGCACAAACATCCATGCCCGAGGGGGGATTCGAAACCCCTATTGGTAACGGCATCGGGAATCGTAGCATAGCACCTCAATGCGCTAGGTTGCTACGCCGCGACTCCAAGTAATATAGTACCTCGAGATAGACGTCCGTCTTCTGCATGAAATACATGGCATCTGTTTAATGTTCCTTTACCTCGAAACGCACTTATTGTATGTGAAATATCATATTTTTATAGAAACTAGGTGTAGGAATGGAAGCGTTTGGGCACTAAGAAGGGCTGATTTTATATGTACTAGATGCAGTGCCGACATAACTTGGAATGTTTGATGTCTCCTACACAAAGTGATCGGCGAGGGTATAGATTTATTCCAGTCTCCCGTTTGTCAATATTCTCCATCCCCATCTCTCCATCTAACCTCCTCTCTCTGCTAATAATACATCTTATCAACCGCTCCTTGTGTCTGTCTACTCCTCCAGTCTTCCACCATGCCCCCCTTTCCTGACCCAACTCCTCTAAGGACATCTCTCTTTCAGTGTCCCACTCACCTCATTCTCTCCACACCTTCCATTCCGCCCCACCCCGTACGTCTCTCTCCTCCGTATATTTATGTCCCTCTCTCTTTCCATCTGGCCCTCTCACTACCAGTGTCTCCTTTTTCCCACTCTCTCTCTCTCTCTCTCTCTCTCTCTCTCTCTCTCTCTCTCTCTGTCTACCTCCTCTCCCCCTTCACTCTCCTCATTAGTATATCATACATATCCCGAGGTTGATGGCTCTTACATTATTTATATCCCTGTATTAATAATATGTATTGAAGTTTTCTTTCAATCGATTTACTGATATTTTCACACATATTTTGATTGTATCTGTACCGAACGTCGCCCCGTAATTTCGTTTTTACGGAGCTCAGTACTTATCACGTCACACCTGTGCCCAATACGTGGAATAATTTGGAAGATCATTTTATTGCTATATTAGAATATTGTATGCGAAATATGTTGCGTACATAGTCGTTGAGACGTAATAAAATACCTAGCGTAATGTAGTTATTTATTATCAGATTTATGACATATGTGAAGAATAATTTTTATTATATTGATGTGGTGTCTATTCTTTCGACTTCTCACGGAAATCCGTAATGGCAAGTGTAAGAGGGCATGAACGATATGGGCGCAACAGCCATAGCGTGCTACGGACGGGAGGCGAGCCAAGTGGTTAATGCGACCGCTGGCCCGATCTGGGAAACTCGGGTTCCATTCACGGCCCGGCTCACATTTTCGCTTGTCGCCATTTCAGTGCCCTAATGCAGGCATTATCAATCCTTTCTTTCCTAATCCTTCTTCCTTTTCTTCCTTTATCACTAATTTGCAGAAGAATAATTTATCACACGATATAATTTTGTAAGTCCACTTACCAGCACATGCATTTAATGGCTCCTAAATTAGTGACGTATAGAACTCGTAGTAAAAAAGTAACAAATTTAAACATCATACATAAAGCAGTATTTTTCAAACATCTCAAAATTTATGGAATCATATATCCTGAACAGTGTGCAGCACAAAGATATATATTACTACAAGTACTTATAAAATAATGTGGGCCGGCCGCGGTGGCCGAGGGGACTGAGGCGCTCCAGTTACGGTCTGCACGGCCACTACGGTCGGGGGTTCGAATCCCCCCTAGGGCATGGATATCTGTGTCGTCCTTAGGATTAGCTAGTTCATAAGTAGTTTGTAAGTTTAGGGACTGATGACCCGGTAGTTAAGTCCCATAAAAAATAAATTAATTAAAAAAATTATGTGGACAGTATACATACGAATGATGTAGATTAGATTGGTAGATCACTAATGAGGAGGTGGTCAACAGAATTGGGGAGAAAAGAAGTTTCTGGCATCTCCTAAGAGAAGGGACAGGTTAGTGGGATACATTCTGAGACATCAAGGAATCGTCGACTTAGCATTAGAAGGAAGTATGTGGGGTAAAAATCGTAGAGAAAGACCGAAGGAAGAATATAGTAAGAAGATTCAAAAGGATGTAGGTTGCCGTTCGTATTGTCAGATGAAGAGGGTTGCACAGGACAAGGTACCGTGGAGAGCTCCATGAAACCAGTCTGAGGACTGAAGACCACAACAACACATCAGTATACATTAACTACTAAAGAAGTAATCAGTTGAAACGTCGTACAAATACACACAACGTGTTACAATATGGTATAATCAACCATTAGAATTTTTGCCTCTTTGACAACCACCCACTTACACCCACCGCGACCAAATCATTATAAAAAACCTGAAATTCAAGGCTACTCCCCTGCATAAACATCATTTTGACGCAATGTTGATTGTTTTGTCTACATTTAAGTACACGTCTGTTAAATGTAGTTAATTAAATAATTTAAAAATGTCTACAAAAATTTGTGACTGGTGGTGACATCAACCTGTTCTATCAGCTTTGTTGTTCAAAAGTGAGGGACGACAGTTGTGAGACGTGTAAGACTAATTCACAGAAGTACTGCGTGTCTGTATGTCTCTTTCTCACTTTCTCTCTCTCCATTCCTCCCTCCCTTTTACAATAATACGATTACACAATGTGAAAACTGGAAATAATGTTAGTATTTACCAAGTACAAATTACTTCAAAAGGAAGGCGTGTTTCCATTAGTGAAAGGTGTTATCAAAGGAAGGTAACCATTAACTAATCGCCGCGGCGGAGTGGCCAAGCGCATTGGGGCGCTATGCTCCGGTGCGCGAGGCCGTTCCCCGTCAGAGGTTCGAATCCTACCTCGGGCATGGATGTTTGTGTTGTCTTTAGTATAAGTTAGTTTATAAGTAGTTTGTAAGCTTAAGACTGATGACCCGGCTGTTAAGTCCAAATGTTCAAATGTTTGTAAATCTATCGGACCAAACTGTGTGGTTATAAGTCCGTTGCTTACTTAAACTAAGCTAAACCTAAGGACAACACACACACCCATGCCCCAGGGAGGACTCGAACCTCCAACGGCTCCGCAGCGAGGTGTTAAGTCCTATAAGCTTAACTAACAAAACAAAATATAATTAAGCTCTTCGATAGCAATCGTTTCTTTGGTATCTATTGTTCCGTCCTGTCGTCGCACTGACCTCTTTAACTTTACATTTCCTGAAATATTCGTTCAGCAACACTCATTACATGCCCTTAATTTTGGATCCATTAATAGACAGTGTTGTAGGTGAAGTAAATATCGCCATTAGTTAAATGTGTCATGGAAGATTAATCGGCATTTTGATTTGTCCGCTGCTTCCTACCGCTTGCGCGCATCTCTCTGTTTCCTCCCAGTCTATCAGCAGGCCATATCGGCGAGCCATCGATTATAATTACGCGGCAGGTAAACAGCAGATCGTATTGCATGCACGACAGATGTAATTGCCCTTTAATGAGTCTGCGACGAATGCAATACTGCGGACATGTCGGCCAAATGCGCATGCAATCACAGCATCAGTCACCGAGATCACGGGTCATAGAGCATGAGCTTCCGCTGCGTTCACAAGGCCTGCTGTTCGGTGATATTCGAGGAACCGATTTCTCTCGTGTTAATGGACTAAACCTGCAACTCTACTGTATTTTCTGTATGAAGACTCCATAAAGACGATGCCGATCTAAACTAACAATAAAACTGTAAATGTAGGTCTGTAGTTTTCCACTTGTATTGTACTGTAAATATCTGTAGAGCATGCCACATCTGGTTTCTAGTGTTTTGAGCATGTAATTGTAGAGAGACTGAATGATGTTTGACTGGAGAATTTGCTCCCTTTGTGCCTCGTTCCAACTGAAAAGAACCACTACAAAATCCAATACATTTAGTCAGACCAGTAATTTTAAATATTTTTATACCTAGCCAGTCGACAGGACTACGTAACGTCATTGTGTTCACTTTTATATGTTTAGTGTAGACGTGCCAGTTCGAATAAATTGTGTTAAATTTACATCTCTTCCCATCTTCTCATTTAATCTGTATCTCCGGACATCCTTTAGGCCCTATTATGTCTATTTGGATTGTGGTGGCTTTGATAAAATTCATAGCCGGTAGCCACAGTTCGGAACGTGCGTTATCCGTTGCGAAATAGAAATTAAATTAATCAGTGGAACATTGATACCACAAGATAAATTTGGGTCATAAAATCTAATAATTAAATGGTTCCGAATGGTGACTGCAGACTAGGGGAGGAACATTTGCAACTTGCACGCAGGGTAGTTCAAAATGATAAAGAGGTCGACTTTAAGGGTTTAAGGTGAGGAATTTTTGTGTAAAATATGGACATCCCCCATCCCAATGACCCTGTATATACGTATATATTCTCTTTGATACCCCTCCGTCGCGCCGCGAGAGGTTGGGTCCAATGTAGACGACGGTCTGGGTTGTGGGGGAAGCGAGGGCGCCGCTCGCGTTACCGTCAGAGCATTTTGGCCGTGTCTCCTGCGCATGTCGGTTCTCGGTGTGCTCTCGAAGCATTGCGACTGACGTCGGATTCCAAGTTGCACTCAGTTGATATCTTTGGCCCCTGTTTATCAGATTCTCGTGAACCCGTATTTCTACAGGTTCTTCTATGACACAGTCGCAACAGCTGTCGGTACGGGAAGCACCCTGGTGTTCTCGATACAAAGGTGTAGTTTTTTTTGATTCTCTGCACTACTACAGCAGATTTCTCTGTCTGACCAAGACGGATATGTCTGATATGTTCTTCACACCGTTACGAGATACATCGCTGCGTTTGTCCAATCTCCTGTATATCCCATTCGCAGGCAATACTACACATTCCTGGTGTGTTGAGTTTCCGTCGGTCTTTTGTTCAACGAAGCAACACTTTCGTATCCGGCGGCGGTCGGAAGATGATTTTGATCTTCGATGTTTTCAGTAGCCTTCTAATTTTGGCTGACAGCGGTTCTAATTACGGAAGAATGGCGAGTCCCCGGTCTTCTTCTTCCTCCTCGCTCCAGTTTTCGGCTATTTTTCTCTTCATGAAAGCCTTCCTAATCTGAAATTGCGCATAGCCATTTTTCTTAACCTTCTCATTCCCACATTATGAATTCAGCTTTTCCTGTAATAATATAGCGCACTAACCCCAAAATATGGGTTTAAAATGTTTGATCGAACTATTGTTTTTTATGACATGTATTTCTAGCACAAACAGACGTTTGTATCGAGGTATTTTATTACTTGGGAAATTATTTTGTTGCCACTGTCACATAAATAATGCTAACATATTCTTCACCACAGTACCAAATACAAGAGAGTTCACTGCTGAAATAAAATAAGATGTACCACTCTCCTCCTCACATTCACAGCCACGTCCAGACGGCAAGGTAACACAACCTCCAATACGGATACATTAATGCCTCAGATTTGGCTACATGCCTCATCAAAACGTCGTACTAGAAGACCACGTGAGAGTAGCCGAGTGGTCTGGAACGCCACTTTACGGATCGCGAGGCGTCCCGCGTCGGAGGTTCGTATCCTACCTCGGGCATGGATGTGTGTGTTTCCTTAGGTTAGTTTAACTTAGTTTAAGTAGTTTGTAAGTCTAGGGTCTTATGACCAGAGTAGTTTACTCACATATAATTACAAACAATTGGACGTACTAGAAGCATGTTGTTCATAAATAACAATTTGACTTTAAGGACTGATACAAAAAATACGGTATAAATCACCTTTTAATTCGTTGTTGTCGAGGACCAGTACTGGGAATGAAAGGGTTAACTCCCAAGGTGCTATGCATGCTATGCTATGACGTTTCCAGTAAGACTGGGAATCTGTGGATTTGCCACAGTCAGCTAGTTTCAATTTTCCTTATAGTAATAGCGAATACTGTGTCGCATCCTAAGTGTTAATGGTTCTTAGTGTCTGCAATGAATCAGTGTAGCTTTCGGGTAACTGCTTACTGAACAGTAATTTTGTTTATACAAGGTTAAAATTCACATGCAAAAGTTAAACCAATATGTGCGCTATTAGTTTTAAATGGGTGTACCAAATTTCACTGGATGCTTGATAATAACAGGAATAGGGGGTATTCCTTTCAACATGTTCTAAATTTTTCAAATAACTTGAGGGAGGATAGCGTTAGAAACAGTGTGATCTATGGAAGCCAAACGAAGATAATTTCTAGTAATTTAAAGTTGATTTCACAAATCAGGATGCTTATAAACGTGAAGTAATAACGATAGGCGTTATTTGGACCCCTTGCCCTATTAGCTGTCTTCCTTTCTTTACGGCAAACTTAAATTTATCCATTTCTACGAACTAGTAAACACGATACACCTCACCCTCAACATAAAGAACTCACTTGTAGAACCGGGAAATCCTTGATTCATAAGGAACCAGGGTTTGATATTTTCCTTGAGCAACTTCCGACAATCTTTACTGAAGCAGGAAACGTTCTCAGGTGAAGTATATTCCCCCGCTCGCTTGATTTATACGAGCCTAAGTACATTCTCCTTTTAATTAATCCGACTCACTGCAAGTAGTATGTTTCAAAACAAATAAAGTTTAACCAAAGTCTTCGTAATATGTAGCAACAGAGAGAACACGTATCGTATCCATTTCGCGAAATGAAAATTACGGCGTACGTATGTGTGAGTGTGTATGTGTGTGTGTGTGAGAGAGAGAGAGAGAGAGAGAGAGTTTGTAACAAATGAGCCTCCTTGCTGTTTGACGTCCGCCGCGCGTCGCGGGCTAGTCTAATAACGCAGGGGCGCGTGCTCTGTTTCCCTCAGTGGCGTCGCATTATGACTCGCACTGCCTGATGGCCTTTTAAGTGCGTCGTAAAAGACAGCCTTGGAGGGCGCATAACGACAGCTTTATTGCACCACTCCCAACCAAGTGCACTTAATGTACGTAAATATCCGCGCCCCTGATCAGGTGAGACGTTGCCTTTCATGTGTCAGGATCAACACGGGTTACAGCTTAAGACACCGTCGAGAGTAATATCCCACAGGTGGCACATAACTTGCGTCTAAGTGAGTGAGACCTCACAACCAAAGGACAGCATCTTTATAGAGGTCAGTGCTTTCCTTGTTGCGAGACATCAGTAACGTTCACCGAGCACTAATTACGACGCTACAGGCAACTTTTGACATTCTTTGGTCGTCAGAAAGATGTGTGGTCTTGAACAAAAACTTAGGCGGACCGTTTTCTTGAGAACAATGAAATAGGTTAATGGTGAATGGAACATGTTTTGGTGCAAGTGAAATGCTACACATCGTTTCTACTCTCAAATGTTTATTTTTCTATCACATTCATTCAACCCTACGACGACAGAGTTACGTGTTTTTATGTTATGCAGGAAACCAACGTAGGCAAAAGGTTTCTGAACTTATGTATTTAGCTGATGATACACGTTAACCGCTTAACATAAAATCCCGAGTATACTTGTTTTTTAATTCTGACTAATAAAACGCCGAGTTTACTCGGGCTTATCATTTCCGAGCGGCACACATTTTAAAAGGCCGAATTTACTCGTTCTATTTAGTGTTTTGGCAATTCATTGATATAGTTGGTAGATGTCGCTGTGTACTGTTATTCCGAAATTCATATTTCTGCCAATAGGTGTCTCTGAATCAGGCACACTAGCAGTCATTGCTACAACGTGTTCTTGCAGTTTTCCTATTACTTTCTAACGTTTTATGAGAATGGAGAGTGAATATGATTTTGATATTGAATTTAGTGGGTCTGAGAGTTCTGAAGATAGCTATGAAGACTGTTCGGAAGAAGAAAGTGATGATTCAGGTACTTCTGATTGTGACATTGCGAGTGCCAGAGTCTGCTGCGAGATAGATCCATTAAGGCCACTGTCACCTGCTCCACCGCGTTTTCCATTTACAGGTAAACCTGAAATCAATTTTGAACCCTGCATTATTTTAAACAGTTTATTGATGAAGGATTCATGTAAATTTTGGTTACCGAGACCAACGAATATGCAA
This sequence comes from Locusta migratoria, assembly GCA_026315105.1. Taxonomy (NCBI): domain Eukaryota; kingdom Metazoa; phylum Arthropoda; class Insecta; order Orthoptera; family Acrididae; genus Locusta; species Locusta migratoria. The sequence continues at coordinate 146,189,814 of CM048746.1, forward strand.
CACAAGCAAACGTCCCAACATGGAAGCAACAACAATTGATGAAATGTACATATTTGTTGCTGTAATATTGTTACAAAGCACTGTGAAAAAACCCACATATCAGATGAACTGGACAAAAAGAGCTACATTAGCCACACCAATATTCGCGAGATTCTACCATACACGAGGTTTGTCAAATTGAAGAAGAATTTACATTTTTTGGACAATGCAACCTATAACGCAGAAAGTCATTCACAACCCAAACTGAATAAAAATGTTCAAATGTTTGTAGAACTTATGGGACTTAACTACGTACGGGGTCATCAGTTCCTAAGCTTACAAACTACTTATGAACTAGCTAAGACTAAGGACGACACAAATATCCATGCCCGAGGGGGGATTCGAACCCCCGACCGTAGTGGCCGTGTAGACCGTGACTGGAGCGCCTCAGTACCCTCGGCCACCGCGGCCGGCCAAACTGAATAAAGCTTGGCCTATTGTGAGCTACCTGTCAGCTAAATTTAGAAACTGCTGTGTTCCAGAAAGAGTTGTCACCATAGATGAAAGCCTGCTGCTGTATAAAGGGCGACTGGGATGGATCCAATATTTGCCGCTCAAGACAGCTAGGTTTGGCATAAAAACATTCATGTTATGTGAGTAAGTGAGTGGATATGTTTGGTCCCTAATTATTTACGTTGGCAAGGGCACTAAATTTGATGATTACAAGGATCTGCCAATGGCATCACAAATTGTAATGACACTAATGTAACCCTTGCTAAATATGGGATACTGCTTGACTCTAGATAATTATTATAGTTCTCTCCAGCTTGCTGACCTTCTGATAAGAAAAAGAACAGATATGTATGGCATTGTGCGCCCAACAAGAAAAGAAATGCCGCCTTCTTTCCGGACCAAGAAACTAAAATAGGGGAGATTGTAGCATTCCAGCGTGCTAAACTAACTGCACTGAAATGGAACGATAAGACACACGTCTGCATGCTGTCCACTATCCACAATGCAGAAATGCAAACACGGAAAGTAAGAAATAAACATGTTGTCAAACCAGTGCTGTATTTATCAATAAAATTCTTCTGGGTATGAAACCGCGTCGTCATTTTATAAATTCCACCGACGTTTCGGCCACTGTTGCAGGCGGCCTTCATCAGTCAGACCCTGATGAAGGCCGCCTGCAACAGTGGCCGAAACGTCGGTGGAATTTATGACATGACGACGCGGTTTCATACCCAGAAGAATTTTATTGATAGTGACAACAGCCGCGGAAGCCTACGTTTGCATCAGTGCTGTATTTGCTTATAATGACACAATGTGAGGTGTGGATAAAGTTGATCAGCACATCGCAAACAATCCATTGGCAAGCAAGAGGGGTAAGAAGTATTACAAGAAGATATTTTTTTCATCTCTTGGAATTAGCAGAATGGAATGCGTTTGTCCTCTATAAGAACATGGAGGAAAGCACACTGCCCTTGACTTCCGTGTGGCTATCGCTGAACAGCTCATTGCCAAACATCAGGGGGAGGAATGTTCACCCAGAGCAGCGGGCCGTCCATCAGCAAAAGCAACCTCAACGCGACTTCTTGGACGTCACTTCCCATCTGCGATTCCTCCGACCGAGAAAAAGCAGAATCCAACTATCCAACAATAATATATGTGCGTGATGCTAGTGGTAAGAAGGCACGGAGGAAATCAAGATATGTGTGTAAAGACTGTGGTGTAGCTTTTTGTATTGATCCTTGCTTCAGGGTATTTCACACAGCCACAAACATATAAACGATGGCTCCATATTTTCATGGTTAGTGTTTCTGTTCACTGTTAGTGCTTTGATGCCCTGAATTCACTTTTTGTGTAATTTTAAGAAGAAAATAAAGGGTTAAACATTTCACGAGTGCCGGCCGCGGTGGCCGAGGGGACTGAGGCGCTCCAGTCACGGTATGCACGGCCACTACGGTCGGGGGTTCGAATCCCCACTCGGGCATGGATATTTGTGCCGTCCTAGTTCGTAAGTAGTTCGTAAGTAGTTTGTATGTTTAGGGACTGATAACCCCGCAGTTAAGTCCCTTAAGCTTAACAAACATTAAACATTTCACGAGTATACTCGTGATTTTAAACTATGGGATATTTGGAGATGAAAAAGTACATTGTTAAGTACTTAAAAATAATGTAATTGTAACTGTCATTATTGTACTTCACTGAATATCTCATTCTAGCAATAAAAAATAGTTGAAAAAAGAACCATCAAGTTGTAAATAATACATATGTTAAGAGGTTAACCTGCACACATACTGTGTAACACTGACAACAAACAAAAGACGAAATGTTTACAAAGTCAGGGTAAAACGTAAAGCCGAAGTCAAAAGACACACCATAACACCACCGCCTCCAAGTTTTACTGTTGGCACTACACACGCTGGCAGATGACGTTCACCGGGAAATCACCATATCCACACCCTCTCATCAGATTGCCACATTGTGTAACGTGATTCGTCAATTAACGAAACGTTTTTTCACTGACCAGTCGTCAAATATTTACGTTCCTCACACTAAGAAAGTGCTCGTTTGTCATAGAGCTGGGTGATTTTTGGCTTATGGGCACACGCTCGACTATGAAATCCAAGTTTTCTTATTTCCCACCTAAGTCGTAATACTTCGATCCTGATGCAGTTTGGAATTCCTGTATGATTGCCAGAATAGGTGATTGCCTATTACACTATACGTTGTACGACTCCCTTCAACTGGAGGCCGTCTTTTCGTCTCCCTTCACGTTTCCACTTCACTATCACATTAGAAACAGTGCACCTAGAGATGTTTAGGAGTGTGAAAATCTCGCGTAAAGACTTGTGACACAAGTGACACCCAACCATCTGGCCACGTTCGAAGTCAGTGCGTCCGCGGAGCGCCCCATTCCGCTCTCCCACGATGTCTAATGAATACTCCACCTGATATGAAAAAAAACGTATGTTTGCGGGACTCCGGGTATTTTGAGAACATTTTGTATATAAAGGTAACATTGAAACTTGGCACAACACCCAGCTTCAGGTACCACCGACCAGCTTTGCTGACTACTTCTACCACCTGTCCTTCTCGTTTTCCTTGTTCTCCTCCTCACCTCTATCTATCTATCCAACCAGTATTCTCCCTTATGTTCTCCTTTCATTATGTCAGCCCATCGCTTCCCTGCATTTTGTATGAGAAATTACATACACCAGCCTATTTTTGTGGTGATCTAAGGTCCTATCCGGAGTTAAATGCAAAATCGCCAAGAATCATGTATGAATTTAAGTCTGTTTTAGTCTTACCCACTGGAAAGTGTTGTAGTCACAGAGCACGCACATATGAAAATTAATCTAGTAAGCCTTGTGGAAGGGAGGGGGGAGTTAGGGAAGGGGCCTAGCTCAATTGCCTAGTCAGAAGGAGGACATGAGTTCGAATCCCGGCCCAAGCACATATGTCCATGTTGTAATATTACAAGACCTTCCAACTGATGAGACTGAAACACCCCTTTCATGCAATAGTTATTGAATTTTTTTTTCACTGACACTTAAATGTATTTTCTTTTTAATCATAATGCGTATTTCGGCTTTAGAGCCATTTTCAAATGAAAGTCGTCAGTTTTAAGAATAATAGGTTTGCATATACAGTACGTGACGATTCATATGGTTATTTATTTGCACACCTACTATTCTTAAAATGACGATTTGGTTACCTACAATACGATTTTATTCGACTAATTGTAGACTTGAAAATGGCTCGAAAGCCGAAATCCAGATTGTGATTCAAAAGAATAAAATACTACAGTCAAATCTTGGTGAAATCATTCAATAATCCCAGTTAAAATCTATGTTAAGAAGAGCTGTAGCTCGCGCGCGCGCCTGCGTGCGTGCGTGTTTGTGTGTTTGCGTATGTGTGTGTTTGTGTTTGGGAGGGGAGAGGGATATCAGGTGTAATGTGGTGGTGGGATTTATTTATATACTTATTTTATGGCCTCGAAGAGAGCTTTGTTGCATAGTGATATACTGTATATTCGTTATGTACTTTCTTAGCTTGGGCTAATACTTTCTGGATTTTATAGGTTTCCTATATTGATTTTTTTTTCTTTTTTTTTCCGGATGACGTTGCTAGTTTTGACAATTTGTAGGTCGGTTTCATTATACCTAACACCTCCAGACCCCACTACTACACGCAATATTTATCTCACTCCCTCTACTTCTGTCTCCCTCTCTCTCTTCCACACACACACACACACACACACACACACACACACAACATCCACCCACCCACCCGCCCACCCACCAAAACACACACACAGACACACACACACACACACATACACACACAACACACACAATATATCGCCTGTGTTAAATCATTCAAAATTCGTTCACCACATTATATATATATATATATATATATATATATATATATATATATATATGTGTGTGTGTGTGTGTGTGTGTGTGTGTGTGTCACATAAACCATTGAATACGATGCAGCCACCCCAACAAGACAAATGGCGAAGGAAAAAAATGCAAGTTCCCAACAAAAATGTGTACTAACAGAAAGAAACATCTTGGAACATAACCACACACCACAAACAAGAAGCAGCAACACCACAGCTCGAAAGTACGTAAGCCACTAAACAGACACATATAATTATTTTTCAGTATAACATCCAGGCGAAAATATAATAAACCGCTTAACAAGCCCTTTTACTTGGACGTTTTAAGGCGTCTGCTAGAGGATGTGAGGAGGAACTTTGGCGATCAGGTGACTGGTTTCTGCATCACGGCAACGCTCCAGCACACACACGGCCTTACGAGTGACCCACTATTTGGCATATCGGAGGTGGTCTGTCGTTCCCCACGCTCCGTACACGCCGGACCTAGCAGCGTGTGACTTTTACCCATTTCCACGAATGAAAAAAAAAAAAAAAAAAAAAAAAAAAAGCTAAAAGGGGAGCGTCATGATGTGAAGGCGGTAAAAACAGCTTCGCAAAGGGCACTGGACAATATCAAATTTGAAGAGTTCCAATCATGCTTCCAACAGTGGGAAAGGAGACGTGACAAGTGCTTCGCATGCAATGGAGAGCATTTTGAAGGTAACTGAAGTAACCCTCCTGCAGCTGTACAAGTCCTTGATACAATCAAGGCTTGATTACGGGTGCCTGGTATACGACTCAGCTGCACCATCCGCCTTGAGGATCCTTGACCCCATGCACCATAGTGGTATCCCGCTGGCGACTGGGGCCTTTCGCACCAGCCCTGTGCCAAGTCTTCTTGCCGAAGCAGGGATTCCTCCATTACACTTCCGCCGACAGCAGCTTCTCGCTAGCTATGTTGCTCGAGTCCATGCCACGTCACACCATCCAAATCGCAGGCTTTTGTTTCCGACTGTTACCCCTCCTTTTCCACCACGTCGACCTAGATCAGGTCTTCCAATCGCGATCTGGGTTCGTACACTCCTTTCCTCACTTAATTCCCTACCTCTCCCTGACGTTTTTTCCTGCCCATCCCGTCTTCCACCTTGGTCCATCCCCCTTTGAAGCTCCACGTGCAATTGTCCTGCGATACAAAGGCATTAGTTTCACCACTGACACTCCGTTGCATGTTTCTGGCACTCCTTGCTGCTCACCGCGATGCAGAAGCCCTGTACACTGATGGCTCCTTGGTAAATGGAAGAGCCGGTTACGCTTTTGCTCATGGCGACTACACAGAACAACTGTCCCTGCCACCTGGCTGTAGTATTTTTACGGCTGAACTGATCGCCATTTCTCGTGCTCTTGACCACCTCAAAACGTGCCCCCGGAAGTCGTACGTCGTGTGCAGCGACTCTCTTAGTGGCCTGCAAGCCCTTACCAACTACTTCTCTTCCCATCCGTTGGTGCAATCCATCCAAAACGCCGTCGCTTCACTCAACAAGTTAGGATGTTCGGTGGACTTTATCTGGACTCCTGGCTACATTGGCCTCGCGGGGAACGAGTATGTCGATCGGCTGGCTAAGCTCGCCACCACCCCTCCTCCCCTGTATATTGGTATCCCAGAACGGGATATCCGATTTTATTTGCGCCACAAGGTTTTTGAGGCTTCGAACACACAATGGGCAACACTGAGCTCTCCCAATAAGCTCCGAGCGATCAAGTCCTCTACGGCCGTCTGGAAGTCGTCTTTCAGGCCTTCCCGTAGGGACTCTGTTGTCCTGTGTCGCTTACGTATTGGTCATACGTGGTTGACACATGGCTACCTTTTACGTCAAGAGGACCCACCGAATTTCCGATGTGGAAGTTTGTTGACAGTGACCCACAACCGCTTTGCGGCAGTCTTTTAATCTACCTCCTGCGCCTGCCTTGATTTTATCTGACAGTGCCTCAATGGCTGACAGAGTTTTAGGTTTTATACGCGCAGCCGGATTTTATCATTCTATTTAGTGGTGGGCTTGTGCCTGGTGTCTCAGGCTTCCACCTCTCATCTTTTAACCTGATGTTTTTCTTACATCTACCCTGTTTTTACCTGAGATTTTAGTCTGTGCAGAGTGACTGGCTCATCTTGTATTTGTTTGTGATCAGTCAGGCACTGTTCCCTGCTCTATTTTTGCTTAGTTCAACACTTGGTCTCTCTTATTCCTGTCTTCCTCAGTGTTGTCGAGAGTATCAAGTTCATTGCCACACTGTGCCCTTCCGGGTATTGATCTGTATTTTACCTTTTCCTACTTGGATGTCTTGTCTTCGCTAGAAACAACAACAATAAAAAGGTTCATCAATAAATTTTTATGACAAAAATCCGGTTTCTTTGGGTCCCCCCTCGTACCTTCCGAATCACCCAGCATATTAAGTGAAGATAACCAACATTCAGGTGACTAAGATTGTACTAGGCCGGGCCCCAGCTGCTTCTACCGCCTACAGGTTCTTCGGGGGACGACTGCTGAAAACTGTTTAATTTCGAGGTATACTGCCGTACTTGAAGTACTCGCGTCGAACGAGCGAGTAACTTGGCTGAGACGGCGCAAGCTCATCGACTTCTTTAGTGCCAGTGGGAACAATTTTGTTCGTCGCGAAGCACCTTTGGTCGTAATTCCGCCAATAACTCGCGGAGGATATTAAGAAAATGAGCCAGTAAAGTGGCCCGAGTGAAAGCCGCCATTCCCGAGGGGAGCGGGCCGCCGCCTCGGCTGGTACCGTCTTCATTAAGCGGCGCCTCAAAGATGCCGCCTCCGCGGGCACTTATTGTAGAACTGCGGCTGTTGGCGGCGCTTCCTGCTACTCGTTTATTAGCCTCAGCCCTCCAGAGGAGCAGACACCGCCTGGTGCGGGGAGCAGTCTGTTGTCAGGAGTGCTCTTTGATACCACGCAAGGGGTCGATTTGACGCAGAGCGACATTTTGCGGTGTAATGGAGCTACGGTGAAAGCATTGTCTGGACTTGAGAGTCTAAATACTCGAGATGTAATTGCGTATCATACGTGGAACGTCTATTGTGATGTTAACAAAGACTACGGAAGGAGTTATTTGTCATCTAACATGTCCAGAATGAAACTTTCACTCTGCAGCGGAGTGTGCGCTGATATGAAACTTCCTGGCAGATTAAAATTGTGTGCCGGAACCGGTACTCGAACCTGGGACCTTTGCAATTCGCGGGCAAGCGCACTACCGACTGTGCTATCCCGACACGACTCACGATGCCGCCTCACAACTTTAGTTCCGCCAGTACGTCGCCTCCTACTTTTCAAATCTGCCAGGAAGTTTCATATCAGCGCACACTCCGCCGCAGAGTGAAAGTTTCATTCTGGAAACATCCCTTAGGCTGTGACTAAGCCATGTCTCCACCATATCCTTTCTTCCAGGAGTGCTAGTCTTGCATGGTTCGCAGGAGAGCTTCTGTGAAGTTTGGAAAGTAGGAGGCGAGGTACTGGCGGAAGTAAAGTTGTGAGGCGACATCGTGAGTCGTGTCGGGATAGCACAGTCGGTAGTGCGCTTGCCCGCGAAAGGCAAAGGTCCCGGGTTCGAGTCCCGGTTCCAGCACACAATTTTTATCTGCCAGGAAGTTTCATCTAACATGTCATTTGTTATAAGGACCAGGAATCCACGGAGAATCAATAAGACGGAGTCTGTGGCTATATGGTATAAAGGATTTGGTTGTTGTTCAAGTGTAAAAATAATTGATGTAAAACACTATATCAGCAATTAAATAAATGTTTTTGAAGACTTATATGGGTTAATTATTTGTCATCCCTCCTTCCTGTCCACAAAATGAAATGATTACACATAATAGTGATGGCTAGCGTCGGCCAAGAACCGCTGTCCCGTACCAGGTGCTCAAGGATGCAACAGTTTGATATAAATAATAATAATAATCTGCTGGGGGTTTGAAGAGGGGGGGGGGGTAGTTATGTGAATGATGACTGTATTCACATGTCTATTGAATGCGCCTGTCAGTGTATGCGGCACGCATAGGCAACACGCGTAGATCAAAATGTTCAAATGTTTGTAAAGCTTATGGGACGTATCTACGGGGTCATCAGTTCCTAAACTTACAAACTACTTATGAACTTCTTACGAACTAGGACGGCACAAATATCCATGCCCGATGGGGGATTCGAACCCCCGACCGTAGTGGCCGTGCAGACCGTGACTGAAGCGCCTCAGTCTCCTCGGCCACCGCGGCCGGCGCAACACGCGTAGAGTCGCGTGTTTACGTAAGTGATGACTCAGCTGTTTACGAACAGTTATCGCCAGAACTGGGCTATATAACGACGCACCAGCAGAAGCGCGCACCGAGAACACCTAGTGCGCGCATACGGAATAACGATTTTTTCCCCTCTCTTAATTATGGGTCTTAACTACGGGGTAATCAGTCCCTAAACTTACAAACTACTTATCAACAACCTTATACTAAGGACGGCACAAATATCCATGCCCGAGGGGGGATTCTAACCTCCGACCGTAGTGGGCGTGCAGACCGTGACTGGAGCGCCTCAGTCCCCTCGGCCGGGATAACGTCTCAGCGTCGGTCTCTGCTCCGTTCAGAAGTGACGTAGTCGTCGTGCCGCTGCCGAGATTCCTAAAGTCCTAAAGTTACCAAAATTAGACGAAAATATATTTGTTTTGGAATGCAGATACAAATACAATACGTTGCTTCTTGAAAGAACCTTCTTGAATCGTAGACATCTAGAACAGTTCTATAAATTATTAATACAAGTTTTATTGACTAAATAATACAATACTCAAGTTCTATCTGTTCTCTCTTCTCGCAGCGTCTTCTGTACGATACTAGCTGTGCTGAGACCTAATTACTGCCTATCTCGTAGCCGAGTTCTGACGGGCCTTCCAGACGCACGTCGGCCTAGATATAGCAGCTTGTAGAGGGCGCGCGTCTACAGTTGCTCCAACAGGCGCAGCGCCGGCGTACGATAGGCTGCTGGACTTCATCCGCTGCCTTCTCCACGATCGTTCTCTTGCGTCTGGCGTGTGGCGCTGACTTCGAAACGAAACTTATAAAAATCACCGACAGACACTCATTATTTTAAACCTGTAAGATACATTACTTTTTTGTCTTTCTTTTCTCCACAAACATACAAATAAATTTACCGACTCGGGACCATGTGACGAATAATTAATTCACCTTAGTAAAAACCTATTGTTTTCTACATTATTACAATCTACTTCCCATCCGCTATCTCCTGCTTCCTATCTACCTCTTCATCCTCTCTATCTAATCCCCGGCCTCTGTTCGTGACTCCCTTTTTCCTTCCATCCATCTTCCATTTTATCCTCCATCTATCAGTATGTACGTATCGTTTTTCGCTCGGCGTACCTATATGAAACGAATAAATTAAAAATTATGGAATTGCTTCAAATTATGTGTTATCTGCTCGAAACTATCACAAAGTTACTGCGGGGAGCAGTCTATTGTGAGGAGGGGTCTTTGATACCACGCAAAGCGTCGATTTGATGCAGAGCTGTCGTAGCTACATTGAATATCGCCAAAAAAGTTACCAAAAACAGACGAAAATATATTTGTTTTGGAAATCAGATAGAAATACAATACATTGCTTCTTGAAAGGCAGTTTCCTCTCATTCCAAACACGAAACGTAAGTGTAAACCTGATGTGGCTCCAGTTCAAACTAGTGGTATCGTCAGCAATTGACAGTCTTATACCAATCTAGCTAAATGAAAAAAAAATTTTTTTTTAAGTCTTGGTCGCAATATGCTTTATTTCAAATGACGCGTTTCGAGTACATCATCATCAGATCTGTGGTATAAAAGAAGAAAATTACGTTTTAGATGTTTAAAGCACTCCTACAAGGAGTACAAACCACATTAATACATACATACTTACAAAAAAAATTAAAAGGATGGAAATTACAACCATCTTAGATTAGATACTTGATTAAAACTTAAAACACCATCGTGGACGTCTAGTGACAGTGTTAACTAGACTCACATGCCCAACTGTGGTGAGAGGGGGAAACACCGTAACAGGTAAACTAGGCCCACTCGCCACCAGGTGGCGCAGGGTTAACAGTAGAAGTTACTTGAATAAAACTACGCCGGCCGCGGTGGCCGAGCGCTCTTCGGCGCGCCAGTCACAGTCTGCACGGCCACTACGGTCGGGGGTTCGAATCCCCCTCGGGCATGGATATTTGTGCTGTCCTTAGTATTATGTAGTTCATAAATAGTTTGTAAGTTTAGGGACTGATGACCCCGTAGTTAAGTCCCATAAGCTCTACAAACATTTGAACATTTGAATAAAACTACACATACATCATCTTGGGCAGTTGTGTAGTTTTATGCAAGTAACTTCTAATGGACGTCGTCGAACAGTTCGTGCAGATAGTTGTTGTCTTGCAAACGTCCCCATCTGTTGACTCAGGGATCGAGACGTGGCTGCACGGTCCGTTACAGCCATGCGGATAAGATGCCTGTTATTTCTACTTGTAGTGATACGAGGCCGTTGGGATCCAGCACGGCATTCCGTATTGCCCTCCTGAACCCACCGATTCCATATTCTGCTAACAGTCATTGGATCGCGACCAACGCGAGCAGCAATGTCGCGATACGATAAACTGCAATCGCATAGGCTACAATACGACCTTCACCAAAGTCGGAAACGTAATGGTACGCATTACTCCTCCTTCGACGAGGCATTACGATACGTTTCACCAGGCAGCGCCGGTCAACTGCTGTTTGTATATGAGAAATCGATTGGAAACTTCCCTCATGTCAGCAAGTTGTAGGTGTCGCCACCGACACCAACTTTGTGTGAATGCCTTGAAAAGCTAATCATTTGCATATCAGAGTATCTTCTTCCTGTCGGTTAAATTTGGCTTAATCTTCGTGTTCTAGCAATTTTAATAGCCAGGCGGGTATATTGAGCAACGGATAACGTAGGTTCGCAATCGTAGCTCCTGGTTTGAACTTGGCCGAGACCGTCGCACTTCATATTTTAGTCCGTGCTACATATTCACTGCTGTGAAACCCCTATACATTTGAGTTACTGATTATTTAAACACATATACACTTGAGGCAGGGGGCAATAAGGATTGGGCGGTGATAAGAATGAATAAGAATATTGCGAGAATTAATCTAGTCTCTCCCAATTTATTACTTCCAACACAATGAAACAATCAAGAATTTGCACGAACAGGCAGTTTTATTACCGTGGCTGAATTAGAAATGCCACTGGTTTCGTAAGTTGCGTTATTTCGTGCCGTAGAAATCCGTCTAGTTTGTGGGAGCTGGTATAAATGGATTCAAACACCATTTATTCACTCTAGTTGCATGCATGTATCTCAACAAAAGTAAATAATACGATCTCAACTGATAATTACACTGCAAGACATCAAAATAATGGTCCTCCCGAAAGAATCAACAGACTCTTAATGCAGTTTTGTTTTATAGCTGCATTTTCATGATGTATTATTATTGGCTTTTAGTACTAATAGTCTGACTTATTCTTCTAAAGAACTCTGTTGCTATAATCCCTTTATATAATTGTACATTACAATTATTTATTTCCAGGCATTGTTGAATCCATACAAATAATGTGCACAAGTGACATGTTACTATATATCTATGCCATTATAAGCAACCTGTGCTATAACTTTGAACATTTTTCATTATGACATGAAACTTTATTGTCATGATTTATTTATCTATATGTTACCTGTCATTTTTATAATTCTATAAATTTTGTGTTCAATATATATGGTAGTCCCCGTGAATGGAATCCCTTTCTATGAAATTAGTATCCTCAAGTATAAGTATGCCATACTTTATTATTTAACTCATTTTACTTCCAACATTATAAGAAATTAAAATTATTGCTCTGATAAACGGTCACTGTAAGTTCATTCAGTATCTAATACGCTACAGTCTTTTATTTTTACAACGATTAAGACATTATATTTACGATCTACTCTATACTCGTATTTAATATATTCGTAGTTTTACTCTTCCAATCAGATATAAAACTCAATTTAAGGGATTAATGTTGTTTATGTAATTATCGATCTTGTTGTAATGTAAACGTTCTGTCACTAGTAACCCAACACATACATGTGGATAGCATCTAAGCTGTGATAATGTTTAATTGTACCAAGTTTTATTTGTTGATGTAAACTTTTCCTATACACCAATTTCTTAAAAACTTTTTTATGACTGCACTAACTTTTTTTACTTATGTAACGGCAACTTCGCCCATCGAAGGTTAGGTGGACGCAGCGGTGACGTTACAGCTGTAACCAAAGATGTTCAGCGAATGATACTGCACACCCGTTAAGAATAACTCCGAAATTTAATAGTCCTATTTCGATAGCATAAGCCTGGTCTAGACAAACAATTAATGGCGTGCAACAGCTAGTTGCATAGTTAAGTAGTAGTTCAGTAGCAAGTGTGAACTTTGCAGTTTTAGTAGCGCCACTTAGGAGACGCTACTTTCTCCACGCAAAAAAATGTCCGACGTGGTTATATTTTGTTTCGCCACTTTCTTCACCCACCACCAAATATCGGCATTCAACTATCACCTCGCGGGGTATTTCGAACCATTTTACTTCGTATCAATGTGTTTGCGTTCCAGGCTTAAGTTTTGGCATTTTTGTTTGCGGTTAAAATGTCGAAAAAATGAAGTAAACACTTAGTGTGCTTGTGGAACAAAGGGTCGTTTGGCCGCGAATGAAATATGACTCGCAAATTGCGATTATATGAGATTGCGGACGCCATATTGCAAACTGCACAATTAAGTAGCATTTGTGAAGTTCTGTGTAAACGATAGCTCACAATGCATCTGTAGTTTAGTTTCTTGTGTGAACCCAGCTAAAGTTTCTGGTAGTCTTTGACTCATGCAGTTAACACAGTGCACTCCTTATTATTCACAGCCCATTCTCGTATTTTCTGTTTGTTTGACTGCTAGGATAATCCAGTGTGACCTTTGTAATTTTAGTGCAATTGACTCCTGCTGTTTTCAACCAGATTTATTTTATTTAATGCAGTTGACTAACCTGGTTTAATACCTTGTAAGTATCTATAATACAATTTAAGTAGTTTGATTCTTCCACTTTTCCATCCTATGTGTGCTACTTGGCTACATACTTTTGTTTTATTGTGTACATTAATTATTCTGTATTTTAGTGTAGTTTATCTATGATGAAGGCCCTGGACCGTACCTTCCTCTTACAAGGAAACTGGCAAAAATACTGATACTCTCGATACAAAAATTAGGCACACCGGTATGGAAACTTAATATTGGTTCAGTGAAAGTGATTACAGGGGATATTGATCTTATTAAGGACAGGAAGAAGAAAAACAGTTAATGGCGGGAACCCTCGTCTACCATGTGAATCGCCACAAAAAATCCATTGATCTATCATGCATCGCACATCGTTTCATAAATTTGAACCAACGCAATTTATTGTAGGGGAATGTTCATCGCTAATTAGGCGTATATTTATCTACTGGGCCATGGAGGTGATGGCTCATGACTCTCTCAAAATCCGTTGTGGCTAAGTCCAAAAGTACGTACAAAGAAACGGCAAAAAAGTTAACATATCGGAAAGGAAATTTAGGCACATTCCTGCAGAAACGTTATGAAAGCTCACTGACGGTGATTATGTGCTACTACCAGATCTTGTGGACTTAGAATTATCGAAGACTGTAAAACGCGAGAATGCGTATCCAACTTGCTCGTTACAAAGAATAAAGGAAGAATCTGACATCGTCAATTATTTTGAATAAGAAACACATGCACTTGTTTCTTAAGCACAATTCCCTGATATTGACCAGTAAATTTAAATTTTAAGGCATGCAGCTGATAGTTCATGCCCCATTCAAAATCCGTTACAACTGCGAGTCCCTCAACATACTGAATTCATACCTATAAAACACACAAAATCTCGCCCCACATTTGATCTCGGGGATGAGTGGCGATAATTACCGTAGTATCTACCGAATTATTAAAATAAATAGTCACAATTAGACACATTTCTGAAAATAATGTCGACCTCACCATAATCATGTCTGCCCTCCACGGACGTCTCACAAGTCTGCCTAACATGGCTGACCTCTCGCTCCAACCACTTTCCCGTTCAACTTGCTAGGCAGAGCTCTCCCATTGACTGTAGTCATAACGGCTCCACCGCCAACTTTCTTCCGAATCAATTAATGAAGTGTTTAAAAGCGCAAATGAAAGAGCTTGATCCGGTGAGTGTTGTTAGGTCAAAAAGAACTGCGTACATTAATTAAAACCGAAGATATCGTAAAAGAAACCGATTAAGATATTCAATGCAAGGACAGGAGGATATCGCGTTTAAATAAACATAAAGGATGGAGAGACTTAATTTAATGTTGATACTTGATAAATCTGCGAACGAATACCTTTCGTTTAAAGCAAAAATGAAGGAAATCGGGTCGGTTATAACGGCCTGACCGACTGACTTTAGGTTACAGCAAGTACATGCCCATAAAAAATATATTAGAAGGAAATCGTGCTTGAGTGTACTAAAAGGACGGCGAGAGTTATGTAAATTCTGATACTTGATGAAAAATCCGTGCTTGGTGCTTGGCAGAGAGATAATCGAACCGCTTTTATGATATTTCTCTACCGTTCCTTTCTCTAACAGCGCGCGGGAAACATGACCACCTGAATCTTTCCGTTTCGATCTGGTTATTCTTATTTTCTTCTAGACCAAAATCTCTATTAGTTACACGTTATTCCTCATGTGAACTGCCTATGTCAGTTTCGTCACATCAACACTTCAAAAACTGCATAAGTTGTCCGAATTTTCTTTCTCCTTGGGAGAGGTAGAAAATCCGTTATTTCTCACTCTATAAAAAACTTGAAATCAAACAGACTCCCTCAAGTGCATCAACAAATTCAGCAGGAAATGACGCACTAAAACGAATACTGTATCTTGACATTGCACTTTCAGATTAAGGAATGATCAATTTGAACAGTATAATGCCATGTATTGCCATAAGTGTAGCCGTATAATCTTGACTCACCCATCCCAAAATGATGGGATATACATTATTGTCTGTTTTGTTAAAATTTACTACGTATATAAAATATTTCTAATTTCTTTCTTTGATCTATTTTTCTTTTGTAATCTAACTTTGCGCATTATGCTGTGTTCCTGTATAATGTTCTTTAATTATCCTGAAATCCTACTTTATCTTTCCCTTTCATTACCCACGATTATCTTCAGTATAATAATATTCAGATATGTCTCTGTCCTCACTTGATTTACGAAAGATTTTGTGATAGTAATTGATCTTATAAATTTTGTCTACTTTGTGTATCTTGATATTGTATTAGCTTCAAAGGGCGCACAAATTTTTCATAACCTAAAAAAAAGTAAGTAAATAAAAGAAAAATTGAAAGAAAGCTTTCCCAAAATCGCTTAAAAAGCTGGTTTGCTAACTTGGAAATTTCTTGATGTCTCGGGATGTGTCCTAAAAATCGATGGTTTCTTTTAGTCAAGATAAGCCAGAAATTTCTGTCCTCCCCAATTTTGCCCAGTTTCTCTTCATTATATACGAGATCTACTTATGTAATCTTGATCATTCGTCTCTAGCACCACATTTCAAAAGCTTCTCTCACCAGATTTCGAATTACGAACAGATGCCGTAATGAGTAACATAGAAGTAGATATCATCGGAGTAGCGCAGCAACTAAAATCACTTAATAAGAACAAGTCTTCTGCTCCGGATTGTATACCCATCAGATTTCTATCTGATTATGCTGAAGCGATAGCTCCTTACTTAACAGTCATATACAACCGCTCTCTCATAGAAGGATCTGTACCAAAAGATTGGAAAGTTGCACAGGTCACACCTATATTCAAGAAAGGCAGTAGGAGTAACCCACTAAACTACAGGCCTATTTCATTGACGTCAATTTGCAGCAGGGTTTTGGAACATATCCTGTATTCAAATATTATGAATTATCTCGAACAGAACGATCTATTGACCCAAGGTCAACACGGATTTAGAAAATATCGTTCATGCGAAACACAACTAGCTCTATATTCACACGAAGTGATGGGTGCTATCGACAAAGGTTCGCAAATCGATTCCGTATTTCTTGATTTCCAGAAAGCTTTTGACACCGTACCTCACAAACGGCTTTTAATCAAATTGCGTGGTTATGGTATATCGCCCCAAATTTGCAATTGGATAGGGGATTTCTTGTCAGAGAGGACACAGTTCGTAGTAATCGATGGTAAGGCATCGACTAAAACAGAGGTGATATCGGGCGTTCCACAAGGTAGTGTTATTGGTCCTCTGCTATTCCTTATTTACATAAACGATTTAGGGGGAAATCTAAGTAGCTCTCTTAGGTTGTTTGCAGATGACGCCGTCATTTACCGTCTAGTAAAATCATCTGAAGATCAAAACCAACTGCAGAACGATCTGAATAAGATATCAGTATGGTGTAAAAATTGGCAATTGACTCTAAATAATGAGAAGTGTGAAGTCGTCCACATGAGTACGAAAAGAAATCCGTTAAACTTTGTTTACAACATAAATCAATCAAATGTGAACGCCGTAAACTCCACAAAATACCTAGGAATCACTATTACTTCAGACTTAAATTGGAAAGAACACGTAGATAATATCGTGGGAAAGGCGAACCAGAGACTGCGTTTTATTGGCAGAATCCTTAAAAGATGCAACAGAACTACTAAAGAAACTGCATACACTGCGCTTGTCCGTCCATTTTTGGAGTATTGTAGCCCAGTGTGGGATCCTTATCAGGTGGGTTTGACGGAGGACATCGAAAGAGTCCAAAGAAGGGCAGCTCGTTTCGTATTGTCACGATACAGGGGAGAAAGCGTTACGGAAATGATACAGGATCTGGGATGGGAATCATTACAGCAACGGCGCTTATCGCTGAGGCGTGGGCTACTTGCGAAACTCCAATCGCCAGCATTCTCCTCCGAATGCGAAAATATATTGTTGACTCCCACTTACATAGGTAGAAATGATCATCAAAATAAAATACGAGAAATCAGAGCTCGAACAGAGAGATTCAGGTGTTCTTTCTTCCCGCGCGCTATTCGAGAATGGAATGGGAGATAAATAGTATAATTGTGGTTCGATGAACCCTCTGCCAGGCACTTAAATGTGATTTGCAGAGTATTCCATGTAGATGTAGATGTAGATGTAGATGTAGACCTTTTCGTTTGAACTCCTTATCATCCATGTTTCACTCCCGTACAATGCAACACTTCAGAAAAATGCTTTCTTAAAGAACTTCCTAACATTACAATTAATATTGGATGCCATCAAATTTCTCTTCTTGTGAAATGGTTTCTTCACATAGCTATTCTGAATTTTATATCTTCTCTACTTCAGCTACCATAATTTACTTTCCTGCCATATTAACAAACCTCTTTTAGTAGTTTTATTGTGTAATAACCTAATGTAATACCTTCATTTTTGCTTCATCTTCTTAGACTAGATTCCATTACTCTTGTTTTGCTCTTGTAGGCTGTCAGAATTTTAGTTCCCAAACAGCTTACTTCTTCTTCGCGATACTTAAACCGATTCCTACAGTTCCACCTGATTCTTATAGACTAAATTCCATTACCCTTGATTTTTCTACTCTTGATGTTCACATACCTTCCTTTTAAGTAAATGTCAATTTAGTTCAATTGCTCTTCCACGTCCTTTGCTCTCTCAAAGAGAATTATGGTGTTGTCACAAAACTGCAAAAATGTTATTTCTTCTCCCTGAACTTTACTTCCCATTTCAAATTTTTCCTTTCTTTCCTAATCAGCCTGCTCAAAGAACACATTACATAACTCTAGGGAGAAACTACAACCCTGACTTACTCCCTTGCCAATCACTGCGTCCCTTTCCTAACTTTGGCTCTTATAACTGCTGTCGGTTTTTTACCACGTTTTAAATAACTTTTCGTTTCCTCTATTTTACACTACTACCTTCATCATTTGGAAGAATGAGTTCCAGTCAACATTCTCAAAAACTTTCTACAAATCTATCAAATCTAAAAAGTAGGTTTGCCATTGCTTACTTGTTTTCTACGATACGTCGTAAGGTACGTATTGCTTCAATTATTCCTGCATTTCTTGTACATTCAAACTGACCTCTCCGAATTCAAATTCTACCGGTTTCTTGATTCGTTTGCAATAAATTCAAAGTTAGTACTTTCCCACCATGGCTTATTAAACTGATAATTCTGTAATTTTCAAACTTTTGTGCACTTGCTTTCTTTGGGATTTGAATTATTCTGTTATTCTTTAAGCTGAGTATTTCCCCTGTCTCATACATCTTAAAATGAAGGTGGAACAGTATGTGTTGCTAATATTACTTATCACTTAGCTCCCAATAACGGCCTCGGCGATATTTGGAAAACTTATTTTAACTTGTTAACCAATCAAACTCGTTTTCTTCTTAAAAATGATTTTACTTTAGTCATTCCCGCATCTGCTTCTACGTCACTCCATTCTTTAGTAGAGAACAACTGCGTACGTGTTGTTCGTGTTTCTACTAGAATGTCAATTCTATTATGCAGCTATTGATAAGCAGCAAAGATACGTAAGTTCTTCCTATCTGAATAAATAATTTTTAAATTTGTTTTACATTATTTCGATGTAAATTAATCCCATGTAATTGTACAAATATGTTATAGTTTTCTAAGAAATTCTAAAGCATTTTATTTGGTCTTAATTTTAATTTCAATCTCTTTTCAGAGAACAAGTCCACTTTCAAAGGCTAAATTGTTGTGTGGTCTTTCATTTGAAATGTGCTCCTATTTTCATTGTGTGAGTGAAACAGGAACAAGTGTAGGCGGTATTAGGAACCCACTTTCGGAGCATTTCCTTTCAACAGTCTCTAAATCTTACAATATGACTTTCAAAACCACTGCTGTAGAAACATTCTGATCGATGGAAAGCAAATGAAGAAATTACTTAGTAAAATTTATTTTGTTTCATGCTTGACTTCTCAAACCAGTAGGTTGATAAACAGAGGAATAATCACGGTACGTCATGTGAATGCACCGTGTATAACGTTAAATCTACATCTACATCTACATAGATCTCTGCAAGTCACACTGAAGTGCATGACAGATGGTTCATGGAACATCTTTTATCATATTCCTCTACAGTTCCATGCTCTAATAGCTCGCGCAAAAAAGGAATACCTACATCTGTTAATGATCAAATTTTTCTTATTTTATTTTGATGATTATGTCTCCCTATGTAGCTGGATGCTAACAATGTATGTTCGGATTCTGAAAAGGAACTTCGCAAATAGATCTTGCCGCAACGAATAACGCCTTTCTTTTACTGATTTCCATCCCAACTCATTTCCGTGACACTCTCTCCCCTATTTTGCGATAATACAAAACGAGCTGCCCTTCTATGGACTTTCTGTAAATCGTCTGTCAGTCCCACCTGGTGTGGATTCCCGCAATGCGCAACAATACTCGAAACTAAGACGCAGAAGTGTAGTGTAGGCAGTTTCTTTACTAGAACTGTTGCATCTTCTAAGAGTTCTGCCAATGAAACGTAACCCTTGGTTCGCATTCCTACAAATTTTATTTTATTTTATTTATTTTTTTTTATTATTATTTTTTTTAATTTAATTTAAGTTGTTCGTAACTTTTATTTCTAGTTATTTTGTTGAACTGACGGCCTGAGGATTTGTCTTATTTACCGTGTAACTTCACAGTTATTATAAAAGGTCAGTTGTCAATTTCTGCACCATGCAGATATGTTAATCATTTTGCAGTTGTTTTTGATCTTCTGGATACTTTCAAATGTTTGTAAATCTATCGGAATGAACTGCTGAGCTACTACTCCATACGTTACAAACTACACAACTAAGGTAAAATAACCTGAGGACAACACAAACACCCATATCCGAAGGAGGACTCGAACCTCCGTATGCGACGGGACGCGCGCATCGCAGTGCGCCCCAGTGTGCACGGCTAATCCGCCGCGGCTTCTGGTGACTTTAGTAACCGATGAGTGACAGCATCATCCACGAACAGTCTAAGCTATTCAGATTGTCTCCTAAATCGTTTATAAAAATAACGAATAGTAGGAGGCCCTACAATACTTCCCTGGGGAACACCAGATATCACTTCTGTTATATTCGATGTCTTATCGTCAGTTACAACGTACTGTGTCTGTTCTAACAGGAAATCACGAATCTAATCGCACCATTGCAGCGATATCAATAAGAACATAATTTTAATAGAGGTGCTTGAGAGGTACAGTGTAAATACCCTTCCGGAAATCTATAAATATGGAATCTATTTGACATCACTAGTCGATAGCACTCATCACATCATGTAATTACATTACATTAGATTATATTAGTACTTATTTCATAGATCATGAAAACGACACTTCGTAATGATGTGGAACGTGTCAGGTTAATGAAGGGTGTCTTTACAAATTACTACTTTGTACTAAATATTACATGACACCATTTTTTTCATTTTAATACTTTTTTTTTCAAATTTACTAATTTATATCTAAAAATTCATCTATAGTGTAGCAAGAGTTGCCATGCAGAAATTCTTTTAATTTATTTTGAAATGCTTGTTCGCTATCTGTCAGGCTTTCTATGCTGTTTGGTAAGTGACCAAAGACTTTTGTGGCAGCATAATTCACCCCTTTCTGTGCCAAAGCTAGATTTAAACTTGAATAGTGAAGATCATTCTTTCTCCTAGTGTTGTAGTTATGTACACTGCTATTGCTTTTGAATTCGATGGGATTGGTAATAACAAATTTCATAAGTGAACATATATAATGAGAAGCTACTGTGAAGATCTCTAGCTCTTTAAATAAGTATCTGCAGGATGATTGTGGATAGGGTCCGGCAATTATTCTGATCACACGCTTTTAAGCAATAAATATTTTTTTACTCAATGATGAATTACCCCAGAAACGTATGCCATACGAAAGCAGAGAATGAAAACAGACATAGTAAGCTAATTTACTGAGATTCATATCACCAAAATTTGCTATTACCCTAATAGCATAAGGTGCTGAACTCAAACGTTTCAACAGATCTTCAATGTGTTTTTTCCAGTTCAAACCCTCATCAATGCTTACACCTAAAAATTTTGAATATTCTACCTTTGCTACAGATTTCTGATCAAAGTATATATTTATTGATGGTGTGATTCCTTTTACTGTATGGAACTGTATGTACTGTGTTTTATCAAAATTTAATAACAGTCCATTTGCTGAGAGTAACTTAATGATTTTCTGAAAGAAGTCGTTTACAATTTCATCAGTTAGTTCTTGTCTGTCAGGTGTGATAACTATACTTGTATCATCAGCAAAAAGAACCAGCTTTGCATCTTCATGAATATAGAGTGCCAAGTCATTAATATATATTTACAACAGCAAAGGGCTCAAGACCGAACCTTGTGGCACCCCATTTTTGATTGCTTCCCAGTTTGAGGACTCAGCTGTTTTTTGCTTATTATGAGAATTACTAATGTCAACTTTCTGCGCTCTTCCTGTTAGGTATGATTTAAACCATTTGTACACTGCCCCATTCATACCACAATACTCTAGTTTACCTAGAAGAATTCCATGATTTACACAATCAAAAGCCTTGGAGAGATCACAAAAAATCCCAACGGGTGATGTCCGGTTATTCACAGCATTTAATATTACATTGTTGAACTATATTTTTACCAATGTGTGAAACTACTGTAGAATAATGTTTCCATGGAGCTCACTATGGATTCATAAGACAATTTAATTGAACCATAACAACGCCTGTAGATAAAACTCGACGATACCTGCGAAGCACAGTTGTCGGCCCACTTTCCTTGCCATTATAAACGTTACAGTGACATCGAACGAGAATAAATTCTCAAGATCGGTCGCCCCTCAGGGAGAGAGTAAACGGGCGGTCTTTGGCTCACTCCATCGGATACGGGCGGAGCGCGCAGTAACTGGAGGTAATTCAGAGGGAACTCGACTGTCATCCGCTCGTTAAAAGGCAATTAGACACCGGCTACCAATTAGAGAACAAACAAGACGTCAGGAGCTCCGTGACAACCCACCCGGAGTCCTTGCATTCCGGGAGACGACTGGCCCTCTGCCAAGAACGTTTTGCGTCACTTCTTCCTCTACCAAGATACGTTTCCAGTTTTGTAATGAGCCATTTACCTTTGCAGTTTAGATATATTTGAACAGTACAAAATTCATGTGTACAAAATAAGCAGAACTGTATGCGAGGATAAAAGTTAGGAAACGTCCAGCATGTTAATATTGCAAGGCATCCTGATTAATTTAAATAAATTAATTAATTTATACAAATTTACAACGTATCCGGAAGATAAATGTTTAATGGTAATTGATCAATAGTGCATGATACGTACGCGAAAGAAAATTTAAACTGTTAAAAAAAACGAACAATGTGTTGACTACGACCGCCGAGGTAAGCCCAAGACAACATTAATACACGCCTGGGAAATGGGGAACCTCAAACACTAGAATTTATGGCCCTGTCTAAAGTACTTCCAAAGGGTATAACGATACTGATGAACTTGAATAATGAAAAAGGGGGAAACAATCTGACTGCCACACAGATAAAAATAAAATTTGACTTACCTCGTATCTTATTATTACAAAACTGGAAACTGGAAACAGCAAGCAGCTCGTGTCATGCAGTATTTTAGTATTAAAAATTTTCAAAAATGATATTTGGGTAGTAATTAAGTCCAACAATTATCATAAATGAAGAAAATGAAAGGAAGGGGAAACTAACTACCATATGAGGACGCAGAACGCAAATTGAATATTAGAAATTATATATTCTAAAAAAATTATGAAATAGAAAAATATTGCAGAAAATTAAATTAACATCATGATTACAATAATGGCGTGCTGCAACATATATTTAACAACTGCCTTCTACAAAAGCGTCCTTGCGCTACCTCACCCAACAGCAAACTCTCTGCAACTGACTCCCAACACAGCTCGCAACAGACTTATTACTCACTGCTCTCTCTCGCAGCCAGAGCGCTTACTCTACAATCGAACTTCCAAAGATTACTGAGCCACTCATAATATACATCTGTGGCCAGATTACATATGTACAAAATATTACAGAAAACCGAGCTATTTCGGGACCATAGGGTCCTTACAATATGACATGATATGTCCTTGCCTCGTCCATCATACGTAATTCTGTTGACAAGATAGAAGAATTCCTTAACTTCGGCTTCTTTTTGATCACCAAATGCGATTTTAAATTCTTTCGTTAAATTAATTTCTGCTACTACTCATTATTTTAGTGTTCATTGCATTCTCATTTGGCTATCCATTTCAGTCAACAGACCCTGTAATTTTTACTTCCGTTGAGGAAACCAATGCCATCAGAGATCATTTCACCCGAAATTTTTACCCGAACTCTATAACTTATTTTATTTTCGTCATTTCTACAATATATAAGTTGAGCAGTAGGAGTGATAGACTGCATCCTTTGAATTCGTATTATTTCGAGCATTTAGTTCTTACTCTTACAGTGTTATATTTCACTCCTGTTTCTTGAGTTTACTGTATAATATAGCATACACGTAATTTGTAAGATCTTCGGAAACCTCGCTCCATTTTGCAATGTGGAAAGCATTTTCTTGGTCGACATATCCGTAGAATATATTGTGATATATCTTCAATCTTGCTTCTATTAACTAGCACAACGTCAAAATGCCTCTCTATTTATCTTCCCTAAAGCCAAACAGATCGGCATGTTAATGATTCTCAATTTTCCTTTTTCCTGTACATTCAGTAATCTTGATGCATGTGATGCCAAGCTTCTGTGGCACATTTCTCACACATATCTCTTCTTTCTACCTGCAGAACTGTGTGGATAATACTTTCCAAAAATCTGATGATTTATCAGTATTCCATTTTTCTACTCATTAAGCTGAATAGACGTTTGGGTTATGCTTACCTCAATGTCTTTAGATATTCATGTATAATATTTTCTATGCCTTTTGCCTTATTGCAAAACTGACCCACGTAATTACATACCTACATTACTAACATCAGTGTGCTGTAGCATTCTTGAATATATTCTCTGTTCTAATATAGCAAATTTCATTGAAACAGAAAGGCTTCTGTCCATATGTCAGCACGGCTTTAGGAAGTATCTATCGTGAGAAAACCAGCTTGCCCTTTTCTCTCATGGCATCTTGCGTGCTATGGATGAAGGGCCACAGGCAGACTGCATATTTTTCCAATTTCGAAAGGCGTTTGAAGGGTACAGCACTACAGAATGCTAACGAATTTACGAGCTTATGGAATAGGTACCCAAATATATGACCTGTTGGAAGATTACTTAAGTAATAGGACCCATACGTTGCCCTCGATGGTGAATGTTCATCAGAGTATGTCGCCAGGAGTGCTCCAGAAAAGTAAGATAGCACCGCTATTATTTACTATCTTTCAGGCCCTGCATGTATAATTGTGAGGTTCTGGATTTTCTCGCTTTATTTCTTCGGGACTACATCACACAATCGTGGATGGACTATAGTAACATGCGCAACGTGTTTTAGTTCTGTTTCTACACTGTGTGGTACCAACAGTAGGCAAACTTGCAGTATACTTACAATGGCGCTAAGAAAGACATGTTGACAAGGTGTTGATATCCTTGTTTTGACATGTAAAGCTATCATGTCTTTCAACCAGTTGATTTCATATGTACCTGTGATGTTATTATGTCATTTCTTTCAAAGTCATGTTACTGTAAGATGGTGCAGATCATAAAAATTTGTAGTGAAGTCCCAAACAGGCAATTTGGTGAATACAAAATTTTTGAAAATAAATTCATTTTCTTTTTTGTAATAAATTAATGTATGTATTTTGTATCTTAAACGTCCCTCTAATTATTAATGTGACGTCACCTACAACCTTGGGTGTGAAAGGCATATAAATGATCTGACGGACAAATCGAGTTTCAATCTGCGGCTGTTACCTGATGATTCTGTGGTGTACAGGAGGGTGTCGTCACTCAATGACTGTAATATGATGCAGGATGACTTGGACCAAATTTCTAGGTGATATGAGGAATTGCTACTTTAAATGTAGAAAAATGTAAGGTGTTGCTGATGAGTAGGAGAAACAATCCCATAATTTTCGAATACAGCATTAGTAGTGTGCTGCTTGGCGGAGTCGCGTAACGCTGCACAGCGATATGAAATGGAACGAGCATAAAAGGACAGCTGTAAGGAAGGCGAATAGTCGACTTCGCTTTCTTTGGAGAATTTTGGGAGGTTGTGTTTCGTCAATAAAGGAAATGTTCAAATTCTTAAGGGACTTAACAGCGGGGTCATCAGTCCTAAACTTACAAACTACTTATGAACTACCTTATACTAAAGACGACACAAACATCCATGCCCGAGGAGGGATTCGAGCCGACGACCGTAGCGGCCGTGCAGACTGTTACTGGCGCGCCGCTGACCGCTCGGCCACTGCGGCCGGCTCAGTAAAGGAGACCGCATATAAAACGCTTGTACAACCTCATCTTAAGCGTTGCGTAAGTGTTTGGGATCCCCACGAGTTCGGTTTAAAGGGGGTACACAGAGGCATTTCAGAGGCGGGCGGCGAGGTTTGTAACTGGTAGTTTCGTTCAGTGCGTGAGTGACACCGAAATGATTCGGGAAGTCAACGGGGAGTCGCTGGAGGGGAGGCAACGTGTTTTTCGAGAAGCACTGTTGAAGAAATTTATAGAGGGCCGGCCTTTTAGGCGGACAGCAGAACGACTCTATTGCCGCCAAACTAAACTTCGCGTATAGACCACAAGAATAAGATTAGAGAGATCATGGCTCATAGGGAAGCATACAATTATTCGTTTTTCCCTAGTTTCATATGGGAGTGGAACAGGAAAGCAAGTAAGTAGTAGTGGCACTGAGTAGCTCGTTTAAAATCTGACATTAATATCGAATCTCCCTATTCTTAAAATAAAGACACACTGATACACGATAAAATTTATTATTAACAGGTAACGCAACGTTAGAGCTATTTTTCGGCACCAAAAGTATTCAGACACTTATCATATCGTGGAATCTAAATTTTATTATTGTGCCGTAGAAGTAGGCAGCCTGTGAATGGAACCAACGTATGACAGGACAGTCGTCTTCATTTCTTACTGTAAACAAGTATGAAACGGCCACGTGCCATTGACAAAGAGGGGCGTGGAATGCTAACTGCAGGTGTGGTGTTGCTCCATGGCAGTGCTCGTCCCCATACGGATGAACGCACAGCAACTGTTCAGCAAAAGTCATTCGGCTGGGAGGTGTTTGATCATCCAGCATACAGTCCTGACCTTGCACCCAGCGGTTTCCATCTTTTATTGTACCCCAAGAAATTCCTATTCGCACAGTGGGACGGAATCCTTAAATCGTGTCCAAAACGTTAAAGACGTTTAATTCACACAAAACTCATCGCACGGGGTTTTTGAGGTAGCTGATTACAAATTTGATGGTAAAAATTGTTTAAACAAAATGGTGGAACTAATATAGCAACGTGACCCACTAAAATCCACAATAATTTATTAATATTAGCGTATATATAGTACATAGACATTAATAATTAATACACTGCCAACGTTATTTATTATAACAAAATAACGGAATATATGTCGAAAATATATCGGGGAAAAATTCTTCGATACCGCACACATTGTAACTCAATAATATAATAAACAATCTTCAAAGTCGGTGACAGAACACAAATAATAAACTTAACAACATGATCAACGTAGAAGTATTAAGTGTAGCTAATAAAGGTAATCGTTCTTAAAATTCAAAATTGCATCGACCATGTTGTGCAAAGAAATGTCGGCCGCAACGGCACTTGTAAATATTCATTATACAAGAGAAATGGCAGATTTTGGAAGCTGATTCTTGTCAATTCCATAAGATAATTAATCAGTCTATACTCTGGGAGTTGAAACTCCGTGTTATATTGCGATATACGCTACTTTTGCTCTCCCTGAAAATGGAAGTTCGGCAAAGCATGATCGTTTTGCACAGGCATCGGAAAGAATATAATATAAATTGGGTAACCGTGAAATTTATACCGATTTAGTGTACGAACATTTTTTACATACCTGTAGCAATTGTTTCCATCTTGTAGAAGTGATATTCTTTACTTCACTGCCAAATTATTCACTCACAAACTGAGAGTAAATTTGCCTTGGTTTCACAGCGCTGCGTGTGCTCTCGACGAAGGTCACTTTTGAACTGACAGGTATCGAAGGTGGCGACCTCTTCTTCTGGAATGAGATGCACCAATCCTTCCCTTACCCAACCCACCCATCAAAATTCTGAGAATCTAAAATTCATTTTCGGGGTTTTGGCCACGTATTGGGGATTCCGTCCCACTCTGCGCCGTCTTGACAACTACGTAGAGCTGAAGAGTAATGTCACACGCTGGTCCATTAACAAGCGCCAGACTTCTACGACGGAGGAATACAAAAGCCGACAGCACGACATGAGTAATGTCTGAATTCTTTTGATGACTATGTTGAAAAATAGCTCAAGTATTGCTGTACCTATTTTTCATGTGATTATGTTGTGTTTGTTTCCAAAAAATAGGGAAACTTACTACCTGCATGCTCCTCGTGTTTCAATTGGAATTTCTTCTCGTATCAGAAGTTTCTGCGATCTTAAAGTCCTTCATTGTAGTTTGTCCATATTTGCCCTTCCTCTAGGTTTAACAGTGGAATTCCTTTTGTATTCTTAATGTTACCAGGCTTGCTTTTTATTTTTATTTATTTCATTTATTCATATATTTCCTAAAGTTATTCTCTGTGTTCCCTGCATTTCATGTTATATCTAAGGGATTTGTATTTGTGTATTCCTGGCACTTTGAACCTTCTGTACATCCTTATTTCGTCGTTAACTGAAGTTTTTACTGTCTTAGCCACGATTTCTTTGTTTTTTCATTCCTAGTACGGTACCTAGTTTTCCTCTTCGCCGTAAGTGGTTGACCTTTACAAAGATATACACTCCTATTCAACTAAACTACCTCCCCTTGCATTCCTTAGCGAATACTTAACAAACTTTAAATGCATCTCCTTACATGAAGAGAGCTGCGCGGAAACTGCCGAGCGGTTCTAGGTGCCATGTCAGGGACTGCAAGGTCGATCCCGCTGGAAGTCCGAGCCCTCCCTCGAGCATGGGTGTGGGTGTTGTTCTTAGGTTGGGTTATCTAGTTTTTAAGCCTAGTTTGGCCATACTGATTTACAAACATTTAAACATCGTGATACCAGTTCCTACCACACTACTTCTTCCTAACGATTCTCTTAAACCTCAATCTACTCTTCATTGCTAAATTGTGATATGATGTATATCTGCTCTTAGATTCATATTAAAATCCAACCTTTGACAGAACCTCTGCCTGACAATGACGTAATCCAGCTGGAATCGTTCAGTGTCTTTTCCAAGTATACCTTCCGTTCCCGTGATGCTTGCGATCCACTGCCCCATGATTGTGGCTGGCGTATTGCATTTCTGTCAATGTGAATAAATGTACAGTGGAGACCCAATTATACGGACTATTTGATGTGATACGTCATTCGGATAATGGAAACTCCGGATGACTGCATTAATGAAGAAACGTGTTTTTTGCATTGCTAATGCTAGAAAGATAACCAATGTCATCTGCATAAGCATCTTTCTAGGGGGAAAAGAAATGTTAGTTCTTTACTCAAAACAACAAGGAAAATTACAGTTTAAAAATCTACGTTTATTAAGAGCTAGACACGTATTATCGTACATATTTTTTAATTATTAATGTATTCAAACGTAATTGTTTAGTTTTATATATTTAGTAATTGTCATTTCATGCGAACCTTGTTTGCTTTTCATTGTCACTACATCAGGAATATGTATTTTTGTATATGTTTGAAATGATTTGGGGGTTGTGCTCCGTTGTAAAGAAAATTATTTTTCTCTGATTAGATTTTTTACCATTTTAGAGGAATTTGATGCATCTACATCAACTCAGATGATATTTCGTCATCTTGTATTTCCAAATCTTAAATTCGAGGATTCTTCGTAACTTTTTGGCCCACTTTAGATTACGGTAGTAACACTAAAAGTGGGCCTTTGCGATAGCCTTTTGACAGCTCGAAATTTTAATAAAAATAGCGGCTCAACCGTACATTTGACACGAAAATTGAATAAACAGATTTGTAGATGGGAAAAGTCTCTATAACTCAGCATTGTTTAAAAGATATTGGCAAAAATATCGGCCATTTGACGATGTTTGTATGTCTGTCCGTAACGTGTTCCCACATTTTAGGTCGAACCATTCAACCAATCGGCACGAAATTTTACAGATATAATGTTTGGCTGCCAGAGAACAGAATCTCACTTTTTTTAAAAATTTTCGGACAAAAAGTACACGGGAAATAACCGATTGTGATTTACGTTCATTTGACACGAAAATTTAATAACCGAATTTGTAGAGGAAAAAATTCTCTACAACTTTTCTCTATTATGTTTTCTTCGTAACTCGCGCTGTTACAGAGATATTTGCAAAAATAACTGTGATTTTACGTAAACCAGACGTTAGGCAATATCAAGTGACGTTCCTCGCACAGAACTCTCTGGCATACGCCATCTTGCTTCCTGTATTTTCCGATTTTCTGATTATAACTTACGCGTTGCCAATTCAAAGCAATGGCGCACTGAAAAATTAACAAAAGCACATCGTTTATAGAACGATAAATTATAATCCAGTGTCTAAAAATGTCATTTTAGCTGTTAGCAACTACCAGAAATTCTAAGAGATATAATGGACACTGCGATAGTTGTTATTTTAAATTTTCCGGGTTACATATATTTTTAAGCAGTTTAGTTCCATGGGGAGGCAAAGCCAGGAAATCTTGTCCGTTTCTAAAGCGCTTCTGGAGGGCACCACAGTGAGAGAGAGAGAGAGAGAGAGAGAGAGGTGAGACGGAGAATGAGCCTTCGGAGAAGGCTGCCATCTATAACTCATCGACAGGGCCTGTGTGGCAGGCAGCTGACCCCGTTTCGTTGATACCTGCGAGCGAACGCCCCGGACCGGTAAGCATGGCGCCGGTGCACCAAGGGACGTCGAAATTTGCGTCGTCATCGACAAGGAAACGGCAGATCCACACCGAGACATACCTTTAGGTTCAGGTCAGTGATCGACCCGCGTAGGAATACGTACTGCGCCATCGGCTATGTGTTGAGCGGGAGGACAGTTTTTCGATGCTATCTTGGCGCCGTGTCCGCGCATTGCAGGAAAATTGCCGCCCAGAGTGCAATTGGCTCGTCCTTTCTAGTGAGAGGGTAGCCTCGCGTTTAGCGAGCTGAGTGCGGAGCAGGGCTCCAGAAGGGGACATCGACTTAGGCAAACGACGAGTACGGTCGACTCGATTCAGCTGTCTCCTTGTACGAGTTTTGACTTCGTCTTGGACAGCCGACGAATACGGACGGCTCGACTTAGGTTCTTACGTGTATGTGTGTTTTGAGACTTTGGCTATTTTTTCACTTATTGCGCTTTGTGGAGTTGGAGGTCCAGATTCACTTTTCAGACACCGTCTGAAACTTGTGTCAGTCGACCTGAGTATCATAGAGGTGTGAATAGGGTCAGCTATTTTCAATCAGCGGCACCGACGCGCTGATAACGTTATTCCTAGCTCTGGTGTCAATTGCGCACTCGACAATCTTGTATCTAGTACACACAGTCTTGAGTCGGCGTGACATAGCCGAGCCTGTGGTTTCGTTAGACACTGTGTGCTTACCGTTGACACAGAAGCTTTTTTTTCGATCGGACCGCGATTTGCAGCATTCCAACGCACTGCCGCCGCCGACCCAGTTCCAGCGACGCCGGCTTCAGCTGCATTTGGTTCAGTATTGCTTGCAACTGCTTATCTGAGCAAGAGTTAGGATTCTTCCTTTTGATGGTTTTCTTAAACATCATTTTGCCGCGGTGGAGTAGCCGAGCGCGCGGTTGCTCGCCGTGGAGGTTCGAGTCCTCCCTGCGGCACGGGTGTGTGTTTGTCAGTAGGTTAGTTTACCTAGATTTAAGTAGTTTGTAAGCTACGGGCTGATGACCACGCAGTTTAGTCCGATAGATTTACAGACATTTGAACATTTGATTTGAAACATCATTTTATGTTGAATGCGCTTGTAATTACAGCACGCTCCCTTGGTCTCCTTCGTGTCATGAGTTATTTGCCGCTGTCCGAAACTATAGTTATGGTAGGAACTTGCCAATCATTTATTAGTGTCATTCGTCTATTTATTCATGTACCCTAATCTGAAATTGTTTGACTTTTTAAACTTCTCAGAACTGTTCCTATTTTTGTCAGTTAATGGATCTGATTGTTTTGTGATATAAATTAAGTGCATCCTTATCCTGCATCTTATTCAGTAGTTAGATTCCTCAATTTTCATTATATTTCGTGACTATTTGTTTGCCAAGAGGCCAGATCTTTTTTATGGCACATTTCAGTAATTGTTAGGAGGGGACTGCCAACACACCCCCTTCCCTCTGCTTTCCATTTACCACATATCTGCACCTCGCAAACCACCCAACCTGACCAACAACACCCATACCTTTACACTCTCTAGAAACGACATATATTGAATTTTATGTGCGGTTCTTACTTCAGTTTATTAAATCTACCGTGTTGGGCCATTTGATATGGTAATTTATTTAGATATATGCTTTTTACTATGCAAAAAAAAAAAAAACCAAACTCAGGTTTTTCAGACTTCCAATTTTTGGATTTAGATATGAATAAAGATAGCAAAAGAATTAAAAACGTCGCGGTGGAGTGGCCGAAGGCCCTAAGGCGCCTTGCTGTGGAGCGTGCAGTTGCTCGCAGCTGGAGATTCGAGTCCTCCCTCGGACATGAGTGTGTGTGTTGCCCTTAGCATAAGTTAATTGAAGTAGTTTTAGGCTTAGGGACTGATAACCGCAGAAGATAGATTTCCCAACATTTGACCAATTTTTTATTAAGAACGGAGTTTCGAAATTTAATCCAAATAGCATTTTGTAAAAATTTGAACGATTTGAAAAAATCATAGTTCTTCGTAGTTTCTTCAGGAGTAACCCATGGTTCTTATATAAGACGTATAAATGCCATCTTAGACCATACGTACTGTTCAACAGCCAACCGATTTTCTCAATTTGGCTGACCTCTAGCAAATGTGTAGTATTTAAGCTTTGACTCGGTACTGTAGGATACCTAAAGCATATCAGTTCTTGTGTATAAGTGATCACTAGGATATCCAAAACATTTCACCCATTGTCCCTGTAACTATGAGAACCCTAGGTATGGTATCCTGAAGGATAGCAATTCCGCGACACTTCATTTCGAACATACTAATACCGTACACTGTCGGGCGTGGTAATAGTGGAAACTGAACACCTTATGCCACTTCCTTGAGTAGTTACTTTGCGGAAGACGTCTCTCCGTTGAGAATGACATGCTGTGTACTGTACGCTTTGAAAACTTGAAGTTTCATAACGTTTGTTTGTTACCTGTTGGATGTTCCAGTTTCTTTGTCAGGCAGTGAAATAAACACAACTAACACAAAAGTTACCTTTTAACTTCCGCTCGGATATTGAACAAGTCGATCCTTTTCTCTTGCTGTTACGAAAATTACTACCAATAGCATTCATTTTGTATCACTCGTAACATCTCAGTCATCTAGTCTACATGTTATTACAACCGCTGATTTAAAAGTTGCGAATAACTAGAAATGTTGTAGGCTACTGTGGAGCGGGATGAATATCGAATCGTTAGGCTACAGACGATAAAGAGACGGTTTTCCTTATCGTATCACGTAGAGCAAAAAGATGTAAAAAGATAACAAATTAATCTGACATTGCAACAACATCGTAGACGCAAATATCGTACTTCCTTTATGTGAAAGAATCAAATCATATCACTGCCGGCAACGCCGATTTTATGAAACACTCTCAAACGAATTTTACGCTTGGCAAAGCTGTAAAGAAATTAATTGCCTACCTAGCTTTCAGCTCTGAAAAATACAGCTTTGAGAAAGTTTCGACCTCTGTGCTTGAATATCGGCCGGTTGACCCGCCACTTAATGGAATTGCTCGTTAAGGATTTGTCGTCATTTCGAATTGAGCACGATTCTACTTTACCGGACGTCACATAAATGAAATACCTTGATCACAGAGACTGCCTGCTTTAATTTTTTCGTTCGCTTTCACTATCAGTCGAAGACTGTGGTGGCATTCGTACTGTAGACAAGTTATGAATCCATTTATTTAAAGTTGTGCGCTCGGGAATTGGTGGAACTGTTTCTACACTTTTCTATAGCTGTCCAGACACAAAGGCTTAAATATCTATCGATTTTAGAATTCAGTGATTTAACGAATGGTCATAAACAAGAAGTCAATTTAACAGTTGTGATTACAATCGTTCCTTTTCAATTCCTGTTTTGTGGAACGAGATTTGACTACGTTAGGTATCAGTCCTGTTTTTATGTTTCTTCTCCCATTGAGTATACTATTTCTCCTTCTTGTAAGCGGGAAAATTCAGCGCCTGAATCTCTGTGTCACCTTTGGTTTCCCTTATTTTATTACAATAATATTGACGTATGTTAATAGGGATCAATAAGATATTTTAGCATTTGGAGTAAAAAGTTGGATGTTGAAATTTCGTAAAATTTTTTGAACTATTCTCTTCATCTCCTCATAAGAATGGCAATCTACATCTATTTGAAGCCGCGCGGAAGTAGGTGAGCGGTCTGGAGCACCACGTTACGGGTCGCGCGGCCTCCCGCGTCGGAGGTTCGAATCCTCCCTCGGACATGGATGTGTGTGTTGTCTTTAGGTTAGTTGAACTTAGTTTAAGTAGTTTGTAAGACTAAGGACTGACGACCAGCTTAGTTTGGTCTCATAGAATTACAAACATTTGAACATTTCTATTTGAAAGTGCTTAGTGTATTCGTCTCTTGGTCTCCCTCTGCGACTTTCAACGCACACGTTTACCTCCACTGCTAAACTCACGATTAGTTAACGTCTAAGAATGTATCCCACAAACAGGTCCCTTCTGTTAGTGAAGGTATAAAAAATTCCTTTCCTCCTAAATTCTGTTCAGAACTAACTCAATAGTTACGTGGTATAGCCACCTAATCTTCAACTTTCTTCTTTAACATCACATTTCAAAAGCTTGTATATATTCTCTTCCTGTCTGAACTATTTATCGGCCATGTTTTACTGCCGTACTAAGCAACACTCCACACAAATGCTTTCAGAATAGACTTATAAACACATCAACTAATATTTCTCTTTTTCAGAAACGCTTCTTTTCCCATTGCCATTCTGATTTTTTATCCTCGATATTGCGACCATCGTATGTCAGTTTAATGCCCAAGTAACAAAACTCATCTATCACTTTTATTGTTCCGTTACCTAATCTAATACCTTCAGCATCACCTGATTTCTTATATTATATACCATTACCCTCGTTTTTCCCTTTTTAATGTTCATCGTATACGTTCCTTTCGAGACACTGTCCATTACGTTCAGTTGGTCTTCCAGATCCTTTGCTGTTTCTGACAAAATTACGACGTCAAGGCCAAAACGCAAAGTTTTCATCTATTCACTCTGAACTTTAATAACTTCTCCTTGCTTTCCATCACAAGTTACTCAATGTACAAATTGAATAACATTGGGAAAAAGCTACAACTTTGACTTACTCCCTTGCAAACCACTACGTCTGTTTCTTGTCCTTTCTCTCTAATAACTGCTATCTGGTTTTTGTACAAGTTTTAAAGAACACCCCGTTCCCTGTATTTTACCCTTGCTGACTGCAGAATTTGTAAGGAAGTACTACAATCATAACTGTCAAAAGCTTTTTCCAACTCAACGAAAGCTAGATATGTAGGTTCGCCTTTCCTTAATCAAACTTCTAAGAAAAGTTTAATGTGGATATTGCTTCACGTTTTTCTACATTTCTCCTGAATTCAAATTGATCTTACCCGAAGTTGTATTCTACCAGTTTTCCATTCGTCAGGAAATAACCGTGTTATTTGTTTGCAACCATGACTTATTAAACAGTTCAGTAATTTTAACACTGTCCGCGGCTGTTTGCTTACGAATAAGGATTACCTATCATATTTTACTTGATGTCTCATAGTATTTCGCCCGCCTAATACATCTTACACACCAGGTGAAATACTTATGACACCTCTAGTTCTCCCAGAGACCTCAGAAGCTTCAAGAGTATGTCTTTTCCATGGGCCTTACTTCGACTTAAGTCTTTGAGCGTTCTGTCAAATTCTTTTGTCATTATAGTATCTTCTATTTCAAGATTTCCTACTTCCGTCTTCACTTCCTAGAGCTCTACCATATATCTTCTTTGCACCTTATAGCTTTCCCCTCTTTCCTCAGAACTGGTTTTCTGTTTCTTCAAACGTCTCTTCTATTGTCTTGTAGTTGGTCTCTATTTTTCCTCTAGTTATACATTCTTCTACAGACTTGTATTTGGCCTCTAGCCATTCCTGATTACCTATTTTACACTTCCTGACAGTCTTATTTTTTAGTCGTCTGTACTATATTTTACCTGTTTCATTTACGGCATTTTTATATTTTCTCCTTTAATCAATTAAATTCAATATTTCTTCCTATTTGGATCTCTGCTGCATTCACTATTTCATCTCTCAAAGCTACCCATTCATCTTATACTGTGTTTTTCCTCAGTTTCTACAAGTGTTCCCCTAATGCTCACTCTGAAGCCCTAAAGAACCTCAGGTTTCTTTTATTAAACAAGGTTCCAACTCCCTCCTTTTCTTTTTCCTCTTTCTTAAGTCTTAATCTACAGTTTACAACCGATAACTTATCGTTAGAGTCTGTATCTGGTTGTGAATATGTCTTACAGTTTAAAACCTGGTTTGTAAATCCATGTCGCACAATTTTAAAGTCAATTTCATGTCGTTGCGTGGTCTCTTCCATGCATACAGCTATCTTAAAAGGTGCTTAAATCATGTGTTTATCATGATTAAATTGTTATCTGGGGAAAATTCTTACCGGTGACCTCCTCTTTCAGTTCCATTCCTTAGTCCATACTCAACTACTACTTTTCCTACACTTCCTCTTCCTACAACTAAATTCCAGTCCCTCATCACAATCACAATTTCCTCTCCCTTATCTGCCTGAATAATTTCCTTCACTTCGTACCTCGTACATTTCGTCGATCTTCTCATCTTCAGAGAAGCTAGTTGACATATAAACTTATACTACTGTAATCTGTTCTGAAGGATTTTCATCGGCAGAGTGAAATAAAACGTTTCGACGACTTTCTGTCGGTTCTACGGACTGGAGACAGCAACATAACGACAACCGATATAATGGATGGTAATAACAGAAAGCTGCTAGGTAGGTTGTGGTATCGACTTGTTTCTACTTACCAAGTTACACAAATAGTTGGGTTCAGATAGTGTAGTGATCAGGTAGTGTAATGCAACGACAACACTCCAACCCCTTTCGTTAATCCGCCGCGCCGGGAGGTTTCGAAGCGGGGCCAGTACGCCTCCTCGTCTCGGAAAGCGGTTCGTTAGACCACCCGGCTAACCGAGACGAACCGTTAAAAAGAAGGCAAGGCCAAAATCGTCCAAGGTTAACATCAGCAACTGGTAGCTCCAGTTAACAGACCGTCGAGGCAGGTACACAGATAAGCCAAGATTTTGTTAATAATATTCTTCTGGGCATTGGATCGTATCGTCAGTATACAAATTTTCACCGTCGCGTCGGCCACTATTGCAAGCTGTCGTCTGTGTGTCCAGCCGGACAGTCGTCATTGCCTCATATGCAGAGACGTGGAACCCGGAACAATCCTGCTTATGTGCAGGAAACATCAACATACCACAGTGGTGGACGAATGGTGTGGGTAGGAGTCAGCATTGACGGACGTATGGCGATCTACTTCGTTCAGAATGGCGCTTTGACTGCTCAGAGATATAGAGACGAGATGGCCGCCCGCGCTGGCCGAGGGGGCTGAGGCGCTCCAGTCACGGTCTGCACGGCCACTACGATCGGGGGTTCGAATCCCCCCTCGGACATGGATATTTGTGCCGTCCTAGTTCGTAAGTAGTTCATAAGTAGTTTGTAAGTTTAGGGACGAATGACCCCGTAGTTAAGTCCCATAAGCCATACAAACATTTGAACATTTTTTTAGAGACGAGATGCTTCGACCTTTTGTTTTGCCCTACGCTGTTGCCATGGGAGATGAATTCTTTCGGGTGGACGATAATGCTTGTCCCCACAGAGCTGCACCGATGGACAACATGCATGGAGGGGAGCGAATGGAGTGGCCAGCGTGTTCACGGGACTTAATCCAGATTGTGCAAGTCTGGCAGAAGTATTGCAGCCAGACCAGCACATCACACAAAGGTTGCAGAGCTGGATATCGCACTCATGGAAGAACGTTCAAATTTCCCTTAAGAGATGATTCATAACATCATACTGTCAACACCACATAGATGTGCAACTGTACTGGTGGTCTGAGGATATCACACACCATATTAGAGGGCAAAAAAAAATGACTTTTTCACTATGACTAGCCACATGGTGCCTCGCTCTGAGCGAATGTCATGTAAACCTCAAGGAAAGAGTTGAAGCAGCACATTTCCTACTGTATCACCCACAAATTACATCAGTAACCAATATCTGAATAAAATATGTTACCATGTGTATATTGTGTTTTGAGGAGTTCATCTTGACTATGATAATGCGATCACCGTTCTGTTCATTACCCACATTTCTATTTTCTTATTCATTAATTATTAGACTTACCCCTCCAATACCCTCAACTGATTTTGTATTTGTAACCCTGTACTCACCTGACGACCTGTTTATCTTTCCACCGAATTTCACTAACCCTCACTGTATGTTTCTTTAACCGATGTGATTCTCTTTTTAAATTGTCTAACCTTCCTAACCGAGTAACGTATCTAACATTCCATCCTACGATCCATAACATGCCAGTGTTGTCTTTCTTGTTGACGATATCTTACTGATTGTTCTCCGCCTCGAGATCCAAATAGGCAACTATTTATCTCCTGATTACCTTATACGAGAAGATGCCATCATCAACTATATGAATTCGGGAGCCGCGCGGGAGTAGCCGAGCCGTCTGGAGCGCCACGTTGCGGATCGCGAGGCCTCCCGCGTCGGGGTTCGAATCCCCCTCGAGCATGGATATTTATGCCCTCTTTAATATAAGATAGCCTACAAGTACTTTGTAAGTTTAGGGACTGATGACCCCGCAGTTAAGTCCCATAAGCTTTACAAACATTTGAACCTTTGACTGAATTCTGGAAAAATGAAGACTGTACTTTCCTCTTGCTTTCAGCCTTTCGCAGTATCTATATGCCAATGGCCAACTCAGTAATAATTCAGACTGTTGTCACTGTAACTACTGAAATGACTAGTGTCCCTCT
This sequence comes from Locusta migratoria, assembly GCA_026315105.1. Classification (NCBI taxonomy): domain Eukaryota; kingdom Metazoa; phylum Arthropoda; class Insecta; order Orthoptera; family Acrididae; genus Locusta; species Locusta migratoria. The sequence goes on from CM048746.1 coordinate 146,228,758, forward strand.
TCAGGAACCACGCGTTCGCCTGGCCTCTATCCAGATAGCTCTGGGCTGTGGTTGCACTTATGATCCGGCAATCTGTATCGTTGAGGTACGCAAGCCACCTCATTTCGCCAATATCTGTGGTTCATTGGGAGAGCTGCATCTCCCATGATGAAAAAAATTCGGTGAAAAGCGTTTAGTAACACGACTTTAGTGGCGCTTTCGTCAGTAATATTACAATACTTACCTAACATTGATGATATTGCTTGTACATTGTGCTGCTATTACACAAACTATCAAAATCTCGTTGGTTTGCTTCTAGATTTGCTGATGTAATTTCATTACGGGGACTTTTATGAGTATGGCAAATTCAATTTAATTTTGTTTAGAGAATCTGTGCAATGTCTCCATCTGGGGGATATGACGTTTCTGAATCAGGCATGTTGTCTTCGTTAGTTTTGCTACTGCGTCCAGATATTATACCTTAGAGTATCTGTGCCAACTCATTAATTTACTGTCAAATAAACAGTCGATTCCTGTCAATATTATTTTCCCGAATGTATATTACATTTCTTCCAATATTAAATCGAAGTAGACTGTGCCTTAAGAATGCTACTAGAGCATTTGCAGTTCGAACCAAGCCAGTTTACCAAGGTGGAGCTCTTGATTACACGTCAGCTGCGCAGTATATCGGCAGTTGTTTCCATTGTTCACCTCACAACACCATCACCGCGGAAACCAGAAGGCAGACTACAAACCTTGATGGACGGCGCTCTACTGAATGCTGTCTACTGCAGTATCCAGAACTCTTTGTGAGTACCCCACAGCTGGTCTTACAATTAAAATGTAGTTTACTTTTCGGCGGCTAATGCTTGACGCTATGAATGACGGGAAGTGAATGCAGTCAATCATGAATTGCGTTCAAACAAAAAATAACAATACGCATTTTCTTTTTTCGTTTTGTTAATAACTCGGTGTTGTAGAGATAATTATTTTTCTACGACTAAAATACTTAAAATTGTTATCAGATCGCGAATTAGAAAAGTACATCGAGAACGAGTCATTACTTGGGTGTAGCTGTTTGTTTTACGAAATGAAAAACGAGCATATTCATTCAGTAATAACTGTTATCGGTCATTAATTGCAAGATTGGTTCTATATAATTTTAAAAACTGTTACGCTTTTGAATAAACTGGTTCTCGACTTATTTCTTTTTAACGTGTTCCCAGCGATATCTTCTGCTATGAAACTGCATTTTGTATTTCTCAATACATTTCAAAATTTAGGTTACCCATCCTCCGTCTTGCTCGATGTATAAATACATTGTTAAGCCATGCCTTTGACACGAAACGTTTCTTCCAAATTACCTTACTCTGTACCTAGTCGAGAACTTGAAGCTATTTTCTTTCGTTAAGCTGCTTCGGCGGTACCTACTACCCTAGCTTTAATTTATGCGAGTTAAAGGAACATCAATACCATTTATAGTATAAACCCGTCAAAATAACTACATATTTTCTACGAGAGTTTCACAATTTTTTAATATATTACTGGTGAAAAGTAATTAATTTCGCAACACCGAGTTATTTACAAAGCAAAATCTGCAAATAAACATATTTATTGACTGACTGAACGCGATTCGTGATTGTCTGCCTTCAGTTCCCGCCATTCATTGCGCCGATACCAACATCTACACGTCAAGCAGAAGCCGCCGACACTTAAACTGCATTTTAGCCAGTCTTCCACTTTTTACGATAATTTCGACTGAACAATTACTTAGCATGTGGCTGTTTGCGGATAATGCGTAACATATTTAATAAATATTGTTAGATTCTGCAAGACCGTATATTCTACAGTAAATGTAGTTAGATGTTTACGGAGTTTCCGAGAACGATTTCGAATTTGTTATTTCCTATCTACCGCGTGACTTTTGACTTGAGGCAAGTATTTAGTGTGTTGCCATTGGAATGTAGTATATGACTTTCGGTTGTGAATAGGAATGAGTGAAAGCGTTTCAGAGGCTTACATGTTGAAATCTATTTCGCTGGTTACGAACTTGTTTGAAAGGTTGCTAGAAGTTCGGATCCTTCCCGCTTCATACTTCTAGTTTATTCAAAGGGGAAGGAAACTCTAAACTTTCTGATTAAGCACATTTCGTTGCCGGTAGCGAAAGTAATCATAGATTTCTTTGAATCGTACGACTTTCCACAGCTTGTGGCGGCGTGGAGACAGCGACCCTCGCGACCGTGTCCCAATATTTCTGACTGACATAACAGTTTACGGGAAAAAGTATCTGCTGCCGCTGGTTTATACAACACGAGGAATAGTGAATGAAGAAGACGCAGCTGAAGGGTGAAGTACTTTATGTTACAACTCTCATTTGTAATTAACTGTAACTTCATAAACGTTGGTCTTTTATCTATGTTAACAGTTACAACAAATCGTGTCACCGGAGTCGCGTGGTTCATACAGAGTCCAAGGTACGATACATATCATTTGTTATCAACATTCAGTCATTCTTGGAAATTAACTAAGCTTTGGGGAGTCATTACTGACGCATCAAAAATAAAAGTTTCCTTTATTACAAATTGCCTATCGTGGTTAACGGTTGCCTAATGTAGATAGCTCAGTCGCACTTTCATTACCCAGTGTACATCTTGTTGATTGTCGATAAAAGCCGCGGAGTGGCCCAGCGCATTGGGGCGCTATGGTCCGACGCGCGATGTCGTTCCCCGTTGGGGCTTCAAATCCCCCTCCCCCTCGGACATGGATGTTTGTGTCGTCTTCAGCATAAGGTAGTTCGTAACAAGTTTGTAAGTTTAGGGACTGATGACCCCAAAGTTAAGCCCCTTAATCTTCACAAACATTTGAACCTTTCTCTTTTATTTTTTTATTTTTTTCCTCGATGAAATGGCAGCAAGGCCTCTTTAGCGACCTCCGTTTCAACAGGTACCAAATATGGTACCAATTATGGTAGCAATGTATGTACACAGTTGGGTGATAACATTTATAGTTAGACCATAGGTAGAAATTCTCCACGTTGAGATTTGCTGTGCGCTTGTAGCTGACGGGAGGCCTGCGAGCAGGCCGACGTTGGTGGCTTGTTCCAGCTTAGGATTTTACAGTTCGTTTCCGGTGAGGGGAGAGATGGACAATGGCGAGTGCCAGGCACAGTGCAGTGCACAGCGTGAAATAAAATATTTTAATACTACTTGCATTTGAAGTAATACGATGCAGTTAGGAACCTTTAAGGCCCTCATTACAAAATAGCCTGTTGATAAATAAACAATACATTAGCTGATATAGTCACATCTGGCGTAATATGTTAATTGACAATGAAAAGTAATAAATTACCAATAAATACAAGACAGTTACACAACTAGCATGGCAATGTTTGTTTATAAAAATAATATATTAACTATTTTTCATTTTATTTTCAATCAATCTTTTGTATTTTATCTTGAAGTATTCAGTTAAATCACTTATCTGTGATTGCACGATTATGATAAACAGTACAAAGGATGTTTATACTAATAAAATAACGTAAGAAAATATTTGTTTAATGTGTAGTGTAATTATTTTGATTTTAAGTGAAGTTTTAGAAATGTATTGGCTGAGCGCTGTACGTTGGCAAATCGGTTAGAACAGCTCACATGCGGAAGTTGATGACGTAGGGGAAAAAACCCCGGCAGTTGAGCTTTTGGCGCGCGCGCGCGCGCGCAAGGGCAGGAAGTGAGGACTCCGGAGATGCGAGCACGTGGTGTAGCTGGCCGGGCGGTGTCGCTCTGCATCAGTCGGCATGTGGATCTCGAGGTGGTGACTTGAGATTTGTCTGTGGCAATCGCCACGTGTGGTTGCTCGTCGTAGACTGTACCAAGTTAAATCGAGTGCTACTGTGTGTTTGTGAATATTTAACAAGGTGTGCATCGCATTGAATTAAAGTGACTGTGATTTGTTAATGTAACACGTGTTGTCGCATAGGCATGAACATAAACGGTGTTTGAGACAGCCACGTGGTGTGAAAACAATTCGCGACAAATATTCATTTTGTCTGGGGGCTCTCGAGCTATAACTTTATTTGATAAATGTTCCGACGTACAGACGTATCAGCCACAGGGTTCAAGTATTGTGAAATAAACAACATAAAGTGAACTTTCATGTGTTTTCAAAAATAGTAGTTAGTACACCCTTTTCTCTCATGAACTTGAATTTATTATGAATTTGTTTTGTTAATCATATGCAGGGAAGGAAAGCTGCGAACGTGTGATATCATCCCCTTGAAAACGAGTCAAACAGTCGCAATAACAGTTCCAGTGTTTTTGCATGTTCAGGAATTTGGTTCGCAGTTGGTGGTTGTGAGTTTCAAAAATTAAACATTTCCTATTTTAAACTCTCACCCTGACCTTCACCCTCGCACAACTACCATTTCAGGTCACTCAGAACATCAGTAACACTCGCGCATTGATAGAACCTATCAGTAATATACCTAACCGTACCCCTCTTCTACATCTTGTTTCTACACTACTGGTCATTAAAATTGATACACCAAGAAGAACTGCAGATGATAAACAGGTATTCGTTGGACTAATATATTATACTACATATGATTACATTTTCACGCAATTTGGGTTCATAGTTCCTGAAAAAACAGTACTGAATCGCCCTAAAGAAAGTTTATATCGGTTCAGAATATGATAGCTTCATTATCGATTAGAGCACGCAACTGAATCTTGCAGCACAAAGTTGAGGATGGTGGCAATAGCAGATTCAAGACATTGCTTGTTTATGTAAGGGCAAGCCATTGCAGTCGACAGGAATTCATGATAACAATCATATTATTTCACTAGCGATGTATCGATAATTGCTGCTGTGACATCATTCCTTTTGGGTTACATTTTCTTATAGTTTTGTTTGTTGTGGTATATTTTTTGCTTTCAAGAGTACTTTTTGATCTGCTTTTCATCTGTTCTGTTTAAGTGAAAAAATGCCCAAATGTTTGTAAATCTATCGGACCAAACTGCGTGATTATCAGTCCGTAGCTTAAAAACTACTTAAACTAAGGTAAGGTAACTTAAGGACAACACACACACACACACACACACACACACACACACACACATGCCCCAGGGAGGACTCGGACCTCCGAAGAGAGGCGCCTTTGACCGCTCGGCTACTCCACCGCAGTTAAGGTTTCTTGTGTGTAACCATGTACAGTCAGTAAATTAAATATTCTTATAAAGTGAAGATTAAGTTGCCAACATTAGCACACTAGGTCGGCACTTCGATAAGTAAAATATAATGCAGGCTCTTATCAACAGTTATTTGGCAGAATATGTTGTGACACCGAAAGGTTTTAAAGGGGAAATAGAATTTTCAGAAGTCACTCATGGTGTATTTCACATTTACTTATCATATCATTCAAATTGGTAAGTGACTTATACCACACAATGTTTTAAAAAAAATGTATTCATACATTCTACAAGCAAGAACAAAGCACTTTCGTTGCACTGACGCAGTTGCTGTGTTGTTTGTTTGTGTTAAAATAGGCTATAGCCCTACTTGCCAGTTTCTGTTACATATTACTTGCGAGTAACCTCAGTTTCAACTATACATTACACAACAAACATTGAAATAGCTTTTAGAAGACTAATTGACATTTCTCGAGGTGTAAATAATCCCTACATTACATGCAAATGGAGCATCAGTTTTCTCTATTTGTATATATTTACATGTAGGAATCTTTTATGAATGATATATATATCATTTGCCACACGGAAGTAGCAGATATCGCAGAAGTAGCAATAGCAGTAGCAGAAATCGCAGAAGTAGCAATAGCATTAGTAGACGCAGCAGAAATCGCAGAAGTAGCATTCAGAGTCACGGAAATCGTAGTTTGAGTGCGAGGGATACACGTTGAGGATTTGTAAACTGCGATTTTAAACAGTGACAAATCGTAACTAAGAATTGCAGATACCTAAAAGTAGAAGTCACAGAAATCACTGATATCGGAAAATCGCAGTTTAGCCCATCCCTACTGTGGAGCATACGAGGCGGTGGAAGTCGGCCAAAGCGGCATTTCAAACGCGAGGCCAGAGCACACAGCTGGGTGGTATCGTCTGCGGAGTAGAATCTGCGTGAGATGCTCTCCACAGCACTGACACGTGACAGCCAAGCAGCTAGATTACGTGTAGAAGGAAGAAAAGAAAAAAAATCCTCGTTTCGCATAAAATAAACAACCAAATAGTGTGTGTGTGTGTGTGTGTGTGTGTGTGTGTGTGTGTGCGTGTGTGTCATTTTCATCCACTACACGTGACGTGATGTCATACACACTGACTCTGAAAAGTCGAAATTCATTCGCTCTAAACGCAGGCTATTTTCCACCAATCGCCTTATCAGGAAGTGACTGGAACATAGCGCTAGTGAATTTGGAAACATACAACAGTATTCCGAACATCACGGAGACCCGCAACAAGGTGCCTTTAGGAAATTGTAGGATCCCGTTGGGAATGCTATTAATTACACAACATTTACGATATTTTTTTCCAATAATAAAACGTTTAGTAAAAGGCACTGAGTTACGCGCTAATATCAACAGATTTAAAACAGAAATAAGATCAGTTGAGAACAACATTGATTTTAATCAAAATGAATCTATTGGTCCAATACTTGGTTTCACAGAAAAGCAGATTTTGGAAAAATAATTCGGTGAAAAGTTTTATGAATCAGATAATGTTGTGAATATTCAACCTGTTAGCACCATACGCGTGGAGTGTAATGTGGTAACAAATTAACATCTCAACAACAAACTCATACATACAATTTACGAATTTTTCCCAAATGTTCCTGGGGGTCTTAAAATAATCGCGACACCTAGTAATCCAATATATCTACCAGTAACTGTCCAGACATTGGATCATATTGAATGCGCCATTGCAGATCAGAATGACGTACCGGTCGATTTTCGTGGTGATGTAATTGTCATATGACTGCATTTGTACAAGAAGGAAAAATAAATAAAATATTGAGTAAAAGCACTGATTGCTTCATTTGAGAAAGAGAAGTGGCAGATGAATGGTGCGTGTTCGAAGAGTAAACAAATATGGTAATAAGCATAAAATATCGAAGCAAAAGTGTAATTGCACCAATTCACTGGAGAAAGTCAATCAGTTACGATGAGAGAATTACGCCTTTCATCTCTCCATTGGCTTAAAACCACGAGATGTCATCACAACTAGACATAACAATTCCAGATCAGATCGAGGACCGCGTGATATGTGAGAAATATTTTTCTCACAAACCATATGCCTCATCAACGTTTAACAACAGTGACAAGATAAGAATCCTTATTCAGGACACACTGACATTAGCATGCAAAAGTTTTCTACACATGACTGGAGAATTTGTAAAAAAAAAAAAAAAAAAAAAAAAAAAAAAAAAAAAAAAAAAAAAAAAAAAAAAAAAAAAAAAAAAAAGACGGTACACCAGACGTTTCATCACACCTTACGAGAAACGCATTCGCCTTAATGTTCCAAGAGATTCACTTCGAACTCAGTGGTGTGGAAATCTATAAAACAAGAAACGTCGGCATCACCTCAATGCTTGAAACATACGCTTCAGCATCGCCCAAAGAGCTTAATAGTTTGACAAACGCTGGGTGATTCTTAGATGATTCAACAAATAACACATTCAGTGTATGCATACCAATAAAATTGCTTATAGGTTTTTAGAAGAAATAGAAGAATAATAATGAATACAAAACAGGAATTAATTCTAATACGAAGTGCGAGAGATAGTAATTACTTCATAATAATAAGTGAAGAACAGCCTAAGATTGTGCTGCATAAAGTAGTGTGGGAAGTTCCCCATGTGAGTGTATCCGATGAAGAACGCCTGAAATTATTACGAGTGTTAAACATTTCTATAATCTTACCATTAAACTTCCGCTCATGGGAGCTGCATGAGTTTTCTCTCCTGCCACCGTCGTCGCGTCATAGCTGGTCAATTAAAACATTCGTACAGACAGAGACGCCTAGATTGATTATCTTGGCTCTGCAGACAAATCGAAGAGGAAATATGCAGAATAATTACACTGTATTTGATCATTGCAACCTAATCAATGTCAAAGTATTGCAAAACTCTGAATATTATCCATACGACGACTACTAACTGGATTGGAGGAGTAACTATACAAGCCTTCTATACGATATGTAAGCCCGTTTTCGTTCAGCTTATCACGACAACGACGATGATGAAATTGACTGTATGTTGAGCCCGCAAAAGTTTATTGATCTTGCTCTCATCGCTGTGATAAATTGTACTCGCAAGAATTAACGTGTGAAAACTGGTCCTGTAGACGTCCGAACTGAATTTGAGACAGATGATATTGCCGCGAGACACCACGTACACCGACTGCCGTCGTGGCGTAGAGGATAAGCCGGGCGCAGTGGCTCAGCGCGCCCGGTCAGAGGGCTGAACGTCCTCTGTAATAAAAAAGCTGAGCCAACTGAACAACGAATGATCAAGTACGAACAATGAAAAACGACCGAAAATCATAGATCTAAACGAAAAAAAAAATTAAAAAAAAAAGATAGCGTCACCGACTACGGTGCTGAAGGTCATCGGTTCAATCCCGGCCACTGGCAAAAATTTATTTCTTTGTAATTAACAATGCCAGAAGTTTCTAAATCTTTCTTATGTTCACTTGTAAATTCTACTTGTTTCTTATGTTAAATGATCTTCTAATTTCAGGTATATTTTGTCTGTGTATAAATAGCAGAGCACTCTGCCCGAAAGGCAGTTAATGGTGCGTGTATGTTAAGTTCGTAATAACCCCGCTTTCAGTAAAAGTGCTGTGTTCAGTTGCCTTCGAAGTCAAACCTGCTTCGCTTTCAACGCGACAATATTACACCAGAATTTACAGCGGCCTATATATTGCTACTGTTCATTCGACTTGTGAACTATACTCCACTTACAGGAGTTGTACAACGTGTAATATGAATGTCGTTATACAGTTAATGAAAACAAAATTTACTAAAAAGTTATGCATTGCAAAAAAATTTATTTTAATCATTATTATTCCCATCCAAAGCACTACTTACAGTTTGGTGCTCAGTGCTGGATTTTTTTTTTTTTTTTTTTTTTTTCTTTCGCCACTGACAGACTGCAGGTAAATATTAAGAATCAGTTCAACAATTTTTGTTAATTCAACGATTTGACGTCGAAAATGGAGGCGATCAGCGGTGGTCTGTCACCATATTAATCCAACGCGTGAATTCCTATGCTCTATGTCATTACCCACAATGTAAATTGTGTGGCAAGCGACCGGAGCAAATCTAACTCGTCGCACTCGAGCGCTGTGAGCTGTTTCCGTGTCAACGACATTTGTTTGCAGTGAGGCCGTTCGTACACGGCGTAATCCGAATTTCCGAGGTCATCGCTGAGCTCTGAAAACCCAGCAAAGAGTGTCGTTGCGAGCTGAGCCTGCGATGACTCCACTACTCGCAAAGCGTGAGCAGAATTTCTTATATCATCGCTGAGCTTTGAGTGTTGGGGAAAAAATAGCTACGTGCCTGCAGATGGTTGGGAGTGCTTAGCGTCGCTGGTTCCTAGTCACTACTTGCTGCGCTATGCTTTCTCGGACACGCTATTCGATGGAAATGAGAACAACTGTACTAAGTCGTTGGTTTTCATATTTCTGGCTGCATTACGGGAAATAAGGTGCTCTTTGTAGCACTGTCAGTTCTACGCTGTGTTTTCTGCTGTCTGACTGCCCTCCAGGAAATAACATGCCCTCTACATTTCTCACACCCCACACAATATAAATACAGCACACTGCTCTTTGCTCTAACATTCCCTCGCCGAGTGATATCTGGAGAGTTATGTTGGGCGACGCTACTAAACACTCTATTTATGATGATGTGGAAACATCACCAAACATCATTGACGAGGAGGACATGGAATTTACCCGAGGTGAAGGTAAGATTTTACTTTTTATATGTATGATAATTTTATTCTTCTTCTTCCTATCCATCTACACGCTTGCAATGGTACTTTTTGTTTCTGTTATAGTTGGTGAGCAAACCTTACATTTGTTATAGAGAAATTTGAATCCCTCACCTTCACGCTGGAATGTCCCCCCCCCCCCCCCATTTCAATTCAAAGTTCCTGGGGCATGTCATCAGTCACTGAGGAGCGGATAAGTCAGTAGAAATTACCCTTCTCCTCTTTCAATAATCATATAGTGCTCCTTTATTATTATTAATATTATGTTTGTTGTAGGCGCACTCGAAAATAATCTTGCCATGGAGCGTGAGTTGGAGGAGGGGATAAAACAATACCTAACAAACCAACATGATGATGAATGGCTAAATTACATTCTTCAGTCAGAGGGTAAGTAACTGCAAACGTGCAGTGGAAGTGAAGAATAAATTATCATGTGTATATAAAGAAAGAACTTAAAATTGAATTTTACTTATCAATTTCTCTTCTTTTGTCTGTGCAGAAATACCACAACCCCTACCATTGGCAACAATGACAATGTAAGATTCTGAACGGGAAATAGATGAGGCAATTAACCAGCATTCAATACAGAGACATGACGGTGATGATGATGTTGGCATCTAATTGAAATCGATTCGCCACGGCGGAGAGGCCGAGCACATTGAGTCGCTATGCTACGATGCGCGAGGCCATTCCCTGTCGGGGGTTCGAATCCCCCTTCGGGCATGGATGTTTGTACCATCTTTAGTATAAGCTAGTTCATAAGTACAATGAAACTTTCACTCTGCAGCGGAGTGTGCGCTGATATGAAACTTCCTGGCAGATTAAAATTGTGTGTCGGAACCGGGACTCGAACCTGGGACCTTTGCCTTTCGCGGGCGAGCGCTCTACCACTGAGCTACCCCGACACGACTCATGATGCAGGAAGTTTCATATCAGTGCACATTCCGCTGCAGAGCGAAAGTTACATTCTGGAAACACCCGTTAGGCTGTGGCTAAGCCATGTCTCCATCATATCCTTTCTTCCAGGAGTGCTAGTCTTGCAAGTTTCGCAGGAGAACGTTTATGAAGTTTGGAAAGTAGGAGGCGAGGTACTGGCGGAAGTAAAGTTGTGAGGTGGCATCTTGAGTCGCGTCGGGGTAGCTCAGTGGTAGAGCGCTTGCCCGAGAAAGGCAAAGGTCCCAGGATCGAGTCCCGGTTCCGGCGCACAGTTTTAATCTGCCAGGAAGTTTCAGTTCATAAGTAGTTTATAAATTTAGGCACTGATGACCCCGTAGTTAAGTCCCATAAGTTCTACAAACGTTTGAACATTTTGAAATCGCTTCTTCACCCGCCGGGTAAGTAATGAAGAGAATGGAAGATTACCATGAATATTTATATAGATATAACCGAACCGAATATTTTATTATACTAATCAATTTCGTTTTTTTTTTTTTTTTTTTTTTCCGTCTGTGCAGAAAACCTTCAGCCTCCACAATCGACGCCTTTGGAACTGAAGCCAGGATCACGAAATTGGACGCCTTGCTGCAGCCAGTAACATCACACTGTACACCAGTAGGTCTGGGTCCTTCCCGCCAGGAAGCACCAGATTCACCACAGCCAGGGTCATCAAACTGGCGTTCGAAACTGCGACCATCATGCTCTCAGCAACAGCAGTTGGTCTATCAGCCGCAGCCCTACTCCAACCCACCAACATAATGAGGAGCACCACGTGAAACAGACACCATTAAATTGCTCTGTAATTGCTGGCCCTTTCAAGGACACGATCCAGCAATCTCGCATTTATAAAACCAATGCGTAATATCGGAATCCTTCTACCTTTCTGAATGCCTGTCAAGTGGTTTTGCAAAGGGAGCTCCCCAAAATCGTCAATGACTTGTAGTATCCCTCCATTAAAAGCAAAGTAGTTCTTTACTGGGAGCTGATGCATCCCCCAAAGGAAGGCAGCGATGTGAAGAAAAGATCATCATTAAAATTTGGGGCAAGAATGGCGTGATATCGTGGGGCAGTTCAATTGCAGAGTGGTTTGATACATTTGCTGGGAATGTCATACTAGGCCATTTTGCAGATAAGCAGGAAAGAGGGTTGGCTAAGGCATTCAGACGTAAACTCCACCTTGATGTCTACTCACATGTTTATGACCCAGTAAATGAGGGGTCTAGTTTCATCCCTCTTCCTGAAGATATTACTGCAAAACAGGTGTGCATAAATGTCCAAAATACCAAAGAGGGGAATGAATTTTGTTTTGCTTGATCTCTTCTGGCTTGTGATAGGAACTACCCTTCACATCCTTGTGATCCAGCTACATACGAAACAAGCAATGTTCGTGCACATTATAACTTGGAGGGCATCACATTCCCCACCAAAATTCAAGACATACCAAAATTTGAGAGGCAGAATCCTGATTACTCAGTACGTGTCTATGACCTCAGAAAAAAATAAATGCAAGCCAGATGAAGAAGAATATAATACTGCCGAAGAGCACACTGTGCAGGGAACAAAAGACAAGCATACAGTAGTTGGACCCCCCTACTTTTCCGAAGAAGCTGGTCGTGCGACATACACACATAGATTTATTGCTATTTAGAAAAGGGAGATAAGCAACGCTACGTTTGGATCAAAAACATGTCCCGCTTACATAGAGACCAAGTAAGTAAACATGAGCATAACTGACATTTTTGACATAGATATCTCAGCTCCTTTACTAAGACAGAATTTCCAGAGAGACATCTAATCGATTGCATGAGTCATGAACCGCTTCATGTGCAAATGCCCACCAGGGATAAAAAGTTCTTAAAGTTTAAGAACGTCCACCACCATACACGTTCTGCCTTTGTCTTGTATGCTGACTTCGAGTGTTTACTAGTTCCGGTGGCACATTGTGAAGGTGATCCCACTGCCTCTCGCACAACCTTTCCTGAACGACATGTACCATTTGCAGCAGCATATCAGGTTGTGTGCTCATATGATTCCAGCATGAATAAATTTGAATCGTATGTTTACATACCTGTCTGCTTTCTCAATTTGAGTAGATATAATCTTCAATTTGTTTTTGAGCACTTGGGTGATTTCGGCTTGATGAAGGAAAAAGTTAATGTCATACCTGATAATGCGCAACAATACATCTCCTTCTCCAAGCGAATTACTTAATGAAGAACACTTATCTTTCTACACTCATTGCGTTCTTGCAGGCATCTCTTGATTAACTTGCTGAGACAATGCACCAGGAACATATGTACATCACTCGAGCAGCATATCCTGATGAGGCAATGTTTCAGCTAGTACCGAAGAAGGGAGTCTTTCCTTATAAATACATGCTTTCAGTGGAGAGACTCAGTGAACCCATGTTGCCCGACATGTCTGCATTCACTAAAATACTTACAGGCACTGTCACAATGAATGCAGAGTTTGAGTACACGGTTAATGTTTGGCAGGGATTCAACATCTCTGATTTAGGGGAATATGCTAAATTGTGTATGGATACTGATGTATGCCTTCTCACAGACATATTTGAAAAATTACGCAGTGTCTTCATGGAGACATACACTCTGGATCCTACCTTTTATTAGACCACATCTGGCCTTTCATGGGATGCAATGTTGAAAAGAACTCATATCAACCTCAATATTTGACCGATGTGGATATGCAGTTGTTTTTTTAATGTAAGATTCGCGGGGGACTTTACCAGTGTGTGCCTAGGTATGCTGAGGCAAATAACTAACTAATGAGTGAGGCGGAGTACCGACCATCTGACAATTTGAGCTACATTCTTTACCTTGATGTGAATAATTTGAACTTGCAGCAGTTTCTACCGACTGGTAGGTGGCAATGGCTCTCCGGAAGGCAAATCGTCAGATTTAAAAGTGGTGTTAAGCTTTTGGCTCCTGTTTTTGGCATGGGATATGTCCTAGAGATAGATTCGGCATATCACGTTGATTTACATGATGCGCCCAGTGACTTTCCTCTCTGTTCGGAACACATAGCCCAACAAAATGGTTTTGTCCCCAAGCTGATGCCAACGCCGGGGGATAAAGAAATATATTTTCTACACTACCGTAACCTCTTGCAATGTCTCAGATTGGAGATGGAATTTATCAAAATTCACTGTGGAATCTCCTTTAACCCAGCGGCCCTGGCTGAAGGATTATATTGATTTAAATACTGAGAAGAGGGCACAAGCAACCTGTCAGTTTGACAAAGATTTGTATAAATTAATGAATAATTCAATTTTTGGACAAACTATGGAAAATGTTAGAATCCATTTGTGTTATAAATTGAATGTGACTAATGTTGCACGAAATTATATTACAAAACCAAATTTCAAGCATGAGAGAATTTTAATGAAGGACTGGTTGCTGTGGAAATGACTAAGGTTGTAGTGGAGTTTACAAAGCCTATCTATATCGTTATGTGTGTTCTGGACCTCTCCAAACTACATATGTAGCGCTTCCATTATGAGTTCACAAAACCGAACTCTGCGGATCCCAAATTGCTTTATATGGATACGCATTATTTCTCGTATTTGGTGAAAGGCCATGATCCATATCAAGTAAATAGGTGCAATCCCGATGAATCCCACACGTCTGGATATGCGGCCAATAATCCTTATGGTATAACACCTCAAAATAATAAGGTTATTGGCCTGATGAAAGTCAAGGCGAATAGATCACAGATTGTGGAATTTGTGGAGCTCAGATCGAAAGTGTAAGCACACCATATAGATAAATGCGCCATCCAAAGGCGAGCTAACTGAGTGCATTGTGCAGCCTCACGGGTCCTCACGATTGAGGATTACAAGCACTGCCTATTCAATGATGTTGCTTTTCACAAGGTGTGTCAAGTACTTTTTTTGTTCACGAGGTCATGAGGTGCATACTGCACTACAACTGAAGGTTGGGCTGTCACATAATGATGGCAAATGTTCATCTGTGAGGATGGCATTGGAACTCGTCCATTCTCACACTATTTGAATAAATACTGAGAACGTGAACCCTCTTCTTTCTTCTTTTAACTACATGCTGCTAGTCCTTCCTATATACAGAGCAATACTCATATACATCTAAATATTCTAGCAGTCTGTTATGTAGACAAAAAGTATGATGATTTTCTATACAGACAAAAAAGAATAATGTGTATGGTGAAAGTGAACTTTTTTTAATCAGTATTCTGCTAGTTTCTTTTTCAAATGTATGTATACTACAATTATAGTAAAAAATATATTCCTCTTTTCTTAGTGTAAAAATTGTTGATACAGGTAAAAACATGTATCATAAAAATGTTATTTAGTATTGCAATCTGATAATAACTTCTATAGACCTGTATGATGTAATTTTATCTGGTCTCATGTATTTCACATGTGCTCTAGTGCCAATAGATTCATTAATCTCATAATGGCTTGTACATAGGATGGCTAATAAGTTATTACACGAAATTATATATTATACATATCACTTCTCATCATTTAAAGTGAAAAGGAGTGTATATGGTGAAGGGATAGCAAGATGTAAATAATAACTTTTTAAAATCAATATTATTATGCTTCACTCTTTGTTTGTAAACGAGATTGTAGCAAGTAATGTGGTGTAAAAGTGTTTGTGTAGGTAATAACATGTATTCTTAATTTAAAAGATTATAGCTTTGTGATATGCAAGGCAATACTTCTGATATATTACATATACATATATACTGATGTGACAGTAGCATGTTTTTTTATATAATAATAACTTACTCCATGTTTAATTTTTTCTTTGATTTCATTATTGTTGTTATACGCAGGGTAGAAACAGAAAAACGACAGTTCTTTTTAAACTGATTTTTTAATTCATCTGCATAATACATACACGTACTGTTTTCTTCTTGTTTTACAGTATTCAGCAAATAATTCATTTCTGTGGGCTTTAAATTCAGCTTGAATTATATTCATCCGTATAGGTGCAATTACAAACAGGCATTCCTGCAGTAAATTATTCAGCTTCCGCAGAGTTCATGCTTACTGGATTTCCTATCCATATTTTTATGTTGGGTGAATGCACACATTTATACAGTGATATAGTTGTTTTACAGACACATTGTGCCGACATAAATATATAATGAAGTCATAGTATGCAGCCTAATATAAAGTTGCCAGTGGCTTAGTCTGTCTCTGCAATCAGTAAAGCATTGTACAAGTTATTTATTTTCTCCACACTTCAATGTTTGGTATATGCAACTCATGCATGAATTTTTAATTCAAGTACTGCATCACCATATATGTCAATAATTGATGTCTCACCCTTTAATGAACTAATGTTAATAGGCGTCTACAGTTAGTCTATAAAAACTGGGATTTCATTACTATTGACATCTGGTTTGAGCCAACTTTCTGTCCCTAGCACTATGTGGGCACTATGCCGCTCTGGGATCTTTCCATAGTGGCTCCTACACTTAAGTATTACTATAGTAATCTTATCTTTCTCTGTTCTATTGCGCCGAATCTGCATTGACCGGAATCAGTAAGCGTGTTTACGGACCTATAGCGGGATTTCTCTAATAATCCACATGTGTACTCCACATGTACTCTGCTACACTAGTGAATGCTTCCTGCGTGTAGTGCATGACTGAACTATTCAGTACGATCCTACATTTCTCTACCCAATACCGGAGGTAGAGAAATTATCACCCATGGTTACCGTAGAATCGTTTGAGCCTCTGGTTTAAGCCTACCACACGGCTTCTTCCCTGCCAACTGCTTGAATCGGTCAAGGATGACCTCTGAAACCAAGTGGCAGGAATCACTAATTCCAAAATGAGCAACGATCTGCAGTGCTCTCTATCGCCTCCGGCAGAACCTCATCCAGATCCCTGGATGAGACCCCCCCCCCCCCCTCCTCCTCAGGACTAGGGAACAGAGGGCACCCTGTCATTCTTTCTCGACCTTCCCGCTATTTCACCTGTCTAACATTGAAGCTGCCAATGACTATAGTCTGATTTAAACTAGTTGTCACTTGACAGGCAGCGGGCCGCACGGCTCCCGCCAGCCATAAACCAATGGGTGGCCGGCCCGGTCGGGTCCCACTGTGTTGCCAGTTCCGTTCCGCTGCGCGCTGCCCAAGGCATGTGGCAGCCAGTCCTCAGCGAACCGTTGCAGACGGGCGAGCGGCAGATTTGTGTGAATTTAGCTACGCGTGCTTTATGATGTGCAACGAAAGTAGTCGAAAGAGAGGAAGACCGAGGCTGCACTCACCTCGGAAACTTCCAAAAAGTGGCAGACATAGCGTCGTTATACGAAGTCAGGCGCGTGAATACGTGTGTTCTCTGAGGGAGTATTTTGAGAGAGAGGGGGGGATGCAGGAGGGCCTCTTGCTCCTTTGGATAAAGTGGTGGAGCGAACTGCAGCTGCTCTGCAAATCAGCGAGCGATCAGTGATCAGGATCTGCAAGGAGAAATTCGCAAAAGAAGACGCAGGTGAATCATCGAAGTTGGAGACACCTGGGAAGAAGAGGCCGCTCGAGAAGAGAGTAACAAAACTCGACTCTTTTCAGGAAGATGCGATTCGACGGCAGATATACGCATTTTATTCGAGGAAGGAGTATCCGACACTCAAAAAACTACATGCTACTCTTGTAGCAGCGGACCTGTTTGAAGGCAGTAAATCGTCCTTGTTACGAATCGTGAAAATGTTAGGTTTTCGCTATAAATCAATTTCTGGAAGAAAGTTGTTAATGGAACGGCAAGATATTGCAGCTTGTGTGCTGTTGCCAGGAATGGAGTGTTGGGGTATCAGAACAGTAAGAAGCGAATTTCTATTTTAATTTCATTTAATTTAATTTTCTATTATTATTAAAAAAGGAGAGAGAAAATTATTATTAATAATAACAATAATAGACAATTATTAATTAATGTTGTGAAAAAAATTCATCGGTGGAACTAAAAGAAAAAAAAGTAGACGAGCAGTATCTTTACTTTTTAATTAGCAGTCAGTCTTGTTTTGACTTCTCGAACAGTTAGAAGTGATGAGCTGTCTCATTTTTTTCTTCTGTGTAAACTTTCAGTTGAGATGTAAATGTTTTTTTAGAAAAATACAAATCATTTTCAAGAGTGAAAAGTTTCGTCTTAGTTCGTTACTTCGGCCTTAAAGTGAACCACTTAATGACCCTGAGATGTGATGAAGCAATCAACAATAAGAAGACATTTTAAAAACTGTCGGTATTTTTTTATGAGTTTATTCTACGGTTTCTCTGAAGTTTATCAATATTGACTGCAGTTCTTCTTTGCTAAGTTTCATTAACATTTAATAATATTTCACAATATAAAGGTGTTCCACAATGGCGCCCAACGGGGTGGCAAAGTATGGTATTAATTACTAATCGATGTAATTTTTTTTACTTTTCCATGTATCGTACTTTATGGAGCCAGAAAAAAAAGGATATAAGGATGAGATCGACTCAGGTAACGGGAAAGGAATGCACAAATAACAACGCAAAGCGGTATTAAGAAGACAACAAAAGGTAGGAGAAGATAGTCTATTATATATATACTGGTGCTTCCATGGTGGAAGAGGTGTCCTATCTATACTCCAACTCGAAAGAAATTTTCATTAACAATCTTTCTGGTAGTAAAAAAAAAATACAAACAATATTTTGAAATTTCTCTTTCCACCTAGCTTCAATAGTTACTCAGAATTAATGTAGTTTGATGGTGTAACATCACGTAGTTGCTGATGTAGCTTGAGTGTTAATCTAAATTTATCCAAAAATTAACTTCTTGTGGGATGTAAGGCATGAAATTGGTTTTAAGTGTTCAATTGTGATTGTTGAAGCGTTTTTTTTTTTTTAAATAGTGGTTTGAGGAAGGGAATGGTCATTGTTGCCGAGGCCTTAAGTGAAAGTTTGCCAAAATGTCTGATAAACGTGAACAGTGTGAACTATCAGGAAAATCTTCTAGCAGTGATGGCGAAGTTAGTTTTGATAATCAGTTAGTCCAAAATCCCGAATTACAGATCCCAGACTTAAATTATGAATCCAATGGTGATAACAATACCTCTTTCATATCAAACAATGACCTGATGATGAATCCTCTGTTAGATTCAAAGAGTATAGATTCTTCTCGGATATCAGAGCAATTGTGTGGGGCTGATGATGAAGCTTCACAAAACGCCCACACAATTGAATTTAATAACTGGCAGACCCCCACTTCTTCAAAGGCACAAACCGTGCACCCGGCAGGAATAAAAAGTTCAGATAACACCCGAGTAGAGACGGAAAATAAATCTTCGTCAGAAATGTACACTCTTTTTAACCGAATAATGAAACTAATAGACAAACAATCACAAAGTTTGCAAATGAAAATGGACAAACAATCAGAGCAAATAAACAAACAATCGGACAAACAATTAGAACAAATGCAACATTTGCGGACTGAAGTACACGCTACCAAGGAGTCTGTTAAAAATTTACAAACACACGTCACGCAAATGCGAGCTGACATACAACAGGAAGTAAATGAAATCAGTGTTAAATTTGAGGCTTTAAATGTTAGGCAAACCCGTTTGAGCACTCAAGTAGATCACATTGCCAAGGATTGTGAAAGTTTAAAAGTAGCAAAACAAATGGTCGAAGGATCCATAAGCTCAATTGAGCAGAGAGTAGACGAGCTGAGCGAGGGTTACAATCCGTTAGCCGATAAAATGGAACAGCTAACACGTGAAGAAGGACCTTTAAAGGTAGAACAAAAGAATTCCAACATAGATTTACAAGAGATAAAAAAGCAAATGCAAGACGATGAATGCGACAGTAGCAATTCAGGGCATCGGAATTGTAGAGAGGAAGTGGAAAAATGGGTAAGTGAAAAAGGGGAACAAATACTGCGGGAAATAAAAAGGGAAGTTGGAAGTATGACCCGTCAGATTTACAGAAAACACACCGGCTCAATCATCTACATTAACAAGTAATATAGTGCCACCGGGACATAATTTAGTAAATGAGCATAGGGAGTCTGTATCGTTTACAAGGTCGCAAACGACGCCGCCAATTTTCCAACACATTAATATGCAGAATAGTCATGGATGACCTCTGGAACATTTAACTACGCCAACACAAACAAATGGGCCGCGTACAAATAGGGTACCCGGTTTGTCCACAGTTGTAACCCGCACCCAATCAGCAAAAAACGGGGACCAGGTTATCAATATTGTTATTGAAGACGGTTTAGGTGGATCGAGAAAATTTCCCACATTTTCGGAAGAAAACAAAAAGAGTCATCCAATCATATTTTTGCAAACATTTCGGAATGTATTGCCACATTCTTGGTCGGATGCTCGGAAAATTCAAGAAATAGTTAGTCACATCGAAGGCAATGCTTCTGCTTGGGCTGTAAGCGCCATAAATACGTGCCAAACCTATGCTCAATTTGAGTAGGAGTTCATTGCAAGATTTTGGTCACAGTCTGTATAAGAACGTCTACGACGGCAAGTTTTTAGTTCGGAACAGTATAACAGACGCTCGGGCAGCCTACGTAAATATTTAGAAAAATATTTGAATAAAACCTTGTATTGGACGACACCAATGTCGCACGTGGATGTAATTAGGATACTCAAATCAAAATTACCCGCTGATATTGCTGAAAAAATTATGTGGGTGCCTGAGTATAATTTGCCAAATTTTTTGGATGCTTTAGACGATTACGACCTGATCCATGAAGGGGAGAGAAGTTTTGTTCGCAATTCTAACAGGGATAATTTTGGTGACAATGTGAACCATGGGAATTCTGATCGGAACTCACCACCTAGGCAAAATGGAACGAGTTCTAGCCGAAACGGTAATTACAATGGTGGTAGTAACAATAATAATAACAACAGTTACCGAATGCGGAACGACAATAGGAGGAGGAATGATAATAGGTATAACCCGGTCTACCAGAATGGGCAACAGCGTAATAATTTTCGCAATGGACAAAACCAGAATAATTCGAATCAGTCACGCGATAATTACAGAAGGCAGCCACAGCAACAACAACAAAGATCCCAGGCACAGCCAGGTGGTAGATCGTGGGGTAATGCGAATAGGCAAAGGGAACAAAACAACCATCCGCGATCAAACAATGACTGGCCCCCGGACGGAAATCAGATTCAGATTATAGAAATAGAACCGGATACTGAGGCTAGCACACAGACCCAGGAAAACTTGAATCAGTCGGGTTAAACCCCCGTACCCCGACAATGCCTGCTAGTGAGGGGGAAAATTATTCACAAATCAATTTTATGAGGTATCCCTATGCAGGTGGGAAAGCTTTACAAGATGAATTAATTAATGACCAATCTGAGGGAACAACAAAAACCGTTGATGTTGTTCAGGCTATGGTAAAGGGACATGTAGGAGAAGTACCAGTATATGTGGTATTGGACACAGGGGCGACAGTTAGCGTAATTTCTAACAACCTTCTCAAAGAAGTATCAAAATTTATGCAAGTTCCTTCTCTTCCAGCCCAAATTTCAAAATACTTATGGCAGTGGGTCGGAAGGCACAACCTGTGAAAAGACAAGTACGTCTTCCATTAAAATTCGGAGAGAACACAACTATGTGTAATTTTTTGGTCTTAGAAGGGTTAATTGTTGATTGTATTCTTGGTATGGATTACTTTCGCCAGGCGAAGGCAAAAATAGATATCGAAAAGGGAGATTGTTATTTTGAATTTCAAGAAGGAACAATTGTTGTGGATCTGGTTAGGACGAGAGAAAGTATGAGAGAAATGTTGAATTCTGTTAACTTGCAAATAATTTGTCCTGAAGTTTTGTTTATAAAGGAACAAGTAAACATTGTTACCGAAAGCAAAGGGTTTGTGCATTATGACACAAATAAAGGTGCACCGTGTCTCACGGAAATCTAACAACAGGAATTGTAGGTATTGTTAGAGCAATTTCCGGAAGTTTTCGACAAGAAACCCGGAATAATAAAAGGGTATGAATACAAAATGGAAACAATACCTAATGAGACCTACTGTAACTACTCTTATCCGATACCATGGGCCAAACGGGAAGCAGTAAATACAGAGATTAATAGAATGCTAAAGTGGGATATTATAGAACCCTCAAATTCACCCTATTGCAGCCCCATCTTGGCAGTGAATAAAGCGGATAGAAGTGTTAGACTAGTCTTGGATGCTAGGAAAATAAATCAAGTCATAGTACCTGTCCGGACCAGACCAGAAAATTTAGATGAACAATTGTTAAAATTTTACGGTGTCAAGTATTTTACTGCCCTCGATTTGAGATCTTCCTATTGGCAGATAAAACTGCATGAGGAAAGCCGAAAATTTACAGCTTTTGTTTGTTTAGGACGTAGTTATCAGTTTTGTGTGCTACCCAAAATGTTTCTGCTGGAATTTTTATAGCAGCTCTGGATAAAGTTTTGAGACCCGAGCTGCGTAGCAAAATTACATTATATGTTGACGACCTATTAATTGCAACAGCAACGTGGGCAGAACACATGAAGCTAATTACACAGGTGCTTGAGCGATTTAAACAATCCGGAGTAACTGTAAATTTGAACAAATCCCTATTCGGACAAGAAAAGATCAAGTTTCTTGGTCACGTGATTTCGCAGGATGGTATTGTTCCGGACCCTGAGAAACTTAGGGCTATTAATCATGCTCCTTCACCACAGAATAAGAGACAATTGAAAACTTTTCTGCGGTTGGCATCATTTTTTTCGCAAATTTCTACCAGATCAGTTATTAAATAGTGACAATTTGTTAAATTTATTGAGAAAGGGACAGCTTTGGAGATGGTCACCGGAATGTGAATGGGATTTTAAGGAAATAAAACGTGCTCTTGTCAATGCTAACATACTATACCATCCAGATCTGTCGAAGGAGTTTTGTCTGGCGACAGATTCGTCCCTCCAGGGCCTTGGTTCGTGTCTCTTCCAATGGAGAGAAGTAGACGGTGAAACAAGACCCTGTATAATCAGTTTTGCAAGTAGGACATTGACAGAATGTGAGAGAGCTTATTCGGTAACAGAGTTGGAAGCCTTGGCAGTAGTGTGGGCTTTCCGGAAATTTCAATTTTATCTATGGGGAAAACACACTCGTGTATATTGTGATCATCAAGCCCTCACTTTCTTGCAAACTTGCAAATTCTTGCATAGAAGACTGGCCAGGTGGATACTTTTTTTGCAAGAATTTAGCTATGAAGTAATTTACATTAAAGGGGAACATAATGTAATCGCGGATTGTCTTTCATGTTTGCCAGTAGGAGTACAAGAATTACAAGAAATTTCGGACCAATTTGCCGACTACCGCATTCTCTTAATGCATGACGGCACTTTCCGCCCATATTATTTGAAAATGTGCAGAGAAATGGATGCTCTGCAAGAAGCAGACGAGAAATGGAAAGGGGTTAGACTAAAACTTAAGGAAGACAATACTTCACTGTTAAGGGAACATTACAAGATACACGAGGGTGTTTTGTTCTATAGAAGCAAACCTATTTTGAATTTATGGAAGGTGTGTATACCAAGTACTTGTGTGGAAAACCTAATTAGGTACACACACAATGCTTGGGGGCACTACGGAGTAAGAAAATGTGTGGGAAAAATCAGTTCTTATTGTTACGTACCCAATCTTTTCCGACAAGCATATAAAATAATACGAGCCTGTCCGGTTTGCCAAAAGGTAAAATACTCAAACATCTCTAAATTGACTAATTTACACCCCGTTGTTCCAAAAGGCCCCCTCGCGTTGGTTTCCATGGATACAGCAGGACCAATGCCAAGAGCAAGTGGTGGTGCAAAATATGTAGTGGCAGTGTATGACGTATTTAGTAAATACGTATGCATGTACGCCACGAAAACAATTACATCAGATCCCATTATAAAAAGATTAATAAATGACTATTTTGTCAATGTGGGCAAGCCGCAAGTTATAATCACTGACAATGCAACTAATTTCACTAGTGGCAAGTGGAAAGATTTTCTAAAGGAACAGGGGATTAAACACATTTTAGTCTCACTATATCACCCAGAGGCTAGCCCGGTAGAAAGGATATTTAAGGAATTTAATCGGTTCATGCGAACATACGTGCCCAATAAACAGACAAAATGGGTAGAGTTGATAACACCATTCTTACAGATAATAAACAACCTTCCCCATCCGTCGACTGGACTAACGCCATCTGAACTAATTTATACTGAAAGAAAGGAAGACGAATGGGTGAAGCCCTTACCAAAGATACCTACACCAATTGTACCTATGGAAGACCGAATAAGACAAGCTCTTAATGTATTGAATGAGGAGGCACAGAGAAGAAAGCGTAGGTATGACAACAAGCTAGGTCGTATTCACAAATTTGAAGAGGGAAATATGGTACTTCTGAAAAGCCATCCAAGGGCCGATAAATTAAAGAAATTGAATGCAAAGTGGCAGGTGGTATACACAGGACCATTTGTTATTGTGAAGATACCACACCCAGGTAGCTATCTGTTAGCATATCCCGGATCGGGAAAAATAAAAGGACTGCATCCGCATAAGGATCTAAAACCATATATCCAATAACACTCAGACAAGATACATTCACCTAATTTGATAAAGATGTTTATATGACGGTGTTAAGTATGCGTACGCCCACCGCTATGCACGCGAAAAATTCGTGCCACTAAGTTGAATTCTACTTTACGTGGCTGTCATAAACACTGGCACACAGCGTTGAGACAGCTGATGATCAACGCCCGCCAGCTGTCAAAGTTGATTTATACGGGGGAGTGTCAAATAGATGTAGGGGCGTGCTCAGTTTGAACCGGTTCATATGAACAGGATAAACACCGAGATAGATATAAAGATATATATACACGGAAATAAAATATGCTATGTACACGAGAGAAAACGAACTATGCACACGCGAAATTAATATATATATATATATATATATATATATATATATATATATATATATATATATATATATATATATACAAACGAAATTTAAAACTGTTTAAAAACAACGATACCTTACAGCTAGCCGGATATATACAAATCTAAACTACACTACTAACTACTGTTTAAATACTCCAACTACACTCACGACAGCCCAATTCCTCTAACTAAAATTTAACTAAATTAGATAAAAAAAAGAATCGACTATACTGCTTACTAACAATTAAAACCTCTGCGGAAATTTTCTAAAGAAAATAAGGAAAGCTGCGATAAGTATTAAAGTATATGTAAATGAGAAATTCAATAGGCATAGGTTACATTTTACGCGCTTCATGTCAGTAATAATAATAATGAGAATGTATTTGTGGAAGGCGTATTGCCTGACAAAAAAATTGTGGCTACATTGTACTTTGAGATAGGGATTATTGAATTGTTTTGTGCTAAGGCGCGTGGCGCTATTTGCGCTTTCGGTCGGATATTTGCGCGATGGTATCTAAAATGAATAATTGTGGCCTCCGCAACTCCGACTTTTCTTTTCTCTTAACCCTATGCTACGAAGACGAATGTGGAAGAATGAATGTCATGATGAATGAATGGGAAGTGTCTTAAAACGGACTTCATGCCTATTAATTTACATTACGGTATGCTGAATTATTAAATATTGATTGAGAAAAACAAGAAATAACTGAGTAACATATTGAAGGAGGGGTTGCAATGATACAGATACAGAAGGCATGGAACACACTTGCAATTCTGATTCATCAAACTTAATGGTTAACAGGTAAAACCATCCATATATAAATCAGTAGGTAAATGAATTTTGGGTTCCGAATCATATTCCGTTTATACAAGAAAGTGGAGATTAATATTGCTATAAAGTTCTTCCGAACACGGACTTAGCCTCACACGGTTAGTGTTAATGAAGAAGATGAATATTTTATGGCAATTCAGTCAATTGAAGTCTAGAAAGTCTATATACTATATAAACAGAGAATTCTTTCCCAATTATGATCTATGCATATAGTAATTGCTTATCCACTGAAACACGAGTAGACAAAGTTCTCACAGCTATTCTCTACTACACAACTAACCACATTACACACTATAAATGATGTAGGATTATTTCCTTCTGTCGTGGTTGGAGGATAGTGTGGGCCGATTTCTTGTTTCCTTGGAGGATGTATATATATATATGTCTTTATACCTTCATGAGACGTTTACGAGTCTGAAAAAAAAGGGGAAAAAATTCAATAAAAGCGAGACGAGAAACCTGGCCTGATCTCATATTTATATCCGAATAAATAGGTCTGAACATAAATAGATTAAGTAAATCCATGGATGGCGTATAAGGAAAGATTTTTTACGAGAGGTATTAAAAAAAGTTAGAATACTATAGGTAGTAAAAGAGTGGAATGTATGTTTTCTTCTGGTTATGTATAATTTCTGATGAAAAAAAAGAAGTAATATTATAGTTGTTTTAAGGATGAAATATATGTAAAATTCATAATTTAACAATTGTGAACATAAAAAAAAACCATGAAGACTATTAAATGTAGGAAGTATAAACCAAGGTCGACAGGACGATATGTATTGTTGAACAAATGTCTTGGTAAATTACTAATTATAACGAAAACTGTAGTGCCAAGATGACAAAACGAGCAGACGAGGATTTAAATTCATTAGTGAAAAATGGGTGATTCGTGTGACTGTGAGGGGATAGCAGATCGATGTTGTGCCGCATGTGCAGTCGAAGAGTTGAAGTGATTCAATATAAAGTACTTACCGCAAATCAGCAGCACGGAGTACACGGGCGGTGGTCGTGATGATATCCCAATAGAGGCTTTAGCATAAACGGCGAGAGCGGGATGTAACAACGACGCCAGCAGCATCTGGATGCTCCCTCACACAAGAGCACGAACTACAATATGCTCTCAACAGTGCAAGCTACTGAACTGAGCGCCAAGCTATCGAGCAAGATAACAAAGACGAAGGTACAGGTATTGTTAACTGCCTGGCAGAGAAGTAACTGATCGCATACTCTTTGCATGACAATGCAATATCGCTGGACACTTGTTGTGCGTAGCGGGACATTTGAGTGGAAAAAAATGGACGATCACAAGTGACGATAAATAATTTAAACATACAATGGACCTGAAAAGGAAAAGTAAGAGACTAAAAGGTTACAACGCCCCGTGGCGTGGAAAATTTGTATTTTTTTTTTTTTTTTTTTTTTGCTTGTAAACAATTCTTTGTATAGGTATTAATCTATGTAATTTATGTGTGGATGTATATTTCTGTGTAAATTTATTATATGTGTGCTTTGATGATTTTTTTTCTTACCAGATTCTAAAATATGTCAATGAAAAGGTAGATAAACAGCTTCTCAATTAGATTAGCAGCTAGTGAGCCAATCCATGGACAAATATTTCTTATCCAAGGTTAATCTTTTGCCAACAAGGAGAGCTATCTTACTGTTCTGATATATAACATACTTCTGCCTCATGTAACGGAGTACATTCGCCAAAAGTATGGGGGCGGATGTGCTGTTACCAGGAATGGAGTGTTGGGGTATCAGAACAGTAAGAAGCGAATTTCTATTTTAATTTCATTTAATTTAATTTTCTATTATTATTAAAAAAGGAGAGAGAAAATTATTATTTATAACAACAATAATAGACAATTATTAATTAATGTTGTGAAAAAATTCATCGGTGGAACTAAAAGAAAAAAAAAGTAGACGAGCAGTATCTTTGCTTTTTAATTAGCAGTCAGTCTTGTTTTGACTTCTCGAACAGTTAGAAGTGATGAGCTGTCTCATTTTTTTCTTCTGTGTAAACTTTCAGTTGTGATGTAAATGTTTTTTTAGAAAAATACAAATCCTTTTCAAGAGTGAAAAGTTTCGTCTTAGTTCATTACTTCGGCTTTAAAGTGAACCACTTAATGACCCTGAGATGTGATGAAGCAATCAACAATAAGAAGACATTTTGAAAACTGTCGGTATTTTTTTTTATGAGTTTATTCTACGGTTTCTCTGAAGTTTATCAATATTGACTGCAGTTCTTCTTTGCTAAGTTTCATTAACATTTAATATATATATATATATATATATATATATATATATATATATATATATATATATATATATATATATATATATATAATGATATTTCACAATATAAAGGTGTTCCACTTGGCGATGCCGCTTGCCGCTTTCTTAGAGAATTAGTAGGGACTAATTTTGACGATATCGTTTGGCTTGATGAGACATGGGTGAATTCAGGACACACTTTTAAAAAAGGTTGGACGGACGATACCATCAACGGTAGTATGGCAGCCCCGATAGGCAGAGGAAAGAGAATAATTGTAGCGCATGCCGGAAACTCAAAAGGTTTCATCCCAAGTTGTCTGCTTTTATTCAGTTCAAAGAAGACCTCCGACTACCACGAAGAGATGAACCACAATACTTTCGTGAAATGGTTTGAAGACTCTGTGCTTCAAAACTTAACCAAGACATCTATAATTATTATGGATAACGCCCCATACCATTCAGTTATCCAGGACAAGGCACCCACAAAGGCAACGAAGAAAAACGAAATTGTTTGCTGGCTACTGAAACGTAAGATACAGTTCGACGGCAATTTGACAAGGGCGGAATTATTAGAACTTGTATCACAACACAAACCAAAGAATCCCATTTACATTGTGGATGAAGTAGCCAAAAAATACGGGCATAAAGTGCTCAGATTGCCTCCCTACCATTGCCACTTTAACGCAATAGAGCTGATTTGGGAACAGGTTAAACAGCATATTGCTGTAGAAAATAGAAAATGCACATAACTGAAGTGGAACGCCTGTTGAAAGAGGCAGTTGAAACAGTGACACCAGAAGACTGGCGAAAGGTAGTGCATCAGGTGAAAGGAGTGATTCAGGAAGCCTGGAAGAATGAAGGTGTCTTACAACAATCCGTCGAAGACTTAATAATATCCGTCAATACCAGCAGCGACACAGTAGCGCCAGTGACTCTGAATTAAGCTGTATTTTCCCGTTGTCTGATTAGTGTATAGTGTACGTACTGCCAGCAAATAATGTGTTTGTGAATTTATTTAGCTTAACATCTCATTCTTGTTGTGAGACTAAAAATTACTGTTCAGCCAGCTCCCGTCACCTCCGTATGGTAAATTACACTGCATTTTAATAAAAATTTATTTTTGTAGACACTAAGATGTTATTCTATGTGTGTAATAAATAGTTTTCGTGATCTGCAATGAAAAGAAGGAAAATTTTTCGGACGCCAAAATCTCGTACTTCAATAGCCCATGTAAAACTGGCGCTAAGTAAAATAAAGAAAATATTTTTTTATGATTAGAAATATCATTGAGATTGATACTGTATGTAAATTTCAAAATTTTTACGTAAAGTTTGTAGGAAATAGAGATTTTAAACATCATACTTGTTACGAGTGCAATATTGACATAGATGCGTAATAACGTAGTTTTCAGTAATTTATATACCGGAAGCGCAATGCACTAAGAAAACTTTTAAAGATTCATTGCAAAGCGTGTTTCTTTAGCAATGAATTGAAAAAAAATTATTGTTTTGAGACCAATAGTTTTTAAGATATGAAGTGATAAGTTTGAAGCTGTTAGCGAACTAGAAAAATTTTAATACTTTCAAACAAATTAACG
This sequence comes from Locusta migratoria, assembly GCA_026315105.1. NCBI lineage: Eukaryota > Metazoa > Arthropoda > Insecta > Orthoptera > Acrididae > Locusta > Locusta migratoria. Next base: position 146,258,319 of record CM048746.1, read on the forward strand.
TAGCTCTTGCCCTAATTAAAATCAAGGATAGATTTTTGACATACTGTGAGACTTTGTAGATACGTACATCGTGTGTGAATTTGAAATTTTTTACTCGATTCTTGTAGAAGTTAGAGGCTTTAAAGCGATTTTCTATCGCCGCGTGGAGGGATGCGCTGTGGCGGCTGCCGCCAGCCAGTACTTGGCGTGACAACGCTGCAGCTTTGGCCCGCAAACGTCAAGTGACAACTAATTTAAATCAGACTATAATAACCCCACGCTCTGCGTCTGTCCGGACCTGTCAGAATAGTTTGCCACCGCCGTAACAGTCGACGCAGCCCGCACTGTTGCGGAGGTATTAGCAGCAGTGGACAATACCTCGAGCCTATTGCTAAGGCGTAAAGGGACAGCCTTGCAAAAGTTCCCGGTTTCGCCTTCTGCCCAGAGTTTCGTGACCCCTGCACAGTCCGCGATTCACAGCCAGGAAACTGTCGAATCGCACGGACGTCGAAAGCTGTGGCATCATGGACCAGAGACGTCGCAGTAGACACCAGAGGTACCCCAACAATCGCCGCAAGTGCATGGGTGACAATGCAGCCTAGGGCAGCAGCCTGAAGACTGTTGACCATGAGCAACACAGGCACAAACTGCTTATGGACAGCTGCAACTCCTCCCGAATCCGCAAAGAAACAGGGCAGTCCCCAACCATCTCTGTAAAGTTACTTAAAATCACCGTATGTAACAAACCACGCTAGACTACAGACCTCGAAAATACAAAGTATAAAGGAAATTTACCAAACAAGCGAGAATGAAGCTCTCAAAAACAGAAAATCTACCGGAATTTTAGAAAAAGACTAGTAATGAAACTGCAGAAAAATTAAATTACGCAACTACTACTCTGGAAGTGACACACTGGCTGCAGGTGGCACATCATTGATTACTATGTGAAGCAACGGTCTGCGACATGTTATGCAAACACAAATCCAGAGGCGAAAACTCAACACTAAAGTAATTACCAAATACGCGAGAATAATGCTCTCGAAATGAGAGGCCCTATCGAAATTTAATAAAAAGACTAGTAATGAAAATCTAGATAAATATGCGAGAATAAAGCTCTTAAAAGCAGGAGCACTAACAAAATTTAGGAAATGCGTGAGAACAGATGACTCGAAAAAGGAGAAAAATTAAATTTTGCTACTTAGCGATTTGCAGGTGTAAGGCAGGCAGCAACTGGCTCAGGACCTATCCGCGAATTATTATTTCTTCACTTCCAATTTATGTCTCCTTTTTACTTCACTTTGTTTCGTCGATGCCGGTCCTTCATAATCATAGTCATCATCATCAACTGTTTCACAACCATTGGTGTGGTCTCCGTTGTACGTACCTATGCCGGTGCAACATATTTCTTAATATCCACTCCTCACCTCCCTCTTTGTATGAGACTTTCATAATCTGTTGGAATAACAGTAATTTCTTTGATAGCTCCGACCCTCTGACGTGTTAAATGTCATGTTGATAATACTGCATGACTTTCGTATTCTTGAAAGGCTGTGGGAACACCATAGTACTCCACTGTAATGAATGATCAACGCAACTGCATCTCAAAACATGATAGTGTAAAACTCAAATGACGAACAATTCATACCCTGATTATATATACATTCCGTTTTGTATAATTCAGGCTCTTCTCTACGAAAATTTTTCATTGCATTCCAGCAGCGCTTGTGGCGATTTTTGCTGCTTGTCTGCTTCCATTCCTGGTTATCCACTTGTTCCCGTCAACAGCCTAAATGGCCGCGAGGGAGCGGCCGAGCGCACTGAGGCGTTATTCTGCGATGCGCGAGGCCGTTCCCCGTTGGGGGTTCAATTCCCCTTCGGGCATGGGTGTTTGTGCTGTCTTCAGAATAATGAAGTTCGTAATAAGTTTGTAAGGTTAGGGACTGATGACCCCACAGTTAACTCCCATAAGCTTCACAAACATTTGAACATTTTGAACAGCCTAAATGTATAACGCTCAACTCGATTCACCAACCCATAGATAATATGTAAAAGTTACCTGTTTAGTGTTATATATCGTAGTAGCATTAGTTCCTGATGTTGCTCCTGATGTTGCTCCATATTCATTTCTTCCCTCACTCTTTCCATTTCAGTTTCGTTTCCTTCGGATCAATCCCTATGACGTCATACCTCGTGAACTGTGTGTCCCACACTAATATAGTTTCTTAGAGTGGAATATTACAATACTATCTCCGAAAATAGTTTGGAATGCAGTTGGTAGTAAAGAAGTAATAAATTTCAATCTCATGTGTGATGGGGCGTATTTAATGCATTTCATTGTTTTTGACGATGGGTTTTCCGAACTGCGTGTCGTACTACGAAAAAATTTCGATGGTACATTCACTGGTATACCTGTAAAATATGCCGCCAATAGATGTAGTAGTAAACACGTAATAAAATGAAACACTGTGCATGACTGGGCAGGTTTTTATGAACCACACAGTTTATTACATCATTTCTTCTGAACTATTTGTCGAAATATTGCATATTAGTGAGGTACATTCAGTGGTACGTATATACACTGTCTGTAAAATATCTCAAGAATAAAATTAGTACCGTACAAGTTGTAATTTGTAGCGTCTTCAGACTGCTGTAGTTTTACTGCATAAGGAGTAGGAAAGTAATAAGCGATAAACTTTCTTCCTTTTATCATATTGTTTGGGATTTGACCGCGTAAGAGTTTCGTAAAAGCTTGAAATTATGCGTAAAATATGTTGCAATTAACTAAATGCTCTTTCTCAACTAGTGGACGAAGAAAGTTTCGTTATTCCTACACCGCATGATCGAGTAATTTTCATTGAGTGTGGCGTCATATCGCATGAACTATGTGCTGTTGATACTTTTTATGCCCACAGCGATTGATTCCTGACGTTAAAGAATATTTGTACCAAGTTTGATTTCTATCGGTCCATCGGATAAGCGACCGATGTGGAAAATTTTCAAATACAGTGGCAGTTTTTCACAATTTTTGTTCCTTATGACGTCATATCTCCTAAACTATATGTCTGTTTATGTGATTCTTAGCCACACAGCTGTTGTTATCTGATAGTAAGAAACATGTGTACCAAGTTAGGTGGAAATTGGACCAGACGTTTAGGAAGGGATGTGGAACACACAAACACACACACATTCACACACACAAACAATTTTTTTTCTCTTACACCGCTTTACATTCTCATTTTTTCACTATCCTCAATAGGTTCGGCTAGAGCTGCAGTATTGGCATATTCATACTAATAGTATTTCAATCATTGCTCTGTTTTCGGCATCTGTCGTTACACACTTCGTGAAACTGAGTTAAAAGCATTCCAGAACACCGTGAATCTCGGAAATTTCGTATCCAGTCTTCATTCGTCCAATCTTTCAGTACCGTACCAAATATTTTGCTTGAATAAAATCTGGTATAATTATCCTACACCTTTGATGTTACTTCTAACTACGAGCTCAACGAAACAGGAGCACATCGTAAAGTCACTATATTTACGGAAATGCAAGGGAGTATGCTCAGAATTTTGGCGAAATTTCTTTGAAATAATGACTCCCCTAAAACGCGTGAATGGAGTAGCTGGTGGAAGGCACTCGTATTCTTTGTTTCACTGCTGCAGAGCGCTGACATATTCCGTTTTCCACACACCGCACTCTGCAACAAGCCCGCAGCAGCAGGTGCGCTCTCATTTTAAAAGTCCGCGTCGCTGTCGTTTATGGAATGACACTATTTAGCTAATTACGTCAGCTGTACATGGTACGCATTCTTAGCGGTGCGCTTACAAAGAGCTATGGAGCTCTTGCATCTCCACTAGCGTTGGTTTCACCACGCGCAAGTAAAAGCAGCACGGAATGCAGTTTAATTTACGGGATGTAACGCCACCGTGTTGTCCGCACATAATAATAGCTCGCTTCACAAAAAAGTGATGCTACGACAAGGAGTCGCTGGAAACTATGTATCTCATCCCGGCAATAAATGTGACACAGTTTTTGTTAATTACTGAAAAGAACACTCCTGGCCATTAAATTTGCTACATCACGAAGATGACGTGCTAGAGACGCGAAATTTAACCGACAGGAAGAAGATGCTGTGATACGCAAATGATTAGCTTTTCAGAGCATACACACAAGGTTGGTGCCGGTGGCGACATCTACAACGTGTTGGCATGAGAAATGTTTCCAACCGATTTCTCTTACACAAACGCAGTTGACCGGTGTTGCCTGGTAGAACGTTGTTGTGATGCCTCGTGTAAGGAGGAGAAATGCGTACCATCACGTTTCCGACATTAATAAAGGTCGGATTGTAGCCTATTGCGATTGCGGTTATCGTATAGCGAAATTGCTGCTCGTGTTAGCCGCGATCCAATGACTGTTACCAGAATATGGAATCGGTGGGTACAGGAGAACAATACGGAATGCCGTGCTGGATCCCAACGGTCTCGTATCACTAGCAGTGGAGATGACAGGCATCTTATCCGCATGGCTGTAACGGATCGTGCTGCCACGTCTCGATCCCTGAGTCACCAGATGGGAACGTTTGCAAGACAACAACCATCCGCACGAACAGTTCGGCGACGTTTGCAGCAGCATGGACTATCAGCTCGGCTACCATGGCTGCGGCTACCCTTGACGCTGCATCACCGATAGTAGCGCCTGCGATGGTGAACACAACGACAAACCTGGGTGCACAAATGGCAAAACTACATTTTTTCGGATGAATCCAGGTTCTGTTTACAGCATCATGATGGTCGCATCCGTGTTTGGCGACATCGCGGTGAACGCACATTGGCGTGTATTCGTCATCGCCATACTGGTATATCACCGGGTGTGATGGAATGGGGTGCCATTGGTTACGTCTGTCACCTCTTGTTCGCATCGACGGCACTTCGAACAGTAGCCGTTACATTTCAGGTGTGTTAGGACCCGTGGCTCTATCGTTCATTCGATCCCTGCGAATTCCCTTTATTTCAGTAGGATAATGTACGACCAGCCGGCCGCAGTGGCCGGGCGGTCTGCGGCGCGCTAGTCTGCACGGCTGCTACGGTCGGGGCTCGAATCCCCTCCCCCCCTCGGGCATGGATGTTTGTGTTGTCTTTAGTATAAGGCAGTTCATAATTAGTTTGTAAATTTAGGGACTGATGACCCAGTAGTGAAGTCCCTTAGCTTAACAAACATTTGAACTTTTTTTAATGCACGACCGCATGTTGCAGGTCCCGTACGGGCCTTTCTGTATATGGAAAATGTTTGAGTGCTGCCCTGACCAGCACATTCTCCAGATCTGTCACCAACTGAAAACGTCTGGTCAATGATGGGCGAGCTGGTGCCTCGCCACAATACGCCAGTCACTACTCTTGATAAACTGTGGTAACGTGTTGAAGCTGCATGGGCATCTGTACCTGTATACACCATCCAAGGTTTGTTTGACTCAATGCGCAGGCGAATCAAGGCCGTTATTACGGCCAGAGGTGATTTTTCTGGGTATTTATTTCTCAGGATCTATGCATCCAAATTGCGGTAAAATATAATCACATGTCAGTTCTTGTATAATATATTTGTCCAATGAATACACGTTTATTGTCTGCATTTCTTCTTGGTGTAGCAATTTTAATGGGCAGTAGTGTATGTGCTGAAGAACGGAAAGCTGCCCAAAGAAAGTTAGGCCTCTTTCTCGCATTTAGCCGGCTTCAGGGCAGTAGTGTCATATTTGCAACAAATTATATATTGATGGCAACCGCAGCTGTAGTCTTGAGTCATATTATATACATACAGCTGAAGCGGTTTCCATTTCCATTTATTAGGCTAGTTCATGCTTCGGCAGAGGAAGAAAAGTGTAGTTTTTCTCAAATATTGCAGTTTTCAATTGTGTCACAATTTTTCTGGTTTAAGTTATGATCAAAGAGCAAGTGACTGTACCGAACAGACTAACGTTAGTTCTAAACTTTGCCCGAATGTGTATTTACTTCTTTTCTTTTATTACTCAATCTTGTTCTCCCACATTTGTCCATGGCCTTCTACCATATTCTCTATTCATATCGGTGTAATATATACAGTGTAATATATAGAATCCTGACACTCACACTAATTTGTGCTACACACAGTGACTGTAGCACTCCAAGCAGCTTCCAAGCTAAGTTTTTGAATAGAATATTGATACTAATACATATTTTTTTACGATAGGGAACATGTGCAGTGCCATAAAAATTGGCAATAACTAAAAAATAATACATTTTCCTTTTAATGTTTCCTGAGAATGCTGGGGAAGATATGAAACAGTACATAGCAGGACAGTTTATTTACGATTTTCTTGTGATCTACAGGTTTTCATTGGAAAATTTCATTGTACATTAACGAATTGAATGCCACGTGAGCCAATGTTGGCTTATAGTTACATGGGCTATGACAGCACTTGAGCCATATTTGGTTCACGTATACATTGTACAGTTAGTCGCGTGGGCCATAACTGGCTCACATGCAGAGCTGTGTTTAGAGTAGGGTGACCCGACGTCCCGTATCTTACGGGATCGTCCCTTATTTAGCCTAAGTGTCTCGGTTTCTCAACAAAATAAATACGTGACGCATATTGTCCCGTTATTTACTAAGCGTTCGATATATTTTTAAATATCGTGTTTTTTAAGTAATGCACAGCGTAGCAAATCGGAGGAAAAACTGAGCTCCTATTCAAGCAATAAAGAAAATAGGCTTCACTCAAAGTGAAGTAAGTAAGACTTTTTAATTTCTTTGTTTAGTACTACGTAATGCTTTCACATGAAATGTGCGGCTTTTCCCACAATAAAAATTCAGTCATTAATACATCTCGTTTCCAGTAGGTGGCGTGCAAAAGGAATCTGATATCTTGGACATTTCAATTTCATTTCTTGAGACGTTAATTGATTATATCGCGAAATAGACTTACCTATTTCATCTGTTTATACCTTTGAAATTGATTCAGCTCAAAATCTTCTTCTTTGGAAGTCTGTTCATTAACGTCTTACACTGGAGTTTTCGCTAAATAAACTCGTTTATTTGTAGGAAACAATCTAAGCCACGATTCATCGAACCGTACCACTTACTTTCAGTCACGAACCGTCCAGGTTTTATTATCTTGATACCGCTTTCTTTGCACCTTTGTTTGGCTTCCGTTACTAGAGGCTTAGCAAGTGCAGAACTTCCATGAAATGTTTAACTCCAGCCGTACTGATTTCGTCGAAATACGATACTCAAGTGCGTTTTGAGCCTTTAAGTCGCTTTTGCTGTGGTAGTTTTCGGGTTTCTAGCCACAATCATTCTTCATGGTCGTCAGTTGTTCTCAGTCAGTTTCGGACTTCACCCACTATTCTTCTTCGCCAAAGATGTTTCACCTTGTTTTATATACGCCGTGGATACCATAGCTAGTGAATCGTTGACCAATGCAGCGTTTTCCTTACAACTGCTCCCACTAACCGCGTACCATCGAGTGAGCCTCTTTTGAAGTCTGAGAGATCAGGCATTTCACCAGTAATGTGTGTTTACCACACAGAGGCATACCGACAATGTTTCTCTCCGCAAACAATACGAGACTGGAATGGGAGGGAGAACCGATAGTGGTATTCAAGATACCCTCCGCCAGGTTGCTTGCGGACTATGGATGTAGATGTAGACAGAAAAATGTGTGTAATATGCTGTAAGATAACATCCAGGACATCGTACGTCAGTTACGCACTGCGGCTGACCGCATTGGCCGAGCGGTCTGTGGCGCGCCAGTCACAGTCTGCACGACCGCTCCGGTCGGGGGTTCGAATCCCCCCTCGGGCATGGATATTTGTGTCGCCTTTAGTATAAGAGGGTTCATAAGTAGTTTGTAAGTTTAGGGACTGATGACACTGCAGTCAAGTCCCTTAAGCTTAACAAACATTTGAACATTTTTAATGCACTGCGGTCGCATCTCAGTGTTAACATGTACGCACTGATGCCATCTGCTAACAAAGTGTGGCGCATTGCATTTTGTTTATATTTTTTTGTCCAACTCCTGTACGAGAAGGACCAGCAGAAAGTTAGAGAAGGTATAAAACTGCAGCACTTGGACCAAAAGGACCGATCCGCTATAACTGAAGTAGATTCTGTCCCTAGGATTTACTAGTCAGTAAATGCTCAATTATTTTTCACGTACTGTTTTCAAAACTAGTTATTTCAGGGCCGTGGTATTATTTACATTATACTCTTTATTTCAAACAATATATCAATGTCCAAAGACATATTTTTGTCTCGGTATATGTCAAATTCAGGGTGACATGCGGGAGACGGACGGTTTTTAATGAAATAATTCTCAGCCAAATTTAAAATTAATGCATGTTTATTTACACAAAATTAAAGCTCTTTATTTGCCATTTTAGTTAACAAAGTTATTTGTGAAAAATAATGTCGTCAAGGTGATGTCCATCATTTTGAGTGCAGGACTCAAGTCTCTTTTCAAAATCCTTCATCACGCGGACTAAAATCTCTGCAGGAATGGCAGCAATTTCTTGAATGATTGCATTCTTCAACTCGTCCAAATTTCGTGGTTTGTGGTTATAGACACAGTTCTTATGGTACCTCCACAGAAAAAAAGGTCACATACTGACAAGTCTGGAGACCTGGGAGGCCAAGGAACACTGCCAAAACGTGAGATAATCCGGCCAGGTAACACGCGTCCAAGAACTGTCACTGAAGTGTTTACGGTGTGCGATGTTGCCCCATCCTGCTGGAGCTAAACGCATTTTAAAGGGATTCGTCGTCTTCTTAGTTCTGGTTTCAAGAAGTTTCAAGCATACGAAGGTAACGAACCGAATTAACAGTAACTGTGGCCCCGTTCTTTTCAAAGAAATAAGGTCCAATAATGCCAACAGAGATTAAGAGCACACCAGAATGTTACTTTTTCTGAGTGTAGAGGACGATGGTGAATAAGGTGTGGATGCACTGGAGCTCAGTAACGTAGATTTTGCTTATTCACGGCTCCGTTTAAATTAAAATGAGCTTCACCGCTCATCAATAAAATTTCATTTTCATTCGATCGCAAAATCACTTGCATTCTGTAAGCGAAGTCTTCTCGTACAGCAAAATCAGTATCCCTAAGTTGTTGGACAATGAGCATTTTGTAGGGATGGAATTTTAATTTTTTATGCAAAATTCGTCTAACCGGTACACGATTGACTGGTAACTCACTAGCATGACGTCTAGCTGACCGTCCTGGGCTTCTGACTGCCGCTTGCCTTACCCTCTCAACATTTTCTGGTGTCGTTACACTGCGTCTCGGGCCAGGATGCTTCTTATCCAGTATGTTTCCAGTTGATCTGAAGTTTTCCACCCATCTGAGGATTTTGTTACGCTCCATGTCGACCGACGTTAAAACGCACATGAAAAAATTGCTGCGTAGCAATAATAGACTCACCACTTTTCATGAAACTGTCATAGACAAACATTCGACGTTGCAAGTTCCACTGCTCCATAGTGACTGAGTAAATGAAATGCCGTCTTGTGTGGATCAGAACTATCCCCACCACTACCACCTCCCACCACCGCACCTTCAAGTACTACGCAGGCCGGCCGCGGTGGCCGAGGGGACTGAGGCGCTTCAGTCACGGTCTGCACAGCCACTACGGTCGGGGGTTCGAATCCCCCCTCAGACATGGATATATGTGCCGTCCTTAGGATAAGCTAGTTGATAAGTAGTTTGTAAGTTTAGGGACTGATCACCCCGTAGTTAAGTCCCATAACCTATACAAACATTTGAAACAAACAAACAAACAACTACGCAGTTCAAAACCGTCCGTCTCCCGTGTGTCAGCCCGTATATAAATCTAAAGGAGAGGCTATGAATTTAAATTTGTGCCACGCCTGGGATCCGAACCTGAGACCTCCTGCTTACTAGGCATGCGTTATACCACAAAGCCACTGCGACTTAAGGGACACATTGACTGCACGGATATTCTTACGGCACGTCTCCCTCAACACAAACTTTATTTAATTCTGCCTCATATTCCTCTACATAACTATGTACCAATGTTTGTGTTGTGAAGGCAGACGTGCATTACGAAAATCCGTGCAGTCGCTGTATCCATTAAGTCACAGTGGCTTAGTGCTATAGCGCCTGCTTGTAACAGAAGGTCCTGGGTTCGCATCCCGGTCGTGACATAAATTTCAATTCAAAGCCTCTCCTTCAGATTTAACTCTTAATTTCGTTCGTAAATAATGACACTCTTTTAGCAACAATCAGTCTAAGGCATAAACGTAGATTTAGAAATCGCTAAGGAAGGTAACGCCTGGCCTTCTCGCCATTTCTTTCTGGGCCTAATCCTGCTAAAGTCCCTTGTGCTGTTTACGTGGAAATGTTTCTAAAATCTCCTGCAATATTCAGTAACTTGCCTGCTTATAAATAGCTGGTATATAAGAAAAAATGTAAAACTCTGTATATCAGATTTCAACAACAAAATTTGTTATTTCCTGAAATGTGGTAATCAGTTGTTTATTCATCTGTTGCTTCACTGTATAAGCTCTCCTCAAGGGTGACTACCTGTATATGATGCGGACGTCTACCGTTGTGAAATCCTCAGGTAGAAATAAAACAGCAATGATGTGTGTAGTTAACGCAAAATCCACCGACTCTCGCACATTTTCTGGTATTTCTTTGTGTGGCTGTACTTCAAAGAGGCCCATTACTCTCACAGCGTTTTTAACGTCATGCTCCAATTCCTTTCGCATCTCAGGGGACACAATGCAACGAAATGGACGTATAAAGTTACTGTCGGCAGGAAATTGGCCCATTCTCCATTGAAAAGCGATTCATTTCCGTTCCACGGTCTCTCGCGTAGTCTCCACGAACAGTGAAAAAAAAATTGCAAAGAAAAAAATAATTCGGCACAAAACAATGTCTCAAAAAATCAGTTTGCATTCGTTTTTGTCACTGTCTCTGCCTTTACCCTTCGAAATACTCGACTAGTTCATCATTTTATACTCTGATGATCCGAAACTTTAGTATATGGTTTTTCTTTGTCGTGATAACAAGGTGACAAAGTGTCGCGAATTAAGTGCTGATAAAGGTACGGATAATATCAGAATACAAGTGGAAAACAGTTACGTTTTTCTTTATCTTATATATTTTTACCAGGCTACTATGTAACATAAAATAGCTAGCACCATAAGCATTATATAAATATATTTAGCATACTAAAGAGATGTGTCGATAACTCGTTACGTAATATGTTGCTTTGATAATAAAATTGAATAATTCGAAACTTTTAATGTTATTTTAATCCAAAGTGCATTGTGTAACTATGTAAGTGTAACTGTAAAGTCAGCGTAAGTTAAAGATAGCGCTATATTAGGGTAAGGTGCTACAATTCGGACAAATGTTATTGTTACTGGAAATATATTGGGGAAAGAAATAATTTTAACTATGGCTCTTGTTCTTGGATGTTCAGTGAATATGTAACACAAATATTTGACAATTACAAGAATGTTCAAATGTTTGTATAGCTTATGGGACTTAACTACGGGGTCATCAGTCCCTAAACTTACAAACTACTTATGAACTAGCTAACACTAAGGACGGCACAAATATCCATGCCCGAGGGGGGATTCGAACCCCCGACCGTATTGGTCGTGCAGACCATGACTGGAGCGCCTCAGTGCCCTCGGCCACCGCGGCCGGCTTGAAAATTACACATGTTGGTATGTACAAAAAATAAAAAAATTTAAAAAAGGTTACAGAATCAGAAAAATCGATCGAAAATATACCACACTAGATAAAAATTATTGTGATCACGTCCTGGTACAATTTTGAAAACTGGCATCTTCCACATAAAAGTCACTTTTTCCCTCGGGCACCAACGCATATTTCGTGCTACCAAACACTACATTTTTGACAATGTATACAGACACCCTTAGCTACTGATTTACAAGGGCGCGTTAACAGGAAAAAATTATGTCTCCGTAGCACAAAGTGGTGTATTTTTGGAAAAGACGCGAGGAGCTGTAGAAACCTGCTACACCGCTACATTTTTTCTTTCTTTTTTAATCTATAGCAGTATGTAACACATAGTAAGGTATCCAATTTAGCTGATCACAAGAGAATTGGTAAAGCTTTTTACTCATTAGATGTCATTTTCTGTATTCTGAGATATAATGACCTAGTTATATATTCGTACAGATTTTGCACGCTTATCATATTAAACCTTTAGGTAATATTCCGCAAACTAGTGGACTGTTTAAATATCAAAGTTCTCTACTTAAAGAAAGCGACAAGTTATCCCTTCACTGGGCGACATCTCTCGAATGAACTAATAAGACATTTAGATATACTTTGTACAGTGTTTTAGCTTTGTTGGTTTTTTCTCCTTTCTTCTTCTACTTCTGCTGCTACTCTAGTTTACATTATCTCATCTGTCCGTCTCTAAAAGTCAGGGGTCAGCAAGGTCTACCAACCACTAGGGGGATCACGGTTCAGCTCCTTCAACATACAAGAACGTTTCCTTTGATTATGGAACCACGTATTGTTTTCTGCAACTGGATATGAGCCAGAAAAAAACGTGCCGAGTATTTACTGGAATTTGGTGACTTGTGTGTGCTGATGTGAGTCCTGATCCATCCAGCGACCTTTCAAGATCTGATTGCTTCCATTCTGATACATTTATACACTGGTATCCGTGGCGAAGATGGACATACCGGCTACCATGGTCAAAATGATTTGGCTTATCAGAGTATGTCTCCAGTAGATAATAACTGATGTACCTCTCACAGTGTAGAAAGGTTGCGTGTGTTCAATCCTACATAGAGGTGTCATGTACTCAAATGAAAGCTTCGCCTAGGAAAAATGAAATGCAATTAAAAGCCAGTACCTCTGAGGGCGCATCTAATGGCTGCTTGCGCTGAAATTTCTGTTGAAATGTTACATTAAGTATAGTAATAGATGAACGGCAGTCTGTAATATTTTACTGAACACCGGTAGTGGTCATTTTGACATGCTCTGGGCAGTTACTTAATTTTTTTCAGATCCCACAGACCGGTAGTGGTCATTTTGACATGCTCTGGGATGCAACTTAATTTCTTTTCATGTCAGACAACACAGAGTTTCTGCATTCGCTTCTGATTGTCTTTCACAAGATTACACCTGTGGAATCGTATTAATATCTGTGTAGGGTTGGGTAGAGCGCACATGCAATTCTGTACAAGAATGTATAACTATAGTAAAGATAGATACTGCCTACAGGAAAATAAAAGAGACATTTGGAGACAAGAAAAGCAGCAGTATGGATACCAACAACTCAGATAGAAAAACAATTCTCAGTAAACAAGGGAATTCTGAAAGGTGGAAAGAATATATAGAGGCGCTCTACAAAGGAAATGAACTTTGTGACAAAATTGTAGTTACAGAAGAGGAAGTAGATGAAGATGAAATAGGAGATACTATACTGAGAGATGAATTTGACAGAGCACTGAAAGACCTACGTCTAAACAAGGCCTCTGGTGTAGAAGACATTAACTCAGAGCCACTGAAGTCTCTGGGGGAACAAGCCACGTCAAAAGTATTTCACCTGGTGTCCAGGATGTGTGAGACGGGCGAAATACCCTCAGAATTTAAGAAAAATTTAACATTCCCAATTCCAAAGAAATAAGGAGCTGGAAGGTGTGAAAATTATGGAATGATTAATTTAATTAGTCATGGTTGAAAATTTCTAAAACGAATTATTTACAGAATAATGGAGAAACTCTTAGTAGCAGACCTCGGAGACGCTCAGTTCGGATTTAGGAGCAAAGTAGGAAAACGTGAGGCAATATTGGCCTTACGTCTTATCTTAGAAGATAAAATTAAAGAAATGCAAACTTACAATTCTAGCTTTTGTGAATTTGGAAAAAGCTTTTGGCAATGTTGATTGGAGTACACTCTTTCAAATTCTGACGTTAGCAGGGGTACAGTAAATGAAAGGTTATTTACAGCTTGTAGCAAAACGAGACAGCAATGATAAAGTGTCGAAGGGCATGAAAGGGAAGCATCGGTTGGGAAGGGAGTAAGGCACGATAGTAGCCTTTCCCCAATGTTATTCAATTTGTACATTGAGCAAGCTGTGAAGGAAAGCAAGGAGATTTTTGTAGAAGGAATTAAAGTTCGCGGTGAAGAAATAAAAGCTTTGCGGTTTCCCGATAACATTATTATTCTGTCACAGTCAGCAAAGGACCTGGGAAAGCAACTGAAAGAAGCATAAAAATGAAGGGAAGAGGAAAACAAAGGAACCGGAATAGAATGCAGTGTAAGAAAATCAGGCGATGTTCAAGGAACTATATGAGGAAACAATAGAGGTGGTAGGTTAGTTTCGTTACTTGGGCAGTAAAATAATATACGGTAGTTTTATCCATTGCTGTAATTTCTGAAACCTATATAATATACGGTAGTAACAGCACAGATGATGTAAAATGCAGAATAGAAATGGGAAGAAACGTGTTTCTGAAAAAGATAAATTTGTTAATATCGAATATCAATTTAAGTGTTACGAAATCTTTTCTGAAGTAATTTGTGTGGAGTTTAAGATTAAATGTTTGTAAATCTATCGGACCAAACTGCGTGGTCATCAGTCCGTAGCTAACAAACTACTTACACCTAGGTAAACTAACCTACGGACAAACACACACACCCATGCCCCAGGGAGGACTCGAATCTCCACGGCGAGCAACCGCGCGCGAGACGCTTTAGACCGGTAGGCTACTCCACAGCGGCTTGTGTGGAGTGTCGCCATGTACGGTAGTGAAATATGGACGATAAATAGTTCAGTCAGGAAGATGATAAAAGCTTTTGAATGCAGTGTTACAGACGAATGTTTAAAATTAGGTGAGTAGGTCTTATATCTAATGAAGAGGTACTGACTGTCATGGAGGAAGAATGAAATTTCTAGTTTACCTTGACTATAAGAAGGGATAACTTGGTAGGACACATTCGTAGATACCAGGGAATCGTGAAATTAGTATTGGAGGATAGTGCGTAGGGTAAAAGTCGCATAGGGAGAGCATGAGACGAACACAGTAAGCAGTTTCAAACAGATGTGGGTTGCCGTTCATATTAAGAGATGAAGAGGCTTTCTCAGTGTAGAGTAGGGTGACGAGCTGCATCAAACCAGTTTCCGCAATGAATACCACAAAAACAACGTCTAATTCACGGAACACGTAGCTATCCTAACCGCCCATGTTTACAATTTTCAAACGATGGTATCTGGTAAACTACTTTGCAACGGAATCCTGTACCAAACATCTTTGACATAGTAATCTACTGTGGTACTGGCAACAGACACTGTCGTGTTTAAAAATTTGTAAATGCTATATTACCAATACCTGTCAGCCGCTTAAAGTCATGTAAACCACAACTCAAAACACCTTTCCAGTTATCTGACTAGCTTCTTGCCAAAGTCCGGCTGGTTGAGAGTGTGGACCGAAACAGCACGAAAAACAGGACCTCCTGGAAATGACCTTTTCCAGGAACGACTGGTCTCTCTTTAAGAGTCTCCGCACTGGTGATATCCGGTGCAATTACTAAAAATTTCGGTGGGGACAGGTAAATGGTCAATCCTGTATTCCATTTGGTTTTTATGAGTCACATTTAATTAACGAGGGAACTCTTAATTTTCTAAAGGAGTTGAATCTGGCTTCATGACAGAGGTGTTATTACCGTATACATGTTTACAAAAGTATTTCTTTTTCTACGAAAACTAAGAAGTTTTACCTATTTTATACCTGGTGATCAAAAAGTCAGTATAAATTTGAAAACTTAATAAATCACGGAATAATGTAGATAGAGAGGTAAAAATAGACACACATGCTTGAAATGGCATGGGGTTTTATTAGACCAAAACAAAACAAAAAATAGTTCAAAAATGTCCGATAGCTGGCGCTTCATCTAATCAGATGAGAATAGCATAGCATTAGCATAACAAATTATGACAAAGCAAAGATGATGTTCTTTACTGCTCAATATGTTCACCATCTTTCTTCAACAATAGCTGTAGTCAACGACTAATGTTGTGAACAGCACTGTAAAGCATGTCTGGAGTTATGGTGAGGCATTGGCGTCTGATGTTGTCTTTCAGCAGCCCTAGAGATGTCGGTCGATCACAATACACTTGCGACTTCAGGTAACGCCAAAGCCAATAATCGCATGGACTGAGGTCTGGGGACCTAGATGGCCAAGCATGACGAACGTGGCGGCTGAGCACACGATCATCACCAAACGACGCGCGCAAGAGATCTTTCACGCGTCTAGCAATACATTATTTTATTTTATTTTTTATTATTTATTTCTTGTTCTAATAAAACCTCATGTCATTCCACGCATGAAAGTCACTTTTTACCTCTCTATCTACAGTATTTAGTGATTTATTAAGTTTTCAAATTTATACTGACTTTTTGATCACCCGATACATAGCTGAAATAATATCATACGATACTGAATTATCGTAAATGCCTCAATATATGTGGATTCAGTGCAAATTTACGCTTTTTCTACAATTCAATTACGTAAAAACAGCATATCGAAAACACACTGAATTCCGAAATATTTGCTCTGTAAACTTTACGTGATTCATCCTGCTAATCTGATTATTTAATTGAATTACCCGACAATTATTCGACATTGTTCTCTGGTGTTGTCTACAACTATTTCATAAGTTATAATAAAAAGATTTCGTTAAATTATTTATTTATCTTTCATTTTAATACACAGGATTATTTTGTTATTTCACATTCCTTGCCAATGCATACAATATTTTCTTGCAAAGTGAAGGTACAAATTTTTGCTTGCAGCGTGTTTAGCTGCTGGGCATAAAAGCAGCTATGTACGGCTCGACCCAACGACTTCTTCGAGCCATCCTTGGACAGAGCCGCGCGTACCCCAGTTGCTAATCTATGCTACTTAGCTAATTTAGCTATTTAAAGACAGTAGTTAAATGCAAGAAACATTGCAACATATGTATTAACACTTTGAGTGCCAGCCATATATGCGAATCGACTTCCGCCAGTGCCGGCCATTTTTACAGTATTTCGTCCTGCTGGTACAGATTCAGGAATAATCATTAATATATTTTTCTTGGTCAGGAATAAACCTTATTATTTCCTCTTCAAATACTTGCCCCGTACATTTCCCTGCTTTGTAAACCTTCATCACAACAATCAAAACAAGAAACGCTGTTTTTGGGTAGGTAAAAAACTGTTTCTTCGTATTATAAACTATTTATTAATAAACATGGCAATTTTTATGTGATTACATGCAAATATCATGAATATTAAACATCAGCAAACGGCTTTTAGTGCAAAGAGTTCGTTTTTGAGTGGTATAGCTGGAAGCAGGGCTGGACACAAAACCCCACTTTGCATACTGCACACTGGAATGAAGTATCCTTCCTTCTGGCGACTCCTGCTTCTTTCTTGCCCCTTTCTGAGCACACTCTACAAGTCTTTTGAGCCTTCGTCTTCCCTGGTGGAATGGGTATTCTTTCCAGGAAATGTGTTCCATCCAGTATGAAAGCAATTATATTGCCTGATCCTGATTCAGCATAAGTTGGATCTTCATCCGTGTCATCACCATCAAAAACATCACTCAGATCATCATCCGATTCATCAAGAATGCGACGAATCTCGGCGTCGCTCAAAGGCTTACTGCTTTTGCATGTTGCGTCTAACCCTCGCCCTGATGTCTCACAGTCAACTGACACAATCCCTTGTTCAGAAAAGTGAACAGTTTTGTGGCGCCTCCTTGTGGCAGAAATGTCTACTACAAGGGTTTTCCTCCCTTCTGATAACTGCCGTAAGGATAATGATGCGCGCGAAAGCTAGAATTCGTTTGAGAACAGCCGTCCGTAATATTACGGGTGCGGCAGTTATCGCAAAGACACAGAGAACGTAATATTACGAGCGCGGCACTCTAAGTGTTAAATACATGTTGTAGATGTAATTCATGCGATAACATGGCATCTGCCTTACCTACGATTAAATTTCTATGGTCGTACCTTTTCAAATCGCTCTCTATGTATACACCCACATATTTCATGTAAGTAGCGGCTTCTAGTGTTTGTCCTGCTATTGCATAGTTTTGTAACAAAGGATCATTGTTTCTATGTAAACGTAAGTAACATCGGAAGTTCTATGAAGCTTTGTGCGAAGGAAGGTGTAGTTTATCGAGAAGTAACAACCCTAGAAAAGAATAGTGAAGTGCAAGATGATCTGGATTGTATAGACGCATGGAGAAGGGAATGGTAATTGAGCCTCGGTATAAGAGTGTGTACAGAATTGCTTTTACATAGAAACAAAAATAGTGTATTACACATCTATGCAGTAGCAGTATAAGCTCTGGAAATAGGTAATTACCTGAAATATCTGAGAGTACAGATAACAGGCGATTTGAAATGGAACGACCATGTTGTTGTTGTTGTTGTTGTGGTCTTCAGTCCGGAGACGGGTTTGATGCAGCTCTCCACAATACCCTATCCTGAGCAAGCCTCTTCATCTCCACATAAGAAGGGCAACCTAGATCTGTCTGAATCTGCTTACTGTATCGATCTCTTGGTCTTCCTCTGCAGTTTTTACCCCACACACTTCCCTCCAACGCTAAATTCACAATCCCTTGATGTCTAAGAATGTGCCCTACCAATCTATCCCTTCTTTTAGTCGAGGTATGCCACAAATTTCTTTTCTCCCCAATTCTGTTCAGTACCTCCTCATTACTTACGCGATCCACCCACCTAATCTTCAGCTTTCCTCTGTAGCACCACATTTCAAAAGCCTCAATCCTCTTCCTGTCCGGAACGACCATATGAACTTAATTGTGAGTAAGGCAGATGCCACACTAGAAGAAGCCTCAGGAAGTATAATCCGTTGACAAAGTAAAATAAGTTAAAAACGCCCGTTCTGCCAGCGCTTGAGTATTGTTCAGCGTTGTGGGATTAGCAGGTAGGGTTAATAGAAGTCATAGACAAGATCCAACGGAGAGCACCACGCTTCTTTACGGTCTCATGTAGTAGGCGCGAAAGCGTGACGTAGATAACTAGAAAGCTCTAGTGACAGGACGCTGCACGAGAGACGTTCTGTATCGCGTTATGGGCTTCTGTCAAAATTCCGAAAGCATACGTTTCTCGAAGAGACAACCAGCATATTGCTGCCTCGTACTTGTTATCTCCTGAAACGATAAAACTAGAGAGATGAGGGCCCACAGGGAGGTTTACCGGCAATAGTTTTGTTCCGCAATAGCTTTTTTTTTTTTTTTTTTTCCAGGAGTAGGAACTGACAGTGGTACACGATGTACCCTCCTTCACACATCGTACGACGGCTTGCGGAGTAAAGATGTGAATATGGTACAATCAAATGAAATATAATGCATGCTGAGTAATTGGTATAGGAATCAAATTTTTATACAATGTTAGCCCGGCGAGAAACTTACAGTAGCCTTTAAATAAAATACAAAATGGCTCAAAACAGTTGCAATACCCACATAATAAAAGATACGTAAAAGTTAGAATAAATATGGATAGTATTTAGATAGCTACGTACACCGTACAAGGAACTAATGTTGGACTTAAAAGTCACAGAAGTCCCTCAGAGAAAACTTGGCAGAGAGAGAAAGGAATCTGGTACTAAGCAACGCCATTTCCTCGGTTTTCTCTGAGGGACACTATCATATGCTTAGTGCGACAAGCAAGATGGCGTCGTTTTCTTTTAGGATTCCCCTGAACCTCCATTGCAGGCTGTTCTCTGACTGTTCCATTTGAGAAAGTTCATTGAATATAGCGGCAGTTGTGACAGCTGAAATCTTCATTAAACGTACGAGTTGAATTGGCATTGTAAACTTCAATTTTTCTCACATATTTGCAGATCAATTCGTAATATTTCGCTTTCTAGAGCCATTGGTAATTTGAAAATAACCTGCATTATTTTTATTTGTGATCGCGGACTCAGTCGCACTTGAAGACAACTATATCCTATGTAACTCACGTGTTCGTCTTGTGGAAGGTGTAACACAACAGGGACGTTTGTACCCAGAACCTGAACATTGCTTACTCCTCTCAAATATCAAGAATAAATCTCTGGAAGCTGTCGCATCCATAAGATATCAATGATTTTGGCTATGGAATTGTTTAAGTGGACAAGAAAAAGTAATCCTCAGTAAGGCAAAAGATAGCCTGAGATATACTGGAAGAATTTTCGGGAAAAAGTAGTCCACCTACAGATGACATAGCTAATAAAACTCTCGTTCGACAAGTACTTGATTATTGTTCTAAGTCTACGATCCGTACCAGACTGGAGAGACGCTACAGAAAAGAGCAGCACATTTAGTTATCGGTTCACTAGCGTTATTTCACGGCGTTGTCTGCAGAAGTATTTATTCCGTTCTTATATTATCTCGTTCTTCCTTCCCTGTCCATCGATTATTACCCTACTCTGTGTTCCATTCGTTTTAATTTACACTCATCTCAATAATTCTTATGACCTCTTAAATCTTCAATAATGTGTCTTACAATAATGTGTTGTGTGAAATACAAACTGTATGAGAAACGTTTTACAAATTTAGTAGTACTAAAGATGTAATGAATTACAACTTCATGCTTGTCGGGGCAGTTTTTCATGCATT
Source organism: Locusta migratoria (assembly GCA_026315105.1). Taxonomy (NCBI): domain Eukaryota; kingdom Metazoa; phylum Arthropoda; class Insecta; order Orthoptera; family Acrididae; genus Locusta; species Locusta migratoria. The sequence continues at coordinate 146,278,951 of CM048746.1, forward strand.
GCAATGTGAATCGTGTGCCGTACTATGGTGTAATATCGAAGGAACAGTCAATCGTATATGCGTATAGTCTTTGTAAAATCCCTCGCGAATACAATTTGCAGAGTACAGTTAATAAATTGCGACATCACACTTATAATGCCGTAGTTATAGTGCACGAACTGCGAAGCGATGAAACTTTTTCCTTTCATTTTGCTGGGTTTGTCAGCGAAAGAAGGTCACAAAGATTAGAAATTATCTGTAAAGTTTGTTGTCGGTCCCAAAGTCTCTCATTTCCGTCACGTGATGAGGTATCTCATTGTTTACAAGGCATATCTTCTGAACTGCGCGTTGTAGTTCGTTCTTACCTCACATCAATTGTTGCCTGATGACAAGGACTAAATGTACCAAGTTTTGTTGAAACTAGCACACACAAAAGAGTGTGCTCTATACGTTCGCCATGTTTGAGGAAGATTGAATACATGTTTTTGGGGTAAAAGTATAATTATAGTGCATTAAAATATATGATCCCTTAGAAAAGCAGTGTGAACATTATTTTAAACCACACACTTACCGTATGTTACTGACTACTTCTTAGGAGTATTATTTCCCAAATAGCTGAAACACCGCTTTCTTGTATAAGGTTTCGACCTCAACTGAGATTGCTTTGAACAAAAGACACCTCTCAGCATTTGAATTGTACATATATACATATAGTTCTTTTTAAAGCAAGTTGAAAGGGCGTAAATCATGTGTCCTCTTTCATATGTGCTAATCATACCTTTCTTCAGCTTATTATCTTTCAAAGGAAACCTGTAATTATAATAAATACTAATTTTCTTCGGCACTTACTTCAAGAGTGGTGCATAGTTATGGCAGGTTATTATTTCGAAGGTCAGTAAGGAAACTGAAGTTCGTAGTTCATATACGTTTGAACTATTACACGTGTTGGCTTCTGTGATGCAAACATCCTGGTATTTTAACCAATGTAACAGTTCTTTATATAAAATTCAGCCTAACACAAGTTGATGTAGACTGAATAGAAATATATCTTGCTTACTGAAAATTTAGTCTTACTTGGTTGGAATGAATCATTATGTAGAAACCAATTAAGAAGAGAGGTCCAATTCAATAAAAATTGTACACATGTTATATTAAATTTTTAATGCAATTCGTCTATAGTATCACCTCCTAAGTACACAAGTACACAATCTCAAACCAATTCCCGACTAGCCTTCGTATGTCAGCTGCGTTCCCAATTAGGTCGTCTGCGCATGCGCGAAGCACTTCCATACGCGCGAGAATAGGATCCATCCTATTCCGTCTACAAGCGATCGTATGCGTGCATCTTGTACAAGTGGACACGTCTACACTGAACGCGGACGGCGTGACCGGTGCATCATGGGTAATGTCGTAAGCTCTCACTTCCCGTGTAGAAAAGGCTTTAGATATCGTTGGCTTTTTCAGGTATTTATTATGTTTCTTTTGGCTCCCAGTTGTTATTGTGCTAATTACTGTGGTAAAGAAGCCACTTGCTTAGTTCTCAACCATCACCTAATGGTAATTTAACTATCTTCACGGCCTTCCTGAAGAATTTTACTAGTGTGAGTAATGTATTATGAAGGTCGCTCAGCATTCTTTGTGCGAAATTGCCCACAAGTGCCACATTATGGGCGGGTCCAAATAGCGCCGTAGCGGAAAGTAAACATTGGCCGCTACAATGGTGCAATTCCAGCCGGGACGCCGGCACATATTGTGTAGCGGTGACCGCTCGCGCGCCGAGTGGCCTGTGTTATTGCACCGCCTTAAGACCAGGGCCACTTTAACGCGCTAATAAAGCGCTGACGTCTGCAGCGCGCTTAGGAGAGGTATAAACGACAACCGTTCCAGAACTCAACGACGTGGTCTGCCGTCGCTTATGGAAGGAAGTTGCTGTGAGGCACCTTGCGTGCGAGGCGTCAGATGCCAATTTTCACGCCCCATCGACTTATAATTAAAAATAGCCACGTGGCATGACCGCGTGGTCTAAGGCGTCATGCTACGGACTGAACGATCGTTTCCGCCGGGTATTAGAGTCCTCCTTTGCCCATGGGTGTGCGAGTTGTCGTTAGTGTAAGTTACTTTAAGTAGTTTATAAGCCTAGGGACTAAAGACAATAGCATTTTTGTACAATAGGTTTACAAGCATTTGGTTTGCCAATAACATTACAAACATTGAAACTGATTAAAAATAAGCCTCGTATTTCTTTGTAATTTGAAGCTCTTCTCTTAGTTCGTGTTTGCGTTACAAATGTGGGGTTGTGGACCCGCCTTGATGTAAAACACTTGTTTATTTTTAGACCCACACTAGTTTAAGACATTTGCTTGAGACTCTACAACGGTTGCAGATGACATGCTGTACGCCGAAAACGCGGCAACAAATACTAAATGAAATAAAGGTACGATAATGGTTGTTCACACAATTATACAGCTGAAAATAAGTATATACCTTATAATATTTTCACAGTTTTTAACTTTCCTCTTCCAGCATTCTTCTAGAATATCCAAAAAACACCCTGACGATGGCAGGATTTTCGCTGAAACTAGTATTGGTATCTAAATAAGCAAGTAACTAGATTACATTTTGTGCCAGCCCACCACAGAATTATAATGAAATAAAAGGTTTCCGCTTGGTAGGCGATGTAAGATGTTTCTTTTATTAAACTTCAAAACATATCGATGTTACTAGTAAAACAAATAAGCTAATGTGCTGCACTGTTCAACACTTCTGACTACAGTGTGTTCAAATCTGTCACAAAAAGAAACTGACCAAATAGCACCAATAGAAAATCTGATACTTTGAATATTTAGTAACCTTATGATTGTTGTATGCAATGGGTACAAGAATAATATTGAAAATAACTGCACTTTCATTACTTTACCTTACCTTGCAGTTTCTTTACTAAACAAAGAATAGTACGTTTCAATGGTTTGGTATTTCTAAAAGATATTTGACAACTAGTTTGATTCGGGATTTTATAGACAATAAATGAAACTATTGATTCTTGAAACCTCATGAAAGACCTGATGCTTGCTACACTTTTGATAATGCAAATAGATTTTTTTGTTTATTAAAACTTTAGAAAATGTAACTTTCAACAAAATATTTAATATTAATCTTTCAGTTATTTTTGTCTATCTGAACGCTATTCAAATAATTGGTACTTGGTTACTGCACTGATAAAATTTTATACTAGTACTGTTCTGCTTAAAACACACACACTCTGCATTAAAAGTTCTTGCAAATAATAATATTTATTCTCAGGATTCTCGGAATTTGCATCACCAGGAAAGAAACCTACTTGGTAGTATGACTAAGGAAAATCACGGTTTGGTACAATGTTTTCTGATGGATCAATCTATTGTGCAACTTTAAACAAACAGCTGGTTCATGCATGAATACATTACTTGCAGTACTGTAGGTAGCTGTTGGGTGATTTAGTGACCATAATATGCTTCCAGAAACATTTTAGTAGTTGGTGTGGCTGTGTGAGCTCATTTCCTCTTCGTGGCGAAGTTAGTATTGCACAACAAGCCAACATGACAAAACCACATTACTTCGGAGACTATGTACTTGCATCTGAGACTATTGGTAACTTGCAGCAAATTAATTTAGGCTCCAATTCCACAGCTTCTTCTTAGTCTCCAACACGTTTGCCACAAAAGCCAGTATTGCCACATAACTTGGTAGTTGGCTGCTTCTGTACTTCATACTCGACTGCTCACGACTACTACTGAACTACGACTCCCACTCTGCCAAAATTGCCTGTTACAACCTTTCCAGAAGCGCCTCCCTCCAACTAACCATCTTTTTACATTGCAGTGGCCACCTTTCCGTTCCTAGGTACTGCACTCCATCTTTTAACTATAATTACTAAATTTGCCCTAACATGAACCAGCACACATTATTTCATATTTTATACAGAACAATTTATATAACAGCAACTGCAGTATGTTTAAACAGAAAATAAACATTATTAAGTTTTACAGTTTCTAGCAGAACACTTACTTCTACTAAGTCAAGGATTATAAATACAGACATCAGTCATTACAATACAATTGACAAACGATATATATCAAATTATTAAAATAAATAATTTAGTAACAGTTGCATAAAACAATAATAAACAATGGATTATCAGGGAAAGGAGTATGCTATAGTGTTACAAGCTACTTAATACACACGTGTTGCAAATGAAACCAGTTGTATAAAGAAACTTAACAAAAAAGGAATCAAGTGAAACATCTTCCTCTGATTCTTCCCTCTGTCTCAGACTAAAGAGGTTGCGACACATAAGCAAGTTCATGGTACGAGATTCCAATTAGGTTATGATTTCATAACCGCATTTGACCTGAACTGTCGCAGTTTGTGCTACGGAAATTACGTTTATCGGGTACTGGCCCCATAGTTCAGACGTAGCGCTGCCAGAAAACATAGAAACACAGGCTCATATACATCCGCCGAGTCAGGCGACAAGAAATTTGGGAGAATCCAGTGCCTATAAACTTGCGAATATGCCGCTTCCAGAACTGCTAGGTTGTCGGCAGTGACAGAAATGGGTGGGTCGTTTCGTTAACGCGCGGCATTTAGGCAAGCGAGCATTCCTACCGGCTGGCACAATTTCTCAGCAGGCCCTGGCTGAATATTTCTACTAATTATGGAAGCCCAACTCCGCGGCTAAGACAACGTCCAGGCAATTACGCTGGTGGCAACTCCCGCCAACTTCAAAGCTAAGTTTTGATAGCAGTTCGAGCACCTTGCCGGCACGTCTGCCTGTAGATCAATAGCAGCAGCAGTCACGAGGTACAAATTAACATATTAAATTATAGCACGGCGATACAGACTAATGACATAAACTGTATTTTTGACATTATGCGAATTTTCTCCTGTTTAATAAGTAACTTCACTGCTCAAAACAACTACGGGCTCAGGTGAGATATCATACACAATATGGATATGGTAACGTATTTTATTCAGATACTAGTCCATCCGGTAATGCTTCGCAATTGCTAATATGTATGTACTCTTGCTTTGAACGTCAAACGCGCAAAATTTTATCGCAATCAGATGAATGGTATTGATATTTGATAGAAAAATCTCTTTATATTTTTTTCTGAATTTCCAATTTTCCGGGAAACTTTTCCTAGAACGTTATCTTGCTTTAAACGTCAAATATGCACATTTTTATCTCCATCAGACGAATGATATTGATATCTCATTGAAAAAAATCTCTTTCAGTTTCTCGTGAAATTTCAAATTTTCTGGGTAACTTTCGCAAATTTATAGTTCATAAGAATGTTCATCTTTCGTTGAACGTCAAATGATCAAAATTTTACCGCAATCGGATGAACGGTTCTCAACTTGTAAGTTTAGAAACACATTGAAAGAGGAACTTGGTTGGGATTTTGCCGACTTTCCTTTTTAACTGTCCCTTTTTTTTATTTTTTTATTTACTAAAAACTTTTCGAATACCATAATTAACAAAAGAAAAAACGAATTAACCCTCTCCGTCATGTGAATAGTCAGTCATAGTGCTGAATTCAATCAAAAACACATTGAAAAACGCACTTTTAGTTTTTCTCAAATTTTCCAATTTTCCGGTAGATTTTACAAAAAATTTATTTCATATAACCGTTGTCCTGTCAAGCCGTACTCAAGTGATGCCCTTACAACCATGTGAGAATTGATTTTTATTCACAGGAAAAAATCGCTTTCGGTTTTTCCTAAATTTTCCTGCTTTCGGGGCGACTTTTTATTTATTGCAAACCTTTCTCTTGCATGCAACATGAAATGTACAAAATTTTATCGCAATTGGACGAACGCTATTAATAGCTCACTGGAAAAAACTGTTTAAGTTTTTCCCGATTTTCCTTTTTATGGACAACTTTTCCATATTTTATCACCGTTTAAACCTTCCCTGGACTTACATGAATATTTCAAGACTAAAATTAGCCAAATCTGTTCAGCCGTTCCCTAGTTTTAGCGAGACTAACGAACAGCTCAAATGTTCAAATGTTTGTATAGCTTAAGGGACTTAACTACGGGGTCATCAGTCCCTAAACTTACAAAGTACTTATGAACTAGCTACAACTAAGGACGGCACAAATATCAATGCCCGAGGGGGCATTCAAACCCCCGACCGTAGTGGCCGTGTAGACCGTGACTGAAGCGCCGCAACTCCTCTGCCACCGCGGCCGGCAACGAACAGATATATATATATATATATATATATATATATATATATATATATATATATATTGGTTACAATATTAATTTGTGTGTGATACAATAAGATAATTTGTTGTCTGAACTCTTTACTTAAGATTTACATGGCATTTACGTAGAGCGAGGCACCATGGAGCCACCATAATAGTGAAAAAGTAATTCTTGTTCCCCTCTAATATGATTGGTGATCATCTCGGACGATCAGTATTGTGTCATACCTGCGTGGCATGGACAGTATGAGGTTATCAATCAGCTCTTGAGGGATATTTGGCCATTCTTCCATGAGGTGCTGGTCTGGCTGCAAGACGTCTGCCAAGTGCATCACAGACATGCTCAATCAGGTGAACAAGCCGGCCATTCCATTCCTACATTTCCCTCATATTGAAGCATGTTGTCCATCAGTGCTGCTCTGTGGAGACGAGCGTTATCGTCCACCCATCTCCTGTGACACCAGCGTATGGCACAACAAGAGGTCGAAGGATCTCGTCTCTATACCCCTGAGCAGACAAAGAGCCATTCTGTAGGCAAATAGTCCGTACACCTGCCAATACTGACTCCTGCGCTCACAATTCGTCCACCACCATGAATGGTGATGTTCCCTGTACATAAGCAGGATTGTTTTGAGTTCCACATTCTCTCTAGAAGAGGGAACAACGATTGTGCGGCTGAACACAAAATCGTGACTCATCTGTGAACACAATCCATCGGCATTCGTTACGACTTCAATCCTGATATTCCTCCATCCAGTTTCTGCGGGCTAAAAGATGTCAAGGCTTTACGGGACAACACCATAGCCACCGGACGTAGAGATCACATTCCCGAAGGCGATTTCGGGCTATTTGTATTGATACTGCGCGTCATGCTGCTGCCGTGAGGGTGTGATGTAACTGACAAGGAAAGTACTTGGGCTCGAACAAACACATATACACCAAAAAAAAAAAAAAAAATGTTCAAATGTTTGTAAAGCTTACGGGACTTAACTACGGGGTCATCAGTCCCTAAACGTACAAACTATTTATGAACTACCTTATACTAAAGACGGCACGAATATCCATACCCGAGGGGGGATTCGAACCCCCGACCGTAGTGGCCATGCAGACCGTGACTGAAGCGCCTCAGTCTCCTCGGCCACCGCGGCCCGCCACATATACACCAAAATCGTATGAGAGATAATGTAAAGATCCCTTATTGCACTGCTGATTTTCCCACATCTGGAAAACTCTGCAGTCGTCTGTTAGAGGCCTCTGCGTGTGCCATGCAGCATTGCACTTTGCCCTGTCGGTTCGCCAGTAGGGACGGTGCAGTGTGCCTCCGAAGTTGCGTTTTGTGATGTTATTTGTGTGGTGAAGCGTCAGATGGGGCGGCGATTGCTAATCAATCCTGCTAATGTATTGCGATTAGTTGAGATGAAGTTACGAAGAACCCTTCTTCGTGAAGATGGTGTTAGTGTAGAAGATGAATCATTTGCATGCTTTCTCGTATGTGTTATGGTACAGAAATATAGGCGTAAGTTAGATACTGTTGTTACAAACTCATAATAATGATAATAGGGATGATAATGACGAACAATTCATTGCAAGCGGTAGTGCTACGGTAAGTGTGGGAAGAGGCGATGGAAGCAGTGGCAGTGAATACCAACAGTCTTTCGTGAAGAAGGTTAAAGTTGCAACTGTCATCACGGCTTTTGATGACAATTCGCTAGAGAACATGTACGATGATTATTACATAAGTTATAGTTAAGATATCTGCATTGCGTATGGCGTCTAGAATTACATCCACAGTGTTATCTAGAGCATGGTTGCAGAGCTTTGCAGAAAAACTACACCCACCAGCACATTGAGGTGTCCTGTAACCAAACGTTCATACATATATGTTTGTTCGAGCCCATGTACTTTCCTTGTGAGTTACATTCAACCTTCTGTCTCGACGGTCTGTTAATCAGACATAATGATCATCTCTTGCTGATGTTACCCGTGGACGACCTTAGCCTTTCTTTCTTTTAACGGTTCCAGTTGTCTGAAATCGTTTCCAGGTCCTGTAAATTACAACTCGGAATACTCCAATAGCTGCAGCCACCTCCCTCTATGTCTGTCTCTCTTCCAAATTCCCTTTGGCTCTCCATGACATAGCTACGGGTAAATCACGTTGTTGTTGCATTTCAGTACCTGCTCACTACACTATCTGAACCCAACTCCGTGTGAAATTAATTTGATAGAGTAAACACAAGTCAACACCAACCAGTTTTCCAGGAACTCTCTGTTATTACCACTATCCCGGTTGCCGTAATGTTGTTGTCTCCATTCTGTAGAACCGACAGCAAAACGTCAAACATTTTAATTCATTCTGCCGGTGACAATACTTCAGAACCTAGATATCGCAAAGGAACTCCTAATTATCAATTTAAATATAAATTCAGATACCCTGAGACGGTGTTTCGTCTCAAACATGTCTAAGACATGTATCTGAACTTATATTTAAATTGATATTTACATCACCTCAACAGGAATGTTCCAGTATGTCTATTGCCGAGGTGCTATTCCGCTGCATGGAGAGCCTTGGTAGTAGTGTCAGTTATCTATGGATCACAGAAGCTGAATTAAAGTTCGTGTAGTGGAGGGGAGTCGTACTTAGACTATTCCAAGGCGCCTTAATTTTTAGTGGTGCGCTATTCTAACGGTAAGACGTCTGCCTAATAAGCGTGGAGGTCCGGGTTCAATTCCCGGCCGCATAACATATTTTAATTCATTCCTTCTTATTTATCGTTGATCTCCTAATTGCTTTGACTAGTGCATATATGTTGGGAGCGGGGATTTTGTCAGAAATAATTCGTAATTTTTTATGTTTGTTAGAAGTAGCCTAGCCTAGTGTTATTTTCTTGTAATGAATAAAAGAAGTTGGCTTATTTGAGTCCCATCACCTTCAGAACAACCACAGAGTCTCTAATTGAAATTCCTGTCTTATCACATTACACCTTACATAATAGTATACCGCTTAATCGATAGTATGTGACAGAATCAGAGATTTTTTACATATATCGATGACTATTCGAATTATTGGTAGTAAAATACTTCTTCGACCAGGAAATTGTTCGACTGTTGGCCTGTTGGCCTGTGGACCGTGTTCCAGATAGCCGTTTAGTAATATAGACAAATCTCTGTAGAGAAGCCAATGAAAAATACGCAAGAAATATAAAAAAATTGGTTCTTTTGTGGCTGAAAGCGTATATTCAAAGTTGTTTTGAACAAAGAGTCATAGAAGAACTATGTGTTGTTCAAAATAGGATCTTGCGAGTGAAGAGGTTTTATTTAGTTAACGAAGTCTCTAAAAAGTTTTACTCTATCTTGTCTTGAATGCATTATACAATGAGCTTCTAAACAGTTGTCCCTGAAGTACAGTATTAACCTTATTTCCGCAGCTGTCGTCTACAGCAGAATTTTCATCATTTCCGTCTCGTCTGTTACTCACTGTGACGGCAATATTATTCCCGCTGCTGTAAACAAAGTACGTGACATGGGTGGGAAAAACCTGTTGCCTTGTTACATTTGTTTGTATATCGTGCATGCAACGCCCCACATAAAATTTACTTAAAACATAAAACTTAATTCATATTTCGTCAGTTCGATGTACCTATAAAACCTCTAATTACATGTATTGAAGTTCATCTACCGTTTTATCTTCTTATATAGAAAGCATAGTGTCCATTTGTTTGCATGTTTATTTTAATTCCTACAAATCTCCAGCCGCGCGGAATAGTCTGGTGGTCTAAGGCTTCATGCTACGGACTGGGAGACCGTTCCCGCCTGAGGTTCGAGTCCTCCCTCGAGCACCGGTGTGCGTGTGTTGTTCTTAGGTTAGTTAAAAGTAGTCCGTAAGTCTAAGAACTGATGACCATAGTACTATAGTCCGATACATTTGAACATTTTTAACAAATTTCCAGTTTTATTCACAACATGATTGCACACTTGTACTTCAAAACATGAGGAAGGTGTATATATTAAATTTCGTACGGTTCATGTCGGAGAGTACTTCACAAAATATTTCTGAATATAGAAAGGGAATTAAACATAACCTGTGTTACTATAGATAGTCATATAATTGAGAAAGTAGCATTTCAAAAATGTTACCTCAGATAGTCCTCCTGTATACTGACAAGGGGGAGAATAAATCTGCAATGAAATCACGAAGGACAAAACACCTACGGATATTACAGGGTGTCGGACAGAATACTAAGGTAATGTTGTACTCTGTTACCCCAGCCTACTTTATAAGAAAGGTGAACCGGTTAATTCAGGCAACCTTAGACCTCATTCTTTGCTTTTGGTATTTGCTAAGGTTATTGAAAATGCTGCATATCCAAGGTTAAATCATCATTTCAATTCACATCATTTGCTGTCAACTCTACAAATTGGTTGTAGAAAACACTTAGCAACTGAAAATGCTATATTCTCCTTTTTTGTGACGGTGAAATGAAATGATTGTCTGCCATTTTTCGCCGAAGATCCCGTGTGGGATTTTTTGGGCGCCTAGCGGAAGTCTTAAAAATTGACGCCTACTCAGCGACATGTATGTCGACGATTATGAGGACAAAACAGAACATCCTGTCCCCTGCCGAAAATCGAACCCAGGCCACCTGCGTGGTAGTTAGCGACGCTGCCGTCGGAGATATGGGCGTGGACTGTAAGGTTAAAGCACTGGATGGGCTCAATAAAGGGCTGCGAAAGCTACGTATCTTCTTTGATTTAACAAAGGCGTTGTTGTGTGGATACAAAATGTTGTTTCATAAGTTGGAACATTGTTGAATAAAAAGAGTAGCTCACAATTGGTTCATCTGTTACTTAAAAAAAAAGGATGGTAATTTCTGCTGGACTTACAATAGAGCTTAGTTAGGTCGGAGAAGAAGTGCCCCAGGGTTTTGTTTTGGGGTCGCTGTTTTCCTTATTCATGTGAATGACATGCTTTCCATAGACAATTCTAAAATGTATTTATTTACTGATAAGATCAACGTAGTAGTGAATGATATTGTTTGCAACATTGAAATAACAAGAAATGATGCAATTCTAGATATAAGTTCATGACCTGGAGAAATTAATTGATGCTCAATCGTAGTTAATTACAGTTTCTAGCTCAAATGTTCAAATTTTTGTAGAACTTATGGGACTTAACTATGGGGTCATCAGTCTCTAAGCTTACAAACTGCTTATGAACTAGCTAAGACTAAGGACGGCACAAATATCCATGCCCGAGGGGGGATTCGAACCCCCGAACGTAGTGGCCGTGCAGACCGTGACTGAAGCGGCTCATTCCTCTCGGCCACCGCGGCCGGCCAGTTTCTAGCACAAAATTTAAAAACTGATATTTTGATTTCACTGAATGGGTGCATGATAAGTGAAACTGAAGACTTCAAAATCTTAGGCGTTCAGACAGGTAGTAAGCTGTTGTGGAAAGCCCACGTTCAGAAGCTTTTTTTGTTGAAAACTAAATGTTACGTTTTAATCATTAGAACAGCCTCTTAAATCAGTGAAAGTTCAACGCAAAGGGTAATCTGCTTTCCTTATCTTCATGATTATGACTTATGGTGTTAGTTTTTAGGGTACCTCTTCTGATTCAGGAACTTTATTTATAGCACAGTAATGGGCGTTTTGAGCAATATATGGTGTGTGTGTTCAGTAGTGTGTAAATTCTGACATTGGCCACTCAACACAAATTTTCTTCAATGTTGTTTGTTGTTAACATATCTTTCTAATTCCAACAGTTAGCAGCTTTGATACAATTAATATCTGTCAGAAATATAATGTCCATTTAGAACGTTCAACATGTACGTAAATCTAGGGGACTTTACTACGGGCGTGCTCCACAGCTAGGCGCCTTGTAACGCTCGACCACTCCACTGTGACTCTGCATTTAGACCACACATTCTTGAGCCCTATACAGAAAGTAGTTCAGTTTTTTGCTGAATCTTGGTTATCTCGTATGATCTTGGTCATCAGTGAATCGATAGTGACCAGGCTAGCACAAAACCTGATTAATGAAAAAGCAGGATACCAACTGAGCACTGCGTGGATTCTGGCCTTGGAACTGCTGAAGCAACATCAAAATAAAGTTTCTAACTCCAACAACGAGCCTCAGAGTCCCGCGATGGATGGGCGCAGACCAAGAAGGGACACCAAGTGGCCAAAACCACCACTGGAGGCGGCGAGGGCAGGCACAGTCGGAATACTGAACACCTGGAGCGCGACTCGCTGGCGTGGACCGAACAGGGAACGCCCAGTTGGGAGCGGACTGAGAATGGAACATTGGGAGATCAGGACCGCCACTTGACTTCACTGGAGTTGGCGTCGACGGAATAGGGAACTGCTAGAATGGCAGTGAAACGTGACTAACAGGCGTGGATCGAAAAGGGAACACCAGGCACTGGTCAGGCTTAAATATGCGACACAGTCAACCAGGCAGCCAGTCTCAGGGAACACCTGTAGCAGAAGCCGACTGACGACGGCGAAATATCGTATTTCGAAAACACTGATATCCGTATGACGTCTTTCTGGTGAGAACATCAGTCTGGCAGCAGGTCAGAAATAGTTCGGTTCATCTTGTAATCAGATCATAATAGCAAAATCTTCGTAAACAGTTCTGTGATACGTCTTCATGTTGAAATGTTAAGAAAACTTTGGCATAAAAAGTCATTGAGCTGCTTCCAATATTAATGATAATATTGATCTCGGGTGTGCAGCCGGATACCGTCGTCAACTAAACACGATATTTCGGCAGACCAACTGGCTGTCATCTTCAGGTGAGTGCGCTGATACACTTACTCGCCGGAAACTGAGGCGGAGCAGAAACAGCGGCCCCTTTATACACCGATGACGACCCATCGCACGTGCGCGAAACCAAAGTAGAGGTCCTGTAGGCGCAATAGAACTAGTATCGCGCCGGTGGAGAAAATCGGCAAAACGATGGGTCCAAACAAGGCTAGTTAAAAGAAACAGGAAGTCAAAATGAAGACCGTTGTTGCTTAATTCAGATAAGATTGGGTTCCCAGTTTTACCTAGAGGGAAGCCCTTGTCCCTATTAATAATATTAATAGGGACAAGGGCTTCCCTCTAAGTAAAACTTGGAACCCCATCTTATCTGATATTAAGCAACAACGGTCTTCATTTCGATCTGCTGTTTCTTTTAACTAGTCTTGTTTGGACCCATCGTTTTGCCGATTTTCTCCACCGGTGCGCTACTAGTTCTATTGCGCCTACCGGGCCTCTACTTTGGTTTCGCGCACGCGCGGTGGGTCGTCAGCGTTGTATAAAGGGGCCGCTCTTTCTGTTCCGCCTCAGTTTCCGGCGAGTAAGTGTATCAGCGCACTCACCTGAAGATGGCAGCCAGTTGGTCTGCCGAAATATCGTGTTTAGTTGACGACGGTATCCGACTGCACACCCGAGATGAATATTATCAGTTATTACGCTGGGAAAGTCTACGCAACCTATTTCCAATATTCTTTCCATGGTGTGAAACAGTCTGACAACTCTCAGGTAGTAAATCAGTCCTTTGATTTAGGAACCAGATGTTTATGAGTTAAAATTCTCATCAAAGCATGTTAGAAGAAAATTTTCATCCAGAACGAAATTTTCTTGACGGTTGTTTCATCACAGAAGAGAAAGAGAAACATTTTGTCGTGATCAGAAGTACAGGTGTCGAGAGGGATGTACTCTGAAATATGTAGTTAATTGCTTAAGTTAATAAAAATGAGTATAAATCAGTAACATACTAGAAACTGTGGTATGGTTTTGTAGGTAGGTTTCATTACATTCTGACCGATCAATGTGTCAGCTCTTGGTAAAAAGTACCAGTTGTCTTTGAGACACCTCTTGCGAGGAATTCAAAATGAACGATTTACCAGATGCAAAACACTATAATCAGCTGACCTATCAAAATGGTTAACAATAACTTATATTCCTTCCTGCGAGAAAGTAAGACAAAAGCTTCTGTACTTCACTTCTGTTTCTTACGCCAGTCTGAGAACAGCTCGATGTATTTTTCTCCGTTCATTATTATATTCTTTGTAGCCGATGTACCACTGGCATATGTTGTTGTTGTGGTCTTCAGTCCGGAGACTGGTTTGATGCAGCTCTCCACAATACCCTATCCTGAGCAAGCCTCTTCATCTCCACATAAGAACGACAACCTACATCTGTCTGAATCTGCTTACTGTATCCATCTCTTGGTCTTCCCCTGCGATTTTTTCCCCACACACTTCCCTCCAACGCTAAATTAACAATTCCTTGATGTCTAAGAATGTGTCCTACCAATCTATCCCTTCTTTTGGTCAAGGTATGCCAGAAATTCCTTTTCTCCCCAATTCTGTTCAGTACCTCCTCATTAGTTACGCGATCCACCCACCTAATCTTCAGCATTCTTCTGTAGCACCATATTTCAAAAGCCTCAATCCTCTTCCTGTTCGCACTGTTTATCGTCCATGTCTCACTCCCATACAAGGCAACACTCCATACAAATGCCCTCAGAAAGGACTTCCTTAGGCCTAAATCAATATTCGATGTTAACAAATTTCTCTTTTTCAAAAACGCTTTTCTACCCATTGCCATTCTGCATTTTATATCCTCTGTACTGCGCCCATCATTTGTTATTTTACTGCCCAAGTAACAAAACTCATCTACCTCCTTTATTGCTTCGTTTCCCAATCTAATTCCTTCAGCATCACCTGATTTTCTTACACTGCACTCCATTACCCTAGTTTTGCTCTTGTTAATGTTCATCTTATATGCATCTTTCAGCACACTGTCCATTCCATTCAATTGCTCTTCCAGGTCCTTTGCTGTATCTGACAGAATTACTATGTCATCGGCAAAACGCAATGTTTTTAATTCTTCCCCCCTGAACTTTTATTCCTTCACCAAATTTCTCCTTGCTTTCCTTTATAGCTTGTTCAATGGACAAATTGAATAACATTGGAGAAAGGCTACAACCCTGTCTCACTCCCTTCCCAACCACTGCATCCCTTTCATGCCCTTCAACTCTGACAACCGCTGTCTGGTTTTTGTACAAGTTGTAAATAACCTTACGCTCCCTATAATTTACTCCTGCTTTTTTCAGAACTTTAAAGAGTTTATTCGAATCAACATTGTCAAAAGCCTTCTCCAAATCTACAAAAGCTAGAAATGTAGATTTGCCTTTTCTTAATCTATCTTCTAGGATAAGCCGTAAAGTGAGTATTGCCTCCCGTGTTCCTACATTTCTCCTGAACCCAAACTGATCTTCCCCGAGGTCGGCTTCTACCAACTTTTCCATCCTTCTGTATATAATTCGCGTTAATATTTTGCAGCCATGACTTATTAAACTGATGGTTCTGTAGTTTTCACACCTGTCTGCACCTGCTTTCTTAGGGATGGGGATTATAATATTTTTCTTAAAGTCTGAGGGTACTTCACCTGTCTCATACATCTTACACACCAGGTGAAACAATTTTGTCATGGCTGGTTCTCCCAGAGACTTCAGTAGCTCTGAGGGAATATCATCTATTCCAGGGGCCTTGTTTCGACTTAGGTCTTTCAGGGCTCTGTCAAATTCTTATCTCAGTACAGTATCTCCTATTTCATCTTCATCTACATCCTCTTCCCTTCCTACAATATTGTCTCGAAGTTCATTTCCTTTGTAGAGCCCCTCTATATATTATTTCCACCTTTCAGCTTTCCCTTCTTTGCTGAGAACTGGTTTTCCATCAGTGTCCTTGATATTCATAGAGCTGTTTTTCTTATCTCCAAATGTTTCTTTTATTTTACTGTAGGCTGTATCTATTTTTCCCCTATTTATACATTCTTCTACATCCTTGCATTTGCCTTCTAGCCACTCCTGCTTAGCCATTTTGCACTTCCTGACAATCTCATTTCTTAGTCGTCTGTACTCCATTTTGCCTGTTTCATTTACTGCATTTTTATATTTTCTCCTTTCATCGACTAAATTTAGTATCTCCTGTGATATCCAAGGATTTTTTTGTAGGTCTTTCCTTCCTACCTATTTTGTCCTCTGCTACCTTCACTATTTCATCTCTCAATTTTACCCATTCCTCCTCTACTGTTTTATTTCCCCCCGTTTCTGTCAATTGTTGCCTAAAGCTCCCTCTGAAATTTTTAAGAACCTCAGGTTCCTTCAATTTATCCAGGTCCCATCTCCTTATTTTCCTACCTTTTTGTAGTTTCTTTAGTTTCAGCCTACAGTTCATAACCAACAAGTTATGGTCAGAGTCTATATCTGCCCCTGGGTATGTCTTACACTGTAGAACCTGATTCCGAAATCTATGTCTTACCATTATAAAATCTATCTGATATCTTCCGGTGTCTCCTGGTCTCTTCCACGTATACAACCTTCTTTTGTGATTCTTGAGCCAGGTGTTTGTTATAACTAAATTATGTTCTGTGCAAAATTCTACCAGGCGGCTTCCTCTTTCATTCCTTTTGCCCAGACCATATTCACCTACTATCTTCCCTTCACTTCCTTGTCCTACTACCGAATTCCAGTCTCCCATAACAATTAAATTTTCCTCTCCCTTAATTGTCTGAATAATTTCCTTTAGCTCCTCATATATTTCTTCGATTTCCTCATCATCGGCAGAGCTAGTTGGCATATAAACCTGTACTACTGTTGTCGGTGTTGGCTTCGTATCTAGCTTGACAATGATAATGCGATCACTGTGCTGGTCATAGTAGTTTACCCGCATTCCTATTTTCTTATTCATTATCAATCCTACTCCTGTGATACCCCCAACTGATTTTGTATTTATAATCCTGTACTCACCTGACCAGAAATCCTGTTCATCCTGCCACCGAACTTCACTAATCCCCACTATATCTAACTTCAACCTATCCATTTCCCTTTTTAAATTTTCTAATTTTCTTACTCGATTAAGGGATCTAACATTCCACGCTCCGACCCGTAGAATGCCAGTATTGTCTTTCCTGATGATCACATCCTCCTGAGTAGTCCCCGCCCGGAGATCCGAATGGGGGACTATTTCACCTCCGGAATATTTTACCCGAGAGGATGCCATCATCATATGTTCATACAGTAGAGCTGCATGTCCTCGGGAAAGGTAACGGCTGTAGTTTCCCCTTGCTTTCAGCCGTTCGCAGTAGCTGTGTGGCAAAGCCACATTAGCTGATGTTACAAGGCCAGCTCAGTCAATCATCCAGACTGTTGCCCCTGTAACTACTGAAGAGGCTGCTGCCCCTCTTCAGGAACCACACGTTTGTCTGGCCTCTCCACAGATACCCCTCCGCTGTGGTTGCACCTACGGTACGGCTATCTGTATCGTTGAGGCACGCAAGCCACCCCACCTTGGCAATGTCTGTGGTTCATGGGAGTGGTACTGGCATATAAACTCAGGTAAATATGAAATCTATATGATTTCTGTTTCTCATTAATAAACCCCCAGTCAATTTCAGTTCTACATTTTCTTTAATTTCTTTAACTTTTACCATTTCCTCCCCCTATCCATGAAGCTGCTTACAGTTGTGTCGAACTATTACTTTGCTTGTATTGTAATTGTGTATCTCGTGTAGCTTACCACTCCATTTTCCAAATACAATTCCGTATTTTTCAACATTTTATTTGCATAGAACCGGCAATCATTTGTTTACGTAAATTTTTCCGAAGTCCGATTGTTTGTCAATGCCCATCTTTCTCTGCCATTCTTTAACAGATAATTCCGCCTTTAATTAAAATTGCTGCACGAGCCACGACTTTAAATTCACCGAACCTCCATCCAATGTCGAAGAATAGTTACGCGATTTAAAATAATTTTATTTCAGCTCAACTACGAGATTTTCTACAATGCCGCAAAAGTTAACTATTCGTGGAATTCGGTGAGTTACTTGTTCTGCAAAATATTTTACTTTCGAATAGTTTGCCATTTCATTCATTTTTGCGACCTCCCATTTCAGTACGGCATTTTTTCCACTCAAAACAGTCAGACAAGCTATATTACTACAGAAATTGGCGAATTCCGTGACAGGACTTAGCTCAGGGAGCAGTGTGAAAATGTTTTAAAATAAGTTAAAATAAATTGTAACTTTGGAATACAACTATTGTTTGCCCGCCATTGTCATTGCACTAATATGTGTCTTAATTTCTCATGCAAAAGTACCACCGGCTGTGACGATAACAAAAAATTGGAAAATATTGTTGATGTGAAAAAAAATTATTTTTGTAAGTATAGGAAAAATTCGATAACTGGACTACATCAAACCTTCATCACGAGCGGAATACCAGAAGACGACGCAAATCAAGGTAAGAGCACGCTTGCGCCGCTTCTAAATTTTCCATATTTTTCCATCATTAATTACCGGCAACAACATGCTTTCTTATAATTACACAAGATGGCTACGTGCCGATCTTGTAACGCGATATTCTTCTTTTCCGCATTAGCAGTGTTTGCAGTGTGCCGTCCCGTGCCAGTGATATCTTTGACTTGCGGTAAACAGTTCCATCTTTGCGCTCACTGTCAGTATTTAGCATAGACTTACTAAATGTAATTACATTCCTGCTACCACCTATTGCTATTTTTAGGACGAGACGAGCGGTAGCTAACATAGAGACACCCAGCGCTTAGATACTATAGAACAACTGAATCAGGGAGCAGATACAGTGCGTTAGATCGGCAGGTAGAATGTGTTTCGCCTGCCATTGATGTAACTGATACATCCGTGGCAGATGAGAGTACTTCTGCCGCTGGTGTACGTAGTGTCTCCAACCCCGCCGAGTCGTGGTTTACACGTTTAGAAGCTATCTTTCAGAATATGACATTGGAAGTGAACCAGATTAGTCAACTAATGGATAGCAAGTTCTAACGAGACTGCCAACAAATGGACAGAAATTTAGAACAGCACTGTCAACACACTAAACAAGAGTTGGTTAGTCCACTAGGCGACCTTAAAGAATCTCAAAAACACGAAATAGACAGTATTAGAGAAAAACAACAGAGTCAATTTCAGGCACAACAGTACAGTTGTCACCGTTAGGAGCACAGCAACATGAACTCTCTGAAGAAATGACTCGAGAGGAGATAGAAAGTCGCTTTAAACAACTAGAAGCCGCTCAGACTAAGTTAATAAACAGTTGTGACATTGCAGATACAAGGGGAAGCCTGATTGTTTCCACGTGAAAGGCGTTTTTTTTTTTTTTTTTTTTCCAGGTTGTTGGGTTCCCCAGCCAGCCGCCTAACAGTTCGGACCTAGTGAATGGAATACAGGTAGTTACGGTTTCCCTAATGTGTTCGGAAACCGGAAACGGTGCTCTTGGCTGAGCGAGGGCGGCTCTCCCAGATTCCAACTGAAATACAATATAGCCACACACATTATTTTAAAAATCCATATAAAATCAGGGAATGATCATACGGCAAATAGAATTATATGAATGGATTCAAGAGACTTGTGAGAATCAAATGCCGTAATTAAAACTTCAATATGTCTTGCAGATAAAAAGCCGACAAATTTAAGTACTATAATAATAATATTATAAATCTTATATTACAATTATTGATATGTAGTGTTTATCAGTAACGGTTTAGGAAGCAAATGGGCAGCATTGCACCACGATACCTACCTTAAAAGACGCACCACGTTATTTCCGTATTCTTTCAATGAACTTTGTTTTACTCTCTTGTTCTGCTTTTCGTTGAGGTAGTAATATTCTTGTCAGAACATAGATTCCACCAAAGAAACACGAAACATGAACCTAGCAAAGCGCATTACATGTATCTATGTATTTTATTATATTTAATATTCTTAGAAACTTTCGTTTTATGTTGTAGACTGCCACTTAAATATTTCATGGCCGACTAAAAATAGTAAATATCCAGCAGATAATTTATATATAAACAATTACATGTATTTGTGGACAAGAACTGAATATATTTGCATAAAAAGCCATGATAAATATTAATTGTGTAACTATATTTCGACGGCGACAGTATATTTGAAGAGTGAGACGCCATGCTTAATAGCTACCTGAACAAAGAGCTTCAGTTTCAACGGATTTTAGTATTGTTAAATTTTTATTTGTCTGTTATATGTAAGCAACATTCTGTGATATTCAAATGTGTAATATTTTTGAAGGGAAATTGTATTTTAAAGATAAGGCGTTAGGATGCGCGAAAGGTTACAATTTTGGGAGCAGGTAGAGCACGTTTTCGAACGCTTGGGGAGGGATTCGTAACTTGGACGTGGTGGTGTAAGGTTGTGACGCTGGGCGCTCTGAAGCCGCGTTACGAACTTGTGATTTGAAGAGATAGGCATGTGTGAACTGTGAACAGTGACTGCAGAACTTAGTCTCTGGTAGTTGCGTCATTGTAATACGCTGAGTCGTCTAGTTACCTGTGCAGACGTAATTGCAACTCTGTTAAATTTTAGAGTGGAAGGGAGATTTACTATTGCTGAACTATGCGACATTCATTTCCTTTATGGCGTGGACAGCTGTTCGAATTTACTGAGAACCCTTCCCACAACGACGACTTTCTACACAAGAGACATTGCTGACGTTCCCCAAAGGTTTGTGTCATTGTGATTCTCTACGCGATTATTGTGCATTTACTTGTTAATAAAGTACTGTAGTTATCTGTTCCTTTTTTAATTTTCGTCTGTAGGCGAAAAGTATCTTCTGATCTGATATGCTTTGCTTTTTTTATTACATCATGACAGAATAATGCTTACGAGTACGTATTTAATTTCCTTAGATTGAGAGATACTGTCTCTTTACTGCCCCGCGCAGAAGTCAGTGGTCCACAACGCACCGATCGTACATTGGAAGCTGAGGAAAAAATTCTGGACCGAATCCAGGAGGATCCTACTGAGAGTACTAGAAGCATCGCTCGCCAGGTGGGTGTATCGCACACTGTCGTTCATCGCACTTTGAAAGAGGAGCGTCTGCGACCTTACCACATTCAACGCGTACAAGCATTGGAAGAACAAGATTTCTCTCCACGACTTGAATTTTCAGTGTGTTTTCTGTTACACAGTGCGCAGCATGATGTTGTCAACAAAATACTCGTCACAGATGAAGCGTGATTCACTCGCGACGGAAAAACTAATTTTCATAACATGAACACGTGGAGTGTACACAATCCTCGCCACGTAGTGCTAACATATTTTCAGTGACGATTTTCCGTAAATATATGGATGGGTATGATCGGTGACTACATTTTCGGGCCTTATGTTTTCCTGCACGTTTGACTGGTAATTATCACCAAACCTTTCTGGAGGAAACATTGCTACCAACATTGTAGGAAGGCATTCCGTTAGGCATACGTCATAACATGTGGTTCCCCCACGATGGTGCTACTTCCCACATTGGCCATAGAGTACGCAGATTTGTTGATAGACGATTTTCAGAAGATCGTTCGGGCTCGCGGACTCACATCAATGGCCAGCACGCAGCCCTGATTTAAATCCACAGGATTTTTACTTCTGGCGCCAATGAAGGAAATTGTTTGCTTAGCGAGTAAAGAATGTGTGCGAACTTATGCAGATGATTTTCTATGCTGCCAATTACCATAAGGCAAGTATGCATGTGGACGAACTAGTGATAGGAAACTGTGTTCACTGTCATGAAGCATGTCTAAGATCGAATGGTATTGTGTAAGAGCAAACAGAGTGATTTGGGTTTCATTTTCGTTAGTGATGTATAAACGTAAAATAAAATTAATTCAATTTTTGTTACTGTTATGTTGTAACAAGAGGAAAAGATTGCTTGCAAGTAATGCACAGTTACTAGGTAACTGGTTCATTTTGTACCAAGAAAAACACATTTTCTTTTGAATTATCTTTATTTCAACAACCTTCATAATGGAATTGAAAAAGAGATACGTCTGGTTGTACAGGGTGATCAATCCTCAGCGCAACCGCCTTTGGAGCGTGCGACTTGCCGGCGATGGCAGCTGCGGTGCCCTTAGCGGGCCACCCGACGTCCGCACTAAATTTAATACGGGATGGTGCGCAAGCTATTTGTGACTTACATAACACAAACACTTAGAAAGAAAACTTCATTACTCATCTGTATTACGCTTCGTTAGTCAAGCATTTCTGACACCTGCTGAGGAAGTTGCTCATAACACTCTGAAGTTCTCTCTCAGAAATTTCAGTGATTTCATGGCGAGTTTGTTTTTAGTTCCTGTAAAGTCTGGGGATGTGATTTGTACCCTTTTTTTCTTTTAATGCTCCCCACAAATAAAAATCGCACGGGGTTAAATCGGGAGAACGAGGGGGCCTAAAGTTCTTAGTGATAATTCTTTCACCGAACACATTACCAATTTCCTGTAATGAAAAGTTGGCTGTATGTGTCGTCGCAGTCTCGCTGAAATGTATCAAAAGCACGTTTTCTCTCAGTTAATTGGGCAATAAAAGCCCGCAATATATGTTCAATATACCTGTCACTATTAGTTGTTTCCTGAAAAAATATAGGGCCTATTATTCTCTCGCCGCTACGATCCGTCGTTCGTTTGTGGGGCCCTTAATATTCCCAACAACGGCTCAAGTGACAGTCAACACTTCTTGTACCGTGTGATGCGTTCTCCATTATAACAAAATCATAACGCCAACCTATGTTAAATTCGCTGTTTGACTGGATTAAGACTATTTTGTAATGTTATTGGTGTGGTTTTACGAAGGTTTTCCTCTGGAAGAGTTTCCCTGACTCCACTGCGAAAGTTAAATCAAGTTTGGATCGACATACGTGTGTGAAAGATTTTTTTTTAGATCATGAAACTAAATCAGTCAAGATTAAGTGGCAATTAAAGTGACGAAAATATGTCTGCGTTTGTCCATGAGCCGTCAGTTTGTGCCGGATATGAATTTTATTATGTCTACAGCGAACCAAAAATAATTAAATTAATGGTGAAAATTTTGTTGTATTTGTCATATGTTTTGTTGCGAATTGTAGTTATTGCAAATTCTGTACAGTAGTTACAGATAATGAAATTTGCTTGTTTTCACATGTAGTTGTAGTCACTTATTCCACATCATACTGCATGCTGCAGACTACTTTTACGTCCGTTTCCATATCTCAACTTAAATATTGTAAGAATTTTACTATTGACGATGTGAGGAGCACGATATTGTAGGTGTAATGCGACTGGATAGGTGACTTCCTGTCAGAGAGGACACAGTTCGTAGTAATCGATGGTAAGGCATCGACTAAAAGAGTGGTGATATCGGGCGTTCCACAGGGTAGTGTTATTGGTCCTCTGCTGTTCCTTATTTACATAAACGATTTAGGGGAAAAGCTAAGTAGCTCTCTTAGGTTGTTTGCAGATGACGCCGTCATTTACCGTCTAGTAAAATCATCTGAAGATCAAAACCAACTGCAGAACGATTTGAATAAGATATCTGTATGGTGTAAGAATTGGCAATTGACTCTAAATAATGAGAAGTGTGAAGTCGTCCACATAAGTATGAAAAGAAATCCGTTAAACTTTGTTTACATGATAAATCAATCAAATGTAAGGGCCGTAAACTCCACAAAATACCTAGGAATTACAATTACTTCTGACTTAAATTGGAAAGAACACGTAGATACTGTCGTGGGAAAGACGAACCAGAGACTGCGTTTTATTGGCAGAACCCTTAAAAGATGCAACAGAACTACTAAAGAAACTGCGTACACTACGCTTGTCCCTCCTTTTATGGAATGTTGCTGCCCAGTGTGGGGTCCTTATCAGGTGGGTTTGACGGATGACATCGAAAGAGTCCAAAGAAGGGCAGCTCGTTTCGTATTGTCACGGTACACGGGAGACAGCGTTACGGAAATGATAAAGGATCTGGGATGGGAATCATTACAACAACGGCGCTTATCGCTGAGGCGTGGGCTGCTTACAAAACTACAATCGCCAACATTCTCCTCCGAACGCGAAAATATATTGTTGACTCCCACTTACATAGGTAGAAATGATCATCAGAATAAAATACGAGAAATCAGAGCCCTAACGGAGAGATTCAGGTGTTCATTCTTCCCGCGCGCTATTCGAGAATGGAATGGGAGATAAAATAGTATAACGGTGGTTCGATGGACCCTCTGCCAGGCAATTAAATGTGATTTGCAGAGTATCCCATGTAGATGTAGATGCAGTTTCAAACCCAGCGTTATTGTTATTTTTCTGTAGGTACCAACAGCCAAGAAAGATTCAGTATTGCTCAACATGTGTTGTACAGAGCTTAACATTTTCAAGTGTCGTAATATGAAACTAAGCCACACGGTAGCAGGGCGGTGATGCTTAAGCAAATGCACTATCGCATGCGGTGTATTCGTAGTTCCGCGCTTGCGCGTTAGTCAGCTGGCGTGGCAGTGGGGACGTTTGACGTCAGAAGGGAGAGATCTGCACGCATACATGCACATGAGTCGGGTTCTTGACCGTCCCTCGTTTAAGACTTGGCTTGAAACACCTAATGAATGAATGTAGCCCTTAAAATGATCGAAGTTGTTCCTGGCAATAGGGGTAAGGAAAATTCTGAATGGCTCTAATTTTGTCAGGATCAATCTTCATTCTATAGGGTAAAATTATGTGAACAAGAAATATTAGCTGATTCCTAACAAATTTTGACTCCTATAAGTTAGCTGTTACAGCTGTGTTTGCAAACATCTGTAATGTTTTCTCAAGTAGCTCAGGGTGTTTCTTCCATGTACTTGTAGCAATTAAAATATCATCTGCGTATAGTTGCGTATAGTGTTTCATGTTTCACTAGTTTCACTAGTTCGGGGCATAACACGGTATCCAGTGACGTTATGAAAAATAACTGTACTTACTTTCAAACAAAATGGTAGTACACAAAATTGGTAGCTTCTGCCAGCAACTATGAACGCATTGTACGTGCCTGACTCCTCACTTAACCTTACCTGCCAACAGGAACTTCTGAGATCAGCTGTACAAAATACCTTAACCGATGTTACCCTTTCAAATGTTCACCTAGATTCTCAGGTCGTGTGCAAATAAGTTCAACGATTCTTTTTATTGCTCTAGCATCCAATATCCCGAAAATTATTATCTGCGTTTGGTATCTCAAATAAGGGGTTATAATATGGTTACATAGGCGGTATATTCTACTCTGATTTCTTGTTTTACTGCCACTGTGTTGGTCCTTGGGACAGAGTAAGTGTACTAGCAGTGGAAGTCATGGGGACAAACTTGCATTTTAAATACATAACAATTAATTATGCCTGCTTCCTCTCTTAATATCATGTACATGAGTAATAAATTGTGAAAGAGGATCGACGAATTACCCTAAGATCATATTCTGAAATAATGAACGTTTTATTCGGTGTCACCCACAAGTTGGTGACAGGAACATTACAGATGAGACATGTTTGTGCGCGATTTGCTGCCGCATACAGCCGATGTTGTTGCTGAATATACTGCTAAATCCACGTGAAGTGCATTCGTCACCCTCCTCACTTCCCCATGTGACTTCAAATGTTTCAGATGTTTGTTAAGCTTAAGGGACTTAACTGCGGGGTCATCAGTCCCTAAACTTACAAACTACTTAAGAACTACCTTACACTAAAGACGACACAAACATCCATACCCGAGGGGGGATTCGAACCCCCGACCGTAGCGGCCTTGCAGACTGTGACTGGCGCGCCGCAGACCTCTCGGCCACTGCGGCTGGCATGTGACTTCTTTCTATCCCCTGCAGAGGCGATTTTAAAAGAAATATCGAAACATGGTTTCCAGATTGTATTTGAAGACTGGCAGAAACGCTGGGACTTCGCATTCATCGAAGGCTATTTTGAGAAGGAGCGTCGAACTTACGAGGATGAGAAAAGGTATGTTGTCAAAAAACAGGAAAAAAAATCATGATCATTCCTTATTGAACAGCCCTCGTACAAGAATTTGTATCGTGACCAAATTAGACCGTAAACAGCTCCTATAATCCTACAGCTAGTACAGGAAAGGTAGGCATATTGGTTAACTCCTGCATCCTCTTAAACGAGTTTGAAGACATAAAACTCACCAGAGCACCGGTATCAATTATCATTGTAACTGGATTGCCATCTTTGCTAACTTTTTCTCGTGTGTGTGACATGTTCTGTGCTCTGTTGAGAACTCGTCTCTGATAGGCTGGTTGCACATACACACCGATTTTGGACGGCAGGTAAAATATCGGCCGTCCACTTTCCAGCAGTGGCCCATTGGAGGGCACTGTAGCCGGACATGTCCCGTCACCGGCAAAAAGCCGGTCAGCTGCCGCTTTAGGCGACTCTCACTGCAGACCGTCGGAGCCGGGCCGGTGCCGGACATACAGTAGATAGGCGCACGTGGGCAAATAGACGCTTGCACACGCAACGGTTTTTTCCGGCCGTCCTCCATGCACAGTTCCCGCTGTCTCTTCTCGCCATGCTATCGCCGTAGCGCATATAGGACTAAAATACAAAAATATTTCAATTCTCCTCTGTTACAGGGCATTGAATAAAATTCAATTGCGAAGTTAAAGTTTTGTGTCAGACTGGGACTCACTCTCGTTTTCTGTGTTTTTTTTTATTTTTTTTTTTATTTATTTTTTTTTTTTTTATTTTTTTTTTTTATTTTTTTTATTTTTTTTTTTTTTTTTCTTTTTATTCTTCGGGTAGATCGTGTAATTTTATGATGTTATTGAGATCTTCGCTATGTTTTATTATGGAGGGTCACTAGCCCTCTGAGCGATCGGTTGTACAGAAAAGTTTCTACCCGTGCCCAAATCATCAACCTATCATGTACTAGTGTCCATTATTCTATTTTCTCGCAGATTTATCTGCATTCCCGCACGGGATCGATCTCCTGTCTATCCCATCCCCACAAGGAAATCGTTATTTGCCTGTTTGAGGCATGCCTTTGCAATGGATTAAATGATTAAGAGATAACTTGATGTACGTATTTCGGTAGTAGAAGCACGAACAGTTTTGTGGAACAAAACTGTGGACGTATTTGAAGATTCAAATGCGACTAGAGATACAATGAGACACCCTTCCTGCGAACTGAATGAGGTTTTGAAGAAATGGAGAGCAAAGAAAAAAATTCATTTCGTAACTGTTAGACTAATGTGTGATGATAAGGTACTTTATTAGTTATTTTTTATCATATCAGCGATATTTGTTATAAAACCATGCAAGAACGTTTGGGATTCATTAATTTATTTTAACTTCACTCAACCACGACATCCAATCGATTGTTTGTTTGAACGGTAAAATGCCGGCGTATGTGCAAGCAGCGCTCCACCGGTAAAATATCGGTCGATATTTACCGGCCGTCCAAAATCGGTGTATGTGCGACCAGCCATACCTATGTCACTGTTATATCTCAGTACATCAACGTTGGAAGTATTTTCCCATTCATAATCCACGGGCAGTATTTGAAGGCGCAATCTGACCGCTTCTAATTTCACCGTTTGTGTGATTGATGAATGGTATCGTTTATAGCTTCGACGTTTATGTTTGGTTCACCTTTTCGCCAGTTTCCCTGTATTGTACGTGTGTGTTCCTGCGTATTGCTGTTATTTTGGTTGTGGTTTGGTGACGTCGGTGGGCCATTGTCATGATAATTCCACCGATCACTATTGTGTGGGTACCGATTCGCATTTGTATCGTTTCGATATCCAGTCCGGTTGTTACTGTTGGAATGGTAACTGTTATTATAATTGTTCCACTGTTTCCGTATCCGTTATATTCATAATGATACTGGTTAATGCCTTTTTGTCCCTTGTGGTACCCACTGAATTTTTGTTTGCTTAGTTACGGCAGCAAGGTTCCTGACGCCCGCGGATGTTATGTTGGCTACATCTGCGCGCTCTTCATCCCACGCCTTCCGCGGCTGGGTAAATTGTGACGCGACATTTATGTTATTGTTGTTCCTTCTCGTCCAACCGTCCTCTCTATTAAATGAAGCGAATCTAACACAGAAGAAACTATCCTACATTGCTCATTGGTGTTTCAACAAGTTCGTTTCGAATTTCAGTGCGAAGTGTTCCTTTCAAAATTCCTATTACATTCCCAAGCGTCCATGGGCTTATCCAAGTAGCCTGAGTTGTTCAAGTGTTTCTCAAAATATTTGCGTAAACTTACGTTTCATTTGTTTCACGGTTCTGGGTTTCTCACTTCATTACGGAGGCGCTTCTGTATACATTTGGACGAGAATTTGGGAGAAATGCGCATTGAAATTATTCATGACAGCTAATGCTTTCTGCAGTTTCAGTGGCCCACAAGGCTGCTTCACCTTAATTATATGCTGCAATGAACTGTACACATTGTGCGTCATTCCACGCACGGGGTAGTGCACTTTTAAATGGTGGCCGAGCGGTCTGTGGCTTGCCAGTCACGGTCTGCACGGCCACTGCGGTCGGGGGTTCTAATCCCCCCTCGGGCATGGATGTTTGTGCCGTCTTGAGTATAAGCTAGTTCATAAGTAGTTTGTATGTTTAGGGACTGATAACCCCGTAGTTAAGTCCCATAGAGTCTACAAACATTTGAACATAAATGTTCTAAAAATACAACCGGATGAATGGTTCACTTTTCTGAGATGAACACCGGGAATTGTCTGTTTTTTATCATACTTCCGCCAACAAGCACTAATGACAACAGCGGTGCTGCTCCTATCCTATGATATTCTTGGCCTGTTCGAACAATTTTTGATTAGGGTACCGTTCCCATCTCATGTCGTGCATTATTCGGTGACAGTCCACTTGTGCAATGGTTACTTTCATAAGATCGGTTATGTGAGTTTCCCGTTTGAGTTACGGGGGAAGCAGTAAAGTGTGCAGTCGCTTTGAAATATTCCTTTGCAGTTGACTGTCAGTCATATAGGTAAGTTGCTTATCGTCATCTTTAGGCAAATTCAAAAATTCAAATGTTTGTAGAACGTATGGGACTTAACTACGGGGTCATCAGACCCTAAGCTTACAAACTACTTATGAACTACCTTATACTAAGGACGGCACAAATATCCATGCCCGAGGGGGGATTCGAACCCACGACCGTAGTGGCCGTGCAGACCGTGACTGGAGCGCCTCAGTCTCCTCGGCCACCGCGGCCGGCTTAGGCAAATTACCATAGTTCGTAGAATCAAACGTAAATTTTTTTCTGATCACGTAATAGTTCACATGCCCTTCAGTGCAACCTATATCATTCACTGCGTCTTTAACTACACGTGATAGCTCTTTCTTCAACATTCATCCATAATTTAATCCTATTTCGATATTCATTCAGTGTAGAGGTATTTAAAGTATTTGAACTGTGCTTTAAACTCTCGTTGTATAGACCGAGCTAGGTGGCTCAAAAATGTTCAAATGTTTGTATAGTCTATGGGACTTAACTACGGGGTCATCAGTCCCTAAACTTACAAACTACTTATGAACTACTTACGAACTAGGACGGCACAAATATCCATGCCCCAGGGGGGATTCGAACCCCCGACCGTAGCGGCCGTGCAGACCGTGACTGGAGCGCCTTAGTCCCCTCGGCCACCGCGGCCGGCAGCTAGGTGGCGCAGTGGTAACGCACTGACCTCGTATTAGAGAGGATGGTAGTTCAAATCCCCCTTCGGTCATCCATATTTAGGTTTTCCGTGATTTCCCTAAATCACTCCAGGCAAATTCCTCGATAGTTCCTTTCAAAGAGCATGGCAGCTTCCCTTTCCCATCCTTAGCATCCTTAGCATCAAAAGTCTGACAGATAGCCAACTAGTATTTAAAAAGAAATTAAAGCAATTTCTGAATGGTAATTCCTTCTACAATGTAGATTAATTTTTAGATAAAACTTAAAAATAAAAAAACAACCAAATATGTAATAAAAAACCCTTAAATAATTGATTGTCAAGTGTAGACAACATTTACTAAACTGTCACGTTACACATCATTACGAAATGTCGAATGTATGATCTATGGAACAAGTATTAATCTAATCTAATCTTACACAAAACTCCAAGCGTTAGCTCCGACTCTAATAACCAAGCTGTCGACGGGACGTTAAGGCTAAGCTTCCTTCCTTCTTTACTTCCTCATTTAATAGCACTCTCCTGCCCAAAAGCAATTTCTCCTGCTATTTGTGACACATTTTCCACGACTGATGTCGGTGCAGTAGATGGCTATTCAACATATTATTCGTAAATATTTATATCAATGATTAAGTGAAACTAATTCTGCAGCAATAGTATTTTGTTTTTCACTTAAGTTTTCTTGTTGAGTAGCGATTGTCATCACTTCTGCCAAAACAGTTTCTTACACCAGCGCGAGATCACTTACTTCGTAGCTCACATCATATAATTGACCAGAAAATTCTGGCCGGAAACCCTCCAATTTTAACGAAATTTCACTGCACCCTGTGTCTATATCGTGTTTTAAAGATCGGCTGCGATGAATTGACCGAGCGCTCTAAGGCGCCTAGCTGCGAATCGCACATTTGCTCACCGTCGTAGGTTAGACTCCTCCTTCGGGCATGTGTATGTGTGTCGTCCTTAGTGTAAAATATTGAAAGTAGTTTCTATGTCTGGGAGCTATGACTACAGCAGTTAGGTCCAATAGGTTTACAAACAATTTTAACAATTTCAAAGTTCACATTCCCATGTCTGGATCTTGTTTTACTTGACTTCGCAAACTGACAATGCTGTGTCCTGACTTGCCATTTGTGTAGTTAGACGTGTTGTGAACTGATTTAACAAATAATACAGTGGTTCATTGCTTTGAGTTCATTGTTATTCGATCTCATTGCAAATGGTTCTGTTGTATTCTGAACATTTTAGGTTACGTTTTGATCCGTGAAAATGTCATAACACCGCACGGTTTCTACTTCAGATTCAACTTACGCGTCGCTATCCGCCATGACTGAAAATTTTCCAAATTTTACCATTAAGTGGCACAAATATTCAGCTTCTGGATAACTTAAACGTTGATGAAAATTTTCTAAGGTTGAAAAGTGCATGAATAGCTCTACATTCCTACTGTCTCCTAATAAAATTTATCTCAAAAAACTGTTACTGACTTCAAATAAAATTATTACCACTGCGCCATATTACGCACAGAAAGATATCCCCCATTACGGGAATTAATTTTGTCACACGCAATAATGCTATTATAATAAAGCGGAAAATTTGATTCTAACCCCTAAATGAGCCTTTAATGGTTACTAAATTGTGAATTTTACTACGACACACCACGTGCAGTATTATGTTGAAATAGACAATGCTGTCCTTACCTTTTGTAGTTTCCCGCGAAGTCGTGCGTACATCAGACCAACATCGTCTATTTGTATGAACCATTTCACATCCTACACTGCACTATGAGCGTGACGAATATGGTGTCTGGCGGTGGTAGACGTGTGGCCCCTCTGTGGTTCGCCGTGTGGTAGCCGACACGTGATACGGTTGGCGCCTGCTTTAGCCAGGTGTTCTTTATGGGGCTGCAGCTTTTGATGAAGGAAGCCCTTGGTCTCCTTGTGTAAAGCTGATGGCAGGACACCCTGCGCGCTTCTGAAACTATCCAGAATCTCACCAATATTGCACGCGGATCTTCATATGTTAGAAAAGTGTTGAATGGTTCAAAATAAATGCGTTATCTTTCATTTGCCTTCTTCACACCGGTATCTAACTAACAGTTTGATTTTTAGCTATAAGTATTAAATTATTATTGAAAAGGTCAAAACAGTTACAGAAGATCCAATCGCTATAGCTGGTGATGCGAGTCTGGCCAAGTTTCTCGAATAACTGAAGAAGCGGTCGTGACATAACTAGACGAAATAAAAGAATATTCAATACTTGATTATCTTTTTATTTAGCCTCCTGCCCAATGGGTAAATAAATTCATCGAGTAATTTTTCAAAAACAATTTTAATAAAATGAAGGGAGAAATTTGCATTTCTTGAACTACTATGTAGCGCATGAAATGTTTCTGTTATATTGAGCAAATATAGTCTGTCTGTAAAATCACGACCGAGAGAACCCTGCGAGAGCCCTACTCGACCACCAAAAATCAGTTGGTCGTTACTCGCCTAGCGGTGTAGTGAAGCGTCCGGTGATTTGCGCCAATTTTTCTCGTGTGAATTTAGTTATCAGTTCGTTAAGCTTTAGTGACTTAACTGCCGGGTCATCAGTCCCTAATCTTACAAACTACTTAAGAACTACCTTATACTAAAGACGGGACTAAAGAGGGGGGATTCAAACCCCCGACCGTAGCAGCTTTTAGGATTACCGAGGGTTCCGTCATCTCTAATGTGATAACCGTTTACACTAAACAGGTGGAACAAGAAGGTCGGCTAGTATATCCAGTCCCAGTCAAAGAGATGAAGTTCACAAATATCAGTCATTCCACAATAGGACGCATCACAAAGAAACGCGAAAATCAGCCACATGGTTTGTTGAAATCGCCAAGACAAAACTCACAGAAATGTGGAGGAAATCCATTGTATATATATATATATAGTTTTACAAAATCAGTAGTTTCACAAACGGTGGAGAAATTTTAGTAAATAAACAACTAGTCTCGAAATTACGCGAATTACTCATTGTTCTACAAAATCCATATTTCTTGGCAGAAAGATATTTTATACAATCCTGAAACGGGATTTACCTGTATGAGATTTGTTAGTAAAGAGAGAAAGCATGTATTGACGCGCGATATAAATATGAATTCCGAGTAACGAAATCAGGGGATCAAGCGGGAAAGTTGCTTTATCTCCAGCTGAACGGAGCATTGGTGGCTAAGCACTCAAGTATGACTTAAAGAGTTCCAAAAACTTTACCTCTTAGCCACCAATGTTCGATTCAGGTGTGATATCTATCAGAAAAAAATGAAATTGTGAAGTACAGTATGCTGTACCGTGGAAACTTAGTACAACAGCGTCACTTATAAAATTTTTTTGGCAAGGCCTTGCTGTTAATGGCGTCATGGACAATGTCAGAGCACGAAACGTATTATTTTGATGAATAAGTATCGAAAGAAGAGATTTTACCGAACAGAATGTGCAACAGAGGACTATGACGGCGATATAAATTACAAAAATATCTCATATAGAATTTAAGTCAGTGGGCGTAAGGAACATTTTGAAATGGAACAAACATACAAAATTAATCTTGGATACGGCAGATGGTGGACTAAAAGAATAATAATCAGGACTTGTAGTCTATCAACAAAGTAAGCAGCTTAAAAACATTATGTCTACCAATACTGAAATGATGCAGATCCGTATGGGAACATTGTCAGATTGGACTGATAGCGAAGTTAAAAGAAATGGCAAGGAGAGCAGGTCGGCCACGAAGAGGCTACAAGGATAAAATTAGAGAGATTAAAGACCACACTGAGATCTACTTGTAGATTTTACCTTGAACCCTTCTTGACTGGAATACAACAAGGGACAACCATAGGTATAGGAAGTACCATTCGCCGCCACACATTGTGAAGTGGTTGTGTCGTGGGATGTAGACGATGAAGCCTAACACTAACCAGGAACACCACAGCTACGAACCACTCAGCACGTCTAAACCAGAATCGGCAATAAGTCAACAGCAGGGTACGTAGTATAGAGAAACCGTTAAAACTGCATGTAACATCACCCCAGAAAAGTACGGAAGGACTCAGCTGCAGTCGTCGTACCCAACAACACTAAACGAAAAAAAGATCGTAACGCAACCTGGGAAATACTAATTACTAGCATATAACCTTCTAATTAGAAGCAAAGGCCGTTAGCATGTCGGATCTCTCACGAAACATAACTACTAAATTTTCATAAAGTCACATATTAGGAGTACTTTTCTTTATTGAAACCAGTTTCTTATTTTGTATTAGGAAGTAAAAATAGATGCAAGATTTTACGACGAATGATGGATGATTTGGCATCTTCCTGCTTTGCGTTTATGTGATCAAAAGTGTCCGACACCTCCAAAAACATGTTTCTCATATTAGGTGTCTTGTGCTATCACCCACTGCCAGGGATTAATTCGAAATAATCAACGTATGCACGAACAGTAGTGAACTTTATGTTGTCTTATTTAGCGACCGGTTCGGCATTACATTAGCACGAACTTCAGGCTGTGTCATAACATACATCCGAGTGAATTGGGGAAATGGCCATATATACCGGTTTATTTACATTTACATTAATACCAACTTCAGGCTATATCATAACATACATCCGAGTGAATTGTCGAAATGGCCACATACACCAGTAAATAAACCGGTATATATGGCCATTTCGACAGTTCACTTGGATGTATGTTATGACATAGCCTAAAGTTGGTATTAATGAAATGCCGAAACCGGTCGTTAAATAAAACAACATAAATTTACTGCTGTTGGCGGAAAAATAATTATTTGGAATTCAGACCAGCCGCAGTCCCAATTCCATTGTAACATGGAACTACACTGTTACTGCCAGGTAGTCCATATCAGTGACCTCAGTAGTCATTACATTGACATATCGTGAGAGAGCAGAATGTGGTGCTCCGAAGAACTCACGGTCTTCGAACGTGGTCAGGTGATTTGGTACCACTTGTGTCAGAAGTCTGTGCGCGAAAATTTTACACTCTTAAACATCCCTGGGTGAACTGTTCTTGATGTCAAAGGGAAATGGAAACATAAATGGACACTTACAGCACGAAACCGTACAGACCCACCCCGTCTGTTGACTGACAGGAATCAGCGAGCGTCGTACAATGTAACAGCCAGGAATTTATCCAGACCATCACAAAGGAATTCCAAACTGCATCAAGATAGACTCTAAGTCTATGACAGTTAGGGGGAGGGAAGAAAACTTGGATTTCATCATCTAGAGGCTACCCAAAGGCCACATATCAGGCAGATCAATGCCAAACGACGCCTTGCTTTGTGTAAAGAGCGTAAATATTGCACGACTGAGAAGTGGAAAAACTTTGTGTGTAGTGACGAATTACGGTCCAAAATGTGGCGATCCGATGCCCGGCAAACAACATCTGCCAGCGTGTTTAGTGCCAACAGTAAAATTCGGAGGCGATGGTGCTATGTTGTGGTCGTGTTTTTCATGCAGGGAGCTTGCAACCCATGTTGTTTCGCGTGGCACTATAGAGCAGACATACATTGATCTTTTTTTAAGCACCTTCTTGCTTCCCACTGTTGAAGAGCAATTCGGAGATGGCGATTGCGTGTTTCAAGACGATCGGGAACCTGTTATCATGCACGATCTATGGTGGAGTGGTTACACGAGATAACATCCCTGTAATGAACTTTTCTACGCAAAACTCTGACTTCAATCATATAAGACATCTTTGGGATGTTTTGGAACGCCGACTTACTGTCAGGCCTCCCCTCAGTGCAACACTCCATGAATAATGGGCTGCCATTCCCCAAGAAACTTCCAGCACTTGACTGCGAGAGTGGAAGCTGTCTTCAAGGTTAATGGTGGGCCAATAACACATTCAGTTCCAGCATTACCTATGGAGGGCGCCACGAACTTGTCACTTTCAGCCAAGTCTCCAGATAGTTTTGAACACGTAGTTCATATAAAAATACGGCAAAATAATATTAAACACTCGTGCACTGTTTTATGAAAACTCAATTACTTACCACTCAGAAAATGACATTGTGCTTAATGTTAAATCATAATGTCCAGTAATTTTCATTCTATGACGTCTGTAAGGATTGTCAAAAACTTTCTTGAAGAAAAATAAATTAAGTGCCGAATTTCTTCTTCCATTTCGAAACACTAATACCTCCATCAAGAAAACTTCGTCGTAAATGAATGAAAACTGACAACATTCATTCAGCATTCGTTTACTACGTAAAATCAATAAATATCAAACCCAACCACCGAAAACCGCACTTCAGTAATTCAACTTAGATAGCAGATGCTTTCTTGTAGTGGACAATTTTAGTTTGCTGGTGGACTGGTAGCAACCTGCATCAACACTCCGTAGTAGTTTTGGCAAAGTCGCCAGATACATATTCATCGAGTATAATTATAACTGTATGATCCCCATCCAGACAGCATTTTTTCCAGTTGTAAAGGTTCTCATCACACTGTGATACACAATATACAATGAAAGGATTACTTTTTAAAATTCTCTTGCCTCCCATTTCGCATCTTTAAACAGCGAGAGTTGTCGGTTGCGACAAAATAGTAAAAAATCAGAATAATCAATGTTTGTATGTACATATCAAGAACATAAGATGGAAGTCTGTAGTGAAACAAAAAATAACAGGAATACTTTTATTGCATTACTTCTTATGAAAATTTCGTTATCTAATTTCGGTTCGTGGCTACCCCGGCCCAGTGTTGAATATTTAACTAAAAAGTTACACACTCGGGAAAATGATTGTACACCTGGAAAGACGATGTCGATTTTGATCCGTTGATGGCAGATGCCCCCTGGGAGATAGTAGATGTACTCATTAGGGTTTCAACATTGTTCACAAATATATAACGTAGTGACAAAGCTAGTAGAGAGTCATCTGTGTATTCCCTTTAGTGAGAAACTTTTACAGACATAAAGTTCCATGTGATATCAACAGATGACTCGAAAAGGAGCCATGCCCCAATCACACACTCGTGCTACCTACAGTCAACCTAGATCGTTAGAAAGGAATCATATAGTGGCCTTCTGAGTTGTGGGATGATCCTTTCAGAGAATTGATGTACAATTTGGATGTGCTGCGTTCGGTTTTGCCACGAAGCTGGCAGAAATTGTCATGTGAACATTCTTACTCCCATAGACGAGGTTATGGTCGTCCACGAAGCACAGACGTTAGCCCATATCCTCGTACTGTAAGGTTAGAAGTGACAGAGCACACAGCTATCACAGTACAGATAAGAGGATTTGAGAGCTCATAAGTGTAGGCGCAAACTGTAGCCAGCCGGTTACTAGCAGTGGGACTGTGTGCACCAACACCTCTAGGTCGTCATCCACTCAAGGCACAGCACTGACGTGCATGGCTCTACTGATGCCATCAGAGGATCAGTTGTTACATTCAATGGCGGGCCGTTGGCTTTAGTGATGTAAGCAATTTCTGCCTACATGCAAGTTATTGTTGTTTGCGCGTACGACGTAGATCTGGTAAGTGCTGTCTCACAGAGAGCATTTTTGTCCAAGGCATATTGGCCCTACATCAGTCTTGTGGCCTATGGCGCCATAAGCTACAACTCACGTTGGCCTTTAGCGTATGTTGAGGAAACGCTGACCCACTCGTTTGCTCTTCTTGCAACACGAATTTGACGTGTCATTCCAACTGAATAATGTTTGCCCACACACTCCTTGTGAAACTCAACGTGCTTTGCAAGACGTGCAGCAATTTCGCTGGCCAACACGATTTCCGGATTGTCTCTAATCCAGCAAGTGTGACGTATGATGCGAGGTAAACTGCTAGGTGCGACTGGTTAGCAATAATGTAACCGAAGACAGTACTCATGATAATTATGATAGAATTGATGCCAGAATCAGAGCCTGCATGGTCGCCTGTAGAGGCTACACCACGTTCTCATATAGGTGTTTCAGCGTGGATCGACACGTCAAACCTCAGTGCCGTTTCAGCTATTGACCTGTAAATCCGTTCATTTCATATACTCTGTAAACACTAATTCAACAATAAATCTCGAGTAGATTGGAAAACTCTAAGAGGGTGTACTAATTTTATTACTGGAACTGTATTTAGCTACTTCACAAGACAATACAGTCCTCATGATATTTATTGCCAACAACTCATGTCATTATGAAAATTAAATTAAATGAAATGACAAATGACGGTGCTCTTTTTAACATTCAACACATAATAATGTCCCTTCAACACCATCGACACTACCGCTGTCCATTCATACCTCCTCATCCTTCCCACTCATCCCCTCTCTTGTGTTGACTTTTGTTGTGTACATCATTATGTTTCTGAACTTGTTTAGTTCACTCCTATGAATATTGAAAGACAATTATCGTTCCTCAGGTATTTCATATTGGTTATCATACTGAAACATGTCATGTTATATTTTAACATCATTATACTCGTAATATAATGTCTTAATTATCGACCAAGGTACTTTTTTTCTTAATTTCAACAGTCTCTCTTATGTAGCCATAATTGAGTCCTTTTGCCGCCTTGACCTTCTAACTCGGTGATATGGTTTGTTCTTGAGAACGCCTTGTAGAAGAAGATTCCACCTTATTCTCTCGAGTAGCAGTACCAACGTATGAAACCTTGTCTCTTCTGCTTTCCTGGTGATGTAGAGAGATTCATCTGTCCATATTTGGAGAATCACGATCCACCTTGCTGCATTCGTCCAACGTGAAAGAATAGCAGATAATTTTCGCAGTAATCTTCACGGCCTGATTGGCTAAAAGTTGGAGCGCCTACTTGCCAGCGCTCGACCAGTGTTTTTCTCCCAATTCCTTGGTGCAATCAACCCACAACTCCATCTTTGCACACGTTAAGCCTGGACCAAATTGGCGTAAGAGGGAACGACCATGTCAACCAGCTAGTGAAGATGGCTACCACCTCCAACCCTGAAAGTTCCTATCCCTGAAAGAGATGTCCAATTGGGGATGCACTACAAGGTCTTTGAGGCTTTGAATAGACAATGGTCAACATTAAGCACGCCCAACTAGCTCCATGCGATCAAGGTCTCTACAGCCGCAAGGACGTCCTCTCTCAGGCCTTCCCATAAGGACTCAGTCAATCTCTGTCGCTTGCATATTTGCCATATGTGGCTAACGCACGGCCATCTTCTTCGTCGAGAAGACCCGCCCAAGTATCACTGTGGCGCTGTCCTGACAGCAGTCCACATCCTGCCGGACTGTCCCTTTTAGCCGCTTTGCGGTAGTCCTTCCATATGCCTGCTGCACTAGATTTAATTCTCGTGGACGATGCCTCTATGGCTGACTGTGTTTTAGGTTTCAGTCGCGCAGCTGGCTTTGATCGCTCTGTTTAGTGGTGAGCACCATAGTCTGATCGCTCAGGCCACCACCCCTACAGTAATTTTAATTCGTTGTCTTTTATGGTTTCTGTCTTGTTTTGACTGGAGGTTCTTAGTGTGTGCTGATTGGCTGGCTCATCCTCTGTTTTCAGTATTATTATCCAGCCACGGTGTTCTTAAACACTTTGTTTGTTCCTTCTGTGTATTCTTCTTTGCGTTGTCAGAGTGAAGTTCTGTACGCCTTGTAGGTTTCTCTCTTTGTCTACGTTTGGCATTTATGTGTCAGCAGCCTATTTGCCGCCCTCACAACGTCACCATCCTCGCCCATAGGAGTGGACGGTGGAAGGAGGTTACTGTACGGAAAGAATAGTTCACTTAAGTTTGAGCTGCTAGTGGACACAGGTATCGTGATGCGATTATAGGAATCCGGTATTCTTAAAACCGCCAGCGCTTTCTCGATTTCCTACGAATCCTTACCATATTTGGAATTCCATTTCGTATGTAATTCACTTAATGTTGAATTGTGTCGGATTCAGAATTCGTGCTTTTGTCCGTTAGTTAGGTCGTGTGCACGTGGAAGTACTTTCGGTACAACGCCAATTAAATTAATTCCCATAATGCATTAGTTTCATTCAAAGCAAGTTTTAACCCGCGAATGAAGTGAATATCTTTCAAATTGCTACTTTTCATGAGAAATGTGGTGCTACTTAATTTTTTTTAATTTCAAAACAACATGGCGACTAGCCGTTGCTAATATCACTGAACACTAACCATTCGCAAAACAGTGTATGCATATCATGCACACTGTAACAAGATACATAGCTTTTGATGTGCCACAGCGAGATACCCGTGCGCGCTAAGGCGTCTTCTTGCGATGTGCAAAGCCATTCGCCATCGGAGGTTAGAGTCCTCCCCAGGGCATGGGTGTTCTTGTTGTTCTTAGAATAAGTTACTTTAAGCAGTTTGTAAGTGTAGAGACCGATGACCACTGCTTTTAGATCCCAAAACTTTACAAACAAATGAACATTTTTTTCCTTGTGGTGTACTACCTCATCATTTATTTAGTATGAGCCGTACATTACTGCTACAAGGAAAACAAGTATCGATTATTATTGCTAGGAATGACAGAAAATTACACTTGATGTTGTGGTAGAAGATATAGGGGGACAATTACGGAAATATTTGAAACAAAATTACAATTAGTTATAAATTATGGCGTACACGCACTTTATTTGCCATTTAAACGTCACTATAGACTGCCTTCGTGAGATGATGTGCCACAGACGAATAGCGAAATTACTCTATGTATGACCCGCTGAAGTCTCAGAACAGCTATGCTGCCGGTAACCTCCTGTTTTCAACTCAGCAACAGGTTTGGGGTTATTAGTGTGCACCTGTCCTTTAATGTACCCCCCCCCCCCCCACACACACACACACACTTCATTGTTGTTGTGGTCTTCAGTCCGCAGACTGGTTTGATGCAGCTCTCCACGCTACCCTGTCCTCTGCAAGTCTCTTCATCTGAGAATACGTACGGCAACCTACATCCTTTTCAATCTGCTTACTGTATTCGTCCCTCGGTCTCCCTCTACTATTTTTACCGCACACACACTTCCTTCTAATGCTAAGTTGACGATTACTTCACGTCTCAGAATTTGTCCCAACAACCTATCCCTTCTCTTAGTCATAATATGCCAGAAACTCCCTTTCTCCCCGATTCGGTTAAGCACCTCCTCATTAGTTACGTGTTCTACCCATCTAATTTTCATCATTCGTCTGTAACACCACATTTCAAAAACTTCTATCATCTTTCTGTCTGAACTTCTTATTGTCCACGTATCACTCCCATACACTGCTACACTTCGTACAAATGCTTTAAAAAAGGACTTCCTAACATTTAAATTAATATTGGAAGACAACAAATTTCGCTTCTTCAGAAACGCTTTTCTTCCCATAGCCATTCTGCATTTTATATCTTCTTTATTTCGACCATCAGAAGTTATCTTGCTACCAAAATAACAAAACTCATCTACTACTTTTATTGTCTCATTACCTAACCTAATTCCTTCTGTAACGCCTGATTTTATGACACTACATTCCATTACCTTTGTTTTACTCTTGTTAATGTACATCCTATACCTTGCTTTTAAGACACTGTACATTCCGTTTAATCGCTGTTCCATGTCTTTTGCTGCCTCTGACAGAATTACTATGTCGTCAGCAATCCGCAAGGTTTTTATTCCCTCTCCCTGGACTTTAATTCCCTCTCAAAAATTCTCCTTGCATTCCTTCATAGCTTGCTAAATGTACAGATTGAACAACATCGGGGAAAGGCTACAACCCTGTCTTAGTCCGTTCCCAACCACTGCAACCCGTTCATTACCTTCTAATTTAATAATTGCTGTCTGGTCTTTGCATAAGTTGAATATAATTCTGCGCCCCCTATGTATTACCCCTTCTACCTTCAGAATCTGAAAAAGCATATTCCAGTCAACATTGTCAAAAGTTTTCTCCGGATCCACAAATGCTAAATTCGTAGGTTTCCCTTTCCTTGATCTATCCTCTATGATATGTAGTAATGTATTGCCTCGCGTGTTCCTTCATTTATCCTAAATCCAAACTTATCTTCCCCAAGGTCGAATTCCACTAGTTTTTCCATTCGTCTGTAAAAAATTCGTGTTAGTAATTTGCAACGATGACTTATTAAATTGATAGATCTGTAATTTTCTCATTTGTCTGCACTTGCTTTCTTAGGAATTGGAATCACTAGAGGCTTGCTCAGGATAGGGTATTGTGGAGAGCTGCATCAAACCAGTCTCCGGACTTAAGACCACAACAACAACATGTTCTTCTTGAAGTCTGAGGGTATTTCCCCCGTCTCATACGTCTTGCATATGAGATGGAACAATTTCTTCATGACTGGCTCTCCTAACGATATCAGCATTTCAGACGAGACATCATCTACTCCAGCGCCCTTGTTTCTACTCACGCCTTTTAGTGCTCTGTCAAATTCTTCTCGCAGTATAGTATCTCCTATCTCATCTTCCTCGACTTCGTCCTTCACTTCTAGAATAATGCCTTGAAGTTTATTTCCCTTGTACATGACTTTACATATACCTTCCATCTTTCGGTTTTCCCTTCTTTGCGTAGTAATGGTTTTCGATCTGAGTTCTTGATATTCATGACGCTGCTATTCTTGTCTTCAAACGTCTCTTTTATTTTCTTGTAGGGGTTTCTAGCTTTTCGCTAGTTATACATTCTTTTACTGTCTTACATTTCTCCTCAAGCCACTTCTGCTTAGCCAGTCTGCACTTACTGTCGACCTCACTTTTCAGACGTCTGTACTCCCTTTTACTTGCTTCACTTGATGCATTTTTATATATCCTCTTTCATCAGTTCAGTATCTACTGTGTTACCCAAGGATTTCTATTAGGTCTTGTCCTTCTGCCTAAATGATCATCTGCGCCCGTCACTACTCTGTCTCTCAGAGCTACGCATTCTTGTTCTACTGTGTTAATTTTCCCCTTTACAGAAAATCATTGCCTAATGCTCCCTCTAAAAACAAATAAAAAACGAGTTGCATGTGTTCAGATCCTGAGAATATGGCAGTCAATTGAGGTCCATTCCAGTGGACGCTGGGTACTCTCGAACAGGAATGTGGCCCTTTAAGTACTCCCTCAGGACATCAAACAGTCTCCTGCTTCGGTGGTGTCGCGTTGAGTCGCGCATCAGTCACATCTTGTGAAACTCAGGGTCACTTGAGATTAAGAGGAATAAATCATCTTCCAATACCTTCGCGTATCATTCTGTACTCGCCGTACCATAAAGGAATATCACACAGATTATTCCTCCAGCAAATGTGCCAATTTAGATACTTGACGAACCCATCCAAATGAAAGTAGGCTTTGTCGCTAAACCAAACCATAT
The DNA here is from genome assembly GCA_026315105.1 of Locusta migratoria. NCBI lineage: Eukaryota > Metazoa > Arthropoda > Insecta > Orthoptera > Acrididae > Locusta > Locusta migratoria. Next base: position 146,321,989 of record CM048746.1, read on the forward strand.
TCACATACCAGCAGTCATCAGTTCAGTTAGTTCAGTTGATGATGATTGTATAACATTTATTGGCGAGTAAATCCCCAACTAGGGTCCAACTGCCTTCTTGCAAGCCTTTTTAGTTGACCTTACTTCGGCGACTAGTGTGTAGATGAAGATAAAATGATGACGAGGACAACACACAAACCCACGCCGCTACACGGTAGTGAGGAACGCTGTCGAATAAGCTACGGAGGTGGACACCCTTAGAGTTTGAACGTGCTAATGCAAAACCATTTAGCAGTTATGAGGATTTTATTTCATATAGTTGAAGAACTGTCACCCTGTACACGGGGAAGGGCAAAGTTTGTGTGTTCTTCCTTTACGATCAACGGTTCTATTGTCAAGGAATCTAAACATTGCCCACTTGCACATGAAGTTAAAAACACCCAAGTAAATAATTATGTCACACACTTAGGTACGTTTTTTAATATTTGACACTGCGTCCCATAACTACAATGTGTTAGAATTTTTAACTAGATTCAAGGTCTCCCTCTTAGAGGATTCACGTTTCTAAGCTTCGATTTGAAATAAGCATGTCTACACAACATGCTCAAGTCACATAAAGCCAACGGTCTCTTTTAAGTAACAATAAATTTTCAATGATAATTATTTTTCGCACAGTTGGGCAAGTTGCCCCGTGTCTGAGGTATATTAGCCGTTGCCGTCCCACGTTTCTAACATGTTATTATGTTCTTAATTTCTTAAGTTTCCACAAGCTGCGAAACTAGAAAAGAAGAGTAAAGTCTTTGATAGTTTTGAAATATATATGTATGTTATTCATAGAAGTATCGGTATGCAGCCGGTCGTCGTCTAAAACATCACACGATATTTCGGCCAGACACCTGCTAGCCACCTTCAGGTGAGTCGATGAAGACTGAAGAGTGCTTTTTTTTCCTTTATTGTTGTTTTAAAGCCAGCTGTAGAAACAGCTGGCAGGTTGGCAACAGCTGCGGTGGCTGCTCTTCAGCCATGTGACATACAAAAATGTTGACAAAGAGGCGATAAAATATAAAAAGATGAACAAAATTGCGGAAATTAAAAACATTGACATACAGAGTTTTCGACAGACTAAAACGGACATGTACAAACAGGACAAAACATACGGCAGAGAACAAAAAAAACAGACGGGTAGTGATAAAACGCACACACAGTCAGTAAAAACGATAGGCCACGGTGACAAGTTTAAAAGTACATTGCAGAGACACGAAGTTCACACATGAAGACAGCGGACGGCGTACAAAATAAAACATGGGGACGGCGATTATGGAGGCACTGAGTAAAACGCACGACACTGGAGGCACGTGCACTGAACATGTAGATAAAAAGTCGAGACGCCCCCGCGGGGGGTGGGGAGGGGGATGGAGGGGGGAGGCGGGGCAGGGACGGGGGAAGTGCGGGGGAGGGGGGAGAAGGGGAGGGAAGAGAGCGTAAGGAGGGAAGGAGTGACGAGACTCTGGGCATGGGAGAGGGGTAGCCAAGCGGGCGGGAAGGGAAAGGGACGGGAGAGAGGGGAGGGGCGCTGATGCTACGGGGAAGGGATCAGAGTTGGTAGGATGGGTAGATATCGGGACGAAGTTCGGTATCCGGTAGAGGAAGGGTGCGGAAATTGCCCTGGGAGAGGATACGGAGCGTATGGAGGTGAAGTCCGGGAGGAACGGTTTGGCGGAGGCGTGGCAGAGGCCAGGGATTTGTAAGAATAGGGTAGACCAGAGGGTTTCGGGACTCTATTTTGCGGGATGTGTAAAGGAGCTGGAGATGTTCAAGGTGTTGTAGGAGAGGAGGGAAGGGGATGAGGTCATAGAGGATCCGCGTGGGGGAAGGGAGTCTGATACGGTATGCGAGGCGGACGGCGTGGCGTTCTAGGATCTGGAGGGACTTGTAGAAAGTAGGAGGGGCTGATATCCAGGCGGGGTGGAAGGAACAAAGGACGGGGCGCATGATTGATTTGTAGGTGTGAAGGACAGTGGAAGGGTGGAGGCTCCACGTCCGGCCAGTAAGGAGTTTTAGGAGGTTTAGGCGGGACAGAGCTTTCTCACGGAGGGATTTGAGGTATGGAGTCCAGGACAGTTGGCGGTCAAGGGTAAGGCCAAGGTACTTGAGGGTGGGGGTGTGACGGATGGGTCGGTTGTGAAGGGTAAGATAGAAATCGTGGAGGCGGAAGGTGCGGGTAGTACGACCTATGACTATTGCCTGGTATTTGTCGGGATTGACGGAGAGGAGCCACCGGTTACACCAGGAGGCGAACTCGGTGAGGTGGGACTGGAGCAAAACCTGGGAATGGGCAAGGGAGGGGGCGAGGGCCAGGAAGACGGTGTCGTCAGCATATTGGAGGAGATAGACGGGAGGTTTGGGTTGAGGCATGTCGGCAGAGTAGAGGAGATAGAGGAGGGGGGAGAGGACTGAGCCTTGGGGCACCCCGGCGGAGGGGTAGAAAATACGGGAGTCGGAGTTGCAGACAGTGACGTAGGAGGGGCGGCGGGTAAGGAAGGAAGCGATGAGGCGGACGTAATTAATGGGAAGGGCGTAGAGCTGGATCTTGAAGAGGAGACCGGAATGCCATACTCGGTCGTAGGATTTTTGGATGTCGAGGTATACAAAAATTGCGGAGCGACGGGAAGAGTGCGTCCAGCGTTCCACTATATATAGAAAACTTGGCGGTTACAGCGCATGCGTCAAAACATAAACAGACAGGCCACACTGCCGGACGGCAGCGCCCTCGCTGGTGGAGCCGCGGAGTTCAGCTGTCCTCTGCACTGCCACTGCCGCTCACAGCCGACGTCGGCGCTCTCCGTCGTCTTCGATCTGAGCAAATTTTAGTAATGACGGGATTCCATGCTTTGTCAAGATTTTAGCCACTATCCCGATTCGTCAAATTTTCCGCGACACGTATTTCCACAGATTCTTTGATAATGGAGTCCCAAAAATATGTTGCTATTGTCAAAATTACCGTTTTATCATACTCCATAGAATTTCCGGTGGAAATGCATTGTTCAGCAATGCAGACTTGCTTGGCTGTAAAAGGCGTGTGTTGCGTTTGTGTTCACTGCAACGTTCTTCAACAGTGCGCGTAGTCTGGCCTATATAAGCCATCCCACATTGGCAGGGAACTTTGTAGACACCAGCCTTACGTAACAACAAGTCATCCTTAACCGAACCCAGCATGTCTGAAATTTTGGATGGTGGGCGGAAAATTACTTTCACTTGAAAATTATGGAGAATTCTTGCTATTTTAAAAGAAATATTGCCCACAAACGGAAGAAAAGCAAGGGATTTTGCCGGTGTGTCCTCGTTTTCCACTTTCTTGTTCTTCTTTCTAAGTGAGAGTGCCTTACTTATTTGCTGGTTAGGTGGCACCACAGGAGGGTAACTACCCGACGTTCCGTTATTAATTTTACGGAGAAAAGTTTGGAGATATGACGTTATCTGTTTTAGGTAAAGGACTAAATTTTGCACCTACACCCAAAGCACTTCCTTTAATAAGTTTTGTGAGTGGGGTTGAAGAAGCCGTACGACGCCTTCCGACGGATGCTGCAGAAGAAATAAGAAGAGAGACCAGCCGTGCTCTGATGAAAGCTCCTCTACAACACAGTAATTTAACCTCCGGAGAAAGGGCTGCACTACGAAATCTGAGAGAGGATCCTGATACTGTGATTTTGAAGTCTGACAAAGGTAATGCAACAGTTCTACTACCTCGTACTGTGTACTTAGATAAGATGTATGGGCTATTAAGTGATTCTGCCTATAGAAAGTTGGATGATGATCCTACAGGACGGGTGCAACGGAAGACTATTTCTCTTTTAAACTCTTCCTCATTACCTCAAGTTACCATCAAGAGATTAAGACCACATGGCTCTGCACCACCTAGATTGTATGGCCTCCCTAAGGTCCATAAGGAAAATTTGCCTTTGCGTCCCATAGTTAATATAATTGGTGCCCCCACATATGACTTAGCAAAACATCTTGCTTCCTTACTCAGACCATTGGTGGGCAAATGCTCGCATCATATAAGGAATTCTGCAGATTTTATCAATAGACTGGAGGCTCTCCGTCTTAGTAACTCTGATCTTTTAGTCAGCTTCGATGTGTTACCTCTTTTTACAAAGGTTCCACTCACAGATTCTTTGAAACTAATTGGTAAAAATTTTCAAGCTGATGTCACTGCTCTCTTTCAGCATGTTCTTTCCTCGACCTATTTTATTTTCAACAAAGAATACTTTGAGCAAACTGACGGTGTCGCCGTGGGTAGCCCTCTGTCTCCCATGGTGCTAACCTTTTTATGGAGGACTTCGAGGAACGAGCTCTTGAATCAGCACCACTTAACCTACGGTTTTTGGAAGGTATGTAGCTGATACTTTCATTGTGTGGCCTCATGGGGAAGATAATCTAAAGAAGTTTTTACATCACCTCAACTCCCTTCATGATAACATCCGGTTCACTATGAAAGTAGAGCAAAATGGATGCTTACCTTTTTTGGATGTTTTAGTTAAAAGGAAGGATGATGGCTCTTTGGGACACTCAGTTTACCGGAAGCCAACTCATACTGATTTATATTTACAGGCTTCAAGTTGTCACCATCCGTCGCAAACCAGCAGTGTCCTTAAAACACTTGTTCTCAGAGCCCATACAATCTCTGCTACAAGAGCTGGCTCACCTCCAGCAAGTGTTTCGAGACAACGTGTATTCTAACCAGCAAATAAGTAAGGCACTCTCACTTAGAAAGAAGAACAAGAAAGTGGAAAACGAGGACACACCGGCAAAATCCCTTGCTTTTCTTCCGTTTGTGGGCAATATTTCTTTTAAAATAGCAAGAATTCTCCATAATTTTCAAGTGAAAGTAATTTTCCGCCCACCATCCAAAATTTCAGACTTGCTGGGTTCGGTTAAGGATGACTTGTTGTTACGTAAGGCTGGTGTCTACAAAGTTCCCTGCTAATGTGGGATGGCTTATAAAGGGCAGACTACGCGCACTGTTGAAGAACGTTGCAGTGAACACAAACGCAACACACGCCTTTTACAGCCAAGCAAGTCTGCTATTGCTGAACATTGCGTTTCCACCGGACACTCTATGGAGTCCACCCCTATGAACCACAGACATTGCCGAGGTGGGGTGGCTTGCGTGCCTCAACGATGCAGATAGCCGTACCGGAGGTGCAACCACAGCGGAGGGGTATCTGTGGAGAGGCCAGACAAACGTGTGGTTCTTGAAGAGGGGCAGCAGCCTTTTCAGTAGTTACAGGGGCAACAGTCTGGATGATTGACTGAGCTGGCCTTGTAACATTAGCTAATGTGGCTTTGCCACACAGCTTCTGCGAACGGCTGAAAGCAAGGGGAAACTACAGCCGTTACTTTTCCCGAGGACATGAAGCTCTACTGTATGGAAATATGATGATGGCATCCACTCGGGTAAAATATTCCGGAGGTAAAATAGTCCTCCATTCGGATCTCCGGGCGGGGACTACTCAGGAGGATGCTGTTATCAGGAAAGACAATACTGGCATTCTACGGATCGGAGCGTGGAATGTTAGATCCCTTAATCGGGTAGGAAAATTAGAAAATTTAAAAAGGGAAATGGTTAGGTTGAAGTCAGATATAGTGGGGATTAGTGAAGTTCGGTGGCAAGATGAACAGGATTTCTGATCAGGTGAGTACAGGATTATAAATACAAAATCAGTTGGGGGTATCACAGGAGTAGGACTGATAATGAATAAGAAGATAGGAATGCGGGTAAACTACTATGAGCAGCACAGTGATCGCATTATCATAGTCAAGATAGATACAAAGCCAACACCGACGACAGTAGTACAGGTTTATATGCCAACTAGCTCTGCCGATGACGAGGAGATCGAAGAAATATATGAGGAGCTAAAGGAAATCATTCAGACAGTTAAGGGAGAGGAAAACTTAATTGTGATGGAATTTGGAATAGGGATTAAAGTTCAGGGGGAAGAAATAAAAACATTACGTTTTGCTGATGACATTATAATTCTGTCAGAGACAGCAAAGGACCTGGAAGAGCAGTTCAATGGAATGGACAGTGTGTTGAAGAGAGCGTATAAAATGAACATTAACAAGAGCAAACAAAAATAATGGAATTCGGTCTTAGCAAATCAGGTAATGCTGAAGGAATTAGATTAGGTAATGGAAAAATGAAGGTGGTAGATGAGTTTTGTTTCTTGGGTAGTAAAATAACATGCGATAGTCGCAGTACAGAGGATATAAAATGCAGAATGGCAATGGGAAGAAAAGCATTTTTGAAAAAGAGAAATTTGCTAACATCGAATATTAATTTAAGGGTAACGAAGTCTTTTCTGAAGGCATTTGTGTGGAGTGTTGCCTTGTACGGGAGTGAAACATGGACGATAAGCAGTGCGGACAGGAAGAGAATAGAGGCTTTTGAAATGTGGTGCTACAGAAGAATGCTGAAGATTAGGTGGGTAGATCGCATAACTAATGAAGAGGCACTGAACAGAATTGGTGAGAAAAGGAATTTTTGGCATACCCTGACTAAAAGAAGGGATCGCTTGGTGGGACACATTCTTAGACATCCAGGAATCATAAATTTAGCATTGGAGGGAAGTGTGTGGGGTAAAAATCGCAGAGGGAGACCAAGAGACGCGTATAGTAAGCAGATTCAAGTGGATGTGGGTTGCCGTTCTTATGAGGAGATGAAAAGGCTTGCTCAGGATAGAGTAGGGTGGAGAGCTGCATCAAACTAGTATCCGGACTGAAGACCATAACAACAACAACAACTCTATGGAGTATGATAAAACGGTAATTTTGACAACAGCAACATCTTTTTGGGAATCCATTATCAAAGAATCTGTGGAAATACGTGTCGCGGAAAATTTGATGAATCGTGATAGTGGCTACCAACTAGACAAAGCATGGAATCCCGTCATTACTAAAATTTGCTCAGATCGAAGCGACAGAGGGCGCCGACGTCGGCTGTGAGCGGCAGTGCAGAGGACAGCTGAACTCCGCGGCTCCACTAGCGAGGGCGCTGCCGTCTGGTAGTGTGGCCTGTCTGTTTATGTTTTGACGCATGCGCTGTATCCGCCAAGTTTTCTATATATAGTAGAACGCTGGACGCACTCTTCAGTCTTCATTGACTCACCTGAAGATGGCTAGCAAGTGTCTGGCCGAAATATCGTGTGATGCTTTAGACGACGACCGGCTGCATACCCGAAACTTCTATGAATATTCGATCTGCCGGGAGAATTTTAAAGTTGACATATATGTATGTTACTGAAAAAGTAAGATAATCGGTAAATCCTAGAATTAATTGGTCAAACCTAAGATTTAACATCGCAGTGTGATATAAGTCTGATATTTTTCATTATATGCACAGATTTCGAAATTGTACCAAGAGACGTTGGTAAATCTTAGAATTTAATAATGCAAGCTACTAAAAGCTGGAGCGAACTCTCACACTTCCGCCGTGCACGTTCAAACCAGTTTAATTGTCGCCAATTTTGTGTTCAGATAAGTTTCTTTGTCGGCAATTGTGAGTTCTCGCTGCGTAGTTGCAGTGTCGAGCATCGTCCGTAAGGTGATCTTTGCGACTCGTTGTAGTGCTTAGAATGAGTGATGTAATGCGTAACAGATGTTACGAACTTTTAAGTGAATCAGTGAATAAGAAGGACAACAATTTTTATGTAAATGCTGAGAAATATAATAGCCTCTTAAATGAAGAAAAAATGCAAAATAGTTTCCAATAAAAAATTTGTTCACTACAGACGTTTGAAGCGATATGATGTTCTCAACATCGGAGATGAAGAGAAATTTATAGCATAGGTATCTGCTGCAAAAGAAGAAACTGTTTAACGTACTAAATGAGACACACATTCCTATTGGCCATGGCGGCCGAACACGGATGGTTGTGGAATTGATTCGTAAGTAGAAGAATGTGACTGTTGAGTCAATCGTTACTGATTTGAAATTATGTGAACCATGTCAAAAAAAAAAATAAGGGGTGTGGTAGTGAAACTTATCATATACAGTGAAATTAATTCGCGATGTCAAATTGACTTAATTGACATGCAGACAAACTCAGACAGTAAGCCTAAGTTCATACTTGTGTGCCAAGATCATTTGACAAAATTCGTTATCCTTCAAAAAAGGATGATGAAGTAGCATGTCATCTTTTGGACATTTTTGCCACATTCGGTGCCACAAGTATCCTTCATTCTGATAATGGTAGATAGTTTTGTAACCAAGTCATTCAAAGTTTATGTGGTTTCTGGAGTGATATAAAAATAGTCCATGGGAAGTTGAAGCACAGTCAGTCTCGAGGATCAGTCAAAAGAGCAAATCAAGATATCCAAAATGTGTTATCAACTTGGATGGAAACAAATTAAACTTTAAAATGGTCTGAAGGGCTGAGGTTTGTGCAAGCAATAAAAATTGAGGTTATCTTGAAGAGATCAGATGTCCATCATATGCAGCCATGTTTGGGGTTCCAATGAAATTGGGCATTGCGACATCAGTTGCTCCATGTGATGCAAAAAAATATAAACACTGAAGAAGACTTGGAAACAATGTCAAACAGCACTTCCACTGACTCACAGGAAATTGAAAATGACGGCAAAGGAAATGATGCCAGTGAATTAAGAACTGGACGGAAAGAAAGGAGGAAGAAAGTGCGGCTGAAGCAGGTGAAGAAGCACCAGAGACACAGGATTTGACGACAGTTGCTGGTTGTGAGGAGCGCTGTTCATAAAGTGAAACGAATCCGAGAAGCTGCCGACAAAAGTCTTCAATTTCAGGCAAAGAAAATGGAATGTGCCTCATGTAACAAAATTCCATAACCTTCGGTTACACAGAATGTGGCAATTAAAGTACCGGATGTAGACAGGGTAAAAACTGGTGCAAAATCTTAATGGCAATAGTGATCAATATTCAGGATGACGAATTTTATCACTTGTTACCAAGGCTCGTTAACTGAAATCATTGTATACAAGGAATCAATTGCAATGTGCAAGTAAAATTTTAGCAACGTCGAATACGCAGGAAAAGAAGAAATTACTCTACAGGAAGTGGTTGCCAAACAATTTTTTTTTTTTTTGGAGGACAAGGGTACATAAAGTTCAGTTGCTTAAAAAGGTGTTCAACTGAAAAATGCTCATGTAAAACGACTTTCATATTATGTAATTCGTAATTCGAAATGCCACAATAGTCAGCATTGTTTTAAGAAAAACTAACGTTCACAGGATAACATTTTACAACATTTTTGTGTAACTATAACATTTCTCACTAATATGGAATGCTGCTCATTATAATCACATTGGAATGCAAGATTTTTTTTTAAATACATAAATGTACAATAAAAAGCAGTCAACAATCCGAAGATTGGTTTGAACATCACAGTGCTTTACTAGGCATGGTCCTGTTTGGAGGTGGTATGCCGTTGCCTTCTTCCGACCTTCGAACTGACTTACCCAGCCAGTTATAGGGGGACCTAGAGTTTTTACGTGGGTTCCGAACCACGGTGCTACTCGGTATTTTTCACATGAGCAGTACTGCCAGAGGTGAAAGAAGTGGAAAGTGACAGATAAAAATCCTAGGACCTGGCGGGGATCGAAACTGCGACCTATGGATTTGTAGTCTGGCACTCTACCACTGTGCAAACTTTTTTTTTTCTTTTTTACCTTATTGTACAATAAATGCAAGCAATTTCAGTAAATTGCTAAGTTGATCTTTTTAATGAATACGGTTTCTACCAGTTCGTATGGCTAAATCCTAAGGCTTACCAACGTCTCTTGATAAAAGTTGGAAATATGCATATAATGAGAATTTCGGACGTTTACCGAACCGCGAAGGTAAATCTTAGGTTGTACCGGTTAATATAGGATTTACCAATTGTCTTACTTTTACAGTTAAATGTACACGTTATATGATAAAACAGGTTAAATTTTGAAGAAGATACAAATTTTTCCCGTTCACTACAGAGGTTTTAACAGTAGCATCGACCCGCTGTCAGCACCAGGATTCAAGCTCTGACAAGACTGACGTCATCCACTACACAATAAAATACGGCAGAGAGCTGGGTAATAGGATACGAGGAAAGCAGAGCATCAATAGGGAGCGAACTTCAGGTGGAGATGCAATTGAAGTACCGCGAAGCCACGCAGGGAAATGAGCGAACCTAGCGAATCGACGAATCAGCGCGAAATTACGTCCTGGCAGGAGAGACGTCGAACGTAGAGGCGCAAGCAGTCACTCTGCCGTGTAGCGCGGGGTGGAGGGTTATTGAAACACCGGGCGCTCGTCAGTAGCGAGTTGACGCATGCGCGCGCCTGGGAGCATCGGACGTAGGCAGACCCGCGACACACGCTATGGCCTGTAGCACGGGTTTGCCACATCACGGCGTGAAGGTGGGACTTCCGCACTTGCGTATCAGCTCCATTGAATTAAGCTGTCCATGTCCTTATTATAAACCGTTCCTAGACATGCTGTTTGTCCAGGAAGACACATACTCAAACACTTCGATGTTTTCAGAATGAAACTTTCACTCTGCAGCGGAGTGTGCGCTGATATGAAACTTCCTGGCAGATTACAATTGTGTGCCGGAACTGGGATTCAAACCTGGGAACTTTGCCTTTCGCAGGCAAGCGCACTACCGACTGTGCTATCCCGACACGACTCACGATGCCGCCTCACAACTTTACTTCCGCCAGTACCTTGCCTCCTACTTTCCAAACTTCACAGAAGCTCTCCTGCGAACCATGCAAGACAAGCACTCCTGGAAGGAAGGATATGGTGGAGACATGGCTTAGCCACAGCCTAAGGGATGTTTCCAGAATGAAACTTTCACTCTGCAGCGGAGTGTGCGCTGATATGAAACTTCCTGGCAGATTAAAATTGTGTGCCGGAACCGGGACTCGAACCTGGGACCTTTGACTTTCGCGGGCAAGCGCACTACCGACTGTGCTATCCCGACTCGACTCACGATGCCGCCTCACAACTTTACTTCCGCCAGTACCTCGCCTCCTCCTTTCCAAACTTCACAGAAGCTCTCCTACGAACCATGCAAGACTAGCACTACTGGAAGAAAGGATATGGTGGAGACATGGTTTAGTCACAGCCTAAGGGAGGCCGCAACGTGAGTCGTGTCGGGATAGCACAGTCGTTAGCGCCCTTGCCCGCGAAAGGCAAAGGTCCCAGGTTCGAGTCCCGGTTCCGGCACACAATTTTAATCTGCCAGGAAGTTTCACTTCGATGTATTTTTTTGTTATCTCGTTTGACGTAAACTTTCGTATTATACAGACAATATTTTAATTAATAGCGAAAACTAACAAGGGTGAATATACAGGGTAGGGCAAGCAAAAGCGGTCCGCAGGACAGAATGGAGGAGTACAAAGAAACACAAGCATATAAATGACCTTTACGATAACTTTTGAAGTTCACTGAGGCTTTTTGCGGATGGTGCTGTAGTATACAGAGAGGTTGTAACAGTGGAAAATTGTATTGAAATACAGGAGGACCTGTAACGAATTGACGCATGGTGCAGGGAATGGCAACTGAAACTCAATGTAGACAAGTTTAATGTGCTACGAATATATAGAAAAAAAGATCCGTTATCATTTAACTACACTATAGCAGGTCAGGAACTGGAACCAGTTAATTCCATAAATTATCTGGGAGTAGGCATTAGGAGTGATTTAAAATGGAACAACCATATAAAATTAATCGTCGGTAAAGCAGATGCCAGACTGAGATTCATTGGAAGAATCCTAAGGGCCGCGGTGGAGTAAAAAAATGTTCAAATGTTTGTACAGCTTATGGGACTTAACTACGGGGTCATCAGTCCCTAAACTTACAAACTACTTATGAACTACTTACGAACTAGGACGGCACCAATATCCATGCCCGAGGGGGGATTCGAACCCCCGACCGTAGTGGCCGTGCAGACCGTGACTGAAGCGCCTCAGTCTCCTCGGCCACCGCGGCCGGCGCGGTGGAGTAGCCGAGCGGTCTAAAGCGTCTCGCTGCGGAGCGCGCGGTTGCTCCCCGTGGAGGTTCGAGTCCTCCCTGGGGCATATGTGTGTGTGTGTGTGTGTGTGTTGTCCTTAGGTTATTTTACCTAGGTTTAAGTAGTTTGTAAGCTACGGACTGATGAGCACGTAGTTTGGTCCATTAGATTTACAAACATTTGAACATTTGAATCCTAAGGAAATGCAGTCCGAAAACAAACTAGGTTACAGTACACTTGTTCGCCCGCTGCTTGAATACTGCTCACCGGTGCGGAATCTGTACCAGGTGGGGTTGATAGGGGAGGTAGAGAAGATCCAACGGAGAGCAGCGCGCTTCGTTACAGGATTATTTAGTAATGGTGAAAGCGTTACAGGGATAATCGATAAACTCCAGTGGAAGCCTCTGCAAGAGAGACGTTCTGTAGCTCGGTACGGGCTTTTGTCGAAGTTTTGAGAACATACCTTTACTTAGGAGTCTAGCAGTATGTTGCTCCCTCCTACGTATATCGCGCGAAGAGATCATGAGCATAAAATCAGAGAGATTACAGCCCCCACAGAGTCATACGGAAAATCTTTCTTTATGCGAATAATACGATATTGGAAGTATTCAATATGTCATGTAATTCTACATTATTTCACTATGGGCAGTAATATAATCAGTGATGCTTTTCATTCATATCTATTCATCATGAATTTTAATCTTAATCCTAACTTTTGTGTTGTATTTGTCACTATCTGAAAACCGGACGTTGGCCGTTTCTTCCCAGTCTGCTGTTATTTTCTCTCCTCCTCCCCCTCTCCTCTGCCCACCTCCTTCTCCTCTTTCTCTCTTTCTGTCCATATCCTCCTCCCACAGTCTAGGAAAAATGACTTACGATCATTGAAACGGTATCAAAGTTTATTGCAACGTAACCTTTCCCTTTCGTCATATAGTGGCTTTCAGAATATAAAAAAACTTTTGTATGAAATCGTATATTCATGTATTAACTTTTATGGTGCTCGGTTAAACGTTATCGACGAGTTGTAAGATACGCTCCATCATTCACTATACGAAATCTTGTGTATCAAGATCTGAGTTTGTTTATCTGAATTATAAACACTTGCACACATTTCTATATAAATGCGTACACTGATTGCCATCCTAATTGCTACACTAAGAAGGACCGGAGATACTACAGCCAAATTAATTTGGGAAATATTTCGTAGAAAGGTCACATGATTCAAAACACAGTCCCATGGGAAGTGCGAAGGAATATGTAATTAGCTTTCTGTGTTACCATTACTGCTACACGACTGAGTATTGTATCAGAGTGTCTCGGGATCATTAATGCCACTGCCATTTATGTTTCTGTATTTCATCTATTACACCGAAGAGCGAAAAAAACTGGTATAGGCAGGCATTTGTAAACACAGAGATGTGTAAATACGCGTTTTGCCTCTTTAGGCATCATTAGACCTTCTGGGTAAATCACAAACTTGTTGTAAATTAGAAATTGACTTAAAAGTATATAAAAGTGTCCATGTGTAAGACATATTTGTTATAGAGAAGGTTGAAGCTAATTAAGCTACAGGTCACATAACGACATTTACGTTTACGGGAAAGGTGTGGGGAATTAAATTGAACTTACACAACTAAAAACAGTAGATTGACGAATAAAATAGTTTTGCTCGGGTAGCAAGGCGTAATAGCATGAGGTTAAACAGACCTCAGTTGTGGTCAGGGACCGGCTTGTGCGTAGCTAAGTAAACATCATGTGGTTAATTCAGGTTCGGTTTTAGCTGTTCTTTCGCTGCCCTTTCCCACTCTCAAACATAGCTGCCACATTTAATTTAAAATGTATTTCATTAGACTTTTTAATAAGTCTGACACCTTGCTACCGGAGCAACAACTATTTTATTCGTTAAGCCACAGTTTTCAGTGGTATAGGTTCAATTTTATACACCACAGCTACCTCTCAAACGTGAATGCGGTCAGGTGACATATAGTTTAACTAGCTACAAGCTATCTTGTAATAAGAACACTACTGGTCATTAAAACTACTACACCAAGAAGAAATGCAGAGGATAAACGGTTATTCATTGGAGAAATATATTATACTAGAACTGACATGTGATTACATTTCCACGCAATCTGAGTGCATAGATCCTAAGAAATCAGTACCCAGAAATACCACCTCTGGCCGTAATAACGGCCTTGATACGCCTGTGCATTGAGTCAAACAGAGCTTGGATGGCGTTTACAGGTACAGATACCCATACAGCTTCAACACAAAACTACAGTTCATCGAGAGTAGTGATTGGCGTATTGTGACGAGCCAGTTGCTCGACCACCGTTGCTCGACCAGACGTTACCAATTGGTGAGAGATCTGGAGAATGTGCTGGCCAGGGTAGCAGTCGAAAGTTTTCCGTATCCAGAAATACCCGTACAGGACCTACAACATGCTGTGATATTATAGATACAGGGGGAAACTGATTGTTTCCATGTGAAATTCGGGTATTGTCAGGCTGCTGGGTTCCCAATCCGGCCAGCTAACGCTTTGGACCTAGGGAATGGGATACATGTAGGTAGGGTTTTCCTAATGTGCTCGAAAACCCGGAAATGACGTTCTTGGTTGAGCGAGGGCGGCTTTCCCAGATTGCATCTGAAATAAAATATAGCCACACACATTATTCTAAAAATCCATATAAAATCAGGAAATGATCATACGGCAAATATAATTATGTGAATGGCTTCAGAAGACTTGGGAGAAACAAACGCTGTAATTACAATTTAAATATTCCTTACAGATAAAAAGCCGATAAATCTCAGTACTATAAGAATAATATTATAAGACATATTTACAATTACTGATACGTAGTGTTTATCAGCAACAGATTAAGAAGCAAATGAACAGCATTGCACCATGCTACCTATCTAAAAAGACATACCACATTATTTCCTTATTCTTTCAATGAACTTTATTTTACTCATTTGTCCTGCTTTTTGTTGAGGTAGTAATATTCTTGTGTCAGAACATAGATTCCACCACAGAAACACAAAACATGAACCCAGCAAAACGCATTACATTTATATGTGCATTTTATTATATTTAATATTATTCTTAGTAACGTTCGTTTTTTATGTTGTTATGTTTGTTATGTTTAAATATTTCATGGCCGACTAAAATATTAGATATACAGAAAATAATTTATATATAAATAATTATAAGTATTTGTGGACAAGAACTGAATATATTTGTATAAAAAGCCATGATAAATTAATATTTAATTGTGTAACTATATTTCGACGGCTGCATTATATTTGAACAGCTTAATGGCCATCTGAGCAAAGAGCAGACCGTGACTGGAGCGCCTCAGTCCCCTCGACCACCGCGGCCGGCTAGTCTCTCGTGAAAAGTGGTAAACTATGAACTGTAGTAGGGCTGTGGAACTGTGATAAATCAGCAATCGTGTACACATGTGATTACAAACTGTGTCTTATAACAAATACTGTAAGCGCGGATTAATTTGGAACTTCACTAATTTACGAGTGATAATTTGGAACTTCTACTCTCAAGTGCGTGTGATACTTCGTCAGTGAATCACTTCTTTACCTTAGAATAAATTTTCTTGATTATTATAAGTATGATTTATTTTTGTTTAGATATATTTTACGTCATCATATGCAGATTGATAGACTGGCTAAACTACAGAGTAATTATTGATCTTATTTTAACAAATTGGGTAGCTGTCTGGGTCATAGATGCTGACATACTCACCCCTATGAAAAGAGATGACGAGTCATAACCTTTTTACTACCCTGAATTACGTATTGCGCAATTCTTATTGGTGAGTACCGATAAGAAGTTCGCAATGCGGTCGTTCATTATCCTGCTGAAATGTAGAGTTTCGCTGGGATCGAATGAAGGTAGAGCCATGGGTCGTAACACATCTGAAATGTAAGGGCCATTGTTCAAAGTGCCGTCGATGCGAACAAGAGATGACCGACACGTGTAACCAATAGCACCACATACCATCACGCCTGGTGATATGCCAGTATGGCGATGACGAATGTCATGTGCGTTCACCGCGTTGTCACCAAACACGAATGCGACCATCATGATGTAGTAAACAGAACCTGGATTCATCCGAAAAAATTACGTTTTGCCATTCGTACACCCAGATTCGTCATTGCGTACACCATTGCAAGCACTCCTGTCTATGATGCAACGTCAAGAGTAACCGCAGCCATGGTCTCCGAGCTGATAGTCCATGCTGCTGCAGACGTCGTCGAACTGTTCGTGCAGAAGGTTGTTGTCTTGCAAACGTCCCCATCTGTTGACTCAGGGATCGAGACGTGGTTGCATGATCCGTTACAGCCATGCGGATAAGATGCCTGTCATCTCGACTTCTAGTGATATGAGGCCTTTGGGATCCAGCACGGCGTTCCGTTTTGTCCTCCTGAAACCACCGATTCCATATTCTGCTAACAGTCACTGGATCGCGACCAACGCGAGCAGCAATGTCGCGATACGATAAACCGGAATCGCGATAGGTTGCAATTCGACCTTTATCAAAGTCGGAAACATGATGGTAAGCATTTCTCCTCTTTACACGAGACATCACATCAACGTTTCAGCAGGCAACGCCGGTCAACTGCTGTTTGTGTATGATTTATCGGTTGGAAACTTTCCTCATGTCAGCACATTGTAGGTGTCGCCCCCGGCGCCAACCTTGTGTGAATACTCTGAAAAGCTAATCATTTGCATATCACAGCATCTTCTTCCTGTCGGTTAAATTTCGCGTCTGTAGCACGTCATCTTCGTGGTGTAGCAATTTTAATGGCCATGAGTATAGCTATCGAAAATTTACATACAACTAGTACAAAAAACAATCATCAATTGTAATACTCGAAGGGTAAGAAACGGAATTAGCGTTGTAGCCTTCCCAACGTTTTTCATTCTGCACACAGATCGAGAGGTGAAGGAAAGCAAGCGATAGTGTGGTACTACGAATTTTGTCGGTGGCAAAGTAATTCTATGTAACACAGCAAAGGACCTGGAAGAGCTATTGGACCCAGTGAACGGTGACTTGAAAGAGTGTATAAGGGAGTGATGAAAGAATCAGATTAATTAACGAGACAGTAAAATAGTGTCTGAGTTTTATTATTTGGGCAGTAATGTAACTTATGATGGAAGAGCTGGGAAGATATACAAGGCATAATAGCACTAGAAAGAAAAGCATTTCTCAAGGAGAAAAATTAATATTAATTTAAGTTATTTTAAATGTGTTTATTTCCGTCAACAGTTGCCATATAATTGTTTAATAACATGTTTCGATCACTTGTATCATCTTGTATCACTTGTATCAGTTCTAGATCTGAAGATGATCCAAGTGATCGAAACATGTCATAAAACAATTATATGGCAACTGTTGACGGAAATAAACACATTTGAAATAACACAGCGCAGTTTCGGACACACTCTAGTCCATCAGGTCGACTATAATATTGTCACGTTGCAATGGAAGTAGGCTTGACTTCGAAGGCAACAAAACACAGCACTTATACTGAAAGCACGTTTATTACGAACTCAACATACACGCAGCACTGACTGCCTCTCAGGAGAAGTGCTCTGCTATTTATACATAGACAGAATTTACCAGAAATTAGAAGAACAGTTAATATAAGAAACAAGTAGAATTTACAAGTGAACATAAGAAAGATGTAGAACCTTCTGGAATTGTAAATTACATAGACTATACAAACATTTGAACATTTGATGCTCGCTCGGTCTAATAGTCCCGGCTGCCATGCACTATTGTAATTCTTCTCTCACTATTTGTCGTATGAGAGAAGCCAAGTCCTGCTGGTCTTCCACAACGGCCATAGGGACTACATTTGGGAGTCTGTCATACTTCTTGCGTCCAACCCTCCTTTGTTGCATCTCTTCAATACGCTGGCACCATTTGATGAACTCTTCTGTCATAGCGACGTCTTTTATCAGAAGAGCTTGGCACATATCTTCTGCAATTCCCTTCATCAGGTGCGTGATTTTGTCCGCCTCAGTCATCTTCGGATTGACTACGTTACACAGGGCCAAAACATTCTGTATGTACGATTGTGTCGGCTCACCATGTCGTTGGGTCCGGTTCTTCAGTTATTCTTCCGGCGAGCGGATTTGTCGCTGGCGGTCTCCAAACGTCTTCTTCAGTTCCTCCTGGAACGTCTCCCAGTCATTCAACTTGTCTTCGTTGTTCTCGAACCATTGCTGGGCTGTTCCATCCAGATAGAAGTAGACGTTGGCCAAGCACATCGTATGATCCCACCTGTTGTACTTGGCGACTCGCTCGAACCCTTTTAGCCATTTGTTTGGGTCCTGTCCAGCGTCTCCAGAGAACACCGACGGGTGCCTGATGTGTAGCTGGCTTACTGCTGGTTTCGTTTCCATAGTTCGTCTGATGATACGGACTCTAGGAAGGACGTACTCGGTGTATCCCTTGTATTCCGGTTCCAGTCCGTGTAAGTGACGGCTTTTACGTTGCCTAATCGGAGCCACGGTGATGCAGCTGTTGCACAGTGTACCCGGCGCCTCCACCAAACAATGTCACGTTGCAATGGAAGTAGGCTTGACTTCGAAGGCAACAAAACACAGCACTTATACTGAAAGCACGTTTATTACGAACTCAACATACACGCAGCACTGACTGCCTCTCAGGCAGAGTGCTCTGCTATTTATACCCAGACAGAATTTACCAGAAATTAGAAGAACAGTTAACATAAGAAACAAGTAGAATTTACAAGTGAACATAAGAAAGATGTAGAACCTTCTGGAATTGTAAATTACAAAGAAATTTTTTGCCGGTGGGCGGGATTGAACCGCCGACCTTCCGCTCTGCTGTCCGTGACGCTATCCTCTGCGCCACGCCGGCAGTTGGTGTTCGTGGTCTCTCGCGGCAATATTAAGTGTTAGAAAGACTTTTCTGAAGACATATGTGGGGAATGTTGTTTGTATTGGAGTAAATCATGGACGATTAGCAGACAAGAAGTGTATAGGAGTGTTTGAAATGTGTTGTAATGAAGAATGCTGATGGTTAGATTACGTGTCTGATGAGGACATACAGAAAGAAGTTGGGGTAATGAGAAGTTTGCGGCAAAACTTGACAAAAAGAAGGGATCAATATATTGGACACAAAAGGTGACACCATGTATTCGCCAGTATAGTATTAGAGGGAAGTGTGTGGTTGATGAGAACGGATGTGGGAACGTCCGAGGGGGATGGGGGGAGAGGGGGGAGAGACATAGGCCAAGAGGCAAGTACAGTAATGAGGTTCAAATGCATGTGGATTGCAGTTCTTATTCGGAGAACGAGCGGCTTGCAGAAAATAGGGTAATATGGTTGCTTCATCAAACAAGTCTTCAGACTGAAAACCACAACTTTCGTCGTATGATGTTGTGATTTCTCATTAGGTAAAAGTCTATTAGTGAAAAATATTTTTAAATTTCATAACTTTTATTTCCTTTGTTTTGTTACGAATGCTCTTAATCAATAATTTATTAGTAATTACTTCAGCCAGACATATCCTTAGTGCACAAAAATAAGGAATAAATCATAAAAACGAATGAATTTTTCAGATTTACAGTATACTGATTGTCAGTGGTTCCAGTCGGCTTGCCGGCCGCGGTGGCCGAGGAGACTGAGGCGCTTCAGTCACGGTTTGCACGGCCACTACGGTCGGGGGTTCGAATCCCCCCTCGGGCATGGATATTTGTGCCGTCCTTAGTATAAGGTAGTAGATAAGTAGTTTGTAAGTTTAGAGACTGATGACTCCGTAGTTAAGTCCCATAAGATTTAAAAACATTTGAACATTTCCAGTCGGCTTGGCGCACTGACGTTTTATCAGTATGTTTCAGCGAGGAAGCAGTTACAATCGTAGGACAGGTAATGAAAGTCGCATCAACGACCAGATTAGCAGATACCAATCTTCAGTCAATAGCTGTATGCGTACAGGTAATTATTGTCTCATGTCGCTTTAGATTTACAGCTTCTTATTTTCTCTACGTCTGGCCATTCAAAGTTCTTCACAGGAAAACACAATGGCATGCAGTTCCTTTCTGTGACGCACAACCAGCAATTGGGTACTAATGCCCTCCTGTTAGTTCCACAGAATTTTATTTTAAGAATGTGCGCCAGGAACGAAATCCGTAGAACAATTACTTTTATGTTCACGTTCAACCACTCGATGGGCCTTTGATTAGCCGTTGAAAGAAATCCTTTGCCAAGTTTTGAGCAAGCTTCACAAAAGCTTTTGTCAGATATTTATGACATGCTAAACAGCTCCTTTGACACTGTGCTCTGGTCATTATTTCTTTTGAGTACAGTTCTGCTTTGCAACTTGCTTTTTTCTCAAGGACTTTAAGTGCCACCCCGTCAAAAGCAGGTAGTCCCTGTGCTACGGCCGTCCTCGTTTTTGACGTCAATTTACTGTGTGGAGTGCTGATTTGGAACGCATATATCAGTATTTCTACAGAAAGAACTTTATATTCTCTTCTGGTGGGATATTTATTTTATTTCCTTCCTCTTCCAAAATGTACACCCATTAAAATAAATCTTCTTTCTAATGCGGAGCTACGTAGCACTGTGTATATGCATTAAAATATTACTGTCCTTCAGGTTATGACCGGCTAAGAACTAATTAAATATTAAATTGAGAGCAGCTTATGATGTCTTTTCATAATTCTTATAATGAGCACAGTTTTGGTTTCTGGACATGGCTCCTTTTAAAGTAATGCTTCTTCCAATGTTCGTTACTTTTGTAGTGCGTTATACCGCCGTTAAACGTTTGTTGTGTTAACTCTTTCTTCTTTACCGAGATGTCTACGGTGTCATATGTCAGTACAATCTTTAAAATTTGTAATACGTACGTGTTGTGATCATACCATAAATTTAGCTAGTTGTGGCTATCACTGTAGACTATCTAAAGATGTCCCACGAAAATGAAACGCCAAATAAAAAAGATATTTCCTGCAACGAAGATTGTTCATTCTAAATAGTATGCAAACAGTTGTACTAAGTAGCCTCATGCAGTGGAAGATATTTAAATGTCAGTTTAAATTCTTATTTCTCATTTGAGGCCCATCGTGTTATACTTTTTTTATTGTTTCAGCTTAATTATCTAATTTGCAATAGAGTCTTTAGTCGCGTATATCGCCAAATGTCAGCAAGACACAGAGGCCCCATAGCGACCTGGCCATAACTGTAAGTGAATAACGAAACTATTTTCCGATTTTTACCGTAGACTTGCGACTACAGGTAAGCTCCTTGTTTCAGAACTAAGAAACCGAAAAAAAATTACTCAAACACTGAAAAAGCTGCCTGTAGGCTTCATAAGGGCTTTCATTGGTTGGTGCACTCTTAGCGACACAGAGCAAATGTCTATGTCTTGTGGTTGACTTGTGCCGACAGTTCCCGACCTTAGAGTAAGTTCCGTAGATGGAAATTTGGACAATTTGTCCTCCTGTTATGTCAAGGAATAGATTCACATCACATTGCGACAACAGAGTCACAGCTTATTCGTGTAGCAATCAGGTCACCAGCGTTATAGTGGCCC
Source organism: Locusta migratoria (assembly GCA_026315105.1). Classification (NCBI taxonomy): domain Eukaryota; kingdom Metazoa; phylum Arthropoda; class Insecta; order Orthoptera; family Acrididae; genus Locusta; species Locusta migratoria. The sequence goes on from CM048746.1 coordinate 146,343,583, forward strand.
TGTGCCAACAGTATTACGACTCTTTTCTCCGGCCGGGCGGATTCAGGCGCTATGCTACGATGAGCAGGGCCCTTCCCCGTCAGGGGTTCGAATCCCCTGTCAGGCATGGATGTTTGTGCCGTCTTTACTATAAGCTAGTTCATAAGTAGTTTGTAAGTTTAGGCACTGATGATCCCGCAGTTGGTTCCCATAAGTTTAACAAACATTTGAACTCTTCTCTGCATACCGGGCGGAGTATATGTGGAGTATATGCAGCCAATACTGCATCAGCAGGTAGTCAGTGATGTAATCGCTTCCGATCGGCCACGGTCTGACCTGATTACACGAACCTCTTGCATTAACTGTGAGCTACATTTTAACTTCATTTAGACAAAAGAAAACGAATAGTACAAAGAAGAAAGTTGGTAAAACTAGAATGAAACTTCACTCTGCAGCGGAGTGTGCGCTGATATGAAACAATTTTAGTCTGCCAGGAAGTTTCATTTGGTAAAACTAGTTTATCGAGAAATATGACGCTCGCCTTCAACAATTTTATAGGAAACGATGAGAAAACAAATAAGATTGAAAATAAACAAACAAACTACGAACGAAAAGAAAATTCCTCAAAATTCAGATGCTCACCTTCGCAATGTTCAGATGCAGGCGATGAGGATTACGTTGATTCAAGAGGGTACTGATATCTCTGAAGATGACGTTGAAATTAAATGCCTTTATCGTAGAAAGGCCCGTAACTGCTTAAAAAATGAGTCTATTGCGAGAAAAAGCTTCAAAATCTTGTATTTATTTACAAACACTTAATGAAGATGCCGGAAAATCGAATAAAAAAAATAAGTAATGGACACATGTCAGCTTATTTTCTATTATTTATTTTTATGACTGCTTCCGTAAGTTTCTTTTAATTCTTGCGACTTTATGTCCCTATTTTATGGTCGAACTTACTCATATGATAATATAGAGCCAGTTTCAATTATTTTTATTATAATTGCTTATAATAATTTAATATATTTTAGTCTTAGTTTTTGTATACTTATTAAAATTATATTTAATTGACTGTGGAAGTATGAAAATAATATTAAAGTTTTCAAATAATTATGAACATATTTTGATACTTTGGCTATCTCATCTTAATTTCCCTGTCACTTTTCCATGTCGCTTTTTGTAGTAACACTGTTTTACCTAAATATTCGTTTCTTCTTTGTGTTAAGGTGCTTTAGGTTATCATTTCCAATAATTTGTTCTCCATTTTCCCTGTCTCGTTATCTTTCAATTTCCTGATACATGGCCTGATATTTTTCAATCGATTAATCACACACATACACATGCTATTAGAAACACAGTGGACTGTAGTGTAAGTCACTTAGACGCAGTGTTTCTTCAAATATCAAGAACATCCATAAACTTTGCGTCATTACTGCGTTGATTCTGACAAATATTTATAAATATTGTAACTAGATGAAATCGTATACATCCCAGAATTTTAGTTTGTTTAGTCAACAGATTAGCAGAAACGACGCCGTTAATTACTAATCAGTGGAAGCGATAGACTAGCAAAAATAACTAATCAACAAATAAAATAACAACCGGCGAGTGATGTAAAGGAAAAGAAAAATGTTGGACACTAAAATGTGAGAACAATTTGTGACTCTGAAATATGGCCGATAACAGTTCAACAGTCCAATATGCAATCAGTGCCATGAAAACACAGTCACCAGGTCCAGAGTCAGTTAATATACAATTGGTTAAAGCAATACCGTTGAAACTCTTTGCGATATTGACAGTGATTTTTGACAAATGTCTCAGAGTTGACAAACCTCCAAAGGAGTGGAAAAAGACCATAAATACGTCAATATTCAAGAACGAAAATAGTATCAAATGTAAAAGCTATAGAGGTATTACTTAAATGCCATCCATGGCGAGAGTCTATGGCCATATCCTAAAGAAAGAGGATTGTGGCGAAAAAATCGCACTGACGTGTCGTACTTTAGATTTGCCTGTAGTTTTGTTACTTTTTGCAAACATTTCGGACAAAAATAATAAAAATATAAATAATAAAACATGACGAACGATACGATTACGACTCTACTATTGTGATAATATATATGCACCCAACACATAATATTCTCTCTGGCCGTATTTTAACAAACAGACAAAATTATTTGAAATTTGAGTTTAGCTCTGACATACATACTCTTTTTTGAAGTTTTACCTCTTTAAACTATTATTTTAATATCTCTCCCACATTTTGATCACCTTTGTCTGTTAAATAGTATCACCTGTCTTGCCTTCGTAGTTTGCTCTAAGTTTATTTTCTTTGTCTGTACTCGTTCCGAATGACCATTTCCAGGAAGGAAAGTAGCGTACTTTTCGCGTTCAGACGAGTGACTATATCGTGGAAGGAACACGGCGTACATTTGGCGTTCGGAAATCAGTCACGTTGTGAGATTACCGCCCAATAGAAACACTGGTAATTAATATCATTTGATAATTAAACAGTATGAAGTTCACTGCAAACATTGACAATGCCAATGCACTAAATGTTACACAATTTTAATCTTATTAATTATGGTAGCAATGTATGTACACAGTTGGGTGACAACATTTATAGTTAGGCCATAGGTAGAAATTCTCCACGTTGAGATTTGCTGTGTGCTTGTAGCTGACGGGAGGCCAGCGAGCAGGCCGACGTTGGTGGCTTGTTTTACAGTTCGTTTCCGGTGAGGGGAGAGAGGGACAATGGCGAGTGCCAGGCACAGTGCAGTGCACAAATATTGTAATACTACTGGCCTTTGAAGTAATACGATGCAGTTAGGAACCTTTAAGGCCCTCATTACAAAATAGCCTGTTGATAAATAAACAATACATTAGCTGATATAGTCACATCTAACGTAATATGTTTAATTGACAATGAAAAGTAATAAATTACCAACGAAGACAAGACAGTTACACAACTAGCATGGCAATGTTTGTTTATAAAAATAATATATTAACTATTTCCCATTTTACTTTCAATTAATCTTTTATATTTTATCTTAGAGTATTCAGTTACATCACTTATCTGTGGTATAAGAAATTGCACAATTATAATAAACAGTACAAAGGATGTTTATACTAATATAAAAACGTAAGAAAATATTTGTTTAATGTGTAGTGTAATTATTTTGATTTTAAGTAAAGTTTTAGAAATGTATTGGCTGAGCGCTGTACGTTGGCAAATCGGTTAGAACAGTTCACATGCGGAAGTTGATGACGTAGGGGAAAAAACCCCGGCAGTTGAGCTTCTGGCGCACGTGCGCGAGGGCAGGAAGTGAGGACTCCAGAGCACGTGGTGTGGGTGGCCGGGCGGCGTCACTCTGCATCAGTCGCCATGTGGATCTCGAGGTGGTGACTTGAGATTTGTCTGTGGCAATCGCCACGTGTGGTTGCTCGTCGTAGACTGCACCAAGTTAAATCGAGTGCTACTGTGTGTTTGTGAATATTTAGCCGGTGGAACAAGGTGTGCATCGCATTGAATTAAAGTGACTGTGATTTGTTAATGTAACACGTGTCGTCGCATAGGCATGAACATAAACGGTGTTTGAGACAGCCACGTGGTGTGAAAACAATTCGCGACAAATATTCATTTTGTCTGGGGGCTCTCGAGCTATAACTTTATTTGATAAATGTGCCGACGTACAGACGTATCAGCCACAGGGTTCAAGTATTGTGAAATAAACAATTTTCACGTGTTTTCAAAAATAGTAGTTACTACACTCTTTTCTCTCATGAACTTGAATTTATTATGAATTTGTCCTGTTAATCATATGCAGGGAAGGAAAGCTGCGAACGTGTGATATCATCCCCTAGAAAACGAGTCAAACAGTCGCAATAACAGTTCCAGTGTTTTTGCATGTTTAGGAATTTGGTTTGCATCTGGTGGTTGTGAGTTTCAAAAATTAAACTTTCTCTAATTTAAACTCTCACCCCGACCTTCACCCTCGCAACGTGAAGTCTTCACTCGAAACCTTGCCCGAAACTCTGTTTTGCATACGCCATATTCATTTCTGTATATGATGATTTTCTTATTATAATTCAAGCGTTGTCATTTCAAACCAATGGCGCAATGAAAATTATCAAAAACACGTCGTTCTTAGTACAATGAATTATAACCTAATGTCTAAATGAAACAAAACGCAACAATGCCCTCCAAGGACCGATAAAACCGAAGAATTAATGAAAAGAGAGAAAAAAGAGGCCTCAACGCCACCTGTAATAAAAAAAATTGAGCAAAATTCTCAACGAACAACCGAGGACGAACATGAACAAACGACCGCTAAGCATCGATCTACCAGAAGAACGAAAAAATATAACTAAATAAAAAATAAAAACAAAAACCCACCACTGGCATTATTAAATCTTGTTTCCTAAAAGGTTTTCGCACACTCTTGTTAACTGAACACAACTATATTCTGCAAGATTCTGAGTTGTTCAAAAGTAACAAAGCTTTTTCTGAAAAGTGCATTTGTTCTATTTTGTAAACATATCTTGAAATATATACTAACGGATTGCAAACGTAGACTTCTTTATCACATGTACACAAACTGGAGAGATACTGTTAGAATGACTGCAGTAAATGACGTAATGATAACAGTAACTTCGTGTATAGATTAAGTTCAAATGTTTGTTAAGATTATGGTAGTTAACTGTGGGGTCATCAGTGCCTAAACTTACAAACTACTTATAAACTATCTTATACTACAGACAGCACAAACATTCATGCCCGAGGGAGGATTCTAACCCCCGACGGGGAAAGGCCTTGCGCATCACAGCATAGTGCATCAACGCGCTCGGCCACTCCGCCGTGGCATAGATTAAGTACTAGAAATTTGTGGAATTCGGTATTGCCACACATATTCCATTTGTTACTTTTGCTGTAAAAGCAAACGTAGTCACGGTTTTAAACAGAATAATTGCTCTATATTTTAGCGCAGAACAAAGTAACATGATCAAAGTAATGCCTGAACTACACAAAAGGAAATACAATCTAAAAGCGCCCATAGCAGCCATGGCAAAGACAAACATTTCCGTAGATACATTGATTCTAATTAATGAGTTTCAACACATTCCATTAATAGTGAATAACTGCTTGGAAAAAAATAAGCAGGTAATTTGTTGAACGTATATACTTCCCTATCCGATTCATTAAGGAAGACAGTTACCACAGAATTCTAGGGCTGCATTTACATATGAAACTACCAGTATCTGCACGTTGTTTATAATATTCATTATCACAGTATCCTCCCCGTTGTTGTGCAAATGCTTCAGAAGACCAGTGTTTAATTCGTTGCTACGTTTTTCACAGCATGATCACGACATAGAAAAAACTCACATTTTACATCTGCACAACTCTAAACGTTCATTAATAAGAGTGCCGAAAACCCTTTTAGGAGACAAGGCAAAAAAATGGTATCGGACGGTTTCGAAATACCGACCACATGCATCAGAAAGTAGCACTATTGCTGGCAGTTGCTAACAGCTAAAATGACATTTTTAGGCGCTAGATTATAATTTATTGTGCTTTGAACGACGTGCTTATGTTGATTCTTCAGTACTCCACTGCTTTGAAATGACAATGCGTAAGTTATAATAAGAAAATCATAAAATTAGGAAGCAAGATAGCGTTTGCCACAGAGACTGCTTGGCGATGAATGTCACGTGACTTTTCCGTACACCTGGCTTAAGTAAAATCAAGAGACGGTGTCAAATCGCCGTTATTTTTGCAATTACCTCTGTAACGGTGCGAGTTATGAAAAGAACACAAGAGAGTTGTAAGGAAGTTTCTACAAATTCGGTTATTCAATTTTCATGTCAGATGAATGGTTTGTTTGCAATTAAAATTACGTTACAACTGTAACTAACGTATTTTTTATTCCAAAAATTTGAAAAAGGGAAGTTCTGGTCTTTGGCGGTCAACAATTATGTCTGTAAAATTTGGTGTTGATCGGTTGAACGGTTCGACCTAAAAAGTGGGAACACATTACGAATAGACAGTTATTTTTGCAAATATCTCTGAAACGATGCAAGATATGAAAAAAACATAACAGGGCAAATTTGTTGAGAATTTTCTTCTCTAAAAATTTGTTTATTCCATTTTCGTGTCAGATGTACGGTAAATCCGTTGTTTTCATTTCAATTTCGAGCTGTCAAAAGGCGATAGTGAAGACCCACTTTTAGTGTTACTACCGTAACCTAAACTGGGCCAATAACAGAAAATGAAGAAGAAAATGGATTCAGATCCGATCGCTCCTGCACTGGCGCTCAGAAACCTTGTGCATCAAAGAACAACAAGAGACTTGTTAACCACCTTGCTTTTGTAGAGCTCCAAAAAGCTGATGAAACAGTTCTACAAACAAGTTGGGGAGAAGGCTGATTAATAATGGCGTGTCACCGAGCTGTCACAGCTTCCAGACAGTTTCAAAAATGTTTGTATAGGTTATGGGACTTAACTACGGGGTCATCAGTCCCTAAACTTACAAACTACTTATGAACTAATTTATACTAAAGATAACACAAACATCCAAGCCCGAGGGAGGATTCTAACCTCTGACGCGGAAGGACGCGAAATCCGCAACTTGGCACTCCAGACCGCTCAGCTACTCCCGCGAGGCGTTGTAAACGGTTGAAGTACCGATGATATTCAATATATAAAAATGATTATTTGTGTGTTCGTATTTTATACGCGGCCGTATCATTCAAACGATTCTGATGAAGCTTTGTCAACATATTTCTTGCACTTTCGCGATGGTCATAGGCACCATTAAATTACTGTACGACAAACAATTCAGGATATGTGGCGTAATAAACACTGAACTGTGTGAAAAAGTGCTGCATCATGTAGCGTCTGCTTCTAAACCACTGAGCCGATTTCAACTATATTTGGTACACAAATTCCTTCCAAGAGGTAAGAACTGACTTATGGGTAAGAACTGCTTATGACATATAGTTCAGGAGATATGGCGTCATAAATAATTATATGGTTGAAAACCTTTGACATCATACGAATAAGGACACTTTATTCATCCTAAAATCTTCATGACAATTTGGACACTTGACTTTCAAAACAAGAGAAAGGTGACTGTTACATATCATTTAGGATCGTGCATGATCGAAGATACTTTACATATGGACTTCGGCAGATTCTATAGTTGTATTCCGATCCTGATGAAATTTTTAATTCAGTTTATCGGTGCAGTATTAATATATTCAGATTACCTACAGTCAATTCAGTTAATTAACGTGACCAGACAGTTAATTTTTACATTTCGGCGAAGTTTCGAATGAAATTAAATTTCTGAAAATTCTAGCAGCTCTCTCTGGAAGTTACGTTACATTTTTCAGGGTGATAATCATCAAAGAAACATTTCAAACATAAATGTTGATCCCACCATGTGAATTTTATGTAAGCAATCTAAAATATGCAAATTTTTTCTTCGCTGGAAATCGTACTTCATTCACATTTTTTTTTTAAAGTCCCGCGAGGCGTGCTACAGGTAGCCGAAGCCGGCGCGGTTGGCTCAGAGCGCTTTCCGCTCTCTGGAATAAAAAATCTAAGCCAAAAACTCATCGATGAGCACGCAACAAAACCATCCAGCGTCCAAATGGAACCGATGTACGAGAGGAACAAATTGTTGACATCTGGCCCAAAGCAGGAAACCCAGATTGCAATCCTGGCACGTATTCACTGGTCACCGTCGAATTATTTCAATGCCCTATGCAGCCAACCAAGCCATCCATTCCCTCTCCTTTATACCCCTACAATGTACACTAACAACAGGCTCATTCTAATTGTGCGAATATAAGCAATGAGAATCGTTTTGAAACTGCCTTTACTGAGTATGCGACTCTTCGAAGAGTCGCAAATCCTGTGGTAACTCGAACGCCTGTTTTGCATGTTTCATGGTTAGGCTACTAGTAGCACCAGTTGACACCTCTGCTCTCTCTCCGTTGGTGAAAAGCTTATGATTTAAGCAACGAAGCCGTGGCGGATTAGCCGAGGGCGCTGGGGCACCGTGCTGCGGTGCGCGTGGCGTTCGCCGTCGGCGGTTCGAGTCCCCCTCGGGTATGGGTCTGTGTTGTCCTTAGGTTCGTTTAACTAAGTTTAAGTAGTTTGTAAGCTACGGACTAATAACCCAACAGTTGATTCCGATAGATTTATAAACAACGAAACACTGTACCAGCACTATGCGTTTTTAGAATTTATTGCATTGTCAAGTGTAAATATTTACCTATCACGTCACGTATGTGGTGTTCTGCTTACAATGTTCTGTGCTGTGTCATCTTCTTCAGGCTGTGAGATAGTGTGCCTCCTCCATTAGGCAGAAAACAACACACACTTAAATTTGCAAAACAATAGTAGCGATGGTTTGCGTGAGTGTGTCGCTTACGCATAATGGAGGAGGCACGCTACTTCATAAGACTGAGTTGAGAAATATGCGAAAGAGAAACTACAACACACAAAATACTTCTGTAACCATTTGCTCTTGACATTGAGAAGTTCTTAAAATGCATGAAGACATATTTAACTCGTGCAGCATTCCATTATTTGAAATAATGGATTTCCAAAAACGACAAATATAATGAATGAAATTAAGTGAAAATATTAAATAAATCTGAATACTTCCACACCAGTTTCGTCTTTAAAATCCTGTTTTACATTGCATATTTTGATTACATGAATATGACAGGTTTAATAAGAGTCTCTCACTTATTTGGTTTCATACATTTTTTCTTCTGATTGGTACTCATTATCTGATATTTGTCAGTTTTGTCGTCAATGCCCAAATATAACCAATGCTGAACATGGTCTGATCTTACGAAAAATTAAAAATTATAATTCTTGTATTTGTGGAGATGTATATCCTGTGTATATCCAGTGGAGATACGTATGCCTGGTGCAATTGGTATCACGTATGTTAACGAACAAATAACTGTTACGAGGCAATGGAAATGAATATAAAAGCCATTCGAATTTAAAACGACACAGTTAATGAGAATTACATTGCCACCTACTGAATTTTTCATTGCATGGAGCAGGCTTTTTATCGCAGGTAAATCACTGGTAGTGCAGTTATAATTCTGAACAAAACATTTGGCAAATGTTTCATGTTAGTGTATATGTCAGTTGTTTCGTAAGTGGGTATTAAGTTGCACATTTACACATCCACACTTTGTAGCATATAGTTTCGTGAGGTGGTGAATCTGGTATTCACCTTAATTCCACAAATATCTGTGTAACAGTAGATCATGCATTTTTCTACCTCTGGCACCTTCCTTCTAAAGTGAAGCAAGTGAAAGTGTGTATGTCATTTACAGGACCGCGAATTATTGGATTTTGCAATCCGTTTCTTGGTTGGCAAATAGAAATTTTATTTAATTTTGAAATTTTCCTCTTATTTCTGCAGAAAATTCCTCAAGGGAAATAAATTATAGTAGGATGTATTAAATTTTCATCAGGTTGCGATACACTCTCGTATTAACAATAGCCGGAATTTAGCCCTTTACTTCTTCAACGAATAACCAACGAAATAAAGGGCTTTGCTTATGTGCGGGATTAACTCTTAAGATCAGGATTATTAAACGTTTGGAAGTCAACTGAAATAAAATTCTCTTTCAGGCTAGCCTACATTCTCTCAAAAGACCGCAACTTAAAATTCCAATGTTTGTAGAGTCTTCTGTGACCAAACTGCAAGGGTCATCGGTCCCTAAGCTTACACAATAATTAAAGTAACTTACACTAAGCACAACACACACACACACACACACACACACACGACACGTAGGACTCGAACCTCGCGGTCCATTACTTAGCGCCTTAGCCGTCTATACTCGCACGGCAGGCCGCAAATCTAATAGGTTATTGCCAGTCATATTCAATCAGAATCGGGCGAAAGCAGAACTGCAACACATTACTGTACTTTCGACGGTCCTGACCGCAACTCGAATGAAGCAACTAACAAGTTTCATCTTTTTCTTTTTTTTTTTTTTCTTGAAACATTTATCAAAAACACATCAGCATTGTAGAAAATCTTACCATATTTTTAAATTTCAGTTAACGACGTATCAGCGTTCAAAGCTTTCAGGGTATCTAAATATGGACAATAATAAATATAACCATTTGTACGTCTACGATATGGTCGTCCTTCAGTTCGAAAAGTATGAATGTGCGAACAGCAGTGACGTTTTTATTCTTATTCCCCACAAATATTTGCCCGTCGAGGGCGTGGTTAGACAAGAACCTAATAGTACAGCTATTCTATGTGTTTTACAAAAGGTCGTATGGAACAATTATTTTTCCCTGGCGTGCTATTAGACCTCACACGTCTTTGCTTGTGTACATTAATATAGAATATAGCATTAAAGGATTATAAACAGTTTCAGTTGTAATTTTGACTTCAAAAATCTCTTGAAAAAGACTGTCCGTATAATACCTTTCCCTTGTTCCAAGCCGGCCGCGGTGGCCGAGGGGACTGAGGCGCTCCAGTCACGGTCTGCACGGCCACTTCGGTCGGGGGTTCGAATCCCCCCCTCGGGCATGGATATTTGTGCCGTCCTTAGTGTTAGCTAGTTCATAAGTAGTTTGTAAGTTTAGGGACTGATGACCCCGTAGTTAAGTCCCATAAGCTATACAAACATTTTGAACCTTGTTCAAATGTCACCGCACTGACTGTAACCGGATATCTTTCACGAATGTTTTCTCTATTGTTCTGGCCCATGTAGGCGAAATATTTTTGAAATTTAAAAGATTCATCTATTGCTTCTTCTCACATACTTTGAGCCAAGTCGGTGAGACGCACCCCGCGACTCTCCCTCCCTTGTAAGATTTTATATATAATTTACTTTTATAGGGCCGTTATCATCAATATTGCAGTCACACAAAATACTAGATTCTCTTATGGAAGTCGTTCAGAAGAGAGCGTAGCAGCAACGGCTATTGTACAAATCAGTCACGATACACAGCACAAGAAACAAACGAATATTTTTTGACCCTAATGAAATAACTACCTCAAGCGAAAGCATTGTTGGATTCCTTTTTGAAATTTGAACCAATCCTGACAGCCTTTGTATTCACGAAAATTTTTAACCTGTCAACGCCAGTTATCCAATATCTCCAAACTCCTACATAAGACTATCTTAAAGCTCAGATAAATTTGCGAGAACTCTTAGATAATTTTGAAGACATATTCAGAGCTGCATCTTCGTTTGATTCCAAACTTCAAACGTTAACAGAAGCCGAAAATATGGATGTCGACATACAGACCACGCTGCCATTACGAAGAATATCTAAAAAACCAAAACACGATGAGACATGCCAAGGCGAAGTGGGTTTGTTGTCAGCGTAACCAAAGAGACTTTACTGTATTGCTGTGTACAAAGTCATTATTAACACAACTTTAGGAAAAATAGAAACATAATTCAATTGTAACGAACATTTAATGAAGGATGTTGGTTGTTTGGACCCAAAAAATTTCAATTAAGAAAACTGGGATTCTTAATAATGCATTAAAGTCTCTCGCATCAATTGCAAATGTCAAAGGAATTGGAATCTTTTGCAAAAGGTTTTAATGAACTATCCAAAACTATTTCAGATGAACACAATCCATTAGGGAACAAGACTTGAACAGCTCAGATTCACAGAGTGAGGAAGATGACGATGAATTTTTAAGTTGTCTTACACCATACTGCAAAAGACGCACCGCGGCATAGTGGCCGTTCGCATTGAGGCGTGCCGGCCGCGATGGCCGAGGGGACTGTGGCGCTCCAGTCACGGTCTGCACGGCCACTACGGTCGGGGGTTCGAATCCCCCTTCCGGCATGGATATTTGTGCCGTCCTTAGTGTTAGCTAGATCATAAGTAGGTTGTAAGTTTAGGGACTGGTGACCCCGTAGTTAAGTGCCATAAGCTACACAAACATTTGAACATTGAGGCGTAATGTTCCGATGCGGGAGGCCGTTCCCCGTCGGGGGTTCGACTGTCCCCTCGGGCATGAATATTTGTGTTGTCTTTAGGATAAGTTAATTTACTTTGTAAGCTTTTATCTTCGTCCTTTTTTTATTATAGGACGTCATTTGTTTTTGTTTTCCCGAAGTGTGGCATACCACGTGCATGTAAACTTCTGTCGCAATATAATATGCACATCAGTACATACACCAGCATATATGTTGCCTATTGTGTAATTCTCAAAATTTCGGCCACGCAAGTGACTTGTGAAAGACGGTTTTCTGCACTGAAGCGCATCAAGATGAGACTTCGGTCTTTATGGGCCAAGAATTGTTAGTCATTAATTGCGTTAAACACAGAGTCGGATCTAATCATATATGACGATAATAACAGCTTCTACGACCAAGTTATTGACTGCTTAACAGAAACTTCTCGAAACTTCTTCTCATAAAAAAGAAAAAAAAGATTGGCTAGCTTCTTATTTGTTATATTATGTTAAATCGTAACTAAATCTACTAAATAGCAAAATGTATATAACTGTAAATGAATAATTTCTATTTTTATTACCACTCGATAATATCCCACCTACCCTCATCCCAGGCTTTTCCGAACCAGGGGCATCTTGTGGTGTGTTAACACGTTCGTTGTTCTTCACGCTGACGCTGAAACTCCTGGAGGGAACTGAATGAAATGTGGAATGAAGATAGCTTATTACCCAGAATTAATACACGAGAGACCTTTCATAAGCCTCCGTGGGTGCATAGTGGAGGGTACGTTACAACAAACATCCCAGTTGTTTGACTGGTCACCATGAAAGTCAGCACATAAATGTATTTTTTCATGAAGGAGATTTTTTTTTATAATCGGCAAGCCAGTGAATTTAGCACGGCGGAGGGTACCTTGCGACTTTGACACCGTTTGACCAGTGACCACTAAACGTGGCGCATGTGTTTGTTTTTATATACAGGAGGGAGAGGAATAGGTGGATGAGGAGACACACAGAAAGAGAAGGGAGTAAACACACAGAGAGGGTAGAGGAGGAGAATGAGAGATTGTGACAGAGAGGTGGAAGGAGATGATCAGAGGGAGGGAGGGGACGGAGGAAGGAACAGGTGAACAGAGTGAAGGGAATGGAGCAGATAACTAGTGGGAGACTGCACACCTCATATACATTTGTTCATCTGATTGCGATAAAACTTCAACTTACTTATTGCTTCTATGCGAAGGTTATGGACATGGTATTGTTAACTTACAGTAGGTGGCGCGCGTGTCGTACAGGCAAATGTGTTTGAAGGGCCAATGAAGTAGTGAGATGCTTGAATGTAACACAAACAAATAGATCAGCGTTTTATTGTCATACCCATTTCGATGCTGATAAATGTCTGTTACATCTAATCGTAATTTTCCAGTGCCAACAATAAATTTTTATTTTTTCAGTGAATCGACAAACGATATTTTGGTTACAGAAGCTAACACTTCCAAATTTCAAACGTTATTTGCACAATTATTTCTTCTGCAGCAGCAACGTGCCGGCTACCAGATAGTAAATAATAAATTGGTGAGGCCAGGGGAGCCATACAACAGCTAAATGGTAATCTCTGCAACAACAATGTAAACGCATAAGACAAAACATATCATCTACCATTCAGTTATTGAAATTATCACCACATACGGTGCATAGTTGTTAGAGCTAACAGAAAGGAAAAAAATAACGTCTACTGATAGTCGTGATGGATTTCTGGATGCGGAGTTGAGGATATTCCAGACTTGATTATGTTAGAAATCACGGGATCAGAGAGATTATGAAAGTGCAAATCACGATTCTAGACTGCTGTGGTCACTTACAACGTATGCCAGACACAAGATGGCCTAAACGAACATAGCAATGGACTCTACATCAAAGAGGAAAGCGTGACCTGCGAAATGCTAGAAAGAAAATGTCATCGAAGCAAAGGCGGCGAGAAGTCTTAATGAAGGAGGCTAGTCTCCAGATTCAATGTAGCTGGACCTTTATCTTGTTTCACACTATACCGAGAAAATGACAGATATTTTCATTTGCTAAATCTGACACTGACACCTCAATGTCTGACTTGCGTATCGCTGTGTCCCTACAAATGTTTCAAATGTTTGCATAGCTTATGGGACGTAACTACGGGGTCATCAGTCCCTAAACTTACAAACTACTTATGAACTAAGTAATACTAAGGACGGCACAAATATCCATGCCCGAGGGGGGATTCGAACCCCCGACCGTAGTGGCCGCGCAGACCGTGACTGGAGCGCCTCAGTCCCCTCGGCCACCGCGGCCGGCTGTGTCCCTACAGTTTACTTACAATACTTGTAACTGCCAGTACATTAAACAGTAGATGACTGCTTCCCCGGTTACCAAGTTTTCAGGTGTCTGACTAATAATGTCCGTTGTCTCGCTCGCATAAACCGTATTGTGTTATATTTCTTGTGTTGTTTGTGTGTGTGTGTGTGTGTGTGTGTGTGTGTGTGTGTGTGTGTGTGTGTGTGTGTGTGTGTGTGTGTCCCTATGCCCATTGCTCATCTGGCAACTGCAGACGAAGTGTACCTTAATCCTATCTTTTAAGTCCTTGTAGTGATATTCCCAAAGAAACATTCATCATCTTTAAAGAGTTTCTTTTCTAACCGTGAACTCAAATACCAGGTTTCCCAGATTTGGCTTTAAAAATATTTTCTTCTTCTCCTTTTACGTACGAGCCGCTGTGCGATACACTTATTTCAGCTGTTTCTCCTTTGTATTCTTCCATATTTCTCTCCCCACCTTTCAATGTTTCTTTATTCCTTCTTCACTTCAACTGGCCCCCGGTCTTCTCCTTGGATAGATTGAAGTTAGATAAGGTGGGGATTAGCGAAGTTGGGTAGCAGGATAAAGGGGGTTTCTGGTCAGGTGAGTATAGGGTTGTAAATACAAAATCCAGTTGGGAAAGGAAGAATGGAGGATTAGACCTAATAATGAATAAGGAAACAGTAATGCGAGTAAGTCACTATAAACAGCATAATGAACGTCTTATCGTAGCAAAGATACACAATGCCAACACCGACCACACTTGAACTCTGCCTATGATGAGAGTGAAAAAACATATGATGAGATAAAAGAAGTTTTTCAGACAGCTATGAGAGGGAAAACGTGATAGTGATGGCGACTGGAACTCCTTAGTAGGATAAGAAAGTGAAAAAAAAAAGATATTGGTAAATATGAACTAGGGTAAAGGAATGAAAGAGGAAGCCACCTTGTCAAAAATGTTCAAATGTTTGTAGAATCTATGGGACTTAACTACGGGGTCATCAGTCCCTAAACTTACAAACTACTTATGAACTACTTATAACTAAGGACGGCACAAATATCCATGCCCAAGGGGGGATTCGAACCACCGACCGTAGTGGCCGCGCAGACCGTGACTGGAGCGCCTCAGTCTCCTCGGCCACCGCGGCCGCCCCCCCCCCCCCCTTCTCGAACTTTGCACAGAGCAAAATGTAATCATCCCTAACACTTGGTTTAAGCATCATGCAAGAAGGTTGTATAATTGTAAGTGATAAGACACCGGAAGGTATCCAATTGACTTTATATTGGTAAGAACCGGGGTTTAAACAGCACGACCTAAAAAAAAATGTTTGTATAGTCTATGGGACTTAACTACGGGGTCATCAGTCCCTAAACTTACAAACTACCTATGAACTACTTACGAACTAGTACAGCACAAATATTCATGCCCGAGGGGGGATTCGAACCCCCGACCGTAGTGGCCATGCAGACCGTGACTGGAGCGCCTTAGTCCCTCGGTCACCGCGGCCGGCAGCACGACCTATCCAGAAACAAACTGTGGCCATACTTTATTGGTTATGAACTGTGTATTAAAACTTAAGAAACTGGAAAAGGTAGAGTATGGAGATGGAACCGGGATAAACTGAATGAACCAGAGGTTGTTGAGTGTTTCACAAGGAACACTATGCAAGAATTCTCCGGGAATGGGGAGAGTAATATAGCAGAATAACACTGGTTAGCTCAAGGTAGTGAAGGCCGCAGTGGATCATATAGGTAGAAGGAGAAGGCCTAACAGAAATCCTTGCATAACACAGATAATGAACTTAAAATGAAGTAACTGTATCAGGAAATAGGGAGTACAGACGGCTTAAAAATGAGGTTGACAGGAAGTGCACACTGGATAAACAGGAGTAACTACAGGACAAATGCAAGTCCGTGAAAGGAGGCATAAGTAGGGTAAAGGTAGATACCGTCTACAGTAAAATAAGAGACGTTAAGAGAAAAAAAAATATCTGCATGACTATCAAGAACTCAGATGGAAAATCAGTCCTAAGCTAAAAGACGAAAGCTGAAAGGTGGAAAAAGGAATGTACGGAGAGCCCATAAAATGGAAATGAACTTCAAGGCATTATTGTAGAAAAGAGGAAGATGAGATAGGAAACACGAAACTGAGAGACGAATTTTACAGGGCACTGAAAGATGAGACAATACAATGACCTTTGAGAAGATGATGTTCCCTCCCAACTGCTGACGTTGGAAGAGCCAGACATGAAGGAACTGTTCCACTTAGTGTACAAAATGTATAAGGTAAATACCCTCAGAATTCAAAAAAATATATATATAATAATTCCATTTCCAACGAAAGCAAGTCCACACAAGGGTGAAAAATAAATCCGACCTCGGGGAAGATTAATTTTGATTTAGGATATAGGAACGCGTGAGACAATACTCACATTTCAGAAAGTTATTAAGTGCTTCTCACAGTATATACAGTTTCATACAGTAAATGGCATGACACAATTCATAAAATAAGACTTTGAACATAAATCTGTAGTTAAGGTAGAATATTCAAAATTTTAAGGTGTTTGCATTGACAAGGGATTGAACTGAAAGAAACATATTGAAGATCTCCTGAAACGTTTCAGTTCAGCTACTGATGCTATCAGGGTCATTGCAAAATTTGGTGATATACATCTCAGTAAATTCGCTTACTATACTTATTTTCATTCACTGCTTTCATATGGGATCATATTCTGGATCAATTCAAAATTAAGTAAAAAAAGTATTCATTGCACAAAAATGTGTAATTAGAATAATTGCTGGAACCCACACAAGATCATTCTGCATACATTTATTTAGCGATCTACGGATCTTCACTGTAGCTTCATAATATATATATATATATATATATATATATATATATATATATATATATATATATATATATATATATATATATATATTCATTCATGAAAATTGTTATTAACAATCCGACCCGATTCAAAAGTAATAGCAGTTTGCATAGCTACAACACTAGGAGAAATGGTGATATTCACTATTCAAGATTAAATGTAACTTTGGCACAGAAAGGAGTGAATTATGCTGCCACAAAAGTCTTCGATCACTTACCAAGTTGTATCAACAGTCTGACAGGTAGGCAACTAGTATTTAAAAAGAAATTAAAGGAATTTCTGAATGGCAACTCCTCCTACAATGTAGATGAATTTTTACATAAAACTCTAAAAACAATTAAATTAAATTAAAATAAAATAAAAGTGTAAATAAAAAATCCTAAAAATATTGATTGCCATGTATAGACAACATTTACTATACTGACACGTTCCACATCATCACGAAATGTCGTATATATGATCTATGGCAAAAGCATTAATCTAACATTGTCGCGTTGCAATGGAAGCAGGCTTGACTTCGAAGGCAACTAAACACAGCACTTATACTGAAAGCACGTTTATTACGAACTCAACATATACGCAGCACTGACTGCCTCGCAGGCAGAGTGCTCTGCTATTTATACACAGACAAAATTTTTGCCGGTGGGCGGGATTGAACCGGAGACCTTCCGCTCCGCAGTCCGTGACGCTATCCCCTGCGTCACGCCGGCAGTTGGTGTTCGCCGTCTCTCGCGGCATTGCTCCCTCTCCTGGAGAAACAGCGACCCGCTGTTATGATCCCTGTGGAGCCAGCTGCAATGTCCTGGATCTTGACCGTGTCATGGGTCCTCTGTATGACAGTTCAAGAGAATCCTTCCCTTCTCCGCGATTATCGACGACAGACGTTCCTGTCGTGGCTTCATCACGAACATTACCGTCCTTAAAGTCCTTGAACAAGAAGCCATTGTCGTCTACCTGCTCTTCAGGATCGTAGTAAGGCTTCATGCGCAAGACGTGAACAATGTCTCTTCGTTATTGACGTTTTGACGAGGGCTCATAATCCTCTATTTCGTATATGACGTCTGACAGGCGGCGTATGACACGATACGGACCAAAGTATCGCTTCAATAACTTTTCTGACAGTCCAACCTTCCGTACAAGGGTAAAAATCCATACCAGATCTCCTGGGCTGTACACAACAGGTCGGTGCTTGTCGTTATACCGCTGACGGTCCTTCTCCTGGGCGTCCAGTGTCCGTATGCGAGCCAGCTGTATTGCTTCTTCGACCCTGGTGATGAGCTGTTTAACATAGTCATCCTGAGTGTCCTGAGTGTCGTCCGGTTGGAACGGGAACAGTGTATCCATTGTCGTCTCAGCTTCACGGCCATGGAGAAGAAAAAACGGAGTGAAGCCTGTGGTGTCTTGTCTTGCGGTATTGTAAGCAAATGTCACGACTGGCACAATTGTATCCCAATCCTTCTGCTCAACATCGACGTACATCGACAGCATGTCGGCTAACGTTTTGTAAAACGTTCCGTAAGACCATTTGTCTGAGGATGGTATGCAGTTGTCATTCTGTGGACAATGTTGCACCGTGACATTACCTCTGATACTAGTTTTGACTGGAATACTTTTCCACGATCAGATATCATGACACGTGGTGCTCCATGCTTCAAAATAATGTCTTCTACAAGGAATTTTGCGATCTCTGGAGCTTCTGCAGTCGGCACAGGTTCGGTGACAGCTTAGCGTGTGAGGTAGTCAGTGCAGACTATTATCCAACGGTTACCGGTTGTCGACTTCGGGAACCTCCCTAAAAGATCGATCCCAACTCGGTGGAATGGAGCTGCTGCAGGCGGAATCGTTACGAGATGTCCTGGAGGTAATTGTGGCACATGCTTCCGTCGCTGGCACTCTTTACAGTGACTCACATAGTGCTTGACAGATCGGTAGAGACCTTTCCAGTAATACCTGCGTCTGATTCTGTCTAGGGTCTTCACAAATCCCAGATGACCAATATATATTGGAGCAACATGGAAATATTTGAGAATAGCTGGCTGGAGATGAGCTGGAACAACAAGTAGCCATTTGTGGCCCAGTGGATCGTAGTTACTCTTGTACAATGTTCCGTTTATAAATTGGAACTCTCCATTGGTCGGTTCTCCTTTCTCCAAGGCCTCTATCATTTTTAATAGTGTTGGATCTTCCCTCTGTTCAGCCGTAACGTCATCTAATTCAGTGAGAGCTGAAATTTCATTAATGCTGTTGTGTTCCACTAATGGATTCCTCGAAAGGCAGTCGGCATCCTTGTGTTTACGCCCGTTCTTGAATACCACTGTGACATCGTACTCTTGGAGTCTTAGTGCCCATCTTGCTAGTCGACCTGATGGATCCTTCAAGCTAGTCAGCCAACACAAAGAATGATGGTCTGTCACGACGGTGAATGGTTTGCCGAATAAATACGGCCGGAACTTGTTGATAGCCCAGATAACCGCGAGACATTCTTTTTCAGTTGTAGAGTAGTTTATCTCGGACTTTGAGAGTACTCTTGACGCATAGGCTATCGCTTTTTCGGCACCTTCCTGAACTTGTACAAGCACTGCACCAATCCCATAGCCACTGGCGTCTGTGTGAAGTTCCGTTTCTGCATTCTCGTCGTACAAGGCTAGCACTGGTGCGGAAGTTAGAGGCTCTTTATGTGCTCGGAAAGCTCTTTCTTTTGTCTCATCCCAGCAAAATTTGGCGTCTCCCTGCAGAAGTTCTTGTAATGGACTTGCCTTGTTACAAAATCCTTTTATGAAACGTCGGTAGTATGAGCACAGCCCGAGAAAACTTCTCACATCACGAATGTGCTGAGGAGTTGGAAATTCTGTGACTGCCCTTACTTTATCTGGATCAGGACGGACACCATCTCCGTTGACTAGGTGCCCCAGGATTTTTATCTCTGTGGCGACGAAAAGGCACTTCTTTGGATTGAGGCGGAGACCTGCAGCCTGAACACACTTCAACACAGTTGACAGGCGACTCAAATGTTCTTCAAATGTTTTCGAGGAAACGACAATGTCATCTAAATAGCAGAGACACGTGGTCCACTTAAGGTGTCGAAGCAGGTTGTCCATCATGCGTTCGAATGTGGCTGGAGCATTACATAATCCAAATGGCATTACTTTAAATTCATAGAGGCCGTCAGGTGTAATAAAAGCCGTCTTCTCCCTGTCAGCTTCGTCAACCTCGATTTGCCAGTAACCTGTCTGCATGTCCATAGTTGAGAAGTATGTAGCTCCTTTCAAGCAGTCTAAGGTGTCATCAATACGCGGCAATGGGTAGACATCTTTCTTTGTGATACTGTTCTGCCGCCGATAGTCGACACAGAATCGCCACGTGCCACGTGCCACCGGAGACGACCAAGGACTCTCCGTAGGTTGAATAATGTCATCTCGCAACATCTTCTCCACTTCCTCCCGAATTATCCGTCTTTCAGCTGGCGACACTCTATACGAACGCTGGCTAATTGGCGGATGGTCCCCAGTATCGATACGGTGCTTTATCGTGGGCCGTTTCGTCTGACTCTTCCCCTGCTGAGGTGTGAATGCACCCGAAAATTGGCGTAGTATACCTAACACACGCTGGCGTTGTTCCTTGGTCAGTCCAGGCCCTATTGGCAGTTCCACGTTTGTTTCCTCCAGCGTGTTGTCTGTACTAATAGCAGGGCATGGGTCTTCATTGATGACGTTGAGCTCACCGTCCTGGATTGGTTCAGCTGTCCCGATACACATTCCCTTGGGGATTAGTTGTGACTGCTCGTGACAATTTGTGATCCAAATCTCTCCTTGACCACCGGTAATGCTTATGATAGCCGCTGGTATGTAAATTTCTTTTGTGAGCCTGATAAACTTTTTTACTATCAACAAGAACTTCACAGTTTAACCAGTCACCTGTGTTTGTGACTGCAACTCTTCTCATTGTCAACGGCGGTATCGTCACATTGTCAACGACGAATAACTTCCCAGAAAATTCTGTATTACGTGTATCTGGCGGAACAACCTCTACAATTTGCAGCTCAGATCTTCCACAGTCAATGATAGCTTGGGATGCCTGAAGGAAGTCCCATCCGAGGATGACATTGTGACTACATTCTGTTAACACGACAAATTCAAACGGCTGCGTCCTGTTGTTGATGGTTATTCTTGCGACACAAGTTCCTGCTGGATGGACGTACTTTCCATTCGCGACCTTCAGCACAGTTGCTCCCGTATCACAGAACATTGTCTTCTTTAGTGTGCGGCGGTAATTCTCCGATAATACAGAAAAAGAAGCTCCTGAATCAACAAGTGCCCTGACAGGTTGGCTGTCGATTATGACGTCGATGAGATTTCCCGACATCTTGGCGACTGTCGTCCATGGAGGATTTTCATCTGCGGCGGCCTCACCTCCGTAGATGGTCGCCTCGCTTAGTTTTCCTGGGTGCGGCGGCTAGGGGAGCGGCTGGTACCTCTGTACGGCGACGGTGAACGGCTGCGGCGCGTCGGGGAGCGACCATGTCTAGTGTACGGCGATGGGCTTCTTCCCATAGGTCGACTGAACTCATCAGCAGGTGACTGCCTTGGATAGAACTGCTCCGACGGCTGACGTCTTGCGGCAAAATAATCATCGAATACTCGCCTCCTCTCTCTGCAGTAGCGTACGACATGTCCATGGCGTCCACAGTGGAAACACAGTGGTGTGTTGTCTTCTGTCCTCCAGACGTCTGTTCTTCTGCGGGGCGTCATAGTTACCGGGGGAGTTGGCTGTGGTCGCGTCGGTCGGTTCATGGGCTGCCGTTTGGCGGCTGCAGCGTAAGTCATAGCAGGGCGACGCCATTCTTCACGTCGGGTGCGATTGACGGGGCAGACAGGAACTAATGTTTGAAATACCTCGTCCTCAGCGGCGTCGGCTACCTCGTGACTTACAGGGCTCACATCCAGGGCCATAATCTGATGCTCGCTCTGCACGGCCACTACGGTCGGGGGTTCGAATCCCCCCTCGGGCATGGATATTTGTGCCGTCCTAGTTCGTAAGTAGTTCATGAGTAGTTTGTAAGTTTAGGGACTGATGACCTCGTAGTTAAGTCCCATAGACTATACAAACATTTGAACATTTGATGCTCGCTCGGTCTAATAGTCCCGATGCCATGCACTGTTGTAATTCTTCTCTCACTATTTGTCGTATGAGAGAAGCCAAGTCCTGCTGGTCTTCCACAACGGCCATTGGGACTACATTTGGGAGTCTGTCATACTTCTTGCGTCCAACCCTCCTTTGTTGCATTTCTTCAATACGCTGGCACCATTTGATGAACTCTTCTGTCGTAGCGACGTCTTTTATCAGAAGAGCTTGGTACATATCTTTTGCAATTCCCTTCATCAGGTGCGTGATTTTGTCCGCCTCAGTCATGTTCGGATTCACTATGTTACACAGAGCCAAAACATTCTGTATGTACGATTGTGTCGGCTCACCATGTCGTTGGGCCCGGTTCTTCAGTTATTCTTCCGGCGAGCGGATTTGTCGCTGGCGGTCTCCAAACGTCTTCTTCAGTTCCTCCTGGAACGTCTCCCAGTCATTCAACTTGTCTTCGTTGTTCTCGAACCATTGCTGGGCTATTCCGTCCAGATAGAAGTAAACGTTGGCCAAGCACATCGTATGATCCAACCTGTTGTACTTGGCGACTCGGTCGAATCCTTTTAGCCATTTGTTTGGGTCCTGTCCAGCGTCTCCAGAGAACACCGACGGGTGCCTGATGTGTAGCTGGCTTACTGCTGGTTTCGTTTCCATAGTTCTACTGATGATACGGACTCTTGGAAGGACGTACTCGGTGTATCCCTTGTATTTCGGTTCCAGTCCGTGTAAGCGACTACTTTTACGTTGCCTAATCGGAGCCACGGTGATGCAGCTGTTGCACAGTGTACCCGGCGCCTCCACCAAACAATGTCACGTTGCAATGGAAGTAGGCTTGACATCGAAGGCAACTAAACACAGCACTTATACTGAAAGCACGTTTATTACGAACTCAACATACACGCAGCACTGACTGCCTCTCAGGCAGAGTGCTCTG
Organism: Locusta migratoria; assembly: GCA_026315105.1. Classification (NCBI taxonomy): domain Eukaryota; kingdom Metazoa; phylum Arthropoda; class Insecta; order Orthoptera; family Acrididae; genus Locusta; species Locusta migratoria. Next base: position 146,366,826 of record CM048746.1, read on the forward strand.
CTATTTATTCCCAGACAGAATTTACCAGAAATTAGAAGATCAGTTAACATAAGAAACAAGTAGAATTTACAAGTGAACATAAGAAAGATGTAGAACCTTCTGGAATTGTAAATTACAAAGAAATAAATTTTTTCCGTTGGGCGGGACTGAACCGGCGACCTTCTGCTCCGCAGTCCGTGACGCTATCCCCTGCGTCACGCCGGCAGTTACTGTTCGTGGTCTCTCGCGGCAATATAATCTGTTACGACTTATCTTAGAAGATAGGTTAAAATATGGTAAACCTGTGTTTTTTAGCTTTTGTCGATTTAGAAAAAGCATTTGACAATATTCACTAGAATACTTTATTTCAAATTCTGAAAATAGCAGGGGTAAAAAGCAGGGAACGGAAAGTTATACACAACTTGTACAGAAATCATACAGCAGTTATAAGAATGGAAGGGCACAAAAGGGACCTAGCGGTAGGGAGGGGGGTAAGACAGGGTTGTAGCCTTTCCCCAAAGTTATTCATTCTGAACATTGAGCATGATGTGAAGGATACAAGGAGAATTCTGGAGGAATAATTAAGTTCACGGAGACAAATAAAAAAGTTTGTCGCTGATGCTGTATATTTTTTCAGTCAGCAGAGAACCTAGAAGATCAGCTGAAAGGATGTTACAAAATGAACATTAACAACAGCAATACAACGGTAATAAGGATTTAGATTAGGTAATGAGACAAAAGTAGTAGATGAGTGTTTTGGGTAAAAAAATAAGGTCTGAGAGCCGAAGTAAAGAAAATATAAAATGCAGAAGGCTGCGGAAAGAAACCAATTTTTGAAGAAGCGAAATTGGTTGATATCCAAAATTAAATGTTAGGTAGTCCTTTCTGGAAGCATTTGCCTGAATTGTAATATTGTCTGGGCGTGAATGGTGGACGATAAGGTGTTCACACAGCAAGATGATAGCATTTAAAATTTGTCGGTATTGAAGAGTGCTGAAGGTTAGTGGTAGATCGTGTAACTAATGAGGTATGAACAGAAAAGGGACTTCCGGCATGTCTTGACTAGGAAAAGGTATAGATTGGTGATTTTCTTAGACGCAAAGTAATCGTCAATTTATCCTTTGTGGAAAGTGTGCGGGGCAAAAATCCCAGAGGTAGTCTAAAAGACGAACGTAGCAAGCAGGTTCCATAGGATTTACGTTGTCTTTCTTATTCAGAAATGAAGAGGCTTGCACTGGACATTGGAACGTGGAGAGCTAGATCAAACCAGTCATTGGACTGGACAGAAGACAACACAGGAAAATCAACGAAAATGAAAGAAATTGAAAGTAATTTGAACTTCCCTCACTCTCTGCTTACGTCTCTTCAGGTCGGGGGCACACACACACACACACACACACACACACAAAGGCTTTCTAGAAAGCCACCAAATACATGTTTTGTGAATGCGTCGAGCCAAAGTGGGAAACCGACGGGCTCGTAGGTCAAATGTAACGCCAGTGACGCAATGGCTAAATTAATACTGCACGCAGACGCCATGTAATGCCATGTGCACTTTCTGCCTGACAATTGGCTTATGCTCTTTATCGGTAATCCAAAGTACCTAAGCCATTAAACCCACGGGCCCTCGTCCCACAGATTAAAATTAGAGCAGCTACCAGCGAAACGTGCATATGCAATCACATGTAATTCCGCGGCCGATGTCCGAACCAGCAAGTCGAGTGAAGCTTGTGTGAAAGAACTGGAATTAACCTATATTGAGGCCATTACAAACGTAATGCGTTTGTTCAATACATTTCAAAATCATCTGGCCATATGATCTAACTCTGAACCGTTAAGCTTTACGGTATGGTAGCGTTTGTTCTGTTCCTGCGGTTATTTAAAATGGCAACACAGTATTAGTTTACTTAACAATCCTTGTGTGCATTATTTAGCAGGATGTCCTGTTTCGACGTGTAGAGTTACATAACATACATGATCGCCGTCGTTAAAAATTTCACAACACACTAATGTAAAAACTTAAGGAAAAAATTACGGAGTATAAAATGAGGCACGGAAATAAAATTTTTGCCATGGCTGAGATTCGAACCCGGGAACATATGCTTAATATGCAGTCACTTTATCCACTTTTCTTTTTCATTGCCCTTGAAATCAAAATTCTTCCTATTCTGACTTTGTTAACAGAAGTATTTCTCCCATTTTATATATATCAGATCTGAGTTTTGCACTTATTTTGCCATTTGATAAAAAAATGACTGAAAACTGTACTATAATAACCGGTGTTTTCCTTCTTCTTTCCAATGAACTTCTTTGTTAAGTATATTACATGTTATTATTTATATCGACTTTTCTACACCGAAAATTGAATGAAAACTTAAATCAGTTTATAAACTCAAAACATTATCTTGTAGTTGTGGATAAAGACTGTAAGAGGCCTTTATTCTATTTAAAGGAAGCGAAATTAGTAAATGATAAATACAAATATGAAGACATTCACATCTATGTCAATATTTTCTTTAGAAAATTCGCATATCGTATTAGATAATCCTTTATCTGCTGGAAATGGTGGTGTATTGTCAAATACATCAAAAAGTCTTCTGTGCTTTTTTTTTTTTTCATCATTTCTGAGAACGTAGAATACTGTATGTTCCATAAACCAATTGACAGCATTCCTTTTGGCACTTGGGTATGGCACTTCGGGGTGTAAAAGTTTCATTGTGTTACAGCGTTATCTGATGTTCTTAGCATAAGCATATATGGCGAACGTAAGACCAAACACCCTTGACTTTATCACACGTAAATTTGTGCTCGCCTGTGTCGATCAAGTTACACGTGCTGCAATTTGGTGATTCCGCCAAGTGTATGGCATGTAGCCGTGAAGTCGTCGGGATCTTTCTGTTTACTGCTAAATGCCAAGTTGACCTTACATTTCTAGGTAAACGTCGGCAATACTTGATATTCCGATACCACCCGTCTGCTTTGACCCATGGCGTCAGGCACAACACCATGACGATAACCGACGTTCATATTTCAATGCGAATGTAATGTGGTGTCCATAACAACATGAAATAAACAACTACACAAACATACATGTAAGCTAAACACAGGAAAAAATAAGTAAAATTATTTAACGGATTATCGCGGGAATTAAGGACTTTTGGGCGGGGAGATTATAAATAGAAAATCAATAGATATAGCAATATTGAAATAAAAATGAACATCGGGAAAAAAACCATGCAATGATAACATTTCACTGTATGTAAATAGCACTTCCGGACAATGGAGGACACAAAATCACACCGAAAACGGCTCATTTACTGAAGTTCTTGAATACGATGTAGCATGAGGAGAGTTTTTTTCCGTAATAATGAAGTACAATTTCGAAATTGGTGAAATACGACCCGGGAGACTAGCGAAGTGTAAAAGTGAAGTTTTGCGATGTTCTTTTGTTAACCAATGAAGCTGAGGGAACAGAGACTGTTGAAAGAAAATAATGCTCCCAAAAATATTACGCACGCGCTAAGTCCGACGTGAACTACTTGTATATATATATATATATATATATATATATATATATATATATATACAGGTTGTTTCACTGTGTTTGCCTCTGTAACTTATAAAATAATAGGTGAAGGGAAATTTTAATGTGGTAGGTCAACACAAGAAATGTTACACTTTCTGCGGAGCTATGAACTATTGTATCGTTATTGTATCGTTTTCCAAAGAGTTACAGCACAAAATATAATTTTTTAAATGGAACAATAGTTTTTCCTATCGTGCATTGGATTCGTTGAAACCAGCTACGTCCAAATCAATTTAAACTACATTCCTATCTCTGTTAGTTTTGGAGCTACAACCCTTCAAAGGTCTGGGGGCAGAGGCTGCGATAGCGTAGCTGACTGGCTGGTGGTCATGAGACAGTGGGCCGTGCCCCAGGGGATAGCTACTCGGCCAGTCAGCTACGCTATCGCAGCCTCCGCCCCCGGAACTTTGAAGGGTTTTAGCTCCCAAACTAACAGTGATAGGAATGTAGTTTAAATTTATTTGGGCGCAGCTGATTTAAACGAATCCAATACACGATAGAAAAAACTATTGTTCCATTTAAAAAATTATATCTTTGTGGTGTAACTCTTCGGAAAATGATACAATAAACTATGTTCATAGCTCCGCAGAAAGTGTAACATTTCTTGTGTTGACCTACCGCATTAAAATTTCCCGTCACCTATTATTTTATAAGTTATAGAGGCAAACACACTTAGTGAAACACCCTGTATATCTCACGGGATGCAGACAGATCTGTCTTTTACTGCAGTCACAGGAATACCACAGTCCATCATACAAAATCGCGACACTCACTGCTGTGAAAGTTGTTTCCAACTGACAGTTGTAATGACACTGGCGCTCATAGCGGTGGGCAAGCTGCCGAAAGTGATGTTTGTTTCTAATTATTTGTGTACGTAATTAGCGTAATAATTGGTACAATTTTTGCGTTACAAGCGTTAGTAAAACATCAAGTGACATTCATAATACGGAGATTAATGTAAAAACCGTCGAACTTAACTGATTCAGTGGCATAACGAAGATCTTTCTCATATGTGTATATTTGCAGCTTATTCCAGTGAAAGTAAGTAGAATATAAACATAAGAGCATCATAAATTTCTATTATGGTCTGTTCTTCTATGACGAAGATTTTTAGACACGTATCAATTCGCTATAGAATGTAATGATCCCCACATTTTTAGGCTTCACACGTCTTTCTTATACATGCATATTCTTTTGAGTGTGATTACTTTAGCTTAAGAAGACAGTTTCTTGAAGATTCTTGCCGTCTGTGGTTCAGCTGTAGAAACAGTTGTGGAATTGGATTCTTGTTTGTTGAAAACAGCTTGGTTGCTTTAGCCGTTTTATTACCACGTTTGTGACGTTTTTCCTGCAGCTACAGCTATGGTGGCTAATTTGGCACGTGGAATATTATAGTTTCTACATTTGTTTCCTACGTATCACCCTCATTTTCTGGAATTGTAGTGAAGAAACGTTAACGTTCTTAAGTAGAAAAGCGAAGTCTTTCTGCCAAATGGCATGTTTTCTGGTGTTTCCTACCCATTTGTCTGTTTTTTAAAAGAAAACGAAATTATTCAGTAAAAGCCTGTAGATTACAAGATAATTGTAAATAAACTGTGCTGCAATATACCGTTTGGTCTCTTGTCACGGATCTTAGAAAACATAAAAAAGACAAAGGTGCAGCTATTTTTAAGTTATTACCTATTTTATGTTACTACATACGTTCCCTTATGTAAAATGTATGTTAAATTCAATATAAACGATACTATTCGCACTCATCCGATATCGTATTCAGCGATGTAGCTTGCCGGCCGCATGGAGCGCTGCTGTCGCAGTGTATAACGAAAATTAATGGGAGTGTCGCGACTGTATTTGTTAGGGTTACCATATGAACGTCATCAAAAAAGGGGACAGCTCATATAAGAAAGAGGACACTTTATTTGTTCATGTAATTAACAACTTTATTAATGAACCATGTAAAACTACTACGAACTAAAATTGTAATATTGTGTGGTTGTTGTAAAACAAAATATTATGAACCTTGACAGTTTATTCATCATCACTAAGCTCAATTGTCTCATTCTTCTATTTTTCACTTTTGAACAAACTATATTTGTAAGACGACGAAATCTCTCTCAAGAGCATTTTGTATTTCAACAAGTAGTGATAAAAGCTGAGGCATTTCAAATGTTTGAAATTATACTATACCTGTACAATAGCTTTTTATATTTTATATTTTAAATCTATTCCTGTCTTTTGTCCACTGTGTGTTCACAAGAGAAAACACACGTTCTGTGTTCGCATTATGACTAGTTATAGAAAAATAAATAAATAAATAATCTACAATTTTCAGCAGTTCAGAATAACTATCAACACAAAACGACTGATTGAAATATGCACACCACACTTCAGCTGCTGGTATGTTCTGTTTTCTTTGATAATCTTTCAAAAATTTCATCAAATTACAAATCTGATCAAAGCATAATTTGTCATTAATGTTTACATTTGTTTGATCATTGATATACATTATACAGTTTTCCACATCCCCCCAGATGGGGATTCCTAAGAGCTGCATCCACATGATTGATCTGAATCGTTCGCAACTGTCAGACGCATGCGGAGAGCGAAATTGTGAACGGCAATTTCCCTCTGTGTATGCGCGTAATAGTTGCGAACAGTTTGGAACTGCAGTGCGAACGAACTCGTTGTCGCCAATAACAGAAAAAGAAATTTTCTTCCTCGGAACCCAAAAAAGAGGACATTTTGTAGAATTTTATAAATTCCGGCCGGACACATTTTCTTGCCTCAAAAAGAGGACGTGTCCGGGAAAAAGAGGACGTATGGTAACCCTAGTATTTGTAAGACTGTGGGAATAACCAAATTAATGTGTTGCGGGCAGATGGATGTTTAATAAGCTCACAGGCACGAATTGTCACTTTATGAAGAAATGATGCGCTGCGGCGCTGTTGCCGACGTCTACACATGTAACACCACTCGCGGACTTTTAAACTGCACTTCAGCCCTAATAAATATAACTGGAGTCATTTTTAAATATTTTAAAGTATTTCCTATCACTGTAGTAATTTTTCAACACAAAACTCGTAGGTAAATACATAAATGCATTCTAATAAACATTACCTATGACTCAATATTTTATTACAGAAAAACGAAACACGTAAAGTAATGAACGCAATCTTATAACAATGGCCAACACGAACTGCGTAAATAAATAAATTCATTCTAATAAATATTATCTTTGACACATTTAAAATATAATCAGCGACTAGTAATAAACAAATAGAAACACATCTGTGACGAAATGACGTAATACATGACGTAATACATGACGCAATCGGGCAGTCAAGGTGAGCCTAAACGTCGGTTGTGAATATTCGCCCATATTTTCTTCCAGTTAAACTGATTATACTTTTGTTCTATCACGTTTCTTGGGTTTCCGTCGATCATACTTTTGTACACTTCTCGTACTTGTTGCATGTTTTTCTGGGTAACTGTCTGTCGAACGTAGCTGTATTCAATGAGAAAATATTTGAGATGATACAGCTCGTTCGGGATGTGGTGTACATCTATTGGCGGGTCCCTGCTGATTGGGGCTATTTCATCCAGAAGGTGAGCCACCAAATTGTTGGCCGAAAACTTCCATTGTTGGTAGGTCTTGCAGATGTAGAGCGCCTGTGCCTTACTGTAAACATCTGTGAGATTAAGGCCGCCATCTTTGTTCGTTCGTGTAAAGGTGTCATATCTTACTTAAAAAATCTGACCTCTACTGACGAAATTGCCGAGCGCTGCGAGCATTCTCTTTCCCATCTCTTCGGGTAATAGCAGAATTTGGGCTACGTAGTTCACTTTGGCCGTTATGTATGTATTGACTAGCCGAACTTTTTGTATTTCATCTAGGTTTCGAGAACTATGAAGATGTATTCCGGCTCGCATACTCATCAATATTCTTTTGTAATTTATCGCAGCCGTTTGTCGTATATTCCGTGTGTAAACTATACCAAGACATTTCAATTTGTCCATTTCCGTCCGCTGTCATTCCGCTTTGATTGTATTGCCACATCCGATGGTCATAAGTCCTTTCTTAACTGAGTTTGGCAGAAGATGGAACTTCATACTTCTTAATAATATCAAGTGCGGTTTGTAGCTCCTGTTCACTCTTACTACAAGTCCTAAGTCGTCATCATATGATTTGCAGACAATATTTTGTCCATGCATCCGTAATCCCTGCAGTGTTTGTGTTAGGGTACATAAGAGAGGCTCGATGGCTATAGCAAACAGGAACACGGACCTACAATCGAAGACCAAATTGAGGAAATCGGAATGGAAACCGACGTCCCAGAATACAATAAACGGCAAACGGCTGTAGAACTGCCAGCAGAAAACGAAGAACGTCACTATGCGACTCTCGTGCATGACATTTCAAATACAAATGCCCCGAATGTGACATTATCCAATGAGCAGGTGGCGGAGCATGATTCCCAAACAGTTACGCCGAGTGAAATGTCGATGGACAATCCACGGACAATATAAAATGTAAGTCAGCGGTGGCTGCGACATCGTGTTCTGAACTACTGCTTCGTCTGTTGGCAGCTGCGCCACTCTCCTTTGCACACACTCAGCGCGAACGTGTCCTGTACCACCATAGCCGCGCACGTTCTAGGTTGTCCTTCATACATGACAATAGAGCTACAGCCACGGACACTAATATAAGAAGGTATGTGTTTAACCATATCGATTCTGACCTGCCTCACACCATTAAGTGCCGGTCGCGGTGGCCGATCGGTCTGCGGCGTGCCAGTCACGGTCTGCACGGCCGCTGCGGTCGGGGTTTCGAATTCCCCCTCGGGTATGGATGTTTTTGTGCCGTCTTTAGCTAGTTCATAAGTAGTTTGTAAGGGACTGATGACCCTGTACTTAAGTCCCATAAGATCTTTGAACATTTGAACACACAATTAAGAAACTTAAAATTGTGAGCACCTGCCCACTTCTCTGTGATATTACTGAGAACGGTTCCATAAGATTTCAAAACCGCATTTATATCGTCAGCGGTAATTTCGAAAGGCAATTCAAAAATCGGTTCACAGATGAGTCAAGGTTTTGTGTTCAATCGTCGTTCCCTCATCTGCTTATCTAAAGGAACCATCACCCACCATATCTTGGTGATGGACGGATCTCTCTGTCGTTCAGAATGGCGCTTTGATTGCTCAGAGGTATAAAGAAGAGATTCTTCAACTTTTTGTTGTGCCCTACGCTAGTGCCATAGGAGGTGGAGATGCACCGGTGGACATCATGCCCGAAGCTGAGGAAATTGAACGAATGTAGTGACCAGTTTGTTCACCGGGCTTAAACCCAACTGGGCATGTCTAGAACGCACTTGGCAGACGCATTGCAGCCAGACCACAACTGTTGCAGATGTGGATATTTCACTCAGGAAAGAGTGGCTAAATATCCCTTAATAACTGACTGATAACCTCATAATGTCCAAGCCACGCAGGTGTGCAACTCTACTGTCCATCCGAGGTGTTCCCACACCGTATTATTAGGGTAACGAGAAGGGCTCTTTCTTAAGAGAAGATGAAGACGCTTGCTCAGGATGGAGTAGGGTGGAGAATTGCTTCAAACCAGTCTCCGAACTGAAGACCACAACACAACAACAACATACCCGTAAATCACGTATGTAACGAAAGTTTTCCATTTAACACGGTAAACCCCTTGGATATTGACATACATTGAGGTTGTATGGAAAAACTTTGTAATTTCGATTATAATGTATCAGAAGAGGAACATATGTCTTTTTTAAACTGGTTTCCTACTTTTTTATGTGAGGTACATTAAGAATGTAGCGAGATGACGATGGATTGCTCGGTTTCTGTCGCACTTCCTACAAGACTATCTGCAGTGTTGTATACAGAAGTTCCCATCAACAATATACTGACAAATCAATTTTCAAATGAATAAAATCAGGAAAATATACTGACAGCAGTCTCCAAATGGTTATCAGTTCAGTTATCTACAGCTTTTGACTTCGAATAAGAAGTGTATGCCCTTGAAATATTTTTTATCTCGAATGAGTCGATCCATTTAAGTTCCCATATTCTGTTCCGGAAATATAGGAAAAGCTTCGAAATTTCCTGTCAGATTAAAACTGTTTAAATCTTCCAGGAAGTCTGATACCAACGCGTACTACATCGAAGACGAAAATTTCATTTTGGAAACTTCCCTCAGGCTGTGGCTATGTAAGGGTACACCTGTTGGTGTATCTTACAGTTTGATTTAAAGTAATGTATATATTGTCTTAAATTTGTTTAGTTCATGTATTTTTCATTTCTTGTATGCTAGAGATATTTGTTATGTAACGTCACTTTCAATATTGAATCATCTAGTGTAAACATGTACTGTATGTGTAAACCCACATGAATGCACGGACATTCTTTGTAAGTTAGCAATGCGCCAGAGACAATGTTGAACCTGTGGTAAAGAAAGTCTTTGCCACAGAAGTAGTAGCTGTGAGTGTCGCGCTGCTGAAGCAGTCGCGGTGCGGACTCTCCAAAGTAAAGACATAAATGCAGTCGTGGTGCGGCCTCGCCAAAGTAAAGACATAAATGCAGTCTCGGAGCGGACTCGCTATAGTAAACACGTAGATGTTTTGTTGATGGTGCAGAGGCACGGTAGGCGCAGTGTGGCGCGAGTTTAATGCAATTGCAATAAGCCTGAGAGGCGTACTATTTAATGTATTGAAGAAAGTGCACTCGATCATTGTAATCCTATTTCATGTGTGCAAGAAAAGTAATTGTTTGGTATCAAGTCTATTGTCACCGAGTGTGATCGTTGTTGTAGTAAGAGTACCTATTGTAATCATATGTCTTGTATGGACTTCACGACGAAGACGACGAAAGCAGATGAGTACTTTTGTAACATTTTATTTTGTATGCATGTAAATGTAGTGTCAACCCAATCAGAACTTTGGTTCAATTATACATGACTTATTTTGAAACCAGTCTTAATTTTGTAAGTAGTTGTAGTCACCCCATTATCACCATTATTAGATTATGTTGAATATGCAAGCCTGTACATTGACTAACAAGTTCAATCATTTTCAAAGTAATTACGATCAGTTTCAAAGAAAATTGCTAGACGAGTTAAAGAATTGCTAAACGTGTTGCAACCACAGAGACTAGTAATTAAAGTGCAACAGTTTGCAAGTAAAGTAAAGTTGGTTTCATATATGTAGAAAGTAACCAGGCTAACAGTAGTCAATTTTTTATGAAATACGTTAAATGCCAAACTCTGCTCAGCCAGTTACACGCGTACGCTACCCAGGCCCTGGAACCAATTAAAAAAAAAAAAAAAATAGTTTACGTAAAGTTTTATAAGGAACTTGAATGCTTTAAACAATAATATCAAAATTATTGAGAACTTTGACTGTAGTATTTGTGAAGCTCATTGCACCACGGAGTTTCACTGTATTGAGCTATTACCATTGCAATCAGAGTTTATCTGCTATTACAATTTTGATTATAACACGAACACGCCATCACCACTACATGAATTCTGACACATTTCTTAGTGAAGTTGTGCTGTTCGTGAATCGTAAGAGGTGCTAGTTGGAGGCTGTAGTCAATGCTAAGTCAGATAGGCCCAAGCTTAATTGATTACTACAGTGACTGTTTTAAGTTAATTAATATCATTTTTTTTATTTATTCAAAATTCTAACTTACAATGCGAAAGTGTTGTTGCGACCCATTAGTTGTGGTTTGCTACAACATTCAATAACAAAATTATTATTACTAGAGCATATCATTACGCTTTCTGAATTTTGAGATTTTTTGACGACCTCCAACAGGCAATTTTCTTACAGCTAAACCGTCTAAACAATATTCTTTCATACAGGAGTGCTAGTTCTGCAAGCTTTGCAGGAGGACTTCTCTGAAATTGTAAAGGTAGGAGACAAGGTAATGGCGCAACTAACTAAAACTGTGAGGATAGGCCGTGAGGCGAAATCAGGTAGTTCAAAATGTCCAAATGTTTGTAGAACTTATGGGACTTAACTATGGGGTCATCACTCCCTAAGCTTACAAACTACTTATGAACTAGCTAAGACTAAGGACGGCACAAATATCCATGCCCGAGGGGGGGATTCGAACCCCCGACCGTAGTGGCCGTGCAGACCGTGACTGGAGCGCCTCAGTCCCCTCGGGCACCGCGGCCGGCAGCAGGTAGTTCAAACGGCGCGGTCGCTCAGCGCGTTCGGCCAGAGGGATAGCCGTCATCTGTAATAAAAATGTAGTCAAGAAGTCGATGATCAACATAGAAGAAACAAGATGCCATATCCCCAAAGGACCGAACTAGAACTACCCGAGTAATTAAAAACAAAGGCAAAGGTCTTGCGTTCGAATCGCAGTCTGGCACACAGATTCAGTGAGTCAGGTAGTTTAATATCAGCGCAAACTCCACTCCAGACTGAAATTTTCATTCCGGAAATTTTTCTCATATATTTTTTTTGTCCGGTTTCAAGTACTTTTTGGTAGTATGATTAGCCCAAAAACGTGACAGAGTTGGCAACACTGGTACCACTATTTTTATCTATGTACATCTTTATTCCATGACTTTTGGCATCTCATTGTTCATGAGGAAATCACGGAATTCTTTAGGACAGACCGTAATCGCAAAAGAGTCATTTACTGGACTACTAAAATAAGTACGGGTTTCGTATCACTAGGAAGCAACATGGGCTGAAAAATACATATAAGAAGGGAAACTTAAATTGTAACATGCTTATTTTTCTTCCAGAAAATCGCAACAGTAACGCTGAAAAATTCCAGCGAAGGGAAATTTAAATAAAGCCAGCGTATTTACTGCAAATATATACTTCAAAACCCAAGCGAGATGGCGCAGTGGTAACACACTAAACTCGCATTCGGAATGACGACAGTTCAAACTACACCGGCCGTCATTATTTATGTTGTTCGCGATCGACTTAAATCATTATAGGCAAATGCCGGGATGGTTCCTTTCAAAGAGCACGGCCACTTTCCTGCCCCATTTATGGCCAAAATTATCCGAGCTGTCCTCCGTCTCTAATGACCACGGCGTAGACGGGACGTTAAACTCTAATCTTCCTTCCTTTCCTTCCTTTATACTTCGAAAAAAACTAGCAAGTGATAATTGTTTAGTTCCATAAGAATTCTAGCTCCAAAACATATTGCTAGACTTCAATTCATACCACTGCCATTTATGATCGGAAAATATATTTAAAGATTTTGTATATTGCATTTGTCTTTTGATAGAAACGCAAATTGCATATCCATTGTATTTTATTGTTATATCTGTGATCATTTTCTCCGATTAATTCAGGTTATATTTGGCCGTTGTTAAAGCTAAACAATTCGTATTGGTCCTGTTCGCGGCTGTGTCTGCTGGTTGCATGGAGGATACCAGTAGAGTCCGTTATTTCTAAGTGACGTTTGTCAAAAGCCAACACGGGACTCAGAAACCACGAGAAAAGCCGTGTGCGAGTCCTGGCGAACTGGCAGGAGGCGCCGTCTGCCGCCTCTGCTTGTGACAGAACTGTCGAACTGTGCTGTGCAGCTGGGGGCGGTGTTGCGACCAGGAGGAGCACGCAGCATCACAGTCGTTTTACCCAAACAAGACGTAAATAATAAATGCCGAGATTAATGCAGTTACAACGGATCACATTTTCTCTTTAACTTCAACGCATATGAGATCATTGTCATGTTATAGTTCAAGTCTTCACTCCGGAGACTGGTTTAATGCAGACCTCCACAGTAGGCCTACGGTACCCTATGCAAGCCTCTTCGTCTCTGAATACGAACGACAAAAACCACATCCACTTGAAACTTCTTATTGTACTAGTGTCTTCGTCTCCTTCTGTGAACTATTCACACACACTTCCATCCAATACTATTTTTTTTTTATTATGGGACTTAAGTTACAGTTGTTATTAGTCCCCAGGCTTACAACCTACTTAAACTAACCTAAGGACAACACACGCACCCATGCCCGAGGGAGCACTCGAACCTCCAACGGAGATCAACCGCGTGCTCTGCCTCTAATACTAAATTACCGATGTCGCGATGTCTGAGAATGTGTCATACCAATCGATTCCTTCTTTCAGTCAAGTTATGGAAGAAATTTTTCTCCCCAATTCTTTTCACTACCTCCTCATTACTCACGCCATCTACGAATCTAAACTTCGTCATTTTTGTGTAATACCACTTTTCAAAAATCTTCAGTCCTCTTTCGGTCTGAACCTTTTATGCCCCACTTATCACTGCTGTACAATAATAGGCAAATGCCTTCAGAAAAGACTTCCTAATATATTACTGGCCATTAAAATAGCTACACCAAGAAGAAATGCAGATCAGATGATAAACGGGTATTCATTGGACAAATATATTATACTAGAGAACTGGTATGTGATTACATTTTCACGCAATTTGAATGCATAGATCCTGAGAAATCAGTACCCAGAACAACCACCTCTGACCGTAATAACGGCCTTGATACGTCTGGGCATTGATTCAAACATTGCTTGGATGACGTGTACAGGTACAGATGCCCATGCAGCTTCAACACGATACCACAGTTCATCAAGAGTAGTGACTGGCGTATTGTGATGAGCCAGTAGCTCGGCCACCATTGATCAGACTTTTTCAATTGGTGCGAGATCTGAAAATGTGCTAGCCAGGACAGCAGTCGAACATTTTCCGTATCCAGAAAGGCCCGTACAGGACCTGCAACATGTGGTCCTGCATTATCCTGCTGAAATGTAAGGTTTCGCATAGATCGAATAAAAAGAGAGCCACCGGTCATAACACATCTGAAATGTAACGGCCACTGTTCAAAGTACCGTCGATGCGAGCAAGAGATGACCGAGACGTGTGACCAGTGGAATCCCATACCATCACGCCGGATGATACGCCAGTATGTCGGTGACGAATACACGCTTCCAATGTGCGTTCACCGCGATGTCGCCAAACAGGGATGCGAGCATGATGATACTGTAAGCAGTAATTACGTTTTGCCATTCGTGCACCCAGGTTCGTCGTTGCGTACACCATCGCAGACGCTCCTGTCTGTGATGCGGCGTCAAGGGTAACTGCAGCCATGGCCTCTGACCTGATAGTCCATGCTGCTGCAAACGTGGTCGAACTGCTCGTGCAGATGGTTGTTGTCTTGCAAACGTCCCCATCTGTTGAGTCAGTGATCGAGACGTGGCTGCACGATCCTTTACAGCCGTGCGGATGCCTGTCATTTCGACTGCTAGCGATACGAAGCCGTTGGGATCCACCACGGCGTTCCGTATTGCCCTCCTGAATCCACCGATTACATATTCTGCTAACAGTCATTGGATCGTGACCAATGCTAGCAGCAATGTCGCGATACGATAAACCGCAATCGCGATAGGCTGCAATCCGACCTTTATCAAAGTCGGAAACGTGATGGTACGTCTTTCTCCTCCTTACATGAGGCATCACAACAACGTTCATCAGGCAACGCCGGTCAACTGCTTTGTGTATGAGAAATCGGTTGGAAACTTTCGTCATGTCAGCACGTCGTAGATGTCGCCACCAGCGTAAACCTTGTGTGAATGCTCTGAAAAGCTAATAGTATCTTCTTCCTGTCGGTTAAATTTCGCGTCTGTAGCACGTCATCTTCGTAGTGTAGCAATTGTAATGCCCAGGGGTGTTAGACGTGTGATCTAACAGGTGTGGTAGTATCGTGTTCAGTGCTGTTGTTTGTACTTGTGTGTTTATGAATACTTAGTGCGTGATGCAGCATCTGCGTCTTCGTTTGGTATCACCCATTTAGACGAGTCTCTTATAACTAGATAAATGCCTTCGTCAGAAGTGTATAGTGGCCTGATATCTGCGAGTTGCCTGCAGTGCAGAAGTATATTTCCTACGGAACCATATTCCCCACATGTGCAATGAGATCTCTGTCTGAGTTTCACGCGTTCCAAATACGCGGGATTAGGGGCCGCGTCTAGGCATAAAATGGACCATACCCCGACTGCGATTGATGTGCCGTAATCTCAGACGTTCCCTGATATCCGGAAAGAATGTGAAAACTGCCGGGTATTCCACCCACCATTTGACGCTTCTCCGTAATTGTTCCCATCACCTTACCCTGCCTACCCGTTTTTAGCCAGTTCGTTCCCGCCCTGGAATTGTCAATGGGTTACGTTTAGGATACTACACACAGTGCTTCTGCCGATCGACGGTAAAAACGAAGTTATGTTTGTATATATACATTTGTTCATGTGCACTACTGCTTGGTCGGTGACGCTAAACTACCGTTGGCGCCAGCAGAAGCCGGCGGTCGCAAAACTACAGTCGACGGCAGGCTTACCGCTCGATTTCTTTTCCGCGTAATGTGCGATCTCTAACTTACTTCAGACCACTTCCGTTGGAACGGCGACGACGGTCAATCGACCGCTGCGGAAAAATTCGCCGTGTCTGGAACCGACCGAAAGAACAGTGAACGGCCACTCCTTACAATGGACAAAGCAGGGGTTCTTTGCTATTGTAAGGCGACAGGTAGAGCTGGGTTTGAACACGATTCGAATTGTTCGAACAATTTACGACACAGTTCGGGAAATCTAGAGATATATTCGAACATTCGATCACGACACTATATAGCGACGGCAGAAGGTACTATCTCCACGACTTATAGTGCTATGTTCACGAGTTCACAAACTTTTCACCTTTGTGAAGGAAACTATGTTTATAGGAAAATGGACGTGCGAAGAATCTCATTAATTTACTATGGGGAATAATAATAATAAGTGTGAAGTGTAGACTGTAGTAGGTTCTACGTTTCAGAAGTAAAAACAGTATCGAATATGTAAGTAAAAGATAGCAATCGCGATTTAAAATTCCAGTGTTGGGTCTTATGGACGTCTGTTGGTACTATCTACACAGCAACCCAAGTACTGTTAATTCACGTGGTCGCAATTGCAGTTTAATATGACTTATTTCCTTTATTGGGTATTTAATTTTCAATTATTTACATATCACAACAGGTTGCAAGGTATCCCGAATAAATTAAATAAATAATATTTTCATAGAAATTTGCAATGTATCAGGAATATATTAATGTTTAATAGTGGTTGACCAACACTGAACTTTTAAAAACCGAACAATGTGGTGACTACCACCGAGGTAAGCCTTAGAAAACATTAGTATGCGCAATGGACACGCCCGGGAAATAGGAGGAAACACAAACATTAGAATTTACGGCCCTGTCGGAAGTATTCCCAAAGATTACAACTAAACTGATTAACTTGAATAATGAAAGAGGGAAACAATCTGACTGCGATACAGATAAATAAAAAAAATTGACTTACATCGTATCTTCTTATTACAAAACTGAAAACAGGAATCAGCAAGCAGCTCGCGTCATGCAGTATTTCAGTATTAAAATTTTCAGAAATGATAGGTGGGTAGTAATAAAATTCAACAACAATCATAAATGAAGAAAATGAAAGGAAGGGGAAACTAATCACCAAATTAGGACGCAGAACGCAAATTGAATATTAGAAATCATGTATTCTAAAAAAATATGAAGTAGAAAATATTACAGAAAATTAAATTAACATCATGCATTAAAATAATGGCGTGCCGCAACACATACTTAACGACTGCCTTCTCCCACAGCTTCCTCGCGCTACCTTCCACAACTGCCAACTCCTGGCAAATAACTCCCAACACAACTCACAACAGACTCCTCCCCCTCGCAGCCAGAGCGCTTACTCTACAATCTAACTTCCAGAAATTACTGCCCCACTTACAATACACATCTGTGGCCAGTTTACAAAACTAAATATTACATAAAACGGACTATGTCGGGACCATAGGGACCTTACAAGGTTAAATTTTCTTTTCAAGGCGATGAAAAGGTGGTAACATTTTTATCTGTTACTGTACCATGTAGAGCAGAAAATGAACTGCTCATTTGCTACCTATCTACTATAATCACATTTAACGAAATTTCGACTTGTGAAGGATTCAGAATCATGTAACATATTTCGAGAAACAATACGTTTACCGTCGATTATCACCTTGGGAGTAATTTGATGCATTAGTTCTGCTATTACTTCAGTAGCTGATACTTTGTTCAACAATGGATCATATTTGTAGCAATATCAGATAGGCCACGCATGCACAGTTTTTAGCAAAATATACGGTTACTTTCATAGTGACGTCCTTTTTCAGATGTATTGCCACTTCCAATTAAATTAGTTCTGAGAAAAGTGATAGACCGGTTACTTCAAAATTTCCCGCGTATCGTTTCCACTACACCGCGCGAGTCATTTGTCAGCTGAGTGTTCGAATAGTTCGATACTGTATCGACTACAGCGCTGTATCGGGAAATCTCGAGTATGTTCGAAAGCGAGAATAGTTTTCCCAACCTTAGCGACAGGGGCGCATAGTTTCTGAAAGACGCAGCTAGGAGACTTTTAGGACACTGGAACAACATGTTATCAGATGTAAAGAGAAGCTTGACTCTATATCTTTGGAAGCTAGATAGTGATAGGTGAACACTGCTAATTTACGAAAAAAAAAAAACATGTACTTTCTTGTCAAGTTTACGTGTAGCGAGTTTGACTTTCGTAGGTGAGGAGCACTCGATCCTCTTATGTAATTGTAACTCATTGCCGCGGTGGAGTAGCCGAGCGGTCTAAAGCGTCTCGCTGCGGAGCGCGCGGTTGCTCGCCGTGGAGGTTCGAGTCCTCCCTGGGGCATGGGTGTGTGTGTTTGTCATTAGAATAGTTTACCTAGGTTTAAGTAGTTTGTAAGCTACGGACTGATGACCACGTAGTTTGGTCCGATAGATTTACAGACATTTGAACATTTGTAACTCATTCGTTAACCAGTGCCGAAATGCTGGCCGCAGTTTACTGACCAGTTCCACTCTCCACAAAACTCAGAGATTTTCCTAAAATTTACCAACAGCACGTACTTCTTCTATGGTCACCCTCAAGTAATCTCTTCACCAAAGGGCGTAGCGACTTCCGATGGGTCTGGAGCGCCACGTTACGGATCGCGAGGCCTCCCGCATCGGAGGTTCGAATCCTCTCTCGGGCATGGATATGTGTTGTCCGTAGGTTAGTTTATCTTAGTTTAAATAGTTTGTAAGCTACGGACTAATAAACCAGCAGTTGAGTCCGATAAATTTACAAACATTTTTTTATTTTTATTTTATTTTTTATTTTTATTTTATTTTTTATTTTTATTTTATTTTTTTATTTGCGGAATGCACAGACGAACACTTCGCATCCATGGGGGCTGCACTTGCTATATTGCATCAACACCCTGCATAGAGGTTGGTATGATGGGCAAATTATTTCAACCGATATGTAGAGCGTGAGTTAATCTCTAAAAATGGAGAAAATTGGACGAACCTAATTTCCACAACCAGTAACTTCATTTCTTGTCGCATTCTGCGCTACGTACTGATGTTTGTCATGTGTCTTTCATTCCTTTACTAATTAATCCAGTTATGCAAGTACTCATCGTATTCACAAAACGCTATCATTAGTTCAGTTACCTTTCCCCCTCTTTTATGCTATTATTATTTCTGTAATTCAGTGAGTGTTAATCCCGTTATGAAGACATCAATTGTCGGTTGTCTAAAGGCAAATATAACGCTAATCACGAGTTTCTTTTAGTAGTTCAATGACGCGCTCAGCTCATTTGTCCTGTGATGGTTGGTTCCCACTTTCATACATAATCAGGGCCTAATCCTATTTATCGTTACGTGATGCCATGTTATTTCTGTCCTTGTAAATTATTTGCATAATTATTCAGGAGCATTGCTTCCATCGAATTCGCAGGGGAATGCTCATCACGATGAATCCATGTCCCAAAACGAAATTCACTTACAAAGTCGATGTAAATACAAACTTTGGAAACTTTAACTTCAAACAATGTTTTCCACTCCAGATTTTTCTTTCTGAACTAGGAAAATTCATTACCATTCATTCAATAATTATTCAATTAACTTATTTACAGCATTCAGCTCTTCTATCTTGTTTGCTGACTGCAAGTTTTCTTGATCTTTCAGTGTCGCCATTTGTAATAGACTCGTGTATGTCATGTTAATGTGCGATAAGGAGCGGACTCTATAATTGATTGTAAAATCAGATATATAACATTAATAACGTTGTTGTAAGTTTTCTTCGATGGGTATAGTGATTTTTTCTTGTCCAGTAATAAATACAGCAGAAGCATTTAGGGTCCATTACAGTTGGACTACGTTTTTGTTAAGTTACTTTTCCAAAATTTTGCAATGTTCAGGATCTGGTGTACATTTTTCTAATACGTATACATGACCTTGAATACTTGTATGCACCTCTTCAGCTGTTAGACTCATCATACCTGAAGTTACGTTGTTTTTCTTCTTTACTCGGCAGTCTGCTTATCCTGGAGTACTCGGATTAGATGGACCACCTACTAGGGATTGATTGACCTCTGGATACGTCACCATATCAGGGTGTAACACAAGAAATACCCGTCGTCAAAGGTACAAACATTGTTTATTTTCAAGAATAAACTGCTCGAAAGGTGGTAAGTATAGAGTTATAAAGTTTTTGAAAAAGTATAAGATTTGTTAGTCAGTAAGTAATCATTCTACAGCCATTTTCTTCCGAGTAACTCGCTTTCCACAATAATTGCATTAATTTTCTAATCTTGTGCAGCCTTCATGTGTCTAGCAGAGCATCATACACACACTTTCTCCAGTCGTCATCTCGTTTTGTTTCACTGCAGTTATCTTTCCATCACACACAATAATCTTCATCCCAGTCATTTTATAAAGATTAGCGTTGGAAATTTTAAGAATATCTTCAGATCCCGAAGATGATGTGTTTCTTTATTCTTTTACCATACTTCCTTTTATTAATCATTGTTTGCTTCTCATTATTACTTTCTCCCCCAACTGCATTGTCTCTCTTTCTTTCTTCTTTTCTCCCCATTATTTCAGTTTTCTTCATCTTTCACCTATTTGGTTGTTTTTTTTTTTTCTTTTTAAGGACAATTATGTTTTCTGGAGAGCTTAAAACTGTTGAAACTGTTAATATCCTTTGAACTTTTCTTTTCCGAGTCTAAAATTTATTGACGGAAGGCACTGGAAATATACTGTCTAATAACTACGAAGAGGATACATATTCACAGATATTCTCGCAATGTTTAGAGGATCCAGGCACAGGAACATATTCATAGCTTCTTGAAGGTTCGCAGGAGAACTTGTGTGAAGTCTGGAAAGTAGGAGGCGAGGTACTGGTCGAAGTAAAGTTGCGAGAACAAAGCGTGCTGGGATAGCTCAATCGGTAGAACGCTTGCCCGCTAAAGGGTAAGGTCCCAGGTTTGAATCCCGGTTCCGGCAAACAATTTAAATCTGCCAGGAAGTTTCCTACAGAACTACTGAACAGGCTGAGCAGGCGTACAATAAGGTATCCCAAGGCAATATTCGCCAGTTGTATGATCGGATGAATGCTAAAATCAGCACCTCCACTGCCGCCATTGGAGACTTCAAATGTTTGTAATACTTATGGAACTCAACTACGGGGTCATCAGTCCCTAAACTTACAAACTACTTATCAACTACCTTATACTAAGGACGGCACAAATATCCATGCCCGAGGGGGGATTCGAAGCCCCGACCGTAGTGGCCGTGCAGACCGTGACAGAAGCGCCTCAGTCTCCTCGGCCACCGCGGCCGGCATTGGAGACTATACCGTGTCCTAATATGTGTGTTTCAGCATAGATCCACAACTGGTACCTCAATCCCGCTTGAGGTGTTAATCTGCAAGTGTGCTCGGTTACCTATTGAAAACATTTGTATTTCTTCAATTCAGTGTGAGCTTGTTTGAAGCTGCATTAGATATGAAACAGGAAGAACGCTAAGTTTTATCTTTATATTACTACGTGAATAAAATATTAAATTGCGCAACGGAAAGCATAACACACACGATACAAACTGGGTGGTAACTGCCTTATATTATCATATCTGTGGATTGAAAAAATTTACACCACTGGGCCGGGTTATATTTGTATCATTTATCATTACTGTGTTCTGAGGAGGATGGTTATAGGATTTGAAAAAGGTCACAAACACTCACTCGGTAGTTACGGGAAATAATTTTATTTATTATCGTTCACGAGAATTAAACAAAGTAAAGTAAAAACACAGGATCGTCACGAGTGTCTCAATTATCAGTGGTTACACTATTTTGGAAACAAGGAGCACACACTCGACTCTTTCCTACTTCTCCTCGCAATACTCAAGCCATAATCATGCAAGAAAATAGACATTAAATTAATTACACGGTACGCTTCCGCACGCGTATTAATGGACAGGAGAAAAAAAAAAAAAAAAAAAAAAAAAAAAAAAAAAAAAAAAAAAAAAAAACAATATAAATCTCAAGGAACAAGCCACTAAGCAGTCGCTCGTGAAGCGATCACAGAAAATTCTTGAAATCTACAGAAAATAATTTAAGATTCAGATAATTTGTTAAACATTGCTCTGATGGAGCTGATCATCAAACAAGCATGCCAGCAGCTAGCACCTCCGATACTGACTGCTATGCACTGACGCACCACATGTCCACAACACAATGACCGTTACGTGCAAATGGCACAAAAACACATAAAATAATATCATTGCTCTCCACGAAAATTCGAATTATTACTAAACCAAGATTAAGTGCAAGCAAAGCAAGCAGAAGCGACTTCATAATTCATATACTGTGCATGAAAGCGAACTGGCGTGAACCATGTACTCACTTGATAAGTACATGGAAAATTATTAACTGACGCAGATTTAGCCTACAAAATATGTAGTATCGCTTAACAAAAGCCATTGAACACCTCATGAACTAATCGTAGTTCAAAAACTCGCCAAAAGCTCGCAGCATTGTAAGTTCATTTACCAAATAGCAGCTCCTTGGTTCGCGTCCGCTTATCTTCCCAGTCCGGCAAGCAGTCCGTAAGCGTGGCTTCTTAGCTGACTCCAACAGCTCGCTTTCAAACGCTCTCACCTGACTGGCTGAGACGGTGGCCTGCGCCCTGTACACTTCGCGAATCCACCACCCTCGCAAAAATTTCGTCGGCTATTCCTGCAGCTACTCCTTCAGCATCCTACCTTGAGGTAGGGATGGGAAAAACCGATACCGGTATTTTAGTTTTGAATAACCAGTTTTTTCGGTATTTATTTGCTGTCGGTTGTAACGGTTTTTTTTTTTTTTTTTTTTTTTTTTTTTTTTTTTTTTTTTTTTAGTTATTGCCAAGAACCGGGTAAAAAACCAGTACGACTATTTCCTGTAGTAGTGGTTCAAAATGTGTTTTTTGTAAATAATTTAAAAAATTAAAACTAGTAGACCACAATATTTAGGGTACTCCTAAAATTTTCACTGCTGTGAAATATTAGGTCATCGCAGTAACTAAGAAAAGCGATCAGTGATAATTTAAGAAGAATCCCGGCAGTCAGGAAGGCGCAACAAACGCGTGGCATAAGAACTGGTGCAGCTGTTGAGGCATCGATGCACCTGTTGCCGTGTGGCCTGGCCTATTAGACAACGCGCGTGCACGGCAGTGTACGAGACTTGCCTCCGTCTGGTCACGCGGCAGTTCCTTGCTGTCGTCGCCAGACGTCGGTTGTGTGTTAAATGGCACCATCCCGAGTGTGGAAGTTATTAATTCACGAAGTACGGTAGCAATGAGTTACAATGCTCCATTTGCTTTAAATAGCTGGAGGTACTGCAAACATGCTGTGTCATTTAAGGAGAAAGCATCCAAAATGTTTCTTGGAAGAGAAGGTAAATTCGATCCATATATTATGTAAGCTTGGAATAATAACTTAATGTACTATCATATTGTTATTCTAACAAGTTTTATTAATGTGATTCCTTGAAAGCGAGGGGCTTTATTAATAACCAATATGGGTTTAGGTAACATTAATCATGTGGTGCCTCGCGAGGTAGCCGTGCGGCTGAGGCTCCATGTCACGGGCTGCGCGGCTGCTCCAGTCGGAGATACGAGTCCTCCCTCCTCCCTCGGTCATGGGTGTGTATGTTGTCCTTAGCGTAAGTTAGTTTAAGTTAGATGAAGTAGTTTTTAAGTCTAGTGTCCGATGACCTAAGCAGTTAGGTCTCATAAGAACATACTTTGATCATGTGGTACACAGCTTTCCTAGTTCAATTTGCGTAAATTTACATTGACAACAATCATACTGTTAGTCGGAACTGTGACTTTATTTTTCCAAATACTTCTGCAGCAGTAACTGAAGTTCATTTAATGACTGTAACGTAAATATATATTGTGTATATAACGAGATATTCGCATGCGTTGACTCACAAGTCCAACTTACGGAGTGGTTGGCTCAATATTCGCAACTGCCGGATGGCAATACTAGGCCAATAAATCTGTATGCTTCGTAATCGTCTTCTTCGAATTCCTGGCTAGGCTTACATACACTCAAGAAGGCGTAGTATTGGGAGGGGATCTTGCAAAATATGGAAAGTCTAGTGATTTGTTGTGTAACGTAAATTTACATAAATCTGAACTAAATTTCGTAAGTTTCGGTTTCGGCCGAAACTAGAAGAACCGAAAATTCGATTACGGTTTCTGTTTCGGCCGCAAAATATGTTTCGGTCGAACTCTACTGGAAATAATAGCAATAAAAACCGAAAACCGGTTATTTAAAAAACCGGTTATCCTTAGCAATTTTTACAGTGCGGTTAAACTGGAGATGAAAAGAACCGGTATAACCGAAAACCGGTTGTTTCAGCAATAACCGCCATACCTACCTTGAGGTGCTACTCCAACGGCAGCGGCGCATTAGCCATGCGTACTGAGGCGCCGTGTTGCGGTGCGCGCGGCCGTTGGCCGTCGGGGGTTCGAGTCCCCTCCAGGGCATGGCTATTTGTGTTGTCCTTAGGTTAGTTTCACTTAGTTTAAGTAGTTTGTAAGCTACGAACTAATAACCTAGACCTTGAGTCCGATAGATTTACAAACATTTTAACATTTTTTTGCTACTCCAACTACAGGCCACGTTTGAGCTAAATGGTGAAGTATGCTACCCCCATAACTTTGCCATCTGTACATCTGATACCAACCTTCTCAAATTATATAACCTATCCGCGGCCGAGGGTCGTGGGTTCGAATGCCCCCTCGGGCATGGATGTTTATGTAGTCTTTAGTATAAGCTAGTTCATAAATAGTTTGTAAGCTTAGGGACTGATGACCCCGCAGTTAAGTCCCTTAAGCTTTACAAACATTTTGAACATTTTTATAGCCCATCACAAGCACGCCACATTCTCTCACACAAGTAAAGGAACAGAGAAGTGTGACACTGCAGTCAAATACAATAAAATAAATGAGAGGCAGATGCCACTTTCCACATTCAGTTGAAACACGTATGTGTAAATTTGCTGCTGTGCTATCTGTGATTTTGATATAGCAAACTTCTCAGGATGTGGTATATCTTTGTCAAAGAGAGCAGTTGCACGGCAGTGTTAGTTGAAAGTAGTTGCACTGTCGTGGCTGTGACGAGTTGTGTGGAGCAATCATTGTACCTCAGAATTATCGTTTATTGGAAGGACAGACCAGACCACTACTTGTTTCTGTTGTTTATGTAAAACCCTGAAAACCAAGGTAGTGTACATCGCTGTTCTTGCGTAATAATAATTGTTCATTGTATTTGCAGCATTGTTTCATTCAAGTTGTTACTTGCCTATCCTCCTTCTCTCAAATTACAATAAGTGTTCAAAGAAATATTCCTTGATTCCTTGACACTGCTCAAAATGATTAATGAATATTATCGATTGTTGTCTGAAGTAATCAATACTGCCCTAAATAAAAGTCACTATTATATGTGTATGCATGTTATGGAGCAGAATAGATACTCGCATGTGATATAAATTATGTTTCCAGATACAGTAAAATTCCTTCTCGCAGTCGATTTATTTCAATCAGACAGTCACATGCACGCTACATATCGTAAATGTTTAAAGAAATATTTTGTACACACTATTATAAAAAAAATCTCTTAATAGGGCCATGATAAATTATTTTTAAAGAATTCAATAATGACAAAGTTTATGACAGCGTTTGTGCCAAGTGTATTTTGGTAGAGATCCTACTCAATATTGTTCTTCGTCTGGCAATTAATTTAGCAGTCCTTTTATTTCAATATACTTCAGACAGGTTTCATCATTTCAGAAATATATCTGCACCCGGCTTTTACCAAACAGCATAGGGCTTTTACAGTAGCTGGTAACCTTCATGCCGTCCGCGGTGGCCGAGGGAACTGAGGCGCTTCAGTCACGGTCTGCACGGCCAAAACGGTCGGGGGTTCGAATCCCCCTCGGGCATGGATATTTGTGCCGTCCTTAGTTGTAGGTAGTTTGTAAGTTTAGGGACTGATGACCCCGTAGTTAAATCCCTTAAGCTTAACACACATTTGAACATCTTTTTTTGGTAACCTTCATGATAATTTAAATATATTGGTACCTACAGTACCGCTTCAGTTATTTCAACAACAAATTTTCAGTAAATTAGAAAATTCTGAGAAGGTGTATTAATTTTTATTTTGTCCGCCTTCGTAGCTCAGCGGTAGCGTCGCTTACTACCACGCAGGAGGCCCGGGTTCGATTCCCGGCAGAGGACTGGGTGTTGTGTGTTGTCCTAATCATCATCTCATCATCAGAGGTCAAAAAAGGTCAAATGTTTGTATAGATTATGGGACTTAACTATGGAGTGATCAGTCCCTAAACTTACAAACTACTTATGACTTACCTTATACTAAGGACGGCACAAACATCCATGCCCGAGAGGGGTTTCGAACCCCCGACCGCAGTGGCTTGCAGACCGTGACTGGAGCGCCTCATTCCCCTCGGCCACCGTGGCCGGCCATCGCATCATCATTGGCACGTAAGTCTCTCACGCAGCGTCAAATAAGAAGACTTACACTAAGGCGGCCGAACAATCCCGCAAGGGATCTCCCGGCCAAGAAAGCCATACGCTCATTTCAATTTTTATTTTCGGCATTGTAATTTTCGCTTTTGTGACAATAGTCGTTAAAATAATCAGTTTCCTCACTGCCTTAGTATCTCATAAAAGATCTGTTACGACTGCCAAAACTCTCAAGATCGTCAACTGTATTAATTTGTCAGAAAAGGAATACATCCACAGTTGTTATTTGTCCAAAGAAATTGTTGGGAAGAACTTGCGGCGCCCTTCACATTCGTGGAGACGTCGCCGAGATTTGTAGCTCTGGCGCCCCCCCCCCTTCCCCCTGGCAGAGTGCCTCGGGTCGCTGCCACGGAGTCACCGAGCCTCTAAAAATCGAGTAACCGTTCCCTCGCCCTGCGCCGCCAACCTTTGAGATGCAAATTTCCCTTTCAGAATGCGTCGTCGGGGTCTCCTCGCAGGGCAGAGGCCGGACCGAACCCCGAAAACGACTTTCCCCAGAGAGACCGAGCGCGTAATTCACTGCCCCGCCGGTTCATATATCCTCCGGCGTTCTTTCTTTTATATTTCCTTCCTCTGAATTCTGCCACAACTCAGCAACTTGGAAGACCTGAACTGACTCTCTTAACGTTTCACAGTTAATGAAAAGATTTAAGAACAGGTAACTGTAGCAGAACGAGCATAGAAAATTGATATAGAGTGTCTGTTCTTTCTGACATGCCGTACGTCTGACAGAATAGACACCACATATTTCTCTTCCATATAAATAAAAATGTAAAAGATCGCTTGTTCAAAATCATTAATCTCCCAAATTTCTTGAATGGTTAATTTAAAAGTTTTAAACAATTTTGCATTCTAATACAGGTGTTTTTATAACACTGGGTAACTTTTTAAACCGCGTACATACTATTTGGATTGATCGGGGAGAGGATACGACACAAAGGAGGGTTAATAAACAAACGCCCAAAAAGTATGGTTTCTGTACTAGAGATCGTTTATTCAATCACACCTGCCGCACTTCGAAGTATGTTCGAATAAGTGATCTCTAGCATGTAAAACATGCATTTTCGGCCATTTTTTTAATAACCATTTTTGTAGCCTCTCCTCAGTCACCGTGTATCTGCAATTGTGTGTTTTTTTTTTTTTTTTTTTTTTTTTTTTTTTTTTTTTTTTTTTTTTTTTTTTTTTTGCGATTTTCTGATACCAAGTTTCCCGATTAATCCACATCTGCATACATACTTCGAAATCCACCCAAAGTTGCATGGCGGAGGGTACTCAGCATAACAATAAGTTGCTTACTTTTCTGTTCAACTCCCATATAGAACAAGGCAAAAACAAATGCTTGTAGCATCTGTACGAGCCCTAATCTCTCTGATCTTTGTGGTGTTTACGCGAAAAGTACATTGGAGGCAGTAGAATCCTTCTGCAGTCCGCTTCAAATTCCGACTCCCTAAATTTCTTCGACAGTTTTTCTTAAAACGAACGTCGCCTTTCTAGCAGTCACACCCATTTGAGTTCC
Organism: Locusta migratoria; assembly: GCA_026315105.1. Taxonomy (NCBI): domain Eukaryota; kingdom Metazoa; phylum Arthropoda; class Insecta; order Orthoptera; family Acrididae; genus Locusta; species Locusta migratoria. The sequence goes on from CM048746.1 coordinate 146,394,901, forward strand.
CGAAACATTTCAGTAACATTCGCGCGTTGATGGAACCTACTAATAACATACCTAGCCGCCCACCTCTGAACTGCTTCAGTGTCTTCCTTTAAACCGACCGGATGGGCAATCCAAACACTTGAGCAATACTCAAGACGTTTTTATACCGTCTACTTTACAGACTAATTATTGAAATATATGTTAAAATTATATACAGAAACACGCGCAATGCAACGTCGTGCTAAAATCTCTAAGCATTCTGTCAACAACTTTCGTAGATATAATTTTGAACTCAACGCTAAACAAAGTTCTAGCTTAGACGAAGTGAAAGGGGAGATGTAGGAGAGCGAGGAAATAGACAGGGAGAGAGAAGATGGGCAGTGAGATAGTAGCGACGATATGGTGAGACAGAAGGGGAAGAGGAGATGGAGAAGGGGGCAAAGAGGAGATGAACAAAGAGAGAAGAAGTAGAAGATGAGCAGAGGGAGAGGGGGATACATATATGAGGAACAGTGTAGGATATTTATCAAAATCCTTCATTACACATATTTAAAAGGAGGGTGGGGAGAGTTATCTCTCTTCCTTCATATCTGTGGTTTTTTGTTTTTTTTTTTGTTTTTTTTTTTTGTTTTTGTTTTTTTTTTGTTTTTTTTTTGTTTTTTTTTGTTTTTTTTTTTTTTTTTTTGTTAAATAGACTACAGTAACGCATGATCGATTACAACACAAGTGTAAGTTTTTATAAGTGTATACTACACAATCAATTGCATAAGGGACTGGAAAACTTGATTGTAATAGGGGTCTGGAACTCGGTAGTAGAAAAGGGAAAAAATTGAAATGTAGTAGGTGAATATGGACTGGGGAAAAGGAATGAAAGAGAAGATCGCCTGGTAGAATTTTGTGCAAATCACAATTTAATCATCACAAACACCCGGTTTAAGCAACATGAAATAAGTTTATGTACATGGAAAAGACCAGGAGCCACTGGAAAGTACCAGATTGACTTTATAATGATGGGGAATAGGTTTAGAATCCAGGTTTTAAATTGTAAGTCTTATCGAGGGAAGATATAGACTCTGACTATAAATTATTTGTTATGAAATGTAAATTAAAACTTACGAGTCTGCAGAAAGGTAGAAAATTAAGCACATGGAACCTGGACAAATTCAAGGAACCAGAGGTGGTTGAGTTTCAGAGGGAGCATTAGGTAAGGATTGGCTGAAACGGAAGAAAGTAATACAGTAGAATAAGTAGCTCTGAGAGACATAGTAGTGAAGGCCGCAGAGGATCCTCTAGGCAGAAGGACAAGACCTAATAGAAATTCCTGAATAACACAGGAGACACTGAATTCAAGTGATGAAACGAGAAAAATTACAATGTAGCAATACTCACAGTACGACTTATTTTGGAAGGCAGGTTAAGGGAAGTCAACACACAGTTTTTAGCTTTTGTAGATTTGTATAAATCTTTTAACAGTATTGACTTGAATAAACTCTGTCAAATTCCGAATATAACAGGGGTAAAAAATAGGAAAAGAATAGTATATATACAACTTGTTCAAAGAACGGACAGCAGTTATAACAGTCGAAAGGCATGAAGAGACGAAGTGGTTGGGAAAGGAGTAAGACATGATTGTAGCCTTTATCCAATGTTATTGAATCTGTACATCTAAGATGTAAAAGAATGAAAGGTGCAACTTGGAGAATACATTAAAGTTCAGAAAGAAGAAGTAAAAAGTTTGCCGATGACATTGTAATTCTGTAGTCAGAGACAGTTGAGGACCTGGAAGAGTAATCGAACGGAATAGACAGTTTCTTGAAATGAAGTTATAAGATGAACATTAACAAGAACACTTCTAGGGTAATGGAATGTAGTACAAGAAAATCAAGTGATGCTGAACGAATTAGATTAGTAATCAATATATATGTAACAATGGGCGTGTGTCCGTATATATCAGTTTGTAGACAGGTTAGGTGGGTAGATCTCCTGACTAATGAGAAGGTGCTGAACAGAATTGAGGAGAAAAGAAATTTCTGGTATATCTTGTCTAAGAGAAGGGATCAACTGGTTCGAGACATTCTGAGAAATCGTCAAATTAGCATTCGATGGAAGTGTGTGGGGTAAAAATCACAGAGACAGACCGAGTCACATATACAGTAAACAGATTCAAAAGGAGGTAGGTTGCCGATCAGTGATGAAGAGGCTTGCACGGAAGAGAGTAGCGTGGAAAGCTCCACCAAATAAGTCTCAGGACTGAAGATCACCACAACAACAACACAGCTGAAAACCCTGGTTTTCCCAGGTATTTATTTATCCCATACTCGCGTTTATCGCCCCTCTCGTACTCCGCTCTCTGTCCATCTTTCTCTCTCCCGTCTTTCTCTGTTCATCTTCCCTTTCACTCTATCAGCCCATTTCTCCCTTCCCCTCCTCACCCTTCTGTTCATCTCCTCGACCTATCTGTGTTCAGCTCCGCCTATTCAGCTGATGTTCTCCTCTACGAAAAATCACATTTGTTAACTTTCATGATGATCAGTGAAACAATGTCAAATATAATTGAAGGTAACCTTTTGCCATGCGCCATTCGGTGGTTTGCGGATTAAAAACGTCTTCCACGGGAAATGTTAAATACATCACCCAGCTTTAATGATAAAGGGTAAAACGGAGTTAAAATCAATAGTAAGGTACACTCTCCCATCCACGAACAAAACATTAAGTAGACAATGACTTTAATCTAGGTTTTCCGATCAAGTGTGCTAAATTTATTTAAGATCGAAATAAAACTGTAGATTTCGTCGAATTCCGTAACTAATGTTCCTTCCGTTATGCACCGTATTAAATCTAATGCTGACAGAAATCTTCCTCATTTTTCAGGTCAAGTGTAAGCCGCACAGATTGCCCGCGTAGTCAAAAGCGTCATGCTACGGACTGGGGTTGGGCGATCACGCCGGAGGTTAGAGTCCTCCCTCTGGCATGGGTATGTGTGTTGTCCTTAGAGTAAGTTACACTACCGGCCATTAAAATTGCTACAACAAGAAGAAATGCACATGACAAATGGGTATTCATTGGGCAAATGCATTATACTAGAACTGACATATGATCAATTTTTCATGCAATTTGGCTGCATAGATCCTGAGAAATCAGTACCCAAAACAACCACCTCTGGCTGTAATAACGGCCTTGATACGCCTGGGCATCGAGTCAAACACAGCTTGGATGGCCTGTACAGATACACATGCCCATTCATCTTCAACACGATACCACAGTTCATCAACTGGCGTATTGTGACGAGTCAGTTGTTCTACCACCATTGACCAGACGTTTTCAATTGGTGAGAGATCAGCATAATCTGCTGGCCAGGGCAGCAGTCGAACGTTTTCCGTATCCAGAAAAGCCCGTACAGGTCCCGCAACTTGCGGTCGTGCATTATCCTGCTGATATGTAGGGTTTCGAATGGATCGAATGAAGGGTAGAGCCACGGGTCGTAACACATCTGAAATGTAACGTCCACTGTTCAAAGTGCCGTCGATACGATCAAAGAGGTGACCGACACGTGTAACCAATGGCACTCCATACCATCACGCCCTGTAATATGCCAGTATGGCGATGACGAATACACATTTTCAATGTGCGTTCACCGCAATGTCGCCAAAAAGGGATGCGACCATCATGATGCTGTAAACAGAACCTGGATTCATGCGAAAAAATGACGTTTTTGCCATTCGTGCACCCAGGTTCGTCGTTGCGTACATCGTCGAGGGCGCTCCTGACTGTGATGCAGCAAGCGTAACCGCATCCGTGGTCTCCGAGTTGATTGTCCACACTGCTGCAAACGTCGTCGAACTGTTCGTGCAGATAGTTGTTGTCTTGCAAACGTCCTCACCTGTTGACTCAGGGATCGAGACGTCGCTGCACGATCCTCCTGAACACGCCGATTCCATATTCTGCTAACAGTCATTGGATCGCGACCAAAGCGAGCAGTAATGTCGAGATACGATAAACCGCAATCGCGATAGGCTACCATCCGACCTTCATCAATCTCGGAAACGTGATGGTATACACTTCTCCTCCGTACACGAGGCATCATAAAATCGTTTCACCAGGCAACTCTGATGAGAAATCGGTTGGAAACTTTCCTCATGTCAGCACCTTGTAGATGTCCCCATTGGCGCCAGCCTTGTGTGAATGCTCTGAAAAGCTAATCATTTGATATCACAGCATATTCTGCCTGTCGCTTAAATTTCGCGTCAGTTACACGTCATCTTCGTGGTGTAGCAATTTTAATGGCCAGGAATGTATATTGCTGATCAGTGTGGTTTAATAGAAGACATACAGAAGATCCATCGGAGAGCAGCTTGCTTCGTTACGGGCTCATTGAGCAGGCGCAGAAGCGTCACAGATAATGATTAGGAAACACCAGTTGCAGACCCTGCAAACTGCATCGTGGTATGTCTTCTGTCAAAGTTCGGAGAGCGTACGTTTCATCATGAGTCAAATGAAGTATGGCCACTTACTGCGTGTATGTCGCGAAGCGACCGCAGGGATGAGATCAGGAAGTTTAGTTCCCACACTGAGTCGTACAGGCAAAAAAAAAAATTTTTTTTTTTCGCAAACCGAGGACGATGAAGTTATAATGGTACGCAAAGTACCAAATGTTCAAATGTTTGTAGAGCTTATGGGACTCGACTACGGGGCCATCAGTCCCTAAACTTACAAACTACTTATGAACTAGCTAAGACTACAGACGGCACAAATATCGATGCCCGAGGGGGTATTCGAACCCCCGACCGTAGTGGCCGTGCAGACCGTGACTGAAGCGCCTCAGTCCCCTCGGCCACCGCGGCCGGCACGCAAAGTACCCACCACCACATACCGTGAGGTGTAGATGTAGACGCAGGTGCATGTAGATGTGAAGAACGTTAATTTTTGGGATTTTTATTATGTACCTATAAACAGTACATGGTTTCAAATAGACTTGATAACACTTTTCAAGCTGCTTCACAAGCTTAGAAATCTTATCCGCCAGCCTCTGCCGCCTATGTGTTTGCCGTACCCACTGACACTCTTCTAGCTGAAAGGATACACATTGCGAAAACTGTCTGGCAGTGCCGATAGCTAACATACCGCTAAGAGCAACTTAGAGTCCTCGCTGGCAAAGCGACAGTGAAGATTCTCGCTAGAGATCTCATAAGGTTTCGATTTCGCCACTAGGAGCGAAATACTTGCTTCTTTGTGCACTCTGCAGTATATCTAAGTGCTTCTTATGACCGCACACTTGAGACAAGTTTCTGTTCCTGTCTTATGAGCGAGCAGAAACCTTGACTTGTGTTCGAAGTTATACTGAAGTAGTTTCGGGTCCTGTAGTTTGCGGGACGGTATATTACGTCCTCTCCGAGTAGTCAGAATTTGCAGCTTCGCAGCATAGTTTGTCTGCACAACGACCGACGGAATCCAGGAGTTCGACGCCGCGGTATTACTCCTGACAGAGCTGTATTCGGTGTTACACACACCACGACTCAGCACTATTAATGTGTTGAGTTCCGTTTGCTTAGTGTCTGAACTCTTTACTGGCAGTGACAGTCGGGGAGAAAGTCTTGTCTTTTTTGGTGCTAGTAAGTATCTACCAGCGTAGTGTGCCCGGGGACTGACTGCCTCTCGGGCAGAGTGCTCTGCTATTTGTTCACAGACAGAATGTACCTGAATTTACAAGAACAGTTAGCATACGAAACATGTAGAAATTACAAGTGAACATAAGAAACGTACAGAACATTCTGGAAACGATAAATACAAAGAAATAAATTTTTGCCTCAGCCGGTCTGTCTATCAATTGCGCCACGCCAGCAGTCATATAACTTGTGGTCTTGCAGAAATAATTAATAATGTGCATTGATTTATAATGTAATTACTGGTATTGATTTGATTCTGGATAATCTGAAAGCAGAAATAGGTAGGAAGAGTGGCATTATTAATGTAGGCTAGGGCACTGAAAAAACTGGTTGATGCTGGTCGGCAAATTTTAATATTAATAATTTTTGTATGTAGTAACTTACTTTTCTTGATTGGAAACGGAAATGCAGACAAGTCAGTGAGGGAGGCCGGCAAGCGGTGAGGGGAGACGTAACTGTACCTCGATGGCGTGTTGACCAGGTGGTGTGAAGTCACAGGTTACTGATCGGCCGATGCTGCTTCACGCCGAAACTCGCGGGCGACACTACGATTGGGAGTTGATTTCAACTGCCAAACGGTCGAAACGTTCTAGAACTTTCTAGAACCCTCTAGAAGCTTCTTTTTCGTGAGAAAGATGTTTGGAAGGAAGTAAAGGTGGGCGAAAGAGATTTGGAGCTATAGTTGTGATTGGCTCTTGATAAAACGGGCTGGATAGACTTGTGGCTTGTGAAAAGTAAATCGAGGATTCGGCTAGCTGCGCTCGTGGTGCGAGGACGCAGGTGGGCAGTTGCTGGCAAAGCGTTCAGTGACTTAGCTCACAATTAGTTGCAAGTGAGGATTGCATTGCTTGAAGAATTCATAATTGTTTCCCTGTGAGCAGAGGAACAAAATTATTACTTCAGTGTATTGTATTTGCATTTCGAAGTACTCATTTACAAGCTAGCTTCTCTTCTGTTTCTGGCCAGTGAGACAAGCAGTTTGCGAGAACCTCTTGTTCGACTTTGATACTTTGTTGACTTAAACTTTTTTTACGATGTAGTTCGTTTACCGTGAAGCCATCGTCACACAGCTTCAGTTTCACATCAAACCGATCCATCCACGGTGGCCAGCCGCTGTTCGTCTTATCAGAACAGTACTGGGAATTGGAGATATACGCACATTCCATTTGTTATAGCACAGTTAAAGATGAATGTACCTTCCACTAGTTAGCTATGGTCTTGAGCTTCTGGTTGTATTCTCTATCGAGTTGGATTGCGATTTTTAATTTATTTCAAAACAATTAAGACATCCTCAGTATCAACCATTTTTCATAATAGGTAAAGGTTGTGCCATCCTTGTTAGAGATTCGTTACCTTTGTATCATAATTCATTCCTGAATTCGTGCACAGTTCTTTATGTAATTAAATTACTATATTGAACATTGAATTCTCCGATTTCTTATTTATTAGGATTAGGAATCCCAGCTATCCATAGTGATAAGAAATTGTCTAAGATTGAAACCAAGTGTTTTTGTATTGATAATTGCTTAATTAAAAGGAGTGATTCATATTTATTTTCGTCATGAAGGCTGGTGAAACACACGCCAATTACCGATAGTGCCGTACATTCAATCTCACTAGATGAGGTACTAACATTACAGGTGTACTAAATTCTTCAAGTACTGAATACAACTAATTCCTGTCCTTCTTAGGCAAATGCCACAACTCTTCTTTTAAATTCTGTTTTAAGCGGTTTGTGACATTCACACTATTTACATATATATTTCTGCTTCTTCTTGTTTCTTCGTTTCCCTTTGTCTTCCCATTCCGCAATTTGATTTGCAGGTAACTGCTGTATACTTGTTGAAAGTGTCGCCCTTCGGTATTTTTTCATCTGATCTTCTAAAATTATCAACACTAAGTGGCAAAAATATTTCTTCAGTCATTCAACCGGTTGACATATACGTCTTTCCACGTGTACTTGTAAATCATCAAGCAACTTATTTCTGGGTATCGGATCAATCCGAATTACTGAGTTAGTTGGGAAGCCAGAGAATTCTTGCCATTCACTGTGTATAGCTTTGCAGTTAGTTGCCTTTAACACTGAAGTGCGCCGGTCTTCTGATATTGGTAGGATGGATCCTTTCCTGCCCTTCTCAGCCGCCTGTACTGTACTGTCGCAGCCAAATAGCAATTCTTGGTCACCTATTAGAACAGTAAGCGAACCAAAGTCAACTGCACCACAAACACAGCGCAGGAAATCACTCCCCAGGAGCACGTCAAAATCCGGATTTTCCCGTGATAGCACCTCTACTGAAAGTGAAAATACTTCTTTACCAATTTGTAATTTCCCGCAAGCCTACTGGGCATATTATTTAATTTCCCAACCCATTCAGACTACAGCGTGGCTGCCGCAAGGCACGCCAGTCGTTAAGCCGGGCGAATAATAAACTCACCTGTGCTCCGGTACCGAAAATTAGTTTTACTTTTTTCGCATCTAATTTTCCAATCAACATCACATTGCCCACTTTTTTTAATCCATCGTGCTTCACAGGCTTAGTTTGCGTTAATTGGAGCTCGTGGCGGTGTCTACAACGGCTCTATATGCGTTTCTTGAATATCTGCCTTTCTTATTTCCTTGGCGGCCACCTCTACTACTATGCAAATTCGGATTTTGCTGGTGCGTAGCCCAGTGGCGTACTGAGGGGGAGGGGAGGGGGCGGAACGCCCCGGCCTCTCGTCTTGAGGGGCCTCCAAATACCTCAAAAGCACGTGTTTTTGTTTTCAGACCTTCAAATCTCGAAACTCGAAAGCTATTTTTTCTTTTTTTTACTGTCCTGTGGGCCTCCAAATAATAAATACATGTATTTCCAAGTGGCCGTGGGGCGGGGGGGGGGGGGGGGTGCTCATTTTGTGTTGCCGCCGCCCCGGGCCTCCGACAGCCTTAGTCCGCCACTGCCCTAGCCTAGGGCATGCCTGTGGCGTAAATTATGACCGATTTCTTGGCGATGCGCGCAACACGGCGCTCGGCATTCATGTGCATCAGTGGCGGATCCAGAACTTTTTTCTGGAGGGGGCACAAGGCTGAGGAGAGTGAACATGTCCTAAAGGTCTTTGTGAGACTACTTTTAATACACACACACACACACACACACACACACACACACACACACATCTAATATATAAATCAGAGTGTCCGTATATTTGTACGTGTTGCATACAAATCTACAGTTTTGTTCCAATCTTTATGAAATTTTGTACACGTAAGCTTCAATTCACGAGGACGGTCGCCGTAAGTGTAAGAATCACATACGATATATATTTCAGAAGATATGACGTCATAAACAATGAGATGCGCGAAAAACTGCTGCATTTTGCGACAATGTTGCTCATTTTCTCCTAAAACATTGGACCGATTTCAACCAAATTCCTTACTGTGAGGTAACAATTGCTGCATGGTGAAGACTCACTTACGGCACATGGTTCAAAAGATATTACATCATAAGCAACAGAAATCGCAAAAAATGTCATATAATGCGGCGAGACTTTCGAAATACACTGTATGAGAATGACAGTACTTAGCGACTTGCAACAAACTTTAAACATAATTTCAAACCTTTATTAAATTTTTTCTCGCTGGCAACCATACTAAATGATGAAAGGAAAAAAGTTTCTCGTTTACTACTTTTCCATTGTTTATGGAGTAAAACTAAGGCATTCGGTATGTCGTTACAATTTATAATTTATACACTACAAATTGTAGCTGCAGGAAATTTTACAGACAGTATACACACATATAGTTGAATGTACCTTCTAATGTGTATCACAGTACGACACGTATTTCAAGAGATATGAGCACATAAACAGTAACGTAACGCTGTTCGTGGACTAAAACTACGGCTTTCGGTATGACGTTACAATTTATAATTTCTACATTATGAATTGTAGTCGTAGGAAATTTTACAGACAGTATACACTCATGTAGTTGCGTATACCTTCTAAATTGTATCGCAGTACGACACGTAGTTTATGTGATATGACCACATAAACAGTAACGTTCATGGAAAACCGCACCATCAGGAACAAACTTTTAATCAATTACTTCTTTTCTACTAATTGAATTCCCAAGAGATTTTACAGGCATACAGCCATTATACAAATTAATATCCACCTGAAAAATGGCAGGAATAAATAAATAAATACCCGGGCAACGCCGGGTTTTCAGCTAGTATATATATATATATATATATATATATATATATATATATATATATATGAAAATCCTTTGTATGCTATTGAAATTTCTAATTTGCTCCAATAATTGGAATCAAAACTTGTAGCTTCAAACAAACTGTTTATAATGGGTGGCAGTACTATCTATTAGTGTCTAGGAAAAGAATCCAAAGGCATAAACCGTTTATGGAAAACACCTGAATGCGCCAGCCTGAACGCAGCCCTGTAAATTCACAGTTGTTTCACATAGTTAAATACTTTATTTACGTGTTTGTAAAACATATACAATAGCTCATTTGTCTCCCAAGCAATCACGAAACAATAAAGACCTTTTATTTATTTTTGGCGTAAATTACTGACAAAAAAGAGCAAGAAGAAAGTAACTGGAAGTATAACAGAAGAAGTCAAATTACGTTACGTTAATTACAGGGATATTACATTTTTAAACTCACAGTTACATACAGCCCGTAAGTAAAAGATAATTATTCTAATGCTGAGCTTCTTTCCCTGCCGTCCTTCCTCACCGTCTCTCTGCCTCTCTCTCTCTCTCTCTCTCTCTCTCTCTCTCTCTCTCTCTCTCCTCTCTGTCTCACTCTCTTCCTTCTCTCTCTCTCTCTCACACACACTGTCTTCCTTCTCTTTCTCTCTCTCTCTCTCACTCTCTCTTCCCCTCTCTCTTTCATTTTTTATCGGGCACGTGCCTCCCTCCTCCCTGAACCCGCCCTTGATGTGCATGGTGTCCGGAGTGTTGACATAGACTTCATTGATTACCTATTAGAAAAACCGTGACGCGCATAATTTGCAAGGCTTGCAGCAGTTACAAACTAGTTCGCTTCCTCCCTTTATAGAGTAAACCGTATCGTTGCTTGTAACATATCTGGCGACACGAACTTTATTTCGCTTCCTATTCTAGGATCAATCCTCTTCACAAATACATCAGTTACACAAGCCACGCCTTCAAGCAGTAAGATATTGTTGTCTTCTTTTAGTACTTATGTTCGGCAAGAGACAGCAAGGATTCCGTCGGCAAATGATTCGAAGTCCTAAGCAGGTTTTTTCTTAATCGTGTATAACGTATCCCGATAAAAACTAACTTTTTTTTATCTGCGATACGTTCTAACAACCCGCGCGCAAGCGCCTCGAAGGAAGCATTTCTAAGTGAATCTACTGACTTATGACTTAGCTACGTCCTCCAGCTTTATGCGAGTCATCAGGAGTAAAAATTCCACCGTCCACGTGCAGAACTGTCCCACATCTTTAATTACTTCAAGAAATGTTTTTATCTTCACGTTTTCCCGTAAATGCAGGTATAAAAGGTATTATATTAAAACTACTACTTAATTGTGGGTGTGGGGGGTGGTGGCGATGCATACCGCTTTTGGAGCGCAAGGTGTTAGATTCTGTCTGCTCTCTGTATTTGTGACGCTTTTTTGGGCGTCCCAGACAGGGAAGTCAGTCTGGATGGCTGCTGTCTTCCTTTGTGGTACATAGGCAGGGGGTGGCAGCTCCGGCTCTATCTGCTCTTCCGCGTTCCTTTATCAAAGGGGTGTCGTTTCCTGTACGACTTGCACTTCTGCATCAAGTTTGACATGGGATGCTCTTAATTGATGGAGCTCGGTCTCTACATGTGAATTTCGTAAATTTAAGCGAAGTACCTACTCTTGCATGGTAGTAAAGGGGTCCAATGGACTATTATTACCTTTGCCTTGGCAGTCTGTTGCCTCTTAGAAGGCATTCTTACGACAGGAATGACAGTGACTCGTGAATAACTGTAAACGCCTGCTGCTAGAGGGTTAGTCTGCATTTTCTCGTCCCCACAAGAGTCTGCTACCACTGCAACTGCCTGATTCAAAGTTTCATTCAGTTGTTGATTTTCTAACTTGAGCGCAACATTTTTTTGCTGGACTGATCTATTTGTCCCATAGTTACCTCATTTACCGTAATTTACTAGAAATAATACTCGCTACAGTGAAAGTTTCTTGGCTACATGTATCATATTTTTCTGAGCTCTAGTTCTAACCATTCTTAGCACGAACCTACATTCTGAAATTGGGACTCATCGCTCAAGAATAAAGTAACTAAATGTTCAACATAGTGCCACACTTCAATTGTTGTTGTTGTTGTTGTGGTCTTCAGTCCGCAGACTGGTTTGATGCAGCTCTCCATGCTACCCTGTTCTGTGCAAGTCTTTTCATCTTAGAATACGTTTGGCAACCTACGTCCTTTTGAATCTGCTTACTATAGTCGTCCCTCGGTCTCCCTCTACGATTTTGACCCCACACACTTCCTTCTAATGCTAAGTTGACAATTCCTTAATGTCTCAGAATGTGTCCAACCAATCTATCTCTTCTCTTAGTCAGTATATGCCAGAAACTCCTTTTCTCCCCGATTCGGTTAAGCACCTCCTCATTAGTTACGTGATCTACCCATCTAATTTTCATCATTCGTCTGTAGCACCACATTTCAAGACAGTAGAGCTGCATGTCCTCGGGAGAAGTAACTACTGTAGTTTCCCCTTGCTTTCAGCCGTTCGCAGTAACTGCATGGCAAAGCCATGTTAGCTGATGTTACAAGGCCAGCTCAGTCAATCATCCAGACTGTTGCCCCTGTAACTACTGAAAGGCTGCTGCTCCTCTTCAGGAACCACTCGTTTGCCTGGCCTCTCCACAGATACCCCTTCACTGTGGTTGCACCTATGCCAACATAGTGCCACACTTCAATTAAACAACACAAAATTAATACTACCAAGAAAACACATTTGTTATTTCAATTAAAAGAAATGTTTCAGGCCTCATTTCGTGATTATTGGATTTCTATTTATTTATTTACTTATTTTAATTTTTTCCCTTCCACTGAAAGCGTCTGGGTGGCATAAAATAATAAGTTTAACACTCATGGTCGACGTCTTCAAGATTCGTGTCGTGACGGCAGCATGGAAATACACCCAGCAGGTGATGCGCAGTCTACATGGTACAGAAGCAGGAGCCGAACCCACGGTCCGACAGACGGCCAATAGGCTGCTGCGGTGGAGTAGCCGAGCGCTCTAATACGCCTCGCTGCGTAGTGCGCGGTTGCTTGCCGTCCGAGGTCCTCCCTGGGACATGGGTGTGTTTGTTGTCCTTAGGTTAGTTTACCTTAGTTTAAGTAGTTCGTAAGCTACGGACTGATGAGCACACAATTTGGTTCGATAGATTTACAAACATTTGAACGTTGTTTTTTTTTTTTTGTTTTTTTTATCAGTAGGCAGGCAGGCAGCCACTGTCCAGGTGGTGACGTAGCCGCGTCAGCAAAGCGCGCGCACCAGCTGCGCCTCCTGGTTTGTGTTGTAGCACAGAGTAACATATACAGAGAAGAAACCCCCCCTAAACCTCTGTCCTACACTCCTCTCGTAGTTCCATAAGATGCCAGCAGATTTCAGGCAGTTCCCCAGCTTAGTTCTGGAAAACTACACTAGAGGCGCTTCTGAGGCTGCTTCTCGTACATCAGAGGGTAGCATGGAGGGGAGGCTGAGGGGAGAGCTCGCGCCACCTTCCACGTGGCCATGGCTGCGTCTGGCGTGCCGGCGTTTGAGGCGAAGTGGTGGTGGTGGCAGCCGCTATCTGCTGACTTCTATGGCCAGTTTTAAAGGGCTGCTTCTGACCGCAGCGCCATCATAAGACATCTTACAGAACTGCTTCAGCACTCCCCACCCTACACCCCTGAGCGTGTGACCTGGCCCTTACGGAGGTTTCCCATCTGTATACATTTGTCGTAGTAGCTGGCCAATTTGACCTGCAGCAGTGCGTTAACAAGCCACACCAGGGTTGCCAAATTAGCGGAATTTACGCTAAATTTGACGGATTTTATACACAGTCAGCGGGTTAAAATTATCATTTAGCGGTCAACGGAATTTTTAACGGATTTGTTAAAAAAAATGTTCAAATGTTTGTTAAGCTTATGGGACTTAACTACGGGGTCATCAAACTTACAAACTTACAAACTACTTATCAACTACCTTATACTAAGGACGGCACAAATATCTATGCCCGAGGGGGATTCGAACCCCCGACCGTAGTGGCCGTGCAGACCGTGACTGGAGCGCCTCAGCCTCCTCGGCCACTGAACGGATTTGTGTATTTTTGTCTGCAGCAATATTTTTTTCTTTAATTCATTGTTTCTATTATACTTACTATCATTCATGTACTTATTGCATACACATGAAGTTTAATAATGGATTTCGATATAGTGATACAGTATACTTATGTCATGAAGTCGCAGTCTTACTGTAATACTGTAAAATATGAAAACTTCCAACAGAATTTCATTTGAGGCTGAGAATGTCATAAGATGTGAACATTTACTCGTTTCCCTTGCTTCTGAGCTGCAATGCCTCTTGCCCCACTATGTAAAAGTGCTGAAAGACGTATCTTAATTGCTCCAAGAGAATGCTTTCTAGTGCTGAAAGAACCAATGGTATCCCTGGCTAAGGAAATGGGCTTGTCACCAAAATTGATTTTCAGTAGTTACAGCTCACTAGTGTCCAATGGAAAAAAATAAACAATACTGCAGCTTTCTGGAATGAAATTACATCATACCGAGAGCCAGCGGCTTAAATCCTTTACAAGAACTTTCAGATTTGGCTCTTATGCTTTTGGTTCTACCATGGTCCAATGCAGAGGTGGAAAGGGCCTTTAGCCAACTAAATTTGTTGAAAACGTCCCTCTGCGACAAACTAACTACTACTCTGGCCAACGTCATTATTACAATAAGAGCTGGTCTTGTCCACTTGGCAAGTGCTGTCACGATTACGAGCTGCCGAAGAATGTTCTGCAAGAAATCGGCACTGATATTTCTACATCCGACTCCAGTACTTCAGGATCTGCAGCAGGAGGCACGTAAGCCACCATACTGCAGGACGAGGAGGAAAATGAAATATTGTAGCTTGAACTACATTAATGTGGTGAGTGGAATCGAAACTTAGTAAACTTCGCTTTAGAAATAGTAGTAGTATTAGTAATAATAGTCGTAGTAACAGTAGTAATATCCAATGGCGCAGAAAAAAATTTCTTTCCATGTTATCAGAGCATTGAAATTTCAGTTTTACGGTGGAAAATAAGAATAGTAAGCATTCCACGGATTTTGGCGGAATTTTAACTCCAGTTTAGCGGAATAAATTTTTCTGAGTATGCAACGCTGCACGGAGTTCCATCACACAGAAATGACAGCTGCTTCGTTGCAGCGCCCGAGCCGGCGCCCGACGTAGCGAAATTAGAGGACACTGGCAGCGTAGCGAACAGCTGTCCAAAACTCTGGTACGCCGTAAGGAAATAAGGCGTGTGGCCGATGTGTTATTTTGGATATCTTTTGGTAGCCATGCACATGCTAAAAGGTTGCAGGTTATATCGCACTTCTGCGCACCAAATGTACAGAATCACCAAGCTAGGAATGTGGGCTGCAGTATATGTGTTGAATGTGTGATATTCCTGGCTTGTGGCCACTTCATATTTCTGGCCGCTGGCCGTTTCTTTGCTAACATTGTACGTGTCTTAAACGCGGAAGAAAGACAGCAGTGCAGCATATGTTGAAATGTGGGGTGGGGAGCAGTAGCATATGGCACAGTAGGTGCTGGTTTCCGTGGGAAAGCCCGCCTATGTTACTGATGCTCTCCTCGCATTAGCTGCTGCATTTCACGTCACGTGATTTCTTTTGAAATTAGTTTTGTTTATTATAAACTAAATATTAATTATTCAGAGCTGAGAATTTATTACAAATATCTCTCAAGGACAGGCTAGGTTTCGGCAGTTTTAAAAGTTTAAGGTGCCTTCTCTTATTGTAACAAGAGAAGAGCGATTTTGCAGAAGGCGCGCGACGGCCCTGTTTTGGCGCGAAATAGAGCGTCAGGTGCCCTCTCGCAACGCGCCGCAGTTTCAGTCTCGAGCTGACCACTATACGCGCCGGACCGCGCCGGTCATAAGTAAAGATTTGCGTAAATGTGATAACAGTCGAGGTCTCAACATGAGCTATGGGCAGCATAGGCCGTATCATATGAACAATAGTTGCTCATTATTTTCATTATTTATTTAATAAATGACATCCCTGACAATTATAAATCTCGCGAGTCGCTTATTATGCTTCCATCATAAAGAACTTTAGCCTCACTTGTATGCTGTAGAAGAACCAACGACCTGTGTGCTGTCTTCTGCGCTGGGGACACAACTATAGAAGACAACAGGTTAGTCAGAACTCTATGCTTTCCATAACGACATGGTCAACAACTACGGCACCTCGTGCGTACTGTAGGGCGGTACAAACGCACACTGCTATGCAACAGCATCCGCAAGGATGCGGAGGTTTTAGGGGACTTGTGGGAGGAAGCAGTACTAACTTCTCCGTCCGCAAATTAAAACCCAAGGAAGCTTGTAAATGTCAGGATGATAAATTATAGTCATGACTGGCACTGAAGTGATTTATTTCGGAAAAGAATACAGGGGCGTACACAGCGGGAGAAAAATGCGGTAATCTCGCGTCCTCTTCAGGACCGATTTGACGCGTACCGTAGCTAGTAACGTAGAGCGACACTCGTGGTTCCGCTACCGGTATGAGAGATCCGGAAACAGCTTATGGTTGGTACGGTACGGCACGTTATGAAATTAATAACAATAAATTCGCGTCCAGACCCTCGTCTACGGACGTGACAATGTTCGCGGGACCACTCCAACCAGCATCATTACACATCTGACGCAGCACGTCAACCTGCGTGTCAGTTCTATGACAGGACCATCCCACCACTCGAAAGGCTGTAGTGGAATTTTGGATATCTACGGATTTCTAAAATACAGTGCTTCGAAAGTGTCTATCAAAGTACAGTGCTGCGATTATACTGTATCAGAGATTATTACGTCAAAGAGATTATATGATTATTCTGAGATTATATGTTTATTCTGTATTTGTGGACTCGCTCGGTTTTGATTTTGCTGTTGGTGACGGAATGAGGCTAGTTTTCCGATACATAGACAGGATAGTTGAAATTTGATTTGTATCAGTTAAAAGGAAGTAAATACAATAAAAGATAACAGTCAAAGACAAATTCGCGTTGCGCGTTTCTCTTCTCGTAGAATAATAAGAAGAAAGAAGAAGCCGTCTTCGCGACCCTGTACACATAATCAAGGTGAGAATTAACGAAGAAAAGACTTTACAAAACTCTAATCTAAACATTCAAAAGTGTTTCAGACATCCTGAGACGTTGTAATCAGCGATCAGCTAGAAAGCATATCTGACAAGGAATCTGCAGCCATTTCACACGGTCGTAAATTCATTAGTTGATGTTGTGAATCTTCGTACGCGGACTCCAGATCGTTTTCTGATGCTTAGCTGCAAACCTCGTATTTACATGTTCAAGGAATTTACAGAACTTACTGGCATGACTCACAAATACGTAACATATAACATGCAGTTACACGCACATAAGCATAAAGACATTTAAATATAACTTTAACTAGCAAATACAGATTAACCATAACAAGGCCACAATTTGACTCCATTCAAACTCGCTCTGGTGGCTGTAGGTATCCCTTGTAAGTCGAAAACTGGTTAACGAACTAAAATAAACTTGTGGAACATATACAACATTGTAAGCTTTAATTCAAAACTGTCTGTCGTCACGGAAACAAACTATTTCGCAATATTTTGCGACATCGGGCCCAACACCGGCAGAGATATTCAAACACAGTCTCTTCTGAAGAGAAAGTAATTACTCTTTCAAAAATATTCGTGAATTACAAACTCAAGTTAATTGTAACTATGGATAAACCACAGACAACCCTAAAAAACAGATGTACCATAATAAGGACAGATAACAACAGAAATTCACACATCAAGTAAAACGTTTCGCATCTCCTGTCTGTGCTTTAAACACCTCCCTCCTGGAAACACCTCCCTCCTGGATTCACGTCGGCATGGTTCGAAAAACCTGTCCGTTTGAACTGACAAAAACTGTAAATAATGTTGACTATACTTCCATCTGTCTAAAGCACATCTTTCATTCAGTGTACAGCGTAGTAACAGTGTAGAGAGTTTGCGGGTATGAACGTTAGCCTATGGCAAGAAGATTAATATCAATGTTAGAAGTCACACGGATTGTTACTTTACTTCGACAACGACCTCCAACAAGAGAAGTTGCAAGGCGAGTAGTCGAGGGTCAGAGTGACACGGAAAGGGCCTGGAATCGCTTTCAAACTGCAGGTAGTGTCTTGACTTTACCGGTATTGCTCGCCCTAAGGCAGCAACTGCGGGACAGACCAGTGTCTGCGACGTCTTGCCTGAATTAATCCCGACCAAACTGCCACTACGATAAACAATGACTTAGAGCGGGCCACTAGGAGGCAAGTGTCAAACCAGGCAGATTAGATTAGATGAATACTTGTTCCATAGATCATATATACGACATTTCGTAATGACGTGGAACGTGTCAGTTTAGTAAATGTTGTCTACACTTGACAATCAATATTTTAAGGAATGAAACTTTCACTCTGCAGCGGAGTGTGGGCTGATATGAAACTTCCCGGCAGTTAAAATTGTGTGTCGGAACCGTGACTCGTCGAACCTGGGTTATTTGCCATTCGCGGGCAAGCGCTCTACTGATTGAGCTATCCCGACACGACTTCCAGGAGTGCTAGTCTTGCATGTTTCGCAGCAGGAGAGCTTCTGTGAAGTTTGGAAAGTAGGAGGCGAGGTACTGGCGGAAGTAAAGTTGTGAGGCGGCATCGTGAGTCGTGTCGGTATAGCTCAGTCGGTAGAGCGCTTGCCCGCGAAAGGGAAAGGTCCCAGGTTCCAGTCCCGGTTACGGCACACAATTTTAATCTGCCAGGAAGTTTCAATATTTTAAGAATTTTTTATAACTTCTTTTTCTTTAATTTTTTAAAATTTTTATCTAAAAATTAATTTACATTGTAGAAGGAGTTGCCATTCAGAAATTCCTTTCATTTCTGTTTAAATACTAGTTGGCTATCTGTCATACTTTTGATGCTACTTGGTGAGTGACCAAAGACTTTTGTGGAGGCATAATTCACCCCTTTCTGAGCGAATGTTAGATTTGACCTTGAATGGTGAATATCATCCTTTCTCCTAGTGTTGTAGCTATGTACATTGCTATTACTTTTCAATAGGGTCGGATTGCTAATAACAAAAATCATGAGTGAGTATATAAAAATATATTGTGAAGCTACAGTGAAGATCAATTGATCCCTAAATAAATGTCTGCAGAATACTCTTGGGTAGGCTCCAGCAATTATTCTGATTGCACGCTTTTGTGCAATGAAAACATTTTTACTCAATGTTGAATTGCCTATGAATATAATCCCATTGAAAGCAGTGAATGAAAATAGGCTCAGTAAGCTTACTGAGATGTATATCACCGAATTTTGCAATGACTCTGATAGAATAAGTAGCTGAACTCAAACGTTTCAGATGATCTTCAATATGTTTCTTCAATTCAGTCCCTGGTCAATGCAAACACTTAAAATTTTTGAATATTCTACCTTAGCTACAGATTTATGTTCAAAGTCTAAATTTATTAATGGTGTCATGCCATTTCCTGTATGAAACTGTATATACTGGATTTTATCAAAGTTTAATTAGAGAACCACTTAATAACTTTCTGAAAGATATCATTTACAATTTTATCAGTTAATTCCTGTTTGTCAGGTGGGATAGCTATACTTGTATCATCAGCAAAAAGTACTAGCTTAGCATCTTCGTGAATGTAGAATGGCAAGTCATTAATATATATTAAGAACAGCAAAGAACCCAAGACCGAACCTTGTGGGACACTATTTTTGATAGCTCCCCAGTTAGAGGAATTAATTGTTTAATCTATATCACGTGAACTGCTTGTTTCAACATCCTGCACTCTTCCGGTTAAGTATGATTTAAACCATTTGTGCACTGTTCCACAGCACAAAAAAAAAAAAAAAAAAAAAAAAAAAAAAAACACTTCACAACTCTCTGTATTGTAGATGTGCACGCAGATACCCGCTACCTCAACCCAGACACTTTGCCACACAGTACAGATAGGCCCAAAATCACCAAGAATGGATTATAAAAAATTTCCACAAAATTCTTTTGATACGTGAATACCGCATACGTCTGATATCAAATGACCGTTGACAACGTGTGCTTGTGGAACGCACGCCAGCGGCATTCCAAAAAACTAGTACAGAACGGTGCCGGATGACTGAAGTTCTGAGAGTTTTGGACGCCATTCTTACCCATAAGGACATTGCCAAGTCTCCGCAATAAAGGAGTAACATCCTCCAATTCATTGTTGAATCGTCTCATCAGCACGTCTGGGAAGAATCCAAGTGCATGGACTACAGTTTCTGAGCCCATCGTGTAGGCATACGCAGAGGCTTCATCAGTCGTATCGGTATTGCAACATTGGATTGGCCTGCATATTCTCGGGAAAAGAATGCAACTGAACATTATTGGATTAAATTGGAAATAGTTGTGCGTGCACATCCTGACCAACCGCGAAATACGCCGGAGTTAAGCAAGATTGCCATTGAGGGTTAGGATAAATTATCCCCTAGTGATTAAATGAATACTAGCTCACCATGCCACGCAGGGTGCGACCTTGCATTCATCCAGGGATCAGGCAACTGTTTATTGAATGAGGTTGTTTCAAATTTGTCTTACCTCATGAAAAGTGATTTCATGTTATGTTCCAATTCAATAGTAGTGATTTCTTATGTTTTGCTTGTCAATAAATCGGAGTATGTGTTACTTTATAACAACCCTTTCTCTATGATACAGAAGACCATAGAAATTTTGTTTGATAGGTGATGCAACTTTTTAATGTATGTGTATATCCTTCGCAAGCATGTGTTCATGTTCTCTTGTTTTCATCGGAGTAAGGGGCAATTATAAACATTAGAAGGTATTTCATCGTGTACATGTTGTAACTTACTTTTTAATTTATGTGTATATCCTTCGCAAGCATGTGTTCATGTTCTCTTGTTTTCATCGCAGTAAGGGGCAATTATATACATTAGAAAGTATTTCATCGTGTACATATTGTAACTTATGTGGCTAAATTTTTGACATCCGGTTGTCTCCTCATTTCTTTCCCGGTAAGTCACGTCTTTTGTCAATTTAATTTTGTATGCAAGGTAAAATATATTAACTATTTCGTTAATTACGGTTAGTGGAAAAATAATAAAAACACTATCCCTGCGACAACTCTGAGTGTCTGCTTTTTCAGCGCTTGTAACATTAGCCTCTCGCCAGGTGTCGAAAGGTAACAACTTTAATGGCACAGAGTGCCGCGACTGTATGAATCCGACTGTGAATACACAATATCTCACACAAATAAGCGTTTTTGGCGTATTCACATCGTAGTAAAAGCTGGAGGTACGATAATGAAGCTGCAACTTTCAGATGAACGTTGGTACAGGAAAAAATTCTACACAAAATAATACAGACTTCCTTATTAAATTTGCAATTGATTCTTCATTCTTAGAAATCCTCAGTATCTCATCATCTGATAATGAACCTCGAAGTGATAGTTACTGACATTCATGTCAAATTTTCTAAATACATATGAAACATACCGATTCATTTCAAAATTTTGCCGAATGATTTGACGCCATCTACGCAGAGAATAACTTCCACGGTTAGGTGATATCCTTAATTTTTATTCCACGATAAGTCATGTCACCAAAATAGCAGTTTTGAGTGGATTTTAACCTTCAGGCCACCTTCGAACACGCAAAGATAGCCTGCTGACACTTGTTATACGTATTGGAACAAGTTAACGCCAAAACCACTTCGAGTTGAGAAAAGTCTAACGTTTAGGTAATATTCCATCAGAAAGTAAACTGGAGCATAATTTTGTTTCGATGTGACGATTACAATATACACGCTGCAGATATTCTGCAAAAGCGTTAATACCGTTTAACCAAAATATTCTACACTAGCTTATATGCCCCTGCTTCGCAACGGTTGTTAAAGAGAGACCTGTGTATATCATGGTTTTTTAGGGTTCCAAACCAAGGTCAGCAATAAAAGAATCCTTGTTGGATCGCTCTGTCAATAAACTCAGTTCTCCTACCCAAGATGTCAAACTTAAGTGGAAGTCATTGTCGAAAACGATGAATGTTCATGAAGTTTTTCATACAAAAAGTGAAATTAATTGAAGTCCGTACTCTGAAACGATGTAAATTCATTGTTAGTTTGTGTTCATGAAGTTAAGACTGAGGAGTGTAATTGTCCATCTGGCATAAACTTCTGGAAACACTTCTATCGTTGAGATGAGAAATAGTAATAATAATAACAGTACCATGAATTGGTTCTACGGCGTAGTACTAAACTGTTTATCTCTCTCACTAAGTGTATGCTAAAGTATTAGAATGTTGCAGTGTTGCAGTGGGGACAAGGTAGTTATTATGTATGCTGTGCTCCATATTATCGAAAAGTCAACGAATACTGAAAGTCTGGTAATTCAATCAACAGAGCAGTTCATGTCATGGTAGTGTCAATGTGTGATGAATTAATTCTTGGTAATCGTTGAAGGAATGGCGTCAGCTGATCGTCTGTACAGAACTTTCATCAAATATAGTAGTATTTCCAGTGAATTATCTTGACTGATAGCAGCATCGGCCACTCTTTCAGCTAATACATGTCCTCACATCCTGCAGTGATTACTTCGTAAAGCGTGAAGTTGAAATCGATCTCTAAGTACAATTGTCTCTGCAAAATAAGACGTCTGTCTCTATCTTAATGTAGTCCGCCCCAAAAGTAAGTAATTACAAATTTTCATCAGAATATTGTACTGAACAATTATGTAATCATGGAGGTTTCTGATGAGTTTGTTGCTTGCGTGTGTATATTATCTCTAGTGGCAGCCACAGAGCAGAAATATCTCTGGAGTGAGCATTCAGATGCGCAGAACAGATTTTCTGTCCTCATCATAAAGGTGGAAATATCATCTGATATTGAGAAAAATCTACTAATCGATGATTTCATCTTGGCCCTTCTTTGTTTGGTTAAGACGCATGACTATATGTAAATGGCCCTTTTAGTGACGCTTCCTTGTTGCTTCTGTGACACATTTATTTAGATATTATTTCATGCTACATGGTTGCTCTGCGAAAAGTAGGTGAGGCTTCTTTGCAGCCAATGCGGTACAGACCAATCCTAAGGGCAAATAAATGTGTGAAAAGAGTGGATTTGTCTCAGTATCACTTGGTAATTCTAGCTTACAGTAATGTTGAGAAGATGCACAGAAGCCAATGCTCACTCCATAGATATTTCTACTCTATGTATAATTTAGTGGTTATACCCGTCGAAAGATGCACTTCTTTTCTTTCCATGGCATTGCAAAGCATATGGGATACAGCTAGGAAGAAAAAAATGTGTCCTACCTGTGCTAAACTTTACTTGCAGTGGCAGCAGTCTATTTGCTACCGTTGACAACGAACTATTTGCTTTAGGATGATGATTAATTTACGGAATAGAACAGCATAAATTGTTTATTTCATCGTGAACATAAAGAATTATTCCCCTTACTCTACGTGACTGATTTTTGAAAAGCTTTCAACGGCCGTTGCCAACATCAGTGCACAACGCCCCCTTCTTGTAGTGTATTACACCATAGTTTCGAGAATGAAAAAAACGCATCAACGCCATAATTAGTTATTTGGTGTACCATGTAACTGACGTCGCCTCACTTTGTCCTTTCCTATACTATGGCGTTTTCGAGGCATTCCTAAACAGAACACACTCAAAATGTAATGAGGATACACCGTCATCAGAAAGGGAACTACACAAGTTCCATTTTCCTTGCAAAGAATTCTTATGTAAATTAGATCATCGACAGTCATGAAGGAATTTCGTTATGTTTTAAATTCAAATGATACCCGCGGAAAGAAACAGGTTTTTAATAGTTGAAAAAACAGACAGGACGGTTACTGAAAACACTAAAAATTACGATATTTTTCTCCCGTGATCCGATTTTGATGATATTATGCCTATATGTTGACCCAAACTTTTCTCATGTTTCCTGTGAAAACCGCATGAAGATTCGTCCAGTAGTTTTGAAGATTGATGGGAACAGCGAAAGGCCTTCATTTACAGATTTATTATTAGTACAGATAAGATTCAGACAGATTCAGACAGATGTAGGTTGTCGTTCTTATGTGGGGATGAAGAGGCTTGCTCAGGATAGAGTAGGGTGGAGAGCTGCATCAAACCAGTCTCCGGACTGAAGACCACAACAACACAACACAGATAATATTAACGAAATGTAAATGAAACGTCTGTTTCCAGTATTTGCTAATGCTACTCGAATAAAAGAAGAGAAAGAAAGCCCTTTTGAGCACGCAGTTGTCCTCAGTGGTGGAAGTAACTGGTAGATGTGACGTAGGATGACCCAAAGGTTCGTTAACATGTGAAAAGTCAGTACTTCACGGATTAATGTAGGTACAGAGGTACAAATTTACACACATATTTCAAATGATATTAGGGTTTATCGAAGCCTAAAAACTGTTCACAGAATGACTAAAACATCTGATTCATTAGCTGTAACTGTCATAACATTTTTATTACGAAGAATGTACTTTGTAACAAGTTGACCGTTTTTTCTCAACAATACCTGTAACCGACAAACAACGTTGTGAACACCATTAAATCTACACCTACAGCTACATTTTGCAGGCCTGTCATCGTATGTGTTTATGCTGTCACTTCCCGCACCAACAAAAGTTGGTAGCACCTCCTGTTTTCGTTGTTCAGTTATTAAGACAGTTGAAGATTTTACAGTGTGATGAGAAAAGAAACAAGAGTTATTATATGAAAACATAATCTCGTTTTATCATTCTTAACACCTACGAACACAAATGATAATAGTGCATATTTATGGCAAATCCCTTTCGAATTATAAAAGTTTCGCTGATCTCCTCGTAAAATTAATATTAAATATCGGTGCCACCATTTTAGTGCTCACATATTCATATAATGATGAGAATAATAATCGCGGACGCACACATGAAATTCGTTTCCTTTATTGTCTCGTTATATAAATACAAGTAAACGAAAATTGAAATACCTATATTATACAATGAAGCTAATAAACTTACATAATTCGAAAGGGCCTCTACCACAAATGTACACATGACAAAAGTGATGTGTTTATTATGGAAAACAGCCAAGAACGCTTATAATTTTTATTTAGATAACCGGTTTCCGCATATAAAACCGGCAACTTCGGAGCATTCATGTTAGTCACACATGACAAAGAATTTTAAAAAATGTATTATGACTAGTCAACAATAATGTTGGTGAATAAGTATGTTTTTAAAAGTTTTTATTTGTGATGTGGTGATTGAATTAAAGGTCTGAAAATGGCAGTTCAATCTGCCGAAAACGGTCATCTAAATACCACCAAAAACATAAAATATACAAAACTGCAAGTCTCGCGACTAATTCCTTCCACCATAAAATGTCGTGAGATCTCATGAGAAACCAAGTCGGTTATTTTAGTTAGTGTTCATGGAACCACCTATTCAACACATTGTAATAATTTTTTATCTAATTAGTTATCTACCATCATCTGTACTGACTATATCAAAATTATACATCTTTTTTTCTATAATAAATACAATGACTTGGCAATCGCACCATAATATAATGACCTAAGAATAGTAATATAAAGATCTGGCAATTGCACATTGTCATAATGACATAACAACAATTTATATTCCATTATGCAACCAAACGTAATCACATAATAATGAAGTACACCCACATGTGCTTAAAGTTTTTTTAAGGATTAGTGCAGGTCTATGCTGCCATGGGAAACCACGTCGATTATTTTAGTTAGTATTCATAGCATCACTTATTTGTTATGTACCACTTATTTGTTACCTACTACTTATTTGTTATCTTGCAACATATATAGCGACTATATTAGTATTATACATCTTTATTTCTATAATACATATAATAACTTTGCATGACATAAAACTACATATAATGACCGGACAATTACACATCGACATATAAAAATAATTTATATTCCTCTACGCAACCAATGCAATACCTCACTTTTGCATAAATATTAGTTTACGTCGTCATGCGATTGCCAAGTCATTATATTTATTATAGAAATGAAGATGTATAATTTGATATAGTCAGTATAGATGTTGGTAGATAAGTAATTAGATTAAAAATTATGACAAGGTGTCGAATAGATGGATCCAGGAACACTAACTAAAATAACCGACATGGTTTCTCTTGAGAACTCACGACATTTTATGGTGGAAGGAATTCCTCGCCAGAGTTGCATTTTTGTATATTTTATGTTTTTAGTGGGATTTAGACGAACTTTTTCGGCAGATTGAACTGCCGTTTTCGGATCTCTCATTTCATTCATCACATCAAAAATAAAAACTTTTAAAGACATTATATGCGGAAACCGGTTATCAAAATAAAATTATAAGCGTTCTTGGCTGTTTTCCATAATAAATACATGACTTTTGTCATGTGCACATCTGTGGTAGAGCCCCTTTCGAATTATGTAAGTTTATTACCTTCATTGTATAATATAGGTATTTCAGTTTTCGTTTACTGGTATTTATATAACGAGACCTCTCATCATTATATGAATACGAGAACACTAAAATCGAGGCACCTCAAGAATGGGACCAACGACGACTGAAGAAAATCGCTTAATACGACGGACTTCAGTGCTGGGTCATCAACAAGTGTTAGCGTGCGTATCATTCTTCTACACCTGCATCACTGCTCTGCAAGTCACACTGAAGCGAATGGCAGAGGGTTCATCTAACCACTTTTACGATATTTCTCTCTAACAGCGCACTTGAAAAAGAAACTTCTAAATGTTTCCGTTTTGGATCTGATTTCTCTTATTTTATTACGATGATCATGTCTCTTTGCTTAGGTGGGTGCTAAGAAAGTATGTTTACATTCGAAAGAGAAAGTTGGTGAAATAAATATTTCAAATAGATATCGCTGCAACCAATAACGCCTTCTTTTAACGATTTCCAACCCGAATATCTCTCCCTTATATCGCAATAATATAAAACAAGTTCCTCTTTTCTGAATTTTCTCTATATCGTTCGTCAGTTCCACTTGATGGGGATCCCACAATGTGCAGTAATACTCCAAAATAGGACCCACAAGTGTAGAGTAGGCAGTTTCATTAATAGAACTGTTGCATCTTCTGAGTGTTCTTCTAATGAATCCAATGAATCGTAGCCTATTGTTCGCCTTCCCTACAATATTTTCTGTGTATTCGTTCCAATTTCAGTTGTTCCTAATTGTTATTCCTAGGTATTTATTAGAATTTATGGCCTGAAGATTAGACTGATTTATCATATAAATGACGTTTAAGGGATTTCTTTTAGTGCTCGTATGGAAGTCTTCACACACCATTATTAAGGGTCAAATTGTTAATGTTTTCGCCATGCAAATAAATTATGTAAATCATATTGTAGTTTCTTTTGATCTTGTGAAGACTTTAGTAACCGACAAATAACAGCATCATCCGCGAGCAGACTAAGAGAGATGCTCACATCGTTTCCTACATCGTTATAAAGATAAGGAACAGTAGTGGCCCTACAATACTTCCCTGGGGAACGCCAGCTATCACTCCTGTTTTACAAGATTACTTTCCGATAATTAAAACGTACTGTGTCCTTTCTGAAGGGAAATCACGTATCCAATTGCTTAACTGTGGCTATATTCCATGAGCATGTAATTTGATTAGAAGACGTTTGTAACGTGCAGTGTCAAAAGCCTTCAGCAAATTTAGAAATACGGAATCGACTAGAGATCCCTTGTCAATAGCACTCATCACTTCATGTGGTACAGAGTAATCTGTGATTCA
This sequence comes from Locusta migratoria, assembly GCA_026315105.1. NCBI lineage: Eukaryota > Metazoa > Arthropoda > Insecta > Orthoptera > Acrididae > Locusta > Locusta migratoria. The sequence continues at coordinate 146,422,636 of CM048746.1, forward strand.
CAAGAACGATACATTCCGAATCCATGTGGACTATGGATCAATAGGTCGTTCTCTTCAAGGTAGTTCATAATGTTTCAGGATAGTATATGATCTAAAATCCTGCTGCATACCTACGTTAGTTATATAGTCCTGTAATTTTGCGGATAAGTCCTATTCCTTTTATTAAATATTGGAGTAGCCCGTGCATCAATTCAGTCTTTGGGTACGGATATTTCACTGACCGGGCAGTTGTACATGATAACTACTGGGACTACTGTATGAGCATACTCTGAAAGGAAACTAACTGGCATACAAATGGGACCGGATGACTTACCTTTGGTTAAGTGATTTAAGTTGCTTTAATACTTCAGTGATATCTACTTCTAAATTCTGCACACTGACTGCTGTTCTTGATATGAATTGTTGAGTATTTGTTTCTTCTTAGATGGCGAAGGAATTTCGGAAAGTTGCGTTTAGCAACTCTGCTTTAGCAGGACTGTCATCAGTAGGATCACCATAGCTATCGCATAGTGAAGGTATTGATTTTGTTTTGCAGTTAGTATACTACACATATGATCAAAAATATTTAGCATTCTCTACCAGATATGGTGACAGGGTTTCGTTATGGAAACTATTATAAGATTCTCGCATTGAAGTACGAGCTAAAATTCTATTTTCTGTAAAAGAATGTCAGTCTTAGGGATTTTGTGTCCATTTAAATTTGGTATGTTTTTTCTTTGCTTTTGCAAGAGTGATGTAACCTATTTTCTGTACCACGGCGCGTCAGGCACCTCTTTTGTTAATATGTTTAGTATAAATCTGTCAATGGTTGTCGATATTACTTCTTAGAATGTAAGCCACATCTTATCTACACTCATATTGCTAGTTTAGAAACAGAGGAGATTCTCGCTCAGGAAAGCGTTAATTGAATTTTTAACCTTTTTTTTTTAATAAATATACTTTTCGTTCAATGTCTGAGGATTTGAGAAATCTGATATCCGGTCTCGCTACGCCAACTCTGTGTTCAATAATCGCTGTGTCTGCTTTGACGGTCTTTATTAGCTCTAGATCATTTGTTGCTAAGATATCAAGTGTATTTTCACAACCATATACTATTCTACTGATTTCGTGAACTAAAATTCGGATAATGCGTTCAGTACAATTTCGGACGATGTTTTATGCTTGCCTCTCGTTTTAAATATGTATTCTTGCCAACTTATCAAGGATAAGTTAAAGTCCCCACAGATTGAAATTGTATACTTTGCGTAAGGTTTATATTCAAGCTTTCTTTCAACACTTCAACACTTCTGAAATCAGATCAGGTTAATGTTGGTGAGACAGTAAATTACCTTCCCCGTTCATATCTGAGTCATATCCATGCCCAGTCAAATCGGCCTGCAGAGATTACTGTTTTTAAGATCTTTTAATAAACAGAACTAAATTACATGTGGTAATCCTCTGTGTAAACTGTTATGTTCTCAAATCAATCCCTTGAATCAAATGTCTCTACCAGCCTAGTTCCATAATTAATCATTATATTTTTATTTAATTTTACAGCAGTGTGGTGGTTGTTCAGGGAGAGGTTTGATTTACCACAATATGTAGGTACAGATATAGACTTTGCACAGGCAGAGAGAAATCATTCATTTGGATAGAACCTTTGGGGAGAATTGGATAGGGTTCAATGGTCCGGTGGCATGGCATGCACGTTGCCTCGACTTTACGACCATTGATTTCTTCTGCTGTTGCCTACTGAATACCCATTTAGACTAATGAAGAGCTTCAAAAAACTTACAGGTATGCAGCCAGGTATGAAATACGACGTCGGACGATATTTCGGCAGGAGACTACCCTGCCATTTTCAAGGCGAATCTGCAGTGAGGAAGTAATGTGGAACGATCTTTAAAACCTCGGTTTTCAATGAGTAAACAGGAAAGGCAACACATACCAAGCAAGCAAGCACACGGCGCCGACACGACCAAAGATGAAACCGGTCAGAATATAGATAATAAACATCAGTTCTCGACGGATGGGGTCGGATTAGTTTTGTTCAAAATGTTCAAATGTTTCTTAAGCTTAAGGGACTTAACTGAGGGGTCATCAGTCCCTAAACTTACAAAATACTTATCAACTACTTTATACTAAAGACAACACAAACATCGATGCCCCAGGGGGGATTCGAACCCCGACCGTAACGGCCGTGCAGACTGACTGGTGCGCCGCATACCACTCGGCCACTGCGGCCGGCGGATTAGTTTTGTTTGTCCCTCTGGTGTTTTTTTTTTTTTTTTTTTTTTTTTTTTTTTTTTTTTTTTTTTTTTTTTTTTAAGAGCATGCCAGAATTTCCGTTTTGTTGTATTCCATAGGGTGACTTGTTTCAAGACAGTGGTCGGCCACAGCAGATTTGTTTGGCTGTTGTAAATGTGTGTGACGTTTATGCTCAACACAACAATCCTCAACAGTCCTGATAGTTTGACCAACATAAGACAGGCCATAGGCACCTGCGGACAGTGGCAATGCTACAGTAGTTTTTAAAAAAGCAGGATTATCTTCAAAAAATGCAGTGCTTACTTTCTGACTCAGTATATCGCAGGATTTCTGCTGACTCTACAAAAAGTTTGGAGATGAAGACCAATAATCTCCTTAAAAAAGTTCTTTGTCAGCAGGAACTATCAAGAGTCTTAATTCTTCTTGTGCTGTACCTCCTAGATTATATGGCCTTCCTAAGGTTCATAAAGATGGGTGCCCTCTTAGGCCTATTCTGTCAAAGATATCGTGTGGCAAAACATCTTGTTGGTTTGTTGAGCCCACTGGGTAGGCCGCTGTGAACATCACATTAAGAACTCGACGGATTTTCTACGTCGTTTGGGAGGATTGCACTTGAATGACTCGGATATTTTAGTTAGTTTTCATGTGGTTTCCCTTTTCACTAGAGTTCCTCTGTCTGATTCGTTGCAACTAATTGAGGTGAAGTTTGGTATTGATTTAACGAATTTATTCTGACATGTTTTGACTTCCAGTTACTTTTTATTAATGGCCAGTACTATGAGCATACAGGGAAGCCCTTTGTCACCTATAATTGCTAATTTATTCATGAAGGACTTTAAAGAGTCAGCAGCATTGAAACCTGCGTGTTTTTTCAGATATGTCCACGACACTTTTGTTATTTGGCCTCATGGTAATGAGAACTAGAATTATTTTTTGGACCATCTAAATTCAATCCACACCAACATCAATTTCACAATGAAAGTGAAAAAGAATGGTTGTCTTCCCTTCCTTGATGTGTTGGTGAGGAGGAAGGCAGATGGTACGTTGGGACATGTTGTATATAGGAAGCCAACTCATACTGATTTGTATCTGCAAGCTGATAGTTGTCACCACCCAGCTCAACGTGAAGGGGTTCTTCTAACCTTAGTGCATAGGGCTCACGTCATTTCTGACCGGGAAAGTTTGCCCACTGAGCTGTCCCATCTAGAGGTCACGTTTCGTCAAAGCGTTGCGTTATCGACCACATGTACGTACAAAAGGTTAGTGATGACAGCACAGAGTTGGCACCCACATCAGTGGCCTATTTGCCATACGTTGGCAGCACTTCCAGCAAGATTGGCTGCATTTTGCGTGAAAACAATGTGAAATGTGTGTTTCGTTCACCATCTAAAATTAAACCACTGTTGGAGTCCGTTGAGGATGATCTCGGTTTGCGCAAGGCGGGTATCTACCGTATCCCATGCAGCTGTGGCATATCATATGTTGGTCAAACTATTAGGACTGTTGAGGATCGTTGTGTTGAGCATAAATGTCACACACATTTACAACAGCCAAACAAATCTGCTGTGGCCGAACACTGTCTTGACACAGGTTACCCTATGGAATACAAGAAAACGGAAATTTTGACATGCTCTTCCAGTTACTGGTACTGTGTTATCAAGGAAGCCATTGAAATAAAACTAGCTGACAACCTTATGAATAGGGATGGAGGATTTTGCTCGAATTCCGCATAGGATCTCGCTCTCTCACTTGCAAAAAACAGGGGTACAAAACTAATTCGACCTCAACCGTTGAGAATTGATGTTTATTATCGATATTCTGACCGTTTTCATCTTTGGTCGTGTCGGCGTTGTATGATTGCTTGCTCGGTGTGTGTTGTCTTTCCTGTTTACTCATTGAAAACCGAGGTTTTAAAGATCGTTGCACATTGCTTCCTCGCTGTAGTTTCGCCTTAAAAATGGCAGGGTGGCGTCCTGCCGAAATATCGGCCGACTTAGAATATCATACCTGGCTGCATAACCCATAAGTTTTTCGAAGTTGTTATTCGCCAGGAGAATTTAAGGAATCATAACGAAGAGCTGATAGCGCGTATTTATGGCAGCTTCCGATGCAACATCTACTTTGCCAAGAGTGTTTTGAAACAGTGAGACAATCACTGCAGCGTCGTTGTACGGTATGAATTTAAGCAGGAGGGCGTACTTTAGAGCATATTTTGTAACTGCAGTCAAACACGCCATTACGTTACAGTGTATGCACGTTTGGTTTCCATCCGTTTACTAATTTATCGTGAGAGCAATACTCCTCAGTCCGTAAATTTTCGACTACACTATTATTTCCCTCTTTGATATTTTTTGGTCTTTATTTTCTGCACTGTATGGTACGACTACAGTATGGTGAGAATGCGACGACAGTATGTCAGGGCTGACTTACTAGGGACGAATAACAAAATCTAGATCCAGGGTGCTTGGCTGGGCTCCGGTGAGAACTGGAACAGCAGGTCTGTGTTTCTGCAGGAAGCGCAGCGACGCCGCAGTTCGGGACCGTGCAATTAGTTCCGCTTCACGCGTCCGTACGTGTTTACTCTTCCGCTCCGCTGCGGCGCTTCGAGTCCTGGAAATTCGTTGTTTGCGCACTGTGCCGTGACTTTTGTGAGTGGCTGTTCGTCGTTTAATCGTCTCTTAGTTCAAGTGTGTTTTGTTGGCACCTCCGATAACTTGGTTAACGTGTCGCCCAAGCTGATCCCGTGGAAAAGTACCGTTATATATTCTTTTCACAAATTCATCCGTCATGTGCAATCTAATTCTACATCTACATACGTACTCCGCAATCCAACATGAAGTGGAGGGTACCTCGTAGCACCACTAGTCATCTTCTTTTCTGTTCCACTCTAAAATACCAGTGAGGTTAGAAACTTCTCGAAACTGAATAGAAAATTTGTATCACTGAAACTTTTTTTAAAATTTTGCAGTGTAGTCTCCCTGTAGATGAACGCACTTGGTTCAACGATGTTTCAGTTTCATCCAGCTTCATCCCATCTCCAAAATCATAGTACCCCAGGCCCCAAAATAGTTTTCAACTCCAGCTACCAGTTCTTCGTTTGGAGTGAATCTTCGTCCACAAGAAAAATTTTCAGTTTTGGTGAGAGATGAAAGTCTGACGGAGCGACATGAGGTCAATAAGGCGTGTGTGGCAACAACTCATACCTCAGTAGTTCGTGTAATTTTGACAGGGCGACAGCACATGTGTGACGGCGCCCATTGTCTTTATGGAAGATAACTTTGTTCCTTTTTCAGGTATCTTTTGTTTCAATTTGTCCAGGAAGTTAGCACAGTATTCTCCACTAATTGTATGCCCAGTGGGGAGATAATCTACAAATATAATCCCCTTCACATCCCGGAACACTGATGCAATGACTTTTGCAGCCGAAAGAATTGTTTTCATTGGTCCGGGAGAAACAGCATGTTTCCATTGCTTTGACTGTTTTGTCTCTGGGTTATAGTAGTCCACCCAATTTTCATATCTGGTCACCAACCGACACAGTAAAACGTTTTCGTTTCTTCTAAAACGGGTCAAACATTGTTCCGATATGTTAGTTGTCATACGATTTTAAACCGACGTCAAGATTCGTGGCACCCATCTCGCAGATTTTTTTTTTTTTTTTTTAATTTTTAATTCTTCATTTAAAATGTGATATACCCTTTCAGATGATATTTGCAAAGCGTGAGCAATCTCACGCACTTTCAATCGGCGACCCTCCATGACCACTTAGTGCACTTTTGCAATGATTTCTAGAGTACTGACACATCCTAGCCGACCACTGCACTGATCATCATCTGAGCCCCCCCGACCAAATTTAAATTCATTTGTCCGCTCGGCAACAGTTTAATATGAAGGAACAGAGTGCGCCTGTGTATTCTGGAAATGTCCTTTGCTTTCATAACTTTCTTCACGAAGTGCTTAATCAATGATTTTATATCGATAGGGACACTACAGCCATAGCGAGCGACTTAGGGAGTTTGAGCCGGACGCGAGAAGTTCACGGGCAGCTAAGTGGTTAAGGCGACCACTGGCCCGAAGCGGGTGATCCGCGTTCGATTCCCGGCACGGCTCACATTTTCACTTGTCGTCATTGTTTCATTTCAATGCCCTAATGCAGCCACTCTCGATCCTTTCTTTCCTAATCCTTGTTCCTTCTCTTCCTCTATCAATAATTTGCGAACACGGTAGTTATTGAGACACACACAAAGCCTGCAAAGTTTGGTAGAAACATGGCGTCCAGGGCTCTCAGCCAATCAGCAGCGACATCCCTCATGGCCACTCTCTCCTGTACAGGCTCTCTGGTATTATCTACACTACTGTCCATTAATATTGCTACACCAAGAAGAAATGCAGATGGTAAACGGGTATTCATTGGACATATACATTATATTAGAACTGGCATGTGATTACATTTTCACAAAATTTAGGTTCATAGATCCTCAGAAATCAGTACCCAGAAGAACCACTTCTGGCCGTAGTAACGACCTTGATATGCCTGGGCAATGAGGCAAACAGAGCTTGGATGGCGTGTACAGGTACAGATGTCCATGCAGCTTCAATAAGATACCACAGTTCATCAACAATAGTGACTGACGTACTGTGACGAGCCAGTTGCTCGGCCACCATTGACCAGACGTTTTCAGTTGGTGAGAGATCTGGAGAATGTGTTGGCCAGGGCACCATTCGAACATTTTCCGTATCCAGAAAGGTCCGTACAGGATCTGCAACATGCGGTCGTGCACTATCCTGCTGAAATGTAGGGTTTCACAAGGATCGAATGAAGGGTAGAGCCACGGGTCGTAACACATCTAAAATGTAACGGCCAATGTTCAAAGTACCGTCGATGCAAAGAAGAGATGACCGAGGCGTGTGACCAATGGAACCCCATACCATCACGCCTGATGATTCGCCAGTATTGTGGTGACGAATACACGCTTCCAATGTGCGTTCACCGCGATGTCGCCAAACAGGGATGCGAGCATGATGGTGCCGCAAGCAGAACCTGGATTCATCCGAAAAAAAACACGTTTTGCATTACGTGCAACATGGTTCGTCGTTGCGTACACCATCGCAGGCGCTCCTGTCTGTGATGCAGCGTCATGGGTAACCGCAGCCATGGTCTCCGAGCTGACACTCCATGCTGCTGCAAACGTCGTCGGACTTTTCGTGCAGATGTTTGTTGTCTTGCAAACGTCCCATGCTGTTGCCTCAGGAATCTAGACGTGGCTGCACGATCCGTTAGTCATGCGGATAAGATGCCTGTCATCTCGACTGCTAGTGATACGAAGCCGTTGAGATCCAGCATTTCCAGCACGTTTTGCATTACGTGCAACATGGTTCGTCGTTGCGTACACCATCGCAGGCGCTCCTGTCTGTGATGCAGCGTCATGGGTAACCGCAGCCATGGTCTCCGAGCTGACACTCCATGCTGCTGCAAACGTCGTCGGACTTTTCGTGCAGATGTTTGTTGTCTTGCAAACGTCCCATGCTGTTGCCTCAGGAATCTAGACGTGGCTGCACGATCCGTTAGTCATGCGGATAAGATGCCTGTCATCTCGACTGCTAGTGATACGAAGCCGTTGAGATCCAGCACGGCGTTTCGTATTGCCCTCCTGAACCCACCGATTCCATATTCTGCTAACAGTCATTGGATTGCGAGCAACGCGAGCAGGAATGTCGCGATACGATAAACCGCAATCGCGATAGACTACAATCCGACCTTTATAAAAGTCGGAAAGGTGATGGTACGCATTTCTCCTCCTTACACGAGGCATCACAACAACGTTTCACCAGGCAACGCCGGTCAACTACTGTTTGTGTATGAGAAATCGGTTGGAAACTTTCCTCATGACAGCACATTTTACGTGTCGCCACCGGCGCCAACCTTATTTGAATGCTCTGAAAAGCTAATAATTTGAATATCACAGCATCTTCTTCCTGTCGGTTAAATTTCGCGTGCCGGCCGCGGTGGCCGAGGTGACTGAGGCGCTCCAGTCACGGTCAGCACGGCCACTACGGTCGTGGGTTCGAATCCCCCCTCGGGCATGGATATTTGTGCCGTCCTAGTTCGTAAGTAGTTCATAAGTAGTTTGTAAGATTAGGGACTGATGACCCCGTATTTAAGTCCCATAAGCAAAAAAAAAAAAAAAAATAAAAAAAAATAAAAAAAAAAAAATAAAAAAAAAAAAATTCGCGTTTGTAGCACGTCATCTTTGTGGTGTAGCAATTTTAATGGCCCGGACTGTATCTTGTCCACTTTCGTTCATCGTTTAAAAAGGGCTTTAGACTGTGGTGTGCTCAATGTACAGATAGTGGAAACACCTACAATTAGGTGGCTATCCCCTGCAATCTGCTGAGTCAGCGCAGTGCCGTTGCCTGCTTTTCCTCCCCTTAATACAAACAAAACGCAGCCCTGCCCCGCCGCTGGCAGGTGTCTGCGCCTGCTGGCCCGCTACCCGCGCGGCAGCCCGTCGCCTTTGTGCGGGCAGCGCAGCCAGCGCTGCTGATCCTCGCGGGACTCGTTAACGCCGCCGCCCCCGCCGCCCCCGCCGCCTCCTGGAGAGCGCGCCGCCTGCTCGGGTGTCGCCGCTGTCTCTCTCTGTCTCTCTCTCTCCCCTTGTTCGTTAATCACGGCCTGACGACCCTCTCAACTACCCCCTCCCCCTTCTCCTAATCCCGCTCTCCCGTCTAGATTCGCAGTTCGCAGACGGCCGGAAAAACGCTGCGGTTTCCTTCTGCCCCCTTACGCTCCGCGCCGGATGATTATCCCCGCATTGCCTGCCGGAGTAATGGTACCCGACCCCGTTATGTGAGCGCGCTTCCTTGTACCCGTCGAGTCCTTTCTTCCTGCATTATCGCGTGAATCGTGTAAATGCAGTCTTAGATCAAAAGCAACCGGACGTCTGTTCGTGAACACTTCTCTCCTGTGACAGCTTGAACTCTGCACCAGACACTTCTAAAGAAGGTGCTCAATGTCCGTGGAGGAACAGCAGGCCATCTCCTATCACAAGGAGTCGATGACCGAACACCAATTCAACAATGAGCTGCAGCTAGAGAAGATCGCAATTTCGACGTTGGAGTATGGCGAAAACCCAATGGTATCCAACTTTATTATCGGTGTGAACTAATTAAAATTACTTCGTTAAAAAATCTTTGATACCAGGTAATTAAAATTGCAACTTGAAAGTCCTATTTTCTCAAAAAACCAACATTTTGAGACTCTTATTGAATCCATCATTGGTCGTGGAAATGGGACAGCGGCTGGTCAAGTGTCTGAAGGAACTGAGAAACCAACAGCCGTACGTATAATAAAATATTTATTGAATCACAACCAGTTTCGGCATTCCACTGTGCCATCTCCAGGTCCCTACATCGGAGCATAATATCCCAAACTATTGATACTAAAACTGGATTCGTCGACTTCTTTCTCTTAGTGACAGTTGTTGTTGTTTTCCACTAAGAGACACAAGTCCACGAATCCAGTTTTAGTATTCCTACTTTTAGATATTATGTTCCGATGTAGGGGCCTGAAGATGGCATAGTGGAATGCCGAAATTGATGTGATACAATAAATATTTTATTATACATACGGCTGTTGGTATCTCAGTTCCTTCAGACTTTTGAGACTCTGGCTGTGTAGAAACTACATGTTGATTTTTACAAAGAAGAAAACATCCACCATACATTACTAATAATGCTGTTTTGTAATAGAGTAATTAACGGTTTCAAACCTAAAGGTTCATCATCAGATGGCTGTTCACGCCAGTACATTTCTTATTAAAATTATACATACGCCTATTCAGGTAACTAGCTTAATTCCCGTTGCTTCACACGGGTAGACTGGATGGTCTGCATTGGTTGTTTCTACATTCAAACATAAATTTTCATAGATTTAGCTTATAAAAATGCTTGCCTAATCAAGTATTTTCATACTTGCCACACTCCCAATTGCACCATTGATGGCAGAATTCAAAACTTTTCCAAACACAAAAAAAAGAACTACGGGGTCATCAGTCCCTAAACTTACAAACTACTTATGAACTAGCTAAAACTAAGAACGGCACAAATATCCATGCCCGAGGGGGATTCGAACCCCCGACCTTAGTGGTCGTGCAGGCCGTGACTGGCGCGCCGCAGTCCCCTCAGTGACCGCGGCCGGCTTCAAACACATTTTTTAAAATGTTTTCCATGGTCCCAAATCCAAATTTCCACATTTCTAGCATCAAAATAGTCTTAGTAGCACTCTTAAAATATTTACCTAATTTCACCCGCTTAATGGTTGAATTTCCAAAAATATAGAAACACGTGTTTTTAAAATTCCAATAAAAAATCTAAATCCGAAGTTTTGTATTTCTTGCTTAAAAATTGCCTTAATAGCAACGTATTTTCAAAAACCGTTTATCCCCTATTTCACACACCTTAGGGGTGGAAATATAGAAAAATCGTTGATGCCTACAGTGTAAGATAAACAACGTCTACAAATTTCAAGTTTCTATCGTCTGTAGATTAACTTTTCAGCGTCGTTTTCTGTCTTTTAGAAACGGATCGAGAGCGCGAAATTCCTTTAATACGCTTTGACATCTTTCTTGGTAGTTTTAATTTCCAAACTGCAATATGCACTTAATTTTCTTTATTCGTACGCTTGTCGCAGAAAAAAAAAGAAAAAGAAAAAAAAAACGAAGAATGTGCATCACGTTTTGCTGTATCTAACCTCTTCCCTATTATAGTGCCAAAAGTCATCCCTAGTCTTCAGTCTGAATTTTATATAAGCTGACGACTTTCAACTATTATATCTTTCACCCTTTTATAGCTATCGACGCGGAACTGCTATGGTGTACAACGGGAGACTTTGTACTACAACAACACAGAGAGACCGTTCGTCTCCATTCTAGAGTTTATGCTGAAGAGCAAAATATTGACATCCACACGTAGAATTTTATATAAGTCGGTAACTTTCACCTATCATGTCTTCCACCTTATCGTTATCAACCCTCTACCACCATAGTGCACAACGGGCGACTGACACCTACTACCACATACGAACACTATTCGTTTGCAATTAGGATGCTGAGTGAAGTATAAGCACTAACACCTTAATTTTTATATATCTTAAGATAATGTGGGAATAAACTGTAAAAGCAGCGAAAACATTCATTTTACCCACACTTGTCTCCTGCTACGCTGTCTAGATGTTACACTACCACATTCACGTAACTTGTTGAAAAGGTGATAAGTATGTACCGAGGCTGGTGTCAAATGGGATATGTTTCCGAAAATACCGTACAAACACCAACTGCATTCTTCCTACACTCTCCATGCACCATATGCATGTCGCCTACTGCTTGGACTGTCATAAGTAACTGACTACAAAGTCGCAATGTACTCAAAGAACACGCGGTCACTATCTAACTATGCAGGCTGCATTTTACAAAGAAGTGTCACAATACGATATTTCGTAAACGAATTGCACTACAGTCGTGTAACAAACTCTACTGACATCTTACGGTACCGTTCCTTTTACTTTGTTAACGTCAATACGGATTGTTCCATTTAAAAAGTGTATATCTGAAAACAGCTACACTCTCTATGCATCATTAAAATCCGTTTTTTCTCTAATAATACGAGCCTCTGACTTCCAGTGCATCTCTGAAAACCGCCCATCAACACTACTTTCCATTTCCGCAATATTTCCCGTGCAAGATAAATTGATTCTATATATGTAGGGTGAGTCTCGTAAGACGCAACACCCCTTTTATCTCGTGAACGGTTACACATACAGAAACGTGCTTTTTCGGCACATGCTAGAGCGTCGAGGGGCACATATAGTTTTGTTTGTTGAACGGTTTTAGAATCGGTATCGACTAAAATATTGAAGCAAGTACTTTTTTTATAGAACCGCTTGCTTTTTATAACTGAAATCGATAGCTCTTGAGATGACAGTTACAGTGATACAGCATTTCGTAATTTTGACGTGGGAACTTGTCGTAAAAGAATTCGAGAAATGTCCTAGAATTTGAGGACAAGGTGTCGGAATCGTCGTTATCAGTGCAAAAACTACCAAGCAGTCATCTCGAACCTGGGTGCGTAATTGTAAGCAGTAAAGTAGACCTACGCGACTGTAGTTACGCTTGAACTACAATAAGACCTACAGTGAATGAAAGTTGGCCTGCGAACGTTGTATACGGCTATATAACATAGGCTAGTACCTACCGATTCACAAAGTTCTGAGGAAAACTACTTATTTTTGTCTTACGGGATGTACGTTACTGTCTTAACCTATACTGCTCTAAGTTATATCCTAAGGGACGCATTAATTGAACTATCATTTTATTAAAACTAATTTAGCAACCACCTCTACACCGCAAAATAAATATTCTTCTTAACGTAACGTTTCTTCATGCTTATCTTAAGTACGTAATCATTGTGTTACCAGCTACGTGTGATACACGCTGTCGACTTGGCGTTGCAGTGGTATTTCGTACATATGTAACTGTGATAAAGAATTTACTAACACTGCTTCAGTAACCATCCTAAGCACATACCGTAAGGTTTATCTTACATAAACACCATCCTATAAACTTGTGTTCAAAATATTGACCGTGGACTGAAAGGCACATGCGCGCATTGTATGTTGAGGTGAAAACGGGCGCCCTGCAGTGCACCCAAGCCGACAGTCAAACGTGCTGACATTCTGACGCTTCGTAGCACGAGAGCTCCGCTTGGCAGCATTTGTCCGGCTAACTTCGATTCCGGCCACTGTAGTCTCAGTGTTCAGGACAAAATCAAATGTTCAAAAGTTTGTAAAGTTATGGGACCTAACTACAGTGGTGATCGGCCGTTAGACTTATAAACTACTTAAATTAACTTAGCCTACGAACAACAAAAAAACCCAAGCCCGAGGGAGGACTCGAACCTTCGATGTGGAGTGATTACGACATTTCTCGAATATACATATTACGACAGGTTTCATCATCGACATTACCAATCGATATATCATTGTAAATGTCTTCTCAATACCTATCAACTGCAGTTATAAAAAAAAGCAGTTTCATTTTAAAAAACGTACTTGCTTCAATATCTCAGTTGATAATTGTGCGTTAGACAATGTAGAGTTTTGCTAGTTAAAAACATTAGCACAAGTAGGAAATAATTTTAATAGATGTTAGGCATTAAAACAAGAGAAATATGCGCTTGCGACGGTTTATGGCTTGTACATAAGTTTTGAGGGCCGAAAAACTACGATTTTTTCTTTTTATTTCTTTCAGTTTTTCGCCTATAACTTGAAAACGATGCATCCTACGAAAATGTTCACTTATACCAAAATGAAATAGATAAAATTTAGCGTAGAATGACGTACTTACAAATTAAAATCGGTTCAACCGTTTAGCCACAATCGATAAAATTTAGCGTAGAATGACGTACTTACAAATTAAAATCGGTTCAACCGTTTAGCCACAATCGATCGTCAAAAAACGGCATTTTTATCTTCATGAAAAAGTCAATTATGTTCATGTTACAACGCCTGTAACTCAAAAACGGCAACTCCAAATGCAAAATGTCATATATCAAAGTTGTAGAACACTAAATTCTGTATAAAAAGAAAAGCAAAATTTTAAATTTTGCTCCCTCCTATGCATAGATACTAATAATGCCGTGAAAGGTAACGGTAAAATCATGCGAAGACTTTTGTGTGAAGTCAAATTACTTTTAAATCCCAAATCATACTCGGTAGTCCAAATATTGTGATTGATGGTCAATTTTGTCAGGTCCCTATAACTTGGTTAGTTAACTCTATATAACAATATAATTATTCAGGAAGGTAATTTATAATTTTTGAGCTAATTAGTATTAATTACTTGTGTTTATGATGATAGGAGTTCGCATGGCAGGAGGCAGGATACAGGGAATGGCACTCGGATGTCCGTGGACTTCAGTACGCTAAACCTGTAAACAACACTACGATTTGTATTTTTATAGAAAACAATTTGTCACAAGGAATAATCTGAATTGTCAGTAAGGACTTGTAGGTCCTGGTTGACGATAATGTATACATTGTGGCGTCTTTCGGTCATTGGCGCTATATAGACCATCTCTTTTTTAAGACGACGGAATAATGATTAGGACAAGAAAATCAGACATCTTTAAGGTGCTCAATAGGGTAAATGTTGTAATCAATTACTGATGGAAATTCTCCACTTAGATGCTAAAATATTCTTGAAAAGAGCTAGATTGGCTGGTCAGTACTTACCTTAATTTTGTACCGCCGACAGTCAAACAAAAACACGAAAATGGAAACGAAAAATACAACACAAGCTTTCAGAAATATTTTCCTTCGTCAGGTACGAGAGGAAGGACAAGGAAAGAAACAGAAGGGAAAGGTTATTCACGATCTAGGTCATGAGGAGGTGATGGGTGATTTGTGGAAGTCCAAAAGCAAAACAATCTACGTGTATTTGGAATTTTTGTGAAACGTTTGCCTCCATCTACGAAAAGTATATTAACTACAGCAACAAATACTTTGGGTCCAGATGCACCAAAATCTATGTATGATAGCTACCCCGACGAGAAAGCTGACAAAATAGGTTGAACGTGTTCAGAGAGCACACCCGCGCTGTGTCATTCGCTACAGTTTTGATGAAATAAGGTCCACAATATGTCAAAAGAACAGGCCTCAATGAGAAAAGTCTTATCTCAATGTTAACAGAATAATTATGTGCTACTTATACTAACTTATGCTAGGGACAATACATGCACCCATACCCGAGGAAGGACTCGAAGCTCCGAAGGGGAGCAGCTGCATAGACCACGGCAAGGTGCCTTAGACCCACGGCCATACCCATGCGGCTCCAAAATTAAATGGCCAAACATTGGTAGTGTACTTGGGGCTCAAAAAAATAAAAACGTTCCTACGAAATTTTTCTCCATTTTAATTTTTGCTGAAAAAAATCAAGAAAATGCAGTCTGAAACGGTAACCTCAAGTACTGTTCGTTGAATGAATGAGTCGTTTGAATGACATTATATGTAAGTAACGAAACACATGTAAGGATGACGAAAAATACCAAAATGATAACCGTATGGACACCGGATGGTGAAGATTGAACCCACAGACTTTCATGATTTTCCTGCAGAACGACCTCCCAGGGTACCTTGCGTAGTTCACATTATAGGAACGATAGAACGTGTGGATTCAGTTAGATGAATGTCCAACTCATTATGGTCGAGTTACTCGAAAATGGTTGAATGGAAATTATCCAGGCCGTTGTATTGGTCGAGGAGGAGCTGCACTATGATAGGCACGCTCACCTGACCGTACACTGCTGCACTCGTTTGCATGGGGTTCATTACAACATGGAGTATGTGCAGTTGTAATAACCTCAGAACAGCATCTTAGGAATAGATTCATGGCTACAGCTCAGCGAATTGCCCCAGAGCAATCTTTGGCAGCAAAACGAGCTGTGATATCAAGGTACAACGCCCACATTGCCGCGGGAGGACATCTTGAACAACATCTACATTAATGGAATAGACGTCGGGCCCAGTGGTTTTGGGGTAAAGCGCTCGATTGGAAACCGATGGGTCGCGGGTTCGAAACCCGGTCGGACCTCGGATGTGAGGAGTCGCCAGAAACGACACATTGTTCGGATTTCGCATTAAGCTGTAGGTCCCCTTTCCCCGGTTGAATAACTGGGGTAGGCTAGGGACACGCAAGTCGCCGAAGTAGCGTCCAGTTGAAAGACTTGCTCCAGGCCAATGACACACGATATTATTATGGAATAGACGTTTTCATTTCTGTTTCTTACTACATAATTACGTTGTATTATTAATATGTAATAAATAATATGATTTGCGTTGTTTTTAATGTTCGTGGGTTTATCGTTTCAAACTTGATTTTCTCGATTATCTTCCTAAGAAATGATAATGAAGATAAATCTCGTAGGAAGGCTCCCAAAGTCTGGCCATTTAATTTGGAGACATCCTGAATATATATTGTGTATGTTTTTGTGTGTGTGTGTGTGTGTGTGTGTGAGAGAGAGAGAGAGAGAGAGAGAGAGAGAGAGAGAGAGAAAGGTAGAGGGAGAGAGATGTCTGAATCATTTGTGTTAGAGTAACTTCATGTGATGTATTATGAAGAACACAATAGTCGTATCGGGAGGTAAACTGTGAGAATTGTTCCTCTGTGCTCTTTATTTAAGAAGCGCACGCTTCCATGTATTTATTAGTGCAACTTTGACTATGTAGGTGATCTTGCACTAGATAAAGAAAGAGCTTAAGAAAGACTCTCAAGTCGAATAATAACGCGATGTTGGACAGAGAGTGTAAACAATATATGAACGGAGCTCGTCAATATTCATAATTTCTGTAATGTCATCATGACGTAATTAAGCCAGATACATGGCATCCTCCTAGCATGGAAGAATCATAGGAAATCATCGATTTTTATCCGAATTTGATTCGGCAAAACAACTAATAATGATTTTATATTACTACAAGTGATAATAACCTGAAATCGCTATTCACGTCTGTTACATTCTTATACTATTATGATTTAACCCAGCATGAAAAAAAATTGTTATTCTCTCGATCGACAAACTGTGTTAAAATATATGAAACACTTGCCTTATTTCTCATTAATTACGCCGAGATTTTTAGTTCGTCCAGGACACAAATATTACAAACACAACTTCAAGATTAAATTTCATTGAAACAAAGTTTATCCACATCTAGTCAGGAATGTTTCACGACTTCTTTCGACGGTATGCAGCAAGCAACATTAATGCTGTACAATCGACAGCAGTCCTGAAAGACTCTTCTTTCTCGTTTCTGACGATTTTCTTTGCTCTGCAGCTTTTCGCTGTTCATTTCAATATCGCAGCATCTCATTTCCCAAGCAAGCGAAAGGCTGCAATGTTGTCTGATTTCCTTTAGGAAAGAAGCCTTTGAAATCAGGCTTCTCTTGTCCTGCTATCATTTTACTCTCTTTGGACTTCGACTTGTGGTTAAAGGTCGTCGGCTCGCTAAATGAAGTTGCGTGGGAGTAAATGGAACTTCTGTCACAAGAACAGTTTTCAGCTTTGACGGCAAAATGTCTGAAAGAAACTTTTACCTGTACGTGTTAACTGGGTTCGTGTTTTTCATACGACAGTCACATAACTACGTGTCCACTCTAAAAAGCCTACCAATGAAATGTAGTATATGGCGAGCAAATATAACTATTTTCTTTTCCATAGTGTATAATGAAAATAAATTATTCAGTAAAGTCTGAGAGTTTATGGGTTTTGTTATTGTAAATTTGTTCTACTACATATATCCTACGTATTTATTATACGACAGAAACCGCGTAGGAAATGCTAGCAGAAGTCGTAATTACATGATTTTGTCAATGTGAAGACAGAATGTATTCAATATCCAACAGTCATGGGTATTGGCGTATGATGTACGGAAATGTCCGTTGCAAAATTGGAGGTCTTTGAAAGGGGAGCGAGTACGTAATAATTTGATAAGGAACTTATGTCCGGATTGCCATACAGTGACGCCATGAGCACTTCTTCATCTTTGACGCAAACAAATCTTTGAAACAAATCTCTTATTCTCTTCCATATTTTGGGAGGAGGTAGTATGGAGCAAAACAAAAATATAGTGTCTAATAAATATGGGCTCTGGTTGCGTATGACAGTCTCTAATAACAAACCTGTCGATGGGACGTTAAACCCTAATCTTCCTTCTGTAAGAATTGTCAGCACGTTTGTATGTTCGATACTGTGAACACGTTCCTTGCACTAGTCAAGTGCTCGTACCTCTTAAGGTATGTATTTTAGATACCATGTAAAGCAGTCATTTTGTTGCTGTTTTGGTCCATAACACGTCGTTCTAAAGCATTGTCCTGTAAGAGATTTGTTTCACTGTGTCAAATTTAAAGAAACGCCCATCGCATTACTGGATGACATTCCCGGACCTCTTTCTCAGTGATCACTCTGCATCCTCTTTACATGTCTCTTATATCCCCTGCCAGTACCGGGTTCAAATCCCGGACCGAGTGAGGTGGTCGGTGGTTACACACTGCCCTCGCATTCGGGGGTAGAGAGGACCGCCATCCTGATGCACGTTTTCTGTGATTTCCCTAAATCAGTTCATGGAGTTTCCATGATAGTTCCTTCCTCATACTAAGTTAAAATCAATTCGAGTGGGCCTCGCATTCGGGGGTAGAGAGGACCGCCATCCTGATGCACGTTTTCTGTGATTTCCCTAAATCATTTCATGGAGTTTCCATGATAGTTCCTTCCTCATACTAAGTTAAAATCAATTCGAGTGGGCCGAGCGGATTGCGGCGCGCCAGTCACGGTCTGCACGGCCACTACGGTCAGGGGTTCGAACCCCCCTCGGGCATGGATATTTGTGCCGTCCTTAGTATTAGCTAGTTCATAAGTAGTTTGTAAGCTTAGGGACTGATGACCCCGTAGTTAAGTGCCATAAACTCTACAAACATTTGAACACAATCCGAATGTGTATTAATTACCCCTATGTCGACGGGAGGTTAAATCTTAATCTTCCTTCCTTCCTTCAAATCCAGGCTGAGCACTAATTTTGAACTTCTGTGAAATAAAACGAAACTGCCTTCAGTCACAAAAGTTGTGTGTTATTTGTACACAATGCATTTCTAGTCCTGAGGGCTCATCATCGGGTGCCTCTATGATCCTTTACACGTATTTAAAGATCTGGGGCTCCCAAGATCAAACATGGGTGATAACAATATGGCAAATTTTAAATACAGGTTCATAGAATAAAATAGATTAAACAATTGACTTACTTATTATATTAAAAAGTGGTGTAGAAACAGGTCTGGTGCAGTATGAGTATTGTCTGCCCTGGAACACATATGCAGGTACAAATAACAACCTTCACAAACACTTCCCATCTTGAGGCACATTGTGGAATAACAACAACTCAAAGACATACAGATATAAGTCTTTGAGTTGTCTTATTCCACAATGTGCTTCAAGATGAGAAGTGTTGGTGATGGTTGTTATTTATACCCGCAAATGTGCTCCAGGGCAGACAATTCTCATACTGCACCAGACTTGTTTTTGCACCGCTGTTTGATAAGTAAGTCATTTCTCAAATCTCTTGTATTCTTTGAATTTGTATTTAAAATTTGCCGTATTGTTACCACCCATGTTTGTTCTTGACTGGGCCAGGTTTTTAAATATGTGTAAATAACCATAGACACACCTGATGATAAGCCGTCAGGGCTCGAAATGCATTGTGTACAATTAAAACAAATTTTTTGTGATTGAAGATGAGTTCGCTTTACTGTATAGAAGTAAAACGGCCATGGAAGAATCACTGACAACAATGGAAAAAATTAAACTTTAAACTTTCCTCATTGATGTATGTGGCGTTTTCCGACATGTCCGAAAAAAAGGCACTATAGGCACTATGATTTTTTGCAGCTAATATGAAATGCAGTCAAGGATGTCAAACACTTCTTAGTTGTTTCTTGTGGGAACTGAAATAAATTCAATGAGGCAGCTGAAATTTTATGCCCAAACCGGGGATCTAACCCAGGTTTATTATTTTTATTCATGTTTATCACTTTCCGCAGGTCCTAATTGAGGACCAAATGATCTCTGAACGACTCAGTACATCAGATTATATCAAAAGAGTAGTAATATTCAAAGTGGAAAGTATAGCAGTCCCATCCACACGACAGGCGTAAATGTAAGTAGAAAGAACTAAAAACATGACACAAAAATTTAGTTAATTTTAATTTTCCCTTGAATTTGACAGAATAGAAATAGTGAGTCTTTAGCCTTGTACATTCTTGGATTATTGCTAAGCTTTTCGAATTCTTGTGGTAAAAGGTGAAGCATTCAACATTCCGAATATTGGTTTGAACACTACGGTGCATTACTAGGCATGTCCTCTGACTTTCGAACTGACTTACCCAGTACGTTGTAGGGGGACCTACAGTTTAACGTGGTTTCCGAACCACCGTGCTACTCGGTATTTTTCACACGAGCAATACTGCCAGACGTGAAAGAAGTGGAAAGTGACAGAAAAATCCTACGACCTGGCGGGGATCGAACCCGCGACGTATGGATTTATTGCCTGGCACTCTACCGCTTTGCTACCGAGGCGCACATTCTTGTGGTAGCTTATTAAAAAGGAATATCGCAGAATACTGCACACCCTTCAGCACAAGGAGGTGAGATCCAAATGTTTATTCGATTTCTGTGTAGTATTAACAATGAAAGCTGATAACTCTTTGGAATAACCAAATATTATTAACAACAAACGACTTTAAAGAAAATATGTATTAAGAGGCCAATGTCAGAATTCTCAGGCTACTAAACACGGGTCAACAAGAGGTTCCCGAGTGTTGTGGCCTCGCTATTCGCCACAACGCCGGCGGTCCGCGCAAATCGTCGCGCTAGTAAAAGACGAACGATAACTCGCTCTATGGTACTTCGACTGCCGAGGGCGCCTGCAGTCTCGTTCCTCTCTGCCTGCTTCCCGCGCCGGCCAATAGGAAGACAGGGGCTCGTCCAGATATGCCGGCGCAACACAGCAACAACAGTCAGTATAGCAGTCAGTACAGGATTATTGCAGAATACGAGGCAGATCTAAGAGTGCTACCGTTACAGGAGATCCGTCTACAGCGAGCCAGCAGTCTACATTAGCACAAGCCAGAACACTACTATTGACCGATGTGTAAGAGATCATTGCAGAACTGTTCTGTAGCTAGGACGAAATTGTACCACAAGCGCAACACCAAATTTGTGTATTCTTTTTATTTGTAATTAAAGTATACTAATCACTTCTTTTAGTTGCAGAACTTGTCCACATCGTTGCTATCCATGGCCCACCTCCTACTACCGAATCCCAGAGATATAAACCAAACTTACACCGCATATTGCAATAAATACCTTGTTTAAATCAAAGGAGTTACCCTACAAATAACATCATACATCATAAGCCAATGAAAAAAAGCAAATTAGACAACTTTTCATGATGTACGTGCTTAGTCCTCGTCACCATGTATTTCGTCCTTCCTGGCCTATCTGTCAGGGAAAGGATCTGCTCAGGACGCGTGGGATGCGTGGACAGCTAAAACAGCTATACAGATTAGTAATACAAGTTTTATTTACTAATGTTTACACCAAATACTCAACTTATGAGACAGTTCGTCTGTTCTCGCGGCGGCGTCTTCTTCTTGGATGCTAGCTGCGTTGAGTCCTAGTGACTGCCTAGTTCGGAGCCGAGTTCTGATGTGCCCTTCCAGACGCATGTCGGCCTAGATAAAGCTGCTTGTAGAGTGCGCGCTTCCCTGTTGCTCCCTCCAGGATGCGCGGCGCCGGCGTGTGATTGGCTGCCGGTCGTCCGCTGCCTTCTTCACGGTCGTTTTCGTGCGTCTGGCGTGTGGCGCTGACTTTACGCCACTTTACTATCAATTATTTCATACACTATTTTAATGGTAAACAACACAGCATTTTCTTTTTGAACAAGATCCTGAACATGGGCTTTCCAAGACAATTTACTGTCTATCTGAGCGCTTAGAGATCTGTTCAGTCTCATTAATCATGTACCCATTCAGTCTGTCTGAAATGCCAGTTTCTGTTCAATTGTGTGTTACAAACTGTAAATACTGAGTCTTATTGTCATTTACCATTAATTTATTTTCTACAAGCCACGAACTTGATTTAATTGCAAAATTTGACACTGTGTCAATATTGCAAACATCCTTTTCTACTAAGTTGGTGTCATCAGCAAATAGAAATATTTAAGCGGTACTGTAGGTACGCTTCATACACTGTGACCAGTTAACCAATGTATTTAAATTACACACAACACCCTAAAAGCTTAAAAATCATTTTAATTGCTTTTATCGTGAAGGTTAGCAACTACTGGATGTAGAAAGTGGCACAGTGTCTCATTTATTTTATTTTATTACATTTGTCTGCAGTGTCACACTTCCTCTTTCCTTGTGTGAGAGAATGTGGCATGTTTTTGAAGGGCTATATAATTTTAGAAGGTGGTATCGGGAGCAGAGATGGTAAAGTAGTGGGTGTAGCTTACTTCAAACCATGAAGGTAAGAATAAAGGGAGATGGCGCTACGTATCTCAGCCGTAGTACGCTATGAAGCCGTGGCCGCCATGACACTCCGACCAAAACACTGATAGCGTGTCTGTATTTACAGTCGCTAATTGCATCATATACGCATGTAACGTCCTCAGACTGGTTGTTTCATAAAATCTCGAAAAACGAAAAAATTTCGCGTTTATTCTGTTTAAAAATAAATGTTAGGCCTACTACAATATTACGAATCACAAACGTGGGTTCGTTCTTCAGCTAATCTGACGATCGTCAGATAAAATAATTCGATTGAGTGAACCAACTCCAGATTTACGAACACAGTGACGATATTTTTTCTTTGTGTAATAAGTTTCATTAATATTGAAACTAGGTTTTGCTTTCGAAATCATTTACTTAATAAAAATCAAATTTATTTTTTATTCCTTATTCATTCGTAAATAGTATCTTAAGTGGAGGAAATAACTTTCATCTTTAGGAAATCGAAAAGAGAAAAATACGCTACATTACAACTAAAGATGTTGTACAGATTCGTTCACAATAAAAGTGGTAAAATGACGTTAGCGAGGCACTTTACACGTGAAATAATACGAGGCGCGTCCATAAAGTAAGTTCCGTTTGGTTATATAAAACTAACGGGTACAGATACAGAAAAAATATTGATTGTACAAAAATCTACAACTGTTAAAATACTTTTCTACATAGCTTCCGAAATTTTGTAGGCAATTGTCATAGCATGGCACAAGGTTTTGTGTGCCTTTTTCATAGAATGTTGCCGCCTGTGTATTCAACCATGTGGTAACATGTTCTTTCAGCTCGTCATCATCGTTGAAGTGTGTCCACTAAGGACAGATTTTATGTGTAAGAAGCGTGTTTGACATTCTTGATTTTATTTCCCCACTGATTTTGTTTTTTCAATGCTCCCTAGCAGCTAACAACGTAAATTCCTTGTGTATGGACGAAATATGATGTACTCACAACGCTCTAAGGGTCCATGAAATTTGTTCCGGGAAATTCGGATCCCCCTGAACCCACTAGCGTAAAAGTAAATACATAGGAGGGGACAAGGAGAATCAAAGAAACTTCGCTGGTTGAAAACCAATGTGGTATTTCTACAGTTATTACTGATACGAATCAAATCTGTAAAGAACTTGTCAATAATAGCCCACTTAAAAGTATAGCGTTGCAATCCCTCTGGCCTGGATGCTTGCATGAATTCTGTTGAGAAGACTCAGTGACGTCAGCAGCACTTACAAACATTTTTATCGCAGCTCTTGACGAAACGTTATGAGCGGAAAAGTTCTACGAACCGAAAGGTTCTCCAGCAACTGCTGCGCAACTCTTGGGAGTTTCATTATTGTAGCGTTGTTAGTTATAGTTCAGAGTTGTATTGAGTAAAACTTTGTATCGCACAGTTTGCTAATTTGGAGACGTAAAAGTTAGATCAGCAACGTGTCTCCAATTTAGCACGAAACTCGAGAAAACATTTACAGAGAAACATCTCGATGAAGGACGGACGTAAGTTACACATGTTTTCATTCAGAATACTCTTAGATTTCTATTAACAACGCTCATTTAAGGAGCGTCAACTAAATTGTACGTCCTAATCGAAGACTGTCTGTCCAATAAATAGTAAACGATGTAAAATTTCTCAGGGATAATTTCATGTAATCCTTACACAGCATTTTGGAATGAATCATTTTGTCGCAAAGTTCGTCTCACGGCTCATCAATCAAGATCAAATAGACCATCGTCTCGCAACCTGATAAAGGCATTTGCATCGCGCAAATAACTAGATGCTCCTTAAGGGAATCATTACTGATTATGAGACGTGGGTCTACTGATTGTTGGGCCAAGGTTCAAACTTCATACTGGCCCGGGAAAGGTTCTCCAAGAACAAAAAGCCAGGTCAAATGCCTAAGTGAAGCTGATAGTTTTCTATGTACTTTGATTGATTGGTTCATCATGAATTAGTGCCACAAGGACAAACTGGTAATCGATGGTACAATCAGAACGTGTTACGACGCTTACGAAAAAGATGAGAAGAAAACGGCCCGAAATTTAGTGAGACAAGTTAAGGCTATAGCATCGCGATAAAGCTCAACCACATTCATCCCTCTTGATACATGCCTACTGCAGAGAGAACGAAATGAATGTGTTGTCCACAGATATACATTAACTAGACTTACAATGCCCTATGCAGTATCGTTGGTCTCACTGAAGCAGTCGCCACCATATTACTACCGTAAAGGGTTTGTAAACAACTACTAAGTTAAAGACAAAATAGTCATAAAAATAGTACTTAAGTGATAAAAGTACGCCACCTTTATGGTGTTGACTACATAATGGTACTGAGAAGTATCCTCAGTGGTGTTACTGTATTTCTTACACTGTATCCAGTTTGAATAAACTTCGTGTTTTTCTAAAATAGAATCCTCGTTATAAAAGTGCCCCTGTGCATAAAGATGGCTGTCCGTATTCATTGGAGTGTTCTTACCAAAACTGCAGTCTGCTGTAAACGTGGACGTATGTATTTTAATGTTTACCTTGTAACACGATTCCACAATGTGTGTGTTAAATTAAGCTACTACGCAAATATTAGCTCAACTTCAGCACCTGTTAAAACCACTGGCAAAAGATTAAAACGTCATTTTGTTTCAGCAGTTGTCTAAGTAACATACACAAACTACTCGACGTTTGTGTAGGTACGATGGCGGCGCTAGGCTTCACTAAATCCAGTGACTTTGCCATTCTACTTAAAGTCTGTCTGTGGTGCTGCCTCATCCTCCGAGCTCTCCAGACCTGAACCCTGCTGACGATTTTTTATTTCCGAAGTTGTAAAACCTGCTGAAAGGACGGAGTTTTGCAAAGGTAGGTGAGGTAAAAGGTAACTCGCTGTCGGCATTTCGCGCGATCCAGCAAGACACATACCAAGATTGCTTCCGGCAGTGGAAACTGCGTTTCGAGCGGTCTAGTAACTGAGGAGGAGGCTGTTTACAGGGAGATCAAACACACTAAGTAAAAGGCGAGCGCAGAAAAATTTTGAAGACAAACTTCCAGATTTTTTTTAATAGGCCTCGTATCTCGTGCGGTCGGCATTTCACTGAACAATATTGGTGCCACAGTACTGTGACATCAGACGTAACGCTGGATGTTCGCTGAATGTCCAGCCATGGCCCGAAATCTCGCCAGTGGTGCAAGAAGTAATGCTGTTGTGCCTGATCAAAACGTTCGAGAAGTGATATTAAACTGAAGGAGAGGTACTGAATTAAAGTTCAGGTCGTGATGGCTTAATGCTTCACTTCGAGATCTACTTTGTAGAACACAGTTACATGCTGACTGACCTATCAACAACGCGAGAGGCCATGGCTAAAGACTACTACAACATTTTACAAATAAGGGAACCAAGTAACATGATAGAACGGCGACACCCGAACATCTGCTGGAAAAGAGTGTGGCGGGCGATTCATTCACCTTTCCTGCTGACAGAAGTACGGACATCGTGGTACAAATTAGTGAACTAAAAATTCCCTAATCGTTAGCGGTTACATTCCATTCGCCTCCTTAGCGACCCCTTATGTCCACAGTGTGCAGACGTTGATACCGATGTGCATCGACTGAATTGTAGGACTTCGAGTGCGAGTTGGAAGCTCACAAGGCAAATGCTGGCCCTCCTTCTACGTCGTCCTTTCACGTCGATCCTATCTACCGAAGTTTTCTATCCTGATGGCGTCTATTTTCCACCAGCGAAGACGAATGCAATCAACTTGATTAAAGGCATGGCGCTACATTACCTTTACCGAGATAGCGACAAAAACATCCTGGATTTCTGGCAATATTTGCTTGAAACACATACGACTGTCCACCGTGGAGCATCCTACCGAACCACCTTTGCGAACTTTTTAGGGTCACTGTTCACGAACCCTCCACCCAGCTGGGGTGTCCCGGGTATGAGAAGAGAATAATGATGCAGCCCATAGAACCTGATTGATCCCAACGGTACAAAGGCTACAGCCATTGAATGCGAGAAGATGACTGAGATACTCATGTGCAGGATTGTCGACAGGTTACGTTCTTCGAACAGTTGGCCCCCTGTAATAATCATAAAATGAAATAAAGCAATATATTACAACCGACTAAAGACGCATTTCTTTTGTTTCATTCATTTACCATGTAGAAGCCTTTCGTTGCCCAGTGTTGCTCATTGTTTACATGTTAATTATAACATAGAAGATGTTTAATTTGCTTTTTCACTTGCGTTTACATAGTTTTTTTAAATGTAAACATCTTTTGAAAAAAAAGAGAGAAAAAAAAGGTCACCGGTTCAGTCCCGCCCACCGGCAAAAATTTATTTCTTTAAAAAAAAAAAAGTGCTTAGAGTGCTTACCTAGTAAGCAGGAGGTTCAGAGTTCGAAACCCGGCCGCAGCACAAATTTTAACTCAACGCTTCTCCTTCAAATCAATACCTCTAATATATATATCGAGACAAAATATGTGTCTGAAAGTTGATTTACGAGGGGATGCTTAAAAGTAATGCCTTCAAATTTTTTCCGTCTGTTCGCAGCACGGTTCAGGTTTCGCATGTCCTGCATATTACTCGGTTGTACTTCCGCATAGCTGACGCAAAGTACAACCCTCTCCCGCTAGAGGGCTTCGAGTAGTGAGTCCAGTGCCAGCTGCTGCCAGTGTCATACCGTAAACAGCACTAAGTATCTTAATTTAATTTGTGTCAAATTTAATTTGCCAATCTAGTTCTTCATTTTCATTAGTACTTTTGTTTTAGACGTTTATTCCCGCGTACTTGGCAGATTAGCATTCAGTCAGTTAGGACTCATTTCAGTGCCAGCTGTTGTCGCTGCCCCATAACCCAGAGCGCTAAGTATCATAATTTAATTGCGTGAAATTTCGTTGCCAGTTAATTTCTTAATTTTCGTTAGTGTTTCTCTCTTTAAGAGGGTTCTTCTCACCTGCTTGACGCATTTCGTTTGTGCTACTGCTTTGAGAGTTTATTCTCGCGTATTTTGATAAATACCGTGTGTGTAGTTTTCGTCTGCTGCAAGCTGCGTGTCATATTGTCACTTCCTTATTTCGTGTTCTGCTTTGAGAAAGCTTATATTCCCGCGCGTTTGATAACGGAGTAATCCACAGATATTCTTGTTTATTTTGAACACTGCAGGACTCACTTTCGTTGATTTAACAATGTAGTTACCACTGACCACAGTTCATCATCTGCCAGCCGCCTTTATTAAAGTACTAGGCTACTTAAAAGTTGATTATTTAGTTTTCTACTTTCTGCAGTTAAATGCAGCGATAGGATGGATAGGATGTGTGCCTGCTGTGTGCGGATGCAGGAGGAGTTGGCCGCAGTTCGCGAACAGCTGAGCGTGCTGTTGGCTACGGTCAGCCTTCTTCAGGCTGCTGTCTCGTGGTGCAGCGATGGTGGGGAGTCTGGTGCGTAGAGTGGGACACCTCAGGTGTCTCATGCTTCGCTCTCTGTCCCTGCTACCGAGGCACCTTCAGGTGTACCGGATGTCGTCGAACCGCCCTCCCCGCCTCCGCTCGAGGCGGAAGGCCAATGTTGAGGCTGGACGTCCGTCCACGCCCGTTCGTCCTGTGCGTGGACGTGTGGCCACTCCTTCAGCAGGGTCCGAGCAGATGCACGGTGGAGGGGATTATTAGTTATTGGGAGCTCCAATGTTAGGCATATAGCGTCGAGATCCGGAAAGAAGTCCAACGTGCACTCGGTGTGTCTGCCGGGGGGCCTCATCCGATATGTGGAGGAGGCCTTGCCGGCGGCTATCGAGGGTGTGGGGTGCGGTCGACTGCAAGTCGTGGCTCACGTCGGCACCAATGACGCTTGGGTTCTGAGGACATCCTCAGGTCCTACGGGCGGCTGGCGGAATTGTCGAAGGCTGCTGCCCTCGCAAGAGGGGTGCAAGCAGAGCTGTCGATTTGTAGCATTGTTCCCAGGGTTGATCGGGGTCCTTTGGTTTGGAGCCGAGTGGAGGGTCTGAACCAGAGGCTTCGCTGTCTCTGTGACAGACATAGCTGCAGATTTCTGGATCTGCGTTATCGGGTGGGAATTGTAGGGTGCCCCTAGATAGATCAGGGGTGCACTACACTAAGGAAGCGGCTACTCGGGTAGCAGAGTACTTGTGGAGTGTACATGGGGGCTTTTTAGGCTAGGCGCTAACTCTGATGAACACTCGCCTGTCAACATTTAAACAGCGAATTCAGGCCACGTTCGGCTGAAAAATTCGAATAATCAAAATATTAGCCGCGAACTTACAAAGTATTAGAAACAAAGTTCCCGAATTTGCCGCACTACATGGAAATTATTGTGCTCAGATAGTTTTAGGGACCGAAAGCTGGCTAAATCATGATGTGGTAAGTTCAGAAATATTTAGCGAGGACTGGAATGTATATCGGAAAGATAGATCGGATACAACTGGAGGAGGAGTGTTCATCGATGTGGACAAAGATATTGTTTCTACTGAGATCGAGGTTGAAAGTAACTGTGAAGTTACCTGGGCACGTATAACAGGTCTAAAAGAAGTAAAGTTAATAGTTGGGTGTTTTACCGCCCCCCCCCCCCAGTGCTGCTGTAGCAGTTTTAGAATCATTCAAAGAAAGTCTATACCAGGTAGTGCATAGGTTTCCGGGCCATGTAATATTAGTCGGGGGAGACTTCAACCTTAAGCGTATAGATTGGGACCTCGCTAGTTACATTTCAGGCAGTACAGACAAGCAGTCTTGCGAGCTACTTTTGGACACATTCTCCGAAAACTGTCTTGAGCAGATAAACCGGCAACCCACGCGCAATGGAAATATTTTAGACCTTATAGCCACGAACAGGCCCGACCTTATTAACGATGTCTGTATAGAGACAGGAATTAGTGATTATGATATTGTCATAGCGTCGATGGTACCAAAGTCCATAAACCAACCAATCAAGAAGGCTAGGAGCGTGTTGTCGTTGGGAAGAGCCGATAAGTAAATATTAGGATCGCACTTAGAAAACGAATGGGCATCGTTTAATTCCGGGACTATGGATGTAGAGGAATTGTGGACTGAATTTAAGTGCTTTGTAAATAAAGGGTTAGATAAATATGTGCAAGTAAAGACGATTAAGGATGGAAAAGATCCACCATGGTATAATAATAATGTTAGAAAGCTGCTGAAAAAGCAAAGACTTTTGCACTCTCGATTAAAAAAAGAACACGCAAATGATGACAGGTAAAAGTTAGTAGAGATTCGTGCGTCTATAAAAAGATCGATGCGCGAAGCATACAATAATTATCACAGCCATGCCTTACCAAAAGATCTTTCCGGGAACCCGAAAAAATTCTGGTCCTATGTAAAATCGATAAGCGGGTCAAAGCCCACTGTCCAGTTACTCGTTGATCATTCCGGGGCAGTAATAGAAGAAAGCAAACGGAAAGCTGAAGTTCTAAATTTAACCTTTAAGAAATCTTTCACGCAGGAGGACCGCACAAATGTATCATAATTTGATCAACGTACTAATCCCGAAATGGAGGACATAGTAATAGGTATTTCCGGTGTAGAGAAAAAGTCTGCTGAAATACCAGTTCGGTTTTACAAAGAGTATTCTGCGGCATTGGCCCTCTACTTAGCTTGCATTTATCGTGAATCTTTAATTCAACGCAAAGTTCCTAGCGATTGGAAAAAAATCGCAGGTGGCTCCCGTTTATAAGAAAGGAAAGAAAACTGAACCACACGTTACAGGCCAATATCGTTGACATCAGTTTCATGTAGAATTTTGGAGCATATTCTCAGAATATAGTAAATTTCCTTGAAACGGAGAAGCTTATGGAATAGGTTCACAGATTTGTGACTGGCTGAAAGACTTACTAAGTAATAGAACGCAGTACGTTGTTCTCGACGGCGAGTGTTCATCAGAGACGAGTGTATCTTTAGGCGTGCACCAGCGGAGTGTCATAGGAGCGCTATTATTTTCTATCTATATAAATGATCTGATGGACAGAGTAAGTTGTAATTTGCGGCTGTTTGCTGATGATGCTGTAGTGTATGGGAGGGTGTCGTCTTTAACTGACTGTAATAGTTTACAGGATGACTTCGACAAAATTTCTAGTTGGTGCGAAGAATGGCAGCTAGCTCTCAATGTAGAAAAATGTAAGCTGATGAGCATTAGTAGGAAAAACAATCCCATAATACAGCATTAGTAGTGAGCTACTCGATGCTGTCGCGTCATTCAAATATCTAGGCGTAACATTGCAGAGCGATATGAAATGGAACGACCATGTAAGGACAGTTGTGAGTAAGGCGGGCAGCCGACTTCGGTTTATTGGGAGAATTTTGGGAAGATGTACTTCACCTGTAAAGGAGACCGTGTATAAAACGCTTGCTCAAGTGTTTGGAACCCGCAGCAGATCAGTTTAAAGAAAGACATAGATGCAGTTCAGAGGCGAGCAGCTAGGTTTGTTACTGGTAGGTTCGACCAAAGCGTGAGTGTCACGGAAATGCTCTGGCAACTCAATTGGGGATCGCTGGAAGAAAGACGTGAATTTCTGGTGAGGAAATTTAGAGGGGCGGAATTTGAAGCTGGGTGTAGTACGATCTTGCTGTCGCCTACTTACATTTCACGTGGTGATTACAAAGACAAGAGAAATTAGGGCTCGTACGGAGGCATATAAGCATTCTTTTTTTCCTCGTTCTATTTGGGAGTGGAATAGGAAAGGAATTGCCTAGTACTGGTACAGTGTGCCCTCCGCCACGCACCTTATGGTGAATTGCGGAGTATGTATGTAGAAACAGCATGCTGTAATCGAGGTTCTAACCACTGAAAACACGCCTCTAATTGAGATCTGCAGAAGAATGAAAACTGTGTACGGTGACGAGTGCATCGACATCAGTAATGTGAGCCGGTTGTCTGCCCGTTCTCGTAAACACGGTCCTAACCTCAACGTCTGTGACAGAGCACGGAGTGGACGACCGCGTACGGCAACAGACGAGACTCATCGGAATCCGGTTGATCAAGTCATCAGAGAGAATCATCGGATAACACAGGTACAACTCTCACTGCAGTGTGGCATATCACGGGAGCGTGTACAGGCCCTGATTCCAGAAATGCGGTACAGAAAAGTGGGTGCACGGTGGGTGCCCCGTATGCTCACCCCTGACATGAAACAAAGGAGATTAGACATCTGTCAACATTTGCTGTTGCGTTTTGAGCAGGAGGGTGATGGGTTCCTTAACAACATTGTAACTGGTGATTAAAGTTGGGTGCACCATGTTGACCCTCTAAGCAAGCGAGCATCACAGGAGTACTGCCACCACGGATCACCACCCCCAAGAAAGTGCAATATCATACTCACTGTTCGAGGTGTCGTGCATATGGAGTTCATGCCTAAAGGCACCACCATAAACTCCGCACGGTACAGCGAGACTCTCCGCAAATTGAAAGCACGCATTCGAAGAATTCGTCCCCACATGGAACACCCTCTCCTTCAGCATGACAATGCCAGACCGCACACGAGCGCTGCGACATCTGCAACGATCTGCCGTCTTGGATTCACTGTCAGCGATCATCCTCCATACAGTCCAGACTTGGCTCCATCCTATTTTCACCTCTTTCCAAAGCTTAAAGAACACCTCCGCGGTGTCCACTTTACAACTGATGAAGCAGTGCAAGCGGAGGTGAGGCGGTGGTTCAGACAACGAGGTCCAAACTTCTACTGTGACGGGATCCACAAACGGTCTCTCGTTGGGAGAAATGTGTGCGTCGCCAGGGTGACTATATTGAGAAATAAATATGTAGAAATGGTGAATAAGGATGTGGTATTGTAATACAGGTTGGTTTATTTCAAAAGCCGTAAGGTATTCCCGGAAAAAAAATCGGAGGCATTACTTTCCAGCATCCCTAAGTATAATTTGATATTTGAAGAATGGATCCTCTGCGAAGGTCGATGAGACCCTTGTCAGTGATGAGGAACTTGTGCAAACAACCATAGCTCACCGCTAAACAGATACTTCCTCTTCACAGCATCACTACCATGCAGCCGTTTCCGTTGTATTGTTAACGACAACCTAGAAACTAACCTCTGACAGAAGGCTCAGGATGAGTCCATTATTTGTTCTCACTTTGGAGGAACAGATGTCGCGTGGTAACAATGTGCTTCGTGCTCTTTATGATTATCCTCCTTTATGTTGGTCAGACTTGTTCGAGTGGAATCTTGGCGTCAGTATGCTAATTACCTGTGTTTGAGAAAACAATCAAACGAAATTATAGTATGGCTTATGTATAGACACAAAAAAGCAAGTAATATTTAGTTATTTTATATATTATTTTCTTATAGTGACAAAAAAAAGGCAAATAATACGTAAAAAGGATATATGCGTGTAGGAATTGAGACAAATATGCATTCACTTATCCACATCCTATTTCGCGGACCTTACACTATTTTTCTATAGTTCCCACATCGTTTCAAATATTTCTTTAATCGCAGGATTGAATTTGAGACGCCCCTGCGGTAGAATTCTTTCGGCTGACTGTGGTACCGGCGTTGGACTGCTGTCTTGGCTTCATCGTTGCTTGTTAATCACTGTCTTGCCAGGAGCTTCTTCAGTAGTCCGAAATCGTGGAACTGTATCGTGGGTGGTCCAAGATCTCCCACTAACATGACGTAAGCTTTGGCCACGTGTGGTCTCGCATTTTCGTGGAACAGAACCACCATGTGCACATCGAGAATCCCTCAACGCTTGCCTAATGGCAATGGCGGCGTGTCCTGTGTTCACTGGTTCAGTGAACCCCCGGAATAAAGCTCGTCGTGAAAAAAAGCAAATAAATTAATAAAATAAAAAGTGTTTTTAAAACAGCATTCTTCGTTTTGTTCGTCTATCAAATCATTTTATATGCACATTCAAAATATTTTTATCCCATGAGAAACGTTTTGAGTCGCGGAGGTAGCACGTATACGAGTCGTAGCGCGGCCGCCTCATATAGGCGGCGGTGGCCGCAGCGTTGCAATGCGCATACGCGGCTGAGGTTCAGATTTTCTTCTGAACCCCCTCTCCCCCTGAAGACAGCATATGGTCGCTCCCGCGGCAGGGAGGGGTGAGGGGAAACACCGATTTTAACATTGGCGTTGGAGCTGGTAGAGACACCAGCTCCTGGTAACTGGAGTTCTGGCGGTTACGCACGAATGGTCCTAGAGCAAAGACAATGTAGCTACTGAACACCTCACCTTGCGCATGGGCAAATCCTCGACGAAGGCAACATCCGCCTTTCATATTTGTTTTTGGCGCAATGAACATTTATCAAAAATACGTCATGTGGTTGCGTAGACTTTCCCGGCGTAATAACTGATAATATTCTTCTCGGGTCTGCAGCCGGGTAGCATCGTCAACTGGACACAATATTTCGGCAGACCAACTGATTGCCTTCTTCGGTGAGTGCGCTGATTGCAATTACTCGCCGGAAACAGTTTCTGACGAGTAATTGCAATGAGCGCACCACCTGAAGATGGCAGCCAGTTGGTCTGCCGAAATATTGTGTCCAATTGACGATGCTATTCGGCTGTAGACCCCAGAAGAATATTATTAGAAACACGTCATATTTGTAAAATATAACTATCAGTTAAAGACGCAGCAGCTGTAAAAGCTTTCAGAAAATCTGATATAAATAATAATAGTCACTACTCTCCACCTATGAAGAATAGCCATGTGGTTAGCGACATCGCATTGCAGTGTCAAAGGTAGTGTGTTCGAGCCTGACCAGATGCATTTTTAAACCCTAATCTTCTTTTTAACAGATACTGCCACATATATTTGAACTTTTTTGGGAATGTGTCGCGATTTTGAGGGTAAATGACATTTATACAAAAATTTAACTTGAGTTGGTGGAGATCAGCCTCTGCGCATGTCTAAGGTTAAGAGGGGGTGCTGTTTACAGTTGTTACGTAACCCGGAGGTAGCTTGTCTCTTCATTGCACATCACAACAGATTCAGTTTGTTACAGTGACTTAGCAGTGTAATGAGTAACTTACTGTGTTTTAGTGTTCGTGCGCATATTCTTATGTTTATTATCAAAGAAATATGAAAAACGTTCAGTATCCTTTAGAAACACAATTTCGCAGATCTAAGTTTGAGGAGGATGGGGGAGCTGGGAGAGGGGAGGCACAATCAATTTGCGGCGTCGGTTCGGAAAATAACGTAGATCCGGCACTGTAAGAAGTGAACCCCCATTCATCTGAAAAACCAGCCGCCACTGCTTAATGGCATCCCTCAGATGTGACAATAGCGAACACCAGCTATCGTCATTGATGGCTGCACCTGGTGGCATGAAATCCAGGAGTGAGTGGTTCAGAAGGCCGATAATATCACTTTCCCAGTAGACAACCCTAAATGAATTATTGTTGAGATTTGCCGGCCGCGGTGGCCGAGGGGACTGAGGCGCTTCAGTCATGGTCTGCACGGCCACTACTGTCGGGGGTTCGAATCCTCCCTCGGGCATGGATATTTGTGACGTCCTAGTTCGTAAGTAGTTCATAAGTAGTTTGTAAGTTTATGGACTGATGACCCCGTAGTTAAGTCCCATAAGCTGTACAAACATATATTTTTTTTTAAATTATTGTTGTCATAGGTGAACCCGGATTTTTCCTCACTATCTACTGCTTAGATTCCGATGTGAAATGCAGTATCCACGTTTCACCCTCCTTCGAGTACCGTTACACTTGTTTCAGAGAAGATAAATTCACTTGCCTTTCATCATGACATCCAACTGCTTACGCACTCTTCGATATTGAAACTTCCGGTGTCCAAAAGACCCGTGAACGATGTCGTAAGCACTGCCATGCGATATGTCTAGCTCACGGGGAATGGTCGCGATGTGGATACGCCGATCCGCTTTTCCGCACTGCATCCACGAGGGAAATGTTATAGTCGGTCAGCAACGAACGCGGCCTCCCCGAACGCACAATGTCACGCCTCACCTCAGACTTCCCATAGCGTTACATTATTCCCCTCACGTGGACTGGATCTCCCAGTAGATCTCGACGGTCGTTCGTCCCTTTCTCCATACAACGATTCACACTTTATTGCTCTGACACCGTGGACGTATGAAGCACAAACGCCAAGTTTAACAAATGAGAGCAACGCCTTGCTGCGGAGCTATTGACAGACAGGAGCCGGCCCGAACCAAGAAGGTTCAACTCTGACAATGTATATGTTAACTTCGTATTTCAGCCGTAATGTGCCCTCGTATAGAGCCAGTAGATATCAGATAATTCAAACTGAACTCTCCACAATTACTTACGGTGACTTGTGAATGGATGTATGATCACCTGAAGATGGACAAAAGTCCGAAGCCTGTCGTGGGATAAATGAAGTCTCAACATTTGTGATATGGATCGGAAATTATTCTACAATCTATAAAGTAACAACCACTGAGTTCTGCTGCTCTTACTATGGATGAACTTCACTTAACAGAGCCGGCCGCGGTGGCCGAGGGGACTGAAGCACTTCAGTCACGGTCTGCACAGCCACTACGGTCGGGGGTTCGAATCCCCCCTCGGGCATGGATATTTGTGCCGTCCTTAGTTGTAGGTAGTTCATAAGTAGTTTGTAAGTTTAGGGACTGATGACCCCGTAGTTAAGTCCCTTAAACTTAACAAACATTTGAACATTTTTTTTTTTTCACTTAACAGTGATAATAATAATAATTTCGTGTGGCTCATTGGCCTGGTGCAAGCCTTTCAATTGGACGCCACTTCGGCTAAAATTTCATATATATATCCAAATCTCGTGATATTCCACTCTTTCAGCCTCTTTATCACAATTGTAGTTTCACTGTCCCATCTTCATGTCCGTGAGCGATTTTTGAGAACTGCTCACTAGTTTTGTCTATGCCACTCTCTTTCTGACAGCTGGAGTTTCGGACATACAGTCACATCGTCAGTTAAAGAGTGATTTGTGAAGTTGGCGCCGCCCCCTCCCCTCCACCTCCTGCCTGCTTACGTCAAGGATGCATCGCCGGTGCTGCTGCGAGCGTACGCAATCCCTGCGCTTGATGGGCCGAGTCGCTGGACGCTTCCCAATCTCGGAATCGATCAGTGAGGACGCAACCTAAAGGCCACACCAATAGCCGCCGAGATTGCTTCTCCATCCAGCGTCGACAAATATGGCACGAGCCATTTGCATATCGCAAATCGCTTCCTTATACCTGCTGTGGGTAGGAACTCCATAAGGAAGAACCTCTCGGTCAAGAATGCGTAAGGAGGGAAAAAACTCGAAAATGTATTTGAACTTTTATTCTATACCCTTGTAAGGAAAGGAAGAATGGGTTGGTATTTAGGTCATTAAAGGAAAGGAATGATGGGTTGGTGTTTAGATCATTACAATTATTTTTTGATTTTATAAGTAAACGTGTGTTGTGTGTAATAATGGTTGTGTAACGTAACTGACCTGATCTTAAGCTCGTTGTTAGCTACGGATAAACTCGTAAATAAAATGTCTAGCGAATATAATTAAATTTTTATTAATTTTCAAACCAATTAGTGTAATTAACAAAAATTTGGCCCGATCTCACAACTTCACAAAAGATTTCACTCACCTTCACCTTCCTTACAATCTCCTTTCAGATGAAATGTACACGAAAATAAACCATGAGAACGCTACCAGTATGTAATTATGTAGAAAAGGTCCCTTATAACTACAGAATGTAAAACCAAGCAATAAATAAATGAAAAACCTACTGATGATGGCACAGAGGGGCTGAAACATATTTGGGTGTAAAATAAAATAGTGGTTTGCATATCAGGTGGACCGCATACCTAGAATTTTCACTGCAAACACGGCAGTAATAAGAGCTGAAAATCGAAAAAATGATAAATATTTCTTCAATAATGATAAAGAGAAATAGACAAAAATAGCCTGAAAGTGCCAAAACCACCGATATATATTAATTTTCGGACAAACTGTCGTAACCTGAATATGTCAATTAAGTAGAAATAGGACCTATCGCAATTGATAGGTTTGGATTTTAACTGCAAATTTAGGTAAGTTTATTTTAACCTATGGTAAACAAAATTCAAATAAATAAAAATATTTCAGCAAAGTAAGCTCGTTAATTTCCATACTGGCAAATCATAGACTGGTTACTTTGATGACTTCAATACTGTTAAAATAGTGGCCGAGATTACTTTGGTTGCCGCAAGGAGCGCTGTGACTTGTGTGTTAGCCACTCTGTGAAATATAAGCTCTTTAGGCTTCAGTATTGCTCGCGACTTTGAGAGTCTAGACAATGTATATCTTTGTAACAGGCGTTACATGTTACTTATCGATGCTAATTCAAGGCAGTTTACAACTGTAAGTTATGAATGTGCGACGTGTCACGATGACTTTTAGGTATCAACGCACGTGTACTGCATGATTTTTTACTCTTGCTGCTCCTAACGTAACAGAAGTTTTAAGGTTGATTACACAAAGAAGTGCCAAAGAAACTGGTATGCATGTGTAACAAACACAGAAATATGTAAACATTCAGACACTCTTTTAAGTTCATGTTCTTTGATGAACCAGAAAGTACTAGTTCAGAAAAGTAAGAAAAGGTCATTTGTGGTGTTAAAGGAACAGGAACACGTTTATTAATCAAAACTGCAAAAGTAAACATACAAAACCGTTATTTATAAGACGATCGGTTTCGATCTCTGAGAGATCACATTCAGATCTGTTCCTTGATGATGGTGGACTATTGTGGAGCAGACCGACTGCGCAGTGCGTCGAGGACGTAGTTTCTTAAGCGTTCATGACTGACTGTATAGAAATTATATTGCAGTATGCTTAGTGTAAACAGAAGCCGGAAAATGTTCCAATAAAATCGCATCTACACTACAAGACTTCACCTTACATATTTTGGAAGAGAGGCCTACATATATTGGTAAGACTGGATTGAAATTGACCATTCTTTAGACTCATGCACAAGCCATAACTAAAATTCTTCAATTACTTATACCGTTGCACGTGTTAAGAAACGAAGTAAAGTGTTTTGTGAACCTACCTAATATTTCCCTTTCGGCTGCAAGTTTTATGCAACCGGATTGTTTATTCGGTATACTGGAGAAAGAATATCGAAAGGAAGAAGAGATAAATTCACCTGTTGTATACAGGAATATTCCGGCGAAATTTGAAAAGGTACTAATGTTGAGAGAAGCATGGTTTTCCTGTTACTTTAAACGAATTTCTAAAGAAACATTGAAACCTATATAGTCTCACAAACTGATGGATTTACGAGCAATAACTTACAGACAAACTAATGACAAGATTCATCGTGCTGTAAAAATGAAAACTCCTTCATTTAAAAGCCATAAAACATACTGCGGTTATTCTCAGGAAAAACCATGCAGAAAATAAGAAGGATGTAATCAATTTGATACGTTTCGTTGCCATTCCTATGGATGCTGCAAGTTCCTGCGACTGTAGAACCTTTGCTAATGGTGGAAAGTATGACACCTCAAAGAGAAATTACGAGAATTAAGTCTCTTGAAGTTTTGTAGAAGAGAAAAAGAAATATTATTTTTAATGTTGAAGTATGAGTGATCTTGTTGAATATAAAGCGAGTTTTGAAAAAGAAAGCTTCTTTTCCATTCTCAGTCAAAACTTTAATGTATCTCTGAAGACTGCTTAAAAGGGCAATCGCAACCATACACTTTGCCAATCTTATCTGAAAACTTGCATGTTAAAGCTGTCTTCAAATCGAGTGCTACTGCGGAAACATTGACTGCGGAGGTGAGTTAGCCCTCTTTCTAACTAGTTAAGAGATTTAGTTTATGAGGCACGCAAATGGCGAATTACCGTACACCAACCAGAAAACCTTATTTCCCATGGCCTTGCTGCGTACTGATAGTGTGTGGAGTAGCATATTATGAAGTATTGTGTGTATAGAATGTGCGGTGATTAGTCGTGGAGGATAAATCAATCGATAGTGTAGCACTACCTCTTACATTATTTATATATATATATATATATATATATATATATATATATATATATATATATACTATTTTATTATATTTTTTACCACTTCTGTTTCTATGGGTGCACTTTCTGCTTGAATTTTTCTACGATTTTTTCTTATTTCTGATGTCCAGTGGACAGGCAGGCAACGGCAAGGGGACGCCTGGCGTGCTTTCTCTCAAATATCCTAGGCAATTGGTATGTCGGGGTCCATAAATTAGCGTGTTTGGGCATTTGCCTTCGTAGAAGTTCTCTGTTGCGAAACTGCCGACTCGGCTGTGGAAGGGAGGGCGTCCTGTCATGGCCTGGTACCTGAGAGGTACCATCGGTGGGCAGTGGATGGAGAGAGCGATTGACGAAGGCCGACCTGCGGCTACCAGAGAGGTATAGTGTTTGAAATTACTGGTAGAGCAGGCAGGACAATGCTCTCCGGACGCACTGCAGGGTGTTGCGAGCGTGAAAGTCGGGGTGAGAGTTTAAAATAGGGAAAGATTAATTTTTGAAACTCACAACCACCAGCTGCGAACCAAATTCCTAAACATGCAAAAACACTGGAACTGTTATTGCGACTGTTTGACTCGTTTTCTAGGGGATGATATCACACGTTCGCAGCTTTCCTTCCCTGCATATGATTAACAAAACAAATTCATAATGAATTCAAGTTCATGAGAGAAAAGGGTGTACTAACTACTATTTTTGAAA
Organism: Locusta migratoria; assembly: GCA_026315105.1. Classification (NCBI taxonomy): domain Eukaryota; kingdom Metazoa; phylum Arthropoda; class Insecta; order Orthoptera; family Acrididae; genus Locusta; species Locusta migratoria. The sequence continues at coordinate 146,462,706 of CM048746.1, forward strand.
ACATGTGAAAGTTCACTTTATGTTGTTTATTTCACAATACTTGAACCCTGTGGCTGATGCGTCTGTACGTCGGCACATTTATCAAATAAAGTTATAGCTCGAGAGCCCCCAGACAAAATGAATATTTGTCGCGAATTGTTTTCACACCACGTGGCTGTCTCAAACACCGTTTATGTTCATGCCTATGCGACGACACGTGTTACATTAACAAATCACAGTCACTTTAATTCAATGCGATGCACACCTTGTTCCACCGGCTAAATATTCACAAACACACAGTAGCACTCGATTTAACTTAGTGCAGTCTACGACGAGCAACCACACGTGGCGATTGCCACAGCCAAATCTCAAGTCACCACCTCGAGATCCACATGCCGACTGATTGCAGAGCGACACCGCCCGGCCAGCCACACCACGTGGTCCCGAGTCCTCACTTCCTGCCCAGGCGCGCACGCGCGCCTACAGCTCAACTGCCGGGGTTTTTTTCCCTACGTCATCAACTTTCCCATGTGAACTGTTCTAACCGATTTGCCAACGTACAGCGCTCAGCCAATACATTTCTAAAACTTTACTTAAAATCAAAATAATTACACTACACATGAAACAAATATTTTCTTACGTTTTTATATTAGTATAAACATCCTTTGTACTGTTTATCATAATCGTGCAATTTCTTATATCACAGATAACTGATTTAACTGAATATTTCAAGGTAAAATACAAAAGATTGATTGAAAATAAAATGAAAAATAGTCAATATATTATTTTTATAAACAAACATTGCCATGCTAGTTGTGTAACTGTCTTGTCTTCATTGGTAATTTATTACTTTTCATTGTCAATTAAACATATTACCTTAGATGTGACTATATCAGCTAATGTATTGTTTATTTATCAACAGGCTATTTTGTAATGAGGGCCTTAAAGGTTCCTAAATGCAACGTATTACTTCAAATGCCAGTAGTATTACAATATTTGTGCAATGCACTGTGCCTGGCACTCGCCATTGTCCCTCTCTCCCCTCACCGGAAACGAACTGTAAAATCCTAAGTTGGAACAAGCCACCAACGTCGGCCTGCTCGCTGGCCTCCCGTCAGCTACAAGCACACAGCAAATCTCAACGTGGAAAATTTCTACCTATGGCCTACCTATAAATGTTGTCACCCAACTGTGTACATACATTGCTACCATAATTAATAAGATTAAAATTGTGTAACATTTAGTGCATTGGCATGGTCAATGTTTGCAGTGAACTTCATACTGTTTAATTATCAAATGCTATTAATTACCAGTATTTCTATTGGGCTGTAATCTCACAATACCCCCACTTGCGGCATCAAAACCATGTGCAGGATGGCGCAAGTAGCACCAAAATTAATACTTTCAAATGAGCAAAATTTAAAATTACGAAATTATGGAATCGGATTGACTCAAACAACATACCAATTATGACCTCAACTAATGCAAAATAAATAAATAAATAAACAGGGCAGTGAGATTATTTCCCAATATTTGTACCATTAAGACCACTTATAGTGTGTGCATATTTTTAAGAAAAGGATCCTTATAACTAATTACATCCATGAATTTTAAGTGTGCCTGTTGTTTATATACAGAATTGGCACCAAATTTATAATATTATTAAACTTTAGTCTTTAGAGAACCTTGTCCTACATGGAAAAACTAGAATTGTCACTATAAAAACTTTTGACGGTGTACACTCCACTTGTTTAAAGGAAATCTCTCACCACTTTGACACTGAGAACCCCAGAGTCATCGTTGCAGCAACTCTGGTCCATGGTGTATCATCCTATGTCTCCGTCATTTCAACCAACATGCTGTTGCAGTTTAGATTCATGGAACTGGATCAAGCGTTCTTGTTGACACACGTCATATGCACCCTACATGGAACAGGAAGAGCAGAAGGCACTCATGAGTCAACATAGACAAAAGTTTGTCTGGACACCAGGATTCGGTTGGATTTGTATCCCACCCCCCTGCCATCCAAACTTGGTGCAATTGAAACTAAGCATTGAGACATGTACAGTAACATGTAAATCAACAGAATTAAGAACTGAAAGTGGCTGGTGTTAGTCATTATCAGATTAACCCAAACCACCATGCCTGCACTCTCATCAGCCATAGCTTCAGATGAAACAGACAAGAGAATATGTGGCCTACTTGGAGTAGTACTCCATCAAATATAAAAAAAAACTCCCCATGTCAAAAATATATCTTAAAGCTCAAATAATACTACCAAAAGAATGTTATCATAGAGAATTTTCTCTTCCATCATAATGACACCTACAAACATAAATGCAAATCATACCCCCTCGCACCAAAAAATTTATTTTTGCTGGTGTGAGATTAAATTTGGATCCCTGTCATCAGTCTCATGTGCTTTCCACAAGTACTCCCCACAATAAAAATATCTAAGGTTAAAGTCTAATTTCTAAATTAGTTTATCACAAAACATCTACATTTTTTAAAATGAAGTATCACCAAACCCTATTGATACTCAGGCTAGACAGAAAAATAGTTCTCATCAACTGTTGTTGCAGAAATTGTTCAGTCAACAGTTGAGCACCATTAAAGAAACCAAAATGTGTTATCAGAATCATTTTAATATAACAATACAGAGCATTCCCTATTACACACATTACCTACCAAACACTCAAAGAGACAGACATTAAAGAGCAAACACTTTCTCTCATTGAAACATTTCTCAATCCAACCCACCTTTAGTCAAAACAGCCACAACAAACATACATTCCTCACTTCTGATCCATATGGTCAGTCACACCCACATATGCAACACTGTCAGCTGATATCTTCATCACAATTTATCTAAGCCACAGACCCCACTGCCTGCATCAATGACCACCACTTTCTCATTCTCTGAGTCACCCCACAACTCGCATCACATATTCAGCCCTGTTCACATATACACACATATAAACAGTATACTCCCACTTCCTCTCTCCTTTAGTGTTGGCATACATACATACATATTTACCTCATGTACCACTGTTGAACTGCAAATCTGATACAAGCACATGTTTTAACACAAACAACAAAAGAAAAACATTTACAAAAGACACTTGTAAACTTGACCCCAATGCTTAAATCTAAACAAACAAGTAGATACTAGCACAGACCACAGAATAAATATACACATATTCTTAAACTACTATCTACAATGCATTGAATCTCATACTTCATGACAGTTACTTGTGTAAACATGCCATTAAATCTTTATCACTTACAACATTTTTGAATTTCACCCTCTTCATGCACCCCTCCAAACTTAATTCTAACACTTCATCTTTATACTCCAACTGAGCTTCATATTTGCACAGGAAACCACTTCCTAACATTAGATTTAAACAAAGTCCCTTTATGACTAATAAATCGTGAATAAACAGCTCCTCCTTAATGGTTACTTCAAATTCTGGGTTCCCTGCATTTAACACTTCTATTTTTCTTGCAAATGCACACTTTTCTTTTTCCCATGCCCCTGGTTCTACAATCTTTAAATATTTTAAAAACCTGATCCAATCATCAGTCCCATAGTCATGCACTTCTTTGTTAATCCAAGCTACATTCAACCCATCTTCATCCATGCATGTATATTGTTCACTATTATAAATGACAGAGGATTGTATCTTATTCTCCTTATCACCTGACCCCTCCTGTATAAGTTCATGTACCTTACTTATCTCATCATGATCTAAGGTACACATGCCTAATCCCCTTAATTGATCATACTCATTGTCCCCATTCACAAACTCTTTCAACACATTGTAATAAGTCTGGTCCCTATTATATTGTTTGCCTAGTCTGTCCAAGTAATCATATTTGTGCAATAGCCAATCATCTGGTGCCCACTTCCTAATCCAGTTTATTTTCCCAATTAAATTTCTGGTTTGTGCATCCACACTGTCACCTTGGCCTTCATTTACATTAGGTCCATTGTCATTTATTGTATCTACTGGACCACATTTATTTACATTTAATTTAGAAAAACATTCACTCTCATTCATACATTCCACAACATCTATGCTGGCTCCAGTCCCATCAATATTTTTCATACTTTCACATTCAGTCAACACTTGTGCCTCTGACCTATTCAAAACTGAGGTTAACCCAACACTGTTTTTATCCTCTTTAATGTTATAATCAAATAAATTTCCCACGTCATACTCTTCTTTATTGTCCCTGTTTCTAGCATTCCTCTTCCTGTTTGCCTTTCTTTTGTCATGTTGCCTAAACCAATCCCCAAAAATTTCCTCACTACCTATAACAGCATCCATCTGACACATACTTTCCTCTCTTTTCTCCCTTTCCTTGTTTACTCTATTTATGTTTTCTTCCCTCTTTTCTTTATCCTTGCCCTTGTGAACTCCTACTTCCTCTTTCCTATCATTATCTCTGTCCATGCGACATAATTTTTCCTCCCTTCTCTCCCCATCTCTATTCCTACTGTAATTATGGTCATTAGATCCCCTGTTATCCCATCTTCTGGTCCTATTATTAGAATAGTTCCTTGTCCCAAAACGGACCTCATTGGGAGCAAATCTTAGTTTCCCTGATTCTGTCTCTGATTTTCTCTCCTACTGTTATCCCCATTCCTATTTCCACCTTCCTGCCTTTGATTTCTCCAATCATTTTCCCATGTCCCCTCTGGCTTCTATTCTCCCAGTTGTCTCCTCTGTTATTGTTACCTCTCCAATTTTCATTTAAATTCCTCTCTCTATTGTGGTTTCCCTGGTTATGACCCACAATTCTACTGCCTCTGTTTTTATTGTGGTTCACATGCTGTGTTCCCCTGAGCTGTCGTTCCATAACTAACATAACCCTGGTCTATCTTTTCTACAAATTCAATGAAATTCTCAGCTGAATCTGTGGGATGGTGAATTAACTACCAATACAAATCTGCAGGTAACCTCCTACACAAAGTGGAGATTACTGCTAAAAGACTCAAAGGTGTATCTAAATGCACTAGTTTCTCAAGTTCCTCCTGACAAAAATCCTTCATGCTCTGTCTCCCTTTCACATAGTTTGGCCCGTTCAAGAATTCATTTTGTATCTTAGCTTGCTTGGCCTCCCCCCAATACTTATTTAAAAACAATTTTTCAAACGCCTCAAAAGTTAGAAATTTATTAGCACACTGATTTGCCCAAGTTTGAGCAGAACAGTCAAGCATTCTCTTTGCTAACTTCACTTTACACTGGTCTGACATACCAGGCACAAATTGGTCCTTGCATGCAGCCAAAAAATCTACTGGATGATAATTACCCACTCCTGAAAACTTTTTGCCATTAGGTGTCTGCACCATGGACCAATTACTGTTTCCCGATGCAGTACCCAATTCTAGATTATTTATTCTAGTGTTCACCTTCTCAATCTCAGTATAGTTTACTGTCACTACTTGTTCTGTCTTTTTCTTAAAGTTACATTCTGTAATCTCTAATTTTCCTGACAACAAAGTTTTTGTTTCCTCAATACCTGCCACCATCCTCTTGTCAACCTCAGCCAATGCCTGCATAGTGCCCTCAATCCTGTGATCACATATTTGTTTCACAGCATCTAACTTGCCTCCTACCTCAGTCTCAATAGCACCAATTCTGGCATGTATCTCCTTTTCCCTGTTTTCAAACCGTTCTGTTGGACTTCCTATCTGTTTGTCAATGTCTGTGATTATTTCTGCCTTTAATGCAAACATTGAATTTTGTAATGCCCCAATATCTGCCTTAAAGTCTGCTTTCAATTCTGATTTTACAGTTCCTATTTCTGATCTTAAATTTGATTCTAAACGTGAGTATGAATTTTCTATTTTTGATTCTAAGCTACAACTCGCTAACATGGCTGCGAATATCTCCGGTGTCAACATTATTCCCCCAGTATTTACCCTCTCTGGACTTTCTGGTATGCTACTCTCTGAAATTACGTCGCTTGGCGACTTTTTAAAAAACCTATCCATTATCGGTATCACAAGAAAGCTTGATTAACACACAAGAATTTATAGCGCCAGCTGCTTTACTTATCTTTTAATCCAGAAGTTGCTGCAACGAGCTGCGACGTCCCCAACGCTCGCTGCCGTCTGTTGTAGAAGCTGTGGCTGGAATATGTCCTCACTGCATCCCTTATCCTTTGTAGAATCGAAGCTGCTGCTGGGCCCCGACGCTCCGTTGGCGACTTGCGAAGTCCCCACGATCACTGCCGTCCGTTGCAGAAGATGAAATTTGAGTGCGTTGAACCCACTCGCCACCGCTCACTGCTGCCGGTCCGATGCGCCGTCGATCGCCGGTTACGGATGCCCGCGCCCGAACTCTGCGTCACTAACCGTCGTTAAACGCGCGACGCGATTGCGTATCTGCTTGCAACCGTTCGTAACTGTTCACTGTCCTATACACACCCTAATCTCTCCGTCCGAGCAAGTCCAACGTGAACTTATCCCGGACGAGCCCCCAAATGCGAGCGTGAAGGTCGGGCTGAGAGTTTAAAATAGGGAAAGATTAATTTTTGAAACTCACAACCACCAGCTGCGAACCAAATTCCTAAACATGCAAAAACACTGGAACTGTTATTGCGACTGTTTGACTCGTTTTCTAGGGGATGATATCACACGTTCGCAGCTTTCCTTCCCTGCATATGATTAACAAAACAAATTCATAATGAATTCAAGTTCATGAGAGAAAAGGGTATACTAACTACTATTTTTGAAAACACGTGAAAGTTCACTTTATGTTGTTTATTTCACGATACTTGAACCCTGTGGCTGATGCGTCTGTACGTCGGCACATTTATCAAATAAAGTTATAGCTCGAGAGCCCCCAGACAAAATGAATATTTGTCGCGAATTGTTTTCACACCACGTGGCTGTCTCAAACACCGTTTATGTTCATGCCTATGCGACGACACGTGTTACATTAACAAATCACAGTCACTTTAATTCAATGCGATGCACACCTTGTTCCACCGGCTAAATATTCACAAACACACAGTAGCACTCGATTTAACTTAGTGCAGTCTACGACGAGCAACCACACGTGGCGATTGCCACAGCCAAATCTCAAGTCACCACCTCGAGATCCACATGCCGACTGATTGCAGAGCGACACCGCCCGGCCAGCCACACCACGTGGTCCCGAGTCCTCACTTCCTGCCCAGGCGCGCACGCGCGCCTAAAGCTCAACTGCCGGGGTTTTTTTCCCTACGTCATCAACTTTCCCATGTGAACTGTTCTAACCGATTTGCCAACGTACAGCGCTCAGCCAATACATTTCTAAAACTTTACTTAAAATCAAAATAATTACACTACACATGAAACAAATATTTTCTTACGTTTTTATATTAGTATAAACATCCTTTGTACTGTTTATCATAATCGTGCAATTTCTTATATCACAGATAACTGATTTAACTGAATATTTCAAGGTAAAATACAAAAGATTGATTGAAAATAAAATGAAAAATAGTCAATATATTATTTTTATAAACAAACATTGCCATGCTAGTTGTGTAACTGTCTTGTCTTCATTGGTAATTTATTACTTTTCATTGTCAATTAAACATATTACCTTAGATGTGACTATATCAGCTAATGTATTGTTTATTTATCAACAGGCTATTTTGTAATGAGGGCCTTAAAGGTTCCTAAATGCAACGTATTACTTCAAATGCCAGTAGTATTACAATATTTGTGCAATGCACTGTGCCTGGCACTCGCCATTGTCCCTCTCTCCCCTCACCGGAAACGAACTGTAAAATCCTAAGTTGGAACAAGCCACCAACGTCGGCCTGCTCGCTGGCCTCCCGTCAGCTACAAGCACACAGCAAATCTCAACGTGGAAAATTTCTACCTATGGCCTACCTATAAATGTTGTCACCCAACTGTGTACATACATTGCTACCATAATTAATAAGATTAAAATTGTGTAACATTTAGTGCATTGGCATGGTCAATGTTTGCAGTGAACTTCATACTGTTTAATTATCAAATGCTATTAATTACCAGTATTTCTATTGGGCTGTAATCTCACAATACCCCCACTTGCGGCATCAAAACCATGTGCAGGATGGCGCAAGTAGCACCAAAATTAATACTTTCAAATGAGCAAAATTTAAAATTACGAAATTATGGAATCGGATTGACTCAAACAACATACCAATTATGACCTCAACTAATGCAAAATAAATAAATAAATAAACAGGGCAGTGAGATTATTTCCCAATATTTGTACCATTAAGACCACTTATAGTGTGTGCATATTTTTAAGAAAAGGATCCTTATAACTAATTACATCCATGAATTTTAAGTGTGCCTGTTGTTTATATACAGAATTGGCACCAAATTTATAATATTATTAAACTTTAGTCTTTAGAGAACCTTGTCCTACATGGAAAAACTAGAATTGTCACTATAAAAACTTTTGACGGTGTACACTCCACTTGTTTAAAGGAAATCTCTCACCACTTTGACACTGAGAACCCCAGAGTCATCGTTGCAGCAACTCTGGTCCATGGTGTATCATCCTATGTCTCCGTCATTTCAACCAACATGCTGTTGCAGTTTAGATTCATGGAACTGGATCAAGCGTTCTTGTTGACACACGTCATATGCACCCTACATGGAACAGGAAGAGCAGAAGGCACTCATGAGTCAACATAGACAAAAGTTTGTCTGGACACCAGGATTCGGTTGGATTTGTATCCCACCCCCCTGCCATCCAAACTTGGTGCAATTGAAACTAAGCATTGAGACATGTACAGTAACATGTAAATCAACAGAATTAAGAACTGAAAGTGGCTGGTGTTAGTCATTATCAGATTAACCCAAACCACCATGCCTGCACTCTCATCAGCCATAGCTTCAGATGAAACAGACAAGAGAATATGTGGCCTACTTGGAGTAGTACTCCATCAAATATAAAAAAAAACTCCCCATGTCAAAAATATATCTTAAAGCTCAAATAATACTACCAAAAGAATGTTATCATAGAGAATTTTCTCTTCCATCATAATGACACCTACAAACATAAATGCAAATCATACCCCCTCGCACCAAAAAATTTATTTTTGCTGGTGTGAGATTAAATTTGGATCCCTGTCATCAGTCTCATGTGCTTTCCACAAGTACTCCCCACAATAAAAATATCTAAGGTTAAAGTCTAATTTCTAAATTAGTTTATCACAAAACATCTACATTTTTTAAAATGAAGTATCACCAAACCCTATTGATACTCAGGCTAGACAGAAAAATAGTTCTCATCAACTGTTGTTGCAGAAATTGTTCAGTCAACAGTTGAGCACCATTAAAGAAACCAAAATGTGTTATCAGAATCATTTTAATATAACAATACAGAGCATTCCCTATTACACACATTACCTACCAAACACTCAAAGAGACAGACATTAAAGAGCAAACACTTTCTCTCATTGAAACATTTCTCAATCCAACCCACCTTTAGTCAAAACAGCCACAACAAACATACATTCCTCACTTCTGATCCATATGGTCAGTCACACCCACATATGCAACACTGTCAGCTGATATCTTCATCACAATTTATCTAAGCCACAGACCCCACTGCCTGCATCAATGACCACCACTTTCTCATTCTCTGAGTCACCCCACAACTCGCATCACATATTCAGCCCTGTTCACATATACACACATATAAACAGTATACTCCCACTTCCTCTCTCCTTTAGTGTTGGCATACATACATACATATTTACCTCATGTACCACTGTTGAACTGCAAATCTGATACAAGCACATGTTTTAACACAAACAACAAAAGAAAAACATTTACAAAAGACACTTGTAAACTTGACCCCAATGCTTAAATCTAAACAAACAAGTAGATACTAGCACAGACCACAGAATAAATATACACATATTCTTAAACTACTATCTACAATGCATTGAATCTCATACTTCATGACAGTTACTTGTGTAAACATGCCATTAAATCTTTATCACTTACAACATTTTTGAATTTCACCCTCTTCATGCACCCCTCCAAACTTAATTCTAACACTTCATCTTTATACTCCAACTGAGCTTCATATTTGCACAGGAAACCACTTCCTAACATTAGATTTAAACAAAGTCCCTTTATGACTAATAAATCGTGAATAAACAGCTCCTCCTTAATGGTTACTTCAAATTCTGGGTTCCCTGCATTTAACACTTCTATTTTTCTTGCAAATGCACACTTTTCTTTTTCCCATGCCCCTGGTTCTACAATCTTTAAATATTTTAAAAACCTGATCCAATCATCAGTCCCATAGTCATGCACTTCTTTGTTAATCCAAGCTACATTCAACCCATCTTCATCCATGCATGTATATTGTTCACTATTATAAATGACAGAGGATTGTATCTTATTCTCCTTATCACCTGACCCCTCCTGTATAAGTTCATGTACCTTACTTATCTCATCATGATCTAAGGTACACATGCCTAATCCCCTTAATTGATCATACTCATTGTCCCCATTCACAAACTCTTTCAACACATTGTAATAAGTCTGGTCCCTATTATATTGTTTGCCTAGTCTGTCCAAGTAATCATATTTGTGCAATAGCCAATCATCTGGTGCCCACTTCCTAATCCAGTTTATTTTCCCAATTAAATTTCTGGTTTGTGCATCCACACTGTCACCTTGGCCTTCATTTACATTAGGTCCATTGTCATTTATTGTATCTACTGGACCACATTTATTTACATTTAATTTAGAAAAACATTCACTCTCATTCATACATTCCACAACATCTATGCTGGCTCCAGTCCCATCAATATTTTTCATACTTTCACATTCAGTCAACACTTGTGCCTCTGACCTATTCAAAACTGAGGTTAACCCAACACTGTTTTTATCCTCTTTAATGTTATAATCAAATAAATTTCCCACGTCATACTCTTCTTTATTGTCCCTGTTTCTAGCATTCCTCTTCCTGTTTGCCTTTCTTTTGTCATGTTGCCTAAACCAATCCCCAAAAATTTCCTCACTACCTATAACAGCATCCATCTGACACATACTTTCCTCTCTTTTCTCCCTTTCCTTGTTTACTCTATTTATGTTTTCTTCCCTCTTTTCTTTATCCTTGCCCTTGTGAACTCCTACTTCCTCTTTCCTATCATTATCTCTGTCCATGCGACATAATTTTTCCTCCCTTCTCTCCCCATCTCTATTCCTACTGTAATTATGGTCATTAGATCCCCTGTTATCCCATCTTCTGGTCCTATTATTAGAATAGTTCCTTGTCCCAAAACGGACCTCATTGGGAGCAAATCTTAGTTTCCCTGATTCTGTCTCTGATTTTCTCTCCTACTGTTATCCCCATTCCTATTTCCACCTTCCTGCCTTTGATTTCTCCAATCATTTTCCCATGTCCCCTCTGGCTTCTATTCTCCCAGTTGTCTCCTCTGTTATTGTTACCTCTCCAATTTTCATTTAAATTCCTCTCTCTATTGTGGTTTCCCTGGTTATGACCCACAATTCTACTGCCTCTGTTTTTATTGTGGTTCACATGCTGTGTTCCCCTGAGCTGTCGTTCCATAACTAACATAACCCTGGTCTATCTTTTCTACAAATTCAATGAAATTCTCAGCTGAATCTGTGGGATGGTGAATTAACTACCAATACAAATCTGCAGGTAACCTCCTACACAAAGTGGAGATTACTGCTAAAAGACTCAAAGGTGTATCTAAATGCACTAGTTTCTCAAGTTCCTCCTGACAAAAATCCTTCATGCTCTGTCTCCCTTTCACATAGTTTGGCCCGTTCAAGAATTCATTTTGTATCTTAGCTTGCTTGGCCTCCCCCCAATACTTATTTAAAAACAATTTTTCAAACGCCTCAAAAGTTAGAAATTTATTAGCACACTGATTTGCCCAAGTTTGAGCAGAACAGTCAAGCATTCTCTTTGCTAACTTCACTTTACACTGGTCTGACATACCAGGCACAAATTGGTCCTTGCATGCAGCCAAAAAATCTACTGGATGATAATTACCCACTCCTGAAAACTTTTTGCCATTAGGTGTCTGCACCATGGACCAATTACTGTTTCCCGATGCAGTACCCAATTCTAGATTATTTATTCTAGTGTTCACCTTCTCAATCTCAGTATAGTTTACTGTCACTACTTGTTCTGTCTTTTTCTTAAAGTTACATTCTGTAATCTCTAATTTTCCTGACAACAAAGTTTTTGTTTCCTCAATACCTGCCACCATCCTCTTGTCAACCTCAGCCAATGCCTGCATAGTGCCCTCAATCCTGTGATCACATATTTGTTTCACAGCATCTAACTTGCCTCCTACCTCAGTCTCAATAGCACCAATTCTGGCATGTATCTCCTTTTCCCTGTTTTCAAACCGTTCTGTTGGACTTCCTATCTGTTTGTCAATGTCTGTGATTATTTCTGCCTTTAATGCAAACATTGAATTTTGTAATGCCCCAATATCTGCCTTAAAGTCTGCTTTCAATTCTGATTTTACAGTTCCTATTTCTGATCTTAAATTTGATTCTAAACGTGAGTATGAATTTTCTATTTTTGATTCTAAGCTACAACTCGCTAACATGGCTGCGAATATCTCCGGTGTCAACATTATTCCCCCAGTATTTACCCTCTCTGGACTTTCTGGTATGCTACTCTCTGAAATTACGTCGCTTGGCGACTTTTTAAAAAACCTATCCATTATCGGTATCACAAGAAAGCTTGATTAACACACAAGAATTTATAGCGCCAGCTGCTTTACTTATCTTTTAATCCAGAAGTTGCTGCAACGAGCTGCGACGTCCCCAACGCTCGCTGCCGTCTGTTGTAGAAGCTGTGGCTGGAATATGTCCTCACTGCATCCCTTATCCTTTGTAGAATCGAAGCTGCTGCTGGGCCCCGACGCTCCGTTGGCGACTTGCGAAGTCCCCACGATCACTGCCGTCCGTTGCAGAAGATGAAATTTGAGTGCGTTGAACCCACTCGCCACCGCTCACTGCTGCCGGTCCGATGCGCCGTCGATCGCCGGTTACGGATGCCCGCGCCCGAACTCTGCGTCACTAACCGTCGTTAAACGCGCGACGCGATTGCGTATCTGCTTGCAACCGTTCGTAACTGTTCACTGTCCTATACACACCCTAATCTCTCCGTCCGAGCAAGTCCAACGTGAACTTATCCCGGACGAGCCCCCAAATGCGAGCGTGAAGGTCGGGCTGAGAGTTTAAAATAGGGAAAGATTAATTTTTGAAACTCACAACCACCAGCTGCGAACCAAATTCCTAAACATGCAAAAACACTGGAACTGTTATTGCGACTGTTTGACTCGTTTTCTAGGGGATGATATCACACGTTCGCAGCTTTCCTTCCCTGCATATGATTAACAAAACAAATTCATAATGAATTCAAGTTCATGAGAGAAAAGGGTATACTAACTACTATTTTTGAAAACACGTGAAAGTTCACTTTATGTTGTTTATTTCACGATACTTGAACCCTGTGGCTGATGCGTCTGTACGTCGGCACATTTATCAAATAAAGTTATAGCTCGAGAGCCCCCAGACAAAATGAATATTTGTCGCGAATTGTTTTCACACCACGTGGCTGTCTCAAACACCGTTTATGTTCATGCCTATGCGACGACACGTGTTACATTAACAAATCACAGTCACTTTAATTCAATGCGATGCACACCTTGTTCCACCGGCTAAATATTCACAAACACACAGTAGCACTCGATTGAACTTGGTGCAGTCTACGACGAGCAACCACACGTGGCGATTGCCACAGACAAATCTCAAGTCACCACCTCGAGATCCACATGCCAACTGATTGCAGAGCGATGCCGCCCGGCCAGCCACACCACGTGGTCCCGAGTCCTCACTTCCTGCCCAGGCGCGCGCGCGCCTAAAGCTCAACTGCCGGGGTTTTTTTCCCTACGTCATCAACTTTCCCATGTGAACTGTTCTAACCGATTTGCCAACGTACAGCGCTCAGCCAATACATTTCTAAAACTTTACTTAAAATCAAAATAATTACACTACACATGAAACAAATATTTTCTTACGTTTTTATATTAGTATAAACATCCTTTGTACTGTTTATCATAATCGTGCAATTTCTTATATCACAGATAACTGATTTAACTGAATATTTCAAGGTAAAATACAAAAGATTGATTGAAAATAAAATGAAAAATAGTTAATATATTATTTTTATCATTGGGTAGGCAATTAGCTGTATGTGGTAATTGGAGCGCTTTGGCCGTGTAGGCGGGGTTGCGTGTCGCGACGAGAAACTCTGGCGTGAAGAGAGATTTTTAGGATGACTCGCCTGTAGGTCTCCACAGTGTGCGGATCGACTTACCAATGAAGACAAGACAGTTACTCAACTAGCATGGCAATGTTTGTTTATAAAAATAACGTCGCCCTGGAAGATTAAGAGGGGGAGGGGGGCAGACAGCTCCGACACGGCCTCTCGTCTTGGGAAGCATCCAAATACCTCAAAAGCACTTGTTTTTATTTGAGGTACCTTGGTCGCTCGTTTTGGGGCCTCCAAATCTCGAAAGCTGTTTTTTTATACTCTCCTGTGCCTCTCGTTACTTTTTTATACTAATGCATGAATTTCCAAGTGGACGGGGGGCCTCATTTTGATTTGCTGCTGTCCCGGGCCTCCGACAGCCTTAGTCCGCTACTGCGTCCTCGTGTTTCACTCCCGTACAAGGCGAGACTCCACACAAATGCCTTCAGAAAAGATTTCCATACACTTAAATTAATTTCCATGTTAATAAACTACTCTTTTTAGAAAAGTCTTATTTTCCCATCGCTATTCTGCATTTTATATCTTCTGTACTGCGACCGTGCAAGTAACAGAACTCATCTATCGCATTTATAGTTTCGTTACCTAATCTAATTCCTTTAGCATCGCCTGATTTTCTTAGACTACGTTCTATTACCCTTGTTTTGCTATTGTTAATGTTCTTATATGCACCTTTCAACACACTGTCCATTCCGTTTAATTTCTCATCCTGGTCCTTTGCTGACTCAGACATAATTACAATATTATCAAAAACGCAATTTTTATACTTCTTCACCCTGAACTTTATTTCATTCTATAAATTTCTACTTGCTTTCCAATGTATACATTTAATAACATTGTAGAGAGGCTACAACCCTGTCTTACTCTCTTCCCAACCAATGCCTCCCTTCATGCCCTTCGACTCTATTAACTGCTGTCTGATTTTTGTAGAAGTTGTAAATAACCTTCTGTTCCCTTTCCAAACTTCAGTAAATAATTTGTGTTTAAATTTTGCAACCATGGCTTATTAAACTGGAGGTTCTGTAATTGTAACATCTGTATGTCCAGTCTTTCTTTGGAAAGTGTGTTATTACATTTTTCTTAAAGTCTGAAGGTACTTCACCTGTTCAGATGTTAGTAAATCTATCGGGCTCAACTGCTTGGTCATTAGTCTCTAGCTTACAAACTACTTAAACTAAGACAAAATAACCTAAGGACAATACAGACATCCATGCCCAAAGGGGGACTCGAACCCCCGATGGCGAACGGCCGCGTGCACCGCAGCACGGCGCCCCAGTGCGCACGGCTAATCCGCCACGGCGTACTTCACCTATCTCGTACATCTTACACACCAGGTGAAATAGTTTATTGTCCTGGCTGGCCCTCCCAGAGACTTCAGTAGATCTGAAAGAATGTCGTCTACTCCAGAGGCCTTGTTTTGACTTAGGTGTTCAGTGTTCTATTAAATTCATCTCTCATTACAGTATCTACTATTTCATCTTCTTTTACTTCCTCAACCATATTGTCTCCAAGTTCATTTTCTTCCATATTTTCTTTCCACCTTTCAGCTTTGCATTCTTCGCTCAGAACTGGTTTTCCATCTGAGTTCTTGATATTCATACAGCTGCTTTTCTTGTCTTCAAATGTCTCTTTATTTTCCTGTAGTAGGTTGAACTCGATTTTATCTGCTTCATTAACTGCATTTTTATACCTTCTACTTTCAACTATTAAATTCAATATTTCTTGTCCAAGGATTGTTTGTAGGTCTTGTCTTGTTACCTATTTGGACCCCTGCTGCCTTCACTGTTTCATCCCTCAAAGCTACGCATTCATTTTCTGATGTGTTTCTACCCCCCCCCCCTTTTTGTCAGTTGTTGCCAAAGCTACATCTGAAACTTTCAAGAACCTCATGCGCCTTCAATTTATCCAGGTCTCCATCTCCTTATTCTCCTAATCATCTGCATTTTTTTTTTTAGTTTCAGTCTACAGTTCATAAACTATAACCAATTACTACATCCAGAAAACCAAAGCAGAAAAGAAAATCCTGTTCAATGACCAATTACATATATCACAAATCACTGTTCACATTAATAGCTGAAATAGAAATAGGCTCACTCATTTCATTTTTCAATTAACCCCTCTCCATAAAACATCGAAATCAATCGTCAAATCATCACAACTATTCCTCTTACTATCTGAGATTACACACACACACACATACAACATAAACACCCCATACACATACTCAGGTAGGCAACACATGATGTGTACAAAAGAATTCCTAAACGGGGTATACCTTCAATCCTGTGCATATTGTGGTGATGCTGTGTGAAATCAGGCAATGGTTATGTGGAAAGAACCCCATCAAACTCGCGAGAGTATAAAACGTGAGTAGCCTATATTGTTTCGAGTGAAACAAATTGAACTGTTTTTAATCTGCTGAATCTACATTAGTAAGGAAGGAAGGAATCTTAGAGTTTAATGTCCCGTCGACAGCGTGGTCATTAGAGAAGGAGCTCACGCTCGGATTTTTGGGTAAGGATGGGGAAGGAAATCGGCCATGCCCTTTGAAAGGAACCATCCCGGCATTTGCCTGGAGTGATTTAGGGAAATGACGGAAAACCTAAATCTAGATGGCTGGAGGTGGATTTGAACCACCATTCTTCCGAACACGAATCAGTAAGCAAAAATCTAATTTACAGATATACAATCCACTAATGAAGCCCTGAAATAAAGGGCGAAACGAGCAGGGGAGAAAATATAAAAGAACTGCAACAAGAAAACGGCTGTTTCATTTCCGAAAGCAAATAATGAATTTATTCGCCATTGTGAACATCAACCAGCATCAGCCGTGCGATTTGATGGTGACATGTGAAAATTTGATACAAATCGAGATTCGAATCGCTTTGAAATCCTATTAAAGGTCAACATAATATTTGTCCTGATTTAGTCCCGCTATGCTTCATATAACATCATTTAAAACAGTTTCAAGTCACTAGTTATTTGCATACCACTGTTTTCCTTGTTTTACGTGAAAACCGTACGAGATTTCACACTGCTGGCTACAAAACAAAGGCTAGTGAGAATAAATTACGTGGCAACGTGGTAGCTCAGGTAATAAGCATCTTTTAATGCGCATCACAAAAGCATTCTACACGGTGGTATTAACAACGTTTGCGCTACTGAAGCATGCGCGGAATGAGCGAACTAGTGTGTTTCCATTATCCACTTGCAAAACAATAGCAAGCAGCGGCGCGATGGCGAACAGATGAGCATCGGGATGGCTGGAGGGCGGCGATGGCGGCATTCCGGTCTCTAATGAACACAGGCGGAAATCCCCTGCACAGGGCTTCTCACGTTCGCTAATAGCGAGTGCCACGTTCGAACGGCGGCTCTCGCCGGGAACGCTAATTGACAGACGAGAACGCCGACACACGGCTAAGTCCGCTTCGATTTCCACAGAGCCCCGGACACTCGGTAAGAGGCTTATCCGTCAGCAGACGGCGCGTTGCGAGTCTCTTTGCTGTTCGGTAACAGGAGCAGACATGCTGCTGCCACAGCCTCTCCTCCCCTGTACCACTCTTACCAGTAGCGTACCAACTGTTTCTTTAAAGAGGGAGAAAGAGGACCTATTTACTGACTTCGTCTTTCACCGTGGCGCTTCCAGGACTTTGACCTGGTAGAGGAGACGGGGCGAGGTCATAGAACTTTCATTTAGCCAGGTGTTCCCGTTTTACGAAAAAAAAAAAAAAAAAAAAAAATTGCCGGCCGCGGTGGCCGAGGACACTGAGGCGCTCCAGTCACGCTCTGCACGGCCACTACGGTCGGGGGTTCGAATCCTCCCTCGGGCATGGATATTTGTGCTGTCCTTAGTGTTAGCTAGTTCGTAAGTAGTTTGTAATTTTAGGGACTGATGACCCCGTAGTTAAGTCCCATAAGCTCTACAAACATTTGAACATTTGATTTTATAAAAATAATTAAATAAAAATAAAAATAATAAACCAATAAATAAATAACAAAAATATGGCTCGCCAAGTTTACATAGCGACTTTGAGCGCACCATAATTCTCAACAACTACTATTCCAAAGTGCTGTAAAAATAATGTAATAATCCCCATTCCAAAGATTAGATTTAGATTAGATTAATACTTATTCCATAGATCATATATACGACATTTCGTAATAATGTGGAACGTGTCAGTCGAGTAAATGTTGTCTACACTTGACAATATTTTAAGGGTTTTTTGTTACATTTTTGTTGTTTTTTTTATTTTAATTGAGTTTTATCTAAAAATTCATCTACGTTATAGAAGGAGTTGCCATTCAGAAATTCCTTTAATTTCTTTTTAAATACTACTACTTTTAAATGCTACTTGGTAAGTGACCAAAGACTTTTGTGGCAGCATAATTCACCCCTTTCTGAGCCAAAGTTAGATTTAACCTTGAATAGTGTGTATCATCCTTTCTCCTAGTGTTGTAGCTATGCACACTGCTGTTACTTTTGAATTGGGTCGGATTGTTAATTACAAATTTCATGAGTGAATATATGTTTTGTGAAGCTTGCAACCCATCTTCCTCCCGTCAGGTTGCTGTTACCTGGGGCCCTACTCAAAAAATTGGTGGAGAAGAAATGCTTTTAATGTTTAATATTTAATTTGAATAAAGTTTTCCTCTTCTTAGTTTTGGGCCTACAGTTTAATAATTCATGGTTGCAAAATTTTAACACGAACTATTTACAGAAGGATGGAAAAGCTGGTAGAAGCCGACCTCGGAAAAGATCACGGGAGGCAATCCTTACTTTACGGCTTTTGTAGATCTGGAAAATTCTTAAATCAGCTGGAGTAAAATATAGGGAACAGAGGGTTATTTACAACTTGTACAAAACCCAGACAGTAGTTATGAAAGGGATGCAGAGGTTGGAAAGCGAATAAGGGTTGTAGCCTTTCTCTGATGTCATTCAATTTGTACATTGAGCAAGCTATAAAGGAAAGCAAGGAAAAATTTGGAGAAGGAATTAAAATTCAGGGTGAAGAAATAAAAACATTGCGTTTTGCCGATGATATTGTAATTTTGTCAGAGACAGCAAAGGACCTGGAAGAGCAGTTGAACGGAATGGACAGTGTGTTGAAAGATTCATGTAAGATTAACATTAACAAGAGCAAAACAAGGGTAATGGAGTGCAGTCTTAGAAAATCAGGCGATGCTGAAGGAATTAGATTAGGTAATGAAACAATAAAGGTGGTAGATTAGTTTTGTTACGTGGGCAGTAAAATAACACACTATGGTCGCAGTAAATTCAGAAAGGCAATGAGAAGAAAAACATTTTTGAAAAAGAGCATTTCGTTAACATCAAATATTAATTTAAGCGTAAGGAATTCCTTTCTGAAGGCATTTGTGTGGACTGTTTCCTTGCATGGGAGTGAAATTTGGACGATAAACAGTCTGGAGAGTAAGAGGATGGAGGCTTTTGAAATGTGATGTTACAAAAGAATGCTGAAGATTATTTATTTGTAGGAAACGCACACATGCCGTGCAATGATGACATTCACATTGCATTACATTAACTTCATAATTTTTTTTCTATAAGCTACGATGGATTTTTGTCTATACCTGCACTTGATAATATGGTATCGATCACAATATTCTAGGCACAGTTCACACACACACACACACATCATTAGGTTCGTGAAATAATTTCTAGCGATACACCTTGTGATGAAATACATTTTCCAATCTCGTCATGTGTCGCATTTCATGGTTAGCTTCCCTCCAGGTCCTGTCTTGCATAAGAGACGTTGCGTAGAACTCCGCCGGTATGTTGTTTTTCTTCTCGTGCAGATCTTGTAGAAGCTGTTTGAAGTTGGCACTATCTGGGAGTATGAGCTCGTATCTTAGATCATCTATCAAGAAAGTCTCCCTGGTAAGCTCATACACTAGCCTCGATATTGTGTTCTGTGGGACTCCTAAGACACTCTTCAGGTATCTAGCCTTTACTCGCTCTAGTTCTTCAAGCTGTTTGTATGTGAGGTATTCTCCCACTGATTCAAGGCCATACGTCAGGATAGGTAGTATCTTTAGCTGGTATCAGCTGGTCAGCTGAGCTGACTGATAGTTGTGTGACGTTCCTGATTTCATTCATAGCTCTAGTGGCCGCCACTGCTCTAGATCTTATATGTAGTCGGAACCTTTTCCGTTGTTTGGATTGTGATTCCTAGATATCCCAGATATTTGAAGTTGTTAACCCTCTTGAATAGTTTTCTGTTGCATTTGACGTTCTGCGCTTCAGTGAGTCTTCCTCCTTTCCTGAACACTAGTAACTCCGTCTTATCTTCGTTTGCCTTGACGTCGGTTCTCTCCGCCCATTCGCTTAGTTTGCTTACAGCTACTTGTAGCTTCTCTATATCCGTCGCCGCGATGGCCATGTCATCAGCTTATATGTATATGCTTGTTCCTGTTATTCCTTTCGTGACATCGTGAGTGCGGACATTAAACAGGATGGGGCTGAGTGGATCGCCTTGGAGGACACCATTTTTCTGAGGCAGCCAGTCGGATACACCTATTCCATCGTCTATCGATATGTGGTTTTAGGCCAGTATATTCGATATTAAAGTCGTTGTACTCGTCCTTCCAATTAGTTGCTCCAGTTTATCTATCAAAACCTTTCTGTTGACCAGGTCAAAGGCTTTTGTGTAGTAGACCAAAAACAGTTCAAAATGTTCAAATGTTTGTAGAACTTATGGGACTTAACTACGGGGTCATCAGTCCCTAAGCTTACAGACTACTTATGATCTATCTAAGACTAAGGACGGCACAAATATCCATGCCCGAGGGGGGGATTCGAACCCCCGACCGTAGTGGCCGTGCAGACCGTGACTGGAGCGCCTCAGTCCCCTCGGCCACCGCGGCCGGCTCCATCTACTCCTGGTGTCCTGTTGTTCCTCATTTTCTGTATCATCCTCGCAACTTCATCTGTGGTGAGGATCTCATCAGCCTGAGGGGTCCTAGATATCTTGATCTTGTGTCTTGTTTCTTTTGAACAGATTACTTTTCTAATGTGTTCTATCCAAGTTTCCATGGGAATGTTGGGCTGTATTTTCTGCCTTCTCGGCCTCAGAGCACGATATGGGTCTTCTTCTGCCTCCTCTACCATTTTCTTTTCTTCTTCTTTTAGATGTTGCTTTTTCTTCATTCTTATTAGGTGCTTGTATTTCCTCCGTTCTCGTTGGTATTCTGCAGTGGTTACGCTCGCCATTTGTCCTCTAGTGTTATGTAGTGACGTCAGTGTCAGTTTTCTTTGCTCATAGCATTCTCTATCGAACCATGGCCTCGCTCTCTTATGAGTGTCTTGAGTCGTGGCCCCATTTATTATATTTGATTTCAGTCATGTAGCAGCTCTTCAATATTGCCTGCTCGTATTGCTCTTTCAACCTTATCTTTCTCTCTCATTTTCTCTTTGATTATTTACATGTCCAAGATCTTGCCTAGTGTTACCTTTCGTATTTCTTCCAGTTTGATGAATCCGGTTCTGTCGTTTTCTATATTTATTTGTACTGGAATGTGTTTTCGAATGACTGCTTCCTCCTTTTTCACTGTAGTGGCAGTGCACTTTGTGATTATAAGGTCTATAGTGCTGGCTCCGTTATGCCCTACGTATGTCCAGTCCTGTCTATTGCGTACTGTGAAGCCCTCGTTTACCAGATATTCCATTACTTCTTTACATTTTGTATCTTGCCTATTTATCGCGCGATTGAGGTCTCCTGCAATGATTATCTTGTCGTTATTGCTACTGTGATCCAAGGCCATCCCTAGTTTATCTATTATGTCCGCTACGGTGTGCTCTGGTTTGAAGTAAACTGCTATTATAACTCCAATCCTCGTCCTAACAACCAGCATGTTCTATGAGTAGTAGTTTGAAAGGGGTCAGTTGCCAGAATCCTGAAGATTAGGTGGGTGGATCGCGTAACTAATGAGGAGGTACTGAAAATAAATGAGGAGAAAAGGAATTTCTGGCATACCTTGACTAAATGAAGGAATCGATTGGTAGACCACATTCTTAGACATCAAGGAATCGTGAATTTAGCATTGGGATAAAATTCGTATAGGGAGACCAAGAGATAAATACAGTAAGCAGATTCAAATGGATGTAAGGTGCCGTTCTTATGAGGAGATGAAGGCGCTTGCTCAGGATAGAGCAAGATGAAGAGTTGCATCAAACCAGTTTCCGGACCGAAGACCACAACAACAACATATGCCTACATATATTTGCCCCTACTAGCAGACTGAAAAATGGGACGCGAGGACAGAATGTAGTAGTTGTTACAAGATGCTTCAGTCAATGGCAAAAATGGCTGCAATTGAAAATACTGTCCCATAATTACTGCCAGCAGCATAGTTTATTCACTGATTCCGCCTAAAAATCAAATAAAACCAATTGAATATGGGGAAGAGAGAGAGGGGGAGGAGAAACCATGTCTTGCCCCTCCAAAGTTTGAACGGGGTGGCGACTGCCCCTCCTGCCCCCCTCCCCCCAGCTTGATACGCAGTTGAGTATTACCAACAACACATTATAAAACACTGTCTCCCACTGGATGAAGGTCAGATATATTACAATTAATACCCAATACAGCAATTTAATTCTTTATTTGGCAACGAGGAAACTTTTCGCAAGGAAAAATATCGGACTGGCGTGTTTTATCTCGCACGTAATAAAATAAATGAACATTATAAAGTAATATATAATATTTTTATACATTTAATTTTATATTACTTATTATTTATATTAATGTTTTGTCCGAAATGTTTATAAAAGTTACACGTGAAATAAACCAGTGTCATTTTAGGTTTTTATGATTTCTTGAAATAAATTTTTCCTTGACTTTAAGTAACAGTTTTATTTGTACTTATTTTACTTCTAGTCTATTATGCGAAACATTTTATATTGCCATCTTTATTTTCTACCTAATGTTTAAATTTTTGTATTTAATTTTAAAGAGGACCCTTCTCCACCCCATTGCCGTATAGTTACAATATTCTTAACATTTAGTGCAGAGACTTCCTCTTTTAATATTCCTTTTCTTTTATTTAATTAACATTTTTCTTAGTTGTGCAGTATCATTTTTTGTTACATTTCCATATTCTTTTTATTTCTTTATAAAGAGGTATTTTCCGGCAATATATTCATTCGTAGATGAAATATCAACTTCAAACCGTTCTTCAAACCTCTAGTAAATAAATTACAGCATAAGAGTATGATGGAGAGGTCATGTGAACAATTATATCTTTATACGTGTGTACCAACGTTCAGAGCTAATATACAAAACCTCAAAGTTACTCGAAATTAAATTCTAAACAACTTTTACAAATTTTTCGATTACGTACATGTAGCCGAGACTGGGTATATTGCCGCCCTCTAGCGGCTTCCGGTTATGCCGTCAGAGGCAGGTTCTGGTCTCTGGCGGTTAAGAAATATGTGTGTGTGTGTGTGTGTGTGTGTTATCTCCTTAGATTAGTTTAAGTAAGCCTGAACTGATACATTCAGTATAGTGCGATTAAAACTACTTCGTACTTGATAGTTCGCTGGGGCAGGGGTGCTGTGTTGCCAGCTGCCGCTGTTATCAGGCTTCTGCTAGCGCGGTATCCTTGAAATTAATGCGGGCGGGGACGGTGAATGCGGCACATTTACCGCCGCTTAGGGAGACTTCCTGTTTCATTTTCACTTGTC